>CM070783.1:4822500-7405841 GCA_036346955.1 Dipus sagitta | reverse complement strand
AGGACCAGTTGGGTTCCCTGCATCATGCGCTCTGGAGACCCAGAATGATCTTGCATCCCTTCCCATCTCTCTGCCCTTTGCTGAGGGTGGGGACCTTTTGTTCTTCTTCATTACCAAACCTTACTGCCATATGGTAGATTTTCAGGACAGTAAACTGAGTGAATGAATATGCTAGGCAACATCAGACACCCTCTCAGAATGATCATAGCCTACTGGTGATGCGACTTCAGAGCTGCCTACAGGAAGACTATGTTTACTGGCTGAAGATTCATAAATGACTAATCTCTTCTGCTACCCAGAAAATTATATATATATATATATATATATATATATATATATATATATGGAATATTTTATTTATTTATTATTGGAGAGAGAGGCAAATAGATAGAGATAGATAGATAGATAGATAGATAGATAGATAGATAGATAGATAGATATAGAGAGATTGAGAGAGCTCAGAATGGGTGTGCCAAGGCCTCCAGACACTGCAAACGAACTCCAGATACATGTACTGCCTTCTGCATCCAGTTTATGTGGGTACTGGGGAATTGAACCTGGGTCCTTAGGCTTTGCAGACAAGCACCTTATATCTTCAGCCTTCCAATAATATTTTTAGTTTGAGTAAATTATGCTGTAAAAGTGATTCCAGATGACCACACATTTCTTTGACATTTTAAAAGATGAATTGAATTACTAGGTTGATTTAAAGACAAAAGGCTAAAAACTACGTGACAAGTCAGAAGTGTATATTAAAAGAGGCCATGAGACCCCTGTATTTTCCATTTCACAATTATCTGACAGAGACATGTTGTATTGCTATGTACTTGCAGTCATATATTATTTTAATTGAAATATCTGTGGAAGTTCTGAGAACCCAGATATGTTGAGGCTATACAACCAATTAAAGAGTGCTAGTTTTTAACTGGAAGATTAATGCTCCTATCAAGGTGAGATACTACAGAAATGGTCTTTTTGTTGCTTAGTGGTTTATTCATTGCTTCCATGTTCCTTCCCTTGGCAGTTAGTTGAATTGCCTCATGGACCCCTTTTCAATGCATGACTCGGTAGGAAAGCAAGGGCAGAGTGGCCGTGGACACAGCATCAAGGAACAGTGAAAAATTCATTGTGAAAACCATACGTGGCCTTTGGAGGGTGTGAGGTGGAAAGCAAAAAATCACTTCCTGTGAATGTTCTAAATCCCTTAGACTTCCCATCAGGCAATAACAGAGCTGAAAGTGAGGGCGAGGAAATAGAACACGTACGCACTATGAATTATGAGCATGGCAAGAAGTATAAAGAGCATTCTGTCTTCGCTGTGACGGGGCAGAGATTTCCATTGCCCACAGGCTTGTAGATCTTCCAGGAAAAAAAAAAAAAAAAAGGAACAGCAAAACTAATCCTCCCAACTGAGCTCTGGTATTGCGAAAGAGCTTAGAGACAATGAGGCCTCACCGGCTGAGGGCTTTCTTATGTGAGCTCAACATCCTTGAGCAGAGATGGGAATTAAGAACAGTGGTGAAGAGAACCCCACAAGCCCTAGAATAATGTCAGAATACCCATACCCACAAAAGCTCTTGTCTGCCATCAAAACTGCATCTTGCAGGGGCCCATCTGGAACTCTGTATTCAACCTTTGCAGATGCAGTTCTCTAAATTACCAGCCTCCCCCCGTCCCCCACTCTGTTGTTTAAAGCAGAACGAGTTACACAACACATTGAATAAGGCTACTGGAGAGGTAGGGAAATGGTGGCAAAAGCTCCAACAGCAGGGAAAAACAAAATGCAGACAGATATACAGGCTTTCAAAGCCTGGGGAAAGTACAGTGAGGATAAAATGCCTTATATGTGTTTGAAACCATTTAATTTGATGTTTTGCAACCTGTAACATAATTGCCATTTATTTAATGATACAACTGAGTTGTTAAGAAAAGTAAAATAGGGGCTGGAGAGATGGCTTAGTGGTTAAGCACTTGCCTGTGAAGCCTAAGGACCCTGGTTCAAGGCTCGATGCTCCAGGACCCACGTTAGCCAGATGCACAAGGGGGCGCACGCGTCTAGAGTTCGTTTGCAGTGGCCAGAGGCCCTGGCGTGCCCATTCTCTCTCTCTATCTGCCTCTTCCTCTCTCTCTGTCCATTGCTTTCAAATAAATAAATAAAAATAAACAAAAAATTTTAAAAAGGTAACATAAGTTTATAGAGGAGTATTTTAGAAAAATACTTTTGTTTCAGAAAGATTTCTTTCAAAACACTTCCCTATGAAATAGTTTAAGCAAAAACAAGTCGTTTGGTTTGCTTGTTTGTTTGCTTCTCCTTCTCAGTCTTTTGAGGACAAGGCCTTGCTACGTAGCTTAGTTGGCCTTAGACTCTCACATCTGGCTCCTGAGTGCTGGGGTTACACGCATGTACCGTTACCACATCCACTGCAATTAAGGTTTTGAGGTTTAAACGGAGCACAAGCCTATTCAGTGCTACTTTGGCCTGTGCAATGAGAATGGACTTCGAATCAAAGAGGTTCGGGTCTATGGTATTTAGTAAGTTTGATATAGTATAGCATTTTCCTCATCTATAAAATGGGCTACATAAAACAGGTATAATGAATATCGAACGCTGGGGTGATGGCTCAGTGGGTTAAAGGCGCTGCTTGCAAAACCTGCCAGCACAGGTTTAGTTTCTTAGCACCCATGTCAAGCCAGATGTACGGAGTGGCACACGCCAGTGGCAAGGGCCCTGGGAACACTCACTCTTATTCTCTCTCGGCTTGTAAATAAACAAATGCCGATATAAAAAAGATCGAATTAGTTAACTCAGAGAGAAAAAATAATAAAAGGATGCATGTAGTTGACTATTTGGTATTATGGGTTTGTCATGTGGCTAACGTCTGGAGCATTATATACAGAAACGTTTCAGAGGAGGACAGACAGCTGTCCGTGGTGTTTTCCGTCCTTTGTCAACCACTGGCTGCTCTCCCTCAGGCGATTCCCACCAGCGTCCCACACGGCCCTCAGCTGCAGCACAGGAGGTCGGTTCACACTTCCCACACGACCGTGGACTTGCTGACATTTCCATGGGTCATCATTGTGCTTTCTTTATTTGTGACTTTTAGACCTTCCTGGGCTCTGAGAATTCCTCCTGACCCTGAGTAACTCAGCAAATTAATAGGACTTTTATTGAATGTCATAAAAGTAGCTGAGCTAGTGACTTAGAGATGGTGGAGACTGCTTTCCCTTGATTTCATCTGGATTTCCCCTTTAACTTGAAAAGGTTTCTTCTGCAAACATTAGGATACTTTGATGACTCCGCTAACTATAGATTCTGATGTTGTAGCAGCAACTGATGACGTAATGCTTCATGGATATCTCTAGAGATAATTAAGCCTCAAGCTTCGTCAGGCTATGAAGATTTTGCTCTTTGTACTTAGGAAGTCATTTCATTTAAAAAGTATCTGCTGCCTCCATTGGCTAACAGAAGAAATTAAAAATCATTAACTAAATTAATTGTTTGGTGTGCTTGGTCTTTGGAATAGTATAAAGTGTAATGGAATTACTGAATTGAGAGCGATTAATCGGATGTACTTCAAATATATTCTAAGCAAATGCTATACCTGGCATTCTTTATGACTCCTTAAGAAACTACCAAAAGAATACTGTTGATGAATCTCAGCCATCAAAACAAACCATCTAGAACAGTTTAGATATGCTCCAGGTCTGTGTGCCTCTCAATCTGAAAAGACATTGCAGATGGGACTCTTAGCATTATGGCAGTGACTTATTTATTTAGCTTTTGGGTTTCAGATTCTTTTTAAAAGTGTATGTATTTATATATTTGTGTGTGGTGTGGTGGTGGTGGTGGTATGTGTATGTGTGTGCACCCCACCCCAGGGCCTCTTGCCGATGCAAACAAACACTAGACAATTGTGTTGCTTTTTGTATCCAGATTATATGGGTAACTTGGGAATTAAACCTGGGCCAGCAGGCTTTGCAAACAAGTGCCTTTAACCACTTAGCCATCTTACCAGCCTGCCTCATATCTTTAAAGGGTACAAATGAGAATTTAAAATACTTTCTCCATATTATGAAAGGAGGAGTGAAATGTATATTCTTCACATCTAGGACTCATGGGTTAGGTAGAAATTGCACATTTAGGGTTGGAGGGATGGCCTAGCACTTAAGGCATTTGCCTGCAAAGCCAAAGGACCCAGGTTTGATTCTCCAGGACCCACGTTAGGCCAGATGCACAAGGTGGCGCACGCATTTGGAGTCTGCAGTGGCTGGAGGACTGGGGTTCCCATTCTCTTTCTCTCTTTATCCCCCTCCCTCTTTTTCTGTCAAATAAATAAATAAATAAAAATATTAAAAAGAAAATAAACTGAACATTCAGATTTTTCCTCCAGGCCTTAAAGGAGCCAACATGAGTGGAGATGGCAGGAGGTCTCAAGGTCAAAGTGAAGGATAAAAAATGGGAAGACCTAGAAAGTGAACCGCATTTAAGAGGAGCCCACCACCTTTTAGTACCACAGCTTCATGTTGTATTGAGATATGGTCCCAGTAAAACCAGATTCTGTGATTTAAAAAAAAAAGCAGAAATACACAGACACACTGGTGACTAACATCCAAGCATAAGCCCCTGCGACTCAGATAAAAGGCATCTGTCCACTGTCAAGAATCCATCTCTGTGCTAGATGCCAATTCTCCCTATATGTTTACGAGTGATCAGCTATGAAGGGTGGTGAGATGCTGCCCTTCATCAGTATTTATGATCGAAGGAATTGTTTTTCACTTAAGGCATTTCATAAACAAGCAGATTGTAGGTACTCTAGTATGTTACCTTGTCGTTGCTGGGACAAATCACCCAGCTCGAAGCAGCTCATAGGAGAATAAGATTTCTCTCAGGCTTGCAGATTTAAGGGGAAGCGTCATCACGGCAGAACAAAGCAGCCAGCTCACAACATTACACATGCTCAGTAGAGAGCAACAAAGTTGAGCAGGCTCTGAGCACGCAGTAGGGCTAGCCTCAAGGTGTGTCCCCAGTGACGTACATCCTCCAGACGGGGCTCTAACTGCTGGGCACTAAGTAGGAAGCTTAAACACATTGGAGACTATGGGGGACATTGACATTCAAATCACCACACGTACTCAGTAGGTAGTAGCAACTTATTCATTATAATTAATGTTTAGGAGGATGGATGTATTTGCTTCCCTTTCATTTGGCTTATAAACAGGTTCGTTGAGAAAACAAAATGTCCTGACAGTTGTAAATTATTGGTAACGGAATATTAAGAAAAGATCCAAAGTGTATATAAGGGTTGATTCTACAAAAGCTCAGAGTAGAAATGTTCATTCCTTTTCAGCATCACATTTAGTTTAAAATGCCTTTGTATATGGAGGGGTGCTTAATATAGATACTATTTTTTTTTAAAAGGAGACACTTGAGGGCTGGATAGATTGCTCAGCTGTCAAGGCACTTGTTGGCAAAGCCTAAGGACCTGGGTTTGATTCCCCAGTACTCATATAAAGCCAGATGCACAAGGTGGCACATGCATCTGGAGTTCATTTGCAGTGGCTGGAGGCCCCAATGCATTCATTCTCTCTTTCTTTTTTATTCTCTATCTTTTCTGTCTTTCTCTCTCTCTCTCTCTTAAATAAATAAATAAATAAATAAATAAATAAAATGTTTTTGTGTGTTTTTTTTTTTCGAGGTAGGGTCTCACTCTTGCCCAGGCTGACCTGGAATTCATTATGGAGTCTCAGAGTGGCCTCGAACTCACGGCAATCCTCCTGCCTCTACCTCCCGAGTGCTGGGATTAAAGGCATGTGCCACCACGCCCGGCTATAAAATGTTTTTGAAAGACACTTAAATGTTATTTTCCTAGAACTGTTGCCCTCACATTGAAATATTATGTTTGATAAAGTTGAAATAAAATTTTTGTATGGGCTGAAGAGATGTTTTATTGGTTAAAACACACTTGCTAAGGCTCAGGGAATTTTGTGGAAGAAGGAGCCAAAAGATTTTAAGAGCCACAGGTTGGGATATCATATTTAGTGTAATGTTCTCCCAACTGAGCTATTTCAGTGCCTGGGGATGTCATATTTAGAGGCACTGCCTTCCCCCCCCCCCCATTAACTGATTGCTGCCCCCACAATGCATAACCCACAACCGCATGGGGAATATCAGCAACCCCACTGAGGAGGGCCCCCTGGGGGCAGGGAAGAGGGAAAACACGGTACCAACACATGATGTATCTATGCAAAGTATATTCTTAATAAAAA
The DNA here is from genome assembly GCA_036346955.1 of Dipus sagitta. NCBI lineage: Eukaryota > Metazoa > Chordata > Mammalia > Rodentia > Dipodidae > Dipus > Dipus sagitta. The sequence goes on along the minus strand of CM070783.1, from coordinate 7,399,574 downwards.
CAAACAAATAAATAATCAAAAATTAAAAATAAAATTTAAAAAGAGAATTTATAGAATTGTGGATAACCACACGTCATCCAGTTTCTCCAGACAGCCTGCAGTATCTGCTTAGTGGATAAAGCAATGAAATGCCGAGGACTGGGCATCCTTCTCTATTTCTGGCATTGATTGCTCTGGGGGCTGGATGAGCAGAGTATCACCTTTTGGCACTCAGGTCACCTGCCTCGTGCTAAAAAAATGACAACACATACTCTAAAGGCCATTTGTGCATGATGTTAACATCAATAAAACACTTTCAGATATTTTTAAAAGAAATCAAGGCTACTACAAAAGCAGGACATGTTATTTCTCCTTCTCCATAATTTACCGACTGAATGAAGAATTATAATATCCAGCTACCAATCAGATGCTTTCTGGAATTTCTTGTACGCTTTTCACCTCGGCTCATTCTGGAACCCAACACGTTTACTTCCAAGCAATGCTCTTTCTATCCATTTTAGCTCTGCATTTAATTTAAATGAAAAAGCAGCTCTAGGCTCATTCATTATTTAGTTGGCAGTCTCCACACTCCCCTTTGGAGACCGAGGCATCGATATGTATGTAAGACTGCACTTAGGTAAAAGGATGAATAAGTTAAATTCCAAAGTCCAGTCCTCCAGTGTGACTTATATGTAGCTCACTGCCCTTGTGCGTCCTTGTAAGTAGTCTGTTGGTAGCCCTGAGTGAGACATTAACTGTATACTTTGCCAGTCTAACCATCATGTTTTAGGGGGGAAAAACACAAATGAAGAACTTAAAGATAAGCTTTTAGATAAAAATACACTTATATCTCTCCTGCACCTGCATATACACTATGGGACATAATGTCTTTTCTTTTACCTACTCTTAATTACATATCAAACAGCACACTGTTCCCTCCATGACATGAAACACAAAAACATGGCCCACACCTTATCGAAGATACCATTCTCTTTAATTATCTAACGTGGAATTTTCAAGAAATTAGAGGAGTTCATGTTATTTAACAAATCTACCATCTAACCTTGGGAATGGACCTCAGTACACACAATGATTCCACAAGACTCATCAATTTAATTATATTGAGTTGCAAGTATATTCTGTGTACATACACATGCATGTACACACATATACATGTTTTGTCTCAATGCATTTACACACTTGCTTTTGTTTTTAAATTGTGAAGAGTGGTGTATAAATCACAGATTGAGGAATATAAGACAAAAAAGAATAAATGTATCACCTACACAGGATTTGGCTGTATCTATAACCTATTTATTTGTGTGGGTGTGTGCGTGTGTTTGTATGTGCATGTGTGTGGAGAGAGGTAGAGGGAGAGAGAGAAAATGAACATACCAGGGCTTCCTGCTACTGCAAACATACTCCAGATGCACAAACCACTTTGTGCAACTAGTTTTCTGTGGGTACTGGAAAATCAAGCCTAGGCCATTAAGCCTTTCAAGAAAGCTCCTTTTTACCATTGAGCCATCTCTCCAGCTCCTTGGCTGTGTTTTGAACACAAGGCAGGATGTGCATTTTTTCATGGGTATTAGTACCTTAGCAGAGTCTTATGGGGGAAAGAGGTAGGTTTTTAATGCGAGCCTGGCTTTTAAGTCCTCCCTTTCAACTCGCGCGTAGCCACCTTACCTTCCGGAGGGGCTTGAGCTTGGTCTCCATGATGAAGTCATACTTGCACAGCTCACAGCAGCGCGTGTCCGAGCTCTTAATCCACTGGTGGAGGCAGGACTGGTGGACGAAGCGCAAGGTCCCAGTGCAGCGGCAGGGCGTGATGAGTGGGCTCTCCTCATCGCCTTCGCAGTGACAGATCCTGGGGAAGGACACAGCAGACAGCGTGAGGTCTCCAGGGGACATCTCTCACCAGAATACTCCTGTCCTCGCTGACATAGATTATATTAAAACGTGTGACCTGAAACCCCGCAGCTCATGAACGTTTCATTCCGACTTCAATGGTAGAACTGAGTCTCGGATCGATATTCATTTACTTGCACATATATGATGATTAATAGTCTCCAGTCATGTGAAAAGGCATTAGAAACATGAACGTCATAAATATATTTATGTCATACCAGTATTGAAGTCAATTTGAAAGCTAACTATTGAGCTATGTTCCCAGCTTAATCCATGTAATAGGTCAAGATCTACGGGGTTTCCTATGCAACAGTTATGACATAGAAGAAGCCCAAGGAATGTTCTAGTTTGGTAACTTCATGGTGTTATTTTGATGACAGTCATAGGGCTAAGTCGTATAATTCACTGAGTATGGAATTTTACCATTACATAAGAATTCTGAAAGGTTTAAAGTTGTAATTAAATTATAAAGCCAAAAATTGAAAGTCTTGATCTACAACTATTACATTTTCCTGGGAAAATGTAGCACTATTAGATCACAACAAATTGTCAGTAGTCAGTATTGTCTACATCACGTAAAAATCTAGCTTAGTGTAACATTATATATATACCAATATATATATACCAATAAATTCAGAGTTCACCTGCTTTCTGAATAACTATGATTCCCAGTTTCATAGGCTTATAGTCTGTAAACCCTTCATTAATCTCATTTTTAGGTTTTAAGAAATAAGTGGGTGAGACAAACCTTTTGCAACTAACTAATGAATTAAAACCTTAGCCCTTCAATAATTCTAATGATCTAACCATTAGGTGTTCCTAATAAATTTAATTAGAAACACTGCACTATATCTGTTCAAAATATCAAAATTAAATATGTTTTTTTTAAATTAAATCTACACAATTATTGAGTCTAGGCTGCAAGAATGTGCAAATTGCTGCTTCTGCTAATTCCTTATAGGTGTGTACCACCTTTTCTCCAGAAGCATGTTTTAAAGAATGGGTTTAAAAATATGCTTTAAAAATATCCTTTCTCCCCAGGGGAGATAAGAGGGCCTCTCAGATGGCTAGTGTAGTTAGTTAGAGGAATTGAAACTCAGTGCTCAACCAAGCTAAAAATCAGGAAGTACGACAGAGGTACTAGTGTTTTGTGTTAATTTCTTAAGTTACTAAGGAAAAATAAAAAGTAACCGTGACTCCTCTAGTGCCTGGAACGGCAGGATGAGAAGGGAGCCAGTCTCAAAATCCATGTCCCCATTGTCGTGAAGAGGTCACAGAGTTCAGTGTGCCATCACATATAAAAGACCAAAGAAGTGGGGGATTTAGCTCAGTGGATGAGCGCTTGCCTAGCAAGTGCAAGGCCCTGGGTTTGGTCCTCAGCACTGAAAAAAAAAAAAAAAAAATCCAAGTGCTCATTCTCAATGTAAAAACCTAAAACATCTCTTTTCTCCAAATGTGGGCATCAGGTACAGGGCCTGTCACACTCTGCATCTCGCCCAATCCCCCTTTTCAATGCATTGTAACAGGATAGTACTTAGAAGGGGTTGTTTGGACAAATTTAGCCAATGAAATATGACTTATTTACAAAGAAGCCACTGAAAGAAACCAGAGCTTCTGTAGAGCTTAATTTGATTATAATGTTTATCCTCACAGCCAATGAAATCCAGCGAGTGATACACAAGAGGTGGCCTTTTTTTCAGTTAGAATACAAAGTAAGGGGTTTCACATATTCTTTGTTTTTTGTGACCCTACCACCCCACCCCCACCCTGTCTCCCTGCAGTGCCATGTCTCTTGTTCCTTCTTGCGATGCCCTTTCTGCTCTCACGTCACCCGTGTTCTATTAACCTTCCCCTTCTTCCACTTGAGATCTCTTTTTCCCCTCTTCATGGTCCCCTTCCTACTTTCATGACCTACAACCCACTATAGATACATAAATAGGCATAGAAGTTAAAATCCATGATGTATGTGAGAGGAAAATAAAAAAAAACATGTATTAATTTTCTGAGTATGGCCTTTTAAGCTTACCATAATTTTCAATTACCATCCATTTTCCTGCAAATGCTATGTTTTTGCTTTTCATTATGGCTGAATCAGATTCCATTATGTAGACTCACCACATTTTGCTCATGCAGTCATCTGCTAATAGATATTTAGGCTGGTTCCATTTCTTAGCTGCTATGAATGGTGCAGCACTAAACACGGAGGCACAAGTATCTCTGTGGTAGGACTCGGAGCTCTGTGGGTGAACACTCGGTAGTGGTGTGTCTGAGTCCCACGGCAGTTCTAATTTTACTGTTTTTGAGAAACATCTATACTGATTTCCACAGTGTCTGCAGGAGTTTACGCTCGCACAAGCAGTGAACAATGGTTCCTAACAAGAGATCCTCTTTCTCCACATCCACAGCAGTTTTGATTATTGTTTGTTTCTTTGCTAATAACAATTCTGAGTGGGATAAATGTAATCTTAAAGTAGCTTGAATTTGCATTTCCCTGATGGTTTAGGATGAGGAGAAATGTACAAATATTTATTGGCTAGATATTTCTCAGGTCCTTGAACCTTATAGTTCCCTATTCCTATACAAAGATACTTCCTTCAACCAGAGGTCACCAAATTATGGAATTGTAGCCTTATTCTGTTCACCAACATTTGGTAAATAAAGTTTTTTTTTTATAAATGAATTTTTCTTTTTCTTTTTTTAAAATTTATTTATTTGAGAGCAACAGACAGAGAAAGAGGGAGAGAGAGACAGAGAGAGAATGGGCGAGCCAGGGCTTCCAGCCACTGCAAACAAACTCCAGACACGTGCGCCCCCTTGTACATCTGGCTAACGTGGGTCCTGGGGAATCGAGCCTCGAACCGGGGTCCTTAGGCTTCACAGGCAAGCGCTTAACCACTAAGCCATCTCTCCAGCCCAATAAAGTTTTATTTGAACACATCCATAGCCACTGATTTGTGTTGTGTTTAGACCTACATTTGCAGGGTAACAACAGAGTTCTGTAGCTGCTGCAAATCATTTGGCTGCAAATCTATAATATTTTTCTATTCGGACCATTTCAGAAAAAACTTTGCCAATTCCTGGCTTAAAGTACACATTGTGACTCTATGAAGAAACAATGTGCATCAAAAGTAGTAAAGACACGTGTTACAAGTACACCACCCTCGCCTCTACAAGTAACAAAACAGTTGAAACAAAGACCAAGCAGAGAAGCAGTAACATCATATTGTAAATGAAATCTCTCTTTAGTAGCACACAAAAGCCACTATTTACAGGGACACAATTTCTAGCTTGGAAAAGAAAAATGTGGACTTAATACCATCTAGTAATTCATGATTAATTTTGATTAAAATTGATGAAAAATAAGACTGTGTCAAATCCTCCATAGCGCCAAAGACTGCAGTTCTGACTTTTTACTGACAGAAAGAGTAATTTTTTTTTTTCATAAGTAAATGAAGACCTGGGTGAACTAAGTAGTTGTAGTTCAAATCGACCTTAGAAACTTACTGATTATAGTCCAACTTCCTATCTTCAAATGTCCTGGCTTTTTTTTTTTTAAATGTCTGTTAAAACTCTTACTGGAAGCACAACCAGCATTAGTATTTTCTCTTAAAATTAAAGTAATTCCCCTAGGAAAAATCAAAATCTTGGTTCACTTCCATTCCCATTTCACATGATCTATTTCTGCATATTTTAAGCTTTTTCTAAATTATCCAGCTCAAGTTGGACCCCAAGAGTCTTCTTAAACCATGTTTAGATTGTTCTGAATGAATTTAAGTGCTAACTATCAATTTCAAATGTGTGCTAAAAATAAAAAATAATGTGTTAGTGCCATTAAAGAAAGAATTAAACAATTCTAAAATTGATGTACTTTACACAAATCATAATTGCTGAGTTATAAATGAAAACATAAATACACTATTCCCAAGAGAAAAATTGTGTAGAGAAAATGATGTTAATGCAATAATAAAATTGTATTGTAAGATATTCATAAATTGGATGTGTTACTTTATTTTATGGGAAATTGAGACTTGGGAATCCAGTGATTATATAAAATCACTGGTGACCCACATTGGTACCTGATACCCAGTGACAGGAGCAAGCCAGATTCATAGACTGAAGGTTTTTGAACGTTTAGAACCATAATTATCTGCTTACAATATAGTAGACATATGTTGAGTTTTTTATTCTTAGGCCTTGAATGAATAGGTACTTAATCACAATTCCTAGCTTTCTGTGATCAAAAGACAGAAAAAAATATGGTCAAATTACATTTTCAAATATTTTGAGGTCATATGTAAGTCTAAAATCCACTGCCTTAGTATATGAGTCAGAAGGAAAGTGGAATTTTATTTTTGATTTTATGTATGTTAAAATGACTTTTACTACTCCCCATTTCCTCCCTTCCCAAGGGTTCTTGGCTTAGTTAGAACCATACATTTTCTTTCTACATAGACTTTTAAATTTATGTGTTTGTGTGTGTGTGTGTGTGTGTGTGTGTGTGTGTGTGTGTGTGTGTGCATGTATTTGTGTTGGGGATGCTGGGGGGTACATATGTGCTGTGTGGAGTTTAAAGTGTCTGCCCTCTCCTTCCACATTTCTTTGTGACAGGGTCTCTGTTATTTTGCCACTGGGTGTGTCAGAGCAGCTGGCCCATGAACTCCCAGATCCTTGGGATCACAGATGCTTGCTACACATTGTATCTGGCTTTACATGGATACTGTAGAGGACTGAACTCAGGTTGGACATCTTGTAAGCAAGCACCTTTAAATCCTGAGTCACCTCTGCAATCCCAGAAAGTTTTATTTAAAATTTTTTATTTGCTTTTGTTTTTAGCAGTAAAACTAAATTTGTCCATAGGCAGGAGGTAAGATGCCATAGAGTATTACACATTAATGGACACTGTCATGTGAGAGAAGGCTCAGTTGTTAATGAAGGTCACTGAAAAGCCAAGAAAGTATTGGGGGAAAAAAAAGAAGAGAAATATCTTTGTACAAGAGAAAAAAATACAGAAGGGAGACAGAAGTAGAGGCAAAGTGACCGGTGAAGATACCATGGTGGAGACAGGAAACTGATGTGGGCAGGTGTGGACGGTCCAACTAGCTTTTGTTACAGAGGAAATAACATGTGTGCTCAGAAGGAGAGAGGAAGGCATAGGGTTAAGGTCTTATCCAGGCTATAAATAGTTAGAAAAGCCACATCAAAAAAAGTGATGGGAAACCAAGCAAGCATGGATAGAAGAACAGTGGCGCCACCTTGGAGTCCCTGGTGAGATTAGACAGCAGGACTTTGTAGAGAGTGTTACGAAGACTGTGTTGACTCAGCAGTGGAATAGAAGAGAGCAGCCTGCTGCTGGCTTCCCACTCTCACATCCCCGCACTGCTGGGTTAGAAATCTAAAGGACATGGAAGAAAGTATCCCAGTCCATCAGGCGGGAAAGTCTGTAGACTCCAGATTTAGGTCTAGATCCTCACTGGGTAAATGCAACTATTTTGCAGTTACTATATTGGTTATTTTCTTGTTGCTATGATAAAGTAGCCGACGAGAAAGTGTTTAAGGAAGGTGATGGTTTATTCTGGCTTATAGTTTTGAGGGGATATATTTCATTGTCCTGGCGAAGACACAGCAGCAGGAACTGGAGGCAAGCTCATATAGTCCAGCCGCAGTAGGAAGCACAGGATAGATAGGAGGTGAAGCTTGCCTCTGAGGCCTCAAACTTGACACCAGTGACGACTTCCTCCAGCTAGGGTACATCCAGGGTGCCGCCACCTGGGGACTGATATGCAAACACATGAGCCTAGGGGGGACATTTTCTATTCAAACCACAGAAGTTACTTTATAATGGGAAAAGACGATCTCGAAAGACTGATGGTCACAATAATGATGATGAAGGCGGGAACATAGTAATTGCATATATATAGGAAAATCATATCTCTTATGGATAAGTTCTTACTCTTTTGTCTGAACTTGCTTTCCATTGTTATAGAGGACATATTACATAGAATTATTTGGCACTTGAGTATGAGAAGTAAGCAAAGTCCTGACTTCACTCTTTGCTCCAGTAAGCTGGAAAAATTGTTCACTCATTTGTAAAATAATAAAATAAAAATACCTCATAGGTGTCATGAAAAGTAAATGAAATAAATGTATGTGATCCCTGGACCATGGTAGTTACTCAAATATTTACTTGTTTAAAAAAAAAAAAAACTTATATTACCTGGGGCTGGGGAAATGCCTTAGCAGTTAAGGCATTTGCCTGTGAAGCCTAAAGACCCCGGTTCAATTCCCCAGGACCCACGTAAACCAGATGCTCAAGGGGGCGCATGCATCTGGAGCTTGTTTGCAACAGCTAGAGGCCCTGGTGCACCCGTTCTCTCTTTCTCTCTATGTGCCTCTTTCTCTTTCTCTCTTTTAAATAAACAAACAAACAAATAAATAAATAAATAAATAAAACATATTATCTTCGAGCTATTAATTTTACGATGGGTAACTATGGGATTGTGAGATTACGGTGACTACTATACCTGTGAATTTGGCTTAAGTTTGACGTGGCTTTCAGGGCATTGGGGTTGAGCAGTTTAGCAGCTAGTTATTGGGTCTCAGTACGTCCATAATGTCAAGGCTATGAATTCTGATTCTATACAGCTGGGCTAGTAACTGATATTTCTAGTCAGCTATGTCATAGGCATGCCTCAAACAAGGCTAGGCAGGAGAGCACATGTAGGGCTATACAGGAAAATTTGAGAATGAAGTTAGTGTCGCTCTTTGTTATAGAGGGTGACTTTAGACCAACTTTTTATTTATTTATTTTTATTTTTTTTTAATTTCAGAGAGAGAGAGAGAGAGAGAGAGAGAGAGAGAGAGAGAGAGAGAATTGGCATGCCAGGGCCTCAGCCACTGAAATAAAACTCCAGATGCTTGTGCCACATAGTGGGCATGTGTGACCTTGAGCTTGCCTCACCTTTGTGTGTCTGGCTTACATGGGATCTGGAGAACCAACATGAGTCCTTAGGCTTTGCAGGCAAGCACCTTAACCACTAAGCCATCTCTCCAGCCCTAGACCAACTTTTTAGAATTTTATTTTCTCATCTGAAAAATCTTTTGTGGCTATTATGAAACTCAAACAAATCTTTGACAAAAAAAAAAAAAAAACATTGCAAAGTACAAACACTACCACAAAGTAAGGCATTATTTCCAATGCATAAAAAAATCATAAAATCAGCCAAAAGTGTTGTTGGTGCTATAAATGCAAGGTGCTACATGATTTTTTTGTTTTCTTAAACAAGAACAATGAGATTTTCCATGCGTGTACTCAGTTCACAAGATCCTGTCATGCTTTATTTCAGTGGGCTGGGCTGTCAGACAGGAAGGTATTTCCCTGATCTACTTTGCTGTCAGATTATGTTTCTATTAAAACACACAGCCTCCTTCATCAAACCGAAAGAGCTTTCCTAGTTCTGCATTCTTTTTGTTGTCATTTGCTTAGTTGACCTCCTCCTTCTGAAAATGGCCGCCCTTTCATCTTAAGGGACCCTGCTTTTATATTACTACCCTTAAAGTTGGGAAAATTGGGATCAGAAGGCACATAACATGATTCCAGTAATTGGAATAGTGACTTCTTATAAAGGCCAGACTGGGAAACATTAGGATTCTGGAGTTTGGAAAGTTGAGAAATGATGGGGAAATCATGTAGAATTCAATATATCAAAATTCATAACTAAGATCTACCACATATTTCAAATTTAGGTACATTAGGTTGCTTTTCAAAATGTGATCACAGTAATTCAGGGCAAACAAAGATAAATTGCTATGCACAAAATTTGAGGAAGTAAAATGGTAAGAAGTGGGGATTGGAATTATAGTGGTCTTCTATATGCAAAAGGCTACTGTGTGAAAGACCAGCTATCTTGCCTGTCTCCCCACCCCTCCAATAAGCAGAGGTGAAAGGCAACAAGCACTTAGAACTTTCCAGAGCCATAATGAACTGTAGCCCAAGTGGGTGGATAGGTAGGGTGGTTACTTGACAAACAATGTAAGTAAGGAGAACTCAGGTAACCAACATGACCTCAAATTTCTTTGAAAGTGATAGAATTTAAATTTTTATATAATTTTCCAGGACACACATATGCAGAGAGAGAGAGAGAGAGAGAGAGAGAGAGGCATGCCAGGGTTTCTTGCCACTGCAACCCTGCAAATGAACTCCAGATGCATGTGCCACTTTGTGTATCTGGATCTGGCTTTATGTAGGTACTGGGGAATGAAACGTGGTTTTCCATCTTTTGTATGCAGGCACCTTTAATCTCTCCAGACCAACTTGCACTACTTTTTGCATCTGGCTTTCTGTTGGTGGCTAGGGAATTGAACTTGGCTGGTAAATTTCGCAAGCGAGCACTTCTAGCTGCCAAGCCATCTCCCCAGCCCTTGTGGTAGCTTTTAATTGTCAACAGATACACATATTATCTTTAAGACTTTGCTCACTCCATTAAGAAGACCTTAAAACAGTTCAGAGTCTCTTAAAATACAGACTTCAAGAACTCTTATCACCAAATAGATAAGAGCCAAATGAGTTTTATCTATCCTACCATATTTCCCACCAATCCCTGACATCAAGTTTTAGAAGTGATTACCAGTGACAGTGTTCTGTTGATATTTCAGGAAAATTCACTTGCAGTGAAAGTGAAAAATGTGCAACAGTATTATACGCTGTGTATTCTCTAATTTGCATTTGAGGAACTAAGCTGAGGTGTGCTAATTTTATGTTCTATTTGAGCAGCAGAGGAAGTCAAGCAGAGCGATTTGCAATAGAAAGGAGAAGTTACTCAGTTAATAAACAAAGAAGAGGGACAGCACTTAATATCATTCTTACTAGTAGCTATTTCTTGCTCTGCTTACTGACATAAAAACATGCATTTTTGGAATAAAAACAAAATGTCTTTATAAGCTGGATTTCTAAGATTATTTATGAGAGATGGAGTATTCTAAGGTACCAATACGGTTAAGACTTAAAACATCTGAGAAATTTGAATTAAAACATAAATGTAATGCTTGCCATAAAAAGTATTTTATAAACAACTATTAAAATTTTTGCAGCCATAATATCCACACACAAGTGACAGTTTTCCACACCTAAATGATATGAATAAAAGTGTTCTGTTTTCTCAGTGAAATACTTCCAACTCAAATATCAATGTTATTTCAGCACTCATTTGCCACCATTGGCTTCGTAAAAAATGCAGACCAGCTGCACAGATCTGTAAGGAATGATCTACAACCAAGACTGTGGCATAGCACTGTTTCTGGCTTCTAGTGAAACTTCTGAAGTCAATCCAAAGTCTGAACCAAGAGCTGCATGCATCCTATTCCCACCAGAAACTACTCTGGGGGTAAACAGTGAGGATCACAACCACTTTGCAGAGGCAATAACAGAAGCAGGGAGGCCAAGTCTTGTTCAAATTTCCTGACATTGAACTCTGCAAGGATCCAGGCAGATCCCACTGGCCTTGTTCCTCTTGAGCCTCTTACCACCTTTGGAGATGGTTGGTTGTTTGAATACTTCATTGACTGGTGGGTTCTAAATGAGATTCCTACACTCTTTTTTTTAAAAGTATTTTATTTATTTATTATTTATTTATTTGACAGAGAAAGAAGGAGAGAGAGAGAAAGAGAGAATGGGTGCACCAGGACCTCCACCCACTGCAAACAAACTCCAGAGGTGTGTGACCCCTTGTGCATCTGGTCAATGTGGGTCCTGGGGAATTGAACCTGGGTCCTTTGACTTTGCTGGCAAATGCTTTAACTGCTAAGCCATCCCTCCAGCCCTTATTCCTTTACTCTTATTAACCTAAAGGTTCATTCTCATAGTGGGTGTACTAGTCTAGTTAATTTTGTATAGCTGTGACCAAACACTTGACAGAACCAACTTAAGGAATGAGGCTTGTTTTGGCTCATGGTTTTAAAGGGCGCTCAGCCCATGGTGGTGGCAAAGGCATGACAGCAGGGACAGCAGGGACAGCAGGGACAGCAGGGACAGCTCCCGCAGCTGGCAGCAGTAGTCTGTGGCTGTTTCCCTCATCATGGTGGAGGAGGAAGCAGAGTCGGCAGCTGGAGCCAGGGACAGGTGTAACTTTCAAGGGTCCATCTTATTGATCTGCCTCCGCCACACAGACCCACCTCCTAAAAGCTCCACACTTTCTATACAGCACCACAAACTGGGCTCCAAATATGAGCATATGGGGAACACTTCTGATTCAAGCCATAACAGAAGTCTAGGCCCTTTTGCAAGACTGTCTTTTTATCTTCCTTTCTTTTTTCTCTTGTCTTGTTTCCTTCCTTCTTTTCTGCATTTCTTTTTCTGTGTTTTTGTTTGTTTGTTTTTTCAAGGTAGGGTCTCCCTCTAGACCAGGCTGACCTACAGTTCACTATGCAGTCTTAGGGTGGCCTCGAACTCAAGGCGGTCTTCCCACCTCTGCCTCCTGAGTGCTGGGATTAAAGGCGCGTTCTATCATGCTGGCTTTGAGGATCCTCTTAGATTCTCTTTGGGTTTGTGGAGTGCATTTGACTTCTCCCAACTCTCAGTGCTGGCATACATAGCCCAGGAATCTCTTTCCTAGCTATACCTAGCAAGAGAATAGATCTCTTTCAGTTTCTTTTAGCCACAGCTGTCCAAGTTTTCCAAATAAAGGATAGATTAAAAGCTGTGTTGTGCCTTTCAAGATCTTTCCTCTCCTGTAAAGCATCGCTTTCCTGCCCTACCATAGTCTTCGTGAGCTCAGAGGATGTACTACTTCTCAGATAAAGGAAATAGATTTCCTCAAAGATCTTTAGCTTTCCAGATCCTACTGTATAACTTTGGAGTCCTATGATGAGTAAATTGATAATAAATATCAACTGCTTACCCAAGGCTAATTATTTTTTACATTTCATATGATAAAAATTTCTTTTCTAACTTCTTGGACATCTTCTGGGGATCATTTGTAAGACAACAAAAGTTATGCTAGAGACAATTACAAACAGGTTTTCTTAGTGTTACTAGTCTAAATTTCTATTGAGAAATTTTATTGTCTTGAGGAAAAAAATATAGATAATATAAAAAATATAAAAAATATAGATAATATGGAGTCGCTTAGCTTTCCTGGGTATCTATAACCAAAGATATGGATGTGGTCATATACTGAGTATAGCTTTTGTACTTACAACAGCAGCCATCAGAAAAGTATTCAGTTATAACATTTTTAAAAAAAATTTCTGTGTGTGACAGGCATTGTTAATTTGAACTGACTTCATGATCATTCTTTGTTATTGTGTCAAAATTTGTATGAGCTCACACTCAACCATGCCTTTCTTCCAATTTTGTCCAGTCATTAATCTTACCTGGCTGCGCACTACATCAAAGTAGGTTTCACGTTGCCATGGATAATTGACAGCATGGCACTTTATTTATAGATAACAAAAATGCTTTGACTTCAAAGTCCTCCTCGGCACATGAATTCTTTGACGCATGCATGTAGATGCCTTGGAAAAATATTGACATTTTAAAGCAGTCCCAGCCACCCTGTGTGGAGAATACTCAGTTTCCCTTCATTCATCCATTCATCCACTTGTTCTCTTAATTGCCCATGCATTGGTCCCCTCATGTGGTCACTCTCTCACAAAATAATTTGTGGCAATTGTGCTATGCACAAAGGTTAGTAAGGCACCACGGTGAGCACCGGTGTGCTTACGTCCCAGTGTTCACACTTGGGCGAGCTTAGACTATGGCCGCTTTTACACAGGATGGTTGTGCAGCTAGGTGGAATGCAAGGCAACTGGGCTATGCGCTACTCCAGTGCTCTTGTGCGTTCACGAGAGAACATCATATCATAGACTGGTAAAAGAGGAGAGTGGGGCTGGAGACACGGCTTAGCAGCACTTAAGACATTTGCCTGCAAAGCCAAAGGACCCAGGTTCAATTCCCTAGTAGCCACATAAGCCAGATGCGCAAGGTGGCACATGTGTCTGGAGTTCGTTTGTAGTGTCTAGGGGCCTTGGTGTGCCTATTATCTCTATCTGCTTCTCTGTCTCAAAGAATAATAAATAAAATATTTAAAAATATTAAAAAAAAAAAGAGGAGAGTGGAAGAAGCCTAATGTAAAATGTGGCCTGGAAACTGTGTTGAGGCCTGGATAGAGTTTGGCAGTGAAGATGGATGGGGGTGAAGATGGTATATGAACATATTTATCTAGGCATAGGACACCTTCTCAGGGAATACTTGCCATTTAAAGATGGGCTTAAGTGGACATTTCTTCAAAAAACATGTACAATAGTCAATAGGCATGTGATAAGATAGCCAACATCACTAATCCTCAGGGGAATGCAGATCAAAACCACAGGTAGAAATCACCTCACAGCAATTTGGATAGGCTGGTTGAATTTGAATTACTTCTTTAAACAGACATTTTGTGTTGATCTTGTTGAGAACCCTACTGGGAATGTAACAATGCTGTAGCTACTCTTTTTTATTTTATTTTCATTTATTCAGTTGCGTATTTTGGTTTTTCAAGGTGGAGTCTCAGTGTAGCTCAGGCTGACCTGGAATTCACCATGTAGTCTCAGGTGGCCTCGAACTCACGGTGATGGTGATCCTCTTACTTCTGCCAGCCCAGTGCGGGGATTAAAGGCGTGCGCCACCCCGCCTGGCTGCAGCTACTCTTTTGTAGCATGTGTCTGTGTGTGTGCTGTGGGGAGTTTATATGGGCTCACGTGTGTGTATGCACATGTACATGTGTGTGAAGGCTACAGGCTGATGTGTGTCATCCTTTGTCACCCTCCCCCTTGTTCACTGAGGCGAGGTCTCTCACGTGAACCCGAGGGCACTGCCCTGCCTGCTCCAGCTGGCCATTTGATCCCAGGCACCTCCCGTCTCTGCCTCTGGATTACTGGGCTTGCAAAAGTACTTTATCTTACATTGAGCCATCTCCCAGCCCTCGTGTAGCTATTAGCTACTTTTTTTTGGCTATTAGCTGCTTTTTTTCCTCCTTCTTTTTTTTTTCAAACTGCCTTTTGTTTGTCTGTTTTTTTCTCCAAGGTAGCGTCTCACTCTAGCCCATGCTGGCCTGGAACTCACTCTGTAGTTCCAGACTGGCCTAGAACAGTGCTCCTCCTAGTTCTGCCTTCCTCCTAAGTGCCGGAATTAACAGCATGAGCTACCATGCCAGGCTTAAAGCAACTTAAAACATAAATACCACCACGTGATCTAGCTATCCTCTTCTGCACGATCATCCAAAAGAACTGAAATTAGGTCCCTCAAGTAGACATTTGAACGCCATGCCATTCATCCCGGCATTATTCACAGGTGTGGGGACAATCTAAATGTGCTTCTGAATAAAAGGAAACGTGGAATATGCACGCAACCAAATATTATTCACCCTTGAAACCGAAGGAAACCCTATTGTTTGTGACAGGATCAAATGTCCTTTGGATGAACTTTGAGGAGATTATGCAAAGTGAAATAAACCAACAAGTGAAGGGTGAACATTGCATGACACCTTTTGCATTAGGTCCATAAATTAGCCAAACACGTAGATGCCGAGAGCAAAATCAAAGTGGCCAGGGCCTGGGTGGTTAGAATGACAGAGAGTTAGATGTTGCTGTATAGTGTCGTGTGTGCCTATAATTAACAATAAACATTATACCACACACCAAAAAAAAAAAAAAAAATGATTACAGGGTAGATCTCATGTTTTGTGTTCTTATCAAAATAAGAAAGTAAATATATCTTTGTCTAGGAAAAATGAGAGGAATATTTGAAATATAAATCTGATAGTATTAGCTCAGAAAGATTAGAAATAAACAGAATAATACATAAGTCGATGGCAACGAGAGAAGAAAGGAGTGTAATAGAGTGAGCATGGAAATGGAGAGCAGACACTGTGAAAGTAAAGTTGGTAGAACTTAGGTATTCATGTTGGATAGAAGTGAGAGGAAGCTGTGAGCTGTGGGGAAGCGGGAGTCACACTGACTTCCCAGTTTTAATTAAGGCTCCTCAGAATTACTGTTATGTTCAGGGCCTCTGAGCACTGTCTGTAAGCACAGTTACTACTTAGAAGCCAGGATGTTCATAATCAGATTTTCAAATTATCTACACTGTATGGGGACCAATATCTTCAAAAGCAGAAGGAAGGAGCTACAGGCTTTCTCAGAGATGCTTCTATATGGCATTGGAGATACTCTAATGGACAATATTGTTTGAAAGATATGTTCCAAAACATCAGCAGAATCACTAATATAAAATCCGTAATGAGGTTCCATAGCCCATCTAATTCACCTTGCACTAATGTGTAGGGAGTCAGAACAATTCTAGCATCACTTGATTGTTTAATATCTCCATGACTTCTTTTCCAGATGGGACAGAGTATAAAATCATGGAAACTTACTTATTCAAACTCTTTATTTTTTTCTTTTTCCAGTACTAGGGATTGAACTCAGGGCCTTGCATATGCTAGGCAAGTACTTTACCATTAAGGTACACCCCTAGCTCTTTGAAATTTTTATTTATTTATTTATTTATTTGTGTGTGGGAGAAAGGAGAGGGAAAGAGAGAAAACTAGTCACACTGGGGCCTCTTGCCACTGCAAATGAACTCCAATCATGTGCCACTATGAACATCTGCTTTCTGTGAGTCTGGGAAATCTAACTAGCGGGCTTTGGAAACAAGCACCTTTAATGGCTAGACGATCTCCCCCAGCCCTTCACCATTATTATTATTATTGTTGTTGTTGTTGTTATTATTGGTTTTTTGAGGTAGGGTCTCACTCTAACTCAGGCTGACCTGAAATTCAATACATAGTCTCAGGATGGTCTTGAACTTTGGTGGTCCTCCTACCTCTGCCTCCCAAGTTCTGGGTTTAAAGGCATGTGCCACCACACCTAGCTTAAAGTTCTATTTTTTAAAAATGGTTTTTATTTATTTTCAAAGAGAAAGGGAGAGAGGGAGAAGCAGGGCATCCCACACTGTAGACATACTCCAGAAGCATACTCTTCTCTGTGCATCTGGCTTTACTTGGGTACTGTGGAATTGAACCTGGGCCTTTAGGATCCACAAGCAAGCACATAAACTGCTGAACCATCTCTCTAATTCCTAAAAATTTCATTTTGTGTTCTTTTCACACGTTCTCTAGTAAGTTAGCAAATTTACAGGTAAATTTGTTAGATTTATATGCTTGTACAGTTTGGAAAAGTTTGATGTCTTATTATATTTAATTGTTGAATTGTCCTATGGCTTCCTGTCTAGCTGTAGGAATGACCTTTGTATATGGTATTTGCCCACAGAAAGATTTCCATACAGTGTTTTATTTTATTGCAGTAGACATACCAGCTTTCAGTTATCAATGTTATGAGCCAGTGTTCCTTTTCAACATACTTACTAGTAGGAAGGACAGTAGACTACTAGGAAGAGTCGCTCCCTGACTTCCTCCACATACGTCACATACGTCAGCTCTGACGGACGTGTAAACCTGGCCCAGCATGTTCATTCACACATGATTGCGTTTTAGATACATGAGACACTCCTGAAGTTTCTCAGAAGGTAAAGCCGTCTTCCTGTGGGTGTGTTGCTGACAAGGAGATGGTCAACTGCATCAGCAGACCTTTCGGCTGCCCACACTGTGGATGTGTGTGGACCTTCTCAGCAGCCACTCCTGTCCAATGGGCTTTGCACGATGCCTGGCATTCATTTTTGCCTGCAGTTGTTTTTTTTTTTTTGGGGGGGGGAGGTGTAGTATGTGGTGTGTGTTTGTGAGTGCATGATGCATGGACATGTATGCATACGCACATGCTCTGATGTACACACGCGCAGAAGCCAGACGAGAACACTGGGCGCCCTCTGCTTCCTTTCTTCTGCCATATTTCCTCGAAACAAGGTACCTCACAAGTCTGGAGCTTGCTGCTTTTCAGTCAGATTGGCTGACGAGTGAGCCCTAGTGAGCCTTCTGTCTCCTCCCTGGGGTCACACAGGCATGTGTGGCCACGCCCTTTTTACATGAGGGTACTGGGAACCAAACTCAGGACCTTCTGCTTCCTCAGCAAGGCCTCTTACCCACTGAATCACGCCCCAGACCTTGCCTCCATTGATCACTATCATCTTTTGATATTTCTCCTTCTTGTCCAGACTTTTGCCCTATGAAATCAAGTAATACTAAATTGCCATGTTTCCATTTTGTACATCGGAAATAATACTTTCTTATCTCTCTTCCCTGCTGTTTTCCTGTTGCTTGATTTCCTGTTATGCCTGTCTTTACCTATGACAGGAATAATTAAAAAATTATAAGTATGTGATATGAATGTAAGGTTTAAGGACAAGAAGAGCTTCATCTCCCAAACTCCAATAGTGAAATACACAATTGCAAATGCAACTTATCATTATAACTACTTTTTTCATTATAAATGTTATAAGTTATCTTAAGTGTGGCATTGCTGTAAACATGATGAAAAATATAGAATAAATCATGTGCTGTTTTCTAAAACCGAGCATAAGAGAGAAGGGGAAATCTGGGTTTACTGTTATGAAACCTTTTTACAGTTACTGTAGCAATGTTATTTTTTGTATTTAAATTGTTTCAATTGTTTAACGGCCTCTTTTATGTGGATGCGATCTAAAATAGTAAATAATGAATAAAAGCTGCTAGAACTGTCAGTTTGATATCACACCTACAATTAGCATTAGCCTATTTACAATAGGTTTAATTGTTATAAGTAATTATATACCTTATATACAGAGAAGTACATACGTTATAGATATACACATATTTCATACTACAGTGGGTATTCACATTGTATTAATGGATCACATTCATGAGATTTACTGGTTTGTCTGGTTTCTTAATGACATTTGACAAAAAGTAAGGAAGCCTAGCAGGTACAAGCAGAGGAAGTCCGCATCGCTGCGGTCTTTCACTATGATAAGTGTATGAGAAATTAATCTGCTTGCAAACTCACCACTGCCATGGTTACAAAAAGACTACAAAAGTTACACACAGTGGTCACCTTATTTTTCACACAGCGGGGTTTGCACGGGGAGGTCTCTCCGTGGATGCTGAGGGATACGGCTCTGAGATGAAGTGGGACATCAGAGCCACTGCTGCGCTCTCGGGGGAGCGTCTGCTGGGGCTGGACCTTGTCACGCTGGTTCAGAATTTGGAAAGATGAGTGCGGGAGATGAGGTGAAAAATAATCCTTTATTTCTTCTTATTCTTCTATGGCTCTTCCTTAGCAAATCTGAGATAATTTTATTACCATCCCTTCTCTTCTTTATAAATGACATTATGGTATAGAATATGTCATGAACATATAATCATGAAAAAAATGTGTAGGCCATGACTTTGTTGTGCCTAATCTTTGTGTTTCTTGTACAATCAATGAACTCTTGCAACAGCATATTTTACTTCAGGATAAAGTGGAACTATGCTAAGCAAAATAACATCAAACATGATATAATTTCAAATTTTTTCTTTGGGGCTGGAGAGATGGCTTAGTGGTTAAGGCACTTGCCTGCAAAGCCAAAGAACCCAGGTTTGATTGCCCAGTACCCATGTAAAGCCAGATGCACGAGGTGGCACATGCATGTGAAGTTCATTTGCAGTGGCTAGAAACCCTACTATGCCCACTCATATCCTCCCTCCCTCTATCTCTCTCAAATAAGTAAATAAAAATATAAAATAAAAATAATCAGTTTTTTTCTTTGGTCATTGTACTTATGAAAAGTAAATGCATAAGACGTGTCCATATGTGTATGTTTGTGGATTTAGTATTTTTCATGTCCATATTTTTTAAAAATATATTTTATTTATTTACTTGAGGGAGACTGAGATTGAGAGAGAGAGAGATAGAGAGACAGAGAGAGAGAGAATGGGCATGCCAGGGCCTCTAGACACTGTAAACCAACTCCTGATGCATGCATCACCTTGTACATCTGGCTTACATGGGTACTGGGGAATCAAACCTAGGTCCCTAGGCATCACAAGCAAGTACCTTAACCACTGAGCCATCTTTTTGGCCCTCATGCCCATATTTTTATATCCTCTGGTATTCTCAACTTCCTATTTCACTCTAATGTGTAGATACATACACACACATACATACGTAATGTCAAATAATTTTAAAGAAGAAATAAGTAACCAGCAAACACAAATATATGCCGAATGCTTTCCTGTCCCTCCTGAATTAATTCAGATAAACTCCTTTTTCTTATATTCTAAAGCATCCTGTAGTTATCTCACCACCACATGAGCATACTATTGTCACGGCTTGGATTCTTATACTCATCCTCTACTTCAGTGTAGACTTATATAGGCTCCTTTTCTTTACACTCTAAGCAGGGGAATCCAACCTTTTGACCTTGCAACATAATGCTGTCATCTCCACATGGGTTGGGTCTGTCCTACAATATGTGAAAGCAATCCATAGTTATCTCATAATAGCACGAGTGACTATCGTCATGGCCTGGCTTCTTATCTGTGCTCTCGACTTCCATGATTCTCAGACTTTTTTTTTTTTGTTGTTGTTTACCACTGAGCTCTTTTATTTCATATATTAAACTACTAAATTTTAGGAGACATTATTAAATAGCAGTAAGTTAAGGTATGTTTCTTTACTCTCACTTCTTTTTTTTTCTTTTTTTTCTCAATTTTTATTAATATTTTCCATGATTATAAAAAATATCCCATGGTATTACCCTCCCCCCTTTCCCCTTTGAAATTCCATTCTCCATCATATCCCCTCCCCATCTCAAGATTCTCAGACTTTATCAGGCATCAGACTCACATCGAGGATGAGTTCACACCTAGATGTCTAGCTCCAGTCCCCAGGAATTCTGACTCAGTAGTCCTTGTTGGGGCCAATCCTTGACTTATTTTGTAAATTCCCAGATGATTTCAGTCTACTGATTCAGGGACTTTGACTTCAGACCCCTTCTTTCCTTCATAGTTTCATTTTAAAGTGAATTGCAATACTCTATGTCAACTTGATTAAAAGAAAATTTGAAGTTTCAGATGAAAAGTGTTGAAAGTAAGTGTGTTTTCTCTCTTTACAATAAAGCTTCCCACATTAAGAGCCAATGTCCTAAATTTTAGATGGATTTAGGAGTGGAGAGGAAACAATTCCTACCCACTCTTCACCCTTGGGCTTCATTCTAATGTGTCCGGATTACATCAGGGGTTCTTGCACTTGAGAGAGGGATGAAAGAGAACCCTAAATCCATGTTAAAGACTGTCACAGGAGGGCTGGGGATGCAGCTCAGTTGTAGAGGAACTTGCTGGCATGCACAGAGCCCTGGAGTTACTCTGACACATTGGGGATGGTGGTGCATCCCTGTAAACCCAGCACTCAAGGTCATCCCTAGGTACACAGAGGCAGCCTGGTATGCATGATACCTTGTCTCAAAAAAAAAAAAAAAAAAAGAAAAAGAAAAAGAAAAGAAAAGAAAGAAAGACTGACACAGAAAACTTGCTGAGGCTGCTACAGAGGCATTTTAATTTCTGACTGAATAAATTAGAGACTAGTGTTTAAATTTATCTATGTCTGAGGGCAATTGCAGAAGATTTGAAATAAATGCATAACTACTCTGCAAAACTTCAATGCAGTAATTGGAAATAGACAGAATGTTCGAACTGTAGTAAATTTGCAGACAGAAATCATGACTGGGAGCAGCAATCACTGTTCCCAAGGCTCATCTGCTCACACAGTGTTCACCTCAGTTTGCGTTAATATATAGAGTATCTAAATGTAATACGCACAATAGTTCTAGAAATGAGCCCGCAGTGCATGAGAGCACCTTTTCTGTTTTGTTTTGATTGTGACAGGGAAGATATTTTATATTACCAAACACAATAAATCCATCAGCTGTTAACGGAACTTCCTTGTAAATCCTAAAAGCCTAGGTTTGATTCCCCAGTACCCACGTAATACCAGACGCACACAAAGCAGCCCATGTGTCTGGAATTTGTTTGCCGTGTCAGGAGACCCTGGTGCACCTATACTCACTCTTTGTTTTTCCTTATTCTGTCTCTCTCTCTCTCAAATAAATAAATAAAATACTTAAAAATAAAGAAATTCACTGGGCGTGGTGGCACATACCTTTAATCCCAGCACTTGGGAGGCAGTGGTAGGAAGATCACCGTGAGTTCGAGGCCACCCTGAGACTACATAGTGAGTTCCAGGTCAGCCTGGACTAGAGTGAGATCCTACCTCGAAAAACTCGAAAAACCAATAAATAAATAAATAAATAAACATAAAGAAATTCATCAAAGGATGCACATAGTTCAATAAATAATCTTGAACACATACTATTCTTTTTATATTTTATTTACTTGCATGGAGAGAGAGACAGAGAATGGACATATCAGGGCCTCTAGACACTGTAAGCAAACTCCAGATGTGTATGCCACTTAATCAAACCCAGGTCATTAGGCTTTGTAGGCAATCATTTTAACCTCTGAGTAATCTCTTCAGCCCCATGGTATTCTGTTTTCTTTTTTTTTTTCTTTTTTATTATTATTTGCAAGCAGGGAGAAAGAGACATAGAGAGAATGGGCATGCCAGGGCCTCTTGCCACTGCAAACGAACTCCGGACACATTTATCCCTTTGTAAATGTGCCTTTACGTGGGTACTGGGGATTTGAACCTGAGCTGTTGGGCTTGTAAGCAGATGCCTTAACTGCTGAGCCATCTCCCCATCTCCAAATACATACTCTTCCTAAATTAAGAATTAAACTCTATGTAATTAATTTTTTATTAAATATTTTACACTCTGGGTATGATTGGGTATTTATCAAACTTAGAAGCTACCAAAGATAAACACTATCCAGTATAAACAATCTAATACTATGTCAAATACAGACGTATGTCTGAAAGAACATCATGCATCTACTTTTCTTTTCTTTTTTTTCTTTGGTTTTTCGAGGTAGGGTCTCACTATACTATGTTGTCTCAGGTGGCCTTGAACTCATGGTGATCCTCCTACCTCTGCCTCCAGAGTGCTGAGATTAAAGGTGTGCGCCACCACGCCCTACATGCATCTACTTTTGCTTGACATTTTCTAAGATTGTATAATTCCCGATTGATATTCAAGTCCACTTCAATATAGTTTTGGAAGCAAATAAATATCTGATATTCTCTGTTTCTTTCTAAATGAGTAAGTTGAACACATGGCTTGCAGAATATATGTGGCTTCAAAATTCACAATGACCTGTTTTGACAGATTAGCAAGTGATTAATCAACGTACTAGGCTGAGGTCACATGAAATAAGTTAACAGCCAAGATAATCTGTGTTATTGATGACACTGACATTCCACTTCTGGAAAGATTGTGTCTCAATTTTGGAACAATTAGGAAAAAAAAGACATGTCTTGAAAATATATAAAGCTATCTACAATACTTTCAGTTCATTTTTATGTCATATTTATATCTGTATCTTCAATGTTTTCATACATTCAAAACAAAAACCATGATAAATGTTGACAGTCTATAAAATGATAGTAAACATTTATAACATTAAAATATATTGTTAAAAATATTTTTTCTGGGCTGGAGAGATGGCTTAGCAGTTAAGTCATTTGCCTTTAAAGCCAAAGGACCTCAGTTCAATTCCCCAGGACCCATGCAAGTCAGATGTACAAGGTGGCACAGGCATCTGGAGTTTGTCTGCAGTGGCTAGAGGCCCTGGCGTACCCATTCTCTCTCTCTCTCTCTCACTCCCTCTCTGTCTCTGTGTCTGCCTCTCCATCTCTCAAATAAATAAATAGTTTTTTAAAAATGTTTTTCTTTTCTTGGAGAAATCTTTTCCTTATAAAATAAAGAAGCATGGGATATACCTGATTTTTTTTGTTGTTGTTGTTACTGAAGACTGCAATGAATAAAACCATTCATTTCAAGAAAGAAATAAGATGAGTTCTAAAATGTTATATGATGCTCGGAATGCATTCACTTGCAATGCATGTCTCATTTCCCTGTGTTATGATAACTCTTCCCCAAGCTTAAACATTTTATGCAGAGCCAAAAAAAGACCTGAAAGCAAGAGTTTCTGACTTCATTAAGGACTTGCCCAACTACCCAAATTCTTCACATCTGTGACTCCTACTAAATCAGCTGCTATTTTGTCTGTTTTTTTTTTTTTTTTTTTTTTTTTTTTTGTGAGATAGTCTCATGTAGCCCAGACTGGCCTTGAACTCACTGGGTAGCTGAGGATGACTTTGGAATCCAGGCTGGCCTTGAATTCAGCAATCCTTCTACTTCAGCCTGCTGAATGCTGGAATTATAGGCATGAACCTGTAAGTCACAGCCTGGCTATGGCTTTGGGTTTCTGAGCATCCTGCATCTACCTCCCAATGTGCATTACAGGGCTTATATACATGATAGGTGTGCACCACCAGGCTACATTCAGCTGCTATCAGAGTAAACAGGACAAAGGGTGCTACTCCTTCCCACAAGACTCAGCAAAATAGAGACAAAAACATAAGGAAACCAATTAATTGTCAATTTTCTCAAGTGTCTCCCACCTCTTAGAAATGAAGGCTTCCCATTTGGCCACTTAGTGCAACCACTCTAATATAAAATACCGAAGATGAGACAAGCTTATCTTTTACCTATGGAAGACGGAAGCAGACTTGAGAACAGAATGTCATTCTTGTCTTTTTTTTTTTTTTTTTTTTTTTGGTACTGAAATAGTAGTTGAAAAAGAGAATAACATAGATAGTAAAAACTGAACAAAATCTATTATTAAGCAAATATAAAGTCAGTCCTAACACGTGGAAAATGCAAGGAGTCAGAATGAAAGAACCTGCTCACCATTAGAGACTAAGGAAGACACAGAGGCTACCTCAGCAAATCCTACATCCGACCAAGTGCCAGATGACAACGTACACTGATATTCAAGGGTCTCCAATGAGCACTTGGACAGTGACCTACATGACAGGAGAATCTATGAGCAAATAGTCCCAGTAACTGAGAACTGTTTCAGAAGCTAAGGTAGAGAAACAAGGATGACTTTTTAGTATCAACCATATGTCCCAGTGAAAAACTCTTTGTTTTGTGTCTGAAATTCGTATTTCATTGGATGCTTGACCAATGTTCTTCATCTGAACAGATGATTTTACAAGCCCACCACAAAGGAAAATTCAAGCTCTGTAGATCTACATGTATCCTTATCTATGATTTTCTCCTGCTTTGGTTGCCAATAATGTCTACGTATTTTCCTTACCATGGACAATTTTCTGCCATTGGGTCACATGCTTTCTTACACTCTTTGTTGGAAAGGAATAAATAATTTATCCTCTTAATTTTCTGTATCGTCTGTTGATCTTCCTTTGTGAATCCAAGGGTCCTCTATAGCCAAAGAGAATCATAAAAGAGGCTCCAAATTCTTCACTGTCTCCTCTTATTAAGCCCTTTCCATATGAAACTCCTAGGTTTTTGGGGCCATTCTACTTCTCCTCTCTGTAGGATTCCTCTTCTCTCCCTGCTACAGCACAGGTGGCCAGTCTACAGTGTTCTCCATTCCTCTACCTTCTCATCCTACAGGGTTCTCATGGGAGAACTCCACAATCAGCCCTGATATTCTTTTTAAAAAATAATTTAATTTATTTATTTAAGAGAGAGAGAGAGAGAGAGAGAGAGGGAGAAAATGGGCACAACATGACCTCTAGTCACTGCAAACAAACTACAGAAGCATCACCTTGTGCATCTACCTGGCTCATTTGGGGTTCTGGGGAATCAAACCTGGTTTCTTAGGCTTCAAAGGCAAGTTCCTCAACTGCTAAGCCATCTCTCCAGCCCCAGTCCTGATATTCTTAAGACCTGCTACTCTTTTTTTTTTTTATTTAGAGAATACTTTATTAGTTTCTGTAATCAAACCCACGTAGATAAGACCTTATATATTTAATACAGTGCGTTACCCCTGTACAAATGGAAAAAAATTAAGTTTAACATTTCTAGACCAATATGGCTGTTAATTTCTGTACAATGCCAACTCAACATGGTAAACAGGGATTTTTTTTCCAAAGTTGACAGCACAGCTAAAGTCTCCAAAAATTCAAATTATATATATATATATATATAGACCAATAATAGCAGTATATTATGCGTCAATAGCAGCAACAGCTTTTCCAGGTTCTGCAGTTGTCTGAACAAAATTGTAGAGTCATCCAGCACGCTTATTAAAAAAAAATGTAAAAAACAAAACCCCAGAAAACAGCCAAGTTCTGTTACTGTTATGGTACCTGGCACCAGTTATTTATTTGTTTTTGTTTTTTTAAGCTTCCCCATCATCACCTGGAAAGAAAACATTCTAGAGTAACATCATTACACACAGCTCCGATAAAGCACAGTCACTACTACGAAGACCTGCTACTCTTCATCTAAAGTGGAGCTAGCTCTTTGGAGTTTCAGCCCTTTATATTGACCTGCCTCCTACATATCTATCTTTGAATGTTTATCTTAGGACTGTCAAGTTCAAAGCTGGATTTATCTTTCTTCTTTTAAATCTGCATTTTAATGCTTTCTCTCAATAATAAATGGTGGTATAACCCACCTAGTTTCTAACCCAGAAATTTGAGAGCAGATACATATGTAATTTATCAAGTCTTCCTTCACTTATTTTCAAAATATTTAAAAGACCCATCTATGTCTTTTCACTCTCCAAGCTGTCGTCCCTCCTCTCTCGCAGACAGCTGCAGGCTTGTGGTGGCTTTCTATTGGCTTCACACTTGTCTCCACTGTCTGTTTGCGTATAACAGCCCCATTTACCATCTGAAACAGTCTTTTCCCCCCTTAAAGTCCTGTTGAACTTCTTTTCTCTTGTCATTCTAATTGTTCTTCATGAGACTTTTTGAGGTTAGGTCATCCCTGACCCCCATGGTTAGCTAGCCTCATCGAGGTCCCTTTATACCACCAGTTCCTTATCTCCAGGGGATAATGCATGACTTCTTTTTTTATTAATATTTTATGTTTTTGTTTATGAGAAAGAGACAGAGAGAAAGAGAATGGGCACACCAGGGCCTCTAGCCGCTGCATAGGAAATACAGACACATGTGCCCCCTTGTGCATCTGGCTTACATGGGTCGTGGGGAATCGAACCCCAGGTCCTTAGGCTTCACAGGCAAATGCCACGACTGCTAAGTCATTTACCCAGTCCCGACAACTTCTTTTGAAGAAGCAGATATCTCTTTTCTATTGACGTATACCAACTTCTACTTTGGATTTGTCTCTAGTAATGATCTTCACCGGAACAAAGAAAACTTACAAACTTGTTTTGGTCTTCCAGATGAGATGCATTCCTTTAGCTTTTCTGCAGATTTTTGCATTAGTGTGTATAGTATGTGAAGTGTGTATGTGCCACATGCATGGGTGTGCAAATGTGTATGCCCTACGTGCACATGTGTGAAGGCCAGAGGATGACATTGGGTGTCCTCTTTTTTTTGTTGTTGTTAATTTTTATTTATTTGAGAACAACAGAGAGAAGGAGGGAGAGATAGAGAGAGAAAGAATGGGCGCGTCAGGGCTTCCAGCCACTGCAAACGAACTCCAGATGTGTGCACCCCCTTGTGCATCTGGCTACCATGGGTCCTGGGGAATCAAGCCTTGAACCGGGGTCCTTAGGCTTCACAGGCAAGCGCTTAACCACTAAGCCATCTCTCCAGCCCTGGGTGTCCTCTTTTATCACTCCTCAGCCTTGTGTCCTTGAGCAAGAATCTCACTGAACCTAGACCTCACTGTTTGGTGATGAGACTGGATGACCAGTGAGCCCCAGTAAGAACCTTTCATTTCTGCTCTCTTTAGCTCTGGGGTTGTAGGAATGCGTGGCCATTTCGAGATTTTTACGTGAGTGCTGGCTATCAAACTCAGGCCTCCCTCTTGCTTGCACAGCAAATGATCTCACACACTAAGACATCTCCCCAATCCCAGAATTCTATTTATTTTTTGAGGCAGAGTCATATTTGGACCAGGCTGTCCTTAAATCTGTATAGGCGAGGATGAGTTTCAACTCCTGATCTGCCTCTCTTCACCTCCCCAGTGCTGGGACTATAGGTGTGCAGCACTGTGCTCAGTGCTGTTTACAGATTTTATAAACATCCATCTGATCCAATATTTGTCCTACCAAGTAGAAAATAAGTTGATAAAACCCGAGATCATTTTGACTTTTTCACAGCATTTCCAGCTTCTAGAGCATTGCCTTCATGCAAAGCAAATCCTTAGTATGTAATTATCTAATGGATAAATGGATGAATAAATTAATACCTAGTTTGATGACACCAGGTTATGAAAGTCCATTTGAAACATAATTCTCTTTGGAGTTCAGGTATGTTACCCCAAAATTATCTACATTAATATTATAAATAGCCATTTTATGTAAAAAAGCATGAACTTCTTGCTCTTGAAAAAGTTTTCTTTGAACAGGAGAGACAGCCCAATGGTTAAAGACACTTGCTTGCAAAGACCGACAGCCTGGGTTTGAGTCTCTGATACATAAACACAGATGCACAAAGTGTTACAAGCATTTGTTTGCAGTGGCAAGAAGCCCTGGTATGCTCACACTCTCTCTCTCTTATCTTTCTATCTCTCCTTTTCTCTTTCAAATAAATAAATAAATACTTTTAAAATATTCTTTTTTCTACAAATTTAAGCTTTACGAAATTTTTCTTTCCATTGCCTACAACTTCATGAGTGAAACAAATAAAAATAGATATTAAAAAATTCTCCCAATTTTTTCTCACACTTCTTTCTTGATAAACATGAGAATATTCACAACATGTACAAGAGCTACAACATAGCATTAAAAAGTATATTCTCAAACTCTAGTCAACCCGAGTTGGAGATAGAATATTATCAAAAGTTTGTTACTCATCTTTGCATCTTTTCAACTTTAGAGAAACAGTGGACACAGTATGGCATTCCCTGCTTGCTTTAAAGGGACTCACCCAGTTGTCAGTATCGTCTCGTGTTTGTGCAAATCTCTGGTTATGAAATCACTTTCAAAAGTTCTGTTTGAGTAATTCAAGAATTGCCCCCAGCATTGCAGAGGGCAGAAAACAGATATACTATATGACCCCTATCTTTAAAGAAAGGGAAGAGAGAATAAACACATGAGAAATAGGGTAATTGAACATTGGCTATGTGGTGGTCATGACGAGGAATTGCAATAAGGAAAAGATGTGGAACATTCTAGCTGGGAAAAACTTTAGGAAGGAGAATGAAAGGAAGCTGAGCATGCAAGTGTGCCTCAGTATGAGTGTTTGGAGAGGCAGAGAAAGCCGGCAGGAGGCGTTGCACTTCACACTTCATGGCGATGTAACTGAGCATTTGTTTTATTTTATCTATTTTATTTTTTGTTTCTGCTCTCCCTGCTCATAATTATTTTTCATTTTGGCACAGATATTGCTCTTTTAGCTATTGGCATGATCTTTCCCCAACTCATATGATTCTGGAGGAGTTACTGATAACTGTATTTTAACACTTTAAAAAATTTATTTATTTATTTATTTATTTATTTATTTGTAAGCAAGGCAGCAGGGAGGGGCTATGTGGAGAGAATGGTGCACTGGGGGGGCACTGCAAAGGAACCTCAGATGCATGCATTATTGCATCTAGTTTTATGTGGGTCCTGGAAAATTGAACCCAGGTTATTAGGCTTTGCAGACAAGTGCCTTAACCTCTGGGGCATCTCTCCAGCCCAGATAACTGTATTCTGAATCTAGCCTTTTTAACCCAAAAATGTTGCACAAGTATAATCCTCCATGGCCCTGGAGTTACTGATTCAAGGATGTGTATGACCCAGGACAAGTGAATTTTATTCATTCTGGGAGTTGACACTGAACAAATAATAATAATTTGAGTAAAATAATAATAATGATAAAAATAAATAATAATAAATGCACATTTAATTGGTTCAATGCCCAATATTCAAGTACTTGGAAACATTTCTCTATTTGGCCACTGCTAATAAAATGCCAGCCTGAAGCTGTGCCTATTCATACTACCGCTTCCCTTAACTCCATCCTGTTTGTAGTTTTAAAAACTGACAGTGGTGGGCTGGAGAGATAGCTTAGCAGTTAAGCTCTTGCCTGTGAAGCTTAAGGACCCCGGTTCGAGACTCAATTCCCCAAGACCCTCGTAAGCCAGATGCACAAGGGGGCGCATGCATCTGAAGTTCATTTGCAGTGGCTGGAGGCCCTGGTACATCCACTCTCTCTCTATCTATCTGCCTCTTTCTCTCTCTGTCTGTCTGTTGCTCTCAAATAAATAAATACAAAATTAAAAAAAAAGTGACAGTGGACTAGGAAAGAGAGTGACCACCACAGTGTTTGGGTATCTGGAGCCATGAAAACCATTCTGAATACCCGGATTTACTATTGCTGTAGTTACCATAGAGTTCCATTCTTTTTATTTTTGAGACAAAGTCTTGCTGTGTAGCCCAGGCTGGTTTTGAACGCAGGGTCACTCTGCCTTCAGCCTCCTGTGTGTTGATATTGCCTGAATCTTCCACCATTTCTAGCTTCACACATCTTTTCTTGCTTAAGCTTACTTAAAATTACTTTTTTTTTTTTTTGGTCAATTGTAATCTGATACAGAAATCCTAACCCACACAGGCAGTAGAATAGGATTGCTTGCCTGACACATGAAAGTCCCTGGGTTTGATCCCTAAGACAGAAAATAAAAGTAGCCTAGTGGGTGGAGATGGGAAGAGATGTAATGTGATGTGAGGTGAGAGAGAAAATGTAGAGAAGGGCCAGGATGGAACAGTAGAAATGAAAAAGATGGCAGAGATCAGAAGCAATTTCTGGAGAAGGCAATGCCATGACTCACTGGAGGTTGGACCCATCCAGGGTAGAGGAATCAAGAGTTAAAAAGTAGACTCAGGAAATTTGTGGGCTTAGGGAATGAGATGGAGATCATTGAGAAAAGGAAGTGGTTTTATTGGTAGCAACAGCCAAACCATGACAACCAGTTTCCTAGTAAAGATGGGACTGGTTATCTGATGGTCTTAGTGACAAGCCTGTACTATACAGGCACGGCATTGGGAGGTATAGGAATGTGACTCTGTGTCAGAAGTCAAAGAAATATGATCTAAAACTATGAGCCTCTAAAATTCAGCTTCTCAATCTCATCCTTTTGCCTTCATTCCTTCCTTTCTTTCTATGTAAAGCCTGGAGAAGAATATAGCATGGACCAGTGCTTCCCAAGATCTGGCCTCTTGGTCAGAAGCATTGAAATCATCCAGAAATATTTTAGAAATCCAGCCAAACTCATGAGTTGAATACCAGAGCATAGGAATTCTAGGGTAACCAGGGCTCTATATTTTAACAACTGCTCTACTTGACGTTGATGCCCATTAAGGTTTTAGAACCACAGGGTCCTTTGTCCTACAGCAGACAAGGTAACCCCGTACTGAGTGCACCAATTGCTTAGAAAAATACACTGACATTGAATTTGTTCCTTCAGAAACCATAAGGTAAGCATGTGCTACCTGCTAAGTATTGTTCTAGCTATTCTAGATATGTCAGCGAGAAAAAGACAGCTAATCACAAAATTAATTGTATTTTAACAAATAAAAACTTTGTCACATGTTTTCTCTCACATACAGAACCTAGGCTCAGTAACATATACATACACATACCACATGTAATGAAAGCAAAAGCCAAAATGTTAGGTGAGGAAGAGGACCAGAAAAGGGGTTCGGGGGGGATGGGAGGTGAATAAGAGAAAGCACAGTGGCATATGTGTCTGAAGATACCTTAGTGAGGCCCAGTATTTAGTATGCTAACTAAAAACTCAACAAAAATAAAATACACACTCAACAATGAATAGAAACAGTAAAAAAAAAAAAAAAAGAAAAAAAGAAAAAAGAGAAACGATCATGCTTTGGTCATGAATACTGAATGGCTTGAATTAGCAAGGAGGTATCCCAAGGAAATGACATTTAAACTGAGAAAGAATGACGAGGAGTGAGTCTGGCGAGGTATAGAAGGATTGGTGCGTTGTTAATGTAGGTAATGAGAAGAGAGCAGAACACTTTTTGGAAGTTGGAAGCAGAGAGGCATAAGTAGGTCATAGTTAGTGATGGGTATTAAGGCTGGAGAGATGCTGCTGAGGCAGACATCACACAAGGGACTTAGAACTCACGCTACGGACTGTAAACTTTCCATGGAGGGAGTCTGAGAGACCACTGAAAAGTTTCAGGGAGCGGCTCATGTGATCTGATTCATGTTCTTTTTAAAAACTACATTTTTTTTTTCCTATAGAAAGGTTTTCCCAGTTCACACTGACTATGGCTGCAGTAACCTGGTGACTTAGTTCACAAGATGGCTAACAGAAAGAAACACTTGTTCAGAAGAAGTCTGTGGCAAGGCTGTGAAAGAGGATATAATGTCCACGCGGGGCGACGGGCCAGGAACAGAGGAGGAAGCGGGCGCAGGAGCTTCTGCTTTGCGGTCCCAGCTGAGACAGAGCCTGCCCCTGCGGGTCTGCAACAGCAGGGTGCAAGCGGACGGGCAGCTGGCTGCGGCTCCTCCCACGGTCCAGTCCCATCCCCTCCCTACGCGGGAGGCCGTGGGACCCGGGTTCCATCTGGACACTCTGCTCCACACAGGCTGCCTTGCAGAACTTGCTCATGTTTCCCAGGCATCACCTGTCTGAACGTGGTTCTCAAATCTCAGTATTCTCCTGGCCTCAAGATCTCCCATGCCTAACAGATGTTTCCCTGTATTTATGCATTGCAATAGCCTAATGTGATTATTTGGAATTGTGCTGTATATGCTTCACTGATGATTTTTGATGAATTATATTGAGCTAACTCTGCCTGCTTTCTTGAGTTTCAATAGCATGTCACCCTGACTGCTGGGCTGATGGTGCTGGAGTGTCATGGGCATCACAGATAGCCTGCCTGTAATTGAACACACCATGCCTTTCCCATGTCGACTGCCCTCTTTCCTCTCTTGCATTTGCCAACAACATGAGTATCTCCTGTTTCCCAGGTTCTGAGGTTGGCCTGATCCTCGACTCCTTTGTCTTGTACTCTCACCAATTCCAACCCTTAGATGGCATCTATTCACTTGGCAGAGTGCCTCTATGCCGCTTGTTCTTCCCGTCTATTGCCCTATTGCATGGCATCCTACGTATCTCACAGTAGGGTACTTTGCCCAGACCTTGTCAGCGCAACCTCAGAGACACGGTTGGTTTCTCTTTCACTGTGGCATCAAGTCTACTTCATTTAGCAAAAGATTTATGTCTACTATTGTTATTACTTGCACTGGAATATTTTATTTTATTATATTTTATTTTTGAAGTAGGGTCTCACTCTAGCCCAGGCTAACCTGGAATTCAGTATGTAGTCTCAGGCTTGCCTTGAACTGAATTTTTTTTTAAAATTTCTCTGCACATGTATGTATGTGTGCCTTTTGTGCATGGTCACACCAAGCTCTCTTGCCACTGCAAATGGATGCCATACACATGTGTTGCTTTTTGTACCTGGCTTTACCTGGGTGCTGGAGAATTGAACCTGAGCTAACAGGCTTTGCAAACAAGCACCTTTAATGGCTTAGCCATCTCCCCAACCCCTCCGTTTTATTTTTCAAAAGAGTATCATGAGCTAGAGAGATGGCATATCAGGTAAGAGGCTTGTGCCACACAGTCATGAAGGCCTGACAGGACCTGATTTGCTATAAATTTGATTCCAGCACCTACACGGAAAGCTGGGTGTGGCCAGGCCTGCCTGCAAACCCAGTGCCTTGGGGAACAGAAACACAGAATTGCTGGAGCTTGCTGGTCACCCGGGCTGACTGCAAATAGCAGCTCTGGCTCAGGGAGAGACCCTGTTCAAGGAAACAGGCAGATGAACAATGGACGAGAACACCTGACGATCTCTTCTGCTCTCCACACAGATGAACACAGGGCATGTACATCTGCACACATGTGTGCATATGCCACTCGCACATTATGCTACCCATATCGTACATACATGTATGCACACAAAGGAAAAAGAGCCCGTTTTTAAAAAATAGACAATTGTGAACATTCTCTGATTTAGGATGGTCAAAGACAGAAAAGTCCCATTGATAGCCATCAGATTTTAAAGCAAAAGGCCTGAAGTTCAACAGGTTCATTGAGGCCATTTGGAAACAAAGATTTATAAAACAGCATTAAATAACTTGGAAAGATACTTCCAAATGCCTTAAAATTGTTGTTATTAATCTACATGAGCTATCCACCTTGGCTACACAAACTCACAACATGTGAAGCAGACAGTATCTATCACCTTTGTCAGACCTCAGGGTACTTCTCATGACCTGGGTGTCAGGAATGCCACTCATGCCATCTCTGATAATCTAAACTTTACTTAGCTTTGGGCCCATGTCCTCTTAGGGATTTCTGCATCATACCAACAGTGGGCAAGTTTTCGTTCTTTGAGTTTTTGCAGTATTCCTGCTCTTACTGTCCTATCTCAAGCTTTTGTCTTTTGAGGTATGCATTCAGTTTCTCCCACCTAGATAACAGATCACTTAAAGCCTCTCACCACCTCTTAACTTGCAGTCTCTAGTATAATATTCTGCCCACAGCAGCCATGTAGTTGGCATACTTTGATGGCAACACACAGCAGGAAATAATACTTCGGGTCTGTTGATTTCACTGTCATTTGCAGAAGTCTAAGTTAAACATTTTGCCTTTGGAAATGTTCCTTCAGAGTACTACTTGTAAGGTAGGAGCATGGGTCCCTGTGAGTTTAACTGTAAGCATTACATTTTTCTCCAATTACCATTAAGTTTAAAGGTTATTTGGGTGTCTTTTATCAAATAATGTCAGAAGTAGATTTGGGAGATGACAACAATTTGGTTGCAAGGGTGGGGTCATTTTTTTAGTTTATACCAGAAAAACCACATATAAACCATATTTGAAAGATTATAAAAATTTACATGTGTATATAAATCAAATGGTGTCACTTCACTTTTCAGATCTTTGAAATGCTCTGGCATGTTTTAAGGACCTGTGTGGGCTGAGCTGTTCCAGTTCTACACATAACTCTCCACCCCCCACTTCCCTCAGTCACCACACCCTGGCCACAACAAAAGGTTTTCAGTTCCCGGGGCCACTGCACCCTTCCCTCCCACGTCTCACGGGAATGGAGTCATCCCATGGACGGTCTTCCTGCCTCTTCCTTCACCACTCGCTGGCATCCTCTGAATCTCCCCGTGCTATCACTTCCTGAGGAGCCCTTCATGAACTCCCAGAGTAAAGTAAGCCCCATGTTATATGCTCCCTCATAATGGTTCTAAGTATATATTAACTCTGCAATATTTGTTTTGTGTCTGTGTTCCCCATTGGACTATAAACTCTGTCATGTCAGAAACTATCCAAATTCTTTACACTATATTTTCAATGCCTTGAATAAATCTTGATGCATAACAGGTACTTGAAAGAATGAATAACCAAACATTTTGTGAGTAATTGTCTTACAAAACTTCCAGAGAACAAATCATTCTAATATTGTTCACACCTAGACCTTACTTTTTGCTTTGGCCCTGAATGGACACAGACTGTGTTGTCTAGGTCACACAATTCACATGAAGCATGTATAAAATATATAAAGGGA
This sequence comes from Dipus sagitta, assembly GCA_036346955.1. Lineage (NCBI taxonomy): Eukaryota > Metazoa > Chordata > Mammalia > Rodentia > Dipodidae > Dipus > Dipus sagitta. Next base: position 7,364,082 of record CM070783.1, on the reverse strand, counting down.
CTTCCATTAAAACAAAAACCAAACAACCAAACACTGTCCAACAAAAATCCCCAATCTCTTCCGAACAGAATTCAAACATCTTAAATAATTGTGTATGGTATTAAAAAATTTAAATATTATTTTTTTAATTTGCTATTTTTATGTTTACTATCATAGGTAGTCCTCTAATTCTTTTTAACATTACTTAATTTTGAAAAATAGGTTTTTGGGTTAAAAAGTACAAAAACCCCCCCAAAAACAAAGCCCAGTCTCCTTGCTGTGACATGTACACATGTTAAGTTTTGAGCGCATGATTACCAGGAAAGCAAGTGTGGTCCCCGGGCCTGGAGGCTCTAGTTCCCACAGGGTCATGTCTGTGACCCGTGTCCCTGTCCTGCCCATCTTTTGTTACCCTGCTGAGTCAGACAATTGAAGAGCAAAGTAAAGCCAACAGCAGAGGATATACTTTTTTTTTTCCTGATACAAAAATCTGATCTTAAGATCCCAGTCTTTGACTATTTTTGACAGGATGTTGACAATTCACCAAATCTGCACTGAAAAAACATCCCACACGCTCTCCCTCCCAGTTCCTTCACCGTCCTGGCCTTTACTAGAATAAGAACAAGACTCAATTGCCATGTCAATCCCTTTCCCAGAATGTCATTATTTAAATGAGAGGAAAGGAAGAAGAAATGTACCCATGAGTACTTGTAAATTATTCTCGCACTTATCTCCTTTTTTCTTTCACTTTACCACCTGATGTGCAGTCAGAGACCAGAATGGACAAACGTTTTGGTTGAAGGAAGTTCACAAACACACACCGAGTCCACAGCAGGAAGAACTACATTGGGGTGCTATGGAGTCTTGCCCTGTAGCTACTGACCTGCACACTTCTAAATGATCAGACCCATCATCATAGGCCGCAGGGAGCTCCCGAGGCGAGATACTTCTCTGTGTGCCATCCACCAACTTGCTCCCTTCTGTGACTGCCAGTATCTCAGCGCTGGAATCTGTCTCTGAACACCTTTCCTTGGCTGTTTCGTTTTGCCTGAGAGTATGCAGGGGCTGGGAACCTCCGCGACAGCATCTGCTTTCGCTCCTCTGGTGGCTCCTTAAAGGTCTCTTCACCTCTAGGGATGCCCCCGGCATGGCAGGACTGCATTCTTGGTACCTTACGACCTTTCCTTGGCAGACGTTCAAAGCACAACTTTCATATTCCGTCGCCTCTTGCTGGTTTTCGCCTTTGGCTCCCAGATGGGCAAGTTCGATTCTACTCGTGGAAGGCCCTGCCAAGCTCCCACATGGCCTATTGTTATTCCTCCTTCTCCGTGACAGTCTGAACTTAACCTGCGCTCGCTTTTTTGCCTGAATCCAATGACTCTCGTCGGTGGAAGATGACTCCGAGGAATCTGGGCAAAGTTCCCTCCATCTGGGGCTGGAGATCTGCAGGTGAAAATCATCTCTTCTGCCCTTTGCTTGCTCTTCTGCATGCTCGTATCTCTCAGAGGCCTTTCTCCTCCTCCTAGGCTTCTGTTTCACTGCCTTCTTACCAGGCTCCTTCCTAGCAGGGCTCAGCACCATGACAGGGGTGCAGTGCTCAAAGGCATCTTCTGACATGGCATGCAAGATGGCAGACCTAGGCCACGTAGCAGGCAAAGGATGGGAATGGAGAGGAAAGTCATGGAAAAACAGAGAGAGAGAGAGAAAGAGAGAGAGAGAGAGAGAGGATGATGAACATGACAGCATGGCGAGAAGTTTGGTAAATAATGATTAACTGGAGAAAAACTTGAGCCAGTACAAAAACTGTCCATGGATAATGTAAAGCAGAAGCCAGAGCCACACAGTCTCGGAATGGGAAACAAGCGCACAGACCACTCGTCTAAGGAACATCAAATAGGAGTATTTGCTCTGCACTTACCTGCAGATGTCCTGAGTAGATGGACAGACAGATAACCTCGACTGGCTCCTGGGGGCTGTCCCTGTGGTTGGACTGCTTGCCTGGAGAAACAAGTTAGATAATTTGGCATCTTGGTTCAGGTAGTACATAGTGGATATCTTGCTTTTTTTCCACATATTTAAAAAATTACAACAAACGTGGCTGCCAGTCATGTTGCTCACGGCCCGGCTTCCCAGCACATAGGAAGTTAGAGGGCCCACTTTGCAAAAGTAAAACTTGTTTGAGGAACTTAGAACAGCTGATATGCTTCTACTGGTCTGCTCTTGCTTCATTTGTGAGAGAAGAAGATGATTCTACAAGTTTCTGTTCTATTTACTATCATCACTGGGGTGGGAAGAGCACTGGCGGGAAGAACCTATGAAATAAAACCCTAATTTGCCATGACTTGGTAATAAGCTGGTCTATCCAAATAATGAAACAGCCTTAGATTGCCAGATGCTGCCCCTCAGTTAGCCTCAAGGTTTCAGGAATATATTTGGAAAACTTTTATAATATTTAAAAGCCCATAGTTTCAGTGACTATTTTTTATTTTTATTTTTAGGCAACAGAATCAATTTAAGTTGAAGTCACACAGGCAGTTAGAAACCCATGATTATTGATTCACTGAAATTCTATGCATCACAGCATGCTACTCTTTCTATGTTTTCAGCTTCGTGACATAGCAAGCTTGAGGTTGAGGGCCTGAATGAAACAAGGACTGAAGACATGACAGTTAAGGTGCTTACCTGCAAAGCCTAAGAACCCAGGTTCTATTCCCCAGTACCCACGTAAGCCAGATGCACAAGGTGGCACATACATCTGGCATCCATTTGCAGTGGCTATAGAGGCCTTGACATGCCCCCATTCTCTCTCTTTCTCTCTCAAATAAATAAAATATTTTAAAAAACATTATTGACACAAAGTTGACTAGATTTCATTATATCCCCCCCCCCCTTTTTTTTTTTCTGAGGTAAGGTCCCACTCTAGCTCAGGCTGACCTGGAATTCACTATGTAGCCACAGGGTGCCCTCGAACTCATGGCAATCCTCCTACCTCTGCCTCCCGAGTGCAGGGATTAAAAGGCATGTGCCACTACACTCGCCATATTCCTCCTTTTGAAACACACATTTTTTTCCCACTCTATTTGACTTATTCAGACTTTTGTGTTTAAATTAATACAGACAAAGAAGATAGATTAAAAGCTAGGATGTGTTGATGATTTAACGTGGTTTGGGGATGTGGCCTTATCTACCATCTTTAATACTTATGTTAATTTTATAAGTGCAAAGTAATTATTAAATTTAGAGTGTTAGCTATTACATGTCAGTTGTCCTATCCTTTTGCTATGTGTATCTGAGTTGTGCGTACGTGCATATTCGTAGATGGGTGGGTGCACGTGAGTGTGTGGGTGTGCTTGCATGTGTGTGAGCATGTGTATAGAGGCCAGAGGTCAATGTTTAGTAAGTTTCTCAATTGCTTTCTACCTTATTTTTCTTTATGAATTTATTTTATTTTAATTAGTTATTTGAATGAGAGTGAAATAGGCAGAGAGAGAGAGAGAGAGAGAGAGAGAGAGAGAGAGAGAGAATGGGCATGCCAGGACCTCTAGGCACTCCAGGTGAACTCTAAACCCATGTGCCACTTTGTACATCTGGCTTTATATGGGTACTAGGGGATTGAACCTGGGTCCTTAGGCTCTGCAGGCAAGTACCTTAATGGCTAAGCCATCTCTCCAGCCCCCTCCCCCTTATTTTTTGAGACATGATATCTCAGGGATCCCCATGAGGCTAAACTAGCTCCCCAGCAAGCCCCAGGGATTCTTCTGTCTCTACTTCTCCAGCACTGGGATCACAGGTGCTTACCAATGTACCCAGATTTTAAATATTTTATTTTTATTTATTTATTTATTTGAGAGAGAGAGAGAGAGAGAGAATGGGAGCACCAGGGCCTCCAGCCACTGCAAAGCAACTCCAGATGCTTGCGCCCCCTTGTGCTTCTGGCTAACATGGGTCCTGAGGAATCGAGCCAGGGTCCTTTGGCTTTGCAGGCAAATGCCTCAACCACTAAGCCATCCCTCCAGCCCAATGCCCAGCTTTTATATGGTTGCTGGAGATCTGAACTCAGGTCCTCATGCTTGCATGTCAGGTGCTTTGCCAACTGAGCCATCTTTCTAGACCTGCCAGTCATTACTTAAAACTGTTTCCAAATGTTCAATGAACACAATAAGCATATGTAGTAAATAATATCTTAATTCTATGGTCCAGCTGAGGAAACTGAGATGGTCTCACAAACAGGGGTAAGAGTGAAGATGTGGCTCTGCCTTCTTTTCCCCAATCCACCAGCAATACAGCATCTCTTCCTTTGAACCAAAGGACTTAAGAAACCAAAGGACTGAAGGCTTGTCTCTGCATAGAGAGGAAATGTCCAATTTTGTCACTAGAAAAAAAATGCTAAGAATGGAAACATTGCATGTTCTTCTAGTTCTGAAAACTCCCATATTATATATAATGGGAATTGTCCCAGACTGATGATTATGGGAAACTGATTGCAACTCAAGAGGTAAGAAAACAGTTATAAGAGTAGGTATAGTCAAATGAAAAATGGTCCCCTGAAGATTAAACATGTCCACATACTGATGATGTCTGGGTCTGTCTCTCTCTCTCTGTTTTCTTGTCTCTGTTCCTCATCCTCTCTCTGTCCTTGACCTTTTCTTTCTCCCTGTTTCATTTTCGATTTTTTTTTTTTTGTTAGTTTTTGGAACAGGGTTTCTTGTAGCCCAGGCTGGCACTGAATTTGATATGTAATTTGGAATGACCTTGAATTCTAGGATTATAGGAGTAGACTTCTAATCTCTGCATCTTGTGGGGGTCTCATTATATGACACAAGGGACGTTACATATGCAATTGTTAAGGATTTTGTTGTGGGGAGATTTTGCCTAATTAGCTTGGAAGGTTCAATGTAATCGTGAGGATCCTAACAGGGCGACAATAGGATTAGGGTCAGGTGGAAGAAATGAAGGACAGGAGTAGAGGTCACCCAGGGGAAGAGACGTTGCACTGACGACTGGAAAGCTGAAGTGATGGGTCGCTGAGCCAAGGAGTGCAAGTGGCCTGGGTGTGCTGGAACACGTAGGAGAGCAGGTTCTTCCCTGGACCGTACAGAAAAAACACAGCCCTGCTGAGCATGCCTGGAGTTTAGTCCACTGGGGTTCTTGTTTAACTTTTGTCCACTAGACTACCATGATAGTAAATTTCTGTTGTTTAAACTTGACAAGTTTGTGGTAATCTTGCAGCACTCATTAAAAAAGTTACAATGAAGGAGATGCTTCAGCATCACCGGAAGGCAGACAGTAGTTATTAAAGAAGAGATTTAAAAATTTCCAGGAGGCGGAAACTGTGCTCACAGGATGGCACCCTGAGCACGTTCCTACAGCCTGATGTATGTATATAAATGTCCAACTAATGAGTTTCTGTTTCCTTTCTATCAGATGAAAAGGGGTGCATTCGGGGTGGTATGAACATAAACCTGTTTCTTCTCTATCATCTCGTGAGCATTGCATAGTTTTTGTTCTTTGAATATCATTTTTAGATTTATAACACCAGTTCATTTTCAGTGGCCTTCACATCTGCATCAGAACACCTTCCAAGGTTTTCTATTTTCCATAATAACGTTCTCTCCATGCCCTCTAAACAGGCACACAGACGATATTTTTAAAACATAAGTTTTCCTTTTTTTTAAGCAGTAAAGGCAGTAAATTTTCATTGATTTGCATATCATATTCCTCAAATGTCCACGGAGACTAGAAGGGAGCTCTGCATATAGTAGGCACCAAGTAAACATCACTTAGACACATTTCCTTAAAGAATCGATGCAGAGGCTGGGGGGTATAGCTTAGTGGTAGAGCACCAGCCTAGCATATGTGAAGCCTGAATTCAGTCCCTAGTAATGCAAAACAGGAAAACAATCATGGGCACATAGGACAAATCCACTTCAGGGCTGAGAATGCAGCTCAGCGGGATCCAGTGCTTGCTGCTGAAGCCCGGGGGCCTTGCAGGACACCAACTGCTGATTTCAACTTCCCATAACGCACATAACAACCTGGGGGTGGCCATGCACGTCTGTGACTCCAGTCTGTCGGGGAGGGGAACAGGGACTGGAGAACCCTGGAAATTCTTCCCTCAGCTTGGAGCTGTCATGTGCTTCCAGGTCGAAAGAGAGAGAGAGAGAGAGAGAGACAGAGCCTTGTCTAAAGAAAATGTGTGACTGAGCGATAAGAGAAGGGCATCTGATACTCTCCTTTAACCTTCACACAGAAGTGCATCTGAACGCAAGTGCAGACACCGCACGTCACACAAACCATACCACACCCATATTCTACACACACACACACACACACACACACACACAATCAATGCAAGGGGTGGGGAGATGGCTTAGTGGGTGAGGCACGAGGACCTGAGTGCGGATGACAGCACCCATATAAAGCGATATCGAGGGCTGGAGAGAAGGCATCTGCCTGCAAAGCCAAAGGATCCTGGTTCGATTCTCTAGGACCCACATAAGCCAGATGCACAAGGGGCGCATGCATCTGGAGTTCGTTTGCAGTGGCTGGAGGCCCTGACATGCCCACTCACACACTCTCTTTCTCTCTCTTACACACACACACACACACATAAATAAATAAATAAATAAATAAATAAATAAATAAATAAAATATTAAAAAATAAAGCCATATCGGGTAGCATTTGCCTGTAATTCCAGTGTTTCTATGGCAAGACGGAAGGTGGAGATGGGAGAATCCCGTGAAGCTTATGGGCCAGCTAGCCTGCTGCACACAGTGGGAAACAAGAGTCTCTGTTTCTGCCCATGTGGAAGGTGAGGCCTGACAGCTGAAGTTGTCCTCTGACCTCCACACTCCCTCTGTGGCACACGCCTGTCTGCACTCACACAGACGCACACTCACACACAGAATACAAAACGTCAGCACAGCCTCATGTCCTCAAAGCACTGACCATGTTGCTATGGAACCACATTATGATGAGTGTCACAAGAATTGTCCGTCATCGTGAATGTGCACAGGTAAAGATGATGAAAGAAAATATGATCATAGTCAAAACATTGTTATAATCTCATGTGTCTGTACAAATATATGTTATATAATGGGAATGATTTATCAGTAAATAGCTATGCACAGCAGTAAAAGCATGCAGCTTGTCTTCGGTGGGGGGTTTTGTTCCTCTGTGCCAATGAATCGAATAGTATTTATATCAATAGCCTTTCAGTATACTGAAGTGATCAGCAACTTGTCTCTGTTGCCAAGACAATGCCTCCTATCCAGTACTGTCTTACCTGTGGTCAGTTTGCTGCTAGGCCACTACAGCAGAAGATCTACCTGTCTTTGGCCCTCCCCCGAGCTCGCCTGCACCCTGCATGCTTCCCACTCCAGGGTCTGTAGGGATCATGATACAGATCTTTTCTGGTTCCCTGCACTCTTGCTTGGCTACACATGAACACAACTTGGAAGTGTAGGTCAGTTTGCCAGGAGAAAACCCATGGAGTGGAATGAGTGGTTTTTCCACTCTGCACAGGGGTCATTTCTCGGCATTTCTGTAGTAACTTCCAGAATTTCTCAACAGGTCCTCACCTTGAGCAAAACACCATTTCTCTCAACTTATTAACATATCCCGTGGAACTTCTATCTTTTATTTTTTCATGTTTTTATTTATCGTTGTTTGTGGGATCATCTCCTAGGGGGAAAAAAGAAACTACTGGCAACCCACTAAGAATCTAAGTGAAGACTGAAATTTATTTGACCAATTGACTCTTGTTCTCGAAGCCAATGGAAACAAAATGAACTTGAGCTTGTTTCATTTTTATTCATTTTCTCAGAAAACATGCACTGATGGTCTATTACACAAGAGGTACTAAGATGAATAAAGAAACAGATGGCAATTTAAAGGACTTTTGCTTTCATGGAGAGGAGATATAAATGAATAGGCAATTTCAATACCATTCAGTATATACTGATAGAGACCCTCCATTTCTTGCATGGATATGTGTGATATCCAGGTGTGTGTGTGTGTGTGTGTGTGTGTGTGTGTTTGAGGCAGGGTCTCTTGCTAAATCCAGAGCTCACTGACAAGGCACGACATTACTCTCAGCATTTATGTGGACTCTGGTGGTCTGAACTCAGGCCTTTACTTTCATGGCACAAGCTTTACATGTGAGCTATCAATGCAGCCCTCTGACACAGCCCTTTAAAGCATTTTTCTTAATTGTTTTTTTTTTTTTAATATTCATTTGAGAGAGAGAAAGAGCGAGAGAGCGAGAGAGTGAGAGCGAGCATGCCGGGGCCTCTAGCCACTACAAATGAACTCCAGATACATGCACCACCTTGTGCATCTGGCTTATGTGGGTCCTGGTGAATCAAACCAGGGTCCTTAGGCTTTGCAGGCAAGTGCTTCAACCACTAAGCCATCTCTCTGGCCCTAAAGCATATTTTGATGAAGGAAGAGTAGTTAGTATAGGGAAGGGATCTAAGGTAAGTATCCTAGAAGATCTAACACCTAACCTGGGAAAGATGAATATAAAATAGGGAGAGCTGCCCGGACAGGGATGATAATATGCAGAGCTATGGCTCCTCAGAAATCAATGCAGGATACCAGTCGTAGAGGAGCAGAGGCTCCACCACAGTAGAACCGAGAGCATGTCATCTCTACACTTATATACCTATCAACCTACCTACTTATCTATATCCAGCATCTGTTATACATTGGTTTTTATTATCTATATATGTTGCTATCTATCCCCTAGTACATATAAGGTAGGTTATTAAGTAAATGGTGTTGGAAACAATATCAATGTTGAAAAAATGTGAGGCTTAATTTATATTATTAATTACACTAAACTTAGAAAGATGAAGGATTTAAATACAATCATACCATAAAGATGCATGAAAACACAATTATGTATATTTTTAATGTTGTGGAAGAAAATCCCTTTCTTATAAGAATATAAACCAAAACTATAACATAAAAACAGGTAACCAAGAGAATTTTTAAAAAATTCTAATTTATAACAAATAAATACCTACAGACCTCTGGCAACACAGACATAGCTGAACTTCAAAAGTGTAAATTATGCCAACTTTAAAATATGATTGCCAAATAGCTAATTACTATAATATTCAGAAATCAAGAAAGAAAATAGCTTTTAATTTATAGAAAAATGAATAAGATAGAGGTAGTTCACAGAAAAGAAATTACAAGTGGTCAAAAGCCATGTGCAAAAAGATGCTCCATCTTAATATGCAAACAAATGGAAATTTAGTTAATAATGTTATCAAATCAGTATACTGACAAAAGGTTGATAATAGCTCCTGCGTGTAGCTAAGGTATGAAAATCAAACACTGTCACACACTGTTGAAGCAATTTTATGTTTGACAACTTGAGAGCAATTTGGTAAACTCTATTTTACAGCATAACATATTAAAAATATCTATATAATATCTATATAATTTAGTTAGGAATTCTATTCATGCATATTAATTTTGATAAACCATCTACACTATTGTTCAAAGTCATGTATTTTTACAAGTATGCTCATTTTAGCACTGTTTATGATGGCAAGAAATTATAAGTGACCCACATATTTATTTAATCTAAAATATCTAAGCCAATACAAAACCAGATATATCTGTATACACATATACTACTATACATTTTTCTTTTCTTTTCTTTTCTTTTCTTTTTTTTTTTTTTTTTGAGGTAAGGTTTTAGTGTAGCCCAGCTGTCCAGGAATTCACTATGTAGTCTCAGGGTGGCCTCGAGTTCACAAAGATCCTCATACCTCTGCCTCCAAAGTGCTGGGATTAACAGCGTGAGCCACCATACCTGGCAAACTATACATATTTGTTAATTTTGAGTTTTTCATTGTGATTTTTCAAATACGTTGTTGTGTTATATTGTAGAGATGCCTTAGTGGTTAAGGTGCTTGCCTGAAAACTGAAAGGAACCAGGTGCAATTCTTCAGGACCCATGTAAACCAGATGCATAAGGTGGTGCATGCATCTGGAGATCCTTTGCAGTGGTTGGGGATCCTAGCGTGCCCATTCTCTCTCTCTCTCCGTATCTGCCAAACTCTCTAAAAAATGTTGTTATATATATTCACGGTACATGGTATTGTTTCACATAAGGACATTTCATACAAGTATGAAGTGTACATTGCACATTTTCTCTCCCATTCACCCCCTACCACATGCACTTATCCATAGAATGATTTCTTAGGAGAAAAGTTAAATATTGCCAGTGGTCATGTGTGGGGAGGAAAGTACAGTTGCCATGGCAGTGCCTGTGAAACTGAGAAGTCCGTTTCCCCTTGTGTTGCATGTGGGAGAAGAAAGTCCAGCGCCCCCCAGTGGCAAGTGTGGGATAGGGAAGTCTGCTTCCTCTCGCAGCGCATGTAGGACAGGAAAGTCAGGATCCCCAGCATGCAGGAAGGGAACCACCAGATCCCCACACAAGGCATGGTAGACCAAATTCACAAGCAGGAATCTGCATGCAAATACTGATCCAAGACCATCTCCACAGATGACCCAGGTGAGCCCCACAACCACTGTGAGTAAGGTGGAACCAGGATCCCTGCGATCCCCTTGCTCTGTGTGCCAGCACTGTCATAGCCAAACCCACCCTCCCAAGGAGCAGGAAGACAGAAGGGAGACAACAGAACCCTGTCTGGTCACAGAGTTGGCCAGGCACTCAAGCCTCCCCCACCCAGAGTTCCCAAGAGACTAAATACACAAAAAAGACCTGGCTCAGGCTCAACAGCACCTAGCATAACCTATGAATATAACACCATCCCACTCCTACCTTGACCAGACCTGACCAAGGCAATCAACACATACTCTGTAAGAGATACTAATTGCTATAGCCCCAGCAAAACAAGACAACTAACTCCGGGGCGGGGGCCACACCCCAGTGCAAAACAAAGACCATATGACACCAAGCCAAAATATCCCCACCTAGGGCATCTAGCCCCATAATGGAAGCCTCCATTGTAAGCCTAGAGAAAACTCCAACCATAGAACCCCAAAATGATACTATAGCAAGTATATTTGACATACGTAATGAGGCCATGAACAATAGGCTTGAAAAATAAGTTGAGAACCAAAATAAACAGCTCACAAAAGAATTTAAAGCATGGTTGAACAAAGAAAAGCAACACAAAGAATTCAAAAATAAACTTGGTAGGACTCCTTACAATGTGTTTCTCTAGACACAAAATGGCCTGGAAATCCCTGTCCTCACAGTGCCTGATACTACCAACACAAGACCATCATAATAGGAAGAAAAGATGTTGACAATAAAATAAAAGAGAGACTGATTGAGGGGAGAGGGGATATGATGGAGTGACATCAAAGAAAGAAGGAGAGGAAGACATGAGAAGATGGAATGATCTCACATGCTCATGGACTGGAAGAATTCTCTGATTGGACTTGAGGCCTGCTCAGTGGGAGAGAACTCATATCCGGTACTGGAAACCAAGTCAGAATCCCATGGAAACTCAGACATCAGAGAGAAGCCCCCTCAGCTCTCTGGAGAAGAGCGGACTTGTACACAAAAACGTCTCTCAAACAACTTTGCAGTCCCCTTTCACCCAAACTGCTCTCACTGTTGGTTGGAGAATCCGTCTCATCTTACAGATGGCAGAGAAAATGGAGGAGAGCCAACATGCATCGATAGGACAAGAAGATAACTGACTGCCCACTGTGAGGCTTGCCACCTCTATCACATTGGCTCGGAGAAATTGCAGAGGAAGCTGTGACATGAACACTGCTAACCTGACAACCAGTTCCAGGGCAACGGTGGCAGACATGGTGATCAATCAAAACCTATCAAAGGAGAAATCCAGAGGCTCCAGAGAACTCAACACTAAATCAGATTGCTAACAGCCCTGCCATGCTCAGGGAATATTGCAGAAGACAGGGCAGAAAGATGGTCAGAGCCATAGAGTTTGTAGGAATACCCTGAGATACGGGGCCCTGCTACCCCACAGGCACTGACTGAGGCCTTCATGCCCCACAGTGATTACCTTAACACCACTGAGGAAGGCTCCCAGGGTAACAGAAGCCGGGGTGAAGGGATAAAAAGAGGATAACCTGTTACATTATATAAAAAATAAAATTTAGACACATGTTAAACTTCATAATTGTATAGTGTGATTTTATGTGGATAAATAGTGTTTTAATTATATATATATATATATATATATATATATATACATATACATATTTATTTATTTATTTATTGTGTGTGTGTGTGTGTGTGTGTGTGTGTGTGTGTGTATGCCAGAGTCTCTTTCTGCTGGAAATGAATGCCAGATACTTGTGTCATTTTTTTGTATTTGGCTTTACATGAGGAATTAAACCTTAGCCAGTTGGCTTTGCAAGCCAGCACTTTTAACTGTTGAACTGATCTCTCCATCCCAAACAGTGTTTTATTAATGTCTGGTTCCATATGCACATGAAAATTCTAGAAGTATCATAGCCAATCACTGACAGTGCTTACCTCTAGGAGCTAGAAATATGGAAAATATTTTGTCAAGCTCTATATTTCCATCCTTTACAACATCTAGTTTCAATAGCAAAAAATACTTTTCCATCATATCATGAAAATTTGTGGACTTTTCTTTCCACTACTGAACAGCTTGTCATTGTACACTTAGCCTCTTGGAGCTCCACTTCCCTCTTCAACTAGAGCAGTCATTAATTACACTAAATAAAAGTGTGATTCATTACGGCATGAATTCATTGGTCAGCTAGCTGCTTTGGAGAGAGTCTCACAGCCGTCATAGGACACCAGTCATAAGATATCAGAATGCTTTCATTCGTTCCCAAGAGTCATGTTGTCCCTCCCCGTGGATTCAATGGTATTTCCTTGAAGAAAAGATACACAACAGCTGTGTCCAGCGAGTCTCAATCCTAGCTAAAAATTAGAATGCTGGTGGTGGGCGTGGGGGGCAGCTTTAAAAAATGCTTTGCCTGGGTCCGATTGCAGAACCTGAGAGGAATGAGACCCGCAGTCTTCTCAGAGCTGGGCCAGTGGTCACCATGTGCCGCAGAGTTAAGCACCCTGGCGGTCAAAGGAGACACGACCTTGCTTTAAATTTCACAGGAGGTGTATTTCCACCCCCAAGACTTTAGTGAGATAGAATTGAAAGCCTGATGTTTTTTTAAAGAGAAACGTGTTTCTAAATCTCTCAATCTCACCTTTACATATCTAGAAGAGATCCGGGAACTCAATATAGTTTTATAACCGCCCTTAGTGGAGGACAGAGGAGATATGCTGTAAGGAAATTTATCATGTGTAGAAAATAACATTGCCCTCTGCTTACTTGTGGCTGGAAAGCAGGACAAGAAGAGAAGAATGAGGGGAGAAGTTTGACCACCACTGCCAACCATTGGGGCACATGCCTGACACATGGCGTGGGAGGATGGTGTGAGGCGAGGGTACAGGGTGGGGCCGTGGATGTGGAAGACTCAGCAGATGCGCCTGGGTGGGGGGAGCAAGATCATGAAGCCCCTTCCCTTGGGACAAAAATGCCATTGAGCTCATCTTTGCAGCAAGCATGGGCAGTGTCTGATATGACCCCAGGGTGGGGGTGGAAGCGACTGAAGTTCGAGGTGGGCGTAGGTGCTCGTCTCTCTCTCCCTCAGCCCACTGTGGGCCGGGAAAGCTAGGCATCTTGTGCTGCTTTGGGCATGTGACAGGTGGCTGAGACTGCTCCCCTGGGGAAGTAAGCAGGCGTCACCAGAGCTAAGGTTAGTGTGATTTTGTGACAGGAACCACTACTCATCTAAGAGGCCTTCTATGACCAATGAGAAGGAAAACCGAAGCAGGTCAGAAACCAGAACCTGGCTTAAGTATAACAAGAAAGCTGGCCACCAGGTCCCCAACCAGGGACAATACAGCAAGTGGTCTGGTTAAAATCTCGAGGACAAGACGCTATTCAGAGGCTGCCCCAGGTGTACTCATAACGTTGGAGGGAAGGGGAATCATGACTGCTGATGGTAACGGAGCTGTCTCTCCTCTCTCCCCCCTTCCTTCCTCCTTCCCTCCCTTCTTCCCTCCTGTTTTTCTTTTTTTTTTTTTTTTTTTTTTTTTTTTTGGTTTTTCAAGGTAGGGTCTTACTCTGGCTCAGGCTGACCTGGAATTCACTATGTAGTCTCAGGGTGGCCTCAAACTCACGGCGATCCTCCTACCTCTGCCTCCCGAGTGCTGGGATTAAAGGCATGCGCCACCACGCCCGGCTCCCTCCTGTTTTTCTTACCAAACACTTCTCACATCAACATCAGTGGCTCGAGAGAAAATGAAGACAGACCATTCACATATTTGTTTTCCCTAACATTACACAAAGTGCAGCCTACAACGTGCTGCAGGTTATGTGGGTCCCTAAAATCCTCGGTGTGGCCAGCATTTACACAATTTCGAAGTCCAGAGGTACAAGGAAGAGATCTTCAAGTGAATCTCATGAGGTATAAATGGCAATGTAAAGAGAAGAGACAATCCAGACAGCAAAAGGCAGACGAGGCCAGACAAGGAACAGGCAAGGCCAGCAGCCGTTTCTAATGCTCTCCCGGCCGCCAGCGCGGAAGGAGCTGTTTCTCCGCAAATCAGGAAAACCAAATCTGCCTCTGGCAATTCACACATCTTAGAAAGAGAAGGTTCTTTCAACAGGTCAAAAAGAGAAGATGCAACTGGTGATAGTGTCAAGACACACTTCCTGTTGAATCAAAGACAGATAGGGTAGGGACTGACCGCTGGAGAGGCGTGGCTGGAAAGACGTGTGTGCCATGTCCCCTCTCATTTTTCAACAGAAATGGCCTTAAGCTGCTGGTACTATAGGCCAGATCCAAGGTAAATGCTGCCGGAAGCACAGATTGAGCCCCTTGGGCCAGAAAACAATGAGCCTGGTTTTGAGAGCAGGAATTATCTTCCTGGGGGATGACTAGGGACTATTCTGTCAAGAAGATGAGGCCTAATGATAGTCTTCATCCAGCCTGGTAAAATGAAGGCTCTCTGGGAGAAGGCTGGGTCACAGCAGCACACAGTTGCCTCTGTACCTGGGGCCACACACCTTCTGTCCATTTCTCATCTCCGCTGCAGCTCCGATGAGAGATCCCTCAAGGGTACCATCTAGCCTTGTGGTGACATTGTCCCAACAAAAACTCAATTAATTTCAAACTTTCTGCTCCTGATCACCTGAGCATGCAGCTGGCCTTGCTCAGTCCTAAATGAGATGGACTTAGCCCCAACAGGGACAACTTCTATTAAAATGAAGACTAGAAAGACTATGATAGATAAATGATCCATCTTAGGTGGAAAATCCTGAGTGTTCAGATATTTCTCAGGAGCCTTATCAGAAGGAAGCCTCCATTTCCAACTTTTTTCTTTTGATACCCTTAAATTAAACTTTGCATGATTATTTCATTTCTTTGTATTCCCACATTGGATTCCTGCGGCATTTCTTAAATACTGTACCTACACTCAAATTCTTGTTGAGTATTGATTTGAATGCAACTCAAAGAGAGAGAGAGAGAGAGAGAGAAAGAGAGAGAGAGAGAGAGAATAACACCAGAACTCGTGCTGGGAAGCAGACACACATAGAATGTGGGACTGAATCACTCACACAGGTAGAGTGACCAGGCACCTTTGCTGGTACTGCATGGGATGGTACCTAGAGAGTGGTAACATCACAATCGCTGGGCCCGCTGAGGAGCAGGAAAGGGAAGTGTGTAGCACTTCCGCTGCTTGTGAAGGAAGGGCCAGCGGGGATGATGAGGATGTGAGGGCTTCACCATCCCCAGGCTTTGTTCACTGCCCCGGAAACAGTCGTGACTAAGAAGCGAGTTCAGCCGAGCCAGCTATCACCCAGGGGCACCCGGTGAAAGTCACTGTCACCACAAGGGTGGTTGGCATTCGCGAGTATACACTGCGTGTGCTCTGAAGGGTCCAGATGCAATCTCCATTTGGCAGAAGGCAGGAGTCGGAGCTGGAGGATAAAGGGCCCAGCCTCAGTCCTCCAAGTCGCTAGTTCTTGGAGGCACCCTTAGGAGATCCTGCCGAGGGAGCCCTGCTGCCACGCTTGTGCTACCCAACGCCTTCCCTGGGGTCTTCTCTTTCTATGTCTATATCACTTTTACCCCCGACTCCTGCTGCCTATGCAACAGTTTCCCCAAACACTATTCATGCAAGCACTTATTTTAGACTGTTTTGGTGCAAAACTAAACCCGTACATTGGGAGACTAGAACAGCTGTGCTGGCAGGTAACGAGTTGGTGGGTTCCTAAGCCAGGGCTTGAGATGTGCATTTGAAGGATAAATTGGTTGATTTCTGACACTAATCCCACTGGCTTGCATGACTTCTACACGCCAGAATTTATATATCCCCATCGCTCAAGTGCCCTAGTTTGATCTGGTGTTTTATCTGAGTTTCACTGTGCAGGTCGAATCCCACATCTTGAACTTGCCTCAACACAGCAATTAATTTTTTAAGAGATAAGAAAATGTTCTTACAGTTTTTACTGCCTTCCATTTTTTTCCTTTCTTGTACTGCATTCCAAGCAGTCTTTTGATTTATCTTCTTAAGCTACAACCTAAATCATTTGCTTTTCTTTTTCAAAAGGAAAACTGTTTCCTCATCACCTAGTAAATTGAGTCTTCGTGTTCTGGATTCAATCTACTTTTTTGATGTTAACTTCGTTTATTTTTAAATACTGGGATTCCAGAAAAAGCTAGCTCATCTGCTACCCCGAAACATGACAATGCTTGTGTTTCCATGCCTGTGTAGGGAAAACAGATCGAGCATAGCCTTCAAATTTCCCTGAAGTCCTAGTAATCTTTCAAGCTGAGTAGATACCCATTCTCTTCATAACTCCAAGTGCCTCTTTTGACTTCTCTCATAGTATTAGTCTTGCTTGTTCCAGCATTTATTTTTGTCATCTGTGTCCTTGTCTAGCCAGTCCCAAATTGGCAGTGTCCTACAACTTATCTTTTTCCTTTCCCTACGAGATAAAGTGAAGTGGCCATGTCTTACTCATTTTGGACATCTTCCTGGTGTCTGGTGCATAACAGCTAGCTGAATAGAGAGTCATGAGGTAGACTTGATGTTAGTAATTGCTGAATTCAGTTGAGCTGAGCTTGGTGATAGTAGGGTGAAGTTGAATTGACCTTGCTGTGTCTTGTCCTGATTGCAGGAGTGATAGAAATGACAATCAATTCACAAGGAAACAAAGAGAAAGGGCTCAACCTTTCCCTGCAGAAAAGTTAATGCTGCCCCGTGACACAATAAACAAAACGAGTTCAAAGTTTATTTTAGTCTTGAGGCACTTTCCTTGAATACTGGAATCAAGAAGCATATTGAATAAATATTCATCTACTTTTTGCTTTGAAAGAGCTACACTTCCATTGAAGAAATGATATAATTATGCAGTGAAGAACATGACTTTTTAATTAATTAATTAATTTATTTTTTGAGAAAGAGAATTGGTGCAACAGGGCCTCAGCCACTGAAAGTGAGCGCCAGATGCTTGCGCCACCTAGTGGGCATGTGCAACCTTGTGCTTGCCTTACCTTTGTGCATCTGGCTTATGGTGGAATCTGGAGAGTTGAACATGGGTCCTTTGGCTTTGCAGGCAAGCGCCCTAACCACTAAGCTATCTCTCCAGCCTGAAGAACATGACTTTTAACAATTTCAAAACTGGCAGGGACATTAAAAAGGAGAACAACGTAAATTGAGGATAAAAGCGAATCAAACTCTTCTAAATGCATGGTCCTGTTGAGCAGCAGCGTACTGTTTTAATGTGTTAGTTGCTACATTACAAGAGCTTGGTAATTTGTTCATTGCTTTAATAGGTGCAAGATTGAAATGGGGTTGAGGAGGGAAAAATAACAATTGGCTGGATGAGCAGAATAATACGTTCCTTGAAATGAAGCATTCTTTGTAATAGATGTTTATTTCAGATGATTACATTGTACAGTGCATTCAAATGGGAAAAACAAACAGGAGGCCAGCTGCACTAATTTTATCAAAGTTATTTATATCAGCAGCATAATTAAAGGCAGTAATTTCAAATTAGGTTTCTGGAGGAGAATCCATTTATAGCCAATACAAGGCAACTTGTCTCCACGGCATCTAGGCAATGATTGTGCTCTGGGGGCAATGCTAACTATTGCCAATTGGCCTTGGCATTTTGAAAATTAATTATTGTTTCAAAAGATTCTTAAGCCATTGCCTCCTGCTGCCCTGACCAGTTTAGGTCCACTCTGCTAGGAGAGTTCAGCATATAATTTATAGATATGACAAAAAAAGAATTCTGCATAATCATTTACAATGGCTTCTCTTACTTAACAATACATTCATAATCCCCAGTGAAACCTGGCTACAGACAGGATACAAAGAAATTTGCTTAATGTCTGTTTTCCTCCTTGACTGTAGCCCTTTACTACTTCTTGGTCTCCACATATCTCCATGGTCAGTCTCTTTCCGTCTTACATACGATTGAAGTATCCTTTTGAAAAATAAAAGATTTTTAAAAAATATTTGATTTGTATTTATTTATTTGACAGAAAGAGGGAATGAGAGAGAGAGAGAGAAAGAGAGAGAGAGAGAATGGGCACACCAGGGCCTCCAGCCACTGCAGATGAACTCCAGACACATGTGCCCCCTTGCGCATCTGGCTAACATGGGTCCTGGAAAATCAAACCAAGGTCCTTTGGCTTTGCAGGCAAACACTTTAACCACTAAACAATCCCTCCAGCCCAGAAAATACAAGTTTTAACATGCATTTGGAATAGTGAATAATTTTATTAGAAACACAAGAAACTGGTGATACATCTGTACAGTAAGATTAGAGACGATGATGGGCCTTCAACATCAAGTTGTTTTGTGTGCACTTAGTAAATGCTTCTGAGGAAGAGGTAAGAATGAAGTGCTGTTCATCACTGTAGCTTTGCATTTTACTGATGTAATGATTTCAGACAACTTTCTTATATGTTTACTCAAAATTCATATTTCTTTCTTCCTTTTTTTTTAAAGTTAGGGTTTCACTCTAGCTCAAGCTGAACTGGAATCACTATGTAGTCTCTGGGTGGCTGTGAACTCACGGTGATCCTCTGACCTCTGCCTCCTGAGCGCTGGGATTAAAGGCGTGCACCATTATGCCAGGCATTCATATGTCTTTTTAAAAAGTATTCAAAAAATTTAGAACATTTTTATTGAGCTGTCTGTCTGCTTATTATTGAGTTATAGAAGAGTTGGCATTCTTTGTATATGTTTGGATATAAAATTCTTTATCCAGTGTGCACTTTGCATTTAGTTTCTTTATAAATATCTTTCTAAGAGCAAATGCTTTAATTTTACAGTCTAACTTATAAATATCTTCTTTTATAATATGAGCTAGTTGTGTCTCTTCCAAAGAAAATCTTTTCTTATTGCAAGGTCACACAGATTGTCTCCCATGTGTTCTTCTACGAGTTTTATATTTCTAGCCTTTGTGTTTAATTCTATAAGTCACTTCAAATGAATATTTATTTATTTTTGGTTATTTCAAGATAGAGTCTCTAACTCACTCTGTAGTCCCAGGCTGCCTTGAATTCACAGCAATCCTCCTACTTCTGCTTCCCAAGTGTGAGGATTAAAGGTATATACCATCATGCCTGGCTCAAATGAATTTTTAATATGTGATAAAGGATGAAATGTATTTTCTTCATATGGCTATTGGATTTACAGCTGTTACAGGTCCATTTGGGAAAGGTAGACTTCATCTGGAAATGAGAATGTTTTGGAGATTAGATTAATGACAAATCTTGTTACAGCATGTCTTAGAATCTGGATATATTGTGTCCGTGCTGGAAGCCTGTAGATTTCTAAGTTTGGGAATGATGGTCTGTGGCCAGGGGGATGACTCAGGGAGTAAGGTACTTTGTGACAAGCACAGGCCTGAGTTCAGATCCCCAGAACCTACATAAAGCTGGACTCAGCACGTATCTGCACACCCACCCACCCACACAGAAATACGCACTTGTTAATTGACAGAATGGACTCCAAAACACAAAACATTCAGATTTTGCATGAATATTATTGGCTGCTTTTACCCAGTTGCACAGTGAGAATCATGAGAAAAAAGAAAGAAAGAAAGAAAGAAGGAAAGAAAGAAAGAAAGAAAGAAAGAAAGAAATATTTAGAAAATTTACATCTTGTCCAGGAACAGAACAAAAACCATGCTGGGAGAGAAAGGTGTACTAAGGTGGGTGTTAATGAGCTCCTCCCTGCTAGAGATATAGGTGTGGACAAAAGAAAGTTTGTGTTTCTTACCAGGACAATTGGAGAAAAACTTCAAGAGTAGAGCAGGAATTATTTATTTATTTATTTAAGAAAGAGAGAGACACAGAGAGAGAGAGAATGGGTGCACCAGGGCCTCTAGCCACTTCAAACAAACTTTAGACACATTTGCCAACCCTGTACATCTACATTAAATGGGTACTGGGGAATTGAACCTGGGTCCTTAGAGTTCTCAGACAAGTGCCTTAACTACTAAGCCATCTCTCCAGCCCAAGCAGAGATCTTTAGAACTACTCTTCTAGGGAAGAATTGCTTCAGGAAAGAGTGGCTTAGTTACCTGCATGACTAAGATGATGTTGGCATTGGATTGCTGATAAAGGAAGCATTTCAGAGCCTCCACAGCCATGGTTCAAGAGGAATCAGGTGTAACTTGCACCAGTGGTAGGATCTGGATCATCTACACAACGCAAGTATGAAGAATGTCGGAATTACAGAGTCATGGCAACTTCCACTGAGATTTCCACAGAAGGCTTGGAAGGCCATGTAGAGTTTTACAGCTTTGGAGACACTGCAGAGAGCCCCATAGGAGCTCAGGATTCTCATGAGAAAGGGGTTGCTGAGGCGACCCCAGGAATGAAGAGCACTCAGGAGCGTGCCACCCAGCCCTGGAAGGTCACTGGTATCATTGCACAGCCTCAGAGAGGATGAGAGGTGAGACTGGCCTGGTTCTTGGTTGACAACGCTACACAATGACATAAAGCTGGGCCATGTACTTTTAGGATTCCATGTGTGTTCTGCTGGGTTTGGACCTATTAATCCTTTCTACTTCCCCATCCCTTCATTTTACAGCAATAATAACTACTATGTGTTTGTCACACCTTTGTGTATTGAAACCTTTGATTTTTATGTTTTGATTTTCACAGACTCACAACTAAGTTCGTTTGAATTAGATGTGAATTTAGAGTTTACTTCTGAGAAATACTAGAACAGTTAAGTCTGTGGAACTCTTGGGAATAGAAAGAACATCTCTTTCAACTTGAGGTAGTCATGAAATGGGCCAGGGATAAGATGTTATGGCTGTGGCAAAGGCTGGGTGTTTTTCAAGGGTCCATGTGACTGAAGGCATCACACCTCACAGTGGTGGTACAGGGAGCTGACGGAGCTTTCAAGTGTCAGGGTTGTGCTTTCCTTTGTAGACCTGGCTATCCTAGAACTCCTGGTCCTCTGGCCTCAGCCTCCCCAGTGCTGGGATTACAGATGTGCCCTACACCACCCAGACTCAATGTGAATATATGAATAATGAGTGACTGATCTACGTCCATTATTATTTTCCAAGTAAAATTCAGCATGACAGAAAAAATTTTGCTTTGACATTATGCCTCCATAAAGCTAATAATACATATGTGTTTGAAACTTTATGTTCTTTATAAAATAGGCTTAGCTACCTCTGCCATCCCTTTTGTAGGAAAACAAAAAGTCTTCACTACTTGTCTATCAAATCTTTGGTGTGGTGTGTGGCTTGGCAGATAGTGTTGATTGGGGGGAAAAGAGGTGGGGTAGATTTTGCTACCAAGGAATAGTTGTAAAGGAAATAAATAAGGCTTAATAAGAAAGAAGCCTAGAGACTGAGTAACAGTCATGATACTAAGAGTAGCTTTAAGAGTTAAGGATGAAACAAAGATGAACAGCTTTTTAAATTTATTTTCATTTAGTTATTTATTTATTTGAGACAGAGAAGTTGAGAGAGAGAGACAGAGAGAGAGAGAGAGAGAGAGAGAGAGAGAGAGAGAGAATGGGTGCGCTAGGGCCTCTAGCCACTGCAAATGAACTCCAGATGCATTTGCCACCTGTGAATCTGGCCTATGTGGATCCTGGGGAAGTGAACCTTGGTCCTTAGGCTATGTAGGCAAGTCTCTTAACTGCTAAGCCATCTCTCCAGTGATTTTCAGTTTTTTTTTTAAATTTTATTTAGATGAACAGCTTTTGATTAGTGAAGACCTAAAGGATAGAATCCAGGAAAGTGCATCTTTTGGAATACTTACTTTCTGTCTTTTGACCTGATTCCAATTTTCTTTTCACCCCTGCCCCAATTCCACTGACCACCCCAAGACAAACCATGACAGAGCTCACCTGTGCTGTCAGAGCTGACTCTGCAGTTCTTATGAACGAGAGTTTGTATTAAGACAGGTCTTAAAGTAGGTGCAAGACGCCCAAGTTTATTTATATCATGTGCATACAAAGCAGCTCTGTGAGGCAGCAAAATATTGACCCTTCAGTACTCTTTGTGTCATGGTTTTCTTTAGGAATCAAATTTGGAGTATGTAGGAAAAATTGAAGATCAGGCAATACATTATAAATATTGTACCTTAGTAAGGGTGTTTTGTTTGTTTGTTTGTGGTGCTAGGGACTGAATCCAGGGCCTCACACATGCTAGCACTCTAGCACTAAGCCATGTCCCCAGGCCTCAATAAGATGGTTAATAAGGAATTAAACTGGCCCAAATTACATATTCCTGGAGTATGCTTCCATGAAGACATTCTATGTTTCTACTTACATGTAGAGTTAGATAAGTTCAGGAAATTGAATTCTCATTCAATCAGAGAAAATCAAAAAATGTGTGCCTAATTAAAAAGCTGGGACATGGGCTGGAGGGATGGCTCAGCAGTTAAGGCATTTGCCTGCAAAGCCACATGATCCTGGTTCGACTTTCCAGGACCCACATAAGCCAAATGCACAAGGGGACACATGCATCTGGAGTTTGCAGTGACTGGAGGCTCTGGCATGCCCATTCTCTCTGTCGCTCTCTCTCTCTCTTTTTCTCTGCCTCTTTTTCTCTCTCAAATAAAGGAATAAATAAAATATATTAAAAAAAATCTGGGACACAAGTTCAAGGACAATGGTCAAAGACATATAGGTCTCAAGGCTTTGGTGTGCCCATTCCTCCCTCTTGTTCTTTCTCATAAATAAATACAAAAATTAAAAAGACTTAGAGATCCATTCAAGTACACAGATAAAAGAGAGATGGAAGCTTAAATTTCCACATTAATATTTGTAGTAATAAATCATTTTAGCTTAGAAAATACTCAACATATATTCCATTATAGTTCTACTGAATTTACTCAAAATATTTTCCAGAAACTACCTACAATATATTGAACACCCTGAGCTATTGATTATATCCAACAAGTTGAACAGATTGCCAACTTCAGGCTGAAGTGACTGCATGAATTGGATTCTTATATGGGATTATTGTCATTTTAAGTAATAGTAAAAACCACATTTAATTTTAGAAGTTAATTTATAGATGTTTAAGATAGTGACTTATTAATTGGATCAATTTTCTTTTATTAAAGCCAACTTTTTGTTCATTAAAATCACTTTTTCTAATTCACAAGGCAGGCTTATTTTTCCATTTCAAATACCAAAGAGGTATCAATGAGTTATACAACAAAAGAATGCGAAAACAGGCTTCACAATATTAGTGTCTCACAGCACCTTCATTTGCAATTTGTGTTTTAACACAAAAATTAATTATCATGTCAACCTGTAAACTGCAGTCTCAGTTGTCCCTAAAGTCGTTTTAACATCTGGCACATACAATACATTTTACTTAATGGTATAATATGTCATCCTTGTGTTCTTGACATGTTAATTTCTAAATTGTGTCTTCTATAAGAAGCTAAAAACTATTTAATACCTTCATTGTAACTTAATAAAAGCTGTCACTTTCCAGAATAGAAATGGTAGTTTAACTTTGATTGAGGGAGCACAGGGAAATCAAATAAGAATACTGTTTAGGAGGAGAAAGAAAAGTACTAAAGTTATTATAGTTCCCGTAATTTAGTTATTATGACTAATAACACTATGAGAAAATTATGATTGCAGAAGAAAGACAGCTTTTAAGTGAAATGAACTCCAGTGTTATTAATAGGTCTGGGGGCTTCTAAAGATCTTGGGATGTGCTTCCTCTGAAAATCAGAAGACTATTCCATGTAGTGACTACACATTAGATCAGGAGCAGAATTTACAAGGAAGATAGAAATTTCTAGAGACATGTAGTAGTTAACACATATAAAGATTTGAAGGTTTACTTTGAATGCAAAGCAAATGTTGATATACAAGAAAAAGGGAGTTTTATTCATAACCCATACAAAATATGTTGTTAATAATAATAGTAATAATAAACATTTAAAAGTCTATTATTTACCTGTCAATCATATTTACCTTTCTCATTGCTGTGACAAAATGCTTGCCAAAAGCAACTTAAGGAAGACTGGTTTATTTTGGCTTACAGTTCAAGGTTACAGCCCATTATATAAAGGAAGGTATGGAGGTGGAGACATGAGGCGGCTGGTCACATTGTATCTGGCATCAAGAAGCAGAGAAGGAAGGTTTCCGGTGGGTACTGGATCAGTTTTCTACTTTGTACCATCTGGGACCACAGTCCATGGAATGGTGCTATCCACAGCTGACGTCTGTCTTCCCTTCTCAACCTAATCAAGATAAATCCTCACAGGCATGTTCAGAGGCTCATTTCCTAGGTATTTCAAGATAGATGCTGTCAAGTTGAAAATCAATATAAATGTTCACATTATCTACCATCTATCTGTCTGCCTATCTATCTGTCTAATCTATCTCTATCTATCTAATCTATCTATCTATCTATCTATCTATCTATCTATCTATCATCTATCTATCTATCTATCCATCCAACTATCTACCTACCTACCTATGTATCATCATCATCATCTATCTCAAAGAATTCCACAAAGCAACTTTCTAGTCTTATCTTTTTCTCTTGGCTTTCACATTTGTTCCATTTATTTTTCTTCTTGTTAGTTTCATTTTCTACAACCTGGTGCTAGATATTGGTAGTACCAGGAATGAATTTGGCTTACCTTTATACTTTAGAATTATGCAAATTTTCCTAATTTCTTTTGCATAAATTGTGTAATGTAGAACTAACATATTGTATCTAGAATCCACCAACCAGGACATTGTATTCCTATTCTTGTGTCTGCTCCCCTCCCCGATGCTAATTAGAGATTGTTATCTCATAGTTGTATCACATAGGCAAAAACTAAAATTGCTGAACTGGGTGTGGTGGCACACGCCTTTAATCCCAGCACTCGGGAGGCAAAGGTAGGAGGATCACCGTGAGTTCGAGGCCACCCTGAGATTACATAGGGAATTCCAGGTCAGCCTTGGCTAGAGTGAGACCCTACCTCAAAAAACAAAACAAAAAAAAAAAAAACTAAAGTTGCTAATCATGAAGAATGGTGACTTGACTTTAGATTTTTTATTAGATAGTCAATATATTTGAGCTTAGAACAGGTGCTTGTAAATATGTAGCATTCTAGTGGTTTACTTGTTTTTACCCTTATCTAAGGAGCAATTTTTTGAGAGTTGGTTTTTGATCACCAGAGGTAAAATTATACACCCCATATATCTATATGCACATACATGATCATATATTTAAAGATCACTATTATAATGAGCAAACCCCATAGTGAATACTAGAAACCCTACTGAGGAGGGCCCCCAGGAGAACGTGGGTGGGGATAAGGGAAAATATCAACCGACACATGATGTATCAATATCAAGTATGTCCATAATAAAAAATAAAGGAATACATTCATATGAGTAAATTATTCCTAAATATTGACTTTGAACTAGACAGCAGAGGGAAAATAAGCTGTAGTTTCTCTTCGTGTAGCTTCCCATGGGGTGTTATGAATAATTAGCAATGATTTTAATGACTTAGATTTCTTTGAACATTCTTCCCTTTTTTGAGGAGGAAGGAGGATCAAAGGTACTGATTTTGAAAATAACCTTTTGGTTCCTTCCTTTTTTATTTTAAAAAAATGTTTACATGAAAGGTGATAGATAAAGATAGATAGAGATGAGAGAGAGAGACAGAGAGAGAGAGAGAGAGAGAGAAAATCAGTGTACCAGGGCCTCTTGCTAATGTAAAAGAACACTAGATGTACATGCCACTTTATCTGGCTTTATGTGGGGACTGGGGAATTGATCCAAGGCCAGCAGGCTTTGCAAGCAAGTACCTTTAACTCATGAGCCATCTTTATCTCCCCAGCATTTGGACCATTGCTTGATACTTTTTTTTTTAAATCAAAAGAAAATGGAAGTAGAAAACTATGGAAGGATTATAAATACACAACACACACCAAACACACACATATACACTAGGGTGCAAAGAAGATGGGAATAAATAACAAGAGATGAATATGAAAAAACAGGGCAATATTGTTATGAAATGTTTTTCCCTTGTTCTCTTAAAACTCAAATGTATTTTCGTTTCAAGACATCTAACAGTGTTCTTGTAAGTGACAATATACAAATTCTTCCATTTTTTACATTACAGAATTTATAATAGTCATGTCTTGTTATTATCATAACAGATAATATTTCAATACATTTTTTCATACTATATTTTAATTTAGTGTATTTAAATAGTTTTAGGGAAGATACCTTCCCCTCAACAAAAATTTCCTCAGGTGCTGGGGAGACAGTGTAGGAGATAAAGTGCCGGCCACACCAGCATGAGTACCTGAGCCTAGGTCTCCAGAATACTTATACAAAGCCGGATACTTTAGTATGAGCATCGGTGATCCCACAATGCCCTGGGAGAGAAGGGAGGCAGAGGCAGCAGAATCGCCCAGAAGCTTATGGGCCAGCTGGTCTGGCAGCCACAGTGAGGTGGGGCGAGGAACAAGAAAGAGATCCTGCTTCAATGCGGGCAGAAGATAAGGACTGACCTCAAGCTGTCCTCTGACCGCCATTCACCGTCATGGTATGTGTGCACCTGGACACGCGCACACACACACACACACACACACACACTTCTTCATAGTAAGGTCCTCTGAGTGAGTGAAATAGCACACTAGGAGATCATTTGTTCCAATTCACTACTGTAACAGCAACCTGCTAGTCATCCGGAGACACACGGTGAGAGTTTGTGAGAATGTTAGGATTCAAACAGGAGTGTGAGAAACTCTGGAAAAGTTCAAGACTTTTAGATGGTAGTCCTACAACTTCATGGGAGACACAACAATGTTACTGTTTTCCCCAGACTCAGTTTCAACCCCATATGGTTCTGGTCCTGCTATCAAACCATCTGCTATGGAATCTGCAAGAAACCATCCACGCTCTTATCTGGGTGTAAGACCCAGCCATCCAGAGTTGACTTTGAAGTTTTAATGTTCTGATATTCTAACTAGAGCCCCACTTAGTTTTAAGGAGCTAACTTTGAGATTCCTCAAACTACTTCATAAAATGGAAAGGTTTTTTTTAAAAAGCTACTAAACTTATTCTATAAAGCCAGTGTTACCCTGATACCAAAATAAAATAAGGAAACAACAACATCAAAAAAGGAAGAAAACTAGCCGGGCGTGGTGGCACACGCCTTTAATCCCAGCACTCGGGAGGCAGAGGTACATGGATCACAGTGAGTTCGAGGCCACCCTGAGACTACATAGTGAATTCCAGGTCAGCCTGAGCTAGAGTGAGACCCTACTTTGAAACATCCCCCCCCAAAAAAAAGAGGAAGAAAACCAATAGTTGATTGCTCAATGGTTTAAGGTTTGCTCAGAAAGCCTGACAACCCAAGTTCAAGTCACAAGCTGTCCATATAAAGCCAGACAGGCACTTATTTGCAGTGGCAAGAGGCACTTGTGGGCCCCACCTCCATACACATGCAAATAAGTACATGAGTATTAAAAAGAGAAAGCTATAGATCAATTTTCCTGATGAACATAGATGCAAAAATTCTCAATTACGATTCTGAATTCAAGACCACATTTAGAAGGCCATGCCATGCACCATGACCATGGTGGTTTCATTCTAGGCATGAAAGGGTGGCTCATCATACACAGATCAGCAAGTACAAGACAGAGCACACACAGATCTAAGAACAAGAGCAACAGCATCACGTGATTACAACTGATGTTAGAAAGGCCCGTGAAAAAGTTCAACATCGCCTCATGGTGAAATCCTTTACAGAACCAGGCATAGAAGACACAGACCTCAACCTAACAAGGAAGTATGTGACAGACTTGTAGCCAACATTATATTAAATGGGGGGAAAGTGACCCAATTCATTCTCATAGAAAGTAGTGCTTGAACTCTTAGCTAGAGTAACAAGCTACTGCAAAGAAAGAAGAGGGATTCAGATAGGAAAAAGCCAAAGTATCTTTATTTGGCAACGACATGGTTCTAAACTTAAAAGGTACTAAGAACACCACCAGAAAATTCCTAGACCTGATAAATACCTTCTGCAAAGAGGCAGGACACAATATCAACTGACAAAACAGTAGTTTTCCTGTTTTCCAGTAACAAACTTGCTGAGAAAGAAATCAGGGAAATAAATCTAATCAAGGACGTGACAGACTTCTTCAATGATAACCTTAAGGCAACGAAAAAAGATATTGAGAAGATACCGGGTGAGAGAAAGACCTCCCATAGTCACTTATTTTCAGATCTAATACTGGGAACATGGCTCTGTCAGTGAGAACAGTCTACAGAGTCAATGCCATTCCCATCAGAATACCAGTGACATTGTGCACAAAACCAGAAATATATGTAAACATGAAAGACCCCAAACAGGCAAAACATCCCTAAGCAGAAAAAGAAATTCTATGGAAATCACACCTGATCTCAAAATATATGACTTTGCCATAGTAAAAAAAAATAGCATGAGATTGTCACACAAATTGACATGTATCCCAATGGAATAGGAAAGAGTACTGAGACACAGAGCCACATAGTCACAGCCACCTATTTTTGACAAGGTTGTAAAAAGAAAAAAAAATATATTGGAGAACTGACAGTTTCTTAAGCAAATGATGTTAGGAAAACTGGTTTTATATGTGTAGAAGGATGAATCTATATTCATATCTCTCATCCTTCACGAATATCATTAAAGACTTTAATGTAAGAGTTAAAACTTTGCAACTACTAGAAAATAAGTGAAACACCTCAAGATATAAACATAGGCAAGTACTTTCTGAAATCCCTCCATTAGCATGCAAAAAAATATCTCAAGAACTGAGGACTAGAGAGATGGTTCAGTGGCTGGAGGCAACTGCTTGCTGGCCTGGGATCAATTCCCCAGTGCTCACATAAAGCCAGATGCACAAGGTGGCTCATGCATCTAAAGTTCGCAGTGGCAGGAGGCCCTGGTGTGCCCCCCACTCACTCTCTCTCTCTCTCAAATAAGTAAATAAAATATTTAAAAAGAATTGTAAGATGGAATTATATGAAATTAAAAAGCTTCTGGATATCAAAGGAAGCAATTTTCAGAGTGAATAAACAGCCTACAAATGGAAAAAAATTACCAACTCCACATTAAACAGACAATTAATATGTAGGACATATAATGAACTACAAAAATTAAATACCAAATAACCAAATAATGAAATCAGTTAAGTGGGCTAATGAATTGAATAGACAGTTCTCAAAATGGAGACAGAAGTGGTCAACAAGCACTTGAAAAATGTTTAATATTCTTAGCCAACAGGGAACTGCAAATTGAAACTGCTTTGAGATTCCATCTTACATGAGTCAGACTGACTGGTATGAAAACAAGCAACAAAGGCTGGCACAGATGTGGGGGAACAAGGGGCCTTTATATATTTCTCTTGGGAATGTAAATTGGCACAGGCACTATGGAAGTCAGTGTGGAGTTTCCTCAAAAAACTAAAACTAGAACTAACCTATGACCCAGCTATACAACTCTTGGATATATAACCAAAGGATTCCAAGTCAACATATTGCAGAGACACTTGCATATTTCTGCAAGTTTATTACTGCACTATTCACAATCACTAAGAAATGAAATGAGCCTGGATGTCCATCAACAGATGAGAGGAGAAAGAAAAAGTGGTTCATATACACGATGAAATTTTATACAGACACAAAGAAAGATGATCAGGACATTTTCAGGAAAATTCATTAAACTAGATCTCCACTATATAAAGTAAAATACGTCAGAATTAAAATACAAATATCGGGGCTGGAGAGATGGCTTAGTAGTTAAGGTGAGTGCCTGCAAAGCTTAAGGACCCAGGTTCCATTCCCCAGAGCACACATAAGCCAGATGCACATGGTGGCGTATGTGTCTGGAGTTTGTTTGTAGTGGCTGAAGGCCCTCGTGAGCCCATTCTCTCTCTCTCTCTCCTCTCTTTCTCTCTCTCTCTTAAATCAATCAAGCAATCAATCAACAAATGGTAAAAAAGAAATACAAATATCACATTTTGTATATGCATAAATCATATGCATAGATTTAGCTCATATCATAGATTTCAAATGATGTGTGTTTACATGTGTGTGTTCATATATGTGTGCGTATGTGGTATATGTCATCAAAGTAGAGGGGGAATTATAAGAAGGGAGGAAGAGAAAAAAAGTCAAGCTTGATTTTAAGACAGAAAAATAATTTACATATAAAAAGGACAAAATACTGATGGGTTCTTTGACATGTGGTGCTGGTATCTGCTCAAAGCCTTGATCTTCCCACATGTCAGTCTGTGTTTATGGGGTGTTCTGTCCTTCCCCTAGACACCTCGTCATCCCGTCCTCACACAACTGGGGGTAGAGCACCTTTTCTGATTCAGCTCCCATTTTGTTTAATCTTTTAAAAATGTAGATTTTTATACTCAGCTCTTCTCCATTCCCTTCCTAAGTAACTCAGGAACCTGGAAGAGCTTCCTTCCAGACCTCCTCTGACCCATCTCGGGATGGGTCCATTAGTCTCCCTGAGGGAGGATGTGTCTGCCCAGACAGCACTTCTTAAGAAACAGTCAAGAAGGTGAAGGCATTCTTGGAATTTAAATTGCAGTAGCTCACTCAGGACAGTTGGGTTTTCTCTAGTATGAAAAGCTATCTGATAGTTCATTTAGTTTTTTGATTTGTTATATACAGAGTGAATGTAAAAATGCCTTGACTGGATAGTTCATGAGACATGAGTGTCCACTGCCAAACTACAGGATGAATTCTAGAGACAGGAAAAGTGACAAGGTATGGTATGTCAAGGTTCCTATAGGTATATTTTATATTGTTATTAATGATTTAAATTATATCCAACTGCCTTCATAACTGTACTCTTACCAACTACAACTGTCAGTTATTTTAATCATCCACATTAAAGAATAAAAATTAGCATAGTAAGAAAATAAAATATCTCTTTCCTTTATTATTATATCTCTGAAATTTTACCACAAACACTATTTTCAGAGAACAAACATGAAGGCACAAGACATCCACTGTAGTTTATTTACCCAAAGTGACTATATTTTTAGCTTTTCTCAAATCATCAGGGTTATAGAAAGCAAACAGCGCTATTTGAGTTGAAGGCATAGTCTAAGAGCCATGGCTCATGTAATTCATTGGTCTAAAATATGCTGAACTTAACTTCGTTTCTGGTAATTTATGTACCTAGTTCAACACATTCCTAAAAATGAGTTTTTCTTTTGCTCTGTTTGACTGGGTATCCCATTAAAATGAATGTGTTCTCTGCTCTGAAATAGAATACCACAGCCCTCAAACTGACTTATGTCATACACACTAAAAGGCATTTTCCTGGAGTGTTTTTGGAATTTAACTGTACTCCGCCTAATTTCCCCAAAACTCACAGGAAAGCTTGATGCTGCAATGGGAAAAAAAATGTATAAGCAGAGAGTTATAAATCAAGAGATGTTGTACAAAAGAGAAGGCTATTTGAAAAAAAAAATGGTGATGACTCATGTTTTTGTTTCTAAGTTTATCCAACAGAGAGGTTTGGATCTGGAGAAATTTTAAATTGCTTTTTTAGTATGTAAATAGCATCTGCAAGATGGCATCTGAGACTGGCTTTTCCCCAGGTACTGAAGCTGTTGGCTTTATCCATACAAGGAAACATCACTTCCTAGTATAACGCTTTTTTATTTTTCTTCTCCTCCTCCTTCTTTTTTCTTCTTCTTGTTATTATTAACAACATGTTTTGTATGGACACATCATGTGTCAGTACCCTCTTTGCCCTCGTCCCTGTCCCCATTCAACTGGGGACCCGCCTCCGTGAGATTGCAGGACTCCCTGTGAGGTTGTTGGTTATGCTTTTGATGCCCGATAACAAAACAACCCAAAACACACAAAGCCCCACAAGACATTTTCCCTCAAATACCACAACTGAGAACGCCTCCTGTGATAGACTGTGGAGTCTTTGCCATTGTTCTCCGGTATCCCTGGCTTCCCATTCTGCACTTTCCATCATTTGCGGTTAACCCTGGTTCAAAAATGTTAAATAGAAAATCCTAGAATTAAAAAAAAAATCATAAAATTTAAACGGTGCATCATTCTAAGAAGTGTGATGAAATATTGGTCAGTATCATGAGTTTCACTCAGCATATGAATTGTTCCCCTTCCCAGCACGTCCATGCTGAGTCTAATGCCCACCCCTTAGTCACGTAGCAGCAGTCCTGGCTATCAGATCTACTGTCACAGTATTTCTACAGTATTCTCAAGTGACTCACGGTTGACTTAACATAGTAATTACACTGGTATTATTAGCTGGCGCCACTCTTTCACTGTGCCTTATTTAAGAATTCAACTTTGTCATGTACCTATAAGTAAAGTAGTCTCTATTGGGTTTGGTACACTCCGTGGTTTCAGGCATCCAGTGTGGGTCTTGGGACGTCTTTTCACACAGATAATGAGATTGCTTCACCGGGTTCTCTTTGTGTCCTTGATACAGTTGCTTAGTGGGTATACTGTTTCCCTCCTCATAAAGCAAAAGGGGGCTGGAGGGGTGGCTTAGCGGTTAGGGCATTTTCCTGCAAAGCCAAAGGATCCCGGTTGACTCTCCAGGACCCACGTAAGCCAGATGCACAAGGTGGCCCATGCATCTGGAGTTCGTTTGCAGTGGCTGGAGGTTTTGGTGTGCCCATTGTCTCTCTCTCTCTCCTCTTGCCTCCTTCTTTCTCTCAAATAAATAAATAAATATTGGGGGAAAAAAAGCAACAGGAAGACCACTATGAGAATAAGGGCAAAATGAGCACCTGAATAAGCACAGCCTGCTCCCTAGTGACTAGAGGTGGGTCTAACCCTTTCACCTACACGAACTTCAGAATAAGGGTATATCAGGCTGGGAGGCCTTTCACAAGGAAACGTGCCCTGGGGACTAAGCGGCTAGCTGCTAATAAAGTGCTTGCCTCACAAGCGTGAAGACCCAAGTTCTATTCCCAGTACCCATGTAAAACTTCTGAGTGTGGTGGTATGAACCTGTTATCCCACCACTGCGGAGGTAGAAATAGGGGGATCTAAGGGGCACACTGGCCATCTGGTCTAGCCTAATTGGCATGCCCAAGACCAATGAAGAGAGAAACAGGGAGGGAGGGAGAGAGAGAGATAAAGAGAGAGAGAGAGGATGGGTGCACCATGGTCTCCAGCCACTGCAAATGAACTCCAGATGCATGTGCCCCCTTGTGCATCTGGCTAACTTGGGTCCTGGGGAATCGAGCTTCGAACTGGGGTCCTTAGGCTTCACAAGCAAGTGCTTAACGGCTAAGCCATCTCTCCAGCCCTATTTTTTTTTTTAATCTTAGCTTGGTCCATTTCTTCTTGACCAAATCATGTTGGCAGTCTCCTAATTGGCTTTTTTCTTCTAATGACACGTCATTTTCCTGAAGATAAAGCCACAACTTTTCACTGTAACTAGCTAGGCTTTTCGATCTGGCCTGGATCTTCCTGCGTAGTCACCCCACCCCTCCCTGATAGCTTGTGTGTGGCTCTTTCTGAACAATTTGCAGTCTCATCGTTTCTTATGTCTGAGTTTTTGCTCATCCTGTTCTCTCTTTGTAAGATGTGCTATACTCATCTATCATTGGCTAACCTATTTCTTCTCCAGTCACCATCTTAATTTAGAAAGCCTCTTCTGTCCTATTCAGAATTTTTATTTTTATTTATGAGAGACAGAGATAGAAAATGGGTGGATCAGGGCCTTCAGCCACTGCAAATGAATTCCAGATACATTTGCCACCATGTGCATCTGGCTTACATCAGTTCTGGGGAGTCGACCTTGGGCCCTTAGGCTTCATAGGCAAGACACTTAACCACTAAGCCATCTCTCCAGCCCTATTCAGACTTTTTAAAGATGCCCCTCAAGTTGCTCCAATAATCAACAGTTGCTCCATTGCTTTTCTTACCAAACTGATAATTCTTATCACCTGGATGTTGAAACCCTTGAGCTGATTCTTAAGTTTTATAATTGTTTTCTGAACTGGTAATTCAAACAATTAAAACCCTTCTATGACTCTCCTTTGTATTTCAAATTCTAGCCAAACCCTTGACCGTGGTGGCTGTCAGACACACATGAAGTATGTCTTTGTAGCATGAGTGTCTTCCTTGACTCAATCAGAACTACTCACAGCCACTTCTGTTCCTTCAACCCTCAGCTTTTCCCTGGCAGTAAACTTGGGTTTGCTCCTTTTTTGGGCTGTTTTCCCCTCCATCTTGTGGCAAAGTCGTTTCTATCTACTCATATGAAGCCTTACTTAGTTAATTTCCCTAGCTAAACTTCCCTTCTGCATTCACATTGTGTATAACCACAATGACTTCTGACGTATCTACCACAAGTTCTATCAGGAGGGAAGGAACTTGATCTGTATCTTTGGACCAATCTTATTTCCTTTAACTATTCCAGAAAGTTCTAGAGATAGTCTACTCTTTCTTGTTTGTTGAGGTAGGGTCTCACTCTGGTCCAGGTTGACCTGGAATTAACTATGTAGTGTCAGGGTGGCCTTGAACTCATGGCAATCCTCCTACCTCTGCCTCCCAAGTGCTGGGATTGAAGGTGTGTGCCACCATGCCCTGCTTCTACTCTTTTTTTTTTTTCTTTTTGAGGTAGGGTCTTACTCTAGCTGAGGCTGACCTGAAATTCACTAGGTAATCTCAGGGCGGCCTCAAACTCAAGGCGATCCTCCTACCTCTGCCTCCTGAGTGCTGGAACTAAAGGCATGCGCCACCATGCCTGGCTCTGGCTTCTACTCTTAATTAAAGGGAATATACTGGTAACTTCTAATTTGCAAACACATTTCCAAGTATTATTTCCCCACTCAATTTTTTCTTACTCAAAACTCAAATATACCAGTACACATTAAAGTACAAATTAATTAATTCAGCAATCATTAAACAATTTTTATTGACTTCTAATTATGTTCCTGGTACTACTTTTGGCATTGATGACATAACAAGAAGTAAAGCTAATTCCTTTTTTTGCGGGGCACATGTGTTGATGGGAAGAAAGAATGTAAGCAGGATATTAAAACATGAAGAATAATTTAAAAAGTAAAATGCATATTACCAACATGTGTTGTTTACATTCTAAATATGTCCATATCTAATAAAAAGTCATAGAATCATAAAACAAGAACATCAATAAACATTGTTGTGAAAATGAAAAAAAAAAAGAAAGAAAGAAAATGTAATATCATCAGGGACTGATGAGTACTATTCAGGTAAATTAATCAGGGCATTGGGATGGAGATTCACCCCTGCTGAGGTAGCGTTCAAAAGAGTGCTCACTCATCCCTTGATTGTCTACTTTTTCTCTGTGATAAAACTTCCTCCCAGTTCCTGACATGTATCTGCCTATGAATGCTATTTCTATTTTTTTTTATTTTATTAAATTTATTTATTTGCAAGCAAGAGAGAAAGAGAGGGCTGGAGAAATTTCTTTGTGGTTAAGGCACTTGCCTGGGAAGCCTAAGGACCCAGGTTTGATTCCCCAGGACCCATGTAAGCCAGATGCACAAGGTGGTGCATGCATCTGGAGTGTGTTTGCAGTTGCTGGAGGCCCTGGTGTGCCCATTCTCTCTTTCTGACTTTCCTTCTCTTCCCCCACACGCTCCCTCCTTCTCTCATGTAAGTAAATAAAAATAAATATTAAAAATATATAAAAATAAACCAGGCGTTGTGGTGCACACCTTTAATCCCAACACTTGGGAGGCAGATGTAGGAGGATCACTGTGAGTTCGAGGCCACCCTGAGATTACATAGAGAATTCCAGGTCAACCTGAGCTAAAGTGAGACTGTACCTCGAAAAACCAAATATATATATATATATATATATATATATATATATATATACATATGCATATATATATGCATATATATAATAAATATTTTCAAAAGTTATAAAAATATTAAAAAATAAATTAAAAAAATTAAAAATTAAATAAATATTAAAGAGAGAGAGAGCACATAGACATACCAGGGCCTCTTGCTATTGCAAGTGAACTCCAGATGCATGCACCACTTTGTGCAACTGGTTTTATGTGGGTACTAGGGAATCAAACCCAGGTTGTTAGGCTTTACAGGTAAGTACCTTAACTGCTAAGCCATCTCTCCAGCCCCATGTAAATGGTATTTTTCTTTTTTTAATAAAAAACATTTATTTTTTATTTTACACAAAACAACCTGAAGTCTATATCATGACTTAACAATTACCCAGGGGTTTACAGTGTGTCCATCTCAACATCATGTTTCTGGGGTGAATGGTATTTCTTTATTTTTTAAAGATTTTTTTAAAAATTTACTTATTAGAGACAGAGAGAAAGAGGGAGAGAGAGACAGAAAGAAAGAGAGTGAGAATGGGCACACCAGGGCCTCTAGCCACTCCAAACAATCTCCAGATGCATGCGCCACCATGTGTATCTGGCTTACGTAGGACCTGGAGAATGGAACTTGGGTCCTTAGGCTTCCCAGGCATGC
This sequence comes from Dipus sagitta, assembly GCA_036346955.1. Lineage (NCBI taxonomy): Eukaryota > Metazoa > Chordata > Mammalia > Rodentia > Dipodidae > Dipus > Dipus sagitta. The sequence continues at coordinate 7,327,066 of CM070783.1, read as the reverse complement.
ACCTTAACTGCTAAGCCATCTCTCCAGCCCTCTGGGGTGAATGGTATTTCTGATGGTGACAAGAATCTGGAGTAACTGAGGGTAGGTCTGTCTAATCCTCTCAATAATTCATTGCTATTTTTGATAGAAATTCTGCTTCCCTTCTCACTCAGACATATTTGAAAATTTAATAATTTTCATTTTTTTCTTGGTGCTCTCTCTTTTGGAAATGCTTTTTTTTCTGTTGTGATATGGACTTTTGTCTGTAATTGATTCTGACTGCTGATGTTTCTGGAAACTTTGCTGTCACTCAGGTGGTTCCCTTCATGTCTCCTGTCTGAAGATGCTCCATTTTCTAGACTTGACTTTTCAGAATATTTTTATTCAGGCTGACTCTTTGATGGATCTTTAACTCACTACAGATCCAAGGATTAGAAATAATTTTGTCTTAAACCTTTGCTATTTCAGGGTTTCACAGAGACATTTTATTTATTGAGTTTGAAGGAATGTAATGTAATATCTGGCTCTAGTGTTCAAAATCTCTTTTTATCTGGGAATACAGTTGTTCTATTTAGTCTGGGAACTTGCATTTTTCAGTTTGGAAATGTTTTCTTAAATTATTTTAGCAACAATTTCAACTTATGTGTTTTCTTTCTTCACTCATCTTTTAAGTTTTATCATTTGGATGTTGAAATCCTGAATTATTTTACTTTCTGGAATTTTCCTAATTTTGTTTATTATTTATTATTTGTTATTATTATTATTTGGGGGAGTGTGTGTTCATGTGTTTCTGTGCATGTTTGTCCTCACCTTCCACTTTTTTTTTTTTTTTTTTTGGTTTTTCAAGGTAGGGTCTCACTCTAGCCCAGGCTGACCTGGAATTCACTATGTAGTCTCAGGGTGGCCTCGAACTCACGGCGATCCTCCAACCTCTTCTCCAGAGTGCTGGGATCAAAGGTGTGCTCCACTACGCCCAGCTCCACTTCTTTTTTATACATGTTTTTTTGAGGCAAACCCAACATACTGGCCTTTAAAAAATTTTTATTATTATTGTATTTTTTGATTGAGACAGAGAGAGAGAGAGAGAGAGAGAGAGAAAGGGCATGCCAGGGTCTTTCAGCCACTGTGAAGGAACTCCAGACACGTGTGGCCCCTTGTGGCACATGTGTAACATTGCATCACTATGTGTCTGGCTTACATGGGACCTGGAGACTTAGAACATACATTCTTAGGCCATGTCTCCAGCCTGGCCTTTGTTTTTTAATAAGAGGGAGTGAGAGAGAGAACAGGTGTGCCACCGTAGTTGAACTCCAGACGTGTGCACCACCTTGTGCATGTGTGTGACCTTCCATGTGGGTCACCTGTGTGTCTGGTTAACATGGTTTCTGGGGAGTTGAATATGGGTCCTTCGGTTTCACAGGCAAGCACCTTAACCACTATGCAATCTCTCCAGCCCTTGTTTTTATATTTTAAAATTTTATTTATTTGAGAGAGAAAGAGGAGGAGGAGGAGAGAGAGAGAGAGAGAGAGAGAGAGAGAGAGAGAGAGAGAATGTGCATGCCAGGGCCTCCAGCCACTGCAAACATACTCCAGATGGTTGTGCCACCTCATGCATCAGGCTTTACCTGGGTACTGGGGAATCAAACCTGGGTCCTTAGGCTTTGAAGGCAAGTAACTTAACTGCTAAACCATCTTTCCAATAGGATATTAACAAAATTCCTCTGCTGTTTTTATGATCTCTACTTTAAGTATGTTCATTCTCTCTCTCTCTCTTTCCCCCTCTCCTCTCTCTTTCTCTCTCTCCCTCTCCTCTCAGAGATTTTTCTCAAATATTTATTGATCTCTGGACGGTGGACCTTATCACAAACAAATCACTAAATAGCTTACTAGAAATTCTAATTTTGTTTTTATTCAAGGTAGGGTCTCACGCTGGTCCAGCGTGATTAAAGGATTAAAGGCGTGTGCCACCACACCCGGTAAATTTTTATTTTTATTTATGTGAAAGAGAGAGAAAGAGGCATATATATGAGAATGAGTATGGATGGGCCAGGGCCTCTAAGCACTGCAAATGAACTCCAGATGCTTGCTCCCCCTTGTGCATTTGGCTAACATGGGTACTGGGGAATTGAACCTGGGTCCTTAAGCTTCACAGGCAAGAGTCTTAACCACTAAGCCATCTATCTCTCCAGCCCCTAACTAGAAATTATAACGTAAGTGTTTAGTTAGTTAACAAACGACCCTCTGTTTAGAGTGCTCGGGCTGTTTTTCCGGAAAGTTCCTCCAAGTTGTAGTACTTGCAGCAGGTAATGTTTCCATTTTGTTAGTTAAGAAGAACGCAGTTGCACATGTCACCTGGAGGCCCATACTTACTGCAGCGTTCTGCCACTAAGAGGGGAAAGAATGTCCCCGCTCAGTATGCAAACTGTCGACCTGCAGAGACCTCAGTGTGTTTGCTTGTCAGGCTTTATCACTGCTTTGGAAAAAGTCTTTTCTAGAACATTCAGACAACACAACGCTGTTACTCAATCTGTGATTACAATTCTCAGAGGATTTTTTTTTTTTTTTATACACATGGAATTCAGGCCAAAATAAAAGACAAGTTTCTCTTTATCTCGGTGGGTGGTTAGCTTTTTTTTTTTTTTTTAACCCCCTAGTGGGGACTTTCACTGAGATTGTTGTACTTTAAAAGAATTTTCCTCTTTGTTTAGTTTCTTGGCAGACCCTCACACCGCAGGACCTGGACACCCAGAGCCGGCTGTCACAGCCCACCAGCCCCCAGAGGGGAGGCACAGGGTCAGTTCTCAGGCCAGTTTCCCCAGGTCAAGGCTCCCTCTTCCTAATTCTTGTAGATGTCTGTTAGCATACTGATGTCCTGAGAGTGATTTCAGATCTTCTTGTCTACAGCACTGCTATTCTTTAATTGCCTTATTTCACCTTTGCAAGGAGAGATTTTGCTGGCAAGGAAGCAGAAGCCTACGGAGATTAAAGAACTAACCCAGGTGACAGGAAGTGGGAGGGACCAGGTGGGGAGGGACCAGGTGGGGAGGGACCAGGTGGGGAGGGGCCAGGTGGGGAGGGGCCAGGTGGGGAGCTCCTTGTTCTTTGCCCAGTGCTTTCTCCAACACCCCAGACTTCCTCAGCTCCTAAAATTTCTGATGTTCACACAAACGAGCACTTATGGATTCCTGACAATATCCATGATCCTACACTCAGAAATGAGGGTTAAGTACCTACAAGTAGGTAGAAGCTAAGTTCGTTTTATTGCTTCTAATACCTCCTACTGCTAGGCTGCTTATGAGAGTTTTGGACTGCTAACAGAGAGGTCAAAGCTGTAGTTACTTGGCAAAAATAGAGTAATTAAAAAAACTGATAAAAGAAAACCCCAAACATCTGACAAATGCAGTCAGCACGGATACATGCGTTGGCCTCCTCTGACCGGAGACTGGACGCTGGAAAACGCACCAGAGGGCTCGGCAGCGTGTTGCTCATGGGTAGAGAAGTCTAATGGCACTTGCAATGTTATAAGACCAGAGGAAGTGTTTTCTTCCATTATTCAAATAATTAGGATTTTAAAGCAGAAACTCCTAGGCTGCCAGCTCATTTTACCTATTCCCTAGAAAATAATAACTACAATCTTGCATTTTCTTTTCACAGAATGCACGGCGATTTCACTGACTGAGCACATATTGCTTAGCAAATACCCAGTACACACAAGTTAGTTAAAAAAATATTTTGAGGGGCTGGGGAGATGGCTCGGTGGTTAAAGGTGCTTGCTTGCAAAGCCTATCAGCCCAGGTTTAATTCCCCAGCACAACACATAGGGCTGGACTGGTATTCATTTTCAAAGGCAAAAAACAAACAAACAAACAACAAAAAAAAAAACCCTGGTACCTTATCCCAACATGTGCCAATAAATAAAATTTTAAAAATTGAAGTATTTTGGGCTGGAGAGACAAACCAGCAGTTAAAGTGCTTGCCTGCAAAGACTAATGACCCGGGTTCGATTCCCCAGTACCCATGTAAAGCCAGATGCACAAAGTGGCACATGTGTTTACAGTTCATTTTCAGCTAGAGGCCCTGGTGCACCCATTCTCTTCCCACTCTCTCTTCCTTCCTTCTCTCTCTTTATGTCTTTTTTTCTCTATATCTCTATCTGCTTGCAAATAAATACATTAATTAATTTTAAAAAGTAAAAGAAAGCCAGGCGTGGTGGCATACGCCTTTAATCCCAGCACACAGGATGCAGAGGTAGGAGGATCACCATGAGTTGGAGGCCACCCTGAGGCTACATAGTGAATTCCGGGTCAGCCTGGGCTAGAGTGAGACCCTACCTCGAAAAACCAAAAAAAAAAAAAAAAAAAAAAAAACATAAAAGAAAAAAGGATGTCAGCACTCAGGAGCCTGAGGTTGGAGACCAGCCTCCGCCTATAGAGTGAGTTCCAGCTCAGCATGAGCTAGAGTAAGACACTGCTTAGGGGAAAAAAAAAATGTATATATATATATATATATATATATATATATATATATATACACATACACACATATATATATGTGTGTGTATATATATATGAAGTATATATATAAAATATATATATTGAAGTATTTTTTCTGGTTAAGTTTATATATATATGTATATATATGTGTGTGTTTAGTTTTTCATTTAATTTAATTTATTTATTTGAGAGAGAAAGAAGCAGATAGAGAATGGGCATGAAAGGGCCTCTAGTCACTGCAAACGAACTCCAGATTCATGTGTCCCCTCTTGCATTTGGCTTACATGGGTACTGGGGAATTGAACCTGGGTCCTCAGGCTTTGCAGAGTAGTGCCTTAATGACTTAGCCATCTCTCCAGCCCTAAACTATGTTTTTAAACTGCCTTTTTTTGGTGTGTGTGTGTGTGTGTGTGTCCCTGTGTGTGTGCTTGCACATGGGGGATATAGGTTGACATTGGGAGTCTTTCTCAGTTGCTGTCCATGTTGCTATGGAGACAGGGTCCCACGCTGAGCCCAGAGCTCACCCAAGATTCAGCTAGTTTAGCTTGCCAGTTTGCCTTGGGGATCTGCCTGCCTGTACTTCCCAAAGGCTGGGGGATGCACGTCACCACATCTGCCATTTATGTGGTGCTAAAGATCTGAACTCAGATCTCTATTCATGCTATGGGCAAGCATTTTAAAAAATAGAGAGGAATATTTTTCCAAGTTAAATAGTAGCATCATGCACAATTAAATATTAAATGACCGATTGAAATAAGAATATTGTGTTTGAAGTGAAGGGGAGTTCTCCATTGTTCCAGCTGCCTGTGTGGCACCTTCAGGGAAATCAACGTCCTCAGACATGGCTATAAACAATGCATACACTGTATAGAGGTGATCTGAGTCTTTAAATTATGTTTTAAATTTCAAATTATTAATGTAATTATTTTAATTATTACTTTTTGGAGCTGATTGTGTTCTTTTATTGAGAACTTTAATATATGAACATGTTGGAAAAATTGGTCACATTCCCATTGGGTTACACTGTCATGTCTTCTCTCCCCGCACCCCCATTCCACTGTTGTTTTGTAGCCCAGGCTGATTCCAAACTCTCATTTCCTCCTGCCTCTATCTGGAGTGCTGAGATTATGGGTGTGCACCAAAATTCCTGGATTAAGTTCGTAACATGGTAGAAGAAAGACAATCTCTCTGCAGGGACACTTTGCAATAGACTTCTAAAGCCCCATGAAAATATCTTGACTTTAGTGTCTTTTAAATGGGAAGAGTAAACCCAATATACAAATGATGAATCCAGACCAATATTTGGTATTTGTTTCTATGGTCTGATATTTGTTTCGATGCTAACGTGGTCATAAATTATAATTTTAGTGTTCTATTTAGGGGGAAGGGACCCACTGAGGTAAAAATATCTAATATCCATAAAGGTCTTAAGATCCCAGGTCTGACATGACCGGCTACCTACTAAGCATGATTCCTTGGCCCTGATCCCAGCAGTTTCAGAGCACTGTACAGAACTAAGGAGACCTTGTTGTTCTTTGAAATGAATAAATCCAGGTGAAGGAGTATTTATTTCGATATAGGGTAATCAGGTAAGGATTTGAAATGGAGTGCACTTTGGGGCTTCACCTGTAAGGTGTGAGTGGGACCATGCCAGATAAAAGTGGAACTGGAGAGATTTACTGAAGGCTGCAGGAGTGAAGTCAGGAAAAGTAGAGGCATCGTTATTCAAGCTCAATCTACACAAACATCCCCATGTCATTCTCCATGTCATGATAATTGGGAATACACATTGAATTAACTACACACATACAAACTACACAGTTTGTTTTCATTACCTAGAAAGTTCTTCCAGGGATATAATTAAAAAGGGCACCGGGAAAATACTGCCAGAAGTGGAGTATCATTTTGGGTGAGAGCTTTGCTAAAGGTTGTTGCTTATTCCTCAAGAGCTTGTTTGTCCATGTGGCCAGATGACTGCGAGGCACCATCTCTGTTTTCCTGTCTCACAACAGATCCTCTTCAAAGTACTCTTGCAGTCCTTTCAGATGGTTAATGGTGAATCTTGTTCCACCAGTATTGTAGCCAACTATAGGTTAACATTATAATCTGTTTTAAAAATATTTTCTTTATTTATTTATTTGAGAGAGAGGACGATAGATAGAGAATGGGTGTTCCAGGGCCTCTGGCCACTGCGAATGAACTCCAGACACATGCGCCATCTTCCGCATCTGGCTTACGTGGGTCCTGGGGAACTGAACCTGGGTCTTTTGGCTTTGCAGGCAAGTGCCTTAACTGCTAAGCCATCTCTCCAGCCCCAATATAATAATTTTTGTATATATAATGAAAATATTCAGCATGCTCTTGATATTGATAGAAAGCATATAACATTTAAGGGAAAAAAAATCTTAAATAAGCCTGCTTTGTCAAGCTAGGAGGGGGGAATTCATTCCCTCCTTTGATACTTTTCTCCTGAGTTGTGACATTTTTTTTTCTCCATGAAAAAAAAAAATAATAATGAAACTGACCACCACGGTCACTCTCTATGTGAGCTAGAATAAATCTGGATTACAGAGAACCTTGAGATACTTCCATTTCATTTCTTTCTTTCTTTCTTTCTTTCTTTCTTTCTTTCTTTCTTTCTTTCTTTCTTTTTTTTTTGAGGCGGGGTCTCACTCTAGGCCAGGCTGACCTCGAGCTCATAGTGATCCTCCTACCTCTGCCTCCCAAGTGCTGGGATTGCCATTTCATTTCTTTAAAAAAAATTGTGTGTGAGTATAGTGTGTGTGTGTAGTTTTTAAAAAATTCTTCAGGGCTGGAGACATGGCTTAGCAGTTAAGCGCTTGCCTATGAAGCCTAAGGACCCCAGTTTGAGGCTCGATTCCCCAGGACCCACGTAAGTCAGTCTCTCTCTCTCTCTCTCTCTCTCTCTCTCTGCCTCTTCCTCTCTCTGTCTGTTGCTCTCAAATAAATAAATAAAAATAAACAAAAATAAAGTTCTTCATATTATTGCTTGTAGTCAGTGATTTCTCATTTTAGTTACAAATTGATAATTTTAAAAGTCCTTGGAATTTGTGCCCATATTACCTAGGAATTACCATAAGAGCAATTATTTTATGGATTTAAGTATTATTTTATTATTATTATTGTGTGTGTGTGTGTGTGTGTGTGTATCCTCAAGTACAATTGACATTTATTTTTCGTGGTATGGTCTCATTCTAGCCCAGGCTGGCCTGGAAATCATTCTATAGTCCCAGGCTGGCCATCAACTCACACTGATCCTCCTACCTCTGCCTCCAGAGTGCTGGGATTAAAAGCATGCACCACCACTCCCAGATTATTCACATTTTTTTTCTTGAGACAGAGCTTCTTACTGACTGGAGTTTTCTCATCAGGCTAGATTGGCTGGTCAGTGAAACTCAGGGATCCAGTTTTCTCACCTCCTTAGTGATAGGACTATAATGGGGGGCATAGGCTCTAGCGATGGGCCTCAGGTCCTCATGTTTGCAAAACAATCGTATACTAAATGACCCATCCACCCAACCCCTTGAGTATTGATTTTCAGGACTATTTAGGGGAAGTAACTGTTTAAACTTGGACCACTGACATCTCTATAAATCTAAAGCACTCTTTATAAATAGCATCAGACTCTTCTTCCCAAGGTGATCATCATGTTCAGTCTCAGCGAACTGATGGAGCATCTATCATGGTACTCACTGCTTATTTACAGGAAGCAGTGGGATCAGAAGAGGAGGGCATGTCGTAAGACATGATTCTCAAGACTTCATCTTTTGGCCAGTTTTCATAGACTTCAAGGTTCTGCTTTGTACTTCCTGTTTCTAACCATAGTTTTATGTTCCCACTTTAAAATGCAATTTAAAAACAATTTACAATTCTTTTGCAAAGGTAAATAGCAAGGGCAGTAAAAACACAAACCTCTAAACTTTTGTTATTCTTATTGGTTGCAGTCAGGTTTGCATTGCCAGCAGAAATCAGCTGACCAAGAGCAGCTTGTGGGAAAAACAGAGGCTTATATTTTGGCTTACAGACTCAAGGGGAAGCTCCATGATGGCAGGAGAAAATGAAGGCATGAACAGAGGGTGGACATCACCTCCTGGCCAATATCAAGTGGACAACAGGAACAGGCAAGTGTGCCAAACACTGGCATGGGGAAACTAGGTATAACGCCCATAAACCTGGCCCCAACACTACACTGCCTCTAGGAGGCATTAATTCCCAAATCTCCATCAGCTGGGAATCTAGCATTCAGAACACTTAAGTTTATGAGGGATGCCTGAATCAAACCACCACATTATCTATACCTGGATTCTAATCTTTTTGAAAAAAAGAATCATGTTTCTTCTGCATCTAGAGATTGTGTCATGGTTTTTAATTAATATTTGGTGACTAAAGTAACATAAGGGAAAATTTTCAGACAAAAGTTTGTTTAGGATAATTTCTTTTTAAAAAAACAACAATAATCAGATAAGTGTAAAACACCTTTGAGAACCCGGTGTTTATTAATACCTGTGGACATTACGAGCAGCCCAGGGAGCAGTTCCTGAGCTCCGTGGGTGAAGCGGAGCTGTGTGAAGAGGACTATTACTGTACACTTTCGTGTTATGCACATGATCCAAACAGTCTCCATTTACCAACCAAAGAAAGGTATTTTGTTTCCCATCACCAACTATATTTAGTTTTCCTATTATGCTGAAAGAGGAAATGATACTATTATCAATATTAAAAACATACCACAAGGGATGGAGAGATGGCTTAGCGATTAAGGTGCTTTCCTACAAAGCCAAAACTACACTGGTTTGATTCCCCAAGACCCACATAAGCCACATGCATAAGGTGTCTAGAGTTCATTTGCTGTGGCTTCAGGCCCAGGTATGCCCCCCCCCCCATCTGCCTCTTTCTCTTTCTCACTCAAATAAATAAATAAAACATACCACAAATTAAAAATGTTGAAAATGATTCAACATTTGGGTCATAAAATATTTTCTTGATATCAAAATGCACATGTTTATTTTTCATAATCTCTAATACTGGAATTACATGAAAATTTTCCTGAAAAAAAATATTCCTGAGAACAGTGCTACATATTTTAGGGTTTTTATATGATTTAATAGCCATACAATGTCCTTATTTATTTATTTATTTGAGATAGAGATCGAGATGAGAGAGAGGGAGAGAGAACGGACATGCCAGGGCCTCTAGCCTTTGCAAAGGAACTCCAGATGCATGTGTCACCTTATAAATGTGGCTTACATGAATTCTGGGTAGTCAAATTTGGTCCTTAGGCTTCATAGGCAAGCATCTTAACTGCTAAGCCATCTTTCCAGTCCTCCATTATCATAAAAACATATAGGTTGGGTAGCAAATTGTAATTTTTAAAGCATGCCTTTTTAAAATTTAATTTAAAAAAGCTGATTTGGGGGCTGGAGAGATGGTTTAGTGGTTAAGGTGCTTGCCTGCAAAGCCAGGTTCAATTCCTCAGAACTCATGTAAACCAAACACACAAGACAACACATGCAGACAAGGTGACACATGTATCTGGAGTTCAATTGTGGTGACTAGAGGCCCTGATGCCCTAATTCTCTCTTACTCTCTCTTGCTCACTCACTCTCTGTCTTTTTCATTAAAAAAAAAAAAAAAAAAAAAAAAAAAAAAAAAAAAGCTGATTTGGTAAGGATGTGTATACAGTCCTGGTCACAGTCTGCTAAATAGCTCTAGTAAGATATAATGTTGGGATTCAGTGATTAAATTACGCAGTTTAGTTAGCACAAATATATGGGAAACTGGTCATAATATTGTTATTTCTCCTTTCATTGGCATGATCAACTATAACTTGAGGGAAACTTTACCATACTTTGATGGGAACATTCCCAACATCCTAATTCTTTCCAACTTCTCTCCCAAGTTGGTAATAAGCTGGTGACTTTCATTCAACAAGTCTGAGATCCTAAACTCAGAGAGGCAAATGCTAGCCATAGACCATCAATAATAAAGACATAAAAACACACCTGCCCTCAAGAATTATTAATGCAGATTAGGCAGAGTAAGAAAAAAATCAATGAAAATTACTGTTTGATAATAAATCAAAGAATGATATATATGAGGGAGTAGCAGAGAGGAGTGACTTTCTGGGGAGGCAGAGGAGGAGCTGGAAGTAGGGTGGGCAGAAGGAAAGCTGGGGGTCCTAACAAGGGATGGCGTCTGTAGGGAAGACGGAGTCCTCACCACGTGGCAAGAAGGATGACCAGGAGGCACATGAGTAGTTTCTTATTATTGTAACCCCATGTCAGCAAAGACTTGGACAGTGAGATTGGATTATGCCAGATCAGAAAATAATGTAAAGTGAATTCAGTATTATGGCTTTGGATAATACCTCTGAGAAGCAAGAACAACTTTATCAGAAGTCAAGAAAAGAAACCAGGAGTCACAGTTTTCTAAGTCTCATTCCCTGAAATTTTCGTCCGTCCTTCTTCCCTTCCTTCCTTCCTTTCTTCCTCCCTTCCTTCCTCCCTTTCTTCCTTCCTTCCTCCCTTCCTTCCTTCCTTTCTTCCTTCCTTCCTTCCTTCGTTATCTGTTTTTTCTTTCTTTCTTTTTTTTTGTAAGAAACCCTTTGGGATATCTGAAAGGGGGGAAAATACCCAAAAAACAAAAGCTTTCTTCTCCCTAGGTTTCTACAGTTATTTGAATGAGTGGGTCACCCTGAGAAGCACAGTGGCTTTCCCGTGACCGGCCAAGATCTCCCTGCTTCACTGGCATGGAGTGGTGGCGTGTGGGAGCCTCTGAGAACTGCGCAAGAGCCACAGCAGCTTCTGGAAAGCCTCTGAGAACCCCTCCAGTGGTGTTCCAGGAGGAGCACAGAGCTTTCCTGAGAGCTTCTGGGTCTTTGGTCTCTCAGATCTGCCAGGGTTGGGGGGAAAAAAAAAAAAACAACTTCCTGTCTTTCCATTAAATATTGCAAACCCAGAATATATACAGTGGCTTCCACTTTTCTGACTGGAGCATTACTTGCTCCTAGATTTCCAGTCTCCGTTTTACCTTTGTTTGGATCATTACAATAGCAAGAGTGCTTCTTTGGGGGGAAAAGTTTGGATTTGGGCTTGCTCATATAAGGAGCTGGATGCCACTCCTAACCTAGCTGTCTTCACCCTGCTCTAGAGCCGGCTGTGGGGCGCACAGGCCGCAGTCCATGCTCCCTTCCTGGTAGCAACCTGGAGCAGGGGTGACCTCCCTTACACAACTCTGCCTGAGGAAGACTGTTCTAACAAGGACGCAGACAGCTGCAAGTCCCTTCTCCGCTGCACTTGGTGCACTCTGTTTTTTCTTAGGATCCTCCTTGTAAGCTTGAACCCAGCCTGGCTCAGTGCTTCGGCCTTCATCCCACGGGAAGGCTGCTGCCCCTCGCTGTGCCTCTCAACAAACAGCTGTCTGTAGAGATCAAGTCTGGAGTTCTCTTTCGTTTTTCTCTTACACTTTCCTTACAATACTAACTCTTCAAAGCCTTCAGGGAGATGATATTTTTTTTAACTCTTCAGCTGATTGATTTTGGTAGAATCAAGATACATATTGCTTTATGATTATGACAATGAAAGATTATACTAGGTGATGTCTTTTAAAGTTTCTTTAATATCATTCCTTAATATCTCTTCATGGAGTGTCAGATATTTCAATTGTGTGGGGAACCAACATAAAAATAAAAAGTACAAAATTGAAATAAATAATTGCCACATCATCAGAGATTTTCTAATTCAGATATGAGAACTAGGAACTAGGGATTGGAAGGATGCGTAGTGGCTAAGAACACTGACACGCAGGCATGAGGGCCATGGGATTGCTTGACTTTGAGCCACAGCACCCACATAGGAAGTTGGACACGGCCAAGTATATCTGTAACATCATCTCCTCTGTGAGAATGGGGTGAGAGAGGAGGCAGGAGAATCGCTGGGGCTTGACAGGACACTAGTATGACCAAAATTCTGCAACTCCAGGTTCAATGATAGATACCGATTCAAGGAAACAATGTGGAGGAATGATAGAGGAAGACACCCAATATTCTACTTGGGCCTCCTCGTGTGCATACCTCTCTGTAGCGCCTGACCTTATAAAGAAAGGGATGAGAGCAATGGAACCCAAATCAATCCTGCTTTTTGTTAATGAAGCGAGATCCTTGTGTCTTGCATCTTTCTATGCTTATAAACATTCCTCTGGAAGCCTGTTTTCTTTTCGAGACAGATACAATTAGTGATAAGGTGTACAAATGCTGACAGTAACTGCGATTGTGTTGCATCCTGTTTATTTCAAAAAGCAGAACTCCTCTGGAGAGACAGCTGTGAAGGTGCTGCCTTCGAGTGACTTCATGGTTTAGAACAAGGTTCTGGTGGGAGGCAGAGGTAGTGTTTGTCTATTTTTAGTGAATACCCAATGCAACTCTTTCACCAATTGCATTGTTAAGTGTGGCTCTATTCTGGCTATATATATATATATATATATATATATATATATATATATATATATAATCTTTGCATGTTCTTTTCTAGTAAGTACAGAGGCAGCTTAGGTGAGTCAGATAGCATTTGCTCTCTAAGGTTAAATTTTAGTTCAATTTCTTATACATTTTCTCATATGAATCTTTGGTATTGATTAGTAAGGATTAGTATTTTAATATGTACATGCTAGATTTACAGAACTCTGAGCAGTATGTAGTCAAGTAGGGCATGACATAATCTCACTCTCTAGACAGTTACATGTTTATATTAAATCTTAGCAATTTAGTCTGTTAGAAGACAGACACCATATATATATATATATATATATATATATATATATATATATATATATATATTTGGTTTCTCGAGGTAGGGTCTCACTCTAGCCCAGGCTGACCTGGAATTCACTATGGAGTCCCAAGGTGGCCTTGAATTCATGGCAATCCTCCTACCTCTGACTCCCGAGTGCTGGGATTAAAGGCGTGCACCACCATGCCTGGCGACAGACACTATTTTTTTTTTTTTTTTGAAAAAATAAAATGAGAAGAGCAAGTATTTTTCTAAAGAATGTCAACATATTTAAAACATTTATTTTCTGGTTTTTTTAAATTTACTTGTTCAGTGTTTCAAAAATAATTAAAGTTTATTGTTCAGACAAAGAAACGAGGAAATTAAACCTGTTTTCTACTGAATAGCATCCCTGTGGCTGCAATGTCTGATTTGTTTACTTCAAGGTTGTTTATGCAAGGAGGACCAAGTAAGGGCTCAAGAGGCCAATATTCTCGTTTCCAGTATCTCATTGACTAACTGTGTGATCTTAGGCAAGTGTTTTAACCTCCCAGGGCTTTAATGTCTTCAGCCTTAAACTTGGCATGATATTATCCAGCTTAGGGAGTGATCATTGAAATGATACACGAATATTTTCCTAAAAGTTCTTGGCACACATGAAGCACTTAATCAATGCTCGTCTTATTGCTATCTGTAATTTCCTTATTAAGAATAAATTAGTTAACATTTTACAAGAGTACTTAATTTTAAAACATGGTACAAGCATCTTAAATTATTAAATGTTCTACAACATTAATGACTGAAATCTATAATCTTGATGTGTTACCATATCTTAACTTTTACAGTGGATATATTTTTTAATTCACTATTATACAATGTATAAGTTTTCTATTGTTTCTGACCAAATTATCACAGTCTGTGGTGTAAAACAATGCAAATTTATTTTATTAAGCTTTGAATGGCCACGATCTAGTCTAAAGGATCCTGGGGTGAGTGATATCTTGGCCTTTTCTTGCTTATGACAATCTTACTGAGCCCTTGATTAATTAATGCTCCTTCTTCAAAGCGCATCATTCCAACCTTTGGTTCTCTTAGCATATGTTTCCTTTCTAAGCTACCAGCTTCTTCCTTCTGATATCGACCCTTGTGTTTTCATTGGGGCCATCCTGATAGTTCAGAGAAATCTTCCATCTCAAGATCTGTAATCAACCGTCCAAATCCTCTTTCCACAAATCACAGCGTGCTCACAGTTTGCCAGGGTTAGAAAGTGGACATGTGGGGGGGCTTTTTAAATTATTATTTATTTATTTGAGAGAAAGAGAAGCAGAGGGAGAGAGAGAGAGAGAATGAGCACATTAGGGCCTCCAGCCACTGCAAACGAACTCCAGGCACATGTGCCACCTTGTGCATCTGGCTTACATGGGTCCTGGGAAATCAAACTGGGGTCCTTTGGCTTTGAAGGCAAGTGCCTTAACCACTAAGCCATCTCTCCAACCCTGTTTGGGGGCTTTTAACTCAACCAGCCGTAAGAAGGTACACCAGACCGGAAACAACATCTTTAAAATAATTTGCATATATCTATTTATGATTCTAAGAATAGAATTTTATATATAATGTCACTGGTCAAATTTTGCTTGCTACTAGCCTGTTTGCCTACCTTTAAGCAAAAGCACAATTGAATGACCATTATCTAGTTCAGTGGATATGTTGTATCAATTTATACTCTGATAAGGATTTCATGACAATTTCATTTTTAGTCTACTGTTAAATATTTTGGCATCTATAAACCTTTTAACAGTCTTTAAATTAAGCTTCTAGTTTGTTGTTCTTTTGTTACTTTTTCCTTACTCTTTTAGTAAGATTTCAATACAAAACTTTTTTAGTTCTCTATACCCAAGCAAAATGCTAACAGAACAAAAACATCCTATTAAATAAGATTTGCTCATCTGGCAATCCCTTCTCACAATCCTGCAATAACTATTCCATGAAATTCAGGTGACAAAATTGCAATATCTAAAAAAAAATGAGAAATAAATCTATGATTTGCTGAAGAAATCCATAGGTAGTATTTCAACAGAAAACAAGAGTTAATGCTTGTCATATCCTGTAGGCTTGATGTATTAAATATTACTTTTGGAGTTATCATGAAAATATTTCATGAATTAGAGTTGGAGAATATGGGATAATATTGATTCAAATCAAAGAAATGTGGAAAAGTAAACTGTATAAACAAAACAAGAGCTGGAGAGATGGCTAAGCTGATAAGGCGCTTGCTTGCAAAGCCTAAGGACCAGGTTCTATTTCTCAGGACCCACGTAAGCCAGATACACACGGTGGTACATGTGTCTGAAGTTTGTTTGCAGTGGCTAGAGGCCATTCTCATTCTGTCTCTCTCTCCTTTCTCTCTCTCTCTAATAATTTTTTTCAAACTTACAAAAAATAACTACCCTTCAGGAAGGCAATCTAGTTTAGGTTTCTAGTCACCACCTCTAATTTCAAATGTGGACAAAGTGAAGAAAGAGCAGGAAACAGAACATTAAGCACAAAGCCCACTGGATCCACCCTGAGTGAACGCTGAAGGCTGTGACCTGGAAAGCAGGGGAGCTGGTGAGGGGAGGCCCCTGGGTTCCTTTAATGCTGCTCTAAGCTTCTTCTCTCTGCTGTCCTCAGACATCACTGCTTTCCCCATTCACTACCAACACTCAGAAGGCACGTGGTGTGGAACAGTGAGGCTAGACACAAATGACAAGGAACGAAAGTGGGGAGCTGAGGCGGAAAAGTGGAAAAGGGTGGAAAGTGGCGGAAGAACGGGTGGAGCTGACCAGCTGCCTTCAAAACCTTGAACTTCTAGCTTCTCCTTCCCTCAATCCCCCAGCCGCCAGGAATCATGCTGAGAAAGTACTCTCCTCCTTCTCAGGCTGCTTGGCTGCCAAGGCTCAGGGTGGCAAGCTGATCAATGAGTTACTGCGAGCAGTCATACCACATGAAGGCATCACTAGAAGTCTGATGGGTACTCTCTGCCTTGACCTTCATCCCCACCTCTGCCTTCAGCTCTCCTCCAGGGCCCCCAGCTGGAAGGAATTGATGTGTTTAGAGAAGCATGAGCTCACAGATTAACACTAGATAACGGATCAAAATATTGCAATAAGAAGGTTTAAGCTTACAATACATAGCATTGAACATCAATAATTGGTGATAGGATTTCAAGCTAGTCATATGTATATTTATGCTGAAGCAGGCTGTGTAAGATACCAGCAATAAGAATCTAGAAAAATAGCTCCTATAATTGAAAATATTTAATATGAATATGTAATGGTTGACAAAGAGACTATAATAGAAGGAATAAATACTGGATAGACCTAAAGAATTAGTTAGTGATTTGCAAGTTAATAGTAAAGAACTCTTTTAGATAATACCTTTAATGAATGACAATATATAAATATGCATGTAAAATTATTAAAAATAAACTTCAAGAAAGAGACCAGCTTTAAAGGCATGGTGGCGCACGCCTTTAATCCCAGCACTCGGGAGGCAGAGGTAGGAGGATCGGAGGATCGCTGTGAGTTCGAGGCCACCCTGAGACTACATAGTGAATTCCAGGTCAGCCTGAGCTAGAGTGAGACCCTACCTCAAAAAAAAAAAAAAAAGAGTTAGTAGATTGCTGAACAAGGGAAGAAAGGAAAAGCATTACCCATCTGATTTAGTGAGCTCTAGAGATAACAAAACAGTGACAGTATTCCAAAAGCATTCTGAGAGTAATAATTAATTTTTATAAGAATAAGAATCAGATCATCTAAATTTTAATATGTAGTAACATTTATTGGAGTAACTATTTTAACACATTCAATTCCCAGCTGGATAGCTCCTCAAATGGGAAATAAAAAAAAAACATTCTTAGGTATTTAAGATTTCAAAACTTTTGGTAAGTTTATACAATGAAATACAATATAATTTAAGGTAAAAATATCATACCAGAAAATAAGAAGATAAACACTAGAAAAGAAATATAAAAAGGAGGCATGAATCATTAATATAGACTTATAATACAGGCTCAAATACATCAAAATTGTTTGAGGAGACATGGGAGAATTAATAATTATCAAAAATATGATCATGTATGCAAAAAGTAAGAAAATTATTCTTATCTGGGATCTGGAGCAAAAAAAAAAATAAAAGATATAAATTTGGTCATTCCATTTTCCAGTTGAAATTCCCTGTATCCTCCCACTTTTCTTGGAACAAAATACTTCTGAATGATTTCGTCAGGACTTGTTCCTGTGTCATTTCTTCTCTTGCCCTGGGAGGTAAATATTACTTTTTCACTCGACTGGTTCCTGCTTGGAAAACAGTATAGTCCTCCCTGCCTTAGAGCCTTGGAGTCTCTTGTTCATAACAGTCCTCCAATTATATCTGATGCTTTCCCGTCACTCAGTCAAGTTACCTCTGCTTTGGAGAGGTCTTGCCAATTCACCCTACATTTAAAGTAAATGAACAAAAGATACCTATTTTTCCCTTATTTCTATTTACCAATAATTTATTTCTTCAGTACCAGCTAGACTGATATGATGTCAATTTGTTTTTATCTTGTTGGTCGATGCCATGAGTGTAAAAGCCCTGTCTTAGATTAAGACTTTTCTATTTATTTAGGTTTTTTTTGTTTGCGTGTATAATGTGGTCTTGTGGTGTGTGTAATGTATGCACCCCGTGTCTGCACCCTTGAGGGCCTCACAGCTCGTCTGCATGGGGGTTGCTCAGGTGTCCTGCTCCTCTACCCTTCCGCCCGCTCTTGCTTTGAGCTGGAGTCCCTTTTTAATGATTCAAGAGCTTTCTGGGCTCCCAAGATTTTATGGTCTTTGCTCCCCTGGGTTACGGGTAGGTAGTGGTCAGGCCTGGCTGTTTATGTAGGAACTGGAGATTTGAACTCAGGCCTCCTCCGGCCCTCTCCCTTGCACAGGAAGCCACTTTACACGGAGCCATCACGCCAGCGCCGGATGGTGACTTGTCATCTGCTCGCACTCACCTTCCAGCAGACACATAGCATGTCTGACACATGGCGTGTTCTAGCACACTGCTGAAGTGACTATATCGGAGAGGTGAGAACATCATTGTGAAATGCTCCATCTCTCCACTGGCCAGTCGAGTACAGCTCTGAGGTTCTTTCTCTTCAGTTTCCTCATCCAGAAAAAGCTAAAAGTTTGGAATCACCTGGCCGAGTTGAAACTTGCCAGTGAGTTAACTCACGTGATGCGTACTAGGGACTGGTTGGTGCCCAGCATTTGGCAGATGAGCACATGCTGGCCATGGAAAGGATTGCCTATGGACTCTTCTCCAGCTCAATTGCCCTGATACAGAATTACTAAAGCACCTCTAGGCTCAAGCTATCACAGATGGCAGTCCTTGGTCCCTTGCCCTTCCTTATTTATTAATTTTTTTATAGTAAAACATGAGTGTTATATTCAGGTCAGAAAAGCACTTGAACTTCGTTCTGATTACTATGACAGTGTGATCAGGCCTGCCAGATTTAAGCAATCACCATCACTGTATTGTTCCCATGCTCAGGCAAAGTGGATGCTGTATATTAAGATCAAATAACACAGAGTCTGCACTGCCTCTTACATAGAATTAATTCTGGTATAGCTTCCATTTCATTAGCAGGATACTTTAAAACAGGTCAAGTGTAACCAAGACTAAATTGAAAATGCATTTTTCTATTTTGGTAGACTCTCTGAACTGATACATATTTAATGTGATGCTAAAAGGAAGTTCAAATGTCAGGCCGACTCCTTTAAGGAAACAAATATCTTAAGTTTTACAGCAGGTAATTTCAGAATAAACACTCAGTATATCTCCTGTACTATCCAGGAGCTTTTCTCTTTTTTTCTGGGTGGAAAATAAGCTATTTGTGTGAGTTATGTGGAACAGATCTGACAGCAGGGCAGCGCACTGTTATCGTTATTGGCTGTCTCTCTCTGGGTTTTGCTTTACACTTCCAGGAACACCTTGCATTCTTCTACATTTTGTTTCTCAGCATTAAATATATATATATATATATATGGAATTGTGGAAGTTTTTAAGGAAATTTAGGTTCCTGCCTTACTGTTTGTCTGCACATGCAGGTTTATTTATTTATCAGGTTGCTGAGTTAGCAAGATAACCACAATGATTCCTCACTTCTCACTTTGTGTAAAAGCAGCCCCTTGCTACAGATCAATCACTTTCCTTGGTAGTAAAGGTAACTCCAAACCTAAATGTTTTATCTTCAAAAAGCAATAACTCCTGATTTTTTTCTGCATGAGCCTATAGAGTGATGAGTCAGGCACGTGGGCAAGGGCCGTTGTCATCACAGTGTGGGGGTCTGTGACTCGTGCAAGTATAGGGACGCGTTCAGTGCAGCTTGGTGTGGATTTAGTAAATCAAGTGCAGCGCGTGGCTCTCGCTGCACCCCAGCCAACCAGGGGAGGAGAGCGTGAAAATTCCTTCGCCTTCTGAGAACCTGAAATAAGAACTTCTGGCCTTTTGTTAAACTGGCGCCATGTTTCTTTACCACATGAAATTCTCTGAGCATTTCTGTTGCTTTGTGCAATTTTTTTTTTTCCTACATCTCAGATCACCATGTCTGGAACCCTGTGACACTTAGTAAACACCAGGTCACGGCTAGGGAAATAACTCTCTTGGAAAAGTGCTCAGCTTGCAAGCATGAGGACCTACCTGCATTTGATTCCAGTCCCCACATAAGAATGCTGGGTGTTCTGGTACACGCACCTACAATCCCAGCACTGGGGAAGCAGTGATAGGCGGATGCCCGGTTTCAGTGGCCAAGCCAGTCTATCACACTTGGTGAGTTCCAGGCCAGTGAAAGAAACTGTCTCAAAAAGGGGCGGGGAGCTGAAGAGTTAAGGCACTTGCCTGCAAAGCCACAGGACCCAGGTTCAATTCCCTAGGACCCACGTTAGCCAGATGCACAAGGGGGCGCACACATCTGGAGTTCGTTTGCAGTGGCTGGAGGCCCTGGAGCGCCCATTCTCTCTCTCGCTTTCTCTCTGACTCTAATAAATAAATATAAGAATTTAAAAAACTGGAATCTGGGCAGTCTGGGGTCTCATGATCCTCCCTCATGGTTGCGAGGAAAGGTGGAGTCAGGTTCGTCAGTGGTAAAACTGCTGGTAAGTTTTCCATTCTACGATAAGTAACTCTATACCCACGATCATGCAAACAATGGGAATAAATGAGGAGAAACATGTTGTGGGGGGTATAAGAGAGGGTAATTGAGGAAAAAGATAAAAACTCACGATGGGCTTGGTGGTACACACCTTGAATCGCACCACTCAGGAGTCTGAGGTAAGAAGATTGCCATGAGTTTGAGGCCAGTGTAAGACTACAGAGTGAGTTTCAGGTCATGCTGAGCTAGATCGAGACCCTGCCTCAAATAAACAACAAAAAAAAAAAAAAAAAGAAGGAAAAAAATAAATAGAACTTTAAACACTGCGGAAGACGTTCCTGAAGACTGGCACCCAAGGTTGTGCTGTGGGCTCCCCATCCACACAGGAAAACCACCATGACACAAGAACCCTCATTCTCCTTGGCTCTGTGTTCTCGTTATCAGGAGAGGGCAGCCCAGGGACTGACCCACCACCTGCTAATAAGGACAGAAACCTGAACGCATCATCTTCAACACCTTTGTCATTTAGCCTCCAGCATCCAGAGTCTCTTTATGCGCGCACAACTTGAATACATCTACTTAGCTACACTTACTATTTTAAACTCCTTTGGTGCCCATGGGCCAGTTGTCATTATTTTTTTAACTATCTTGGTTTGCCTGTCTTTTCCTAAATCAATTGGCTACAGTGCTCTTACTACAACCCAGACCTCTCACACTACCTTCCCACTTTGAATCTTTAACATGTTCTCCATAAAGATGGCTCAGTGGTTAAGGCACTTGGCTGCAAAGCCTAAAGACCTGGGTTTGATTCCCCAGTACCCACATAAAGCTAGATGCACAATATGGCATCTGGAGTTTCTTTGCAGTGGCTAGAGACCCTGGTGCACCCATTCTCTCTCTCTGTCTCTCTCTCTGTCTGTGGGTATATGTGTGTTTGTGTGTGTCTTCTCTCTCTCTCCCTCTGCTTGCAAATAAATAAATAAAAATATTAATTAAAAATGTTCTCAGCCAGGCATGATGGCACACGCCTTTAATCCCAGCATTTAGGAGGCAGAGATAGAAGGGTTGCTGTGAGTTCAAGGCCATCCTGAGACTACATAGTAAATTCCAGGTCAGCCTCGGCTACAGTGAAACCCTACCTCAGGAAAAAAAAAAAAAACTTCTCCATAATCCATGGAGTAAAGCTCCACAGTTCTACTTCCTTATTTAGCCCGTGGATCTTACTTGATCTCATCCCTGCTTATCTCACACTTTCATTTCTGTTAGTTTTCTGAATCTATCCTTTACTCCAAGTAGCCATTCTAAAATGTGTCTTGCTTCATGGTGATTCCCTTATGCCTTTGACCCTGTATCTGTTTTATTATGTTTTTACTTTACCTTTCGAAATCAGTTTGTGCTTAATTTACCTAGAATATCATTTTGGGGTTCTATAGCTTAATTTTGATTGTTCTTCTTTTTTAATTGTTTATTATTGTCATTGTTATTATTATTATTAATATCATGTGTTGGTACCCTCTTTTCCCTTGTCCCTGCCCCCATTCCGTTTGGGTTCACTCCTCAGCAGGGTTTCAGGTACTCCCCATGGGGCTGTAGTTTCTACATTGTGGGAGCAGTAGTCAGTTATTTTGGGGGGGGCAGTGCCTCTGGGCATGATGTCTCAACCTGTGGCTCTTATAATCTTTCCGCCCCCTCTTTTGCAAAATTCCCTAAGCTGTAATGAGTGAGTTTTCAGTCTACTTCAGTGATAAGCTCTTAGGAGCCTCTGGGTCTCTACTTTGGTAGGTGTTGAGTGTCCTCGGGGTCCGTCTCCTTCACCTGGCGCTGAGTATCAGGAACAGAATGGAAGCAGCACTCGTGCTCATCTGTCTCTCCATTCCTCTGTGGATTCCCCTTCTTTTTTGTGTGCTGATCTTTTGTTTGTGTGTGTGTGTGTGTGTGTGTGTGTGTGTTTCATCATAAAATTAAAAACATTTTTTGCTGAGGTTGAAGGTGACTAGCATTCACAACCTAACCTTTTCTCAGCACTAATCCTCTCCAAACTGAAGATTTTTCTCAAATAACAATTTCTGGAATGCCAACTCCTTAAAACATCCCCTTGTTTGGTATCCTGAGACGTCTCTGGTTTTCTTCCCTCTCTCTTGCCACTTTTGTGTTCTTCTAGGGATCCTTGTCATTCTTTCTCTGTAAAACCAAGGGTGTTCCTTGCAACTCTGTCTTTAGAGTTCTGAACATTTTTTTTTCCTACCTACTTACTCCCTGTAATATCATGTGTTAAATTTAGGACCATCACATCTGTAGAAAAAGAAAATGCATCTCTATTTCCAATCCATACTAATGTTTAAAGATGCTCCACTGTGATTTTAAAAAAAATGCCTTCGTGACATTTATCAAAGCTTATCATTATATATTTTTACGGTTTTATGATTGTCTAAGTGACTCCTTAGACCATACATTTCCTATCTTGTCAGTGTATTAATGATGGCCTGGCATTGGGCCCCTGACATAGACATGTGATACACACAGAATGTTTACACATATTACGTGTTCAGTAAAGATGTGATGATTAGCTGAATGATAACTGGATGTTCCGGGACCATCATATTTCTGAATAGTAGCCCAGTGTTTTACAGGATTATCCATGTCTATATAGAAATGTTAAAAGATACCTTCCCCTAACTAATTCTGTGCCATCAGTCATCTTCAGGCTAAGTAAAGAAGCGTAGACTACAGGAGCAAAGTGCTATTAAGCGTGATTACGAGGCTGTCTCTATTTCTCTCAAGTCTGGTAAAGAGAAGCTTTAGGATCACCCACAAAGAGTGTTTCGGAGCTGGTGTAAAGGGTGGCATAGGTTGCATGCTGAAACTGGGGAGTGCTCTTCATATTGCAGACATTATATTTAGTGCACCCAAACCATTTTCTATCAAGTAACAACACAATATTTTGCTCAAACTGATCAGTATAGTGTGACAATTTAATGATAGCTAGAAGCATAGGATATTGAGTGAGCAGTGCTTTTTCTCACCTTGCACAAATCAGACTTCAGAAACGGTAGAGATTACTGGCTATCTCTCATCTGGAAAAAACTCAAGATGAGAGAGAAACAATCGAGTGCAGAGTGAGGAGAGGAAACTAATTCAAACAAGATGCGTTTTTAGTGTTGAGGAACAAGGATTTACTTTTCCAG
This sequence comes from Dipus sagitta, assembly GCA_036346955.1. Lineage (NCBI taxonomy): Eukaryota > Metazoa > Chordata > Mammalia > Rodentia > Dipodidae > Dipus > Dipus sagitta. The sequence continues at coordinate 7,303,464 of CM070783.1, read as the reverse complement.
CGTCTTAACAAATCTTAAAAAGAAATCAGATCTTCCCACTGGGACAAAGTAGTATCTTTGTATGTGTTGTCCTATTTACAATGGTTGAATAACATGATCCCCAAATAGTAGCTAGGTATGGAGACATTTACTTTCTTCATGAATCTACAGTTTGGGCAGAGCTGAGCAAGGATGGGTCTCTTGGTTCCACTGGGTGTCAGCTAAAGAGGTTTGAAGCCTGGGGGCAAGAACCACGCAGAGACACAGCAGGGCTGGGAAGACTCAAAGCGCTGGGGGCCAGGGCAGCCGCAGAGCCTCAGGCATCTTTCTATTCCCTGGCTCTGTGGAAACCACGTGACCTCTCCAGCAGGGTGCTTGATGGCAACCAGCAATCAGCATTTTGGGAAACAGTATAATAACAGTCAGGGTTCTGATGGGATGCGGGGAGAGAGAGAGAGAGAGAGAGAGAGAGAGAGAGAGAGAGAGAGAAAGGCAAAAGATCCATTGTCTCTGTGACCCACCTTTAGAAGTCACATTATAGTACTTTTGCAACCTTCCCTTCGCCAAAGAAGTTTCTGAGGGTAAGAAACACGGTCCCGGGCTGGAGAGATGGCTTAGCGGTTAAGCACTTGCCTGTGAAGCCTACGGACCCCGGTTCGAGGCTCAATTCCCCAGGACCCACGTTAGCCAGATGCACAAGGGGGCGCACGCATCTGGAGTTCATTTACAGAGGCTGGAAGGCCCTGGCGCGCCCATTCTCTCTCTCTCTCTCTCTCTCTCTCTCTGTCTGTCTCTCCCGCCTCTCTGTCGCTCTCAAATAAATAAACAAACAAACAAAAAAATAAAAAAATAATAAAAAAGAAACACGGTCCGTCCTTATGGAAGAGGAATGTGAATGTCCAGTGTCCTCACACTGCAACAAAAACATGGGGTAGGAAATAGAAAACAAGTGTGGAGAACAGAAGGAACTCTAGGAGGGGTGTTGGTTATCAGCTGGGAAGGTTGTTGCCTCTGCCAAGGAGAATTCTTGTTCCCACAGTCTCTAAGAATACCAAACCAAACCAAATGATTACAGAAGCCAGGAACAGAGACAGCGGCATCAGAAAATGGTCACGCGAGGAGTCGCAATGCCAGAAAATGAGAACATCATTATTTGCTCTTTATACCTGTTCATCACCTGTTCATCCCACCTCTCTAATTTAAAATATTTTTGTTTATTTTTTATTTATTTGAGAGTGACAGACAGGCAGAGAAAGAAGGAGAGAGAGAGAGAAGAGAGAATGGGCACGCCAGGGCCTCCAGCCACTGCAAACGAACTCCAGACGTGTGTGCATCTGGCTAACATGGGTCCTGGGGAATCAAGCCTCGAACCAGGGTCCTTAGGCTTCATAGGCAAGCGCTTAACTGCTAAGCCATCTCCTCAGCCCCCACCTTTCTATTTTTAATCAATGCTTTCCATTTCTTTGCATTAAATCAGTCATAACCGGTATTTCTTCCTTCCCATTATCACCAGTGCCAGTCCTCCGGAGCTCAGACCTGGTTAGCTGGGGTGTATCTGAGTGTATTTTGTTTCCCTTAGCTCCTCTAATATGTTCCCCATATTCTGATGCACTTTTACTCCCCCCCGACATGAAGATAAAATAAAAATAAAAGTTGAACTGTTCAGTGACCAGGATATTTATTATGCAAACCTCTATTTTTTAACATTTTCATATGTACCAGATTGAGTCATCTATCTGCCCTATTCACTTCTAAATCATCTTATTTTGAATGACACATGTAAAAATCAGCTGCATAAGAGGAAAACTCCATCACTTAATGGTGCAGAATGCATAGTGTCATTACCATTCAGCATTTGTGTACAGTCTGTTTTTAGGGAACATTTACATTCAGAGAAATATATGAATCTGAAATGCACCATGTGACCGATTTAAAATGCATTTTAAAGCTTCACACCCATTATTCCATTTGTATTCTCAAAACACCCAAATGGCTGTTTATTGTTTTCCAAATAAGCTCTCCATTTATTTCTGTAATACAACCACATGCATTCTCTAATTATGATTAAATTTATTGATGGCACACTTTTAATAACATCATCAATGATATTTATATATAAAGGGCATTGTCTTTGTAAAATTTTAAATTTAGGGTTGGAAACATGGCTTAGCCATTAAGGCGCTTGCCTGAGAGGTCTAAAGAACATGGTTCCATTTTCCAGTACCTACATAAGCCAGATGCACAAGGTACCACATGTGTCTGAACTTCATTTACAGTAGCTAGAGACTCTGGCATGCCCATTCTCTCTCTCTCTCTCTGCCTCTTTCTCTCTCAAATAAGTAAATAAATAAATTATTAAAATACTCTTTAAAATTATATTTATTTTAGCCTATGAAAGTAAAATTTTTATGCATTTATTGGAGTACCATGTGATTTTTTTGATGCATGTATTCATTAACCAGTGTTTAAAACATATTAACCATATCTATCTCCTCCAAAATTTCATTTCTTCATGATGAAATATTCAAAAAAAATTTTCTAACTCTTCAAGCAATATACTACCACTATCATCTATAGTCACCCTACTGTGTATACCTTCTGGCTCCTATCTAACTTACCACCCACTGATCAACCTTCTCTCATCCTTCCTTCCTCTCTTCTCTCCCCAGCCTCACTCTGGTAACCATCTGTGGTGGTTTCAATGAAATGTTCCCCGTAGGCTCTTGGGTTTTGAGTACTTGGTTCCCAACTCATGGGAATTTGGGGAAGTTGCAGGCCTTTGGGAAGTGGAGGAAGGTGTGTGTGCAGGGACTGCGTCACTGGGGCAGCCCTTGAGGTTTGTCAGTGTAGCACACTGGGTTTTCAAGTTGACCCCCTTTTGCTACTCCCTCCTGATTGGACAAAACGTGATACGCAGCCTGTGTTCTACCTCACATTTCCCACCATGATAAAGCTTCCCCTCAAGACTGTGAGCTGAAACAAACCCTTTACTCCCATAAGCTGCTTCTGGTTGGGTTGTTTTGTCTCAGCCATGAGAAGGCAACAGAAATACTACCATTCCACTCACAAGTTCTATGAAATCAACTTTTATTTATTGATTTACTTATAAGAGAAAGCAAAAGAGAAAGAATGAGTGTGCCAGGGCCTCTAGCCTCTGCAAATGAACTACACAGATACATGTGCCACCACGTGCGTCTGGCTTTACATGGGTACTGGGGACTCGAACTTGGGTCCTTAGGCTTCGTAGGCAAGCACCTTAATGGCTAAGCCATCTCTCCAGCCCTGAATCCAACATTTGTTTTAGATTCCACATGTAGTTAAGGTCATGTGGTACTTGTTATTCTGTATCAGGGATATTTCAATTCACATAATAATCTTCATTTCTAACTATTTTTGAAAGGATTCCCCTTTCTTTCTAAGGTCTGAGTCCTATGCAATAAATGTTTACACATCTGTGTTTATCACACTAAAGAAAACACAGGGAGCACCACGGGGTAGATGTCATCTGGACTGGAGAGAAGTAACTCTTGGAGTACATCTAGGTTAAAGAGCCAGGTTCTGCTACTTATTTTTTTGGGACTTAGGGTACATGACCCAATTATAGTTTAGTACTTTAATATTTAAATTGTAAACATATCTGAAAGATTCCTATCAGAGTCAGTGACAACATGTGCATATGACCTACTAGGTTCCTTAACTTTAAGTATCTTTTTTTTTTTTTCTTTGGTCTTTCAAGGTAGGGTCTCACTCTAGCTCAGACTGACCTGGAATTCACTATATAGTCTCAGGGTGGCCTTGAACTCTCTGTGATCCTCCTACCTCTGCCTCCCGAGAGCTGGAATTAAAGGTGTGAGCCATCACGCCTGGCTTAAGTATCTTTATTAATAAGACATCATGAAGTCACAAGTCTAAGAAATGTAAAAGAATGGAGGTCGAGGATACAGCTCAGGTGGTAAAATACTTGCCTTGCAATCATGAGGACCTGAGTTCAGTACTCAGAACCCATGTGAACAGGCCATGGGTGGTCGTCTATGCTTGCAGTGTCAGCGGCTGTAACCAACACTGGAGAGTCAGAGGGGCATCCTGGGGGCTGCTGTGCAGCCAGCCCAGCCCCATGGATGAACTGTGTCAATAAAGATGGCCAGTCATTCTAAAGACGACACTCCAGGTTGGTCTCTGGCCTCCACATGCATGCATACACATATGAACCTTGCACACACACACAAACATGCACACATATACCACACATGCAGATACAAAATACAAAACAAAAATCAAGTCCTGTGATATGCCAATAGCAAAGCAACTTTTGGCACAAAATTCTTTTTACAGATGTAACCTGAAAGTATAATGTTGTTATGTATGAAGCATCAAGTGAAGTGTCATTTTACACTTGGGCAGCAAGGGCCTACCTATAAATTATAGGTTGGTCCATTCCTTCATTTGGGTTCATATGGGAGTAAGTGACCCTGAAAGGTATAAGAGATGTGGAAGACAGATGGGTGGCCCACATTTCTGTTAGTATTTTTCTTCAAAATTACTGCAGGTTCTCTGAATATACTCACCAAAATCTATCATAATGTCATGTTTTCTGGATGCCTTCATTAATAACCTTCATAGTCTGAGTAAGATATTCCACTCAGAACTTGACACAAGAGTGTCCAATAAATGCTACTATTATCATTGCTATTCTTTCCCTCTTTGGAAAAAAAAAAGTCAAAGACTCAACTCACATGGTGAAAACGCTCTTTCATACCATGCATGCCAATGTCCAAAATAAGGATGTTATCATGACTCACTGTGTAAGACTTACAAATATATAATTTCAGTCATTAAACAGTCTTCTCTTTCAACAAGTAAATTAATGTGTGTGTGTGTGTGTGTGTGCAAAACCAAGCTCTTCTGTCGGAAGATGGTCCAACATATAAAACTTCCCTTGTGGTACATGGATTATTGATCTCCAAACTAGTTTCTGGTGTGTTTTTGCCTAGTTTTGTTCTATGGGAGATCTCAGGAAGTAATTTAGTATTTGTTATTTCTTACTTTAAATAAAATCATCCTGAAACAGTGAAAGTACCGAGGGTTGGGGAATCAAATAAATTCTTAAGGTGGTACTATATATCTATAAAATGTATCCCTAAGGTTACTTTTCCAAGCCTTCAAGATCAATGCAAATTCCCAAAGGTAAAAAGCCATATTCTTTTCACCTAGCACAGATCAAAAACAAGTTTACCTGAATAAATTGTCATTTAGCCAAAAAGTGTTTTCCTTCTGTCAGATTAAAACCTGTGATATGCTATTACGTATTCTGCTTTAATTTTTAAATAAATTATAAAAAAAATCATAAGAACTGGCCAGGTGTGATGGCACATGCCTTTTAATCCCAACACTCAGGAGGCAGAGGTAGGAGGATCACCGTGAGTTCAAGGCCACCCTGAGACTACATAGTGAATTCCAGGTCAGCCTGAGCTAGAGTGAGACCCTACCTCAAAAAAAAATAAAAAATAAAAAAACATGAGAACTTTGGTGTGCTGTGAGATGAAGTGTGATCATTATGGTTTTTAGGTAGTGTTGACAACAACAACAAAAAATCTATTGATAAAACTTTCCTCTTTCTTTGCTTGAGAAGGATGGAATAGCAAACGTGTACATGGCTATCAAATTTCATCTTAAACTAGTCTATTTATATGTCACCATTTCTTCATACATCTTTGGTGGTAAACTTTAATGAAATCAGAATCAGGTGATGGAATACATAATATGTCTCTGGAGTAATTAGTGAGATAGAGATTTGACAATTATCCAGTTAATCTGATCAACAAAGACAGCCAAATTGGGTAGTTTATGTCTCAAAGTGGATTTATTTGGCCTAGTCAATCCAAATTGACTACACACATTAATTACATTAACAACACAGCTGCCAACTTTCTCCTCACCATAGGGTATATGGAAAAGACTCAGAACCAGAGGCAGTGAGGACACAGAAAGAAGACAATATCAGATGGCAGCAAATAAACAGGCAAATGTATCTGAAAGAAGAAAAATAGCAGGTCTCAATTGTAACATTAAACAGAAAAGATAAAGAAGAAAAGTCATGAAACTACAATAACCACCTAGTATCTAGTAATGCAAAACACAAAAGAAAAGAAGAGAGGCAATCAAAAGAGATGGTGTGATTGTACAGAAACCAAGCCAACACAGAACCTGTATTCATTTAAGAAGAGATGATATGATCCACAGAAACCATGTCAATATATAACATGTGTTCATTTAATAACATCAAAAGACTAAAGACAATTAAAAACTCTCACTTCTTTAGCCTTTAGCAGAGTTAGCAATGCTTGTTAAATTTACTTTAAATATTTGAACTGAAATGTTCTTGAACTTCTGACTGATGCTTCTAAAGAGGATAAATAAAATTTAGTGTCAGGAGTTGGAAAATCCACATTTTTTTTTTTTGCTTAAATAAAATCATAAGTACAAAATTTCAGGGAAGTCACTACCAAACTACCATATTAGACAAGACGAATTTTATAATAAGTTTCTATGGTTTATAAATTTTGAAGATAGTTAAAGGGAAAAATTACCCATTTATCTTCAGATCTTTTCTTCCTGCATTGAGCTTTTGGCTGAGGAAATGAAGAGGCAGACAGAGATGCTATTCTTCCTCCTTTGAGTACTTCTCCTACCTCTATCCCCTAGTCCCAGAAAACTACCAACGCATGGACCACTAGACTTCAAATGTATTTTCCCAAGCTGTCAGAGATTCGTTACACTGTAGTACATGAGTATTTGCAAACATTAAAAATGAATTTAAAGAAATGTTTCATTTACAGTAAACTCCTTCTACTGGAAAGGAAATGAAACCCACAAGTTTACTTTTTTGGTCTTGTCTCATAATATGACAGATGGTCTGTGATGAGGAATGATTCCCATCCCTGGTTCTAGAAAGTCACATTTTCTTCAATTGCTTTCTGAGCTGTAATGCAAACCAAACACTAGCCTCCTTTAGCTTTATGATGAAGCCTTAAAAACTGCTTCCAACATTATACACTACCTCAATCACAGCAATTACAGCTGTCAGTAACTCTCTAGGGCTCACTCATGATCAATTAGTTCAGTGCAACTGAGCTGTTTTTTTTTTAAATATGTATAATTAGAATTAATTTAAATTTAAATAGCCACCTGTAGCTAATAGCTATCATACAGGACAGTGGAGTTCTCAAATCAACAACAAGACAGGTGCTACTGAAAGCCCAACTATATTAGAATTTTTTTCCATGTATCTCCTAAATTTAATCTTATGCATCTTGACCTAATGGGTCAACATTAAACATCATCAGGCATGCTTAGCAAGTTTAAAACATTTAATATTGGCTAGAAGATATAGCCTAGTGATAGCATGGTTGCCTAGAATAAACAAGAAGACCTAGGTTCTATTCCTGGCACAGAAACAACAACAAAATCATAATATCCAAAATTCATCTCTAAGTCTAGTAGTACATATGGCATATTAAGAAGAGGCAATGAAATGTGTCTAGAAAGTACAATATTCCATTTTATATATGTCAAGATGACCACAGCCACATTTTCTTATTTAATAGGTTAGCTTTATTTTCCAGCTCTCCCTGTCTGTCTTTGAAGTGCAGTTGACGTGGCATGTTTTCTGAAGTTTGTAGGAGCCTCTGCATGGCTGGGCATTGCATCAGGAATCCGAGTTTCCCACACTCCTAGCGGTAGGTCAGAGTTCTTCAGCTGGGAAGAGACAAGCATGAAAACGCTAATCCTCTGCCCCCGTTCTGTTGGACTCCTGAGCCAAGCTGTAATCATATTTCTGAATTTCAGTTCTGAGAGCATGGTTCTTCTTAACAACTGACAGTTTTCAACCAAAGTGCTATTGGCCCTGGACTTCCCTGGGAGTCATCTTCTTTGTAGGGCTTGTTCAGAGTGGCTACAAAACGCAATGGATTAAACACTGAAAGAAGACTTTATCCACCTATGACAATGTTGCAGGAGATAAAATGTTATTGATCCTAGCTTCTTAGTGGGTTGTCTGTTGAGGGATTTAGTCATCATAGTTAAAGGTATGGTTGAAAGCATTCCTTTAAGAGCATGAGCTAAATTTTCTTACTTGAGAAATGAAGTTTTTTTTCCCCCACTAACCATCCAATTGTAGTTCACATAAAACACATTAAAAAGAACTTCTAGCTCTTTCAGCTACCAGACAGCTGAACAAACTGAATGTGACTCTAATGTTGAAAAAAAAAAAAGCAACAGATAAAGATTACATAGCTCAAGGACTATGCTACTGATGAAAGAGGAGAGAACATATTTTACACCCTGCTGTACCTACCATTTACCAGAACACAACACAAAGCCTCAGACATAATTTAGCAATTTCACAAAAGCTAGCTGGAATGGTAACCGATTTCTTCACTTACCTGGACTCTATTATAAGGAGTTCAAAGTTTTTCAGTTTACTTACTGTATCCCAGGCTGGGAGTATCCCTTTGAATCAGAACTTACAAACCTTCAGAGCCCTAAGTGATGGCTGTAGGAGCACAGGTTTCCCAAGCAGATCACTGGAAGTGATAATGATACCTCAGGGTAACTTCTACTCTGGCCTCTTAATTGTTGAGCCCAACTATTATGTCCATGAGAGGCAACGCATGCCAGTATATATACATGCTGTAGTCAACGAGATGTCGTTCCCTTTTCCTAGGCGGTCTTTTCTAAGCTGCTATCTTTGATGAGCTTTCAAATGGCTTTAGGATTGCTGCATCAAGCGGGCAGCACCTGGTTAACCACAGCATATGAGTCACCTCCTCACGTGTCACTGCCACACCATTCATCTATCAAGTGAGGCCCCTGGGTCTGAGACAGTGGTAGGCAGAATTCTGCCCTGATGAGTAGATGAGGCATCGTGGGTCCTCTACAGTTGGTGCTGGCTGACAAACTGAAGAAGTTCTGCTCCCTCAGGATGACAGGGAGAAACATGTTGGCCCCTGAAGTGATATGCTACTCTTTTCCTTTGCAATTTGTGGCTATCATCGGGCAAATCTGGTCATGTACAGCCTGGCAAGGGCAGGGCACTCAGAGCCTTCAGGCAAGCAAACTAGAGCAGCAGAAGCAGCCCTCCCCCCTTCAAAAAAAGGGCAAAAACATAAAAATGGAGGTAGATGAGGAATATAGTGGGTGTCAGTTATGATCTCTGAATCAAAAGCAGCCATGACTGGGCTGGACAGATGGTTTAGCTGTTAAGGCGCTTGCCTGCAAAGCCAAAGGACCTTGGTTCGATTCCCCAGGACCCACGTAAGCCAGATGCACAAGGGGGCGCTCACGTCTGGAGCTCCTTTGCAGTGGCTGGAGGCCCTGGTGTGCCCATTCTCTCTCTCTCTCTGCCTCTTTCTTTCTCTCTCTCAAATTAATATATATATATATTTTTAAAAAGCAGCCACGACTATTGTGTGTCCTACCAGGTACTCTCCTCTTGAAGTTTCCCAGGAGACATACCTAATCAGAAACCTGGAGTGGCTGTGCTGAGGCGACGGGAACTTCGTGTGTGACACAAGGGAATCTCAGTGGCTAAATGAGTCCTGTATGGTGCAGGCTGTCGTCTTTCCTCCCAGAGCCTTCCTGAAGGTCCGTGGCCCCATCTCCCAAGTGCTGGGATGTTGCCTTATGAGCGTGAGTGCTCCCTCCTTGGTGTTAGTAAAACAGGAACTTTTGAATTTTAACTATTTTGTTTGTTTTGTTATTTCTGCACATGTATATGTGTATGGTATGTGCAGTTGTGTGTGTATCTGTAATGGTTATGGTACACATATGTGCACGTGCATGTGTGCATGTGTGCATGTGTGTGAGACACGCATGTCAGTGGAGATCAGAGGTCAATGCCGAGAGACTTCCTAGGGCCCTCTCCTCTGTTATGTTTGTGAGCTCATGCCTCTCACTCACGTAACTTGCAGCTCATTGTCTTGGCTGGTCTAGCTAGTCAGTGATCCCTAGGACACTTGCTTTCTCCACCTTAAGAGCTGGGATTTCCGGTGCCTGCAGCTGCTGGCTTTTATGGGGGTGCTGGGGATCCACACCCCTGGCCCTCATGCTTGCACTGAACCATCTCCCCAACCCCAAACATGAACTTTCCTACTTACCTGAGGTAATCTACATACTTCTCAACCCCAGAAGGTCAATGGCAGCTTGACAGAGATGGGGACCCTGCCATCTCTTCCTCACCATGGGACTGACGTTTCGTATAGTTTGTGTGCCTGAGCTTTTCTATGGCATCTGTTGAAAACTGTATATTTGGTAATAATGCCATCGTGGGCGGGCATGGTTCGTGAATAATTTCTCTATAAATTCACAGAATCCATGATAAAAAACGCATATTATGACCTAACCCAAAGGCAGGCTCCATTTGTTCATTCAGCAAATGGTTATACCCTTTATCATGACTTCTAGGTGCCAAGGAGGCAACCTCGAATGATGAAATAAAATTACTGCCCAACAGAGCATGTGAAAATATAATGTTGCAGATCACAGCACAATCTTTAAGGAAAATAAACAGATAGGGCTTTGTGGTTCACCCCTATACTCCTGCACTTAGGGGGGCAGGACAGGAGCATTGTGAGCTGAAGGGGCCAGACTGGGCTACATAAAGAAACCCTGTCATTAAAAAATTTTTTAAAGTGAAGAAAGGAGATGGGTCCTCTGATAGGATGATATCTGGCTTAGCAGTTAAGGCTCTTGCCCGTGAAGCCTAAGGACCCATGTTTGACTCTTCAGATGCCACCTTAGCCAGACACACAAAGACGAGGCAAGCACAAGGTCACATATGCCCACTAGGTGGTGGAAGTGTCTGGAGTTTTATTGCAGTGGCTGAGGCCCAGGCACACCAATTCTCTCTCTCTGTCTCTCTCTCTCATTATCTCTAAAAAGTAAAAATAAAATAAAAAAGAAAGAAAATTAAAGATGTCGATCATGATGATACTAGGCCAGTGACGGTTCGGGGAAACAGTGGTGCTGGGAAAAGCCCTGATGCGAAACCTCTGCTTGAGGAGCAGCACGAGGGCGGTGTGCCTGGAGCTGAGGGCCTGAGGAAAAGAACAAGAAGCTCAACTGCGGATTCAGTGCAGGGCCAGATTATGACCGCTCAGCCAATGCACAGATATATGCTTTTTGTACGAGTCTATTGTAGTGAAATATCCAGAACAGGCAAATGCATAGTGGCAAAGTAGATGGATCGTTGTTAGGAGACGGGTATATGGGGAATGGAGAGTAACTGCTAATTGAGATTGGATTTCTTTGGGGGATGATGAAAATGTTCTGAAATGGATTGTGATGATAATTGCACAACTCTGAATATCTATGAAAATTGCTGAATTTTATGCTTAAAAGGCTGAATTTTATAATATGCTAATTATCTCTCAATAAAGCTACTTTTTGAAAAAAGATGTTTTACTCTGAGGGATATATATATATATATATATATATATATATATATATATATTGATATATATATATATATATATATATATATATATATATATTGAAATGACATTGGATGTTCTGAACAGCAGCAAGAGTCTACCTAACTTCCATTTGTAAAGGATCATTTTGGCTGTTGTGTTAAATATAGACTAAACTAGATGAAGTGGAGATTGTTTTATCATGTCACCACTTAGCTTCTCTTTGTGCTTCATGGTGAATTCCCATGGGTCAGGCAAACCCCTGAAGTGTGCTGTGTAGTAGGTGACATTGGCACTAAAGCAGGTCAACACATTATCTGCTACGTGGTATGAGGCTGTTGATCTGTAATGGGTTTTAAATATTTATCATAAATGAGGATCAAAAGCAATTTGTATTCACCTGGCATGAATGTCACATACATTCATGGTCTTGCCCTCCACAGCTGTCACAATACAGATTGGAGGTAACCTCAGTTGTCTGACAATGGTCAAACATCAGAATAGTCCATTATTATATTGATAGCATCATCATGTGTTATCAGATCCAGGCCTGGGCAATGTTCTCTGAATGTTTAATTAGATGCATGTGTTCCAGAGAGTATGAGGAAAAGTGCCTGAAAATCTTTGAGGGCTGGCCAAATGAGTCAAAATTTAGAGAACCCTACGGTCTGGTGCATGCTAGCCTATTCCTTTCGGAGTGAAGGACAAGCTTTATGTTACTATCAGAGGAGGCTTGGGAGGAGTCTGAATGTCAGAGCTAGCATAAACCACAGTTTTCAAGAAAGCCCCTCAATCAGATGACTCAGGAAGCTGCTAATGTGAGGTGGCTAAGATGAGGGGACATTCATCATAAGTTTCAGCTGTGAATAAGCAGCATTGTTTCCAGATCAATAATAAATGGAAAATCCCACATTCCTACAGGGACAATGATAAATAAAAAATGAAATATAAGTTTTATATCAAGCTCCAAATGGAAGATGCAACTTCGGTGCATATCTCTTAGCTTACTTTCCTCTCATACAATTGAATCTCTGTCATTAGGTCTAACTGGCCCATCCAACTAAAACATTCTATTTTTAAAATGGAAAAACAAACATACAAAATACAAATAGAGAATATTAAGGAAAACTGGTGTTCTATATGGAGACCATGGCATTGTACCATTTATAAAGAAGCCCATAGCATGCCACGTAGCTAGAAAGTCCAAAAGACCTGACCACAGACATCAGATGAACGCGCGAATAGATCTTTTCTGCCAAAGTTGAATAACAAATGCTCTGTTTTCTGGGAGAAACCTCATTATGATACGGTGGGTTGGATGCTTCATAATGGGAAAGTTAGAAATAGTTACTTTATTTTGAAATACACTGTCACCTTTTCCACCCACCTACACCCAAGTTTAACTTCAACTGAGGGTCAGCGGCGACTGTTAAGGTCATCATGATTACTATTGGAAGTCAGAGGCACTTTACAAGAAAGGGAGATAGTGGAAAGAATGTTACGGGAAGATGATGGACCAGTTTTGACTTGGCAACTGTGATAGCAAGAGCTCCTTCTATTAATCTACACCTGATTCTTTTGCTTTAGAAATTCTGCCCAGTCATCACCTGTAAGAGCACGCAACAGAATGGAGTGAGTTTGTATGGACCAACTTGGTCCAGATGATGGCCGACAGTAGATATGACTGTGAGTATCCTGCCGAGGGCCTTCCTTGTCCCTTTAGCCACTCGTCAGCATGTGCCTCTGGCGCATCTGAATGCTTTAGTTTCCAAAATGCATCTACTGTGCTGTCTGTGAAATGGCCTCTTTGGCTTCTTGGATAGTTTGGCTGTATGAGAAATCACCTGAATGACTCAACTTGTCAGCAAATCTTCCTGTGTCTGAAAGACCTAGAACCAATGATGAGTCAGTATTGTTGAGTAAAAGCCTTATTTCTGGCCTCCAGAAGGATAAACCTAAGTGCATTTTATATTACAGAGTCCCGAGGCAGCAGCAGGGGTCTGCTCCTGGCTTCTCGTTCCCTGTGCTGCCTCTCTCATGTCTGCAATGGCCTCTCCTGATACAATTTGTCTAGTAAGCCATTGCAAAAGGAAAAAAAAAAATCTCATCTCAGCATGTTCTCTTGGTAACCTAAGCTAAGACAGTTTATACAGTGAGTCTGAGAATATTTGAATCTGAAGATCATGGCAGAGGTGTGGGATGATGAGTCAGAGAGTTACTGGCCTTCATGTCATAAGGTTAGCAGAGATAACCCATGGAGCAGATGCATATAAAGTAAAAATCCTTAAGACACAAGAGAGCCTCAAATTTTCTTAATCTCCCTCCACCACCTCTACTAATTCCACTGAACTGATCCGTTTACTCAGCTTTAGTATCAGGTTGGACCACAACGGAGGCTCTATGAAAACTCTCCCCCTGGCTTGCCTCATGTCTGGCTATTCCTTCATTTTACAACATTGCTTTACTTCATCAGCCTACCGTGCTCACCCTCTAAAGGCATGCTGTCTAAGGGACAGCTGGTTTACAGGTCTCCTGTAGCTGCAAGCAGAGATGGATCTCTCCATAAATCAGAATGCTGAACACCTGTTCAGAAATGCAAATGTTTGGCTCAGATTCAGCTGAAGGAATCCCCAGTACATTTTATATATGGGGAACATTTTCACCTTGACTTTGTTCAAAAAGTTTCTGTAGTCTTAAAGGAAAATCTGCAAAAATATGAAGAGAGAAAATTTTCTAGAAGTAAAACCAAAGCTTGTATTGATCAGAAGAAAACACTGGGGCTGGAGGGATGGCTTAGCAGTTGAAGTATTTGCCTACAAAGCAGAAGGACCCCAGTTTGATTCCCCAGGACCCATGTAAGGGAGATGCACAAGAGGGCGCACACATCTGGAGTTCGTTTTCAGTGGCTGGAGGCCCTGGCACGCCCATTATCTCTTTCTCTCTTTCTGTCTGCCTCTTTCTCTCTTGCTCTCTCAAATAAATAAATAAATATTTTTTTTTAAAAAAAGAAAACACCAACTTAAAATAGCATGTATGTAGTACATCCTGAGAAATATTTGTTGAATAAATTGTATTGGCTATCTTATGCATCCTATTGTAGAATGAGTGATGGTATTCATACTCAAAATAGCTTTAGGAATACTGTTTTATAACTACATAACATCTTTACCTTAACCTTATATGAGATATTTTTGAATAGAAACCACTTGAACAAATTAGATGAAATCTGTCAAATCAAAGAAGTCTGGAGAATCTACTAAGAAATTATGGAAAGCAACTGCAATATCATTTTGTTAAGGTAGTCACTTCTGAATTTCTTCTCATAAATAGATTAGGTTGGTGAGTTGTTTTCTATACAAACTAAAAAGCAAAGAATTTTATTTCAAAGGAAATTCTGTAGATTTGAGTAAAAGCCTCCTTTGGGAAAGACAGTTTGCCTTTGAGAGACTTTTTTTGTGAAATACAGAATATGCTATTGTTAGTTGAATAAAATGATCCTTTACCAAAGAGAAAGTATAGAAAAGGCTGTATTTGGCTATTTTGACATCTTCAGGTACTTGTGAATCACGTGTGTGTTAAGAAGAAACAAGGACTAATAACATAGATAGACAGCTTTAAAATAAGTAAGTGATGTATAATAAAGGTTTCTTTGTTCACACTTGAGATAAAAAAAATTCCTGTCTTCAGTGAGCTCACAGTGGCAGAGTTAAGATATAGGTGTTTGCACATCTATGCAATATATACGCATATACACAATATATACACATATACAATGAATATCCTATATATGTTTGTATATATAATATACACACATAGTATATATATATATATATATATATATACATGCTTACATATTTATGTGTATGTACATATATGTGTGCATATATGCATACATGAATGTATATATACATTTTATACTATACTAGTATGTGCACCTAAGGGTTAAAAAGCCTGAGACTCCCATCTTTAGAAAGGCCTCTGGCCCATTTGGTTGTTGCTGCCAGTTGACACCTTGTGCTTCAGGGGAGGAACACTGCTCCACTTGATAGAAATGCTTTACCAGTTCATTTTGCCTGATCACACACACTGTGTGATTCCTCCTACACACACACTTCCCTATACGGAGCATGGAGCATTGGCACATGCTGGGCAAGTGAAACCAATATGTCTTCTCTAAATAGCTAAGACACACCCTCCTTATAAAAATCAGAAAAATAAAATATTAAAATGCAAAACAGGTATGGTAGTACATTCTGTCATCCTAGCACTTATAAGGTTGAGGCAGGAGGATCTGGAGTTCAAAGCCAGCTTGGGCTACAACGTAAGAGTATGATTAAAAAAATGATAAAGTGGAAAAAATAAAAATGAGAAGAGTTATATCCTGTCTTGCATTGGTTAAAACAAACTGAAAATATTAACTAATAAACACAAATGGAATGGCCATAAAAATCCACTGTATAATTTTTATTGAACAATATATACTACAAACATTCAAAGGTGAAACTAAGGAGATAATGTATTCACTACCAATGGTTAGATTTTGTGCTTAGGATTTTCATATTCTGAACATCAATATCATGTTTATAATGTATAATCCTAAGTGGCAAAAATAATGATGTTTAGCTTCATACATATTCACAACAACAGAATTGAGGCTCTAGGATCTTGTTGGATTCTGATTCCAATTCTCAGTTTCCAGCCAAGTGGAACATGCATAACTATAATGAGGATGCATTCTATTACTTAAAACTCTATCTAAAAGTCCTTTAAAAATCACTTTATGTACCTCCTTCCTTATAATTTGATTCTTAACTTCCGTCATTGTACTTATATACCTTTAAAAACCCTTTTGTCACAATTGACAGTTTCATACCCATTCAAGTCCTTATTTACATACCACTCTTCTAAAATCCCATCTTTGATCTACCCCTATTCCAACTAGATGGGGGTTATTTCTCTCTCACAACACAGGTTTCACTCTTTCAACTTTCTGATCCTCTGACTGTTCCACTTTGTAGGACAATGTGTCAGGGAGACACTTGGCCAGGCCTAGGGTCTGTGATCTGCAGTTACTAAGGAACACGTATATAGTCATGCCACAACTATGATTTATTACTGTGAAAAGATACAAAGAAAACCCCAGAATAACAATGCACATGGACTAAGGTCCAAAGGAACTAGGAGCAAGCTTCCCAAAGCTCATCCCAGCAGTCAGTCAGGAAAGACTTAATTACTGCAGCAACCAGGGGAAGGCAATAGTACTTGTGAAGCTCACTGCAGACTCACAGCCAAAAGATTTCACTGGGGGGTTCCTGTGAACATTCGCTTGCCCAGCATGTGCCAATGCTCCATGCTCCGTATAGGGAAGTGTGTGTGTAGGAGGAATCACACAGTGTGTGTGATCAGGCAAAATGAACTGGTAAAGCTTTCTATCAAGTGGAGCAGTGTTCCTCCCCTGAAGCACAAGGTGTCAACTGGCAGCAACAATCAAATGGGCCAGAGGCCTTTCTAAAAATGTATATATACACACATGTAAGTGTATACACATATATGTATATACACATAAATATGTAAGCATGTATATATATACTATGTGTGTATATTATATATACAAATATATATAGGATATTCATTGTATATGTTGAATATGTGTATATATTATGTGCATGTCAAACACCTATATCTTAACTCTGCCACTGTGAGCTCACTGAAGACAGTGATTTTTTTCAATACTCTAATTATTTAATGTTGAACAATATTCCTGAAAAGAAACACTCAGAAAGCACTGATGAGTAGGTGGTCTGCTCATTTAGTAAGGAACTATAAGAAAGGTATGAGAGGTATAAGGTATAAAGATATAAGATGAGTATGAGAGCAGACCCCAAAACACGGAAGAATGCTAGAGGCCAGTAAGCTAGAAAGGAGATAAAAGGGAATAAAAAGGGAAGGAGGGGAGGACATAATAGGATGGTATTGCATATATGTAAGTAGAAGAACAGATTAATGTGGGTGGAAAGGCCTAAGTGAGGTCAGGGGAAGAGACTGAGTAAAGGAAAGGTGGAGAGAGGGCTAATCAAAGTTTAAGAGGATATAAATAAGTCATATGGAACCCTGCTTTTTTGGACAGTGGAACACAGAGGAGCCATAGATTGTTACTAGAAAATTTTCAGTGCCAGGAATGGGATACCTTCCAGTGAGTTATTGGCCAGGGAGGTCCCTGATGCCCCCAAAACATTATAGGCCAGTGCCACCGGGTTTCCCACCAGGAATAGATGGTAAGACCCTATTGCTCAAGACTCCACATACTTGGGCTGCAAGGTCACTGAGAAATCCTGCTAGAGCTGAGCTCAGGGTCCATTGTGGAAGAGGTGGTGGAAGGAATGTAAGAGCCAAAGGAAGGGTAGGACTCCTTACAATGTGCTCCTCCAGACACAAAATGGCCTGGCTATTCATGACCTCACAGCGCCTAGCACTACCTGCACAAGACTTTCATAATAGGAGGAAAAGATCATGACATCAAAATAAAAGAGAGACTGATTGAGAGGGCGAGGGGATATGATGGAGAGTGGAGTTTCAAAGGGGAAATTGGGGGGGGGGGGTGAGGGAGGGAATTACCATGGGATATTGTTTACAATCATGGAAGTTGTCAATAAAAAAAACCCAAACAAAAAAAACAAACAAACCAAAAAATAAAAATAAAAAACAGCAGATCACTCACATGATCCTACTATTGCATAATTTATCTGATTCAACTAAAACTAGTGCATATATTATAGAGCATGTCTCAAATTTACTTGCCTAAAGAGATTATTCTAGGCATTTATTTAATGTGCCACTATGATATAAATTTAAGCACACCATAATTAGAGTAGCTAACGCTTACACAGTGTCTAACAATTTTCTCTGCAAGAAGTAGACACTGCTATATGTTCTAGTTTTGTAGATATGGTTATGATAGAAGTTAAAAAAATCTTTCTAAGCATATACAACAGCATGCATGTTCTTCATTACTCAATGACACTGTTTCTCAGACCTTTGAAAAGCTGTCTTTCTGACATAAAAATTATTTTGAACATACTAAATGAAAAATGTGTTCTATTTTAAATGCTTTCCTCTATAACACTTTAAAATGGAAGAACAAATATTTCTAAATCTTGGCAGCTTCATCCTTGATCCATACTATCTTAAGGAAGACTTTGTCACAGTAATTTACAAACAGTAGTGAGGATTTCGCAATGAACAAAGCATCTGTGACTGTCACTGTGAACATGCACACGAGGGAACTTACACTGGGTTACCTAAGACAAACAGGCTCAGTGAAACCTATGCATTCTCACCAGGGTTCTAGAGTTGAGTGTTGGCATGATACAAATGAAAGGACTGTTGAAGAAAATATTTTTCTATTCATTTCTGAATTGAATGACTTTTGCAATCTTCCCATATTGGAAGATAATTAATACATATTCAAACTGGGAAGAACTCATAGAAGGGAAAACAGTTTTAGGATTTTATATGCATTTCAAAAAGAAATAAGTAGCTAAAAATGTTAGCCAAGTTGAAGTTTCTCAGACTCACATAGCAGTTTAAGAAAATACTTTTCCTCCTAGATCATGAACATTTGGTGAAGGAGCTGTTGGTATTGTTTACAATTTTTTGAGTTGTTACTTATTCAACATTCATCTTCAGGTTCAGAAAATGGCAGGTCCATGGCCATGAACAGGTTGTTTGGTGTTAAGACTAGGAGAACAGATATTTGAAAGGTGTGCTTTTTAAAAAAATATTTTTATTTATTTATTTGAGAGAGAGAGGAAGAGGCAGAAAGAGCAAAAGGGTACAACAGGGCCTCTAGCCACTGCAAACAAACTCCAGTCGCATGTGCCCCCTTTGTGCATCTGGCCTACGTGAGTCCTGGGACATTGAATTGGGTTCCTTAGGCTTAGAAGGCAAATGCCTTAACCAGTAATCCATTTCCCAAACCTGAAAGGTATTTTGTTTTGTTTTATTTTGTTTTAAATTTCAACCAACTGAAGAAACCCTCCTTCAAGGGTGACTCACATGGTCACCAAATGTCATATAGGGGGTAAGTGTATCTTAGGATGTTTACAAGAATGTCTCAGGGTCACATAAGTAGGAGGTGTTGGAGACTTAAAGGTAAATTATCACCCTCTAGAATTTGTTCTCAAGCAGGAGTCCACATTATTCCTCAGATCTCAATGGAGGGTCTGAGATTTGAATGCGATTACAACCTTTTAGTACTGCGTTATCCAGCTCAGCAGCACCATAACAAACACCTAAGATAACTTACAAAGAGAAAAAGGTTGTTTCACCTTTAGTTTCAGTTCCTTCTTGGAAAGTGTGTTGTTTTAGACCTCTGCTGGGGGAGGAAGAGAGAGGGCACACCACAGTGGAAATGGGTGATAGAACTAAGTCACTTACCTCGTGGCCAGGGAGCAGTGGAGAGAAAGAATGGGGGGGGGGTGTCCTGCAATGCCCATCAAGGGGATAACCCCAAATGATACGACAACCTTTCATTAGGTCTAACCTCCTAAAAGTTCTGCTTCCAACAGTACCGCTAGGAGAACCAAGCCTGCAATGAGTGGCCTTAGGGGGACATTGACTATCCGAGCTATGCAAGGCTTGAGATACGATTCTCCATAGGTCTCTTGCATCCTGTGTGTCTTGAAAACAAACATCCTGACTGCTTTTGTTCTGGGTATTTTTTTTAAACGTGCCTGTACAGTTGGTACTACTTCAATACAGAGATGCAGCCTCCCCATAGGAGAGTAGCCAGACAGCCCTACCATCTGCTAAAAATGTTAGGATTTACAAAACTCAAGGTTATGCTTCTACAACCATGCTGTTGTCTATATCCATGTCACATGTCAGTGAGAACTAGGCTCAGGAACTAAGCATCTGAGAACACTCATACACAGGGCAGTACTAGCTTTCAATGCCTGATATAGCCTTTTGTCTCTGCATATGAAGCCAAACAAAATAAAGGTTTCTCTAAATGGGAAATTGAACTGACTTGTACAGGGCATAAAGTTTATTACTATGTTGGAGGTACTCTCTAAGAAACTCATGTAAAATTACTAATACCAGATCAGGAATATGGAAGGGGTCTTTGCCATCGAGAAGATCTGAAATGGAAGTCCCAAGCCTGATACATCCATTTTCATCACAGTTATGTTTTTCGTAAATCATATTGCCCTTCTTCTTCTTCTTCTTCTTTTTTTTTTTTTTTTGCAAACAGCTCTAAACTACATTTTGCTTCACAAGTGCCACATCTATACTTCAATTTAGAGAATGGCCCTTAATTTTTTCCCTAGGCTACTCAAAATTCTAGAATACTTTTCTCAACCACCCATGGTCATTTTATCATCCTACTGTCTGGCTTGGAGTTTATAGGAAATCCAGCAACTACTATAGATTTTATCCATTGACTCTGTAATCTAAATATGTTCAAATTAAAGTTTTATTAAACTGATTTTATTTACACTGTTTTTTGGCTTTTTGAGGGAGGGTCTCACTCTAGCCCAGGCTGACCTGGAATTCACTATGGAGTCTCAGGGTGGCCTCGAACTCGTGGCAATCTTCCTACCTCTGCCTCCCAAGTGCTGGGATTAAAGGCGTGAGCCACCACGCCCGGCTTTATTTACTTTTAATACCTGCATAAGCAAAAAAAAAAAAAAAAAAAAAAAAAAAACTAGATGGATAAATTCTAGCATGGTAGAGTGCAAATCACTAAAAAATTAATTAAAGTCATGGAAATTGTTTCTTGATTATTGGTACAGTTTAATATCTGTGTGTGCTGGCTCCTATAGTATTTGAATTGACAGACTAAAGTATCCACACTTTTCATTACAACTCTGAAAGTAGCAAGTTGTATCTTGTATACAACACCAGAGGAAAATATTGTTTAACTTATGTTGTGCAAAAGCATTATAATTTAGTACAGTAAAAACTTGAAGTAGTTAAAACCATTAGCAGGTCACATTTTAGTATTTCCCACCCATAGCAATTACAGGTTAAATATTATCAGTGTTTACTGAACTCCTGAGATATAGAAATCAATAAACAAGAAGCATGAATATATTTCACCTACTTTCGATATGTTACTTGATCGGCTTGCAGATCGCCCTGGGGATTTTTCATTCTGAAATAAAATTAAAGACATTGATTAAAAGAAAGTGTGGCAAAACTCTTTATGACTGAAAACAGACAGCATGATATAGGGAAAATTTATGAATGTTCTCAGTAGGTTCTAATTGAGAGATGCAAATAAATTGTATAGAATGACTCCTTATCAAATAGTATTTCTGTAATACATAGCAGAGTTCTGAAAATATTTCAGTTAGCATCAGAGTGACTAGCAGTATTCATTTATAGGAAATGATTATTTCTCCAGAAAAATCTGTGCAATGTCTTTGAAAGTAAAAGTAGACAATGGAAATATAGTCCATTGTTTCCCCTTTTGCTTTTTAACCAGGGAATTCTGAGTAAATTGCATTACTTGATGCCAGTAAACATTCCTTACAAGATGCCTGACAGACACACACCTATCTTATATTCATTTAAAGCACATTTATTGTTCTTTTCTGTCATTTAAAAAACAACAGCAAAGCCGGGCGTGGTGGTGCACGCCCTTAATCCCAGCACTCAGGAGGCAGAGGTAGGAGGATTGCTGTGAGTTCGAGGCCACCCTGAGACTCCATAGTGAGTTCCAGGTCAGCCTGGGCTAGGTGAGACCCTACCTCGAAAAACCAAAAAAAAAAAGGGGGGGGATAAAAGCAACAACAACAAATATTTGCTCTTTAAAATTTAAAATGCTTTCTTTGTTGTCTTAAAATTTGAAAACTTAATGCTTTTAAAATGTATGCCCTGTCCTTGCTTCTTAAGGGGCTTCCAGTTCAGAGGAAAAGAAGCAGGGCCATCTTTTCACTATCATGCTTAGACTACAAAAATCTGAAGTAGAAAGGCCTCTGCGGTCTTCTTGCGCGAAGGCTTGAGGTTTTCTTTCCTCTCCACCACATGCTGAGTATCTAAGTAGACACCCACCCTGAGGCTCCAACTGGTCTGGACTGCTTGTTTTTTATCTGCTAGTGAATAACCAAGAGGAAAATCAGAGTTTATGTAGAAAGAAGTTTAGTTTACGTAGAAAGAAGCTACAGTACACCTCTCCTATTAATGCTAGAGGCCCGAGAAGATGGTCAATGTGTAAGAGCCCTTGTGCAAACGTGAAGACGTGAGACAGCCTGAGTTCCCTTTGCAGAACCCATGTGACTAGCTGAGCATGGCTGTGCCTGCAATGTAGTCCTGTGGGGCGCGGAGATGAGAGAATTGCTGGATCTCACTGGTCATCCAGCCTGACAAAAAAGAAAAGAGAAACAGAGCCAACTCTGGGTTCAACTTGCGGATAGTCAATAGGGGTAGACGTCCAACATCCTCCTCTGCCTGCATTTGCAATGGGCACACCCATCTGAACACAAGGGTGCATATACCACACAAATACACACCACACGCACACTGTACCACACATATCGCGCGCGCACACACACACACACACAAAGAAAATATTGGAAAAACATGAGTGCTGAATGCAGAAAGTTTATGAACAACCTGAATCAAAATTATCGCTGAAATATTTTATCAAGACAAGGATTAAAGCATCCTTTCTCCCTTTCCTTTGTCTTTTGTAACTTCCAAACTGAGCCTCAAGGGGAGCTAGCATGTACTTGACGGAGGTTATTGTTGAGCACTAAGTTGTTCAACAACCTGTTGGTCTGAAAGTGCCTGGGATAACTAGTTGAGGCCATTTCTGGGACACAGTGATGATGGAACGTGGCAGACAGGCTCTCGTGGAAAAACAGTAGCTACATTTACTGCAAACTGCCCCTGTGTTGTGCACAGGCTTGCCTCCAGATATTCCAGCTTAACACGCGTCATCCATCTGTTCGAACCGCTGATGTCACTGAAGAACATGTTATTGCAGCACAAGATGAGTCACAACAATGCCATTAGCTACACCTCATCACAGCCGGCGCCGTGCATGCTGCCCACAGACATTCTTCCCCATTCCTGTGCTGACGGAGGGAGGCGCGATGCTACTGCACCCCAACTCCCCTTGCAGACACAGGTTAACAAAACCAACCCATCGCTCCCTCTCAGGGAAATTTAGGCTGCTGATACACAGCTGAGTGTTGCTGAGGTAAATAATCCACACAAGGAATCGGCTCTAGGGGAACCCTTCTCACCATAGTAGTGGGTGTTTTGCTATTTTTATTTTATATTCATGTAGCATTTGAGAGTGTGATTACGAGACGAGAATTGAAAGCACTTCAGCACGTATCAAGAAGAAAAACAGAGAATTTATGAGGCAAAAGCTTACTTAATAACCAAGTGAAGTAATATGTGGTGCTATTTTGAGATAAAACCAGGGAAATTAGATTCCCTTCCTAACTGAGAATGAGTTCAGCCTAGGGTTATTGACACACTCACCATTATGGCCCTCCATCTAAAGGGGAAAAGGCATTCTTTAGTATTTTAGTCTTTTAATATAAAATCTATTGGCTGTGTTTTCTCTAAGCATAAGGTCAGGCACTGAAAGAAGTTAGTGAACTTGGACAAAGGTTAAATGGTTTTCATGGCCTACTTTTCTCCTGCTCCATTCCAACTCATAGAAATGGCAGGTGCATCAGGGAAGCTAGCCGGCAGGTAGGAGCACTATGCAGTGGACAGTTGGAGACAGTCTTGCAATTAGATCCATGGTGGTCTACTAGTTTTAGTACAACTGCAGTGCTTGACATGTATGAACTTGAATTCCATCACTATAAAATAGGGAAGGCAGTATCTTAGAGATTGTTACAAGGACTAAATGAATTATAAGTGAAATTGTTTTAAAACCTACAAGGTTATGATATTTCCCTTATTGCTCATAGGCACAGGAAACACCAGAAAAGCTTCCTACCAAATCACACTGTTAATTACTATTACAAGCTCCATAATTTTCCTACAAACATCTCAAGTGCTCTTTCTTACAGGATTCCATTCTTGCAAATAAAATTTCAGAATTAAAGAAGTCAAAATTTTCTCTGCCCAAGGTGGCTGAGGAAATTGTTTTGCCTTGCCTTTGACGTCAAGCATTCGAAGTACCTTCTTTCTTGGAAAGCTTCCAAAGTAATATGTCCAATTTGTGAATAATTAATTGGTAGTCATCCAATTACTATTACCATGACACATTCTTCTTTACAGAGTAGTTAATATGATTGTCATATCTCATTATGGTCAGTACTTTAAGTACTTTACTTTAGATCAAATATAAACTATCTCAGAACCTAACAGATCTTACTGCTGCCCAAATTAGAGTGACCTTGTTGGTCAATAAAAGTAGGAACCAACAAGAATTTCTGTCTGCTTTGCATGAAAAAAAAAGGGGGAATACTCATGGGGTAATATTGAACCTTAGCATATTTCAATATCTTCAAGAACTGTCTTACTTTTGCTTGGATAGGAATGTGTTGTATATTGTTAGTTTTTGTGATTATTACAATTGTCTTTCAAATATAATACTACCAGATAAATATAGTTGGATTATTTTTAAGAGAATAAATCATTATTTTAATGATTTTTCAGTGTTAAAGATTATATCATTGTTTTAGAAATGAAATAGCATATGTTAAAGATTATGCAATATGATGTATCTTTGTGTAAATTTTCTGTATACTATAGTGTGGATTGGAAAATGGCAGAAAGGAAACTTAAAATGTTTTGTTTAAAATGTATATTAAAGAAAAACTTAAATATTATAACAAGGAGGAACTTACATGAGATATTCTTACAGAAATCTAATGTAGTGATCTTCTGTCTTATCTCCTCCTGCAATACTAAAGACTAAAGTATATAAGGGAGAAAGGCCACAAGGTAATTGGGAGGGTTTTTGGTAGGCTAACTAGAGCTTGGAAAAGAAAAAAAAAAAAAAAACATTGAAAAGTATGACTCAGGAGCAAAAAGAAACAAGGCATAACTTGAATAATGTCATAAAATCTAGATTAATAAATATACCAAAATCTCATTTTCATCAAATGAAAAGCATTAGACATCTTTGAAATATTAAAAATTATTTTCCCTTCTAATTTTTTACCAAAAATTTCAGGGAGAGATTTTTATAATACTCTTCCTTTGACTTTTATCTTATCAAGTTAGAATATATTTTGAAAAGTTCTAACTGAAAATTAATTAACACACTCTGAGAAAATTAGGTCCAAAATAATAAAAACTCCCTGGAATATAGCCAGAAAGTTTAAATAACATCACAGTAAAACCTATAAAAAGCCAAAAGCTATAACCACATAAAAATGTAAAATTATAAATGTGTATTATTAATATAATAAAGGAATATAAGAAAAAGAAAAAAATGAAATATGAAAACCATGTCAGAATGATCACTGAGTGGTTAAAGATGCTTGTTCCACGCACCTCCCAACCCGAGTTTGACCCCAGGACCCACGTAAAGCCTCACACAAAGTGTTGCACACGTCTGTAATCCCAATGTGCCCATGAAAATGGAAGACATTCAGGAGAATCCCAAGCTTTGCAGAGCAGCTGGTCTGGCCTTACCAGCAGCAAAATAACCAGAGAGACGCTGCCTCCAGCAAGATGGGAGGAGAGGGCCAACACCCTGGGTGTGTCCTCTGACGTCACACACTTATCATGGCATATGTGCCCCCAACTCATAATGCATGCACATACAGGCACACAAATAATAGTGGAACTGTAAAAGCTGACACCAATTAATTGAGTTATAAAGAGAGAAAAGGTAGATAAATATTGTCTTAAGTTTTTCAAGTGCTATGAAAATAATTGTGAAAGAGGAAAGCTTCTCATAAAATGGGAGAGACTAAAACATGTCATAAAGATGAGAGAGAGGGGTACCCATAAATGAGGAAACATTAGAAAAATTGTATTATTGATTCTCATAATACTGTCACAATAATCTCCAAATCCAAAGGAAATAATGTGCTAGCAAAATAAATGCTTGCAGAATATGTGGGAGGAGAAGTAAACCTGAAAGGGTGATTCACCAAGGAGAGCTGAAAACTTAAGTACAAACCTATAAGCTCCTAAAAGGATGAAGACATCAGGGTTCTTGCTTCTCAAGAAATCTAATTCCAGGGCTGGAGGGATGGCTTAGCAGTTAAGGTATTTGCCTGCAAAGCCAAAGGACCCAGGTTCGATTCCCCAAGACCCACGTTAGCCAGATGCACAAGGGGGCACATGCATCTGGAGTTCATTTGCAGTGGCTGGAGGCCCTGGCATGCCCATTCATTGTCTCCCTCTTTCTCTGTCAAATAAATAAATATAATATTTTATTTCCAGTTTAATTCTAATTCCAGTTTTGTTTATGTTGCGTACATTAGAGAAACAAACATTCTTCTAATTTATATAATAAATACCACATAAATAAAACTTCAGACTTTCAAAGGTAATACCCACAAAGACATAAAGAACTGAAAAATGTTTTTTGGTTTCATGTATATTTTGCATATAGATATAAAATGTTTTACAGATATTAACATCTGTCTAATTAGTATACATTTTTGAAATTTATATTTATATTGTAAAATTTCCCAGAGAAGAGAATGAATAGAATTTACTCCAAGTCTCTCCTTATCAGGAAATCTGTCAACACAGCTAGTTAGATGAACACATGGAAGAAATAATAATTATGGTAATATAATTAAATGTTGAAAAGATATTTGACAAGCTGTCTGTCATAGCTATTCTAATGTAAATTCTAAGTAAAATAGGTATAGAAGGAAACTCCATGAAGTGGTGATGATAATATTGTACAAACCATTGCCAAATATTATTCTAAACAGCAAAATACTGGATCATTGTTAAAGTAGCTCTGCCAGACATGCTTACTCTTGTTATTACAATTCCATTTGTCTAGCAAATAATAATAAGAAAGTGGAATATTTGATAAGTAAACACTGAAAAAGAGGCAAAAACAAAATCAATTTCTTTTCATTGGTGACATGACATAGAAACCCCAAGTGACTCTAGCTAAAACAGTACTACAGTGAATGAGATCTCAGTTTGGGGGTTAGATACTCAATATAGTACCATGACAAAGTCAGCTAAATTTGCTAATGTTGTCTCCCTGCAATGCTTTGTATTAATAGAATAGCAACTGGACACACCTTCCAGGGATGTTTCATATTCTCCCCCCCACACACCAGTGTGAAGTGTAAAAAGCGCTAAGAATTGTCAGTGTTCATCTTGTCACATAAATGCCCAGCACAATTTCTTGCATGTGCTTGTTCTGTCCGAGAATGGCTATGATTACAGTCACGCCAGGAGCCACATAATAGAGCTGGATTCTCTTGGGTGCTTGGATGCTCAGGTGGGGCAGTGTCCTCCACCAAGCTGAGCCATCCCCCGACCCCCATAACCTCATCAGAGAGAAATAAACATGCATTTCTTTTGAGTCATTACATTTTTTTAACTTATTATAATAACAGCTTTATCTTAGTGGAAATACTATAAAATCAATAGCTTTCCCATAACACTAAATATCCAGAACTGTAATCATATTTGGCAGCAATTTAATAAAGAAAGTATAAAAGCTTATTTAAAAATATAAACTATAGAGCTGGAGAGATGGCTTAGTGGTTAAGGCACTTGCCTGTGAAGCCTAAGGACCCATGGCCAACTCTCCAGGTCCCACATAAGCCAGATGTACAAAGGTGAGGCAAGCACAAGGTCGCACATGCCCATTGGGTGGGGCAAGTGTCTGGCATTCAATAGCAGTGGCTGAGGCCCTGGGGTGCCCATTCTCTCTCTCTCTGTCTCCTTATCTTTATCTTTCTCTTACACTCTCTCTAAAACAAACTACAAAAATATACTGAGGAGCATAAATCAAGATCTGATCAAACCCATTTTTCAAAGTGATATGATTTCATAAAATATAAATCCTATGAATTCGACATAGAAATAGAATGTATCCTATTAGGTTGTGAATGGAATTTCTTTCTTTGTTTTTCCACAGAAGATTAGTGCTGGATATAACGATACTAAAGATCAATGCCTGACAGAAAGGAGTACAGTCAAGAAAGGAGCGAAAAGGGAGGAGGGTGTCTAATGGTGGCTGCTTCATGTTTTAAATCACCGTGATCTTGTCCAGAATTCACTGGCACAGGATAAAATCACTGCAATCTGAATCAGGGGATCCAGAAAGAGGCATAAGAATTTCGCACATACATGGAAATGTTGGTAATTCCCACCCATTTGGAAGGATGGGTGGCTGATACGTAAGCTCTGCTGAGAAGAAGAAAGGTTAGTGGGCCATCTGGCAAGTCATTTGGAGGAACAACTCTGGCTGCTGTCACAGGCATGGAAGGAAGTACAGAGAGTTAAACATAAAGGTATTTGAAAAGCATCTAACTTCGAAGAACACTCGTAGGGTAGGAGGACTCTATGGAACTAGGACAGTAACCAGAAAGAGTATTTTACTGTTAGATCTAATTAGATTCTCTCAGGAAAAATACTTAAAATATCAAAGTGAATAAACAAAGAGTTCAGGTGGAAAACAATGCAAGACGACACAGACTGATTAAATTTAATTTGGCTACACACACACACACACACACACACACACACACACACACACAAAGGCAATAGAAAGAAACTTGATAGGAAAACAACCAAATGTAGGATCAGAATTCAGAAAAAATAAGAAAGACAGGTTGTCAATACAGGGCCAGATGGTTAAGGTCACAAGCAGGCAGGAAGATGTAATTTAAATTAACAAGACACTGCTTTGTCCTTATACTGAAAAAAAGAAGTTGAAAGTAATTATCTCCTACTGGTGAGATGAGAAGAAGGAATATTCTCAAGCACCACAATAATTGTGCTTTTTTGAGGGGTAATATTATTTAGAAAAAGTCTGGCAATTTGTAAGATTAAAAATTATCATTTAATGAAGTGTTGTCATTAGACAGCCAATTCTGGAGAAAAAGAATCACTATTATGTAAGTTCATGTAAAAAAAAGGGGGGGGGGTGAGGGGAACACCTAATGCAACTCCCTTCTTATGTGAAGAAACAACTGTTGCAGCTGGGCCTGGTGGCACATGCCTTTAATCCCAGCACTCAGGAGGCAGAGGTAGGAAGATCGCCTAGAGTTCGAAGCCACTCTGGGACTACATAGTGAATTCCAGGTCAGCCTGGATCAGAGTGAGACCCTACTTCAAGAAAAAAAAAAAAAAAAAAAAGCAACTGTGTCAGTAAATTTGTGCCTGATGTTTATGTCTAGAACTTTAACCCCACCGCTGGGCTGCGTTTGTGTTTGGCGCTGCAAACCATACTGCCCTGCCATATGGTGTCCTACCGAGAGGCGCCAACAGGGGGCACCACAGGGCATCTGGAGGCTGAAAGGTGACCTTGCTGCGTCCTTTTTCTTCCTGTTGGCTGCTTCTTGTACTTGTACCTGAGAGACAGCTGCTGCGTCCTGGCAGGTGCGGTGCCCTCCTGCAGCAGCCGCCGAGCACAGGCGGCAGAAGTCTTCCTGTTCTGTGATACAGACTCATCACTGTTTAAGACACCTGGTACCCTCCGACAGACCCCATCTTATGTGACTCCCCCCCTGGGCTTTAAAAAAATATTTTATTCACTTATAATTAATTGAAGAGAGAGAAAGAGAGGCGGGGGGGGGGGGAGAGGGGGAGAATGAGCACTCCAGGGCCTCCAACCACTGCAAATGAACTCCAGACACATGCGCTGCCTTGTGCATCTGGCTTAAGTGGGTCATGGGGAATCAAACCGGGACCCTTAGGCTTCGCAGGCAAGCACCTATATATACCACAAAGCCATCTCTCCACCATTCTTGTAAGCTTTAATAGCTATGGTTTTTCTTGGCATACCAAGACCTAAAGAAGAGGTTACTTTCTGAAATTTTTACCTCAGTATATCCTTGAGGTCTTGTTTGTATTTCCTTTTCTTTTACCTACTTAATGATCCTTTACAGACAGGCAAATGTTTATATTGACTATTTTTTATTAAAATGTATTTTTTTTATTTTATTAATTGAGGAAACAATGCTCACCAATAAAGAAATAAGTAAATTTTAGTAGAGCCACACCCTGGAGTACTATGCTGTTGTGAAACAAGAATGAATTGCATAGCTTTGTTAATATTATCCAGAGGGAGTAAAAATCTCACAATTTTGTGTATTTTTTCCAAAAAGTAGAATATAAAGGCCCATTCCTTGTTTATTTATTTATTTATTTATTTATTTTCAAGGTAAGGTCTCACTCTAGCCCAGGCTGACCTGGAATTCACTATGTAGTCTCAGGGTGGCCTCAAACTCACAGTAATCCTCCTACCTCTGCCTCTTGAGTGCTGGGCTTAAAGGCATGTGCCACCACGCCCAGCCATTTCTTATTGTTTAATTGAAACTTTCCTATAAATTCACTGGGTTGTAGGTTCTTTGCTTTTTCTGTCTGAGAATCTCAGTTTTAGAAATAATTAATGGGGGCTGGAGCAATGGCTTAGTGGTTAAGGCTCTTGCCTGCAAAGCCTAAGGACCCATGTTTAACTCCGCAGATCCCACGTAAGCTAGACACACAAGGGGATGCACATACAAGGTTGCACATGCACACAAGGTGGCAAATGCATATGGTGTTTGATTACAGTGCCTGAAGGCTCTGGAGGGCCAATTCTCTCTCTCTCTCTCTCACTCTTACTCTCGCTCTCCCTCTTGCTCTCTTTCATATCCATTTGAATTTCAAGCATTATTTCACATGTGTAGTAGAAATCTGCTCATGTCTCATGCTCATGCCCCACTCTTCCATACCTACATGGATCTCACTGGGCCCACTTGCCCCTGGTTACGTTCTACCCATGGAGAACATCAGTAGGAGAATATACGTGGGGCATATTAGTAAGATTTGCATAATTATGCCCTCCTCAATGCACTGTTAAAAGCTGGCCTTCAGTAGGTGGTCTCATCATTGTCAGGACACCTATGAACACAAAGCTCCCCACCTATGAGTTCTAAAACAATCTTCATTATTCCTGTCCACCGTGTCCTGCTGTGACCACCCACTGGTGTTTCTGCCAATGGGATACTGAACTATGCTTGTATTTTCCACATCCTCTGGTATTTCCCTTGTAAATCGACTGCAAGCTCCCCCAAATCATCCCGTATGGAAAAGTCATCTGTCCCTTGTGAATCCTTAATGAATAAAGGTTCACAAATCTTAGGTATTTTTGATACATTTTCACTACTATTACTCATCATTATTAATGTCTGTTCTTTTGACCAAGTTAATGTCTGAGAAAGGAACTGAAGCTATGGTCTTATTTTCTCAGTCATCATATGAATGAAACTACGCAGAGGTCACCCAGGTAGCAATCAAGACACACTTGTTGCAAGAGTTGTGCACTTCCTTCTACAAGTCTCAGTTGGGGAAGTACTTGTAAGACCATCTACATGTTAAAAACCAACGTTTTCAATTCGGCATTATGGGGAATTTCCTCACTAGCATTTTCCCATCTTCCATGTTATAAAAACTACTGGAATGAC
The DNA here is from genome assembly GCA_036346955.1 of Dipus sagitta. Classification (NCBI taxonomy): domain Eukaryota; kingdom Metazoa; phylum Chordata; class Mammalia; order Rodentia; family Dipodidae; genus Dipus; species Dipus sagitta. The sequence goes on along the minus strand of CM070783.1, from coordinate 7,271,432 downwards.
CATATATTTTTAGAGTTTTCAGGAAAAATTTGGGCTAGGAAGTTCACTAAGTTCTGGAAAGGGTGAAAAGAGTCAAAAAGCTAATGGCATACACCTAACACACATGGTAGAAATAGACGTGTGTTTGTGAGTGCATGTGCACACACATGTACACAATGGCTTGCTAAGAGAAAACAGAAAGCGTGTCTTAGTAACTTAGGTAATACATTCTTTACCTGGCAGCACAAAATTCTAAATATTAAACATTTTGTGATTGAAAGAAAAATTCAAAATTTTTTTTCAAAAAAAAATTGAATGTGTGCAAACTTTTGATCCATGCAAATCGTTTTAATTCCATTTTCTGGGAGGGTCTCATTTACACAGGGCCAGGGTAGCTGCTTCAAGCTTCCTTGTTCCATTCCTGTGCCTGACTTCTATTGTTGGTCTTCACACATGTCATTCCTCTCTTTTGATGACAGTGTATAAATATGTAAGAGGAAATTTTATCCCTGAGTGCACACATTCTACTTCTGCGAGCAGTTGAGATTAATATGAGATTCTTATAGTTGGACAAATAGATGTCATGTGTGATGGTTTGAATGAAATGTCCCCCATAGGCTCACACCTTTTATAAAAAATTATTAGAAAGACAGAGATGACAGAGAGAGACAGAGAGAGGTAGTATGGACATAAATCCAGGTCCTCCTGCCACTGCAAACAAACTTCAGATGCATGCTCTACTTTGCACATCTGGAATTATGTGGATATTGGGGAATCAAACCTGGATATTGGGCTTTATAAGCAAGCACCTTTAATTCCTGAACCATCTCTCCAGCCCACTCATGGGTTTTGAATACCTAGTCCCTAGCTGGTGATAATTTTGGAGGTGGAGACCTGCTGGAGGTGTGTCACAGGAGGGGGACTTTGGGGTAAAATAGCCTAGCTCTACCCTGAGCTCAGCACTCGGACGACCTCCTTCCTGCTGAGGTGGAGATGTTACTGACCCAGGCTTCCTGCTCACACCTGCCATGCTTCCCCTACTAGGATGAAATTTCCCCTCAAAATGGTAAGGTGAGGTGAGGTGAGGTGACGAGAGGAGAGGAGAGGTGAGGTGAGGTGACGTAAGGTAAGGTAATAAATAAATAAATTCTTTTCTTCCATCAGTTCCTTCTGGTTGGATGTTTTGTCCTAGCAATGATAAGGTAACTGCCTGTCTTAACCATGGACCAGGGTCTAGTTCGAGTATAGCTGATTGTGCCCACATTTCAGGTCCTGCTTTGCTGTCATTTGTGCTTTCCACGGCTTTGGTCATATGCGATGGCACTGACTCATATTGACTCGTGGAATGACAACTTTTTTTTTTTTTTTTTGAGTTCCTGGGGCTCAAACCAAGGACTTTTGTGCCTTCTAGGCAAGCACTCTATACTGAAACATGCCGGCAGCTTCAGTAGCAAATCTCATGGTAATATTTCATGGCTCCTTGAAGAAAGACTGAAGGTAATTCTTAGATTGTATGAATGGAGAGCTGGCTTGCTTCTAAGTATTAATCCTATTGGTTCTACAGCGGCCAATTTGTCCTTCTTTCCCGTTCTTTTGTTACATATATTCTCTCCATAAAGTGCTTTGAAAAGCAAACAAAATTTAGCACGTACTTAAGACAAGAGTGTTAGGACTCTCCTTTATTATTAGACTAAATATTGGGCATTTAATAGAAGGCAAAAAAACCAGTTTCTACCAATAGGAATATCAAATTTAATTTTTCATGTATCCACTCTCTTTAATCAAGGAGAAGAAATAGAAATGGCTCTAGAAAGTTATTATTTAATATAGTTTTATGACTCATAAGTCACACATTTGCCAGAATGCCTGGGTTTGAACCATAGTACTCATTGTGTGGCCCACCCTTGAACGTACTGTTTGTACATCCATAGAATGTTGATAATATGTTCATCTCAACATTGTTGTGAGAACGTGTTTAGTGTGGAACATAATGGGCTAAACAAATGGCCATACAATTATAACCTTACATTTTACATGTGCTTTAAATCTTAGCGATATACAATCTGTATGTCATTATATCAGAAGCCTAGCCTGCTATAAACAAAAGGAGTGAGTGAATATTTTTAATTTGAACAAAATGCAGTTTAAGAAATATATTCTGAAGCATTCCTTTATAAAATTAAATGTTCCTCTTTGAGTCTCACCCATTGCCACTAGGAGAGTTGTGAAACTCTGATTCTAACATGAGACGCTCTGTCTAACACAAGATATTTGGCTCATCTTATCTGGGGGTGAGAACTTGTTAGGGTTTGTAAGTGAAATGTCCCCCAGGTTCACACGTGAACACTCAGAGTCCAGCTGGTGGCGCTGTTTTGGGAGATGGTGCAAACTTTAGGAGGTGGGTTATGGCTGGAGGAAAAAGAGGTGTGATTTTGAAGGTTACACCAGGTTCCTGGTCCTTTCCCCTCCCTCTGCCTCCTGCCCCTCATAAAGGGAACAAAATACGTGCTTCTGCCACCATGACGTTCTGCCTCATCTTAGGCCCAGATTCAGCAGAGCTAGGGAATATAGGTCAAAATCTCTAAAACTCCAAGATGAAATATATCTTTCCATCCTTAAGCAGCTAATGTCAGGTATTATGGTCACAGCTTCATGAAAGTAACTAATATAACACCCAGTACCAATAGCCTCAGCAGATGTTGGTCACTTTTCAGAAAACTTAACAAGTTGTACCATGTACTAGCCAACTTTGAGGAAATATGCATATATCATAAGATGGGAGTAAAGGGCTTTATGAGGTACCAAACAAGATCTCTATTAGTAAATGTATGGTAATATAATGGGCATAGCACTCCTCGTGAATAAGTAGAAGAATGGCTTTAGACTCAGATTAATGCCTGATTCAGGGCTGGAGAGATGGCTTGGCAGTTAAAGGCACTTGCTTGCAAAGCCTGATTGCCCAGGTTCGATGTCCCAGTAACCACATAAAACCAGATGCACAAAGTGGAGAGTGTCTGTAATTCATTTGTGGTGGCAGGAGGCCCTGATGTGCCCATACTTTCTATCTTTCTCTCTCCTCTGTCTCTCTTTCTCTGTCTGTATTTACCTCAAATAAAATATATTTTAAAAAATACCTGTTCTGTGGGGAGGACAGGGAGGAGGCTAACAATGGCACCAACATGGCTGTTTATACACTGAGTATATACATAACTAATAAAGAAAAAATATATAGGGTACAGCTAAAGCCCTACTCAGAAAGTATATGTGCTTCCATAAACTTTATTATTAAACAATAAGCAATAAAAGTAAACAAACAACAAAAAAAGACCTGGTTCAAATTTTCAACAGTACACTATTAACAAGTTGTGAGACCTTTGAACAGTGACTTTACCTTTCAATGTCTCATGCTATATTTTCAAAAAGGCTTTTACTAGTTAGAAATGCGGTAGGTACAGAAAGCAGAAGGAACTGTGGCATGTTTCTCAATAGACAACATTGGTTATAAGAAATGGATTGAAAAAGGAAATTTCGTTACTTAGACTGAGTGAGCTCTAGACACCATTGCACTGGAATATATCCTCTAAGTTAAATCATACCAGATAATAATTATGGAGTTAGTGATAATTAAATTGGTTTAGGGTTAAGTTTATGAATAATATACTTTTACCATGATTTGAGAAGGTGCTTCTCAAGAAAAGGAACTCTATTTAACTCACATATTTATTCTTTTTAAATCTACTACAATATCTGACTGGAACATCTTAGATTCCCAATAAATTAGGCTTAACTAGTGGGTGAATTCTGCTTGTTTCACATTAGCCTCATCACTCTTGAAATTTATAGATAACACTATGTTATGGTAATTTATGTTATTTTGTTTATGGGTAGTAAAATTTGATTTTATTTGTATGGTATTTATGATAAAAATTTAAAAACACACCTCATTGTAAAATGTGAACAAAAATTATAAGAATTAGTGACTATTTATTAAGTAATTTGAATTTCTTAAGACAGAAATAACCTCTACAGATGAAATAAAATGAGGATGGACATGGTGTTTTCTTTGAAAATGCTATACTTCACTCTCAGAAGTTCAAAAGTCGTTTATACTTTTGACCCCAGCAAATTAAAAAAAATTAATGAGTTTCTCACCAATACTATTGGATGAGTAAAAATCACAGTTACTCCATGTGCAGATATAATGAGATATACCAGGGAATAATTTAGTTTCAGGGACATTGACAAACGTGAAAAATGTCTAGTACAATATTGCTATCATGGCATAGAAGATGGATATGTTCTGTTATTGAGATATTGGCTGTTCAAAATAAAATGATGTTAGTAAACTATGGTTCGTCACCAGGAAGATTCACATTCTCATATAACTAGTTTTCTGAGAGTTGTTGCTGAAGAACAAAATTAAATTTTTCTGATGTCTTTACATACCACCACGTTCTAGGAGTCCTCTCAAATCTGATAAATGTAACTCAATTTAAGTAAAACAACCCAAACACTAAGAACCCAATACATATGATTATTTGTTTCATTTTTCATTGTTGACTTGTTTCACAGTAAAGGATGTATTGTTTTATAATGTTTAGTTGCATAGAATGACTTGTGAATTGTCTTCTGTTATTGTTTAGACAGGAATTTGCTATGTAGCTCAATTTAGCCTAAAGTTTCTAATGTAGCCCAGGTTGGCCTCTAGCTCACATCAATCCTTATGCCTCATAGTTGAGATTGTCAGACTTACACAAATCCACCACCATCCCTGAACAAATGGTCTTTTATGGCAAGAGGTAAGGGTCATTTTTATGGCCCTTGAAGATAATGATATAGGTAGTAGTAATAATAGATAGCAGTGGTTGACAGAATCAAAGTATAGTCAAACTAGAATTAGGAATCCTGCAAACTTCACTGCTCCTACATAAGCATATCCTCAGTAGACATGGAACTTTCAGATTTCATATATATATATATATATATGTATGTATGTGTGTGTGTGTGTGTGTGTGTATAAATATTAGCAAGTTCAAGGATTATTAACATCCTCCCTGTGCATGAAAAGTCCAGAGAACATGCTGGTCTTTTCCACACTGCTGTGCTGCACTCACTCCTGCACGGGGGCACCACACATGATGGGTGCCCTGAGGACTGGTGGGTAAACCACACACAGGCAGCTGATACGGTTTGGGGTAGCCATGTGCCAACGCTCCTCAAGTAGAATGAAAATGTGCAATGTGTAAGTTTGAGAACAGAAACCAGATTGAGAAAGAGTTTACCAGTAACCATTCCATCTGGTTTATGTAGGTCCTGTGGAATCAAGCCTTGAACTGGGGTCCTTAGGCTTCACAGGCAAGTGTTTAACCACTAAGCAATCTCTCCAGCCCCTTTTATTGAGAATTTTATTCTATGAGTATTTAAATAAATGAGTGAAATGGATATTGTCATTAAAGAAGAAAATACAGATAATAAAAGTCTAGCAAGATAAAGGAAATAATGACAAATTAAAAAATATTAGAATACAGAGTATATGGAATACAAGATTACTAGTAGACAATACATTTTCAGTTCAAGAAATACTTAATTTAAAATTATTCTGCAACTATAGCCTCTGATTTTCCCAGTCTATGACTGCAAAGCCACGTGGAGCAGCATTCAGGAGAAAAGACTCTCTCATCAGAAAGCCCCTAACTTGTGTTGCTTCTATCACTTACTTATTGGCTCAGCAATCTTGGGAAATTTATTTAACCTCCCTATACCTATTGGCTAAGAGACAACAATATTTATTATTAAGTGCTTTTCCTGAAAGAATTAAATGATATTCTTCATGTAACACAGAGTTGATTTGTGTATAATTTTTTTTGAGGGGGGGGTTGAGGTAGGGTCTCACACTAGCTCAGGCTGATCTGGAATTCACTGTGTAGTCTCAGGGTGGCCTCAAACTCATGGCTATCCTCCTACCTCTGCCTCCCGAGTGCTGGGATTAAAAGCACGCATCATCACACGCAGACTGATTTGTGTGAATTTTTATTGTAATTAAATAATCATGCTTAGAATGGCATGGCCTTTAAAAAAATCTTCTAATAAAGTTAAAAGTTGGAAAAAATAAAGAAAAATATAAGCTAGTATTTGTCTTTTCCACTTTTTAAATTTTTTGTTGACAGCTTCTATATGTATAAACAATAAACCATGGTAATTCCCTCCCTCCCCCCACTTTCCCCTTTGCAACTCTACTCTCCATCATACCCCTCCCCCTCTCAATCAGTCTCTTTGATTTTGATGTCATCATCTTTTCCTCCTATTATTTTGGTCTTGTGTAGGTAGTGTTAGGAACTCTGACTTTTGAGAAGTTTTAAGCTCATAGAAAAATTAGTCAGAAGCCGGGAGTGGTGGCGCACTCCTTTAATCCCAGCATACGGGAGACAGAGGCAGGAGGATCGCCATGAGTTTGAGGCCACCCTGAGACTCCATAGTGAATTCCAGGTCAGCCTGGGCTAGAGTGAGACACTACCTCGAAAAACCAAAAAAAAAAAAAAAAAAAAAATTAATTAGAAAACAGAAGTATTCCCCAGATCCTACATAGCAACAGAGCTGCCTACAAAACCCTCTATCAACAGAAAGAAACCAGTCTTGTCACAGATCAGAAAACCTACAAGAAATAGAGAAACTTCTAGACCCGTGTAAAGTACCAAGCTTGAACTAGGAACACATAGAACACTTGAATAGAATAGCAGTAAGACAATAAACTGATAAAAAATCTGCCAGGAGATGAGAACCCCAGGCTTGACGCCTTCACTATTGAATTTCATCAAATATTAGAAAAAGAACTAATATTGATTTTTGATAACTTTCAATTGTTCAGAAAATTAAAAGGAAAGTATCTCTTCTTTTTTTTTTTTAAATGGGATACAAAACAGATTGCTCAGCAGTTAAAGCTCTTGGCTGCAAAGCCTAATGACCTAGGTTTGATTCCCCAGTACCCACATAAAGCCAGGAGTGCAGGAGGTGTGTGAGTCTGCAGGTCTTTGCAGTGCCTGGAGGCCCTTTTGGGCCAATTCTCGCTGTCTGTCTCTCTTCTCTCTACTCTCTCTGCTTGCAAGTAAATAAATAAGGATATTTTTTAATAAGTGGAATGCATCACATGAGGCATGGATGGTTCAACATCCACAAATCAATAAATGCAAACACCAAATCTACAGAATGAAGAGCAAATATTGTATGATCATCTCAGTAGATGAGGTAAAGGTATTTAACGAAATTCAAATAAACTGTAAACCAATTAGGTACAGAATGATTTTACCTTAGCATAATAAAGGTTATAAATCACATGCAATTAAATATACACAATGGGAATAAATGAAATGATTTCTAAGGTCTGGATGTATGTTTTCAAATTCTTCTGTCATTTATATTCAATATAGTAGTGGAAATCCTGCCAAGAGCAATCAGATCCAAATTGGAAACCAGAATCAAACTGTTTTGGAGCACAGGTATTAAATATCGAAAATCCTAAAGATTCTACCAAATTCTATTAGCGCTCATGGAATAACTCAGTAGAGTTGCATGATAGAAGACCAACAAAGCCAGGCATTTAATCTCAGTATTCGGGAGGCAGAGGTAGGAGGATTGCATGATCATGGGTGGAAGATTATTTACTGTAGAATGGAAAGCTTACCAGTGAAATCTCTTATTGGCCTTGAGGTTGCAACACCAAAGGGCAACACAGAATAGTGTCTCTCGGCTGGCCCAAAAAAGGTTTGCTAGAGATTTTGCTTCCATCACCCAAAAGGGGATGCAGCAAGCATGGCAGCCTTTGGTGGAATGGAGGGTTGTTTCCACATCCGTCATAGGCCTCTGCTAGGCCGCAAGGGGCCACCCTGAGACTACATAGTAAATCCCACATCAGCCTGGGCTAGAGTGAAACCCTACCTCAAGAAACCGAAACAAACAGACAAATCTACAAACAAAAATCAGTAGCACTTCTACACCCTTTAGAAGTTACCTGGAAAAGAAAGCAAAAGAAAACAGTTCACTTATAATGCTCATACAAAAAAAAAAATACCTGAGAACGATATCAGCCAAATGCATGAAAAAAGTCTGCAGTAGAAACTGTATAACATTTATGAAAAATAATTAGAGTGGAAACAAGGAGGGAGAGAAGAATTGGGAAGATTAGGGGCTAAAGCAATTTAATCAAGCTGTTTTAAAATGCTATAATGAGATCTAAAACTGTGTTGATAATTAATAAATACGATTTTTTAAAATAAATCTTCCACCTACCCCACAAAATAAAAACAGATGCATAGAGCAATGGAGCAACCTAGAAATGAGCCCAGATTTCTATAGCAAACTAATTTTACCAGAACATGAATTGGAGGAAGAAGAGTCTCCTTTGTAAATGCTTCTGGGATCATTGAGTATGTGCATGCAGAGTAAGCGAGGTCTCTTCCCTCTCTTAATGTGAACTAAAGTCAAGTAAAAATAGACTCAAGATTGAAATGCAGGACTGAGAGTGCACAATTCCTAAGAGGAAGACATGTGCAATGCTACAGAATGTTGCGCGGGTGCAGATGATTTTAGATACACCCTTACAGTACAGGAAACAAGGAAAAAAAACTCAACAAATATTAAATCAAACAAACTCTGGCGCTATTTATTTCACATTTTATTATTTTTATTTCCTGTACAGCAGAGGAAAAATTAATACAGCAAAGAGACAGATGGGAGCAAATATTTGCAAATTATAAGCCCGATAAAGGTTTAATAGTTAAAATATGTGATAAATGGGACAAGGAAAAGATATAAATGAACAATATGTCTACATAAATATTTATGGAAGGAAGACGTGCAACTGATCAAGACATGCTTAAAAATTCTTAACACCATCAATTTTTAGTGAAATGCAAATCAAAACTACAATGAGCTACTACTTTGGTCCAGTGAAAATGGCTATTTTACAACACAAAAATGATAAAGCTTTGATGAGAAGATGGAGAACAGGGATTCCTTTTAATTGGGAATTTTAATATATACTGATGATCTGATGTGTCCCTGTCCCTTTATCCTTTTGTGTCCCTTCTCCTGTACCCCTAATGCCCGAGGCTCACTTGGCAAGGCAATCCTTTCTCTGTTCCCGTATCTCCTTCCTTCTGTCTTCCTGGGCTCTCCATGTCAGAATGTAACTGAGCTCAGAACCATGCTGGTCTTGTGCAGGTATCAGTAGACATTGTTGAGTCATGAATGCACCAGTCAGCAACGTCAGGACAGTGGCCCAAAGTACTCCTATGAGCCCTGAGGCTCTTGCATTCCTCCCCCTCCCTCTTCTGCAGTGTTCCCTTAGCCTTGCAGGGTATGTTTGAAATCTTTAGTATTTAGCTCTTGACCACCTCTTATTTTCTATTCTGGTGAGTCTTGAGTCTGCTTTCCCTCTACCACCATCTCCACAGAGACAGTTCTGCGTGTCGCAGGGAAAGCAGCAGTCAATTCCTTTCCATGACCACCTCTGCACTAAAGAACTGGGGACTCTTGCAAGTCAAGGACAAGACGGTAAATTAGCCAAGCCATTGTGGAAAATTTCTGACACTGAACATGCCAATCACACTCCTGGTTAGCATCACTTCTTACTCTCACAGCTGCATAAACCTCCTACAAATAGTCAAAATCTTCCTCACTTCCTTTAACCCAGTCATCAAAATGCCATCAGCTCAGAGAACACTTCACACTCTCATCACATGTTATTCCCTTATTTATTTATTTTTTTTGAAGAAAGCCCAACAAACTGGCCTTTTTTGTATGAGAGACAGAGAGAGCAAGAGAAAGGGAGACAGAACAGAGAGAAAGAGAATTGGCATGCAAGGCCCTCCAGCCATTGTAATTGAACTCCCTCATGTGTGCATGTGCAACCTTATGCATGCATCACCTTTGTGTGTCTGGCTTACGTGGGATCTGGGAAGTTGAACATAGATCCGTACGGTTCACAGGCAAGTGCCTTAACCGCTAAGCCATCTCTCCAGCCCCACATTTTATTCTTGATCATCTCACCCAGACCACCATATGCCCATGGTTGTCATAACCATGTAAATTTTAATCCAACAATTGCTTAGCTGTTTATTATCCACTTTTCTCACTAGGAAATGAGAGCTATGGTAATTGGAAATTTCTTTTTCATTATGTAATATCACTCCATCACCTGAAATAATGACTAATATATTACAACTCAATAAAGCTTAATTATTACAACTAATTATCTAGAGATCTCTAAACTTCTCAAATTTCTGGGATTAATACAGAAACAATCCTTCATTTCCATGAAGGGCTCTTATGTTTGCCGCAGGTACACTTGCTGCATCCCTTTTTTGGGGATGCAAGTAAGCTATCTAGCTAACTTAAAATATATGTATACATATTTGTTTGTTTATTTATTTGACAGAAAGAGAGAGAGGGAAAAAGAGAGGGAGAGGAAGAGAGAATGGGTGTGCCAGGGCTCCAGCCACTGCAAAAGAACTCCACACACCTGCACCCCCTTGTGCATCTGGGTCCTGGGGAATCGAACCTGGGTCCTTCAGCTTTGCAGGCAAACACCTTAACTACTAAGCCATCCCTCTAGCCCTCTAGCTAATTTTCTGAGCCAGCTGAATGTGCTGGAAAAGCTCTTATCCCTTCTTTAAGGTGTCCTTCCTATTGTATTCTTCTTGGGATGTGTTATAGTGCTACACACACACACACACGCATGCACGTATGGACTAGACTTATGAATTTTACAGAAGAAAATTCTAGATATTGTTCCCTCCTTAATGTTTTCCAGAGTACAAAGTTTTGTGGCAAAATGGGTAGTAATTTTGAAAAACATTTAAAGCACAGTGACTACGGGAAGAGGTTAAAAGGGGCATATTTAAAAAACAAAACAAAACTAAGAGCTATGAAAAAGAAATCATCAGGAGATGACTCTAAGTCACATCCCATCTAATGAATGTAACAAAAATTTCACAGTACTCACCAAGCACGCTTTTATTCTATTATAGTCAGCAAATAGCTGTTCTGTCTGCCTATGAGACATAAATTGTTTTCTGTTAAAAATAAAGTGTGACACAAAATACTGTTTACTTGGTTCTTAGTTGTTAAACTCTCCGTCCTGTTGGTTTTCTCCCTTAGTCCACACAAGTGGAAGGCTGACAGGATTTACGGTAGTCCTAACACAGTCATTGGCACCTGACTCATAAGTAATGAGAACTAATGAGAGTGAAAGTAGAGATGGAATCCAGACCTGTGCCTCCACTCGTCTGCCGTATTCTCATTGCTCAGGCTCAGAGGAAGAGCTCCTGGGCTCCTGCGTGGCACCGCTGCCCCCATGCCAGGGAGCCTGCATTTGTTTGTCAGAGCGTGCTGCTGTCCTTGTCCTTTATTGAAACGATGCCTGTGGCTAACTTTGATTCTTTTTCCTGTAAGTAAACTAGAAGGTTGGGGTGCAGGGATAATTGACTCCTCAGTTGATGACTATGAGATCCTTTCTTGGTGCTCTGGTGGCCTTGAGTGAAGACTGCCAGGCAACTGGGCAGCTGGAGGGCTCCCAGGCTTTGATGACTTTTGCGCGCCGCGTGTATGCCCCCAGGAAGCTCCGTGACAACCACTGATGCTTGCTGTTGAGGACCACCACTGGCTCCCCAAGGAACTAATCCAGCTGCTTCAAAACAGTCTTCGTGGGACTCTTTGCCGTCACAAGGCTCAGAGGACTCAAAATGACCCTGAAGCCACTCATCAAGCCACAGAAGAACGCTGCCCCTTGCGGCCTAGCAGAAGGCCTATGACTGATGAGAAAACAACCCTCCGTTTCCACCAAAGGCTGCCATGCTTGCTGCATCCCCTTTTTGGTGAAGTAAGCAAAGTTTCTAGGAAACTTTTTTGGGCCAGCCGAGAGACACTATTCTGTGTTATCCTTTGGTGTTGCAACCTCAAGACCAATAAAAGATTTCATTGGTAAGTCTTCCATTCCACGGTAAGTAACCTTCCAACCATGATCATGCAAACAACTCTAATTCAACTGAATAGGTTAAACAAAGGCATAAAGTTAAGATGGGGATTATGGGGAAGAAGAAGGGTATGAATGGAGAAAGGGGGATCAGAGCGTAATCAGAGGAATAAGATCAAAACACATCATATATGTGCAGAAAAATGAGAAAATGGATAAAGTAAATGGAATTTAAAAATAAAGGAAGTAAAATAGTAAAATAATTCAGAAGAAAAGAATAAGAATGAATACTGAGATATCAAGTGTCATGACATAAAATATTTCCACACACCCATTAAGAACCTAATCAAACATTAAAAACATAAAATCAGTAAAATGTTTCTTTCAACTTCTTTTCTCTTTTGTTCTTTTTATTAAAAATGTATGTGCTTACTTGTGAACAGAAAAAGAGAGAGAACAATGGGTATGTGGATGGATGGATGTGTGTACCAGGACTTCTTGCCATTGCAAATGGACTCCACATGCACTTGCGTTTATGTGGGAATTGGGAAGTTGAACCACGGCTAGCAGGCTTTGCAATTGTCTTTAACGGCTGAGCCATCTCCCTAGCCATGGTGTTATGTTCTTGTTTACTTTAAAAATTATTATTTACTTCAAGCAGAGAGAGGAGAAGTGAGACAGATAGAATGAGAGAGAGAGAGAGAGGGAGAGGGAGAGAGAAGAGAGAGAATGGGCAAGCCAGGGCCTCCAGCCCACTCCAAATGCATGTGCCACTTTGTGTATTTGGCTTTACGCTGGTATTGGGGAATCGAACCTGGGTCATTAGGCTTTGCAAGCAAGGGCCTTAACCACTTAGCCATCTCTCAAGCTCTCTTTCCTACTTTTATCATTGTCCTTCGTAGCGTGGGATGAGCTGGGAACAGAAAGAGAGGCTGACAGAAGAGCTGCAAAGGTGGCAGCAGCAGAAACAAGAGCATCGCAGCCCCAGAGCGCCCGGTGCAGAGACCACGGGGCGCGGGGGGGAGGGGACAAGGAGGGTTGCTAATAGCTAAACGCAAGGGATTTCACGTCTCCACTTCTGGAAGTGTTCCAAGAAGCTGTTAAGCCTTAGTGCCTCGTTCAAGTACATTTTTTATCTCCCTCCCTCTTCTATCCCCCAATTCTTTTCCCCCAATTCTCCTCTCCCTTGTATCAAATGTGCCCTTTTGCCCTCTCTCCCCCCCATCTTCCCACTCATCTCTTTGTATTTTCTTTTGGGTGTGGTTCTGTCCTTATAGGTTTAATTCTCATTTGATCCCTCATGTACATGCTTAAGACCCAAGAGAAAATACGGTTTTGGGTTTTCGTGTTTCAGTCATGTCACTTAATATGATTCTTTCAAAAAAAAAAAAAAAACACTATACCTGAAAAATGCCAGAATTAATTATACCAAAATATCTGAATGCCAGTCAAGAAAAGATAAAATAAAAATCCTTAAGTGCCAAGGGTTTCAAAAACATTAGACCCAAAAGTTCCAACATTTGTGCTATAGGACCAAGGGTGCTTGCACTGACGCTTGTATCAAAGCTCAATTCCAGAAGGGGCCACTTGAAGCATCTTGCCGGTATCTTCTTTGGCAGGTCCTTGCAGCTGGCAGCCCGGGATGACAATCTTGCCAAGTGCACTGGTGGTTAAAGATCAGAGGCCAGAGAAACAAGACTCCATCCAAAGTTCCTAGAGCTCAGAACCCCTTGTTTCTAATAGCTGGAATGATGGAGTCTAGCTTTCTGGGCTTAGATGAATAAACCTCTCACTCACCTAGTAGCTCCTTAGAAGCTAGATGGTCAAGCTGCCATCACTAGAAGAACTTCTCCCCTACCTGTATTTGCATCTGGGCAGAGCAAAAGGCCTCTGGCATCATGACTATATTTTGCTTTGTTTCTTGTTATTTCAGAAAGGGCTGGAGGAGGGTTGACTTAGTTTTCAAATTGGTCTAGATTGGTGTAGTCTACAGAAAAATGCTAAAGACACCTTTGTATTTTTGGGGGTTTTTTTTTGGTTTCAAGGTAGGGTTTCATTCTAGTCCAGGCTGACCTGGAATTCACTGTGTAGTCTCAGGGTAGCCTTGAACTCACAGTGATCCTCCTACCTCTGCCTCCTGAATGCTGGGGTTAAAGGCATGCGCCACCACGCCCGGCTGAAGATACATTTTAATCTTATTTATGCCCCTAAAGCAAATATCTTTCTTGAAGGTTGGGAGCAACTTCTACCATAGAAGCAAAGCTTTCTTGGAGTATCTGCACTACTTGGTAAAAGTAAGCTCATTACTTATGGGCCTTGGGTTCAGTTTCATTCATGCCTTATCAGGCCATAGAATATATTTAGTGACTAGAACACCCTGCACGATTTTATTTGAAGAGTCCACGTTATTGTCTTTTAGGCAATACAACACATTAGTGCTTAGATGTAATCAATAGCTTCTCCCAACTGAGGAGTCGTGCACCATCATACTATCAGCCATCCAGTGCGGTCCTACAGTGAAAGGAATGGCTAGAATGACCTCTATGTCTAACATGGAGACAGTTTTCATTCTTATTATTGCTTTATGCAGGGCAGTCGGCACTCTGACACACAAGTCCTCACACGTTCAAGCCAGAATAGCATTTCAATGTTCTGTTCAGGATTTAGGCTGCCTAAAATATTTCTTTGTCATAAAGACAAAAGCCATCCTTGAATAGATTACACAAAAGCACCCATTAAATTTTAAAGCTTGAATCTTATTTTGATGTATAAATTCATTCAAAGAACATGAATATCTCAAATTTAGTAACTAACTTGCATGCCCTTCCTGCCTTGTTTCTAATGAAATAATAGGTGCTTCTGGGAAAACCAGGGGTAGCAAAAGAGGAAATTCTGAAATCCATGGCTATTATTTCAGAAGAATTTTTGTACTTGTCAGATTTCGTTTTTGTGAATAATACTTGACCTATGGAATATTAGTCTTTCTTACAAATCAAACACTCTGTATTCTACTGAAAGCAATTACTTCTTCCTTCTTCTCTTCCCTTTCCCTTTTCCCTCCCTCATTTCCTTCCATACTTCCTTCTTTCTTTCCTTGTCCTATTGATACAATGTGAGGCTTCACATAGGCTTAGGCAAGGGTTCTACCCACTGACCGGCATTCTAAAGCTAGTTGTCTTTAAAAACAAAGTTCATATGTGGACCAAATATTTGTTTATGTCTCTGATAAACCCTGCATGTTTTTGCAACACATTGAATGGTGAAAAGATATCTAGTACCTATCTTACCCCATGAGATATATTATAGAGATGTCTCAGAAAGTTACCACTAAACCAGATTCTCTTTTCCTGATATACAAGGACAGCTGGATAAGTCATAAAAAAGATACTACAGGCTACTTCAATGTCACCATTAAACAAGTTACTCACAAAGTATGGAATAACTTAACTGATCATTATGTATGAGACAGTTCGGTATCATGAAAAGGACATTTGTATACTTGACATTTATGTCAGGGAGAATGGCAAAATTGAGTGTGTGGTAAGGGTGGTAGAACAGTAATTTCAAAGTACATCTCATCCTTAATGAAAGAATAATAAACTGAAATGTCATGAACTCAAAAATTCCTTCCTTTTAAAAGTTTTAAAGAACACTTTTAACAACTAAAATAGTAGGAGATAATCATGTGAAGTTCGTTAAGATGACATTCAGAATAAATTCTTAGGAAGAAATAATTCTTAGAAAAAGTTTTTAGTTATATTTAATTATTTAAACTTCTTTTGTGTGCTGGTTTTGAGAGATAATCTTTATTTCATTCTTTTGTGCCATGATTGAAATTTAAAATATGGCAACAACTAGCAATTTAAAACTTCACAATATCTTATGTGGTGAAACAATTCCTTATTTTTCTTATCATGAACATTGCAGTGGGGTCTAATTCTAATTGGGCATTCCACTCCTGAGTTATAATACCAGAATGATGGTTAAAATAATAATAAACTGTGACAGTTGTGACTCATGTTTTCCTTGTCATATCCCCTTCTGCCATTGCTCCTTCATATGTGAGCTACCTGATCTCTTTTAGCAGGCTGCATGCTTGAACTAGGTGTGGTTCACAGTCATCGAAAGTGAGAGGCATGTTGATGACGACAAACCAGCTTAGAGAGCACGAACAAGCAGAACTCTTCACAGACACAAGTGACGTTACCAAGCTACCTGTCTTTACGCCCAGCCCCCTCCAGCCTCCATTCCTGACCAACTTACTGTGCTCCAACTTAACTGCCCTCAGTTCAGCCACATGTCACGCACCAACGTATACGCTGGCCCGAGTGCAAGTCCTGAGTCTCACTCTTTACAACCACAATTGTTAACATTGTTAAAATGAGATTTTTGCCTTGTAGATGAATTAGTTTGCTACCACTTTACTGATCTAGATAAAAGACACGTTTCCTAAGTCAGAGTTAAGAAGATGCTATTGTACACAGCACATGCTGTAGTCAGAGTGTCAGTGTCATGCTGTTGTTTCATTGCACGATCTCCTGCGTACGACCGAGGGAAGGGAGAGCGTCTGTATACTGAATGCACTATGCAAACAGAAGAAACCCTAGTTTACACTGAACACAAACTGATTACAATGGCCACTAAGAATGCCTTTCCTTTACTGAACGAGAGATGCTGGTTCTCTCTTTTGAGGCTCATCACTATATAATCATTCTTTAAAAGGTAGTATGGACCACAAACATAACTTATCAAGGTGTGCAGAAATATAAGAGATTCAGTGAGAACTGTGTTCTGACATAATTCTATCCTAGCCCAGTGCATCTCAGTTGTGATGGATAGTGGAATGAAGAGTAAGTGAATGGTGGGATGAAGACTCCAACACAGGTAGTGTACAATAATATGCCTACCTTTCTATCCATGGCTACCAAAGGAAACATGGCAATCAGTAAAAACGAATGTCTATGCCACCTACCAGCAGGCAGCAGAGCACTAGCCATTTCTAAAAACCTTCATGTGTTTGTAGAGACCTCTCTCCTCTTCCCCCCACATCCTTCTGGTCAATGCTGTTCTGGGAACAATCATCTCCTGGTCTCTTTGTTTTCTCTGTGACTTGGTTACCTACTGAATCTTCATAAGGTCTCAAGACAGTAATGCAAAACCAAGCTAGCCTAATTGGAGGAATTAGCAAGAGCACTTTAGAGCACCGTTCCATTACCTATATTATCCTTGGATTTAGGATTTCATAGTTTAATGTTTAGGATTACTGTTGAAGCACATGTGTGCACGTGTGTGCGCATGTGTGTGTGTGTGTGTGTGTGTGTGTGTGTGTGTGTGTTATGAGTAGAGAATAAGAGAGAGAATAGGAGGGAGACACAGAAGAGACTTGACACATTTACCTTTAATGCTGCTCTTCATCTCTCACCTAAGATAAACCCTAAAACCCCGTTACTTTATTGATTAAACACTGTATCATAGGGATGAATCTTCAGTAAATCATTTTCAAAGAACCTTGAAGATCTATTCTGGCTAGTTACTGAACATGATGCATCACTTTGATTATTTTGTTTAATTACCACAAAACCCCAAGCAGATAGGTATACTTCTTATGGCTGGAAGAGATAATAAAATTTACACTGGAGGGCTGGAGAGTTGGCTCAGCAGTTTACGGCACTTGCAAAGGCAGCAAGGCCAAGTTCAATCCACAGAACCCATGTAAATCCATATGAACGATGTTATGCAGGGATCTGCCATCCCTTGTAGTGGCAAGAGGCCCTGGAATGCCCATTCTCGTTTACTCTCTCCCCCCTCTCTCAAATAAATGAATAAATGAAAATATATTTTAAAAGAATTAGGGCTGGAGAAGTGGCTTACTGGTTAAGGCACTTGCGTGCAAAGCCAAAAGACCCAGGTTTCACTGCCCGGGACCCACATAAGCCAGTTGCACAAGAGGGCACATGTGTCTGGAGTTCATGTATAGGGGCTGGAGGTCCTGGCATGCCCATTCACTCTGTTTTTCTCTGTCTGCCCCTTTCTTGAAAGTAAAAACTAAAACTAAAAAATAAAAATAAAAAATGATTAACTCTGGAGAAATCCATAGGTTTAGATGCAAAATTTGCCATTTCCTGTCGTGTGATACAGACAAGGTATTTGCTTTGACTCTTATCTGTGCTGGGGATTACAAAACGTATGACACAGAATGTTCTCCTCTTTATTTGTGCTAAATGTAAATGAATATAAATTCCTTTAAATTTATTTCTCAATAACTTAGCAGACATATTATCACAGTATTTAATCAACTTTCCCAACAGAATGTACTCAGTGATAGGTGTTTTCCCTCGGTTGTTACAGTGGTTTTCAGATGTAATTCTGCCTCATAAGAGATATGGACTTTAAAAATGGGGACATGGAGTATGTCCCTTTTAATTATGTCTATATTCAATAATATATTTTAAGTTTTTCTGAACTCTACACCCAAGTGGCAAGGCACACTGGCCACTATGGAGTTATAAAATGTCATTTCTATTTATGTTCAATGTTTTTAAAAACTTTATTATTATGAAACAGAGATAACATAGAGTTCATCATTTCAACTATTTTAAGCAGTTCATTGGTATTACTACAACCACTACTTTCCTGTATAATATGATTTTTTCAAGCTCCTCTGTGTTCCTTAGAACATCTCCAGTCAACCTGTGAAATGATATATGCAACTTTAAATAAATTTTAAAACTTCACGAGACCACATACCTCCCCTAATAGCTAGTGACCGCTGATAATTGTTGGGAGAAGGGCAGTAATGTCCTTCAGTGGTGTAGCCACTGGTAGTTTGCCCATTCTCTAGTCAACAGTTTCCCACCCATGATCATGCAAACAACCCTAGTTAAACTCAGTAGGCCAAAGAGAAAAAGAAAAGCCATGAAAGTAGATAGAGATGAAGGAGGAAGAAGAAAGGTTTTAATGGGAGGGGAGGAGGATGAGAGGATCACTGAGGGTAGGTGGGATCAAAATGCATTGTATACGTGTATGAAAGCGCCAAATGCATCATAAATATATTTTTAAATATAATAAATATGTATTTCAAAAATATGATATATAATAAAATACCTAATTGGTATTGTGTTTACAAAGATTTTGCTAGTACATGGGCAAAAGTTTTAAGAGACCACTGCCAGGGAAGCATTTTAAATCTTCTAGCAAATCCAGCAGTTGAACTGTGTTCTTCAGTTGTATTCACATCGTATTCGGGCTGGCTACGAACACTGAGTGAAGTCAAACAGACATGGCAACCAATTGACCAGCACTAAAAGGGATTAACTTTTCTACATCAGAAAGATTAGGCTCTGTCTTGCCCAGGAGAGATTCGGACAAAGGACGACAAGCTCCGCAGCGGCACTGGTGCTCAGCGGCGCCGACCCCTGCGTTCCACGTAAGAGATCTCAGCTGCTCAGGTGGCGGAAGAAACGGGCTGTAGCAGACAGCTTCAGGTTCGCTGAGATGAATGTGCAGACCGGGCACAGTTATGGAGGAAGGGATTTATTGAAGCTAACAGATCCAAGGGAAGTTCTACAATGGCAGAAGATGCTGGCCTGCTTCCACAGGTCCAGGGAAGAGAGTGGGAGAGAGAGAAGAGAAGCACAAGCCTAAAAGCCACACAGCACAGCACACTTCAGGAACTCCAGCTAGGCACACTTTGCATATCTTTAGATTACAATCTGAAACCCACCACCACACCTTAAGATCTGCCCAGTGACACTGCCTCCAGCCATGCAAACTACAAAGTAATAAAACACTGAATATATTGGAGGCCATCTATTAAAACAACCACACAGGCCAACAGTGGACAACGGAGAGGAGACTCTGTGCATTAATTATCATTCATCAATTATATGGAAGGATACAGCTCATTATGTAGTCCACACAGAATACTCCATTCTAACCTCTAAAGATCCTAAGTCAAAAATGAGTACATTTATCTCAAGGGGGCGGGGGAGGCTAAGTCATTTACTGACAGCTGTGGTACTATGTGCCACAGTAGGGAATGAACCCATAGCCTCATGTCTTTGTTATGTGTGTAGCTATCTTTCCTCTTCAGAATAGCCCAAGCAGTCATGGGAGATGAGGTGGTACTCAAAGCCTGAAATATTCTGTGGCAGACAGTTAGGTAACATGTGATTCGCAAACTTCACTGAGATTCACTATCATCTCACGAAACTTATGAAAAATATAAGCTGTAAGTTCTATAAGACCAAAGATTCTGTGTTTGTTGATCTAAGATGACTTCTAGAAATCTGTATTTTAAGAAATTTTCTAGATAATTCTTTCAGGAGCCAGATGTGGACTGCTTTTTAGGTAAATATATAATGATATAAAATATCATTTTAGCCGGGCGTGGTGGCGCATGCCTTTAATCCCAGCACTCTGGAGGCAGAGGTAGGAGGATCGCTGTGAGTTCGAGGCCACCCTGAGACTCCATAGTGAATTCCAGGTCAGCCTGGGCTAGAGTGAGACCCTACTTTGAAAAACCAAAAAAAAAAAAAAAATCATTTTAAAGCTGACAATAGTTACTTCATACTGGTTGCAATTTTTAAATTTTTTTTAATTTACTTTATTCGCAAGCAGACAGAGACATGGAGAAGAGAGACAGAGAGAGAATGGGCTTGCCAGGGCTTCTAGCCACTGCAAATCAACTCCAGATGCGTGCAGCCACTTTGTGGATCTGACTTATGTGGGTCCTGGGGAATCACACCAAGGTCATTAGGTTTTGCAGGCAAGCGCTCTTCAGGCCTTGGCAGCAATTTTTAAATGGTTGAAATTATAAAATCAGCAGATAACAAATAAAAATATTTTCTGAGTATTATGAGAAGTAAGATGGGTGTGATGGCTCTTAGCTTTAACCCCAGCACTCAAGAGGCTGAAGTAGGAGACCATGGTGGTTTCAAAGCAGCCTGAGCTACACAGAGAGTCACAGGTCAGTCTGGACTAGAGTAAGTCCCTGCCTCAAAAAAGAAATTAATATGAGAGAATTATACAGTCATAAATGAACCATTTATTTTGTACAGTGATATAAATTAAATATGTTTATAAATCAAAATGAACCCTCAACTAATTATAATTAGGTTGATTCTTTCTCTTGCTCTATTAGATTAAATAACTAGACCTCAATTTATGAAGTTCTGATTGTAGTAACTGCATGTTTCTGATTTGGAGAATATTCAGTCCATAGATGTGGGACTCAGGGAGGGTAAGGGTGGCAGTCTTCCCTGAATGAGGGGTTGGCTAGCCCCTTCATCTACATGGCTGGCCCTTGTTAGGGTGAACAGTACCGTCGTTTCACGCTGGTGCTAAGGAAGGCTTGGGTTTGGGGGCTGAGATGATGAGTCAAGGAGCATTCCATTCAGCGGGAAGGACATTTGCTCTTGAGCATCGCAGCAGACCTGGGGCAAAGCAATGATGCAGCTCCTCCCCTGGTGACATGTGGACCAGTGGGCTCTTCGGAAAGTGTGCAGTCTTCACTTTCAAGTTGTGCCTTTTCTGTTTTTCCCCTGATCACTGCTCTTGCCCAGCTCTCAGGAATCAATAATAGCTACCAGGTGTTTGTCTGCTTGGTGGAAATAGGTGAAGGGCTCATTTCTTCCTTTGTGTTGAGACAGGCTGATGAGGACTTCCTCCCAGTTGTGAGTCAGCAGATGATCTCCACCCGCATGTCTTTCCAGTCACCATGCTCCACTACCTCATTATCCCTGTGACATTTTAATGCCATCTTTATGATCATTAATGTAGGCATTAGCTCTATGGGGATTCATGAGAAATTCTCATCTATTTCATTATTCCTAGGGAGCAATTGCACTGTACTAAGAGAAACAGATGGAAATAGTTTGGAATGGGAAGATCAGCTAGTAAAAATCCAGGACCAATAAAGTCAAGGTCAGGAGATTGTTCTCTATGGTAATCAGGGAGCAATTAACTGGGGAGAAAAAAATTTTTTCAGAGGCAGTGATTAAAGCGATACCTTGGCCAATGACCACTGTCATGAGGCCCAGGTGAGAGAAGGATGTTAAATCTGTCCTTCCACATTTATTAATCTAAATGATTAGTTAATTACTTTGGGTGCCTCTGACAGGCCCAGATAGGAAGTGACATACAGGTAGGGAAAAGACAAGGAGAAGTAACAGGAAAGGATTAAAGGTTCTCATTTCTATGCCTGTGAGAGTATAAAACTACAAGACATGAGGGATGGAGCTAGTGAGGAAAAGGAAGCTGTCAAGGTTAGAAAGGCCTGTAATCAGGCAGGATGGAGCAGGGAAAAGATCAGACTATGATGGTGCTGGCCACAACATCTGACAAACAGAAAAGCCTGTTTGTCAAAGGTCATAGATTCTGGTCCAGTTTCAAAGAGGCTTTTTGTGTGTGTGTGAAGGAGATTAGATAGGAGCAGTATTCAGAAATATGTGAACAGAAGGCAACATGACCTGTTTCTACAATCATGCAGGGTACACACAGGCTTTACTGAAGAAGAAATGAAAAAGGATACAATTGTGTGAATCCAGGGTTTAGTTCATCAGCATGTACAGTACGAACCTTTCCTTCCTTAAAGATATGTCTTAGTTACGGATATCCGCCTCTCTATTTTTCAATGTACTTCGTGTGATAAGATTTCATGGTGAAGACTAGCTCCGTGAAGTAGGGGCTATGGATAATAGCCAGTGTTTTCATCTGGTTTCACTACATAACTCTTTTCTACTTTGCAGTAGAAAACCCTGGGTAGTGAAACGTGTGATATAAACAGACATTGCATTTAAGATAGCCCAACACTTTAACCCAAAGAAAAAGGACCTATCGTAAGAAATATCTTTCTTTTCATGCTCACCTATTACTACATTAGGAGTAGTTTTAAGAGGCCTATTTAAGCAGAGGCTGTCTCCTAACTGTTGTAAAACAAAGCACTTGTTTTAAACAATACCCTGAACTCTGGCTTTGGAAGGAACATTGGGAAAGGAAGAGTGAGGTGTTGCAGACCCTTGAATCTGGAGAAGGCAGCATCAGAAATAAATTCTGGGATTGCTGTCTGACACCGAGCATTCACTTGTGGTCCTAAGCAACCATTACACGGGCCTCTTAATATCACGAAGCCCGCGAGGGCTGCCTGCTACTTTCACTCTCTACCAGCCTCTCCCACCCTGGCCACCAATAAACAGACGAGAAGAGGGGTATCACCAGAATTCTGAACACCTAAATATTCCCGTCAGTCTAACACAAATGAACAGGGCAGATACAAAGAAATAGCATAGGAGAAAAAATACATATAATGTTGAGATCCTTATTCCCATAGCTGATTCTAGTAAAGTGAATGTATTAAGAAGTGACACAGAATAACCGATATCTAAGTTTCTATTTTTTTAAATTTTTATTTTATTTGAGAGAGAGAGAATGGGCACACTAGGGCCTTCAGCCACTGTAAATGAACTCAGATACATGCACCACCTTGTGCATACGACTTACATGGGTCCTGGGGAATCGAACCTGGGTCCTTTGGCTTTGCAGGCAGGAACCTTAACCACTAAGCCATTTCTCCAGCCCTGAGTTGCTAATTTTTTTAAAGAGCAGATTTAATTATAGTAACAATTACACACCAGTGAAACATGATCCACTATCTCTTTGACAAGGTAGCACTAAATAATCTGTGGGAATCAGGAATGTTGCATGACCTTTTAAGAAGTATAGTAAGTACTAAAGTACAGGCTACAATAGGCATTCTGTGGACCACAACTTCCTCTCTGACAGTTGTGAAAATACACCTTGGCTTTCACTGCAGCTTTGAGTAAGTGTACAGGGTAAATCATCTTTGTTTTACTGAGAAGTACTTCAACTCTAATTGCTCCTTACAATAGCAATCTGAATTTTTGAAACTGGCCCATATTTTAAAATCAATTTCTATTTAATAAGCAAGTGTTGTAGCACTTTTCAAAGTGACAGTAGTTAAACTCAGCCCTTTAGAGCAGTAGCAGTAAGTGATTTATTATTGTGTAGGTTTATTTTCTAACATCAAGACAAGACTCCATGGACCCACTGAATTACTTTTCTCAATATTTTCTTTATGTTATCAACCCAAAGACATTTTACTAGAGGAAAGCCTCAGGGTGAGCTTCTTCAAGCTTCATTTTTATTTAAAAAAAAAATAACAAAAGAGAGGCTAGTTGGGGAGAAAAAATGGTTCCGTAAAAAAAGGAATGGGGGAAGGGACAAGACAAAAAAAATAGGGGATTATGATCAAAATAGATTATGTACATGTATGAAAATTATCAATTAAAATAAAAATGGTTCCAAAATGTTAATGTTTATATTTTAGGTGGAGAATTATGAGTGTATACAGCCCACAAATGACATGGGTATTGTGTCATGGGTTTGAATCACACGTCCCCAATAAATGTGTTCAGCTGGCTTGGTCCCCAGGTGCTGGCAGTCTGGGAGGCGGAGCCTCGCTGGAGCAGACGCGTTGCTGGGAGCAGGCTCATGGGCATTATGGCCAGCTTCCTCTCTTACTGCTGCTGGCCGCTTGCTGTGTCACAGGTGATGTCCAGCCTCTGCCCTTGCCATTCTTTCCCCTGCCATCAGGAGCTTCACCTTGAGATTGTTAGTCCAAATAAAAACTTTCCTCCCATCAGCTGCTTTTGGTTGGCAGCTCTCTGCCAGCAACGAGAAGGCAACTACAACAGGTACATCACACACTGCGCACCGAATTTCAATATTTTCTACATGATATTTGTTTTCCCGGATCTGTCTTGGTAACACAGTGATAGCTATGTATTGAGATAAACCTGTCTCATGGAGACAAGTGAGCCTTCATTAACAACTTCTCAAATATTCAATTTGCTTATTGGTAAAATTTGCAGAAATACAAAATTGGTTGGCAGATATTATGAAAAGGTCATATGAACAAAAACGACTCAAGTAATATCTTTAGGAAAGAAGTAATTCTAGAGTATTTTTCCTTGATTGTTATTGTTTATGCCACAGGGAGTGGAGAGATAAAGTGGTCTATAATATTTTTTTAATCCTAAAAGTGATAATTTTCCTGTTGAGTGTGTGTTCACATAGGTACGTGTATGGGTGCATGTGTATATCTGTGTATATACAGATATAATTTCATACTGAATTGGTACAACTTAACACATTACAATTCAGTAAAATCAAAGGTAAAACTGAACCGGAAAACTAGTGAATAGACTAAAACGTAATGCTCAAATTATTAGAAAGTGGACATTTTCTATATTTTATATTTGCTTTTTCCATATAGAGCTGAAAATTTGCTTCTGAATTCTCAAGGGACCAAAGAAGAAAGTTTAAAAATAAAGCTATTCACCAAGTACAGTTTACATATCTTTAAAGTTGTAGCATTTTTTTAATAGTGATGAACATTTTCATAACACTGAGTTCTGAGCAGCATTGTCTGGCTTTCTGTTTCAAGGAATATGTGGTAGGGAATTAAACAAATTTCTCAAAAATGCAAAGAAATGTCTAGTTTTTTTGTATGTCCATGTATGTGGTGTGTGAATGTGTATATGCATAAGTATATGTGTGTGAGTGCACATGCACATATGTGTGTGTGTGTTTGTGTGTGTGTGCATGCCAGCAGGCAACCTTGGATGTTGTTCTTCAGGAATGCCATCTACCTCTTTTTTGCTGTTGTTGTTTTTTTTTTTTTTCAAGCTAGGGTCCCACTCTAGCCCAGGCAGAACTGGAATTCACTTTATAGTCTCAGGGTGGCCTTGAACTCATGGTGATCCTCCTACTTCTGCCTCCTGAGTGGTGGGATTAAAGGCGTGCACCACCATGCCCAGCTCAT
This sequence comes from Dipus sagitta, assembly GCA_036346955.1. NCBI lineage: Eukaryota > Metazoa > Chordata > Mammalia > Rodentia > Dipodidae > Dipus > Dipus sagitta. The sequence goes on along the minus strand of CM070783.1, from coordinate 7,245,642 downwards.
CTATTTTTTTTTTTTTTTTTTGAGACAGACCTGTCATTGGTCTTGAGACCACCAGTTAGGCCAGATGCTGGGACCCACCTGTTTCTGCCTCCCCAGCTCTTTGGGGCACAGGCCTGTCCCACCACACTTACATCTTCTGTGGGTGCCAGGATTGTACTCAGGTCCTCCTGCTTTTCTTGGCAGGTACTTTACCAATTGAACTAGATCCCCAGCCCAGAACATTTCTTTTTAAAAAATTATATTATTTCTCACTCGGGCGTGGTGGTGCACGCCCTTAATCCCAGCACTTGGGAGGCAGAGGTAGGAGGATCAATGTGAGTTCAAGGCCACCCTGCGACTACATAGTGAATTCCAGGTCAGCCTGAGCTAGACTGAGACCCTACCTCAGAAAAAAAAATGTTATTTCTTTTGCATGTATATGTGTGTTTATGACGTGAATGCATGTTTGTGTGTGTACATGTGCATGGGTATGGCTGTGTGTGCATGTATGCAGGCCAGAAGTTGATATTGGACGTATTACTCATTTTTCTCCCCGTCTTTTTTTTTGTTTGAGATAGAAAGAGGGAGAGAGAGAGAGAGAGAATGGGCATGCTAGGGTCTTCTACTCATTTTCCCTATTCTTTTCTGGAATATCACATAGTTGAACCCAAGTATGTAGTCATTTTAGGAGATGATGCCAAGGGAAATGGGAAAGACTAAACCAAGGGTGTGAATAACAGAATAATCACTTATATCACTTTATATTACTATTAGTAATTATACCACTATCATTTTATTACTATGTGATACAAACTCCAATAGCAATACAAATTTTAAGTTCCTTCATGTCTTTTTTAGTGTAGAATATGCCATTGTCCAGATGAGCCACAGTTTATTTGTCCATTTGCCTACTGAAGGACATTTTGGTTGACTCTCAGTTTTAGAAATTACTAGTAAAGCCGCTACAAACACCAGTGTGGAGGTTTCTGTGTAAGCAAAGGCTTTCCGCTCATGTAGGTGAATAACAGTAAGTTTGGTTTCTGGCCGGGCTAGCAGTTATGCATAGTTTTGCAATAAATTGCACAACCATCTTCCATAATGCCTATAAACTTTGGCTTCTCACCAGCATTGGATGACAATTGCTGTTGTTCTCATTCTTGAGTAGTTGGCTTTGAGTCATTTCCTTTTTCCTTGACTTTTTTCGAAGTATACTAATGTGGGTTTTTTTTTGAAACACGATAATAGATTAGCATGCAATGTTTTGCTCGAAGCTCTGTATGTTACCTTAGAAACGTGGGCTAAGGTGACTGATACACACATGCCACATAGAAGTCAGCCAGGACACCTCCCGGGGGGAGCCGTCCGTCCTCACCATGGTGCATCGGCAGTGGGAACCCCTGGAGAACTGACGTGTCTTACTCTCCGGCCAAAAATCAATGAAAGCACGAATAACAGACAAAAATACTCCACTGACTCTAGCCTTTGATCTTGGGGACATTTTCAAAGCTGGGTGAACTTAATCAACTCCTTTTCAACTCCACATATCACTGAGGTAAAAGAAACAAAATTCAAAATTCAGGGTCTACAGTAGCGCTATTGAGTAAGAGATCAACATATGATCTGCAACATTAAAGCATTGTGCTGTCAATACCACGAGGAAAAGGAATATTTCATATCCTTTCAGGGAACCATAAAGAAAATTGTCTTTCACAAAGACTAGCTCTCAGGAAAGGAGGAAAGCACTCTCCCCTAAGAATTTGTACCTGTCGTCGGCCTGAGTCCGCATTAGCAAGCTGCATCAAAATACTTCAAGTTGAGAATTTATTTTAAAGTGATCCCAAGCTGGCAGTGCCCCCAAGATACTAGCAGAAACAAATATAACTTTTCTCTGATGGAAACTACTTTCAGGTTTCAAAACAATCCCCACAGGTAAAGTTCCAAGATATATAAATCCAGTAAGAATTGAAATTCACCAGAAAACAAGACATTAAGAGAACAATAATAATAATAAAAAAAACTAAATAAACTGACAGGTGAATGCGGCAAGTAAAGGCGATGAGTTCTGATAATGTTAGATAAATTCTTATGCTCAAAGTGCTTAATAAAAATAATTGATGACATTTCGTACAGGAGTCAAAAATGACTATCATAACTTGTGTATGCGTGCCCTCCACGAGTTTTGTTTTTGTTTTTGAAGCAGGATCTTTCACCTGTCTTGAACTCACCAATTAGTCTCAACTGGCTGGCTAGAAAGCCCTAGAAATCCGTCACTCTCTGCCTCTCTAGTTCTGGGAAGATAGATATGTGCCATCCTGCTTCTTTTTTAACATGGATTTTGGGGATCAATTCAGGTCTGTAGACTTGGTAAAACACAGCTATCTCCTCAGACCACAACTAACGCATTATCAAGAAGGGATGGGGAGTGTCTCCTTGGTTAAAGGCACTAGCTTGCAAAGTCTGATGGCTTGGGTTTCATTCCCTAGTACCCATGTAAAGCAAGGTGCAAAAAAATGGCACATGAGTCTGGAGTCTGTTTGCAGTGCCAAGAGGCCCCACAGCACCCATTCTCATTGTTTCTCTCTCTCTCTCTCTCTCTCTCTCTCTCTCTCTCTCTCTCTCCTTACAAATAAGTAAATAAATAAAAACTGAGAGAATTCTACAATAAATTAAACAAAGGACCATGCGGAATGAAGAAGTAAAATGACATAACACCATAGTGCCAATTGAAAACTCAGGTTATCAAATCAATAGTAAATTTGGTGTTCATGAAGTGATGAGCTGGGAGATAAGATGTAGCAGATTCTACATAGAAAACAGGTGACATTAAACACAGGGCCATTTACAGCGTACTTGAATGATTAAGAATGTCTAACAAGTAGCTAACCATAAGAGAGAGAAAAGGAGGAAGAATATGTTTTGCTATCCTATTTCCTTCTGCCCTTCCATGTATGTACGATAGAATCATGGTTTCTGGAGTTACTTGCATATGTACTGAAGCCAGACTGAGGAGAATTGGTGTCTCCTAACTTTCCCATCAGTGGTCAGGCTTTGCACTATGTCTACCAGGGTCACACAGCACAGTGTTTAATTACAGCAAGAGGAGGGAGCATGCACTAGCTCCAGCCCTCGGAATCCCGCCTCCAGTACAGCTGTTTCTCATGCCCAGTGGGTTTCCTCTGCAGCACACTTGACCAGTGTCCTTCCCGCCGTAGAAAGGTTGGCCTCCTTCATGGAGGAAACAGACATAAATGTGAGGCTTCTCAGTTTCATACAGTGAAAACCTAGAGCACACTGGCTAGTTCATCTAGTTGAATTAGTGACTTCTAGGTTCAGCAAGAGACCCTCTCTCAAAGAATAAAGTGAACCATTGTTGAGCATCCCATCAGCCCTAATGTTGACCTTTTGTCTCCACATGGGCACACGCCTACACATGCACATGTGCCTGTATACATGTGAACCAACATACATATTAACACATACACACCACACATATATACAAATGCAAAAATAAAAAAAAAAACAGTGCTCGCTTCGGTAGCACATATACTAAAATTGGAAGGATACAGAGAAGATTAGCATGGCCCCTGGGCAAGGATGACACTCAAATTGGTGAAGCGTTCCATATTTTTGCCCTGGTGCACCCATTCTCCCTCTCTCTCTCTCTCTCTCTCTCTCTCTCTCTCTCTCTGCCTCTTTCTCTCTCTGTCTCTCTCAAATAAATAACTAAACAAAATAAATAAATAAACAGAAGTTACTTCATTGTGATTAGTTTCGTGTGTAGCACAAAATAGTGATTTCAATGCACTTATTTATTCATACTTAAATTCAGCTTTTGGAGTCCTAAAGATTTTCTAAGCTATCAGATCATTCATTGTAAATAAAAGCTGTTTTGCTTCTTAACTTTAAAATTTTTATTTATTTATTTATTTGAGAGTGACAGACACACAGAGAGAAAGAGGCAGATACAGAGAGAGAGAGATAGAGAGAGAGAATGGGCATGCCAGGGCCTCTAAGCCACTGCAAAGGAACTCCAGATGTATGTGCCCCCTTATGCATCTGGCATTGTGGGTCCTGGGGAATCGAGCCTTGAACCAGGATCCTTAGGCTTCACAGGCAAGCCTTTAACCGCTAAGCCATCTCTCCAGCCCAGCTTCTTAACTTTTGATTGTGATGGTGTTTATTTTTCCTGGTGTCCTGACCTGGCAATATAGTCAGATGCTGAATTGAACATATGTGCTGTTCCTACATCTTGAGGAGTTCTGTCTTCACCACTGTCTGTAGTTCTAGACTTAGGTGTTTGCAGAGGCTCTGGATCAAGTTAGGGAAATCTGCCCTCGGTTCTGAGTTTGCTGAGAGTGTTTTTTAAGTGATGAACAATTTTAAACTTTGGGAAGCATGTTTTCTGAATCTATTGAGTTAATTATATGCTGTAATTTTACAGCTGCTCACGGATTACCGTGTGGACCCAGCCAAGCAGAAGTACTTAATTGTAACTCCAAAATACACCCAAATATTGGCTGCCTTTCCTTTGCTAATTTGTTCCTCTTGTCTCTTACTCATGATTCTTGTGAATGAATTGTCATGGGGAATTATGCTTCTTACAGATAACTGGGCCAGAACACCTTATATCTACTGAAGTACCCGTCAATAGTTACAAATATTTGCGAAGGAGAACAGATGGCTTTACCATTGAGTTCTCCCAAATTTATAAAGAGCCAATTGTTTTGAGCTCCTCCAGACTCCTCCAGGGTAAGGAAGGAAAAGGAGTGCTCTGTTTCATTTTATGGGGGAAGAACTCAAACTAGTATATTAAAGAGAGAAAAATTAAAGGAAGGTTAATTAATGACAGAGAAGTGAAATGATAAACATATTAGCAGACTAAACCCACTAAAATAGAATATGATAGTGAAATTACCCAGTTGTATCTCTCTGTCTTTCTCTCTCTCTGGTAGTGAATTAGATTTAATTTTAAAACATAATTTATGTATCTTACCATATCAACATATTTAAGGAAGAATGACATGTTCATCATAAAATATGAAGGAAAATATTAGTAAGCTTCATTGCCAATTCATGATGAAAAACTGCTTGCAAAACAGAAAGATTAGCCAATTTGGGTGGGGCATGCTAGAAGTCTCAGCTACTCCAGAGGCTGAGGTAGGAAAACTGCAAGTTATAGACCAACTCGAGCAGTTTAAAAATTTTTTAAATGATTGTGAAAAAAATACTGTGGACGTATCTCAATGGTGGAGGTCTTGAGAAAGGATAATATATAGAAAGCAAGGCAAGGGTTCAATCCCCAGAAATGATAAACAAGCACAGAAAACAAAGTGAGAAGAACGAAAATATATATTTTTAAAAAATATTTATTTATTTGTGTGAAAGAAAAAAAGGTGGGGGGGGTTATACATAGATAAATAGATGAAACATAGATAGATAGATAGATAGATAGATAGATAGATAGATAGATAGACAGACAGACAGACAGAATGGGAACCCAGACCTACAGCCATTGCAAACCAACTCCACATGTATGTGCCACCTTGTGCATCTGGCTGGCTGACATGGGTACTGAGGAACTGAATCTGTGTCCTTAGGCTTTGCAGGCAAATGCCTTAACCACTAAGCAATCTCTCCATCACCAATATAATTTTTAATTGTTGAAAGAACATACACACATACTCACACACGTAAAATGACTTTATCTCATACTGTATGGTATAATACTAAAGCCATTCATTCCAGGATGAAGGAAGGACAAGGGTTTTGGGTATCAGCACCTCTGTGCAGAACTATCTTAGAGTATGAACTATCAATAAGGCAAGGGAAGAACAAAGAAATGAGACAGCAAATGTTGCAGAGGAATGAGGTCAAATACCTTTGTTTTCTTTAAAGGATGCAAGGTATTTTTTATTTTTTTAAATTTTGAGACAGACTCTCATTGTGTATCCCAGGCTGGCCTTGAATTGATAATTTTTCTGTTTCAGTTTCCCAGCAGTTGGGATTACAAATGTATGCCACCTTACCCAGTAAAGGTACAATTTATGCAATAAATTTCAAAAGAATATATAGGTAACTAATTAAAAATATTTTAAATATTCTGGATATAAAATCAACATACTATATACATATAATTTTAGTTTTGATCAAAGTTATAAAGTTCTATATTATATCTAATATTAAATGAGCAAAAAAATTGCATAGGACACTTAAAAATATTAGTTTGTTAAAAAAATATTGAAAGACTGGCTAGAGAAATGGCTTAGTGGTTAAGCATTTGTCTGTGAAGCCTAAGGACCCCGGTTCGAGGCTTGATACCCCAGGACCCACATTAGCCAGATGCACAAGGGGGCGCACGCGTCTGGAGTTAGTTTCCAGCGGTGGGCCCTGGCACGCCCATTCTCTCTTTCCCTCTCTCTCTCTCTCTCTCTCTCTCTCTCTGGCACTCTCAAATAAATAAATAAATAAATTGAAAGAGTACACCTGATTCAAGCAGGGAAATGAACTTAATGTTCATGACTGAAAGTAATGCTAATGAAAGATGCCATTCTTTCTCCAGCTGATAATATGTTATATCTAACATCATTCTATAAAGTGAAATGCTAGGGTAAGTTACCCAGATGACTGTATGGCACAGGTTACAAGAATAAATGGGAAAAGAACCACCAAGGCCATCTGAAAGAAGCAAGACTTAGTGGGAGGGCTTGCCTGGCTAGATAGAAAGAGTTTTTATTAAACAATAGCAATTAAAGTTATATAGAGTTGGCATCCTGGGACCAAGAGACCCTGGGTGCAAATAGTTGGGTCTTAAATATATACACAATTTAAGAAACAATATATAATAGAAATGATATTTTATATTATGAGATTAAAAATTGACTTTTCTATAAATGGGGTTGCAAAATTTTCCAATCTATTTATAACAACATTGGAGCCCTATCTTATACTGAATTAAAATATATATATATCAGTTCAAAGTAGATTAGTGGCCCAAATTCAAAAGGAAAACTCAGTGTTCTGAATGCAAGGTAAGAAATATATTTTATGATTCGATGCCGGGCGTGGTGGCGCATGCCTTTAATCCCAGCACTCGGGAGGCAGAGGTAGGAGGATTGCCGTGAGTTCGAGGCCACCCTGAGACTCCATAGTGAATTCCAGGTCAGCCTGGGCTAGAGTGACACCCTACCTCAAAAAAAAAAAAAAAAAGAAATATATTTTATGATTCTACATTACTTGGGGTTGAGTTTTGGTTAAGGGCTATGAGTTCCTAGGCCATAATTTCTTCAAGTATTTTTCATAGGAAGATAGGTATTATGTAAGTATGGATAGTAGAATGTGAGGTTTTGAAGAAAATTGATGCTATTTTTTCCCACTATCCATTCTTCCCACCTTACAAAAGTTAAACAAGTAAAAGTCAAGGTCCATTGCGGAAGAGGTGGCAGAAAGAATGTAAGAGCCAAAGGAAGGGTAGGACTCCTTACAACATGCTTCTCCAGACACAAAATGGCCTGGGTATCCATGACCTCACAGTGCCTGATACTACCTACACAAGACCATCATAATAGGAGGAAAAGATCGTGACATCAAAATAAAAGAGACTGATTGAGAGGGGGAGGGGATATGATGGAGAGTGGAGTTTCAAAGGGAAAGGTGGGGGGAGGGAGGGAATTACCATGGGGTATTGTTTACAGTCATGGAAGTTGTCAATAAAAAATAAATTAATTAAAAATGAATATATAAATAAAAAGAAGCTGATAAAAGAACCCTAATTGCCTTTAGTACATCTTATTTCTTTTGAAGGCCAGGAACTTAAATCTCTATTCCAACTCATTGAGTGAACATTTTATCCTAGGTTAGTAGACCCACTGTGGCCTTCAGGAGTAAATATGAGTGGATGATGAGCACTTTGTACCTTAACTCCTTCAACCATTCACCGAAGAATCTGAGTTTGACTCTGACCTTTTAAATCTCCTGTCTCTGTCCCATAGTTTCTCACAGCCCCAAACTATTCAAAAATCGATGCCTCTTTTTGTTGCCTTTAGTAGTGAAGTCACTCAATAACTGGTCACAATAGTAGTAGTTTACCTATGGTCTTTTATTTAGACCATTTGGACTAAGCAAATGCAAACTCCTTAAGGACTAGGAAAAGCTTCCTCTTATTACTAGTTCCTTATACTAGAATTATTAATGACTAACATATCTGGAATTGTTAGATAATAGCTTGAAAAACATGGAGGTAAATGGGAAAACAAGTAATACGTATATAAGTAGCATCATCCACTCATATAAACGAATATAATTTTAAAAAGAGAAAAATTAATTATCTTCTATGTCTCATTTATATCTACTTAACGTTTCTTCTAAAGGATAAATTATTCATAATTTAAACGATGCTGACTACTCTCCAAAGTATAACACCATGGAAGGTATAGACTCCACTTATAATTTTAAAATTCTCAAATATGAATGGGAATTAGTTGATGATGATGAAGAGCAAAAATTGGAAGCTAAGTAAGTTTTTCCCCAACAGAATATTCTTTCATTAATCCATGGAAGTTTGAACTCAGCACTCACATGACATTTTAGACGTTAATAACATGTACAAATAGATCATTATCTTATACAAATATTTAATAGCATCTCCCCAAAGGCACTGATGATCTACCTTAGATATATTCAATATTAGTCTATAAGCCTGTTCTTCATTTGGCTAATAAATGATTAAAAGCATTTTAAGGTTAATGATCTCATGTTGTGATCAATCATTTTAAGCTACAATATGCCGGCAGGGCCTCTCATTTTGCTGAAAGCAAATGATTGCTTCATAATGATCACAAGAAACACATCTGTATGCTGGTTGAAAAGTTAATTAAAATCAGATTCCATCTGGTAGTCCAGTTGGGAATATTAGATTTAATCTACACTGAGCTGCAGTGAACTTCACATAATCAAAGAGTATAATTTGGGATGGGGGACAAAGAGATGCAAGTTAAGACAATATTGCACATGGTATATTGCCTTTTCTCTTTGAGATTTTCTTCTTTGGGCTGGAGAGATGGCTCAGCAGTTAAGGTGACAAAACTTACGAATCCAGGTTCAATTCCCCAGTACCCAGGTAAGCCAGATGCACAAAGTGGCACATTCATCTGGAGTTCATTTGCAATGGCTAGAGGCCCTGGCATGCCCATTCTCTCTCTCTCTCTCTCCTTGCAAATAAGTAAATAAAGATATATTTCTAAAAAGCTTTTCTTCTGGGGCTGGAGAAATGGCTTAGTGGTTAAGGCATTTGCCTGCAAAGCCAAAGGACCCAGGTTTGATTCCCTAGGATCCATGTTAGCCAGAGGCACAAGGGGGTGCATGCATCTGTAGTTCATTTGCAGTGGCTAGAGGCCCTGATGTGCCCATTTTCTCTCTCTCTTTTTCTCTCTCTCACTCTTTCTCTGTCAAATAAATAAATAAATAAATAAATATGAAATATTTTTAAAACGATTTTCTTCTTTGTTATAAAGCTAGAAAACTAGAAATACAGAACTTTCCTATAATGTTCTCAATATGAGCACATTTCTCATTATATGAGTTTTACCTAACTGTACATTTATTCTGTTTTCTGTCATCATCTGGTTTGAACACACCTTTGGAAATTTCCAACTTCAGTTGCTTACTTTGTTCTGATATCATACATATTAAGTTTCCATCTCTATTATAAAATTAAAAAATGCTACTACTAAAGTGGGAGAACATCATAACAAAAATTTATTATCCTACTATCATGGATATCAGAAGCACAAAATAGGTCTTACTGGCAAATATCAGGGTACCAGCAAGATTTGTTTCTGGATGGCAGATGGGAGAACCCATTTCTTTGTAAATTCCAGATTTTAACAGGCTACCTACATTTTCTGGCCTGTGATCCCTCCATCCTTCTTTCTAAGCCAACAATGGATGATCCTGATCTTTCTCTTGACACCCTTTTTCTGGTCCTGATACTTCTGTTTCTTTCTCATCACATAAGGACCCTTGTGATTATACTGAACCCATGCAGATTATCCATGACAATCTCCTTATTTTAAACCCAACTGATTAGCAATCTTAATTTTAATCAGCCAGTTTAATTCTCTCTTGTCCCATAATAAACAACAGTTTGGGTTTGAGGGACTAGGACGTAGATATATTTTGGGAGGCCATTATTCTGTCTCCTTATCATTTCAACTAGTTTATTCTACTTCTTTTTTAAAAATTTCTTTGGTTTTTGCTTTTTTAACTTTATTTTTATTTATTTATTTGAGGGAGAGAGAGCGAGCAAGCCCAAGAGAGGGAGAGAGAGAATGGGTGCATCAGGGCCTCCAGCCACTGCAAACAAACTCCAAATACATGCGCCCCCTTGTGCATCTGGCTTACATGGGTTCTGGGGAATCGAACCGAGGTCCTTTGGCTTTGCAAGCAAATGCCTTAACCGCTAAGCCATCTTTCCAGCCCTATTCTACTTCTAAAATTTTTGTTATTTTTATTTATTTATTTGAGAACAACAGACAGAGAGAGAAAGAGGCAGATAGAGAGAGGGAGAGAGAATGGGCACGCCAGGGCTTCCAGCCACTGCAAACGAACTCCAGGTGCATGCGCCCCCTTGTGCATCTGGCTAATGTGGGTGCTGGGGAGTCGAGCCTTGAACCGGGGTCCTTAGGCTTCACAGGCAAGTGCTTAACCACTAAACCATCTCTCCAGCCCCATATTCTACTTCTTTTGCCTGAGTAGAGAGTAGTATTTTTACCTTCCTTTCAGAGAGATTGGAGAATTTTTCCCTCTTTTGTGTGTGTAACTGGTATCTGCCAGTTTTCACCATGCTGACAACTGTTTCTAGCAACAGCATGATAAATATGATTGATGGTTTTCCCAAGTGATGAAGAAGGGAAGATAACGTTTGCATTGAAAGATGCTCCTTCTGGGTTTTGCTGCAATGTAGAATTGAATAGATAGAAAATGCTATTTCTCTGTATGAAAAAGCAGAATTCTTTTATTAAAACTAAGTCAGAAATTCACTGTGGTCTCATTTTATTATATACAATTCCAATTTTTTAAGTTTCTAATTTTGTTATTGGGTATTGGCCAATATTCTTTCTTATAATTTTATTTTCCATCTTACTTTTTTTCTATGAAAAGTAGAAGTGTTTTACATCGTATAGGCATATTTCCACTGAAATTCAGTAAATAGGAAGTTACAGTTTCCTTCTTGAGATGGTAGCTTCCTAATTACTAACTCAACCTTAAGTGTCAGAGTCTACAGAAAACATCTAACAAAATGTGAGAACATGCTTCTGCCACTAGAAATGTGCACGAAAAGAGCCATAAAGTGTTATTATTAGAACAGTGACAACCACAAAGTTAGCTGAACTTATGAAATAATATTTTTAAATAATAAAAGTCATGCACATTGCTAATGCTGATCAGAGGTTTAGCCTATCCCTTGGGTTTTGATCATATAAACAGAATCTTAAACTATACATTAACAGGGGCTGGAGAGATGGCTTAGCAGTTAAGGCACAGGCCTGTGAAGCCTAAGGACCCAAGTTCAATTCTCCAGGTCCCATGTAAGCCAGAATCACATGATGGCACATGCATCTGGAGTTTGTTTGCAGTGGCTAGGGGCCCTGGCATGCCTATTCTCACTCTCTCTCTCTCTCTGTGTGTGTGTCTATAATAAATAAATAAATAAAAATACAATATTAAAAAAACTATATATCATTAACATATAGAGGTTTGTTAAATTCGACAGACACAATTGTGGGCACTGGTTAATCAGCTGCTGCTGTTGTGGTGTTTGGGGCTAGAGTCTAGAGTCTGCAAAGCAGGAAGTGCAGAATGGAAGATGGATGTAGGTGGAGGGATACAAGAGGGCGAATGTCAGCTCACAGGCATAAGTATGAGCCCAGGAACAGACTGGAACCCACGTCAGTCCTTCCTGGTTTTGACTTTGAACAAAGCTGGGCTTTGAAGGTCAGGTCTTGATGTTGAGTCAACGGGTCAGAGCAGTTCAAGAACATCAGGTAGGAAGGAGTGGCAGCGCTGGTCGCGGCCTTACTCCCGTGAGGCAAGCAAGCAGACAGCCGAGAAGAGGCCTGAAGTTCTACGTGCTACCTCTCTCCTGCCACCACCGAACCTCAACGTTGTTCATGCTGTTCCTCCTGGCTTGCAGCATGCACTCTGCACGCTGTGGAACGCGGGAAGGCTGTGCAGAGCCTTTAAGCTGACACGTCATAGAGTCACCACACTGTCTGAGAACCTTTCTCCAGGAATTCTCCAACAATCCAGTGGAAAATGACATTTTCTATTCTTACCTCCATGTCCACGTTCAGTTTGGGCATTCGATTTGTTAGTTTATTGAACTATACACCACAGAAACTTTTATTTCCTATGGTAATAAAGCATTATCTGTTGACATTTGAAGGCCTGCTAATTTTTCGGGCCTCTCATTTTCTTTCACACTATATTGCAAGCTGTCATTGGCATCTAAAGGCAAAGACAAGTTTGTTCACAAAAGAAACATAAGTTTCTTATAATAGGAAACAAAGTGATAAAACTGAAATTAAGGCACCCCTTTTATAGAAATGCAGTACTGTTAATTAGCTAAATGAAGTGGAAAATCCTGATTCTCTTAAGTTTTAGGTTGGGGTACATGTGTGTGTGGGGCGTGTGTGTGTGTGGGCATGTGTGTGTGGGGAGGGTGGGGATGGGTGTGTGTCTGTGGGTGTGAGTGTGTGCACATGTGTCTAAATGTGCATATGTGTATGAAAGCCTATGTCTCTTGAATTCTATTTCTTCACAAAGTCTTTATTACTTTAGATTACTGAGCCATGACCACTTCTTTATTATTTTATTTTACATTTGTATGTCCAGCCTGTACAATGTTAATACACAGGCATTTTGTGACTCCATCTGTCATAAAATCCCATTGTACTCATTAGTGGAAAATATAACGCCTACTTTGGATTTAAAAAAGTAATTGTGAATGTGGTAATGTATGCAATCAAGAGGAAAATTATAGCAATTACCCAGATTGTCTATAGAAAGTACCTTTTCTTAATTGGATGTTTGTTAAAATCACAAAATTTGTTCTAATTTACCTTCAAAATTGTCTTGATTGTCTAACCCCCTTTTTATATAGAATACATTTAAGGAAATATATATATATATATATATATATATATATATATATATATATATGTGTGTGTGTGTGTGTGTGTGTGTGTGTGTGTGTGTGTGTATTTATATATAAATTTCAAATTCAATCTATATATAACATTTTTATATACCAGAATTATTGAAAATTGCATTTTAGCATCACATTTTTTTTTTCTTGGTTCTTCGAGGTAGGGTCTCACTGTAGCCCAGGCTGACATGTAATTCACTATGTAGTCTCAGGGTGGCCTCGAACTCACAGCAATCCTCCTACCTCTGTCTCACGAGTGCTGGGATTAAAGGCGTGTGCCACTACACCCTGCTAGCATCACAGTATACACACATTAAAATGCCTTAAGTTATGCAGATATAACCCTAACCCTAAATAATAATTCAAAAGATTAAATAATGTTGCTAAGGTGTATTTGCTGAGCATGTGAATTATTGATGTATTCTAACATAGATGTACATGCATATTGTTATAGATTCTGGTCTCTAGAAGGTGAATGTGATCATGCATTTATCCAGCAATCATTTTAGAGTTACATTTCTTGCTATACACTTCCCTGATATTCATTATGTATGTCATAATAAGAGTAGGGTGTAATAAAAATATCAGTGGCCATTCTACAAGCTTACTGTAGCCTTCTGTTCATTATAAAGTAACCATGTACCTTCCTATTGCACATTATAAGACTCCAATTACATTGAAATATTCAGTGGGCAACATAAACCACAGAAGTAACATACAAGTGGAATGCTCACTTCATTCCATCATAAATGCAGTTACATAATTCTAGGCAAAGTGACATTGCTTTACATCTAGTGAACGAGCAGCCTTAGGTGGGAAGACTTACCATTCCACTTTTGCTATAAGTCAGATAGAGTGCACGCCTTTCCTGGCATGTGCATGTAAAACTTTGCATTTCATTCTACCCTTAAAGGAATCTGAGAACAGAAATCGACACAAGGACCCTCCAAAGTACACATCCAGGTTCACGTGCAATGATCCGTATGTTGCCCCCCCTTCTGTACCTTTGCAAATGTTTTCTTTGTTTGTTGAGTAAAAACACAATCATTCTTATGTCTTTAGACATTATTGTTTTATTCAAGGTTTAAACTAAACTTCTCCCAAGTCAATGTTAATATTGGTTAATGTTATTTACGAAGGCTTTCCCCAGCTAAATTCCTCTGGAATAATGATTTTCAATTTGCAAATTGTAAAAATTCCTGAAATTCTATATGGCAAAATAGATGTTAGATTATTATATTCTATCTTATTGACTATATTATATGTTATTATATTCAAGTTTCTCGGGAGAAGAATGGAGGTCTTCATAAGAGCAGCACTGGGACATGTAAGAATCTGTTCAGAGGGTTTCTGGGTAATATTTCACATCCTATAGTTCTTTCAATGAAGAAAATAAGAACTAGTAACAGACAAACTTCTCAGCACACATTGCACAGCATTTGACAGTAACACTATGTTTGAGAAGGCCAGGGTAATTGAGACTCTGATAGCTCTGCTTTTAAGTTCATGAATCAGAGTGTCATGCTGGCAATGAATTATTTAGTTCCAAATATAATTTACTCTATTCGACTGTGCATCAAGTAAGCATATGAAGACAGCACAGATAAAACATTTAGATCTCATTTTAAATGTTTTCTGACCTTACAATTACAAGGCAAAAGATAACAAATAGTGCTCATTCTCCTGAATTTTTTATGTTTCCCATTTTAAATTTTTATTGAGGAAGTAGATATCATTTAAGATCCATATTGTATGGGCATTTAAAGCAAATAAAATAAGTTAAGTCTACTCCTTTACCACAAGATCTAGACATACTCATTTTTATTGATTTATTATTTATTACTATTTTTGCTTGTGTTTAAGTCAACTTATTGAAAGATACATTCTCTAAACGGGCTATTGAAGACTTTGGATTGGATGTAATGAAGTATAGGAAGAATAAATGCCAGCTCTGTTAATGTATAAAGAGTGAAAATTGAAGGAAAAAGAGAAACTTACTATGACATGTAAGTTTCTTGGTTTCATAGCTGGTTTATAGAAATTCAATTTACCAAGAAAAGCCACAGCAAGAAGAATGTGAAAAGAACATATCCAGTATATTCTTGAAATATTTTTGGTGTCAAAAAATATCATTTCCTTGCACCAATTGAGATTAACTGGCATGGAAGAAATATCTAAGGTGACTATATTTGCTAATTCTTTGAAGAAACAGTGTCATCCATGTGCATGAAAGAGCATCATAAAATTTCACAGACAGTCGAGTTTTACTTTGGGGAAAATTTTTGTCTATAATAAAAATTATTCACCTACTGGGATTAGAGAAATTCCTGAGAAATAACTTTGTCTGCATATAATGTAGGTTCAAGAATGCAAATTTCCTGTGTCAGCTATAGTGACCATATGATTGTATAAAAATTGCCTTGATACAAAAATGTCCAGGGGGGACTGGGGAGATGTCTCAGAGGTTAAAGGTATTTAATTGAAAAACTTGACACCTGGGTTTGGTTCTCTAGTATACACGTAAAGCAAGAATCACGAAGTGGTGCATGTGTCTGGAGTTCATGTACAGTGGCAAGAAAAGAGTCCCCCGTGTTCTTATTCTCATATTCATTCATTCATTCTCCCTCTCTCTCTTCAAACAAATAAATAAAATATTTTTAAAAGCCCCAAGAAGAGGGCTGGAAGATGGCTCAATGATTAAAAGTACTTGCTGCATGAGAATGAGTGCCTGATATTTCCAGACTGACAAAAAAGCCAGATGCTCTACTAGGCATCTGGAATCCCAGCAAAAAGGGAGGCATGGACAAGAGAATTTCCCCTACACTGAGGAGCCAGCTAGCCTAGAGAATGAATGAATGAACTCAACAGTGAACAACAATGACAATGAGAGACTCTGCCTCAAGCAATGTGGAAGGCAGGGACAGATGGACACTGAAATCTTGTCCTCTGACCTCCATACATATTCCATGATACAAGTGCACCTGCAATCACATATATGAACACATACACATATCATATGTGCACACACATCATGTATATACACACACATGCCAAAACAATCTGAAAGAAGTGATAAGGTTATTCTACTAGACATAGAAGTGCATTAAAGTGAATGTTATTAATTTTAACCCCTTTTAATTTCATTTACTGTAATTTGAAACTTAATTTTATAACCAATGATCAATGTTATTCTGTTGATGATTTGCATGAGCCCAGGAGCGTCAATGGGGAAATTTAGAAGAGAGCTTCCAGCTGTTTAGTCAGCCATTAATTCTTCACTCTCCTTCCAACTATAATGGCTGACTTTGAACTTAAAGACTTATGTCGCTGTCCCCCAAAGAGAAACAGAGCAGACAAAAATGCAATAGCAAATGGTATTCATAAAGTGAAGTCTGCAATGTATTCCAGTAAATGAAGTTTTTATTTCCTCTGTCCTGAATCCTAAATGACAATTGTAAGATTGCCTTTCACTTTAATTTATGTTATGAAATTCTTTTTGTGATTATCCATGAGTTTTCACATGAGTACGCAATCATAATGAGAGCTGAACTCCAGCCATTTCATGACAAGTTATAAAACAATAATATACCTCTAAATGGGATACCACAGAAGATAATACTTTTATATCAGACGTGTGGTGACACCATGAATCATCTCAACATTCCTCTAGAAATGTGAATTTCCCCTTGGAGAAACTATAGTAAAAATGTACAGAGGACAATGCTACCTAAAGAAAACCAGTGTAACTCTGGAGAAAATAAAAGATCTGGGACTTAATTTTTTTAATCTAAATAATTTATTTATTTAAGGAAGAGAGATATACTGTGTGTGTATATATACATGCATATATAATTTACATATATATATTTATGCATTTATATATTATGTAAATTATATATGTTTATATATATATATATATATATATATATAGAGAGAGAGAGAGAGAGAGAGAGAGAGAGAGAACATCAGGGCCTCCAGATACTGCAAACTCCAGACGCATATGCCACCTTGTGCATCTGGCTTATGTGGGTACTGGGGAATTGAACCTATTTCTTAGGCTTTGCAGACAAGGGCCTTAACTACTAAGCCATCTCTCTAGCCCCACGCTCATCTCCCTCAATTATCCCCTCATGTTCACCCATGACCAATACTTATAAAAATCTGAGAATTTTCCAGGCATGGTGGTGCATGCCTTTAATCCCAGCACTCGAGTAGGCAGAGGTAGGAGGATCACCGTGAACTCAAGGCCACCCTGAGACTACATAGTAAATTCCAGGTCAGCCTCAGCTAGAGTGAAACCCTACCTCAGAAAACCAAAAAAGAAAAAAAATCTGAGAAGTTGGCATATTGTATAAAAATTTTAGAACCACTCTTGGTCTTTGGAGACTGTGAAGAAATAAACCTCACACATATTGATTTTTAGGAGCACATTTTTGCACTCTAAAATTTACCTTAATTTTAAGAAATGGGTTCAAGTTCATTTGATTGTGGGATTGCTTCTGACTTTTCTACATCCCTGGGTGGCAACAGTCAAAAAGAGCTAGTTTGTCTATACTCATAGCTCATGGACTTCAAGAATCTAACTGGAACTTTCAGTTTAGCGCTACTCTAGGCTGCCCTTGGATTGGCAGACAACCTACAAACCTTGCTTGGCTACAAATGGAAATGTCTTCCCCACAAATAAGGAAAGAGCCTGTTTCCTTGCAGGTGAACACAATGAAACACAAATTACACATCCAATACTGAGACACTTCTATAGAAACAGATATCTACTTCAGTTTTCAAGTCTAGTGCATTATTTATCTTTTCAAGACAATAGGAAATCATTTGCTATTACAAAATAGTTCCTAGTCACAGTTTTATGAAACATGACAGCTTTATGTTTTGCATCAATTTTAGAAATAATTATAAAAATACTTTTCCTTATTTTTAACATTATATATTTTTAATTGATACAGAAATTGTCATTATTACTAGTAAAAATGATAATTGGTATATGCCATGTATTATGACATACTTTCTTATTATTTCATTCAGTTCCTTTGAATCTCTTCATGGCATATGCTATTGTGTTTTCATATAATTACACTTAAATGTGGAGAAATAATCAATCCCATTTTCCAAGGGTTTATAAACTGTACATTTTCTTCCACAGGCTCCTTCTTCAACATTTCATTCATTTCTTTTGGTAAGGTATGGGAATCAGGACAGAGGTGATGTCTTTTTTTATAACCTACGAAAAGCTGATTAATTTTGGTTCTGCTTAGCTATCAGCAAAGAGCATACATTCCTTTCAGCCCCAACGCTGGCATTTTGGGCCCAGCAGTGACATAACTGTTGGTGCTCTTTGTGTGATTATCTAACAGCAACTGTATTATTTTCTCTAATCTACAGATTCAAGAGTTTTACTTTTATCATCAAGTTAAAATTGTAGCTTCCTAATTGCATGTTTTTACTACACTAGCATATTTTAAAGCCTATTTTCTTTAAATCAGAACAAATACTTCTTCCATTCAAACACTAAAGAGAAAAAATTTTTAAACCAAAGATTTGATTTCCTTTTGATGTTTAAGTTGAATTGAATAAACTGAATTTAGGGGCTTGGGGGCCTGTGGAGATAGCTCAGTTAGTAAAGTGCTTACTACTCAAGTATGGGACTCCAAGTTCTGGTCCCCACCACCCACAGGAATTCCATGCATGGAAGCACATGCCTAAAATCTCAACACCCAGGAGGCGGAGATAGGAGGATCTCTAGGGCTTGCCAGCTAGTCAGTGTAGCCAAACTGGTGAATTCTAGGTACAGTGAAAGATCCTGTCTCAAAAAACAAGGTGAAAGGCAATTGAGGCATCAATGACTAGCTTACACGTGCCCCTCACACATATGTGCATATGTATCCACACACATGTCCACACACATATGAACATGAATACATAAAGTTATGCACACCACACAACACACGCACACACACACACACACACACATCTGCACACGCACATCTCATATGCATGAAAAAAAAGAGTTTAGGGGTATGCTTCTACAGGCTGTAATTCTGCCATGAAGCATTTGGGCCATTTTGTCACTATTTTTATTAATTTTCAATTTACTCTGAATTTGAGGTCACTTCCCCAACTGGAGAAATGACCCTTAGGTCACATACAAATCTCAGAAACTCAGAAACTATACAATATTGTTTTAAAATGTTGTCTTCATTATTTTTAAAGGATTATTTTTTATCTTTTTTTAAAGACTTTTTTAAAAAATTTGTTTGTTTATTTATTTATTTGAGAGCGACAGAGAGAAGGAGACAGAGAGAGAGAGAAAATAGGCGTGCCAGAGCTTCCAGCCTCTGTAAATGAACTCCAGATGCATGCGCCCCCTTGTGCATCTGGCTAACATGGGTCCTGGGGAATTGAGCCTCGAACTGGGGTCCTGAGGATTAACTGCTAAGCCATCTCTCCAGCCCTATTTTTATCTTTACAATAGCTCAAATGTCACCAACAATCAAAATATGGTTTAAGTTTCTCAGTTTCCTCAGCAGGTCTTCAGAAGTTCTGGTTCTGTCTACAATCAAACAGCACAGAACCTTCATACTAGTCTTTCTATTGCTGAGACATAAAGCCTTTCTGACATCTCATTTCCTCTTGCCAGTGGATTTTACACTGGGATTTCCTGAAAAAAATTATAGGCAATAGATAGAATAATACTTAATTTTATTAGTATTAGAAAACTTACACTGGTTCAATGTTCACTTGTTCTCATTGAAACACAACCCAGAATTATCATTAGCAACTGCCCACATTCTATCTCCTGAAGAAAACTTTCAGCACAATTCTAATGAGTTATGCACACAGATACTCTGAATCTTCATTAGCACAAGGTTCTGAGAATACTGTCAATGCAATTTAAAATAGAAATAAGTGCAGGCAATTTTATTTTAATTTTTTGGGGGAGGGGACTAATAAGAAAGTGCTGTCAAACAGGGAAGTTGCCACAAATGAAAAAGTCTTGAAGAACGGGTTTGGAAGGTTTTATTAGCAGAGGGCACTGGAAAGTGCTGATATTTTCTCATTGGGAAATGCACAGGTAATTATGATCTCAAAAGAGCATGAATATGTCGTAGGTTGGATGAGTCATCTGCAGCCCTGTGCTTAGTACAGCTTTATTGAGTGTAACCTTTTGCACTTTGTGGTGTGTTTCTGAAAACTCATTTCCTTATCAAACCCAATGAAGTTTCATTTCTTTGGTTTGAGTTCTGACAGATAAGAAAGAGGGTCCGAAGTGTAAGCCGATGCTCATTCTACCCGTAGGAACAGCATTAAATTTGCATTCATTTCTCTCGATGCCATTAACTACATTGATATTAAATCACTCTACATTAAATACCGAGGCTTATTACTGGTCATGATAACACTGCAAACACTCAGTGTGAAAATATACTGAAACTGCACACCATGTCATGAAGTCCCCTTAAAATAAGCCCTGTTTTCCCTTAAGTAGCACAAGTCCATTGTAGAAATCAGGCTCTGCTGTGCTTACAAAAAAAGAAAAAGAAAAAAAGAACCAAGGCAAAATACTTTAACAAGTGACTTATGATCATATGAAAACTTATGTGTACTAATAATGAACAAACAGACAAACCCAAAGGCATCTTTTCTACTCCAGCCAAGTCTAAAGTCTACCTAAGATGATGAAAACCACATTCCAGGAAGCAATAAACTGGCTATCTCTGTGGTAGTTTGGTCACTGAGGACCACATGTATTAAAAGTGACCACAGGGCTGGAGAAAGGACTCAGTCAGTAAAGTGCTGGCCACACAAGAATGAGGGCCTGAGTTCGGATCCCCTGGACCCATGCCGTGGAGCATGACTATAACCCCAGTGCTGGGTGGAGAGGGCACAGAAAGGCAGGTCCCTAGGGAATGCTGGCATGACAATAATGCTTAAGAATATCATGCAACTTCAACCTGCTTGATTCCCCAGGACCCATGTTAGCCAGATGCACAAGGGGTTGCACGTGTCTGGAGTTCGTTTGCAGTGGCTGGAAACCCTGGCACGCCTCTCTCTGCCTCTTTCTCTCTCTGGCACTCTCAAATAAATGAATAAAAATAAACAACAACCCCAACAAAAAAGAGGGATGGAGAGAGAGTATATCCCCTTTCTAGTTCCGGGTAACATTTGCTACATTTCATAGACTGAAGCAGATAATACCTACTTGTATGTGTGACTGTGTTTCTGACGCATGTGTGACTACGATACGTAAATCTGTAGTCATTCCCACCCTCATTCTTCATGGGGCCCACCACAGGTTGTTTGGGATTACAGACCCGAGGATTCTTTTCACTTGCCAGCTATCAGCAGGGGCTGCTATTAGTTATAGATGTCAGTCAGATTCTTTTCCATGTAGCTCTCTTCTGCCCTTGTGTTAGCAACATTTCACTGAACTCTTCTCATCCATCAAATTGTAGACTTCCTAGCAGCCACTAGCCCCAGAAAAGCCTGTCATTTACAGGGCTTATGCAGGTAAGCCCCCTTCCCTACTGTCACATGACATAGACTCCCCGTACAAGCAAAATTCATCAAATTCATAGCTCTGCGTTCTATACAGGGAGCAGGAAGGCTCGGAGGATGTCTTACAGTTCTGTCCACCATGCAGAGGCACTGGACTGAGGGGCCTGCAATGGAAAGGAATTTCCTGTGGCCCAGGAGCAGGCGAAGAGATAGGGAAGTGTGCCGGCGAGCTTGTACACCTGGCCGGCGGATGTTGGAAGACCTCTTTTTGTTTGCCAAGTATGTGTTTAATGCTCTGATAATAAATGGGCAAATTTCATTCACAAAGGTTTAAGCATGTGGAATCGTTTTGAAACAGCTGCTCTGAGCAATGGGGGACAGAGTGTAACAGAGAAAAAGAGTATGGAAGGAATTTTGGTGGACAGTGCTGAGAGCCCAGTAGGTGACTGGCTCTGCCCCAGGAAAGCAGGAGCGTTTTATACATGGCAGAGCAGTCGTGAACCGAATGTGGCTGAGTATGCATAGGGAGAGGAGGAAGGACCAGGTATTGCTTGTGATATTTGTCCAGAAATTAGTCCGCTTCAAATAGAACTGGTTTACCCCCAAGTTCAGGCAAACATCTGAGGAAAAACATGTACTAAGCTATTGTTTTGTTGTTGTTCTTGTTTTCTTTAAAATAAGTATGAAGAGGGTCTGGAGAGATGGCTTAGCAGTTAAGGCACTTGCCTGCAGAGCCAAAGGACCCAGGTTCAACTCCCCAGGACCCAAATAAGCCAGATGCACAAGGGGGGCACACGCATCTGGAGTTTATTTGCAGTGGCTGGAGGCCCTGGCAAGCCTATCCTCTCATTCTCTCTACCTACCTATTTCTGTATCTCTCTCTCTCTCAAATAAATAAAATATTTTTTTAAAAGTATTAAGAGGATCACACATCCTTTGAATGTCAGGATTTTTCTGCTGGTGGTTAATGTCACTAAGTTAATTGTTTCTGAGATTTTTATAAACCACAGGAAGACAACTTTATCATCTTCCACTAGGCAATGAGGCAGACAGGTCATGGTTACCTTGCTAATAGTGAAGGCTTTCCTGATAATGACATTCAAACAACATAGAACACAGGGACAATTATTTTATCTGCCTTCACATTTTATTACAGATAAGAGATCGTGAAGAATGAGCCTGACAGAGACAATGGGTGATACCTCGTTTGTCATAAGCCTCGTGACTGCAGAAGCCTTGCGGGGAGAGCTTGCCCTTCACACTTCCCGCCCCGGTGCACACCGCACTGTGGCACAGTGAGAAGGAGAGCTTGCCGGGCGGGGTGTCACACTCTTCAATCTCACAGTCCGCACTGACAGCACGCTGCTTCAGTTTGGGTTTGGGCTGATGTTCTGGTTTGGTTTACTGCAGTAATTTTAGAAGAATGTTAAACAGGTTGCCATTATATAAGTGTATGGTTTTTTTTTTTAATGCAATTGCGATTCTATCTTTAAGTTTTGGTTTAAAAAATGAATTAAAACAAACGGGTTTCATATGCAATGGGCTCTTATTCTCTCATTGGATTTCTTATAAGATACTTTTAAGTATGATTTGAAGAAAGTTTACAATTTGTTCTTAGAATCTGAGAATTAACTGGAGTGGGAAATAAGGATTCTATATGTCTGCTTCTCTTAGGATTTTTCATTAATGTATTTATTATGGAAAATACATACTGTCATGTTAAGTGGTGCCTCTCAGATACTATATAACAGATCATATCACTAATAACAAGAACTTAGGGTCATATTTTGTTTAACACAAAACTGCCTAACCTCCAAGTATGCTGTTAGTGCTGCTCAACTTAACTGAGGGACGTGTGTATAAAATGTGATGAACCCCCAGCCGTCACCTGTTGTCAGCACGTGACCAGCGGTGGGCCTCACTAACTATCACCTACTGCGAAGCGAAGCTTTTCTGACCAAGGCGGAATGTAGGTAGCAGAGGTCTATGGGTATAAATATAAATGCTTGAAAGGCATTTTAACAGCATGCTCATTTAGTTAAAAACAAAAACAGTAATTAGTTTGCCTCTGGAACCTGGAACCTTCCTATCCATGACCTTTTGGTGAGGTTTACAGTACCAGGCATGAATTCCCTCCTGTGGAGTGGGTCTCAGAGCCAATCAGAAAGCTTTTTATTCCTCTCATAACAGTCATACCTCTATCACACCAGTAGGTAGACCTGGCCTCACATGTCAGCATTGTCACACGAAGGGTCCTCAGCTGGGTAAGGCCATCGGCGACTTTTCTCCTGTAGCAGCTTGCATAGCACTATGCATGCTGACCCTCAGGGAGGAAGCTATCAGCTCTGTTCCAGCTTAATATCTCTGTGCCCTGCAGCCAAAGCGCATGGCGTCTTCAGCAACATGGTCTCCCTGTCCACTTCGGGAGGGAATCCAAGACCAACGGTAATTACCTGTATTGAGATGACCGGGGCCTCCTTGACCAACAACTTATAGAGAGGTATCTCCCATCTAGCATTAGAAAGTTTTTGTTTCATAAGTTATGGCTTCTCAGAGTAGCATCATTCATTCATACAAGGTACCTCTGCCCAAACTCTTTTTCTTTTTAAAGTACCTTATAAAATAATTCATCTCAGCCGGGCGTGGTGGCGCACACCTTTAATCCCAGCACTCGGGAGGCAGAGGTAGGAAGATCGCCATGAATTTGAGGCCACCCTGAGACTACATAGTGAATTCCAGGTCAGCCTGGGCTAGAGTGAGACCCTACCTCAAAAAAAAAATTATAAAAATATATCTCTGGGTGGCTTTTACATGCATCCTTCATTTTGGATAACCTTCTTTCCCCCAACCTGCCCCACGTCCAATCTCAGTTTCAACATTCACATCCCAGTAAGCCCCTCACACTTCCATCACACTTGCCTGCCTATCCTCCCTTCTGAAGATCTCCCCCCTCCCTCATGGCTCCTTTCTTGCTTTTTGGTCTCTATGGACTTGTACTCCAGCCTAAACAAATAAATTTCAAACTTTGAAGATAAGATCCACATGTGAGGGAGACCAGACACTGTTTGTCATTCAAGCATGGGTCACCTCACTCGGTATACTTTCTACTTCCATTTTCTTAGAAATTTCATAAATTCGTTTTTTTCTGCAGCTAATAACATTATTTTTTTTTAATGTGTATCACATTTTCATTGTGAATTTGTGTGTTTTTGTTTTGTTCTATTCTGTTCTATTTATTTATTTGAGAGAGAAAGAGGGCAAGACAAAGGGAGGGAAAGAGAGGAAAGATGCACCAGGGCCTCCAGCCACTGCAATCGACTCCAGACGCATGTACCACTTGTGCATTTGGCTTATGTGGGTCCTGGGAAATTGAACCTTGGTCTTTTAGTTTTTCAGGCAAGTGCCTTAACCACTAAACAATCTCTGCAGCCCTCATGTGTTTTTTCTTAAAATATTTTTTATTTATTTGCAATGAGAGAGAGAGAAAGATTGAGAATGGGCATGTCAGGGTCACTGCAACTGAACTCCAGACATATGTACCACTTTGTGCATCTGGCTTTAAGTGGGTACTGGGAAACTGAACTCGGGCCAGCAGGCTTTGCAAATAAATACCTTTAATGGATGAGCCATCTCCTCGGTCCATTTTCTAGTCATCTGCTAATTGACATCTAGCCTGGTTCCATTTCCTGGTTATTGAAAACTGAGCAGCAATGGACGTGGGTGTGCAGTGTCTTTCTAGTAGGATGTAGTGCCTCCCTAACACACTACTGGACGTGGGTGTGCAGTGTCTTTCTAGTAGGATGTAGCGCCTCCCTAACACACTACTGGACGTGGGTGTGCAGTGTCTTTCTAGTAGGATGTAGCGCCCCCCTAACACACTACTGGACGTGGGTGTGCAGTGTCTTTCTAGTAGGATGTAGCGCCCCCCTAACACACTACTGGACGTGGGTGTGCAGTGTCTTTCCAGTAGGATGTAGTGCCTCCCTAACACACTACTGGACGTGGGTGTGCAGTGTCTTTCTAGTAGGATGTAGTGCCCCCCTAACACACTACTGGACGTGGGTGTGCAGTGTCTTTCTAGTAGGATGTAGTGCCCCCGTAACACACTACTGGACGTGGGTGTGCAGTGTCTTTCTAGTAGGATGTAGTGCCTCCCTAACACACTACTGGCAGTACACGAGTTGTTAAGGGAGGGGGAAATCGTTTAACTCAGTGGCACAGCTATTGATATGTTGCCCAAGCTCTGTAAATAACCTCACCCTCTATGTTCAAGCATGCAGACCTAATTAAACTCAGTGAGTCACAGAGGAAATAAAGACATGAAGGTTGGAGAGGGACTAGTTGAGAAAAAGAAATTCAACGGAAGCGGGGTGTGACGAGTGGGTACTGGGGGTTGAATGTGTTCAGAGTAATTGTATACATGCATGACTTAAAAAAAATTAGACAAATGAAAAAGGTATCTTTGGAATTTCTCCAAAGTTTCTTCAGCCTTTTATTTGTGAACCCAAGGAAATATTACAAAGAAATAGAAAACTAATATTGGCAAATGCAAATGAAATAATGTTTCATATTGTCAATTAAATGTTCCCATGTTAAGTATCATGACAAGTTCTCACTTCATTTTCTTAATATGACAAGGCAGTTATTATTATCTTTATATCTAAGAAGGAAGTGAGCCTCAAAAATGTTGGGCTACTTTATCAGAGTTCAATAGATTTGGAATTTCTATCCAAAGTATGTTTCAGTTTTCTCTTTAAGGAAAGTCATGTATAATTTCTCTGTCCCAAACTGTGTAATGGATTCCGCTGTCACTCGTTATAGCCAAAATGACGATCCTGCCCTCAAGATGAGCACTGGCCCGCCCTCAGCTCCTCACTCACTTCCTTCCCTGCCTCTCTCCCTTCAGCTACTCGCAAGCAAACGCCTGCCCCTCAGCTTTGCATTACTGTTCTGTCTTCCTGAATTCTCTTCCCACAAATATCAGCTTCCTTCTTTGGAAACAAATGTGACAAAAGTTTATATTTTTACTTGTGTGTCACCTCACCAGACAGGCTTTTAAACAGTGTTAATGTATCTGCTTTTCGAATTTGTTATAATACTTATTGATATACATCTTTATTTCTTACATCTCCTTTCTGTCTGCAAGAGAATAGGACTTTGCTTTGTTAGGTACAATGTTTCCCATGCTTAGAAGATCTTCCATGTAGTAGTCATTTCAATCCATGTCGTACTGTAGTAGTCATTTCAATACTGAATGAGTATGTGAATTATTAACATTTTATACCACAAGAGAGAGGTTGCAATGCAAGGCTGTGAAAGTCTCAAATTTAATCACAAAAAAAATGTAAGAGGAATTTGTTGCCATCCTCAGAATGTGTGGAGTAATATCACAGAAAAGGTATTATTTTCATGGATAGATGAAAAGACTTAATCCCCTAATTTTAAAATAATAATAATAATAATAATAATAATAATAATAATAATGACAAGAATAAGACAAGCATTAGGGAAAGGGCTGTATTTTGAATGAAGTAGAATCTTTTAAAGGAGAAAACAAAGTCAATAGAAGAGTTAAGTACAGAGAAAATTAAGGGGAAAGGAGGCCAAAAATATACAATCAATAAAGTAGCCAGTAATAGATGATGAAAGAGAGGAGAGGATTGTGCGTGTGACCTAAAGGGCTCCGAGCATCTACAGGTGATCAGGGTAGAAGATGCAAGGACACAGACAGAACAGCAGGTGAGGAATTGAGCTGGCAAGAACCCTAACCATTTCCTGGCAAGTATGAAGCCTCAATCTATATTTATGGTAATGTAGACTCCGTGAGGCTATGAAATTGAGAGCATATGGAGTAGGGAAAGAGGAGTAAAAAATGGAGCATTGGAAATTTGTTTAGATCCTAATACTTGCTAGGTACTTTTTTCAACCCTTGCATACATTGAAATGTCACTTGATATTGTGTGATATAGATTTATAGTTTTATGAATAAGGATATTGTAGCTCAGGAAAATATTCAACATTATGCTCAAGACACATTGGTTAATAAAGCTTGGTGGTCAAATCCAGATCTGTCGTTCACCAGTGTCCCTTCTCTGCCAGTCTCTCTCTCTAGCCCTCTGTGTCTTTCTTCGTCTCTTTGCCTCTGTTTTTCACTCATTTTTGTTGCTGGTCAGGTATTTGACATTTTCTGAAGTAGCGTATGGTAAGAGAAGAAAAATGTTTATCCAAAGAAAAGAAAAATGTGCATCTGGAAAAAGAACCCACAAAAGTTCCAGTACTGTTTGACTTTTACCTAAGTATTTGAGGCATTTTGTCTTTTGTGATATAGAATCCCCTCAATATATTATGGGGTACATCCAAAAACCTCATGGTAAGTTGGAAATCTAAGTTGAAAAAATGCTTAACATACTGGCAACATAAGTTAATGTAGCCTACCTTAAACATGTCTGGAACACTTACATCCCCTACATTTCTAGTTTCATCTAATAAAACCTTATTTATTATTATTTTTCAGGTTTTTTTGGTGTATGCGTATGTGCATAATTGTGTGTGTGTGTGTGTGTGTGTGTGTGTGTGTGTGTGTGTGTGTGCAGCTGCATTGGATGCCAGAGGACAACCTGAGGTGTTATTCCTTTCTTGTGTTATCCACCTTTCTTCAGACAAGGTTTCTCATTGGCCCTGGAACTTGTCAAGTAAGCTGAATTGCTTGGTTAGTGAGCGCCAAGGATTTTCCTACCTCTTTCTCATTACTGTGAATACAAGTGTGTACAACCACGCTTTTATTTATTTATTCATTTATTTATGAATATTTTATTTTTATTTGTCAGAGAGAGAGAGAGGGAGAGATAAAATGGGTACTCCAGGGCCTCTAGCCACTGCCATCCAATTCCAGACACCGTGTGTCACCATGTGCATCTGGCTTATGTGGGTCCTGGGGAGTTGAACCTGGGTCTTTAGGCCTTGCAGGCAAACACCTTAACTGCTAAGCCATCTCTCCAGCCCTTATTTATTATTTGATGTGGCTTCTGGGGGTCAAACTCAGTTTTTCATATTTGCCAAGCAAGCACTTTACTGAGTGAATTACCTACCCATCGAAAAGCTTATTTTTATAAGGAAATGTTACACATGTCATGTGCAGATGTGTGAGAACTCACACACATATACACACATACACACACACACACACACACACACACACACATACACACAAGGGTCCATTATAGAAATGATGAGATATAAAGCCACCAAACTCAATGTCCAAAAATTGTTTGCAAAACACTATATAGTAGAATGTCAGTTTTCCATTCTTAGTATTGCATGTCTGAGTAGAAACTGAGACTTCCCCAATATTGTGAGAGATTATTGTACTGCTCATTGCCAGCCTGGGAGAACATCAAAAGTCAAAATGAGAAGTTCAGTTTCTACTGAATAAATATCGTTTTGGCACTATTGTAAAACTGAAAATTTCTAAGCAAAATCATTGTTAGTGAGGACTGTACTTGAGGGCTGTCATGTCTTCATTGAGACATGGTCATACATGATTATTTCCATCCCATGCTATCTCTCTCCATCCACTGGAGGTTGGCAATGTTTCATATATATTCACATCTCTAACACAGCACAGTGTCTTGTACACAGAAGATAGTCAAATAATATGCTTTCTAAATAGTTCAAAATATAAAAGCAAGACAATGTGTATAGGTATCTGGTATCACCCTTGGAGATTTCTATTGTTAGGGATTAGATTCAGAATATCTTAAAATATTTGAGTTAAAACTATATGTCCTCTATTAGCACATAGATATAATGGTTAATTTTGACCTTATGGAACTGTTTGTAGCTTTTATTCTACCTTCAAGATATAATGCTTTTGTTCTCTCTTTTGCAACTCTTTTACTCTAACCTCTTTTGGTTTTTAATTCAACCCCTTTTACAAGGAAATAATTTGTAATTCGTATTAGAAGAGAGAAGACATAAACTTCCAATTCATGTGATTCAAGTCAGAAGCTATTTTATGATTATCTGGCTCTGGGTCAAGACATTGTCTTCTCAGAAGCACTGGTCAATGAATCATGTCTAAGTTACATGCTAATTTCCATGATGATAAGGTTGGGCCTTCTCTGAAGATGAATGGACCTTTCAAATGGTACCTGTGCAGATGAAATTTATCAAGAGTATAAACTCCAAAAAAGGCTATTTTCTTTTGCTAATGATGGACCATTTTATTCACTCTTTTTATGATGAATGACTGAATCCATAAATTTAAAAACACAGCATGAACTTACATATCTATTTCTTTCAGTTGCCTGTTTTGGAATGTTTTAAAGTCCCTTACTGCCTTTTTAAATTTTCTGGGTTGTTCCTGAGGACTCCTCACTTAAGATTTGTGTGCCTGCTGTGGGAGAAGTGTATGGAAGATGGTCAACTGATTCCTCAAAAATAACTTACCGATGCCATAGTAATAATGACTTAACAAAACTTGAGACCATCAGACAAGACTATAAGTTTTAAGTATTACCTAATTATTTTGATTATTTCATTATTATTTTATTTATTTTATTGAATATTGTAATGGAAGCAGGGGTGAGGGGATAAAAAAGTATAACCTGTGTGTGTGTGTGTGTGTGTGTGTGTGTGTATATATATATATATATATATATATATATATATATATATAGTCACCATATGTTTGTCTGCTACCTCTGCAGGTTTAAGGAAGAAACAAAATTTAGTCACTAAGTACAATTTTGTCACTTGGACTCTCAAACAGACACAAAAATAGACTCCTCCATTGGCTTTTAAAACTATATGTTTAGGGGCTGAAGAGATGATTTAGCAGTTAAGGTGTTTACCTGCAAAGCCTAAGAACCCAGGTTTGATTCCCCATCACCCACATAAGCCAGCCAGATGCACAAGGTGGCACTGACATCTTCAGTTCATTTTCAGTGGCTAGAGGCCTTGGTGTACCCATAATCTCCCTCCCTCTCTCTCTCTCTCTCAAATAAGTAAATAAAATAAAAAATACATATTTAGGGACAGGGATATGGTGCAGGAGCTAAAATTATTTGCTTGCAAAGCCTGCAGGCTTGGGTTTTATTCTCTAGTACTCATGTCAAGTCAGATGCATAATGTGGTCCATGTAACTGGAGTTCATTTGTAGTAGCAAGAAGCCCTGGGCAACCCAAATTCATATTCTCTCTCTCTGTCTCTCTCTCTGTGTATGTCAATTGCTCTCATAAACAAATAAAAATATCAAAAGTATGCACATTTAATATTTTCTTAAGTTCAAAATTATCTTTAAGGAACTCAATAAATAGACGCCATGTGCCCTGCATAATGGCCTTTCAGCATGTAGATTTGGGTCCTTCTTCATCATAGTACATTTTTCTTTTATTCTATTTTTGAGTTACATTTTACATTATTTTACAACTTTGTTTCTGCTCAACAATTAACTTTATGTACAAATCTCTTATCACCTTATGGTGGGTTGAATGTAAAATGGCCTCCATAGATACGTGTGTTTGCTCCAGCGCCAGTTGGTGGTGCTGTAAGAGAAGGCCGTGGAACCTTTAGGAGGTGGAACTGAATTAAAGGAAGCATTTCACTGGGGATAGGCCTTTAGATGTCTAGCACAACCCTGCTTGATAGCGCTCTCTCTACTTCCTCTCTGCTGATGTGCCAATGTGACGTTGGCTGGCTGTTCCTGCCCTGACAGACTTCCTCTCCAAACTGTAAGACACCTTAAACCTTTTCCCCCTAAGCTGCTTCTAGTTGGGTATTTTGTCCCAGCAGTGAAAATGTGACTGATCTATACCTTTCTCCTCCGATTTTCCAAGTCTTTCTTCTGTACTGCTATTCAACTTTTCTGTAGTACCCTAATTACTGCACCCAATGGTGCATGGCTTGTTTCCTACACTATTTAATTTACTTTTCAAATTTCAGCATTTAAGTTATGATTTCATTCTACCACCAATCTTCCTCATCCTGCTGTGAAATTATAGAAAAGAAAGCAGATTGGATTACAGACTTGGAGTATTGGACTGGTAGTGTGTCAAATATGCCATTAATCATTAATCTTCTAGAGAAATATTAACCTTCTTTCATATTTCATTTTCTAATAATACAAAAAGACTGTCATATATCCACAAGAACTGACCAAGCATAGGCATAAGTTCATAAGACAAAATGCCCAAACACCAGAAGAAATGCTGGTCTTTCTACTGAGTGATTATTATTACCAGTATACATATTGAATTTATATTTATTATTTTTATATATTTATTATTTTAATTTATTTATTTGAGAAAGAGAGACAGAGGCAGATGGAGAGAGAGAGAATGGGAGACAGCAAGAGAATGTGAATAGACACACCAGGGCCTCTAGCCACTGCAAAAAAAAAAAGCTCCAGAAACGTGCACCATCATGTCTATCTGGCTTTTGTGGGTCCTGGGGAATCAAACCTGGGTCCTTAGGCTTCACAGGCAAGCACCTTAACTGCTAAGCCACCTCTCCAGTCCTACATTAAATTTATAACTATTCTCAAAAGACACGATGCAGGCAAAGTTTTCCAGTGCAAAACACTAGTAAGCATTAGGAAAGACTGAAATTAATATATCACTCAAAGTTATGCAACCAGTAGAGTACAATTTTGCTAATGGTCAGAATATTTATGCAAAAAGAGAATTTTCTAGGTTTATGCCCCAAAACTCACAAAGAGAATTTTAATATTCTACAGAATTAAATTGTCCCTTACTAGAATGTAATTTTTTGTGCAATGTTACCAGTAGGACAAAATAACTTCCCTCTACATAGAACATTGCAAAAATATAGAAAAGGTGCTTAAATCCACACCAAATGATGATAGGAAGAAAAATGGAATCGAATCAAAAATACAGGAGTGAACAGTCCTGCATGTTATTCTCCTCCCATATTTCTTCATCATGCAAAAGGCATTTAGTATTTTTTTTTTTTACCTCCTGATACATTGTTAGAGTTTTAGGATCAAGGTCACATATTATTGAATGACAATGAGCTTCAGAGACAAATACATCTGTTGCAAATGCATGCCCTTACAATGAATATCAAATTCATACCACAGACATAAATCACTTTTCAAAATGAACGTTACTTTGAATTATTGAGTGGAACAATGTGCAAAGAAATAGTGAGACAAATTCTTACCATCTAATCAATACTGAATATTACTAGGGACAGCAGTTAGGATCATAGTCACTCATGAAAGAGTTCCTCGGAGATGACCTTGAAACTGTGAACCGGATGCTTTCCAGTGTTCCTAACCAACAATACTCCCTTTCTCTCTAAGGCGTACTTGTAAAGCAGTGGGAGTGTGACCTCTACCCTGCCACACCACAGGAAACGTAACCCACAGTGCGACTGAAGCCCGCTCACACACTGGAAAGTAACACGAAGTTATTTCCTTCTTGAAAGTATCTTAACTAGTTTTAATTCTATAACATTTTTTACTCTCTTAATTGAACTGAACTTATATAGGATTAAATGTGTGTGTGTGTGTGTGTGTGTACATGTGTGTGCATGTTCATGTGCATGTGCTCACACTTGTATGGAGGTCAAAGAGCAAGCTGGGGGTATTGGTCTACCTTTGTTTGAGACTTCTCTCTCTAGAATTTTGTTTGTTTGTTTGTTTGTTTGTTTGTTTGTTTGTGCTGCCAGGAAGGCTAGTCTAGTTGGCCTGTGAGCTTCTAGATTATTTGGCTTCACCTGTTACTGCCCAGATGCATGCACAACTATGCATCCAGTTTTATGTGGATGCTGGGGATTTGAACTCTGCTTCTCAAGGTTACTGATCCATCCATCCATGAGTTCCTCATGCCCCAGATCTTAACTGTGACTTATGTAACAGTAGTCTTTCTCATTCTCGATCCTCAAATGGATACCAGAGCTGCAGAAAGGAAAACTGAGAAAGAGCCCTCAGAGCTAGAGATCATCAAACCTACCATCTCCTTGACTCAGAAACACAATTAGCCCACCTAGTGCTGGAAGGCACTATGTGACCTGCTGGGGCAAAGTGGCCAACATCTGTCCAAGCAACTCAAAGTCTAAGCAACTCAGAAGCAAACAGCCTGACGTGATGCTCATACAAGGGCAGTAGTGGCACACAGCCATGGTGGGTAACCAACTGGTCTTGGATTGGCTAACATACCCAATCAGTGGAAAGGAAATCATATCAAGAACTGGGAAACAAATTAGAATCATACTCAGATAACAATTATTCTGCTTTCAATTGTCAATCTCCCACTAATCTTGGGTTATAAGAGGGTTGACACCCCTTAAATTCTCTCTAAATTAATAATGGTTACCTCATTTAACCGGCACTGCCTTCACTCTCCGTTGGAAAATCTGCTTCTTTTTTTCAGATGGGAACTGGACCTGAGGAGATAAATGACCCAGCGCACTCCACCCTGACCCCAGCTGAAACCACAGGGGAATTTGGGAAATGAGCAAGAGTGCTGCTTTCTTAGTGAATCTGATACCAGCACAAGGGTGAAGGAGATAGACACTGAGGACACTCAATGCCTACCAAGCCAGTGATCCAGAGGCTCCTAAGTGACCATCACTGAAGCAGACTTAAAATGCACTCAACATGGCTCAGGGAATTTTGTAGAAGAGGGGTCAGAAAGATTGTCACAAGTTGAGACATTTTTCACAGAGCCGTCTCCTCCATAACTGCATGCCCCACAATCCCCATGGGGTTGACCTGCCTCTTTAGAAAAGGGGCAGGGAGGAGGGAAAGGATGGTGCCATCATGTGTTGTTTACATACTAAATGTGTCCATATCTAATAAAAATTTAAAAAAATAGTAGGGGTAGAAAATATTAGGCAGAATTTTTTTGAGTACAACACTGGTCACCTTGTCAAGATTTAGGATTTTTTGTTTTGTTTTGTTTGGTTTTGTTTTTGCTTGTTTGTTTCCACCACAGGACTACAGGAGAAAATGCAAAGGGAGAAGGATGGCAGCAAAAGGAAAACATTTCCTGCAGAGAGCCAGAGGCAAAATGAATCCAAGTTGGAGAAGACTTACCCTGGTTGAACTAAAGCCAGAGCCAACCTGTATAAAGCCTGTAAGATCATTAGTCTAAGAAGACTGCCCGAGGCATTCCACGGGGAATGTACTGTCTCAGTTCTTACACAGGTGAAATCGGACAAGGTCAGTACTTGGTTCAGATTCACACCTGCTACATCTTTTCCTTTGAGCTGCTGAGTGTGACATTCACCTTAAGATCAAACCACTATCACTAACAGGTTCTCTCACATCAAACTACAGTTTCTTTAGACACATGTTTGATGAACTAGAAAAAATGTTGTTATTAAAAATTTAGGAAGAGGTCCCTTCCATTGTAACGTAAAGAAAGCTATTGTTACTCACTCAGTTAAAGAAAGATGACTACATTTTTTTCATATTACATGTTTTTTTTTGAAGCTAGTCCAACAGACGGGCCCTTTATTTATGAGATGGAGTGAGAGCAAGAGCAAGAGCAAGAGTGAGAGTAAGAGTGAGAGAGAGAGAGTGAGCAAGCGAGCAAGAGAGAGAATTGGTGCTCCAGGACCTTCAACCTCTGCAATCAAACGTCAGACGTATGCACCTTGTGGGCACGTGCAACCTTGCAAACTTACATCACCTTGTGCTTACGTGGGACCTGGAAAGTCAAACATGGGTCCTCGGGCTTCACAGGCATGCACCTTAACGGCTAAGGCATCCCTCCAGCCCTCTATGTTACATTATAATAGCTTTAGTTTTATAACCCTCCTGGAAGAATTGGGAATTGGGTAGGAAGAAGTACAAACAGTCTCACTCAAAGGCCTGGTAAACCATCTGCAAGAAGTGGCGGCTCAGGCTGTATCACAGCACGTGACAGGACAAGACCGGCAGCAGCGTCGATTTCTTGATAGGCAGTGTGTAGTGACCAGCACATGGTCATCATTGGGAAGTAGCCCCTAAGTGGATGGAGAGTATGAATGTACGGTCATACTGTAAAGACTGGGAAGTACTTAGCAGCATCGGGAAGAAAGCATGGAAAACACCGCAACATTCTAGTCTTCAATGAGACTGTGAGGAGCATGCACAACTTAAGAGTCCTTGGAAATGAGGGGCACAGTAGACTCGCAAGGCAAAAAAGTTGTACTTGTAAAACATGATCGAATAAAGACCCAGATTATTAAAAGAATATCCTAAGACAAAACCAACTCTAAAGGAACAAGAAAAATTCAGCAGCTTAGATGACTTACATTTTCTATTTGATAAATAACATTAACCATGACTAATACTTGTCACTTGATATATGCCTTACTCTGAGTTGTTACGTAAATAATATTTAATTTTCAAAAGACAAAGCACACATCACTACTGCCGTCTTGCAGACTGGAGCTCGGAACCTGGAAACTGTGAAGATCACAAAGCTCACAAGTGGCAAAGTCAAAGTTTGACCAGCAGAGCTCCAAAGTTGAGACAGAACGACCTCTTCTGCCTACTTTTAACAAGGAAGCATTCAATATAAGGAGCTGTGTAGCTCCCAGGATCCGTGGGAGTTAAAGCCTTGGCTCTCGGTCAACTTTGTAAGACAGCGGCCAGAAGAATACGGCAGGACTGACTGGAAATTGACCCAAAGACCGGAATGCAGGTCACATTTTCTTGGCTATGATGAGAACTTTGTTTCACTGCTGCTCACAGGAAACCTTCTGCCTCTGCCAACAGCCCTAACAGACTTATCTCCCAGTTCACCTCAGAAACAAAGACTTCCGAGCATCTCTTGGATAGACTAAAGACAGGGACAAGGGTGGGTGAAAGAAGAGACTTAGGGTATAAAATGAAAGGAAGGCCTTACTCTCAACAACACGTAAACACCTGGTGAAGTCTCCTTTACCTCTTGAACCCAGGCTATCTGCTTTCCTTATACAGCCTGCACGATTCCTCAATGCTACTATCATGCAGAAGAAATGACCCAATGCAGCCTGCAATGGGGTTCACGCCTTTAACACCAACACTTGCAAAGCTGAGGTCTGAGAATTGCTGAGAGTTCAAAGGCAACCTGGGTCACAGAGTGAGTGAGCTCCATGTTAGCCAGGGCAAGAGTGAGCCCTGCCTTAAAAAGAAAATAAAAAGACCCAATGAATGGTGGGTGGGTGGCCTGTGTGTGTGTGTGTGTGTGTGTATGCTTCCTGAGGGATCCTAAGTTTATAATCTCTTCGGAACCCTGGAACTGGTTTGTTACAGAACATCAGGATTAATCCAAGCCAGACTAAACCTTAGCAGCCGATCTCACTTGTTTCTATGTATGCCAATAACATTGGTAGATGTGTTTATAGTTTACTGGCAGTTTCTTTCTTTCTTTCTTTCTTTCTTTCTTTCTTTCTTTCTTTCTTTCTCTCTCTCTCTCTCTCTCTTTCTCTCTCTCTCTCTCTTTCTTTCTTTCTTTTTCTTTCTTTCTTTCTTTTATTTTTTGAGGCAGGGTCTCCCTCTAGTCCAGGCTGACCTGGAACTCACTTGTAGTTCAGGCTGCCCTTTAACTCACAGTGATCCTCCTACTTCTGCCTCCTGAGTGCTGGACTTAAAGGTGTGCGCCACCACGCCCAGTATTGTTCTCTGTATCTATAAAATTAGAAACAGAAAGACTGTAACATTTCACAGGTGCCACTGAACTCAGTAATCATTACATACATGCGAATGCTTAGCAAACACAAAAAGGAGCCTGCAACCAATGGACATACCTTCCAAATAAGTTCCAAATGAAGAGAATTTTTTTCTTAAATTTCAACTTTTAGCAGAAAACCTTATACTTCCACTGAATATATTCCACTTCGTGGATTCTTGATATATACATCTGAGAAAGTCCAATACCCTGCTTAAAGATCTCAATGTGATTTGTAAGCCTCTCAACCTCCTTGTAAAACACTTCTTGCTCTCAATCAATGCCCTTTGTACCAGCCAAGATATTGACTGCAGACTAGAGAAATGTATTCACAGCCACACTGTGACAAAAGAAAGGCTGGGGAGAGATAATTAGTGTCCACCAAACACTATTACACAGTACATAGGTGTAGTACTCTAGAATTTCAGAGTTTGTAACTTAGTATTACTAAGGCTTAAGTACTTTAACCTGACATTCTCTGTAGGAAGATGGCGTAGATGTCATTATTCAACAGCTACATTAATTTACACTTTTAAATTTCCTATAGTTTAATTCAAACCCTCTCATGGACATCTTACCATAAGAAGTTGATATTTCATATCATGACAGTCCACACACTTAGTGAGCCTTTCCTCATGTAGGTGTTGTTAATCTTGTTCTAAAATTGTATTTCTCTTATTCCCCATTAGTTAGAAATTTAAGACAGACAATTAAGACAATTCTCTTTCAAAATATTTATTTATACAACAGTATAAGAATACTTGTGATAACAATATCCCCTTGTTGCTAGTAGCTGTTAATGGAAGAATAAAAGTAACATTACACATTTTATACTTTGTTAGAAGCCAACAATAGCTAATATAACCTCACAGTATGTTTCCAGTGATAAAAGGAACAAATTTATCGCAAATGTAATGAACAACAGAGGAAACAAAACACTTGTGACAGACAGAATAATAGTTCTCTCCCCAAATCCACACCCCAATTGTTAACACCTGTAATAAGTTATGAACCATATCAAAAATGACCTTGCAAATGTGATTAAATAAAGAACCCTGAAGTAGATAGAATATTCTGGATCATTACATTTGGTTTAATATATATATAAAAAAACAACTAGTGGCCTCTACAGGAGGGAGGTGTAAGGGTGAAAGTAAGGAAAACTATGCAATGACAGAGGAGAAAGAGAGAGAGAAAGGAAGAGAGAGATCATGTTCCAGATTTTGGAGATGGAGGAAGAAGCCTAGATTCATAGACTACCGCTGGACTCTAATGGCAGTGGAACAGGCAGGGAAACGGTCTTTCCCCCTCAAATTTCCCGAAGGAATTCAGGTCTGATTTTTATTTTGATGTTAGGACTTCTTTTCCCCAGAAATACAAGATAATGTGTGTTGTTTAGGTTACTAGGTTTGAGGTAGTCACTTGACTACTTTTTCAATTTTGATGTTTTGAAAATATTAATGGAAATTAAATTAAGCATGTTAAAATTCAGATTAGATTTAGCAGAAACAGATTTGAGGTATATAAGTATTGCAAATTTCTTTGGGGTGAAAAGACATCTCAAACTGCTAAGATCAAAAAGTAGAAATTTCTCTCATTCAACAATGCAGAATAATAAAACAATGAAGAATATATGTAAGTATATTTTTAAGTAGAAGAACAGATTACTGGGGGTGGAAAGGCCTAAGTGAGGTCAAGAGAAGAGGTTGAGTAAAGGAAGTGTGATGACAGGGTTAATTAAAATCTAAGAGGGTATGAATAAGTCATATGGAAACCTACTTTTTCAGACAATGGTGCACCCAGAAGCCATAGATTATTACTAGAAAATTTTCAGTGCCAGGAATTTGATACCTTCCAGTGAGTTGTTAGCCAGGAAGATCCCTAATGGCCCCCAAAACATTACAAGCCATTGCCAAGCCTCTTTGTTTCCCACCAAGATTGCTGAAGACTCCACATGCTTGGGCTGCAAGGTCACTGAGAAATCTTGCTGAAGCTGAGTTGAAAACCTCCTCCATGTAGACCAGCTCACAAAGAAACAAAACAAAGCAACAACAACAACAAAAAAAAAAACTGGAAAAACCTATGCTTCATGTATCTCCATGGAGAGAGAGAAATCATCAGTGGAGATAAACAAGAGTGGACACTGCAGCCGTAAGTTTGTCCAGCAAGGCCAAATGAGCCAATGAGTGCAATAGTGGCATGTCTGTTATGGGGAAAACCAACTGCTCCTAATCGGACTGGAGGCACACTCCCCAGGAGGGAATACTTGACAGGGGAAGTCATGAACCATAGGGATGTAAGGCCTTCTGGTGTCTGGCTAAATGCATATATTGTGTTCAACAAACTGCCCTGTAAGCACTTCTCACTTTTGGTTAGAGAACCTTTTCTTTTCAGAAAGTGGTGACCTTTAGGATGACTCAAAGTCACCATAGTGCTGAGAAGTGACAGAGGAGTGCTCAGCACTGAAACATCTCTATCACACCCTCCAAGGCTCAGGGTCCATTGTGGAAGAGGTGGCAGAAAGAATGTAAGAACCAAAGGAAGGGTAGGACTCCTTATAATATGCTCTTACAGACACAAGATGGCCTGGATAACCATGACTTTGCAGTGCCCAACACTACTTATACAAGACCACCATAATAGGAGGAAAAGATGATGACATCAAAATAAAAGATAGACTGATTGAGAGAGGGAGGGCATATGATGGAGAGTAGAGCTGTGAAGGGGAAAGTTGGAGGGAGGGAATTATCATATTTATTGTTTATAATCATGGAAGTTGTCAATAATAATATAAAAATGTACTCCAAAAAAGAAAGAAAATGATATGGGGCTGGACAAATGGCTCAGCAATTAAGGTACTTGCCTGAAAATCCTAACAATCCAGGTTCATTTCCCTAGTACTTACCTAAAGCCAGATGCACAAAGTGGCACACACATCTGGAGTTCATTTGCAGCAGCTAGAGGCCCTGGAACACCTAATCTCTTTGTCTCTCTTCTATCTCTCTCTGCTTTCAAATAACTAAATAAATAAAAATATTTTTAAAAGAATATTATAGTCCAATGTTACAACTGTTACTTTAATGTTATTATTAATTTAAGTAAAAATTATATCTATCTGAAAATGATAGAACACTGACACTTGCTAGGTACTTTTTTAATTCAGAAAGAATAACTATATCTCCCCAAGAATATCATGGCAAATAACTAACAATGAGGACTATTTTTATGTTTTCAACTATTTTACTGATTGTCCTCCATTTTATTGATCTCATTGTAGCCTTTGTCAGGCATAACCAAGAGATAGTTACAGCAAGTCAAATGAGAAAAACATATGTATAAATAATGCTTAAAAGAATCTTGCTCAAAAAATGCTTTATTTTCCTATTGTTTTAATCATCCCAAAACAAGCCATATAAGCATTTAGTATTTTCATTTGCGAAATCAAGTACCTTTCATCTTGCAAAGACAGAAGGTAGTTGTTCTTTTAAATTATAGCAAAATAGGAAGAAACTAGCCATTAAATAGGAGGAAGCTGCTGAAAGGACATAACTCCCATCTAAGATAGCTGTCAGCAAATAGTGCAGATTTCTGTGAGTTCTCAGAAGGCAGAATATTTTATCTGTCTATGCATATTTTACTTAGATACTAATAATGCCTCTTCAGCTACATGAAGACCTGAAATAAAAGTCACCTGCAGTGCAGAGTGAAATCAGATTCCTTTTATCCAGGACACTAATTTGTGGAAAAAGGAGTTCTTAGAGAATGGACCCACAGAAATGATGAATTGGGACTTGTCCCTGCGGTGTATGCATGCACGGACCACCCTCAAGCACACTGACACTAGACAAAATGCACTAGAATCTTGGAGTGGAGGTAGAGGAGGATTTCAGGCAGCAATAGAATGAGACATAATGTGATAATATTATGGGATACCATTCTCAGGATAGCACGATGGATTCAAACCGCCTTCCTGAATCTGGGAGGTGACCCGCTGAAGGGGTTGGCACGCACTAATCTCATTAAGAGTAGTATTTATTTCAGGAATTTGTTCTCATTAATCATATCACTGGGCTGGATTCAGTTATATCTTCACTTTCCTTCAATATATTTTTGTAAATCTACTCCCATTTAAGTGTTCTTTGGTTTAGTGTGGCAGCGTGGCTACTCCAACACTGAGCGCAAGATAAAAATGCGAAGAATATGGTGCCCTGAGTTCCAAAGGCACAACGGAGAGTGATATGTCAGGAGAACACACACTCACTGCTGAGTTACAGGGCGCTAAGGTGCTTTTCTCCTCTAGTTAAAAGGGTTCCACATCGGAAGTGGAAACTTACAAGAGGCCGTGGAGAGCCACCCTTGTGCATTTCCATGTTGCCAGTGCACTCATTCCATGGTGGGTAGATTTCTGTCAAAGCACACCTCAAGTAAAAGCCACACGCATGAT
Source organism: Dipus sagitta (assembly GCA_036346955.1). NCBI lineage: Eukaryota > Metazoa > Chordata > Mammalia > Rodentia > Dipodidae > Dipus > Dipus sagitta. The sequence continues at coordinate 7,203,842 of CM070783.1, read as the reverse complement.
AACATTACGGAAACCCAAATCGCAATCACAGTGAACTTACTTTGAAGGTTATAGTTTCATTTAAAGGCACTTATACATGACTCACCAATATCTTGGTATTTTGTGCTCCAGATACTATGAATATTCATATTCATAACAATTTGGTATAATTTGTCAATCAAACATATTTTTAGGCTAGAATATGACATGGTACCAATTCCAAACCAGCCCTGACTGACAAGGAGATTCCTGCAGGACTGTGGAATGGGACTAAGATGTGGGCTCCTGAAGAAGGTACCGCCCCCCTTCCCTGAAGCAAATCTATCACTGAGGCGTCTCCCCTTTCCCGCTTTGAGCCAACAAACTTTTCTACTTTTACCTTGCATCTTCAGTTGGGCTCCTTTCTCTGGTTTCTTTATGATAATTCATGAATGAATTATTTAGGTCTCTGGTGTCTTAGCAAGTACTCTTTATTACATACAGGGCTATTTCTTTGTCTTACCACTCCTAAGCTTACAGTCTACACCCCTTGCATTCTGCTTTCATAGTTCACGTATCCACAATAGCTTCCTATGCACCTTTTCGTCGATAACTTTACCTGCTTTCAAAGGCCAATGTCATTCAAGCTCTCCAAACATTGGCAATTAGACTTTTATTGCTGGACATCAAAAAGAAAAAGAAATGGTTATGGCACTGAAACTTCTAAGTGACCCTTTTTCCAATAACAAAGCACTTCCTCTTTTTCACGGATCATGCATCATAAAGGCAGGATCATTGATGTTTTTCACTCATTCATTTCTGCAGTTGATGCCAACGTCTTCAAATTAACAGCATGCTATTACAACAGAAATGCTTTAAGTAGATCACCATGTCAGTTAGGAATGATTTTCCTTGTTATGATAGCCTTCACACTCTTTTATTTATTTATTCTATTAACAACATATTTTGTATGGATAGACCTTGTGTTTGTTCCCTCTTTTCACTCGTCCCTGCCCACATTCCTCCGTGGAGTTGCAGGTAATCCCTATGGGGTTGGCCTTCACACTCTTTAATGAGAAAAATTCCTATAACAAAATTTTTAAATGACATTTAATTTTTAATTTTACACAAAATATGCAGAGTCCAACTAGGAATTGGATGGCCAACTTAATTTTGATTCAGTGGCTGATAAACATAATTCCTGTTGTGGCTTTGCTCTTCTGGTAGCATACATGAAGTATAATCCCTACAAATACCTATGTTCAACAAATATATACTGAGACTCATGCTCCGACATTTGCAATGCATATTTCACATTTCTATTTGCAAATTGGTATTAAAATATACATGTAATTCTTTCCTAGCAGCATAACTAACCCCCATCATATGTATAGCTAAATTCTAACTACTTAATTAGCATCATCTTCTAAAGTACATTGGATGCAATTAAGGCATTTGAATAACTATTTTAACTGAAGAGTAAAACATAATCAGTCATTCCTGATTTTGATGTAATTTTCTATATGTGGAAATTACAATTAAACAGTAAGAGCCACAACACTTTAAAGCCATGTACCCTTGTGTACTTAACTGGTGTGCACACGGTGGCTGTCAGTGTAAGGGGAGAGTTAGACCAGGGGCCCAGGGAGGAAATAAAAGATGCAGAAGAGGGCTGGGGAAATGGCTTAGCGGTTAAGGCACTTGCCTGTGACTCCTAAAGACCCAGGTTCAACTCTCCAGGTCCCACATAAGCCAGATGCACAAGGTGGCACATGCATCTGTAGTTTGTTTGCAGTGGCTAGAGGCCCTGGCACCTATTCTCTCTCTCTCTCTCCTTATAATAAATACATAAAAATAAAAAAAAAGATGCAGGAGAAAGTATGGAGCAGTGAAGAAGCACTAGCCTGGGACTTCAGGGCACCAACTGATAGAAACTGATTTGTAAAATTTTATCTCTTAAGTGGTCCAAAGCACTGAAATTTCTTGAAGTCTTTACTCTAGTATGAGACCTCCCTCCCACAGTCCCTGGAGGATTGAATGAATGCAGTGGGGTATGCAAACGCTCAACCCAGTACTGGGCATGTGACAGATGCTACGTAAAATGCTACTTTCCCTTCCTATGTATACCGAGCTTGCTTTAAAGCAATAAATATGTGATCCCTAAATAAAAAGTAGAAATAAATTGGCCAAAACAGCATCTCAATCTAGAGAACAGAGTTGCCATGGCAATGCAAATATCACCATGGATCTCAGTGAGGTAGTGACAAGAATATACTTCACCTACTGAAAACAGCATTCAGAAACTCTCAGGTGGTCCTGACATTGGTGGATTTATAACATCCCTTGCAGGGGTCCAAATCTGCTCCAAGGCCTATAATTCTCTTCTACTAGCTGGAGGAAAAGATATGGACCTCAAAGGAAGAATTTTTCAATGTACAAAATTTCTCCCTTGAGAAAGTCCAAGATATTCCTGGCTTTGAAGATAATTCTGCTTTTAGTAATGGCATCAAAGAGTAGAATGTAAAGTGTTTGGTCACAATGTTAGTTCCATGTGGTGGTATTTTCTTTCTCAGGACTTCTGGAAATAATGAAAACATTTAAGAAAACTATTGTAAATAGTCTCTGAGGAAACTGGATAGAAAAATCTTTATGTTACATTTTAATGATCAAGAAATAAATTCATGGCGTGTGTGCCAAAAAGTACTATGATTCAGGCTGATGCAAGTACATGAGATGTGTGACTTCCCTATTTGCCCCACTTCCAGGTGGGTTTATTGAAAATACGTATTTCCCTTGTGTGTGTGTGTGTGTTTGCATGTGCACACGTGCACACGTGCACACGTGCCCGTGCGGTGTGAGATTATTTGGGTTGGCTGATGTGGGACTGGTATATTTTTCTGTCTTTTCTCCTCATGCTTGCATAACAAGCACCTTCCCTACTGAGCACCCTGACCATCACTGGTATTTTTCAATGACTCTGAAAGTTGACACCTCCTCTCTTTCTCTTTGTTATTACCTTGTACAACTCAAGACAAATAAATGGCAGACATTTTCACATTATTTCAGTTTTGACCAATATCTCATTTACATTCATACTTGGCCCTTTTCTGATTGCTGTGACCAAATAGCTGAGAAAAGGCAATTTAAGAGGGGAAGGGCGCATTCTGGATCACAGTTCAGGTGAGGATTGTTGAGCACGATAAAGAAGGCCTGGTGTGGGAAAGGCTTGCTCCGTTGTGCCTACTAGGATGCAGAGAATGAGAAATGCCAGAGCCCAGCTCACTTTTCACCTTTATTTCTGTATAAAACCTCAGCCAAGGGGCTGGGGAAATGACTCAGCAGTTAAAGGTGTTTACTTGCAAAGCCTAGGTTCTGTTCCTCAGTATCCTCATAAAGCTCAATGCTCGATGTGGTACATGAGTCTGATGTTTGTTTGCAGTGAAAAGAGGCCCTGTCTCACCCATATCCCTTTGTTTAAATAAATATCTTCTAAAAAGCCCTCCACCAATGGCAAAGAACCCCCAACATTCAGGGTGGGGTTACCCTCTTCATTAATCCTCTTGGGAAATGCCCTCACAGTCATACACATGGTGTTTCTTAATCCAATTAAGTGGCCGGTTGAAATTAATCATTACCATACTCCATGTTTATTTTTCTCTGTGCTACATGGTGCATTGTTTGACACTTCAGCTTACTAAGCTTCTTAACTTGCCTTTAATCTTTTCTTATATGTTGGGGTTGTTTGAATGTAAAATGTCACCTATGACCTTAAGCGTTTGTGTTTAACCTTCCTGCTTAGTGTCCAGCTCGTGAAAAACCTCTGGCAGGTGGAGCGTCAACTTTGTGACTCATCAGTACAGCTCACTGGATGATCAGAGCTAGCTCATCTCAGTCTTGAAGCTCCCTTTCTGCCTCTGGTGTTTGAAGCCATGAGCTGGTTGCCTGCTCTGCCATGCTTTCTCCACCATGAGGAGACTTCCCTTTGAAACTGTAAGCCTGAAATGAACCTATCCTCGCATTAGCTGCTTCTGGGCAGGTGTTTTGCCCCAGCAGTGAGAAGGTAACTGCTCCACCTGACACTTGAATTTTAATTTCAAAGTGTTTTATATTTTTCTTCTATACTTTCATTCAATTACTTTCCAAGTCTGTTGGTCTCTTATGCATGCCATATTACCCATCATTTCTTGGTTCTCTTTACTTTTTTTTAGCACACTATCCATAGTTAATATTTTGGGTAAATAAGTTTTAACAGTGTAGGTGATTCTGGGGGTGCATCTGCTGCCTCTTTTGATTGTATTCTTGCTCACTCATCCGTGTGAGATCCTGCATTTTTATGTGCGTGTCTGTGATTTTCAACTCTCAGGTCATATTCCTTGGAATGTTAATGTGAAGTTTCTGAGGTCTTAACTGTAGATAATTCTTCAAGAAAGGATATATATACATCCATATTTAGGGAGCATAATAAATTCAATTTCCTTCCCCCAAAATCATATGTGGAAATCCTAATCCTTGATCCTACTGTCTTTGGAGAAAGGACCCTTAGAGCAATAACAAAAGTTAAAGGAAGTCATAAAGATAGATTCTAAATCCAAAAAGGGGAAGAAAAGAAAAGGAGTAATTTTTTTTTTCTCTTCTAATGTGCCAAATGAAGGCACAGCAGGAAGATAGCTATCTGTGAACCAGCAGGAGAGCTCTCATTGAAATCAGACATGCTGACACCTGGTCATGGACTCCTTAGCTTTCAGAACATATGTGTGTGTGTGTGTGTGTGTGTGTGTGTGTGTGTGTATTTCTTCAGCCACCTATGTTATTATATGTCAGTATGGTAGCCATAGCAGTCTGAGTGGTGAGTGTTACTGACATGGTATCTCTTTAAATTCAGTTCTCACTTTGAGGTGATTTTTAGATGGTGACACTACATGAGACATGGAATACTGTCAGAAGTTCTCAGGGGAGGCATGTTCCTTTCCACTTACTCAGTGTCAAATTCTAATTATGGAGGTTCATCCCCAAGCCATACATTTACTTAAGATCGGATAATAGTTATGTATTTTTTTCCAGTCATAGAAGGGAGGAAGAAAAAAGAGTTGGGATAAACAGAAATGAATATGAAAAATACAGTACAGTTGACAGCATAATTAATTAATTGAGAGAGAAAAAGAGAGAAAATTTTGAAGGAAAGTACAAAGAGAGACCAGGAGGAATGAAGATGTATTGAACTACACAGGGAAAAGGAAACAAGCTTACTTATGAATGACATGAACACATCAAGCACTGCCCATGCCTGTTAATAAGGATTAACTCTTCTAACAGTCACAGTGGTACTCTCTGGTAATTATTACTGCTTTTTTTATGACTCTAAACCTTCATTATACAGCATGATGATTAGCCACATATGTGTACTTAAGGTAACAAGAAATAATCATAATTTTAGTCCTTTGTTTGTCCTTGCTACATTGAAGAGTGTGATAGGTACACGTGGCCAGCAGGTACTGTTTCTCATAGTGATGTGGAGCATTTCCATGGCTGCAGAAGTTCTAGAGACCAGAACTCACTGAAGTGGGGATTCAACATGATTCTTACTAAATGATGTTGATGATTCTGCAACATCCAGGCTTCATTGAGGAAAGGATATTTATTTTATAGCAGTCTTGCAAAAGTGTTCAGAATACCATTCTAAAAGTGAATGTTTGTCAAGGCATAAGTAATTTAAGTCAATTTAATTTTTGATAAAGAAAGTTACTGTGAGCTAGCATGGAAGCAGACATGCATGTTTAAGTCACTTAGGCATAATAATAAAACATATGCACACCAAAAATATTTGATTGTTTCTTAACTAGAGTCTATGGAAAGAAATTTCTACATAATTTTAAAATAACACCCTATTATTTGTTTATTTATGATGAATGATTAAAAAGTTAATAGTTCTAATTGAATTTTCCTTATTTTACTCTAATTTTATTTATATAATACTATTGATTATAAACAAGTATCTTTCTCATGTAATTATATATATGTTTTCTTTTTAGTATTTCTTTTCTTTACTTCTAGATATTATTAACACACTCAACCCAATCCTTAGGATTTCTTCTCCTACTTTCCTGTCTTAAATGAAAATTAGTAGTCATTAGGCGGTATAACGTAGGTCTCTCTAATTTCCTCTCTGTAATATTATGCCCAGAGAATTCTTGTGACTATAAGGACACATAAATATAATTCCAGCCTGTTTCCTGTGAAGAAACATATTTGACTTCATTTAAGCAAGAAACAAGAAAATATCATCAGGTATATAGGCTTTTGAAAATTATTAACTCATGAGTTACTTTTTAAACTGATTTTTCACAGAGAAAGTCTTTTAATTCAACCAAACACAACAAATCATCATGAGAAGAAATGGAAAACCTTTTAAATGAAAATGTCATCAAAGATGTTGCATCAGGGGAGAGACATTGGGGAAGATGCTGTCAGTCTCACTAAACTCGAGGGAATAAGGCCAGCTCTCACATCTGCCAATAAGCAGATAATAACTCGGGAGTTCAAGGTGTCTCTGAAATCAATTATTTTCCTCTTAAGTCCTATAGACTATTTCTGTACTGTGAACTGAAATTCTCATGGGGAAGAAGACAAGACAGTCAAAGTGCTCATGTCTATAACACACGCACAGAAGGCTGACTGCAATGTCCACATCATACCCATCAGAAATTCTTAGAGATTTCTAATTCCCTCACCATGGCAACTGGGAACATGATAAAACACAACTGCTTTGTCATTTAAAAAAATCCACTTTAACTCGTAAAGAAATCTCCACAAATACCTGTTTTTTTTGTTCCGTTCTGTATGATGCATGCATAGAATTTCAAAAATATTGAAATTATAAGCTGAAAGAAATCAAATACATTTTAGAAGACTGTCTTTTACTTCTTGCTTAATTATCTTTACTCACTGATTAAAATGTTACTGTTCATATTTTTATATAACTATGTCTATTATGCGTATTATTAGGCAATCTTTTTTATTGTATCACTTTGGTTGCAGTGTAGCACTTTCTCAAGGTCATTTTAAGGAATAATTCTTTGTATCAGAGACAACATGAGAGCTATTCACTACTCAAGAGAAGATCATCAGTTAGAATTGTTGATTTTCTCAGAGCCTCTACAGTGTAATTGCATGCATTGGTATGAAGACTTTGTTGCTACAAAAGAAAGAAAAATAAATAACAAATGATGTCCCTTCCTGTGGTGGGAATGGTAATCAGTGATTAATTAATGCTCTAAGAGCTTTATTTTTTTTCTAATTACACAGACTGTAATGTGACAGTCTTTATCCAATCTTCACAATGACTTAGAACTCTTACAGAACACAGGGTGACATCAAACAACGTGAGAAAAATGCCCATTCACTGTCTGACTCACAGTTACTAAGCTTCATCTTAAATTATTTTATCTGATTCTCTATACCTTTACATCTACTGAATTCTTCATAAAAATGCACAAATGGAAATTTCTGGAAGAAGTGGTCCACAAGGGAAGAGATATTTGAATATTTAAAAATTTTTCTCAATGAAAAAAATGTGCAGTTAGGGTCTATTTCCCACCTGAATTTATAGTTCTCTTTAGACTTTGTAAATTAAAGCCTTTTGCTTTAGGCTCTCAGTCTCCACTCTGCAATAATATAAAGCCAGGCACAATGCCTGCCTAAGATCACTATGCTGTTAATAAAATGTAGTAAGCATTGTTTTTTTCAAATGGTTAGTCCGATCCACTCTCTAGGGTAATAGATTTCTGTATATTTCCATTTCAATGCTATGTGAGTTAGGAGGAAAAGGAAAATTCAGTGATGATATAAATAAGATAAATGCATTTTAATAAAAATATTTATACATAGGTGCATTGTTTTGTATGTGTGTGTATGTGTGTGTGTGCATTCTTGATGTGTATAGCATGTGTGCTTTAATATGCACATGTGCATGCATGCATGTGGAGACCTGAGGTCAACATCAGGGATCGTCCTCAATTTCTGTTCCCTTTATTCTTTGAGACTGGGTCTCTCACTGAACCTAGAGCTCACCAATTTGGCTAGACTAGCTAGCCAGTGAGTCTCAGTAGTTCCCCGTCTCTACTGCCCCAGTGCTGAGATAAAAGGCATGCACCACCATGCCGAGCATCTCACATGCCTTCTGGGGATCTGAACCCAGGTCCTCATGCTTGCGTAGCAAGCATTTTACCCATTGAGATATCTCCCCAGCATGTAGGTCCATACCTCAACTTACAAAACTATGAGAACGATTGGGATGCTTGTTCAAAATCATTATAATCATTTGATTTGTGGTTTCTGCAGGTGAAACAATAGCTGGTTCATAAAACAGACCTCTTCATGCATACAATAATGGAAGGCTTGGTTTTACTTATTTACTTACTCTGAAATATTGTTAGGAATCTTTCTCTAAAAAAAAGTTTCATTTACTTATTTATTATTTGAAAGAGTGTTTGAGAAAGAGAAAGACAGAGAGTGCCAGAGAGAGGGAAACAGAGAAAGAGAGAGAGAGAGAGAATGGGTGCACCAGGGCCTTTAACCTTGCAAATGAACTCCAGATGCATGTGTCACCTTGTGCATCTGGTTTTACATCGGTCCTAAGGAATCAAACCTGGGTCCTTAGGCTTAGTGGGTATCACCTTAACCGCCAAGCCATCTCTCCATCCCCCTTAGGAATCTTAACAAGTGAATGTGAGTGCTCACTCCAGCATGGGCAAAGATAATCCTTATGAAGAAGCTTCTGAGTGAGATAATAGCAAAATGGTCTCTCACCAGGAAAACCACAAGTGGATTGCTCATAGACATCCAGACTTGCTCATGGAACTATATCCCATCTGGTGGTGGAAACAGTCGCAATAAGCAGGTGTCATTGAGAAACATGGTTTACGTTAGAATCTAAAACCAAATCCCCTGGAAATCAGACAAGTAGCTCAATTCTGACTAGTTTGAGACCATGGCTCTCCAACATAGTCTTAGGTCAGCCTCAGCCAGGAACTTTACAGAAATAAATAGAGGGTCAAGCAGATTTCTTTCTCAGAGATCTATAGCTGTAGTGAAAGGCCATCCTATGCAGAGTTGAAGGTTCACCCTCAAGGCCCCTTAGCAGATGCCCTAAGATAAAAGAAGGCTTCATCTGAACTTCAGCATTTTCCAGGCATCCCTCGGTAGCCTTCTCTTTGCCCCTCCTCCTCACCGCGTGTTCTTCTCATTGCTCTTGTTCCTCTCAGTTTGAATTTGCTCACTTAGAAAAAGACATTCCTTTGGGGAATTTTGGGGGCGGAAAGAATGTCAGAGCCACATGTTGGGTCATGATATGCAGAGACATTTATCTTACCCATAACTGTGGGCTAACTCCACAATGCATGACCCATATACCTCAACAAGGAGGGGCCGAGGGGAGGGGGTAAGTCATGGATGAGCCTAATAAAGGTACCAAACTGACTGTATTCGCTGAATACAAAACTAATTAATAAAAAAATTTTAAAAATTTAAAAAAAGATTCTAACTTTGAAATGAGCCAATAATAAAGTTATGTGTGCTCAAGAAGCCTTGAAGGAGCTTATTTTTTTTACCTATGAATGACACCTCAGATATATTAGCTACTTACATAACCTATGAAGACAAAATGAAAGTCTATAAATAACACAGACACACACACACACACACACACACACACACACACACACACACATCTCCATTTTTAAAAATTCAGTAAGCAGTTAATTAATGAATGATAAAAAAATGGACTCCAAGGGATTTAAATGCAAATTTTCAAAAATTAAGAAGCAAACTTTGGCAAGATATATTAGCTACTTGCATAACCTATGAAGACTAGATGAAGTTCTATAAATAACACACACACACAGAGACAAATATCTCCATTTTTAAAAATGCAGCAAGCAGTAATTAATGATAAAAAAAATAACATGGGTTCCAAGGGACTTAAATGCAAACTTTCAAAATTTAAGCAAATTTTGACAATAGCATTACAAATCTGACTCTCAGACTTAGCTTTTCCTACTATTCAATGAGAAGTGTCAGAATGAAAAGGAATAATTGTTCATGAATAAATTTCAATTCGATTGTCCTGAACAAAAGTGAACTTGTGAGGACACCAGGCTCTGTAGAGTAGGCTCTGTGATTATTTCACTATGGTTTGTGTCTTGATGAGAACTTGACCTTCAGCACAGCAGTGCTCCTCACAGTGGGGCCTAGCGAGAAGTGTTTGGGCCATAAAGATGGCAGCCCTCATGAACGGACCTAGATATTGTGATCAAGGCAAGGTTACCCCCGTGTTTCACTTCCAGTCATAGCTGAAGCAGAGTTAGGTCCTTCTCCGCTTTGGCTGCCTAATCTTGAATATTCCAGCTCTCGAACTATGAGCTAAACAAACTTTAAAAAAAAACAACAGTCGGTCAATTTCAAGTATTCTGTTACATCAACAGAAAATTTATGAAAATAGATATAAAATTTTCTTTATGTTGTACAGAGCACAAATTTTAAGTTACTGAGACATGTTGCCCCATGTAAATCTCAGGCATTGGGTATTCTATGCCAGCACAGTAAGCACTATGGCATTATGCAGTAACGATGGTCAGCAATATGGATTTAAATGGACATAACACCCGTGTCAAGACACATTTAAACTTCAGGAGACTCTGTCTTGCTCTCTGATTACTGTATCAAGTTGTTCCAACCAGAGCTCTTTGGATTGAGTCTTTTGAGGATTCTGGGCGTTCTTTTTGCCCTAGTTCATTCAATGATGCGCTGTCAGTGACCACGGCTCTGGTGTCAGTCTACTCATTCTCTGGCCAGATCCCTTCTGTACGAGCACCTGCCTGTCCTTGAAGAGAGGTTTAGTTATTCTGCTCATTTACATCCGAGGTTACCAGCGTGGCCTATGGTCTTGTCAGGTGCATGCCTGGAGCTTGAAGGCATGAGTTCAATTTAAAAGTTTCACACTAACAGCACAGATGTTGGGCCATAAGCACGCTGTTTTCTCTGGAACAGTATTCCAAGAAATACAATCAATGTGTTAATTACCATCTGTGTGAAACCCTTCTTTTACTTTTTACTCAGTGGGCTCCACGTTCTGGAGGGAAGAGTAGGAGAAACAGGAGAATACTCAGCAACCTCCTAACCCCCAGAGAGGGGAACAAGCCCACACCAAGTGTGCAGAGTCACATCTCAGAGCCCCATCTGCTCGTTCTCAGCCCAATCTGTCATCCTTTCCTGTCTTAATTGCAGGAAACTTCCTCCCCTTTGAGGCAATTATGTTCATCTCATCTTAGTCACAGAGGCTGATGATATGGTACCCTCACCCACCTCTTTCTCTGGGGTACATAGGAAACTTGGGCTGTGACAATTGACACATCCATTAGGAGGAGGAAGACTTACTTGGGAGAGAGCTGTGAGGATGTGAACGGCCTGGCCAACCTTTGCTGAGTGCAAGGAGGAAATGAAGGCAACGTGCAAAGTTGAGGGGAGATGAGAGGAAGTTTCTGAGCCATCAGCCCCAACTTCTCATCCTCAGGTACACTGTTTCCTTTCCCAACTTTATGAGTCAGTCGATCTAATCAGAGTCTAAATCAGTGGGGTCACTCACAATAAACACATGCCTGACTGATGAAATATTTCTCACCCAACTGAATTCCAAGTGGATTGAGAGGTGATGTGATGGTTAATCTCCTGACAGGATTGAGAATCACCATGGAAACAAATCATGACTTTCTAGATTCGATTACTTGAGGCGGGAACATCATCTTGTGGACTGTGTTCTAGGACGGTGTAGAAAGGAAAGGGCTAGCTAAGCACTCAGCACTCATCTCTCTGCTTCCTCCCTGTTGGGCTAAATGTGGCCCAGTCCTGTGGTCATGTCTTCCCTGCCATGATGAACTAAAACAAACCTCTCCCCTGTGAGTAATTTAACAAATCTCAAAATGAAAGGCAATTTTCTAAGATTCCTAATACAGGATGCTATAAAGGAATGTCAGAAAAAATGGAGGGTTCTCCATGGAATAGGGGTGGGGAGAGGAGACATAAGACTATAATTCTATGGGAATATAATCAATTTGTAATATATTCATATATTCAAGCTCTCAATAAAAAGATTAAAAACACTTCAGATTTTCAAAAATCTAAGCAAGCACGCTGTTGGATAAAACATAGCACAATATTTGCCAAATAGTTCACAAAGTGTGTTAGTCCATAAAATGTTTACATAATTTGACAACGGGTAGTACTAATGTCCTCACTAGTAAAAATGGACACATATATAAAGAGACAATTCACAATGACAAAATGTCAAGTGATGAATGAACACAGAAATTTGTCACTGATACAAAAAAAAAAACCAATGCAAAATGCATCAAGCTTTTGGTCAAATGCTAGTGTGATATGGTTGAGTGTTTTCCCCCAAAGATGTGTGTGTGTTGGAGGTTTGGTCCTCATATGGCAAAATGGGAAGACAGCATACACTTTTATGAGATGGGAGCTAATGGGAAGTCCTTAGGTCCTGACAGAATGTGCTGCCCTCGGAAGGAATGGAGTATTTCTGATGTGCTCTTGGGTTGGTACTTGTTACAGTAAGTTATTATAAGAGCAAATCAGAGTACTAAACCACTCTATGGTTTCCTGTCTAGCCATGTAATCTGTCTCTTTAAGGTCCTCCAGTCATGTTTTCCTGTCCACCATAAAGTATCTCTAGGAACAAGCTGATGCCAGTTTCTACGACCTTGAACCTTAAAAGCTGATATTGCTATAAACTTTGTTTCTTTATAAATCCATTATAGTAACAAAAATAAACCAATACACATGTGACACGGGCATGCACATAATACTTTATAGCTCTGTGAACTGTTACTTTGGAAGCAGTTCTGTACTTTCACTGTTTATTACATTTATCACAACTTCACATCCAAAAATATATTTCAAGAAAGTAATTCAAGATTAACAAGATTTCTTACACCTAAGGTATTTGGAGACGTGATATATAGAAGTGATCCAAAGGTTTCACAACAGGAGTTTTGTTAAATAAAAATAGGCTATCCATTTAATAAATATTTCTTAGCTATAAATAATACCAATGAAGTTATAATTTATTTATAAAATGCTTTAATTCAAGAGGAAAAATAGATGATTTTGCATATAGATTTTTAACAAAATAAAAATACTAGCTACAAAAATATAGGCCAAACAGTAGAAATATATATAATAATGTTTCTTAATTAGCTCTGACTAGTAAATACTAAAGGTTATTTTGTAGTTTTGGGCTTTACCATTAATGTTTTTCTGTACTTTTTCAAATGTAAATTTTAGCTTTTACTGTGAAGTTATTTTGTGTGACGTTTTAGTGTTTTTGTGATATTAGTTTTTGAAACTTTGACTTGTGAATGACAGAACTGACTTTTTGACATAAGCTATCATGGAGATCATAGTGAATATCATGCTATTTCCTTGCATGTTTTTCCTTCCCTCCTGCACATTTCCTGTACTGTTAGCTGTTACATTGTTCTGTAACACAGCATTTTGATAGAAAAAACTGACTTTACATGCAGACAGAAAGTGACGTTAGTTTATCTCCAACTAGACAGTGTAACTGCAACAAGACCCACACCTATGCAAAAGTGAATATTAACTCGTATCCACATAAAATAATTAAATGTACAAATTACTAATCAAATGTTGCTCGAATCATGCCTTCTCCATGGTAACCCCGTCCTTCCTAGGCAAGCCTTTCTGGTTAAAGAACACCATTGGCCACACAGCCCCAGCTTGATTGATCCAGTTCTGTACAAGTTCTGCAGCCTGAATTTGAAACGCTGCTGCTGAAAAAAAAACTTTAAATGTACTTTTCAATTAGAATGACTTTGCACGTGGGTGTAGGGGTGTGTGGTATATGCATATGGTGTACACATGTGTCTGTCTCCTCTTTCTTCACTCATCTCCATGTTTCCTTGAGTTGGAATCTTTCATTGAACCAAAACCTGCTTTTTTTAAAATTTAATATTTTATTTTTATTTATTTATGAAAGAAAGAGAGAGAATGGACACACCGGAGCCTTCAGCTGCTGCAAATGTACTCCAGACCTGCGCCATTTTATGCATGTGGCTTACGTAGGTCCTGGGAAATTGAACCTGGGTCCTTTGGATTTGCAAATAAATACCTTAACTGCTAAGCCATATCTCCAGACCTGCGTTTGTTGTTTTTTTTTTTTTTTAATCAGTCAGACTGGCTGGCCAGAAAGTCCTAGTCATTCTCTCTTCTCTGCTCCCTCCAGGACTAGGTTACAGGTGTGCATGCACGCTGGAAAATCAAACTCAGAGAAAATAAGGCCCTCTCAGGTCCTCATGTTGGAGTGGTAATTACTCTTACACACTGAGCCATCCTCCAGCCCCTGAAATGCTTTTTCAATGCATATTCTAGAGATAATATTGGTTCATAAAAGTGCTTCACAGAGCTATAAACTGCATCAGTAAAGTACAAATAAGTACAAATGAGACCTGGGATATAGAAATAGTATTGCTAATGGAAGAAGACATGGAAATGTATTTTTAAGTCCACTTTAGGGAAAGTGAAAGGGAAAATAAGCTATGTCTCTTGGAGGGAGTCAGAGTGGCCCATTTCATTCATCTGATACAAAATAGGCTGCAAACTAGCACTATCTTTACAACTTCATGCCCCAAACACCAAATCCTCTCTTTCCTCCCTTTCTGTGTCATAGCCATATCATTCTTGGCTTTCCATTAGTCTCTTATTATTTTGATCCTATCCTGTAAATGAAAATTAATAACATATACATTTAAATTTTAAGTTGGCTTGATATTGATAAGTCAAAAGGTAAATATTCTCTAGGAAACTTTAAGAGTCATTGTAAGACTAGCAGAGCTGCAGGACATGTGAGATAGTTTACTTGACAGTAAAGAAGAACAATGCTTTACCAGAGCTTACAAAGTGAGAGAAAGTCAGCTGGGAGCGCCTCTGGCCTCTGCATCTGATCCACTTTGCAGGGACATCTTGTATTGTATAACGGCAATATATTTATGTTTATTTCAAAATAGTATTCTAGTCTTAAGTATTACTTCTGCCTATCACTTTGGTAAGAAAAACTTTTCACAGAAATTGAAAATGCTAAATTGCTATGCAGTGCGCTTGCCCCATGATTTCAGAATATGTAGGAGGGGAAGGTTACAATTGTTATTGAAAGTTGACTATAGGAAGGGCATAGTTCACTGAGGATATTCCTACATGATAAAAAATATAATTTCTCTTGTTGACCACCACCTGTAATGTGCTGTATGCATACATATTATGTACACACCCACCCACATATAGTTCATGTTCAACTTTTAGCTAAATTAAAATATTTTAAGATCACAATTTAAAAGTTTTTAAAAAGGATTTATTTAATGAATATTGAAATAATAGGAAAAAACTAGATTTTCAAAGAAATTTATCCAACATGTTTGAGTAAAATTTTTCTAACTTTGTTTTTCTATGAATATTTGTTATTGTTTTATAGATTTTTGATACTTTACATCATTTCAGGATAGTAATATATAAACAATCATAGGTGATTTCACTCATAGTTCAAGAGTCTTTTTTTTTGAGGCAAGCTCAACAGATTGGCTTTTCTTTTTTTAAATTTTTAAATTTATTTTTATTTATTTATTAGAGAGAGAGAGAAAGAGAGAGAGAGAATGGGTGCGCCAGGGCTTCTAGCCACTGCAAATGAACTCCAGATGCATGTGCCACCTTGTGAATCTGGCTTACACGGGACCTGGAGAATCAAACCTGGATCCTTAGGCTTTGCAGGCAAGCACCTTAACTGCTAAGCCATCTCTCCAGCCCTAGAGCGGTACTTTTTTATGAGAAAGAGAATTGGCATGCCAGGGCCTCCAACCACTGTAATAGAACTCCATACACGTGTGCCACCTTGTGCACATGTGTGACCTTACACATGTGTCACCTTGTGCATTAGCTTATGTGGGATCTAGAGAGTTGAACATGGGTCCTTAGGCTTTGCAGGCAAGCGCATTAACCGCTAACCCATCTCTCCAGCCCCAGAAGTCACATCTTCTATCCCCCAAAGCCAAAGAAAGAACCACTGGATATGCCTATAAACCTTTAAGCCATACTGACTCAGGTGCAGCAATCAATGGGAAGGAGTGAGAGCAAATATCACTCTTCATATCAAGTGGAATGAGACTGCATATAGTTTATATCAGCTCAGGAGTGGGTTCAATGAGCTATGGAAACCATGGAGATTGCAGAGCTGTGTGAATTTAGGCATTATGGACTTGATATCTGGTCACTGGTGAATTTCAGTCTCAAAGCTGACAAACCACTGTACAGTTTTCAAAGGAAATGGACACAGGCTGGACCACTGCCTCTCAGGAAAGACTTTGTTGTTTTCCTTGAATGATCTCAAATCACATTCACTGCAGTCGGTGTGACTGTGGTGGTTTGATTCCGGTGTCCCCCATAATGTTCTGAATGCTAGGTTCCCAGCTGATGGAAATTTGGGATTTAACGCCTCCTGGAGGCGGTGTATTGTTGGAACGGGCTTATGGGTGTTATAGCCAGCTTCCCCTTGCCAGTGTTTAGCACACTCTCCTGTTGCTATTGTCCATCTGATGTTGGCCAGGAGGTGATGTCCACTCTCTGCTCATGTCATCCTGTTTCCCTGCCATCATGGAGCTTCCCCTTGACTCTGTAAACCAAAATAACACCATTTTTCCCCCAGAAGCTGCTTCTGGTTGCATGTTTTCTGCCAGCAAAGTGAACCTGACTTCAACAGTGGCCATATTTAAATGAAGATTTTGCTTGCAAAAAAAAAAAAAAAAAATCCTAGAACACTCAAGAATCTTGCCTGAGCAGCTCTAGAGCAATTGCTGCCTCTTCTTCTTCTTTTTGACTTTTTCAAACTCTCAAGACAAGTTCTTTTTTTTGTGTGGTTTTTTTGAGGTAGCATCTTATTCTAGTCCAGGCTGACCTGAAACTCACTATACACTCTCAGGATAGCTTTGAACTCATGGCGATCCACCTACCTCTGCCTCCCAAGTGCTGGGATCAAAGACGTGCGCCACCGTAAACATGCTATTTTGGAACTATCTGCATTGCTAAGAAGTTTTTTATTTGTATATCTAATAACTTTCAATTAAAACAAAAACAAAGTGGAATTTGGGGGACCATAAAAGCAAAATTAATTTGTGGTACCTTGGCTAAAATATATAATGAGAGGGAAAAAAGGTGAGACTTATCCAATTATAGACAAAGATAAAACCTAGAAAAATCCCACCGGAAAGAAGCAGATAGTGACAGGCACTGAGAAGGCTTTAGCAATATAGATACTGGTTCACGTCATTTGATGCTTCCCATTTGCCGTGTGTTTCATATAGCCCGATTTGGTAAATCTTTATGATGATTAATTTAATTTGCATACTCAACAGGGCCACAGAATACTCCAATATCTGGTTAAACATTATTTTGAGGCATGCCATTGAGGAGGTTTACTGGAAGAGAGTTGTGTTTGAATTGGAAGGCTAGTGCAAGTGGGTATCCAATGTGGCGAGGATGTGAATATAATGAAAGGTGGAGAGAGGTTGAACTAATTCTGCCCAACTGCATGAATTGGGACTGTGGTCTTCTCTAGCTTGCCCTTGGCAGTCCTGGTCCACATGCCTCACAACTAAATGGGACTCTTCCCTGCCGACATCGACTTTCCTAGGTTCCAAGGTTGCCCATGGCATACTGTGAGGTTTTGAAGGAAAAACCTGAAGACTAGGGTGACTATCTGTTTCAGAGATGACCAGTGGAGGAGCTGGACTTTGGCCCTATGTTTATCTGGCCCTCACCTATTGACCCTACGCTCAGACCCTGCATGTTAGCTGATTTCTTCTCTCAGTCCTGCTAAAGCACTCCACTATCCTTGTTGGACATCTGTGAGTAGAATTGTTATCCATGAAACTACCCTTCTTCCCTCAGCCTTCTTGGGGACAGTCCACAAAAAAGAACTTTTATTAACTCAGCTGGGTCAAAACATTTGACTTCTACAGTTTCCTGTAGCCAAAAACATTTTTAAAAGTCATTAAGGAACCAAAACTAAAATTAAATTATACACACTTATATTAACACAAGGGTATTTCCTTTCACTTAATTTTATAATTATGTAAGATTCTGGATATTAAATAGTTTCATTCAAAACTCAACTTATAAAATAACTAAATTAATTGCAAACTCCACAAATCTTTAAGGCCAATAAGTAACATGGCTAGAAAATATATTTTAGCATAACTACATAAGCACGAATAAAAATTGCACAGATGAATTAATTTTGACTTTAAAATTGAAATTATGATAGCCTAAAAATTGGAATCACAGGATCCCTTCAGGGTACAAGCACATATGACTTCATGCGGATGCTTTATTTTTCTTATCTGTAAAGAACAAACTACTAATTTGTTTGTTGTAGAATAAGAAACTAATAACAACAAACTACTAATGACTAGAAGAACAAACTTATAATGCTGTTTGTAGTTTTGTGAGGTACAGGCCTTATTATATATGCTAACTTGTCTTAAATTTTTATTTTTATTTTATTTTTTTAAATTATATTTTATTGTGGTTCCCAGCTGCCCTAGGGCCACTGCACTTCAGTTTTCCAGGGGCGTCCAAGCAAGTGCGGAGCAGGGTCTTGAGTGGCCATGAGTGTGATGGGAATAAACACCTGGGAGACTGTGTCAGAGGACAGCTGGTTTATTTGTTGGGGGAATGGGCTTATAAGTGTTCATGTAGTGGTGGGAAAAGGTACGGGGTACAGGTCACAGGGGGATTGGCTGTGTGAAGGCTGCTGGCTGATACCTCATTAACATACAGGATTAGGGTGGGGGTACGGGTCACATGGTCACAGAGAAACCAAAACCTAAATCATATCAGGATGTCCAGGTGCCCCAGGCAGAAGGGGGTGAGGGGTGAGGGGCGAGGAGGGAGTGGCCTCACTCCTGCCAGTCTTGGTCTCGTTATCAGGTGACATTATCAGGGTCTAGGCCTGCTGAAACCTCGTCTGGCCTGGGGCCCTTAGTTGTGCCTGACAGCTCAGGACTGCTTAAACCTCCAGCAGCCTGTGGCCCTCAACTGTGCCCGACATGTTATAATATAAAAATTGAGAATCTCCTACTAGAAGTTCATTGCTTCTAAATAATACAGTAAAATTTTATAAATTGAAGATCTTTTTCTACTAGCTTTTGAAGTGAGAATAAGTGAATGTATGTTAAAAATGGTCAGCCTCATTTAAAAAATGTGGACATAGCTGGGCGTGGTGGCACATGCCTTTAATCCCAGCTTTGGGAGGCAGAAGTAGGAGGATCACTATGAGATTGAAGCAACCCTGAGACATAGTGAATTCCAGGTCAGCCTGGACTAGAGTGAAACCCTACCTTGAGAAACCAAAAAAAAAAAAAAAAAAAAGACAGAATGAGAAGGCTGCAATTGCCAACTTCAGATATCCCAAAACACATAAAATATCTTTAGTTTATTTGCACAGGAAGTAACATAGTAATGGTAGCGTTAGTAGGATCAACTATACACTGGTATTCTACATGAGCACATTGTGATATTTTGCTTCAAAATATTAGAATAAGAACAAACTTTAGGTATTTATTTTCATTATGATATCAGCATAGTAGGGTATTTAAAAAAGGCTTGTAAACTTCCCCAAATCTCAGTGTTGGTTAGTGTATATATTTTTAAATAAAACATGGCTTTAATTGTAACTGCCATACTACAATTTTGAAATAAGCACATTTTATGGATAAAATAAATTCTGTCATAAATATGGATAAAGAAATAAGAAATGGTTGGTTATGCATCTGAATACTGCACGGTACTGGGCATGTAACCCCTGTGAGTTTTCCTTGATGAACACTAACCGCCCTTATTTAAAGCCCCACAGAAAAGAAACATCTTGATATTCCATAGCCATTCTATAAATGGTATGGGATTCCAGCAGGCCACTGTTGCTTTATATTCTGCCACAGATGATGGTTTTGTACTTTTATTGATGTATACAGTGAGGCTCTTCAAAGGTGTAAAACTTTAGGAATATCTAAATTTTCCAATGTTCTTAGTACCTTTAATGAGTAATTTATGAAGACTACACAAAAGTGCAGAACACAGTAACAGACATTCTAGAAAACTTTTTTATTTCCTAGAAACATTGGGGAACTTTCCAACTAACCATTGATTTGGAAATATCAAGAAATGACTTAAGAAGATGGAAATAAAACACATTTGATTTTTCAGTGATTTTTAACCTCCTTTTAACCTTTCTTTTGTGGCTGAGAAACTAAATACTAACTTAAAGTAACATGTTGAAGGGAAATGTACATGTTCACCAAGAACAACCAATAAACGTTGTCTCTCTGGGTTTTCAGAAACTGCTATTTCACAGCACCCCCATTGCACTCAATGAAGAAGAAAATGGTACTCCTCCAAAAGTGTCTGTAGCTTGTGCAATAACTATAAAATTAAGGAGGAGTCTGTGGGACCAGATGTTTGTAATTACATCTGACCTGCTTAGAAGGCATGGAGAAATTGGTGGAGAAAAGAAAATAAGACCTGAGGTGGATCAATAGGCATGAGGCTATTTCCAACACAGTCCTCTGTGAATTTTTAGGAAAATTATTATCATAAATTGCACTGATCTTCAAAAAGCTTTTAGACTATCTCAGATGAGTGAAATAGCACCTTAATGTGACTTAAAAAATACCAAGTACTTTAACTAAAACTCTATATTTTTATGTCTTTTCTTTTTCTTCACAGGAGACACTATCATAGCACCCTTAATGATACTACTAATAATTATTAACCTATTTTAGAATGAATTTATAATTGTAATAAAGTTTAATGAGCATTAATTGGATACTTCCTCTGTATCAGGCTGAGTTCATAAAGGCATATGCTCATTTAATTCTCACAACAACCCAGTACCTCTGCTATTACCACATTATTATTATTATTATCATCATCATCATCATTATTTGAGGTGGCTGAACTGGAATTCACTGTGTAGTCTCAGGCTGGCATCGAACTCACAGTGATCCTCCTACCTCAGCCTCCCAAGTGCTGGCATTAAAGGCATGCACCACCATGCTTGGCTATCACCACACTTTTATTAGTGGAGAGGAACAGTGGCTCACATGAGGGATAGTCAACCAGAACCCATTAACATAGGTAGTAAACAGCAGGTTTGGGATATGAACTTGAGCTCTGTTCCAGGAGCCCACACTCAGTGATCACACTGCCCAGTCACTGTGCTTTAACTGCTGAGCTATCTCTCCAGCCCCCAGATATACTTTTGATAGAATAGCAACCAAATTGTTTGTGCTCTTAAATTAGAACAATTACATGTGTGTATGTATTGGGTGATATTTCTTCTAAGGGTTTACATACATATTGAAAACTACATCAAAAGATATTTACAATGAAATAATTACTAAGATTTTTTTGTCCTAAGTTGATTCATTCATTCTCTCCAGCCCCCATTCACTAATATTTTAATGATTCCTTCTGTTTTAATCTTTTTTCTTTTAAAATAAAAATAAAACAAGATTTTTGATTGCTTTTAGTATTTTTGTATGATAAACTTTTTGTCTATGTTTCATGAACTCTGAGAGATTAAAAGAATATATAGCATAAAGTTTGCCCTTAAAATAAATATCAACTAATGTTTAGTTATTGTTAGAAAATACTTTTTTTTAGAAAATACTTTTTATCTTTCATAAAAGTAGGACAGTTCAAGGCAAGCATGTCATTCACACATTGTTATATCCTTCCTTATCCCAAAACCTACCATACAATTCCCATCCTCACTTCCATCCTTTTGAACTCTGTGAAACTTCCTAGTTCTACATAATTTCTTAGTATAGTTCTTTAATGATACATTATCACCAAATGGTAGAGGATGCAGGTCTTCAGAAGTGGGTGCTATTCTATCACTGTTTTGTGCACATCATGGTCAGAACAGAGTGCTGTTCTCCTTGCTACCCATGAAGGCTCCACATGGTTACTTGTCTTTAGAGAAGCAGACATGACCATATTTCCTACCACCTCTATAACCTGGATCAGTTGTCCTTTAAAGAGACATTTTCTAAATGCTTTATGTTACAACCTTTCTCCAGTATCCTAAATGTCCTGCTCTTCCTCCTCTACCTGGTTCCCAAGTCTGTTCTTCTCAACTTGGTCACTAAATTTTGGAATTTTGGCCTATACTATAGACCTTTTCAGCTTCCCATCATGATCACGTATTCAATGACACACACACAAGCACACACACATAATACATTATATAATACATATACATGCACAAACATATTTATATATAATGTATGCTGCTTATATATGACATACAGACATACACACATATGTCTCAACTATAAACTTATATTGTTATAGTGACAAGAAAAGAGCTAATGTATCAACAATGTAAGTGTAAGGTAAACATGGAGAGTTATCACATTTTAAACCAGTTGCCGAGTATGGAGATCAAAGACGAAGTTGAGCCTGAGACAGAATCTGTATCTCCTGCTTCAAGGAAAGTAGAGTCCACATGCAACTTCACAGAAAAGGTCAAGTGATAGTAAGGTCTTGAGCTATGTTTATGGAGATAGCTGAAGTAACCCTATTGCAAGTGGTGCTGCTTTGAAAGGAGGAGTCCCCCATAGCCTCATGTGTTTGTGATTAAACCTCATCTTCAATCACCAGCCGTTGAAACTTTTGGGAGGTTAAGCCAGCTGGAGGAGATGTGTCACTGTTGGTTGGCCTTAAAGTTGATTAATTCAGCCCTATTGGGTATTCACTAGCTAACTCACCCATGATGTTACCTTCTAGCTGCTATGGAAAGATAGGATACCCAGCCTCTGCTCTGGCATACTTCAGTGAAACTTCCTCTCATGACTATAAACATTTGAAATAAACTCTTTCTTCCCATCAGCTGCCTTTGGTCAAGTGTTTTGTCCCAACAATGCAAAGGTAACTGCAACATGAATTAGGGACTCTTACTACTAACTACTTGTATAGTCTTCTCTTTTTTACCCATTTTAAAATCATGGTGCTAACAGATTAGCTAGCATCTCTTCATTTTGTTTTATTTTGTGCTTCCTGTATTCACACCAGTTACAAAACTGTCAAAATTCTGAGGAGTACAGGAATTTTCTTCACATTTCTACATTAACTTAGATCTCCAGAATTGTACTGACGTTTAAAATTTGTCAGAGAAACAATTACAATTTTAATTACATTGTCATATATTCTATATAGGGCATCTCACAGCTATGCAGCAAAGAATATACCATTGATTTCATTTTACAATGAAGAAATAGTGTGGCTGAGAATTTAAACAACTGTTATGGATCAAGGAGTTAATATGTAGCTTAATGTGATCTTGAACTTTTATCTAATCTCCTCTGGACATCTTGCTTTGTGAACTACTTGAATTTTGCCTGACAAAAGACCAAAAAAAAAAAATGTGTTGGACCTTAAATGTCCCCCCAAGGTTCATATGTTGAAGGTTTGTCTTCTAATTTAAGAGGTGTGGTGAGTCCTTTCAGAGGGTTATTGGATCATGAAGGCTCTGACCTGATGAGTGGTTTTAATCAATTTATAGATTCGTAGTTTGATGTGTTTGTCTCTCCCCAGCTGCCTCTGCCACAAACCTTGGCCACTCTGATGTTCTGCTTTATCATAAGTCTTGCAGTAAGTGGAAAACCTTGGACTGAAAGCTCTGAAACCATGTATCAAAATACATAGTACCTCCTTTCAAGTTGTACAACTCAGGTATTTTGTCACAGTGACACAATGCAGACTTACTGAGTAGGTGCGCACTAGGATGTTTGAGATTTAGGAGAGCAATTATCTTTCTAATTTTGCAGCAAACTTAACTCCCTAAAGAAATTCAGTTTTTTATCACATAGAAAACACTATTGTTGCTTTAAAAATCATAACAATAGTCATTAAATTGGTTGTAGATGATTAACTGAGTTGATAATTTCTCATTCCTGTTCATCCATTCTTTAATTAACACTGCTGGAGCATAAACATTTACAAGGCAGGATGATCAAAAGAAGTAATTAAAGTATGCTGAAAGAGAGTAACCTGGAGGAATCTCATGATAAGAATAATCAAATCATGTCACGCCTACAGGAAAATTGTATTTTGTTTTCCCAAATTTAATAAAACTGCAATCAATTTACTTTGGAGTAAAATATTTTAAGTCATTTCCATGAATTAGTAAGAGAAATTGAGTAAAAAGGTAATTAAACTAGTTTAGAGAATATAGAATGGATAGTTTAGAGTTGATAAAAAGGATAAGACCCTTTTAAATAATTCAAGTCTTTGTTAATATGTCCAATCACATTATTTGGAAGAGCAGAAATAACTTGAGGGGATGGAATTACAAGCAAATCATTTTAGTAAATGAGCAAATTAAATTAAGTTAAATTAGCACATGTAATTTAGTTTTCATGATTCTAATAAATATCAAAATGTCATTACTCAAAGCTCATATCTATTAAATTATGATTTTGATATACACATGTAAATAGAAATATTAAAGTTCCAGGTTAATTTTATCTTTTAAAAAGATGTATTTATTTATTGATTATATTCGAGAGACAGAGAGTGAGATAAAGAGAGAGAGAATAAAAAGAGAATGAGCCCATCAGGGCCTCTTGCCAATGTGAATGAACTCTCAATGCATGAGCCACATTGTGCATCTGACTTTACATAGTTAACTGCTGGGCCATCTCCTCAGCCTTTATTTTATTTTTATACTACATCTATTATATCTAGAATTTAGCTATTTCTATCATATGATGTTTTGTTATCAAAAAGGTATTTCTTAGACGTTCCTCATTTTCTTCCCCCTGACACTTGGTAACCATAATTCTACTCTTTTCTTTTGTCATGAGTTTGACTCTTCAAGAGTCATAAATTACATAAATACCATACACAGTACTATATTTGCCCTTCTAAGAATGTCTTATTTCATTTATCAAAATGTCTTCAAGGTCCAACCACATGGTACATTGAAAGATTTCCTTCTTTTTTTAAGGTCTGAATAATATTAAACATATGTATAGAATTTTTTTATCTATTCCTCTTGCTGTCCAATGTTGTGCCTATAGACAACAATGTGCTTGTACACTAAAATCCTGTTAATGGGATAGATCTCATATTAAATGTTCTTAATAGTACATATTTAAATAAATAAAATATTTAAACACATATTTAATGTTTAAATATTTTAAGGAAAAAGTTGTTTTCCCCTCATAAAAGTCTTCCCTCTGAGGTTATGACCCAAGTGTATTCTTTCTCAGTTTTCCTGTTCTTTGCTGTCTTCTCAGGAGCTCACACAAATGTTTTCCTTATTCCCAGGTAACCCTTTTTCATACTCAGTCATTGCAACAGATGAAATCAGGGCAGAAATACAGTCGTATCTGTTGTTGGGACTGAGAGCTCTATAACTGCTAAAATGAGAAAATGTCCTTAAGTTTCAAGTATACTTGAAATCTCTATGTTGGGAAGAATGACTTTAAACTTCTAATCCTCCTGTCTCCACTTCCCAAGTACTAAGATTGCTACAGTCATGTGGCCTCGCATCATTTATGGCGTGCTCAGGATCAAATCCCAAACTTCATGCACGCAAGGTCAGCACTTTATCAACTGAGCTGCATCCTTACCTCTTATTGAATTATTTATGGTATTACATCCAATGTTTTCTTTCAGATTGTGAGTTCCTTCAGTGTTGGAAAGGGAGGATGCTTAATGAAAGCAAAGTGCCCCTCCCCACAGCTTATCCTAATGCTTGTCACATGGTTGGCAGTCCATACGACATGGCTAAATAAAAATACCTTTCTACTCCCTTCAGCCTGTAAAGGAGCCCTGGATATACTCCAGGAAGGCTTTGAAAGTCACAGCTACTACTGCTGATTCTTTGTATAAATTGAACCTCCTTTGAAACGTTGCCACATTGAAATGAATGGAGCAGGCAGTAAGACATGTTGCCAATGACAAAGAAGCTCTCCCTTTCTCCTTGAAAGGTGACTCTGGAACAAATACAGCTAAAGCAGCACAAATCCTAAATAAGATTCAAACGTAAACACATTCATAGGATGCCTTGCCGTATATACTGATTCAATGGATTCAAGACGAAAAACAAGTGTTGGCGAGATGGCCCAGTCGTGACAAGGGCTTGCTGTGGAAGCTCGGTGACCCTAGTCCAGATCTCCAGGACCTATGTCAAGCTGGATGCAGAGCACACGAGTCTATATCCCGATGCATCCATGGACAGGGGAGGTGGCTTCAGCACACTCTCAAAGCTCACAGCCATATTCTCAGTGGCAAACAGCGAGAGAGAACCTGTTCCCCACAAGGTGGAGAGCAAAGGCCACACTCGGAGGGTGTCCTCGGGTTTCCACATGTATGTCATGGCATGCATGCATCCATCCATACACACAAACATGCATGAAAAGAAAAATACGCGTATACTATCCCCATCAAAAGCACGCATAGACATAAAGACACAAGTGGAGCTGCTGCACAAACACACAGATAGCACACCTAGAAACACACACAGAGCACACACATCATCGTCATTCTCAGTGATTCTGACGTCCATCTTAATTAAAAACTTGAAGAAACCAGAGGTTCTGGCTGTGTTTGAAGACAAGTTCATAGGAAACACTTATGACTCCCACATTATCAATTTCTTAAATGGGAAGTAGAAGACAGTTCGTAGGTTCTAGACAAAAAGGGTAGAGTCACTTGTGCTTTTTACCAAAGTACACACACACAGGCCTGTCTCCTTGCTAAGGTCATTCTCTCCAAATAAACGAGCGGGAGGGCTGCATGAGACAGAGAGCTGAGATGGGATTCCTGGCCAGCCAGGCTGAGCAGCTAACGCAGCCTTGAGGTCAGGGGGCGTAAATACGGCAGCTGGAACTGCTTCGTGCCCAGGAGGACAAGAGAAGTGAGAACTCAAAAATAAAGACAGTTTTAGACTGTACGACTTCTGACCATGAAGAGGCAAATTTCCTCACTCCGTGCTTATATGTGATGGGTTTCCTTAGAACTAACTCTACTAAGAGATGCTTAAAACAGATGGTGGAGTTTCATGAAGGGCTGGAATCTTCAGGGACAGTGTAAAGTAGGCATGGAATGCATCCATCCCTGTTCTGTAATACTTACAGAAAGAGCAGCAGACCAGTGCTAGTTAATGTAAATTCTCAAATTCAAAGTAATTGATTATCATCTCGTAGAACCTATTACAGGCACCCTGTGGTAACACTAGCATATTTGTCACTGTCTTTTTGATTTATGCCAATTTAAGTCATCCACAGAGCAAGAAACTTGGAGTCACAGGATTTGGCAAACATCCTAATTGTTCTTTCGGCAATGCAGCAGGGTTCTTTCCCTGGATTTCTAGAGAGGCCAGAATGAAGGGAAGGTGGTAATGGACTCTATTCTGCCTTGGGCTGGATCACACGCAAACCAACAACAATAAAAAGTGAAATAAATATTCTACTCATAGAAACTACTTCCTCCAGCATATGTTAGCAATTCACATTACAAATTTACATCTTTATTCATACAACTGTACTGAAGGGAATTTGAGCAATTGTGTTTATGTTTAAATTAATTAAACAAATGCACCAGGTCCCCCACCATATATAAGTAATAACATCTCTCACCTTTTCAGCAGACTGGTTAATAACTTATCTTGCCTGACCTTTTAAGTTTCTTGAACTAATTTCTGAATAGCAGTGAGTTTGTCTCTGGCCATTCCAGTTTCTAAAACATATTGTGTATGGCCTAGAGAAATATTGACATGTCAGTATTTTGTAAGTTCTGATTGTGAACAATTTAATTAAAACCTCCAATAGTTTAATTTAAAAGGGTTGAGTCATTCTGTAATAGGACTCACCTTACATTTAGTTTTAGCTTTTACTTGCCTTATCACTTAAGGATAAATAGAGAACTGATCAAGCAATTCTTAGTAAACCTAAAATTTTCATAGATTTCTGAGGAATATTTCATATCATTTTCGTGCCACCCTGTTTTGTGAATAATGTGAGGAGTATTTGTTAAGTTAAAGAAAAAGCTTTACATGGCTAAGAGGAAACCCAAATGTGATTTGCAGCTTTCCACTTTTCTTTATACATTATAGAAACATTAAATCATATGCATTTTATAATATATATTGAATACACATTTTTTAATTTATGACTGCATTCATGAGATATTGATAGATAGGCTATACTACATCCAGAAATTCTACTGAGCAAGAATAATAGTGGGGACAGGAAAGAAATGTTGAGACTCTTGGAAGGGACACAGGAGCTAGTATTAGACATACTGGTCCACTACGGCCTTCCCTTCTTCCACATTTGCACAGGTAGAACCACTTGTCAATAAGCCTTATAATTAGACTTCCAGAGGCATATTGAGCCCCCTTTTCCCCTGAGGTTCAGAAAGTGGAGGTAAAGCCTTCTTTCTGCTGCTTGTAGAGTCATTGTTGCTGACACTCCAGGTTGTGAAAACGTCAGCTTACACACGACTGATCTTGTAGCTGTTGAGACTAGTTCTGATGGTGTGGGTGAGGACTCTGTTTTGTTTTTTGTTTTTATTTATTTATTAGAGTGAGAGAATGGGTGCACCAGGGCCTCCAGCCACTGCAAACAAACTCCAGATGCATGTGCCACCTTGTGCATCTGGTTTACATGGGTTCTGGGGAATTGAACCGAGATCCTTAAGTTTCTCAGGCAAGGGCCTTAACCACTAAGTCATCTCTCCAGCCCAAGAACTCTTGCTTCAAGCCCAGCACTAACGATGACCTGAGGAAGGATTTTGTTTGCTTGGTTGGTTTATGTAATTTTGAGATTCTTTCCCAAAAGTTCAGACAAACAGTTCTTCCAGTGACTAAATTCTCCTTTTAAATGGCTTAGAGTCATTTGCATTGATCTCTGACTGATAGAGAGAGACAGAGGGAGACTTGGGAAATGGTTCAGAGGGCAAAGCATTTGCCACTTGGCTGTGAGGGCCTGAATCTGGATATCCAGCACGAAGGGCAATGTGAGGTGTGCTGTGTCCCTGTCACTCCCCTGCTGATCCATCAGAGACAGACAGACTGCTAGCGCTCACAGGTTAGCGGGTCTATCCAGATTAAAAACCGTGAGCTTCAGGCTCAGTGAGAGCCCTGTCTCAAAATCTAAAGTGACCGGGACTGATGAGATTTCTGTGTTTAAAGGCATTGTCTTGCAAAGCCTGCTGAGGCCAGAACTCGCTTAGACAGATGCAACAAGGTCGGGCATGCACCTGTGACCTCAGTCCAAAGCTCATGGGTCAACTAACCTAAACTTAGCTCGCAGCCTGGCAGCTGGCTGGCAGTGGCAAGAGCCCCATCTCAAAGAAGGTGGGGCCCTGATACCTCAAAGTTGTCCTGTATGCATGCCCATACATGTAAATAAATAATAAATAAGATTAAAGAAGAGAAAAATACAAGTTGGAGAGCAAAAGTGTAAGTTGGAGACCCAGTGTCAGACCCTGGCCTCCACACACACGCACCCACGAGAACGAGCACCTTGACAGCCACATACACCCACTGGGGGAGCTGTGAAGACGGTTCAGTGGTTGGAAGTGCACACACATGCACGCATGTGCATACACAATCAAATAACTAAAAAAAAATTAGATTCCTTTCATCTTCTAGCTTCTGTTGTCTACACAATGAAGGTATGCATGTGATTGATTGACATGAGTATAAATGAGCTAATATGACATTGACATGTCATTGTTACCATAAATCATGTGGCAGAATTGAAAAGATTAAGTTAAAAATGCTCCAGAACTTTGAAAAGTTAGATTTCATTTCCTTCATCTTGCTCAGTTTAAAGTCAAACCCAAGATATTGTTTATTGTTTCTACCTTCTACCGGGTGCTCCGGGAGACTTTTGTATGAAGGGGAAAAGAGGAATCACAGGGTGTAAGCATGCTTTTTCATCAAGGAAAACAACTGAATAAAGTTAACACAACTCAGAGGTTTCAATGGAAATAGAACGATTACGGTGGAATAATGCGTTTCAGTTTTCTATGTATTCCCCTGTGTGGCGTCAACTACAGCTTTCCTGAAGCAATTATGGGAAGGAAAGCACCGCAAACTACAATTTCATACCCAAGTCCACGTCCTCAAGTGAGCAGGTGGGACAACTGCGAATGTTGTCTTCATCTGTCAGCCGCTCTGACGAGCAACAAAGCGGAGAACATAAGCCCTTCGCGCTGCTGTCTTACTCTGCTGAAAGGAACTCAGTGGCAACACGGTTCTTTGTGCTTCAGTCCTTTGTTTCCCAGAAAAGACAATATGTTCTTTAGTAAGAATAAAACAAAACACGAATTGTACTTTTAAATCAGCCTCTGAGTTAATTCTATGTTTGACAAAGACATAAAAGCATGTAAGGAAAAAAAAATCTTGTTTTAGGTTCACTGAAGTTGTAATGCTAAGAGAGCCGCAGCAGGAATTGAGTGCCTGAGAAAAGCCTGCCAAACGTCCTTAACAGGTGAGGAAGTCTGAGGACTACTGTCCCTCCAAATGAGTTCGGTAACATAGCTGAAACAGAACCTACTTAATTTACTATGCTTGCTTAATCAATAAGCATTTTGAGAAAATGAAACTGTTTTTCACCCACAACACTAAATTAGGATCTCCACATTTTGGGTCCACCTTTCTTCATAGGCATACGTTCAGAGCAGTGCAGCTCTCTGGATAGGTCAGTACATGTTACTATTGTAGATTTACGTGTTATTTTTTTTAATTTTATTTATTTATTTATTTGAGAGCGACAGAGAGAAGGAGGCAGAGAGAGAGAGAGAGAGAGAGAATGGGCGGGCCAGAGCTTCCAGCCTCTGTAAACGAACTCCAGATGCGTGCGCCCCCTTGTGCTTCTGGCTAACGTGGGTCCTGGGGAATTGAGCCTCGAACCGGGGTCCTTAGGCTTCACAGGCAAGCGCTTAACCGCTAAGCCATCTCTCCAGCCCAGATTTACGTGTTATTATTGACACAGATTGTAGGTGTATTATTGCTTACATGTTATATTTCTAGAAATAAATACTATCACAACACTAAAATAATTATCATTTATAATAAATATCAGCCGGGCGTGGTGGCGCACGCCTTTAATCCCAGCACTCGGGAGGCAGAGGTAGGAGGATCGCTGTGAGTTCGAGGCCACCCTGAGAATGCAGAATGAATTCCAGGTCAGCCTGAGCTAGAGTGAGACCCTATCTCAAAAAACCAAATAAATAAATAAATAAATAAATATCTAAGAACAGATAAGACTACACTCAGGGCACTTGCAGCCTCAAAGTCAGAAATCCATGTGGATAGGCAGGTAGATGAGCAGTACAACCACTGTACAGACTTTGTATTTGTCAAACACAAGCATTTCATGTGCATTTTATGTCAGTTTCTAAGCTAGTTTAGAGAATCAAAATCAGAATCAGAAAGTTTCCTTTGCATTATCACCATTTGGCTGGGGAATAGAAACATTTGCTCTAAATCCTCTCAGCTTCTCCATCGTCTCATCTTCACATTGGAAAAAAAAAAGGGACGATTATCTCTTGGGAGAAAAAAATATAGAATTGGATTTATCTTGGCACACTTCCTCCCAGCCTGGACTGTCATGAGCAGCACATGGCCATCTTACACAAGATTGGATAAAATGTCTTTCTTTTTCTAGTACCAGGAATTCATGTAGAGTCTTCTGGAATGTTTCCAGTGAAAATTTCCATGTAATTGGATAGAGCTAGTTTTTAGGGACCAATCTGTACATCTGTACCTACCTGACAGTTATAATTTATTTCTGATTCACATTTCCTCTTTACCCTGTGTTTTAAGGATTGTTAAAAGATGGACTCTAGTATTTCTGGTATAGGTAATAAAATTCCACTTTTGGAAACAAACCAGACAATTCAAGGAATTTAAGGAAGTCTAATTTAAGGTGAGAAAGTTCAAACAAAGCCATGTGAATGTGGATTTTAATTCTTGCTCTGTATTGGAGAGATAATAATACATTTGTGGAGGAAAATGTAAAACATCATAAGTATAAACATAAGAAAATTACAATATGTAAGTAAGGCACTTAACATAGCTATGATTATAAACATATTGTAACTAGTTAGTTGTAGATTCATAATTGAAAAATTCATTTCAATTAAGAGCAATGAAAATGTTCCGTTTTCCAGATTTCTGTAATTTGCTGAGCTCTTTTTCCATTGTTACAGTTTTATTCATTTTATATTTTTATACAATTATTTCTTTGGGATTTCAGGAAGGAAAGGAGGTAGATACATATATTCAATCCACCACACATAGTCACTTGTGTAGAAAAGCAAATAGAGACTGACATTTTGAAAGAAACACTAAACTTAAGTGTTAGAACTATGATCAACATACCAGCCTGAGGTAAAAGGTAAGATTCTGTTGCTGAAGACACCATATGCTGCCAGCCCGGAAGACAGAGAGACCTGGCTGAAATCCAGAAGACTGCCAAACACCAGGCAACTAGCCTGTCTAGTGCTGAAAAGTCCGATGTGAGCTACTTGGGGAGAGTGGCCAACAATGGTCTCAGCCATCAGGGGTCTAAGCTACCCAGAAGCAAACACCCTGACAAGATGTACACCAGTGCCATGGTGCCACACAGCCTTAGCCAGTAACCAGTGGCTTTCTGATTGGCTAAGAGATCCGCTCAGTGGAAAGGAACCCACATCCAGAACTGGGAACCAGATCAGAATCCTATGGAGACAGAGATCATGCTCTCCAGTGTCAGCTCTCACTAGTTTTTGGCCAAAAGAAGGGCTACAACCATCAAATTCTCTCCAAATTCACAATGCTTTTCCCATTTAACCTATGCTGACTTCACTCTCCATTGGAGAATCTGTTTTTCTTTTTCAGAAGGTAGTGAGACTGGAGGAGATCAACCACCCCTCGCCTCTCAGCCAATCCCCAGCTGAAACCACAGAGGAACTGGGGAGATGAGCAAGAGTGCTGCTTCCATGGTGAGCCTGACAATCAGCACCAGCGTGAAGAGGACAGATGCTGAGGACACTCAACACCTACCAAAGCAGAGATCCAGAGGCTCCTAAGAGTTCATCACTGAAGTAGACCCAGCCTGGCTCAGGGTATTTTGTGGAAGAGGTGGTGGAAAAATTTCAAGAGCCACTGGTTAGGACATCATGCTCAGAGGCATTGCCTCCCCCCAACAACTGACTGCTGCTCTCACAACACATAACCCACAAGCCACATGGGGAATACCTGCAACCCACCAGAGGAATCGATGGTAGCCTTAAGAAGTGCATTTCTTCACTGGGCAAGATGGCTCAAGTCCATATTCCCAACACTTGGATGGAAGAGGTAGGACAATCACTGCAAATTCAGAAAACTACTCATGGCTGCCTAGTGAGTTCAAAGCGAGCCCAGGCTACAGAATGAGAGGTGGTTTCGTGGTTAAGGCACTTGCCTGCAAAGCCAAAGGACCTAGGCTCAACTCCCCAGTACCCACGTAAACTAGATGTACAAGGGGCACATGAGTCTGGAGTTCGTTTGCAGTGGCTGGAGGCCTCGCGTGCCCATTCTTTCTCTGTCTGTGTCTCTTCTCTCTATCTCTCTCTGCTTACAAATAAATTAATTTAAAAAAATCGAGCCAGGCGTGGTAGCACACGCCTTTAATCCAAGCACCAGGGAGGCAGAGGTAGGAGGATCACAGTGAGTTCAACACCACCCTGAGGCTATGAAGTGCATTCCAGGTCAGCCTGGAATGGGTGCACGTATCTGGAGTTTGTTAGCAGTGGCTGGAGGCCCTGACATGCCCATTCTCTCTCTCCCTCTCCCTCTCTCTCTCTCTCTCTCTTTCTCTCTATCTGCCTCTATCTCTCTCTCAAATAAATAAAGAAAAATAAAATACATATTTTTAAAATAAATGCAATTCTTAAATGAGAATTGAGAGTTAAAATTATTTCTTGAGCCATGAATTACAGTGGATATCTTGTTAACAGGTATAGAAATAACATGTTCTATTAAAGCAAGATCAAAGAAAGTGAACAGGTATATTGTAAATGGGCAGATTTATTTATTTATTGTTTAAATGGAGGGTCACACTGTATTTCCAAGGCTATCCTTCAGCTCATGGGATCAAGTAATATTCCCACCTTAGCCTCCCAAGCAGCTGAGACCATAGACACATGTTATCACGTCAGGCTCAAGTCAGTAAAATTTTGAAGGAATTTTTTTTATTTGTTTCTCAACAGCCACTTAAAAATACTCAGTAATCTATGTTCAACACAGACCCATCTCATCCAGGCTTTGTTTTTCCATTCACTGAACACAGGCAGAAGAGATGTGGCATAATTGTAATTCTTAAGACCACTGGGATTTTCAGGTGCTACATGAATATTGGCTCCAACTTAAAGTCAATTGCTCCCTTTGCCCCAAATATATCAGCTTGTCTTTGAAGCTTTGAAGCCAGGATCTGATTTCTCCTCAGTACCCACTGAAGTCCTAGATGGTGTCTTCTTCCAACAGAGGATGCTTCATTGACATTGGAAGTCTGTGGCTCAGCATATCTTCCTTTTGCTATTATCCCAAGTAGGACCTCTGGAGAACTTGCTGACGCTTGCCTGTCAGCACTGGACATCTGCCCTGCATTTTTGTGTCATGTGGCCTCTCTCCTCCAATCTCTTGAACTGACTTCTTCCAAGTCTCAAGTTTTTCTTCTTAGGTTTCCTCACATCTATTAGCTTCCATTCAATTCATGAGGCTCAGAACCTTTCTATGGATTAAGTTTTGGCTTAAGGGAGTATTTGGTTGGTTTGATGCTTTTCTATCCAGACCACTACAACGGTATCTCCCGGCCAGCAGCAGAAACTTTCCACATTTCTACCACGTGTGTGCCAGACTTCCAATGTGCTCCGTGAATGTTCCTCTTTCTTTCTCAACATGGACGGCTGTTGCGTGCAAGAGACCTAGCTTTCACCTTACCTGGCCTTTTGACAAGCCTTCTTTAATAAGCTTAATTGTCTCTAACGCTTTATTTAAAGTGAGAACTACAGGACACTTCTCCCCACTTGAGCACTTTAGAGGCCATTGTGAGTTGATCAATTGACTTAATGTCGATATTGTGTCTCAGAAAGTTGGCAGGTCTCAGGAGACAGTGAGGAAAGAAAATCAATGACTGGTCAGTGGAGCAGTTAGAATTTGCACACATTATCACTTGTTTGTTCTCTTAGATGGGTGAGGTTTGTGATATAACAAAATGTAAGGTTGCATCCATTAGTAGTCAGTGACCATAATGGATTTAATGTGAATGAAAAAGTTTAGAATACTGTAAAATTTACCAAAATGTGATTTAGAGACATGAAGAGAGCATATACTATTGGATCATGACCTCAACAGGAATGTTCCATACAGAGTTGGTACTAAAACTTACTTCAAGATGCAGTATTTGTGAGGCATGGGAAATTAATGCACAATTAAGGTATGCTTGGGCACAAAACACAGTGCCAGATTATGGTTCTGAGCACTGAGAATACATTTGTGCATGAAGCTGAGCTAAGGTTTACCTTTGCGTCTATTGAGAGGCAGTAACAATATCAGCAATGTTACGCACATTGAATAGTGCTAGCTTTTCTAATTTCCATAGGTGAAATTACTCAGCCCATGAAAACATGACAATTTTTGTTTGCAGTTTTACTGCAATACGTATAATAAAATTGGTTTGGTATGACAGTGTGCCTGTGGAAATTGACATGCTGGTAACTGTGGTGTGAAAGCTATTTCTTTTTTCATCTTTAAAGAATTACTGGATTGTTAAATTAAATTGCATTCCTGTAGGCTGCATCAGACACATAGAAACCAGGTGACAACATCCCCGTACCAGTGTTGGAGGTGCCGGTTTCTTAATGCAGAATCACACGACAGAACTCATGGATTATTTCACCTAATAATTACAGTTGGTAATTACTATGGTGATATAAAAATAATTTAACAGGCCATCAACCAAGAGGTGCATTTTTGTTTTTAAACCTAAGGAATTTACT
This sequence comes from Dipus sagitta, assembly GCA_036346955.1. Classification (NCBI taxonomy): domain Eukaryota; kingdom Metazoa; phylum Chordata; class Mammalia; order Rodentia; family Dipodidae; genus Dipus; species Dipus sagitta. The sequence continues at coordinate 7,167,710 of CM070783.1, read as the reverse complement.
TCATATGTTAAACAGATATTATGCTGGAGGATACTGTATTAATAGCTAAAACAAATTAAGCCTTAAAAAAGTGAATGTATTAAATTAATTTTACTGCTTTCTCCAGAAATGCAGTGGATTACTATTCCTGACTTTGGGGGTAGTTCTGTAGTTATATCAGATTTACATGCTATCTGTTTTAAGCCTATTAAGCCTATATGTAAATATCTCTCTCTCTATATATATATCTAGGTATCTACTCCAAAACCTAGGTTTCTCTCTGTAAATGGGTAATATGACAGCTTCATATAACACATATTAATAATAATTAATAATTACATATGTAGTAATCTGTTTTTAAAGTTACATACCTCCAAGAAAAGACTTCAATTGTTTAATAAAAATTAGTTAAGTAAATATTTGAATTAAATATACTATTGGTAAAGTCAATACTTTTACCACTATTTTTCTCTGTGCATGCTATGAGAGCATGTATAGGAGGGGGCACAGATGTATGTGGAGGCCACAGGTAAATGTTGATTGTTTCCTTCAATTTCTTTATTCCTTGTTTTTCTACACTACTGTTTAACTGAGAAGACTTCTGGTTCTCTCAGCCCAACAAATAAATTGCCATATATATATATATATATATATATATATATATATATATATATATATATATATGTATATATATACAGAATGATACTGAATAAACCTTAACTTTGCTATCTGTTTCAAGTACTAGTATACTAGTATATTTCTCCAGTGCAATTCATAATGATAGTTCCTGTACATTATGACACAAAATAGGTGGGTGAGATGTCTTCTAATGTGACCGTGCAGAAGCCATTGTACGTGGTAGATGTCTTATGAAAAGACATAAGATGTCACATCTCATCCCTTCTGGCCACAGCCTCGTCACATCACTATTGCAATCAGCTCCTCATTTCTGGGACAAACATCCAATCAGAAGCAGCTTATGGGAGGAAGGAGATTTATATCAGGCTTACAAATTCCAAGGGAACACCATCAATGGTGGAAGAAGCTGGCTCACTTCCATAGATCCAAGCACAGAGACACCACCAAATAGCCAGCTAACAAAATAAAATAAATAAATAAATAAATAAACATGAACTTCCAGAGCTCCAACTATTCTCCACACTTTAGGGCTTGACTGAAGACCCACCCCCAGTGACATAACTCTTCACCGGTAAGGCTCCACCCACTACAGACTCAAGATTCAAGCGTGTGTCTATGGGGCCACCCATTTAAACCACCAGGGTCTTCAACTACTTCTGGCTTTTAAGAGCACTTGAGCTCCCACTGTTGGCTTAGACACCCACCAATGAGCTCTTCTCACCACACTTGTTCAGTCCTCATCTCACTCTTGACCTATTCGTTTATTTGTTTTCTTCAATGAGTCCTTGTGGATAAGATCTGGGTCCTTAAAAACACTACATATTTAACAATGGAATTGTATTCAACTATAAAGAAGACCAAAGTTGCTGTTGGAAGAAGAGTGGATGTAAGATTATCACTTTAAGTGAATTAACTCAGACTCAGAAAGATAAATATAGACACATAATAACATGTGTGTATAAATGACATGAAAGTAGGAGTGAAACTGTCTAGGGAAAGAAAGAGACTAATGGGAGAGGGGAGAGTAGAAAAATGGAAGGGTAAGGAGGTACAGGGGAAAAATTATATACTTGTATGAAAATATATTTATGAGGCCCAATAAAAGAAACCAAAATATACTATATATATTTGTTATATAACACAGTGTTTAGCATACAGCTGAGCATAAGTAAAGAGTAGTTCAAATAATAAGGACATTCTGAATGGGATTAGTGTGATTCAGATACTTTTAAATGAGAAAGAATGCATTCACTTCCCTGATTATGCACTTACCCCTGTTTTGTGCCATGACAACAGACAGGCCTAGGGTCTGTTCCATAAATGAGATAGGGAGATGGTTCAGCAGTTAACGTTCCACTTAAAAATGAGAGTCCTGAGCTGGGCGTGGTGGAACACGCCTTTAATCCCAGCACTCGGGAGGCAGAGGTAGGAGGATTGCCATGAGTTCAAGGCCACCCTGAGACTACATAGTGAATTCCAGGTCAGCCTGAGCTGGAGTGAGACCCTACCTTGAAAAGCAAAAAAAAAAAAAAAGAGAGAGAGAGAGAGTGTGTTCCTTGGGCCCTGCTAGGCATGTCTACACATGTTGTAACCCTCATCCACAGGGAGCAGAAACTGGACAATCGCTGAGCTCATTGATGGGCAGCAGCTCTAGGTTAAGAAAGAGCTCCCATATCAAATGAAATATGTGGATAAATGTTAAGAGGGTACATGGCCTCCTTGCCTCCACATCCATGTACATGGAACATAGATAGATACATGTCCGTGTACCACATATCACACACAGACACACACACACACACCACTAGAGACCAGATGATTCATTCCTTAGGTGGTGCAGTCTATTATAGTATTTGATAATGAACTTAAGAAGTTTGTTTGTAGCAAATAGTCCCTCAGTAGAGTAGTTGTTTCACGCGATGAAATAAAACATGCCACATCATGCAACTGGCTGTCAAATATACACATGAAGAAAATATTCTCTATGAAGCATCACAGATGACTGTAAAACAACAGTAATCTGTATTCCTGCTCTTCCATATTTCTAATCCTTTTCTAATCTAGGTTTTCTTCTCTGTCTGGATAATTAAATACCAATACTTACTTTCAGAGTTATCATGAGGCTTGAGATATGTGTCTCAGCTCTGATGTAGCATAGATATACTACTACGATTCTATTACTAATTGTATTTTGATATATCAATTTACATGGGAACACTCATTTATTTACCACACTCATCCTGAGAAGACTATTGCTACAAAGACCTACTTCCCACATCTTTAGTCCTTACTTTGATTTCAGTCATTTCCAGCTCTATTTTTTCTAAGGAAAAACCAATGGGAATGAAAATTATACAATCAATTTGTCTGTATTCCTATCTTTTTTTTTTTTCTGGTTTTTCGAGGTAGGGTCTCACTCTAGCCCAGGCTGACCTGGAATTCACTATGTATGCTCACGGTGGCCTTGAATTCACAGCAATTCTCCTACCTCTGCCTCCCAAGTGCTGGGATTTGGATTTCTATCTTTATATACAGCTAACCATATTCCCTCAAAATCAAGAACAATTAGGAAATAGTTGTCATCAGTGTCATCTGTGTGGAGGACATTCCACACACTTACTACGGGGTCTCTTCTTTCCAGTTACAAAAGACTCTGCCTATTGGTCCTGAGAAAATGAAATATGTTAAAGCAAATATATTCCAAACACTATGCACATAGAATTAACTACCAAGAATTAATCATCATGCTGGGAAGCTCATAATTTAATTTGTGTCTAAATCAAGTAGCAGACAGACCCGACACATTTTGATCAAGAGCTACTGTGCCTGTGATCTTGTGACTTTGCTACTGAGCGGAAAAGGTTTCTTCATGTAAGAAACATTTTAGATCAATGATTATTATTGTTAATCATTATGTTTTGACATTGTTCAGTAACTATACAATTAAAGTTAATATACTACTTTAAACTTCATCATGAATGCAATTTTCCTCATGGTATAATATTTGAAACATCAGTCTCCTTTTTACAGTCTCCGAATTTAATCTGTTTCCATAACAACCATTGGAATATATTTTTAATGATGTTACCTTTTAAGCAAGAATCCAACCTCTTGAAAAGCACTATGTTTTTTATTTAATTTTCCTCTTTTGTTTTAAATAGTTGCTCTAATAATAATTTAGATTTTATTCACCATTGCCTTTGGCAGAACTCAGTAAACAGTTTGTCATAGCAATTAAAAACAATAACTGATGCATGATTAAAAAACAATTAAAAAGGGAAAATGAAGTTTAAAAAAACTCTGAGAACTCTATCACTCTGACCTAAATTTATCTTCAGAATGTAAAATGTCACCGTGCAAAACTCAAATATGGGTGTGACTGTTGAAAATAAGTCAATAGGTCTACTGAGAAATTTAATATACTCAACCTCCTCTTTCAATTTCCTTTTTGTTGGGTTTCCAAAGAGGGCTCTGTTTGTGGGGCAGGTCTCATCCTTTTGCTATAGGTAGATATATACTTTCTACTAGTATTCTAATACATTAAGAGTTGAAGACAGGAATAGTTGGGAAGACAGTGAGAAAGAAGTCTTTGATAAATATTATCTAGTTAATGTAATTCTTTGAAATGACCGTTTTACATTTCATTATCCAATGCAGTGGGAAAATGATATGCAAAAATATTTTCAACTCTTACTGAAGGCTAAATTTTTTTATAACAGAATGTAATTTTTTTATTAGCTGACTTTAGTTTCAAAAACTTTAGCTATGTATTTTGGCCATAGGAACCATCCCAGAAATGTTTGAATTATAAATTAAAAATTTCCATATTTTAAGACAGATGGCATTTCTAATCAGCAGAAGAGTTTTAATAAATGAGATATTACACTAAATGAAGCTTCATAAACAGAAGACAAGCTCATTTTTGTTCAGTTCATGTGCTCTGCTCAAGCTGTTTATCCACCCCACCAAATTTTAATAAATTCCTACCATGTTCCAAACATTGGAGATTCAAAGGTAAATAGAACAAATCTCGTTTTCATTTTATCCTTTTATGGAGACATAAAGAAATAAACCCATATGCTTTCCAATGTACATAAATGTTTTCAGATGAAGATGTCTGTGAAAACAAAAGAACATCAGATTGGAAAGGAGCATTGACAGGGGAAGCAGACTTGGGCACAATGTTGAGTTGCCAAGGTTGACACAAAGACCTGGTAAAGAGCTAGCCATGGAAAGATGTGGGAAAACAGTTTGGAGGGCGTATTTTAGCTACTCTTCTCATTGCTGTAGTCAAATACCTGAAGACAAGCAGCTCAGGGAAGGAAGGTCCGTTTAGCTGGTGGTTTCAGGGCATATTGCCTCTCTTGGCAGAAAGGACATGGCGGCAGCAGGCTGATGCTGCCTGCTGACAACTGCACAGGTCTAGAAGCAGAAAGCAGAGGCGCTAGAACTTAGCTGCCTTTCTCCCTTTTCTCCTTTCTCCCTTTACTCGGTTGGGCTCCTAGCCCACGGGATGGCGCCACCCATGCTCAGTGTGGGTCTACTTCCTTTTTGGAATGTCCTCACAAAAGGCATTCAGAAGTGTGGCTCCCAGTACACTTTAAATCCAGTCAAGTTGACAATGAAGAATAAATCCCTCAGCATTTAATCTATGTTTATGATAAATGTGTAAATTTTCCTCATAATTAACTTATATAATAAACCTCATCTCCATATCACTCACTTACAAAGTAGAACTTGTGTCTTTACTGTTCACTAACCTCTTTACATAAAGGTGAAAAATTTGCATCTGATTTGTCATTGATCAAAAAATTTGAGTTGGTGATTAAATATTACACTTAATAGTCTACAATCAATTTATCCAGTTACCATTACTGAATATTACAAATAGACGGTATGTAATTCAAATATTTCAATATTTTTTAACATTTATTTTTATTTATTTATGAGAGAGAGAGGGAATGGGCATACCAGGGCCCCTAGCCACTGCAAATGAACTCAAGTTGCATGCACTATCTCATGCATCTGGCTCACGTGAGACCTGGAGAATCAAACCTGGATGCTTAGGCTTTGCAGACACCGCTAGGCCATCCCTCCAGCTCTTGATAATTCTTAATACCAAACATTTAAACCTACTATTCTAGAAAATGACAATTTCTTTCTTATTAGTCAGTTAATTGTTACATGTGTGTGCTATGTGTGTATATGCATATATGTGCATATGCATGGTCATATGTATGTGGTCATGTGTATGAAATGTTCATTTACATATATACACATACATGTGGAAGCCAGAAGTTGACTTTGGCCTCCCTGTATTGCCCTGGTGTGCCAATTCTCTCTGTCTCTCTGTCTCTGTCTCTGTCTCTCTCTCTCTCCCTTTCTCACATAAAAAAGGCCAGAAAACTTTTGTTTTTCAATTCTATGATAGTGTGACAGAAATATGCATTAGAAAAACTGTCATTGTGATTTTACATTTGGATATTTTCCCAGGTTACAACAGAGGGTCACAATTTCTGTCCATGTTAAGCAGTCCCAGTGAAATTGACCTTCCAATCAGCCACTTGAGCACCAGGGCAGACAAGGGACATCCTTCAGTGTGTATCCTGTTGCTACTCTCTGATGGACGCCGGGTTTAGTGAAACAGAATTGAGGCCTAATATTTTCAACGTTGTGGTGGGGGGGCTAGGTGGATTTACCCCCCCCCCCAGTGTAAGTCAAAGAGACATTTGGCTATTACAAAAAAAAACCTAGAAAATATATTTTGAGATGATGAAAACATGTTTGGAGATGGCAAGTCACCTCTGTCATAGAGTAACAGTTTATCCTTGTCTCCTTAACTACAGTCTATTTATAGCCTCAAAGAATAACCATTGATTACAGAAGAGTAATGTTCTCTAAAGCCATTCCTTACTATAGAATGTGTGACTTAAAAAAAATCTTCCTACTTTGACTTCCATAGATTTTGTTCAACTTTAATCCTTATGAAATCACTCACGTTTGGATTCCTGATTTGTTTGATCTTCTTTGTTCTCAGTTTAAATTTAATATTGGAACTCTGATTTGATTCAGTAAATTGCTTGAAGACATAGTTGGTATAAGGTATTTTTGTTTTTAACAAGTGCAATTGTGTCACAATAAATTTTGAAAGTGAGGTTTCTTCTTGCCTGGCAACCAAGCTGAGGAGACTCGTGACACTTGGGTTGGATTTGTGAGTATGTCAGCATCGTAAACATGACCTTCCAGGACCCTCAAGGTTCTTATTCATTTTGAGAAATTTTAAGCTCAATAAATGTTTTCTGAATTTAAAAAGCAGGCAGTGTGAATTGCCTTATAGATCAAAAGAGAAAAACTGTCCTTTTCAATCATGTCAGTGACTGAGAATTTGATGGTGAAAATGGCTATGAAATTGTCCATATTTATATGTCAATTGATGTAGAGCACAGAGGAATCAAATAGACATAAAGTCACAGATTATAAAGGGAGCACCCTACTTTTCTTTATGCTACACTTTGATGAGTTCTCTCATTTGAAGTCATTGTTCTTAACCTAGTGTTTACAACTGAAATAATGACTGGCTTCTTTCCTTCTAGTTTGAAAGAGGAACGATCAGTCTTCTAGGGTTAGTTTGTACGGCTTGTTAGAGATTCAGCTTGATCTGTTATCTAGGTCAACTTGAGCAGGTTTTTAAATGACTCTATATCATTTTCTTTATCCATTAAAGGTAGTGATCATACCTACCTCATTGAAAAATGAGAGTATGTATAAAATTCCTAGAAAAGTTTCTGGGACAGAATAACCAGCCACCACCACCACCACCATCTTTATGCCAGGTAGGGATATAATTTGTATTTGAAAACTTCAAATGCTCCCATGACAACCGAAAATTAATAAAGATATAGCAATACAAAATATATAAATGTACATCAAAAAGTCTGCTTCCCAAGATGAAATGCACTTACGATAGAAGCAGATGAAATACTCTGTTTCCCACCTTGTGTTTATAGGAAAGACTTCACTTCCCAAGATCCTCACAGATACATTTGCACAGGCCACTGACTTCCAGCCAGTGCTATGAGAAGTAGTTCATAGCATTTTCACACCTGCCCATGAACCTTCATGCTTAGTCTCTCATTTCCTTTTCCTTCTCTGATAAACTCATGTTTCATACTTTTAACATAGCAGCAGCAAGAGATGGAAGGAATATGAATCTCTGACATTTTGACTACTGAGTCAAATTATCTTCTTGGACTAAGCCACTAACAAAAGTAAACTTTCATCCTGATAAGGCTTTAGAATTCCAGAGCACATTTATTCAAGCTCCTATCCTTAACTCCTCAAGCTAAAACTTCCCTGGCCTGAACCCATTCTTCCATGTCTTACCTCAAGATCTGGGGCAGGAAAGCTTCAAACAAGCTTCCTTTTGCTATTCACAGCTTGGTAGGATTCTTTCAACGCTAGTGCTAAAGCTATCTAGAACTCAAGAGGGGAGAAAAAGAACTCGTTCCTATTTCTGATGGTGTCATCCTAGGGCTACTCAATTCAGCAATGAAAATAGGGTCTAGTTTCTCAGTTTTTCACCCTCCTTGAACTATCATTATTGAAACATCTCTTCCTGCTTTTTTAAAAATGTTTATTTTTATTTGTTTATTTGACAGAGAGAAAGAGAGAGAGAGAGAGAGAATGAGAGAGAGAGAGAGAGAGAGAGAGAGAGAGAGAATGGGCGCACCAGGGTCTCTAGCTACTGCAGTAGGGGATTGAACCTGGGTCCTTTGGCTTTGCAGGCAAATGCCTTAACCACTAAGCCATCCCTCCAGCACCCATCCTTCTTGTCTGAATATATGACAAAGAAGTGCATCACCTTCCTGGGTTTTGGCATGGGATCCTAGGACCCTTCTCTGAACTGCAGAGGTATAAAGCCGAGTTCTGAGGTGTGTCTCTTCCAGTTGCTTGGTTCTAACAACTCAGCCTCTCCCTCTCTTACGCTTCCACGGTAGTTGTTGCTATTTATTGCAGTTACTTAGGTTGTACATCAGAATGTTCCAGCCTTCCAAAGTGAGGTCAAATAATGTTTCACATTCCGTTCTGTTCTAATTGTTGCTGTGGCTACTGTTTTCTGAGTATGTTGGACCCTTTGTACCACCTAAATAACAATATCAGTAGCCAAGTCTGGGCTACCCTAGCAAACGTCTAAAACAGAGCCACTTCCACGATGGGGAACGGTTAGCACAGGAACTGGTTTTAAAGCCAGGCTAGGCGGCGTCTGTGTGCATTGCATCTGGAGAAACTGCTGTTTGAGCCGGACTGTACCTCAGTGCTCCAGCACGCCAGCACGTGCTGAATTGGAAGACTAAACCTTATAGAGTTCTGTGACTATTACTGACTCCATTGTTCAGGTTCTCCTTGATGATCAGGAGATCAGGCATTAACGGGCTAACATCAGGGTTAGGGATGAATGGATAGATGGAGAAAATTCAGGCAGACAGAAAGAACAGGCATGTAGAGAACGTAGGTTACAACAAAATTTATTGAACAAAATGGCTGACTTCTTCCAAACCCTGTGTCATGGGGTGAGGCATGGATGAGTGAATTGGCTTGCAAAGTGTCAGTGAACATTTTCAGCATAATATGACTGACATCCAGCACCTGATGCAAATTCTCAGCTGAATAAAGTGTCTCTGGTCAATGACTGTGTTAAGGATTAGTCTTGTACTTACATTCTAAGATGGTTTATGTCAGACATATATGGAAGAAGATAAAGTTAAGGACACCAACGAAGAAACTTTTCTATGCATATGCAAGATTGGGAAGTAAATTGAACAGAATCCTTACAATATTCTAGAAATTTGAGCCTTCAAATACATAATACTTATACTTTTGGTCTCATAATTTTCCTCAAACATTCTTTACTTATATGTTGAGTATAGACTGGGGTGAGTTGTAAAATGTACATAATTCAGCAGTGGTCACCATTGCCATTATAATTAATGAGAGCATTGTATAATAATAGTTCTTATGATTTGTCTAAATCTTGAAATTAAAAGAACTTAGATATGCCAGAGAGATACCTTCTCTTTTTATGAAGGAATGGATTATGGCCAGTATTTAGTGTTTAGAAAGGTAGGCTGTGGCAGAGACTACTTGAGTGCTCACTGACTCCATTTTCTTCTTCTGGTCACATAGGAAAACTAGACATTTGGGACTGGAGAGATGGCTTAGCTGTTAAAGTGCTTGCCTGCAAAGCCAAAGGACCCCAGTTCTATTCTCCAGGACCCACGTAAGCCAGATGCACAAGGGGGCACATATATCTGGAGTTCATTTACAGTGGCTGGAGGCCCTGACATGCCCATTCTCTCTCTCTCTCTCTCTCTCCATCTCTCAAATAAATAAATAAAAATTTAAAAATATTTTTAAAAAGAAAACTAAAAATATACCATCTTTCTTCATAACTGACTTGGACCATGACATTAGCATCTGGTCAATGGAAGTATGTCCATATATTAAAAACCGCTTCTTAATAGCCCAGATATATCATGGCCCACTTTCCTCATTTCCCTTGGTGACCCAAGAGACTATGTGCTTAAGATGATAGCAACAAAATACAGATGGAGTCTGATATTTTAAAATCATTTTATAGGAGTAAACTTAAAAAGAGAACTGTCTAGCCGGGCGTGGTGGCGCACGCCTTTAATCCCAGCACTCGGGAGGCAGAGGTAGGAGGATCGCCGTGAGTTCGAGGCCACCCTGAGACTCCATAGTGAATTCCAGGTCAGCCTGGGCTAGAGTGAAACCCTACCTCGAAAAACCAAAAAAAAAAAAAAGAGAGAGAGAGAGAGAACTGTCTAACATGTCCCAGGCCATTACAGGTAAAATAGATTTTATTTTTCTATATTAATAAGATTTAATTTGAGGATTATACATTATGATGGACAGAGGTTATGTCCAAGTACAGTATGAAATTTAAGTACTAAATGTAATTATGTTGATAGTTGGATATATTTTTCTTTCTGTTAAAATTTATGAATAGGAAGAAAATGTCATCAAAAAGGGAGACAGTGCTCTGCAATAGAAAATCCTTGCCTGGAGTTGCTGGATTCCTGTAATCCTTTTGTTATTTACAAGCTATCTGTAAGCCAATTAACTTCCCTGGCCCACCACATACATCTGTGAAATGAAGCTCATATTAGATTATTGGTTATAGGCAGAAAACAAGGCTGAGTTTTTGTTCAGGAACTTTTAGGAGTTTTGATCTATGATTCTGTGAATTAGGGGTTAAGCACTCAAAGCCACTTTAGTAAAAATACAAAAGAATCTTTTTTTTATTTAAAAAGTTTTAGTAGCACCTCATACTTGACAAAACATAACTATGTATTTAAATATTGTGAACATGTACTTAGTTGGTATTAGCTCATGCCATGTCACTTTATTGAAAATGATAACTTACAAAAGATCATGCTTGAGTGACAATGAGCTGGGAAGATGGCTCAGTGGTTAAAGGCACTTGGTTGGAAAGACTGCAGGCCAGTACTTAACTCCCCAGTACTCATGTAAAGCCAGACTGACAAAATGGTACATTTTTCTGGAGTTTGTTTGTAGCAGCAAGAGGCCTTGGTGAGCCCATTCTCTCTCTCACTGTCTCTCTCTGTCTCTCTCTCTCTCTCTCTCTCTCTCTCTCTCTCTCTCTCACACACACACACACACACACACAAAAACAAATACATACATAAATAAAATATTTAAAAGAGATCATGTAAGAGTGAGATGAGACTGTGCAGGCGATAATTCTAAATAATCTATTTCATAGAGCTCTGACTATTCAGTCACTTTCCACACCTCTCTCTGCCCCTCACCCTCTGCCTATAATCTGAGAGAACAGAATTTAAGCAGGATACTGACACACAATTGTCTTGATTCATCAGCTTTACTTCACACATTACTTCAGATGGTTTCTCTGGACAACCATTCACTAATACTAGCTCAGCATCATTATTTCCATGCTAACATTGACATCTAAATATTCGTGTTCTCACAGACTTCATATGCTGAAATCCTAATCCCCAAGTATGAGTGGCAGAGGATGGGTCCTTCGGAAGGTGATGAGAGTAGAACCCAGAACACCAGTGAAGCCAGGGCCTTTGCAGAAAAGGCCTGAGGGAACTTGTTTACCTCAGTCACCATCTTAGTACTCAGGGAAAAGGCACCTTCTATGAACAAGCAAAGCAAGTCTCCCAAAGATACAAATATGCCAACATTATTACACACCAGGCTTCCAGAACTGGGATAATGAGATGTTTTATAGCCACCCAGAATTTTGTTAAAACAGCCCAACAGACTAATGATAAAATAATAGGAAATTTCAAATAAACCAGAAGTAAAAAATAAAATACTTAAACAATTTTAGTCCAGTTTAATTATATATTCATCAACTAACAAGCCAGGATGTTGAAGCATTTGCAGTCTTACAGAATGATAAGACAAGCAACCAAATACGTAAAGCTAATGATTGAAGAGACCGAAAGAAATTTTCCATGTTTACTTCAAAATGAACAATGTTGCACTCAAAATCTGAAGAGAGAACATGTAAAATTCATTATGCTAGAGAATCATCTTTCACTCATCATTGAAAAATAATGTTTAGCTAAAAGTTATTTAAACACAAAGCTAAGAAAAAGTGACAGTATATCCAATGGTTAGTATTAATTGTCCACGTCACAGGATCTAGAGTCACCTAGGAGATGACCTTCTGGGCATGTCTGTGAGGGAGTTTCTAGATTGGGTCAGTGAAGTGGGACGACCCACCCTAATTAGATGCTGGCAGCACCTCCCCATGGGCCGAGGTCGTGTAGTGGTTAGAAAGGAGGGACGGAGCTGAGCAGCAGCTCTGCTTCCTGACAGCAGATGCAGTGTGAACAGCACCTCCTGCTCCTGCCGCCACGTCTCCCCGACATGACACACGGCATCCCCTCAGACTGCGGGCCAGAGCAACCCTTCAGTACTTAAGTTACGTTTGTCAAGCATTTTCTCAAGGTAGTGAACAAAGGAATGAACACAGCATATTAGTGAATCTGTCTCCAAATTATTTTTACATGAATTTAATAATAATTTGCTGCACAAATTATGAGATTTTAGTTTCAGTCATGTTTACAAACATACAGAAAGTCTGATTCTGATTCTTTGCTTATGTTTACCTAACTGATATTTATTGCCCTTGTGTATCTGGGTTCGTTTCCCTTCACTTTTTCCACTACACTGGATTAGAACCCAAGAATGTGAAGTATTTCTTTAAGGTCACTAAAACAATATTAGTATAACCCCAAAGTAACAAAAAGAAAAATAAATCAACTATGTTTAGTTTGAGCTAAGCTCAAATTTTATGTTTTAATTAGCTGAGAATTTAAGATGTGCTAACTAATGCTCATTGTTTAAACTGAATCTATATGAACAGTATACTGTCAAGACAAATACATCCATAAACATTTACTTATAAGGTTATCCTCTCCAAAGTTTCTTAATATTTCATTCACTACAAGGTACTTTGAAGTAAAAGAATTTTCCACTCACCAGCGTGGAGGTTTGAGAGGCGTCTGCCAAATCCCGGGAGAGCTCGGGCGTCCGCGTGCTCGTCGGGATTCTGTGAGGGTTACGGGCTATTGCTTCACACCAGCCCAGCATTTTCTCGTTCCTCTTTTCCCTTTTCAATACCTGAAATTCTGAAAATAATTTACATCCCCTGAAACACATCACTTCCTTCAGCTGTGTTTTGGAAAATATATAGAATTAAAATGTCTTAAACCATCAATTTACAACATATTAATGGAAATATTGTATTTTAACTAGAAATCATGAGTAAGATAAAAAACGGATATGTCCATTACTACTAATATCCTGGAATTATAAGCTAATGGAAACAATAAACAACTTTTCAAAGTGCCCAATATCATTTGTAGTTCCCTTTTTGATACTTCTAGACAGCAGAACTTTGTTGCACCAGATTCTAAGTGATATTTTCAGGGGTCTATGAAAAATAATGAAGTCTTACCCTGGGAGCTAAGAATAGACCTAATCGTCAATGATAACTATACACAATCATAGCAGTTGAGAACAGAGATATATTCTGAGAACTGAATCAGTAGGTGGTGTCGTTACTGAGGGAACATTACAGGGTGTGTTTGGTGTTCACTGAACATGGGCATCAAGAGACTGGTAGCCACAAGATACCTGAGGCTGCTGTCAGTGTAAAAGGGCACACCGACTCACAGTAAATGATTTATGTATACATATATATGTGTATATATATATATATGTGTGTGTATATATATACACTGACTCACAGTAAATGATTTATGTGTATATATATGTGTATGTATATATATATGTGTGTATATATACACCAACTCACAGTAAATGATTTATGTATATATATGTGTGTATATATATATATATGTGTGTGTGTGTGTGTGTGTGTATACACCAACTCACAGTAAATGATTTATGTATATATATGTGTGTATATATATATATGTGTGTGTGTGTGTGTGTATACACCAACTCACAGTAAATGATTTATGCATATATATGTGTGTATATATATATATGTGTGTGTGTATATATATACACCTACACCGACTCACAGTAAATGATTTATGTATATATATATGTGTGTATATATATATATATGTGTGTGTGTGTGTGTGTGTGTGTGTGTGAGTATATATACACCGACTCACAGTAAATGATTGATGTATATATATATGTGTGTATACATATATGTGTGTGTATATATATATATATATATATATATATATATATACCTACACCGACTCACAGTAAATGATTTATGTGTATATATATATATATATATATATATATATATATATATATATATGTTCTGCATACATTATATATCTGAGTACACTCTAAAATAATTAGGGTACAGTGTAGTAAATGCATGGCCACTAACCGTCACTATCATTAGGTATCATCAGCTACATGACTGGTGGCAAGGAGGTGTACGGCAGCACCCACCATCATGCTGCCCCATGACGTGAAGACATCTGCGGTGTCACTGGGCAACAGGAGGTTTTTGTTGTTGTTTTCTTTTTTTTATCTCTACTATAATCACAGGGAACTGCCTCTGTACATGCACTCCGTCATTCACCAAACCAATATCATGAGATGCATGTCAATGACAAATTTTGGCAGTTTTTCAGCTGAAAATTCTAAAGAATCAGAATCAGCTGAACCCCAGAAAGTGATAGGTTACTCATTCTGGTGATGTCATGATTATATCTCAAAGTTTTGCCAAGCGAAGGACAAAAGTTTAGTGCAAGTAGAATGAAGTTGGTATGTAACATCCATTGATGCATAATCTATTTAAAAATAACAATTCAAAACTATCCTTGTCATATTTTTGAAGAATAATAGTCCACAATTTCTTCTAGTTTTTCAGAACTTTCCCTTGGGAGAATTTTGTGCCTCTGAAAACATCATATCAACATGGGCTTTTAAGATAATGGAGAAACATTGTTTCCCTTGTAAAGTTTTACAGCCTACTTTTCCACTTCACCACCCTCCATAATTAGAAATAGTTTATTGCAGGTCTTTAGTTAAATGTGTTACACTGTCAATTAAATATCAAAAATAATGTGGAGTAATTATTTTCACAGCATTCAAAGCAATTAGCAATCTGTTGGTTTATAACATTTCAGGGATTCAAAATAGCACATTTCAGAGCACTAAGACAAGCGACATGAAGAAAGGTTGCACTGTGGATTGGTGAGTTATTACTTCAATGACAAAATACTCAAGTTAAATGGGTCTGAACAATGTAAACAGAAAAGTAATAAAAATAACCCTGATAAAAAGTAAGCTTCTGGGCTGGAGATATGGCTCAGAGGTTAAGGTGCTTGCCTGCAAAGCCTAAGGACCCTAGTTCCCCAGAACCCACATAAAGCCAGATGTGCATGGTGGCATATAAGTCTGGAGATCATTTGCAGCAGCTGGAGGCCTTGGCACACCCATTCTCTCTCTCTCTCTCTCTCTCCCTCTCTTTCTCTCAAATAAAATAAACAAAAATTAAAATATATATTTAAAAAATTAAGTTTCAGTTACTCAATTAACTATATTTCTTAATATTGCCAGCGTCTGACATGGGTAAGTCATTCATCTGGGTACAGGAAGAAAGCTGAAGAACAATGGGAAACATTGTTGAGAGTAATAGATTATTAGTCCTTATCCTAACTAACGCATTGCTTGAGATTTTATGAAAAAAAGTCTTATCTATTTAATATGAAATCTGAATATCCAACTAATTTGCACTGCACAGAAAGTAAATATTTCCATATTACCAGTACTCACTATCTTGCTTGCTCATTAGCTTTTAATTGCATTTCTTAAAGTGTGCTAAGAGTAAATGAAAATGCGTATCTTATTCAAAGGCAAAGAGTGAAATGATACATAATGACCAAAACAGTTTAATCAAATATAAACAAGTGTTCCAGTGCTAAGCTGTTATGTATTCAGTGTGTGTGTGTGTGTGTGTGTGTGTGTGTGTGTATGAGAGAGAGAGAGGGAGGGAGGGAGAGAGAGAGGAAGAGTTAGGACATGTTCAAGCCGAGGCAGATGTGTGGAGGACAAAGAATAGTCTGGGGTGTGTTCTTGCCTCCCACATTGCTTGAACAGTCTCGCAGCTCACCACTGCGTTCACCAGGCTAACTAGCCATCCAGCATCCTGGGGATTCCCCTGTTCCCACCTGCCACCTCGCCCACTATAGATCTACTGGGAATCTGGACAGTAACTACAATATCTGCCTTTACATAGGTTTTAGGGAACCCAAGTCAGATACTCACACTTGTGTGGTGAGCAGTTTGTGGACTGAGACATTTTCCAAGCCCTTGCTACTCATTTAAAAAGAAAATCTCCAGTCTAAGAAGCTGGATCAGCCTTTCAAAGAACTTGCTGTCAAAGTCTACTGACCTGGGTTCGTTCAACACCCAAGCCACCCACATAAGATGGACACAAAAAATTGACAAAAGTGTCTGGTGTTCATTTGCAGTAGCAATAAATATTGGTGGTCCCTTCCCACATTAAAGTAAATAAATAAAATAAAATATTAAAAGAACAACTGTAATTTAATATCACTTTAATTCTTAAAATGTTGAATTCTTGCATGAATACAAAGCCAAGAAAATAACTCAGAAAATTATGATTTTTTTATTCTTCAATGTATTTTTTCAAGAGCTACTTATTATTTTCCATTCAGAATCTGAGAGTGTTCACTTTCATTTGTAGTGTGTCCTTTGTTTGTGACGGGGATGGTGATGGCATCACTCCTTAATCAGTCCACATTTCTCATCAAATATTTATTGACCCCTACTGTACTGTGTGTTCCAAGGAAGGCGTAGGAGAGCGTGTAAGATGAGGGTTACACTCGTGTCTTTTATTTGAGTTGGATTTTGTGCAACTTCTGTTCTAGAGAAGTTGCAAGTCTGGAAACCACTGAGATCTTTGTGGTCCCCAGATTTTGGACTTATAAGCTTACTTACTCCTGAACTTATATACATTTTCCTAAATTGTACTGTGAAAAGCCCATATTTTTTTTGACCAGTTGTTATTAGTCATGACAAAGGTGATTAAACTTTTGGCTACACCAGCTGAAATGCCATAAGAAAATAACAACTGCATCCTCATCTTCTGTTGTTTATAAGTCTAGTGTCTCAATTTTAGAATGTTAAGGCCAAATAATCCAAAAATAGCTAATGTAATCACTTTCACATAAATACCGTGTTAATGAACACGAAATATTAACCATAAGCACTGCATGGAACTGAGAAAGTAGCAATGAATACGATACATGGCTATGGGCTGGAGAGCTTAAAACATATCTTACACACACTAACAGGAATATTTGCAAAGAAAGTTAAATCTGTGAAATATTGGAGAACACTAAATAGCAGCTTTGGTGTAGATTTTTTTTATTATATAATGAAAAATATACAAGAATATAGAAAGCCTGTGATGACTGTATTGGATTACAACACCTGTTTCATCTACTGATTGGTTATGTAGAATATAAAACTGCTAACTTTTCTGTCTAGATCAGAATCAAAATATTACCTTGTGGAGAAGTTAATCTTGAAATGGACCCAAAAGAAATACATTAGGAATAGGTGAACATTACAAGAAAAGGTAGGGAAATAAGGTTCATCTTCTTACTCAATAAATCCAGGTAGGTAAGGCAATTGCTCTCAACAACATAATCTTTCCTGTCTTTGCAAAGTGCTCAGATGTTTGTATAATATTTAAAACAAACATTTTTTCCATCATTGATGCAAAAGCAGATAGTTTAGAAATAATGTAGCAATCTGGGTAACTATAGTTGACTGCTGATCCACAATAAACCAGCCTTCTTCCTATGCAGGCCTTTAGGGCTCGTCATATTCTTAGGTATAAGGATGTACTACTATCAGCCAGAAGGGGAGGCAAATTATAAGCATTTGTAATTAACCCTAAAGCACTTTAAACTGTACATATCATTAGTGATATATCAGAATGGGAAAATGGTCATTAAGCATTCATGCTAATTGCTATCTAACCATTAAGCCAAGTTAATATGAGAAGCAGCAATGAGCAACTTATATTATGATCACAGGAAATTGAGATTTAACTAAGTTTAATTTTTAATATGCCACTTCCAGCAGATATTTAATTTAATAAATAGGAGAATAGTGCATTCTTGGTGGACTAAATTGACAACAAATTAAAATTAGGGGGAAAAAAAACAAGGCAATTGGATGTATCTTATGGAGAATAATTTACTTTTAATTTAAAATAACATTCACTGAGCATATTCTTTGCATCAGAGACTGTCCTTAGAATCATTCACTGGTACAGAAATGGAAGAGACTTGGAGCTTAGCATCAAGAGGGGAAATGAGCAAGGACATTCACTTTTCCAAGATACTGTGATAAGAGCCATGATCGTAGTATACTGTGCGCTATACAAACTTTGAGAGGAGGCTGGAGAGACAGCTTAGTGGTTAAGGCACATGCCTGCAAAGCCTAAGGATCCAGGTTTGATTCTCCAGGTCCCATGCAAGCCAGATGCACATGGTGACACAAGTATCTGGAGTTCATTTGCAGTAGCTAGAGGCCCTGGCATGCCCATTCTCTCTCTCTTTCTCTTCCTCTCTCTGTCTCTAATAAATAAATAAATAATAAAATCTTAAAAAGAAACTTGGAGAGAGGCTGGGGACATGGCTCAGTGGCTAAGAGCATTTGCTGTGTAAGCATGAGGACCTGATTCTGACTGCCAGTACCCACATAAAAAGCTGTGCATGGTCATGCCAGCCTATAACCCCCGCCCTGAAGGGAGGGGGCACAGGTCACTGAGGCTCTTTAGTCAGCCAGTCTAAACAAACAATGTGAGCTCCAAGCTCTGCGAGAGGCTGTGTCTCAAGGAAATGGAGTCAGAGAGGGGAACCGTGCAGGACACCCTCTTCCAGCCTCCCACATGTGCTCACTGGGGGCACACCTGCACGCATGTGCACATGTACCACACATCACACATGCTATACATATGTACCACACATCACACATGCTATACATGTGTGCCACACATCACACATGCTATACACGTGTGCCACACATCACACATGCTATACACGTGTGCCACACATCACACATGCTATACACGTGTGCCACACATCACACATGCTATACACGTGTGCCACACATCACACATGCTATACACGTGTGCCACACATCCCACATGCTATACACGTGTGCCACACATCACACATGCTATACACGTGTGCCACACATCCCACATGCTATACACGTGTGCCACACATCACACATGCTATACACGTGTGCCACACATCCCACATGCTATACACGTGTGCCACACATCACACATGCTATACACGTGTGCCACACATCACACATGCTATACACGTGTGCCACACATCACACATGCTATACACGTGTGCCACACATCCCACATGCTATACACGTGTGCCACACATCACACATGCTATACACGTGTGCCACACATCCCACATGCTATACACGTGTGCCACACATCACACATGCTGTACACGTGTGCCACACATCCCACATGCTATACACGTGTGCCACACATCACACATGCTGTACACGTGTGCCACACATCACACATGCTGTACACGTGTGCCACACATCACACATGCTGTACACGTGCGCCACACATCACACATGCTGTACACGTGCGCCACACATCACACATGCTGTACACGTGCGCCACACATCACACATGCTGTACACGTGCGCCACACATCACACATGCTGTACACGTGCGCCACACATCACACATGCTGTACACGTGCGCCACACATCACACATGCTGTACACGTGCGCCACACATCACACATGCTGTACACGTGCGCCACACATCACACATGCTATACACGTGCGCCACACATCACACATGCTGTACACGTGTACCACACATCACACATGCTATACACACACAACAAAAGAAAAAAATACACTAAAGACAAAATTTTGAGAAAGGACACTTAATTTAACAATGGGTGGAGGGAAGGTACACTTCAGAACACTCTTTAAAGAAGCAAAGGTTCAAGTAATTCACATGAAAATAGTAATCGTAGCAATTTCAAAGTTTACCATGAAAGGAGCAATGTGCAAACAGAAGAAACACGCAGGAATATGTGGGCCTTTCCCACTAGACTACATATCTCTGAGAGTTAATTTTTGCTTCTTGAAGTTGTGTCTATGTGTGCATGTACAAGTGTGTGTGTTGCCCTGGGATGCACGTGTGTGCATGTGTGCTCCAAGTGTTACTCTCTAGATACTCGGAAAATTGTAGCACGCTTGCTTTCATTCACAGCAACTGCTTTGCTGAGCACAGCCAGGGCAACAACACCCTAGGAAAGTGGAAAACAAAAGAAAAGAGTAGAAAAGAAAAGAGAAGAGAAGAGAAGAGAAGAGAAGAGAAGAGAAGAGAAGAAAGAAAAGAAAAGAAAAGAAAAGAAAAGAAAAGAAAAGAAAAGAAAAGAAAAGAAAAGAAAAGAAAAGAAAAGAACAGGCAGCGGCTAAAGGTCCTGGCGTGCCCATTCTCTCTCTCTTTCTCTCTCTCTCTCATAAATAACTACATAAAATTTAAAAAGTAGTCAGGATCATGTTCCACTAGATAATGACAAGTTGACACAAAAATCAGTTTCACCTACTAGGGTGGCCAATCATCAACAACATGATGCTACACAATGCTGGCTCAGGGTGCAAAGTGACAGGAGCTCTTAGCCATTGATCATGGGAACATCAAATGCTGCAGCCACTTTGAAAACTCATAATTTCTTACAAGGATAAACACAATGTTACTGTATAATCTGGCAATTAGAGTCATAGCTGTTTACACAACTAATTTTAAAATTTATGTCTCACAGCAATCTACCCACAAATGTTATTATAGCTTTATTTGTAGTCACCAAAACAGGAAGCAACAAACATGTCCACTGATAGGTGAATGAATAAGCAAATTAGGGTAAATCCATATGAAGATGTATTATTCCTAAATAGAAATTAGTTAACTGGAAAAACGCATGGGTGAATATTAAATGCATATTGCTATATTAAAGAAGCCAGACAAAAGCTCTTGTTTTTTATTTGATTCCAATATAACATTTTTGGAAAAGAAAATGTTATAGTCAGATTAAGATGATCAGTGGGGGCTGGAGAGATGGTTTAGTGGTTAAGCGTTTGCCTGTGAAGCCTAAGGATCCCAGTTCAAGGCTTGATTCCCCAGTACCCACGCAAGCCAGATGCACAAGGGGGTGCATGCATCTGCAATTCGTTTGCAGTGGCTGGAGGCCCTGATGCACCCATTCTCTTCCCCCCCCCCTCTGTCACTCTCAAATAAATAAAACTAGACAGAAAAAAGTTTTAAAATAGTGTTGTTGAAAAAAAGATGATCAGGCCGGGCGTGGTGGTGCATGCCTTTAATCCCAGCACTCGGGAGGCAGAGCTAGGAGGATCACCATGAGTTCGAGGCCACCCTGAGACTACATAGTTAATTCCATGTCAGCCTGGACCAGAGTGAAACCCTACATCGAAAAACCAAAAAAAAAAAAAAAAAAAAAAAAAAAAAAAAAAAAAAAAAGATGATCAGCTGGGTATGGTGGCACATACCTTTAATCCCAGTACTCAGGAGGCAGAGGTAGGAGGATTGCCATGAGTTCGAGGCCACCCTGAGACTACAGAGTGATTTTCAGGTCAGCCTGAGCTAGACTGAGACCCTACCTCAAAAAAGCCAAATATATATATATATATATATATATATATATATATATATATATATATATATATAAAATCAGTGGTAGGGAGGAGACACTATAATATTGGAGACATTACAATCTACACTGGTGAAAATCTCTAGAACTTCAAAGCTCAAAGTTTTAACCTTCAAATATATAAGACCCTACAGCATTTAGGAAGTTCAGGGATCTAGGCTAAAGGGCAGAGTGAAGAATACAATTGGACTATATTCCAAAGGGTAGAAAGACACACTCCCTAGAGAGGGTGAGAAAGTATGCTGTGAGTAGATTTAGGAATCACTGGAGTGCATAAAGTTAGAGGCAAAATACATTGTACATGCATACTGTGCTCCAGTTCACAAACTGTTTCCCATGGAGGTATGGGGTAATGACTTTGACAGTGCTATAAATGCATATACTGGAATTAAATAATCATTTCATATTGTAAGCCAGGATCAGTGTTGTATACAAATGTTATATATACATCATGAGTAGAGAAAGCATGTGTCAGGTAGTAATGGACCAGAATTGTTTTAGCTAAACACAGATACATATGATTTTATATAGAAATATCTATGAATAGGGGCTGGAGAGATTGCTCAGTGGTTAAGGTACTTGCCTAGAAAGCCTAGCAACCTGGGTTTGGGTTCGATTCCCCAGGACCCACATAAAGCCATATGCAGAAAATAGCACATGCATCTGGAATTCATTTGCAGTGGATATAGGCCTTGGCATACCTATTTTCTCTCCCTCTTTCTCTCTCTCTCTCCTTGAAAATAGATAAATAAAGATATTTTAGAAATACCTATGAATATATGTATATACATAGGTCAATATCCATACATATTATCATATATATTGTCATTTGATAAGACATAGAAGCAATACAATCCTATAGTAGCACTGACTCTACCTTCATAGATGTGTAATTGATTTCAGGTGGGGGCAGGAAGAATGCATCATAATACTGGAGTGCTAACATGTAAGGAAGTGTTGAAACAAATTTGAATCTCAAAGAATAAATGAGTCAAACAAAGCAGCTTCCAATATTCAAAGATTATGCAATTTGAACACAAAATAGTAACAATTAAAAACCTTAGTCAAAAAGGAAATGTTTAGGAGCCTGTCCTTACAGAATGAGTAATTAATAAAAAATAAAGGAAAATGAATGGACAAATATTATGTGAAGAATTAGAAATAACTTGGGCAGACAATCCACCCTCAAAAGTGTAAGGGGAATATCACTTCCCACTCCATGGTTGGCTGCTTGAGCAACTTCATTTCAAAGAGTACCATACAGAAAGATGGAAAATGAGAGCAATTTTATTGAAGAGAAACTGACATATCCTATCTCAGTCAGGTAAGATACATCATTGGATAAGTCAAGTTGAGTTAAGATGTGAGGAAGGAGGAATTTTAACTTTGGAATTCCCCTTTCCAAGGCCATACTTTCAGTGGAATGAGGGCAGGGAGGACAGAAATGACAGTGCCAACACATAATGTATCCATACAAAACTTCTACTTAATAAAAATAATCTATTAAGTATAAATCTATTCATAAGTTCAAAAGGATATAAGGCAAAATGAAAGATATCTGTCTATACTTAATAATTTGTCACTCATTATAATAGATGCTCTGTACTAACATTTTAATGACAGGGGAAACTTGGTGTGATTCATTTTAGATATGCAATTATTTTCTATAAATCTGAAATTGTTATAAATTAAAGATAGTATTCAAATAATAAAACACAGATCTCATCTTTTATATCTGGCAAAACACTTTCTTCAAGTTCTAAGGAATAATCAGTAGTGGAGTGCATATGCACAAAGGCTAACGATTTAATAAGTCTAGAAACCTTCTTGCAATTATATGATTCAGAAATTTATTGTAGAGAAAGGTTGCAGATAAAGTTGGAAATTTTGAGTGAAGATTATTTCTTTTTTTTACTTTCTTAGGAGAAATAAATAACCCAGGAAGCTGAAAGAACAACTTGTATTACATCAGGAGTCACAAGTTGTCAAACTGGTTTTATTCAAACTTTTTAAACAAACTTATCACCTCTGGACTGAAGGACAACACTCTCGCCTTTTCTGAAATGAAGGAATTTGTTAAGATGAGAAAGTCAGAGAAATTGATATTCTGCTTGTAAGGGTATGTTTAGCTTTGTGCGCAAGACATATTCAGTTGTTGATATTCTTACTATGAATGCTTAAGTTAAAAAGAGCTAATTTCTTGAGTAGTTCTTAATAAACACTTTCAAGGGTACTTGAATAAGATGTGATCTTGAAGGTTTTTTTTCTTCCATTGTGAAACATCTTTTTATCCTAAAACTTCTTTTCAAGGCCTCAACTGAATATTAAGTATATCTTCATGTAGACTTATTAAGACATGCAATGTACGTGGGCATACATTCTAACTACAATGATTTTGATGTTCCACCTTAGGGATGTATGTCTTACATTTTAAAAATCGTTGAAAGGTCTGAAAGTTTTTCATAAACTTTTCTAATAGGTTGGTTAAACCAGTCACATGAGGTTGAAAATATGGTTTTCTGGACGATGTTCCTTCCTTACATTTTGTGCTATATATTTTATTTCAACATGATTGTGTCTCCCATTATTCATAGAAAATTTATGAAAGGCCTAGTCATTTATAACAAATAAATATGACTTAGAAATTAACATGAACTATTTTACACCCCTTTCTTTATTATTCCACTTAGAAGCATAACAATTATGTCATGTAATAATTTTATATAAATTTGAAATATTCCATTTGTTACATTTCTCACATTATTAGTTGAAATCCTACTAAATTTCTTCTTTTTAGTTTTTTAAATAAATTTTTATAGTTAGCATGCAAAGTAACCAGCTCCATGATGGCACATTCATTCATATATGTGTCACTATGCTTTGCTTCAATTCTACCCTCCCCCACCGCCCTCCACCTTGTCCCTCTTGCTAATCCTTTTCCACTTGCCAAACAGTCCCCCATTCTGCTCTCATGTTCTGCGTATTCTTTCATCTTTTCTCCCTTAAATCTTCACCCTCCCTTAAGATTCCTTCCTCCCCTTTCTAGTTTCATGATCCGTCTCCCTATATAAACATGTATACTCATACATATGTGTGGAGAAATTTAAATTAGGCTCCACATATGAGATATAAAACATGCAGTATTTGCCTGAGCCTGGCATATTCCTCATAATTATCTCCAGTTCCATCCATTTATCTGCAAATATTGTGATTTCATTTTTCTTTATTGCAGACTAATATCCCACTGTCATTTTTATTTTTCCATTCATCTGGATGCACATGTAGGATGGCTCCATTCCCTACAATACAGTGCAGCAATAAACATGGATGTGGTGAGTGTGTCTGTGGCATGTTGACTGAGATTCCTTCAGGAGTATACCTGGGTCTTATCATTATCGTTACTCATATGATGGTAACTAGATCACTGGCCACCGAGACACTTCCTTTGTGGCACACATACTTTCTACACACCACTCTCTGCAGAAATGGCTTAGACTTCTCCTCCAAATATCGACATGGATATTTGCTAATACCTATGAGCAATATTTCACACTTGATCATAAACCAGTATCCACATCTCAAAGTGATTAATATAATAATATTAATATAAATCTGAAGGTGATTAAAAACCTTTATTGCCTTTTATTTATTTCCTTAATTTCTTCCGTAAAAGTTGATCCTTCTGGTATCTTCCTCATCTCTCCTGAGTGAATCTTCTTGTTCTTTCTCTTCTGTGCTTTCTAATCTTATCACCCTATCTATACTAGGCTACCTCATCAGTAGTCCTTGGCTACTTACCTCCTCCCCTGTCTATCTGAACTTGGTAATTATCTTATACTGCCTTTGGTGTTCTTTTAAAAGGGTATTTTCACTTGTAGTTCACTCTCTGCCTCCCCTCTGCAGTGGGAATGCTCAAAATGAAAGACAGGTATGGTTTCAAATGGGTCTTTTAAACCTCCAGGGCCAAAACCAGACTGTAGCATTGAATAATAGTCAATGCAAAAACAGAAAACATCAAAATAGGAAGAAAAACATGAAGATTATCAAAACAAAGAAAATATTTCCCACATATTAATGCAAAGGAAAAACTCATTACCTAACACTCTTTACATGGAACATTTGTAAACAGGTTACACAATGAAAAGTGTTATACTTAGTGAGGTAGCCCAGACCCAGAAAGCCAAATGTCACATGTTTTCTCTCATACTGCATCCTAGCTACAAATGATTGGGCTTCTATGTGAGCTAGAATAAAACTCAGTAGCAGAGGCCAGTAAGCTAGAAAGGGGACATAAAGGAAATAGAAAGGGAGGGAGGGGAGACTTAGTAGGATGGTATTGTATATCTGTAAGTAAAAGAACAGATTAGTAGGACTGGAAAGGCCTGAGTGAGGTCAGGGAAAGAGACTGAGTAAAGGAAAGGTGGGGGAAGGGCTAATCAAAATCCAAAAGGATATGAATAAGTCATATGGAAATATACTTTTTTGGACAGTACACACCCAGAAGCCATGGATTGTTACTAGAAAATTTTCAGCGCCAGGAATGGGATACCTTCCAGTGAGTTATTGTCCTGGGAGGTCCCTGATGCTCCCAAAACATTACAAGCCATTGCTGAGGCTCTTGGTTTCCCACCAGGAATAGCTGGTAAGACCCTATTTCTGAAGACTCCACATACTTGGACTACAAGGTTATTGAGAAATCCTGCTGGAGCTGAGCTGAAAACCTCCTCCATGTGGACCAGCTCACAGAAAGCTGACAAAAGCCATGCTGCATGCAGTTCAATGGGAGAGAGAGAAAAATCACCAGTGAAGATACTCAACAGTGGACACTGCAAGCCTTAAATTTGGCCACCCAGGCCGAATGAGCCAACAGGTGTAATAGTGGCATAACTGTTATGGGGGATACCAACCACTCTCAGTTAGGGCTGGAGGCTGCTCTATGGGAAGGAATACATCCCTGACAGTGAAAACCTATAATAGGAGTAGTCATGAGCCCTAGGGGTGTAATGTCTGCTAGTGTCTGGCTAAATGTATATACTATGCTCACCAAACTCCCTAGTAATCACATCTCTTAATGTTCATACCCATACATTAATGCTATTCTCACTTTTGGTTAGAAAACCTTCTCTTTTCAGATAGCAGTGACCTTGGGGTGATTCAGAAGGCACCATGGTGCTGAGAAGAAGTGACAGAGGAGTGCTCAGCACTGAAATATCTCTATCACACCTTCCAAGGCTCAGGGTCCATTACAGAAGAGGTAGCAGAAAGAATGCAAGAGCCACAGCAAGGGTAGGACTCCTTACAACGTGCTCCTCCAGACACAAAATGGACTGGATATCCATGACCTTGCAGTGTCTGGCACTACCTACACAAGACCATCATAATAGGAGGAAAAGGTGATGACATCAAAATAAGGGAGACACTGTTTAAGCGATGGAGGGGATATGATGGATGGTGGTGTTGCAATGGGGAAAGTGGAGAGAGGGAGGGAATTACCACAGATCTATAATTATGGAAGTTGTCAATAAAAAATTAATCTAAAAAATCATACAGAGATAATATCAGTTTGTGAGGCCATCATAAACACTGCCATGATTTTAAGTACAAATTAAATATTGACATCAAACCAATGAGTATGACATATTGTAGAAAACAGTGCAGCAGTTGATGCTACATGAGGAAAGCAGTGCAGAATGTGAAATAGATAATACATGGATTATTGCAGACTTCCAATTTTACAACAAAGGAGCAAAAATATATATGGAGAGACTTCTATATATAGATATATATGGATATGATAGCTAAGGAGATATACACACACACACACACACACACACACATATATATATATATATATATACACACACACACACACACACACACACAAATGTGTATTTTGGATGTAGTCCCATGTGAGCTAAATTTAGGTGTGTGAATAGTAACTTTTAAAACGACATCTGTGAAGATCTATTTGAAGATAAATTTGTCATTTAAAATGTATTCTGTTGAATTGTTGGGAAAAAGTCAACCTGATGATAAAGGAAGAAAAATAACTTTAATTTTGTGACACAATAAAGCAAAAGAAACTTTCTGGATTCTCCAAACCAAGTCTTGTTCAATCTCAGAGGGAATGTTTTCTATTTTCTGGAAAAGATGCATAGAATCATAGGAAATGGACAAGAAGCTCTAATATGACTAATGCTCTACTATCAGATTCCTGACTGCTGCATTCTAAAAAATGGCTGATAGGGATAGAGGGATGGCTTAGCAGTTAAGACGTTTGCTTGCAAAGCCAAAACACCTGGGTTCGATTCCCCAAGACCCAAGTTAGTCAGATGCACAAGGTGGTACATGTGTCTGGAGTTCATTTGCAGTGGCTGGAGGCCCTGCCACACCCATTCTCCCTCTCTCTCTCTCTGTCAAATAAATCAATAAAAATAAAATATTTTTTAAATGGCTGATAGATCATTTACACTGTGCTAAACACCTTTTAAGGCTTTAATTCATAATGTATAAAGATAGATTTCTAGGTAGAGAATCTTCTCTTTTCAGATGGCAGTGACCTTGTTATGACTCAGAATGCATCATTGTGCTGGAAAGAAGTGACAGGAGTGCTCAGCACTGCAATATCTCTATCATACCTTCCAAGGCTCAGGGTCTATTGTGGAAGAGGTGGCGGAAAGAATGTAAGAGCCAAAGGAAGGGTAGGACTCCTTACAACATGCTCCCCCAGACACAAAATGGTCTGGATATCCATGACCGCACAGTACCTGACACTACATACACAAGACCATCATAATAGGATGAAAAGATCATGACATCAAAATAAAAGAGAGACTGGTTGAGAGGGGGAGGGGATATGATGAGGAATGGAGTTTCAAAGAGCAAAGTGGGGGAGGGAGGGCATTACTATGGGATATTTTTTATTATCATGGAAGTTGTTAATAAAAAAAATTTTTTTGAAAAGAAAAAAAAAGATAGATTTCTAAAAGTTTAAACAATAGCCTAAGAAGGAATAAGGTTACCATGGTCAAAGAAAATAAATTCTAGACTACTGGAAGAAAACCAGGAAGGAGCAGAATACTTCTGGGATTACATGAATGACATCCGTAACATTTGGATAGTGTGCATTATTTCCCCCAAGAACAGTTGAGGTCTATGAAAACCTTAAGATTTATGTGATCTTAAATGGAGCTTTTGAGCAGTCAGGTATAAACAGCAGACTATTCCTTAGGACGTTTGTTACAGCAATGTTCCATGACCTTTGACAACAGAAAATCCCAATAATAAGAGCAACCTCAATAATTTGTTCAGATGATGTGCAGACTCAATTCCTGCAGGTTGAAGACATGAAGCCCTGACCTGAGACATTAAAATTCCCAAATAGGTATAAAATCTGCCTCAAAACCATCCATCTTTTTGCTGTTGTTGCCCTCAAAATTCACCATCAAATAAAAACACAAATCCTATATATGTTGCTACTGTTGAAAAATTCCTTCCAAATGGTGTTTGTCAGTTGACCCAAGGGAGACAGAGACATGCTGAAATAATGAGGCCTTTGAAGCAGCTTGCCTACTAATGTACTTGATCAGAAGGCTCTTCATTCAAGCATCATCTGTGTGAGAAATCTGTGAAAATCATGTTTGCTTTTTCTGCAGTAAAAAGGGGATTAGGTAAACATGGAGAGGATTATGACCAAATTATAGCATGTTCATGTACTTAAATTCTCAATAAATTTAAAAAATCAAAAATAGGTGGGATGCTGAGTAACTCACTTGCTTTTACTTCAAAAGAGATTATTTTATAGCAATGTTATGCCTTTAAGTAAAATATAAATATGGTTAATATGAGTTACTTGTATTCTAGGATAAGTACCACTGACAAAAAATATAATTCGTTTTTAATATGTTCTTTATCAAAGCCAGGCATGGTGGCTCATATCTGTAATCTCAGCCCTCTCAAGGCTGAGGTAGGATAAATGCTGTGACTTCAAGGTCAGTCTGGCCTACACAGCAACTTCTAGTTTAGTATGGCTACAGTGAGAGCCTGCTGCAAGGAAAAAGGAAGACGATATTCTGGGCCAAAATGCCAGTTTATATATACATAGCTTTATGATGATGTTTTTCAACACTCGTTTAAAAACTATTAAATTAACTGGAAAGATGATACTTACTTGAAATTTTGAACCTTGGTTTATTAACATTCTTCTTCAACTAGTGGACATTATCTTTGTGTCAGGCTGAGAAAAGCTGAAGTACCAAGAAAACTTCCCTTGAGGCTTGCTCTCTAACTAGCCCGCAGCTCACTGGAACCGTGGTGATAGTTAAGGTATGGAGATGAAGGACCTTAAGAATACGAGTTCTAAATGTGAATCCTATAAGAAACCATCCTACTCTTTGAATTATGGGCATTAAAGCAATAGTGATAACCAAAATGATATTTGAAAAAGTTGACATCATAGAATACATACGAACCAGTTAAGACACATGTTACCCTTTTGGTTGTTGGATTATTAGAAAGTGACAGCGAATCAGGTGGCAGAAGTTCCCTCGGAAGAGTGCAGCCCTCGCTGATACAAAGAACTACAGGCAGCAGCACTAAGTTTTAAGGCAAATGAAACTGAGCAAATCCCGTAATCATGAATTGTCCCTGAATTGCTAGAACTACAGAAAAGTGGTAATTACAGAGATATACAAATATGAAGTCAGAATATCCAGAATCTTCTAAATTTCAGTGTTTATAAAAAGTGCTTCAAGCCTGAGTGAAATAGAAGCCCAGAGACCTAAATGCTCAAGTGCCTGACATTTTAATAAAGAGTCATAATGTCACAATATTGTGTTATCCATTTCACTCTCACTTGTTTTTTGAGCACTAGGTATAAAAATGTACATTTTTGGTACTATTAATAAAATCAGATTTTAAAGTTTAAGCAACACCATATAAAGTTGTGTGACTACCAGTATACATACCAGGCATGACTGATGTTGCAAAATATTTAGTGAAAAAATATAATTTAGTGCTCTTTAAGTATTCATTTGAATTTATATTTACTATAGACCCGGCTATATTATTGTTGGTGCAATTTTATTTTAAGAGGTTGAATCTTTACTTAGCAAAAGTTTATGGAAAAAAATGATATATATTTTCAGGCAAACAGAAGCACTGAACTAGTAAAATACTCAGAAAACCTTCTAGCCCTAATGGACTTGCCTTTGGGACATTTTATATTCTTGTAGGTAAGAGTTTCTATGTTGTGTTCCTTCTGAAGCAGATCAAACCTTTCAGGAAGGAAATACATTTAGCAAACACCCTGAGGTTTTCACGTCTACCACAGGGACTTGAAATACTTTTTACACATAGTTAAAGGTATGACACTTTGGAAATTTTTCCTTCATGTTTATATATAAGCCCTATAATTCCCCATGTTCCATAATTTTAGCAATTTAAGACAACTTAATAATTGTTGATTTTATTTATTTAAGTTGCAGACATGTTGAATTCTAGTTGATTGCCTGCTCATTTTTTGACACATCAGTAATGCAATGTTTGACAATATGTCTTCCTCTTTGATGAAGTGTGTTCAGGTAGTTTACTGATATAAGTGAGCCATTTCCTGGAAGGTTTATGACTTTGAGGGTTTTTAAAGAAAGTTTTAGTTCTAGAAAGTCATTGATGTAAAAAAAAAAAAAAAACTTATCAAGCCCCAATAATAGAATATTCTACATCTCAAATAATTGTGAACAATTTTTAAAAATATTTTTTGTTTATTTTTTATTTATTTATTTGAGAGCAATAAAGAGAGAAAGAGGCAGAGAGGTAGAGAGAGATTGGGCGCACCAGGGCCTCCAGCCACTGCAAACAAACTCCAGATGCATGTGCCACCTTGTACATCTGGCTTATATGGGCCCTGGGGAATCAAGCCTCGAATGAGGGTCTTTAGGCTTCACAGGCAAGCATTTAACTGCTAAGCCATCTCTCCAGCCCCCAATTGTGCACAATTTTCTCCAAAATAACCTCAAATTGATGCTAATTAAAATCACAATAAGAAAGACAATTGCCCCTTAATTACATTCTCCATCATAATTGATTGAGAATAGTTCACAGACTCCATAGTAGACCTGTGTCAATAACACAATGGAAACAAGGATCCATCAACTTTTTCTGAGTTTGAATAAAATTCTAAATTCTTTGTCTACTTTTTGCAAGTGCTTATGCGTAGAAAATAAATGTTTTTTGAACCAAGCTATATAAAATCTCAACTGGTGTAGTATTTTGTAAATTGTTACACTCTCATACAAACAATATTGTAAAGTCAAGTTCATCCTGTTTGATCAGTGGGCTGTCTTGGGGAATACTGTTTGGGATACATAACATGATCAGGTGATTCTGGTCAAGGGTACTGAGTGGGAAATTGACAACAATTCACTGTTTTTAAAAGAGATAAAAGTAAATTTCAGAATGAGAAAAATGAGTGAACTCAGAACCATAAGGAGACGTGTGCCGAGTAGACAAAGAGAAGTAAAATAACAGAATCAGAATAAAATCTCATATATTTTAGGTTGGCAGATACAATTTCTTCATTTTAAAATCGGAGACATTTCTAGAGAATATATTTAAAAACCCACACAACAAGCATTGACATTTCAGTATCAAATTTCACAATGAAGCCTCCGACTTGTTTCCCCAATTGCAGATTCATTCCAATCCCACTTCCAGACCCATTGCTGTTGGATCTCTCTCCATGTACTACATAGAAATATAGAAACACTGCGTCTAAATTGAACTTCACCCTCCCTCAAAACTGTTCTACCTAAAACATCCTTTTTTTGTTTTTTGGTTTTTTGTTTTGTTTTGTTTTTGTTTGCTTTGTTTTTTCTTAAGTCTTCTGTTGTGGTTTGAATATGGAATGGCTCTCAAAGGCTCTTGTGATGAATGCTTGGTCCGCAGCTGGTACTATTTTGAGAGGTCATGGAAATTTTAGGAGATGGGACCTAGTTAGAAGAAGCAGGTAACTGAGGCGTGGGGTGGGGAAGGGCAGGGTCTGCAGTAGTTATCTTTTTTTTTTAATTTTTTTTGTTCATTTATTTATTTATTTATTTGAGAGTGACAGAACAGAGAGAAAGGCAGAGAGAGAGAGAGAGAAAAAAAGAAAATGGGTGCACCAGGGCCTCCAGCCACTGCAAACAAACTCCAGATGCTGTGTGCCCCCTTGTGCACCTAGCTAACTTGGGTCCTGGGGAATCAGGACTCAAACCAGGGTCCTTAGGGCTCACAAGCAAGTGCTTAACCACTAAGCCATCTCTCCAGTCCTTCAGTAGCTATCTTTTATTGCTATACAAGCACCAGACCAGAAGCAGCTTATGGAAAGAAAGGGGTTTTGTTGTTGCTGTTGTTGTTTGTTTGTTTATTTTTTTGTTTTTGTTTTTTCAGGCTTATAGAATCCAGGGGAAGAATCCAGGTGGAAGAAGGTGGCTCACTCCAGGGAGAGAAGAAACCAACATCAGCACCAACGGCAGAGCTCAGCTGGCTTGAACACACCTAGCAGGGCCAGACTACAGATCTGCCCAGGTGGAGAGCGAAGTAGGGAGCTGGGGACAATGTGGCCTGTGAATGAGAATGAAGGTTCCCCATAGCCCCAGGGATGTTTGGTAAGGTTAAGCTTACTGAAGTCTCCTTCAGCCTGCCTGAGGAGATATCACGCGGGGCGGATCTTGGAGTTTAACCCTAAGGTGTGTTCAGTTGGAGCTCTGGCTATGTTTTTGGTTTTGTTCTTTTTTTTTTTTTTTTTTTTTTCTTTTGAGGAAGGATCTCACTCTAGACCAGGCTGACCTTTCTTCTTTCTTCCTTCCTCTCTTTCTTTCTTTCTTCTTTCTTTCCTTCTTTTTCTCTCGCTCTCTCTATATGCCTCCCTCTCCTTTGCTCTATACTCCTCCTTTTCTGTTTGCTTGCTGTTTATCAAAAAGTAAAGAGCAGCCCCTGCTCCATGCTACAGAGTTCTTAAACTGCAAATGTGGTCAGCCATGGTTACCATGGCCTTCTCCATATTTCTAATCAGCCATTAGATTGCAAAGCTCTGTATGAAGCAGAAATCCAGTCTCATCTCTCTGTCTACATCTTCCACTGGGGTAGTTATGTTTTCCCTGCTCTTATTTGTATTGTTAAAAGAGCTTCTATGCACTGGGGAGATAGCTCAGTAAATGAAGAACTTACTGAGCACCTCCGAGTGCCTGAGTTCAGATCCCCAGATCCCATGCAAAAGCAGGAAACTGTGTCAGGCTTCTGCAATCCCAGTACACCTGCAATAAGAAGGAAGGTGGAGACAGGAGAATTTCCCTGAAGCTCTTTCATGGAACTAAGAACAAGAACCCTTGCCCCATATGAGGTAAAATGCAAAGACAAACAGGGAAGTTGTCCTCTGACCTTCACATGTGTGCTATGGCACACACACACACACATGTTCACACATTCACACACCACACTTATACATATAAACATGAGCATATACACACAATAAGTAAATAAATTATGAATGAAAAATGCCTTCTGAACTAAGCTCTGCAGAAGGTGATATGTCATTCAAACATGCTCAGATGCATCTTAAAGGATTTTCATGAATCAGGATCTATGTTAAGGCTAGTGTTGTAGTTTTGGTAGTTATTAATATAGGAAGAATATTAGAAATCAGGAAAATAGGTTGTCTGAAAGACGAAAACAGATGAGAAGAAACAACAAAGTAATGACTTTTGCTTCTTTCCATTTTTTAAATTACCTTCAAACCCCACTATCCCCAACCAAATTCTGCTGAGGTTCATCGGTGGGGTTACTGGTATTCAGTGTGGGGACAAAGAGGCCTCAGTCAGCCTCTTCAGGGGTGGGGCCAGCATGGTCCCTCAGGCTGCTCCTACCCACCCCAACGCTCTTACAGTCATTCCCCCTCTTCCTCAAAGTTCCCTGAGCCTTGACAGATTCATTGTGGACTGGAGATGATTTACTACAATCTTTCATGTAGGTATGGAATATTTTTATTAATTCCCTAGTTTAGTCAAAATTACCTAGCTAGGTTTTCCAATTATTACATGAAATATTGTGAAATTGGGCTATGCAGAACTAAATTATAAGCTAATCATAGCTGATGATTACTTACTGAAAAAAAAGAAGATTAACTTATAAATACAATATAGATTTAATTGTGTTAAATAATTCTTTAATTAGCAGCAAGTTTGAGAAGTTTTAGGAAGCATAAAGTATAAAATGGGTTTTAAAAAGCCCACAGGTCTTTGAATAATAGCTGTTATCCATGCTTAGCTCTGCAGAAACCAGATTAAGAACTGTCCCATGTAGATGACAATGGCAGCCATGTGTTATAAGTTCCTTTAACGTGTCATCACTTGTGATCTCAAGATCAGTTATTTTCATTGCCACAGAACTGTTCCTGATTAAATGTCTGAGTGACATGGCATCAGTGATTTAATCTCAAGATGTTCATCACTAATCTTTTGCTTTGTACATATCCAGGGTCAGTTCTCTCTTCAACAATGCTTCTAACCCTCATTGTCTACCTGAATTAACTGGAGAGTTGCAATATACATATATATATATATATATATATATATATCATTGCCTCAGTCCTTTCCCGGAGATTTTTATTCCATCAGTTTTTCACTTCAGTTTGGGCATTATTTTCTTTTCCTAATGAATAGATAATGTTGAGAATTATTGATCTATGTTTTTCTCATTGCCTATAATATTACCTATATACTCTCAAATTTAATTTCAATATAACTTTCCCTTTGTTCCTATCTATAGCTATAGATTAATATACCCAAACCCCTATGGAACATTTCAATCCAGCATGACCAGAACCAGACTAAGCCATTCTTCCCTCAATCTCTCTATCTTGCTGCTTCCCATTGACTACTAACCTTCTTACATGCAAAATGTATGTAGGTACATAAAATACAGTGTCTTACTTTTACTGCTACTAACCTTGATCTCCCTGCTCATATTTTGGCCTCCTGCAGTATATTTTTCATAAAGAAGTCAGAGTGGCCTTTGAAAATATATTGGATATTGCTTAAAACACTCTAATGGTTCAATTTATTTAAAGGTAGGTCAAATCTTTTCCAATGGCATACGTGTGTGTTTGGGCATGTATATGTCCTATGTGTGTTTGTATTATGTGTGTATGCAGAAGCAATGCACACATTTATGCCTCCATGTGTCGTCAGGTATGAATATTGAGGAGACAGTATGGAAGGTGAAAATGTATTTTCAGATTGGGATTCATTGGAGGTCTCCAAGCCACTTGAAAAAGCAAAACCGTGTTTCAGCCACTTAATCACTCAATAAAGAGCATGCTGTGCCTTTGCTCTCCTTCTTTTAAAAAAAATTGTTTATTTATTTACTTGAGAGAGAGACAGACAGAGAGAGAATGGACACACCAGGGCCTCAAGCTACTACAAACGAACTCCAGATGCTTGTGCCATCATGTGCATCTGGCTTACGTGGGATCTGGAGAATTGAACCTGGATCCTTAGGCTTCATAGTCAATCACCTTAACTGCTAAGCCTTCCTTCCAGCCCCTCTCTTTTTAAAAATCTTTTTATTTATTTATTTATTTATTTTTAATTTTGTGTTCATTTTTATTTATTTATTTGAAAGCGATGGACAGAGAGAGAGAAAGAGGCAGATAGACAGAGAGAGAATGGGCACGCCAGGGCCTCTGGCCACTGCAAACGAACTCCAGACGCATGCGCCCCCTTGTGCATCTGGCTAACGTGGGTCCTGGAGCATTGAGCCTTGAACTGGGGTCCTTAGGCTTCACAGGCAAGTGCTTAACTGCTAAGCCATCTCTCCAGCCCTTATGTATTTATTTGAGAGAGTCAGAGAGACAAGGGGAAAGGAGGGAGAAGAAAGGGAAGGAGAGAAAAATTTTATACCAAAGTGTTAAAAACAATTATTGGAAAAGTAGACTATAGAAAAAAAAATTTTTAAATAAGTCAGAAAGAGGATATGAAGGTATATGCAGTTCTAAAAATGAAAAGTTGAGTTTGTAAAAGAATGCCTATATTATTGTCAGAATTTGAAAATTTTGCTCTCTTTAAGTCCCAATCCATGGCACTAGAGGAAAGGACTAATGTACTAATGAACATTTGGAACAGTTGCCTATGATGACAAAGGAAAAAGTTTCCTAAACTTTTAAAAATTACACAAATACATAGTATTTAACAACTTAATAAATTCCTACACAAATGTGCAAATTTTATATATAAAATATATCATTTAAGAAATGTATTACATTATTAAATTTATGTATGGAAGGAAACTCAGGCATAGCATACATGAAACCGTAGGAAGATTAACATAAGCCGGGCATGGTGGCGCACGCCTTTAAACCCTGCACGCGGGAGGCAGAGGTAGGAGGATCACCATGAGTTCAAGGCCACTCTGAGACTATATTGTGAATTGCAGGTCAGCCTGAGCTAGGATGAGACCCTACCTCAAACAAACAAAGCAAAGGAAAAGAAAGAAAGAAAGAAAGAAAGAAAGAAAGAAAGAAAGAAAGAAAGAAAGAAAAGAGAGAAAAGATTAACATAGTAGCAGGAAGAGAGATGTAAGGGTGAAAACATCTTTATTTATTATAATTTAAATAACTTTTCAGAAACCAAGTTAAATATTATTTACCTTGAACTTTGCTTTCAAATTTGATGTTCATTAATCATAATTGATAATTTGTCTTTTAATTATAGTGAATAATTTTGAAGGATTGGAGAAGAAAGTTTTAATAAATAGAATAATTATAATTCATGTTAGTTTATGCTTAGTAGTATGATATATACTTGTGATTTCTACAGTTGTCATATATGTACATATTAATCTTTTACATTATTACTCATCTGTAGCTTCAAAATTATGTAAAAATATTTACTATGAAAAGTATTAGTTGTTTGAACACAAGAAATAATTTCTTTTAAATATATATATATGTATATATATATATATATATATATATACATATATATATATGAATAAAAATTTTATTGCATTTTCTGTCAAACATTATTTGTACATTATCAAGACATACCCAGAAACGACAATAATCAAGCTATCTGTAAATATGAATCAAGTTTACTTAGGTTTGGGAGCTGGGGAGATGACTCAATGGGTAAAAGCCCTTGCTGCAGTAATATGAGGGCCTGAGAGGACCTGACTGACTGAATTTGATCCTTGCCAGCCCGCCCACGGAAATGGTCATGTGGCCACACCCACATAAATGGGCCTTTGTTCACACATGCCTATAACCCCAACCCTGTGAAGACTAGAGAACTAGTGGGGCTTACTGGTTAGCTAGCCTATACAAAACAAAACAAATTCAGTGAGAGACTGTGTCTGAAGGAAACACGTGGCTGAGTGATAGAGGAGGACACCAGGTGTTCTCTGGCCTCCACACACATGTATGTGGGACACACACATGGACACGTCATGCACCCTGCTCCAACAACATGACACACTGCGGTACTACACACCCAGGCACACTCAAAAGAAAAACATAGCTTTGTACTTTCTACAATTTATTTCATCAAGCCATGTCTTCAGTGTAAATAGGCAGGAGCTATTTATTTAAAATGCATTCTCTTGATTGAAAACTGAAATATTTGACAGAGATTCCATGAGTTTCCATTGGAAATCCTGCAGGCCTCCTCTTCGTTTCCCTGTCAATGAGCATCCATTATTCCCCACTGACAGAATCACCTGGAGGAGAGAGAAGCCCG
This sequence comes from Dipus sagitta, assembly GCA_036346955.1. Taxonomy (NCBI): domain Eukaryota; kingdom Metazoa; phylum Chordata; class Mammalia; order Rodentia; family Dipodidae; genus Dipus; species Dipus sagitta. The sequence goes on along the minus strand of CM070783.1, from coordinate 7,128,976 downwards.
TGGAGCTGCAAAAATTAGGGATAATGATGAGACTTGAGCAGCCTGTCAAACTAATATGGTTACGGGCAGACGTGCAGAACAGTCAGGGAGCTGCGGTCACCCCCTCTCTGCACACTCATTTCTCATCCTCTCAAGTGCACATGTCAGCACGGTTAGAATGCTTCCAATTCACATTGAGCAATCTGGGGAGAAATCACCCACAAAATATGTATTTGGCAATGCCTCTGTGCTTGTCCCTTGCTAAGTGGTGGGGAAAGTAGAAATGGTTCACTTGCTCAAGTTACCTCATCGTCAAAATAACTGAATGTACAATAAGAGAGAAGAGAACTAACAAGCCAGATGGAATCAATGCTTAAAATTAAGCAGGAGCATAGATGAAGGAGGCATGGAATACACGGAACACCTCCCACAAATCCACTGACAGAGTTAATAACAGACACATCTGTGAACTTCACCTGGACCTCTAACCCCAATAACAGTCAAAGGCAGGTGCATAGGTACAGTTTATTATGCCTGACAGCTGCCTGAACTTATTTCTTGTACATGAGCAGACATGTAGTCTCATGTATTTTGACTGTCATCTCCTCAAGTAGCATCATGAAAATGAAATATTTTGGTTAAGGCTATTCCAAGTGAGAACTTCTATAAATACAATCATAAAGTCCTTCTCCCTTCGTGAAGAATGCAAAATGAATAGTGAGTGGTGGGTACCGTCTGCAGCATCAACACCTACATGCTGATGTCCTTTCATTTCCTCCAGCGCAAGAGACTCGCTTCTCATTTTAATTTTCCAGAAATACAGCAGGACTTCACAGAGCAGAGATGAAAGAGGAAGTTTTGCATGTCTGGGTTGAAAGTGCTTTTGAAAGACTCCACAATTATGGGAAGCGTTTGTTACTGAAACAAACATGGAAAGACATGGACTGTCTTTCTGGGACTTGGTCATAAATGAGCCCGTGAATTCATTTAACCTCTTTGCCAAAGCAAACATAGTAACACTTGCTTTCAATGCTGAGGTCATCACAAAGTCCTCAGGCAGCCCAATAACTCCCACTACCCAGGAAAATGAAACCTTAGAAGTAATTCACGTTCCAGCCTTCTGGTACTGATGCATTATTTCCTCATTTACTCAAGTTCAATATTTTTTATATTTTATTTTTATTTATTTATTTATTTGACAGAGAAAGAGGGAGAGAGAGAGAGACAAAGGGAGAGAATGGGCATGCCAGGGCCTCCAGCCACTGCAAACAAACTCCAGACGCATGCACCCCCTAATGCATCTGGCTAAGGTGGGTCCTGAGGAATCAAACCTGGGTCCTTTGGCTTTACAGGCCAAAAGTGCCTTAACTGCTAAGCCATCCCTCCAGCACCAAGTTCAGTATTATTAAAAGGACTATGAAGCAAATGACTTCCCTATATTAAGGCACCAACATTATTTAGAAGCTATTTAAAATATTCTTTTCTTTGGAATTTTCCCCATTGGAACTTCTCACAAAGCCTGTTAAAGACCAATGCTAGCTCATTTTTATAGGCATTCCTTTCCTTCTCACTACGATAGTGAAGATTTCCATTGTTGATGCCACATTACAGTATTAAAAATTAATTTCATACATGTTATTTTACAGTTTTTAGGAGATAAAATATGTATAACTCATCACTCAAGAGCCAGCTGTATAAAAAATAGGCCTGTGGAACTGACTTATCATATGTTGCTTGTTCTTGACTGTCCCTGACATATGGGGGTGTCCCCCTTGCTAACATTTATTCCTACCTGTACTAGCCTCCCACATTAGTTATCTAGTCCTTGTGGGATGAAAGGAAACACAGCGAACCTCGTGTCCCTACATGGAAACTAAGATGCGCAAAGACACTGGCAAGGGAGCAAGTTCAGTGGTATATGGTCGGAGGTATGTTTCATTCACCGAATTTTCAACTAAAGGAACTTCCGTGACAGAAAACTGACTACTTCTCTACCTTATTCTGCTCTTGCACTGGACCTTGCCAGCTGGTGAAATCCGATATGTCACATTTACTACTTTCCTGGAGGTATGGCTTCCTGTGTTCAGTGAGCACTGCCCATGTTTCTGTCCAGCCACCTCTGGAATGCGTCTCCTTGAACACAGGCGGGCTTGGCCTTACGGGAACGCAGAGAACGTCAAGCCCAACAAGTTCAAAACTGCAGCATATTAGGGGGCTCTGGAAAGATGTCTACCTGGAAATGCATGATGGTGAGACCACAGATAAGGTGTCCAGAGGTAAGAAATGCGATGCTTTTTAAATATTAAGACAAGTTTTGGAAATGAGACCAAAAGAAAGAAGGTGTTAATATTTTCTCTTGCATGAACCCAAACATCACCAATTCTACTTACAAATGTAAGCTCCACTCAATTGAATTTATTGTTGATAATCACTAAACAACTCATCACCCCCCCACACACACACACACACTCATTAAGCATTCTTAACTACATGTTTTTGTTGTTTTTTAACTTGCTGAAAGTTTCTAGGAGAAGACTCAGTTTACAATTAAGGAGTCTTAAGATTTGCTATGAAAAACAAATGAACAGCTATTATATTATGTGGTTAAAGAGTACTGTGTGGCAATAATACAGATTTTAGGTACAGATTTTAGAAAGATATTGTGGCTGAAGTATATTTTCCTGAGGCTTACAGATAAAGTCATCAGATTAAATACAAGATGCTAGCTGAGTTTCAAGTTAATAGTGAACATTTCCAGTGTACATAGGTCCCAAACATACCACTGAATTTCTATTAAAATGTGTTTATTGTTTATTGGATACTGATGTTTAACTAGGTGCCATGTATGGAGTTTTTGCTAAATCTCATAGATATATCACACTTCACAGACGTTCTATAGTCTGTCATTTCACTGATGTTATAAAGCCAGCCTCTATGTTGTCATATTTTATCTTTGCCTTTTCCCTTTGCTGTCTGGGTCAAATGTAGGAATACTGGCAGGCCGCGGTGGTCCTTGCACCCTCATGCAGTGTTTACATCCCTTATGCAGGCTTGCTGGTGTAGAAAATGTTCTGGAGGAACTGCCACTCCATTGTACTCTTTAAGAAATTTTTCAATCTCCTTTGTTTCAACGGGTCCTACTGAAAGGTCCATACCTGAGAGAAATGACCACCTCTTGTGTTAAACCTCAGACAGTTGAAAATTCACGAACATAAAAATCCTGTAAAGTTTCCTTTGGAGTGACCCGAGTTCCTCTTCCTGGAGAGCATGGCACGCTTCTTTTGTCCCATTGTTTTGTCAACACAAAGCTGTGTGTGTGTGTGTGTGTGTGTGTGTGTGTGTGTGTGTGTGTGATTTAATTTCTCTCTCAGGAGCTGAATGTTCTGCCAGACACTAAAGATGCAAATTTGTCCAAGACAGTCCCCCTGGATGCTGGAAGCATGCGTCTGGGCAAATTAGGTTATATCAATTGTTATAGTTAGGAGAAAGTGCTCTCTTAGCCATTAGTAAATATATGATCAGAATTTCAGCCAAAAAGCTAGAGTTAAATGAGAATCAGGGAGTTGCCAACAAAGACAAGACAATGGAGAAAACCAAGAGATCTAAAGTGAAACACCTTGTCCTTAGCAGCACAATAGCTAATTACATGTATTACTTGTAATTAATTGATATAACAAGTGTGCAAGCACACACACAGAGATAGATAGATGATAGAGATGTAGATAATATTGAGATAGATCGACATTTCTACAGACTTTTCTAACATTAAGTACATTATAAACATCGAACTATTGCTTTGACAGTCCTACAAAGTAGATTTTGTTTTTATTTTATTTTATTTTATTTTTTGTGGACGTAGAAATTAAACCTAGAGCCTTCCACACATTAGGCTAGTTCTCTACACTGAACTCCATCTCCATACCCTTTTCTCCTCTACTTTTATGATGAGGACACTAGAGTAAAGAAAGCTTACGCACCAGTTTCATGCCACACAGGGTCAGCCCTAGAACTCACAGCAGGCAATGGTGCTCAAGGCATTTCATTTTTAACAACCTGGCCATGGGATATGATAATTTTAAATATTTCTAGTAAATTATAAATAATTGTCAGAACACAAACTGCATTATATTCCTTGCAGTTCCATCAGAATGGAGTACTACCAAACATATTCCAAAAATATGCTGCATGGTAGAAAAGGAAAGATAATAAATAAAACATTGAGAAAAATGGCCTTTATTGATTTTGTTTTTCAGATCTGAGTTTCAAGCCAGTCTGAGTATCACATGAGTGACTGGTTTGTGACCTATCATGCACATTGAGAATCACATCCTGATCTTTTTTCCTTGACTGTGCATTATTTATAGATCAGAAGCCATTCAACTCTACTTGGTGTTTCTCACCTCTTTATCGCCTTTTTATGCTACCTTCATGTGTATCCTTATACCAAATCTTCCTGAGAAATGGTTTTTGCCCAATCACTATCTGCATATCAAAAATACTTCTAAATAACAAATATCATTGTTAGATTTTTTTAAGTCCAAGCATGGTGGCAAATACCTTTAATTTTTATTCAATATTTTATTTTTATTTGAGATGAGAGAGAGAGAGAGAGAATGGGTACACCAGAGTGTCTAGCCACTGCAAACAAATTCCAGAGACATGTGCTACTTTGTGCATCTGGCTTATGTGGGACCTGGAGAATTGAACCTGGGTCCCTAGGCTTCACAGGTAAGCACCTTAACTGCTAAGTCATCTCTCCAACCTCACTGTTAGATTTTAATGTAGAAACATGTGCTGCAATTCTTTTTGATTTATAATGTAACACATTTCTTGGTCTTATCCCACTAGTAAACAGGTTGTTTTGAAGTATTTATATTTTATTTATTTATTTGCAAGGAGAAAGAGAGAGGGAGAACAGGTTGCCAGGGCCTCTAGCCACTGCAAACAAACTCCAGATGCATGTAACCACTTTGTGCATCTGGCTTTACATAGGTATTGGGGAATAGAACTTGGATCATTAGACATTGCAGGCAAGTGCTTTAACTGCCGAGCCACCTCTCCAGCCCTGTTTTGAAATGTTTAATTTTTTCCATGCCCCATTCTGTTCTTTTTGATTTTTAAAAAGTATTTTTATGTGTGTGTGTGTGTATTAACAACAAGTATATATATATATATATATATATATATATATATATATATATATATATATATGATCTTCTAGAGAACCATAATACAGAAAATTTCCCAGCAGCAGCAGAGTCTCTTCCACATTCCAGACACAGTGTTTTTACAATCTGTCTGGCAACCCTAACCCCTGTGTAGATTCAGGTTCACTGAGATGAACTTCCAGACCAGGCACAGTTATAGAGGAAGGGATTTATTGCAGCTTACAGATCCAGGGAAGTTCCATAATGACAGAAGAAGTTGGCCCCCTCTTACAAGACAAGGTAAAGAGAGAAAAAGCTAAAAGCCAAAAGCCACACAGCACAGCACACTTGAGGAAATCCAGCTAGGCACACTTTGCATATCTTTCGATTGAAATCTCAAACCCACCACCACACCTTAAGATCTGCCCAGTGACACTGCCCCCAGCCAGGTGGCTGCAGAGCCAAACTACAAGCTAACAAAACACTGATTGTACTGGGGGCCAAATATTCAAACAACCACACACTGTCTCCACTGGCTTAACATGGACTATGGCATGACCTGTCCTATTCTTCATCGCTGTGTGTCTTATTATTTTCTGACTTATCAGCAATGTAATTACCTGTGGAAAAATATGCTGCCCTTTCTTCTGTATTTAAATACCCAAAATGTTCTCTATTTTCCTGAGAGAAAACATACACGTTCTAATTTATACCTTCATCACTTTCTTATTATCTTTTTTTATTTTTATTGCACTGTGGTCCATGTATTATGTGATCTAATGTTTTCATTCTATGATAACTATGAATTTCTACTAATGTACCACAAGCCAGCTGCACTTGTAAATTCTCTGCTCAATCCCAAATCTGAGATCATAAATGCATGAATATTCATAGAATTGTATTAAGTGAGTTGGAAATATATTCCTAGTGTTTATATTAACCCTACATTTTAAATACCAGAAACAAAAGCAAGCTCCAAACCCAATGGACAACATTTGAAGAGAGAAAAAGTTACCCAAATCTTGTCAGGTCACAATTCTTAGAGATCTATGATACATGCCTTAGTAAAAATTATTTAGATCCTTTTGTCTGAGCAGAATACAGATAGTAATGAATATTTCACCCTGAGAAGGAAAATGTCTTCTTACTTCTTACTTAGGTCTCACAGAGTAAAATGACTACTAGCTCATATGGTGAATAATTTTATCATGTAAATTTGTAAACTGAAAATGAAGAATAAAAAACTTTAACTACAGAATATAAAAATTAGATAACTAGTTAATCTATCTGTACCTTGCTCTGTATTTTTTCAGTTTTGAAAGGTTAATATAGATTCCCAGTGGGTATAGATATACAACATATTTTCCAGAATATTTTTCACAAAGGAACGCTTTTCTCTGCAGAAAGGTTTGAACCCTCTGTGCTCACAAAAATGAAAGTTGAGAAGGCTGTCACCATTGCACACAGCAAGCAGGGACTTTCCAACACAGTCCCATAATGCACTTCACTCTTCTCCAAGGGTCGAGTTGTCTTTCTCTGTGACTTGCGCACAAGTATGAAGTAGTGGAACACTGATTCCTTTCATCATCTAAAGACTAACATAAACAGAACCCAAGTGGGTCACTGTAGAAATCATAGTAAAAGAAACAAGTTGACCTGACTTTTAATTTTCCTCCTCCAATAAAGACTCCATCATCTTCAAGATAATAACATATATAATGGCTCTTTCCTTTTACTAGAAAATAATTGTGGTACAAGATTGTATCCTTCTTTGTGTTCCACAGTCATTAAATGATGCTTCGGGGCATTAACTTGTTCCATTTAAATGATGCACTAAAAGGTCTCAAAGGATTTTAAAACACAAAGCAAAGAATAAGCAAAAACCTCAGCTCTTTGATACTGGCAATAGTATATTTTCTGTTGCTACAAGTGATTGGTTCAGATTGGACCATTTATTATGGAAAAAGACTTATGTTTCCATGATTTTGGAAGTCTAAGAATGCAGCATAGGGGTCCAGTGGGCATCTAGAGGTGTCTTCCTGGGTCACGATATAGCAAAGGGAGAAAAACAGAGAATGCAAGACAAAGAGTGCTACTTTTCATAATAAAACTGCTTTATCTATAACCCAAGAACCCAGTAACCCAGGAATGGGCTGAGCCATTTATGAAGGCAAAGCTCTAAGGACCCAATCATACCTTACAACTCCCAGAGGTTCACCTAATACCTCACAGTCCCACTTCCTCGTCAGTTCTCCACTATCCAGAACCCCTGGCAACACACATGTAATGTGATGTCTTATATACTCTAATGCCCGAATTGTTTTAGCCACTCATTCATGTCTTTATTCCATTATTTAGTGCCCAAAATTTTACTCACATATATAAGGTTTGTAACATATAAGAGTCAAGTTTAGAAAAGGTTCACTGGTTCACCTACTCAGACCCTGGAGGAAAATAATCTGTTATCATGAAGATAGGAAAGCTCACTCTCTCTGTTCCTCTATCTTCTATAGCTGTTTGGTATATAAATCTATGTTACACAACCAGCAGAGAGTTTGGAACTAAGACAGTCCATGCTTCTGCTTACAACATGGGCAGAAATGCAAAACACCAATGAATCGATGTCTTTCCACAAATTCACAGGGGATCTGGGTAGATGATTGTCATATATTTGAGTACTGTCTTCAGTTATTAAATACTCAGTTGTTATTTGTGAAATTTTTTAAAGCATTTTTATTTATTTACTTACTTGCAAGCAAAAAGAGATATAGAGAAGAGAGACAGAACAGGCATGCCAGGGCCTCCAGCCACTGCAATGAAACTCCAGGAGCATGCACCACTCTGCGCATCTGACTCTGTGTGGGTACTAGCGAATCAGACCCAGACCATTAGGCTCTGTAGCCAAGTGCCTTAGCTGCAGAGCCATCTCTCCAGCCCTATTTCTGAAGCTTCTGTGGGAAAATATGAAGGGTTCTTATCAGGTTATTATCACATAAATGATGTCTAATAAGTGTCTTTTGAGTAAATCTACTTATTAAAAATAAAGTCGAAGTACTTTTCTTTTGGCAAATGAAAGAATATGTCTTTGTATCCCCAAAACATTCAATAAAGACAAATTATAGCATGGAAGAGTGAGCCCCAGAGCCAGGGTATGTCAGAAAGTCAGGTGCACACCATCGAAGTGTGCTTACGGGCAGCTTGAAGGACTCGGCCAGATAGGAAACTGATTACCTACTTGAGATTTGATCACTGATGAAATATCACAGGGAACACTCACAACACTCTTCAATAAATTGTACTAATGCTAGCTTTTGGCACCTCAAATAAATTCTTCCCCATATCCTCATTTTCCTTGTTTGATTCCAGAAGAGGAAGCAGCATGAAATGGTGAGTGAGAATTACAAAGGCTGCTGGAGTCTCAGGCACAAAGTAATATCATTTCCTATTAAGGGCAGTGGCCTAACTTCGGCTATCTTTCAGAGTGCAGCTAAGAAACCTCCCTCCAAGACTGTGTTAGTCTGCTCATTCGTGTTTGTATTGTTATAGTACCCTGATTACAACACTCATACATTGTATTGTAGTTGCCTATTGTTTAAATATACCAAGAAAATTTAAAGCAAGAGTAGAGCCATAATCATGGTGACTGCACTCCATGCTCAGAACAGAGCTGTATCAGTTTGTAGTAAGTATTTGCACAACCAGTAAATGAATGGTCAACTGATGGGAAGAGATCAGCTTCATTGGCAGTCTCTGAAAGACTAAAGAAGACAGTTGCATATTGAGGCCCCTGTAAAATTATCTTGTGAAAAGGAAGAAAAATGCTCACCTATGCACACACACGTACATCTACACACTAGACTACTGTACACTACGTACTATAATTAGTGCACGACATACACACACAACTAGAAGGCTTTCCGTACTAAACTTCACAACACTTTAAATGATTCAGATGTCTACTTCTGCCACTAGGATGAGCAGGAATTGTTCAGCTTCATCATTACCCTCACCCGTCTTCCTCTTTCTCAACGACAATTAAACCCTCCTCTGAACAGGAAGAAATCATTTCAGCTGCATTCCTGAGATAGTTACATTTCCTGGGGTGCTCAATGAACTAGGTCAGCAAAGATGCCCAGCAGATGACAAGCACTGCGGTTTGCTCTGGAGGCAACTAGATAACCCTCAATACAGCACTGACACCTGCACCAGAAATCAAGGTAAGCATATTCCCCACATACTTGTCTGGTGGCTAGCTTCAGTGCCAGAGACCTACAAAGTCACTTATGCTATGCAAGAGGACGTTCTGCTCTGATGAGGTCTCCTACGGGTGGCTGAAGTCAGATAAGACACTTCCGTGACTTCTGAACTTGCTGATTTGTAAGTAGAGGTCTTTACTGCTTACACTGCCAGGAGCATGCTCTGTGAGCACCTGAGCTCTCACTTCCATTAAGATGAGGCTCGGGCCTTTGCCACTCTCGGGACTTACCTGTGACTCTCACTTGGTCATCACTGCTCAGTTACGCAGTAAGCATGTCCTCACCACCCAAATCAAACACAGACACAATTGAAGATGGGGGAAAAAAATGTTATCAGCTAAAGTGATTTGATTTCTGTGAGCAGCATTGTGGGATACTTAATTTTTGTTATTGATTTATGACATACAAACAAGACTCTAAGCCAGTCATAAAACATAACATCAATACTTCTCTCTGATGATGTTGTCATATTATGCTTTGATGTCGTTATTTGACCTTTTGTTGAATGTATTTTAAGTATACATTGTGCTGAAAAAATTTCCTATTCTATTCAAGCTAGAGTTTATTGGAATGCAATTACTTATAACAAGAATAGTAAGGATGATAAGAGCAAGAACAGAATCTACAGCATTCATCGGATTTGTTGGTTTTGCTGCTGTTATTGTTGTTTTTGGACCTCTAAAGCATGGTGTAGAAGTCAGGAGGTTTGAGCTCAATTTCGTCTCCATCAGGTACTACTCAGGTTGTGCGAGTTGGATGTATCACTGGATTCTTTGTGATTCCATTATACAGTCTAAGTTGTTTAAAATAAGGTATTCTACCCTGATTCTTTTTTTAGGAGTCAAAAATCTAAGGACACTGTGGTGGTTTGAATGTGAAATGTCCCCCATCACCTCAGGTGTTTATGAGGAAGCCTGCAACTTGGTCTTTAGCTGGGGAAGCCCTTAGGGGGTGGAGCTTGACTAGGGGAGGCATTCCACTAGGGGTGGACTCTGAAGTTTTAGTCCAGCCCACCAGAGAGTCAGAGCTAGCTCTGTCTTGCTGCTCCTGCCCTGCTACTGTTATATGGAGATGTGAGCCCATTGCCTGTCTGCCATGCTTCCTCTGCCAGAAGAAAATTCTCTTCAAAACTGTAAGCTGGGCTGGAGAGATGGATTAGTGGTTAAGGCGCATGCCTGCAAAGCCAAAGGATCCCAGTTCAACTCTCCAGGACCTACATAAGGCAGATGCACAAGGGGGCGCATGGGTCTGGAGTTCATTTGCAGTGGCTAGAGGTCCTGGTGCGCCCGTTTTCTCCCTTTCTTTCTGTTTCCTTCTCTCTCTCAAATAAATAAATGAAATACATTTAAAAAAACTCTAAGCTGAAATAAGCCCTTTCCTCCCATAAGCTGCTTTTAATGGAGTGTTTTGTCCCCGGAACAAGAAGGTGAGTCCTACAGATATCAATTTCCTTTATGGAATCCCTTCTTTAAATAGCATTTCTCATGGTTTTATTCCAACCATCCAACTATAGCATGCTTTCCCAGATTCTATAACTTCTTATTTGGACTTGCATCCTAGCCTTATTCTGGGTCCCTCTCTTCTTTCTTCTCAGTCTCTAATCTCTTGGAACCAGTTAACATACCAATGTTCCTGACATCTGTCTCTGATCTTGCCACTATCTTAACCAGTAACACTTAGTTAACTTTCTGAAGTGTTTGAAAACAAGAATTGGCCGGGCATGGTGGCGCACGCCTTTAATCCCAGCACTCGGGAGGCAGAGGTAGGAGGATCGCCATGAGTTCGAGGCCACCCTGAGACTCCATAGTGAATTCCAGGTCAGCCTGGGCTAGAGTGAGACCCTACCTCGAAAAACCAAAAAAGGAAAAAAGAAAAAAGAAAAAAGAAAACAAGAATTGAGCAAATTAGTAAATACTGAAACCCTTGAGGCACAAGATTAGGGGCAGGAGTCACTCATGCTCCTCATAATTGCTTCTGCATAAAATTCTCTCTCCTCTAAAATTCCTCAATTTCAAAACCTGTGACACTAAAGCTCTCCATCCATATTTACATAGTTGTAGCCAATTCACCATTGCTCTACTCCCCTTCATTTCTTGAATATTTGAACTCTATTACTTACTCTTTCAGGTAACCATGAGTAATTCTTAGTGATTTTAGTATGCACATGGATAACCTCTCCAACACAATGGTGCAGATTCCTTGATGTATCTTCTTCAGCCAACAATCCCCACTGACTCACTATATACTAGTTTGTACCAGTAACTACATTTCATCCTTATTATAAGATCAAACATCTTACTCACTCAGCTCTTCATAATGTTCTAGCCCATTACCTCAAGTATTTAATTTCAAAGGTTCTTCAGCCCAACTGAAGAACATAACATAATTACTGAATTTATCATCTTTTCTGTTCCTTGTCTAACTCCTCTTTGTAATTCTACTGCTAATCAACTTAAGTTCCATAGTCCACCATTATAATCACTTTCTTTCACTTATGTCTACACTCCCCGAATTGTCGTGAGTTTATCTGAAAAAAAAAAGTACTAACATTGATTAATTTCATCTTGATAGCTACCCCCAAGCTTCTTTCTTGGACAACCTGGTAAAAGAATGCACAATCATTCTAACTGGTCTCCACTTAAATTAAGACCACTTACTTTAGGAGGAACCAGCAACCCTACCGTGTTCATAACATCTCCACACTTGTAACATTCCCTCCCTATCCTTGTGCCCATAGAATGAGTTGGCTTTCAAGAGCACTAAGGAAATGGAAGTGAGCACAATATAATCTCCAATATGCACACCACTCTTTAGAGCCCAGCGGATGGGGTCTGTGTGCCTGTCCTCTAGTTTCTTGCTCTGCTGGGGACAAATCATCATCTTTTCCATAAACTCATGCCTCCCACTTTGCTACCTAAGCATTGAATACCACTCAGTATCAATTGTTTAGATCACTCCCCCAGTATTTGTTTCCTTTAGTACCATTATTTTGTTTTCCTATTCCCTTCACTCTTCCACTAGTACTCAAATATGCTTTGTCTACAATATATTAACTAATCTCTAGCAGTTACACCATTTCATGATTCTTCAAGAAGTTGTTCACATCCTATTTTCTCAATTTAATTTTCCTCCTCCCATTTTTTAAAAAAATTGTTTATTTTTACTTATTTATTTGAGAGTGAAAGACAGACAAAGAGGCAGAGACAGAGACAGAGACAGAGAGAGAATGGGTGTGCCAGGGCCTCCAGCCACTGCAAATGAACTCCAGATGCATGCACCACATTGTGCATCTGGCTTATGTGGGTCCTGGGGAATTGAGCCTAGAACCAGGGTCCTTAGGCTTCACAGGCAAGTGCTTAACTGCTAACCCATCTCTCCAGCCCCCTCCTCCCATTTTATTGTTCAACTACAACTGCTTTTACCATTTGATCAAAACCTTTCTTATCCAAGTCATTAATGAGTCTACATTTTTCAATGTAAAGCTAAATTCAAAGTCATTTTTCCCCTGAGCAGCAGCACTGCATACAATTGATTTTTTCCCTTCTCTTCCAAACACTTCTTCACTTGTCTTATAGGATGCAGCACACTCCACGTTTCCTGGATGCTTCTTTTTCATCTATGTTTTTCTTCACTTTACATGATTACCCCCAAATGTCAACACCCCCAGCCTCTCCTGACTTCTAGAATTATATTTAAAATTGAATTTAAAAGCCATATTTAAAATTGAGTCTTGACATTTACACTGGGATATCTATTACCCAGCTCAAACAGAACGATTCCAAACCAGAGCTCCCAGTTTCGCCTCCTACGCACGCACACAGGTTTGCTTCTCCCACAGCTTTCTTCCACTTCTTAGTAGCTAGCAACAGATTAAGTTTGGTAGTAATCTGGGCAATGTGGGGTTTTTTTGTTTCATTTGTTTGTGTTTGTGGGTTTTTACCTGTCAGGGGTGTTGCCAGGTCTAATCTTTGCGGTGACCTTTCCTCAACCTTGAAGCCTGCTCTCTGGTATTGGCACAACATGACTTGCTTGCTTCTCAGGTTCCAGGTGTCACCTGCTCAGAAGCCTTCACTGCTTCGTTCCTCGGGAAAGCTGGCTTCCTCGCTTTATTTGTATGTGGTGCCTTCTTGATCACGATTTTGCTTGGAAATTTTGGGTGCTGATTTTTATTGCTATTTACTCTTAATGAAATGTGAATTTCATGAGATTTTTGTTTACTACAAAACCCAGTTCTGAGAATGACTGACTGAATGAATTCCAAGATCTCTAAGCTATTCAATGTAGAGATTTATTTAGGGATAACTGGAAAGCAGTCATCATTCTATTACTATTCACAAAGCCTACTTCTTTATTTAAAAATTTTTGCCTATATTTACATAAGGTGATCCTTCTGATAGTTCAGTCAATCCTGCCTCTGTAATCTGTTCCAAGAAATGCAATTACCACATAGAATTTCTGGCATAAAAATAGCATTTAGGGACTCAATCTATAGTTGGTAACTACACGAAATATCAAAGAAAATAAATGGAAATAAATGGAAAGAAAATAAATGGAAAATAGAATTTGACAAATATTTCTTCAATATAGTCTGATTAATACATATGAAAAAATGTTGTGGGATAGTAAAGAAAAGAGCTGAGTTCTAATTCAGCTTTAATAATAACTACTGGAGTGACCTCTGTAAAGCAAATGCACTTCTCAAAATCATACTTTCTTATGGTCCCATTGTTGAACCTGATGGCAGATTTTGCATTCAGCTTATTTTCTGACTTCAGGCTCTTTTATTAATATTTGGTTACCTGTCTTAAACACATAATCCTTTTGCTCTGCCTGTGGCTATCATTAGACTTATTACCCCTAGAGGGTAGAACCAACTCCCTCTCTCTCTCTCTCTCCTCCTGAGAGAACCCAGTGCAGCATACCTCCTCCATTCAGAGAGTCAGAGAGTTTTAATAAGTTTTCAGCCCTGGAGATTTTTTTTTCAGAGTTAAAATTGTTACAGAAAAGCATAAAGTGACAAATGGGTTGTGAATGTCTGGACAGTAATGATTTACAGCAGGGCTGACATTTTTCTACCCAGTAGAGTCATCTCAGTGTCCTAGTTTGGATATCTGGACTTTCTGCTAAATTTATGGGAAAATTCAAAACAGTCACAATTCCGACTTTATTCCATCAACTGTAACCCTTGTTACATAATTCTTAGAGTAAATGATGCAGATTCAGCTCTGCCCAAGTATTTGGCTTCCCATGTCTTCCCATCTAAAAGTCTGCTCCTTGAAAATCAATACCACACTGCAAGTCTTGTGGGAAATGGAATTATACCACACTGCTTCAGTCAGTAATTCTAGAAAACTACTAGATGAACAGGAAATTGTTTCCTATGGGATAACAAACTGTTTAGTGGTACTTTACATATCACCTAATATCTCTTCAAAAAACGACAATAAAAGGTCTTCTGGGAGTGTGGTAAGATATGTAAGAAGTATTGCTAGATATATTATATTCTGCACCCAAGTTATTGAAAAACAGGTGGAGAGATGGCTCAGCAATAAAGAGCACTTCTTGTGGACGCGTGAGGACCCTAGGAGGCCTGAGAGACTGGACCAAGTTAAACCCAGAACCCATGTAAACAGCTGGGTGTGGTCACGCACACTTGGAATCCTGGTCCTTCTAGAGAAGAGACCAGAGAATCTCAGCAGCAAGCTAAGACTCCAGCTCAAATAAAATGGGTGGTAGAGAAATGGAGCAGAACATGTGATGTTAGCCGTGAGCCACAGGACAAGAGCATGGGGTGCCACATGGGTTCATACACTTGCATACGCTACATATATCACACGAACACACACACAAGCAAATAGAGAATTAGTGACAAAAATCACAGAAATCCTCACAACCAATGTCAAGCATACCTTCAGACCCCATAGTGGTTCTCTCAATTCACTCTAGCAGCTGTAATATGCCTAAATTACCATACGGGAATGCTAATTTAAAAATCTAATTAAATATTAAGACGGCACCACACATCCTACATAATAAGAGACAGTTGATCACACAGACCGAGACAATGCTATCGCTAGTTCGCAGAACACCTTAAGTGGCACTTAAACCGTGAATGTATCAACCTGAAGACATGAATTGTTTCATTCTTGCTGGTTGTTTTGGCCCTTCTCTTAATGAGAAAATTATTGAGACACAATTCCCATCATACTCTAATTTGCATACATCTGTTAAGACCTCCTATTGCATCTTTAATGACTTTTTCCTTCCCTCAACAAAACCTTCAAGTAAGAACTTCTCATTGCTCTCTCCTAAGAGGCCTCAATTGTCAAGTCTGGGGTTCTAGCAAGCTTCCTAGGCACAGTGGTCATGTATCAATATTACTTCTATATTATTTCTACCGGTAAAGGCTATTTCACGTCTCCAAACATTTTATGTCTTAGTGCTAAGATGAGCTTAAAGCCAAACTCCCCACTCCTGGGGCTCACTCCTGCTTTATGGTTCCAGATCCAGTGTTTTTCTCCAAAGCTGAGCCATTCCCTTCTGCTGAGAGGCATGCTGTCTTCCCACTCTGTTCCCTTTGAACCTGTCCTTCCAAGTGCTCCTCTTTCTTCACTCTCTACAGCCTGTTCCCAATGACCATCATTGCTAAAATTATCCTTAATAACTGGCAGTTCTTCAAAGAAGAGGAGAGGCAGAAGTCTCAGATAATTGCCAATTCAAAAAAAATCTTGTAATCTTGTAAATTTACCTGTCATCTTTGAAGAACATGTCCCAAATATTTAACTTTCATGTGGGTAGAGTAATTTCTGGTTTTAATGTATTCCTTATGTATTTTCAATTGTGTGTGTACTTCTGCCTCTTGAAGTTCTAGTTCAGCTTGGCAAACCTTTAATTGTGCTAATGTCAAGATATCACTTTTAATATGAGTTACAGATAGATAATCCAGTTATCATTTCACAAATATTCATTAAGCTCATTTAAATAAAAGTAGGTAAGTGTAATATTACTTTTGTAGTTGAGAAACTGGTGAGTATTTTGAATAAGTTGTAGCATTTAAATTCAAAACTCCAAATAGACATGACTATGAAGTATGTACAATAACAATGCTTTATGCTGCATAATCCTTGCATTCTAAAACACACCCAACATGGCTCAGGGAAATTCGTGGAAGAGTGGGTAGAAAGATTGTTAGACCCACAAGTCGGGCCATTATGCATAGAGACATTGCCTCTTCCCTATAACTGATGGCAATGCTCACAATGCATGGCCCACAATCCCCATGTGTATGACAGGCATCCCTAGCGAGGAGGGTCCCTTTGGAGGGGGCGACAGGGATGAGGGTAAGGATGGTACCAACATGTGCTGTTTGCATACTGAGTATGCCCATAACTAATAAAAATAACTTTAAAATGTGCCATAGTTGAAATAAAATCTTCCTAACTAGTGATGGGACTTATTGTACTACTTAAATAAAATCTTTTTAATTAGAATTATTTGCCATTTGGCTATTATCTCTTTAAAAATTATATTAAAATACAACTTTAAGACAAATCCCTATTGATGTAACCAATTTCAATTTTGTCTGTAGTTTTTATAAAATACATTTCTTTGAATCACTGATATGATAAACAACCTCAAGTTAACAGGTAATTAACTAACTGCTGGAAAAGTCTGGTGAAGCTAGAGTATGCATTCCTGTTTCTTAGCATCTGAGAATCACACTTGTTTACATGGGTCATATGTGGGTATGGTTAGACTTTAAGTTTTGTAATCACTGGAAGAAGAATAGAAAGATGAGTATTAAAATATGAAATTTCTATGCTAGAAGGGCAAGTACTGAGTATTAATGGAAGCTTAGCCAAAAGAACAGTGTGATTCAGTCAGTCAGTGTACCAAGAAGAAAACTTGCAAATATTGGGGGAGGGGAGTCTAACCAAAGACATGGAAAGCTTGGGGGGGCTTAACACATTCACAGGGAATCCAAATTTACAGATCTGTCCCTGGCATGTTAGGTATTAGGGAAGTCAGGTATCAGATAGCAAGTCCTTGTTCCAAAGCAGCAAATAGTCTTGATTTGGTGTTTATATTTACTTCTCCCAACTCTACATTTCTTCCTTTAAGAACTTTATATTTTATTTTCTCAATATACTTTCCAGTGCACTGTGTGTTTTTATGGTATACATGGCTTTATAAATTATCTTGAATTCCCCAATCCTGGTTCTTTTGCTTTACTGTCAACAGAAGATGAACATTTTCAGATCATCATTATATGTGATTCTAAATTGTATTTCATGTTGCTTAAAACAAGCAATAGCTAAAATTGGCCCAGCTACAAAAGCAAAATGTATCATCTCTACATGTAATTTAATAGCTATCATTAATAAAGTTATATTTCATGTTTTAGACAAAATGTATTAAATATTTGGGAAATGATTTATAAAAGTCTGACATTCATACTTTGACAGAGACACAATCACTGGTTAAGAAACAAAGGTGTGCTCAATAGTAGGACTGAAGAAACTAGCAAATAGTAAACATTTTAATGCTTTAATTCTAAACCAAAATAATGGTAAAATTTTTTAAATTCCTAAATTCCAAAGCTACTATTATTCTCAGTTTGATTCAATAAAGCTTTGAATGCTTGGTCCCCAGCTGGTGGCCGTTTTGGAGGTGCAGCCTTGTTGAAGGAGGTACAAGTACAGACGTTAAGGTTTATTAGTCTAGCCC
Organism: Dipus sagitta; assembly: GCA_036346955.1. Lineage (NCBI taxonomy): Eukaryota > Metazoa > Chordata > Mammalia > Rodentia > Dipodidae > Dipus > Dipus sagitta. The sequence continues at coordinate 7,110,867 of CM070783.1, read as the reverse complement.
TACTGCGTCTTCGTCACTCAGCTCACCCTTGCAGCTTCCAGTTGATGTGACAAGATACAACGCCTGGCCATAATGACCCTTCCCAAGACTATAAGCCAAAATAAACCCTCTCCTTCCATGTGCTGATTTTGGGTGGGTGTTTTTTACCCAGCAACGAGAGGATAACTGCAACAGGGTCTAACTCCACCATAGTTGATATATTCATTAGTACCTTCAGTGTGTACATGTGATATGTTTTCCTATGTGAGTAGTACCTATGCACACCCATGTGTATTTCTTGTATGTGTGTACATGTTTAAATTGAGAGACAATTATACTTAGAATCTAAATCAGGGCATCAAAAACTAAATGTAACAATATTCATCTTTGATGCTTTCATAAGAATATAGGCAATTCTGTCCTCATACACAAGGTACTGGGTATCATATTGGAGGTCATGGGATATGGTGATATTTATCAGAAACTTTAAAAAAGTCTTACAGTGTAAAGAACATAAACTAATGTTTGCTTTTAATAAGAAGAAAATAAAATGAGAGGTTAAGCTTAAAAAATTATTATTATTGAGTACCCAATATGAATATACATCAGCATAGCTAATGATTTATTTGAGCCACTTAATCTAGAACAGACTTATATGATCACTTAGTGATTTTTCTAATATGGATCTGACTTGAATCTCAAGTTTATGTTGCATATGTTTTCATGGGTCTGTATTAGAGATTCTGTCACAGAGGGGGAAAAAAGAAAAATCATTTAAAGGTAGAATTTTTAAAGAAAATAAAGCAGGGATACTTGCATAGTGGAAAAGATCCAATCCAAATCCTTGAAGATATTGACCATTTCAGAGAAAGCTAAGAGATGGGGTTAGGTCTGGGGAGATGGCTCTTCAGGTAAAGGCACCTGCTTGCAAAGCCTTCTGGTTTGAGTTCAATTCCCTAGTACACATGGAAAGCCAGATGCACAAAGCAGTGTATGCATCTAGAGTTCATTTACAGTGGCAAAAGACCCTGGCATGTACCCATTCTCTCTGTGTGTCTCTCTTTCTCTCTACAGAATGACTCTGTCTCCTCGAAAGTAAATAAATAAAATATTTTAGCAAAGATAACTTGTAATGTTGCTTTATCTATGAACATTATCTGATAATGACTTGGAAATATAGGAAAACTTCAAATACACTTTCAGGCTATAAGGTTCTCAATTATCAGAGCCTCTTCCACTTCTCTTGACCCCTAGAGAGCAGATCATAATATACATAATTCATTTTTCCTGTCAATACATATGTTCCAATAGTGCAGAATGACTCTATGTTTCTCAGATAAGAAAAATAAGGATGCAGGCTGGAGAGATGACCCCGTGGTGAAGGTACTTGCCTGCAATATCTAAGGACTGGAGTTTGATTCTCCAGGACCCACATAAAGCCAGACGCAAAAGGTGGCACATGGGTCTGGAGTTTGCTTGCAGTGGCTAAGAGGCCTGACAAGTACATTCTCATTCTCTCTCTCTCTCTCTCTCTCTCTCTCTCCCTCTCTGTCTTTTTTTTTCTTTCTCTCTCTTTCCATCTACCTCTTTCTCTCCCACTCTCTTTCAAATAAATAAATGAAATAAAATAAACTTAAAAAAAAGAAAAATAAAGATGCAAAATCCCTGGTATTCTGTGGGGACCTTAAAATTTATCCAATGGATCAGTGGAGCAAAATAATTATACTTTACTCCTCAACACACTAAGATGATGAATTTAAAAAATAAAATGGAAGAGTACTCTTTATTTCTCTCCAACAAGAGAATTTCTTGCTGACCACTGGCTTTGGCTTATCTCTTTCCTTCATCCTTTACTCACAGACATAAGGCAACACCCCTGGGCCTTAATGACTATCTGGGGAAATAAATGGGTTTTTGAGGGAGAATCAGTGAGGTGTCAAGGTTCATTAAGATTTACCTTGGAGAAGTGAGAGAACTGCTCAAGTTGAAGATTAAGAACATTAGAATGGAGGAAGTGAAAAACAAAAATGTGTCTTTCTAGAATTCAAATAATTTGTTCCTTTATGTTTTTGATTTCAACATTTTACTATAGAATTTTAATATGTACACATACTGCGATTTGATTCAATATTTTTAAATTCATATATTTTTGATTTTTTAAATATATTTTCAAGCAGAGAGAGATAGAAGAGAGACAGACAGAGAGAATGGGCATACCAGTGACTCCAGCTACTGCAAACCGACTCCAGATGCATGCACCACCTTGTGCATCTGGCTTTACATGGGTATTGGGGAATCGGACTCTGGGCATCAGGCTGTGCAGGTAAGTGCCTCAACTTCTGAGGCATCTCTCCAGCTCTTGAATTCATATTTTGATGCAGAGAAAGTTTTACACATTTGAAGATGATCCAGTGCTCTTTCTACTTGCCTTACATTCAACTTCCAAATGTGTGCCATGGGCCTATGCATCACCTCCTCTTATCACCCATTTATTAGGCTGTGTCTGGCTTGGAACTCAGGCTGTTTGTACCTCAGAGATGTGACAGGAAGTATAATTTCAGCCAGAAGACCTTACAGATATTGCTAAATCATAGGCAAGAACACTAGTATTTAATAAAGACAAGGTAAGGACTACACTATCTCTTTGATTTTTATATACCAGTTATCTAAGCTTGATCATGGTTTAAAACCTTTCTCACACTCTCTCTCTCTCTCCCTCCCTCTCTCTCTTTTTCTCCCTTTCTTTCTGTGTCTATTTATCTACCTCACTTTGTGTCTCCACAAATAACCAATTTGTTTTCACTCAGTCTTAATGTAATCATATGCCTTTGGCTTTACCTGAAAATCAATAGATAGAATATTTTTATAAAGATTATTTTTTGCACTCATAAATCTGCTGCTCAGTTATTACCACTTAGTAGTTATATTATTTTGATCCATATGATTTTTTTTTTATTTTAGACTTCGGGAACAAAAACATTGACACTTCTTCAATACCATGCATTTTATATAATTTGATAAAATTGCATAGCAGTCCTCCCACTTGCCTTACATTCATCAGTGCAGTGTTGAATTTTATACACAATAACATAAGCTAAATTTTCTTCTATGTATTTCAAGCTACTAGCATATTGTTCTAGTCTATGTTTGTACTGTAAGATCTTCGATTTTAACTTTAAAATAGCCTTCAGTTGGAAATGTTTATGTGCTATTGAAACTATATTGGCTTATAAATGCTTTTAATATTTAAAATATATATTTTAAGATAAATTCGGAGTATACATGTGATAAATGAGTACGGAGAGTGGTAAACAGCTGCAGAATAAATATCAATAATGTACTAAAGGAAAACATGTACGTTGGGAGGTTTCACCTATCTCATCACCTCTGTTAATGTTCCCAAATAAACAAAATGGCCAAGTCATAACAGAAGGGATCCAAATCCATCAAGCAAACATTTGCATAAAATTTTATAATTAGAACATTTTTCAAAGACCATAACTTTCTGATTGTGCTTCCAATTTAATAATAATACTATATGACAGGATTAAAGCTTAGATGAGTTAACTACATGGAATAATTTTATTTTAACTTTTATTTGATCTTGTTAGTGTGATTCATTTTGATTAATTTTTTTCCATTTTGACAATCAATACAATAGAACTATGTCACTTTTTAAGAAGTCATAACTTTACCATGGTATAGGATGTCTAGATAAGACCCATGGGAGTGTGATGCAAAACCTCCTAGCATAAAGCTCACCAAGGTCATCTCACCACTAACAAAAGTGAGTAGGAAGTACCTTAGAATGAGAGAAGTGACCTAGGGAGGTTGATGTTGGGGTACAATGGTCATATTCCTCTAAATATCTCAACCCTACCAGCCACACATAACACATTATATTCCTGTCTAGCTGCTACAACAAACCAATGACTGAACTTGGCATTCGTAGAAGACAGTGCTGTGTGAGGGCTGGGCTTAGGGGGTTATTTCAGTACTAGGGCTGGATAATATCAAGGTGAAGAAGTTTAAAACTCAGCCTACTTCTCAGTTACACAAACTACTTCTTTCCATGACTAGTGTGAAAACCAATCATGTTTGAAAACATTGAAATGAAAATTCACTTTGTTCTAGATACTAGGTTCCAGTCAATGATATTATACATGTATTTACGATGTGTTAAATATTTGTTGCATTTGTTAGAGAAAGAGAGAGAGAGAGATGAGAATGTTGGCTTATGTTTCCAGTGCCAGAAGTTTACAAGCTTGTTAAAAAGAAGGTATTAGATACTACAGTTTCATTGTTAATAAAATTATAAATTCATTAAATATTTTACACAGTACAGCAAGCTGCAGATAAACAGTTTTATAGTAGATATTTAAGGGCGTTAAAATATGAACTGGATTATGAGAATTCTAAGAAGATGAGTCTCTTATTTTTCTTGTCATTGCATTGGATACAGCTTGACTTTTTAATATACTTAATATGCCCTATACTTACCTGCTCAGTATATAATTTAATGACTTGCAGTATATCCACAGTTGCATTATCATGGTATGGAGTCTTATGTTCTAAATTGCAAGGGTCAATTCCATATAGTGCTACAGAGCAGAAACCAATGAACTTTATTTACCTCATTTCCAACAAGACACCAAACACAATTCAGGTAGAATAGAGCAGTAATGTGGGAGCCATGAGGTCCAGGTTGAGGAACACAAAGCAATGGTGTGAGCACTACCATACTAGATGCTAGAAGATAAGAGCTGACCAGCATCCATAAATGCTTTCATTTGGTCAGTGTTCTCATTGCAATGATTCTCTCATATAAATTGGTGGTAAAAAAAAATGTCTACCTCAATAGTGCCTACCGGGGTTAATTATATCATGCAATATAAGAGTTTCATTAAAAACTCAGGTGAATAGAGAAGTCACAATGATGAATTGTTATCATAAATATCTACAATGAACATTCTTCTATTTAATCTTTGTATTTATGTTCCTCAGTAGTACAATTAATAAATTTAAATGATAGAAAATAAAAAATTCTAATACATGCTAAGTAAAGATATAATAGTTTATAGGGAAACTAGAGAATATAAAACCAGTGGATCAATAAAGTTTATCTCATTCTGCCAGAATATAACAATAGAGAAAGAAAAATCAATCATATACTTCATTATTTTCCCTTTTTTAACATTATGATTTTCCCAGTAATGTAATTTCCTGTGGGAGTTCTCAGCTTAAAAATTACTTTAATAAGTGTTAATTGATACATTACATTATAATATTCTCATTTAAATGGCCTATTCTGGATTAACTTAATTTAATTTAAGTTGCTGAATAATGTAATTAAGTTGTGTTCAGGTAATTGTTACTGTGGAAAACATTCCACAATCTTAGCAACAGTAAGTGTCTGAATGTGAAATGATAATGAACTTTTATAGCACCCCAGGATTCTGATTTCAGAGGTTTAACATTATCTTTCACATGTATAAACATAAGCATTTCTGTCATTGCACACCCATAAGTTATATCCTACTGTGGTAAACATAAATGACACTTAAATTCATGTTTAATCCACACTCAAATAATAATTACCATGGAATGCTACAGAATACTTTCAGGAGAAAGAGAAAGAGTTCTGTTTTTGTAACTGAACAGGTTACTGTCTTCAAGGAGTTCAACAGCACAGTGAGGGTGACATGATTTATAGCTCAACTCAACACTAAATCTCATTTTCTTTCATTAAATACCAGCCAGAAATTTCTTCACATTTGAGTCAAAAAAAGTCAATCCACATCCAAATACATTATGTTATACTACTTACCCAACTCTGAATAAAATTTAAAGTATTAAAGAATTTTAATTTCATAGTAAATAAAATTGGATAATCCAGAGTAAATTATTTCATATTTAAAAAAATTCTTTACTAGGAAATTGACTGCATAGATATATGGAAGAGTTATCTTAGTGTTACCTGTGTTTGATGTGCAAACACAGCAACATGCTAGTGAAAAATTCCCAGAGCAATTAATGCACTGAGAAAATATTTTAACAGCTGTTATTTTAAATCAAGTTTTAAGTATCAAAAAATTGTTTTCATGCAAGTGCCTGGAAAATAAAATAGTCATATTGTATGTTACCTAGAACATAGTATTTTGGCCTAGTTGAAGGATAACTTATAATTTTATAATCTTATCATAGAAAAATATTTTATATTGTTGAATTTATTAGTCAAAATATTTTTTTGGTTTTTTTGAGGTAGTGTTTCACTCTGTCCCAGGCTCACCTGGAATTAACTCTGTAGTCTCAGGGTGGCATCAAACTCACGGTGACCCTCCTACCTCTGCCTCCCGAGTGCTGGGATTAAAGGCGTGCACGACCACACCCGGTTTATTAGTCAATTTTAATCCATCAAAATTTTCTATAAATTTCCAAGTTATATGCAACCAGTTATATCCATAAATTCAACATTTTTCTAGTACTGAGAATAAAATCCATGTTCTTACCTACATTAGGCAAGCACTCTATCTCTCACATCCCCAGTCTTATAATTTAATATTGAAAAGAGAAATGGGAGTGTCTATCATTGATAGAATATTTGCCTAGTATGCACAAGGTCCTGGATCCAATCCCAAGCACTGAAAAAAAAAAAAAAACACAAATAAAATGGAGAAACTAATGGCTAAAAATTAAAGTATTTCATATGACTGTCTTCATTTCTCAGAATAGCCAATAGTTTTGGAAGAGTATACATTTGGACTAGTAAATATTTTAGATAAAACCCCTTTATGACAGCTCAGATTTGTTGTTTTAGCACAAAACAGCCATAGACATTACAGACAACATGTTCCAGTAAAAATATTTGTAAAACTAGGCAGAAGGCTAGATTAGGCAATAAGCCATATTGTGCCAACCTTGACTCTGTGTTTGAAAATGCACTATATCCCTAGGATGCATCATTTCCCATAGCCTTGGAATTTTCTCAAAAGTATGTTTGTTTCCTTGTGCATTATAACCTAGTCCTATATAATCTCAGGGGTCATAGGCTTAGTTTCTTCCCACATTCAATCAGATGATCCCTCGCTGGATCCTGCCCCCACAGTTTAAGAAGCTAGGTCCTTCTCTCTCTGGACAAAAAAAGAAAAAAAAGAAAAAAAATAAAGCAATAGTCTAGGGATGATACGTCCAAGTCCATAGGTTCTATCCCAATCATGTTTCAGCTCCAGATGTCCCATCATTCCACCCTCAGAATTAAAAATTGTAGAGACACTAGACATGGTGGTTCACACTTTTATCCCAGCATTTGGGGGGCGGAGGTGAGAGGATCACAGTGAGTTCAAGACAACCTGGGACTACAAAAAGAGTTCCAGATCAGCCTGGGCTAGACTGACATACCTACCTTAACAACACACAAACACACAAAAAGCATGGTAGATAAATGAGGACACCTTTCCTATACAAGCATGGCTTTTATAGGCAGTTTATATGATAGCAACCCCCAAATGCTATGAGGAAGGTTGACAATGAATGACTAGGAATTTGTGTGCCCAGCTAAAAATGTGAAGTTCTCATAATTCAACAAAAGTGGAGATTAGATATCAGTTGGTTCTCATTTGCTCCTGAACCAAGGAGAGAATGAAAACACACTAATTAATTATGACCAGAAGAGTCAGAGATTTCTAAACACAGGTTTATGCAGAGTGCGGTGGGTAGTGCCAGAACAGGAAAGGAAAAGCAGCCGGAATCACCTTCAGAAGACACGCACGAAGGCGACTGCTTGCAGACTTGCCGGCTTAGAGTTTACTTTCTCATTTAAAGCTAGAAACAAACACACAAGTTTGTAGTCCTAACATGCCTACATCAATGGGTGCTGGAATTATGAGAATCTGAACACTCACTGCCCAGCTGACTGGCACAATGTGGCAGAAAAAAAAAAATGAAATGAAGCAAGAGATACCGTGTTCAAGAATGGCAGAAGGACAGGAGATACCCTGAGGTTGTCCTCAGACTTCGGTATGTGTACCACAGCACACATGCACCCATAAACACACACGACACACCCACATACACACACCCACATACTCACATACACACACATGCATACACTTATACACACACATTCATAAAAAGAGACATGAGCAGAAAAAATACTGCATGCACGAAGTAATCCTTGAAATCCACAAGAGCTGGTTTTGAATTGGATTTCAGCATGGCACATTGAATTATTCTTGCCATTGTCTTGATTGTTACCCTTAGAAGCTTATGCTCAATCGCAGGGTGACCTATACTGATCAGCAGGACACTTAACATTAGTTCCTGTGTGTTATTGTTGAATAATCTAAGCAGAACGAAACCATCACATTGCGGGCCACCATGAGCAAACCACTTTCAAGATTATCTAATGGCCTTAACTCTTGTCTAAACTCCATGGAAAGCACGCTGTTATGCCACATGAATAACAAAAAGTTATTTCAAAGCCAGTATGGATCATTTCACATGAAATAAAGCTTCTCTGACAAACATGAAGCACGTTAAGTGGAAGGATACATTCCTACAAAGCATTGCAAGACATGTCTTAGGTAAATTCTATGCTGTGTAAATCAAATGCTCCGCTACAATTTTCAAACAAATGTGAGTTTCCCATGTGCAGGAAATGTTGTTAATATTTAGTTTCTGAAGGGAGTTTTTGAGATCTTTAGGCAGCAAACCTCTTGAGGTTTTAAAAACATACTCATTCATGTGAGGCCATGGTGCAGTAGGGTCTCTTGCTACTGCAAATGAATGCTTGTCTGGCTTTAAGTGGGTGTCTGGGGAACTAACCCTAGGCCAGCGGACTTCATAAGCAAGCACCTTTGACCACTGAGTCTCTTCTCTAACCCTTAATTTTTTTTAACTGTAAAAGTATAGAAGACGGTGAATGTTATTTTATTTTCCTTATCAAACTGTGTTGTAAAGCTAAGGTACCTTTAGATTTTCCCATCTTGTTTGCACACACATGCATACTGATGTTCAGCGTTAGCTTGAGGGCTTAATGTTTAATCTCTGTCTTTGATGATTATGGAGCTCTTGATTGATTTCTTTGTTTTCAAAGAGGGATTTGTTTCCATTTTAATTTGCAATGAAATGACATATGAGATGTTACAGAAAAGAGCTTTACCTGGAATGCTGTAGCATAAATGTCAATAGTCTTTTTCAGAAGCTTGTCCTCATGTCATAAACCTTTCTCCACAATCCAGGAAACTTTTTCCTTCCCCCCACACAGTGGCTGCATTCTCACCCCTGTGTGACAGGATATCCCCTCAGTCATCGACAATCTGCAGTGAGAAATAGACCCTGGGTGCCGAAGTTGGAGCTCAGGGATAGTCTACTTTGCACAAAGTCCTGGGTTTGATCCTCAGGACAGGACAAACGTTTAATCCCTTGCAACTTGCTCGTTAGTGCTCAGTATGGTTTTGTTAAAGAGGAAGATAATGAAGAAAGGAAACTTTATTCTGCATAACCACTATTGTTATCAGACACAAAGTTGTCTCAAGACCGACTCTACTGCTCTCTGGAAGCCATGCTCTGGGTCTTCCTCTGACATTTCCTACCATCGCCAGAGCTGAAGTGCACAAAGCCAGCCTATCTTGAGTGTTAGTAAATGTTAACTGATTAGACTCCTGGCTTTTATTGCACTCTGAATTATATTTGCATTTGCATGGTGGGGGGTAGCAGTGAGGCTGAGTAATGTCAGGCATATGGCGGGCTGGTGACCTCTAGGTTTTTTGATTTCTTCTTTTTTTCACAGAAATAAATGATCTTATGACAGCTGTTATTCAAGTTTTGCATAACTTACTGTATGAAAAGGATCATGACTTCTTCTCTACTTAGGAGGAAACAGTACCAAAATTTATGAACCTGTCAAATTAAAAGTCACTTTTTATAGCCTTCTTAAACATCCTAAAATGATCTTTTAAAATTATGAACTCATTTTCTTTCTTTTTCAGACCTCCAGATAAAATTGTTAGGAAAGCATGATTTTATGAAAGTAATAATCACTTTCTTACAATAAATATAATCAAGATAAACTTTTTAAAAAGTGGACTTTCCTTTACTACTAAGCCATCTCTCCAGGCCCCTAGGACAGAACATATTTTATTATATGAAGATTAGAACATAAAAGGCATGAGAACTTCCTTTTCTTGCAAGAGTATACATTTGTGTGATTTGAGTTCAAGAGTATATGCGTGTTCATATATATGTGCTTGTGTGCATGTGCACACGTCTGCATGTGAGTGTGTGAAAACCAAAAGTGTGTGTTGTGCATCTTTTTCCATCATTCACCTCCTTAGTTTTTTGAGACAGGGTCTCTCACTGAACCTGGAGCTCACCAATTCAGCTAGATTACCAGTAAATCCCAGGGTTTCTGTCTCTGCCTCCCCAGCGCTAGGAGTGTAGGTGCATGCCACCACATATGGATGAAGGGAGTGGAATCATGTATGCATGCTTGCAGGGCAAATATTTTACTCTCTGTGCTATCTCCCCAAACCAGACACTTTCTTTTTTTTTTTTTCAAGGTAGGGTCTCACTCTGGCCCAGGCTGACCTGGAATTCACTATGGAGTCTCAGGGTAGCCTTGAACTCATGATGATCCTCCTACCTCTGCCTCCCAAGTGCTGGGATTAAAGGCATGCGCCACTACGCCCAGCTCCCAGACACTTTCTTAATAGGATGTGATGAATATGACACTTTACCTAACGTCTGTGATTCTCCTCCTCTGAACTCATAATCTTGATTTAAACATGATCAAAATTATAAAGGCCCCAATAATGATACATTCTTCCACTATCCTTACAGTTGCCACAGACAAGTTAAATGGAGAAACCATAAGAAATTATCACAATACATAGGAGCCTCGGGAAGAGTGACACTAAGTAGCATGGTATCTGAGCTAGAAAGCAGAAGCCAAATTAGACATTACGTGAAAGCTAGTGAAATCTGAATAAACAAGTCTTCAATTAGCAGTGTTGCACACACAAAGTCTCATTACTAAAGATATCATATCAATGTTAGATTTTAATCATAGGAAAAATAGTAGGGGTTATATGTAGGAATCTTCTATGTTCTCTCCTCAGTTTTGCCTTAAATGTATAACTAATTTAACAATGAAGTAAATTGAGAACAAAGAAGACATAGATCACTGAATCAAGCTATGAATATGGGGATTGCTATTCGAATGTTAGTTGGTGTTATAAAGATCCCTTAAACATGCAGAAGAATCAGACAGCATTGGCTGGCCTCTGGGAGCCAGCTGGTCTCTACCATGCAAGACCATTAGCTTATTCCAAAAGGCCTTTTCCTTTACAAACCTGGAAATAAATAAATAAACTTATTTGAATACTGAAGGGTCTATGGAGGGCAGCAATTCTCCAAACCACAGGGACAATTAAGTCTTACCCAAAACATTGTAAGAATCTGAGTTGAATCTGTTTTAAACAAACTCAGAGAGGCTAGTGCGTTGAATGTGGAATCCAACTGGGATGTCAGCAGTCAAGCAAGATGAACATGTATGAACAATGCATGTAACAATATCAGAACAGGACAGAAGAAAATTCACTTCTGCAAGTGGATGTGGCTTTCCCTCAATCTCTCAAAAAAAAAAAAAAATGATTCCCATAACTTGCTCCAGACCAGATGTTTATCCAGAGCCAAGGACGTTTAACTTATGTATCAGAGTGATGAAAACATGCACCCCCAATGGGGGCTATCCCAAGGCACACCAGTAGAGGACATTCTAGAACCATGACAGGCCAGCATATAAGAAGGACCAGGTGGCAGGTACACAGGTGAGGACACAAGAGAGGAAAAGTCATAAATGCAGCAGAATAAGAGAAAAGGCAGCTAAGAAGATGTCAATCCAAACAGCTAGAGGCATGGGTACTATTTTTTTGAAGTCAAGGGAATTATCTTGCTAGACTCTAAGAAACATGAAGAGGACTATTTCCCTAAATGTCCAGTGTTTATAAAAAATGGCACTACAAGTCCTTCTCTCTGTTAGACAATCCTTTACAGAGTCTTTTTTATTATTAATATTTTATTTTTATTTATTTATTTGAGAGAGAGAGAGTGGGCACACCAGAGCCTCCAGCTGCTAAAAATGAACTCCAGATGCACGCGCCACTTTGTGCATCTGGCTTATGTGGGTCCTGGGGAATCGAACCTGGGTCCTTTGGCTTTGCAGGCAAGTGCCTTAACTGCTAAGCCATCTCTCCAGCCCAACGGCAGTTTTAAGTTCATAGTAAGCTGAGTGGAAGGTGACAGATATATACTACGCATCTCCTGATCCACATATGAGCTCAGCCTCTTCCTTCCACCGCAGTTCACAGCACAGTGGAACCTGTGTCACAGTCAATGACCTTGCACTGATAGGTCATGGCCGCATGAAGTGTGCAGCTGGCATTAGGGTTCTCTAGCAGTGTATGGTCTATGAGTTCTGACACATGTACCGTGACACACATCCTCCATGCTCTCTCTCTGCCCCATTCTGTGTGCCTCATTCACTCGTCCCTTCCCTCATGATCTTGGAACCACCAATCTTTTGAGTACGTCTGCAGTTTGGTCTTTTGCAGAACGCCTCCTAGTTAGAATTACCAAGTTCCTAAATAGCCTCTTAGTAATAACATGAATTTATACTACTTCCTTACTTTTAATGGCCTGAAAACGTTATTTCTTTTTAACACCAAATAATATGACACTGCCTAGATATGCCACAGTGTACTGATCCATTCACTTACCAAAACACAAGTTGGATGTTTCCAGGTAATTATAAATAAGCTTCTATAAAGATCTAAGTGCAAGGTTTTGTGGGAACACAGGATTTAACTTCCTTTGGACAGGTACTAAGAAGTCTGACCAACAGCTAGAGAGTGTTTAGTTTTGTAAGAAACAGTTCATTTTCCCTTGAATACAAGCCATTTTGTCTTCCAACAGCATATCACTTTGCGTCCTACAAGCAAAGCCCGCTGCTTCCCAAATGCCTCTGCAGTGCGAACCGCTGCCAATGTTCTGACTTTCGTCATTCTACCAGGTGTGTACTGGAATCTGATTCTTGCTTTATTTTCCAATTCCTAGTGACAAGTCATGCTGAGCACCTTCTCATATGCTCATTTGCGATTTCTTTGGTGAGATATCTCGGTAGTCATTCAACTCATTTTTAACTAAGTTATTTATTTCTTGTTGGCTTCTCAGAGTTCCTTCTATGACCTGGATACCATTCCTTTATTATACATAGATGCTTTGCGATCACTTTCTGACAGCCAGTATCTTGAGCACAGGAGTTAGGTTGAGAAATATATGGGATCATGTCTATTGAATTTAGAGTTTTTTTTTTTTTTTTTTTTTAAGGAAATGGGGCCAAAATGTGAAAAAGAACATTAATTGTGGAAATCTACCAAGTCAGTTTTTTTTTTTTTTTTTTCTTATCAAGGTAGGGTCTTGTTCTAGCCCAGGCTGACCTGGAATTCACTATGGAGTCTCAGGGTGGCCTTGAACTCACAGCAATCCTACCTCTGCCTCCCAAGTGTTGGGATTAAAGGCGCACACTCACGCCAGGCACAAGTCAGATTTGTAGAAGATGTGGTAGTAAAAACTCAGTGGCAAGGTAAGAAAAAAAATATATAGTTTATATAGCATACAATTTCATTTCATAAATATAGATGTTTTGTGCACTAAAGTACATATGAAGCTTTTTTTTTTCTTTTTGAGCAATTGTTATTCAAAAATGTTATTTTGGTGTTATTTTATTTGTTGTCCAATTACTCATTAGTTGCATAAATTATTTTTGCTAATGTGTAGGTTAACTGACAATTAATTAGTAATAAAAGTAAATGCATTCTTTTTTACAATGCTCTCTGTGAGAAATTGATTTTTCTCCTAACTTTATATATATATATATATATATATTCAACTGTTGTGGCATTTGTGGATGGATGCCTTTTATTTTTTTTTTATTTTTTTATTTTTTTTGGTTTATTTATTTATTTGAGAGAAACAGAGAGGAGGAGGCAGAGAGAGAGAGAGAGAGAAAGAGAATGGGCGCGCCAGAGCTTCCAGCCTCTGTAAACGAACTCCAGATGCATGCGCCCCCTTGTGCATCTGGCTATCGTGGGTCCTGGGGAATTGAGCCTCGAACCGAGGTCCTTAGGCTTCACAGGCAAGCGCTTAACCACTAAACCATCTCCCCAGCCCAGGATGGATGCCTTTTAGAGTCTTAATTGAAACTCTTTTCTCTTGTAGAAGGAACTCCCAAGAAATCAAGCTGCTTCTGAAATGAGGTTGTTTTTGTTTTGCTCATATGGGGAAATATACTTTGGCAAGGTCACACACATGTTTAAAGCTCCTTTTTAGTCAAGAAACTATATTGACACACCACCCATGAGATCATAACGATTTCTTCTTAAGCTGGTGAGCAGAAACCCAGAGAGGTGCCATTGACTAAAAAAAGATTATGAGTTAGATTTCATTTGAAGATCAAATGTGCAAACATTGTTTGCTTATTTAAAATCTATTATAAAAATGTTGGAAAAAAAAAGTTCAACCTGACTAAGTCTGCTTAGAGAATGAGAAAACTCCCTAAGGAAGGTAAGGGTAACTCTCCTTAAAGAAAGGATTAATGTAGTAATAAAATAATTCACAACAAAGCAACATTTGAAATATTGTACCAAAATTTATAAGCTAACCACTGATTAAACTCACATATTAAAATGGGAAGCTTATAAAAGTGCAGTGTCTTGAATTGTAAAGCTTATGTGCATTTTCTTTATTTTCTCCTGTGATTTTTTTCCATTTTATAGAATAAATACATATTATTTTTTAATGAGATTAGTGTAAATTATTTTCTTAATTTCTAAAAACATACAATTTAAGAAATCTTCATTTGTTTTGTCATCATTCTCCGTTATAAAGCCCAAATTAAGAAATCATACGTCCAAGGGAATGAACTCTGTTAGCTTAATGTATTAGTTTTGGAAAAAGCTTACTACAAAGTGTGTGTGTATATGTGTGTGTTCATGTGTGTTACAGTGGGCATGTATGTGCCGTGTCGTGAGTGTAGAGAGCATCCTCAAGCAATGGTCCTTGACTTGCACTTTGAAGCAGAGCCCTTTGCTCATGGCTCCATTCACGGGGCTAGCTGGCCTACAAGCTGCGGTGGTTTCCTATCTCCGCGTCTCTTCTACCAGTAGGTGTGCTGACATAACAGATGTGCCATATGCTCTGGCTTTGTGCATGGGTTCCGGGACCTGAACTCAGAAACTCACACTTGTGTAGATGTTTGATCCACTCGGTCATCTCCTCAGCCCTCGTCATCTACTTTTCTAACTCCTACATGGTTTTAATAATTCAAAATATTCAGATATAGTTTATCAGTCCCTTCGTTCTAGCTAGCAGATTTTTTTTTTATTCGAGAGAGAGAGAGAAAATGAGTGCACCAGGGCCTCCATCCACCACCTTGTACATCTTTGGCTTTGTAGGCAAGCGCCTTAACTGCTAAGCCATCTCTCTTGCCAAAAAAATTTATTATATATCTTAAGAGAACTTATATTTTAATAACACATAAAGTAGTTGACATTAAATATAGCAATCTATATGAAATCATCTGACCTAGTCACAAGCAAAAAAGATCATAACTCAATTTAAAAGTAGCTCTTTCTCCCAGAATAGTATATGATTTTGATAAGCAATTAAAATTTCATGATTTTAAAATAGAATGATGATAGTGAACAATATGTCATGGGCTTTAAAGATATTCAGAAAAATAAACAAATCAAAATGAGACAACAAAAATAAAACACCCCATGTAGAATCTTATACAGAGAGGGTATTCAAAGCATATAACTCTGTGGTTATTTGATTCTTTAGGAAAGGGTAGCTGCTCTGAGGTCGTGATCTATTCTCCTTCTTACAGTAGACACTGTTCCAGTTGGAAACATGGACTGAACTATATTCACATATAAGTTGTGTGGTGCCATGGCTCTAACTAACTTCTTTTTTTTTTTCTTCCGAGGTAGGGTCTCACTCTAGCTCAAGCTGACCTGTAATTCACTATGTAGTCTCAGGGTGGCCTTGAATTTACAGCGATCCTCCTACCTCTGCCTCCTGAGTACTGGGATTAAAGGTGTGCACCACCACACCCGGCTTCTAACTAACTTCTTGCGACATTGAATGCATAAGAGCTCTCCTGGATGGCAACGGATGTGAGGGTAGGCTCTGCTGTCTTTCTGTGCATGCTCCTTTGTTCTCTCTTCCACAACCTTTAACCCTTTGTTTCCTCCTCCAATGGCATG
The DNA here is from genome assembly GCA_036346955.1 of Dipus sagitta. Classification (NCBI taxonomy): domain Eukaryota; kingdom Metazoa; phylum Chordata; class Mammalia; order Rodentia; family Dipodidae; genus Dipus; species Dipus sagitta. The sequence goes on along the minus strand of CM070783.1, from coordinate 7,094,563 downwards.
CCTTTCTTTTTGTTAAAAAAAAAAATATATATATATATATATATATATTTGTAAGCTGATAGAGAGTGAGAGACCGAGAGAATGGGTGTGCCAGGGCCTCCAGATGAACTTGAGAGGCATGCAGCACTTTGTGCATCTGGCTTTACATGGGCACTGGGGAATCAAACCCAGGTCATTAGTCTTTGCTGGCGAGCACCTTACCCACCGAGCCATCTCTCCAGCCCAGCCTTTCTTCAGTCTTTTGAATCCTACCTTGACTTCGCTGCACTCAAGATGGACAGTTTCATGACGCTAAACTTTTTGGCCTTCTCTGATTGTTCCTCCCTTGTGTGGTCCTACAAGGGGCTCCTGGCCCTGAGATCTCAGCATGCTCTGAGGTCTGGGCCTGCATTTTCTGTGGTCCAGGCACTCAAAGAATGCATTTTCAGAGTTAGAAAGGATAGGAAGTGGGAAGCATTTTTGCTACAATTTCATATTTTAACTGAAAATTTAAAATATCCTAAATGAAATCGGCTATGGAAATTTTAAAGATAAAAGGTGTGTATATGTGTGCATGCACACACATGTTTGTATGTGTGCCTGTGTGTGGTGCTGGGGACTTTAACATGCTAGGCGAACACACTATCAATAAGTCATATTTTCCAACCCTAAAATAAGTCCTTAGATAACTATGCCTCTGTTTCAGGGACAAATTTCCAAAACTTAACAGATTCTTAAGTAGTGTTGTGTGAATAATTTGAGAAACTCCTGTAAGCACTAACCCATAAAAAATAAAAAATAAAGGATTCAACAAAAATGTTGTCACCAGAATGACTACAAATTGGAAAATAAAGCTTCAGTAGTCTGAAATTTGAGAAGAAATATAACTCGAAAGTTTGGCATGTTCAATTCAATTATGACAAAGTATTACTAGCCAGAGGAAAATATACCATTTCTACAAAGTGCAAACTACAGAGGTCAATTGAAAGTAGCAGATCAGAAATTAAATAAAAAGACCCAAGAAACACATGATGTTCTGAATAGTCATAAAACTTAATAGCAGATTTAAAATTTTTTGAAATATTTTTATTTTATTTATTTATTTGAGAGAGAGGCATAGAGAGAGAAAGATGGAGAGAGAGAGAATGTGCACACCAGGGCCTCCAGCTACTGCAAACGAACTCCATATGCATACACCATCTTGTGCATTTTGCTTACATGGGTCCTGGGGAATCAAACGGAAGTCCTTTGGCTTTGGAGGCAAGTGCCTTAACCACTAACCAAACTCTCCAACCCTAATGGCATATTTTTGAAGGTAGATTAAGACCCAACTCATTTGGGTCTATTCATTTTTAGTCTTGCTGATGGATAAAATTGAAGATCCTTTCAGGGTGTCATAGTTAGATTTTTGTAAGATTGTGTTAGGGAAGATTTAAGTCATTAGCCAAAAACAAACTAAATAGATCTAAAAGCTTAGATTCATCCTGTGTTTTACTCCCCATTACAGATGAATGTGTGATAAATTTTAAGAAAAATAAAAATCAATATGAATGTATTTTCATAAATCATTTCATTATAACTAGAAATCTCTCATGATGACTCTGAGCCATAGAGCAAAATAAGAATTATAATAATATTTAGTAATGTTAGTGTAGTACACACCCCAGGAGTTCTTAGCAGTTTTGTGTAGATATAAAATGTTTTTTACTATTACTGCTATATTGAATAAAATCATACATAAAGGTGATGTCATGGTAAAGAAAACCACCAATGTATAATTTATTAGAGTAGATTGATTCTCAAAAAAAGTGTGCTAAATTTTTGAAAGGAAAACTTGATGCTGTTTTTATTCTTCAAAAGAATCATAAATTTTTTCTTAAGGTATTTTTTCATATACTGTTTTTTAACTTTACATCAATCTTATGTAATAAACAGAAAATAAGATTCCTTGGCCTTTTAAACAGTAACTCCTACAAACATGTTGTACTTTATCTACTTTATTAATTTATTGGCCATCAGGCTAACCATAGCATGCAGAGAGACTTTTGAGCACATTTAAATCAGCCATCTGTTACATACACAGGGCTATTGTTATTTGCAATTCTGTGAACAACTTGATGACTTAGGTGTTAAATGAGTGGTGTTTGGTTTTATATCATTGGAATTTCAAATAGCCTCTCTCTAATGCATTTCCAAAATGATGGTAAAATAGATATTTCAGCTACATATACCAACTTCACAGGAGGAATTAATATTTCTTTAAGTACTACATGACACACATCAATAGACACTTCTCACTGAGCAGAGAACTCCTTTCTTTTTTTATTACTATTGGGTTGTTTCTTTCAATAGATATAATTCAAATACGGATATTTTCCTTCAGCAAACATTTTTAGATCTGTTATGGAGAAAAAAAAAAACAATCAGAAAAAAAGAGGTCAAATTTAGCTAAACCAAGTGAACTGCACAAAATTTTTATCCTAGGAAAAATGTACAAATGAAGGAAACTTTGTCAAAGAATCAAGGCATCCTATAAGGAAGCAAATGTCAGCTGCCCTCACAGGGCTTGGGGTAAGTCCTGCTGTGTAAGGGTGATAGGATATGTATCTGAAGAGTATACATCGAAGGCAATTTAGTGTTCATTACCCTTATAGGGCAATGATAGTTAATGTAATCTCTTAGAAGTAAACTCTGGGCATCTGGGGAGATGACGTGTTATAAAGCCCATGCCATGAAAGCCTGAGGATCTGAGTTAATAGCTACAGCAGCCACAGTAAAGCCAGACACAGTAGCATGCGTCTCCAATCCAGCACATCTACAGCGGCAGAGGCACAGGCAGGGTTTCCTGGAAGATCACAATCAGTGAGCCTGGCAGACACAACACCAAACAGAAAACTTCTGCCTCAAACAAGGTGGAAGATAAGGACAGATAACCAAGGCTGCACTCTGATACTAGGTGTGCCTTTTACATGTGTGCACTTGACCTCTCTCTCTCTCTCTCTCTCTCACACACACACACACACATGTAAGAAGTAAATAATTTTGGAAAATCAATTAAACTTCTCATTGCTTTCTTGAAATGACAATATTGTCCTTTATCACCTAAAACATCATTTATTACTCCTTTGTATATTCCCTATGGTAAAATCTACTTTCAAAATAAATCATTTGATGAGCATTATAAAGATATATCTCACCCCCCTTCTTTATAGCTCCTTAGAGGTGTTACTTAATATTTTTATACATGTTTTCAGCTTTCTGAATATTTAGAGAAAGTTTAAAAATAGATTGTTTTCTATAATGCTTTGTGTAGAAATACTTAGTAGCTCAGTTAATATTGCTTACTAAAAGTTACTTGTGAGCCGGGCATGGTGGCACACACCTTTAATCCCAGCGCTCGGAAGGCAGAGGTAGGAGGATTGCCATGAGTTCGAGGCCACCCTGAGACTACATAGTTAATTCCAGGTCAGCCTGGCCAGAGTGAGACCCTACCTCAAAAACAAAAAAAACAAAAAAAAAAAAAAAAAAAAAAAAAAAAAAAAAACATTACTTGTCCTTTATTCAAGCCAAGGATTCCAATTTTTAGTACAAACTAATCATTGTACTCACAACAGGCAAGCAAGAAGGACACATCTTAGGTGCTATCTCTAAACAATGAGCCTAAAATTAATATTAGCACTGTATCTATTAAGTCTGTTTACCTTTTAAAATATATTTACTCTAATGTGAAATTGTCCAATGATGGCAGGGTATTTTTTTCATTTCTATGCTAAATTTCATTTACTTGTTTATTTGACACACTAAGAGAGAATGGGCACACCAGAGCCTCTAGCCACTGCAAACAAACTCCAGGCACATTTGCCAACATGTGTATCTGGATTATGTTGGTTCTGGGGACTCAGATGTAGGTCCTTAGGCTTCACAGGCAAATACCTGAACCACTAAGCCATCTCTCCAGTCCTGTGGTAATTTTCACACAAACTTTTATAATAATAAGCTTTTATAAGTTTTTATGAAGTTAATTTATTAGAGTCAGAAAATTTACTTAAAATAAAAGACAGGGGCTGGGAAGACTGCTAAGTGGTTAAAGGTGCCAGCCTGGGTTAAATTCTCAGCACCCATGTAAAACTGGATGAAAAGGGGAACATGTATCTATGATGTCAAAAAGCACACAACAACGGGAGACACAGCCAGGAAAATCTAAGCATTCATGGTTTGAGGAGATCTGTAAGGAAAAGGGTTAAGTTTGCTACATACAAGCCAAAACCCTGATCTTGTGAAGTGTCTGAAATTGTGGTTTTCAGATCCCTGCGGCTAATTTTGAAGTAATTCTTTAAGTTTTATAAGGGGCATTCAGTCAGGAAAAAGAAAATGAGTCATAAGTTTCATCTCCCCACTTCCTATCCAGAAGTTCTAGAAATGCCCACTTCCAGATAAGGACACAGTGGTTCTCTAATTGCAAGTCTTGTTGAGAGGCCCATCAGGATCGCACCTCTGACGCATCTTCCCCACTTTACAGTTGACAAGACAGGGCCCTGGAGAGCTCAGGCGGAGGGAACAGGTAGGTTATTACAACAGCACAAAGAACTGTCAATCAGTTTTTGAAAGCTCTGTAATATTTTCCATTTGAATAGACTTCTGCTTAATTCTCTCATATAATGCCCTTTCCACACAGTTGTAGCACTAGGGCAATACAATTTTTCTCCTTATCATAAGGACTTGGTGGAAAAATATTTGAAATCTTTTTTTTTTTTTTTTTGCCCAGTTGAGTTGGATCAAAAATAAATCTCGTTTTTTTTTTTTTTTTTTTTTTGGTAAATTTCCCTTTTAATAAATGGAAATCGTGGGCTGGAGAGATGGCTTAGCGGTTAAGCACTTGCCTGTGAGGCCTAAGGATTCCGGTTCTAGGCTCGATTCCCCAGGACCCACATTAGCCAGATGCACAAGGGGGCGCACACATCTGGAGTTCGTTTGCAGTGGCTGGAGGCCCTGGAGCGCCCATTCTCTTTCTCTCTCTCTCTCTCTGTCTATTTCTCTGCCTGTCACTCTCAAATAAACAAAAATTTTTAGAAAATAAAAAAAAATGGAAATCATTTCAACTTAGCTTTTCTTTTTCCTCTTATTCATTAATTATTTTGATTTTGTACCCCCACCAATTACTTTTTAAGAAGGATTTTATTTTTTATTTTTATTTATTTGAGAGAGAGTGGGGGGGGCACTAGGGCCTCTAGCCACTGCAAATGAACTCCAGACACATGCACCACCTTGTGCATCTGGCTTATGTGGAAACTGGGGAATCAAACCTGGGTCCTTAGGCTTCACAGGCAAGTGCCTTAACTGTTAAGCCATCTCTTCAGCCCACCACTTACTTTTTATTATTTAATGTGAAATTGTACATACTGAGAAAAAGAACTTTCTCCCAAAGAAAAATCCAAATGCATACAACTAGGTTTTTCAGTATTCTTGTCTCAGAAATCAACTGATGATACATGTTCATTATTACTGTATTACAGCTTAGCCTGGGAAGCATCACATTGTAATTTCTTTGTAAGCATGCCAAGGTAGCTATAGTTAAATACAATAAATAATAGTGATGAGGTATGCATTAGCATAGTATTATGTAACTCATAGAGTCAAAGCAGAAGTTCAGCAGTGTGATCCCACGCATGTCACATGCCAGGGCAATCTTCTGCGGCAGCCATCATCACGATGGAAATCAGCCTCGATAATTTCTTTCCTACTTGTGTCATTACTCTCAAAACTGCAAGTTCTAGAGAAAATGGCTCTCATTAGCTGAGCCTGGTTTTACTACCTATTTATCACCAGAGGCGGGCAGAGCACCTGCCAACTCTGCTATTGCCTGGAAAGCAGTGTTTGTTTATTTGTTTGTTTGTTTGTTTGTTTGTTTCCAAAGGAAGATTAAGATGGGGAGAAAGGGATTTGGATCCTGGACAAACAAAATCCACAGAAGGAAGTACGGGCCGTCGTGTCTTCAGTGTTTGTGGTGTTCAAGACTCCCTTTGTTTACAGAGCTGGCTCTAGCTAGAATCTTCCTAAGAAAGTCTAGGTTTAAGATGATCACACTCATGATTTGTAGATGGCTAAATCTTATCATTCACACATTACCATTAACACAAACATACTCACCTTTTACTTTGAAGTACCACTTACTGACTCTGAGTGGCAGACACAGAATCATGCGCCACTTGAAGGAAGGACATGACTAGGGGCTGGGGAGATGGCTCCGCTGTATAAGGGTGCTTACTTGCAAAACATGCCACCTTGAGTTTGATTCCTCAGTACCCACATAAACTAGAGGCACAAAGTGAGATGTGCATATAGAGTGTATATAAAATAACAGCAAGAAGAGCTGGCACACCCATTCTGTCTCTCTGTCTGTCTTCCTCCCTCCCTTTTCACAAATAAGTAATTTATTTTTTCCATTTGTAGTTTGTCTCATTGTACTTCACTGTATTTTTATAAGACAACATTAAATGCACTGGTAATATTTTTAAGTAACATTTTTTAATTAGATATGGACAGATTTTGTATGTAAACAACACATGTTGGTACCATCCTTTCCCTCCTCCCTGCCCCTTTCCTGAAGAGGCCTTCCTCATTGGGGATGCGGGTCAACCCCATGGGGATTGTGGGTCATACATTATGGCCGGGGGAGCAAGAGGGAGAGGCAATGTCTGTGTGCAAAACATCCCAACTTGAATCCTAGCTGTACTGATAGTCACTAAACCAATCCTGCTGTCACCTCCTTTGGGTTTGCTTCAGCTGTGCACAAAGCTGCCTCCTCTGACATCACGCATCGCCTGGTGAGCGAGTGCACAAGGCCAGGGGATGGAGGGCCAGCCACACAGCCAGTTGCAGGGCAATGCTGATGAGCACCCGGCTTCCCCAAGCCTGCAGCCTGGTTGAACCTGCATCACATTGAACCTTCTCCTACTCTTAATCCACCTCTTCCTGTCCCACATACTAATTTCAAAGACACATCTTGAACCTCCAAATCTTAACAGCTGTTACAGAAAACCCAACTGACAATTCTTAGAAACCAAGGCAAGATTAGTAATAAAATTAGATCAGAGTGACATCAATTTCAGGCAAACTTAGAACATGTGATTTTTTTTAGCCAGAAATCCAGAGCTATTTCTATTTTCCATAAGCTTCATATCTGTAGACACCCATGACAATGTGGTCAACTCAAGGCTTCCAAGATTAGTTCAAATTAATGTGGCTAGACATAACTGTCAGATGAGAAGGGTCACCTTCAGAAATTCACTATTGACATCCATGGCACTTAAAGACTGCAGGCATGGGTTTCTGATTCACCCTTCCATATCCATAAGCCAATTTACTTTTAGTATAGTCCATGGTGTATAGGGAAAATACAAAATAGCATTACTTTATACACATGAGCAATAACAAAAAGCTGAGTCTCAGATATATGAGATGCCCCTAACATGCCTATTCTAGCCTGCATTCCTCAATGACCTAAAGAAAGTTATGTCATATTTGCTATCTATATCTTTATAGAAATATCAGCTTTCTCCTCATTTTCTCTAAAATCTTAGTTGTAACCCAGACTCAACTCTCTCTCACTCTGTAGTTCTTTGTCATGAAGTTGTAGGTGTTATTCAAAGGTTTTTAATTGGAGAGCTGCACAGTTAGTTGCAATTAGGAGAAAATACAGATTAAAAGCTCCTGCTATCTCATAAAATGAGATTTATTTTAAAATAAATATAGTATCTAAGTGGTAAAGATTCAATCTTCTTGGGGTCGACTAAGGTGAGTGGTTACAAGCAGGGTAACTTTCAAATAGTATTTAAAAGTCAGCATGTGTATTGTTTTAAATTAGTTATCTCCCTCTCTCTCTCAACATTATATATATGTATATTAGTTTGTCTAAACATTAAGTAAGAAGAAAGATGCCTAAATCTCATAAAATATTGAACTCAATTCCAGCAATACTACAAATACATATTTTTATCAGTTATATATTTCACTAGCTCCATAAGCTAGCTTATTATCCACAGCACAATATTTTACATATGACTGTAATTGCATTATCTCTGGGAACTTCTCATTCATTTATTTAGTAATATTGATAGTTCAAAGGGTTATAAAAAGGAAAAAGGGGATACCCTCATATCACAGAACAGTGTTGGTTACACCCCACTTCTCAGGCACTTGGAGGCATTTAGAGAAGGTTTCTGTCTCCAAGGAGTCCGAGGATACTCAACCCCAGAGAACAGCCGTAGGTGACTGCCTTTTCTAGCTGAGCGCAGTCTACTCTTTCCAGCTTCTCTACTGCGAAGGTCTCTGATAAGAGAAATATGAAACTCAGCTCCTCCTGGATTTTAGCACATCTGGGGAAAGGAAGAAGCAGCTACCTGCAGGGTATCAAGTGATGTTGTATCATTTACACTGAAACAGAAACTTTACGTGAAAATGAATGGAAGTCATGGGTTCATCCCACAGAATTCAAACACTACACATCTGCCATCTCTTTGGGCATCTGTGGTCTCATTGGAAAACAATGGAAATCTTCACCATTTCCTTACAACATCCCGAAGTACAGCTCTAGAGCTTGCTTGTGTGCCAAGAAACTTCATATTCTGGGGATTTGTTGGTTTGGTTGATTGTTTAATATCCTTGTCTTATCAGTGCCAAACTCCCTCACTTGTTTGTATTGAACTATATTTACTTTCGTAAAAATGTTTTCATTTATTTGCAGGGAGAGAGAGACAGAGAAAGAGGGGGAGGGAATGGTGCGGTAGAGCCTCCTGCCACTGTAAACAAACTCCAAATAGATTCACCACTTAGTGCATCTGCCTTTACAGGGGTACTGGGGAATCAAACCTAGTCCGTCAGGCTTTGCAAGCTAGTTCCTTAACCTCTGAGCCATCTCTCCAGCCCTATTTATTTATTTTTTGCTTCATTGTTTCGTTCCATATTGAGAAAGTTCTCTCTATGTAGCTCAGAATGGTCTTAAAGTCCTGGTACCTCTCAATCATCCATTTTCCGTGATTTTGTATGGGAATAATTTGAATAATTTTAAAAATGCCTCTTAAATATCACTGTAACATTTTCTTGAGATGTCACCTTGAAGACCACTGGAAAATGCCATCAAATTCTACAAAGAAAATCTAGGTCTGTATTTAAATATCCAGTGTATATTACAGAATATGTTAAATGAAAGCAACCTTTACTGAGTAACAACACTTCAGTAAATAATGAATAATTATTTGACTAAGCAGGAGTGCAAAGCAAGGCAAATGAAAAACAATAGGTCAGTAAATTGAAGCTTGTGGATATTTTCAGTTTAAAATCAGCTGAGGGCTGGAGAAATGGCTTAGTGTTTGGGGCACCTGCCTGTGAAGCCCAAGGGCCCAGATTCGGTTCCCCAGTACCCACATAAGCCTAGTGCACTAAGGGGCGCATGCATTTGGAGTTCCTTTGCAGTGGCTAGAGGCCCTGGTGCACCCATTCTCTGTACCTGTCTCTCTCGCTCTGTGTGTGTGTGTGCACATGTGTGCACGTTCGCCTCAGGCAGGTGTGTATATGCCATGGCACACATGTAGAGGTCAGGGGACAGCTGTGGATGTTAGCTCATGTCTGTCACCTTGCATGAGGCAGGGTCTTTTTTCTCAGAACAAAAGACTATGTTTCCCAGGCTGGCTGGTCCACAAACGTCCAGGAGATTACCCTGCTGTTGCCTCCCATATTACTGTAGGCAGCGTAGTGTAATAGACGCCCCCCACAGCATCTGGTTTGTTACATGTGCTCTGGGGATCCAAACTCAGATACTCACATTTGTGCAACAAGTGATTTAGCCACTGACCACCTCCCTACCCCAGAAAATAATGAATATAATCTAAAAATCTCAGATGTTTTTTTCATGTTACCTTTTTCATGATACTGAGAAAAATGAAAATTATGAGATCTGGTCTTAAAACACTTTGTAGTCATGGCAGCCAGTATAATGTCTCCTGCAAAGATTCTGTCTTAATCCTAGAAACCAGTGAGTATGTTAATTTATATGACAAAGGATATTTTTCCTGTATAAAATCATTTGCTTATATTAACAGCAAAGAATTAGGCTTCATTATGTTGGAAGGTGTGATAGAGATATTGCAGTGCTGAGCACACTCCTGTCTTCTGTGTTATTTTCTTGGGACAGAGTCTCTCACTGAACCCAGAGTTGCTGTTTTCAAGCCCAACAATCCAATTCTCCTATCTCCACACTTCCAAAAGACTTAGGTTGCAAGTGTGTGGGGCCACACACAGCTAGTTTGGTGAATACTATAGATCCAGCTAAGGCTCAGATCATGATGTTTATGCAGTCAATGCTATCACCTACTGGGGACTCAGCCCCAATTGTTTGCCTTTTTATCACTCTGCTTTGTTCCTTTATCATGTTGTGTCTTCTACTAAAACACATTACAAACCTAGGCATAAACTAAGTCCATCTTATAATAATAAAGGCACAAAACAAACAATGGAATTTAGACTAAAGAGTCAATGTCCTAAGATGGCATTACATGGTACACCTTATGTTTTAATAGTTCATCAACAATATTATCACCAAACAAAGTAGTAATATTAGCTATATTTCTTTTATCAGAAGATGAAGCTTCTTAGAGATTGAGCTATTTTTTTTTGGTGCCATATATTACAAAGACCATATTTATTTTCATTAGAAAAAAAAGTATTGTAAGAATGTATTGCATAACTAGTATTTCAGAACTTCATGTTAAAATTTTTCATTACTTACCTACATGAAATGTACAATTAAGGGAACAGCTCAAGTTAGTGGGAAAAAGTGATATATGATTAGTTGACAGGAAGCTCAGCTGAGATGATGTGTACAAGGAAAAAGAATAATCAAGGAAAGCTTTCTCAGCAAAGCTGATAGATGGACAGGACATTAGTTTTGCTCAAATTATGTGGAGGATGTAATTATGTGTAATAAGGAGATAATAAATAAAAGAAAATCATTCAAGAAAACCTAAGCAGAGTTATGTAATCTGCAGGAAGAGAAGAATATGAGAATAAATAGGTACCCATACTTTATGAAGTCATGGGCATACATTTATAAATATCATAGTGACCTGAGTCATCAAATACAAGGATGGTAAAATGAAAACAAAATTTTAAATAAAGAAACTAAAACAAGTAAATAATTTTCCTTCATGTTAGAAAGAGCCTCACTTAGGCAACAGCTCCATGGAATGCTGTGTGAGAGGTAATGAGCCAAGTGACTCAATAACTTAAAGATTTCAAGAATAATGAGGTCATGGGATTTTTCCAGAACCCAGTCCCAGTGTACGACTGGCCACTAGGAGTCTTGCGAATGTAGATGGGGACACATCTAGGATTCCACAGGAGATTTACCAGGGGCTTCCCAGCACACGTGTGGCCTGCAGCAGCAGCAACAGGAAGACCCTAAATCTCATGACTGGGGCACAGAAAGGGACTCATAGTGCCAGGATAACATGCTTCATGCCAGGTAGATTGTGCTGGGTTCATCTCAACCTAACAAGGATGTCATTCACATGTCTGGCTGGGATGGCATTGGCATCTGGCTGTAAAGCTCCAGATGCCAGTTTGATGGATTTATACATCAATGTTTACTTAGGGGCAGTAAGAGCAGTGATGACTCAAAACAGTCATGGCCAGACAAGCTGAAAGTCCTACAGTGTCCAAACAAACCTATGGAACAGAGCACCTAGCAAGGACAGGAAAAAGAGAGAGAGAGAGAAAAGCAGACAAATGTTTCACTCCACTCACTTCACTGGTATCTTGTTAAAAAAAATGTTAAACTGCAATTGGGGCATCAAATAAGAAACAGTGAGCTTAATGGGGGCAAAAAAATTTTTAAAGGAAGTAAAATGGATTATTATCTTGGCAAATAGTCAATTGTGTTGGCACTTGCCCTTAATCATGTCACTAATTTTAATCTTTACACTATTTATCAGTGGTCTATGTTCTTCCTCTGTCACTGTTAAATTCATATTTGCCCTGAACTCTTACCTATTAAGTAGATTTGCTACTTACATCCAAATGACCATAAATGAAACTAAAGCCTTCACTAAAGTAATGAGAGTAGGATTTGAAGACACATGCCTAAGTGAGTGAACAGAAATCTTCCTGATAGAGACTACACATGCCACAACTAAAATCAAGGGGGAAAAATTTTAAGGCAGTTAAGAGAGAGAGATTTTAAAAAAGGTGCAAGTGTGAGGGATTAGTACCTTTGAGTGACTGATATCCCTCAACATGCCCCATAAAGAGCTCCAAGGAATCCAAGACTTTAAGAATCAGAAAGCTAAAGTGACAAGGGGACCAAGGTAATTATCAAAAGTAAAAACATATAATCACAGAATATGAGAGGCTGAGGGAGGATGATAACCATGAGTTCAAGTCCAGTCTGGGCTACAGAGGGTGTTCTAGGTCACCCTGGTCTAGAGTGAGACCATGCTTCACAAAAAAAAGTGATGACTATAGTTCATAGCTTGTTTTCTAGCATCTTTATAGGCAGATCATAGGGATAAATAATTAGAGCTTAAATACTTAAGGATTGATTAGATCAACCCAAGGAACCATTGAGGAAATGTGAGAGATACTCCTAGCTACAGCCCCCAAAACAACTGCTAAGTCAATAAGCTTCAGCTAATGATATTTTCATAAGCAGACAGTATGAAGGTTACTATATCAGATCTGCTACATTCTGTGAATTGCACAAATCACACTTTTATAAAATTATTTGCTACATCACTTTCTATTTTGTACTTCCTCATTTTCAATTTTGTGATATGCTTTAATGTTATAAAGGGCAGAACATTGTCACAGGAAATAATTATAAGTAGCAAGAAGACTCCATTGGCCTCTTACCTCTTTAAGTCTCCATGAAAATTGCAGGCTTTTCCCTAAATAAGCATGATACTTCAAGAAGTATATATTTGAGTTTGATATTCCACATGTGAAATCCTATTTTCTATGTATTGAGTCATAATTCAATACTATTTAATATTACAGATTTCATCTTGAGTGATTCTTTACATATTCTTTATTTCTTCTATGTCTAATACAATGATGCAAACTGTGAAAGACCCTAATACAGGGGCATGTAAAATCCCTGTTAGGGTGTAACTTTTCTCATGTCATCTTTATAGGATTCACTTAAGTGTAAATCCTCTGTATTAATGTCTTCATTGTCCACCTAAGGCTCTTTGGGTTATGAGAGGGTCTCAAACAAAAAAAAACAGTACATTGAGGGTGGGAGAGGCACTTGTCCACAAGCCTTCCACCTGGAATTTGGATCCTCAGGCCCCACATAAAGCCAAAAGCAAAGTGTCTGTAATTCCAACAATCCAGATAAAATGGGAGGCAGAGTCAGGAGAATATCAAAGCTCATTGGCCAGCTAGTTTGGCTATCCATAAGCACAACAATCAAAGAGATCCTGTCTGAGAGGACCCACACCTGTAGGTTGTTACTTAACCTCCACACCCACTCTGTGGCATCCACACACACAAACGTAGAAAAAAACAGCAATTAAAATGCTGACAAAGTAAGCAGGTGATAAAACAAGAGACTGTCATTAAGAGGGAAAAGTGGGTTTTATTTCTCAATAAGGTCCCTATATTAAATAATCTGCATGAGGTAGAGATTTGTACTGATAAACATTCCCTGCTGTACCTAGGTAGTAATTACTTCAGTTCAAACACTGTGACCACATATACTTTGAATATCATCTCAACAGTTATGTGGCTGAAATCAGCTTTGAGGATGTACAAAAGGCAATGGTGTGTGAAAGACACAACTCCATCGACCATCTCCTCTGTCTTTGATGACTGCACACTGCCAAGTACAGTTGGTCCAAAGGCTTAAGTGAAAATCACTAAAGACAAGAAGAAGCCTCCTGATATGTTTCTGGGCACTCAGTTGTGCCAGGCAAGCCGCGCTAAGATTTTGAGGTTAGTGTTTTAGAAATTCAAGTGAAAACTACAAACAGATAGATAAAATAAATAATGCAAACCAATCCAGTTTTATCAGCTCAAAAGACTAAAACTTACAGGGAAAGGGGAAGACATACACAGGCAGGGTGAAATGAAAGACGTTCTGTCCACTGAAATTTAACTGGTTATTCATCATATGCCCGTTTTTACCCCCAATTCCGATCCCTTCCCTTTGCACCTTTTTTGTGAGGGAAGGAAGGAAATGCCTTCCTCCACCCTCCAGCTACTATGTATATTCCCATCTCAAGATTTCAAACATACTTTCTATGACAACAACCATCATTTTTCTCTAAAAAGTAAATGCTTTTAGTGTCGGGCATTCATTCCACTAGCTGAGATGATGCGGCTGTAGAGTCAGAAACGGGGTAATTCCGCCATTTTCTTCCTGTGAGATTTTGAACATTTCTCAAGCCTTTTCTCACATGTAAATGGCACCTATTACATTATGGTATGGCAAAGGTCAAAAGGAATTTCAACATATAAATATTAAACATGGTACTTAGTACTAGATAAGTAGATTAATAATGATTTTCAGTGTTTCTGACTATTGGTTATTTTTGGCTTTTTGAAACAGGGTTTCTTGTAGCCCAGGCTGCCTTTGAACTCCTGGCTCCCCTGCCTCTATCTCCCAAGTGCTAGGATTTTAGATGTATGCCACAATGCCAGTGCTTTCAGTTCTTTTAACTTCTCTTTCTCTTTTATTCTTTGTTTTCTTGACAACTTAATTACAACAACAAATATCTACACAGCAACAGTGCTATAGTTTCGATACCAGGAACTCTCCAGATTTCTCTAGTCTTGCAGGACCACTGTCATTATGCACTCAGATCCTCAGTGCCTTGTTGCAGATGCTAGCCTGTCACCTCTATCAGCCCCCTACTTCCATCTACCCCACTGCCTATGTGGTGGTTTGATTCTGGTGTCCCCCATAAACTTAGGTGTTCTGGACGTTAGGTTCCCCAGCTGATGGCAATTGGAAATTAAAGCCTCCTGGAGGCAGTGTATTGTTGGGGGCAGGCTTATGGGTGTTATAGCCAGTTTCCCCTTGCCAGTGTTTGGCACACTCTCCTGTTCCTGTTTTCCACCTTATGTGAGCCAGGGGTGATATCCACCCTCTGCTCATGCCATCATTTTCCCCTGCCATTGTGGAGCTTCCCCTCAAGCCTATAAGCCAAAAAATAAACCTCTTTTTCCCATAAGCTGCTCTTGGTTGGGTGATTTCTACCAGCAAGGTGAACCTGACTGCAATAGCCTGATATTTACAGTCCAAACGTTAAGAGTGGCATGATGTTTCCAGGTTTTAAAAAATCTAAGAAGGAAAGCATATGAAATTGAAATTTCACAATTAACAAGTAAAGTTTTATTGGAAAAAGTATATGCCTACTTATATACTTGCTATAGGTTCAAGGACATAGTTGAATAAATGAAGCAGAGACTGTAGCAGCTATACCCTGCCTTCAGTCAACATCAGTTGAGAGCTGCATCCCTGAGGAAGGTTGTGTTCCTCACTTGTGTGATCATTTCTTTGTGACAAAACTTACTGTAACCCTAATGATACTATACAATAAGAAATGTGTGGGCGTTTTGAAATATATAAGGAAAAGATAAAGGACATGTGTCCTTTGAAAAGTAAATTGTGTCTTTCATTTATTAACAAAATGATTGCACTTTTTGTATAAATTACATAGAACATTAAGATATAATTATATTAAATCCCTAAGGAAGGTATATCCTTAGAAAAAATATCATGTTTCACTTTACCACAAGCACAAATGTTTGACAGTTAGGTTAAAGAACTCAACATTCAAAATTCTGTATCTAAAATTTCCTCCAATGCTGATATAACAAACTTCATTCAATCATTGAAAATACATAATCAGAAAGAGTAGAATTTAATGAGGTGACATTTAGAGATACTTAGAAACAATTTTCTCATTTGTCCCTTGCATGCACTTAGATAAAAATAAAACATATGTTTTAAAAGATGGACAGTTATACACAATGATCTTTCCTTTACAGAATGTTGGCATGGGCGTGTTGCATTAACAAGCTTTCCTATCATTTGAGGAAACAAACCATAGTCATAATTTATTCATCACTGTCAAGCACTTTTTTACAACGCTGTAAAAATCTCTGATACACTAGGTCTTAAATTAGTGCTTCTGAAACCTGAGTGTGTGTTCTTTCACCCATGAGTCTTGGTGCTAATGTACACACTGGCTCCGTCCACCCCAGGCAAAGGTGATTACACACTGAGCACTGAAATCTAAAATGATGGTTTCTCACACAGAGACAAAACCACTGAAGCCATGCTTTAAAATTTATAATCTTGCTCCTGGCACCTTGAATAAAATCAGCACAAAATGGATCCATTACTGGGAGGTTTCAACAAACCATTGAAATGCTTGGAATTTTAAATGTCAATCATTTTATAAAGGAAAAACCTCATTTCTGCATTCAGAAAACCAAGTACAGATTTTAGCAACATTTTGTGCTTCTCTTTAGTTCTTGCTTCTGTCCACATATGTCATAGTTCTCAAACTTGTGGCAAATTTGTAAATTCACACAATGGAGATAAGAATGGAGGTACATGTTTATTTGCAATACCAACATTTACATTTGATGATGAGAGATGAATTCCAAACTGGACTATTAATGATAGCTTTACTCCTAAAGTCTTTTCTAATTATTACTAAGTATTAAAGAAAAAAGAGACACATAATGTTTGAGAGAAACATGATATTAAGAAGAAAAGTTGAATGGGGCCGGGGAGATGTGCAGCAGCTGGGGACACAGTTCAGCAGTTAAAGGCACTTGTTTGTTTGCAAGCCTGGTGGTTCAATTCCCTAGCACCCGTGTAAAGCAAGGTAGATAGTGGAACTGGGTCTGTGTTCCTAACGCGCCTGTAGCAACGGGAGGTGGAGCCAAGAGAATCTGGAAGCTCACTGGTCAGCTGGACAAGCACACACAGTGGCAAAACCAGATAGATCCTGTCTCAGAAAGATGGTGGGAGGAGAAGAGAATTACCCTGAGCTAGTGCTCTAACCTCCACACACGCACTGTACTGTGTACACATGCATGCACAGACACACACGCCATAAACATCCACATATTCACACACAGACACGCAAACTGAATAAGTAAAAGTTGAATGGTTCCTGAGAATGATCGTACAGCAAGCTCTGCCACCTAAGACAGGTTAATAAAATACCGTGGTCTGCTTTGAGAGAAAACATTCAACAGTTCCCCCTGCCTATGAAATGAAGTCAACACTGTAACAGGACATGCAAGGCCTTCTGAATCTGATATACTTTGACTACTGTATCGTCTCACAACTCATTAGTTACTCCACAACCAGACCTCTCCGTAACTTCGCTCTGTGTAACTCAGTATTGTTGCACATTTTGGCTTCCTGATCTCAAACAACACAGTGGTCTGTAGAGGTTCTTTGCCCTCTCCTTGAAGACTCATCTCACCTGTCCAGTCAGGCATTTTCCCTCCTATGCTCTCCATTCCCTTCTTAGAGCATTTATATCATGGTTGGAATGTTTTTCTTACAACTGAGCCTCTCTAGAGAAAAAAAAATTTAGTCATGTCTATACTACAATGCCAAGAACAGTGTATAATCATAGTGGCTTTATAAATGACTAGTATATTGGTAAATAAATGAAATAAATTTTACTGTTGCATAAAATATACTAGGAACTATATATAATTAACTGTTTTGGAAATAGATTTCAAAATTCTTTTCAAAGGCTATTACAGCAGAGTAGGAGAGTAGGAGATATTACCAAAAACAAAAAAGATCCAATATAAGATCCTAGATATCCTAGATCTTGAATTGGATCCTGAATTTGAAAGTGAATGTTGGTAGGGAGAAAAATGGTAAGATCCAAACAATTAGTAAATAAATAAAATAAGGTATTAATGAGTTGGAAAACATATTATCGGTAGATAATTTGGTTATCAGCTTTGAACCAATGTTAATGATTCAGCTCTGATAAATTAACATGCAAAATTTATAATTCTATGAAACATTAGGGGAAAGTGAGGAGGGCACATATTGCTAGAAAACTGTATTGTCCTAACAATATGTCTGAACATTTTCCATTCCAAACTAAAAATAAATAAATAAATCTATTCAAATCAGGATCTCAAGATTTCCTAAACTCATTTTGTTCTTCTGTAATTATTTACTGAAAATTCTTAACATATACCACCACAAAAATTTTCTGAATGAACTTCTGGTGAAATGACACAGCACCTCATAATCTCTTATTTTGGAAATTCTATCATTGTGGACATCAAGCTTATTTACAACAGGGTCAACTTTATGCAAACTAAGCTTGAGGTCTTGGAAGGCTGTGCACCTTGGGTGGAGTATCTTGAAGGCAGGAGCTCACAGCTTCTCCAAAGATTTCCTGATGAAATGAGCATGAACCAAACAACTGGTGAATGTGATCTGAACTGGTGAGCACGAGGCAAGCAAACTCGTGGTCTGTGAGGACACACATAGTCAACTCCTGATTTTTCATGTGTTGGTAATTACAAACATTCTTTCAATCCAGGTATAGCTCCCCATAGTTTTCTGTTGATTAATCTTAAATAAAAATTGGGCATATAGTAAGGATGGGGTTCTCTCTCAAGGGAACCCCTTCACCCTCCTTTATTTAATTTTATTGTTTTGACGTAGGGTCTTGCTCTAGCCCAGGCTGACATGGACTTCAGTGCAATCTCAGGGCGGCCTCGAACTCACGGCTGTCTTCCTTACCTCTGCCTCCCAAGTGCTGGGATTACAGGCCCCTGACCCTCCTTTAAATAATATTTTGTGTGTTTTGTGTTTATTTCTCATTAATTCAAAGACCTCTGGACAGTGTACACAAGTGTCATCCAGAAAAGGGACGTTAGAACTCAGGAGGTGCAAAAAGCTGACGAAACTGAGAAAAAAATTAAGTAAAACAAAGGGTGACACAGCAAAACCATAGGGAACGGGGTCCTCCGCCCCACCTCAGAGAGTGTGGATCAGCCAGGCTGACATGGAGCAGTTGTCATTGTCCACAGATCGGAAAGGACCTATTAAGGCGTCTTGGCACTTGTTGGAATCCTCAGGGGTTCAAGTCCCACAGGCAGCTCTGGCAGCTGTTGCAGGCAGTAGTTGAAACTAATCCTTGGCTTCCTGACGATGACACAGTGGATCTGACACTGGATGGAATTTAAGCTGGGCACATAAGAAAGGAGACCTCCAGTGTCATCCCTCGCTATCAGTTCTGCTCTCGGGCCCAGGTAGTCCTCCTAGGGGAATAACTGTTTCTTATTTTATTTAACAGTTACTATTAGCCAGAATCACTCACCTTGCCTGGGCCCAAGCGGGTGACCTCGCCCTCTTTCACTGTGCCATAGAAAATAGCAATCTTTCTCTCTTTTCCTTTCAAATACATATTGGATAATTTTGCCTATCTTTTTCTACGCTGCATGGCTTTTCTGGTGGGACACCATATAAGGACTGATTCCCCAGGCATTATAACCCCTCTCTTCTACTCTCAAAGGAGCAATCCACGACACAGTCAGAAAACTACTCCTAACAGTGGCACATCTTAGATCCTAAACAAAAATTGCACATTGTTCCCCTAGCCCGTCTCATCGCTCCCGTCTTATCTGCTCTGTGAAGCTGAACCACCTCAGGCGAAGGGATCCCCCAAAATGTTGTTCTCCCAGTCCTTCACTTAAAGGGATTTATAGCTAGCCTTTCTCCTTATGAGCCTGAGCCTGATCTGTCATTCAATCTACATCCTTGTTAGATGATATTTTGAAGGTGTTTCCCTAGCTTTCAAGAAAAAAAAAATAGATAATTTTAATACAAGAATAAGACATTTTCATCTGTAAAAATTCTTCCCCCTCTACTTGTTAGCTCTCAAAGACAAACAGGATTAATTATCAGCTGTAGATCTACGTAAGTAACTTCACTGGTGATCTTTTATGTTATTGAGTTTTACATTTCAAAAGATAAAAAGTCTCAATTCTCTTAAGGTGCACCTAGGATTTACATATTTGTCATGTGTACACATGATGTTTTCATGTTTATTTTTGTATGTTGTCTTGTGGGAAAAAATATAGAATAACAACATGAGTTAGACAAAAAAGAAAAAAGAAAAAGAAAAGAAAGAAGGAAAAAGAAAAAAAGAAAGAAACTGCTAACCCGAGTACTTAAATGTAATCAGCTATGATGTATGTTGGGGACATATTCAAGCCACTCAGCTCCAAACCACTTTAAGTTATAATTGGAGACATAAGTCCATATGTATGACCCCATATCTTTAAAATAAATCTAACTATACATGAGACAAAATTAATAAACATCTTCAACAGTCTCTACATGGTCATATTACTATAGATTTTAACTGGCTACATGACCAAATCAGTCAAACTATACTTGCCTTACAAGATAATATTGAAATGACATCTTGGTATCAGATATTGCCAAGAATTTGTCATGGCCTAACCCATCTTCTTTTGTTTTCAAACACTTGGCCTTCTAATTTGCTGGCCAGTGGATGAATTATCTGTCCTGTATTTGTTCTTTGCATAGTCAGAGGGATCAACTTAAAGATATTTACCAGCAACAACATGTCGGGTTTGTCAGGTGACTTTCAAAAGTAAAAGAAAAGGAGAGCTGTGGACTTCAGGCTGACTCACAATAGGGAACTGTTTGCACAAACTCAGACTGGGACATGGGAGGCTGTGCACCTTGGGTGGAGTACCCTGAAGGAGCTCGCAGCTTCTTGGAAGAGTTCCTGATGAAATGATCATGAACCACGTGACTCGCGAATGTGATCTGAACTTATCACCGAAGTCACTGTTGTATTGCCCACAAAGGATGCCAGTTCCGTTGCTGGACTGTCACAGTTCTAGTGAGAAGGCCAGAGAGTAACTCTTTCTTCTGCTAAGTTCATACGATTTTCATTTGGCTCATTGTTTCTTTAAGCAACAAGTGAAGACGATAGTTGGGATAACATTTATATAACCACCAAAATAAGAAAAAAATATTAGACCATTTTAGGTGTAAAATTTTAATAAGTGATACCACATTATTTTAAATGAATAGTGTAACAGATGTAGAAATTACTGAAAAGCGGTTTGGGAAAAACTGAACATACAGCTATGACATAGTGTCTTGGGTTTCCATAGGGAATAGCAACACAAGCAGAGTTACAGACTGTGTTTACCATTCACTTTGAAATAATGAGCCCTAGCAAGTAGTGTCTTCATCAAAGAATGACAGAATCTGCATATGTACTGTGATGACCAATTTATTCATGCATCAGGAATCCCTGCTGCTAACTCATTCTCACCCAACCCAGGACATTCATTCAGATCACACCTGTACTATTGGAAACCTCAGAAAGCGATTTTTATTTGTCCTTAAATAAAGAAACTCAATGTGATTTTTATTACTTTAAAAACTACTTTTAGCTAAGAATCGCTTAATGGCAAATGACAGAACCTATCTATGCATTTGGGGGGGGGGTGCGAGGTAGGGTCTCACTAGCCCAGGCTGACCTGGAATTCACGATGGAGTCTCAGGGTGGCCTCGAACTCACCGTGATCCTCCTACCTCTGCCTCCCGAGTGCTGGGATTAAAGGCATGCGCCACCACACCTGGTTCTATGCATGTTTTAAATACACTTTTATTTGAATTTACAAACATAAATTTCATAATTCAGCTGATAAAATTTTCTTTGAAAAATTGAACATGCTTAAACATATTAAACAAATACTGTTTAATAAATAATTTATGAAATTCTCCAATCATTAAAATAATGGAATACATTTGCTTTCAAAGTTGCAGGAATGTAATTATCATAATGAGAAATAGTTACAAACAGAAACTTTTTCACTTTTTAAAAAATATATTTTTATTTATTTGCAAGCAAAAAGAGAGAGTGGGCATACCAGAGCCTCTTCATGCTGCAAAGGAACTCCAGATGTATGTGCCACTTTGTGCATCTGTCTTTGTGTGGGTACTGGGGAATCAGCACAGGGAAGCCCCTTAACTGCTAAGCCAACTCTCCAGCTCACTTTTTGCTATTTTGTTTATTTGTTTGCTTTGTTTTGCTTTGTTTTGTTTTGTTTTTTTCATTTTCAAGGCAGGTTCTTATTTTAGCCCAGGCTGACCTGAAATTCACTTATGTAGTCTCTCAGGCTGGCCTCAAACTCACAGTGATCCTTCTACCTCTGCCTTCCAAGTGCTGGGGTTAAAGGGTGTGCCACTTTTTTAAGTATTTTATTTATTTATTTATTTATTTATTTGACAGAGAAAGAGGCAGAGAGAGAGAATGGGCACACCGGGGCCTCCAGCCACTGCAAACAAACTCCAGATGCATGTGTCCGCTTATGCAACCTGTTTAACGTGGGTCCTCGGGAATTAAACCTGCGTTCTTTGGCTTTGCAGGCAAATGCCTTAACTGCTAAGCAATCCCTCCAGCCCAATAAAGGGTATTTTAAAAAATATTTTATTTTTATTTATTTATTTATTTGACAGAGAAAGAGGGAAGGGGGGGAGAGAGAGAGAGACAGAGAGAGAATGGGCGCGCCAGGGCCTCCAGCCACTGCAAATGAACTCCAGATGCGTGTGCCCCCTTGTGCATCTGGCTAATCGAACCTGGGTACTTTGGCTTTGTAGGCAAATGCCTTAACTGCTAAGCCATCCCTCCAGACCCACCTTTTGGCTTTTATCGCTGAGACCATGCAGCAGAAATTAAAGTAGTATAAAACCTAGTGATGGAAATGTGTTACCCAGAAAACCATTCACTCACAACAAATTTATTCCCTGTGCCAGAATTCTCCATTTTGCTGTTTGTCAAGAGCTTGGCTTCATTCCAATTATTTTTCCTAAAGGATAGCCCTTAACATGCTTATACACACACACACACACACGCACGCACACACACGCACGCACGCACGCACACACACACACACACAAAAGAAAAATGGGGCAAGGGATAAAGTAATATCTACTTAAATATGTGTTTAGTCAAGTAATTAAATCAGGCTTTTGTTTTCCTACATTCTGAAACTTTCTCTCTTTCATAATTTTTCCTATGAAGGGAACAATTCCACCTGTCAATCACTGAATTGCTTAAGCCGTGTATATATGTGACATTTTTACAATGAATTTAAAAAGTCTATTTATTAACATACAAATAACTAGGTTTTATTATGATGTTTTCAAATAAACATTTTTGTTTCCCTTCTCCCCAGTTCCCTTTTCCCTGTCTTCCCTTATGCCCTCCCCCAACCTTTGAAGTTTGTTTGTATGTGAATAAGGGGATGGGAGACGGAGTAGGGCTATGACTTGAGACAGGTGATCACAAGAAGGAAACAAGAGGTGATGAGAAGGGGGAAGGACAAAAGAAAACATTACATGTCATTTTTTACTACTGAAATATTCCACACTTTCACTCCAATCATCAGGTGGGTCATTTCGCTTTCACTGTGCACTGTGAACCTGACCAGTTCTGACAACATCCACTCTACCACCCAGGTGCAGATCTACATCGTCACCTTTCCCAGACCTTGCAGTCCAATGCATGCTTGGCACACTCCATTCACGGAGCTTTGAAAACCTCCAACAATCTCTAGTCTCTCTTGGAATAAAACCCTGAGCCACAGAGCAGCTTGAAGCAGCCTGCACGTACATCTCTTGGATACATCACATCCATCTTTTCACTCCTATGTTTCGGCCATGCTTGGAAGAACATTTCTCTCTGTTAAGATCAATTTGATTTTTCTAAAACGCTTTCACTACTTTTTTAGAGAATATAAACTGTTTTTTAGAATATTTTTTAAATTATTCATAGCTTAGAATTTTACTTTGTTTCTTTGGCAAAATTTTAATGAGTTTCATATGAAGATATGGCATCTGCCTTGATCCTAGGAGATGAATACTCTAAACAAGAGAGCTCGGATATTCAAGACATTTGAAAAATCTGCATTTATTTCCACTCAGCTTGTCTTCCCAGAGGGCATTGCATTTCCCTACAGAACCTTGTACTTCAAAACATCTGGGTCAGAATGAAACCATTTGTTTTAAGAAATACTGATTTAAAATGTGATGAAAGATTTCCCTCCCTCAAAAAAAAAATAAAATAAAACAGAAAACCACTAAGTGAATTTATAAGGTATTACTGACTCCAAAATCTTACCTATTTAAATGTATTTGGTTATATGGCAGAATTATTTTAACATTTTATTGACAATCTTAACCCGTGTTTATAATGTATCTTGATCACAGTTCCCTCCTATCACTCTCCCTTGTCACCACCTTCCATAGGCCTTCCACTGAGACTCCTTCTTCTGACCAGTCCCTCTATTATTTTGATGTGTATTTTCCATCTGCCTTCACATCCATGAGAACATATTGATAAGCCCAAAATAGAGTGTTGTTTTGAGATTGTGATGGAACCTGTGGTGTTAGTTTACTCGCTGCAGAGATGAAATGAGAATAAATATATAATTTTTTGTGAGAGGTTCAATGCCTTTATCTCTCAAAGGAAAATTTCTTTGAGACTCCTTTTTAACATCCTATACTGGTCACCAACTGAAAACAAGGTGCTATAGGTGACTTATAATTTATGGAGGGAAGCTTAGTGGATCATGTAAAGATGACACTATATATGACAATATTCCAGAGATCACCTTGGACACACTTAACATTTTTAGAAATGATCAGGGATTTATAGCAACTAGACTCCAAAGCTAGCCCTGCCACAAGCCACGCCTTCTCGAGTTCATACTCATGCATCCCCACCCTTGAAACAAGGCTGGACCTGTGATTGCCGTGACTGATAGACTGTGGCAGATTTGATCCTATGCTACCTTCAGGTCTTTCAGAAGAATGGAAGATTCTTCCTTTCGCTTAGAAACCAATTGCATGGCACAAAGAGCCAACAAGCAATTAGCAATTAGTAAGTAGCCCAAGGCACGTAGAGAGGCTCTGTCTGGGGGATGAAACACTGGATATTTCTAAGCATTCCATTCAAATGCAGAAAGGGTCTCTCGTCGGAGAGGGTGATACCTGTACCTAAGTATACACTTGACACACTGCCACAATCCCACAATCTGAGCACTTTTCATGGATAAACTCATTGCATCCTCACAATTAACTCTACATACAAGGCATTCTTATCTTCATCATCCTCATTTGCAAGTGAAGAAACTGACCCATGCATTTCACTCTTCTTTAGGCAATAAGACAGGAAAATGAAAAAGACCTCCAGATGGCAGTATTAAGGACTCAGACCCATATTTTTGTCTCCAGGTCTACTATATACAAAATTTCCCCCAGAAGTGTTTTATGGCTCTGCTCTAATAGTTGTATTGTTACCTTTAAACAAAACTCCAAGGGGATGGAGAAAAGCCTAAAAACCTGGGTTCAATTTCCCAGTAGCCACATAAGCCAGATTCTCAAGGTTGCACATGCATCTGAAGTTCATTTGCAGTGGCTTGAAGCCCTGGCATGCCCATTCTCTCTCTCTTGCTCTCTCTGTCTCTCTGTCTCTCTGTCTCTCTACATATATTTGCCTCTCTCTCTTTCTCAAATTAATTGATTAATTAGTTAATTAATTAATTAAAAAATTACTTTAAGACTACATAGTAATGCCACCTGATCTATGCCAATTATTTTAACTGGACAGATCCCTGTATCTGAAAACACACAGAACAGATACCACTCAAAATCCTTGTCACTAAAGCTGTACTGATCATGAAAGTCACCCCAAGAGCCTATATTTGATATCTAAGGAGTCACATCTTATTTCTACAAGAGAAAAGGCATACTTTGATTTGTGGTGAACACAATATTGAGTGCAATTTATGACATGCCAGAGATTCAGAGATAGTAGACACAAAACCATAAAATTATACAATATAATCACACTTGGCACAAGGTGCTATGTGATACTAACATTTACTGTGCCTAAAAATATATTAATATATTATTTTTATATATTATTAGATTGTTAGATTAACACTTTATTTCAAAATTGAAGTTATTAATATTTCAAAGAGAAATTTACACCTAATTATACTGTTCCTTATATTATAGCAAGACTATAATACATAATCTGAACATTTATATGTTGGTGCTTCTAATAAAATTTCATAATGTGTTGTCTTTACAAACATAGTTATTTTGCATACAAGAGAGATGTTATTTCATTTTAATTAGGTTATTTAAATTTAACACCATTAAGAAGAAACAGCTTTAGGGTATAAAAGATGTTTTTCATAGCTACAAACTGTAAAATTTTACCTAATAAATAGGATTAAAACTGAACATCCAATTTCCCAGTTTTTAAGCCTAATGACCAAGTAATTCTTATATCAATAAACATATAAATAACATCCATGAGACACTTATGGAGCTAAATTATTGGCATTGAAACCTAAATGGGGAGCTGGAGAGATGGCTTAGCTGTTAAGGCACTTGCCTGTGAAGCCCAAGGACCCAGATTTGATCCCCCAGTATTCACATATGCCAGATGCCTATGGTGGCTCATGTGTCTGGATTAAATTGGCAGTGGCTAGAGGCTCTGGCACACCTATTCTCTCTCTCTGCTCAAATCAATCAATAAATAACACATGAATAAATAAAGCTTAAAAACTGAATGAGAATTTAATACTAGAAGGGTGATGCTAACAAATAATAAATGTGTGGCAGATAAAAGGTACTCCCCATCTCTGAAAGAGCCAATGCACAGTGAACGCAAGCTGATATTTTTAGAGTTCTTTCTATATGCCCAGAATTCTTCTAACATTTTCATATATTAAAAATTTTTGTTTTTCTTCTTTGAGGTAGTGTCTCACTCTAGCCCAGGCTGATCTGGAATTCATACCTGGTACTGAGAAACCTGTGGCTGGGGAGGTCATAAGCCCTAGATAAGAATCTACTATTATCTGTTCAAATGGATATATTGTACCCACCAAACTGCCTTCTAAATATTCGTGTTCATGCCCATATATTAATGCTACTTTCACTTTTGGTTAGCCAAGCTTTTCTTGTCAGATGGTGGTGACCACTGGGGACACTCATAACTTATCAAAGGGCTGAGAAGGAAAGTCAGTTGAGCATCCAGAACTGAATGAAACATCTCAGTCACATACTACAAGGCTCAGGGACCATTGCAGAAGAGGTAGCCAAAAGAATGTAAGATCCAAAGGAAAGGGAGCAGTGTTTTGCAATACTCTCTTCCAGACACAAAGTGGCCATGGTATTCATGATCTCACAGTGGCTGATGCTAACTACACAAGACCTGCATAATAGGAGGGAGAAAATGAGTACATCAAAATAGAAGTGAGACTAGTTGTAATGAAGAAGGGATTCAGTGGAGGGAGATGGGGGGGGGGGGGAGGAACGACAGTGAGAGGGGATTATGATCATAGTAGATTGTCTATATGCATGGAGGGTGTCAATAAAAAGTTAAAAAATCATTTGCTTTTCTTCATAATCATGTATTTTCACAACTTTACAGGTAATGAAATTGGGCTTTAGGTTAACTGCTTGCCTTGTGTCACAGCAAGGTTGTTATGTCATGTTTTGTGTACTTTTTAATTCTTTCAGGAGGACTGGAGACATTGCAGAGAAGTCTGCTAAGTGCTGATGTGACAGAATGATGGACATCATGTAAAACCAGGGCTCAGGCCAGATGAAGAAGTATGTAATGCATGGCTTCCCTTTTTAATAGGGTCTTTAAAAAGCAAATACTAGAGAACAGGAAATGAAAATTCCAGGCAGAGGACAAACGTGCCAGTATCATTATGTATTCAGGCAGTGGTGTGTAGGTCAATAAGACTGCAACAATCAGTGCGAAAGGACCCCGGTGAGACTTGGTAGGAGATATGTCTTTTGGAATGAAATCATGAAGGGATTTTGCATCACATGGCAAGGAAATGAGATTCACCAGTAAGACAGCGGGAAGTAATCAAAGTCACTTAAGCAGAGCGATATCGTCCAATTAGCTTTTACTAAGTTAACCTGTCAACAGAGTTAATCTTGGTCCTTGATGGATTTTTGGCAGGAACAGCAAGCAGTGTGGAAGAAGGCATTTGAAACGTAAGTGATCTGTGAACGGTGGCAACACTCCTTGTGGTCCAGATTTTACTCTAAAGGTAGCTTCAGAAAGGCAAATCATTTTGGCAAATTGCAGAATTAGGCCAATAGAAACATGACAGGAGCAGTGTTTGTGGGCACAGCTATGAATAACTCTCCTATTCTCACTTTTTCCTATCCTACCAACTACTTTCTCAGGTCCAGGTTGCTTCTGCTAGTGCAAGGCAGGGGAGCAAGCAGAAGAACTTGAGGGCCATACTACCAAAGATTCTCAGAGAAACAGAACTAATCAGAGATCTACCTACCTACCTATTGATCTTTCCATATACCTATATCTCTATAGGATGGATATTGGGGTGGACTTACAATAAGGAATTAGCCTATGTGACTTTGGAGGCTCGAGAAACCTAAAATCTGCAGCAGGCTCAAGACCCAGGAGTGTGAGTGGAGTAGATGAACTCCAAAGGCCAACTCCTGGCAGATTCTCTCTTGCTTGGAAAGGCCAGTCTTTGGTTGTATGTTAGATGAGACACACTCATTCTGTCACTGATTTTAAAACCCAATCTAGTTCACAAACAGCCTCTCAGTTGATATATAAAATTAACTGTTCCCTTGGTTGCTGCTGGGCAGGTCTCAGAGTAAGTTTAAACTATCAGGTAATTTATCTACTTCCTTGGTTTTGTACATACTTGATGGCATGTCAATATTTAATCATTGACGAGGATCTGTCACGAATGGCTTGCGATGTCTTTCAGTCAAGTACCAAGGAAACCCTCTCAAAAGTTCCTGTCAGAGTGTCAAATTCAGGATTCCCTTGATCTATTCCCACTGTATATTATATTTACAGAGAGTCCTTCCTGAACTCTACTCACTAAATGTTACAATACTCAGAAAAGAAATAAAAGTCTTAGTTATATAGAAGGCATTTTAAGGCTCACATGCATTCCTGTTATAAACAGAGAAAAAAATTAAAGTGAGATAAATTTTAGATTCAAATTTCTACACAGGCAATTGACAAATTCAGAGTGTGGAGATGCATTTTATAATCATGTGTTATTCTTCTGATTCAGAAAAAAATCTCAATTGCTTTCAATATGTTCCTATTATCAAGCCATATTTATAGCATTTGATTCATGAAAAGAGATTAAATCAAAAACACCACTGCACTTTGGCTGCATTTGCTGAGTTCTTTCTTTGTGCCTAGCACTGAATCAGTGCTGTCTGCTTTCATACAGTGTGAGAATCTTCTTTCCAGTTGGGTGCACTATACTATTCTCACTTAGGACAAGTATGGGCTGTAGATGCAGACAGTCACATCCTAACACTTGGTAACCATTTCCTCCCTCACACAGCATCATTCCTTTTCCATCTGCCCCTCAATCCAACCCACTGATCCAAATTACAGTTAACCCCGGGAAAACAGAAAGCAACAAGACAAAAATGTAGGTGTCCTGGCTCAGGAGTTGTTTATTCAAATCAACTGTGTCTAGCCACAGTACATTCATGAGGAGGGCTAAGCTTAATTGTTCCCCTGGCCACAGGAAGCAGGGAGGAAAATGGTTCTGTAGCCACATTTCCTCCAAGGGACTGAGAGAGCCAAGAAACATCTTGATTTTCAGAGTTTACAATGGACAAGTAGTATGGCCTTACAGCTAGCCATGTCACTTGATGGAATATGTTTGTTTGTTTATTAGCTACTTTTATGTACACACAGTAGTGTGGGATGGCATGGGTTCTCTAGAATAGTCATCAATCTGCTTCTTTTAAGAGTAAAGAAAGAGGGAAGGCATACCAGGCAGAAGAAAGTAGCTCGTGGGCTGCCAGAAAAAAAACAGTAGCACATTTCTTCTCTTCATATGCACAGCTGGTAAACTCTATTTGCATATTCATATTTTGTGCTAATCTCAATATTTGAGAGTACCATTTCAAGTAAGAAAACCATGAGAGCAGCTTCATGAAGTTCTGTATGTTCCCTATAGCGTTTTTTTTTTTACAAGTTAAGGCAAATTTTTGCTGGAATAAAGCTGCTTTAAAATGTGTTCAAGGAGATCTCTCTGTCAGTATGGCAATATATTTCAGGGATGAAATATTGCTTTGAGGGGATATTGATTCTTGCCAATAAAGTTGGACTATGACAGGATGCTAGCAATATTATTTTAACATGGCTTCTGCTTTAAAAAATTTACATTAGATTTAGTGCAAAGGTAAAAATGATTTTCCTCAGACTCTGAGTTTATCTTTCCATTATTTACCTCTAGTGAGGACTGGAGTGTATTCTATGGTTCATCTGGATGGGTAACATATCAAAATGAATGACACGAGACAGAAATAGATGCTGTATGCAACATACTTCTGTGATTCTTTTTTTTTTCTAAATTTGATGCACTGTAGCTTATTAATCAACGATTTTATCACTCAACAAAAGGATGTACATTAACACAGAAATACAGAAAAAGATAAGATGTCACCTGACCTAGTAAGACTATTCAATCCGTAATACATGTTGTTGAGGAAAACTTAGGGGAATGGTGGTAAACACAGTTTCAAATAAACTGAAATGTGGCTAGAAAACATTACTTAAATTCAAAGAAACATATTTTTCAGCAAGTCTCTTAACAAAAATAATACTTTTCAAAGAAGAAGGCATGCACATGATAATTGTATCAGACAGATTCAGGTTCGCTGAGATGAACTTTCAGACCAGACACAGTTATGGAGGAAGGGATATTTATTGAAGCTCACAGATCCAGGGGAAGTTCCATAATGGTAGAAGAAACTGGCCTGCCTTCACAGGACCAAGCAGAGAGAGAGAAGCACAAGCCAAAAAGCCAAAAGCCACACAGCACTCTTCAGGAACTCCAGCTAGGCACACTTTGCATATCTTTAGATTGAAATTTGAAACCCACCACCACACCTTAAGATCCACCCAGTGACTGCCTCCAGCTGGGTGGCTAAAAATGCAAACTACAAACAAATAAACAACTGAATATATTGGGGGCCATCTATTCTATTCAAACCACTACATTCCGCCCCTGGTCCCAATAGATTTATAACCATCACACATTGTAAATTGTACTCAGTTCAATTTCAAAGGTCCCCACAGTCTTGACCAATTTAAGATATTAAGACCTGTAAAATCAAAGAAGTTAAACATTTCAAACATATAGAGGCACAGAATAAACATTTTCAACTGGTATAAGGCATATCAAGGAGAGAATAAAGCAATGCAAACTCAACCACCATCAAATAAACATAAAACTTCTGCAGTTCAAGTTCAACATAACCAGAGACTGACAGTCTCCAGATTTTCCGATTCCGCCCCTCCAGCTGGGCAGAGTAGCCAGGGAACACTGCCATCCCAGGCCAACAATGTGCTCTATGGTAGCCCTTGCACAGTCCTGGTATATAGAAAACATCTTCTGGTCTTCATGCAAACCATGGTCCATCTTCCAAAGGCTCTTTTAGCCTATCAGGGCATCATGCCCTGCCTCATGCTGCATCTCAGCAGCAGCTCCTGGAACCGTGTGCAATTCATGACCACTCCTCACATTTTCCATAGGCTCTTTCAGCCTATCAGGGCATCAGGCCCTACCTCATGCCACATCTCAGCGGCAGCTCCTGGAAGCATGTGCAATTCACGACCATTCCTCACATTTTTCATGCTTCTGAAACCAATACCAGGTGTGCAGGACACAGCCATATTCTTAATTCACAGATGAAATAAATCATAACCTTGAAAAGCAGATTCCTTCTCCAGTCAACTCTTTCCAAAAGAGTTTGCATTTCTATGATAGTCCTTCCTCAGGCATCCTTTCCATTGTTTTAATCTAAAGCAATTGGACCTTCTTCCTTAAGATTGCTAATGTGTTCGACAATAGCAGGTTCAGTAACCTGAAACCAGTCTCTGTGCCAGTAAATTTAACTTAAAGTTTTCCAGCTTAAAATCTTAAATCTCTCAGTCCAATATCTTCAGCCAAGCACATCAGTCCATTACAAATTTAACCTCGATCAAACTCTCTGTGCCTGGGCAGCAGGACGCAGCCAGCCCTTATGCCAGTAGCCCAGTTCCAACAAAGTCCTCTGCAGTCTTTCCTTCCCCTTAGAAAGCTCAGAAGCCAAGCCTCGAAGTTCAATGCTGTCTGCACTTAGCATTCTCAGACTCTCATCAGAATAGTCCATAAAACTTGGCTTACCTCTCCAGAAGACATCTTCAGTTGCAAGCACCAAGTCCATGCCTATTCCTCCAAAACAAAGGTTCCAAAAGATCAACATCCATATGGTCAGGTTCATCTCACCCCACTCCTGGTACCAAATTCTGTATCAGACAGATTCAGGTTCGCTGAGATGAACTTTCAGACCAGACACAGTTATGGAGGAAGGGATATTTATTGAAGCTCACAGATCCAGGGGAAGTTCCATAATGGTAGAAGAAACTGGCCTGCCTTCACAGGACCAAGCAGAGAGAGAGAAGCACAAGCCAAAAAGCCAAAAGCCACACAGCACTCTTCAGGAACTCCAGCTAGGCACACTTTGCATATCTTTAGATTGAAATTTGAAACCCACCACCACACCTTAAGATCCACCCAGTGACTGCCTCCAGCTGGGTGGCTAAAAATGCAAACTACAAACAAATAAACAACTGAATATATTGGGGGCCATCTATTCTATTCAAACCACTACAGGGGAATGGTGGTAAACACAGTTTCAAATAAACTGAAATGTGGCTAGAAAACATTACTTAAATTCAAAGAAACATATTTTTCAGCAAGTCTCTTAACAAAAATAATACTTTTCAAAGAAGAAGGCATGCACATGATAATCAAGATAGAACTAAATGGCTAGAAAGATTTCTCAGTGGTTAAGGCATGGCAGAAAAATGAAAACAGCATTTTTAACCTCCTGAAGAGAAATGAGTTTACTGTACCCTGAACTGAAGGGAAGCCTGTGGTTATTGTCCATAGCAAGCCTGTCAAGATGCAGAGAACAGTTGTCTTACATGGAGATAAAGTGCAGTGCTTCACAATGGAGTAGTTCAAGTCACCATGTCAGATTTGCCAGTCAGTGAGGCTCTGTTAGTGAAGGTTCCACCAAAGCAAAGCTACAGGAGAGGTTATCCTTTTACAAAGAACTGTCAATAGCAATGAAACCAGAAACTGGGCAGAGGAGAGAATGAGTATGAGGTTGGCACACTAGAGGAACAAGGTGGATGGTTTCCAAACACAGAGGGTCGATCAGGATGTAGCGAAAACAAAAGTAAAAGAAATCCAGGTAATGTAAAGCTACAAGCCAAGGTGTTGATCAACATATAAAGAGATATAGCTCCATGGTAGGATATACTAAACGTTGTGTTTGAAGGCCAGGGGACTAGATAGTAAGAGTCGCTGTCTTTAAGATGTCCTCTAACATTACTGAGACATCCAGATGCAGATGCACATGTAAGAAGTAAATGCCTGTGGTGGTCATTGCGTTTCCCAGCTCAAATGGATGGAGAAATGCCTGTGGTGGTCATTGCGATTCCCAGCTCAAATGGATGGAGAAATGCCTAGATGTTCAGTAAACTCCACCTCTGGGAACGTTTGTGATGGTGTTTCCAGAGACAACTAACTGGGGAGGACCTGTCACAGTTACAGATAGCACCATCCAACAAGCTGGAGAGCTCAAGCCGGAACAAACAGGGAGAAGGGAGAAGACGAAGCCTAGTAGCATGGGCGTGTGTGCTCTTGCAGTCTCCGCTTGCTGCAGTGCGACACTCTCTGCCCACGGCTCCCTTCTGACATGATGGTCTCACTCACCCCAATTAAGAAGCAACAGAGGACCGTGGAGTAAACCTCACAAATCGTGAGCCAAGACAAACCTTCCCTTTCTTTGAATTGATTCTGCCAAGTATTTGCTATAGCAACGAAGACTAACACAAGGCGCAATGCCTCTGCCATTCAAAACCCTGGTGGGAAACAGTGAAATGGGAATGACACAAGGCAAAGGGCACTCCCAGGAGAACAGCGCAGTGCGCCTCTGCAGGGGCTCAGGTTAAAGTGATGAAGTACACGGTGCTTTGATGGACTGCATTGCTTTATACCTCCTGGTAAAGTTTGTACTAAAATGTCTTAAAGTGTACGTTTGAAGAGCTCTATTAGGTATAGAAATCAAATTCTCACTCTCAGTGCAATTGTTGTGGTTGTAAAATTAATTTAGCAGCTGAAATTAACCAATCCAGTCATGGCAGATATGATTCTCTATACGTAAACATGGCATAAAAATAGACTGTCTTATTCCTTCAAGAAATAGTGTGGCAGCCATAAGGTCTGCATTCAAATTCTTCCGAGATTATCAAGACTAGCTATACAAATTTATCACATAAAACCAGGTCTACAACACAAAGCTCCAACATACATTTTTTTTAAATGTTTTATTTATTTATTTGCAAGCTGAAAGAGAGAGAGAGCAAAAAAGAAAGAGAGAGAGCAAGGGTAGGGGAGCGAGGCAAAAGAAACAGAGAGAGAATAGGTGCACCAAGGCCCCCAGCCACTGCAAACAAACTCCAGATGCATGCACCACTTTGTGCATCTGGCTTTATGTGGGTAATGGGGAATTAAACTCATGTTGTTAGGCCTTATAGACGAGTGCCTTAACCACCTAGCCATCTCTCTAGCCCCTCCAGCATACAATTTTAAAGATTAATATATCTGTTTTCTACCGTGGTTTAACTAGCTATTCCCAAAGTTACAGATTTGGAAAGATGGATATTTAGGCATGGGTCAGGCTCAGACAAACTTAGTGAGACTTACATTGGATATCAGCTGGGGACCACCTGGTTTTAGCATCACACTCATGTATCTAGTGACGAGGTACCAAAATCCATCACTAAGTAGCTAGTCTAGCTTTTCTACTTTGCCGGAAAGCAAGAGGGCAAGTCCAAATGGCTCAGCTTGCAGCATCCTTCATTGGACAAAGGAAGTTACATGGAAAAGCCTAGAAACAGTGTTCGGAGGAAAGACACACTGCAAATGGCTGTCAGTGCAGGAGGATACCAACAAACAGGCTCATGACTCCAGTGATGCAGCATAGCACGTAGAGTAAGCCCTGACGAAAATGAATCCGCACATCAAAACACTACAAGGACCTAGCGTAAGAAGCAATAAGGTTCTAAGAAAGAAAACAGGAACAAGGTTTTATATAAATAGGACAGAAACGATGTATTTCTCGCACACCAGTATCCAGTGTTTGGCCTTTATTGATGCAAATGTTTGCTGCATATATGAGTAATTTTAAACAGAAGTAAATTCTTCCTTCATAAGGTCTAAAAGATGCTAAAACACACCATCTGTTTAGCTCAGTGGGAAAATGCAGAGTAATATAGTGGCTTTGATGTGGTCTCTGGCTTACTTCCTAGGTTTGCCATTGGAGAAAATATCACACAACACTGGATTCCAAATTCCTGACCTAAAAAATGAAAATGATAAAAGCACCAACTTGTGGTCATTTTAAATTTTTTTTGGTATCACTTTCTTTACAAAGAGAGATTTACAGCCACTTTTGAATGGAGTGCCTTGTAACTATTTTAACCAGTAGTTCTGGGTAAAAAATAAAAATAAAAATAAATACTGCTCAGTAACTTCTAAGAACTGATCCTAAGAGATGACGTAACTTAGCGTCTGTGATGGCTTGAATGTGAAAGGTCCCCACAGGTGCGTGCACTTAAACACTCTCCCCCGGTTGGTACTTCTGGTTTGGAAGACTGTAAAAACTACAGGAGATAGAGCCTCACTGGAGGAAGGGGAGCATTGTGGGTGGGCTTTGGGGAATTTTGAGCCTGCACCTACTTCCTGTGTGCTCTCTGCTTCCTGACCTGAAGGTTACTAGCCGCCTCACACTCCTGCTACCTTACCCTCCCCAATGTGATGAACCGTATTCCCTTGACTTCTAAGACACAATAAACCCTGCTTTCCTTA
This sequence comes from Dipus sagitta, assembly GCA_036346955.1. NCBI lineage: Eukaryota > Metazoa > Chordata > Mammalia > Rodentia > Dipodidae > Dipus > Dipus sagitta. The sequence goes on along the minus strand of CM070783.1, from coordinate 7,058,500 downwards.
AATTGTTTAAATTGTTTCTTTCTTTCTTTCTTTCTTTCTTTCTTTCTTTCTTTCTTTCTTTCTTTCTTTCTTTCTTTCTTTCTTTCTTTTTGGCAAGCCTAACAGACTGGCCTTTTTTTTTTTTATGAGAGAGAGAGAGAGAAAATTGGCACACCAGGGCCTCAGCCACTGCAATGGATTATTGTGCCACCTAGTGGACATGTGTGACCTCATGCTTGCCTCACCTTTGTGCATCTGGCTTACATGGGATCTGGAGAGTAAAACTGGGTCCTTAGGCTTCACAGGCAAGTGCCTTCATGGCTAAGCCATCTCTCCAGCCCCATTAATTTATTTTTTTATAAAGAAAGACTAATTAGAAAAGTAGAACATAGAAAAAAATACTGCCATAAAAATTCCAACACATGGACCTTAGTTTTGGGAGCAGTTGTCAGAAAACGAAAGGACTTTATAGATGATAAATGTTACATACCAACTTGACTGGGTCACTGAGTGTCTGGACTTTTGGCCAGACATTACTCTGGAAGTGACTGTGAGAATGTTTCTAGGATACATAAATAAATGAATTGTTAAATTAAGTGGAATAGATTGCCCACATCAACCCAGTTCAGGTGACTGTCATCTAAAGCACTGGAAAGCTCAATAAAACAGAAAGGCTAAGTAAGAGGGAATACCCTGTGCCTTGCTGCTTAAGTTGACACACAAGTCTCATGTCTTTGTTCTCAAACCAAAGAATGGCCTCTTTTTATAGCACAGGCATATCAGTTTTGGGACTGAACTTAAATCCTTGGCTCTCCAGTCTGCATTTTGCCAACTGCAGATCTTGAGATTCCTCACTATCCATAATCACAGAAACCAGTTCCTTATAATGAATTGTTCATATAAATCTCCTACTGTTCCATGACTAACACAGACCTTGAAGATATTGTAAGAGATGGAAGGATCAAAGATAAGAAATAAATCATAAGCCAGGCATGATGGTGAACACCTTTAATCTCAGCACTAAGAAGGTAGAGGTAGGAGGATTGCCATGAGTTCAAAACCAGCCTGAGAGTACATAGTGAATTCCAGGTCAGCCTGGGCTGGAGCAAGACCCTACCTTGAACCCCCACCACCCAAATACATAAATAAATAAATAAATAAATAAATAAATAAATAAATAGAAATCATAGGAGGCTAATCAAAACCTGATCATCATTAATGGAGAAAGCCTTAATAACACTTCTTCTTTTACTTTTTCTTTAACTTTTTATTGACAACATGTATACATGCAGACAATATACCTTCATCAAAATCTCCTCCCACTACCTCCCTATTCCCCTCCCAAATCCCACCTCCACAGAATCCCGTTTTCTTTCCAACTAGTCTCTCTTCTATTTTGTTGTCATCTTTTTTTTTTCTTCCTATCATGTAGGTCTTGTGTAGGTATCACCAGGTCATAAATAAAGTGTCCAGTGTAGTCCTCATAGTGGCTGGTTATACCAGCACTCACTTTTGATAGTTAAAAATAGCTAATGGGATTATTGATCTAAGGGGCTTATGGTAAAGTGAAACATGATTTTTTTTTCTAAGAAAATACCTTTCATAGGGTATAAAGCTTTGTAGAATATGTGTATGATACTTAAATGTTGAGTATAATTAGAAAACCAAATCGTGTTATAGGTCTAAGTCTGAACACTGAGGACTCATAGTTATAGATCATGATATATAGTTACTTGGCATAGATTTTTTGGTTTACTGCTGAGTATAATTACTATGGAGTATCTGATGACATGTGAAATCATATAGCTGGTGACTTATTTTTTTTAATTTTTTGAATTCTGTGTCTCATAGGAGCTTCATTTTCTTTTCCCTAAAGCCCTGTATGTCCATGGGCTTCCTGATGCCTTTTTTTTTAACTTAAGAAACTCTTTTATTCATGTTGACATGAAAGACACAAAATCCTGAAAATTGCTGCATGATTCTTTGTATTTGAAAATGTGTGTTCATTGGTATTGGTGGGCTGAGGAGACCCTGCTGCGATTGTTGCCTTTGCTTTTTCCACAGTTTGATGAATGGGACAATCATAGTGAAAAATGAGAGGCTGTCACCCAGCACCCATGAGCACTCTGTCCTTCTCCCCAGTCTCCCTTTCCACTCCTTTAAGAGCAAAGTCTTATCGCCATTTCTTCCCTCCTGTCACACCTCTTTCAATTATTTAACAGGGTTGCAGAAACAGCAAAGAGAATGGGTATCAAATGGATGTCATTTCTCATCCTCACCTGGAGGTGATGAAGGCTCACATTCCCGGGAGTGAGCCGGGGAGGTGCAGCTCGCAGACTGTGTAGGACGTTTCCCTTTCATCGGGCCCTCAACTTGAGGGATCCTAAACACAGGTTGACATTATCAGTGCTTCCTTTGTGCCATAAGTACTGTGGTAAATGTTAGCTAATCAGAAAGTTCCAAAAATTCTGACTACTGAAACATGCATAGCCGTACCTGCTCCTCCCATGCTTCAAGACCCTTCCACATCAAGTTCTTTGTTCAACATTCTCTCAAACACAATGACCACATGGAATCTTATTAAATCAGCCATGAATTGAAATATACATACATACATACATAGATATATATGTATGAGTCATACCAGGGGAGGCATTCTAACAACCTACTTCTCTAGCTGAGGCCACAATTTAAAACCTATTGACCATGGTATGTCAGCAATTAGTAATTATTTTCATCTTATACTCAATAAAATTTGTCATTCAGTCTCATTAGTGTAATTACTCACATCATCTGTCTTAAACAAGAAAAATTAATGTGAATTATGCTAATTCCATTGCTAAAAGCAAATAATAATATGAAAAACTCCTGGTTTTCATTATATGAAAAGTATTTTGCTCTGTGGAGTTCATTCTAAGCTTACAAGACTCCAATACTCAATTTAGACTTAGGATAATATTTGGAAAGTGTTCATCTGAGGAAATGTAGAAGAGAATTAGCCTTTCTACCCTTTGGCATTCTCCCTGTATGTCAGACACACACCTGTTAAAGATGCATTTCATTTGCTTAATACAGAGCAGTAACCTGTATGCTCTGGTTAAATGTACTCTCAGAGTAGGTTATTCATAAGATTATGGTTGTGATGCCTTTACCCAGATCCTTTTATATTTCCAATCTCAGAAGTGAGTTACTTCAAGGGTTACCAAGAAGGAAACAATTGCAGTTGCATTTTGGTAAAGTATCATTTAAGGTCTTTTATGATATGACAAACAGTCAACTTAAAAAACATGCTGAAACAATAAAGATCATATATTGAATTATTCTGGAAGATTTGGTTTTGAACAAGACTACTTTCAAGAAAGGATTGATTTTCTAGTTCAACCTGTATCACCCAGTGCCTTTCTTCTATTTTCTCCTTCTACCCAACCATCCTCTCCTCCTGTCTCCTATTTATTTATTTATTTATCTGAGAGATATGAAAGAAAGAGGCAGATAGAGAAGAGAGAATGGACACATTAGGGCCTCTAGCCACTGCAAACAAACTCCAGACACATGTGCCACCTTATACACCTGGCTTATGTGAGTACTGAGGAATCAAACCAGGGTCCTTTGGTTTTTCAGGCAAGTGCCTTAACCACTAAGAAATCTCTCAAACCCATCTCTCCTATTTCTAGTTATCATTAGCATCAGAAACCTTTGTCTTCTTCCTAAAGCACCAAATCCTTTTCTTACAAAATCCTAATCCATAGCTAAATTCTTCATCTAGATCATTCATAAAAGGAGAGCAAGTCCATTGCAGAAATTTATAAAATCTCCAACCCCCAGGAAAAGCCATTAAAAGTACAATGTGGGCCAGAGAGATGGTTCATCACTTAAGGTACTTGCCTGCAAAGCCTAACGACCCCGGTCCAATTCCCCAGTACCCACATAGAACCAAATACACAAAGTGGCACATGCATCTGGAGTTCTATTGCAGTGGCTGTAGACTTTGGTGTTCTCTCTCTCTTTCTCTCCCTCTCCCCCTCTCTACCTCTAACTTTCTCTGTCTCCTTGAGAATAATGTTTTTTTTTAAGTTCAATGTTTTGTAATTCATTTTGATGGATTCATGAATCCATCAGTGTATTGTGTTATAGCAATTGTTTTTAACCAATCAAGGCTCATCCCAAATCCCATGGCTGAGAAAGGGGAGGACTGTTTCTCTGAAGATTGTTACCAGCATGACCAGAGTGTTCTAGAAGGCATGCTGATAAAATCTTGGCCATACTAGGAAAACCATGTACCTAGTAAGCTAAGGCCTCAGGAAAATGAACCATATCCCTCCCCTTGCCCCTTGCACTAACTTGATCCAAACATATGTTATTTTATTTTCCAGGGTTTCTAACCAAATAGATAAAAAAAATGAAAACTAATGGTACATAAGATAGACCACAATGTATTTTAAGCATTAAACTTTAAGTTATAATTTTTAAATGTCTCAACCTGTTATTTTTTTACAGTCTACTCTTTTTTGCATTATAACAGTTGTTTTGCAATATTCTTTTTTTTTTCTGTGCTACAATAACAAATTTAAAAAAACATCAACAACGAAAACCTTAACATCACAATAATAGATTAATTATTCAGGAGACTCTGAGAATTTTTGTGGAACAAAAATTAAATTGGCTTACCCTTAAATTAGCAAATCTTTATTCTAGAATTAGATCATTTGCTTAAGCAGCATATGGATTCTTTGAGTAACTTTAGGACAAGTAGAACATTAAAAAACCTTCAAAGAAGGAGGGTTCTCAGCTGTCTATTAATCAAGAAATGTCCACACAAGATGCTCTCTTCTCCTTTAGTAGGGGTCATCATATAAACTTACAGAGACCAAGGTGCAGTACTCAGTAGTCCTTCTTTCTGACACACAGTATGTATGTGGTGCAATTTATCCACCTTAAAGGTATTCATGTCTCTTTAAGACCAGTTCATGAAAAGAAGAAATTAATGGCTTAAACAATGTAGCAATGCTTTACACACAGTTTTTAACAGAAACTTTTAATTCATTCTATTAAAAACTGAGTAGTGTTTGAAACATTAAAAGCGCTTTCTCTTCTGACACTCAAAATATACCTCTTTTTAAAATTTCATTTTCATATAATTAACTTAATTTGCTTTTAAAACTCCCCACTGACTACATTTGTGAGATATTGTGCACTGACTTAGGCACAAGTGCCTATAATTTCAGGGGAGGGATGTCTCTTTAAAAGACAGATAATGCATGTTCAGAGTCATTTTCAGGTAGGTTTTAGCAAGGAACCACCCAAAATCATGGTAATTTTAAGTCATTTTTTAAAGGTGACCTAGTGTAATCTTTCTTTGCTGATTATGACAATAAATTCTCTGCTCATAGAGGCATTGATGTCCACCACGGCTTTTGAAGATGTAATTGTGACTTCAAACTGGACAAGCTCAGTAACGTACCTCCCTCTGTGTATAAGAATCAGCCTTATATGAAAGGTTTTCCTCAACAGAAAGCCTTGCTGTCTTAGAGGAGAATACTATTTTAAAATTTATTTCCCCAGATTTTCTTACTTGTAAGTAAGAAATCTCTCTCCCCACTCCTTCCACTCCACTGGATCACAAAGTTTAAGTAATCTTGACGTGGAAAGAGACAGCTGTTCACATAGAGACACAGACATTTTAGAAGGGTTATGAAGATGTTAGATGTGGATTAATTCAATATCTAGAGATCAAAGTTATTTCTACATGGGGTAGAATATTTGTTATTTCTTTTAAGGAAAAAGGAAAACTTTTTCCTAGAATGTATCCAAAGTAGAATTCAACAGCAGCAGGTTTGTAACTAAGGCCTAGAAATGAGACAGGTTTTTTTGTGTGTTTGTTTGTTTTGTTTTGTTTTAATTTTTAAAGTTATTTATTTGAGAGAGAGAATGAGGGAGAGAAATAGAGAAAGGCACGCCAGGGCTTCCAGCCACTGCAAATGAACTCCAGATGCATGCACCACCTTGTACATATAACTTACATGGGTTCCAGGGAATTGGACCTGGGACCTTTGGCTTTATAGGCAAGTGCCTTAACCACTGAGCTATCTCTCCAGCCCTGTTTTTGTTTTTGATACAGGGTCTGACTCTGTGGCCAGGCTGGCCAGGAACCCACTATGTAGCTAAGGATGGCTTCAAATGCAGTGTTTGTCCTACCTCAGTGTCCTGAGTGCTGTGATTATACATGTGTACTACTGCACCAAACTGCATTTTCATTTGTGATCACTGCTGATTCTATACAAAAAAAATTAGTAACATTATAGGACGTTTTCTTCCATGAATCTTAAACTCATCCAAAGATGTAACTTATGAGTAAGTCAGGCCAATGTAAACCTTTCTCTTGCCATGTCATAGCTATGTTCAGCATGGATTCATGTCCTCCTCCTGTTCCCTTATCCAATCCCAGCAAACTTAAGACTTGGCTCTTTGATATTCTGCAATCACATTACCAAGTCATAAGAGAAGTCACATTACAAGAATATTTCCAATTACTACTAAACTGATAAGCTACTTTACTTCCCCAATGGTATTTTACTCTCAGGAACACCTGATATGTGTATGACAGGACAATTACAAAAGTAAAAGTTTCACATGCACTGAATTAGTCTGAAAACTCTCCTGAAGTCCAGTATAAATTTTAGCCATATCGGTTCATTCCTTTTGAATAACATATTTAAAACCAAGTCAAATAAAGCAGAAAGAGGCTGTAAATGGCTTTTGTCATTTGAATTTTGTATTCGAGCTTTTTTTCTCCTAGGACACTCCATCCTTATTTTATTTACTTTATTTGTTGTTGTTTTTGTGTTTGCCACTTCCTCTGGACCCAGTGCCTATTCTTCAGGGGAAAAAAAATAAGAGGAATAAAAGAAGGAAAACCTACAGTCCTGGAGGTAGGAAAAGTCTCATCACCTGTAAAGGTAATGGCATCTGAGAACTTGACAATACTGATGTTCAAGACAGACCAGAGGATTGCAGATTTTGGTATTCTTTTATAAAAAGAAGAGACAGGCTCTCCCTATGCAACCCAGGCTGACCTTTAACTCAGGTGCTTCTGTCGTGGCCTCCTGAGTAGCAGAACTCTTTGCTTTTAACCCAAGTGTCTACTTGGCATTGTATCTCAAATTCCCTTTAAGGGGCCATGACAGTACTCAGTATCCTTGACTCCGATCCACCATTTTCTTAGAAGCCTTTAAAATCAGTTTCCTGAATCTGGTACTTCAAGTAGGTAACTTCCATCAACAGTTGCTAAGTTTCACTTCAAAATAAAGCCTAGGGCAAGAGAGATGGCTCAGTGGTTAAAGGCATTTGGTTGTAAAGCCTGCCAGACTGGGTTCGATTCCCCAGTACCAACATAAAGCCAGGTGCATAAATGCAGCATGCATTTGAAGTTCATTTGCAGTGGGAAGAGGTCCTGGTGTCCCCATTCTCCTCTCTCTCTCTCTCTCTCTCTCTCTCTTTCTCCCTCTTTGTATCTTGCTCTTACTCTCTTTCTCTCTGTTCCTTTCTCTGTCCCCAAATACATATTTAGAAATTAAAATAAAGCCTAAAATAATACATTCAGTATTACAGGATATATTGGATTTCAAATGGCACTTTTTTAATGAAGATCAAAGTAAAAGAACAAACACTGAGCAAAACTCCTACTCATTAGGCACCAATGAGTCAGGAGCAGTATATCTCACGCCACCAGTTCACGCATGTGCTCAGCGTTGCAGCTTCCTATCCTGGGTACCTTCTCTGCTTTGTAAGAAAGTTATTGCCCAGTGCTCTAGCTGGGCAGGGAGCAAAATGACAAGCATCAACAGTTTCCCTGTCTGAAAAGAGTCCCAGAGTGGCTTCCGCAACCGTCCTAGTACATCCAGGGAGTACCCTGTGGGACTTAAAAGCCAAAAGGGACTTAAGTTGTTCAGGGAGAAGTTTTCACTCTGTGGAACGGCACGTGTCCCTATGAACCTGGCTGCTTTCTCCAGAAAGCAGGTGAGTTTCGTCTGGTCGTCCTCCAGTGCCCTAGGAGCACCGAGAGCCGGGAGCCCCCTGCAGTCCACCTGGACAGACAGCGCTGCTCTGGCTCCTCTCAATGTTGGTCAAGTCAAACCTCCTCTTACCTCCACTTCCTTGCTCTTCTCTTTGTTTCTGCCCATTGAGCTTCTTCCATTGCTGGCAGTCTCCCGGGCTGGGATTACAGAAATCTGGTGGAAGGGCATACTGGCTGGGGTGCGTGGTGCCAACCCCTGATCGGATGCCTTTTCTCTTCACTGGCCCTGAGCAGCCCACCTGCACAATGGTTCATATCCTTGCTGTGCCAAGCTCGGGTCTAAAGAACAAGGGACGGGGAGACAGTGTGTGAGACACTTGTGCGGCAGCAGCCAGGGTCTTCTGGCCAGAACATCAAGCCACCGAATGGACAGTTTAAAAGAAATGCAAGGAAAAAAAATTACTAATAATCCAGGGAGCTCCACATCCTCAAAAGGGCGATTTACTGCAAGTTATAACTGCACTTGCTTTGTCACGGGAGCACCCCTCCCTCCCCTAACAGCATTGTGGGAGACAATTCAATTTCTATGGTACCCAATAACTGTCACGGAAACCAAGGAAACCCAGGTCTCACAGGCCCTTATTAGTAACTGCTCCCTTTAATGGCACCGACTCCCACATTTGCAGGTGGCTGTCTCTTCTGCTTTTGTTTCTTTTCCAATTCCCCAGGGTCCGCTAAGCATGCAGAGACACCGGCTGCATCCTGCTGACGAGGTAAGTAAGCAGAAGGCTGAGGAGCTTACTGTCCTATTTGGAGCCAAATCTCTCCCTCGAAAGGCCTGGTGAGCTGACTGTGTCCTTCATGTGTCTACAGTAATCTGCTTAGGTCAAAGGATCTGCCTTCAAGTCAAGAGCATCAAAGACGGTGGGGAGAGATGGGCAGGAAGGAGAAGAGGGACAGGGGACAGGAGAGTGACTGAGTGGGAAGGGTGGCAGGAAGGGGAACGAGGAGTGATCCCACATATGTCGTATCTCTGGTTGGAGAGAGCTCTTGTGTCTCATCTCCCTCTTTCTAACACATCGGCCACAGGGAGTCTGGAAGCACCCATCCTTCACTCTGAAACGTATGTTTCTCTGCTATTCATATCAGTTTTCACTGCTACTCCTTTATTCTCTAAGACGTACTTAAAATCACTAGTAGCTCTTCATTTCCCAGGAAGGACCTAGACTCTTCAGGACTTGCCTGTCTCTCAACAAAGTAAAGACAGGGCAGAGGGCAGAGAAAATAAATGGGTCAGGATTTCTGCTTTTCCAATCTAAAAATAAAATAAAATAAAACCCTTTTAAAGAAGTTTTGATTTTTCCATCGTGTGATCTTGTGTATGTGTGAGGGGGGTGGGGGCTGGAAATCTGTGTACATGTGAGGAAGTACAGGAAAACCTCAGGGTGTTTCCCCCTCTTCCGCTTTAGGAAGAGGGTGTCTCTTGCAGCTGCTATTTGGAAGCTTCCAGATTCTCCTGGCTTCTCTGCCATTGCTGCAGGTACTTTGGAATAATAGACGTGGCCACTTAGTGCCCAGCTTTACATCTAGCTTTTCATCCAACTTTACATGGGCACTGAGGAAAACTGAGCGCCCCTGTCAGCTCTACCCAGCTCCACAAAGCAACTTTTTAATCTCTCAGTGAATTCTGAAATTACAGTAATTTGGTAAATGTCAGTTCCTTGGTGGTTAACTTTCTTTTTCTTAGGGCATTTGGCATTCTGTCATTAAAGAAATAAAATTTCTTTTTTATTGTTTGATATATTCATTATATATATTTTTAACATGAGTAGATCAGATATCTCACTCTGGGGTTTATCCACTCCAAAAGGAAACACATCAGAAAATCTATTGTTTTTGTTGTTAATACCTTTTCAGACAGTTTTATCAATTTCAATTTGCCTCTAATTACAGAGAAGATAATCAGCATTTTGCCCCTAATTACACAGAAGATAATCAGTTGTTCATTGCAACTCATCTCCAACAATCTCTGTGATAATCTCTCAGTAATAATGCTGTTTCCTAATATGACCTTACAATTTGTTTAAACTCAGGATAGAGGGCTGGACAGATGGATTAGCAGTTAAGGCATTTGCCTATGAAGCCAAAGGACCTAGGTTTGATTCCCCAGAACCCATATAAGCCAGATGTACAAAGTGACACATGCATCTGGAGTTCGTTTGCAGTGGCTGAAGGTCCTGAGGTGCCCATTCTATCTGCCACATTCTCTCTCTCCCTCTCTCTCTCTCAAATAAATAAAATAAATAAATAAAAATACAAACAGCATAGAAGTAAAAGATAGGTACTGTCACTGGCAATAAAACCCAAAGTATTCAAAACCTGTTTTTAATTTAAATATTTGCATTGAAATAAATATGCCAATATATCTTCAAGTTTTGACCAATCATGTATTCCCTTTAGCCCAAATCTGTCACTTCTACATGGTCCCCAACCATGCCATCCATTGGACCATCTGAGGAGAGTTTAAAATACACAGTTGGGCTGGAGAGATGGCTTAGCGGTTAAGCGCTTGCCTGTGAAGCCTAAGGACCCCGGTTCGAGGCTCAACTCCCCAGGACCCACGTTAGCCAGATGCACAAGGGGGGCGCACGCGTCTGGAGTTCGTTTACAGTGGCTGGAAGCCCTGGCGTGCCCATTCTCTCTCTCTCTCTCTCTGCCTCCTTCTCTCTCTGTCTGTCACTCTCAAATAAATAAATCAAAATAAACAAACAAAAAAAATTTTAAATACACAGTTAACGCAAGGAGACATGCTAGTACGAATTCCAAGTCAGCAGGGCTATGGTGAGGACCAGAAGTGGAGAGTTTGTAAAGCAATCACAGGCAATCCTTATAGAGACTTAAGGTCCAGAGCCACTACAGGACATCATGAAGTAAGTACAATGATAAACTAAGGGTCAGCTTGGCAGCACACACCTGTAATCCCTGCACTCAGGTGGCAGAGGTAGGAGCATCACTGTGAGTTTGAGGCCATCTTGTGACTACATAGTGAATTCGGTTAGAATGAGACCCTACCTCAACCACCCCCAAATAGTAATAATAATAAAATAATAATAATAATAATAATAATGAAAGAAAACATTGTTACATCCAAAGCCTTGCATGTTGAGTCATGCATATAATCCCAGCACTCTGGTAGGAGAAGCTCAAGTTAGCCTAGAACACTAGAAACTGTCTCCAAAAAAGAAAACAAGCTAAATAGATACATGTTTTAACATCCCTGTACTTTGAGGAGCATATCTGTGACCTGTATGAAGTATGAAGTATGAAGGGGATATTTTCTTACTTTAAAAAACTGATTGTTAATCCCTTCAACTAGGATTGTCTTAATTAAGAGAAAGTTGGAAATAAAAGCCAATAAATCCAATAGTCTTTGGCAAATACTGAAATGTAAATTAGAAACCTCTTTAGAAAAACAACATTGTTAGTGTTTCCTGTATAGAAGCTTCTGTTAAAAGCCAAAGCAGTTTCCCAGATAAAGTTAGACTTTAGCACTTTTGCCAGAAAAAAAAAAAAATCATTAAAGTTGCAAAGTGCAGGAAAGGAGATTTTTAGCTTGAATTAACTCAATGGCTGTCTTAATCCCATTCTTCATTAAGCGTGTGAAGTTATCTTTGTTTACTGTAAGATTTTTCAAAAATAAGGCTTAAGTTTCTAGTTAATTTTATTTATATGGTTGGGTTATTTCAATTAGCTTTCTCTTACTCTAAAATTTAGAATACAAATTGAATTTCAGGAAAAGGATATTTATTTCTTAGAATAAAGGTTTGCTAAATCCTTTTATGCAAATGTTTTAGAATTAACAAAATATTAGTAAATATTTACCAGATCTTGGATGAACTAAAATCTTCAAATTATATCCAGAAGCAGGGGACATGCTCTTAAACACTTTGTCCCAATATCTGGCTGCCGTAGAGCACCGAGATGATACGTATCAGCTAGTGTCAGGATTTATGGGATCTTTCCCAAGTTAGCTTGCAAATGCATTCACCAACCACACTGTGAAGGCTCTAGGATGGCTCCTCAGGTAAGAACCTGACACCAAGGAATTTGGGGGGGAATGCATTTCTCCTATGGGAGTGCAGACAGTCAAGCACAGTGATTAAGTCCCAAGGAAGGAATGATGCATTCAGCCTCTGGGTGCTGGCCAAACTAGCCATTCTGCCAGAGCGGTCAGTCAGCTATATTGTATCCTCACACACAGATTTCTATACTCAACTCTTAAGGATACTATGAATTACAATTACTAAAACCATGCTGAAATATCCACTCTCTGCCTGCATACTATCCCATATAACATCTAAATGATGTATGTTTTGCTTCTCTGGCCTGACTTCCAACCCTTTGGCTTTGGAAAGAGCACCTCAGTGCTTACTTCTGGCTTCAAATTTGACATTTACAGGCAGCAAGTGAGTACCATACCAAGTCCTTAACTTCCCCGAAGACCTCAGCCCTGCAGCTGCTTCTTGATCGCCGTAGCCTAGGTTCTAAAGTGAAATAATATAAGAATCTGATCCTCAACTATAAAACATACCTCAAAGTTTGCCGTCTCTAAACAAAAGTAAAGGTCTCTAAGGTCTCTCATTTTAGTTGTAATTTAGTTGCAAGAAAGGAAATATTTTATTCGGCAAAGACAAGAAACTAAGTAAATAAGCATCTGGTTACAATTAAATTATATATATATATACATATATATATATAATTTCAATTCATCAAACATATATTATCTCCCTTATTTTCTCAAGCGTGCTGGGAATGAAGGGCATTATGTAGTACAATCTCCATGTTCAAGAAGTTTACTTGTCATTAAGGAAATATGACATGTAGGTAAGTCAATTTGGAACCTGATAGCATGTAATAATTAATAGTAATATATTTAAGATTGCCCTTTGGTTTTGGTCATGTATGATCATTAGGATGTGACATAAATAGACACTGGGGAGAAGAGAAGAAAGAAAACAGGCCCAAAATAAAGAAGACAGGAAACGTCTAGGCAAAGTGTTGTGCACGCCTTTAATCCCAGCACTCGAGAGGCAGAGATAGGAGGATTGCTTTGAGTTCAAGGCCAGCCTGGGACTACCTAGTGAATTCCAGGTCAGCCTGGGCTATGTTGAAAATATAAAATTACAGAGGCATTGATCCTAGGAAGAAAAGTCATAAAGCCTTAAGTGATTTGTGAAGATATAGAAAAGACACACTCTGGAATGGGAAAAGGATCTCCAGTGAGAAATCCCTGGAGAGAGGAGTAGACCCAGGCAGAGGGGACTTCCAGTGGATGCCCCTTACTTTGGATTTGATGGCTGCTGTCACAGGTTAGTGGGAAGACTACGTGGAGAGATAAACTACATGAAACTCCCTGGCACCTGGTAGAGGAGAAGGAGAAAGGAGTTGGAATTTAACAGTTACTTGTACTAGGGAAATACTGACACATACGCTCACATGGATGCATCAGGGAGTAGGTCAAATGAATGTAGCAATCTCCCTGGGAATAACAAAGAGAAAAATTGTTTAAAATATCTGCTTCTGGGTTTATTTTTTAAAAATATTTCAATATAATGTGGTATTTACAATGTGCTATACCTTTTCTGGATGCAACCTGATTTTTGGAATTGTGATTATATTTTGTACATGTAGGTATTTTTTGTAATTAGAAAAACATGCTTTTAATGTGAAGACTTAATCTGTAAAGACTTTTCAGAAGCAACTAGATGATTCTTCAACAAGGAAGACAGGATAATGGGTCAGATGAATTCTCAGGATCCCAGATCCATTACTCTGGATAGGATCCAGCCTGATCTGGAAAGGATTCACTTCTATTTTCTAAAGTAGTAATAGATAATAACATAGCCATGAAAGTTATTTCAGTATTTTGAAAATTGATAGCAATCACAACAGTCATATGAGGTGTGTGGTAATTACAACGGGCTTTGAGAAAGTCAGTTGTGGCCGGGCATGGCAGCACACACCTTAAACCCAGCATTCAGGGAGCTGAGGTAGGAGGATCACCATGAGTTTGAGGCCAGCCTGGGGCTACAGAGTGAATTCCAGGTCAGCCCAAGATAGAGACAGACCCTATCTTGAAAAAGAAAACAAAAAGTGACAGAAGTAATTATAAATCTCAGGAAGATAAGCAGTCAATGTGTATTTGTCTTTCGTAAGAAACAGAATTAAATAAAATCAAATGTCTATGCTTTATTAAAACAAATAGGACACCTCTTTTCAAAACAAGATTTATCTGGGCAAATAGGATTAATTCAGACTTTTTCTTCAAACATTAAAAGATGTAAGCTAATCTTCAATATTACTTATAGTTTTCAAAATACTACATGTAGCAGTGGAAGAGTTAGAATCTGGGCAGAAAGCTCCCGTCAGGGCTCTGCCTCATTTCTGCATGAGGAAGGTGTGAGTGCGCATGCGTGTGAGGAGGCTCCCTCTGTGTTCTCGAAACTCATTGTCAATATCTGCATAAGCCTCTGGAAACTCAGCGTCCTCACAGCTGCCAGTAAAGCTCCTCTGAGACACTCAAGGACTTAAGGAAGGAACCAGCATTTTCCACCCATGCCAAAACCCTGATTTATCACATTGAAAAACTAAGTCCATTTAATGAGGTGCTCCTGTGCAGACTCAGGCTTAAGTGCAGTAGGACTGGCCCAGGCTCTCCTAGTCATGCACCTGCACATCAACGCAAGGTAAATGTGTCTACTTCAGATTCCTAATGAAAGCAAGCTTACTTTCGGACTTAGAGAAGCCCCTGCTCAGGTATCCTTCGGTGTTTCAGTAAGTCCTTATTTATTTCAGGCTGGCCTAAAGCCACTCTGCAGCCAAAGATGACCTTGAACTACTAATTCTCTTTCCTTGACCTTCTGCATGCAGAGATATCAGCTATATGTATGCCTCAGAATGCCCCGTGTATGCAGTGCCGGGGATTGAACCCTGGTCTTTTTACATGGTCAGCAAGCACTCTACCAACTGAGCTACATTCCCAGCTCTCATGTCTTTATTTTTGTTTCCTTATAGACATTTCTTTTATGAGCCTCTTCGTAGATTTACTGACGAAATTGAAGCATGACATTTTATTTTGGGGAGGAGGAATCAAAAGAACTCTACTATAACCAAGCCAACTCCTCAGAGAGTATGTTGACGTGGTTAACAACATCTGGTAGTGACAGAGAGGATGCAGAGAAACCTCCTGATTCAGAGGCTTTTGGTCTTTTGCTAAGTGTAGCCCAAGCTCAGGTATATAAAGCTAAGATTTCTCTTATGTAAAAACAGACTTGCAACAAATTCAGGCTATTTATTTATTGTTGGCAGGTGTTCTTGGAGGATCATGTTTTATGTTATAACTGTGAATCATATGCATCTCTTCTCTGTAAGCTATGTTACTCCATTTTTAAAATACAGAGAAATAATTTAGAATGGCATGGCTGGAAGTTGGAAGAGAGTCAGTCCCCAGACAGTCAGCGCGTCTAGTGCCAGAAGGTGCTACATGGGTGACTGGGGGAAAATGACCAATATCTGTCCAAGCAACTCATGGTCTAACCTACTTAGCAGCAAATAACTTGTTGTGATGCCCACACAAGTGCAATAGTGGCACACAGCCATGGTGGGGAACCAACTGCTGTTAGTTTGGCTAACTGATCTCCTCGGTGGTATGAGACCCATAGCTGGAGCTAGGAAACAAGGCAGAACCATATCCAAACATACGCCCACTCGCCAATATCAAGCTACCATCAATCATGGGCTACAAGAGGGCCTACACCTATTAAATTCTCTATTAAAAAAAGTAAGGGTTATCTCATTTGTCCTGGTGCTAACTTACTCTCCGTTGGAGAATCTGCTTCTCTTTTTCAGATAGATGTAGATCCTAAGGAGAGAGCCACCCCATCATACCTCAAAAGGGCCCCTGCTGAAACTAAGAAAAATTGGCGAAACAAGCAAGGGTGCTGTTTTCCTGATGAACTGGATACCAGCACAAGGGGGAAGGAGATCAACACAGAGAAAAATCAACTCCTACCAAATCAGAGAGCCAGAGCTTCAGAGGCCCCAACACCTCATCACTGAAGCAGATCAAAAATGAACCCAACATGGCTCAGGGAAATTTTGCGGAAGAGGGGGCGGAAAGAATGTCAGAGCCACATGTTGGGTCATGATATGCAGAGACATTTAGCTTACCCATAACTGTGGGCTAACTCCACAATGCATGACCTGTATACCTCAACAAGGAGGGGCCAAGGGGAGGGGGTAGGTCACGGATGAGCCTAATAATAGTATCAAACTGACTGTATTTGCTGAATACAAAACTAACTAATAAAAAAAATAAATAATTTTTACAAAAAGAAAAAAAATCAATGTATGTAAGGTCTCATATGTAAAATCGGATATATATTGTGTGCATGCAAAATGGTATGAAGAGCAATTAAAACTGGTAATGATAGAATTGAATTCTAAAATTATCAATCCAAAGTAAGGCTGACAAAAAGAGGTAAATATGGAAAATACAAAGCACAGCAGCACATGTTTAAACTTAAAACATTAGCATCTGTGTTAAATATAAGTGTGGAACATGCCCTACTAGTGCTGGAAAGGTGGCTAGTGGACAAATCGCTTGCTGTGCAAGCCTGAAGACCGGAGTTCGGATCTCCAGAGCCACACAGACCCTGGATGGTTGCAGTGGAGGCCCCATGAACAACATAATTAGTGAACTTGGGATTACAAACTAAACCAAAACCATATACTTCACACCCACTAATAAAATATGTTCAGATGAAAGTACAAATCATCACCTTACTATTCTTGCTTATATGCACTTGCATCTTTGATATAACTTTCTCATAAATTGAACCTGAATTTTAAGTTACCTTATTTACTATTATAATGTATTAGATAGCATAGGATGTGATGAGTGAGTGATTTCCAAGTCAGAATAACTTTTAGAAGGTTCTTTTAGGTGCTTTAAAAAAAAAATGCAAGCAGACAGAAAGAGAGAGAGAGAGAATGGATATACCAGGGAATCCAGCCACTGCAAATGAACTGCAGATGCACATGCCACTTTGTGCATCTGGCTTTATGTGGGTTCTGGGGAATTGAACCTAGGTAACTAGACTTTGCAAGCAAGTGCCTTAACCACTTAGCCATCTCTCGAGCCCTTGGATGCCATTTAATTTGCTTTGTGGTACTCATTAAGTTAGTTCCTTGAAGTTTTATCTTCAAATCTGTAAACACCTGAGAAATTAAATGTCGGTTCTTCCGAAATTGCATGTGATCATCTCCATAGACAACATCAACGGGATGCCTGGTCTTCTGCCTTTGGCTTGAGTGTCTTCTCCACATAGTCTAACTCCTCTGAGCTGCATTGCACTTCTTCTGCTGGAAGAGTCCCATGATAACTACTCCCTGGGTGCCTCTC
Organism: Dipus sagitta; assembly: GCA_036346955.1. NCBI lineage: Eukaryota > Metazoa > Chordata > Mammalia > Rodentia > Dipodidae > Dipus > Dipus sagitta. The sequence continues at coordinate 7,041,044 of CM070783.1, read as the reverse complement.
CATGCCCTTTAGTTTACTTAACTCTACATTGTTTACGTTCTTTGGTGGAACCACTTTGAGGGCGCCGTCTGTTCACAATCCCCATACAATGGCAGACATTGTGAGAACGGGTTTGCCCTCGTGTTTGGAGCAGATGGAAAGCCTCATTAGGTCACCATCATCTTCAATGAAGTGGCATCACAATTATCAAGTTCTCACAAGAATGTTGTGAAAGTCATCACTGATTGAGCACAGAGCATTGAATAATGAACCCGCACTGGGACAAGACTGCTTCCCACAGGTCTGGAGAGTTTATGCAGAGATCAACACATGCTTAAAGTGCCCCACTCAGGGACCATGTGGAAAGACCCAGGGGATCTTCCTAATGGTCTGAATTGGATCTGTAGGGTAGCAGAGGGCAGACACAGCTGAAGACCTAAAGACCATGGCTATTCGGTTACAATGTTAGTCATTTGTGCAGCTTGCCGTATTACTTAGTAACTAAGGAAAGGAGCCTGGGTGATAAGGAGTGGGATCATGAGAGTAGGGTGAAAACAGCCAAAATTGTCATTTCCAGTGGAAACAGTTTCTCTTTCATGTCAATGGACACATTTCTCCTTGAAAAGAAATGTGCCTACCATTTCACTTTGGGAAGTTACATTAAAAAATAGTACACTGATTTTTCTCAAGAGACTTGTCGTTCTTTGTTGCATCCAGTTTCATTGTGAGAGTTAGATCTGAGGTTTAATAAAAGAGAGAAGAACACGAACAGAAGCCATACATCTTTGTGGTCATTGCGAGATTTTGCTAATTTCATTTGGAAAGAAATGAGGGGTGGGATACAGTCCAAGGATATTAAACCAAGGAAGAGGAATCACAACAATGGATAAGGCAAAAGCTGATGCTGTGAGGATATTCACCAGTGGGGCTGGTTAAAGGCACTTGCGTGCAAAGCTTGGCAGTCTGGATTCAATGCCCCAGCATCCCCATAAAGCCAGATTTACAAAGTGATACAGCATATGGTGTTCATTTACAATAACAAGTGACCCTGATGCATGCCCCTACAAAATACACACACACACACAAATAAATAATACAAAAATATTTAGGGGGAGGGGAAAACAAAAACATATTTACTAAGGATTCTGAATAGAATAGGAGATAAAGCACCTATGTGTGGTGTAGTAATAAATCCAGATTATGTTACTGTAGGGTTTTCATAAGCTCTTTAGAGAAACTTTGTAACACATTAAATGAGAAGGTGAACTCATGGTTACATTGAAAACCAGGGGTTTACTGTGATGAACTCATGGAAATCCTCCTACCTCTGCCTCCTGAGTACTGGGATTAATGGTGTACGCCACCATACTCAGCCAATTTTAAAAATTATCACCACCGCCGGGCGAGGTGGCGCACGCCTTAATCCCAGCACTTGGGAGGCAGAGGTAGGAGGATCGCCGTGAGTTCGAGGCCACCCTAAGACTCCATAGTGAATTCCAGGTCAGCCTGAGCTAGAGTGAGACCCTACCTCGAAAAACCAAAAACCCAAAAAAAAAAAAAAAAAATTATCACCACCATTGCTCCTAAGATCAATAATTACTGAATATTTACAGTTCAAGTTTCCCTGCTTGCCTTCTTTCATATATACATATATATATATATATATATATATATATATATATATATATATATATATATATTTGAGAGAGAGAGAGAAGAGGCAGAGAGAGAGAGAGAGAGAGTAAGGGGGAGGGGGAGAACAAGCACGCCAGGACCTCCAGCCACTGTGAATGAACTGCAGACACGTGCGCCACCTTGTACATCTGCTTTACATGGGTCCTGGGGAGTTGGACCTGGGACCTTCGGCTTTGTAGGCAAGTACCTTAACCACTAAGCAAACTCTCCAGCCCAGAAATTATTTTCAATTTAAGTAAACAGAGATCAGAAGTAGAAGTTGAGTGTGCAACAGAGTAAAATTAGAGGAACCTTCCCTCCTATTCCCTTGCTATCCTTCTTTTTCCTTACCAGTGTGCCGGGGGAGGTTGGCTTCTATGGCAGGCACGAGGGCAGGCACCTTCCTCCTCTGCCTCCTAGATGGGCAGCATGGGCAGGTGGTGAATGCTAGTGATTCATGGCAAATAATTTATGTCCTTGGCTCAGCCCTTCCTCCCAGAGGTTTCTCAGGACTACTTTTTCCTTCAAATGAAGGGGTTCTTGCACAGAGTTCTCCTGTGATATTAGCGCTTCTTGTGCTAATGGGACTGCCACTCAATTCTCTTGTCCTTTGAGTCTGGTGGAACAGGTGCGGTGTCCTGTTCTTCCTCATCTTGGGTGGAGGGCTGCATTATTCTATTTCATTTCCTTGACTCTGGAAGATCATTTTATACACGAGTCTCTCCTTGAGTCATTTTAGTTAGATCTTTTTGAATAGCAACATATGAAATTTTGATCATATCAAATTTGCCTTTTCTTTTTCTTTGCGAGGCTGTGCAACTTGTATCGTATCCAGGAATGCTTCCTAACACAAGAACAAAGGAAGATTTTTCTCCCGTGATTTCTTACAGAGCTTTTAAATATTTTATATTTAAGAATATAACCTTGTTTCAGTTAATCTCCTATAAGGTACTGAGGTATACATTGAGGTTAATTTTTGCATGTCTGATTACTTCAGCTGCATTTGTTGAAACACTGGAATTTATCGTATGATTATCATTGAAAGATAGTTTTAAGTGGGCAACCTTACCACAATTCCTGTTGTTCTTGTCTGCCCTTTGTTCAAGTTTGTGTGTGTGCATGTGTATATACATACATATGAAACATTTACATATACTGTTAAGGAAAATATATCGTCACCATTCTTTTTTTTCTTTTCTTTTCTTTTCTTTTCTTTTCTTTTTTTTTTGGCTTTTCAAGGTAGGGTCTCACTCTAGCCCAGGCTGACCTGGAATTCACTATGGAGTCTCAGGGTGGCCTCGAACTCATGGTGATCCTCCTATCTCTGCCTCCCGAGTGCTGGAATTAAAGGCGTGCGCCACCACACCCGGCTTCGTCACCATTCTTATTCGCTTAAATGATGTTGACTATTAAACTGTCACTGGCAAGGAAGCTGACTGCTACATTGTCCCAAGAACTCCTTTTCTCCAAGAAGCCCAATCACCACATGCATCTCACCAGATGCAGGGGAATCCACTTCATTGATTAGGTTAGCCACACTTTGAGGGACAGTCAAGACTCCATCTTGCACTCCCTGAGAATACTCCCTGTCTCAGAGAGTGCTGTTGGACAAAACAGCTGAAACAACTTGTGTGTGATCCTGGACTTCTGGACACATGAAGCTTTAAACAACTTCATCTCTGTGTTGATGCAAAGTAACTTTACTAAGTGATCAATTCGGGGTTGCTGAAATATGATACCAGAGGTATTATTAAAAAGCTTATTCAAGCTGTCTGTGGTCTGGCTCGGGTCACGGCGACATGGCCAAGCGCACCAAGAAGGTCGGCGTCGTAAGTACGGGACCGCTATGGTGCCTCCCTCCAGAAAATGGTGAAGAAAATTGAAATCAGCCAGCACGCCAGTACACTTGCTCCTTCTGTGGCAAAACCAAGATGAAGCGACGGGCTGTGGGCATCTGGCACTGTGGTTCCTGCGTGAAAACAGTGGCCAGCGGGGCCTGGACCTACAACACGACTTCTGCTGTCACAGTCTCCTCTGCCGTCAGAAGACTGAAGGAACTGAAGGAGCAACAGAAGCCCTATCATTTGAGACATCCCTAGCCTGCAATAAATGGGTTAATTTATGTAACAATAAAAAAAAAGTTTATTCAAGAATTTGTAGGTTGTAACCATCAACTTCTTATGAGACACACAAAAGGACTTTCAAATGATTTCTGAAAATCTATTGATGTTTCTTGAATGTTTTATTTCTCATAGATGTGCAATGTGTTTAAAATTATATTTCTTCTAACATTGTATTTCTTGATGAAAACATTTTTTGAAAATGTCTCTTTTCCCTTTGGGGTCTTAATATTTCATAAGGTTTACAAGTGAAAAATTGACAGTATTCAGCATCAAAAATACCAGCAAAAGGTCTGGGGAGGAGGCTTAGCAGTTAAGGTTCTTGCCTGCAAAGCCTAAGGATCCAGGTTCAATTGCCCAGTCCCCGCATAAGCCAGGTGCAAAAGGTGGCCCATGCATTTGGAGTTCGTTTGCAGTGGCTGGAGACCTTGGCACACCTGTCCTCTCTTTTCCATCTGCCTCTCTTTCTCTACCTCTCTCATAAGTAAATAAATCAATAAAGATTTAAATACCAGACTCTCTGCCTATTTCTCTCTCCCTCAAATAAATAAATAAAATATTTTAAAGGGATGGAGAGATGGTTTAGTTGTTAAGGTGCTTGACTGCAAAGACTAAGGACCCAGATTCGATTCCCCAGTACCCACCTAAGTCAGATACACAAGGTGGTGCATGTGTCTGGAGTTCATTTGTTACCATGGCTAGAGGCCCTAAAGTACTATTCTCTCTCTCTCTCTCCCTCTCTCTCTCTCTCTGTCTGTCTCTGTCTCTCTCTGTGTGTCTGTCTGTCTCTCTCTTATCTGCCTCTTTCTCTCAAATAAATAAATAAATACAAAACAAAGTTTTTTTTAAAATATCAGCAAAAAAGAAAATAAATTAGGGGACAACTTCATGAAAAGCAATGTATAACAGATATGCAGGCTTTAACATTCCTTCTTTTATAAGGAAAAATATTCTTCAGTACTTTTAATCACATGTTACATGCATCTGAATTTGAAAAGAACATTATTTTAATGTAATATTAAATAAAAACTTCATAAAACAATGGAAGTAAAAACTATAACTGAGTGCTGGGGATACAGATAAGTGGTGGAGTGTGTGCTTAGCATGTGTGAACTCTGAGGTTGATCTCTATCAATAATGAAAGGAAGACAGAAAAAGAGAGAGAGAAGGAAGGAAGAAAAAATGAAGGAAGAAAAAGAAAGAATAAAAGCAGAAAATCAGTGAGGAAGGAAGCAGAGAAAGAATTCTACTTGCTTATAAAAATTATAGCAGCAGCTCACATAAATTCTCTGTTTTATCTTTAAAAACAAAGCGAAAACAGGCTTTCTACTCCTCCCCAGATAAACTTCTCTGGTCACAAATTACCAGTGATGACATCTAGCTACTAGGTAACCATGCATAGTAATCTGCCACCTGCTTTTACATCTTCTTCAAGAACAAACTACCTGTCGATTGGAACCTTTTCCGTGAAAGAATCCCCTTAACACAAAAGATGCACCCTCATCATAAGTGACATGAGTGCGATGATGTTTCTAATAACAATAAAACAAATTCAGGGGCCGTAGTGATGGCTTAGCAGCTAGGGCACTTGCCAGCAAAGCCAAAGGACAAAGGTTCGATTCCCCAGTACCCACGTAAGCCAGATGCACTAGGTGGCACATGTGTCTGGAGTTTGTCTGCAGTGGCTGGAGCCCTGGTCGCACCCATTTTCTCTCTATATCTGCTTCTTCTTTTTTTTTTTTTTTTTTTTTTGCTCTTTCAAATAAACAAATAAAATCAAAAAAAAAAAAAAAACAACTTCATGCTATGCTTACAGGATCACAGAATGTGATCGGTCCCTGTGTGGTGTACAAGGAAGCAAGAGGAAATAGGGTTGCGAAGAAGCTAAGATTGACAAATCTGACTCTACTTTGTGATTAGGATAATACATACTTATCACATGCAAACCTGTGTGGCCCAGTTAACACATTCCCATTGTGAATGAATCTGTATAATTGTGTGGCATAAAGTTTCACTGTGGAGGTTGGATTAGAGTGGTAAAATGAAAGGGTCAGAGAGAATGGAAGTGCCTAAAAGAAAACAAGCTAATAAGAAGAGAGAATTCTACAGACATGGATTTGGTAAGGCTTTTATCTATAAGAAAAAAAGTGAACATAAAACATTAGTCAACACAATCCCAAAACATTATTCTTTTTATTTTTTTACTTTCCATTTCCATTTATTTTATTTTTTTTACCTTGTCCTTTAAAAATTATTTGGTGTGTGTGTGTGTGTGTGTGCACGCGCCGCGTGCATGTGCACACGTGGGCACTGTAGGGTCTTTTGTCACTGCAAACAACCGCCTGCCCGGCTTTCCATAAGTGCCTGGAGAATGGACACAGGCTTGGCAAGAGCGGCCCTTTGCCCACGGAGCCATCTACCCAGCTCCTAAGTATCTTTTTATACATCTCACTTTAGCACACGAAGATATGACCTATGTATACCAACTTCAAAACTCACTTATAAATACACAAAATAGGGCTGGAGGAATGGCTTAGTGCTTAAGGCATTTGCCTGCAAAGCCAAAGGACCTCAGTTCGATTCCCCAGGACCCACGTAAGCCAGATGCACAGGGTGGTGCACGCGTCTGGAGTTTGTTTGCATTGGCCAGAGGCCCTGGCGCACCCATTCCCTCTCTCTCTCTCTCTCTCTCTCTCTCTCTCTCTCTGTCTGCCTCTTTGCCTCTCTTGCTCTCTCAAATAAATAAATAAATAAAATTAAAAATTAAAAAAATACTCAAAATGTAAAGTACCACAGAAAACATTTTTAAGTTAAAATGTGTAGAATTTATATATAATCGTGAGGTGATTCTTTAGGGCCTAAATTATGTGATTTTTATTTTGTGGGATTTTCAAGGTATTACAGAAGGTCCATAAGAGGTTACCAAAACAAAACATCAGGAGGGACACCAGTAAACTTTTGAAGTGCCCTTTGAATGAACCATGCATCATGTTCAAATTCTGACCCAGCATTTTAGTTAAACTTCACAAAAATTCTGGGAAATAGGTAATAAACTTTGCATGCAAAAATTAAAGAATTTAACAGTAAGTGAAGTAACTATAAAAATTATTAATCGACTATGTAAATATATTTAAATAATTATAGTGAATTGATATTTTTGAGAAATAACATTTGGAGTCATTACGTAATTTCCTTAAAGATGATGAGTAAATTTCTAGCTCTCTGACTAAAATCTGTTTAATTTATTGAAAGAGACACTTGCCCTTCAACATTCCAAGTTTTATTAATATAACAATTTATTGTGTGTGCCAGGTTCTCACGCTACTGCAAACAAATGTTATCCAGGTTTACATGGTTAGCTGAGGAATTGAGCCCAGAATTGAATAAAAGTTTATTAATAAAGGGCTTGAGATATGACTCAGCAGTTAAGGCACTTGCTTGCAAAGCCTAATAACCTGGGTTTGATCCCCCAGTACCCATGTAAAGCCAGATGCACAAAATCGTACATATATCTGGAGTTCATTTTGCAGAGGCTGCAGGCCTTGGCACACCCATTATCTTCCCCCCTCTCTCTCTACTTCCTATCTCTCTCTGCTTACAAATAAATAAATAAACAAATAAATAACAGGCCTTGGCACACCCATTCTCTTTCCTTCTCTCTCTCTCTACTATCTCTCTCTGCTTACAAATAAATAACTAATAAGTAAATAATATATTAGTAAAAAGTTTAATGAGGGCTGGAGGGATAGCTACGTGGTTAAAGGTGTTTACAAGGCCTGATGGCCCAGTTTTGATTCTCTAGCACTCATGTGAAGCTAGATCCACAAAGTGGTGCATGAGTCCACAGTTCAGCTGCAGTGGCAAGAGGCCCTGGTGCAACCATTCCCTCTTTCTCAAATAGTAAATAAATAAACACTTTTTTGAATAGAGTTTAGTTAGCTGTGTGTGGTGGTGCATGCCTTTAATCCCAGTACTCAGGAGGCAGAGGTAGGATGCTTGCTGAGAGTTCAAGGCCACCCTGAGACTACATAGTGAATTCCAGGTCAGCCTGGGCTAGATCAAGACCCTATCTCAGAGAAAAAAAAAAAAAACATGTAAAAAGTTTAACTCATAGAGAGTGTCTCGCTTTCTTTTCCTGGTATTAACTTCCCTGTCACACTTGGTGGTGACCTCAATCTTTAGTTGCACGCTCATGTTTGCTAGTACATATCTCATATACAACATTGCTTGAGGTTTTTTTGTTTTTTTTTTTGTTTGTTTGTTTGTTTTGGTTTTTTGAGGTAGGGTCTCACTCTAGCCCAGGCTGACCTGGAATTCACTATGGAGTCTCAGGGTGGCCTCGAACTCACGGCGATCCTCCTACCTCTGCCTCCCGAGTGCTGGGATTAAAGACGTGTGCCACCACGCCTGGCTTTGCTTGAGGTTTTAATGTCCCTCTAGTAACCATGGCCTTCCAACTAAATTATAAATTTCATGTTTAAACTTTTAAAAAATGCTCATTTATTTATTAGTGAAAGAGAGAGAGAGAGAGAGAATGGGCACACCAGGGCCTCCAGCCACTCTAAACGAATGAACTCCAGATGCATGTGCTACCTTGTGCATCTGGCTTAGGAGGGTCCAGGGCAATCAGTGGGGTCCTTTAGGCTCCACAGGTAAACACTTTAGCCTCTAAGCCATATCTCTAATCCTTTTTGGTTTTCTAATTGTACTTAAATTTAGGCAAGATATTCTAGATATGTCAGATCAAAAGGGATCCACAAATTTTCAGAAACCTCATGCAAAATTTCTAGTTTCTGCAGGGTTGTAAATATTTTTCTAAGGAGGGCAGTATCTTTTATAAACTTCCTAAAAGTAGACTGGGGGATGGCTCAGTGGGTAAGAGTGTTTGCCACTCAAACATGAAAACCTGAGTAAGATCCCTAGCACCGATGTCAAAAGACAGAGCAGGTGAGAAGGTGAGGACATAAGGAGGGGGAAGCTCCAGGCTCAGAGAGAGGCTCTATCTCAAGGAGACAAAGTAGAAGAGTGATAGAGGAGGAACCCTAAAGTTCTGTGGCCCTTCTCTTCTACTCATGTGTGCATGGGGTGCACACACCTGAACACACCTGAACACACACATTGCATATCTACTACATGCACACCAAAAATATCAATAATTAATTTAAAACTTCTTCACCCTTGCTCATGTTCACATGGTGTGCACACACACCTGAACATACATGATGTGCATATATCGCATACCTACCCCCTACACACCAAAAATACTAATTAATTAATTTAAAACTTCTTAACAGTCTCCAGTGACTCAACTAAGTTTCAGGACTATTAAACCAAATGCTGCATAAGAACAAAATTAATTTATATCTTTGATATTTATGAACATATTTCAAATCTAAGATAAGTTACATACATATATACATATATATATATACATATATTATTATCATTAATTATGAAGACAAGTTCTTTAGGATTATAATCACAATGTTGTCAAAATATTTTTGTTACATTGGCTTCTCAAATATTTATTATAATGTAGATCTACTTCATTTACATTAATCTAATACAGAGTAAATGTTATTATATGAGGAGTCTTTAATAAACAATAATGCCAGACTTTAAATCCACTCAGCTGAAATAAAAATTCAACAAGATTAAATAATTAAAAGTGTGAGCACGAAACCAAGACCTAGGTATGTCTACTTGCTTTGAATTACAGGAAGATAATAATGGTAACAGCTCTATCATTTGAACTTCTAAAATAATAGAAAAATACAAGTTTCCATAGCAAATATATAAGAAAAATCATGGAAAATAAATGTGCATACAAAATATATCTTATTTATTCTGAAATTGGATTCCATAATGTATCCCAACCTGGACTCTGACTTCTAAATGTGAAATTACAATTGTATGCCTCAAAGCCCAATTTCTAGTCTGATAAATTTACAAAGTGTGTGTTTGTGTGTGTGTGTGTGTGTTTGTGTTATTTCTTTACTTCTCAGCATGACTCTTTGTCATTATTATACCAGTTTTACAAAGACACCAAAATTCAGAGAAGTTAAATGATTTTTATGAAGTAACTCAGAAGATAGACAAGGTTGGACATCACCTACAGGTTTCAAAATTCAGAGATTTTAACCAAGCATGTATAATAAGTCAGTTTCACAAATATACCCCTATGTATGTGCATATACATATATATGTATGATCACTATATTACTAGAATATCAAATATATTACTAGATATCTAGTAAATAAAATAATACATAGTGAAAATAAGATATTTATATGTATGAATGTTTCTATTTTCATTACTATTTTAACTAATAAAATGCATATACATTTTTCTAATGTTTAAGTTTTACTTGAAGATATAACATTCCTATATATGATCAAAGAGTTTTAACTGTCATAGTAAATTTAGATAAATTTATGAGTCCGACTCCCCTGGGTGTTCATGGAGCTTACTCTTGCTGCTTGCTCTGAGCTCATGTCACAGGATGTGACACCCTGCTCTCTGTCTTTGCCATGTTTTCCCTACCATGGTGAGACTTCCCTTGGAAACTGTAAGCTGAAATAAACCCTTTCTTCCCATCAGCTGTTCCTGGTTGGGTGTCTTGTCTCAGCGATGAGAAAGTAACTGCCACACCTACGTTCCTGGTAAAGAAATGATTCAGTAAGAACCTGGCCATTGCAACGTAAATCCACACCTGGTCTCTCAATTGCTTCTTTGCCTTATCTGAAACATTTAAGAAGTTCTCCCTAGGTTTAGAAGAAGCGTTAACTACGAAGTACAAATGAAAGTCCTTTGGGAAAGGTTTTGGTTTTATAGGATGTTTTCAAGAAAAACAAGACCAAGTAGCTCTGGAAGTTTAAGATTGTGTTTCTGTGACGTCACAGAAACAAAAACAATGCCTGCATCCTTGAAGAAAAAGCTAGTTAGCTTTGCTAGTAGTGCCCTGTGAGATTGAGGGTAGTCTGGGTGCTGGATTCCTTAGCGGATGTCCACCTTCTGTGTGCGTGGCACCCACCTGCATGCTCCACATCATCCCATGAGACTGGGGAGGAGGTGCACTGATGCCACGGGAGCTCTTTCACTTGTCTTACCATGAAGTCTTCTGTTGCAGGTGAAGAGCACCGAGAGTACCCATGCGTTCTGCCAGCAGCAATAAGATCCCAGGCTGCATAGCTTAAATGCAAAACAGAGCTCAAATTCAAGCCAGTTCTTGACAGAAAGACTGAGGAACTGGCAACATCACTTTTACGGAAACAAACTATTTCTGTAAACAATTATTACTGTATAAGTAAATCACAAGAAGTAAAAAACAAACAAACCAATAACATAGAAACAGTGATATCATGTACAAAGTGTTTTTAATATAGGTATTGAAATTGAACCTTGTGGATTCCCTAGTTGCAAGTAAACTTAACAAAAATTAAAAAGTTAATAGAACCAGATCTAATTAATAGGACGTTTTATTAACAAATCTACAGAGTTGTTACAGTGGGTTGGTGAAATGCCATTTTAATTTCATTTATTGGTAATGAAGTTCTCAGCATTTAGTGACTCACCTCACCCACAGATAATCCCCTTTACTAATGGTCTCTAAACAATTTGACAGATACTGTTAGCCTACTGACAGTTTTTTTCTATAAACAACAGGTGGAAGGGAGAGTTGAATGACTGAAGCAAGTGGTTCCTTGCATTTGTGTTTTACACGATAGATGGATAAAGAAAACTACTATTAGGCTGGAGAGATGGCTTACTGGTTAAGGTGCATACCTGTGAAGCCTAAGGATCCAGGTTCAATTCTCTAGGTCCCACATAAACCAAATGCACTCGGTGATACATGCATCTGGAGTTTATTTGCAGTGGCTAGAGGCTCTGGCAAGCCCATTCTTCTCTCTCTCTCTCTCTCTCTCTCTCTCTCTCTCTCTCTCTGTCTCTAATAAATAAATAAAAATAAATCTTAAAAAGAAAACTGCTATCATAATTGAATTGGGAAATTACAAGATTAATCTATAAATTGCTATCAACTAATTGCAATACTGTCTGAAAATATGTGCCATATGACGAACATGTTATCTACACTGGCATTTAAGTTATTATACAAATCCAAGGTCTGCAAGAATGGACATATACACAACCTGTCATTGTTAAGCTTTCAAGTGTTATTTAAGAAAAACAGAAATATACAGCATATTTTTAGTTTCATCCTACCCCAAAAGTGATACAACTCTAGACAGTTCATGAAAACTGTTTGACAAAGAGCAAATAAAAAAGTGAAGAAAATTCTCATTTCTTGTGATTAGAAATATGGATTAAAACCACACTGTGATATCAATCCATGCTCACTGGAAAGATTAATGTGCAAAAGGATACTGGTGAGCTTATGGAGCAAGGAAGATATTTATTCATTATTAGGGAAAATGTTGTTTGGGAAAAAATAGTTGGGCATTATCTAATGGTGAATATATGCATTCCAAATTATTAGCAATTTCATTGCTAAGTGAAAAATGCTATCTTGGACCAGAGTGATAGCAATGAAGTTTATTCCATGTAACTAGATTTTGGATATACACAAAGGTAGAAACAATAAAAATTTCATGATTAATTTAATATGAGGGAAAGAAGTACAAAGCACAATTCTGAGATTTGGGGCTTGAGCAACTGGATGTTATGTTCAGCTGAGATAGTGAGGATGGCAGGCTGATTGGGGAAGACATGATGAATTTGAGATGCTGATTGGTCAAGTAGCGTTGCTCTATAAGCTGTTAGATATGAACGTGCGAAATTTAGAAGAGAGAGCTAAGCTGGAATTGGAAATCTGCAGTTGTAGAGATGAGTTGAAAGTTATAAAACTAGAGAGGTCAGCAAAAAAGTCAATGCAGGCAGAGACAGGGAGTTATAAAACTGCTGGGGGAATGGTTCAGTGGTTTAAGGAACTTGCTTGAAAAGCCTACTGGCCTGGATGTGATTTCCCAGTACCCACATAAAACCAGACGTACAAAGTGGCAGATGCATCTGAATCTTGGCTCTGCCACATCCATACTCTCAGTCTTTTCTCTCTTTCTCTCTCAAAAATTAATAAATAAAAAGAATTAAAATAATTCCTGATTACATTCATAGCTAATGTTCAAAAGTATGATGAGTAAGACATCTCAGTCACTTTCCAACTAATTTCCCACACTTTCCTGGCACCTATAGATCACCCTGTAGAGCCCTATGTTTTCTGGGTACAACTTAAGGCTCTTTGGCCAACTAACTGCCTTTATTTTATTGAGCTTCATCATTTAGCAATCTTTCTCAACACTTGCCTTACCAGAAACGTCCACATTTTTCTGTCCAAATTACTCTCAAATCTGCACACATCCTTTAATTTTAAACAGGCATTTGTTCAGAGTGTTTAAGTGGAATTGTCCCAATATATTTCCATTTCCATTGGGGAGAAAATAGCTGCTCAAGTTTGAATTTTCATACATAATTTTATAATTACATAGTGAGAAATAAATGAAATAAGATAAAAAAGACCGCAACATTTTATTCAGAACACCATTCAAAATATTCATGGCTTTTGTGAGTTTATAAAGCTTACCAGTGTCAGTGTTAGAGCTTGGGAGATGGCTCAGAAGTTAAGGGTTTACTGGGAAAACTTGCCAGCCTAGATTCAATTCCCAAGCCGCCCACATAACACCAGGGAAGATTCATTTTCTGTGGCTAATGTTTCAGGTGCACACACACACACACACACACACACACACTTATGCACACACCAAAATAAGTAAATATTAAAGAAAAGAATCACAGTGTTATTTTGCCTCTATAAATACAGTTACACAACAAAAGAACTATATTCTTCTCTTAAAAGTCTTCTTTTTTAGATTTTTTTTTCTTTTTCAAGTAAAGTCTCACGAGCTCAGGCTGACCTAGAATTCACTATGTTGTCTCAGGGTGGCCCCGAACTCACGACAATCCTCCTACCTCTGGCTCCTGAGTGCTGGGATTAAAGGTGTGTGGCACCACGCCTGGCATTTTTAAATTTTTATTCATTTATTTGCAAGCCGAGAGAGAGAGAGGAGAGGGGGGAGAGAGAAGGGGGGAGAAAGGAGAGAGGGAGGACCGAGGAGAGGAGAGGAGAGAGGAGGGGAGGGGAAGGGAGGGAAGAGGAGGGGAGAGGACAGCAACGGAGAGGAGAGGAGAGGAGAGGAGAGGAGAGGAGAGGAGAGGAGAGGAGAGGAGAGGAGAGGAGAGGAGAGGAGAGGAGAAGCACCTTAACTGTTGAGTCATCTCTCCAGCCCTAGAATTATATTCTTATGTATATTAGTAAAATAGCCTTAAAGATAAACACTGTATGAAAGGAAGTGACCATTCTATTTCTCTTTGGTTTTCCATTCCTCCATACTGAACATAATACAGTTTGCTACATTCTTCTCTATAGGTTAGAAAAACAAGGCAAATACATTGAGGTAGAAAAATAAGTAACCTATATTCACTTACTTAAGCCCACATCCAGGAGTAGGCCTAGACAGAGAAAGAGTTTTTATTTGCCCTGTTTGTTTGTTTTTTGGGTTTTTTTATGTTTTTGTTTTTGTTGTTGTTGTTGTTGCTTTTCCACAACGGGTAGCTTTTTCACCTAGCTGGGACTGGCAGAATTGTGGCTAACTAGGAAATGTGTAGAGTCCCAGGAAGAAAAAGGTAGCATAAGCAGAATTTAATTGAAGATGATCTATTAGTAGAAGTATGGTTAATGTGCAGAAAGCCTACAATGGATAGAGAGCTCTGCAGGAAGTTCGAGACAATGGGGATTAACAGCAATCCCAAGTATAAGGAATCAAAGCAAAGACTACTGGACATTTGGTAAACACCAGCGTGGTGGCCAAAAGCTGACTTTTAAGAGTTTGTCTTTAAAAGCAGGACATTGTTGGGAAGGAAAGGGAATCATATAAGTAGGTCTTTCTTCCTCACTCTTCAATCCCTGGCTTGTGTGCCTCATTACTTGGTCCTGTGTAAGCCGCAGGAGAAAAGAAGGAGAGAGGACAGAGCATGAAATCAACCTCTGTGGGACCAGAGCAGAGCAGAGAAGGGCAGAGAACGGTGCTAGCATGACATGCATCCTCCCAGTTCATGGATGTTTTCAGCTTCCGAGTACTTCATACTCTAATGTCCATCCTACATAGGTATACTGGATGCACTTTGTCCTGTACAACCCAGAAAATGTCGAAGTCAATTTGCTTTTAAAAGTGTTATTTATTTGAGTGTGTGTATGAGTGTATGTACGTATATGTGCACATGGGCACACGTGTGCTACAGCACACCTGTGGAGGGCAGGGGAGAACCTTGAGGTGTCTGTGCTCCACTTTCTGTGAGACAGGATTTCCTACGACTGTAAATGAGCCAGTCCTGGCTCTGCCTCCCATTATTGTAGGCATGCTGAGGTCACAGACGTGTGCACCACTTTGCGTCCAGCTTTACATGGGTGTTGGTGAGTTGATCCTGGGCCAGCAGGTTTTGCAACAAAATACTGAGTAACTTCCCAGCCCCTACTTTAACCCTTTGCCTCTCTCAGGTTCCCCTTGCTATATACCTCCCCTCACCTCCCATCCACCAAGAGGAGCCCTCCCTTGGACCTTGCTGTTCAAATATGAATGAGTCTAAAATCCACATCCCTAGTCACCTCCTTTACTGGACTCTTATTTCAGGCCACTACTCACTTGCTACAACCATTCTAGAGCCAGAAATTAGATACCCAGGGGACAGCCACTAGTCCCCAGAGGTACTAGACACTGTAGTACTAAACTTACCTAATGGCCTTTTCTGTTTATTCTCATGGAAATATATCAAGGGCCTTTGCTCATTAACATGTTTTAAGAATTAGCCCCATATAGCTCAAGGACTTCAATGTAAATCCTAAAACTGTAAGAAGTTTAGAGGAAATCAACGTACAAGAAAGTTTACAGCATCAAGGAAAAGACAAAACAAAGACCCCTTAGGCTGGATGCAGAAATATGACTCATGACAGGGCAAGTTGATAAATCATACTTCATAAAACTCTTTCTTCTTCAAGACTGTTAAGAGTTGAAAAGTCAAACTATAGCTGTATAGAAAGCAACTGCAAACAAAATAATTTCAAAAGGACTAGAATCTAGACGACATAAGATGTCCTCAAAACTCAGATAGTAAACTGATAAAAACAATTTAAAAAGCCATGGAGGCTCACATGTTTAATCCCAGCACTTGAGAGGCAGAGGTAAGATGATCGCTGTGAGTTCGAGACCACCCGTGACTACATAGTGAGTTCCAGGTCAGCCTGGAGTAGAGTGAGGCCCTCCCTCAAAAAAAAAAAAAAAAAAAAAAAGAGAAAACATGCACTGGAGACACAAGAGAACATTTCATTAAAGATGGCACATAGGGTAGTGCTTGATGGAAGGGGAAGGGTAGTTGGGGGGGACACAAAACTAAACCCAAATTGAACTCGTACCACAGAACCTATATCCTGGAAGTTAGACTAAAAGATGAAACCCTCAAGAGGAACTTAGAGGGAGCACCTGAATCGACGGGCCCTGAAGAAGGTGAGATGAAGCGTAACCTTAAATTTCTCCTGTTACTCTCTCTCTCTCTTTTTTTTTTTTTTTTTCCTGTCTTTCTTTTTTCTTTTCCCTTGGCACTGGCCTGTAATTCCCTGCACCAGTTAACATCCACAATGAACTGTTGATCAGAGAGACCTAGATCTCCCAAAACAAGACAGACTTCTGTCAGAGCACTTGATTACCCACCAGAGGTTAAAGGTAAGACCCTACTGCTGAAGACATCATACACTATCAGCATGGACCATGGAGGGACCTGATTGGAATCCAGAAGAGAGCCAGTCCCCAGACAATTAGCCCATCCAGTGCTGAAAGCACTACATGAGCTTCCAAGGGAAAATGGTCAACATCTGTCTGAGCAAATGAAAGTCTAAGCTACTCAGAAGCAAAACAACCTAAAGTGATGCTCATGCATGTGCAATAGTGGCACACAGCCATGGTGGTTAACTAGCTGCTCTCAGATTGGCTAACGAATCTGCTCAGTGGAAAGGAACCCACATCTGGAACTGGGAAACTAGTCAGAATCCTATCCAGATAACAATTTTACTCTCCAATGTCAAGCTCCCACAAATCTTGAGCTAAAAGAGGGTCTACAGCCCTGAAATTCTCTTTAAATTAATAATGGTTATCCCATTTAACCAGTGCTGACTTCACTCTCCATTGGAGATTTTGCGTCTCTTTTTCAGATGGAAGCTGGACCTGAGGAGATAAATGACCTAGTGCCCTCCATGCTGGCCCCAAATGAAACCACAGAGGAAATAGGGAAATGAGCAAGAGTGCTGCTTTCTTGGTGAACCAGATACCAGCACAAGGGTGAAGGAGATAGACACTGAGGACACTCAACACCTACCAAAACATAGATCCAGAGGCTCCTAAGTGCCCATCACTGAAGTAGACTTAAAATGCACCCAACATGGCTCAGGGAATTTTGCGGAAGAAGGGGCAGAAAAATTGTTAGAGCCACAGGTTGGGACATTATGCATAGAGACATTGCTTCTCCCCTATAACAGACTGCTGCCTCATAATTCATGACCCACAATCCCCATGGGGTTGACCTGCATCCCCAGTGAGGAGGGCCTCTTCAGAAAAGGGGAAGGGATGAAGGAAAGGATGGTACCAACATGTGTTGTTTATATACTAAGTATTCCATACCTAATAAAAATAAATTAAAAAAAAGAAATATCATTTTGAGGAATCTGTAGAAATGGCTCAGTGGCTAAAGGCTCTTGTTTACAAAGCCTGCTGGCCTAGGGTTCAATTCCCAGAGCCCATGTAAAGCCAGATGCACAGCCTGCTGCACAATCTGTATTTCTGTAGTAATGAGACCCTGTTGTGCAAATCCACACACACACACAAATATTTAAAAATAAGTAAATAAAATGTGACTTGTTTACTTAAGAATAATATGGCACATAGAAGGCAAATAAGGACACAGAAAGATGCTGGACATCAATCAGCATGAAGGGAATTAAAATAAACATGGCAATTATCAGGCCAGGCGTGGTGGCGCATGCCTTCAATCCCAGCACTTGGGAGGCAGAGGTAGGAGCATCGCCGTGAGTTCTAGGCTAGACTGAGACTCCATAGTGAATTCCAGGACAGCCTGAGCTATAGTGAAACCCTACAACAAAAAACCAACAACAAACAGACAAACAAACAAACAAACAAAAAGGCAATTATCTTTACAAGCCTATTAGAATGGCTAATATTTAGAAAGAAAAAATAAAGTAACACCAGCAGGCTATCATGTGAAATGTATGACTCATACATTGCTAGCATAAATGTTCATTCATTCTGGAAAATATTTTGATGGGTCAATAAAAACAGCATGAATGGGGACAGCCAGAGAGATTGTTCAGCCGTTAAGGTGCTTGCTTTCAAAGCCCAATGACTGGATTCAGTTCCCCAGAACCCACATAAAGCCAGATACACAAAGTAGCGCATGCACTTAGAGCTTGCTTGAAGTGGCGGTTGCTCTGGGGCACCCATTCTCACTGTCTGTCTCTCTCCTTGCAAATAAATTAATAAAAACGTAAAAGAAAAAAATCCATGAAGGTAGGAGGGGGACTAGGTGGGAGGAAGAAGGGGTTCAGTGAGAGTAGAAGAGGGTAAGAGAGGGCAATGGGGTGAATATGACCAAAATATTATATCTGTGTATGAAATCATAAAGATATAAATTAAATACCAATGTTAAATGTTCTACAAATCTACACATAACAAAATGAGAGCTTTGTATTGTAACTGAAAGAACCAAATTTATTATTTTAGTTGAATGGATTCAAGGGATCATATCAATAATATGTGATAACAGAGGATAAATGAAGCAATATAAAAAAATTTTAATATAGTATAATGCCCTATAGAAGGGCATAGCCCTGAATTTATAGAGACTAACTTCTAGAATTTTCCTATCCAGAAGTGGGGAAACTGCTTCTAGGAGCAGAATCTGAGAAATCGACTAATCCTTATTATTCTGCTACACAAGGTGGGCAAACTGCTTTTAGCAGCAGCCTGAGGAAAAAGAAACGGAAGAGAAATTTAGTTTAAGCCGTTGGTTAACCCGCTGTATCTGCTGTAACTGCTATTCTGAACTGCCTCCAGCCGTACTTTCTTATGCATACAGGTACTCCTTGGCATTTTTATTGAACAGCCAAAAGCTAGTCGCATGTGAACAAATGGTACATTATAAGAGCAAAGGATAAGGAACTTTTGACTTTAGATAATCTTTAAATGTCTGTCTGTTAAAGGAGGGGATTTAGGGATATGATCCACTGGACTCTGCTGATCTGACACAGACACACACTCTGATCACAAGAGAAACCATTCAGCCCACCTGTTGCCTTCAACAGATCTGCGGGATCATAGTTACTGACCTTTGAAGTTGTAAGTGAGGAATTTAGTATCTCACAGAAATAATCTCAGAAAAGTTATTTGTAATGCCTATAAGAAATATGCCCACAGTTCTTTCCTATACCTCATTCCCATATTATACTCCTAGAGTTTATTCCCACGGTCTGTTCTTATAGTTAATTTCTACACTTCACCACTACAATACAAGAGTTAATAAAGCAGATGTAAAATAAATACTTAATGCAAACTTCTCAGCTTAATGAATATTGTCAACTAAGCAATAAATATCAACCATTAAGACATAGAATTTGAGCACAGAACACAAAATATGTATTGACATATGAGCATATTAGTTTAAGAAGCAAAATGATTCTCTACTTAGACTTTTGAGAGCGGAAAAAGCTCTGCACATCTTTTCTATTCCTTAAATTCAGCATACAGTGCTATTGGTTAGCCCAGTGTTGAAGACATTCAAAATGCAGGAACTGAAGCCATAGGCTACATACATAACTTGACTCTCAGTGTGGTATTTATTGCATCACAGGTCCAGGGCTTATGGATTTTAACGTGCCAATGAAGTTATGGAGAAAGAGATGGGGTTGAAATTGCGTTTGCCATGCAGTAGGAAAAACTCATTCAGCACCATTAGGTGCACACTGCTGCAGTCCTTAACACAAGAAATCTTTCCTATGCCCTGTTGCCACCAAAGACAAAGGCCCATGTAATTCCAGCTATAAGAAATATGTGTCTCGCCCTTCTCCGTTCACACATCCGTGACATCAGATGATCAGAAGGAACTGTGAAGAGAAGTCACTCTGAAGTATGACCTTTCATCTATTATTCACAGCAGCTCCAGTCAGTCTTCTGCTTAAGACAGTGTTGCTCTCCATGAGCACGTTATGTGTACAGTTAAAAAAAAAAAAAAACAAAGAGGCATATGCAGTTGGTTTTGCATTGCTATCCCATGCCATTTGACAATGTAATTTTTTGATATATTAGATGAGTACTTCAAGAGTTCTTTATTGGGTCTGGAGATATGGCTCAGTGGATGAAGCACTTGCTACACTGGCATGAAGACCAGAAACTGGATCCACGGAACCCATGTAAATGCCAGGTGGGCTTGGTGGCATGCCTGTGATCTTGGCACTCAGGAGGTGGAAACAAGGATCTCCACAGCAAGCTGGCCAGGGAGACTATCTGGTTCACTGAGCCCTGAGTTCAAGTGAGACTCTTGTCAGTAAGGGGGGAATGAATCAAGGACAACACCTGATGTAAACCTCTGGCCTCCATACACACAGACTTGCACACGCATACACACGCATCCACGCACATACATACACGTCACCACACACATGCACACACTAAGAAAGGAAAATGAAAAAAAAAAAAACCACAATCTTTACATGTAATTTGAGAAAATCCAAGTAGCCTTTATTGGGAAGCATTTTAATAGGTGATTTCTTTTCTAGTTTAAAAAGCATTGGGCCTGGGGTGATGGTCAGCCAAAAAGTCACTTGTTTGCAAAACCTGATGGCCTGGGTTTGACTCCCCAGTGCGTGTGCGTGGGTGCATTCACCTCGGCATGCAGGGAGAGATCGGAGGACGTCTTTTAGGTGCTATGCTCCCCCTTCTTTGATACAGAGTCTCTTACTACCGCCAATGAACTGCCAGACAAGTGAAAGGCAGACTCGGTGGCTCACAAGTTTTGGGTTTTTCTGGCTCTGTCTCCATTGCCATAGACATATTGGGATCAAATATGTGTGAACTAGTGTGTGTCCCGCTTTATGTGAGTGCTGGGGAATTGAGCCTTTTATGTGAGCTCTGGGAAACTGCAAACCCCAGCATATTGAGCCATTTCCTCAATCTCTGAATAGATGAATTTTTAGCCACTTTCAGTGCTTATATATTTTTCTACTTTATGACATTTAATATTTTTCAGAAATAACCATGCAAACCAGATTACAAATATGCATGTTCATCTTGAATAAAATAAAGCCTGTCTCATGAAGTTATATGTGTGTGATAGTGAAATTATCGATATGAAAACATTTAAAATTTACTGAATAGAATTTGAAAATTTAAACTTTTTAAATTTTGATTTCTTAAATTAGTCTTCTTAATGTGGGTGAAGTATGTATTAATAGTTGATAAATCAGTTTTCAGAGGACATGCTTGTTGAATACTTTGAAACATCACCATGGCTTTGGGTCTTGCTCTAAATATGCAGTCAGTTTTTTTCAGCTTCCTCTTTAATAACTCAAAATATGTTTATGTTCAATACCAGCCACTGTGTTTATTGCTAAACTTTTCTGTCATATTTAAAGGAATACATTTATTTTGTTCTTAGAGTTTCCAGGGTAAAAAACAAGTATAGGAAAAAACAATGAACCATTTTCTAACCTAAACATTAGAAAACATAATCTGAGATTCTGAATGGTTTATTCAAATACAAATCCAATAAGTTATGTTGAAAAACCACCAAGCTAAAATTATGGCACATCTTAGCAAAATGTGTGCTCCCTGTCACCTTTCCTGACTGTACAATCGCATTAGCTTTCAGATAATAAATTGTGCTTGAAATCTCTTATGTAATTACAGTGACAATTTAAATAGGATCCAAATGGAGTAAAACCATTCCCACGTATGCATTTTAAAACTAGCCAAGCCAGCCAACACTGTCTTTCAGTAAGTGGCAAACATAGCTGGGTATTTGTCACTTAAATGAAATGCATATTTTGTAGCAATATCTGCATGGGCAAACAAGATTTTTATACGGCAGCAAGAACACTTAGTTCTAGATTTGTGAAGCTTGTGTTACCACATTCTACTCATTTTCAAAATCTCTCCTTCCTTTCACTGCCATAGCCCTATAGTTACACTTTTGTTATGACGTTAGCCATTCCATGAGAAATCACCTTACATGCCTCATCTCTGGTAGATAAGAAGTTATTTGTGGATAGAACTCATGAGTACTTTATTAATTTTTCTTCCAAATCTACTTCCATAGTGATGCTTTGATCAACATGTGCACTTAGCAACTATTTGTTGAGTGGATGAGGATGGTAACTACAGAGCCAACTTAGGATGTATCATAACACAGCTGATGTTTTGATTAGAATACTGACATGAATTTTTCTTCCTATTCTTCCAGTAAGTTAGAGCTGTGGTCCTCAGCACCAGCTCCCAGAATCAGCTAGAAGTGTATTATAAATGATTATATACCATAGATACACTATTAATATACAGAGAAAAGCTATAGAAATATTATCAGCAGTCCCTTTTCTATAAAGCCTTCCTGATGATTCTGTTATAGGCTATTTTGAGAATCACTTGTCTAAAGATTTATGGTTAGCATATAGTGTCTCATTAGCTTTTCACGTTGTAGCTCTTATTGAACACTAAGTAATCTTAGTGCTTAAAATTAAGAGGGGTATTTTGTAGGGGGAAAAAATCATTCTATACCAGATTAAAATGGTCAATCTAGGCTTAGAAGAAGAGTCACTCCCTCCTCCTTAATTCCGTGATTTACAATGGTACTATTGCCCCAATCCTTAAGACACCAGTAATGTTACAAAAAATACTTAACTAGTTTCTCTTGAGACTCTTCAGTAAGACAGTAAATATGTTTATAACTCCTTTCTATCTATCCATAGTCCTCAGAGGCCATTCATACTGAGACATGATCCTAGAAGGACACGACTGTTTTTTTTTTTTTTCAATTTGATTCTCTCCAGGTGAATCAGAGATTCTTGATCTAATTAAAACAAATCATCCCATGAGAGCAGTAGAGGATAGGAGAGGCACTAAGAGGACAGATGGGGGTGACTGGAATTAGGCCAGGAAATCTCTGTGGTAACTTCCTGTCAATCTCAATTTATCCTATCATATTTTTCTCTTCCTTTCCTTCCCCAATTCTAAAGTAACTGCCATGGAGTTACCTGGAAGCAGACGGGGATGGAAATCAGGTTCTAGTGTGCAGAGAGTATAAGAATAGAGGAGTATCCATTAATGCAGGAAAGTAGGAATAAAAAAATGTTCCCTCTAGAAGATTGGGGCAATGGAACTGATATGACTGTGATATATCAAAATCACAGAATGTAACACCAAAACAAAAATAAATCAATACTTCTGTAATAGAAAAACTGTATAAAGCATTCCAAAAATCTCAAAAGAATCTAATCAATAAACTAATAAAAAAATTAAACAATAACCACAAATTTCCTAAATTTGTACAATTTAGGATTAATTAAAAATTAATATTCTTACTAAGCTATAATTTCTATGTTTCAGATTTAGTT
Organism: Dipus sagitta; assembly: GCA_036346955.1. Classification (NCBI taxonomy): domain Eukaryota; kingdom Metazoa; phylum Chordata; class Mammalia; order Rodentia; family Dipodidae; genus Dipus; species Dipus sagitta. The sequence continues at coordinate 7,017,535 of CM070783.1, read as the reverse complement.
AATTTCTGTTTTCGTTTGGTTGTTTAATATAGATAACAGTGTGAGTTAGTAATAAAGTAGCAAAACATATGGTCTAATACGAATAAAAAATTATTCATGGGAGGGGAATTATTCATTCCCTCCTTAGATTTTCTCTTTTTTTTTTTGCCATTCTTGCCTCAAAAAAAAAAAAAAGTATTTTAGCATAGATAACTGACCGCATGCATCCTAGGAGATATTGCAGTTTACTTTACATATATAGCCAAGTACCTGGCACAGAATGCCAAGAACTGTGAGCATATTGAGAGACTTTGCACTGTTAGCAAGCTAACAAGCCACACTGCGGAGTTCCCCGATGCTGTCAGAGGACATAAGCTACCCCAGTCAGGCACGGCATCTAAGGAGCATAGCGTCTAAGGCGATAGGACTAGTGTGAATATGACTATGGATTTTTTGTTTTGTTTTTTGCATTGGTTCTCTAACCCCCAATTTACACAGGTTGATATCGCAGGGACATGTGGTAGCTGCATTTGCAGTAGGTTGCATAAGATGAGAGATATTCCATGCATAATCTCAATGTCTTATAATGGGGCTTAGGCCCAGAATGACATTTCATTTTGATTACTTTGGGCAGCCAGAAAATGTAACTTCTGCCCCAGAATTAGGCATAATTTCCATTTTTTTAAGGCTGCTCACTCTGCAAATATTCCTCAACAAATATCCAGGAGCAAAAAGCTGTGAGTTCCTCCTACAAGGTATACATAAAAACAAACACTTGGAAAAATATAAATATACTGAGAACCTCTTGTTACATAGTAGGTACTTTCTTCCAGATTTTGATTAATTGAAGAAAGTTAATGTAAATTAGTCCAATGATAAAATATTTCATAGTATTATCTAATATTAATTATCTGTATTTTAAAATGATTTTTTTCTCATAAAATCAAGAGATGTTTAATGTGGCCTGTTAATCTAAGAATGAATGCTTATTATCCTGGTCTTAGAATGACTTTATAATTCAATATAAAATATTAATAAAGTACAATAAATTTTGGACCTCCAATACCTGAGAAGTCATGACAGAAATTTCAGGACATCTCTGCCCTGTATGAATGAGAAGACAGCTGAATTATGGCTTCGTGAAAATAACAGTAGAAAGCAGATCTTCAGAACGAGGTGAAGGAAAGAAGGATGGCAGCTTCAGTGAGAACTGGGGGAAAGTTTCATATTACGGGAAACACTTCTAGACCTGCTAATATCTTGATGAAGACTCAAGCATGTTAAAATAGATTACTGCCAGACAAAACGAATGCTAATGTTGGAAGCACAGGGCAAGATCACTACTCAATTATATCAAACAAATGTCCATTGTCTTAAGGAAATGTAAAATTTCACAAGTGTTGCTTAATGTACGTTTATTTGAAATGAAGGAAATTGGCTTCAGGATGTGTCCAACTAAATTCTTCTAAACTACTGGTTTGATTATTCTGTTCCTAATGCTAGTCGCATCCATTTAAATTAATTTTCAAGGGAAAGTCACTCTAAGAACTGACTAGAACCTTCAGCTTGCAGCCCTCAGAGAAACAGAGACTTCAGTTCTGCAACCCTATGGAGTTGAGAACTCCTAAGGCAATATGGATGGAATGTGAAGTAGACTTTCCGCCAGACCTCCAGAAGCAGCCCAAGGAAGCCCACTCTAGACTGTAGTCTTAGGGGACTAGGAGCGGGGAACCCACCAACTTCATGTCCACATTCACTTCTGAACTACTGAATTTTGAAAGAGGATATATACATTAGATAGATGATAGATAAGCAGATAGATTACACAGATGATAGTTAAAGTCACACTCATCTTTCAAAGTTCAGTTTAAATCCCAGAGAGTTTATTTCTCTCTTTCTTTTTTATTTAGGGCTAAAGAAATTTTTATAGTGTTCATGATATTCAAATTCATTTATAGGTATAAGGAATAATATGTTTATAATTGTATTTTCTCATTTACTTCCTTTCTCAATTTAGGTTTGTAGTTCCTTGGGGACATATTATTTTATCCTCCTATATAACCATTTTCTCCCAAGACACTATCTAGCATATTCAAAACGTCTTAGAAGTTTATAATACTTATTTTTTGTAATGATATAAATCAAACCCAAACAAAATCAACACTCAAAGGATATGGAATATGACATGTTAAAACTGAGATGTACGTTAAGTGGTTCCTGAGCTGCCACTGGGTGTCACAGTCCCCAGTCAACAGAAAAAAAAAAATACTTTTCAGTGTTGATTTTATGAATAAAAATGAAAATAGCTTAAACATATTCATGCCTTTGTCGCTGATTAGTGTGAATCTACTAGGCAGACACTCCTTTTGAATTCAGCATGAAGTCTCAGAAATGCTGACAATGAATATTGTTAATCATTCTAAATGAACCCAAGCAGCACATCAACACACATCACAAAACTGAAATTCAAGAACCTAGCATTTATTTTATTTAAGTATTCCAGGGAGAACAAAGGCTAAAACTAATATGTAGAGATAAAAATAAATAATGGCTGGTTACTTTAGTGTGAACTGAAATTCAAAAATAAAAAAGTATTGAAATCATTATATTTTATCTGCTCACATAAAATATCTTGTCTAATCTGTTTAAACATACCAGACAGTAAAAACTTCATCACTATCTTACACAGAAATTTCTAGACCAGAGAACAATTGTGCAGATTACTAAAAGCCAATACATATTTAATATTAATTAAGTGACAGCAAGAGCCTATTATATTAAATATTAACTGTTAGTTTGAAAGCAATTTCTGGTTTATATTTTACTTGGTGACCAGTTATTATAATCCGATTTTTTATTTATTTGAAAGCAGACAGAGAGAGAGAATGAATGGGTGCACCAGGGCCTCTAGCCACTGCAAATAAACTCCAGACATATGCACCACTTGGAGCATCTGGCTTTATATGCTTACTTGCGTTGTTAGACTCTTTAGGCAAGCATCTTAACTGCTTAACCATCTCTCCAGCCCAGTATAATCATTTTTTTTAATTGTGTTACTAGTGATCAGAGAGGTTAAGGAATGGAATTGGTACTAAATCTATAATTCATGATACCAAACTTTTTTTACAAATCAAATACCATACTTATTTTTTGTGACAGGATGAAAACACATCGTTACATTTGTTATATTTTCCTAAATAAAACTAACAGAAAAAATTTCTAAATTATCTGGATTTTTTTTTTTTTTTGGTTTTTTTCAAGTAGGGTTTCACTCTAGCTCAGGCTGACCTGGAATTCACAGTGTAGTCTTAGGGTGGATCCTCCTACCTCTACCTGTACCTCCGGAGTGCGGGGATTAAAGGCGTGCACCACCATGCCCAGTTTGCTATCTGGATTTTTTTATGAGCTGAACATTTTAAACGTATGATGAGGGGCTTCATATATAACTCAGTGGCAGAGCACTTACATAGCATACACAAGATCATAGGTCCAGCCGGGGTAATACAAACCTGGGAGAGGGGAGTCAAGTTCATCAGTGGTGTAGCCACTGCTAAGTTGAACATTCCACAGGAAATAACCTTCCTCTCAGGATCATGGAAGCAGCCCTAGTTTAACTCAATGGTTTTCTTTTTTTAATGCATGGAAAATAAAATGGGAATTAACTGGGACAAAGAAGGGTATTCATGGGAGGTACAGGGAATAGATCAAGACACAATATATTCACGTATGAAATATTTAAAAAACAGAAAAAATAAAAATTTAACAAATAAAGCACAAAAAGGATAAAATATACCATGAAAAGAAACCTTATCATCTAATTCTTGGCCTATACACTGCACTTACTTGTACACTTGTAAAATATCCACATTTGAGAATTCTAATGAACTCTCTCTCATGTCCACAGTTTCCATGCACTGTTTTAGACATTTACATTTCAAGTGTACATATTACTGCCTTAGACCTTTTTCCTAAACTTTGCATTTCCATGTTCAAATACTACTAAACATTTTCACTTGGAAACCTAATATTAGACATCTTGAGTTTTGTGTGTCAAAGAAAAATACGAGCATGGCCATTATGTCCCAGCTCTCTGAACTATGGTGTTCAGTCTCTACTAATAGCCTTTACTTCCTCCAGGAGACCATACCAAAGCTCTTTGACATTGCAATCACTCTTCTCTCAGTCTTTAATTAACTCTAGGGAGCTTTAGCTCACAATGCATCAGACTTCCATTACGAGGATCTAGTCTAAGCCACTATGACCTCTCACCTCCTCTCCTTGAGTGGCCTTCTCACTTCTCGTTAATCAAAACATGGTCTCCAGACCAGCAGGCAACGCAATTGCCACTTGGACAATAATTGTACATGCAGTGTTTTAGGCTCATTGCAGACCTACTGAAGTTGAAGATGCACTTTAATGAGATGCATGTGACCAAGAGCATATAAAATTGTGAGCACCATCCTAACTCTTATCCACCCTTCTTCATTTGATTTCCTATTTCTTTCTAGCAACTTTAGAATTTTTTTTCTGAAAAATGACCTCACTCTTACTCATCACTGGAGAACAATTTGGCCCAACACTTACAAGCTTTTAAGATGTTCACTCGTCTTAACCTGCTAATTCAACTCTTCAAGTTTCATCTTCTATATGATGCTCATCTCAGAGGTGTATATAAAATTATGGTAATCTATGTATGGAAATAGGTTAAATGTTTGTTAGCTGACATATGTAGCTACATGATATCATAATATGTAGGCTAGAGGCCCTGGTGCACCCATTCTCTCTCTCTCTCTCTCTTTCTCATAAATAAAAAGCCTACAATGAAATAAATAAACCTGCAAATTGTGATAAGAAGTTAAGGTAAAAAAAATGTATGGACTTGCCGGGTGTGGTGGCGCACACCTTTAATCCCAGCACTCGGGAGGCAGAGGTAGGAGGATCACCGTGAGTTCGAGGCCAGCCTGAGACTCCATAGTGAATTCCAGGTCAGTCTGAGCTAGAGTGAGACCCTACCTCGGAAAACCAAAAAAAAAAAAAAAGTATGGATTTAATTATGTGGTCAAGTCTGTTGACTAAGGCTTTCTTCTCCAGAATTTGTTTACTAGGCACCAGATAAGTATTTAAATAATGGATGAATAACAAAACAGGATAAAAGTCATAAATATTGAAAGTTTAGTCAATGGAAATATTTTTCACTTTGTTGTAAGTCATATTACATAGGTGAGATTAATAAAAAGGATACAGATTAATAGTCCTCTGGATACTATCACTTGACTAATATAGTCAACCTATAGAAAAGCACCCACATACATGTGCATCCAACACTCTCCATCCTCATTATTCTACTCCCCCTTTATGAAGCTTGCAAGGTTTCTTGAAGACCATGAAAGGTTAGATCATTGCGTTTTGCCCAAGTCAATTTTCCTTCCTTTGTCACGCCTATATTATTAATACTGCTCAACTTGTCATCAAAGAAAAAGACAAACCTGCACAAACACATTTTTAACAGTTTTGTGATATTTCTAAGAGCCTATAAATTTTGCAGCATGGAGAGTCCAACTGTAACCTCTAAAAGGAGTCCTTCAGCTTTAGGTTGTCACTGGATTTATGCCACCTGGCACTTAGGTCATGCCCTTTTAGTTCCTTTCACCCTTCTCCAACGTCATCATGATGTGGTGCTGTGCTTTGATCCCAAGAGCACACACTTTCATGTTGCAGAAAGGCCAACCAACCAAATCCAACCTCATCCAAGCAACTGGAGAAATAGAAAGTTCCAGAGAACTGATGTCCCAAGAGGGCATCCTCAACTGAAGACTCATGGTGTCGAGATATAAATAGCTCTGCTGTCTGAGTGGGACAATACAGAGCAGTGATGCACAAATCTCTTGAGAAAGTCCACATGAGAATATCTGCGCTCCAATGGGAAACTATATGCCCTGCCCGGCTTCCTGATGCCCCTCTCTTGTGTTTCTGGGAAGACTTCCAAGCAAATCATTTTCACAGGGGTATTGGAATCTATTTCCCAGAAATCCGGCCTGAAAGATGTCACCAATGCTATCCAGTTCTAACCTGCTCATGAAATATAACCGACTGGGTGGAAACTCCAGCCAGGGCTCTGATCAGCTAAGCTGTGCCAGTGTCCTTCCTTGCTCAGAAGGACATTAAGAAGTTAATGACCTGTGATCGTCCTAATGATTTCATTTTGGAATTTGGATTTGTTAGTGAAATCTTAGGGGAGAAGGACAATGGAGCAAGAACCAGGGGATGGAGCCATAGCTCACAACTAATCGTGGATTCTTTTACCCCTCATCCAGTCTCTGCAGGATAAGCAGCTTTTAGCCCCTCACGTCCACGCTGATCCAGCAACTGTGCTGCTCTTCCACCAGAAGGAGCTGGGAGGTAAATGTTGGGAGCATTATAAGAAGCCATAGGACCCAATCATTAAACCGCTAATTAAAAAAAAAAAAAAATGAAGTCCAAGAGAGAAACTAGAAAATAAGCCAACCAGCTATCTGCTCTTTTCCTGCTTTCTGAACAAGTAGCCTCACATTTTCACATCTTCTCACATTGCACAGGTCCCCACATATCGTGTAGATGGCCCTATGGATAGCCACAATCATAACAAAGACTGCAGTGGATTAAAAAAAAGGGATTTCCATATTTATATCACAAGATGATCCACCAGTTAAGTACACTGAACTAAATTGTTCTGAGCCTTACAGCAGACACTGCTAATTGCTTGGCCCAACTTCCCTTTCCTCCTCTCACTTCTAGCTACAAGCACCCAATTATTCTTAAAGAAAAGTTATTTAGTCCAATTCAGATTTAATTTTCCAGTATTCATGTGTAGACATGATCATATAAGTCAGTTCTGTTCAATGACATATGAGGATACATGTTCTGTGGGACTCCTATGAAAGCTGACCAAAATTGCTAATGGAACTTGTTTCTCATTTATGTCATTCACCTTAGAAGATACAATCTCTTGTACAGGAAACAGCCATCATGACTCACAAGGTAACTTTGAAGAGAAAAACACGAGCTACGGTGGCAAAGCAGCAAAACAGAAGGCAAGATCCCAAATAAGGAAACTTTCTGGGATTGCCTACAAACCTGAGCTTCATTGTGTCAGATGAAAATGAAAACTTCTATGTCACTCTTTCTCTTTTACTCTTTTGTGTGTACGCAAACTTAACCTTAGCTGGAAAAAGAAAAAACATTTTCTCTTAACAAAACGTCTAAAATCTAATCAATCTCTTTGAGACGTATTCGTGCACTGCCAAAAATCCACTAATGTAGTTTAAAACAGACATCCAAATTTTATTCCATTCCTCGATTTGAAAATATACCCACTGAGAAGTTAATTATTCAAGACTCTGTCTCTAATGAAATTGACAACTTTCATGGCAATGGAAAAGAAGCTGGGGATGGCTGGTTGGCAGTCTCTGATATAAATATTCACAGATATAGAAACCAATGAGTCACAATGATGCCTGTTGAACGTCTTTGTTCCATAAAATTGCAAATTCAAATATGTTGCCAAAAACTGCAGGTGTTTCATCTATGCAGAGTAACAAGATTTTCTTTCCAGTTGAAATCTGGGTTGGCACGGAAATATTTCACCATCTGAAGATGCCGATGGCCTTAACAGCTTGCAAAAGGGGCTCATAGAATAGGAATCCTTCATTCAAGTTTGATGCGTGCGCAGAAGAGCTGGTTGTACTGAGAGAACAACCGCAGATTCATCCAGTGTGTGGAAGGGAAATAGCAGCTGCCAATTTCCCCATAATCTGCTTCCAAATATTCAAAGAAACATCAGTGATTCCGGGATAAACGATGTACCATTACAGAGCATTGATTCGATCCGCTTCCTCATATACCAACTTGACATTTCCAGGACATATGGCTTCACCAAGTGCTTTCTGAGGTGTTTGGATTCTGTCACTCAGCAGTGTGAGAAGCAGTTTTGGAAAATGCTTTAAGACCATGTTTTTTAACTTGAGATCAATCCAAATTTTGATAAAACTCTAGCCTTTTCAAGTTGGGACTTCTCATTAAAAAATTCCACATGATTGATGCCTTTTCAGCATGAGTAAACAAAACATGTTTCTTGAACTCTTTTGGCATTCTATAAATTCACTGGCCAAAACATTCTGAGATTTATACAAGGCCTCAGAGCTTTTATGCGCCATCACGTGTAGCAGTGAAAACAAAATCAAATAGCATATAAACCTAGTTGTACTCATTTTGTTTCCCAAATCAAAACAAAAGCTATGGGAATAATACAGATGTCCATAATCAAGATGGTGGTTTAATTTTTCTCAGTTCCTATCAATGCATTCTATTCTGGTGATCAAACCATGTGAAACTCATATATTTGCATTATTTCAAGCTATAATATAGGTTATGGTATTGTACACTTAATTTTAAAAAAAGAAAACTAGGTGATAAAACTGGATGTTAATATTTTTCCCTAAAGGTAGATAAAATTGAGGAAACAAAATATTTTTAATATGTTTTATTTATTTATTTGACACATACTCTACAGTCCCCAAGAAATACAGCTAGGAAGAGCAAGTGAAAGATTTAAGGTAATGCATTTCCACTCCCTACAAATACATACTTTCTAATAGGTACAATCAGTCAAAAGTTGAGGGCTGGAGAGATGGCTTAGCTATTAAGGCACTTGCTGCAAAGCCAAGGACCCAGGTTCAATTCCAAGTAAGCCAGATGCACAAGGGGCGCATGCATCTGGAGTTTGTTTGCAGTGGTTGGAGACCCTATTGCGCCAATTCTCTCTCTCTCTCTGTCTCTCTGTCTCTCTCTCTCCTTGCAAATAATTTTTTTTTAAAAAAGTTTAAAAACAAAAAGTTGAAATGCATTCTGTAAGCACCCCTGGAGATAGTCCTCTGTTTTCCTAAATCATATACCACCTTCTAGTCATGCTCCATTCTGGTTTGACAAGCATATAAATAATCCCCACATACCATCACTAACAAAAGTACAGAGGAAGCTGGTGGTGGCGCACACCTTTAATCCCAGCACTTGGGAGGCAGAGGTAGGAGAATCGCCGTGAGCTCAAGGCCACCCTGAGACTACAAAGTGAATTCCAGGTCAGCCTGGGCTAGAGTAAGACCCTACCTCAAAAAAAAAAAAAAAAAGCACAGAAGAAACATGCTCTATATTGCTAGAATGTAGTCCTCAAGGTGATATAGTTAGTAATTAGTTCTCAGTAACAATGGTTGTTTGAATTAAAATTGGCCCAATTAACCTATAATTTTGCTCTGTCATGCATTTTGGTTGTAAGGAGACCATTGCAATCTTCCTATTGTAACATATTGAGCTGGATACAGCACTAAGAGACCAAAAGAGGCTTAACTAGTCTTAAGTCACTTGCATGAGAATTTTGGGGGCTGTCTGATCACAATGTTTCTTCTATTTGCTCACAAATGATCTTTTCAAACAATTTACTTCAAGGGTTGTCCTTTACTTGGCTACTTTGCTTCTGAATTCTAACTCTCAGTAAGTAGTAGTGCCAATGAATTTTGCATACGGATTTTGTACTCTGCACCCTTGTTAACTTCATATATTAGTCATAATGTGGTTTTGGGTACAATCTTTGCCCATTTTGAAAATGTTTGACTTTCATTAATTCTTGGGTTCAACGTGAGTTTATTAATATGAGTTACTGACTTGTCTTGGAATCTGTTTCAGTGTCTTAGGATAAAGGTTTTTTTTTTTTTTTCCTAGAACTTTAATCCATTTTGGCATATTTCTACTGAAATATTCTAAATTGGAAAAAAACGTAAGTAAATTTGGACTCGAGGAGTTGGATTCATCATCTGTAAATATCATATCATCTAGCCATATGATGTGGGTCTACTATGTTTATTTTTGTTTACATGTTTTCAGAATATTTTAACTATTATATGATGCCATTATTATTAAAATTTCAAAATATACTTTTGCATTCTTTATCAATGATATATTAAAAAACTATGTTGTGCCAGGAGTGGTGGCGCATGCTTTTAATCCCAGTACTCAGGAGGCAGAGGTAGAAGGATTGCCGTGAGTTCAAGGCCACCCTGAGACTCCATAGTGAATTCCAGGTCAGCCTGGGCTAGAGTGAGACCCTACCTTTAAAAAACAACAAGAAAACAAACAAACAAACAAAAAAACTATGTTGTGGCAACATACATAAAATGTGCAAAACAGCTGTTTTCATAAGAATTTTATATCATGTCATTTAATATATATGTAAATATGCATGCTCTCAATAAAATTTGTATTTTAATTTATAATGAAAATTAAAAGTGATTAAAATAGTTTAAGTATCAATCAACTGTTCCAAAAAATTGTCCACCAAGAAGCAGAAATATATCTACTAATCTTGCATTTAGTAAAATGTTATATTTTGCTTTAATCAATAGTCATAAAACACAAATGATGGCATTTCCCTAAACTAATCTAACTTGTTACTATGAATATTTGAGGGTTTTTTTAATTGTTTGAGAATTTTTGCTATTCTACTTTCTTTCCATAAGCCATAGCTGTGTGCTGTTACTGGCAATGCATAGCTTCCTAGTGATAAACTTTGCTTTTACAACATCTCACCCTGCTGTGTGTTCTGGCTCCCGCTGCAAACACACACTATATGTAATAAAAATTTACACCTTCTTCTTCTCAGCTGCTGTATTCTCTTCCGAAAGAGAAATGTTGCATTGTATCTTTTATGAATATTTTAGTGCAGCAAGAAAGTAGAATTAGCATCAAATAGATAGCCCCCATGCCAATGATATTTTTTTAATAAGGTGAAGCCAAACAGAGAAGCATAAAAGCATCTTCACCCCTAATTTTGTCCTAGTCAAAAAGGTAGACATTAAAGTCCTGACTGACAGGCAAAAATCCATAATGTCTCCTCACTTGATGTACTATAGATGTCAGGTAGTGAGAATGTCATAGGGACTGTTGACAGCAGGGTATATGTGTTTTCTGTAATAAGCGTGAAGATTATCACTTTCCAAAACTTATTCACCTATTCCTACCAGCATCATCCATTACCATGTAATAGCTTCTCTGGAAACAGATAAACTTTAACTATTCTCATTATTCTAATCTCCCTAAAGGAAACTGGAATTATTAGCTCCTTTACAGAAATGGGAGCACTGAAATCATGAAGTCAAGCAACTTATTTGGTGAAAAAAAATCATTTTATGATTATCTTCAGTTCTTGGTTTCACACAGATATATTGACTTGGAAATGTGTATTGAGTTCCTATTAATAGAGGCTCATACTAGGCAATAAAAGGATATTGGAACAAGAAATCTGTGTATGTCATTGAACTAGATAAATCAAACAAGCAGGATCCAATGGCATTCATTAGTAGGGATATCAAGTGTAATACAAGTGTAGAGGAAAGAGCTTGATAGTAACTGTTTTGGCATAGAGCCTTATGCATGATCAACAGAAGAGCTAGTTTCTGTGGTATGATCATGAACTATAGTACCACATTTATTTAAGACACTAAATTATTAAATTATTAAGATACTAAATTTAAGGATAGTTAGTGATGCATTGATGGATGTGGTGGTTTGAATAGAATAGATGGCCCCCCATATATTCAGTTGTTTATTTGTTTGTAGTTTGCATTTCTAGCCACCTGGCTGGAGGCAATGCCACTGGGTGGATCTTAAGGTGTGGTGGTGGGTTTTAGATTTCAATCTAAAGATATGCAAAGTGTGCTGTGCTGTGGCTTTTGGCTTTTAGGCTGTACTTCTCTTTTTCTGCTTGGTCCTGTGAAAGCAGGTCAGCTTCTTCTGCCATTATGAAACTTCCCCTGGATCTGTAAGCTTCAATAAATCCCTTCCTCCATAACTGTGTCTGGTCTGGAAGTTCATCTCAGCAAACTTGAAGCTGTCTGCTACAATGGATAAATCTTCATTATCTTTCAAAATATTTAAACATCTAATTACATATTTATTATATTTCTACTGCAAAATGAGAGTAAAAATATATTTTCACTAGAAGACATGAGTCATGGATTGAACACTTTCACTGGATCTCTTCATTGTTTTTGTAATCTTTTAGTGCATCACAACAAAGATGCCTTTTGTTATCATTTGGAAAGTCCAAAGAAACATGTTTCGTAGTATTTTACTATTTATGTATTCCTATAATATATTGTGTGAAGGGCCAAAAGCAAATGATGTAAATATTTTTTTTTCTTTAAAGGCAGGAATGGAGGCTCATGCCTTTATTTATTTAATTAATTAATTCATTTATTTAGTTATGAGAAAGAGAGGGGGGGGACAGGCAGAGAGAATGGGCATGCCAGGGCCTCTAGCCACTGCAAACAAACTCCAGATGCATGTGCCACCTTGTGCATCTGGCTTACTTGGGTCCTGGGGAATTGAACTGGGGTCCTTAGGCTTCGCAGACAAATGCTTTAACCACTAAGCCAGCCTGGTGTAAATATTTTTAAAGCATGAAAAGCACAAAAAAGTTGAAATCACAAGATAATATATTATGTAATCAGTTTCTTTCAATGGAAAAATGCTGTAAGAATTGTTAAGCAAAGATCAAACTTGTTACTAGCATCGAACTTCACATGTAATGATTCAAGAATGCTAAACTAAAGAAATTATTGCTACATGGAGAAAGATGACTTGTTAAGTTACCAGTCAAAAGAGACTGCAAGTAGAATTTTGCTAGATGATCTTGTTCACTGCTTTTATTTATGTTTGGTATTGGAAATACTACTATTTTGCTAGGTAAGCACTTTTTGATATAACTTAGAAAACAAGATATTTATAAAATCATAAGCTAACAAAGTAATAAAAAGATCACATTTTTTGTTATGGTTTGGATGTGGAATATCCTCATAGCTCATGTATTTAAAATATTTTATTTTTATTTATTCATTTACTGACAGAGAAAGAGAAAGAGAGAGAGGGAGAGAGAGAGAACAGGTGTGCCAGAGTCTCCAGCCACTACAAACAAACTGCAGACACGTGTGTCCCCTTGTGCATCTGGCTAACGTGGGTCATGGAGAATTGAACCTGGGTCCTTTGGCTTTGCAGGCAAATGCCTTAACCACTAAGCCATTCCTCCAGCCCATAGCTCATGTATTTAAACACCCAGTTTCCAGCTAGTGATGCTGTTTTGGAAGGTGTAGAATCTTAAACACAGGACATTAGGGGCCGGGTTGGAGGATTATAAATCAGCTCCACTTCCTGCCTGTGCTCTGCTTACTGGGGAGAGGATCTGCACTGGCCAGCTCCTGCTCCAGACTGAGCCACACCACCATCTACTTGTGCTTACGCTGAGAGCCAAAATAAGTCCTTCCTCCTCAAAATTATTCCTATCAGCTATTCTGTCATAGCAAAAGGAAAGGTAACTCACTTATCACCCTTGCTTTCTTACAGACACATTCTATCTGACCAAGAAAGAGAGTCTACTGAAAAACCCAGGAATATTTTATTGATATATTTATTTATCTAAAATTAGAATCAAAAGCATTAGGTTTCATCATTATATTTTCAAACAACTTTTTGTTGATTTTTCTTTCCTTCTTCTCCCCCATCTTCTACACTTCTATCCTTCCACCCAAGTTGTGTGGAATCTTGGAATTTAAGCAATGTGATAGTTAAGGTGTTGTCAACTTGATCTTCTTAGTAATCCACAGAAATCCCATTCGGGTGGGTCTCAGAGGTTGCTTCCAGCAAGGAGGAAGTCCTTCCCCCAGAGTGGGTGGCCCCGCTCGGAGGGGGACTTCATATAAGGAAGCTCTGGGTGAAAAGAGTCCCTTCCTTCCTTCCGCTTGGCTGCCAGAGCTGCTCGCTGCCTTCCAGCATGGATTGAAGACCGACGCCAATGGAAGACCTGCGTGGATCGAAACCCAGCAGCTCCTGAGGAAGCCTCCAGGCCCTCAGTGCTGGACTGGGACTGCTGAGGCATCTGGCCATAGGACTGAGAAGCTACCAGGTTCCGTGATTCTTGGGCCTGCAACTGCTATTGGACTACCGTAAACTAATCCAATACATTCCCTTTTAAAAATAATTCATTCTAGCAGTTCTGTTCCTCTAGAGAACCCTAACTAATACATACACTATATCTAATAATTCAACAGCTTAGCACAAATCTTTACTTAGTTTTGTGACAAAATGAAAAAAAAATGCATCTCAAGAAACCAAGATTTTGATTTGGGATTTGGGGAAAAACACACATGTGGAGAGAGAGAGAGAGAGAGAGAGGAGACCAGATCACTTGTCCTCAAGAATTGCCAGAACATTTTACATACTTAAATACTTTGCCTATTTTTTTTCCTTAATATGGGTACATTGTATCTATGACTGAACTACAGCCATTGTATACTAACAGCCATCCTGATTAAGACTAATAGAGACATCCTCTCAGGACACCATGCTAATACACCGCCTGGCACCATCTGGCTGGGAAACGTACCAGGCCTGCTCGCTGCGTCCACGCGTGTCATCTTTTCTACCTTGCCAACAGAGCCAGGCGACTACTAATGCATGAGTGTTTTCCAAGTTGTGAAAACTGTCCCAGCAGCCTACTTTCCCCAAAGCCTTCTCCTGTCCTTGCACACGTCTGTGTATTCCCTGTACACGTCAGATTCTTGCCAAAGAGCACAGGGAAGTTTGTGTTCCTCCAGCGAAGCCCATCTTCTCATTTCGCCCTCAGCAGTCAACAGTTTTTCTTTTTAACAAGGCGTGAGGTTATGTATTAGTGAAGCAAACTCTGGAACATGAGGAATAGCTCCAGGCTCTAATGCCATTAGCTTAGCTATAGCAACTCACAGACCCCCATTATACCTTTTGCCAAAATATAGGCACAAAGAAAATTGAAGCCATATGCAAAAAATAAATAATAAATAATAAACAAATAAAGGACCTTGCATTAATTCTTATTCACCTCCTTCTTAGGTCTTCAGCATGGCTTTGAGATGGCTTCTGATCTAGCAAGTAGCAAGTTTCTAGAGAAACGTAAAGGAAAGCAAGCAGGAAAACACAGCAACATTTCCATTTCATTGAGAGGATTCCCGCCCTGCTGGCTACATACTCACACAAACGTTATCTGTGCTTCATCGTGGACATTGATGTCAAGGTCACATTCCCAAGGCCTCAAGGAACTGGGCATCATATTTTGCTCAGACGAGTGGCAATGAAACTTGGGTGTTAAAAAAAGAACAATTCATAAATTGCATCTCATTCTTCAAACTCCTGAAGCAAGCAATGTGGTAATTCCTGAACTTGTCCGTATTTGGCACCTTTGTCCTGACTTGCTATCCATTTTACGCGGAGGAAAAATGGGACTTTAATGAAGCGCATCCTCACAAATCGTTGCTACAAATCAACGCCATCCATGTGGAATATGTCAATTAGACTCAGCAATGAAGCTCATGCTGCCTTTATCCTACCCTAGATCTCAAATCTCTTGGCCTTTTGGGCAACTCAATATGCTCTTCCCTAAATTATTTGCCAAAACTTGTAGCACCCAAATGTAGCAGAAAAAAAATGATATGTGGAGGTTCTGACAAGGAAGGTGTAATTGCTCACCCAGCTCCCTCCCTTTTGTTCCTTCCCTTCCAGCACATGGTATTTGATACATATCAGCAAGGAATGAACGTTCACAAACAGTTCTCTTTTCTTAAAGAACTATAGGAGTATAAGGTGGAAAACACAAGAGGAAGTACTGGCTAGACTATAATCTTCCTGAGGTGGTGAAATAAGATCTAATGAATGTTGAATGTACATGAAATTTAATCCTTGATGACTTTTTTTAATTTTTGATAATCCGCTGGATTTCTCCCAGAGCGTCATGCAACATTACATGCGTATGTTGGTTCACTTGTCAGGACTTCTAGAGAAGTGTTTCAGTGTGATGGCTCCATTGTTGGCTCACTAAAATTCATACAGGCTGGTACTAAGAACATTATCAAAAGGACAATAGCCAGAGAAAGAAAGTATCTTGTTTTCTCTTCTGAAGAAAACTGTATTTATGTGGCAGATGAGAAGGTAATTCATACAAGGAATATAGGGCTGAAAATGGTTCAGAGTTTAAGGCACTTGCCTTCAAAGCCTAACAACGAGGGTTTGATTCCCCAGTACCCACGTAAAGCCAGATGCAGAGAGATGCAAGTCCCTTCTCTCTTTCTGTCTCTTTTCTGTCTAAAATATGTTTTGAAAATCAGGAATATGCACTTTGAAATTAAGGTGAGAAGTGTATTCTACAGCAATCTCTAGGCTGCTGCATGGCCCCATTTCTGAAGGTTCCACATTGTTTCTTCTGCGGCCTTTGTGCTGAATGCTGTCCACTATTAATGTCAGATTCTGCTGCCATCATATTTTTGGAAAAAAAAATTCAATTCCCCCCTTTTGCAGAAAAAATATATCCAAAATGGCCCTTAATGGTAGCTTTTCAGTGTGCAATGCTAAAGCTTAAAGCACAAAAAATGGATAGTTAGAAATAACCTGCTATGCATGCACTTTCTGTTGCATTAACAGCACTTCTTTGAAGTTATTTTAACCCAGGGATGAGATTTTTATTCTTTTTTTTTTTTTCAGTGTAGTATAGATTCTACAATACACTTAGTATCACACGGGGCGAAGTCTCTAACTTAGTGGAGAAGCCTCTAAAAATGATTAAGCTTACAGTTCTACATGATTACCCCACACCGTCGTTATGGCTTCATCAGTGAGGCGTTATGCATCCCATTTCACAGATCAGGAAACTGAGGCTAAGAAGCATGACAGTATCATAATGGAGGTGGTGCTTATGGGTTTTTTCCTAATATATATATTGTGATAAAACATTCCACTACGAAGGATTTAAATGTTAACTTGGGGTAATAACTAGTGTTTTGCCATTTATTTAATTAATGAGACCATTCCAAATGTGCATTATTTTCCTCATGGTATTAATAATTTGAATATAAAAGTACATAATAAATATTTGTTAAATTAAATTTAATTATATGTTGGTGCTTCCAATAAGGTTATTTTAAAGTTTTCTTTACTTCCGGATAAAGGTTTACAATAAGAAAAAGATATTAACTTTCACAGTTTGAATATTTTTTCATGAAAATTTTTCTATTAGTTTGAGTATATCTCCATTATAAATGTAATTAGAATTGCACACACTTAATAAAACAAGCATTTATATCATGCCATTCTGAGCTAATAGTTTTTATAAATTCTAGAGTTGACAACTTCAAAAATGAAGTCAGTGCTTATAATTTGTTAGTTTAATGTCGTATGAATTATAAGTATGCATGCTTCCAAAATACAAGTAAGAAATATTGCAAAGCCAGCATGCATATCTCATCAGTGCTACAGTTGGGAGGCATACACTCTCATTTTGTGGTTACACTAAAATTCAGCTTCCTGGGACATCTTGTTCAAACCACTACTGATGTCAGAGCAACAAGCCCCATTAATGATTAATCACAACATATGAAATGCAGGCTGTTGCTGAGTTGGAAAGTTGGTAGATGTTTTAAAAAAAAATGTAATGAACTCAAATAGAGCAACAATCATTTATTTATACATTGGAGAAAAATTTCACTGACAAAGCCCAAACAAGCCTTCTTTCCTTTTCCTATAATATACTATATTCCACTATTTGAATTTGTTATCTAATTTGATCATTTGATTCGATTTTTCCACTTCCAAGTTTAGTCTACTCAATATTTCTTTTTGCTTTTCTTTTGCAGTGGTGGGAGGGAACGCAAAGCCTCAGGCAGTGATCCCTACCACCACAAAGTCCTCACAGCTTCACGCATCTGCCCTGAGTTCATACATATTCAAACTCGCAGAACTGGGTCCTTGGCAATTGAAACCCCAACAATTCAATGTAGAATTAAAGAACTTATAATTCAGGTATTTTTAATAAACCGGTGATATGCTTTGATTTCTCATTTAAAATCCCAGAATAAACCAAAAAAACTTATGAGGTTCATTTTTAAACAATAAATTGCAAGGATTTAGCCCTTTAACATTCTTCTTACCTAAAAAGATTTTCAGAACTTTCAAAATGCATAATTTAGGAAAATACCTTATTTTTCTCACTATGTGTTGTGCCTTGATGGAATGAAAGATAAGAATTAAGGTTCCACATTCTCATGCAGGAAAAGATTATATTCTACAACCCGATAGCACAAAATAGTCATAATAACTACTCACAATATGCTTTTAACAATAGCATATTCCTTTATCATTGTGTCATTTGCCACATTCTCAAGGCATTACAGCACAGACTGAAGAAAGCATATTGTAACTGAAGAGTGTTGTGCATCAAAACTAATACATAGCTATCAAAAATAAAATTCATGGGTGCTGAAAGGAAAGTATAGTTATTATTGCTTTCTCGAAGGCAAAGGCCAATTGAGTTGTTCCAATGTATTTGTAACAATGCTGTAATTCATTTCCAGTGCACGGAAATCATGTCTATAATGATTAAATATTCCTCACTACTTATCCAGATAGGATTGAGATAAAAGAAAAATACTACTGGAGCAAAATAAAAGCTGAATTATTTTTTTTAAATCCTGTCAAATATTCCATTTCTAAGAGTTGCAGCTTTTTTAAACTTGGAAATATGGTGTTTAATGATTGTAAGAATAGATTGCATTAATCAATGAAAATAACTTTTGACTTACACTGTTTACATTTTAAGAGCTCAAGTATTTATACTGGCAAATGAGGGGGAATTAGTCAGGGCCCCAGGAGGAAACACCAGCCTGCCTGCTTCAGCAGAACCAGAGTCCAGCATCTCATCCAGCCATCCAATCAGCTCCCTCCATCCACACTCGGGATGCTGACCTCTTCCTGAGCCAGCCCTGTGAGTCCAGACCATCCGCTCTCTCAGGCTCACCTTGGCCTGAGGGTAAGGCCAACCACAATAAGATTATAAGTAAATCCTTACCAGGTAGGCAAAACTTATTATTATTATTATTATTATTATTATTATTATTATTATTGCTTTTCACCTCTCTTGAACTTCCAGGTCCCTGCTCTGGTAAGCCCCCTCCTTGTCAGCCTTACTGGGCTGAGATGGGGAGGCCCTTGTTCCCAAGTTCCCAAGGGGTATCTGTACTTCCTCTTGCCTTTCATATATCAGGAGCTCTCTGTAACTTCTTTTCTCATTTCTTCTGTTAATCTAATAAAGCCTAAGTTTGCCCCCTGGTCTATGGAATTTACTTCTTTTAATCATAAGACAAAGATCCTGGGAGACCCTAAGTTTATTAGCATGTTGGTGTGTTGATGTATTGGTGCATTAGCAAGGAACCCTGATACTCCCTTTATACAACCACATAGGAGAAAGAGGCAGAGTTGATATTCAAGAGAAGAAA
Source organism: Dipus sagitta (assembly GCA_036346955.1). Classification (NCBI taxonomy): domain Eukaryota; kingdom Metazoa; phylum Chordata; class Mammalia; order Rodentia; family Dipodidae; genus Dipus; species Dipus sagitta. The sequence continues at coordinate 6,998,183 of CM070783.1, read as the reverse complement.
GGAACCACATTCTGTGTTTTCATGCTGTAAACTATATTGCATTTAATTTTAAGATATTAGGAACATCTCAGTGAAATTATCACAGTAAATAGAAATCACCTTTGGTAATAATTACTCATCATAGAGGTGGAGAGAAGGAGCTGTTTGTACTTTTATGAAGACGAATGGTAGACTTGAAGGAGGAGAGTACGTCAGTAAAGTCAAAACATCACAACAATAAGAATGCACCTAGTAAGTTTTGCTTTAAGGTAATGTCTAGCCCAAAGTCTGGAGCATGCTATGTGTGTAATTAACACATACTTAATGGATGCAGGAATGGGTGAAGATGTTGTAAGTTCAGTGAAGCAGGTAATGTAATTCTTTGGACATGTTGAAACATGACTGCTTCATAAATGAAACACTTTTAATCCAGCCAACTGGATTTAAGTGATTTTAACAGTTTACTGGGCTTCGGTGTGACTTGGAAAACACTAAAGGCTGTTGAAGAAATGATGATAGCAAAGGCAGCTCATTTCTCCGATTAAAGGAAATATGTTTTACCACTCTCCACTAAGCAATGACTAGAATGATTCCTTATCATGTGTAAAATATGTTTCGTACATATTCCAAACAGATACTGTGTAAACAATGATTATGAGATTATGATGCATTCTTTTTTATTTTTTTTTTGAGGTGTCATTCACTCTTGCATTTTCCAGAGCACTCTTTTCTCTGTTAATTTGCACTGTCCCCTCAGCTCCACAATCCTTTTCTTCCTGCATTTCCTCTTTACTCCCAATATTTTCTACCTTCTGTTACATGTCACATGAGTCTTTTTAATGTTCTACCCTCTTCCTACTTATCTCTTGTTCACTACTAAATAAGTTATAGCCACATCACGTCCCCCCTATATACATATTTATAGGTATTACGAGTTTGGGACTGCATATCAGAGAGAGCGTGAGGTTTTGGTTTTCCCATTTTTAGTCACTACACTTAATATAATTCTTTTTAGGTTTATCCATAATACAACTTTTTTAGTTAGAATACAGAGATTTAGTTGCCAACCATTCTGGCAGTTTCAAGAACAATTTATTTCAGTTGATTCTCATTCTCAGTGAGAAAACAATTTCCACTAGAATTTGGTTTGAAGAGCATGTAGCTGTGGAAGTACAAATGGACAAAGCGTATTATGCAGAATGTAAACCAGGGTCGGGTGTGGTGGCGCATGCCTTTAATCCCAGCACTGGGGAGGGAGAGGTAGGAGGATCACCATGAGTTCGAGGCCACCCTCAGACTATATAGAGAATTCCAGGTCAGCCTGAGCTAAAGTGAGACCCTACCTTGAAAAACCACACACACACACACACACACACACACACACAAAATGTAAACTAGAGTCGGGCATGATTCAGAGCAACTGCCACCTAGGTTTATCCATGAACTAAAACCAAATAAACACAAAAAAATCAATTTAAAGTATGTAAGATTAATGTGCTCTGACCCCAATTCACCCCATTTGCTAACTCTATCTCTGTCCTAGGGTCCCAGCCAGGTGAACACTAATATAAAATAATTTAATAAATAAATCTAGCACAAATGCAAGGGATTTTAGACCAAACGACTTCCTAATCTCATCTAACCTGGATGTTGAGAAAATCTGTGAAGTGTGCTTTTCTATCATCATTTGAATAATAGCAGATGGACTATTACTTTTAAATGAAACGATAGCTAATATGAAAAATCAACAGATGGTTAAAGATAGCCATTGAATTGATGCATGACCTAAAAATGTTCTTTATACATATAAAGGGATACCAGAAACAGAGTGAAGTATTTCCCTTCCTGAAGAACTGTAAGTCAAGAATATAAAAGTAAGGCCATGAGGGCTGGAGGGATGGCTTAATGGTTATTATGTTTGCCTGCAAAGCCAAAGGACCAAGGTTCAATTTTCAGGACCCACATTTGCCAGATGCACAAGGGGGCGCACACATCTGGAGTTTGCAGTGGCTGGAGGCCCTGGCATGCCCATTCATTCTCTCTCCTCTCCCTCTTTTCCTGTCAAATAAATAAACAAATAAAGATACAATATATTTTTTAAAAGTAAGGCCATGAGCCAGATATAATCTCAATACTCAGAAAGCTGAATCAGGAGGATTGTAACTGTGAGGCCAGCCTAAGCTACATATCAAGTTTTGTGGCAGCTGGGTTACAGGGTGAAGCCCACTTCTAGAAAACCAACTAAACAAACAAGCAGGATTAATTTTGATGCTTTGGAAAATGAGAATATAATTAACTATCTTTGTTAGATAGGTGTTTAATCTCTATGATAAATATTGGAGATATTTAAAATTTATTATGTACATTCTGATCACATACATATATGGAAGTATTTTGCTACTTCAAGATAAGAGTTGATTTTCAGGGCTAGAGAGATGTCTTAGTGGTTAAGCACTTGTCTGTGATGCCTAAGGACCCCAGTTCAAGGCTCAATTACCCAGGACCCACGTAAGCCAGATGTACAAGGGGGCACATGCATCTGGAGTTCGTTTGCAGTGCCTGGAGGCCCTGGTGTGCCCATTCTCTCTCTATCTATCTGCTTCTTTCTCTCTCAGTCTGTTGCTCTCAAATAACTAAATAAAAATAAAACAAAAAATATTAAAAAAGAATTGATTTTCAAAGTTTGCTTTATGAAAACTTGGTAAGGCTCTACTTAGGTGGAAAAGTTTATATAAAATTGACATCAACATTTCATGTTTGTTTTAATCTAGATTATTTTATACTTACAAATTCTTAAAATCAAAGATTATCTATAATTTTAAGATTTGATGGCTTATATGTTATCTGTTTAAAATGCTATAAATCCAAATGGAAATCTGGTAATGCAATCATAAAACTATTGACATAGGATTTTAGGACAAAGAATGTACTACACAGTAGACTTTATTTATTTTTAGTTACATGTAAAAAATTAAAAAAAGGTGGTCATATGCTTAAATGGAAACTGTGGTGGTTCAAATGTAAAATCCATCTCCCACCCCATCCATAGACTCGTTATTTGAATACTTAATCCCCAGATGACGGCACTGTTTGTGAGGCTGTGAAATCTTTACGAAGCGGAGTTTTGTTCAAGGAAAAGTGAGCCTTGAGGTTGAGGTTATAGGCTGACCCATGTGCCATTTTCTCTTTCTGATTGCTGTTTGCTGTTGGGTTTATGAAACACAGGCTTCCCTCTCCAGCCACATCTTCTCCAACATCATGGACTCAACCCTCTGGACCCAGAAACCTGACCTAAACACTTTTTCTTCCATAGGTTGCTTCTGGTTGGATATTTTTGTCTACATCAAAAAGTAAATGACACACTAACCAATTTGACTAATAGATACACAGATAACACATGTTTAGCATTACTCTCAGAAAGACTTTTCAAATGTATGACAACGTGTACTTAGGATAGAATGATCCCTCCCATGATCCTAGTATCTGCTAGGTGCATTATATCCTCTATAGTCACATAAATTGCAATTAGCTATGAAATGTACTTGCCAAAGAACTACTGTCCTTTTCTTGAACATATAATATAGCATTCATTCCATTAAAGGTAATTCATCAGCTGGGTTTAGTGTCATGTGTCTATAATTTCAGTATTTAGGGGCTGCGGAAAGGCAAGAAATGTAGGAGTTCAAAGTCACCCTCAGCTACAAGAGTGAATATGAGGCCAGCCTCAGCTTCGTGAGATTCTGTCTTCCCCTTCCTCAGAATTAATGATTTTGCTTTCTTTTTTTTCTTAACAGATATTATTAAACTAAACAAAAATATGGCACTGAGTATTTATCATGCAACTAAACATTTCAGTACACTTCTAAACTATAATATAAAATGGTTTTAGAAACAAAAACATTACATTTTTCTTCATGTGCATATTTACTAGATGAGCATATACTTATTGGATATAATTTCTACTAAAAAGTATGTACTTTGAAATTGAAGAGGTTAGTGGTCACATTAAGTGTTCTTACCATAATTCAAATACAAACCCAGTGAACCCCAAGGACATTCTCACACATGTATATGCAGAGCAGCTATGGTGGCAGAGGAAGAAGCTCTACCTTGCTTCCACAACATGGCCTTCACTTATCAAAGCACGTATTGTTATTTCTGTAACTAACTTGCCGTCAACAAAGACCATCAATCAGTCCTCAATGATTGCACCGGTTACTAGCTGGAGGAAGCATTCAGGAACCACTGGCTACTTTGCATCCATTCTGCTGGCACATACACTCACTGACATCATCACTTGTCATAGATATGTACATGTTTTCTATGTCCAAAATGTTTCTGTAAGCCTTAACATCTGTACATGCAGGTAGGGCCTTACCCACCATTATTCATCTTAGACTGCACGAGGCTAGACACAAAGCAGAGAGTCTTATGTCAGGAAATTCATTGTCTTTACCATGTACCCCATCATGCAGTGCCAGTTAAGTTAGCAGAATCATGGATGACCTACTTCATTTAAGCCCTCTGTAAGATTGTAGAAAAGTCTGAAAGGATGTGTCATTAAGATTAAACAGATTTGTAATAGTGTCACTTGAGTTGAAAGAAAAAAATCAAGAATACAGTTAGAACTGATAAATCTCTCTAGACCAATTACATACTTGCAGAAATTTTACTTCCAAAACATTTGTCTTTGATAGTTCAGAGCTCTTGATTACTAAAGTTGTGTCCCTCTCCTTGGGAAAGAGATACTGCAATAACTGACTGAACATTGAAGCCAACATCAGTTCACTTTTGAATTATATTCCTGTTGAACAAATTGGGAAAGAAGAAATTTACTTTATTGATTTATTTTATTGAGCACAGTTATCAGAAGGACACCAGTTTACTGGTTAAGAAAGAAACTTTACTTACAAGGTTGGTTGTTATACACTGAGGCAGGAGGGATTACATATGAGCTTCAGTGGTATTTTTTGAACTTTTATTGTTTTTCCACATCCAGTGGTAATAGTGTATGGAAAACTAGCCTAATACTATGAGTCCAGGAGCACAAGATTTAAGTCACTTTGGAATGAATGTTTGTATCACCCAGCAGATAACTAAACATGACAATCTGAGCTTATAGCCAATAGCAGGAGAAGACAAAATGCATAATGGAGCAAGAAATTTATACTTGTAGAAGTGGCACATGCCTTTAATCGAGCACTTGGGAGGCAGAGGTAGGAAGATCACGGTGAGTTCGAGGCCACCCTGAGACTACAAAGTGAATTCCAGGTCAATTCCAGGTCAACCTAAGCTAGAGTGAGACCCTACCTCGAAAAACCAAAAAGAAAGTGAGGCAATTAGCAGATTTCTATATTTTCTTTCTTATATATGTACCATACATTTATATTTATGTTTCATTATTTTTTTGCATCAGATATACCTGAAATAAAATTTAAAAATTGGTTAAAATTGGGATTTTAGATTATAATAGACTGAGTGGGAATATTACTATGTCACAAGACAGATTCATACCCTCAGAGACAGACATTGAACTAACAAAACATTATTTCTACATTTGTGGAAATAGGAAAAGTGCTTCTTCATATAAAAAATGATTCCATCAAGGAAAATTCAAAGAACTGATATTATTGCTATAGAAAAATTACATATTGACAAAAGGTTGAAGGTAGATATTGAAAAATTAAATGTAAGACTAGCATCAACTTTTATCCCTTTTGTACTTAACAAGCCATTTTCCCAGGCTCCCTTGTTTCAGCTTCAAATTAAGGATTTGCAATCACAGGCACATGTTGGATGGACCATTCACTAGGAAGCGTTAGAAATAAAGAGTGACTCTACCTTTGAAGTGTACAGTGGCAGTACCTTGATGTGAGGTTTCAACACCAGAGGGAAGACAGCAACCATGAGACCCTCACAGTCCCTTTACATTAAGGTTCCTGAGCATCACAGACCCAACCAGAGAGACCTCCTCAGCACAAAATGCTGAACATAGCTCTTGTGCCTCCAGACTGATTACTAGTTCTTGTGCATGTGTGTGTGGAGGGATATGTGTGCATGCATGCCACACAGGCATGTGGAGGTCAGAGGACAATCACGGGGCATCTCTCCTCTCCTTCCTTCTTGTTTAAGAAAGACAGGGTCACTGAAAACACTAGATTAGTTGGTCCAAAAGCTCTGGGATTCATTCAATATCTCTTCCTGTTGCTATAAGCACCTTGGGCTCACAGATATATGCACTACTTGTGTCTGGATCTGTGTCTGTGTTAGGAATGTGAACGAGTGCTTTTAATCACTGAGCAACCTGCTCAGTTCCCTAATTACTAATTACTAAGTTGCTTTATTTATTCTTTTCTTGATCATGTAATGTACCTTCCCTGTCCTGCTTGTCCACCTCTTCTCATACTGATATTAATCATTAAAAGATAAGTGAAGTATTGCTCTATTTGAAATTACTAAGGTAGTCTTTCCCATGCAGTAGACATGTGTACCAGTTTCACCTCTGTAGGTAGTAGTCCAAATAAGTAATGGTGCATACCTGATACATAAGAAAAACAACCATGCAAAAGTTCTTTTCAAATCACATTTGAGCCTTTTTTTACATTGCTCCATAGATCACACCCATAAAGAGAGAAAGGATGGCCCAGCGTATTCAAAAGACCATGTGGTCACACCTGAAATGGAACCAATCTGCATCTCTAAGTTTCTCAGTGACTGGATATCTGTACAGATGTTGGAGCCAATAGCTTACCATGAAGCCACGTTAGTGAGAGGAGAAAGATGCTATAGTATACTACAGCCATGATACAAATTCATGGGGACTTAAGAGAGAACCAGGGGAGAATCACATGATGCCTCAGTCCAATGTGTAGTCCAGCCCTCCACGGAAGCCCAAGGCTCTAGCCAGGTCTGGGGTCCCCACTTTGAAGTTTGAAGGAGTGGGAGACAGTTTTGTCATTTTACTAGTCATTAATATAGGATACTGACTACTTGCAGGATCATAAAGACATGTGTGGTAGACAGCCCTACATTGCTAGGATGAATATCCAAACCAAGTATAGTTTAGGGGAGGAAGGAATTTATTTCGATTGTAGTTCAAGGGGAAAGTTCCATCCATGGTAGAAGAAGCTACTCGTATACATCCAGGCAGAGAAACAACCAAACACCGCCCCCCACACACACACAAGAAAAAAAGCAACAATCACAAACAGGCAGCAAGCAGCAGGCATCCTTTCAGAGCTCAGATAGCTTTGCATATTTGGGCGGCTGGAAATTAGATCTGCACCCCCAAACACACCCAAGGGCTGGAGCCCAGAATATTCCCAGTGATACTTACTCCAGCCAGGTGGCTAGAGATCCACATGATAAGCTTTAATAAAACATCTGTGTCTATGGGGAAACACATATTTAAAATACCACCACATGTGTTTTGTTTTTTTTTTTTTTTCTGAGAAACACTTGGATACTGACATAAATACAAGAGCATGCCTTTCCTATATGAAAGATATCTTTATTGTATTAATAAAACCACTAAGAACATTAGTAAACAAACCGAAATTCACTAAAATTTAATGTGGGGCTGACAAGATGTTTCAGTGTATAAAGTGCTTGTGACACAATTACGGATGCCAGATTTCTGATCCCCAGCATCCATTCAAGTGACGGGTGGGTGTGGTGCCTCCCTGCAGACCCAAAGCATGTGAGGATTGGAAAGGAAATTCCCAGAGCAAGATGGCTAGCAGATTGGATAAACTGGCAACCTCTGGACTGAAATGAGAGACCCTGCTTCAGGAAAATGAAGAGGAGAGTGATTGTGGAAAACATTCAATATCAGCCTCTGGCCTACACACACACACACACACACACACACACACACACACACAGAGAGAGAGAGAGAGAGAGAGAAAGAGAGAGAGAGAGAGGTAAAAAGAAAATAAATCTAATTTAAAGTTGCCAATTCTCATTACTAATGCATAGTGATAATTTAAAAGCATTCATTAATACAACAAATTGTTATTAAAGGCATTTATTAATACAACAAATTGCTAACCATAAACAATATCTATTTCAGATAAAATTGACAAAATGAAATTATGAGAGGTCTCACAGAGCAAACATTGAAAGTTATAGTCCAGACCCTCTCTCACAAGCTTAGTAGATTCAAAAGCTGGAAATAGTCCCTCAATCCCATATCCAAAATGCCTAATCTTTAAAACAACCATAATAATAGCAACATCTATCAGGTAGCCATTGTGAGGATAAATGAATTCGGACAGATGAAGCACTTAACATATGCATTAAAAACAAACAGTGGAGGTTCCTTAAAAACTTAAAGATAGATCTACTATAAGATCCAATAATATAAATACTTGGTAAATATCCAAAGGAAATGAACTTAGTGTGTTTAAAAGACTTCTGAACTCCCAGGAGTGTGCAGGCGCTACTTACAATAGCCAAGCAGCAGAAAGAACTTACATTCTGATGAACTCATGCGTGGACAGAGAGAGTGTGGCACACATATGCAACAGAAAACTACCCAACTCTTGAAAAGAGAGTATGTCTGTCACTTGTGAAACATTACAGAGCATGATGCTAAGGGGCCTAAGACGGGAAAAGAAATAAGAGTTCCACATGATCTCATTCATATCTGTGATATTGAAAACTGATCTCATGGAAATAGGAAAGCAGCAAGGTAATCACATCCAACTGTGGAAAGCCGGCAGGAGGAAGCTGACCACCGAGTACCAAATTACATTAGCCAGCAGTGAGAAGCTCTGGTGTGCTGCTGCGCGGTGGGGCGACCATCGTAATAATAATGTGCTGTGTATTACAAAAAGCTAGAGGAAATCTTCTGAAAGTTTTTACCCAAAACTCCATATAGGTTTTGAGGAGATAATATGTTTAATATGATCTCAACATTATGCAATGTATACGCATAAACCTAACCAGAAGCCTGTGGCTGGGAATGCCATAAACCCTGAGAAGGGAGCTATTTACTGTTGTTGAACTGAATGGTTATGTTGTGTCCTTCAGATTGCCCTCTAAATATCTATACTTTTGTCCACAGATTAGTGCTTCCTTCACCTTCGTTCAGAGAAACTTCTTGCAGTTAATGGAGACGACTGGAGGGACTCAGAACTCATCAAAGTGCTGAGAAGAAGTGACTGCTGAGCGCTCAGTGCTAAACAAGATGTCTAACTCCTCCCATCAGGGTGCAGGGAGCACTGTTGAAGATGCCATGGAGAGAAGGAATAACCAGGCAACGCGAAGGAGGCCTCTGGAAGGATGATTCGGGTGGACATAAAATTCCAGGTTGGACATGAAGTCTCGGTTCGTGATCTCACAGTGTCATTGCTGCACGAGACATGCGTCACTCTGGAGCCATCAACATCTGTCATAGGTGGTAGAGGAGAACAAAAAAGGCACCAGCGTAGAAGAGGGGCTAGTTGTGAAAAAGAAGGGGTTCCGCCGAAAGGGGAAGAGAAGCAAGAGAAGATGACCTAAAAGGATTATCATCAAATTACATTGCATGTGTGTGTGTATTTGAAAACTTTCAAAGGGAAGAAAAATGAAAAAAATTAAAATATTCATGGAAATTGATAAATATGTTTATCTTTCATGATACATCCACACACACATGATGAGTCTCTTTATCCAAAAGTGAAAATAGAACATACCTTCCAGCATTAGAGTGTCATGATCTTTAAATGAAAGTACACTGAAGTGATTTTTAAATCCTATGTCATAATGTAATTGAAGTAAACAAAAACCATTAGTTGCTAAATCATGGAAGTTACTGTAAGCAGGCCTCCTCATGCTCATTTCTACTGGTGAACTTATTCTGAAAATGAAGGGATAAAAAATCCAGGAAAATATTAAATGTATTCTTTATTTAAAAATTATGTTTTTTGAGCCCTTCTCTTTCTAAAGAATATGTGGGAATAAATTCTATTAAGCACAACACAAAAATAAGCCAGAGCTAAGGAAAGCACAATTAGAAACAAGAATGAAATAGGAATTTACTTTTCTATACTAACATTTAATAGTATTTCACTTTCTACTCATATAGCAATATCCTTTTAATAGTTTGTTCATTATTCCATGTTTCATTACATGAAAAAGGAACATTGTACTCGGTTAGTATAACACAGATGGAAAGAAATGTATTTGAAAACGTTCAGAGGCAGTCATTAGCAGAATCCTAAATGGTGCTGTCTAAAGTATATATATATATATATAAAAAAATCAATGAAGCCATCAGAGCAAGGTGGATAACCCTAGGGAGGCTGTGAGCAGTTTCGCATTGCCAATTCCCAGGACCCACGTTAGCCAGATGCACAAGGGGGCACACGCGTCTGGAGTTCGTTTGCAGGGTAATGTTAATTTTACTTTTCATAGAGATCTACAGAAATGGTGTTCATTAACTTTGAGGCTTTAAAAGAGTGCACATGTCAAAACATGTCTTACAGACCTAACCACAAGGTGTTCAGACCTCAGAAGTATTTCCTTGAACTATTATCTTAAAAAGTAAGTGGAGGGCTGGGGCAATGGCTTAGCAGTTAAGGCATTGGCCTGCAAAGCCAAAGAACCCAGGTTCGATACCCCAGGAACCATGTTAGCCAGATGCACAAGGGGGTACACATGTCTGGAGTTAGTTTGCAGTGGGTAGAGGCCCTGGCATGCCCATTTTCTCTCTCTCTCGCTCTCTCTTTTTCTGTCAAATAAATAACAAAATAAATAAAAATATTTTTTAAAAAAGTAAGTAGAGTTCAAGTTTTTATTGTTGTTGTTTTTTGACATCTTCATACATATATATAATGCATTTTGATCTTACTCCCCTTAACTGTCCTGTCTTATTCCCTCTCACTTCACTACAACCCTTCTTATTCTCCACTAATCCTCATCTTACTCTGATGCCTTGTGTTTCTTTTGTCTTTTGACACACTGAGTTAAAGTAGGGCTGGTGTCAAGGTCATGGATGGGAGGTTATCACCTGGAGAATAGGCAACTCCCAGCGGCTATACCACTGAAGAACACGCCGCCCTCACTCCCAATCTCCCAGCACCTATTATTACCAGCCATGGGAAGCGTGAGGCCTTATGAAGCCTTCGGCCATCATAATGAGACATTAGCAAGTCGAAGCTTTCTCCAAGAGGGCTTGTGACTCCAGAGGAGTGTGCCTAGGCCTGGGGTTAGAGAGCCTATCCACATGATTCACAAGTAGAACTCATATGGCTTGTGCGTGTGAACAAGAAAATAAGATTTCTATATTCACAAATGGAATTTAAATGCAGTGTTTCTTTAACTCTAGCCCAGACCTTGGTAGGCAGAGGCAGGGGATTTCAAACTGGCATAATAAGCTAAGCAAATTGGCAAGTTCTGGGTTCAAATGAGAGAATCTGCCTCAGTAAATAAATGGGGAACAATCAAGGATGACACCCACTATCACCTCCTGTGATCCATCGGCATGCACACATGTGAATACGCATGCACACATACACACCACACATACGTATACACATACAAAGGAACGTGAATTCCTACATTAATTTGGACACTATTCTTAATAGCTAAGAAATTAAAAGAAAAGGACACTCATTGATTGAGAGATAGATAAAGAAAATATGGTGCAGGACTAGAGAGATGACTCAATGGTTAAGGTGCTTGCCTGCAAAGCCTGATTGTGGTTCGATCCCCTAGTACCCACATAAGGCCTATTGTCTTTTTTTTTTTATTTTTTTATTTTTTTTATTTTTTATTTTTTTATTTTTCGAGGTAGGGTTTCACTCTATCCCAGGCTGACCTGGAATTCACTCTGCATTCTCAGGGTGGCCTCGAACTCACGGCGATCCTCCTACCTCTGCCTCCCGAGTGCTGGGATTAAAGGCGTGCGCCACCACGCCCGGCTTTTTTTTTTGAATGACCAGGGCAGAGCCAGCCAGTGCCTCTGTGATTCACTTAGACCAATATTGGCCTTTTGGCTCCTTCCTTAGTAGACCACGGCATTGGGCATGTAACAACTTTGCCTTCCTCTGACCAGTCCTCCAGCTTCTCCTGGATCAGATATGTGGCTCTCTCTTTGGTATGGGCTACCAGCTTCTCCAGTGGACCATTGATCACACCAGGATTGAAAGAAGGCACAGGCACAAGAGAACACCAATGTGTTCTCACTGGTGTCAGCTCAAGCTTACGGATCTCAGTGTGTTCTACCCTTCCCAGCTAGCTGCCTGTCTTGGAGGTTTCAAGCTCTACCTTTATAGGCCAAGACAACAGCCTTCCAAACGTCACTTAACCATCCCCGTCACTTATGTAAGCCCTTACATAATACAAACAGGTATATATCATCCTTTTTTAATCTCTCTAATTGAAGACTGATACAACATGAAAATAATGTGAAGTAACCTTGTTCTAAAGAAAGTTACAGGGCTGGAGGGATGACTCAGCCATTAAGGCATTTGCCTGCAAAGCCAAAGGATTGAGGTCTGATTCCCAGGACCCACAAAAAACAGATACACAAGGTGACATATGTGTCTGGAGTTCATTTGCAGCAGCTGAGGGTCCTGGCATGCCCTTCCTCTCTCTATATCTGCCTCTAGCACACTCTCTCTCTTTCTCTCTCTCTCTCTCTCTCTCTCTCTCTCTCACACACACACACACACACACACACAAACACAAATAAATCAATAAATTTTAAAAAAAGATAATTTCAAATTACCATAAGATAATGATAGTCATTAAATTAACTGATGCTTATTCTAATTTTAAAAGTCTCTCTCTCTCTCTCTCATAAAATGGTAATCTGTTGGGCTTGCCTCACAAAAAAGGCAGAACTGTCTTGAAATCCTAACATCTATACTGTTTCATAAGCTCTGTCTTAGCTATATGAAAATGAATATTTTACACAGGAAAACATTAGGTGAGAGGTTGCAGTCCCTCTATGTCCTTAGTAGAACGCTCTCTGCTCCACTCAGTTTGCAGACAGTCACTTCACTCTCTCAGCAAGCGCGTGTGCTGGGATTCACAGGCCAGCTCTCGGCCATGGGCAGTCCTGGGAGCTGCTGAGGGCTGCCTCCATGCACCGCACTGAGTTTGCACTGCCCAGGGAGAGGCGTGACCAGGAAACACAGGTCAGATGATAATTCCTTGTGCTTCTTATGGCCACACAGGAGACGCCACTGAGAAATAAAACCAGAACTCTGCCAGCAATGGCAAAAAAAAAAGTAACTATTGAATGGACATTTCTGACTAAGGGTATATACTTTACATGAAAACTATTTTGTCACTTTTTTTCATTATCTTATCCAAAACCTAGTGATACCCAACCAGATATGTTCCAACAATGACATGAAAATGGAAAATGCGAAACAAAACCAAAGTGCTACCAAAGGGTGAGGAAGCATCACTGAAGGACATCATTTAACTGTGACTCTAGGGGTGCTCAGACCATACCGGGTTCATTCCATTGCATCTTATGCCTTGCTTGTCTTGTAGGGTTGGAAGTTAAAGATTTATATTTGCTTAGTTGTGTCACCAAAAAGAGGATAGACAATGTCATCAAAAGATGAGACTAGATTTCTAGCCATTTTGAAGAATGAGGATCTTTACATGATTAATTCATACACAGTGAAGACATGGGCTTAGATACAGAAGCCTTGAATAACACCGGAAAAAAAATGCTCTGTCAATTTTTACGTAATGCCCAGGGCTCACTCTCTGTTTTCCCAGAGTGTGGGTAGAATTATATATTAAGACATATAACCACTTTGCCTTTAAAGTAAAAACACTGAAGTACTGCTCAAACTAACATTTTAAGAAGACATTCAGTAGCCCACATTATTTTCCCCTTTTGATTATAACAGACATAGGATATTCTGCTACACTGCAAAGTATGAAGAATGCCTTTTACACATTTAGTGTTTGAAATGTGGCCAGCTTGGATTTGTGTGAAGAATCATCAAACCAAAGTCAAATGATGGCATTTGTCACCAACAATACATTGATTTACAGTCCACAAAATAGATTTAAATAAAATAAAATAGAAAGATTTAAATCAGTGTTCTCAGCTACACAAATAAAAAATTCTCATTTGTACACGGAGCTCAATCCACAGAGCCAGTCAATGGTGAAGGGGGAATTCCAGGCTAGAAAGGTTAGAATATATTTAGCCAATTGATATGTAGTACCATTCTGCTATGACGTAAAGTTGCTGGAGCGGATTTTTTTTTTTTCTTAATTTTGTAACAGCAGGTTGAAATGTTAAAATACTCAATGCTAGGGATATTTGAGAACAGATACAAAATACTTTATATCCATATGACACCTTGTAATTTTCTATACTTTCGTATATTTCTTTGTCAAACATTGTTCATCTTGATAACCTCACAGAAAAAAAATATTTTGAGATAAACGCTATTTCCTCTTGTGGTCTCAGAGAAGTATTATGTAAGCTACTTTATCAGGACTAATTATCCAGTGCATATTAAGAAGCAATGATGCATAAAGCCTTTTCAATATCAAGTTCAGAACAGGACAAAAGGTAGATTCATTAATGTGAATGTTAAGACAAATGAAACAGAAAACCAGTGTTGTTAATTATACTGTGAAAACAAATTGGAGACAGTCACACTTAAAAATCTTTTTATAAAGAAATTACTCAAAAAAAGAAAATGTTCATATTGTATCCTGAAGTTATGATATCCAAAAATGTGAAGTTTTTTAAAAGCTGTGAAAATGGAGAAGATAAAGCCAGGTGTGGTGGCGCAGCCTTTAATCCCAGCACTCTAGAGGCAGATGTCGGCGGATTGCCATGAGTTCGAGGCCATCCTGAGAATACAGAGAGAATTCCAGGTCAACCTGGGCTAGAAGGCTAGAGTGAAACTATACCTCAAAAAACAAAACCAAACAAACAAACAAAAATAAAAGAAACAAAGAAAATGTAGAAGTGAATGCTTTTCAGTTTTGCTTTATTTTCTCTCATGTGCCCAAGGGTATGATTGATAATAATTGTGAACAGAAAGGAAGGAGCACACATCTTTTCCTCTTGTGTTCCCAGATAAACAGAAGGATGTTTTTAACCCTTTGTTTCTTTGGGCAAAGGCATTTAAATTCAGTTCAAGATGTCTACCTAAAAGCTGATATAAGAAACAACTGTAAGTACAAAATTTTTCCCATAGTCTTCAAATCACCACTGAGTCCCTTAGTTCAAACACGTCAGTATCATACCAACATATGAGGGAAAAGCATGTGAATGAACCGCTGAAACAAGGAGTGCCTCACTAATTCACAGCAAAACACAACAATGCATTTCTTTCCATATCACATTTGTTTGCATGTTTTATTTTGATATAAGGAATCCTCTGTGTAATTTCATACTTTGCCTGTACTATACATTATGAGCAAGCAGGTTTTTGTTCGTAATATTCAATTTTCTCCCTAATTTTTTGTTTGTGTGTGTTTGAGTATATGTGTGTGCATGTGTGGTGTTCATGTGTGTATGTATGGGAGCACGTATGTGTACACATGTTTACTTATATGTGTGAGGAATGCCAGAGGACAACTTGCAGTGTTTTCCTTAGGAACACCACAGACTCCTTTTGAGACAGGTCTCTTGTCCTAGAGCTCGCCAATTAAGCCAGACAGACTGGCCAGTGAGATCCAAGAGTCCTCCTGACTCTACTTCCTCAGAAATGGAATTATAAATGCATGCCAGCACACCTGTCATTTTATTTTTATTTTGAGTTTTTTGAGACAATATCTCACTATGTAACCCAGGCTCTCCTAGAACTTGTAAGTCCTGCCAAGCAGTGGGATTGCAGGAATGTATCACCAAGCCTGGTTAAAATCATGGCTCTTCATTTAATTTAAATTTATTATGTCGACCTCTGGAAGGCACAAAAGTGTTCACATGCCCACACTAATATCACTCATTTTCATCATAATTACTAATAAACACTTCTATTATAAAGCGTTCTCCAGTAACAGTTAGGTACTATGTTATTTTCCATCATTTATGTCAATTATATTTAGTGTATATCTATTTCATCTGTACTACTCATTGGATATCCAGCAACTTTATTCTTGCAACTGTCAAAGCTATTTATATTTTCAGAGACATCATTACTTTGTATTCCTTAGACAATGTTTGAGTTATTTTTGGTCACATTCTAAACCAGTGACATCAGTGAATGAGGAAATTAGCCACTAACAATTTGAGGTCACCACTTCATGACTACTCCTTCTAACCAAGTATCTCCTATTCTTTAAGAAAGCAAATAAAAGTATTTGCTAATGAAATGAAGAATTAAGTCCATTGTCTTGCTGGAAAATATCCATGGATATAACTCAGATTGGTTTTGTGTGTTTGTGTGCTGTAGGTAGGTATATGTGAAGGATCAGAATTGACTTCAAGTGTTTTTCTCAATACACCTTACTTTTTGAGACCATCTCTCTCACTGAACCTGGAGCTTGCTAATATGGCTAAAGTAGTTGGACAGCAAGCCCCAGAGATCCTTCTACCCCGATTTTCCCAGGATTGGGATGATAGGCACACCTCACTGCACCTCATTTCTCACGTGGCTGCTGGTTACACAAACTCAGGTCTTCATGTCTATGTGGCAAGCACTTTACTAGCTGAGCCACTTACCCAGCTCAAGGCTGGTATTTTAAATGTGATAAGTAATTTTTCCTTGGATATGCACACTGTACTTCATGTAAGTAAAAACTATGACAGTTCTAAAATCTCCTGATGATTCACTTCATTAAAAAATTAGAAGAGCATTAACACTATACATATGAAGAAAACCACTGATTTTATCAGAAATGCAAGTAACATAGACATAAAAGTGATTTCAATATAAAGATATGCCAAGGGAAGGAAGCCCTGTAAAATAAGTAAATTCAAGATGTTTCAAAATTCACAAGGTCTTCCTCATAATGTCTAGCGCCTCTCCATACTCTCTCTTTTAAAAAAATATTAATTTATTTATTTTCAAGCAGATAAAGATAGAGAGAGAGAGAAGAAAGAGAGAGAGAATGGGTGTACCAAGACTTCCAGCCACTGCAAATGAACTCCACTTGTATGCGCCACTTTGTGCATCTAACTTTACTTGGGTATTTGAGAATCGAACCCAAGTTGTTAGGCTCTCTCCAGTCCTTAGAGCTATTACTTCTATTCATGATGCAGTCTTCCAGAAATTTCAGGATCAGAAATGTTTTCTAGTCTTTGATTTTTTTTCTCACTTTTCCCTTCAATATTGATCTTTTAGGAATTAATGGAAGAGCAGCTCCTTGAAACATCTCCTGTAACTGTCCCCTGAACTGATTAAACTAGAGGCCCATCCTGGAATGAAGAACTTCCAGGGTTTAGATCAACCACAGCTTTGTTTCTTGTCATTAACTGCAAAATTTTCTCTAATACTTTTCAAGGTGGCATGAATCATCACATGATCAAGAAATCCTTGTCAAGTCTGTGGGTCTTACTTCAGCCTATCTATAGCAATCCTTTAGCCTCCATGTCAATCTTACCTATATTTCATGTCCCAAATTTAATTGTAGCTGATTTTCTGAATATTCGCAGCATGTATAACACTTACTGACTTTCTATATTTATGTTTGAACACACATGTGGCATAATAAGGACAGAGTTGTTGTGGGTGGTTGGTGAGCTATAAGGTAATATGTATTTTCACTGATTTTTAATCCCACATATGTTTTTGTTATAAATGACTTTTCTTCACAGTGATAATATTGAGATTTGGAAGAAGTAGTCATATTTTGCAATTTTTATTCCACAAAATCCTAATATTTATGTCTTAATTTAGCAAATTAACAATAAATACAGAGACAATAATGTTGATTCAATCTCTAATGAAGTGGGGAAAAGGTCTGTAAAATAATTATCAGGATAATACTGGAAGACAGACATTTCTAAGCCAAAATTATCCATTGTCTAAATATCAGAAAAACAGTCCATTTGAATAAGCATTATCTTGTATAATCCTGTCTTGAATAAATGATAGTAATGGACATTAAGATAGCTATGATTTTAAAAAATGTTTTACACACATTTGACTAAATGAATTCTAACAAGATCAAATTAGTGTAGTTCCCAAAGCAATTCCCATTCCAAAATCAAAAGGCTTACTTTGATCACCCTTGAAACTTTCAGAAAAATCTCTCCTAGTTCTCCATCAAAGTCTGGACAGCTATTTAACCGGAGCAATGATTCAGCAAGCATTTTGTCAAACACTTCTTTTGTGTTCATGTAGTTCTTACCTATATTTCAGGTTCAAAATTTTATTTCAATGATTTTGGGCATGTCATTCATTGATTTTTTTTCCCTAAAAACATTTTATTATACCTGTGATGAGTTATAGCATAGCTGCGTGTGACTTGAGAAGAGCAAAGCCAAGGGTGATGAAGTGACCTCCTTGCATAACACAAAGCAGTAACTAGCATAAGACCACATATTCTCAAGTATGAAAGACCTGATGTGGAACTGGTGTGCACTTCTTTCTCCCAAAGAATCTTAAAGTTAGGATTTGTTATACTTTAAAGGCCATTCTAAAGAAGGAATTTAGGGGGACTGGGAGATGATACAGTAGTTAAAGATGCTTGTTTGGAAAGCCTGCTGGCCTGGGTTTAATTCCCTAGACACCTACATAAAGCCAGATGCAAAAAAAAAAAAAAAAAAAAATAGTGCAAGTATTTTTTGGTGCTCATTTGCAGTGGCAAGAAACCCTACTATACCCATGCACACAAAACACACACACAGACACACAAACATACACACACACTTTTTTTTTTTAAAGAAGGGATTTACAAATTGGTATCTCCAACTGTTCTCGCTCAAAAAAAAAAAAAAAAATCTCACAGCTTAGAAATCTACCCATATGACAGCCTACATTTTGGATTATTTTGAATCACTATAAAATAATTGGTTACTTAGGAATTTTATGGAAGAGGGGGTGGAAAGATTGCAAGAGCCCCAAGGTGGGAAGGAGTATCCAGAGACACTGCCCCGCCCCCCACAATGACTGACTGCTGCTCTCACAACTCATAATCCATCGCCCCGCAGAAAATACCAGCAACCTCACTGAGGAGGGGCTTCAGCAGAATAGGGCAGGGAGAGAAGGAATGGTGCTAACATATTATCCGTACAAAGTTTCTATGTAATAAAAAAAATTGGTCCATCTTTGTAAATGTTTGCCTTTATAAAATTTCCTTCTGTCTTTGTATTTAGCCACTGATTTTTAAAATCTTTTGAACTAATACTCTGTAAATTATGTGTGGGTTTTTGCAATATGTTCTGACTTTTAAGTATTCTCTCTAAGCAGTTCTTCCCAACAACAGCCTTTCGAAAATACTGGGGTACAAAATCTTCCAAGTGAATAATACTTGGAAAACTATTATGCAATGCAATTGAGAACTTCAGATATATCTGCTCACTAAGTTAATCTTACAACCATTCTTAGGAGAAGGTAGAGCACAAACTTTTTTCTTGCTTAATGAAAATGTTCTGCATTAATGAAAAGCAAAAAACAATACATATTGTGAATATCAAAATTAATGATGTATTATATTTTCTACATGTACTACATGGTCATAGAAAACTTGGGACCAAGAAACTATTTGATCTCAATCTCAGAAGGCAGCTACTAAAAGAGGGGGAAATACATTTGCTTTATAATGCTCTGCCCCAGAAACTGTGAATTAGGCAAGTATCAACTTTGACATAATCAGGAGGGTTATAAGCTTGAATGTTCTGAAATCATTCAGCTTAATATCATTCATGACTCTCCATACCTCATGTCATGTGGAATAAATGAATGTTCGGTCTAAGACATCAAAGTCATGTGATGTATGCTACATTATGATAAACATTATAATCCTTGAGTATAAACTCTAAATATTAAGAATAAATTTTTAAAAACTGTGCTTGCTAAATATACTCAGTATTTAGCTACTTTCATAAGTTCTCCTAGGATAGTTTGTACAAATAAAATCTAATACATTTGTTCCCTGCAACCAAGGACATTACAATTACAAATGTTTACCCAGGTCAATCAGCATAGCTGGCAGCAGCACCTCTTTGAAAGAGCTCACCAGCTGCTAAGTGTCTTATCACAGGTCATTAAAATATTCACTTAGAGATAAAAGAAAACAGGACTCATTGAACAAAGCAGTGTTCTTTGTCTGCTTACTGAAGTTGGATACAACTGAAGTAAAACAAAGCTTAGGAAAAAATAAAACCAATTATATCTCTCATTAAAACAAAATTCTCTAATTCTAAATGAGAGAAGTGGTTCTCTCCAGCAGAAAGTCATCTATAGGTAAGAGAAAAATAGATGAACTTACAAAATACAGCCGCGTCTCCTTTAATCACAGAAGGACAATGGAATAGATCCTCTCAGAACTCTTCTTGGAATCATTTCCTGAAAAATAAAATTAAAAAAAGAAATATGAAAGACTAAGCTATCAAAACAAAGTTAAAAGGAAACTATGACATATGTAATGAAAAGATCACATTCAGTAAATTCAAGTACTGAATAGTTTTTATATGAGTGTTCCTAATTTCATGTCTGTCAATATTCAAACAATGTTAAAAAAAACTATACCAGTTTTACACCAAAACATCTGAACACTTTTATACATTAAGAAATTAAGAAGCAGTCAACTGAAGTTCTTTTTTTGTTTGTTTGTTTTGTTTTGTTTTGTGTTACTAATGAAGACCCAAAATTATCTTGGCAAACTTATACTTGGCAACAATATCGAATTTCCTATGACTGGTTGAAAGGGCTAAAAATGACAGTCATATTTACAATGATTTAGCATCAACATGTAAAAATCATTTATAAGGAAAAATGCTCACAAAATGGTATTTTAACAAACTCAACTAAAACAGATGACAGTATTGATCATTTTTTAGAGGATAAAGTAGGATTAAAATGCAGAGGAAGTGTCTAAACTACATCTGTTTGTAGAATCAATGTGTGAAAGCTACAACAGAATGTGTGTGATAATTATTTGAGATTATCTTACTTATAAAATCAATGTCAATTTATAGAAGTCAACTGCTGACACAGAATGTGAGATAACCATGGTATCCTGTCTCTTTTCTCTGTCTATGTCATACATGTTCTTTCCCTTTTCTTCTTGGAAATCTTAATAAACCTGATATACTCCTTATAGATGTTTAATAATTATTTCCTTTTGTAAAAAAAATTGGCATGATAGGCAACACACAAAAGAAGAAAGGACGAGAGAAAACATGGCTACAAAAAGAGCTATTTATATGAAGAAAAGAGGAAGTTCAAGGGCACAACTGTTGCTACATTTCTAAGCTTTTTGGTGAGCCAGATGCTCAAAATCTCATCATATGAATGACTGAGGAGAATCCAGAGGGATAACTAAGTTAGAATAAAATTGTATAGATACATTTAGCCCAGAATAAATTATACTTGCAGGAGTAAGGGGGATATCAAAATTTAAGTAACAGATGGTACATGATGATTAGACATGAGATTAATCTTTCAGCCCAAGCTCCCATGACTCATTGTAGATTATCCTGGAAGGTGGAAGAATATTAAGTAAAAATTGAAATTGTTTCATTAACAGAGCTGGACAGCTTTGGTGGCTCACACTGAGCACAGCACATCTAATGACTCTTCACTTACTTTGAACCACTTTTCATTTTCAGATTTTACAATAAGTGTGCAATCCAAAAACAGATGACTTGCATACTGATTATCAACAACCTGATGTAGATGTTTACTTTCATTACAGGAGGGTCAATATGCACCATTCCACTTAGGCTTATAAAGAAGGAATAAGCTTAATAAAATCAAGTTTCAGAAACAATCAATTTAATAGCATGGTAATCTGTACTTCTGAACACAGTTGGGCTTCAAAGTGACATATCCAATTATCAATATATGGTGATTCATCTATTCATAAATTACTAGATGGATCTACCTATCTAATATAGTTACTGTTATATGTATATTCATAAAAATAGAACCACCCATTCACATTAATAAAACAGCTATATTCAGTGCATTTTATTAACATTCCCATCATCTATTGGTTGTTTACTATAGTATAAATGTATTGCTGAACTTCCTATTTCAATAAAGGATGCTTTCAATATGATAGAAACCCTGACACAGGTGCTATTAATGAGCCTCTAATGGTCAAAACATAATTATTAACATGTCCCTAAATTATATGCCTATGTTGACTCATTTATTGTATCACAGGGCTTGGTAATTTTTGTGTGGAAAATTGGTCCATATAAAACCTAAAGGCTGTGAGAACACCTCCAGTTTGTCTGAATACATATAGTATACTGTATTATACCATATTGTGTTACATTTTGTTACTTTTCTTAAGTATTGAAAACACCCTAAAATATACAATACAATTATTGAAAGAAAATTATTGGAAAAAGCTTCTTTTATTATCCATGAGGTAATGAGACAAAAATCAAAATATAGAAAACTCTATACACAAAAAATTATTTGTAATTGAAAAAAATTTTGAGGACTATTGCTTGTGCCATCAAATAAAAATAGGCAGTGGAGACTTCATATGTATTACTTTAGGCAAATAGCCATGGGTAGAAGTGGCCATGAAGTTATTTCTCACCCGTTAATGGGTACTGACTTCTAAGAAAACTTAAAACAGAAAAACCAAAAATCTTGAAGAATCTATGTATTCCCCTACAATCCAAAAAGTAAACATAGTTTAACTGTTCAGCACTCTTTCTTAAAACAAGCCATCTTACAATAGAAAGTTTTTCTTTGCTGAACACAGAAGCAGGAAGGACATTTTATTTTTTATTCTTTATTTTTTTTAATTTTTGTTTATTTTTATTTATTTATTTGAGAGCAACAGACAGAGAGAGGAAGAGGCAGAGAAAGAGAGAGAGAGAATGGGCACGCCAGGACCTCTAGCCACTGCAAACGAACTCCAGATGCATGCGCCCCCTTGTGAATCTGGCTAATGTGGGTCCTGGGGAATCGAGCCTCGAACCGGGGTCCTTAGGCTTCATGGGCAAGGGCTTGACTGCTAAGCCATCTCTCCAGCCCAGAAAGGACATTTTAGAATATGTATTCTATTCTGATTTTTCAAATAAAAATATGACTTCTAGTTACTCTAGCTACTTTTGTGGAAGATTTTTTTCTTATTTCTTTTTTAATTTTATTTTTGAAAATTTCATACATATGTGTAATGAATGTATTGTGATCATGTCCAGCCCTCCATTGTCCTTTTTGATCCCTTTTCCACTCCTGCTAACTAAATCCCTTTACATGACAAGACTTGTATTCAGTCTGAATCTTCGTGGATAAACAAATCTACCAAAACTTCAGAATGAGAAAATTGATTCTGAGCAGTGACTAAGCATGAGTAAAGTAATAAGTAGTAGATGTTTCAAATTACACTCTAACTTGCAGCTAGTCATGTAGCTGACACCTTAATCCCAGCGCTTGGGATGTTGAGGAAATTGCTGAGTTTAAGGCCAGCCTGGGCTACATAGTGAGTTATAGGTCATTCTGGACAACAAAGTTGAGATCCTATCTCAAAAAATCTTATTTGGAAAAATCAATAAGTATACCTATTACTAAAACTGTACTTAAATAGTACTTAAGACAGACTACATGAACAGGCAGCATGTCAAATTGTTGAACACACACGATACCTAATTTCAAATTAGCAAGGAAAATGTGTCCAAAAGATTGATCCAAGAAAGCTTATGAGGGTGATAATGGAAGTTTTTCTTTATTTGGCAGAGTCCATCATAAAACTTGATAATACTGTGAACAATATTTATTTAAGTACAAATATTGGCATCAAGTAATCTTACACATAACTTAATAAACAAAACTAGATACATCTATACACAAATGACAAAATTATTTTGAAAGAAATATTAACTGTCATATAAATTATTTCAGATATAGTTCAAAATGTAACTTTGGAATAACCACTTATAATTAATACACATTTGCCTTTTCAGAATTTTCAATATTTTATGTGAATACTTTTGAAAATAATTTCCCTGAAGATGAACCAAGATACAATTTTTATAGGCTGTTAACATTTAAAATCTAAGAGAAAAGTGATTTGAGGGCCTGTAAGATGTCAAAGTTCATATATATTTACAGAACAGAGTAGAAGATTTTTACGAAAAAATATCTTTTTAGAATTCTAAAACTTAATGTTGTTCTTAAGTTTCTAAGCATGAATGCTACTCTTAGCAAAAATTTTCTTTGGATATAAATGATTATGGTTTTTCAGATTGAAAATATACATAACTTTTCTTGACTCCATTAAGTGTTAGATAATATTGGTAATTTGTCAATCACAAGCATGAAACTGTTATGAATATTCAATAGGAAAGTGAAACTGATGACTTCATGACAAATTAGGAAGAACAATCTAGAATTTATTTAATTCCCTACTAATATTACTCTAGAATGCTAGAAAATAGTATGCTTTCCAATATCTTATTTTTACTTTCTAATTTTTCATGGTATATCAAGTTATATTAATACTTTAAAGTAGGAATCTGTTCTTTTTTTTCTATAAAGAACCAAAATTGGCTTTGCAGGTTTACATATTTTCTCTATTGCATTGCATATTCTTTGTGTGTGTGTGTGTGTGTGTGTGTGTGTATGTGTGTGTGTGTGTGTGTTTCAGGTGTCCCCCATAAACTTAGGGTCTCTGAATGCTATGTCCCTAGCTGATGTCCATTTGGGAATTAAACCCGCCTGGAGGTAGTATCTTGTTGGGGGTGAGCTTATGGGTGTTATAACCAGCTTCCCCTTGGCAGTGCTTGACACACTCTCCTGTTGCTATTGTCCATCTGATGTTGGCCAGGGGGTGATGTCCACCCTGTGCTCATGCCATCGTTTTTCCCTGCCATCATGGAGCTTCCCCTCAAGTCTGTAAGCCAAAATAAACCTCTTTATCCCCACAAGCTGCTCTTAATCAGGTGTTTTCTGCCAGCAATGCAAACCTGACTGCAACACACACACACACACACACACACACACACACCAGCATGCTGTGGCATATTTGTGTTTACAGCCCTTAAGTATGGAAAAGTTGTTCACTGTATCATAGAAGAACATTGTATCAGTTACTTTCTGCAAATGCAAGTATTTATTTTATTTTTGGTTTATGATTTCAAGGGAAAGTCTATCATTGCAGGGACAGTATGGCAGGACCACACAGCTGGAATCACATTACCATGTTAACAGGGAAGGAGTAGGGAGAGCTCAAGCAGGACTGGGCTGGAACAACTCAAAGTCTCACCCAGTGACACCTGTCCTCCAAAAAGGCTCCATCTCCTAATGGTTCCACAACTGCAAATTAAGTATTTACATGAGTCTATGTGGAACATTTTACATTCAAATCACCACATACATAGGTATTATTTTTGCAATAGCATTATATTATCTAATACAATAACCACATGTTTTCTCATAAGCAATTTAAACTAAATCAAATTTTAAAAGTTTCTTATAGGCACTAGCTTACTCTCAGTTTCAATAATCACATGTAAACTTATTATAAGGGGTTTGCACAAAGTCAAATTAAACATGCTAAAGTTCTTACTTCATGTGAATATGGATATATGTTATCTGGGAAAAATTTAAAAATGTAGATGTTGATGTGGTAGGACTGAAAAGGGCTGTAAATTCTGCATTTAATCTGTAGGTCCATGGGCACTATTTACAGCCAGCTTCAGAATAGTTTATGTACCTTGATGAATATGAATGCAAGCCATGTAACATTTCTAATTAGTATTGACTTATCCTAGAAAGAATAAATATTTATTAATGGGAAACATACCTATCAGTAACTGAACACACTAACTTATTCATTAAAATATAGTACAAAGGGCTGGAGAGATGGTTTAGCAGTTAAGTGCTTGCCTGGGAAGCCTAAGGACCCCAGTTCAAGGCTTGATTTCCCAGGACTCACGTTAGCCAGATGCACAAGGGGGCATCTGGAGTTCGTTTGCAGTGACTGGAGGCCCTGGGACACCCATATTCTCTCTCTCTCCCTCTTTCTCTCTCTGTCACTCTCAAATAAATAAATAAAAATAAAAATTTTAAACATATATATATATATATATATATATATATATATATATATATATATGGTACAAGCCAGGCGTGGTGGCACAAGCCTTTAATCCCAG
Organism: Dipus sagitta; assembly: GCA_036346955.1. Classification (NCBI taxonomy): domain Eukaryota; kingdom Metazoa; phylum Chordata; class Mammalia; order Rodentia; family Dipodidae; genus Dipus; species Dipus sagitta. The sequence continues at coordinate 6,971,995 of CM070783.1, read as the reverse complement.
CACTCGGGAGGCAGAAGTACAAGGATCGCCGTGAGTTTGAGGCCACCCTGAGACTACATAGTAAATTCCAGGTCAGCCTGAGCTAGAGTGAGACCCTACCTCAAAAAAAACAAACAACAAAAAAAAGGCTGTATATTATTGTGCTACATTCAAGAATTAGTAAGTACCATCAATGTAATTTTAAGAGAAAGTAGACTTTTTTTTTTTTTTTTTTTTGGTTTTCGGTTTTTGAAGGTAGGGTCTCATTTTAGCTCAGGCTGACCTGGAATTCTCTATGTAGTCTCAGGGTGGCCTTGAACTCATGGTGATCCTTCTACTTCTGCCTCCTGAATGCTGGGATTAAAGGCATGCACCACCATGCCTGGTTAAGTAGACTTTTAAATAAAAATGTGAGGACATGATGTGGGAGAACTGTAGCAGTCTGGTGCTCCTGGGGACTCTCCCAGCAGGACTGAACCTGAGATGTTCTTCAAATGGAATGCAGATTTAGGCTAAAGGAACAGAAGCCTCATACGAGAGCCTCCCAAATGATCACAAAATGAGTGCTTTGGTTTTGACCAACAAAGAAAATCAAGTAGTGAGTTGGAATCACCAACAACAATGCCTAAAGTAAAAAATATGGTCTGTATCATTTAAGGACATAACTGTGGACATTAGTTGGCAGGAGTGGCAAGACCTAAATGCTGCTGACAAGACCCATTATTGGAATGTGACATTGGAGAAGTACAACAGGCTGGTGTTCTTGGGGCATTGTTCAACCCAACATCATTTTATCCTCAATTTTTTTTTATGTATTCATTCAGGGGGTGGGGGAGAGGCAGACAGACAGAGAATGGGCATGCCAGGCCCTCTAGCCAGTGCAAACGAACTCTAGACACAGGTCCCACATGCATATGGCTTACATGGGTTCTGGGGAATCAAACCTGGGTCCTTAGGCTTCACAGGCAAGTGCCTTAATCTCTAAGCCATCTCTCCAGCCCAATTTTATCCTCAATTTTGAACATGAATTTGGGCAATGAAACATAGCAGAAGCCCAAGTGTGAGAAAAGCTGTACAACACTGAATGGGAAATGTGCCTTGCATGACATCAGAGCACACATCAGTGTAAACCTCTAGCCTTTCAATAGAATTTGAAACGCAACTGGAATCAGTATCACAATGAAGATGGTAGTTATAGGAGTACAACAGAGAAAAGTTCTTTGCCCTCGCTCACCTGGCTTTGTATCAGATTCATCCTGGAATTCCTATGAGCGTAGGATGGTAGAAAAGGCATTTAGTCATACTCCCCCAGGAGCAGACATCAACTCACTTTCAGAAATAACAGCACCTTGGAAGTGAAAGAATTAACTGGGCTGGGAATGTGGCTTGGTGGCACCGCACTTGCCAAGCCTTAGTGTTAATGTCTCCATTTATATTTAAAGGTTCTTGCCCATCTTTGTTAGCGTGAACACTTATGTTCAGAGATCAATTGTGCATATCAGCAATGATCTGGGAGAAATGGTAATAATTTTGGTATACCTCATTAGACAAGGACATTTGAACATTTTCAATGAAATAAATTTTCATAATTCTTGACATTGAGACAAGGTCTTGATCTGTGGTCCATGCTATCTTTGAACTCATCTTGTTACCCAGGCTATTCTCATACTCAGGATCATCTTCCTATGCCTCCTGATTGTTAGACATGCAGGATTGCCATAGTCTTTTAATTTTCAAACATTTCAATGGTAAATATTTTACATCAGAAAATTATCTGAGAAAGTGTTTGTGTAAGTTTAATGTTAATTTTTAAATGGAATGGTTCAATATTGTATTAGGAGTTATAGTATATAACTACATACCAATAAAGAAACATCATATCCTTCCCCTAAAATATCAGTCTACCTAGGATGAAAGATTTTTTTGTGGCCTTTCTCTTTCAGTTGTTGAAAGAAAATGTATAAGATGAGGAAAGAGAAAACTTTTTGACCTCAAATGCAATTTGTCACTTAGAAACATACACCCATAATTACAAATTTAATTTAACTTAAAACTTGGTAAGTTTTATAATGACTTAAGAGTGTTCTTTATGAAAATGCAAGTTAAAGAATTGCTGAAGACAGCCGAGCGTGGTGGTGCATGCCTTTAATCCCAGCACTCAGGAGGCAGAGGTAGGAGGATCGCAATGAGTTCAAGGCCACCCTGAGATGACAGAGTTAATTCCAGGTCAGCCTGGACCAGAGTGAGACCCTACCTCGAAAAACCAAAAAAAAAGAAGAAGAATTGCTGAAGAAATCTAGAAAGAAAAATGGGATAAAATATTTTTAAAATAAACATACACATATATCATGATAACATCTAAAAAGAAAAAATAGAATGAAATATTTAAAATACAAACATACAATAAAAATTAGAACAGATTAGGGCTGGAGTGATGGCATAGCAGGTAAGGTGCTTCCCTGCAAAGACTAAGGACCCAGGTTCGATTCTCCAAGTCCCAGGCAGCACATGTGTCTGGAGTTCATTTGCAGTGGCTAGAGGCCCTAGTGTGCCCATTCTCTCTCCCTCCCTCTCTCTCCCTCCCTCCCTCTCTCTCTCTCTCTCTCTGTATCTCACTCTCTCCCTCCCTCTCTCTGTCTCAAGTAAGAAAATAAAAATATAAGCATACATGAGCTCATGTGGATTTTAGTTTTTTCACAGAATTGAATATCAATGAACTTTCAAAGCTAATTATACTTGAAATGGTTATTAAAAGGTAGATGTAGGGCTGGAGAGATGGCTTAGCGGTTAAGCGCTTGCCTGTGAAGCCTAAGGACCCCGGTTTGAGGCTCGACTCCCCAGGACCCACGTTAGCCAGATGCACAAGGGGGTGCACGCATCTGGAGTTCGTTTGCAGTGGCTGGAGGCCCTGGCGCGCCCATTCTCACTCCCTCTCTCTATCTGCCTCTTTCTGTCTCTGTCGCTCTCAAATAAATAAATAAAAATAACAAAAAAATAAAAATAATAAAAAAATAAATAAAAAGGTAGATGTATATTCAAAGTTACAAAAGCAATATTCAGTTCATATGCTCAATGTGGTAGGGTATTTTGGTTTCTGGAAAAAGGATGGATTACACAGAACATTGTTTACTGATTCTAACTTAATATTCCAAATTCACCCACAGTGGTTTCATTTAGTATTTCATTGTTCTGAATAAATGTACTTGAAGCTACAATATCATTTAATTGTACATAGATGACACTTGTAATATCAAAAGGACTAGAGAATAGAGAATGCGCTAATATGCCCTGTACTGATTGTGTTTTGTCATTACATGATTTTTTGTTTTGCTTTCTGGTTTTTACTCTTTTGTGTTATTTGATTTGTTTTACTCTACTGGGACTCAAACCCTGTACATCCCATATGTTAGGCAAATGCTGTACTATTGAGTTATATTCCAGATGAAGAGGGTTTTTTTTTAATAACAATACTATATTAGCTTCACAATACTTAGGAAATATTCACCCATTTTCTGACCTAGAAAATTGATTATTATAGAAAATTAATGATTTCTTTAAATGCTGTGTCTATAAGTGGTCCCCATGGGAACTGACCCTGAAATGCTGCTGGCTTACTCTTGTCACCAATGCATTTCAATCCCCTCAGCATGAGCTAAGAAGTTAATTGATCTAGCTGAGTTATGCATAAGAAAGACATGGCCTGAATTTTGCTTTACCACTAGCATTCTAAATCAGATAAGCTTTTATTTCAAGTAAATCTCTAGGATAGAAGATTTCCTTTAAATCAAGAAAAGTGACTATCGGACATATTTGTCTGCCAAAAAAAAAGAGAGAGAAAGAGAGAGAGAGAGAGAAATGATGCTTTGTGAACTAAAATTTCTCATTGTTGTCTTAATCAAGATTGATATGTAATGGATAATTCATGTGAAAATCAAGTATTTACAATGTAGGTATAAAGGAAGGTGTAGATAATATCTATATCTTATAGTGGAAATTGTGTGGGAGAATCTATCAAATGAATGAAAATTGCTTTCCTTAAAGTGTTAAGGTAGTTTTCCCGAGAGAGATGCACTCCCTTGGGAGACAGGAACTAAAATGTCATTGGAGTTGCCATGGGATACAGTTTTACAAGAGCATTTGCCGTGCAGATGGAACGGAGCTAAATAAAGTCCATGCAGGTATGGAAGGAAAAGTCTTCCATTTAATTTGCCATAAACAATAGAAGGAGTTGTACATTTGTCTACAAGAAAAAAAAATTCCTCTTGTCAGAACAAATTGCAGTTGGCATTTGGACACAATACCACAATTGTCAACCCCATTTATTTTAAAACTTGAGAGAGCAGTTTTATAATGGCATTACAATGCTCCTCAAGGAAACCATTTCTAAAAACTGATTGATAAAAACAAATTAATATCATAATTTTCTCATTTTTATGCATATAGGTAAACAGAGATAGGAAACTATTGTTGACTTCTACAAGATCTAAAGCTTGTAACTCTGTGAATCAAAAGAAAAAAAATAGTAAGTCTTTAAAACTTCTGAGGATACCCCCATCAATTTGTTTCCTGGACTTGCTACTCTGAATAGCTTATTGGTATACTTAAAACAACCACAGTTTTAATTAGGATAACTCCTAAAGGCCTACAGTGAATTAAATAGCTTTGCATACAACATATGCAACCAGTGTGTTAAGTACATGTAATATATGCCACACAAATTGCTATTAAGAATAGTAAATGAGCCGGGCGTTGGTGGCACACGCCTTTAATCCCAGCACTTGGGAGGCAGAGGTAAGAGGATCGCCGTGAGTTCAAGGCTACCCTGAGACTACATAGCGAATTCCAGGTCAGCCTGGAATACAGTGAGACCCTACCTCGAAAAACAAAAAACAAACAAGAATAGTAAATGAAGCCGGGCGTGGTGGTGCACACCTTTAATCCAAGCACTCAGGAGGCAGAGGTAGGAGGATTGCCGAGAGTTCGAGGCCACTCTGAGACTCCATAGTGAATTCCAGGTCAGCCTGGGCTAGAGCGAGACCCTATCTCGAAAAACCAAAAAAAAAAAAAAAAAAAAAAAAAGGTAAATGAGAAGCTGGGTGTGGGTGTGATGGCACACACCTTTAATCCCAGCACTTGAGAGGCAGAGGTAGGAGGATACCTGTGAGTTCGAGGCCACCCTGAGATTACATAGTGAAGTCCAGGTCAGCCTGGGCTAGAGTGAGACCTTACCTCAGAAAACCAAAAAAAAAAAAAAAAAAAAAGAGGATGGTAAATGAGTTTCTAAGTAATATATTGACGCATTGGTCTTCACTAGAAACACTCCATGAGACTATTTAGTTATAAACTTTATATATAAATAAAAACTTTGGAATTGTTTCCTGGAAATTTCTTCCTTCAAACAGTGAGAAATCCTTCACAGAATCCCCAATAGAAGAAAATAAACAAAACTCTGCACCTGCATGTGGACTATTAATACAAATAAATGTTCGTTGTTTGGCAAGGAAATGTAATGAGGAGGTAACTTTCCCTCGCTCCCTTCTTTTGTCCCACCCTTACTTCATTTTCCTGCTAGGATCTCATAAAACTTTGCATTTACTACAGATTATATGTATTTTTTGTTTGATTTAAAATATTTTGCCCCTACTTTAAAAAGTCCCTGTATTGTTTTCTTGTAGAATTTCTCAATTTGTCTGAAATTTTGTGCATAAGATCATTTAATTTTCTTCCATTTACTGAACTATCTTTAATCTGAAGTTAGGTGTTAGTACTTTATCTGTTAATGGTTGGCACTATTAACATGTGATTTTCTACATACTGCATTATTCAAAAGGTAAGATAGTGTCGCCTTTCCCTGCTATTAGAGAAAATAACTACAAATGTAGACATTTGTTTAGAATGATTATTGCCATTCCAGCTGTTCTTAGTGCATATTCTTTCCATCTGCACTGGATTTCTTTGCCAACATTTGAAAATAATGATCCTTGATTCCTACTGACATAATGGTATTAGAGTTCATTAACACCTCTTTCCAGAATGATTTGTAAATTCTGCATATCCAGTTCTATCATTTTGTATCTTTACAATCTTATACTTCTTTCATTTAACAAAAACAAGCTTTTTTTCTCCTTTCCCACCTCTATATGGACATATGAGATGCGTGTGTTTATTTTTATAAGGGCGTTTTATGCTTTGTGTTATAAACAGGGACAGAAATTGATGTGAAAGCTCAGTATGTTGTAACTGTGTCCACTACTGCCATTTTTAAGCTGGGTAGTTTTCTCCTTTTGCAATGATGCTATTAGCCCTTCAGTTTCCGTGCTTTCTGGCAAAATAAGGTTTTCCAGCCACAACTTGAGCCACAGTTGTGTCAGATATGAAAAACACATACTAGAGAAGAATAGGAGTAAATTACCTGGGTATCACATATGGAAGGAAAAGTGGAGAGAGAGAGGATCTCTAATAGTCAGCAGGCCTCAGCAGAAGGGACATATTCTAGGGCTCTAATGTGCTTGATAACAAAGAATGTGCTGTCGGAGCAGAAGCGTGCACCTGCCCAGCTGCTCAAGTGACTATGAAAAATCTACCTGGCTAAGGCTGCAGGAAAATCCATAATAGCTATGGATTTAAGCCATACCTCTACCTCTATCAAAAATAAAACTTGTGGGATGGAGAGGTTGCTCAATGGTTAAGGCACTTGCCTGTAAAGCCAGACCTACATAAGCCAGATGCACAAGGTGGCACATGCATATGGTGTTTGTTTGCAGTCGTTGGATGCCATGACATGCTCTCTCTCTCTCTCTCTCTCACTCTCTCTGCTTCTCTCTCTCTCTCTCTCTCTCTCATAAGCAAATAAATAAATAAAATTTTAAAATATTTTAAGAAAATAATGAAAGTTGTATTCTGATCTCCAGTCAGAATTCCTCTTTATCTTTCAGATGATTGTGAACTTGGACAAGGAAGCTAAGCATCCTATCACAGGATTCAAAACAATTACAGAATTGACTTAAAATGGAAATATCCTAACACGAGCAAACATCACAAACTTAAACACTAACAGACATAGAACAGAAGATAAAACTTTACTTAAAGGTAAGTGAATGCTCCTGCCCAAAGATTAGTCAACTCATGATAACTATAAAATAATTAGCTAAGCGGCTGCTAAACACTGATGTAAGCACAGCCTCTGAAGCAACTGAAATGCTTAGCGCTTGATACACACTCATGGTATCTTGATGTGCACCCATCGTGTCCTCATAGGTACTCAGAGGGTCTTGATAGTTACCCACAACATCTTGATATCTACCCATAGAGCTTGGTAGGTAACCCACAGTGCCTTGATGTAAATTCATGGTGTCTTGAGAGGCATTGACAGCGTCTTGACATGTACTCATGACATCTTGGTATGTGCTCAGAGTATTTTACACCACACGGCAGTGGGTATCTCCCATCTGCATCATTGTCGGTGGCTTTCTCTTTAACTCAGATGACTACTGTATTTTGCAGAAGAGACAGAGTAGTGTAAGTACAAAGAGACCCAACTCACATGTTCATTTAATAGTGTCCCATTTTCTAGATGGATACTGCATTAAGGGTATACTTTTTAAATATATTTCATTTCCTAATTAAACCAAAACTTTCTCAGAGGTATTTTATAATGATAGCATAGTATCACATAAGGAGTAGATGAGTACTTGAGTTTTTATTTTGAAGCTCATTCCCATTCAGCAATACTTTTTAATGTATGTCTCTTTAGGACTATTGTATATTTTTTATCTTTCTAAAAACCTTTTAGCTATATACTATGATGGAACTTCATGAATGAAGCCAGGGATTCATTTTCTTCACTTTACTCCAAATAGCTTTCCAAACACATTACTCAACAGGGTCCTCATTGATTTTACACTGCCGGTACAACTGACTGCTTGCAGTGTTTCTTACTCTCAAGAGCTATCTTAAAACTCAGGTAATTTTCATTATGCAAACATGCATTCTCATTCAATTTCTAATGGTTTTTGAAAGTAGTACTTGCTAATAAAGTCTACTTCTTTTTCTCTGAGAGAATACAAGCTTACTTGAAGAATATATATTCTCTGATCTCTAAGTCATAATTTAGTGGTAAAATGCAGCTTATTGACAGTAAATTATTTAGACTAATGTATATTTTCTGATAACATGAAATGAAGGAAAATTTCCTGACATGCATTTATTTATGTCCTTCTCCACTACCACCACACACACACACACACACACACACATACACACACACGTGCACATGCATGCGCATGCAGCATGCACACGTGCACCCTACAATCTTCAATGTATCCCAGAAATATACATAAGAAATAAAAGTGCCTAAAAGCAGTTGTCTTTTTATGAAAAGAACCAGAGGATTGGCATAGGGTAAACAATTATTTTTGTCTCATTTATAACTACTTGAACTTCTTTTAGCATATGTGTATGTTGCCAATTGAAAAAAATAATAAAAGATTTAAAGCATAAAAGAAAGTATTATGGGGCTGGAGAGATGGCTCAGCAGTTAAAGCACTTGCCTGCAAAGCCTAACAACCCAGGTTCAATTCCCCAGTACTCACATAAAGCCAGATACACAATTGGTGCATGCATCTAGAGTTCATTTGCAGTAGGTAGAGGTCCTCGTGCACCCATTCTCTCTCTCTCTCTCTCTCTCAATCTCTCTCTCTCTCTCTCTCTCTCTCTGTCCTGTCTCCCTCTGCTAGCAAATAAATAAAAATATTTTTAAAAAGAAAGTATCATGAGGTGCCCTATAATTTGTATGTGGTTTGAGTTCACATGGTGGAATCTTGGCTCACAATATGACCATGCTGAGAGGTGATGAGCCTTAAGAAGTGGAGTGTGTGGAAGCCCATTGGGAGTGCTGTTCTCAGAAGGGTTAATGTAGTTCTCAAAGGAGCCCAGTTCAATCCTGCAATGGGTTACTATGAGAAGAGAAAGGCTAGCGCCTAGGCCCCTCTGGCTTCCTGTGTTTCTATGTGATGTCCTCTGAATGTGTGTGGCCACTATGATGTCCATCATGCTGGCCTCAGTCAAGGCTGGAAAAAATGGGACCATCCAATCTTGCCCTTTTCAGGTTAAAATACTATGAGCTGAACAATGCTTTGTTTTTATAAAGTATCCACCTTCAGGATTTTTCTTTTCATAACAATAGAAAACAGACTATACAGAGTTTTTCAGAGAAAATCACTCTTAGAAGAAAAAAACAACAACAACAACAAAAAAAAAAACAGTGAATTGCCTAAATTTTATTTCTCTGGGCAGCTGAAGTATGCAGTTAGTGGATTTACACCTGAATGGCCTTTGAGAGTCAAGCTGGTTCATCAGCATCCTTGGTATGTAATCTTCATTCTCTTATGTTATTTGAAAGATTTGTTTTGATGATTACCTTTAAAATCTCTTATTGAGGGGTCTAGAGAGATGGCTTAGCAGTTAAGGCACTTGCCTGAAAAGCCAAAGGACCTCGGTTCAGTTCCTCAGGACCCACATAAGCCAGATGCACAAGGTGGAACATGTGTCTGAGTTCACTTGCAATGGCTGAAAACCCTGGCATGCCCATTCTCTCTATCTCTCTCTCTCAAATAAATAAAAAAATAAAATAAAATCTCTTATTTAAATAAGAGGACAGGGATGGGTAGATGGCTTAGCAGTTAAGGCACTTGCCTACAAAGCCAAAGGACCCAGGTTCGATTTCCCAGAATCCACGTAAGCCAGATACACAGGGTGATGCATGCATCTGAGGTTCATTTGTAGAAGGTAGAGGCCCTGGCATACCCATTTTCTCTCTCTCTCTCTCTCTCTCTCTCTCTCTCTCTCTCTCTCTCTCTTCCCTCTCAATAAATAAATATAACATATTTAAAAAATATTTTAAACAAGAGGAAAGAGCTACTAGCTGTCTTTTTTCCCTTAATGCAGTTCCATATAGATCAGAAATCCTGGTGAGAAACAACGTTTGAGTTAACACTAAAGTTTTTTCCATTTGGGACCAGAACCCACAATGACGAAGTAAGTCCATTACGCACACCACTTCCCTGTAAACAACTTCAGCATCACCGTGGCGCGTGAGTCTGCGACCGCTCAGCCAATGTGTGAAAATCATCAGAGAGGATGGCGTTTGCTACGCAGTTGCTCTTGTACTTGCACTTGTAGGTGGTTCTGATCCGGACTAGACTGGTTCATGCCAGCACCATCGTCACTGAGACCGCTGGTTTAAGACGCTTGGCGCTTGAGCTTTCCTGCATCCCAGCACATCAGAATGCTTAGCAGTCCACACCAGGCGTAAAGAGCCAAAGCTAGAACGTTTTTGCTTATCTGATGCATAAGCCCTACAGTGATAACTTAGAACATTTAGGGAAAGACAGACTGCATCTTTTTGTAAGTATATAGAAAAAAATTCACTATATGCATAAATCTTAATTTTTAATATTTTATTTTATTTATTTATTTGAGGGGGGGCAGGTAGAGAGAATACACACACTAGGGCCTCTAGCCACTGCAAATGAACTCTAGATGCATGCACCCCCTTGGGTATCTGGCTTACATGGTACTGGGGAATTGAACCTAAGTCCTTAGGAAAGCACCTTAACTGCTAAGCCAGCTTTCTAGCCCAAACTTCAAATTTTATGTGACACTGAAGTTATGTACAAAATTCAAGAAAAAATGTTCTATATCATTGAAATTACTTTTATATAATAAATATGACTGCATATTACATATATGCTTAAATATGGAAAGCACTAACAGAATATTCAATATGCAAAATGTTGAAAAGTACTATAAAGTTCTATGTTAATATATTTTTACACAAAGAATATAATCTCAAAAGAGTAAAGATTACTTAGAGAATAAGAAATAAATCATGGAAATTTATTTTAAAAACATATTAAAGCTTTATAAAATAAAGATAAGCTTTTAGGGAGAAAAAATTCAGTTAAGTATGCATTTACTTAGGAAGAAGGGACTTCTGGGAACATTTAATGTACTTGGAAGCCACACATAGACAGCTATTTTTTAGAAGCTGTTTTACTGAGAAGTGGTTACAGTAAAGACAGGGTCAAGGGGTATCATTAGAAAGTACTTTCAGGCTGGAGAGATGGCTTAGTGGTTAAGGCACTTGCCTGCAAAGCCAAAGGACCTCGGTTCAATTTGCTAGGACCCACATAAGCCAGATGCACAAGGTGGCACAAGCATCTGGAGTTCGTTTGCAGTGGCTGGCGGCTCTGACATGCCCATTCTCTCTCTTTCTCTCTCTGCCCCTCTCTCAAATAAATTAAAATTAAAAATATTTAGAAAAATAAATAAATAATAGTACTTTCGATAAAAGGGAAAATATCATAAAACATCAAAGGAGGAAATCACAATGACTAAAGATAAATACGTAAATTTAATATGCTTCTTGTTTTCATTTTAAAGTCTTAAGGATTTATCACTTGCAGGCAGGTGAATCTCTAGTGCATTTTCAAATACTATTGAATTAAAGATAAAAAATCAAAATATAACTTTATTACATTTCTAATAAAACAAGGTCATTTTTACCCAGCAGGCTTGAGATCATGAAGCAATTAAATGCATTGATTATATCTATAAAAGTCACAGTGATATATAAGACTAGTAAAAGGTAATGATGGTTGTTTGACAAGGAAGGAATATCTTGAATAGATAAAGACTCCAAACAATTAGACATTAGAAAACAAATGTTCCAATAATAAATGGGCAAATGAATTGAACAGACAGTTCTTAAAAGAACAAAAGCAAAGGAGAAATAAATATATGAAAAAGTTCAACCTTGGCCTTGAGAGAATGCAAATCTAAACTACATTTAAACTCCACCTCACCCCAGTCAGAATGACTATCGTGAAGAAAACGAACAATAAATTCCGGGGAGGATGTGAGGGAGGAAGGACTTTACATACTGCTGGTATATAAATTAATGGAGCCCCTGTAGAATTCAGTACAAAGATTCCTAAAAGAAAGAAAGAGAGAGAGAAAGAACAAAAGAAACACAGGGCTGGAGAGATTGCTTAGTGGTTAAGGCACTTGCCAGCAAAGCCAAAGGGCCCAGGTTCAATTCCCCAGGACCCATGTAAGCCAGATGCACAAGGTGGCACATGCATCTGGAGTTTATCCTGGACCAGTCATTTTCTCTCCCTGCCCCCTCTCTTTCTCTTTTTCTCTTTCTCTCTATCTGAATCTTTCTTTCTCTCTCAAATACATATTTTTTTAATGAAAAACAGAGCTACAATATGATTCAGCTATCACACTCCTGGGCATATATATGCAAAGACATCTAAGCATGCTACAGAGATATTTGCACTTCCATGTGTTTGTGCCACTATTCATACTAGGCAAGGCAAGCAACCAGGCTTAGATATCTATAAAATATAAGTGGATAAAGATAATGTAGCATATATACACAGTGGGATTTCAGACATGAAGAGGAATAGAATTGTGTCATTACGGGAAAGCAGATGGAAAAAAAGATCATGTTAATCAAATAAATCAGATGCAAAACAGTAAATGTGGTATGTTTTGTCTCCTGTGCAGATCTAATTCTTAAACATGAAGTACAAAGGGAACTATTTAGGAAGAAGAAAAGGATTAATGGCAGGAAGGGTCGAGAGAGGGTGATGGAAGGGAGAGAAAGGTAAATGTGAAATCTAGATTTATATACACATAAACAAATACATATACATCATATTAACATACATTATCATAATCATACATATGTAAGAAACGTGTATATACATATGCATATAGAGAGAAATAGCAGAGTAATTTTGTGGAAGGAAGACGGGGAAAGCAGGAGTGGTGTGGTGGTTTGATTCAGGTGTTCTCCATAAACTCACGTGTTCTGAATGCTAGGTTCCCAGCTGATGGAGATTTGGGAATTAGCGCCTCCTGGAGGCAGTGTATTGTTTGGGGCAGGCTTATGGAAATGTGGTGACTTGATTCAGGTGTCCTCCATCAACTTAGGTGTTCTGAATGCTGGGTTCCCAGCTGATGGAGATTTGGGAATTAACGCCCCCTGGAGGCAGTGTATTGTTGGGGGCGGGGTTATGGGAATGTGGTGATTTGATTCAGGTGTCCTCCATCAACTTAGGTGTTCTGAATGCCGGGTTCCCAGCTGATGGAGATTTGGGAATTAACGCCTCCTGGAGGCAGTGTATTGTTTGGGGCAGGCTTATGGGAATGTGGTGATTTGATTCAGGTGTCCTCCATCAACTTAGGTGTTCTGAATGCTGGGTTCCCAGCTGATGGAGATTTGGGAATTAACGCCCCCTGGAGGCAGCATATTGTTTGGGGCAGGCTTATGGGAATGTGGTGATTTGATTCAGGTGTCCTCCATCAACTTAGGTGTTCTGAATGCTGGGTTCCCAGCTGATGGAGATTTGGGAATTAACGCCTCCTGGAGGCAGTGTATTGTTTGGGGCAGGCTTATGGGAATGTGGTGATTTGATTCAGGTGTCCTCCATCAACTTAGGTGTTCTGAATGCTGGGTTCCCAGCTGATGGAGATTTGGGAATTAACGCCCCCTGGAGGCAGCATATTGTTTGGGGCAGGCTTATGGGAATGTGGTGATTTGATTCAGGTGTCCTCCATCAACTTAGGTGTTCTGAATGCCGGGTTCCCAGCTGATGGAGATTTGGGAATTAACGCCCCCTGGAGGCATCGTATTGTTTGGGGCAGGCTTATGGGAATGTGGTGATTTGATTCAGGTGTCCTCCATCATCTTAGGTTTTCTGAATGCCGGGTTCCCAGCTGATGGAGATTTGGGAATTAACGCCTCCTGGAGGCAGTGTATTGTTTGGGGCAGGCTTATGGGAAAGTGGTGATTTGATTCAGGTGTCCTCCATCAACTTAGGTATTCTGAATGCTGGGTTCCCAGCTGATGGAGATTTGGGAATTAACGCCCCCTGGAGGCATCGTATTGTTTGGGGCAGGCTTATGGGAATGTGGTGATTTGATTCGGGTGTCCTCCATCAGCTTAGGTGTTCTGAATGCTGGGTTCCCAGCTGATGGAGATTTGGGAATTAGCGCCTCCTGGAGGCAGTGTATTGTTTGGGGCAGGCTTATGGGAATGTGGTGATTTGATTCAGGTGTCCTCCATCAACTTAGGTGTTCTGAATGCTGGGTTCCCAGCTGATGGAGATTTGGGAATTAGCGCCTCCTGGAGGCAGTGTATTGTTTGGGGCAGGCTTATGGGAATGTGGTGGTTAGGTTCAGGTGTCCTCCATCAACTTAGGTATTCTGAATGCTGGGTTCCCAGCTGATGGAGATTTGGGAATTAACGCCCCCTGGAGGCATCGTATTGTTTGGGGCAGGCTTATGGGAATATGATGATTTGATTCAGGTGTCCTCCATCAACTTAGGTGTTCTGAATGCTGGGTTCCCAGCTGATGGAGATTTGGGAATTAACGCCTCCTGGAGACAGTGTATTGTTTGGGGCAGGCTTATGGGAATGTGGTGATTTGATTCAGGTGTCCTCCATCAACTTAGGTGTTCTGAATGCTGGGTTCCCAGCTGGTGGAGATTTGGGAATTAACGCCCCCTGGAGGCAGTGTATTGTTTGGGGCGGGCCTATGGGAATGTGGTGATTTGATTCAGGTGTCCTCCATCAACTTAGGTGTTCTGAATGCTGGGTTCCCAGCTGATGGAGATTTGGGAATTAACGCCTCCTGGAGGCAATGTATTGTTGGGGGCGGGGTTATGGGAATATGGTGATTTGATTCAGGTGTCCTCCATCAACTTAGGTGTTCTGAATGCTGGGTTCCCAGCTGATGGAGATTTGGGAATTAACGCCTCCTGGAGGCAGTGTATTTTGGGGGGTGGGCTTATGGGTGTTACAGCCAGTTTCCCCATGCAAATAGCCCACTCTCCTGTGGCTGTTGTCCACCTGATGTCGGCCAGGGGGTGATGTCCGCCCTCTGCTCATGCCATCGTTTTCCCTGCCATCATGGAGCTTCCCTTCAAGTCTGTAGCCAAAATAAACCTTTTGTTCCCCCACCAGCTGGTCTTGGTCAGGCGATTTCTGCCAGCAATGCGAACCTGACAGCAACAAGGGGGAAGTGGTAACAGAGAAAGGTAATGGGGTGAATACTAGCAAAGCCCAGTGATACAAATGTGTGAAAAATATCTCAGGCTCATAATGTATTATTTTCCATAATGATAGTGAGAATATACATATCTTTGGACCATAAAACCTTTAGCTCATTATAAATTAAAGTAACTTCTACTCTTCCAGTATTTTCCCTTGTTTCCAAAAAGTTTTATTATTTTTTTATGAGTAAAATTAATTAAAACAACCTCAAAGCATGAAGTTATATGAAATAACATTAGTTATTTTTACCCAAAACGATTCTCTTCCATTTTTAAATCAGACAAGTAAAATAAATTCAGGAAAGCTAGTGTTTCTGACTAGGTCTCTCTAGTTTTTGGAACCCTTTGTTTTAGGTGCAGAATCCTCAGAGAGTGGGTTATATTCCTGTTCCAGTCTCTATCATTTCTCTTGCTTCCATAAATAGAACACTATTTTCAATAAGTAGGACTGTAACATATCTTTATAGAGTTTGAAGATATTATAGCCTACCACAGTAATAGAGTATTTAAGATATGAATTGTTGAGCTAAATCCTCAAAGAAAAGCCAAGATTTTCTCTCTAGAGTCAGAACTTAGAGAAAGTGACTTTTTCAAGTGGAGTGACATGGTAACGTGAGGAGCTAAGGAAACAAGGCACCAGGGAAGAGAAGAGTGTTTCAGTACCCGGCCTCCACAGAAGAGCTGGGAGCCATGACCAGTGTAGGGAACCCCAGCATGTGCCCGTGGCAGGAGAGGTGAAGACAGGAGAAATTTCCAGAAGCCCACAGCCCAGCTAGCCTGGAAAATACAGCAATGAGCAAAACAAGAAACCCTGCCAAACACATGGTGGAAGGCAAGGACTTAGACCCAAAGCCGTCCTCTCACCTGCTCCTCACACTGCGGTGTGCCTGCGCACACACAGACACACACCATCGTTGCAGACAGGTTCGCATTGCTCGCAGAAATCACCCGACCAAGAGCAGCCTGTGGGAAAAAAGGTTTATTTTGGCTTACAGGCTCGAGGGGAAGCTCCATGATGGCAGGGAAAACGATGACATGAGCAGAGGTCGGACATCACCCCCTGGCCGACATCAGGTGGACCATAGCAACAGGAGAGTGTGCCAAACACTGGAAAGGGGACACTGGCTATAACACCCATTAGCCTACCCCCAACAATACACTACCTTCAGGAGGAGTTAATTCCCAAATCTCTATCAGCTGGGAACCTAGCACTCAGAATACCCAAGTTTATAGGGGACACCTGAATCAAATCACCACAATCATACTGTGCTATTCCTGTACACACATACAGAAACACACCATCACACTGTGGTATGCCTGCACCCCCCCCCACACACCATCATATACAAACACAAAAGGGAATATACATATATATGTATATATGTATATATAGTGAGAAACAGATCATCATTTCATTGAGTGCTATGTGTGTGAACATCCCCAAAAATCTATAGGCAGGACTTTCTCCTCCATCAGTGAGGTGAAAGGAAGTTATATAAAGTATGTCAAGTCTAAAAGAGTCAAAAGTTTATATTAATATAATCAAAAGGAAATCATTCTGGACACTTTAGAAAACTAGTGAAATATTCTGAAATTATCAGCAATGATCCATTGTTGTGAAAATAGGCTAAAATTAGTATATTGCACTCTAAAAATAGGAACAAATTACATCTTTAAGCTGGGCGTGGTGGTGCACGCCTTTAATCCCAGTACTAGGGAGGGAGAGGTAGGAGGATCGCCATGAGTTCAAGGCTACCCTGAGACTACATAGTGAATTCCAGATCAGCCTGAGCTAGAGTGAGACCCTACCTCAAAAAAAAAAAAAAAAAAAGTAACAGCTAAATATACGAGTCAAAACTGTGGTGGTTTGACTCAAGTACCCCCCCCTTACACACATGTTTTGAATGCCTGGTTCCCAGCTGGTGGCAATTTGGGTGGTGGAGCCTTGCTGCAGAAGGTGGGTTGCTAAGGGCAGACCTTGAGGTTTCTTAGCCTAGCGCACCAGTGTTAGTTCAGCTCGCTTCCTGCCTCTGTTCCCATGTGCCATGGCAGAGGTGATGTCCATCTTCTGCTCATGTCATGTCATGTCATGTCATGTCATGTCATGTTCCCGTGTGCCACGGCAGAGGTGACATCCATCCTCTGCTCATGTTATGCTCTCCCCTGCTATCATGTAGTGCAGTCAGCTTCTCGTTGCTGGAAGAAAGTACCCAAGCAAGAGCAGTTTATGGGAAGAAAGGGTTTATTTTGGCTTACAGACCTGGGGAGAAGCTCCATGATGGCAGGGAAAACATGGCACGTGCAGAGTGTGGACATTATCCCCTGGCCAACATCAGGTGGACAATAGTAGCAGGTGTCAAATACTGGCAAGGGGAAGCTGGCTATAACATCCATAGGGCCATCCCCAAAATACACTGCCTCCAATAAGATTCCAATTCCCAAATTGCCATCAGCTGGGGGATCAGCATTCAGAACACATAAGTTTAGGGGAACACCTGAATCAAAGCACCACACTTCCCCTCAAGACTATAGGCCAAAATAGAAACCTTCCTTCCATCAACTGCTTTTGCTCAAGTATTTGTTCTGGCAACATGAAAGTAGCTACAGCAAATAGTGATTTCCATGGATCAGGAATATAAATGTAACGATTGCATTAAGTGTTAGTAACCATTTGCAGGCATGATATCATGTTAAATTTGAATGTACAGGAATGTTTTAAAGAGAGAAGAGGTAAATATTTTTGAGAGAGACATTCATAGAAAATACAAATATAAATGTGCAAAATGCACCTCTGTTGTAAGAAATATTACTGAATATTTACCAAGGGCATTAAATAGCGTGAAATATGCAGGAAATAAAACAGAAATTTATATGAGAATATAACACTTAATCTTGATTGATTCTAATAGTTTTGTTAGCAATTGAATCAAAATGGGTCATATTTTGAATTCAGCTGTATAAGATTAAAATGTGGTTTTTTTTAAAAAAAAAAAAAACTTGTTTAAGGGCTGGAGAGATGGCTTAGCAGTTAAGGTGTTTGCCTGCAAAGCCAAAGGATCCCAGTTTGATTCTCCAGGACCCACGTAAGCCAGATGTACAAGGGGGTGCATGTGTCTGGAGTTCTTTTGCAGTGGCTAAAGGCCCTGATGCGCCCATTCCTCTCTCTCTCTCTTCTCTCTCTCTCTCTCTCTCTCCCTCTCTCTCCCTCTTTCTATCTCTCAAATAAATAAATTAATTAAACTACATCCATTTATACAGTTATCATAATATTGCTAAACACATATCCTTAGAGTGTTAAGGGAATCTGTGTTTCTCAGTTTTCTATGTTTAGTAAATGAGATCCAGAGAGGTCATATCACTGGCCCATGGTCATGTTTTTAGAAGTCAGAGCTCACAGCAGATATTTTCCGGTCATGTTTGGTCCTATCTTCTCCGGGGCGCAAAGACTATTGCAGAAGGTGAGACTGATGGAATATGAGATCAGGAGGAAGGGGAGGAGAGCTACAGAGTTCTGACAACTGGATATGACAAGGCCATTGCACTCATGGGCACACACAAGACATGGTCACCTGCACAACACCTGTGCATGATGGGGCCATTGATAGGCTTGGGAGGCACTCCTCAGCTTGATGAGCTAAGGACTATTCAAGGTTTCTGAGAAGTGGGAATCATTATCTTCTATGGCATAGCCATGGTAAGTGATGAGAAGAAGGAGCAGAGAAGGGACACTGAAGGAAATAAGGGAAGGTAATGTGGGGTGTATATGATCATCATGTAATATATATTGATGAAAATATCAAATATATATGTATATATATATACATACATATATACGTACATATATATATATACATATATTTATTTATTTATTTATTTATTTAAAGTTTTTCCACTATTGACAGTATTTGCTGATTCCACTGCCTACCTCTCAACCACTGACTAACAACTGGTCACCATTTAGATTGATAATTCACTCTGCAATGTATTCTTGCTGCCATTTTGATCCAAATGCTCAGTCTTTATGACCTAGGTGCCCAACATTTTAAAGAGATATTTAGGGAAACAGAAAGGATTTTTCCCTGTCAAGAGAGATAAAAATCGGCAGAGACACTATAGACAGTCATAATAAGGTCACTCTGAATTGGTATTGATTTGTGCCTGGTTGAGCACTTTTGTGTAAAGACCGTTGTGTGTCGTATGTGCTAACATTGTCTGCCAATATTTTGGCTTTATGTATTTTAGTACACCTAATCAAGCTTTTTAATTTTACTTTCTTCTGAAAGGAGGAGTATAATTTAGTAAAAGACAAGAAAATAGCCCCAAGTTTAACCTAATTAATTTTGTATGCACTATGAAATTGAGTAAATAATGCACATAAATATTTGATTGAACAGCAAGAAAAGAAAAAAAATTAAACCAAAAGGCTGGACAACACCACTTTCTTACTGTTGGCAGGTCTTACTAGCAGATTATATACCCTATTGGTCATATGAGGTCTACACCATCCATGAGATAAGTGGTTTATTCATGTTCTTCCTCTCTGATTCTCCACAATGAATATGTAAAGTCTATGAAACTGGAGTGCACTAGTATAACTGTTCTAGAAGTGAATTGTGAGAGTTCCTGTTAAACACCATTGATGATTTACTTAATCACTAAAGGCACTTGTAATAGAAACCCTCCCTAAAGATGGATGAGATACACAGGGAAAAAAAATGCAATAATTTCAAAGTTTTCCTTGGTCTTTATGGAGCTAATGATATGGAACTTATGGTCATCTGGAAAGGAATTATAATTGATTTTGTTTTCTTTCTTCCCCAAATGAATTGTTGGGTACAAATTTTAAGGCCAGCAATAAAGAAAAAATGAATGAAATAACCTATTAGAGATGTCACAAGGGCAAATGTTCTACCATTGCTCAGTCAGTTCTAATACATTCTTTAATGTTTAAAATTATCAGAACTTCCCTAAAGACCTTTTCTGTAAGAGACAGACTAGACTGAAATGTAAAGATGTATCAAAATGAGAACTATTCAGAGTAAAATAATTATATTAATTCTATTATGTGATGTGGTGGCAACAAAACAAGACAGACAAAACTTGATGATAGCCCACTCTAAAACGTTTTCTCTCAGCATTTTACCTCTCTTACCTTGGAAGACGTATTTGGCATATTGGAATCCTCATGTAGACTCTGCGTTAACAAAGCAAAAGCTGTATTTAAGCAAAATAACAAACTATTTCACTAACAGAAAAAAAAAAAACTTGGCAATATCTTTAATGTAATATCAAGAAAGATTATTTTTGATAGTGACAGAGAAAATTCATTTGTCAACTTGCTTTCATGATATTAATGGGGATTATATTTCAGATTTTTAGAATGGATTAGTTCTGTCAATCAATGTCTAAGGATGAAAGCTCCTTTTGGTTTTTCAGAATATTCAAAACAATATAGGCTCCTAGTAGAATAGGTCACATATGAAAGAAGGAACAATTCCATAGCTTGAGTCTGAGAATTACATTTAACCAGTATACCACTAATGATGCAAGAGTAAATTGTGGCCTGTGTCTATCACTTGTACCATGTCCAGATTCAGGGGAAATATTTTCTATTGTATGCTAAAACTAATATTTAAAAAAAATATTTAATATACTTATGTGAGAGAAAGGGAGAGGAAGAAAGAAAAAGGCTGATAGAGAGAGAGAATGGATGCATCAGGGCCTCTAGCCACTGCAAATGAACTTCAGATGCATGTGTCACCTTGTGAATCTTGTTTACATGGGTACTGAGGAATTGAACCTAGGTCCTTAGGCTTCACAGGCAAGTGCCTTAACCTTTAAGCTATCTATCCAGCTTTAAAACTAAGATTTTTTTTTCTGGTTTTTCGAGGTAGGGTCTCACTCTTAGCTTAGGTTGACCTGGAATTCACTATGTAGTCACAGGGTGGCCTCGAACTCATGGCAATCCTCCTGCTTCTGCCTCCGCCTCTCGAGTGCTGGGATTAAAGACATGCACCATCACACCTGGCTAGTAAAACTAAGATTTTAAGCTCCCCCCCCCAAAAAGAAAAAGAAGAAAGAAGGAAAAGAAAGCAACAAACAAATGAAAACCATCACAGATTCATTGTGGAGTGCTGTTGAAGAGGTTGCTATACAGTGAGGCACTTGAAGCCATACTAAGCCCTCATAGACAATTCTAAAGCACAGAGCCATCAATCTGCATCACAATACATGGTCTTCTGGGTTTTGTTTGCTTGTTTTAGAGAGAGAGAGAGAGAGAGAGAGCAAGAAAGAGACAGAGAGAGAATTGGCTCACCAGGGCCTCAGCTACTGAAATCAAACTTCAGGTGCTTGCACCACCTAGTAGCCATGTGAGACGCTGTGCTTGCCTCACCTTTGTTTACGTGGGATCTGCATAGAGATCAAAACATGGGTCCTTAGGCTTCACAGGCAAATAAATGCCTTAGCTGCTAATCCATCTCTCCAGCTCTGTTTTTTGTTGTTGTTGTTTGTTTTGTTTTATGTTTTTAACTATAGTTATGACAAAACCAAGGAAGACTTCTGGGTGAAGTCTCGAGAGTGGATACAAGTAACTAGTGAGCAGTCAGAAGACTGGGTACATTCTATGTTTCTTAGATGACTAATTACACCAGATAAGAGAAAAATAATAGTTCATTTCATCTAGATTTTTTTAACAGATCTATGGCATTAATTTAGTTTTCTCTTCTTTCTGCAATCACTGGCTTTATGAAAACAGAAATCACTATATATAATTGGAGCCATAGTTAACTTGCTTTCAGGGTTACTGAAGCCTGGCAGTGTGAATACCATAAAATTGTACATTTTCACTATACTACACATGGTCTATTTTCAGTATGTTTAGTTCTTCCTCTTTTGTTTGGCTTAGAGAGATACTGATCTTCCTGATTGTCAAGACAATGTTAATAACACCTGATCTTCCCTGGGCCTTAACCATGTGTCAGACAATGTGATAAAAGCTTTACATTAATTACAAATAATCTTGAAGAGACATTATGAGGAACGAATGGTACCTGGAATGAGGTCACTTGCTCATCATCTGACTACCTTTTGGCAACTTTTATGCTTTTAATCTATCCCCCCCTCTCGTGTGTGTGTGTGTGTGTGTGTGTGTGTGTATGTGTGTGTGTGCTTATCTGCCATGGCCCTCATATAGATGTTACAGGGCAACCTCAAATGTCAGCTCTCACTTTCCGTCTTGCTTGTTTGAGACAAGGTCTCTTATTATTTGCTATTGTGTTCACTAAGCTAACAGGCTTACAAGCTTCTGGGGATCCTCCTGTCTCCGCCTCCTATCTCACCGTGGAAGCACTGGGATTACAGACTCGTGCCACTACCTGTGGCTTCCCATGGTCTCTGGGGACCAGACCTCAGGTCCTCACACTTGCACAGGAAGGGTTTTTCTTTCAGAGCCACATCCCCAGCCCCTGACTGCCATCTTTTATGTGCACGACACACAGCATTACTTCAGTTTCTCAATATCAGTGGTCATGAGCATTCATTGGAATGTCTTGATAGCATTAATACAATGCTACTAAGTTTTCTGGAGCATCCTTACAAAGTAACTTACGGTCTATAATGTAAGACATTTTCTTTTAAAGAATAGTTGCACCAAAGGACAAATGTTTATCAAAACTGGTGGAACATTTCCCAAGTGCAGAATACAGTGTTGTTACAAAGCTCACAGAGGTGATAACAATATTATCTGTACTAGCAGATTTTACAAAGCGGATTTAAACAGGAATGATCTAGTACTTACACAGGCAGCCACTCAGGAGAGAGGCACAATGAGCCATACTGGAATGTATATGGGAAAAGACGATCGTTTGTGGTTGAAAAGAATTTAAAAAGTCTATATCCCCAGTAACAGCTAAATTAACAACCAAATAGTAACTCCATGGAAAATGATGCTTTGCATGTCTTTGGCTAGTTTCATTGTTTAGTTGGTTGAAGAGTAGAACCTGTAAGGAGGCAGTCATTTTACATTATAACAAGCTTGGGCTTTGCTTATAATGATCTCCATGAAATCGGTCTCTAATTCTGGAAAGATAACAGTGAAAGCTCTTTTTTTGTCTGCACATAAGGAGAGTCATCTCCCATTGTTCTTGGGATGCTGCTTTGGTGGAAGCCTTGCTTGGTTCTGTGTTAATCTGACATTTTACCCATTGTGGTTCTGCATGTGTGTCCACTCAGCAGCTACTCCCTTACATAACCTCAGCCAAAGCCTCTGAGACTTCAGTTCAAATCTTAAGAAGTGTAATTGCTCAAAGAATGACATGTAAAAAAAAATTGACCTGGGCTTGGGTAGGCTCAATCTGTGCTATTGAGCAAATGTCCACTCTGCATTATTTAAGAGTGACAAAACTACATTTTGAAAGTGTGCTAATGGGATTGTCTTACAAGATACACAATTCAGGAAGACATTCTTGGAGGAGAAAGCATTTCAAGTATCTATGAAGCAAAGAAGAGTTATATTCTGTGACCATAAGTAAGGATGAGGGAACAAAAGCTGGTCCCAAAAGCTGGGTTCACTCACAAAAATAGATGGGCATTGAGGCACAGATAATGTTGGAAAGCTGACAGTAGTGATGGGCTTGGGGTACATGTGATTTGAATCAGATGTCCCTTATAAACTCAGGTGTTCTGAATGCTTTCTTCCCAGCTGATAGATTCGGGAGACGGAACCTTCCTGGAGGAAGTGTGTTGTTGGGGGTGGGCTTAGGGTGTTACAACCAGCGCCCTCTTAGCAGAGTTAGCCTCACTCTCATGCTACTGTTTTCCACCTGCTGTGACAGAAGTGATGTCCAACTTTCTGCTCATGCCATGGTTTTCACAGTCATCATGAAGCTTCCTCTAGAGACTATAAGGCAAAATAAATACTTTCTTCCCCAGCACTGAAAAGGTAACTACAACAGGGTACTTGTGAATGTGACAGTATAGTATACTAGAAGCTAAATATACAAGCACTCTTGGAACAGGCCCTACAGATGGAAGGTCAAACTGTCTGTGAAAACGGAGTCCACTATTAGGAGGCAGCCAGGCTTTATGAGAAAGCACCTTTAGCCACTGAGCTATCTTTCCAGCCCTTAAATACATATTTTTTAAAGAACCAGGAATGGTCACAGAAATGACATCATTCACTATTTTGGTGCCCCAAACTAGGTATTAACTTAAAGCACTGATGTTTAAATTGTTTTGCACAATATTACAATCGGGTGGGGGCGGAGGGGAGGAAATGTAAGAGTCAGAGGATGGAGAGGAGTACTGTGGAATATTGTCTTCCAGACATGAAATGACCATTGTACTCATGAACTCATAGAAGCTGGGGTTACCTTCACAAAACCTGTACAAAATTGGGTCTGTCCCCATTCCTTTATGGAATGGGATGCTTATGGGGCCCCATGCCTCCCTGAGGAGCCATTAGCAGTTAATGTGTTTTCGGGGGGAGAGAAAGACATTTTCTTCGGTGGTATAGCCTCTGGTAAAAGAAAATGCTATAACAAATAAACCTCCATTGTGCTCATGCCAGAAAATTAAACTCAATGGGTTATTAAATAAATAAATAATAAAAGACATAAAAGTAGGAGGTAGACTAGTTGGGAATAAGAAAGGGTTAAGAGAGAGAGCAATTAAAGGGCAAGAAGGAAATAATGGGGGAATAAATATAATCAAACTGCATTATATACATGTATGAAATGGTCAAAAATAAATCTCAATCATTAACCAATACCTTTTCATAAGGAATGTTGACATTCTACTATACGGTGACTTCACATATAGAAGAAAACTCCTCAAGTACCTATTTGTAACAGAGAGGGAGAGAGAGGGAGGGAGAGAGGGGGAGAGAGGGAGACAGAGGTACAGGGAGAGAATGAATAGCGTATTTGCTTTCTGTCAGCAAGGACTAGGAAATTCAAGCACAGGTGACAACGACAGCAAGGACTGGTCAGTGGCACTTATACGAGAGACAAACAACCCTCAGAGGCGCTGCTGTCCATCCGTCCGGAATCTATTCAGACGAGGTGCTGTGTTTACGTTCTCAGTGTCGGCACAGAGCAAGCACACGACGAGAATGAAGGTGCTCACTCTGGCTGACCGTCTTGACGAGGAGCCCCACGATGTCAGGGGACAGAATGACAGAGCAGAGGCCATAGCAAGTGCCAAACAGCAGCAGAAGAGTGACTCAAACTAATGCTGGAAAGCTCGGGGCCAATAACCCTCAAGGTCCACCGACAGCAACACACATCCTCAACAAGGCTCCGCCTCCAAATTACCGTCAGCTGGGGACCAAGTATATAAAACACCACGTGAGTTTACGGGACACACTTGATCCAAACCACCACAGTCTTTAGTTTGTAGATTTGTACAGCTTGCAAATGGAAAACCAATTCTTTAGAAAGTGAAGATGGGGCTGGAGGGATGGCTTAGTGGTTAAGGTGTTTGCCTGCAAAGCCAAAGGACCCAGGTTTGATTCCCCAGGACCCACGTTAGCCAGATGCTCAAGGGAGCGCATCTGACTGGAGTTCATCTGCAGTGGCTCTCTCTCTCTCTCTCTCTCTCTCTCTCTCTGTGTGTGTGTTTGTGTGTCTCTATCTTTATCTCTCTCCCCCCTTTCTCTGTCAAATAAATTAAAAAATAAAAATAAAATAGTTTTTAATTTTTTGTTTATTTTTATTTATTTGAGAGCGGCAGACAGAGAAGGAGGCAGATATATTTTTAAAAAGTGAAGATGTCGAGCTGGAGAGATGGCTTAGCAGTTAAGGCACAGGCCTTCAGAGCCTAAGGACCCAGGTTCAATTCTCCAGGTCCCACATAAGCCAGATGCTCATAGTGGCACATGTGTCTGGAGTTTGTTTGCAGTGGCTAGAAGCCCTGGCATGCCCATTCTCTCTCTCTCTCTCTCTCTCTCTCTGACCGTAAAAAGTAAATAAAAACAAAATTTTAAAAAGTGAAGATGTAAAGAACTGTACTAGTGAGTATGGTATTTAATAGCTCCTATAAATACAAATCAGAATCAATGAACACAAAGTTTATGCTCTCCAGGGTCAAGTTCTCACTAGTCTTTCACTAAAAGAAGGGTATGATACATAAAATTATCCCTAAATTCCTAATGCTTATCCCACTTAAACTATGCTGACTTCACTCTCTGTTGGAGAATCTGTTCTTCTTTTTCAGAAGGTAGCGAGACCTGAGGAGGTAAACCACCCCTCACACTTCAGCCAAGCCACAGCTGAATCCACAGAGGAATGGGGAGATGAACAAGAGTGCTGCTTCCATGCTGAACCTGATAATCAACACCAGGGTGTAGGAGTCAGACCCTGAGGACACTTGACACCTACCAAAGCAGAGATCCAGAGGCTCCTAAGAGCTCATCACTGAAGTAGACTTAAAACTCACCCACCATGGCTCAGGGAATTTTGCAGAAAAGGGGGCAGAAAGATTGTAAGAGCCACAGACTGTGACATCATGCCCAGAGGTATTCCCTGCCCCCCCCCCAAAATAACTGACTACTGCTCCCATAACACATAAACCACAGCCCCATAGGGAATACCTACAACCCCACTGAGGAGGGTCCCCACTGAAATGGGGGCAGGGACGAGGGAAAAGAGGGTACCAACACATGATGTATCCATATGAAATATGTTGATAATAATAATGAAAAGATTTTAAAACATGGCAAAAATATAAAAGTACTAGATCAATATAATGTAGAATATGAGCCACGAATCATATCAACCATTAGGAATCTAGATACCACACTAGATTTAGACCCACTTGAAGTGCTGGGCATCTGGTGGTGTCTCTGGCTCATCTTTCCCTCCCAGTCTCCAATAACAAAGCCTTGTTAATGACACCATTCTCCGAAACACAACCTAAGTCATGACTCCAAGGTCCAATTAACAAATTAATATTTCCAGTTCTAGAGTAAGCCTTTCACTAGGTTTCAGAACTAGAAACAGTACCAACATTTCTCTATCCATGTTAATATAGAATTAACCTCTCAATAGTAAATGCACTCTCGCATACAATTTGAGCTCCAGTTGTTAATGGTGATCTGTAGTTGCATACTTACAGTCCTCCACTTGTATTTCCACACCCCATCCACAAAGAACATTTCTAATAACAACATCCTGACTCAACAAACCCGAGTAAGACATAGCCTAAAAACCCGTGAAGATCGGCATAAAAACGGAAAAACATTTGCCCACCCCCATAGTAAGGGGTTCTCTGAACAGGGCCCTGAATCACTACACTGATGCTGTAGTCTCAATGATCACTTCAGAATTTGCTTCAAACCCAGATCACTTGGAAAGTTTAAATAAAATGGAAAACAGGGAGAACTACTTACCAACTGCTCTCCCTGGTTGGAAGAGCAGGCGATAGTGACTTTCTGATCCTTCCCTTGGGAACTATACCCCACAGCCAGTATTCTCAAAGTGTCTAGAAACTTTCCTGTCTAGGTACCCACGTACACATGTGCATATAGAGGCCAGGAGTACATAGTCACTCTCCACTTTGTTATTTTGATACAAGATCTCTCATTGAACCTAGAGCTCACCTGTGCAGCTAGGCTAGCTAGTCGGTGAGCCACAGGAACCTGCCCATCTCTGCTTCCCCAGAGCTGGGATTAAAGACACTCATCACCATGTCAGGCACTTTAGAGGGTGCTGGTGACCCAAACTCAGATCTTCATGTTTGCATGGCAAGTGATTTAGCCACTGAGCCATCTTCCCAGCCTATAAATTAAATTTTAAAAAGCAATTTAAAATGTCTATGTTAATTTGCTACATTTAATCTTGCTATAACATGTACATATTTCAAAGCAACATGTTGTATATGACAAATATAAAAAGATCACTCTGAATTCTAGTGAATTATAGGAAAAAATCATCATAGAATATTCAAAATTAATAAAAATACATATTGATTTTTAGTTTAACTTTATTTAAAATATTAGAAATTAGTCATAATATCACAAAATGGTTGTTGTATTCATGACCTCCCAGTGGCTGACAAGACATGCATAATAGGAGAGGGAAAATTATGACATCAGAAAAAGAGACTAGTTGGAAAGAAGAGACTCAGATGATGGGGCCCAGGAAGGTGGGAAGGTGGGAAGGTGCTGAGAGGGGACTATTATGGTATATTGTTTACATACACGGAGGCAATAAATAAAAATGTTGTTTTAACTAGTCAGAATCTAAGGATTAGTTGTTAGTCCTACTGATTTCATTTGCCCAAAACTTTTTAATGGTAATAGCTTCCAATTATGATGATAATGAACTTTTGGGAAAAGAAAACACATGTATATGATTTAACAGAGAAAACTGATGCAACAGAGAACTAAGAAGATTCTATATTTATAACTATCAGCAGGAAATGTTCACGTGATGCTAGTTCATTAGATTTTTATCAATTTTTGAGTATAGTTTCCAAATGAGTCAATATTAAGTACCACTTAACTAATGACAGCATCTAATCAGATCCCTCAGAAATATTCCATACCTCATAGACTAATCTTCTCCAGTTAATCATGAGCAGCCATCTTCTCTATTTTACCAAATTTTAAATCCCTTTCCCAGTTTCACTATTCACAATTAATAATTTCCTCTATGTTACAACTCTGTAGAAAAATCAGGTGAACAAGGTTTCTTCTATAATTGCTTTTACAAAATGAAACCACTGGCTGAAGACAGAGCCCCTATATCATGAAGGTTCTCAAGTAGAAATAAAATTTCTCACTATAAAAATTACAATTCACCAAGCTGACTATTGTTAAGATCATTTAGAAAATTCTGACTCCCTGACAGCTATGCCATTGTGAGTAATTATTTCTTAAACAGAAAAAATAACTCTTTCCTATATGTAGCTGTAGAAGATTCTAGAAAATATTGCTTTTTTGTTTTCAAACCATCCATAGTAATTAACACAGAAAAAAAAAACACCAGAGCAATTTTTCACATAACTGTGTGCATTATCTCCTAACAATGCTATGTGATTTCCTGTAGGCCAGGATTATGCATATGATATGTGTGGTAAGACTATGAGCTACATACCCTCTCTAAAATGTTTGCATTTAAAAAGTGGACTTGTATTAACTCTACTAAACACCATTTCAGAAAGTATGAGAACATAGAATCTGGGTTCAAGAGTAACATAAGATATTGTATGAAGTAACCACCAGGGGATGGACTAGCCCTGAATGAGTTTATTATTACTACACACGAGCCTTGCTGAGAGATGGCTGCCTTTCAGAGATTTTCCTTTTTAAGAAATAGATTTCCATCATGTTTTGTCCTTGTATTCCAAAACTGGTTCCTTAGCAACAGCTTCAAGGACTCCTTCAGTAAAAACAGCCATTTTTGGATATGGGTTGGTAGTAAAAAAAAAAAAAAAAAAAAAATCTTGTGTTTATTTAGAAATGCCATGAGTTCACACAGGTTTGGACATATGTTAAGTCAGATAAATCAGATTTCCAAAAGCAATGGATGTTAGATGACTGATATAAAGGAGTTCAAAGCAGTTGTCTTAGGTATGTATTATTTTATGAGTTTGTGGATATTTAACAAATTCATGTGAAATACTCAAACTTCTGACATTCAAACATCATTAATCACAATTTTATTGCAGTTTTAAAGTGTCACACTGGGTCCCAGCCCACATGAAAAGTAATTTTATTTCCTGATTTATTCATGGAAATCTCTTTGTGATTCAATAGGATAAATTATCTGTGGCCTGAGTTTTTCTATTTAGGCACTATATTATTGCCTCATAAAACAATGTGATGGAACAGTTACTGCCAAAAACACTAAAAAAAATAAGCAACTAGTTGGTTTTATTTGCCCACAATTAGAAAGTGAAATTCCATTATAAGTTAATTACAGAGATTAATTCTTATTTAGAATCTGTCACAGAGGTCAAACATATAAATTTTGTTATTAAATTTCATCTGGAAAGCTACTAATGAATTTTACGGGGGTTGTTATTAACTTTATTTTCTCAAGTCTTGAAAGTGCCCCGAGCGTTGGTGTGCTTTGCCAATGTAAAGCACTGCTCTCGGGTCTTTCCCTGGGTTCAAATATTTCTACTGAGGGGAATGTGGGCACCAAGGGACGCTGCACAGAAAGCCTCATTTGAGCCTTGTAGGTTTGCAAAGAGGAAACCATGCATAATATAGAATGTCACTGTCTTCACAAGAAGAGCAGAGCAGACTGTTCTTTTGTTTTGTTTGTTGTTGTTTTCTCAACAGAGGAACAGAGACGACACAGAAAACACGAGTTTCAGCTGTAGCGTCTCTGACAGCTTTGCTCTCTTGGCCTTGAGTTTGATCCTTGTGGAACTCGGATCTGCTCCGAAGCATTGTGAGCTGGAGTGAAGTGGCCTGACCAGAAGTAAAACAGAGTATAATCTCTTCTCTATTTTAGACTTAAACCATTCAAACAAGACATGAAAGTACAATTGTTCCTTTCTAGAAATACATTCCTTTTCCTAAAAGCCTACATCCTCGTAAAGAAAATGCACGATCTGGTAAGCAAAGAATTGTCTCCTCAAGATGTCTGCTGCCTAATCTCCACAGTTGAGGAACGAGTTACATTGTATGACAAAGGATAATTAAGATAGCAGATAGAATTATGGGTAGTCATGAATTTATCCTAGATTGTCTTACAGGAGAGGGTAATGCAATCATAGGGTTCCTATCCTAGTTCATCTACTGGGATTGGACAACACAAACACAGGTTCCTGAGAAAGAATAAGAAAGAAAATGTTGGGGTGGAGAGATAGCTCAGGGGTTAAGGCACTTTTCCACAAAGCCTAAGGACCCTGGTTCAATTCTCCAGAACCCATATAAAGCCAGATGTACAAAGTGGTGCATGCATCTGGAGTTGGTTTGCAGTGGCCAGAGGCTCTAGCATGCTTATTCTCTTACACTATCTGCCTCTCTCTCTCTCTCTATCTATCTATCTATGTCTTTTAAATAAATAAAATGCTTTAAAAAATAAATCAGGACAAGAGATAGTCTAGCAGTTTAAGGTGCCTTCTATGAAGCCTAATTCTCCAGATCCCACATAAGCCAGACGCACAAGGTGGCACATGCATCTGGAGTTTGTTTGAATCCCTGGGGTACCCATTCTCTCTCTCTCTCTCTCCCCCCTGTCTCCCTCTTCCCCCTCTCTCCCTCTCCCTCCCTCTCTCTCTTTCTCTCCCTCTCTGTCTCTCTCTCTGTCTCTCCTTCTCTCTCTCCCTATCTGTCTCTAATAAATAAATAAAATAAGATAAAATAAAATAAATATTAAAAAAAAGCAAATACCAGTTTCAGGTAGATGTGATGTAAAGAAGGTTTGGTCAGCCACAACAGGTGTGATAGTTAATGTCAATTGTCTACTTGATTAGATTTAGAGTCACCATGGAAACAAATCTCTGGGCATGTCTGCAAAGGAGTTTATAGAATGGGTTCCTTAAGGAAGGAAGCCACAACCAAAATGTGGGTGGCATCATTGTATGGGTTTGGGTCCAAGAGTGAATGAAAAGGTGAAAAGTAGTTGAGTAGCAGCATGTATTGCTCTCTGATTCCTAACCTCAGACCCACTGTGACCAGCTGCCCCAAGTTCCTGCTGCCCTGAATTCCTTGCCATAATGCACTCTAACATCAAACTGTGAACCAAAATAAATTCCCTCTTCCTTAAATTGCTTTTGTCAAATATTTTGTCACAGCAATGAGAAAAGTAACTAAATCAGAACAGTGGTATTTAGAATGGGGTCATTGCTATACTAAATCTGGAACTGGTTTACAGGAGAAATGTGGAAATTGTTGTGCTAGGAAAGGCCTAGAATGCTACAGGGAGAGCTCAGTGGACCATTCAAGTGGGGAATTGGAAGACCAAGCAGACCACAAGAAATGCAGACAGTTAAGGTCTGGGCTTATAAGGCTTCAGAAGGGAAGAAGGACTCTCTCAAAAACTGGGCTAGACGCAGTTCATGTCATATTCAGTTTGGTTGTATTCTATCCATGTCCTGAGAACGTGAATGAGTCTGAACTTTTAAATGGACTAGTTTTTTTGGTGGATGAAATTTCAAGACAGCATAGCACTCAGGCTGCTGTGGACACCATGACTGCTCCATCGTGGTCTTCAGAAAAGAAGCAAGAAGTGGAGAAAAGGATATGAAAAGGGGGTGATTGATGAGGAAAGTAGCATGAGGAATTTAAAGATGCAGACAAGGCAGATTTAAAAGCAGCTGTAGTTGTCAGGGGATTAGCCCTAGAATGAGAAACTTCCCATATTATAGTGGGATAATAGAAAAAGTGTCCTGAGGGCAAGACTTCACCCATCGAAGGGTCCATTTTATAAAAATCCACAAGCATTTGAATGGTGAGATAGCTTAATCTGCGGATGCCACTGAAGAGATTCTCTATTCAAAAACAATAGCTGAGGGAAGGCACCAAAGGTCAGTACAATTATGGTTCAAGGAGGCAAGGCTACATCTCAAACTGGCAGTGGGACTTGGCAGCATGGTGCTAGTGTCACAGATATGGAAGATGCAAGAGTGAAGGGGCCATGGAGGCTTGTGCAAAGGTTCGAGAAAATGGCTGAGGCCAAACAATCTGGGGGAAAGTTGGGTTCCCTGCAAGAAGGCCCTGAAAGCCCATTGTGTGAAGCTATGAATGTAAAGCCTAAATGTGTGCCAGACATAATGATCCTTACAGAGAGGCAAGTGATGCTCACATTTAATCACAGCCCAGTAAGGCTCACTCTGAACAAACCCAGAATGTAGGGGAAAAAAATTTGGGTTGGTATAAACCAATGATCCTACAATCATTTTTATACTGTCAGTAGAAACTAACACAATGATGAATAGGGGAGCTAAAGCAGTTTCAAGGTGGAAAATATTGTAGAAACCCCTCCATTTTGATTTCAAAAGATTAGTTGTAAATCACTTTGCTCCCAAACTCAAGATTATAATCTGAAAACTACCACCCACGCCATCACTCAGGTGGTGTCCATTGACATGCAGTGTACTTGGGCAGACCTTTATTCTTACCTATGAAGCTTGCAGACTGAAAACAGAGATCCGTTACTATGTTATGAAGTCTACTTCCTGTATGGAAACCTCTGATTTTCACAGACCAGCACTTATGAACCATTGAGACTTTTATGGGAAAAGATTTTTCTTATAGAAAAAGTACACTGAGAGAAATATACACCATTTAAGTAACCAAAAATTTTAAAACATCTTCATAGGGCTGGAGAGATGGTTTAGCAATTAAGGTGCTTGCCTGCAAAGCCTAAAAACCCAGGTTTGATTCCCCAGGACCCATTTAAGCCAGATGCACAAGGTGATGCAGACATGTGGAGTTCATTTACAGTGGCTAGAGGCCCTGGTGCATCTATTCTCATTCATACATGCATGCATTAATTCTCTCTCTCTCTCTCTCTCTCTCTCTCTCTTTCTCTCTCTCTCTCTCTCTTTCTTTTCTTCCCCTTTCTCTTCAGTAAGTAAATAAGTTAAAATATTGAAAATAAAAAGAAATCATCACAGACAAAATAGCTATTTCTTCTTTACATTTAAAATATAACATCATATTTTTAAAACTTTATTTAGGTTTGTGAAGTAAACACACTTTTGTAAACACAAAAGAGCATGTATGACATTTATATAATGTTTACATGTAATAATATATTCATGATTTTTCTGAAGTTCTGAGTTTACTGTTAATGAGGGGATATTTTCAAAAATAGCTCAGTACTGTTAGAAAGAACAGAGAACTATGATTACTGTATTTATTTATTCTACAGCATATTTTTTAGCTCTCACTGAACTGCTAACCTAACTGTGAGCTGGGTACATTTCACATATTGTTATATTTGTGAAATTGTAATAAATTAATACAACTCATAAAACAGCATAATACTTTACATAAAATTTTGTATGCTTGATGGAATATATATCAGCAATATCAGGCTTCTGAAATATCTACTTAAGTATAAAAATGTCTTGCCATATACTGTTATGGATCTTAAGGAAAAAGAAAGCTTTTAAGTCATGCTGTGAAATTTAGTAACAACTGCTTTGAAAAAAAATCATAGAAGTAGGATTGCATATTTGTGAAATAAAGTCTAAAAAGAACTTAACCTTTCTTATTTATTGTATAGATGATGAAACTGAGGCCCCTCAATTTTAACTGCAATAATGCTATTGGAAAAGCGAGTGACCAGTATGACTTACTTCATGGCATCCAAACCAAACCTATGTTTTTTCCATTTTCTCCATGTTTTGCTATAGCTATTGGGAATCTCTCTCTACTATATGTAATCAAAACAAACTGATTTTGAAACTGAAAGAAATTATTTTTATTTTTATTTTTTGGATTTTTGGGGGGTAGGGTCTCATTCTAGCCTAGGTTGACCTGGAATTCACTCTGTAGTTTCAGGCTGGTCTCTATCTCACTGTGATCCTCCTAAATTGGCCTCCTGAGCATTGGGATTAAAAGTGTGCACCACCAAACCAGCTTGATTTTATACAATTATAATTTCTCAACATTTCAAGAACACCAAAGTTGCATTGAAATTCCATCAGTCAGGTAGTGAGCTAATGATCAAACGATATCATTTAAACCTGTGAATTTCAAGGAAAGAGTTTCATGCAGCAAAATATATGTCTTCTAGATTTAATTCTCTGCAAACTATTGACTTAGTAATTTCTGTTGAAAGAGTTGTTTTGTGGAAAACAAATTGTTTTATCTATCACCCTTTTGTCTTCATCTTTCACTCTCTAAAGGTTTTCCATCCTTCAGCTGGGATTCAAAGCAACACACGGTGGTAGTGAGTCATAATTTTTTGGAAGTGTCTATTTCAGTAATGAAGAACTATCAAAAGACTTAATGGACTGTTTCTATCAGCTGTCGATCACGAATATGATGGTTTTTAATCAGAGGTGGCATATATCCTTGTCTATAATTACCAAGGGCCCTGTTCAGATACAGAATCTTCGACCTGCTGCAATTCTATTGAAATTAATTTCTTTAAACAAGCACAGTACATGAATTTTAATCACACCAAACTTGAAGTTTTTGAAGACAGTAATAGCTTCATGTTTTCAGATCTAGCTCACTATAACTAATAAAAGAAAATTAGCTCTGGCTTCAATATGGAATTGGTAGAGAAGTATTATCAGTAGAGAAAAAAAGAAAATCAAAATTATTTATATTTTACAATAAATTACAAATGTTACATAATCCCACTAACTCAGGCATCCTCCCATTTCTATGTTTATATATTGGTCCATAGGCTCATATTGAGTAAACATAACATACTAAAACCATTGTGAGCTGAAAAGGTATGCTCTTTTGCTTGATCTTCAAGAATATCAGCGTTATGCCAGTTTAGCAGAACAAGTAACAGGTTGGTTCAGAAATTAAATAACTCAAGGAAGTTCACAGCCAAGTAATGATGCCAAATTAAGAAGTCAGTGATTTTAACCTTCAGTTTGTTTTTGTTCCTCGAGTTTTCCTGTCCCTCTCACTCTTTTTTGTGTTTCCTTAATGTAGACTCATAGACAAATTTCCTCATTTTTCCATAGATTAAGAATCTTCAAGGGACTGGATAAATGACTCAAAGGATACATGGATACATCGCCACTATGCAAGTATGGCAACCTGAGTTTGGATGGACCCCCAGAACCCACATAAGGCACAACACAGCAGCCAGTGTCTACACTCTCCACCCACCACAGAAGGTGAGAGGAGGAGACAGGAGAATTCTGGAAGTTTTCAGGTCAGCAAGCCTGGTGTTCACAGCAGTGAACATGACACCCTGCCTCAAACAAGGTGGAACACGAGGAGTAATGAAGGCTGTTCTCTGATCTCCACAAGTGCACCATGGAAGCACACACACGCAATAATATATTAAAAGAAAAAAATCTCCAAAATTTGAACATAATATACAATATAAAATAATATTATAGTCTCTATTTACATATGGTAGTAACATCTAATTTATATTTCCAATTCTAACAAATCTAAAATTAATATATTAGAAATAATCCTTTAAATTGATGTCAAGAAAATTGTACTATTAATAAGACTTTGTATTAATTGTATTAGTAATAGTATAAATAATAATTGTATTATTATTACAATTTTCAAAGTTAGAACATATTTCAGGATTAAATACACTATATTTTTCTTAAAAAAATTAGAAGAGGATTCATAGTTTTAGAAAATAATGTGAAGTGCTCTATATTGAAAGACTGCTCTACCCTTCGAGTTTATACCATTGTTTAGCATATTCATTTCTTAAACATGCAATAACAAAACAAGTTGGGGGATTAAGACATTAGAAGTCCTTCTTCCCAATCCTAAAAGACTGAAATCAGGGAGTGGCCAGGGCCATTCCTGTTCAGAAACTGGCAAGGCAAGGGCCCCTTCCTTGCCTCCTTGTAAGGCTTCTTCTACACCATCCACCTTTGGCATTCCCTGGTCTGCAACTGTGTAATTCCCATCTGCCTTATCCGATGTGGTGCACTTACTGCGTGCTGTGCCTTCAATGGCCATGTTCTCATATGGATGCCAGTCATGCTGCATTAGGAGCCCACCCTACTCCGGAATGGCCTCATCCTAACTGTGTCCTCAGTAATCAATTTCCAAGTCTCCTTTTTAGGTACTGGGGGTTGAAGTTTCAGCCTGTTGTTAGCTCCTTTGAGAGGCAGGGTATAGAGTAATAACTCAAATCATAATACACATGGAGAGAGAAGGCAGCAGTCTCAACAGCAAGTCTAACAATGATTTTTTTTTTCCAACTCTATCTTTGATAATTGTTCAGAAGCAGGTTTTTGTTGCCTCTGTTCTCAGTAATTGCTTCTCTATTCCATCAGCTAAATCCATCCCCAGCTTCCAGGGAATGTGTCTGTGTGCCTCAGTGCTGTAGTCAAATCTTAGTAGACATGACTGACTCTTCTACTTCAGACAGGCTTAATCTATGTTTGGCTTGGCAATAAGTAAATGTTTTGTCTAAAACAGATTCAGTTCCTACTGTATTTTAGCACCTTTAGCACCTACCCAGGTAACTGCTGTACCTTATGGTCAAGAATTATCGGTACAGTTTTAATGAGGATAAGTGCATTTAAAAGGAATAATTCCTATATATTTTGCACTTGTATTCTATGAAGAAAATTTGAACCAAATATGAAGGATGGTAAAATTAAGCACAAAGGCACCAATTCCACCGATCTCACCTGAGCACTTCAGATACAGCCCTTTGCTAGTCACACTGACCTATTTGTTTCCATAGTTACCGTACTTCCTACACTGGTTCACATACCTGACATGTCCTTTCAGCCCTCATCAGTCTCGCCTTTTCTTTCCACCTCAACACTCATTTCGTTTTATATTTATATATTTATTTAGCTAGTTTGTGTGTGAGAGAGCGATGCATATGCACGTGTGAGTGCTTGTTCACGTGTAGGAATGTAAGCACCTGTGTACCACGGAACAGGTACGGAATAGAGAAGGGCAATTTCCAGGACTGGTCCTCACTTTACACGTCGTTCAAGCAGAGCATCCTGTTTGCATTGTGTGTCACTGCTCGTTCTCCACGCCTGCTGCTCCTTGAGCTCCCAGGAAAGCCGTCTGTCTCCACCTGCCTTCTCACTGTCTGTGTCCTAGGATGACAGAAGCTGGCCACAGGTTGGGACTTTATGTGGGGTCCAAGGAACTGAACTCAGGTACTCAAGATTGAGAGGTAAGCGCTAAATCGACTAAGCCATCTCCGTAGGTCCCTATTTCTGGAGGTATTTTTTGTGTTTTTTTTTTTTTTTTTGAGACAGGTACTCACTCTGTAGTCTGCAACTCATTGTATAGTCCAAGGTCGTCTCAAATTTATGGAAATCCTCCTGTGTCAGCCTCCCAAATTCTGGGATTATAGGTATATGTCTCCACAACGAGCTTCAGCCAGCTGAAATGGCATCTTCTATATGGACAATTCTGCTTGTGAGGCTCGTTCTGCTGCATCTGCACTTCAGTGGTAACTGAGGCACTCAGTAGCATTGAATGCAGATTTCTAGAAACATCTATGTTTCTTTTGTAATAGTTTATTTATTTGTAAGCAGAGAGATGAGATTGAGAGAGAGAGAGAGAGAGAGAAATGGGCAGCCAGGGCCTTTGGTCACTGCAAACGAACTCCAAATGCATATGCCACCTCTGGGTACCTGGCTTTCCATGGGTACTGTTGATTCAAACTTGGACCACCAGGCTTTGCAAGCAAGCACCTATAACTGCTAGGTCATATCTCAAGCTCAACTTCTATGCTTCTTCACGGCAAGTTATATATACTGTGCTTGAGACTCTAGCATGGCATTGTTGTTAAGAAGTCAGACTTTGCCCTCCAATAATCTTAGAATTTATATCCTGACTTGACTTGCTCATAAATGTACACAAATTATTTAAGATAGCTAAGTGTCACTTTTCTATAATGCAAAATTGCCACAATGAAGTGATGAGTCTTATATGGCTGATAGAAGTATTAAATGCTACACATGCTGTTGATGACCCCCCCAAAAAATACTATAAGCCAGGTGTGGTGGTGCATGCCTTTAATCTCAGCACTCAGGAGGCAGAGGTAGGAGGATTGTCATGAGTTCAAGGCCACCTTGAGACTACATAGGGAATTCCTGGTCAGTCTGAGCTAGAGTGAGACCCTATCACACAAAACTAAAAATAATAATAATAATTTTAAAAATACTATAAGATTGAGCCAGGTGTGGTGGCACACACCTTTAATCCCAGCACTCAGGAGACAGAGGTAGGAGGATTGTCATGAGTTCAAGGCCACCCTGAGACTACACAGTGAATTCCAGGTCAGCCTGAGCTAGAGTGAGACCCTACCTCAAAAAATAAATAAATAAATAAATAAATAAGATTGAAATGACTGGAATTAGGAATCACTTGTATCTCTGTTAATTACACAAACTTTCATAGATAATTTACTCCACCACAAATGCTTCAGTAAGAAAAAATAATTGAAAATGTAATTCCATTTTCTCCTTGATAAAATAAACATTTCTCTCCCTTTCAGTAAACAATGTGAGGTTAGAAGTGTAACTCAATTGTAGAGTGCTAGCTTCAATTAATAATATAAAATGACACAAATTGAAAAAAACTGAGAAATGAACAAATTTAGTACATTGTTACTGTACTTTACTCTGCACAGTGTTTTTATTTTCCTTAAAAATGGGGCTGGAGGGATGGCCTAGCATTTAAGGCGCTTGCCTATAAAGCCAAAGGACCCAGGTTTGATTCCCCAGGACCCACGTTACTCAGATACACAAGGGTGTGCAGGCATCTAGAGTTCGTTTGCAGTGGCTAGAAGCCCTGGCGCGCCCATTCTCACTCTTGCTCTCTCTCTCTCTCTCTGACTCTAATAAATATACAAAAATAAATAAATAAATAAAAATGTTGGAAGTGATGAGAAAACTAGTACACAAAGATTTTCTTCACTTCAGGCAAACAAGGGAGGCCACTTGTATGGCAGTCCTTCCAGCAGCATCTTGGTATTTACTTGTGCACTGACCCAGGTGGCACTTTTAAAGACGGACATAAACATTCACTATATTGGATATAAAGGAGCTTCAAATAATATATTTGTGAAACATTTCTTAGAAAAATTATTGGAAAATAAAAGAACATAAAGCCGGCAAGAAAGAGCAGAAGAATTCAGTTTAGACCCAGCTTGAATCTATCCGTATATCTGCCATTCATGAGCTGCCTCACTCCAGTAAACTGTATCTCTTCTCTGGACCTACCCCTCAGCTTTTTGGAAGCAAGTTGATTTTAAACACTGTACATAAATAGTCACTGTTCTGTACTTTATTTTTATTTTTATTTTTTATTTTTTTGGGGGGGGGGTTTCGAGGTAGGGTCTCACTCTAGCCCAGGCTGACCTGGAATTCACTATGGAGTCTCAGGGTGGCCTTGAACTCACGGCGATCCTCCTACCTCTGCCTACCGAGTGCTGGGATTAAAGGCGTGCGCCACCACGCCCGGCTGTTCTGTACTTTAAATGTCTTTACAAACTACAATTTATCCTTTAATTTGTCATTCTAACTAAGCCAGGGGCTAGCCTTAATATTTTCTTTAATATTATAGTCAAAACAGCCTCTATTGGCTGGAGAGATGGCTCAGCAGTTAAGGCATTTGACTACAAAACCTAATGATCTAGGTTCTACTCCTTAGTACCCACATAAAGGCAGATGCACAAAGTGGTGCATCCATCTGAAGTTCATTTGCAGCAGCTGAAGGCTCTCTCTGTCTCTCTCTGCTCATAAATAAATAAATAAATAAATAAATAAATAAATAAATAAATATTTTTTAAATCTATTATTTTTTGTTATTGTTAAGAGGTACAGAGAATGAATTTATTAGTCACCTGAACTATGGATGAATACTAAAGACTTTATGTTAATTCCATTATTTTAGCATAAATTCATATCAAATTTCAGTATTATAATGCAACTTTCAATTTCTGCTGTGACTATTGGAATTAGAAACTATTTTACTTTCAAATTGCATACAGATTCCATTATCAGAACAGTAGCTAACAACAACAAAAAAAAGACCCTGGGATATAATTTTATGTGATACTTTTTAAAATAAAAGAAATAGCATGATCCCAAATGAACACATGCTTTCAAGCACTGACAGGTGGTGCTCTGTCCTTCTCTCATTACATGCCTCCAACTGACAGCTAAACTTTCATCATGATTCAGCTTAAGGCATAGCTTCTCTATGAAACTTTTAAAGACTATTCCAAGTAAAGAATTCTAAAGATAAGAAGCATATAATAAGATAACAGAGGCAGACCACACAATTAAATGACATGAAGTCTCAAGATTGAGTCTTATGTTCTTTGCAAAAGACATACCTGATGCAAAATGGAGAATAAAACGATGGTTTGAATTCTAGCACTTTGTCTTGCAAGGTACACTAAACACTCACCTAACTTAGGCCAAATGCCAATGGTGCATGAAATTAGGGGTTGTGTATTCCTACATCTCTCCATGTGTCTTTATAGTGACAACAATTCTCAGTCTGAAACCTAAGTAAAAG
This sequence comes from Dipus sagitta, assembly GCA_036346955.1. Lineage (NCBI taxonomy): Eukaryota > Metazoa > Chordata > Mammalia > Rodentia > Dipodidae > Dipus > Dipus sagitta. The sequence continues at coordinate 6,930,753 of CM070783.1, read as the reverse complement.
TGGACACCACGAAATGAATCACTGATGATAACTGGATTCTCTCGAGTAGCTCTTAGACCTTGAAAACTCGAGTTATAGTTTCATGGCCCTGTGTAGCTTAAAGCATGAGAAGAGCCTGAAGCCTTTTCCACATATAAAAGAAGAAATCCACTCCACATGTGGAGACTACTTAATGCATATAAATATAATTTTGTGCTGGATTAGACATACCTGCTTGCTGCTAAGAAAGCAAATTAATCATGAGCTTTCCTTTAAACAGACTAAATTCCAATAAGTTTTATTTGTAGTGATTTGAGGGATCTAGAAGAAATATAATAGTCCTATGGGGATAACAATAATGTTCATCCCAAAATTCAGAAAATTACTATAAATGAAACTACCAATCATAGTCTTACATTCAAAAACTTGAGAACTGCCAGGTGTGGTGGCACATGCCTTTAATCCCAGCACTCGGAGGCAGAGGTAGGAAGATCGCCGAGAAGTTAAGGCCACTCTGAGACTACATAGTTAATTCCAGGTCAGCCTGGACCAGAGTGAGACCCTACCTTAAAGGCCCCCTCCCCTCCACAAAAAAAAAGTCAGAACTCTAAAAGAAAAAAGAAAGTGTAAGCAAAAGCCAATAGTTAGTAGTAGAATCAGACCTGTGATAGCCTCAGATACAGGAATTAAAAGACAGCATGTAAAAGTCATAAAACAAAAAGGTAAAATGTAAATGAATTCGACAGATCATAGTAATTCATGTATTTGATAAAAACAGAACTTCTAGGGCTGGAGAGATGGCTTAACAGTTAAGGCTCACGCCTATGAAGCCTAAGGACCCAGGTTCAATTCTCCAGTTCCCACATTAGCCAGATGCACATGGTGGCACATGCATCTGGAGTTCATTTGCAGTGTCTAGAGCCCTGGTGTGCCCATTCTCTCTCTCTCTCTCTCTCTCTCTCTCTCTCTCTCTGTCTGTGTGTGTGTGTCTCTAATAAGTAAATAAAAATGAAAAAAAATCTTAAAAAAATAGAACTTCTAGCATTTAAAAATGTAAAACTTACCGTTAGAACAACTATATAGAAAAAAATTAAAATGGAAGAAATTGTATACTACTAATAGAAGTAGAAATACTGAAGCTACCTATGTGTCAGGTGCAGGACACTGAATAATCAGACAGGAACTGATCTGGAAGCCTTCTCCCTACTGGCTAACTGCCACAATGCAGGAAAGTGCTATTCAAGCTGCGAGGACAGAACCATCATCAACAGCCTTACCCAGCAGTGGCTCCACGAAGCTGGCCAGCCAGGAAAGATGTACCTAACTGGTGCAGTAGTGGCTTGGCTGTTGAGAGGGTAACCAACTGCCCTTTTAATTGGATGTGAGGTCTGCTCCTCCACAGGAGGAAATCCATAGCTATTACTGAAACCCTAGAAGATGAGATCATAGACCCCAGGAGGGGAGCTACTGCTGTTGTTTGACTCAAAGAATATACTGTGCTCATCAAATTCCCCCCCTACAATATTTACATTGCATGTATACTTACAGATTACTTCTTCCCTCACTGTTGGCCAGAGAAGCTTCTTTTTGCAACAGGCAGTACATATTTGGGAGACTCCAAACAAACCAAACTGCTGAGAATAAGTGGATGTTGGGTGCTGGATATTACAGAAGACATCCATCATGCCCTCAAAGGCTCAGGCAACAGTGTGAAAGAAGAGTAGGTGGAAATAATGTAAGAACCGGATAGTGGAGAGGAGTACTTTGGGACACTATTCTCCAGATAGACATAAAGTGACTGTTGCTTTAATGGCCACTCTGCTGTTGTCACCACCACAATACCTGCACGATATTGAGCCCAACAGCATTTTAGCACGGATTATGAAACAGGAGGAAAACATCAAAATAGAAGGACTCATTGGAAAGAAATAAGGATTCCATGTAATCAGGGGTAGGGGAGAAGAGACAAAAGAAGGTAATGGAAGGGATTATCATCAAATTATAGTGTGTTCATATTGGAAAAATTCTCAAAATAAAATACAGGTTGTGTCATCAGGCTTCATATCTCTCAGTGTGAGTCAGAGTATGATTAGGTAGCAGAAGTCCAGTTAAACTGGCTAATATAAAGAAAGCATAAAAATGATCATAGATTTTTTTTTTTTTTTTTACTGAAGTGTGAAGAAAGCACATGGCCCATTTTATGATCACAAGGTGAATGACTGGGAAGGACCTTGTGGTGGTTTGACTCTGGTGTCCCCCACAAAATTATGTATTCTGAATGCTAGCTGGTGGCAATTTGGGAATTGGATAGCCTGGGAGGCAGTGTATTGTTGGGGTCTGGCTTCTGGGTGTTACAGCCAGCTTCCCTTTTCCACAGGTTTTCACACTCTCCTGAGGCTGTTGTCCACTTGATGTTGGCCAGGAGGCATTGTCCACGCTCTGCTCATGCCATCATTTTCCCTTGCCATCATGGAGTTTACCCTTAAATCTATAAGTCAAAACAAACCCTTTTTCCCACAAGTTTCTCTTGGTTGGGTGTTCTCTGTCAGCAATGAAAAGACGACTGCAAAGTAAAATTGGTACCAGAAGTGGGGTCCTTGCTGCTAGAAACCTGACTGTGTGGCTTTTGGCCTTTTGGAGCTGATTTTGCAGAGGAATGTAGAAGGATTTGAAATCTTGACCTAAGAGATGTCATCAGTGCTATAAGTACAGCTTGATGGACTATTCTGGTCAGAGTTGAAAGACCTGAACTCAGTAAGAACTATGGTCTATAAAGTTTGGCTTATGAGGTGACAAAGACCATTGTCAGGACTGATCTAGAAGCAGTTCGTGTGAGAGGTTTTCTGTGTGCTGCCTGCCTGTGTCCTGGAAATGTTCAGGGTTGCATTGCATAGAAATAGACTGATGTGAGCAGAGGGATATGGCACAGAAGGAAAAAAAAAAATGAAATATTTAGGCCAAAACTGCTGCCCATTCAGCCACAAATGTTTGATAGATTACAACTATTGAGATTTGGCCAGGTGATCTGTACTGGGACAACAGGAAGAATGCAGACTCTTTTGATGGGGCCTGAATGCTGAAGGAGTGCCCCGTTCTTCAAAATGTGCTTTACCCCCCTTCCCCCCGCCAGATTAACAAATTGGTAGTCCACCTGGTATTGTGGAATATAACAAATCCAGGAAAGAGGGGTCACTGAATTTGCAACAGGGTTTTGTATCTTGGAAATGGCCATGGGCAATGTGATAGGCTTGTTGGATTACCTGTATGGAGGCCCAACGGAGCCATAAGGATGAACCATGGATTGTAGTGTAGATGCATTGGAGATGCCATGACTATGGGATGGCTGCCAAGGAGATCTGAATGGACTGGATGAAATTTCTAGGACTGTGAGAAGCCTAGGTTCAGAAGTGGTATTGGAATTCCAGAGACTCATCAGTGGTTAGAACTATAGGACTTTGAGACTTGCCACTGGTTAGAGTTTTCAGAATTAGAGCTACAGAGTTTGATGCTTTCCCTGTTTATTTTAAATCTTGCATTGGTTGACTATTTCTTTGCTATACCTAATGCCATTCTTTGCAATGTGAATGTTTATTCTGTGCCATTATGGGTTTGTTTGTTTGTATTATGGCTCAGTTAAAACACCTTGGACTATGGGGGTATTTGAGCAATACTAAAATTAATATAAACTGTGTGGACTTTTAAAGTTGGACTGACTATCATGGATGGTTATCAGTTTATGGAGACCAGGGGTTGAATGTGGTGGTTTGAGTCAAACTTATGTGTTCTGAATGCTAGGGGCCCTGCTAGTGGCAGTGTGGGAATTGGAGCCTGCTGGAGGCAGTGTATTGTTGGGGATGAGCTTATGGGTGTTATAGCCATCTTCCCCTTGCCAGTGTTTGGCACACTCTCCTGCTGCTATTGTCCACCTGACGTTGCCCAAGAGGTGATATCCACCCTCTGCTCATGCCATCATTTTCCCCTGCCATCATTGAGTTTCCTCCTACCATCTGTTCTTGGTAGAATGTTTTCTGCCAAAAAGGTGAAGCTAACTGCAACAGATCTTTACCCTATGCTTAGGAAGGGCAGTGAGGGGGACAAAGATGAAACTCATAAAGGACAACTGAGGGATGGAGAGATGACTCAGCATTAGGGCACTTGCCTGTGAAGCCTAAGGACCCAGGATCAATTCCCCACTACCCACATAAGCCAGATGTACAAGCTCGCTCTCTCTCTCTCTCTCTCTCTCTCTCAAAGAAATAGTTTTTAAAAATAAATAAATAAAGGACAGCTGAGGTGGGAGGGCTTCTTGGCAGGGGCTGTATCAGTCAGTCAGCCTGGAAATGAGGGACCAAGTTAACAAGTATCTGAGTCCCCCTCCTTCTTCTGATCTGACCTGATCTTCTTATTACTTGAACATACATGGCAACAATAGGGACAAGGAAATCATTCACAGGAGAAGACCAAGTGAGAGGAACCAGAAAACAATGTACAGAGTATTATATATGACAGATATTCTCATAAAAAGGGCAGTTCAGTGAGGGAGCAGCATCATTCAAAGAAACAATACCTGAGAGTTTTCAGAAATAAATGAAAAGCATAACTATATGCCACAGACATCCAGGAAGTTCAAAGAAGGTTAGATAAAATAGGATGTAGCAAAGCCATGAGGAAAGGGAACATAGGAGAAACACGTAATTTAAATACAGCTCCATACCAACATTATTGTTCAGGACTTGAAAACCTTCCTTGAATAAACAACAAAAGAACACAATGTACCAGCTCACTCAAACTAACTGATATTTAGAGGGCACTCTACTAAAAATAAACATGAACATTTTCAAGGGAACATGAAACAATTACCAAGATAGACCATATTCTGGATCAAAAAATTCAAAGTAAAAGATTAACCATAATACAAATTATGTTCTCAAACCACAGTGAAATAAAGCTGAAGCCAACATTACAAAGCTTTCTGTGAATCAAAAGCATCTAAAAATTAACATATTTCTAGATAATCCATGATTAAGATATCCAACCAGAATCAAAATGCATATTCAGAATGTATATTTGAAACTATTATAAAATTTGGAAGATTTCTGCCAAAGTAGTTTTCAAGGAACTGTGTAGCATTGTATTACCTACACTAGAAAACTTACTAAAATATCACAAGTCAAAGACTTCATAAGTTTCTTGTTTAAGAAATAAGAAAAGAAGAAACAACTAATACCAAAGTAATATTCTAAAAGAGAAACCAATGAGATGGAAATTAGCTGTTAAGAGCCACACATTGGGTCATGATACGCAGAGACATTTCTCCTACCCATAACTGTGGGCTAACTCCACAATGCATGACCCATATACCTCAACAAGGAGGGACCAGGGGGAGGGGGTAGTACATGGATGAGCCTAACTATGGTACCAAGTTGACTGTATTCACTGAGTACAAAACTAATTAATTAAAAAAACTAATAAATTTTTTAAAATTCCAGAAGATTCATGAAAAAAGAGCTGGTGTTCTTTGAATGTATCAGTAATATTAATAAATCTCTACCCAGATTGATCAGAAGAAAATTAAAGCCATAACATAAATTGTCAATATCAGGAATGACTCAAAGGACACAGCTACATATACTGAAAGGTAATAAGAGAGTTTTGACCATTATTAAAGGTAGAAAAACATTATGAATAAATACACATGTTGTAAGTAAAGAGAGCCCCTGATAAGTTTCAATTATATTCAGAATTATATAAATGGCTAGGTACACAGAAAAGAATAGTCCAATGTTAAAAATGTTATGGCTGAAAGCTGTTGAGTTGTATGCACTAAATCACATAGGATAATAATTTTTTTCAAGTGTGTGCATGGCTGAGGGTCCTGAAGATAATTATTTGATGACTTCAGTTTAGAGCTAAAGGAGTCCTCACAATCACAACCATGACTGAATGCACAGGACATGGGCTACAACCACACGGGTTGGGACTGTGTGACGCAGGGGAAGTTATATCAACCTTATTTACAGGTAATTCTTGCATCATGATCTTGTAAAAGCAAAATGAGGTGACGGGCAGAATGATGCTTAGAATACAATTAATTTGCTTTAATAAATGTATAACACTCAGCCACCAGAAGAACACATGTAGAACTATAATAATGTCCACATAAGAGTAAAAATCCTGACTATAGTTATAAGTGGATTGATCATTGTCAGTGTAATGTCAGAAACTTCTAAATTGTGTGTGTGTGTTAGATGGCACAAGGATTCTATAACAAGGGAGGTAGTATATTTGAGCTGCTGTTTTATCCCACAGAGGCTTTGAGCCAGAGAAAATTATTACTATAAATCAATTCTCATATATCTACCATATATAAATATATGACATATATTTTACACAGACATTCATATGTCTACTACGTAATATATATGAGCACTACTGTCTACTTACATTCTGATTACTATTATATATGTATCTTTTGAGCCAAACAGTTAATGTTATATATCTATTACTTTCATATGTCATTTATATATATAACAGTTATTATAATACACCTACGGAGTATTTGTATTTCTTCAAAATTTACACATAAAATTATATATATTTAAACCTCAGTCTATATGTGACTAAATTCTAATATTCTCATCTGATAGGATCATTGTTCATTTAAGAGACATGAGTACTCCTGTTTCCCTCTCCATTCTCTCTCTCTGTCTCTTTGTCTCTCTCACACACACATGCATACACTAAACTATTGAGAAAAGTCTTTCTATAAGCCAAGGGTAGAGGTACTGGCACGCCCATTCTCTCCCTCTTCTCTCTCTCTCTCTCTCTCCCTCTCTCTCCCTGCCTATTTCTGTATCTCTCTCTCTCTCTCAAATAAATAAAAATAAAATATTTTAAAAATAAGTAAATAAAATAAAATAGAAAAGAAAATGAATTTTCTTTTGTTTTAGTTGCCCACTCTATAGTATTTATTTTCACGGCTCTCACTTAATAAGCTATCTATAGCTTATATTCATCCACCAAAAGAATCTTTTATAGAATAAAAACATCATATTATGCCATATGCACAGCTGTGCATGCAACATAGGTGGGCATGGAGGGAGTATGAAGGAGACTTGAATTCTGATTTGCCCAATGACATTAAATTCTGCTTCCTTCTTCATCCGTCCAGGTGATCATTTATACTGAAGTAGTCCTTGCTCTGAAGTCCTGTCTTTCCTTGCCTCTTCTACTGCAGTGCACCAGGTAGTGAACGGAATCCCTGCCATCACCATAGACAGCGCCGTAACAGAAGAGGAGGGAAATGCAACTCCAAATGCTGTTTTCCTTCCATGTTACTTGAATCTCCTATCAAAGTACGGAGGCTGAACGTGCTCAGTAAATAATGTCGCATCTCATTTTCAAAGAACTTCAATTAATGCAAGAAACAGAGACTAATAGACTCAGCTTTTAACAAGACACACTCTCACTGGAATTTGGGATAAGAAATTCAAAGAATTGCATGCCTATCAAAAATCAACCTGGGGATAGAATTCCATCAGTCTAATAAGGATTCTTGCCTTTGAAGTGCTCCTTTTGTCTCTTCATACTTTTTTCCCCTCCAGAACCCTCATTTCATGCACAGATGATAAACATACAGGCATGTTGGGTGTTCAGTCTAATAAAACCTCATCACAATCCAAATGAAGTGTGAAGCTAGTTAAATGCTTTCCATTATTTCTCCACTTACATAATCAAGTTATCCAAAAAAATCTTATCAAATTCTGATTTAAAATTTACAAAGAAAAGATAGTCCACAGATAACCAATAAAATAGCTAGTTTCTAAATTTGAACTTCATTCTTAAATGTTTTTTATTGGGATGAAAATTTGTAAGCCCCAAGGAAGGAAATATATGGTTTGTTAAGATGTGTAGCATCAAATGTTTAAGAAATACAAAAAGCTTTCAACCTATTTAAAGAGAAACACAAAACCACACCAGCCTGACTACTGGGCATGAACGCTGTGTTGCTATAGAAGAACTGGGGTCAAGTCCCAACCTTCCCCACTTCGTCTTTGCTTGAGAGAATGGCACACTCACTTAATAATGCACACATCAATTTCTTCCAGAGAACAGAGCCAAATGATTTTAAACTACTTGGTGAATTAAATATCTATCAGCTTCACAAAATATGTATTTACCCTTCATTTAACAATATAGTAACTCAAATGTCATTTTCTGGCCTGTTTCTTTCTTGTTCACAATACTTCTGTATTTCTAGCCTGCTTAATTGGACTCGAGTGTTTTTTGAAAGCCAAAACTTTCAGCTATCGTCCCAAAAAGACAGATGTCTAAGAAATGTCTAAGAACACACACACACACACATACACACACCAGAGAGAGAGAGAAGAAAGAAAAAACCTTGGCATGAATATATGCCATACCTTAACATGAAAATTTAAATTTCCATATTTTGATAAAAAGGTCAAACACAGTTTGAAAAAAAGGAATGTGTCATTGTAAAAGCATAGTGATATAATATTTTCATGAATCGCCATCACAACCATAAAGACTGTCAGTGTACATGACCACGCAAGACACTTACTAAATGTTTAATGCAAAATTATGTATTTATAGCTCCTTCCCTATAAGTGTGATGTCTGTTGGAGTAGGAAGTCACTTCATGATCTTTATGGTCTCAATGGACAAAGCATTTCCAGTGGTGCTCTGAGAGCAGAGCAGGATAAAACCTGAAGGAAAGGAAGGAAGGAAGGAAGGAAGGAAGGAAGGAAGGAAGGAAGGAAGGAAGGAAGGAAGGAAGAGAAAAAAGAAAATACACATAAAATACATTGTGAAAAGCATATAAAAGTTAGCTAAGGGGAAGGAGGAAGATTTCTCAAAACTGATGGCACAAACCCCTGTGGAGGTGAGAGGACATGCAGCTCAGAACACTGGGGACAGTTCTGCACGACCCTGTGCTGATTGGCGTGAAAAGTTTACTCATGTTTACAAGCCACAGATGTTCAGGAGAGACTATGATGGCTCCTTTGTACTTTAATAAAGGTGCCAAAGAAAATCTGATGAAATTAATTTGAAACTACATGAATAATTATTGCCGGTTACTTAATAGAGACCCCGAAATTGGGGGAGGGGGAAGTTTAGCCTTTTATGGTAATCCATGTATTTGTATCTTTGTTCTTTTATTCAATAAATATTACAGTTAATTGAATAATAAGTACAAGTAGAACAACAGGAAAAGGGTCTTAAGTATTTGTTGTCTACAGTATGTTTGCTCTTTTTGTAATCACCTACTGTTTTATCTCTGCCTCCTGAGTGCTGGGATTAAAGACGTGTGCCACCACGCCCGGCTCATTTGTCTTACCAGCCCATTTCCAATGTGAATATTAACGGGGTTGTACATGCCATTGCTATAATTGGTATAAGAAGCACTGATTATTTATAAGCCTGAGTGTTTCTATCACTGTCATCTACTCTTAGAAAAGTTATTGTAAGTGAAGGGACATGTGTAATACAATGAAAATACATGTATGTGTGCATGTCTGTACACTAAAAGTATATACCCTAATATCTATAAGTTATCAGAATGCTAATAGTACTGAATAATATCAAGTTAATGAGTAGACTGGAAGATTCTAGGAATTATTATTTCTAAAATAATGGTTAAAAACTAAAATAATTATCTACTACACCATTATAAAGAAACAAGAATATATATTTTAATGAGTCAGCACTAGTTACTTTTTTTTTTATTTGAGAGAGAGAAGAAAGAGAGAGAGAGAGACGATGGGCATGCCAGGGCCTCCAGCTGCTGCAAACGAACTCAGATACACGTGCCACCTTGCACATGTGGCTTATGTGAAAATAGAACCTGGGTCCTTCGGCTTTGCAGGCAAAAGCCTTAACCCCTAAGCCATTTCTCCAGCCCCAGGAATATATTCTTTTTCCTAAATCTCACTAGAGAAGGAAAAGTGGCTAGATTCCAAAGCCTAACAGAAATGTAAGCATGCTTTAAAGAATAATGAGTTTTAAAAACACTCATTAAGTTATTCAGGAAACAACTCACCCTGTGATACAATGCGCCTCATCTTACTGGAAATGAAGGCTGAAAAAGAAATTGCATGAGGCTGTTTAAATTTCCAGTATGAAAATGTTAGGCCAGGGAAGCAATTGTGGTATAAAACAATACAATGTTTCTCCAGTTTTTTCAAGAATGGCAATCTACCAAGAATGATATTCTGATTTGACCATACGGTGTGTATTGAATATGGATATTCCATATTCAGTAGATTTATGATTGACTCTGTGTGATCTTTTCCAGTGTCTCAAGTTACTGAAAATCTTTCTAATGGTCGTCAGCCTGCAGTGTATTAGAAAAATTACCAAACTATATCTTCAATGGTCCAATACAGAACCCTTATTCTAGTCGCTTCTGTCTCTCAATGCTATTTTCTTGTCAACCTCATGATCATCTATCATCCCTAGTCTTTGAGAGTAAGAAATATGATTTATTATCATGTGGCCAAATTGCTTTCCCTAGTGCCTCAAAGAGGATGGGCAAATTAGTTATAAAAATAAAAATATAACTGAAACTTGTAAGCAAATCAAATTCTTCTCTGCGAGAATATAACCATGTAAAAATTTTCTAGTAATTGCTTAAATGTTTGTTGGGTTTGTAATGAATGTTGATAACATTTTCAGGGGCCTAAATTAATTTTTCCCCATGATAAATTATGTGAGGCTTAAGGTCTCACCTGTGCTATTCAGAATATTGTAAGCTGATTGGGTTCATGAAAATTCATTCTCCATTATTGTTCATCATATACAAAAAGGTATTGAAAAATATAATGTTCTCAATCAAAACACATAAAGTAATTTTTTGGTAAAAGTCAATTCAACTGCTCCAAGTCTGTAATTTGCATGGAAAATGAATAATAAATAGGAGTTTCTTACAATTCACACATAAAGTTACTATATTTTCCCTTCCTTTTAGTCTCACAGGTAGGAACACATAATTTAATTGTCTTCATCCTCACACAAGAATGTTTCTTAAGGAAAAATGGGTGTAAGTTAAGACAAATACATGCACATAATATCTCTAAATTTATTTTAGAAGAGTTTCAATATACTTCTTTGTGTTGGATAGAATAGAATATAAAGAGCACTTAAAGTGCTGTTATAATAGATATTTCATAGCTGTCTTAAAATTTAAATCTAGTGTCCTGAAAACTTGACACTGTGCACTTTATGAGTAAACAAAAAACCAAATACTTATTTATAAATATTTATGTTTGCATTTAAATGTTCATTTAGGGCCCTTGAGGTACACATTCAAAACCAGATTAATTTCTTACTCTGAAAATAATACTTTCCTAAAGTCTAGGAAACTGGTGGGAAATATAACTGACTTTGAAAGATAATCATGAGGCTGGAGAAATAACTCAGTGGGCAAAGCACCTGCCGTGCATGTGAGTACCTGACACCAATCTCAACCTGGAGGCAGCAGGAAGTATGAGTAACATCAGCCCTCCTCAGTCAGGACGGGAGATGGAGGAAGGGGCACCCCAGAAGCCTGTGGGCAGCCCGGCCTGTTGCATGCAGCAGTGAACAACAGAGAGATCACACCTCAAGAACAAGGTAGAGGGCTAGAAAGATTTCTCAGTGGTTAAGGCACTGGCTGGAAAAACAAAGGACCCCCAGGTTCAATTCCACTGCACCCACGTAAGCCAGATGCACTAGGTGGCACATGAGTCTGGAGTTCATCTGCAGTGGCTGCAGTCCTGGTGCACCAATTCTCTCTATCTGCCTCTTTCTCTCTATTTCAAATAAACAAATAAATATCTGCTGCTACTTAAAAAACACACACACACACACAAGGTGGAAGGTGAGGGCCAACACCGGAAGCCATCCTCCAACCACTTGGGTGCCATAGCGCATACATGCTAAGCTTGTAATACATCAACCTACACATACATCATACACACACATAACACATTATACACATACATCACACACACACAGACACACACACACACATCATACACACACGCACACACACACCACATCATACACACACATCATACACACAAAGAGAGACAAAGAATATTTTTTAAAAAGAGAGAACCAATATGAATTAACAATTGGTTATAATTTCTTCATTGAATGAATTTTATTTGGCCCCAATTTGATCTTATTATAACTGGTACTTGTAGTCATTACATTCAAACCAAACCTGTATGTGATTAAATGTCACCAATACAGAACACTTTTACAATAACAGACAGGACAAATTGTTAGGCCATTGCAATTTCTATCACTTCCTATCCTTAAAGCATATTTTCCAAGTTTATAACAAGTGCCCTTCTATAGCTAAGGAGGTTTTTACAAAGGCAATTGCTCTGCTGACCTTGTAATGTCAACCAACCTTCTGAAAATATCTATTAGAAGAAGCTGGTCAGCAGTTTCTGATAAACTAAAAGCAGGAAGTTCAAAGCTGTTGTTTAGCAAAGTGGTTCAGCCTCAACTGAGACTCAAATGTGCAATCTAAGGCTTCGTGTGTGATAAACCCTTAGTGAGAGGAGCAGAAAACCAAGGAACAGAGCTTAAATGGGACTTTACTTCCTTCTCTCCTTCCTTTCTTCCAACCTTCCTTCCTTCCTTACTCCTCCCATTCTTCCCTCTTTGCTTCCTTCCAACCTTCCTTCCTTCTCTCCCTTCTTCCCTCTCCTTCCTTCCAACCTTCCTTCTCTGCTTCCTTCCCTCTCCTTCCTTCCTTCTCTCCTTTCTTCCCTCTCCTTCCTTCCAACCTTCCTTCTTCTCTGATCCTTTCTGACCTTTTTTTCTGAGCTTCCTTCCTTCCCTCTTTCCTTCTGTCTTTCCTTGCTTCTATGCTTCACTTTCGTTTTTTCCCATGTTGCTTCCTTCCTTCTCTTTTTAAAATTTTATTTCTCATTTATTTATTTATTTGCAAGCAGAGAGAGAGAGAGACAAGAGAGAGAGAATGGGCGCACCAAGGTCTCCAGCCACTGCAAAGGAACTCCAGATGCACACGGCCCCTTGTGCATCTGGGGAGTTGAACCTGAGTCCTTTGGCTTTGCAGGCAAACACCTTACCTGCTAAGCCATCCCTCCTTGCTTCCTTCTCTTCTTTGTTCTCATTTTTCTCCCCCCTTCTGTCCTCCCTTCCTTCCTTCTTTTCTTCATTCCTTTCCCCTCCTTCCTTCCTTTTTTTCCTCCAGACTTATTTACTGAGTTTACAGCAGCTGTTGTCATATCTGTTGAGATATCAGCAATAGAGTTGTGCTGTAATTAGCTGTAAATAAGGCAGGCATCTTTAGGGTAAAACTCCTGTATTAATGCAACTTAAAAGTACCATTTCCATTATACACATCTAAAATTTTTAAATTGGACCTGAGTGAACTCATGTGTATCCCTGTCTGCCACTTAAATATTTTAATCATGTGATCCATGCCCACCATAATAAAAATTAATATAAAGCGATAAGCTGGAAGAGGGCAGGGAGAAGGGCAAAAACATACATGTGATATAAGAGAGATGGGAGTTGGGGGAAGAAAAGAAGGGGATAGCACAGAACCCGGGAATACAAACATTGTAATTGAAAATGTCGGCATGAATGATATCTACGTTGCTGTATGCCAACTGAAAAATGCAAAATAAAAATAAAGCAAAAAAATCTATCTACTCTGTGTCCTTCTTAAATTATGCCCTTCAACTGAGCATGCTCAGGAATGTGCCTGCTACATGTATGTGGGGTCTCTGAATATGACCCCTATGCTTCCTTTGCTCAAGGAGAGCATTGCTTTGGTAATTACTCCTCCTCTCTCCTTACCTGTGACAGGTAATAAATCTTAGTCCACTCTTTTGTGTCTTGGCTATGTTTGTTTTGACAGCACTCACAAATATAGGAGTCAATGTGATTGGCTACACTACCGTTCAGGAAACAGAAGGAACATCAGGGCTGGCACAGGGAAGAGTTCTGGTGAGGACTTGTGGAAGAAAAGAAAGGTTAGAAGAGCACATTCAGCCTCATTGGATGCGTTGAGATGGTTTCTCCCAACATTCTGCATCAAGGTGATATGAAATATTGGTAGTCAAAATATCAGTAAGTTTACACAGCTTAACTTCATTCTTAATGAGTTAAGGTTAAGAATAATCTATATTCTACAAAGGGCCCTTTAAAATACACTATCTGTATACTGTCAAGCAGCAATAAATGGTTGCATCCTTATACCTAATACTCACATTATCTACTTGAACTCATTGACCTAAAAATACTATCTCCCTCTGACAATTCACTAAGGGAAAAAATGAGAAATGCTTTTAGGAAACTATATTTTCCATGACAAATATTGGCTATTACATACTCTGAGTCTATTATTTGGATGGTGGATGTAAAAACAAAAATATAGCACCTTCTATTTAGGATGTGTTTTGAATTATGATGGGAGTAAATTTTGTTTGCCTATGCTGTAATTATTCTAGTTGTACTTCTAATTCACTGTGACCTTGAACAAGTTTAAACCTAGTTGATTATCAGTTTTCTCACTGTTACAGTTAAAATACATTAGCATCTACTTTGGACATGTGCAAATGCAATAACTATGATACAGCTGGTATAGTGACTAATAATATTGCAATTATTATGTTATTATCACAAAATTATCTGCAGCTTATTCATGCTTGTCAAAGCTAACATGTAAGCCTTCAAAGTATAAATCTCCTATTGCCATCCAGCCTATATTAGTAATTCTAATGGAAAAAACATCAGTCTTGTCAATATTATATTTCTATATTATTTCCATCCAAAGGAATACAAAGTTTGTCATAAAATCTATTTTGTAAGGCTCTATTGTGATGGTTAATTTTCAGTGTCAGCATGGCTAGGCTACAGTATACAATGTTTAGTCAAATATCAATCTAGAAGAGGATTAACAGAGAAGATATGTAAATTAGGGGACTTATTAAAGCAGATCTCCCTCCTTAATGAGTAGGCCTTATCCATTAAATTAAAAGTTGTAAGAAAGAAGACTGAGGTCCCCAAAATGGGAAGGAATTCTGCTGCCTGCCTTCTATTAGACTCAACATTTCACCATCAACTACTGAGAAAAGGAGACCATGGGGAGGAAAGAGGGTAGATAGTGGAGAGGAGTGGGGAGCAGAAATGATTTTGGACTTGACAGCACCACAATTGCTTTAAGAAATAAGCCAATTATTAAAAACAAACACCTATATCCACCCCTTTCTTCCCCTCATAAATACACACAAACACATACACACACACACACACACACACATATTATATTTCTCTGAAAATCTCTTATACATTCACATAACCTTTTCCAAATTGTCTTCACTAGGATCTTAGTAACCTATCAATATTCCTATAATTATCTATACATCTTCATTATACTAACTACAAAAATGAAATCTACATTTTCTGGAATATGGAGCCAAAAATTATGTTAAATACCAATCCGTTGCTAAGAAATAAACTCAATATCCAGTTTTAAAGATGTTTTGATACCAAGATATGCTATTATAACCTGGAGATTCCACATAACATTTTATTTACTTCAAAGTGGATGGTCACGAAGGCAAACTGACACATGTGGTGGCTGTGACAATGGTGGCAGGGAGAGAGCAAAGCAAACTCATGCACAGCTCTGCTGACCAACTCAGCCATCACGCATGTGTACGTTTCCACATACATAGACATGAAGCAAAACAAAAAAAAAAAAAGCCGCAGATCCTTAGGATGCAGCACCTTCGGAAGCTGAGTGTATCTGCTATGGGTTCTCCTAGTCAAGGAGAAAAGAAATACATACTCAAAAAAGGAAAGTCAGAAAGCCATCTCATCTATGTAACTAGGTAATGCAACCTTTTTAACAATCTTTTAAGATGATTTTAATTAGCACATATAAATTATACATAATGACATTTGACATTTTCCCATACATGTATATTTTGATTATATGCACCTCCTCCTTCGTTCTATTTATTCTCTTCCCTTTCCGACTAGTCACCCTTCTACTTTTCCGGGGTGTTTTATGATCATTAGAGTTGTTTATAGGCACACAGGGAGGGGTTGTTTATAGGAGAATGGGCAAATAGGCAGTGACTATGCCATTGAAGAAAATCAACTTCCCTCTTCCTCTTCTTCTGCTCTCTCTCTCTCTCTCTTCTCTCTCTTTCTCTCTTGCACACACACACCAACCATTAACTGAGTATAGATACTTATGGAGGAATGGGACTTGGTGAACTGTCCCTCTACCTCCACGACAGGAAGTTAACAAGTCCAATCTTGTGCACATCTCACGCACACAACCACAGCTGCTGCGAGATCAAGAGTGCAACAGCCATTTAATGCCCAGAAGTAGTCAATCTTAATATCTAACTAACCTAAAGTAATTAACTCTGAAAGGGGGGGAAAGACACAAGAGTATAGGATCATGAAATGATTCGGAGGATTAAATCATGCCCAGAATAATTACTATATACCTGCCATAGGAGCTTGGGAACCCAAGAGCCCATTTCCATAAAGCATTTACTGCACCCAGAACAATGCAGAGGTTTTCATGTGCGGGGATGGTCTGAAAATTCATGTAACACTCTATAGCTTCTAAAGTGCGTGTGTGTGTGTGTGTGTGTGTGTGTGGTCATCAAGTAGAAAGAGGAGTATGAGAAAAGAGAAGGAAATCTCATGGTGGGGTGATAGAGTTCCTCTACCGTGAACGCAGAAGGGAGGGCTGCTCTGCAGAGGAAGGGATCAGTGAAGGGGGGAATGGAGAAGGCAATGCAGCAGGGGAGGAAGAAGAACAGAGTGTAATGACATACATGTATGCGAAGACCAAGTAAGATCTCTCACTTTGTGTGCTAGCTTAAAACACTTAAAAACTATATACTATAAGGACTGGGGAGGCAGCTCCATGGGTAAAGCATTTACAAGCCTGAGAACCTGAGTTTGAATCCCGAGCAGCCACGTAGAAGCCAGGGGCTGCGGAGGGCACTTGGAACCTCAGCACTGAAGAGGTGCACACAGAACACCTGAGTCATGCCAGGTAACTTGTCTGGCTGCATTGATGCACTCTAGCACTCAGCAAGAGACCCTGTCTGAAACATCAAAGTGGAAAGCAATTGAGAAAGACGCCAGATATCCACTTCCGGCCTACACACACACACACACGCACATGCACATGCACACCCACACAAATGCACCTACATACATACAAACACGGATACACACAAGCACACCACATATATACACATGTTAAAAAAATAAATATACAAAATAAATAAATAAAAATTTAGAGAAAAGACTTTGGAAACTGAAATAAAAGACTTTCTGAAAAGGATGAAAATCAACCCATTTTTTTTATTCCTAATTTTTTTCACAATCTGTCTCTTACAAGTTTTTTTCAGTAGATTCACTAGCAAATACTTTAATTTCATATCCCTTCTATGAGTCTGAGTAACCAAGTAACAGTTCTTTCCAAAATAACTCTTTGACTATCAGCAAGGATGTTGACTGCTCAAGTTTAGTCTTAGAGTTTTACTCTTTTCCATAAGTTCTGTGTGATATATAACTTTGTAGCATATGCTTTCTCCCTCCCTCTCTCCTTCTATCTTTTATCTATCTCCTTCACCTTCTCTCTACATATGCACATATGTATATGACATATACAGAGTTATTTAAAATATATGTTGTTATAATAGAATTAGAAATGTTTCTTATCCTTATGAAACCAACAATTTAATTAAGTGGACTGCATAAATATGCGTAAATAACATTTCCCCCAAGTGTGCTTTTCTAATTCTCACATTGGGTAACACTTAACAGTTCTTGGTGTGTTACAGAGAAGCTGGACAGGAGTGCGACTTTTTTCCTCTGTGCACTGTACGTATGACAATGGGACAATATCTGCAGGTAGAAATGCATCACCAATATTGATCAAATTATTTAATGGGCATACAATTTTATGTGCACCACTGGGCACAAAGAATGTCCCTGTGCCCAATAATGCAGATATAAAAGAGATATTGTTTTGTGGATAATAAAAGCAAGACTTGAGGAAGCACAGTGAGGGATGAGGTACGCCTGAGTGATGGAGCTCTTTGCTAGCATTATTGAAGCCCTGGGTTCCATCTTCTGCACAGAGAGAAAGAGAGAGAGAGAGAGAGAGAGAGAGAATTGTTTGCCAAAATCACATGATTAGTAAGAGGCTAAAAAGACCCTAAGAATCTAGGATCTGAGCTGAAAAAAAAAAAAAAAAAGATTCTGCAGCTAAGAGCACTTCCTGCCCAAGTACAAAGGCCCGAGGAGGCCTGAGAGTTACATCCCAGAACAAAATAAACAGATGGCCACATGTATTAGTAACCCCGGACCCATGGAAAGCAGAGCCCCAGAATCATCACGGTTCACGGAGGCAGAAAAACAGCAAGCTCCGAGGTCAGCAAGAGACTCTGGCTCAATCAAGCAAGAATGAGCAAAAGTGAGATGGAGCTGTGCACGCAATGTTCCCCTCCAGCCAGCACAGGCGAGTGCACCAGGTATCTCATGGACACATATGTGTTCATACACCACCACCACCACCCCACACACACAAATTTAAAAAGAAGAACCGACGGTCACTGACTTCCAACCCAGCACAGTTACCACGCGCCATGAATCACGTGGCTTGTAAATGCCAGAGGACATTGTGATAAAAGGAAACCAAAGTCATCAACATTTCAGAGACTCAATATAAAAAAATACTCCTGGTTTTATGCTAAAATTAAGAAGCTTCTCTTTTAGAAAGGCAGGGGGGTTTTGTTTTTTTAATGGAGAAACAGGCTCACCAGATGTGAGTTAAATGAAAGAAGGTTAAATGTTGACATCTGTAAGCAACATATTTCTAAAAGAGGAAAAAATGAATGCTTCAAAATCCAGAAAAAGCCAGAGTTATAATTTTCATAATTTTGGGTAAAATATAATATTAGCATTAATGCAGATTTCAGTAGGAGAAAGACACAAACACACACAGGGAGGGGGTGGGCTATATCTGTAATCCTAGTTCTCTTTACAACACAGATAAGCAAGTCAGCACTAAATTCTCACTGGTCAGCGAGGGACAGTAATTCAGTCACCAGAATTCCTCAGGTATGACAATCAGCCCCCATGGGAATGTCACAGAATATTCTCTTATGATACATTGATGTGAATTGATAACTTCATTACCCTGAGCTCACAAGGTTTTCTGAAAACACATCCTTGAACCCAGTCACATTCACAATTCAAAAAGATCTCTAATTTCAAACCAGGCCATTATAATGAAGACACATCTTCTTCATTTTCACATTGGGCCTAAAGGCTTCAAGTGTTGTAGATGGCTCCACTGGTAACAACGGAGTCTTTGCACAACATGATTTCAGCTTGGAGACGCTTCATTACCCACCTTTGAACCAGCCAGGGATATGGAGAAGCCTCTAGATGAGTGACACATGAACAGATATATGAGAGATACACAGGGAAGGAGGAAGAGTCGGGGCAAAATTATGACCTTTGTAAAGATCAAGGTTATAGTGCAGAAAAGATGCTTGAGTGGTTAAAGGCTCTTACTTTCAAAGCCTGACATTCAGGGTTTAATTCCCCTGTACCCACATAAAGCCAGGTGCATAAAATGGTGCATTCATCTAGATTTCATTTACATTGGCAAAAGGCCCTAGAACCAGCCCATCACTCTCTTTATGTCAGCCTCTCTGTCTCTCTCTCTCTGTCTCTCTCTCTGTCTCTCTCTCTCTCTCTCACTCACTCTCTCTCTCTCTCTCTCTCAAATAAATAAAATAGTTTAAAACAAGATCAAGGCTCTTTGTAGGTATGTAGGAAGGTCACACTGGCTGCAAAAAGAAGTTCATGATGGGAGTGAGGCTTTTCACCTCTTTTGACTTAACAATTTGAATGAATGGGGTAACAACACAGAGACGACTACAATTAGCTATGCACTTCCTGTCAGACAGCTTCATTCAAGTAGTAAGTGATATGTGATCTCCCTTCTTGGAGTAAGCCATTGGGAAATGATTATGCTATGTCGTATGTAGAATTTTAAGGACTTTAATTACTCTGCTATATTCTGATGGGTTAGTTATTCTCTTTTAAAATATACCTATGTATAATAAAACAACAATAATTAATATTTGAGTTTTTGATAAGTGGTGGAACATTTTATTACAAAGGTTAAATATTGCTTTCATTAAAAAATGGAAGTATTGGGCTGGAGAGATGGCTTAGCAGATAAGCGCTTGCCTGTGAAGCCTAAGGACCCCGGTTCGAGGCTTGATTCTCCAGGACCCACGTTAGCCAGATGCACAAGGGGACGCACACGTCTGGAATTCGTTTGCAGTGGCTGGAAGCCCAGGCGCGCCCATTCTCTCTCTTTCTCTCTATCTGCCTCTTCCTCTCTCTGTCACTCTCAAATAAATAAATAAATAAAACTGAACAAAAAAAAATTTAAAAATGGAAGTATTATAAGAAGATAATCATACTATTATACAATAAGCCTAGGGAACAAAATGAAATCCTAAACTTGACAAGAAACCTCTTCTATAAATTGAAAAACTGCCTCTTGGTTGCTTTTGTAATGTTTTTATTTTTATTTATTTCCAAGCAGAGAGAGAAAGGGAGAAAGAAAAAATGGGCATGCCAGGACAAATGCATGTGCCACTTTGTGCACCTGGATTTACGTGGGTACTGGGGAATCAAAACCGAGTGGTCAGGTTTTGCAAACAAGCACCTTAAACCACTGAGCAATCTTCCAGCCCCACAATTGTTCTTATTAGACATTTATTTATTTCGTGCTTGTTTGCATGTTATGCGTGCCTACATACAACTTTTACACAAGTCCTTGCCTTCCACCTTGTTTTTGCAACAGGGTCTCTTGTTCATCACTCTGTTCATCAGCTTTGAGGAAATTCTCCAGTCTCTGTCTCCCTTCTCCTTGTTGATGTTCTAGAATGATAGAAACCTGCCACAGATGCAGGGATTTTACATGGACTTTGAGGAATCTCAACTCAGGAACTCAGAATTGTGGGGCAAGAACTTTATCCACTGACCTACAACCTAAAATGTAAGTTCAGGGCCTCAATTTATAAAGAAGAAAATCACACAGCAAAAAATGTCTATGCAGACATAGCATGGGGATGGGAAGTGATTACTTCTCCTGACAGTGTCCCAAGTGTCTTTTGCATGCACTAATACTTTCTCAATCACTAAGTTGTCAAGTGCGACCTCGGGAAGCAGAGGGAGCAGGTAATGGAGTAAGAAGGGAGCCCCAGCCTCTTCTTCTTTACCGGACTTAACTTAATCACTTTTAAGAAAGATCACTTAGCTCAAGGTCCTTCACATAGTAAACTAATCAGAACTAAACTGGTAAAAATTAATAAGTTCTATATTGCAGTGTTTTGGGAACCAATTTTTCATATGCATATTTTCACTGAAAACTTTTTAATATATAACACCTGAAAGGAAAAAATATCAGCATTTTTCTATGTTAGCAAATAAATCACTAATAATAATACTGAGCAGTTTCAAAGACAAAAGAAGTATGAAACCACTTAAAGGCACAATTTTCCTAATTAATGGCAGGTGATGAAGTAAAAGTCAACTCTACAAATGAATTACTCAGAATTAAAACACACACACAAAGGGTGTAACGGGCACTTTAATAAGGAAATTTCACACATTCTCTTTTTCCTTGTAAGCTAATATGACAAATGCCATTTTTATAAGATACTATAGGTGAATCTTCCTTTTTGTAGTTAATTACTCTCCATCTGGTAAAATTCCAAAGAGAATTTCTTGTCTCAAAAGAACCTTTGATTTCCATTAAAACAATTAGAAGTCTATAACCTATAAGAAAACTAAACAAATTGGAGGAAATACTGAAAAGAAGTTGTGTTCTATCTAAGAAGAAATATTCTTATTTCAATAATTCTAGAAGTAGGTACACTTAAATATGGGTTATTTAGGATAAGTAAAAAAAATTAAAAATAATTCTAGACTGTATGATAAGATTGTTAATGATGGGTGATTGGCTCTGGCTTTCTAAACCCCTAAATCTCCAACAGAAATCACCATTTCATATCCACCATCAGTGCTGACTCTATTTCTGGGTTCAAGTCACAAGATTCTGATAAAACTTGCATATTTTACTAATGATCACACTGAATAAGAAAAAAACACACACACACATTTCCCAATGCCTAGTTTTCAAAAATTTCATGATTAGGCACATGCTAACACATCTTAAAGGTAAAAATTTACATTGAGTTAGGGCTTCTTCTTTGGTAATAATTTTATTAGATGTAATAAATATTTATTAAATAAACTCATTAAGTGCTAAATATGAAAATAAAGAAATTTTTGTCACTTGGATTTTTATGTGCTCATAAAACACTTTGGCATTAGTTGGAAGATTTATTAGTGCAGCTAACCTCAAGGTGAGTTATATGAAATCACAATTGAATTGCATTCTGGTTGTCAATTTACTCTTCATATGATATTTTAAAATTATAGTTCAGTTTCATTAATTGTGGAAGTTTTACAGAACTTGGTAACAAATCAATGATATGATGATTTGCATGCAACAAAATAACAGTAATATATTATCTTAAAACAAATATGAAATATTTTATTGATATGACAACAAAAATATATATTTAGTTATCCTAAACCCTTCTTTATCCCCATGACAACATATTTTAATAAAGAGCTTACCACTTACTCTAACTCATAGTACTATAAATTCCATTAGAACTTCCATGTCCACTTACCAACATCTGTCTCTGTGACTCTAGTCTATTCTGCCACCTCTCCTGAAACATGTCATGCCTTCTATCTAGGCTGCTCTCATCCATTCTCAATACCACTTTCCTTATGAAAAGCTTTGTTTTCTAATTTTGTAGACACAAAAGTTGTTGTTGGGGCTGGAGAGATGGCTTAGTGGTTAGGCACTTGCCTGTGAAGTCTAAGAACCCCAGTTCAAGGCTCAGTTCCCCAGGACCCACGTTAGCCAAATGCACAAGGGGGTGCACGCATCTGGAGTTCGTTTGCAGTGGCTGGAGGCCCTGGTATGCCCACTCTCCTCTCTCTCACTCTCTGCCTCTTTCTCTCTGTGTCTGACGCTCTCAAATAAATAAATAAAAATAAAAATAAATTTTTTTAAAGTTGTTGTTGCTATTGTTGCTTTGAGATAGGGTCTCACTCTAGCCCAGACCAACCTGGAAGTTCCTCCACAGCGCAAGCCTGGAATTCATGGCAATCCTCCTACCTCAGCCTCCCCAGCGCTGGGAGCTCAGAAAAGATTTCTTCAAATGGAATTCTCAACCTCTAATTCCTTTACTTAGAATCCTTTATTGTAGTTCCATTGCTCTTAGGATAAAACAAAATTCTTAAAATGGCCTGCAAGTGCCCACAAAACTAGTTCCTATCACCTCCCCCACATCACCCACCTAAACCTTCTTTAGTTCTCACACCCACCAAGCTTCTCTTCTCCACAAAAAAAGATTCCCTCAGACACTTACAGTACCCAGACACATTAGCCTCCTGCTTTGACTAATCACCTCCTACACTTCCCTCAATTTTAACCACCAAATTAGGTAAATTTTCATTTTTACATGCTTTCACTGTATGGTGTCTCTTATGTGTAATTTTTATTCTTTTGGAAATACATATATCACATGTTTTCATATATGTACTCACATCATAAAGTATATATGTATATACATAAATATATACTACATATATGTATGTTCAATGTGCCTATATTGATATCTAGCTATGTATGGAACATGTGCTGTCTTTTTGTGTTCAGATTTTTCTTTTGTGAAGCAAGTCCAACAGACTGATCTCCTTTTATGAAAGAGCACAAGAGATAGAGAGAGAGAATTGGCATGCCAGGGCCTCCAGCCACTGTAATCAAACTCCAGATGTGTGCGCCACCTTGTGTGCAAGTGCCATCAAACTCCAGATGTGTGCGCCCCCCTGTGTGCAAGATCCATCTTGCACATGTGTCGCCTTGTGCATCTGGCTCACATAGGACCTAGGGAGTCAAATATGAGTCCTTAAGTTTTCGCAGGCAAGTGCCTTAACCACCAAGCCATCTCTCCAGCCCCATTTTCAGATTTTTTTTGATAAAGGGTCTCGCTCCAGCCCAAGCTAACCTGGAGCTCACTTTGTAACCCTTGAACTCATGGCAATTCTCCTACCTCAGCATCCCAAGTAGTGGGATGAGAGGTATGTGTGCACCACCATGCCCAGCCAATACCTTGTTTTGGCACATAAGTCCCAGTAAATGTTATATCGACTATGTGTGAGAATGAAACCTAATTCCACAGAAAGAGGAAGAAGTTGAATCAAGGAACTTCTACACAGGGTCACAGAACAGACAATAATTTTACCATTTTACAAAACAAGGCTATAACTAAAAATTGTCTTTTATGTTATTGATTTCCATAATGACAACTTTTGATGAATTTTTGTTATAAGAAGCAGGACAACATTACAATGATTTTGGAGGGAGATGGTTACATTTTTACTGTCATCATATGGGCATGCTAATTGCAGCTTATAATGTGACAACATTAGTAGAATGCTAACACTTTGTAGGATTAAAGTAATCATTCCTGAGATTTTTACATTGTAGAACACAATTTGCGAACTATCATGTATTTCATACTTGGTATTGCTAATATATTTAAGGACTATGCCACAGTTTCTTGAAATTCTATTTTTAGTATCACAGAACAAACTCCATTGTTGTATAAAAAAGCCGTTGCTCTTGGGATCCAATCATGTATACAGCCTACAATAGACCATGTATGCTGTGCCATTAAAATTTCAGGTACAAGGTATATTTTCTTTTTAAAATAAAAACCTCATTATATTGAACTAACGAACAAAATCCACAAATAAACACTTCCTTGATGGTAAAGTGATTAATAGCTATAAGCATTAATGTTTTTCATAAAAAACATTTACAGCTAATTGGGTTTCCTCCAGAACTCTCTTCATTTCTCTAGAATTCATTGTGCAATGGAGCCTGTCACAGATCATTAGGGTGAATGAAAATCGAATCATTTACAGAAGATTTTTAAAAGTGAGCAATAAACTTAACAAGCAAATATGTAGTCATTTATAATTCTATGAATATCGCCATAAAATAAGTTCAAGGTACAACTGACTATACTTAAACAAAATATAGAAAATACATTTTCTGAGGTAGAGAAGTGCCATATTTGTAATTTAAAAAGAAAGCAGGGTGCAGGTGTGTACAGTGTGATTAGGACTGGACTTGTTGTTCCCCACTGCCCAGTTCCCCAGCTCCCAGTACCCTGCTGCTGGTATGTGACTTCTGGGACCCTGCGTGTGCAGAGAGAGTTATCCCTGGCTTCCTATTTTGGGTGAGGTGAGTAGGGAACCACCAGATCCTAACATGTTGTTGATGCAGGATTTGGGGTTAAGATGGATTCCCCAGAATTTATGAACCCCAAATTTGGATTATGTCCTACCTTTAATAAAGAATTAATATACAGAGAAAGCCTGCTTGCTTGGAACAGGTAGCCACAGGGGCAGTGATCACGGGGGATGGGGGAGGCAGGGAGCCACCACACAAAGCCTGCTCCATGGAGACAGGTGGACACAAGTGAACCAACATCCGGCCTGCCTCCTCTGATTGGTACCAGGCCACGACTCTGGCTACCTCCACCTTCCCGTGTCCCTGTCCCAGTTGCCTCCAGAGACCAACACCCCCACACTGGCCACTGGCCACCTCCATGGACTGTCTGTTAGGCCTGGTCCATGGACCCAGGTTCCACCATCCCCCCTCCACTCGCTGCCCACATCCCCAGACAAGCACACCTGCTGCCTCCTTAGCACCACACTTCTGTCTCAGAAGGGGAGTACAGGAATATCTGTAAAGCAGAGGGTGATATCCGAGCACCTCCACAACCTGCTCTGCTGGGGTAGAGAGGGGGGTGAGTTCAAGCACCACTCTTCCCAAGCCCCACAGGCAAGGCAGGGCTGTGACCAAGGGCTGAAGAGATTCCAAACCTCCAAACCAGCTTTTGTATCTGTGATCAGCCCAGAGCTGCTGGTGCACCCTCCATAACCTGCTCATCTTCAGTTTTAACTGCATCCCAGTCCAATCCCATTCAAACCTAAAAGAGAACACTCACTGAAGATCCTACAAAGGCAAATATGTGCTTCCTCCATAATAAATTTTTACCCCAAGATGCATAGACCCCAATGCAAAAAAAAAAAAAAAAAAAAAAAAAAAAGACAAACTGAGAGATCTCCACCAAAACTGTCTAGCCCCACAATGGAAGCCTCCAATACAAACACAGAGAAGAAAACAGAATTTGAATCCCAAATTGAAAGCACAGTAAGCCTATTACATAAATTCAATGAGAATCTGACTAAGAGAACGGCAGAACTGGAAGCAAAAACCAACAATCACATAAATGAAATGCACACAGTATTTGTCATGAGACTTAATTGAGGAAAATGAGACAGACGTCAAAAAAGAGATAAACAAATGGAAGGTGAATCAACAAATGCAGGATCTCAACAACCAGCTGATTCACCTTAATGAAGACATAATCAAATGCAAGAATGAATTCCAGGAAGCATTAAGAAAATCAAACCTTGGCCTGAAACTGGACCTCCAAAAAGAAATGGACATGATGCAGAAAAACGCAACAGAAAACAAAAATCAAATAGAGCTTTTAAAAGCCTCTGGAGAAGCCCTCACTACCAGAGTCAGTCACGGAGATGGAGGACAGAACCTCTGATCTGGAAGACAAGACAGGAGAAACTGATTGGGAGCTCAAAAACAGTAAGTTCAAAAATTATAGGAACAGAATATGAGGGAATTGTGGGATCCCCTAAAACAGCCCAGCATCTGGATCATGGGTATACCACAAGGGGAAGAAATCCAGGCCAGAGGCATTAACATATTCAACAAAATTATTGAAGAAAATTTTTCCAATCTCACAAAAGAGAGGCCCACCCAGATGCAAGGAGCTTACGGAACACCAAACAGACAGGGCCAAAGGAGAAATTCTCCAAGACACATCATGGTTAAAACGCTAAACAATGGAAACAAAGAGAGTGTGCTAAAAGCAGCAAGAGAGAAACAACTCGTTACCTGCAAAGGCAATTCCATCAGAGTTATCTCGGATTTTTCAATGGAAACCACAGAAGACACAAGGGCTGGTGAAGATTTTCTCCCCATCTGTGGTTATGCTGCTGGCTCTGTTTATGACATGGTTGTCTGTACAAAATCTTTCTGGCTTCATGAGGTCACACTGGTTGAGTGATTGTTTAACTTACTGAATGAAGATGTGGTACATATACACAATGGAATTCTATGTAGCAGTAAGGAAAAATGATGTAATGAAATTTATAGGAAAATAGACCTGGAACAGATCAAACTAAGCAAACTCACACAAGCACCAAAAGACAAACACCACATGTTCACCCTCATCTGTGGTTCCCAACCTGGAATAGCTTGAGTTGCAGGCACATCTGACAGGCAACTTGAAGGACAGATAATAAGGATGGGAGGGTCTTTAGGGAAAGAAGAATGGGAAGGCAGGGGCAATACACACAAAACTAAATCCAAAATGAATTGGTACCATAGCAACCCTTCTGGATACTAGACGAAAATACGTAACTCTCAACAGGAGTATGCAGGGACTGTCTGGTAAGAAAGGCCTGGAGAAGTTGGGATGATGCCTAACCTTAAAACATTTGGGTATGGCTTGTAACTCCCAGTACCCGAAATCAGTTACAACCCACACGGAGCTGTTGATTGGAGAAACCTGTGTGGTCCCCAAAACAAGAGACAGGCTTCTGTCAAAGCATTTGATCACCCACTCAAGGTAAAAGGGAAGACCCTATTGCTGAAGACACCACGTGCTGCTGACACAGAACATGGAGAGATGTGGCTGGAATCTGGAAGGAAGCTGACTCCCAGACAGTCTGCCCATATAGTACTGGAAAGTGTTACCCAAGCTGCTGGGGGTAAATGGCCAGCAATGCACAGGACACTGCTATATGCAAACAACCAGCCTGACAAGATACACGCACCTGTGCAGTAGTGGCACCCAGCCTGAGTGGCTAACCAATGGTTCTCTGATTGGCTAAGAGACCCACTCAGTGGAAAGAAACCCACAGCTGGAACTGGAAACTGAGTCAGAATCCTATGGAGACCACCATCATGGACTCCATCGAGAGGCTCCCACTAGTCTTTGGCCATAAAAGAGGCTACACCCATCAAACTCTTCTCTTAAATAACAATGCTTATCCCATGTAACCTACATTGACTTCATTCTCCACTGGAGAATCTCTTTCTTTCTCAGAAGGCAGCAAGAACCTAGAAGATTAACCACCCTTCACACATCAGCCAGGGTCCAGGTGAAGCCATAAAGGAATTGGTGAGACGAGCAAGAGTGCTGCTTCCCTGGTGAGCCTGACAACCAGTACCGGGGTGATGGAGACATTTACTGAGGATACTCGAAACGCTACAAATCAGAAACCCAGAAGCTGCTGAGAGCTCAACACCAAAGTAGACTTAAAACACACCCACCACGGCTCGGGGAGTTTTGTGAAAGAGGGGGTGGAAACATTGTAAGAGCCACACAGTGGAAGAGAATATCCAGAGGTATTGCTCCCCACTTACAACGACTGATATTCTCACATCTCATACCCCACAACCCTATGGTGAATACCAGCAATCCCACTGAGGAGGACCCTCAGTGGAATGGGGGCAGGGAGGAGGGATATTATGGTACCAACACATGACGTGTCCACCTGAACACAAAGTAAGATTAGACCCATATCAGTTTGGCCAAAGAATGAGTTTATTGGGGTTACTTACAGAGCATGAAGAGGAGTTATTTACAGGAACATGGAGCCCCCAAAGCAGCCACCTTGATGGACATTTCCTGTGACAAAATTATTCCTTGAATGCTCCTCCCTCAACCACAGGGTGGGAGCTTACAGAACATGGGGACCCCAGAGTAGCGGCACCTCTGAGAAGCCCTATCCCATCCTGAATGACTTCCCCATGGACCATGGCTGCTCCAAGAGGCTCCTTGTCCCTTGTCCCGTGCTATGGAGACCACAGACTAGCACTTTACTGGGGCTCCTTAGATCGGGATCACTTCCAGCCAGTGCCTCTCCTTCAGCCTTGGGGTGAGGGCTTGCTAACAGAGCCTGAGACCCCAAAGCAGCTCTTCTCTGTATTGGGATTACCCCTGCAGATGCTCCTCCCTCTGCCTCAGGGTGAGGATTTAATTGGAGAGCATGGAGACTCCAAAGAAACCGCCTCAGTGGAGCTCATGGTTTCTCGAGCTTTTAATCGTTACATACTCTATCTCCCTGTGAGGCCAGGAGCTCTTGTTCACTATTGCAAACTGCTGGCACAGGGGGCACCTGAGATCTCAGGTGGGGGTTGATGACCCTCCCCATGTCACGAGTTGTCTTAAAGTGCTTTCTTTAACACTTTATTTTTTTTGAGAGAGAGAAAGACGAGACAGAGAGACAGAGAAAGAGAGAATGGGCACACCAGGACCTCTAGCCACTGCAAACAAACTCCAAATGCATGCACCACCATTTGTATCTGGCTTATGTGGGTTCTGGGGAATTGAGCCTGGGACCTTAGGCTATGCAGACAAGCACATCAACCACTAAGCCTTCTCTCCATCCCTCCAGCTGCTTCTGACAAGGCTGGAAATAGTTGTTTACCACTTTCAATGTGGAGAAATTTTTTTCCATAAAATAGTCCCTAACCCACAGCACTATTGGGAGGTGGTGAAATATTTAGGAGGTGGAAACCAGTAGATGGCAGTTAGGTCACAGAGGGAAGGCCCTAGAAGGGGATATTGGGACCCTAGCCCTTCTTAACTGTCTCTTATGAATTAATTCTTACCTATATGATCTACCACATGACATGAGGAATTTGCCCTGCAACATGCTCAAAGGCAAAGGTCCAACTAACCATAAACCTCAAAATATTGTCTTCTTTCTTATAAGTATATTGCTTCAAATACCTTCTCACAGCAACATCTGACTATTACAGTATGAGATGAGATCTTGAAGACATGCCCTAGGTTGGTCTTGAACTGATGGGTTCAAACAATCCTCCTAACTATCTCCTGAGTAACTGGGAATATGTGCCACGACACCAGACTCAAGTTCATTTCTTTTGAAAAGAAAGTGTGTCATTTTCACTTTCTACATGTCCATTTATGATATTTAATAATGTGCATATGCAATTATAAAATTGTCTACCGTATGTGTAGAAAGAAGAAATTGTAAGACCATCACTACTGATAGGTATTGGAACTGAAGAAGTTTATACTTTCACCCAGCTAGAGGTTTTACAACCGTCACACGTTTCATGTGAAATCAAGTTACGTTTGGCTGGGGAGATGCTCAGTGGGGAAACAGTTGCCACACAAGCAGGAGGGCCTGAGTGTGCGTCTCTCAGCACACACATGAAAAGCCAGATGTGGTCGTGCTCAACTGAAATCCCAGCACTGGGGAGGCAAAAACAGGAGGATCCCTCAAGTTTGCTAGCTAGTAAATCTAACTGAATTGGTTAGGTCTGGGTTCAAAAAAAAATGGTGAAAAGTGATTGAAACAGTGTGTTGACTTCTGGCCTATGCCCCCCATAAACACATGTGCATGCACACTATACATACACATGTGTCAACACACATATGAACATGCATACATACTTGCATCCATACCACACACATACACATGCAAAAAAAAATAAGTGTGTTAACTTTAAACAAAGAGATAACTCCCAAGGTTAACCACATAGTCATGTCCAATGTGTGCAAGTCAAGGCTGTTATCAGAAATACACTACTTGGAATTCTCCCAAAGCAAACTTCACATTTTTCCTTTGAAAATGTAGTTTCCCATTTCTTTGTGCTCTTCTTAATGGAGATAGAAAACATCTGAGCATAACACTTTTATAAAAAGCCTTTCATGGCAAATGGTAGTGTCTCCGAATTTGAAGTGACCGAGAGATCAAGGTCTAAACTCTCATGTTTGAGCAGAAGCATTTAAGCTTGAAGAGTACTGCCAATTTCACTTTAACTTCCTTTTTCATGGCATAAGTTAGTCCTACTTTTATTCATTCTTCATATTTCCTATGTCAAGATGTTTACCCTTTTTCATTTTTCTTGTTGTTTGGATTTTTTAAATTTTTAATAGATTATGGAACATCAGGTTTCAAAAGGTAAACAGTGAAAAATCATTATAGGTTAAAAAACTACCATTAAAGACCTGTTCCCATCCACCCATGCTCCCTTTTTATGCTAAGAAATCATATTTCTTATTTTTCCATGTTCTTACAGAGATACTACAGGTAAAATACATATATAATTTTGCTTTTTTATACTTACTATGATGTACAGATAACATTCAAACACTTTTAAGCAATAAAGCTTAAAAGTTTTCTATTCTTAAGTAGAGATTCCCCACCTCTTATCATAGGATTTTATTGAATATGAGCATTTATTTCTAGTCTTTGAATTATTTAGTGCATTTGTCAGTTTTCAACTGTGCGATTTGTCCTGCGTTAAGACCCAAAAGTTGGATTACTTAGTTGACTTACAAATTTTTAATTCATAAATAAGTAGTTTTTTGTTGAGAATGTTCAAATACACACTCATTTCATGAAGTGCTAAGAAGGATATACCCTCACAACCTCCCCCAAAAGGATGTGGCATTGAATGTTAGAACTTTCTCAGTGCTATGGGAGAAGGTAGAATTTGATCACTATTTTGGCACTAAGGGAAGACAAGGGAGGGGCAGGAGAAGAGCAAAGGGACAAATGAGGCCCGTGAACAGGAAGGAAGGAAGGAAGGAAGGAAGGAAGGATGTAAGTGTGGTGGTCAGGGGAATGGAACAGGACAAAACAGGGGAGAATCAGCTAAAACACATTGTGTTTGACAATGTCACCATGATTCCTAAAACTCCATGTGCCAACTACAAAGTAAAGCAGAAATCCACGTGTGGTGGCGCACACCTTTAATCCCAGCACTCTGGAAGCAGAGGTAGGAGGATCGCCATGAGTTCGAGGCCACCCTGAGACTACATAGTGAATTCCAGGTCAGCCTAAGCTAGAGTGAGACCCTACGTGTGGTGGTTTGAATAGAATAGATGGCCCCCAATATATTCAGTTGTTTATTTGTTTGTAGTTTGCATCTCTAGCCATCTGGCTGGAGGCAATGCCATTGTGTGGATCTTAAGGTGTGGTGGTGGGTTTGAGATTTCAATCTAAAGATATGCAAAGTGTGCCTAGCTGAAGTGTGCTCTGGCTTTTGACCTTTAGGCTTGTACTGCTCTCTCTCTGCTTGGGCCTGGGAAGGCAGGCCAGTTTCTTCTGCCATTATGGAACTTCCCCTGGATCTGTAAGCTTCAATAAATGTCCCTTCCTCCATAACTGTGCCTGGTCTGGAAGTTCATCTCAGCGAACCTGAAGCTGTCTGATACACTACCTCAAAAAAAAATTAAATTAAATTAAAAAATAAAATAGATGGGCTGGAGAGATGGCTTAGCGGTTAAGCGCTTGCCTGTGAAGCCTAAGGATCCCGGTTCGAGGCTCAATTCCCCAGGTCCCACGTTAGCCAGATGCACAAGGGGGCGCATGCATCTGGAGTTCGTTTACAGAGGCTGGAAGCTCTGAAGCGCCCATTCTCTCTCTCTCTCTCTCTCTGTCTCTCTCTCTCTCCCTCCCTCCTTCTCTCTGTCGCTCTCAAATAAATAAACAAACAAAAAATTTAAAAAAAATAAAATAGAAACAGTGGAATTTGAGATCTATTTGCTCTTTTATCCAGAGTTGGTCAATGCACCATAACTCTTTGTTTGTCATTTGATCTTTACTTTGTTTATGAGATTTCTTGCTACATAGATATCATTAACTTTCATGTGGTTAAAATCACTAATCTTTTCTTTCAAGCTTCTTAATCTTGAAACAATCAGAAAAAATCTAATATTATAAACTAGCCTACATTTTTCATCATTTTTATTGAAGTATTTTTACCTGTACATCTTTGGCTGTTGGAGGCAAAACTTTCCCAGGGCCAAGCATCGTACTGAATGATAGACAGAGCACTGATAACAGATAACTCCTAACATGAGATAGGAAAGCTATTAGAGAAGGAAGCTAGCATATCCCTGATTTCAACAAAGTCATGATAAGGAAAACAAAAGATTTTTATGAGAGCATATAGGAAATAGATTGAATCAAGTCTAGGAGAGGATTAACAATTCCTTTGTGGAAAGGAATATTTGCGCAGAGGAAGAAAAGAACATCACTGATATTAGCCTGTGAAAGGTGTATCTAGCTTTACATGAGCGCTTAAAACCAGGTCAGCAGGCTTGCAAGAAATTGCCTTCAACCACTAAGGCATCTCTCCAGCCCTAGTAGTCATAATTTTGACACAGAACTAAAAGAAAGTAAACCTGTCTATAGAAATTGAAGAAGTAAAACTCAATATATAGCAGTACACCTATGTCAGCAAGAACATAATTCAATACTAACTCCCTTAAGCAGTATGGCCATGACTTTCAATGCTGAGCTAAGCATTAGGGAGACCCAGGAGAGAGGTGATACCCATCAGATCTCTCCCTTAGCTATTTTATTGTATTTAGCTTTCATTTAAGACATCAAACTATCAACCTCACTGTATCTAACATATTCATTCTGAAAATTTTGCCCCCAAACTTAACCACTCTGCAATTCTGTACACAGCAGACAGTCATTTTACCAAGCAATTAATACATGAGCACAAAAGGTTTCATTACAGTTGTGTGTACTTGAAAACATGAAGTACTTAGAGACATATGGGTGGTTGAAAAGGAACATATTTCAGCAATTAAACTTGAGGGTTGTTTTCATGTTCTCCTAGACTTGTTCGTCTAAAGGAGGAACTACTGACATAAGTCTGCTTCAAACCCCATGACGATTAAGTAATAAAATGTTTTCTCTCATTGAAATAAGTGTGCACCCAGATGATTTATCAAATATGTCATTTATATTGAGGAAAAACAAACATGCCAATTTCTTCTTATTGCAAGAACCATTATAACTACTCACTAAAATAATTTCAGGCTTATAGCTAACTTTCTGTGCAATAATCTATGAATTTTGATTGACCCTTGCAGGCTACATGCTGCTTTTGAGTACCTGTACAATATGCTAAGATTGTGAAACCACAATGACCATGGTGAATGATGTGCTAAATTTTTGTTCAGTCTTTTCTGATTGAAAAGCTGATAGGAAAAGAGAAAAATTATCTCTGTTGATTTTTGTATGAATCTATGGTTTTCACTACTATTAAAAAATTGAGGGACTGGAGAGATGGCTTAGTGGTTAAGGTGCTTACCTGTAAAGGCAAAGGACCCATGTTCAACTCCCCTGATCCCACATAAGCCAGAAGTGCAAGATGATACACATGCAAGGTCATACATGTGTACAAGGTGGCGCATTCACCTGGAGTTTAACTGCAGTGGCTGCCACACCAATTATTTCTCTCTCTGTGTCTTATAAAAAAGATAAAATATTTGAGGGCTGGAAAGACGGCTTAGTGGTTAAGAACTTGCCTGAGAAGCCTAACAACCTAGTTTTGATTGCCCAGTACCCACATAAACCAGATGCACAAGGTGGCATGTGCATCTGGAGTTTGTTTGCAGTGGCTAGAGGCCCTAGGGTACCCATTCTCTCTCCACCTCCCTCTCCCCCTCTCTCTCTCTCCCACTCTTTTTCTCATCTTTCTGCTTCTTTATCTCTCTGAAATAAATAAATAATTTTTTAAAATATTGACATCTCAGGGCTGGAGAGATGGCTTAGAATTAAGGCATTTGCCTGCAAAGCCAAAGGATCCTGATTCTATTCTCCAGGACCCTACGTAAGCCAGATGCACAAGGGGGCACATGTATCTGGAGTTCATTTGCAATGGATGGAGGCCCCAGTGCACCCATTCTCTCTCCCTTTCTCTTTCTCTCTCTCTGCCTCTTTCTCTCTCTCAAATAAGCAAATAAGTAAATGAATAAAATATTTTTTTAAAAAAATTGACATCTCCAAAGAATTTCTTTCATTTTTAGCCACTTCCCTATGTGTGAATTTTGGGACCTGTTAGCTTTGTCACTCCCAACTTTCTGGTACCAACTGTCATTGAAGCAGTAATGCCTTCTAAGGGTCCACTCACTCTCCAGGATGTCTGACTGGAAAGCTGCCTTGTGAGTGACTGGCTCCCACTGTCATATTTTCTTAAAAGGAAGTGGTATAAACTGAGACAAAGAGAAAACGTACTCTATTTCTAGTTAAAAACTAAGGTTTGCTGGAATCTGGCTCTAATACCATCTTAGTGGGGAAAGTGCACCTGAATAAGGGCTTAAGAGCAGTGCTCAGCTACTTAAGAAATCTAAGGTTCGGGGAGCTGGGTGGATGGCTCAGTCTGTGATATGCTGGCTGCGCAAGTGTGAGGGAGGATCTGCGTTGGGAACTGGTGAGCTATGGGTTCAGTGAAACAGCCTTTCTCAATACAATAAGGTGAAGAATGATTTTTCAAGACAACTAATTTCAACCTCTGGCTTCCACAAACAGGTGCACACATGTGCATATGCACCTGTGCAGCGTGTCAGCACATACATGAACAGGCGTACACCGTTACACGCACACATACACACACATTCACATGGATAGATATATGAAACCTAAGGTTTTTAGCAGAAAATATCAATCAGAAAGTTTCATGTTGAATATCTCCTACCATTTAATTGGTTAAGCATTGTCAGTTTCTTCACTACAAGGTGTTGCACAGTTATTTCCTCACAATTAAGACATTCCCACCTGGAGAGAGGAAGGAGACTCCTAAGACTCCCAAGCTAACGAAACTGGCAAGGCTCAGGAAGCTCAGAAAGTGACAAGACTCATAAGACCCCTCCCTAAGTTAACACAAGCTGGGGGAGAGGAGACTTGGTGGCGCTGACTCTAAGTTGTGCAGTGAACTCCAGGGAGACAGTTTTCAGCTGTCAGCTATTCTGCGGGGAACTTTTTCTACCCTAGAGTTTCTGTAAGCAATGCCTCACCAATGCTCCTATAAGTAACCCCAATTAACCGTTAGTTCACCAAGCGAAACTGAGGTAGAAATATTTTCTTTGGTCATTTATCAGTAAGCTATCTCTGGTGAGGAGAGATTTGTTCATGTTTTTTTCCTGTAAAAATCAACACAAGGCACATGGAAGATGTTTAAAGGAAAGACTATGAAGATATATTCAGTAGAAAGACAATGAGATGGATTTTTTAAGGGAGTGATTTATGGGACAGGGTTATAATGCTTTGCTCCCAGAGGCATTCGAGAATGATACACAAAGTGTCTCCCTTGACCAATATGAATCCATGCGCCTCTTTGCTTCTCTCTCCCTTTCTCAGCACTTCCTCAGCTGCTTAGCTGTGAAACAGACCAACCAAGTGCACAGTATGGACCTGAGTCCCCTCCACATACCTTGGAAGAGGTAGGGGAGGAAGAGGGTTGGAGGGGAAGATTGGGCTCACACTGCATTTCTGCTGTAACAAACTGCCTAAATCTTCTGGGCTTTGCACCTCCTCGCTGTCATTGCAGGAAAGCCCCCAGGAGCTACACTATGCTCAGCCTCTTCAGGCCTCTTAGGCACTTAACAATGCAGATCCTAAATGCAAATCAATAAAATCAATACAAGGCAGCACTCAGGAGGCAGAGGTAGGAGGATCACCATGAGTTCGAGGCCACCCTGAGACTACATAGTGAATTCCAGGTCAGCCTGGACTAAAGTGAAACCGTACCTCGAAAAATAAAAAAAAAGAAAGAAAGAAAGAAAGAAAGAAAGCTATGCTTGAAAAAACTATTTGCAGATATTTCCTATAAAAATGGATATTATATGTTTTGTTGACTGCTATATTCATCATTGGAGGTCTATTCTGCCACAACGGCAGATAGTTTATATTGCACCTCAGTTCCCAGGTCTATTCTCACTCCTCTATTCTACAAATAGGAAAATCTAATTTACCAACTAAAATTTTTGTGAATGGAATTAACTGCTGGAACTGTCCTTTTAAAATGTTAAGACTGAGCATGAACTCAGAAACTCTGTGTTTTTAGTAATTTCTCAAATAAGGGTATTTTATAGCCCTCTTTCAGAGACAAAAGCAATAACAAGGCTCATGGAAAACTTGAAGACTGAAGTTTTTTAAATTTTTTTAAATATTATTTATTTATAAGAGAGAGAGAGAGAGAGAGAGAGAAAATGGGCATGTCAGGCACTCCAGACACTGCCAATAAACTCCAGATACATGTGCCACCATGTGCATCTGGCTTATGTGGGTTCTAGGAAATTGAACTTGGGTCCTTGGGCTTCACAGACAAGCACCTTAACCACTAAGCCATCTCTCCAGCCCATGACTGAAGTTTTACTTTAGAGGAAAAGGAAGTATATGAAATCCAACTCTAATGTTTTATACCTACAGCCCTGAAGTCATTGAGTCTTACCTTCATATGAAAACGTGGCATCATGTCTGCATAAGAAAGCTTTCCCCTTCTGCCCTGTTTAGCAGGCTTAAGGTTTTAGGGTAAAGGTTGTGTGGCTGAGATAGCTGCTTGGGCATATCCCTTGAAATCACAGAAGTCTCATTTTAAAGCAGTCATAGCTTGCTTCTATTTTGTTTGCTGCACTTTTGTTGTTTCATTTCTAAGCCTTGGGGAGTTAGTTCTCTTTTGTCTCAACTCTCAGCTGACTGAGCCTAAGTAAGCAGAACCAGTAACTCCTCAGCTCCCTAAAGAGAACAGCAGCGGAGGGCAGTGACTTCAGCATAAGCATACATTTCATGATTTCCCTCAATCAGCTATATAATCAAGAATATAGGTTGAAATTCAGTGCAAAATCCTTTAAATCATGAAAACATATTCTTTTTTTAAATCCTGCTATAGCTGGAGTTGAATCACCAGGGCATACTTCTCTCTCATACTGTGTTTGCACTTATGCCAAAGCTGATTCATACCCTGAATGTTAATTGATTAATCCAACTATAAAATTAAATATCTGTCCAAACACATCTTAGAAAGTAATTGCTTTTCCATAATATGTGTTAATGTACTGTGGCACTGAGCATTATTATTTAACAAAGGAGTGTTGCCAACAACTTATTCTACTTTTCTCTGTGCACAATATTTGTAATTATCTCTGCAATTGTTTCTACAGTCTTTGGAAATGCATCATGTAATCATCATTTTTCCTTCAGAAATATCCTTTTGAAAGTTGACTCTAAAGTTTTGTCCCTGCTCTATGAACAATTAGAGTATATTCCAGTTAGTACTGCATGACATGATTCTCTGCTTGTTCTGGAAATTTCTATTTGGTAAAGTTTTATAATATATGAGATGCTTGAGAAAAATTTATTGTCAGAATCTAATATCCAATTTTCTGGTATCCATGATTATATTTCCTGTTTGCCACAGTTTTATTTGTTTCATTGGTTTGGTTCTGGTTTTCAGGCAGGGTCTTACTAAATTACCCAGGTTGGCCTTGAACTCACAAATGTCTTGCCTTAGCCTGGGATTGTAGGTGTGTGTAACCATGCCTAGCTATTTCCTCCAGTTTTAAATTATTTTCCTTAAAATCAATATGATCACATGTGCTGATAGATTCCTATTTGTATTCTCTGCATTCAAAATATGAATATTAAGCATATCATTTATGTTGTGATATTGCTCTCATGTTTTATTATAATAATAATTCAGGGCTGGAGCGATGGCTTAGTGGTTAAGGTGCTTGTCTGCGAAGCCTAAGGACCCATGTTTGATTCTCGAGATCCCACATAAGCCAGACACACAAAGGTGAAGCAAGTGCAAGGTCACACATGCCCACTAGGTGTTGCAAGGATCTAGAGTTTGATTGCAGTGGCTGAGGCCCAGATGCACCCATTTTCTTTCCCTCTCTCTCTCTCTCTCTCTCTCATCATCTCTAAAAATAAAAAATAAAAATATAATAATAATTCAAATATTATTTTAGGGACACAAATTTATGTGGAGAAATTGATAATAGAACACAATCCACTGATAAAATTTGAAAAATAAAGATTTAATGACAAGCTGGGAGTGGTGGCACACGCCTTTAATCCCAGTACTTGGGAGGCAGAGGTAGGAGGATCACTGTGAGTTCAAGGCCACCCTAAGACTACATAGTGAATTTCAGGTCAGCCTGAGCTAGAGACCCTACCTCAGAAACCAAAAAAAAAAAAAAAAAAAAAGAAGAAAGAAAAGAAAACAAAAGAAATTTAATGACAAGAAAACTGCCCAAAAGTATCAGAATACATTAAGTAATTTCTGGAAGGAATACTACCATTGAATTATATCCACAATGGTAAAGAGTATAATGATAACTAATGAGATAATTTCTGTACTCTTATCCTTACTTACAAATTATTCAGTGTGCCGGTATATTTCTTCCTTTTGTTTCTAAAACCACCGAACACTTAAATCAGTGATTTATGAACCATACTTTAAAAACATTCTATTTCTATAAAATTGCTTTATCTTTTGCTATAGTATTCCCTATTCACTTACATAAGTTTAGTGAAATTTAGCTTTTAAAAGCATACATTGAATAATAAATTTTAGCATCAAAGTAAAAATATTTTTCAAAACCTATTATCATGAACTTTCATGATAGAGTCAATCACTCATGTAGCCAATGATAACAAAGTAAGAATCAGCCACCTCTGGACTAACTGTTTACATCATTTGACAAAATATTGAGTTCTTTGGGGTTAATATTTTAAAGATTTTATTTTTATTTATTCATTTATTAGAGACACACAGAGAGAGAAAGAGAATGGGCAGGCCAGGGCTTCTAGCCACTGAAAACAAACTCCAGATGCATGTATCACCATGTGCATCTGGTTTATATGGGACCTGGAGAATGGAACCTGGGTCCTTTGGCTTTGCAGGCATGCACCTTAACCACTAAGCCTTCTCTCCAGCCCCTGGGTAAATATTTTAAGTGGTAAGCTACATGTTATAATACTGACTCTAGATGAAAAAACTGAAAACACTTAGTTATTTTTAGAGTAGCTCTAGACATTTCCATTCTTATACTGAATGTTTTTTCTTCTAAAAAGCATCAGATAACAAAATAGCAAATTATAGGGCTGGAGGAATGGCTTAGCGGTTAAGGCATTTGCATGCAAAGCTGAAGGACCCAGGTTTGATTCCCCAGGACCCACATTAGCCAGATGCTCAATGGGGCACATGCATCTGGAGTTCGTTTGCAGTGGCTGGAGGCCTTGGTGCACCCATTCTCTCTCTCTCTCTCTACCTCCCTCTTTCTCTGTCAAATAAATAAATAAATAAGTAAAAATAAAATGTTTTCTAAAAATGGTAAATTTTAAAACCTAAAACTATATTAAGAACTCCTTTGCTACTCAAGAATTACTCAGAGCACTAACCCACACAAGGGACATGCTGCTGTTCTACCAAGTCCTTTAACTTCCACTACATTCCTTTTGCAAGAAGTATTCTTTATAAAATATTCTAGACAAAATTGAATTTTAGGAAATGATAGGTGGAGAATATCTCTCTCACTTGTCGAGTAGGGTGAATAAAACTCACTTTAACTAAGGAGATTCCTAGATACCTAAACACTGGCCACTTACTGGATGGTTTATGAAGGTAATTATCTTGCCTCACATTATTTTATCTTCAGTGCTAAAATACTTGTCACATGATAAACATTTAAAATACAGGTTTGGTGAATGAATAAATTCTCTGTCATGAATCTTCCAGTATCTGTCCACCAGAACCCAGCAAAAGAAATCACCAACATTTAGGACACCAGTTCACCATCAGAGGATCTTTGTAATTAAAAAACAAACTTTCTCCAACATTAGTCCATTAGCATTAATCCATTCTTCATTACTCTAACAAAATACTTGAGTCAGGTTAACATCATAAAGAGGCTCCTTTGGATCACAATTTTTGGAGGCTAAAGGTCCAAATGGACTTACGTAGGTCCTTTCTTACGAGGGCTCTGCGTGGCTATATCACTTCATGACAGTGATGGGAGCACATGAGGAAGACAAGACCACAGAGTGTCCAGACTCCTATTGCCCCTCCCACAAGTATGTCTCCAGTTAATGTAAGGACCTTCCACTAGACTGTCCCTTCAAGATCCCATAATATTTCTACTCCATCAAACTGGAGACCAAGCTCCCAACAACACGTGTATGTTTGGAAGATTCATTAGAACAGATCAAAACCACAGCAATGCTCTTGGTCATATGCGCCAATATAATTGATTTCTATAATTAGAAGTTATAATATGTCATTCTGTGGTATAAGTCTTTCAGCTCACAGTAGACCAACACTCACTTTAAAGATACAGGTGACCGACCATAGCTCATGATTCTAAGGACAACTCTCCCAAGAATGTCTGAAGTCAATCTTAATCATAAACAAAGAAAGCATAAGTATTAGAAAACTGAGGTAGAGGCACAATAAGTCACAGTATCTCTCATATAATTTCATAAATGAAATTGTCCTCATGACAATACCACCACTAGCTCCAGCTCTTACTTTGGGAAAAGAGAAAAACATGATTGATTATAGGTTACATTGTGTGAAATTTTTTTGCTTTTAGAAATTTCTTCCTATAGTGCCAACAAAGTATTAAAAACGCCACAGCAGTATTCTAATTTCTAAAATTACTTTCAGAGAAAGATTAAGGGCACTGCAGGCAGGAAGCACATTATGGCTTCACCGGGAACATAACATGGGAACAACCATGATGGACAAAAAAAATCTAGTGAAGAGAAAACATCCTGTTTCACATTTTTTAAATCATAATATGAAATAAAATATAATTTAAAATCTTAAAACACTATTCACATTTTAATTTTTAATTATCTGGTCTCCATCAAATCTCACAGTTAATTAACTTTTCACACTCATCTACATCTCTTAATTATATGCTGTCTTTCATCAAAAAAAATTAGCAAAGCAGTACTGACTAATATAAATATGTTAGATCCAAATTCTGTGTCACATTTAATGGATTTTTTAATAATAAGGGAGAAAAGGCTGATTATAACCCTTCTGATATCAAAAACTAAAATTCAAAAATTCAGGACTTCAGAAATTCTAAAATAATTAAACTAATCCTGGAACAACGAATAGAACTTTATTGATTATTAAAAGTAAAATTATTTTTGTTATACTGACTCAATTCTGTAGTTTACTGAGGACATGACTCATTCTTAGTAACTTTTGTGTTTTCCCAGAACACCTAGCCAGTTTGCTTAATAAATAAAAAGAAT
Organism: Dipus sagitta; assembly: GCA_036346955.1. Lineage (NCBI taxonomy): Eukaryota > Metazoa > Chordata > Mammalia > Rodentia > Dipodidae > Dipus > Dipus sagitta. The sequence goes on along the minus strand of CM070783.1, from coordinate 6,888,357 downwards.
GTTTTGCCCAGTAACTTTAAATGCAAGTATCAGAATTCTTATTTGTTGTTGTTGTTGTTGTTGTTGTTGTTTTTAAATTTCTATTTATTTATTTGAGAATGCCAGACAGAGAGAGAAATAGAAAGAATGGGCACTCCAGGATCTCCAACCACTGCAAATGAACTCCAGATGCACGTGCTCCCTTGTGCATCTGGATAATGTGTTTCCTGGGGAACTGAGCCTCAAACCAGGGTCCTCAGACTTCACAGGCAAGCACTTAACCACTAAGCCATCTCTCCACCCCCAAATACCAGAATTCTTATACTACTGTAAAAAAGAAGAAAAAAAGAAGAAGAAGAACTAAAGAGAGAATGGAATCTTTATATTTTTGTGTTTTCATGTAACGTGTGATATATGTGGGATTTCAGCAATATTTCACACTTAGGTGGTAAAATATAATTAAATTAATATGTAGACCTCAAGATTCCCAAAACTTTTTTGTCCCAGCAATTCATATGACAATGGGACTAGGTACAACTCTGTTGTGTAGGCCTCAATTATGCCATATTACTGATTTTGGCCTGATAGCTCCTTGGGAAATAAATCTAGAATTCAAATGTTCATAGTCTCATTTTCATAATTTATCAAATGAGAGGATTTTAGGACTAAAACACACTCGCAATGCTGTCTGGATCAGAGCAAAGTTTTATGAATACAAGCCAGAAGTACCTCAGCCATGCTCGCGAGCTTGTTGGAAGCGTTGAAGTTTATTTTTCCTGGATTATCGTTTATATCACAATTATAAATCTAATTTTGAGGTGTTCATTGAAATGCTACAGACCATATATATTTTTACATGTGGTATAATTAAAGTGAGTAATTAAAATGTTCATAACTAAAAATTATTGGGGTTTCCAATTGCATAGGTTAGAGGAAGGGGTGCCAGGGGCAAGCAGGTTAGCTACAGTAAGAAAACCAGGGAGCTCTGGGTGCAAGCGAGGAACTCTGTCTCAATAAACAATTTGGAGAGCAACTGAGAAAGGTACTGTCAATCTCAGGCCTCCACATGCATGCGCACACATGTATACGCATACACAGGGGTGCCCACAAACATTTATATGCACACAATGTGCACATGCCAGAAAGAAAGAGGTAACATGTGACCGAGAATAAGAAATCTTTCCACAAGTCTATATTGTGAATGCAAATAGGAAGCTTCTCCTCAGGACTATCAGAGAATCAATTCTTGCAACTGCCCATCTGATTTTCAATTTTTTCACCCTGAAACAGAATGAGCTAACATATAAACCCACCCATTAAATTCTACATAAGCCAAGAATGCACCACAGACAGCAAGCAAGACAGTGAACCCAAAGGAAGTGAAAGAAGGATGAAATGGCCAAAAATCAAGCCAGAAAAAGCTGAATCTATATTTATGGCTGTTATAAATCATCAGGAATTCTCCATTTTGATTCAGAATGTGACTTCATTTGTTTATAACAAAGCACTAAGCCAGCTTTAAATATAGCAAAAGTGATAGGAATAAAATTAAATTTGCATATCTTAATTCAGAGATATAATTGTTTCTTTTCTAAAGATTATGCTCTCCAGTGTCAAGTGCTCACTAGTCTTTGGCTAAAACAGGGGTTACATACATCAAATTCTCCCTAAATTAATAATACTTGTCCCTTTTAAACTATGCTGACTTCACTCTCCATTAGAGAATCTATTCTTCTTTTTCAGAAGGTAGTGATACCCGAGGAGATAAACTGCACCTCACACTTCAGCCATGCCACAGATGAAACCACAGAGGAACTGGGGAGATGAGCAAGAATGCTGCTTCCATGGTGAGCCTGACAATCAGCACCAGTGTGAAGGAGACAGACCCTGAGGACACTCAACACCTACTAAAGCAGAGATCCAGAGGCTCCTAAGAGCTCATCACTGAAGTAGATTTAAAACACACCCACCATGGCTCAGGGAATTGGAGGAAGAGGGAGCAGAGAGATTGTAAGAGCTCTGATGTCATGAGACATCATGCCCAGAGGCATTGCCTTCCCCGACCCCCCGCCCTGAAAACTGACTGCTGCTCCCACAATGCATAACCCATAATCCCTTGGGGAACACCTGCGGCCCCACTGCGGAGGGTCCCCAGCAGAACGGGGGCAGGAATAAGGGAAAAGAGGATACCAACACATGATGTATCCATACAAAATATGTTGTTAACAATAATTTTTTTAAAACTACCTCTTACATGAGGGTCATGAGATCATGTGTTCTACATGTAGTAAATATATTTAAAATAATATTTCCTTAAAAGAGTCCCTTCATAGACACATGGGATTTACGAGAAAATGCTCTGGAAGAAGTTAAAAAGTGGCCTACCACAGGCTGGAGAGATGGCTTAGCAGTTGAGGTGTTTGCCTGTGAAGACTTTGGACCCAGGTTCAATTCCCTAGAACCCATGTAAGCCAGATGCACAAAGTGGCACATGTGTCTGGAGTTTGTTAGCAATGGTGGAGGCCCTGGTGTACTAATTCTCATTTTCTCTGTCTGTCTCTCTTCTCTCTCTCTCTCTCCTTATAAATAAATAAATATTTTTGAAAAAAGAATTTATGAAAAGTAGTCTGTCTACCCCAAAGAGCTAACAGCACAGGTACCCAGAAATTTATGTCTGAAGGATAATTCTATTAGTCAACACTTCAGAAGCATTGGGTAAATAGTATTTTATTCTTATTTTTCCCGTTAATGAATTGTGAATATAAATATAACTTCACCCCATCTCATAATATGTACCATTGCTAAAAAAGAGAAAGGCACAAAATTAAAAGGCTAGATTTTAGGCAGACAGAAATATAGTCTTGAAACCTTTATTTTTATAAGGATATGAGTATTAGATTCAAATAAAATGGGAAAAAGTAGCTAGGAGACATCCCAGATCTTAATGGTGAAAGTTTTATGGATTTTTTAACAAGCCTACTTAGGTAACTGACTTATGTGTGCTTAAATTGATCATATGTTCAAAATCCTATATCCCACCTCTAGCAAGAGGCCATTGAGACTATTTAATGAGATCGAAATGTCTCAAAAGTAAGCACTTGCAAAATTGGCCTCATTTACTTCCCCAAAATTTCCATTTCATAAATTCTCTCTGCCATTACTAGATTTCTAGCTTTTTTTTTTTTTTGCACACATTCTCCAATAAACTTCCAGCTGGTGATGGATCCTGGCCTCTTGGTTTGCTTTCTCTGAGCCCCTCTAATAGGTGACGCAGGGAAAGTGAGGACATAAACAGAGGTTCAGTGCCTTCTGAATAACTGTTCCATGAGATACCCGCGCATGTATGACATTACTTATATCCATATGGACGTGCATCTCAGCATCCCCCTCTCATTACACAAGGTCCTGCACTCTGTGCTCTGACAGAAACAAAATGCTCATTCAATCCAGCCTAGTGGTGAGCTCCAAACCCATGAGAAACCCTCTCTCAAAAGAGGTGGATGGCATTAGACTACCCCACCTCTCTGGCTTTGCTTTTGTACTCTTCTGCCTGGGGTTCGGCAACCTCCAGTTGCCTTCAGCTAGCTTTTATTTTAAGAATAAGTTAAGATGTCACTTTTCCCAGGACCTTCCTACGTGACTAGGATTCCAAGTGCGCTGTGTGCTGTGTGCTGTGTGCTGTGTGCTGTGTGCTGTGTGCTGTGTGCTGTGTGCTGGGGGATGTGCTTCACCATTGACCGCATTGTCATTCACTGCGCATCGTGGTCTTCCTCTATAACAACTTACTCAGCTCAGTGCTTCATTTTCCTGATATCTGTAATGTTATTTACTGACTAGACACCTGTAAAGATGTAAGCGATCATTAGCCATTTTGAGGTATTTTCCAGAAGAAGTGTCAAGGGTGACATCATCCTCACATGATTAATGTAACTCAGAAAATAACATGAGTTTACTACTCTACACCTGAACTCACACTGATCCAAGTTATACCCAGTGCAAAATATGTCTTATATTTGTTCCCGGAGCACACATCACTTGCAATAAAAATTTAGTCCTATTTTTCTCTGCCAAGGTAAAGTTCTATGACATATTTCTTTGATCATATTTCCTTTGTCTACATGGCCTTTCGGTAGACATAGAAATGCTTAAGTGTTTGTAAACTGCATTGCTTTTACAGTAATTTTTCTATGAAAAAAGCACAGATATCTCCAATAATTCATTATATAAAACTGAATATCATTTACAACCCAAGCACTGAGTTGTAGTAGTAAAATAAACCAAGATAAATTCTGTTAAAAAAGGAAAACATAAACTTGGAGAGATAGCTCAGTTTTTGCCTTGCAGTTGTAAGGGTTTGAGTGTTGATCCTAAGTACCCACATAAAGATGCTTGGAATGGTTGCGCACACCTATAACCCCAGTGAAGGAGAGGAAAGGACAGTATTTGTAGGGCTTTCTGGCCAGTCAATCCAGCCTAATTGTGAGCTCTAGACCAGTGAGAGATCCTATCTCAAGAGAGGTTGTTGGGGGCTGGACAGATGGCTTCGCAGTTAAGGTCCTTGCCTACAAAGCCAAAGGACCCAGGTTCAATTCACTAGGACCCATGTAAGCCAGATGCACAAGGTGACACTTGCATCTGGAATTCATTTGCAGCAGCTGGAGGCCCTGCCACACCCATTCTCTCTCCCTCTCTCTCTCTCTCTCTCTCTCTCTCTCTCTCTCTCTCATAAATAAAAATAAAATATTTTAATAAAAAGAGGTGGATGGAATTATGGAGAATAATATCTGAGGTTGTCCTCTACATACATCCACAAATGTACACCACACACATGCAGTCACACAAACATACTCAAATATACACACATGCATTAAAAAAAACCTTATAGCTGGATAAGAATAAAGAAAAAAAGCAAACAAATCAGAGCTAGAAAGATGGTTTAGTAGTTGAAAGCACTTAGCTGTGAAGCTTGTGATTCCCCAGTTCCCACATAAAGCCAGATGCACAAAGTGGCACATGATTCTGGACTTTGTTTGTAGTGGCAAACGGCACTAGCATGCCCTTTCTGTCTCTCACTTCTCTTCTCTCTCTCTCTCTCTCTCTCTCTCTCTCTCTCTCTCTCTCTCTCTTTCTGTCTCTCCTTTCTTCTCAAATAAATAAATAATAGGAATATATTTTAAAAAAAGAAAAGAAGCAAGAACTAGAACCAAAATAGTCTTCAGTCAGAAAGAAGGGCTAAGAAGAGGAGTGCACAGAATGGCGTTCTAGTGAGTCACCGGAGGATTAAAGGGGTGGCCCTGTGCAGGTGACAGGTGAGAATTGGATGGAGAGGACCCAAGCAGAATGAGCAGCCAGGGAAAGGTTATCTGGAAGGAATATGAACAAGGAAAGGCAGTCCATTGTGGCTGGGAAGATCAAGCTAGAGGAAGGGATAAGAGAGGAAAGTCATTTCTAAATGCAATGCAGACTGGCCTTACAGCCAAGAGCATGCTTTTAGACTTTAGCTTGGCTTGATGAAAGGCCATTGAAAACTTCTGGGCGTGGAGTCAGCTTCATGTTCTTAAGGGCTGGATGGACACAGTGAATTTTAGTGGGGCAGGGTTGGGATGCAACTATGCTGCAGTCAGGACAAGTTAGTGGCCTAAAAAAAGGGAATAACTGTGACTTAGGAGGTAGGGTCCTAAGGACTTGTTCAGGACTTCTTATAATGAGAAGGGGATCAAACAAAAGAACTTCAAGAGTAATCTCATAGTAGCTGGTTAAAGCAACTAGAGGGCTAGTCATTACAATGAGGGGATGTCATTACAATTAGAGAGAGAGAAGAAGAAATAAATTTGGTGACAGAAATTTGGAATCTTGCTTATGGAAAGGCTATCCTGAATTAAATGTTCAAACTCCATAGTATGCAAATGGAGTTAATATTTTTGTTATCACTACTATATGTGGAGAGATGTAGATACAGAGGTCTATTTAAGAAATTAACTCCTGCATTTGTGGAAGATTAGCACCTCCAAAACTTGATGTGAGGAGGCCAGCAGCCTAGAGACTTAGGAAACAGCTGCAGTTGGAGTCCACTGACTTAATTCCTTCTTACTCCAGGGAATTTCATCTTTCTTCTATTAAGGCATTCAACTGATTTGATGAGGACCACCAACATTGTGAAGAAAAATGTAACCTATTCAATGTATAATTTTATTGTTAATCTCAAAAAGCATTTCTTCCCAGAAAATATCTAGAGAAACCTTTGGCCAAACTTTGGCTCACTGAAGCCCAGGTAAGTTGTCACATTAAATTTACCATCACTGGAGATCAAGAGTGGAGATGCTAAGCAGGACTAGAAAGGCATTGAGAAGAAAGTAGAAGGGAGAAAAGGGAGCACGGACCACAAATAAGAAGTAACTGAGTTATACCGCAGCTATGAAACCTGTGTCATTCCACTATCATGACCAAATAAAAATTCACAGACAAATTCATATCAATTGTAAGAAGTATTTATGTTTTTTCAGGTCTCATTAGGTATTTATAATTCCAAATTTATGACCTAGCCCTTCTGTTGTAATTATTTTAATGTGGTATCTCTTACCACCAGCAGTTATAAGGAACAACATCATGTTTTTATGTAACCAGGCATGGTTGACAGCTGCTAAATGAAAGCTATAGCATGCATTAAAAGGTCTGTGTGTGTGTGTGTGTGTGTGTGTGTGTGTGTGTGTTTTATAATCCTGGATATGATCTGGAGAAATGGCTCAGCAGTTAAAGGCACTTGCCTGCAAAGTCTGATGGCCAGATTCAATTCCCCAGCACCCATGTAAGTCCAGATATACAAATTGGCACATGCATCTAGAGTTCATTCACAGTGGCAAGAGGCCCTGGAGCACCCATATTCTCCCTCTCTCTCTCTCTCTCTCTCTCTCTCTCTCTCTCTCATCTATCTATCTATCTATCTATCTATCTATCTATCTATCTATCTATAATCTGCCTTTCTCCGTGTTTCTTTCTCTCAAATGAATATATAAAAACATTAGAAATAAAATTGAAGACCGCAGATATTATTTTACTTTCCAAAGCAAAAGATGACAAAGCTTGGTAGTTTGTCACTTTAAACATGCTTTAAAATAGAACAGCCATTAGACATCAACATACAACAGTAGTCAAGTCATGGAAATTTTTCACTTATAAAAATTGTTCAGGATGAGTAAGAAATGTTTTTATCTAGGCTTTAAACATGGACCACCACAAAGGTGCCGGTTTTAAAAATGACGGCTTTACTTTTTGCTCTTTGAGTCAGACAAAGGGGAAACACTGTGAGTTTTTCCCTTGGTGTGAGTCACATTTCACAGAGAGCACGAAGCACATTTTGCCAGTGAAAAATGACATTAAACGTGTCATTCACTGTTCAGTAGCAATGACCCAGTTACATCTAGCCATTCTGTGGCCAAAAACTTTATGACTAATAAAATATGCAAGGAGCTTGTCTGATTTCAGAGGCCCTGAAATCCTGAAAATGCATCCTGAGGTAGGCATCCAAAAACCATAATAGCTGGGACTGTGAAAAGAATGTCAGAGGTGATGCCGAAGGTGCCAAACGACGACGGAGAGCCGCGCGCCAAGGATTCTCCGTGCGCGGCCATGCCCAGCCTCGCTCAGGCTCAGCACAAGGTAATTTCCTCAAGGACTTGTAAGCTTAAATGGGAGCATTAAAAATTTAATTTCACATTTACAACATGAAATGCTCTCTTGCCTTCTCAGTATTTGGATGTCTCGGCACAATTAAGGAACCTAATTTCTTTTAGTATAAGGAAATTTAAATAAAATAGTATCCCATTATTTTTAAATGGAAATGGCCCAAATGCCACGAACTGTTTCTTTAAGAACATGTTTTGACTGTCATTTAGCCATTTAGTGTATTCCTTCCTTTAATTTAATCATTTACAATGTTACATTCTTGTTTTGATCTTGTGAAAGCACTTTAACCTTAATCTTGTAGGAGAGTTGATATGTAAAAATTGATTTTGTTGTTAGTCATTGAGAGAAAAACAGATGTATGAAAGCCTGTTAAGTTGTTTTTTTTTTTTTTTTTTTTTTTTTTTAGAGTCACAGACAGAGAGAAAGAGGCAGAGAGAGACGAGAGAGGGAGCAAGAGAGGGAGAAAATGGGCACGCCAGGGCCTCCAGCCACTGCAAACGAACTCCAGAGGCATGCGCTCCCTTGTGCATCTGGCTAACGTGGGTCCTGGGGAATCGATCCTCGAACCACTGTCCTTAGGCTTCACAGGCAAGTGCTTAACCGCTAAGCCATCTCTCCAGCCCCAAAGCCTGTTAAGTTTTAACATGAGTAACGAGAAATGCTTAGACTTACTGAGTCACTCTCACTGCTCAAAGTTCTTCCTGATTTTACACACAATTTATGGAATTCAGTGGTATGGTCACTTTTGCCATTTGCCCATAGGAAGTGAAAACGGGGAGTGTTTGGGGCCCGTGGCTCAGGCTGGGTGTGGCGTCAGCGTGCTTGGGGCTGCGCCAAGGGCTGGTGAGGTGCAGGTGTGGGGCCTGCGAACTCGGACTGGGGGGGGGCGGAGGACTGCCAGAGTGCGTGGGGCCTAGCCAGGAGTTGGTGAGAAGCGCTGATTATAGACTGATTATCGGTGGGACACCCTAAGGGGTGGCTCCAACCACTTTGCCACACCTTCTGCACTCAGACAGGGGACCAACCCACTGAGCAGCTACCCACCGTGTAGGGGTCAGGGCCCATGCTTCCCCACCCCACTCTGTGGGACCTCCCCTCCCACGCTGCCCCTGGGCAAGCCCCATGGGTCCCACCCGTACACTCTGAGCACACAACCACCTGTGCATCCCTAGTTTCCTGCCACCCAAGTTTGAGCCATGGTGGATGGGTCCCCCACACCCTGCACCACCGTCCCCACCCCAGGCTGCAGCCTGAGCAGATTCTTGGGGTCTCTGCCACCTCCGCTGACTCCTGGCTGCCACCACACAACACCACGCCCACACCAGCCAACGCCAAGCGCCCAGGTGAGCACCTCCGCTCAGCAGCCCATGGAGCCTTCTCCAAAACAGATCATCCACCAGGGCACAAAGCATGCCCCCATAAATTCAGGAAAATTGACTTAACTTCCTGCATCGTATCAGAACACGGTATGTTAAAGCTGGAAATAAACAGGAGAAACAACAGAAATTGCACCAACTCCTGCAGGCTGAACAGTATGCTGTTAAACAATGAATGGGGTGTGGAAGAAATAAAAAAAGAATTATAAAATTTCTTGATCTGAATGATAACAGAAACACAACATACCAAAACTTATGGGACACAGTGAAGACGGGCCTAAGGGGAAAATTCATAGAATTAAATGCCTTCATAACAAAGACAGAGAGATCTCAAAGTAACCTGACCATCCAACTAAAAGTGTTAGAAAAACAAGAACAATCCAACTTTAAGAGTTCCAGACAGAAACAAATAATTAAGATCAGAACAGCACTTAATGAATTGGAAACTAAGAAAACAATTAAGAAAATTGACAAAATGAAGAGCTGGTTCTTTGAAAAAAGAAACAAAATTGACAAACCCCTGGCAATTTGATCAACCGGAAAAAGTGAAGTCTCAAATTAACAAAATTAGAAACGAAAAGGGAGAGGTCACAACAGGCATCAATGAAATTAGAAGAATCGTCAGGACATACTTCCAAAACCTCTGCTCCACAAAATTGGATAACCTGTAAGGAATAAATGAATTTCTAGACTTATACCACCTTCCAAAACTAAGTCTAGAACAGAAAATTCTCCTTCACAAACTTATTACATCCATGGAGATTGAAAATGTAATTAAAATCCTCCCCAAAAGGAAAATCCCAGTACCTAATGGATTCTCAACCAAATTCTACCAAACCTTCATCTAATAACTGAAAACACTTTTTCTCAAGCTTTTTCAAATAACTGGAGAACAGGGATTGCTCCCCAACTCCTCCTATGAAGCTAGCATCACCTTACACCAAAACCAGACAGAGATACATCTAACAAAGAAAACTATTAACCTATAATTCTGATGAACTTAGATGAAAAACTTCTGAACTAAATCTTTTCACACCAAATCCAACAACCCATCAAAAGAATTATCCACCTTGATCAAGTAGGCTTCATCCCAAAAGTGCAGGAATGGTTCAACATAAGGAAATAATTCGTGGAATACACCGCATACATAAACACAAGAACCACTTGATCATTGTAACAGATGCAGAGAAGGTCCTTGAAAAAATAAAACATCACTTCATGATCAAAACACTTCAGAATTTAGGTGTGGAGGGTTTCTATCTCCACATAATAAGGGCTATATACAAAGCACCTAAAGTCCAAATTATACTTAGTGGGAAAAACTCCAGGACTTCCCCTTAAGATTGACAATAAGACAGGGTGCCCACTCTCACCACTCCACTATAACATAGTACTAGAAGTCCCAGCCCAAGCAATAAGGCAGGAGAAAGATATAAAAGGGATACAAACTGGAAAGGAAGAAGTCAACTTAGCCCTATTTGAAGATGACATTATCGTATTCAAAGGTGACCCAAAAGACTCTACCATAAAATTTCTAAAGACAATAAATCCTTCATCAAAGAGGCAAGGTACAAAATCAACACTCAAAAGTCAGTAGCATTCCTTTACACAAAAGACAAATACATACAGAGAAAGAAATCAGTGAGGCTGTCCTGTTTTCAATAGCAACAACAACAACAAAAAATACCTTGGACTAACACTAACCAAGGATGTGAAAGACCTACATAATGAAAACATAAAAACACTCAAGAAAGGAATTGAGGAGGACTTGAGAAGATAGGAAGACCCACCTGCTCCTGGATAGGTGCAATTAATATTGTGAAAATAGCAATTTTGCCAAAAGCAATATACATATTCAATGCAATGCCAATAAATATCCCAGCATCATTCTTTAAGGAGATAGAAGGAAAACTAATCTCAAAAATAATATGGCATGACAGAAAGCCTCAGATATCCAATAAATATTTTCTGCAGAAGAAACAACTGTGGAGGTGTCACCATAACTAATCTAAAGCTATAGTACAAAGCCATAGTAACAAAAAAAGCATGGCACTGAAATAAAAACAGAAATAGACCAACAGAAATGAAATTGAACACCCAGACCTTAGTCCAAGTAACCAAGCCACTTGATCTTTGACAAAGGAGCCAAAAATTTACACTGGAGAAAAGAAAGTATCTTCCTCAAATTGTGTTGGAAAAATTGGATAGCCACATGTAGAAAAATGAAAGTAGACACTCCTCTCACCATGTACAAAAATAAACTCCAGATAGATTAAATACCTTAGTATAAGACCTGAAACTCTTAAACAACTGGAACAAAAAAATAGGGAAACTCTCCATGATATAGGAGTAGGGAAGGACTTCCTGAACAATACTCCAGTAGCCCAGGAAATTAAGCAATCACCCAACCAGTGGGATCTCATGAAGCTAAAAAGGTGTTGTACAGACAAATATACCACAAACAGGGCCAAAAGACGAGCCACAGAATGGGAGAGAATCTTTACCAGCTATGCTACTGACAGAGGTCTAATAGCGAGAATCGATAAAGGATTCAAAAAACAGCCAGGGCATGGTGGTGCACGCATTTAATCCCAGCACTCGGGAGGCAGAGGCAGGATCACTGTGAGTTCAAGGCCACCCTGAGACTACATGGTGAATTACAGGTCAGCCTGAGCTAGAGTGAGACCCTACCTCAAAAAACAAACAAACAAAAAAAGAATACAAAAAACAAAGGACTAAAAGCAATCAAACAATCCATTCAAAAAATGAGGCAGAGAACTGAATGGGAAATTCTCAAAGGAAGAAATACAAATGGCTTATTCTTAAGAAAATGTTCAACATCCTGAACCATCGGGGAAATGCAAATCAAAATAACTATGAAATTCCATCTTACTCCAGTCAGAACAGCAATCATTAAAACAATTCAAATGACAATAAATGTTGGCAAAGATGTGGAGAAAGAGGGACCCTCATTCACTGCTGGTAGGGAGTGCAACCTTGTACAACCAGTATGGAAATCAACATGGAGACTCCTGAAAAAGATGAAAATAGAGCTATTCATCTCCTGGGCATCTATCTTAAGGCTCCACTCTTGACTGCAGAGATATTTGCTAAACTATGTTTATAGCTTCTTAATTCACAATAGGTTAAGAACTGGAATCATCCCAGATGACCACCATTTGGTAAATGGATAATGAAGATTTGGGACATTTATACAATGGAATTCTACATATCAGTAAGGAAAAAAAAATGATATAATGGCCAGGCATGGTGGTGCATGCCTTTAATCCCAGCACTGGGGAAACAGAGGTAGGAGGATCACTGTGAGTTCCAGGCCACCCTGAGACTACATAGTGAACTCCAGATCAGCCTGAGCTAGAGTGAGACCCTACCTCGAAAAAAATAATGATATAATGAAATCTGTGAGAAAATGGACAGAATTAGAATAGATCATACAAAGCAAACTGACACGGCACAGAAAGACAATGGCAGCAAGTGCTCTCCCGTCTGTCATTCTTAAAGCGGGACAACTTGAGTTTCAGGCATACCTGACAGGTAGCTCGCTCAAGGATGGAAGGGTTTGGGGAAGGTCAGCGGGATGGTGGGTGGGAGATACACACAAAACTAAATCCAAAATGAATTGGTACCATAGAAAACTTCCTCCTGGATAGTAAACTTAAAGATATAACCCTCAACAGAAGCAGGGGTGGATCATCTGATAAGAAGGACCCTGGAGAAGGTTGGATGAATCCTAACCCTAAAATAATTGGCTCTGGCTTATAACTCCCAGTACTATAAATCAGTTACAACCCACATGGAGCTGTTGATCGGAGAGACCTACAAGGTCCCCTAAAACAAGGCAGGCTTTCTGTCAAAGCACCTGATTACACCTGCCTGAGGTTAAAAGGTAAGACCCTATTGGTGAAGACACCACATACTGCTGACGCAAAGGAGATCAGACTGGAACCGGGAAGGAAGCCAGTTTCCAGATTGTCTGCCTAGATAGTACTGGAAGGTGCTACATGAGCTGCTGGGGGAACATGGCCCAAAATGTGAGTGAGAAGGGGACACTGCTATGCAAAAGCAACCAGCCTGGAAAGACGTACACACCTGCGCAATGGGGCACCCAGCCTAACTGGAAAGCCCATGCTGTAAATTGGCTAACGAGATCTGCCCAGCGGAAAGGAAAGGATCCCATAGTTGTAACTGGGAACCAAGTCAGAATCCTACAGAGACTCCCATGAGAAGCTCCCACTAGTTTTTGTCCAAAAGAGAGGCTACACCCATCAAAATCTCTCTAAATTCACAATGTTTATCTGCCTTTAACTTATCCTGATCTCACTGTCCATTAGAGAATCTGTTTTCCTTTTTCAAAAGGCAGCAAGAACTGAGGACAATCAAAATCTATCAACAAGACAAGAAGAGACAGCTGACTCCCTGGCGGGAGATGAGCCACCCCTCACACATCAGCCAGGGCCCAGCTGAATTGGTGAGATGAACAAGAGTGCTGTTTCCATGGTCAGCCTCACATGGGTGAGGGAGACAGACACTGAGGATATTCACACACACCAAAGTAGAAGTCCGAAATCTGCAGAGAGCTCAACACTAAAGTGGACTTAAAACACACCCACCACCACTCAGGGAATTTTATAAAAGAGGGCGGCAGAGTGTAAGAGCCAAAGTAGGGTAGAAGGTAGAAGAGAAAATCCAGAGGCATTTCCCTACCCCACAATGACTGACTGCTTCTCTCATAACTCATAACCCACAGCCCCATGGTGAACATCAGCAATCCCACTGAAGAAAGCCCTCCGTGGAATGGGGACAGGGAGGAGGGACGTGATGGTACCAGCACATGAGGTGTCCATACAAATTCTCTACTTAATAATAAAATAAAATAAAAGTGAAAGCAAGATTTAAGTAGCATTAAGTCACCTAGAATCGCAACACAGTATCCAGACTTGCCTCCTGATATCTCTATTAGCTAAGCCTCTTCTCTTAATTCTTCTGTGAGGGAAGAAACTTGTATGAAAACAGCGAGTCAATCTTTTCCAACTTTGAACTCCTGATCCCTCTGCCTCTGGCATCCAAATTCTGGGATTGCAGGTCCATATCACTACTCCTGTCTATTCCTAATTTCTCTTTCCTCGGCGGCAACATCTCACTCTACCCCAGGTCACGTCACGGTGCAGCTCACTTTGCAGTTTGAGGCTGGCCTTGGACCCACTGCGATCCTCCCACCTCTGCCTCCCAAGTGCTCAAAGACGCGGGTCAACTTGCTGGGAATGTTCAGGATTTTTTTTCACTTAAAAGAAAAATCTCTGATCCTTTCTTAAACAATATGCAATGTAAACATGTAACAAAACATCTCATGTACTCCATCAATATTTTGAGTGTGGGTATAAAACGTATTAATTTTCACTTGTCAACTTAAAAATTTCTCCAATACAATTATAAAAAGAAAGCGAAAACAAAGCTAGTTAGCCAAACAAAAGCAAATATTCAACCAACGTGCACAATTTGATAAACACTTTTGAGAATCATGGTACTACATTTTAATGTCATCTGAATAGATGCCACTAAATTCAAGCTTCACCAACAATACGCATTATTAGTGGATGCAATTTTATAACATATTAAAAATAGATTTGACTTAAAGTACTAATGTCCTGCTGTCTTCTGTTCTACTCAAGATATTTATTTAGGTTTCACCTCCTGAAGACCAAAAGCAACAGGACACTCCCAGCACAACTAACCTCTGGTAAGAAATAAAAATGAAATATAGCTGGGTGTGGTGGCGCACGCCTTTAATCCCAGTACTCGGGCAGCAGAGGTAGGAAGATTGCCATGAGTTCAAGGTCAGTCTGAGACTACATAGTGAATTCCAGATCAGCCTGGGCTAGAGTGAGACCCTACCTTGAAAAACCACAAAAAGAAAAAGAAAAAAAGAAAGAAAGAAATATAATGACTTGCTTTATTTCATAACACACCAAACAAGTTTAAAACACTTGCTTTCTTTCTATTGGGGGACTAGAGTTTTTCCAGAATGTAAATTCGTTATTACCAAAATGAAAATAGAATAAAATAGAATTTATAAAAGATCATGCATTGCTGATGTGAGGCTTCAAAGTAAGGGTTAAAATGTAATAGAACAAAAATTCCTTCAGTTGACTGATAACAGCACAGACTGCATGTTCACATTTGCTTCAAATAAAGAAGTCATCATGCTTAGTTCCAGAGACCATGACACCACCATTGAGTTGGGACCTCATTGTTTTTATAGTCCCTAAATACAATCAGGCTGAAATTGTTTTATATCTAAATATCATATATAACTTAATTATTATATATAAATTAATTTTATGATATTCACATATTTGAATAGTATTATGCAAGCACATACAATGATTATATATAACAATTACTTGAACCTAAGTACAAATAAATTATAATGTAAAAATTACTTTATACATCACAATTAAAAGTAAGTTAAAAATCTGATTAACAAGTATGAAAAAAGCAAATGAAAATTGTAACAACTTATTAAATTAGAATATATTAAATTGAAAAATGACAATAACAATTAATTGCCAGCATGGGCTAAAAATTTACGATACATACACTATTGTAGTATTTATTGCATAAACTCATTGTCCTTGATTTTTTTTGCAAAGTAGAAATAGCAGAAGCCCTTCTTTTTGTTTAAATTATTTTTAATATTTTAATATTTATTTTTTATTTGAGGGAGAGAGATACAGAGAGAAAGGCATTTGGAGAGAGAATGGGCATGCCTGGGCCTCCAGCTGCTGCAAATGAACTCCAGATGCATGTGTGACCTTGTGCATCTGGCTTATGTAGGTCCTCGGGAATCAAGTCTGGGACCTTTGGCTCTGCAAGCAAGTGCCTAAACTGCTAAACCATCTCCCCAGCCCAGAAGCCCTTCTTGAAAACACTGAAGAACAGTAATTGATACCAAAACAGGTCTTTGTGGTTTTATATTTTATCCTGCACAAAATACCATTTCCTACTATAGCTGTATAATATGAGTAGAGTATTTACAGTATTGCCAATTTGAAAATGTTTAGTCAATTATGGGTCAATAATTTTAATAGACTTCAATTTTCTCTTTTCATTCATTTATGTATCCACTGGACAAGTATTTCTTGGACATTTCCTGCATTATAGGTACTAGGAATGGATCCTGATGGGAAAGAAACAGGCATTTTTTAAAAAGAATTATTCATTGATTTTTTTTAAAATAAAAAGTTGTACTCTTAGACCACCTTATCCCGCCCCAATTCTGCTGAAGGCCTTCTTCAGTGGGGTTATTGGTATTCATTATGAGGACCAAGAGGCCTCAATCAGTCTCTGGATGGGAGGGTAGGGCTGGCAGACTTAGAGCCTCAGACTAATCCCAGTTTTAAATCACAACAAAAATCAATTAACAAATATAAATTGTGATCACTTCAATAAAGGAAAAAAGTCTTACTAAGAAAACATAAAGAGGGATGGAGAGATGGCTTAGCAGTTAAGTGCTTGCCTATGAAGCCTCAGGACCCTGGTTCGAGGCTTCATTCCCCAAGACCCACATAAGCCAGATGTACAAGGGGGTGCATGCATCTGGAGTTCATTTGCAGTGGCTGGAGGCCCTGGAGCACCCATTCTCTCTCTCTCTCTCTCTCTCTCTCTCTGTCACTCTCAAATAAATAAATAAAAATAAACAAAAAAAGAAAAACAAAACATAAAGACAAAGCAAATTTTAGGCCTGGGAGATGGATCAGTGGATAAAGCAGCAATTTCCCAAGCCTCAGTACCCAAGTTCCGTCCTTAGACCCCACATGAAAAACCAGACACTGTGGCCTGCTTTTGTAATCCCAGCATGCTGAGGGTGTGACAGGAGATGGAGACGGCAAAATTCCCCAGAATTTCTCAGGGAGTACAGCAAAAACAAAAACAATGGCAGAGCCAGAGCCAAAGAAACTCTGCCTCAAATTAGCCATAATTATGAGAACAGACTCATAAGTTGTCCACTGACTTCCACGTGTGCACACACACAACACATATATACACACACAAATAAAATACTTTTAAAAGAAACAAATTTTAATAGGATATAAATAGATATCTCATGGATAAGGGGTTTTATAAACATAGCCTTAAACATGGAGCTCTTAAGCAAAGGATTGAGAATAGGAGATTTCCGGGCATAGGGAAATTTTGTGTGTAAATCTTTGTGTCAACAAGATACAAAAGTAGTTGGAATAAAAATGAGAAAACCGAAGGATAAGCTAGGTAGGTCAGCAATGGCTAGGGCTTGATGAGTCTTACTAAGACTACAGGATTTTACTCAAGTGAAAAGGAAAAGAACAATGAAAGTTTTATAGCAAAGAGTGAAAAGATAAATTGCATCTATAAAACACTAGGTCTCCCAGCATCCAGGCTGCATTGTTTTTCTGACTTTCTCTACCACATTGAAAACTGGGAAATATGAGTTTTATTTCATGCCCAGCCCAAAAAATCTAAAGGAGGAGTTAACATAAGGCTAAACCTTCAGGGATAACTGTGGAAGTTTAATAATATTTTTTGTCTTCCAAGATACCATCTAAAAATACTTCCCAAGAAGATGGAGGGACCTTTGCGTCCTACTTGGATTCGCAATCAGTCTACAGTTATGTATGAAACCTTTCAAACAAATGATCTGCAAGGGAGAAAATGCACCACTGAGGAAAAGAGGTTTGGGTCTATGGAGAACAATGAATTGGCAAAATACAAAACAAAACTTTCAACATATCAATGCTTTTCCTCACCCTCTTTATATAAACAGTTTCAAATT
This sequence comes from Dipus sagitta, assembly GCA_036346955.1. Lineage (NCBI taxonomy): Eukaryota > Metazoa > Chordata > Mammalia > Rodentia > Dipodidae > Dipus > Dipus sagitta. The sequence continues at coordinate 6,870,489 of CM070783.1, read as the reverse complement.
GCCTTTTACCTTCTCTGATACATTATCTTCAATTCACATGTATCTATTTAATTGGAATAGTTCGCTGATATGAAAAAAATATTTTCATTAATTTTACTGAGTGGGCTCTAGAAGAAAAAATAATTCTTATGAAAATCATGTGTAATTCAGAATTACTGATGATAAGAAGCCCACTCTTAAAGAAAAAGACATTTTGAAACAGTGGACAGCATTATTGCCTTTGATAAGAATTGTTCAGAAAAAAAATCATTTGGTTAGACAATTTATAGTTAAATGTTCCCAACTTTTCTCTTGAAAATATTTTTCTTGTGTAATGCAAAAATGTACTCTGTTGTTTTATTTCACTAGACAAAAAGAAATCAAAAAAATACGACTCTGATTATCATATAGAGTAATGACTTGAAAGAAGCAGGATATAAACTGCGTGGCTGATGATAAAACTGTGGCATTTGCCTAAATGTGAGGGGGCTTGGACATTTGCCAGCAGCGTCTGGGAAGATGAGGAGAAAGTGTTGGCTGACAGCAACAGGGCATTTTAGAATGGAATTGGCAGAACTTCATGGCAGCTTAATAGGGACATGGATGAGAAAAAAATCAAAGATGATTCAATATTTTTCTAGCAGTGAGCAATTGGCTTCTATTAACTGAAGTGGAGGAAATGAGAAGATATGCAGATATGAGAGAAAAGTCAAGAATTAGGATTTGGAGTTATTAGGCTTATGATTTGTCTGTTAGCCAAAAATAGATGAAAAGTTACAGGCGCTGGTCATTCATACATTTGAAACAGGGGAAATAAAAACATTAACACTCCTTAGCATATATAGTGTTTAGTATTATGGAAGTAGACAAATAGCTAAAAGATGAGAGGAAGTCTAGTCCTAAACCCTAAGGGCCTTCACATTTAGTAGTTTTGTTGTTGTTGTTGTTGTTGTTGTTTGTTTGTTTGTTTGTTTCCTTTTTAAGAAATAAGAGCTTTTAAAGTTGACAGAATGCAGTCAGAGTAGCAGGAGAGATCTTCCTTTATGTTTTCATTTCAGCATTATTCCCAAAGGCCAAGAAACAAAAATAAACTAAAAATAACTTAAATGTTCATCCACAGATAACCAGGTAAAGAAGACATAGCATGGATATACAATGGAATCTTACACAGCCATTAAAAAAAAAAAGAAGGAAGGGGCTGGAGCGATGGCTTAGCAATTAAGGCACTTGCCTGTGATGCCTAAGGACCCAGGTTCAATTACCCAGTACTCATGTAAGCCAGATGCATAAGTTGGTGCATGCATCTGGAATTTGTTTGCAGTGGCTAGAGGCCCTGGCATGCCCATTCATTCTCTCTCACTCTGTTCTATCTTCTATTGTTCTTTGTTGAAAATAAATAAATATTGTTTTAAAAAAAGGAGGAAGTTTCATTATTTGGGATAACATGTACGAACTCAGAAGACATCGTACTTGGTAAAATAAGCCATGCACAGAAAGGAAAATATTACATGACATCACATGTAGGTGGAATCTTAAAATCTCAAACTTAGAGAAAGGGTAGAATGGTAGTTACTAGAGACAAGAGGAGAGAATTGGCAAAGTAGCAAAGTTAGAAAAAATAAATAATAATACTGATTATACTTAATGACAACATATTGTATATTTCAAAACTGCTGCATGATTAGATTATGGATATTCTCTCCAAAAAAAATATAGGCAAGTTATAAATACATGAGGTTGATTTAATCTATGAAATTATATATATATATATATATAATTCACACAAATGTCATCACTATAGTTGTGTAAGATATCATTCTTTCCCTCAGTTAACAAGGAAGAAAATTGGGGCACCCTATGGTATCTTGTGTGAGATCACTCAGCCAAAGTAAGGGTGAGTCACATTTTGAAAGCATCAATTTTTCTGCTTCAAAAATCTAGGCATGATCTAAAGTTTTTTTTAAATATTTTCTTATTTTTCTAGGGATATTAATAGTGTTATTATTGGTTATTATTTTTAAACACGTCTTCTATACAATTTCAGGTTTTGCGGAGCAGGAGTGGAAACAAAGACAGATGTATTTGTTTTAACCTCATATTTAATACTCCTAGGTATTATGGATTACTCAAGGAAAAAGTATAGGTACTAGTTGAACGTCATAAAACAAAACAAAAAAAAAAATTGAAGCTGATATGCTCCAAATTCTAAAACTTTTCAAGTCCTAGGACATTTTTTCACAAGTAGAAAATTCCATACCTCATGCAGTAGTTTGAATTTATGGCCCCATAGACTCAGGGGCTTCACTAACACTGAGTTTGCAGTTTCTGCCTCGAGCAGGCAGACCCCTGCTACAAGGGGCATGTCACTGGAGGCTGGTCTGACTTCCAGCCCACAGGAGTGTAGAGAAGCTTGAGCTCTGGATGTCTTGCTTGCTGCCTATGCATGCTTGTTGCTTTTTGGTGTTTGCTGGCTGCTGGTGGGTTTATGAATGGGAGGCAGCCTCTCCTCTTCCACTATTGATGGAACTTCCCTTGGATCTGTAGGCCTGAAATAAAACGTTCCTCCCCTAAACTGTGTTTGGTTTGATGTTCATTCCAGCAACATGAAGCTTTCTATTAGACTTGACTTCATGTGACATGATGCCACAGTGGAAAATTCTATACACGACTTCACGTGGCACGTTTTCATAGTGGGAGTTTCCACATCTGAGTCCATGTTATATGTTGCAGTCAAAATGATGATGTGCTGAACATATTGTGTAAAATTACCTTCAGGCTATGTGTACAATGTGAACGTGAAACACTAGTGACTTTCATGTTGAGACCTCGGTCCTGTACTTACAATGTTTCATTTTTGTCTATATAACTTCTCAAAAACTGAAGATACTTCTGGCTCCAAGCATTTCAGGAAGATTAGATATGAAGGCTTTACTGTGCCTTTTAGGTCAGTTTACAAGTTAAGAATAAAGTCATTCTTAGTCCCTAGTGACCATACCATTCTTATTAATGGGACTTCTTTGAATACTATTTTATTTTCTATAGCTGATATATACAAAGCAGAAACAAACATTTTCAATGTTTCTTTTAAAAAATTACAAACACAAAACCAAGCTAAACATGCCTAGGAGAATAACAAAAATAAAAATAAATTTGAAATTTTCAAATATCATGCTTAAAATAGGAAAATAATTTTTTGTATAAGAGGGTATTTTGATGACATAAATATCAGGAGGATGTATTACTTACCCTCTTGTTTCTGGGGAAAAATAAGGTTTTGTTTCAGCATACATAGTCCATCATGGAAAGGTAGCTGGTCATAGTCATTTGACAGTGTGCAGAAAGCAATAAATTTGGGTGCTTAGCAAGCTCTCTTCTTTTCATTCAGCCCCAGGATCCCAGCCCATGGAATGATGCCACTCTCAGTTAAGGCAGATCTTCTCACCTCAATTAACTTCATAGAGATAATTTCTCACAGGAATGCACAGAGGTTAACTTAGTTCTACATAACCCCTCACAGGGCATGTCAAGTTAATAATCAATACAAACCTTCACAGGTGGAAATGAACTTTGGTCGCATCTTATTTCACACACACCAAAAGTATTGTCAGGTTGATCATAGACCTAAATGAGGAGGGTAAAATGATGAGGCTGCAAGAGAAAATGTAGTGGACTACCTTTGCAATTGACTAGTCTCATGTTCAAAGCCTTGATTTTAAGAAAACGAATGAATCCCAGGAAATCACTGCTCATTCTTTCTAAAGTAAGCACCGTAAGATGAATGTCTGAATGAATACAGAACAAATACAATCAGTGGATTAGTGAATGTGGCTGGAAGTTATTACAAATAAAGAAGACTCGGGGCTTGGAAAGATGGCGTAGCAGTTAAGGTGCTTGCCTGTGAAGTGCAATGACCCACGTTCAGTCCCATGTAAACCAGGTACACAAGTTGACACAAGATAGCACATGAGCACAAGGTGGCACATGCATCCAGAGTTTGATTGCCGTGGCTGGAGATCCTGGCATGCGCTCTCTGTCTCTCTCTTTCATAAAATAAAACACACAAAAAAATAAAATAAAATAAATAATGTGAAACATAATATTTTATACATTTAGTATATGATAGTAAAAAGTAAAAAAAAAAAAACAGTTGTAATAACAGACAACAATGAACAAGAAAATATGACTTCTGCACTCGTTAGCTCCCACATAAGGCCTATATAAACCATGAGGGCTCTCAGGACTCAATTTTGTTTGGGGTCACCAACAAAGGAAATGTTTCCCAAGGAAAGAACAAACCCAAATTGCAATCCCATGTCTTTATGAAAAAAGAAACATTTCGAAGGGTGCTAGCTTAGAACACAGAAACTCTTTTCCTTTTATGGCTTCATCATTTCTTCTCCCTTGACCTTTACCCAAGAAAGCACAGTAAGCATTAATGCTGGAAGTTGACTCATTTGTTTAGAAATAAAAAATACATTTTAGGAAAAACTGTCAGATAGCCAACGGGGGAAAATGATGTGTAATTACAGCTCTTTATTCTAAATGTCTCAGAAAATAACATTGTTAAACATTCTTTTCAATCTGAAAGTCTCATTAGTACTTCATTAAGTCTCCCAATTTAAGGTGAAAGGGTATGCAATTCTAATAAGGAAAAAAAGTATGCTTTACAAGGAATGGCAGCAGATGGAAAAATAATTATGTGAAAATTTAATTACCTGGAACCCAATTGATAACAAAGGAATGATCAAGTTTAGTTAATTTTTCTATTAATAAAGCAAAGTCATTCCTTGGATTAGATTAATTACTGATGAAGAAAAATATTTAAATTTTCATTATCCTGAACTTGATGATAGAATACCTAGTTCATATCTGATGGTGTTTTAACAGGTTTGAAAAAATAAAAGATTTTTCTACGGCCTGCAGGTATCTTATTCCTGATGAAAGCATGTGGCAGCAGGCTCCACACAGGTCTTACTTGCTACAGGGAAACACTCCTGACTTCTGCCAGTTGATAACATCTATACTTTACACTGTGACCCACAAATATCGTAACTAGTGTAACCCAAGAAGATTTAACTATTAATTTTTAAACACATGTGATTAACAAATGTACTCATGTAAATATTCCATAAAAAGTGCTTCAGGATTTTTTTCCACTTTAACCACCAATATTTTTTTAAAAATACATCTGGGGAAAGAAATGTAAAGTGAGAACTGTAAGAGATAAGAGGAAACTTATATTGCAAACACCGTTCATTTCCACTTATTACCTACAATGTAATGTAAGTCACTGTGTATGAATGACTCTATTCTACTGAAGAGCACCACTTGTTTGGGGAAGAAACGTGCTCTGACCTGATGAGGATATCAATAATGAGATGATCAATCATTAATAAACTATAGAAAGACCCTCTTTAATGAAATTATAGATTGAAGACAGTCTATAAGAAGGGAATATTATTTTTCCTAAAAAATTTCATTTGAGGGCTGGAGGGATGGCATAGCAGTTAAGGCACTTACCTGCTTCTAAGCCTAAGGACCCATGTTCAACTCCCCAGATCCCATGTAAGCCAGAAGCACAAGGTTTCACAGGCGTAAGGTTGCACATGTGCACCAGGTAGTACAGGTAGTACAGGAATTCGATTCAGTGGCTGGAGGTCCTGGTGTGCCAATTCTGTCTGTCTGTCTCTCTCTCTTATAAAAATAATAGTCATTTTTAGGCAAGTACTCAACCATAGAGCTACATCCTCAGCTCCTCAGCCTAAATGCAGTATGTTTGTTAAATAATCACAATCACATATTAATGGCCATGTTCCCAGTAAATGGCTGTCGTTGCTTTGCCTGATAAGGACTCTAGTCCATTCCAGCATGGATGGCATCACCCTGCTCTGGGACATAACCTGCCCCAGATGATTCACAAAGTCTCTTGAAACAGCTGATGCACAAGAGGGATTGGCAGGCTCATTGGCTTAAGAGCATGTCCATTCTCAAGAGCCAATCTGAAACCTGAAAGGTATTTCCCACTTATTTGGATCCTTGTTCTTTTTGCATACAATAAAGAAAATGTCCAAAAATAAGGCAGAGTTTTGCAAAGATCAGAGTCTGTCAGTGGCCTGGAACTCACGAAGAAGGCTAGACTGACTGGCCAGTGAGTCCCGAGGATCCATCTGTCTTCACCTTTCCAGTGCTGGTGTAACAAGCGCAAGTCACCACACCTGGCTTTACTTACATGGGTTTTAGGAAGTGAACTCTGGTGCTTATGCGCGCAAGGCAAGCCCTTTATTGACAGAGCCACCTACTCTTCAAATGGTTTACCTCAAAACAAAACAAAACAAAAAAAAAAAAAAAAGGAAAAGAAAATAAAGAAAAAAAATTTGAGGATCCATTTGTGGACATTTAAGATCTAATAATTAAACAGCAATAAGCTGTATATTTTCAATGTAGAAATTAGAATTAACTTTATCAGTACATTAAAGAGAAACCTTGAATAAATTAATCTGGTTTAACTCCTGCTGCCTGGAAAAAGGAAGAATTTCTTCATACAGGTCATCCACTTTTTCTTTAAAAGTATCATTTGAAGTAAAAAAACCATTAGCAAAGGCAATGCTCACTGAACAAAGAATTGATGGAAAATACTTAGACAAAGACACTACTTTTCTTACTTGGAGGGTAAATAAAATGATAACCTTGAGAACGGAAGGTCAGCAAGGGGGAAATAAACGGCATTCAAGTAAACACAGAACCGTAAAGTAGTATCTTGAGATAATGGAGAGATGTTCTAGCAAAACATGACTTTTCTAGAATGAGGAAGACTATGGAGTCTAAGAACTGTAATGTTAGGTTTTCAGACTGAAGTCGTTTTTTGCCCTTTTGAATGCTGTCACTTCTGTCTTGCTCCCAGGAGTGCGCAAGGGTGTTCAGTATACAGTGTTGCATTAGTGAGGCTGGAAAATAGCCAAGGTAGATGGTAGAAAGCACAGGAAATGATATAATGAACCAGAAAGGGGGTAAGTTAAAGGAGTAAACCACTGACAACAACCGTTGGGAAACTATTACAAGAAAATTAGACTTACTCTATTTTATTTAGCTATTAATGTAAAACATTTGAGATATATATAGCTATCACTTGATTTTAAAATTTCCCACTAGTTAGTTCCTTTCTTAGAGGTATACAATTTAGCTTTGCTCACAAGACATTTTCATTTTTGTGAAGAAACCTATATATGAGAGTTCCCACCAAACGCTTCAGCTTGGAGATTAATTAAAGAAAATTACAGTGGTGTTAAACTATGCTGTGATTAGTCATGTAGAAGACTAAGATTAAAATTAAATATTTAGTCATATGGTTATTGCCATTAGTGGCTAAGAAATAATAATATAGTAAGGACAAGGCTCCATTAATAAACAAGATGAAGCTGTCTTCTTGCACTCACTAGTGGCTTCCCATCTCATTTTCAAAATCAGTTTTAAAACACAAAGTGTATGCTATATCTTCAGTCTAAAACCAATGACCTTTGAATTGAATCTTTTTTTCAAACCAATATGGTAATATGTAATATAAAAACATACAAAACTTTAATCATAACTAAGAAAACTCAATTATAATGTAAAACTTGAAATTTCAGTATACTTTAATATTGATCTAGCCTTCCATTTTATGAAGTTTAGAGGAATAGATTATGCAGTGTCCCAGCCTAATGTCTCTGATCCAATGTTATCTCCAAGTAGGAGGTAATACCTGTTTATGCCTTCACAACACTATGAGGTAATATGTGGCTATGCTTTCACAACACTACAATGATTTAAGAAGCAAGAACTGTCAGCCCTTGAAGGAGGCTATTTTAAAATTCAATGCCTCTATATATTTTTAAAGGTTATCACTGCACAGTGACTGATTAACCCTCTTAAAATTTAATTAAAACTTAGAAGAAGTGCACCAAAATGGTGGGCAATATATCTTTTCAATGTTATACCAGGACATAATTTAACAAACTCACTCAAGAATTACTTACATCTCTAAGAGAATATACTTGTGATTGACTCACCACCATCTCCTTATTTATTGCCTTGATCTTCAACACTGTGAAGTTACTCATAGATTTCTGTTCAGCACAGAAGATGGACCCAAAGGTAGAGATTTTATTGCATCGCATGCATCTAATACAACACTTATTAATACCTTTCCATGCAGAACATTTAAATCTATCCCTGTTTTCCAAATGCACCTCAAATCAGGTTTAACATCTTCTCTGTTCTACTTAATTAATGAGTTCAATAAATCATTTTCTTATACTGGTATGAGGGCTATAATTTAACATTTTAGAAATCATATTTTCTGAAAAATATGATTTTTTAAATTATACTGTGCCATTTCTGGACATCTTTTAATAGGAAATAAGTGCATTTATTTAACAAAAATAAAATAGCAATTGGCATTGAATAACATTTTAAGGACATTTTAGGCCTTATTTGCTCTTTTTTTTCTTCTCAGCAAAGTTTAAAACAATTAAAAATGATCAGAATCTTTCTTTCCTTCAAACTTGGATCATATATATATGATCCCTAATTTGAGGAACATGCTAAGGGTCATTATCAAGTGTGTACACACTTTTTAGAATTCGTACAGTCACAGCAGCCTACATTCTGCTGAAGAATTACTGACAATAAGGACCCCACATCCACACTGGGATTCTTAGAGATCACGTAACAGTCTGTGCTTTATGACTTACAAATCAGATCAAATGATATAGAATATATTGTTTTCAGTGTTGAAATTATTCAAGTGACATTAAGCTGACAATAAATAAGAAATCACACAAATAAAATTGAAATTATAATTCTGACAAGGAGAAATAAAGAGCTATGATGGTAGTTATGAGAGAACCAGGACAGCCAGAGAGAGAGCCACTCAGCTCTCCAGAGGATAAAGTGCCTCAGGAAACACATACTCAACTTAATATTCAGAGTTCCTTATACTTGGGTAAAGGATAAATAAGATCATTATAAATGATTTCAGCTAAAAATAAATGAAAACTAACATACTTATAGCGAGTAACATGGGCTGGGGGTGATATGGCTCCGTAGTTACAGAAGCTTGCTGTGCAAATCTGATAACCAGAGTTTAGATACACACCACCCAGGTAAAGCCAGAGGCAAGTAACACACAACCTTGTAATCCTGACACGCCTGTGTGAGTGGGAGGCAGAGTCAAGCAAATCCACAAGCTCCGGGGCCAGAAAATCCAGTATTTACAGCGGCAGACAAGAGAAAACTGTCTCAAATAAGGTGGAAGGTGAAGCCCACCTCCCACAGGTTGTCCTCTGACCTCCAACTTCATATGCCAAAGCAACTGCACATCCAACCCCCCCCCACACACACACACACAATAGTGCTTTCCTTTTTTATTTATTTATTTGTCTCTGAGGCAGGGTCCCACTGGGGCTGATCTGGAACACACTCTGTAGTCCCAGGTGGGCCTTGAACTCATGGTGATTCTCCTACCTCAGCCTCCCTGGTGTTGGGATTAAAGGCATGCACCACCACACCCAGCTTAAATGGTTTCTTTTGCTCACACAACAATCCAGGGGTAGAACAGATGCAGTGATGTAATGAAGAAAGAAAGGGAGGAAAGGGCAAAGGGGCACGATAATCAGTTGACACTGGCTGCATTCCGTTGGGCTGCCATTTTTACAGTTACTCCAAATGGATCACTTGCCTAGATGGGTGTGTTTATCAGTCCTGGCTTGGATAAACTATGCTCATTCCTTGAGCTGCATTTCTTGAACTCAAAGGGTATCTGTCAGTACTTAAAGGAATCAGGGTTCAGGTCGCAAAGAAATGGGTCTGCCTACTGGGACAAGATGATGAAATTGTAGTTGGTATCCGCCATGTGCACACTCTCAAAGCTGAGTCTATAATTTAATAAGATAGAAAAACTGAAATTTTATTTAGGTACCTTTCAAATTAATGTAACCTACTAATAAAGTACATTCTATTATTACATCCTCTTCAGATGGATAAATGGAAATGTTTTGATGGTATTTTATTTTAAAAAGTACATGTTTGAATATCACCTGCCAACACCTTTTCTTTCTTTAGAACACCAGTTCATATTTTTAGCACCTTAGATTTTTAAATCAACATGTATCTTCTTTCCTTCTGTCTTTTTGTTCATTTTTATTCTATCTCTTATGCTATAGCTGTAGGAGGGGATTTATTTTCAAGAAATAATTCCAAAAGGCATCACATAAGAAGGTGGCTTCAGGCATGTGCAATAAATTGTGCTTTATGCAAGTCAGTCAGAAGAGGAGACTGGATCACATCTAAAGTAATTCTATAAAGGGAAAACATGCTTACTAGGATAGACCTGTAAATATATCAGACATTATAAGCCCTGTTAGCATATGCAAGCAATATATATTTTGCTTAGATTTTTGGTAAGTAGGTAGTATTTTCCATAGACAGTCCTACAGTCTCCACATAGTAAAAATGGACAGACAAAACAAAAGAGGGAAGAAAGGAGGAGGGAGAGAGAGGGAAAGGGAACAAATATCTGAGGTGATTTGAAAACACAGTAGGAGAAGATTGTAGTTTTGCTACTTCTCTTATAAATGATAACCATTCATGTGCTCCACAATCTTAAGGGTTATATTTAAGAGAAGGCATGAACTAGGTATTAGTTAACACACTAAGAATACTAAAATAAGAAGGAAAATTTGAGGAAACACCTCAAAAAACAAAAAGCACTGTAGAGAGAATCAATCAGGATGTTTTAGAAATGCGAAGAGACAACAGCAAATTTTTGTTAAAGTCTATATTGTTTTATTTTGAATTATCCAATATAGTGAAGGAAGAAGCTGGAAGTCTCCATGCAGCTGTATATAAACAAATCGATGATAGATTTGATATATGATACATAGATAGAAGATAGAGAGCGAGCGAGAGAGAGAGAGAGATGATGGATAGATGGATAGATGATACAGACAGATGATTGTTGCTGTTATTGGAAAAAATTTAGGACTTAAGCATTCAAAAATGCATGAGTAAGTCAAATGACTGAATGAAAAATGTCAAAACAGTCTCTCTTGTTTTGATGTAATTGTCTTTTCTTCCTATTATGAGGGTGAAGGATATGATGGAGAGTGGACATGAAGGGGAATGTGAGGGGGGAAAGAATTATCATAGTTTATTGTCTATAATTATAGAAGTTGTCAATAATAAAAATTAAAATTAAAAAATGTCAAAACAGAAGCAAGTGAAAGTATTGATTGAATTAGTCATTCAACCAATAAATGTGTTCAAGTCCAATATTTTAGGCAGAAGCAAAGAAAAATTGTTGCTACTTATTATAAATGTGGACAGATAGTCTCTCATCTTACAACGCCTTCATGCACAATTGCGTATGAACCACTAATCCTCTTCCCACTGACTTTTATGCCCATCAAACTGAGTTCAAATTCCTTACTAATTAAATTTTTGCTGCCAGGGGCTGTCATTTTCCAGAGTGTTTGTTGAAATATGAATACTGCTATCTGAAGAAAAAAAAGTTCCTTTATAAAAATGCATGTAAGAAACCATACACAGTATATGTTCCTCTTAAAAAATAGTGATTTATATTAGCATATTAAAAGCTCACTAAACTTCTATAAATCCTTTTAAAATCTGATTACATATTTTTTTGACCAGGAATGATGGTGCACACCTGAAATCCCAGCCATTGTGAAAGATCCGTAATTCCAGCTCACTGTGAGGGTCCGTAATCTTAGCTCATTGTGAAGATCCGTAATCCTAGCTCACTGTGAAAGATCTGTAATTCCGCCTGGTTATGAAAGATCCGTAATCCTACCTCACTCACTGTGAAGATCCATAATCCTAGCTCACTGTGAAGATCCTTAATCCTAGTTTGTTGTGAAGATCTGTAATCCTAGCTTGTTTTGAAGATCCGTAATCCTAGCTCACTGTGAAGATCTGTGATCCTAGTTTGTTGTGAAGATCTGTAGTCCTAGCTTGTTATGAAGATCCGTAATCCTAGCTCATTGTGAAGATCCGTAATCCTAGCTCACTGTGAAAGATCCATAATCCTAGATCAGTGTGAAAATCTGTAATCCTAGCTCATTGTTGGGTAAGTAGTGAGTCTGAGGCAGCCTGGGCTATATGAAACTTTGTATCAAAAACCAAACAAAAATTGAATTTATTTGCACCCGAAGATAATAGTTTCCCATGCATTCAGAAAAAACAGGAAAGATGTTTTCACTGTAAAGAAAGAAATGTTAAGTGTTTGAGGTTATATGAGTATTCAGGTTGATTGAAGCATTACATCATGTACACATGCATTGGAAAAGTAAATAAATAAATAAATTCTCTTTAATAAGTGAGTGGAATAGTCGATTGTGGGAAATTTTAGTCTCATCTTAGGACACTCCCTTTTCTAGTACTGTTCCATGCACACAATCCTCAAGTAGTTAACCCAGTCCTAAATTTCATCTTTCTCTATGCAATTTTAATTTATGCTCCTTTCTTTTTCTTTTTAAAATACCTCTATCCCAATGTTAACCATCACTTTCACTGTTCATTGTTAGGCTCACTTGTTCATTGTTATCATGGAAAACACAACTGGGTAATCTCACCTTAAAAGAAGAGCCTATGAAAATATGACATATTGAAAAGGACTTTACTTGCAGAGATGCCCAGGGTGTAAATTCCACTAGGCTGAATTAGACTTTCTACCCTAAGAGTGATGGAGTAGGCAGCTATTGATATCCCAGATATAAAGATATTTTTTTAAATGTGATATAAATCATTTGTATAACCTTAGTATTAACTTCAAAAGCAGCACATAAAACTATATACAATATTATCTTCTCAAATGTATGATCAGTAAGAGATAGGTTAAAGTAAAATATAACCAAGTTTTGATTATGGTCTTATTTGAATAGTGAAGCTTTATGTTATTTCTTTAAACATCTAGATTGTCAAAACTTTCTATAATAACATTAATTTTATAAATATTAATCAATGCTCCCCCAGACACAAAATGGCCTGGATATCCATGAACTCACAGTGCCTGACACTACCTACACAAGACCATCATAAGAGGAGGAATAGATCATGACATTAAAACAAAAGAGAGACTGATTGAGATGGGGAGGGGATATGATGGAGAGTGGAGTTTCAAAGGGGAAAGTGGGGGAGGGAGCGTATTGCCATGCGATATCTTTTATAATCATGGAAGCTGTTAATAAAAAATTGAAAAGAAAAAAAAAGAAAAGACAGGGGAGTTTTGTCAAAAACTTTTACAACTCCAGTGGTAATAAAAAATAGACAAACAAAAAATAAATAAATATTAATCAAAATAAAATGAACAGACAGACCTTTATACACTTTTTAAAGCCAAATTTTCTTCGTTGTCACTAAAAAATCCCAAATTCTCCCAGCAGATGTCATTGCTTTTACTTTCCAATTCCAGGACCCTATGGCGCATGTGTCCCATGGTACCTCATAAATTCTACCTTGGACTAGAAATGGGTTTACCCTGCCTGCACCAACTTACATTCTATTTTAAGTTGTAGTTATGATTACTAGGATCCCTTTTATAAAACGGGCATTTACAAAAACATTTATTTTTATTACTTGCGTGGGTGTTTTCATCAGTGCGCAGGCCTGTGCGTCACAGCTCATAGGAGGCAGTCTAAGGTTCCAGGTCCGTCCTTGCCTGTCAGCCTCGTTTGAAGCAGGGTTTCTTGCTCTGGATTCTCGCTGCACTGTTCTGTGCTGCTTCCACCATGAGCTCCCAGGAATTCTCCTGCCTCCACCTCCCATCTCACTGTCAGCATCAGCGTGCTAGGACTACAGATGCTCACCACAGGCTTCTGCTCTCTAGGTGGGGTCTGGAGACAAATTTGGGTATTCTGGCTTCAGGGTAAATGCTCTATCCATTGAGCAATCTCCCCAGCCCCACCACCATGATTTTGAGACAAGGACTCTCACAGAACCTGGTCCCGTGAAAACTATTTCTAATGAAAAAATTATTTTTTGTCTCAAATTCATTTTATTTGTCAATATGTTTTGAAGGGAATGTTTAGGAAAATCATAAAACATATAACTTAAGAATTCAGGTATCTTTGATAACTAATTTCTCCTCATATAAGTTCCTATGATAAACAAACATCCTTGAAAGGAGATTTTGTTTTTCTGTCATTCTGTACATGAGTTTTTGCATATTTTTGAATATCTGAAATTTGAATTTGGTAAACATGAAAAACTGCACAGTGACTAATTTTAACATAATTATCCCTTCCAGGTTATCATATAATACATTAAAAATCAAATTAAAGTATATGTCTTTTCTACCTATGAAGTGTTTCTCATGCTTGCTAATGCTTCTATTTTCTACTGAATACATGTTAGGAGTTTTAAAATATGACAAAAATGAGTGCAGGTCCGAATGCAAGATGATGGGAGCTCTCGTATATGTGGGATAGAATTCAAGTGGTACAGCCACAACAGAAACCAGTGTGGCAGTTTCACACTGAGCATACTTCTAATCCAGGTGTGGTGATGCATGCCCAAGGCCAGCGCCCAGGACGTGGAGGAGGAAGGATCAGAAGTTCATGGGCATCCTAAGCTATATAGTTAGTTAGATGTCATCTCGAACTAGAAGAGACTTTGTCTAAAAATATAAGAGGTGGGGAGCTAGCACAATGGATGGATTAAGTACTTGTGACCTAAGCATAAGGAACTCAGCCCCATGTAAAACCAGATAGTGTCATGGGCTCTATCATCCCAGCATGCCTAGAGTGAGAAGAGAGGCAAAACCAGGAGAATCCAGTAGAAGCCCAGGGACCAGCTAGCATGGAAAACAGAGGAGTGAACAGCAGCGATCCTGCGTCAACGTGGAGGGCAAGGACTGACACCAGTAAGTTGTCCTCTGACCTTCACAAGTGCACACATGTGTGTGCGCGTGCACACACACACACACACCCCCTACACATACACACCAGTTTTAAAAAAATGAACAAAAATACTTATAATTCTTCATCAAATTTATCAGTCTTAAGTCCTCATTGGAACCTTCTCTGGTTTAACAAATTCCATACATTTAAGCATAGATATTAATTTCTATTATTTAAATATCCTAAGTAAATGCCAAAGTCATTCAACCTTGCAAGGAGGTAACTAATGGCAATATTCTTAGTACAATAAGAACAACAAAAAAAGAATCTAAACTGTGGGAGAGATTTTATGCAGTCAATGTTTACACAGTCAACCATAGCATAATGACTTTACTCAGTCAACTCCCTCTCAGCGTTTGTGATCTTGAGATCTATAACTCTACACTCAATGATTACAGCACATCCTTGCCAATACTCCAAGAAGATTCTTTCTTACAGTGTGATGGAAGGTCTAGCACTACAGCTAGTAGAAGGAAGCACATAAAATGGACAGAATGATAAGGTATGGTGATGAAAATATAGAACGCCTGGGTTTGAGTGTCTATTGCTTTCTACAAATGGAACCTTGAATAAGCCACTTAATGTTCATGTAGAACAGTGCTCTCATTTGGAAACTGAAAACATTAGGGCCATTTATAGACATTTTACAGGTGATTTACAGAGTGAAAAATGTTACCCTTATAATAAGTTTTTAAGAGTTATTAACTGCCACTGATGACTTCAGGATGATATTACCAATTCAATGGCTTTATCAATTTGTGGGCCCACCAAGTCATGTGATCTGATCCCACTAATCTTCTGACATAATTTGGAGGTGCAGATTCTCCCTTCAATGATAGAGGGTTGAATTTGCTTTGCTATCACTGTGTTCTATTTATTTACCCCTACTAACATAAAAATATCTCCAAATCTATTAGACATTGAATGAAGTACATCGGTTTCTGTAATTGGATTAAGGAGAATGTTATAATAAATAGCTTCATTCTTGGTTAATTATCATGGCAAACAGCTTTGATGTTTAGAAATTCTTTCAGCAATATGTGTGTGTGTGTGTGTTGTGCACACACACATGAAAGCCATTTAGATTACTGTGGAAGTTAATACGAAATCACAAATTGAATTTTGGACAAATGTATCAGCTTTAGGAAAAAGAAAATGTACCCATCGCAAATGAACTCCTCATACATGTTTAACTTTTTCTTATCTTTTGGAATCATTAGGAACATTGGAGAGAACTTAAAATATTAAACTGCCTGAATACAATCTTATTTTTCTAGTCCCTTTAGCCACGATCTCTGGAGACATTTTTAGCTCATGGGCACAAGTGGGTTAAAATTTGTTGGCTTTCTTGTTAAGGGAAAACAAATGAGTGTTTCTGCATCTAGTGGACTAAATGCCAATTTTACTAAAAGGAAAAGAACAAAGAGAAAATGAGATGTGAGAGAAGACCACATCATAGACCCATGACTAAAACATCAGAGAAAGAACACTGGCTGTTGACAGTGGGAGAAGGAAAACCATGAGGAAGAAGAGCACTAGATGGAGGCATCGTCGTCAGGCAATTTTGAGGTTAATAAATGAAGTGATAAAGGACCAACCTAGGACTTGTGGATAACGAGGTCCAATACTTTTTAATAGCTCAGTAAATAGTAGCTACTAGTCTGTGCATTCTACTGCAATGAAATTTCTCACATGAAAAAAAAATGGGCAGAAAGGATGTGAAGTCAACCTCTATATAACACTGTTAATCTCACTCATGAGAAAGGCCACATCACCTTGCGAAGGTGTAACAGTGTTACACCGAGGATTTTCAGCTTGAATGGTGGACTGGGCACCACCATCCAAATGGCGGCCAAAGCTTTCATTCACAGTAGTGCTAGCTGGTAGTGGCAAATGTCCTAAGATCCATTGGTAATTCTCCCTGTCTGACGCAAAGGCTGACTTACTTTTAGTGGAGAATAGAAAGGGGTGGGCTGTTGGCTGCAGTGTTAGCAAGCAGGTTAGAGACAGCACCTCTTTTCTTGGCAGCTATGTTCTTCCCTCTTTGTATTACTCACTCTAGACAAAGCTAATGTCACTCCACGAGAATTTTAGCAGAGGAAGACACGGCTGCTTTCATCCTGAGCCCCAAAACAGCCTTGGTTCATCACCATGTGAGTAATCCTTGTGGAAAGTGGAACCTCAGCCCCATTGCTCACAGATGGAGCCAGGCTTTAGGGCACTTGCATTAGAGGTTGTTAGCCAGAAGCACCCAGTTATTCGTGAGCTGATTTGCCAAATGTGCAAATAACTTATCATGCATGAGTAAATAATTAACATATATTACTATTGTTATTTTTTGGCTTAAAAAATTTGTTCTTATTGTGCAATGTGCTGTACTGATTTGTGAGATAATGATGAATTATTCATCCAAACATGCTTAGTATTAAGATTTCATGATCCCTGGAACATTGAAATGATACTGTTCCTGAAAGCATTTGCTGTTTAGAAATCTGGGGACAACAGATAATAAAAAGATATACAAGCTTATGAAACCCTGCTTTGCTCCTTATGATTAGCAGAATTAATTCCCTTTCAGGAGACAGAAAGTAGAGAAATATGAAAGTCCATGCTTTCAAAGTGAGGAATAAGACATCTGTGTGTTTATTCACCTTGTTAAGTCCTATACAAATTCCATCCATAATACTAATCCTATGTGGCTTTGATGGAGAAAGAAAGGCAGAAAAGGGAATTTTTTAAAATCTTTATTTTTTTGTAAGCAGAAAAGGAGAGAGAGAGGAGAGACAGACAGAGAATGGGCATGGCAGGGCCTACAGATGCTGCAAATGAACTCAAGATGCATGTGCCACTTTGTACATCCAGCTTTACATGGGTGCTGGGGAATTGAGCTCAGGTTGTTAGGCTTTGTAGTCAAGCACCTTAACTGCTGATCCATATCTCCAGCCCAAAAGAGATTTTTTTTACAAAAAGAAATTATAAAATGTTTTGAGGTGGACAAAATGTGTACAGAAAATACAATCCAAGTTCCCACAGAAATTCCTTCCACATTATTTCTGGCATATCATAATATGGCTTCTTCCATAATTCCATGGATGAAGAAACAATTATTTGCAGAGCATTCTAACATTTAGTAACCATGATTGTTAAGAGTCTTACTGGGTCTTTTTCTCTTATGGATATACTCATGCAATCTGTATCAAAACAGATCCTAGCCTGTAGATTGTTCAAAGGTGGCAAAATGAAAATTTCATGTTTATTTATTTTTATTTTAGTAGATGGGTCTAGTACATGTGGTATGCATGTGTGGTGTGTGTAGGTATACTCTATGCACATGTGGGTACAGATGCACGTACCCACAAGCACATGTGAGGAGGCCACGGGACAATGTTGAATGTCTACCTCTATCACTCTCCCAGATTGTTTTCTTGACACTGACTTCCACTGAACCTGGAGCTGGGTTTCTCTCAGGTTGACTGGCTGGTCTATGTGCCCTAGCAATTATCCTGTCTCCTGTTCATACCTATAACCTTGCCAGGCCTGGGGTTTCAGGCATGCATGGCCACACCTAGAAGTTTTTACATGGGTACTGGGAATCTAATCCATAATGTCTCAGACCCTCTTGAATACTATGTTTACGCAGCAGGTACTCTTACCCATTAAGCCATTTCCCCAGTCCTTTTAATTTTAGCACAGGTGTGTGAAAAAAGGCACTAGGAAGTATTTGATACACACATGCCTAAGAAGGGAAGCAGAAATAAAAGTTGTAAATGAGTGCATACTTTTTAATATGAAGTGGGCAACTGTGGTGGTTTGAAACAAATGTCTCCCATAAACTGATACGCGTTGAACGCTTGGTCCCCAGCTGGTGGCAATTTGGGAGACGTAAGCCTTGCAGGAGGAGGTGTGTTGGGAGCAGACTCAGAGGTATCACAGTCAGTTTCCCTTGCCAGAACTTGAATTATTGTCTTACTGCTGTTTTCCACCTACTGTGACAAGAAGGTGCTGCCCATCCTCTGCCCGTGCCGTGCTTTCCCTGCTATAACAAAGCAACCCCTCATGACTACAAGCCAAAGTAAGCCCTTCCTTCACATCAGATATTTTTATCCAGCATTTTGTCCCAGAAACAAGAAAGCAATTACAAGAGAAACTAAGGGATGGCTATCAAAATTCATGGGTTTAGACCACTGTCTTATCTCAAGCCAAATCTCACATAACTATTCAATATTAAACTCTTAAAATACTGTGTGCCTTTCATGTAATTTTCTCTGAACTTCTAATACTATAGATTAAATTCATAACAAGAAACAATAGTAATATAATCCAGTGGGAGAATAACTTCTCAAATCCATAACCAACTCTATTTCAGACTCTTAAAACTGATCATGAACATCTGATATGCTTCACCACTATAATTACAATAAGATTATTGCATGACTCCCCTAGTCACATCATCAATAAATACCTTGAGACAACTCATATAAAGGTAGTATGAAATGTTTGGTGGTATGACTGGCCAGAGAGAAATACATCATATTATTTCATTTGCATATGATCTGGTCTAAAGAAAGGAAGGCAACCACTATCATGGCAAGCTTGATTAGCTCACAAAGAACAAAGTCAGCACTAATTTTAGTAAAACCTAATTTTAATCAAGCAGCATCATTTTCATTCATCGTCTCTTCGTTCTAATCACAGTCGTCAGTTGAATGTTGAACAAAGATGATTGCTAATTTTGAAGGTTAATATAAGAAGTTATCACACTACATTTATGCCCATTGCTATAAAAGCACCACATGTCATCGTAATGATTAAATATTATTCCTAGGCCTGTAGTTGGTGTCTGTGCTGATATATCCACACATATACATAATAACAAGGAAGTATATGAAATCAGGTCCTGATGACAAAAAAAGTGTATTAAAACAGGAGTCTGTAAAAGAAATATGTCAATGAATAACAACCAATAATCAAAAGTACAGGGCTAGAGGGATGGCTTAACAGTTAAGGCGTTTGCCTGCAAAGCCAAAGGACCCAGGTTAGATTCCACAGGACCCCCATTAGCTAGGAGTTTGTTTGCAGTGGCTGGAGGCCCTGGCGCACCCATTCATTCTCTCTCTCTCTCTTTCTCTCTCCCTCTTTTTCTGTCAAATAAAATTGTAAAAAGTACAAATAGTTGTCTCATATCCTAACAGTTAAAGGCACTATTTCTAATTCACAAACTGCCTCAATATGGCCACCACTTTATTCCTAGATTCATTAATAATAATGTATTTAAAATGATCATCCTTTTGACCCATGAAAAAATCTGCTCAATGCATTAAATTTTAAAATCTTTTTCTTGAATGCTATATCAAAAATATTTTCTAATGTATTATATTGGATTGTGACTGAATGTAAAATAATGTTAAAGATACCTTACATACATACCACTGTAGTTATTTTCTTTATTTTCAGTCCAAAAACCAATAATAGTTACTCAACCAAAACATGAACACACAGAGAGAAATGCTTATGCACTTAGACTTAATCATGGGCCATTTTATAAAACTTCTTTCTCAACATGACTTTGATTTAACATGGTGAGTAGCTACTTATGTCAGACCCTTTCTGCCTTACTCCTCCTGCATAACTTCTACTTGAACATCATTTGTAGACTGCGATCTCTTTTATAAGTAAGCAATCCTAGTACATAAAAGTTTTCAGGACTGGAGAGATGGCTTAATGATTAAGGCACTTGCCTGCAAAGCCAAAAGACCTTGGTTGGATTTCCCCAGAACCCACATAAGCCAGATGCACCAGGGGGCACATGCATCTGGAGTTTATTTGCAGTGGCTGGAAGTCCTGGCAAACTCATTCTCCCTCTCTCTCTCTCTCTCTCTCTCTTTCTCTCTCTCTCTCTCTCTCTCTCTCTCTCTGTGTCCCT
Source organism: Dipus sagitta (assembly GCA_036346955.1). Lineage (NCBI taxonomy): Eukaryota > Metazoa > Chordata > Mammalia > Rodentia > Dipodidae > Dipus > Dipus sagitta. The sequence goes on along the minus strand of CM070783.1, from coordinate 6,849,636 downwards.
CTCTCAAATAAATAAATAAAAATATTTTTAAAAACTTTTTAACCATGTAAGTTACAATCTTGGACTCAGAACCATGGCCCAATGTTTGACACGTAATGATGTTCCTGTAGGCATTGGTTGACTAACTTGGTAAATTATATCAGTAATTCTCCTCTTTTGACTCTTACATTATGATACAGATTTCATAAATAGTTTCTTTTTATTTCTAAAACATTGTCTCTACTGCTAAATAATACTGCTAGTCACATCTCAGTTATTTTCACTCTTCAAGAAGGCTGTCTTATTCATTAACTCAATGACAGTATTTCAAGTAGAACCCAGGCATAGGATGCAACAGACAGCTTCAGGTTTGCTGAGATGAACTTCCATACCAGGCACAGTTATGGAGGAATGGATATTTATTGAAGCTTACAGATCCAGGGGAAGTTCCATAATGGCAGAAGAAGCTGGCCTGCTCTCATAGGACCAAACACAGACAGAGTAGCACAAGCCTAAAAGCCAAAACCCACACAGCACAGCACACTTCAGAAACTCCAGCGAGGCACACTTTGCATATCTACAGATTGAAATCTCAAAACCACCATCACACCTTAAGATTCGCCCTGTGACACAGCCTCCAGCCAGGTGGCTGCAGATGCAAACTACAAAGCAATAAAACATTGAATATATTGTGGGCATCTATTCAAACTACCACATAGGACAATGCATACAACATCTTTCCTATGATAGAATACATGACCAATGCATGGTTTCAGCCTTGCTTGTCCTCCTTTTCTTCATAAAATGCATTGTTTTGTTATGCACATAAGAGTTAACAATTAAAAATAATGATGATCAAATTTTGTAATGGTTTGACTTGAAATAAGCTTTTCCAAGTTATGCCCTGGGATCAGAACTAATTTTCCATAATCTCCTAAATCTGCAATAATATACTGTGACAAGTATTTGATTTTGTGGTACCACAAGATCTTAATTCAAAGACAAATACAAACCTTTTCAAAAAAGTATTCAACATGAACAGACAAAATGGTCAAGATTTCCACTTAAATTAACCCTCCCTGAAACCACCATTACTTCTGCAACTGGATTTCCGCCTAGCAGTTCAGCACTTACTGAGTTAAACAGACTTGTTGAGCCTGATCAGAGAAAGCAAAGGGATTTCATACCAAGATAACCACTGTGATTGTAAGGTTCAGGAGTGACCAAGGACCACGGAGACCACTCGGAGGCAAAGATGGAAGTTTTTATTCAGGGAAAAACACGAGCTGCCAGGATTGACTCTCAAGAGCAGAGCAGTCAGCTTGGGGTTACAGATACAGGGCTTTATAGGCTCTTCAGTTGGGGGAAGGTGAGGAAGGGAAGGAATTTCTTTGCTGGGGCAGTAAATCTCTGTTCTTTACATTAGCCATAGGGTGAGACAGGAAGTGACCCAGTAAGAGATAAGGGGGCAGTAAATCTAGACCTGGAGCCTTGTTATGCAGGGGAGGGATAATGGCTGAACAATTTCTTGAGGAATGTGGATGACTCCTCTGTTGCCCTCCTGCTGTAGCTCCATTTTGTCCTGACCTAACAGTGATCACTGAAATCAAGCTGAGGTGCCCATGCTTCTTACAACTCTTTATTCTACTTTTGATGACTATAATTTAGCCCCAGATTTCTCTCCTTTGCATCTGTTCTTTCATGTGCTCTGTATCAACATGGTCCAGAGAAGTTTTCCTCAGATCCTCTCTCTACCAAACCACTCCCTTCTCAGCAGTAAACCATACTTTGAAAAACAAAGTCTTTATTAAATCTAGTTTAGACCTCGGTCTTCACCCACAAGAACGATAGGAATAGTGCCTGTTTCTGTGTTTCAAATTCCAAATCATAAAAGCTTCTACATTACAAAAGTAGACACAATTGCTCTATAATATTACAGATTTTACTCCATATTGATAATAAGTATTATTTCCATTACAAATGTGTGTACATTTCAGGAAAATCATTGAACCTAATCTAAAATTTGTTCCAACCTTTTGTGCCTTCCATCATATGTGCTAAGGATTCAGAATTTTTTCCAATGAAGTTTAAGTCATAGTTTAATTTTTTACTCTTATTTCTCAAAGCAAGTTGTAAGGAACTGTTAGTGAAAAGGTCCAGTGGTGGGACAAACTTGGCTAAGGAAAATACCCAGGATTTTTGGTCTGCTTCCTCCTACATCATATCCTGGCATTTATTCATGGGAAAGCAGAGTGTTAAAGTGCTTGTGTTCCATTTTTATCTACTTATTGCCATTTTTAGGTATTTATTATATGTAAGAAGAAAGACCCTTAGGAATAGAATCTTCTTGGTGTTCTGTGGACTCTGAAATTTTAGGACTAAGCTTCTTTTAATTACTGCTCACAAACCACAGTGAACAATACAAACAGAACCATATTAAAATTTTGACCTCAAATTACTATAATGAATAGTAGTAACAAGATGTATCACTGCATATCAAACACTCCAAATACGACTCATTGCAGCGTCTTTGTTGTGTCGCACTTCTCAGGGTCAGGAACTTGGAAGCAGCCCAGCTCGGAGGCTAAAGAATTTTTAGTTTCTTCTGACTTCACTTTCTCCATCATTTCTACCTTTTCAATCACAGAAATATTTCACATAACCTTATTTGGCTTATTGAGTGCCTATTAAACTGAAGAATACTCTGCAAATCTCTGTTAACTTCCCAGACACATGAAGAACTCTGTGTCATCATGAGTCATAGGGATACGTACAGGATTGTTCTAAATGCTTCTATTTAACAGCACCCTCATAAACCACTATAGAGTTCTTTGAAGTATTTTCTCTTCTCTCCAATGCTTTCTAGTTGATGTAACATCATTTCAGAAATGAGGATACAAAAGAAAGAAAGTTAAATGAATAAAAAATAAAGAAAAATGAATAAAAATAAGAAGGTTTGGAAATCATTAAGGAAATGCTTGCTATACTCATTGAATTTTAAGTTATTACATACTAAAGAGACAAATCTACATGGAGAAAATATACATGCCAATATATTTTCCATGACATATAAGGCGATGAGAAACTTCAAGACACTTCTGAGAATATTGTTTTAAGAAATCTTTAACAGGATTGGGGAGATGACCCGGTGAATAGAGCTTTTGCCATGGAGCAGGCGCAGGAACAGGAGTTCAGACCCCTAGCACCCACATCAATGCCAGGAGTATGCACGAGAGGTGGAGGCAGGGTATCGCCGGGGCAAGATGGCTAGCGAGACTAACTGAACTGGCAAGCTTTGGTCTTAAGTGAGAGATCCTGACTCAGCAAAAATAAAGAATGAATAAATAAATAAAGAATAAAGACCGATCAAGGAAGACGGCCAATGTCCACCTCTGGCCTCTCGATGTACACACATTCACAGGTACCACCACACAAGTGCCCCCATGCATGCATACCCACAACACACATACACACAAAATGTCACAAATAACTCATTTGATACTTTACATTATGTATCTCATTACCTTAAAAATCTATAGTGGAATAAAATATCGTGAAACTTATTTAAAATTAAGATGTTTAGAGAAATATGATAGATTCTATTTGCCTCAGTATAGAAAGCTTATGGAAAAAATGTTTGCCAATCAGTATAAAAGATTGATTATTGTGGAATAAAAGGAAGAACTGAATATTTAAAGGATTATTGATATTTTATTTTTAATAAAACATTTATATTTTTCTGTGTGAAATGTGTCAGTCAAGTCTTTGTTTACTATGCAATCACTACAAACATCAGATTACCAAACACACAACCTCTGGCTAGGTTCCCATAAACACTCTATCACACTATCAACCACTCAATATACAACCTTCTTCCTGTGTATTTTTATGAAAATACATCTATGTTAATATATTGTTAATTCATTATAACCTGCTTCCTTTGTGTTCTGTTAAAACATATCTAACATATGCTAGTATATTGTTGTGGTAGTTTGAATGGACGTCCCCCAAAATATTTAGGAATGTATTAAAGCTTGTAATTTAGATCTCCAGCCCGTTGGCTGGAGGACGCATCACTGTAGGCAGAGGCCGGCATCTAGGCCTAAGGTGAGTTTGGGTAATTCCAGTGTGAAGATGGATAGAGTGCTGCAGCTCTGCCATGCTTGGGTTCCTGGAGTGGCTTGCTGGTGTGGTGATGGTTGCTTTTGGTCCTTTTCTCTCTGTGTGGACCTGTGAGGGAAGGGGGACAGCTTCTTCTGCCATTATGGAATGTCCCCTGTATCCACAAGCTTCAATAAATCCCTTCCTCAGGTCAGAGAGATGGCTTAGCAGTTAAGTTGCTTGCCTGCAAAACCAAAGGACCCAGGTTCAATTCCCCAGTGCCCACATAAGCCAGATACACAAGGTGGCACATGCGTCTGGAGTCCATTTGCAGTGGCTAGAGGCCCTGGCATGCCCACTTTCTCTCTCTCATTCTCTCTCTCTCTCTCTCTCTCTCTCTCTCTCTCTCTCCTGGTTTTTCTCTCGAATAAACAAAGAAATAAAATAAATTAAAAATAAATAAATCTCTTCCTCCCATAACTTGTGCCTGGTTTGGAAGTTCATCCCAGTGACCTGAGCCTGACTATTACAATTGTTAATTCCTTAACTTTTAATTCACAACCAATAACACTATGTACAGATCATATATAACAATTTTATCTAGGACACATCACAATTATCTTTTGCTTGGGAATTCTAGAGAGGACTTCACTGCTACACTTGAGGGACATTGTTAAATATAGAAATAAAAGCACAGAAATTAGAAAAGCATAGCACTAAATGGACTATAAAAAATACACTTATCTACCACATGAGAGCTACAGTAAGAGACAGAGTGTTATTTTGGTTTGACCTCAGCTGTGAATGCATACATAAGCAACTCATTTTTTTTTTTTTGCCACTCTATGCAGGCCCGCAAATGACCATAGAAGTGCCAAGAGTATTGATTTTGAGGTCAGAAATAAATTTTAGCAAGTAGTAGACTTTCAAATACAGAATCTGAGAATAATGAGGATTGATTATATGGAGTTGAAGTGATGGAAACACCTTATTTAGAATACACTTCCTATCATAGCTGTGGAATTTAAAGACCATAATTTCTCACTGACCCCTAACAACTGCAAATTCAATACACTCCTGGCAAGGCAGTGTCCATCTGGGCCACTCCTCTTTTTCACTATTCATTTCCGTTGCTGTCAACTACACACCTGAGCTTTCAGCAATCAGGAACTCTGGGCTGCCTTCTAACCACCCATTTGGCTCTTCAAGTTTCAAAATCCAAAGACCTCTTTCAAGAAAATTTCCGCAGGGCATGGTGGTGCATGCCTTTAATCCCAGCACTTGGGAGGCAGAGGTAGGAGGATCACTGAGAGTTCGAGGCCACCCTGAGACTATATATTGAGTTCCAGGTCAGCCTGGTCTATCATGAGACCCTACTTCGAAAAAAAAAAAAAGAAAGAAAGAAAGAAAATTGCAACTTTTATCATCTTGAAATTTTTCATTGAGCTCACCATCCCTTTCCTATTCATTTTCATGTTGTTTGTTTTATTTTCAAGTCTATTCTTTAATCATATGTATCTCACAACATGATTTCATTTCCTTATCAGTCCAAATGCTTTACAAAATATGGCTATTTCATCAAGCATCCAGTAAAATTTATACTTGCAATTGACACCAACAACTTCTTTCATGCTCAAAATCTAATCTAATCTAATTGAGCTAATGGCTTTGCCATAGATGTCAGTTAAACACGAGGCGCTCACTGCCACTGTTTATCCTTTGACCACTCCATGCTTCATGCTGTCCCTTCTCTGTTAATAATAGTTTCTGCTATTCTGCTGCTATATGCATTTCTAAAGGCATTTAAACAGTCTAGCCATAATCCACAATAAAAACTTTTTATATCATGACTAATGTGCAAATGTGTATATCTACACACAAACATAAAAATATCTGAAATTCAAAAATTAGAAAACGGATATTCCCTTTGTTAATAGTGAAACACTGGTATAATTTTTACATCCTGTTCAATGATCTCTTCTTTAGGTAACATGGCTCAGAAAGTCTTTGTTGGGGCTGGGCATACAGCTCAACAGTAGAGCACTTGCCTAGCATAAAAGGCCCTGGGTTTGATTGCTAGCACCAAAAAGAAGCGTGCTTCTTTCTGCTCTTAAGCCATCCTTTCAAACCTCAGGACAGTGCTTTTGCTCAGGCTAGAAGGAAGCTTAAATGTTGTCAAAATGCAATATAAACAATTATGAACTCTAAGCATGTTGCATTTGATAGTGTTAAAAGGGAGGACTTCATTAAGTAACATATATTCTTCAAAGGACTAAACTACAGCCTCCACCTCTAATATTTCTATGTTGCAATGCCAAAAAATATGTTGAAAAACTAAACAATTAATTCATCTGACATATTTTTAGAGACATTCAAGAAACTGAAAGCCATTGATTAGCAGTAGGTAAGGAGTGATTATTCCAATTTCAAAATTAAAATCAACTGAACAAAAATAGTTTAATAATCCTGAAATGCAATTCAGAGATTTCTATTATAAGATCTAAGTAGAAATTTAGACAGAATCAACTTACCTCAAAATGACATAAGTTCTACATATTCCTAGTATTTTCTAATTATTTTAGCATGGTGTTTGTAATGTTTTCTAGAAAGTGATTTTCACTCACTGAATACTCTAAGGTTTAACTGACAGCAAATTCAGAAAACCCAGATACTTGGGATCCCATATTTCTCTATTCCAGTGATAATTACAGACTATAATAGAAAAGGAGAACTTACAGAAAAAGCAAGATACATCCAGTAGATAGTTGAATCAACAGTTGGTTGGACTTGACTATACTAATTTTTCTAGATTCTGTATGCTGAATATTGTCCAAATTCTATTTACATGTCTTTATAATGAAAGAAGTTCATAAGAAGATGCCCATTACTGTCCTTACATTTTACCAAGAATATAAAGTTACACTTATTTAGGTTTTCAATCCTTCCTTAGAGGGTTGATAAAAGTTAAATATTATCTAAAAATTAACAGGTTAAAAAATTATTTAGCCTGCCAGGCTTGGTGGCATACACCTGTAATCCCAGCACTTGGGAGGCAGAAGTAATAGGATTACTGTGAGTTCGAGGCCACCCTGAGACTCCATGGTGAATCCCAGGTCAGCCTGGGCTAGAGTGAAATTCATTTTTCTACTGATGTCTATACTTTAATTCAGCTATGCTAAATAAAACTATTTCTAAAATATCTTATGTATTCCTACACTTTCTTAAGAAAGTATAGGATATCTTTTTCTATGACAGGCTAATTTAGAGGCCTTAATAAGCAAACTTTCTATATTCCATTTCTCTAGAATTAAGGTCTCAGAGCTCATGACTTTCCTTGGGTTTGTAATCCATGTGATGGTTGTGGGTTTTCCATGTACATATTTGCTGATGATAGGAAAATTTCTGCTCGGCCTCTTCATGGCTTGTGTCTCAGTTTTTATTGAGTCCTTCTTCAGCATATATGACTAACATGTTCTGTCAGTCTTCATAATTTTAGTTGCATTTCAAGACAGCAAATAAGCTCTGAGTGAGGAATGATCCGACCGGGTCATAATCTCAGCACATTATCTTTGTTGCAATTACTTGGAAAGACCTACTTTGACTGGAAAAAGGTCCAATTTTTTGCCTGGATGACAGATATTTGAGCTGTGATTGCAGTTGTAAGAAACATTTTCTCACAACTTTTCTGTGGTCTTAGTTTTCATTATTGAACACTGTGTATTTGATAACATTGTTTTATAACTTCAGCGTGTCCAAAAAGATGCATCCCAGAGATCTTACTTGTGTAGTTAGACATGACTGTAGGTAGGCGGTTCTTGACATCTTAGATTTTCCTGCTGGTTTACACAGTGTTCAGATTGCTTTGTCAGAAAGCAGAACATTATGAGCAATTTGACCCATTTTGAGCATGAGTAAGTATTTTGACAAAATTTGAAAACATCTTATACTTAAAGATTTTGATTTTCCAAGTGCTCTCCAACATTTCCAGTAATAAAAACCATGACATCTTATGTGAGCATTGATGTGAACATACACTCTCAAGTGCATGAATCATGTGGCATTTTTAATGTGTGTATATACATGCTATCTGCTTCCTTGCAGTTTTGATCTCCTTAGCAATTTCACGGGCCTGAATGCTAGCTTCACACAGACATGCCTCAGGGATGCTGTGCATTCAGCTAGAGACCACCACAATAAATCGAACATCTCAAATGCACGATTCAGTCATGGTGGGGGGGGGCTTCCCAGTACATGTAAAAGCTACGCTGAGTCTCAGATGTGTGCAATCCATAGCATGTGAGCCACATGCAGCCCAGGATAGCTCTGGATGCAGTCTAACACAAAATTGTACATTTAATGACATGCTATGACTGTTTATGATATTTGTATAATTTAGTCTCATGGCTCTTGAGCAGGAAACTTTGTAAATCACAACTTCTTGTTGTAATTTGAAGATGGGTATGCCTGTTAGCCTATCCAGCATGAAGTAACAGTATTTCTAACATAACAAAGCATATGTCTTAACTAGAAAATATTGAATTGATAAGAAATGCTCATAAGCATCTGAGTCTTCTTGGAATCATAATCTTACCAAGGTGGCTGCTTTCCTTAAACCTCATGAACCATCTTGCGATAGCTCCAGGCCTTCCCTCTACAGTTCCCTTGCCTCTCCAAGTCTTCACAGACTCAAACACTGTTAAGATGATGCTCTGTGTTAGCCTGTAGCCTAAGCAAATGTAGAGGGTACTTTAATCTTCCATTTGGTTTCCTAATATTTCTTCCTTGCCACTTACCATATATGTGTCCACTGGAGGTCTGCTTTTAATTTCCTTTATGCAAGTTTCCTTTTTATTCACTTCCTGGCCAACTGTCTGGCCCAAGAGGCTTAGCTTTCAGCTTATCTTGTCTTTAAATATGTCTTCCTCACTTACTCATTTCTAGCTTCTGATTTTATTTAAAGAAGAAACATTTGACCCTTCCTTTGTCTTGAATAATTAGAGGCCACTGTAGGGTTATTGTTTGCCTAACTTCCATATCATTGCAGTTCAAGGAGAGGACAAAAGATGAGGCAGTGGTCGGTAGGTAGAGGATTCCAAGCGTATACTACATTTGCCAGTTACGTTGGCTAAAACATGGACACTGTCAGTGGTTCCCTAAGACAAATGCAACAGTACTATCAAAAATCACTCACCAACTGCCGTTACCTGCACAAGACTTGCATAATATTGGGCTCATCAACATGTCATTATGGTTGATGCAGGAGAGAAAAAAAAAAAAAAAGAAAAGGTATCAAATTATAAGAGGGGCTACCTGGGAATAAGAAAGGATTCATTGGAAATGGGATGTCAGAAGGCGAACAAAAGAAGGCAATGGAAGGGGATTATAATAAAAATACATTACTTACATGTATGACAATTAAGGTCAAACAATACAGATAATCATAATGAAAATGCATGAAATATTGTGCAAATTACCAAACTGCTAAGCACAGATGCAAAGTGCCAGCGGCCCTGCAGGAGGCAGGGTGGTCTCAGATCTTCAACTGCTTAAAGAAAAGGCAATAGCCGAAAAACTCAAAACAAACAAACAAAAAAAAAAAAACAATAAAGCAAGTTAGGCCTGCACTGATGAGAATCTTCCTGGTAGCAAGACAGCATTCTTAATTAAAAACTCTCACTATCTTATAGAAAGCATTGCCTTCCTCTGTCGCATCGATAAGCACAGACTCAAATACAGCAAGAGAGCCATTTCGCTGTGTAGTTACAGCTATTCCCTAATTCAGTGAATGCTCATTGAACACTTCCTGGGTACTAAGCCCTGAAAGACACAGTGGACCCGCAGCAGAGGAAAGGTAGGTTTGCTCATCTTAAGGGCTGTGTGACAATGAAGGACATGTACGTAACCCAGCTGTGTGACTCGCATGTTGCCTTATCCTCGTCTTGTTAACAAGATTCCTCAACCTCATCTTCAGTTCACAGAAGCTAGAATTTTTTTTTTTTCTGTTTTCATATCTGCAGTAAACGATTCACTGGGGGTGATCATTCAGTGCTAATTACTGGGAGTAGCTTTCCTGTGTCTAATTTGGTTTTGTTTTGGAAATGTGTCACCTGATTTTCTGCAACAGATAATGGCTCCCGGATGAGTTTTCAGAAGAACCAGTGCTCATGGGGACTTGCTGCTCTTCCACCTTCCTCCTGGGCCGCACGCATCGCTTCACCTCGGCGTCCAGGTGGTCTGTGTTGGGTTTCCCCACCGCTGTCCTGCTCGTCTTAAATAAGAGTTGTCTCTTCTTCCTCTACCTGCCCCTTGATTAGTCAGAAAATACATGGTCCTCAGCCGTATGGAATTTAGGCTCCACCAAAATCCTTATTAAAAAATGGAAGAACCACGCTTGGTGGCACACGTCTTTAATCCCAGCACTTGGTAGGCAGAGGTAGGAGAATCACGATGAGTTCAAGGTCAGCCTAAGACTATAAAGTGAGTTCCAGGTCAGCCTGGGCTAGAAGAAGATCTTTTCCTTTCTTTTGTCTTACATTTTTTTGTATTTTTATGTGTTTGTAAAAAAGTTTTCACTTTCATATTTGAGCTAGTGATCACCCATACCTTTGACTAATGATATTTGGCCACAATTCAAATTTTCTTCACAGTGTGATCTGTGTTTGACGTTTTGTCTAGAGGCCATTGAGATTTTCTTTGCTATTTATCTTACACTGGAATTATCAGTAAGCAGAGCCTAAGGCATGGATTCATAGACAGCTTTATGAAGAAATGAAGACCCAAAGTAGCAGGAAATAAGGTTAAAAGGAACAAAATAGGGCCAGGAAGACATATTATATGGATGTTTTGTCAAACTGCTTGTGGCTAAATGTGTCCATGATCTCAACAGCTTATCTTCTGAGTAACCACGAAGCATCATCTTAGGACATCCATGCAGAGTGGGGAAGGAAATATTTTTAGTGACCATCTCTCCGCTCATATTTCAGGGAAACATAATTAGACTCTTTCCCCTTTAAAGGGAAGGGCAAAGTCACATTGCTCAAGAGCAATGAGATATTGCTTCAGCCACATCTAAAAATACAAGCCCCCACATCACCCATAATACTCAGAAAGCATAAAAGCCACTAATAAACACTGTCACACTCTTAAAGATCAAGAAGTTGCAGTGATTTGCTTACAGCTATGCAAAGGTCAGAATCAGTGATGATCGACACTTGACCTATACTGTGAATGAACCATTGTCCAATGTATCAAATTGGAGCAAGTTTTTTCTGTTCCATTAAAAATGTTGTTGGATAAAAGATGGTCATTTAATGACCAATATTTTTGACCTAGTAATACAGTTTTATGAGTCCCTTCTGTAACTCTGCTATTAATTTGTGACTGTGCAAGTCGCTTACCAGGTGAGTTTAGTAAAAGGTCAAAATAAAGCCCGTTCCAAAATGTGCTCTGAGAGTAAAGGTTCCATCACTGAGCCTGCTAAATGCCGGCCTTCATGGTGCTTACAGTGGGAGTGAAGACAGTGATTCTTGTTGTAGGAAGGCCTGCTTTAATTATTAAAAATAGATTCTGGGTGGGGCTGGAGAGACGGCTTAATGGTTAAGGTGCTTGCCTATGAAGCCTAAGAACCCAAGTTCAGCTCCCCAGAACCCATGTAAGCCAGACGCACAGAGTGATACATGCACAGAATATGGCACACACATCTGGAGCTAAACTGTAGTGGCTAAGGCCCTGGTGCACCAATTCTCTCTCTTTCTCTCTCGATCTCTCTCTCTCTCTCTCTCTCTCTCACACACACACACACACACACACACACAAATTTGAAAAAAAAGAACTTTGTACTTCTTAAAGTTTCCTTTTATGTTATCTAAGGTTCTGACAAATTCAAAAGCAGCATCAATGATCTTTTTTCATTAAATATAGTTGAAAAAATAAGACAAATTAGTGACCAATATATTTGAATTGGTAACATGGTTTTACATGGATGTCCATTGCCTCTTACTTTTCATTTGTTGATATGTGTTATTATTTATTATCTGATTTTAGAAGATTTCCCTCAAAAAAAGCAAAATAGAAGATATTCTAAATATATAAAATACAAAAGATAAACCCTAAAATTGCAGGATATAAACCAGTTCATATCAGTACTATCTTAATCTCACTGAATAAACTGAGAAATCTGGAGGGAAAATTCCAACTTTTTTTATTTTTTTTAAATCTCAAGGTTTCTTGATTAATAAAGCAAACATCACATTCATTATACTAGAAGATGATGTAGCACTTTTAATTATATTTTGAGAACTTATTTCTCATCCCAGGGTCATCTGAGGTTGATTAAGTAAATAATTGAATAGCTGATCATAAATGACATCAAGCATGATAGATTATAATGTGATTTTAAATTACTTAATAAACAATAGCATTATCTGTTTACCTAACATAATTTAAATTTTCAAAAAATCATTGAAATCTAGAAAAACAGGAAGATAAAGTATCATGGAAATATCTATTATAACAAGGAAAAGGAGGATGTAAGATACTGAGGAGAACTAGAGAAGAGAAGGCTCAACCAAGCCCTGGACCGGGGACCTGGGGTATAGAAATGATTTCTTCCTTTTGAGTTGACCAAGGCTTTTGCTTTGATTTTTCTTTCAAAGACTTGAATAATGTCTTTTGTTCGAACATCTACAACAAGGATTGAAAAATTGATTGTCATGAACACATTTACTACCATAATGCCTTAATCTACACAAGGATCAATGTGCTAGTCACCATATAAAAGAAAATATTAATATAAGCCTCGCATTCTTCTTTTCTCTGAGTTATTTGTTTCTGAAATATGTTTTCCCTGCTGAACTTATTTGAATTTGCCCTTTGCACAAAATGGCATAGAAAGCTATCTTTCCCCTAAGTTCTAAGGCATATCACTCAAAGACAGAACATATAATACCAGCTCCAAACATAATATTTTCCTTCTATTTTATGAGATGAACAGAAGGAAAAAATACAATATGAGCCATGAGGTTGGGCACAGTGGAGGACACACCTGCACAGCAAAACACACTGCTTGCCCCGGAAGCCTGCTTTCCTGTCACTTGTCCTGAAATCTCACACGTCCCCATAGATGTCAACATTTGACCTCAGGCCAAGAGGAACTTCACATGGAAACAATGATCACTTTTATTTACTACTTAAATTGTTGTTTTAAAAAGACATAAACAATGTGGTTGTGCTGTTTGGAAAACCAGAAATTAGCTAAGGTCAGATTGCTTCATGTAGTACTGATAAAAACAAAACTTTTTATTGCCTTTTAAATAATTCACAGTGAATTTCAAATTGTCAATATCTAATGCAAATGGGTCCACTTCTACTTTGCCTTCCACATGGTCCTCTGTGCAGACACAGAGACAATGGAATAAAAATCAACCCAGAAACAAAAAGAATAGTGCAAAATGCAACAAAATAATAAATAAAAAACTCAATTTTAAGCAACACTAAGAAACAGCATAAAATATGAAATGAGTTGATATTAAAACCAATGCATAATGGGCTGTGAAGATGGCTCAACAGTTTGCAAAGCCTTCCAGTCTGGGTCTGCTTGGGTTCAGTTCCCCAGTACACATGTAGAGCCGGATGCAGAGTTGACTTATGCATCTGGAGTTCCTTTGTAGCAGCACAGGCTCTGGCATGCCCATACGTATATTCATAATTCTCTCTCATTCTCTCTGCTTGCAAATATATAAATAAATAAAAGAATTTTAAAGAATGCAGAACCAAATAGATTTAGCATTTTATTTTCATTGTTTAATAAATCAAAGTTTTGTCTTAGAGAATCTATCACCAAATAAATGACTACAAGAAACATTCTCAAATTATTTTTAAAAATGACATGAGGGCTGGGCATGGTGGGGCACATCTTAAATCCTAGCATTTGGGAGGCTGAGAGAGAAGGCAAGAAAGATTAAAAATAAACGAACAAGCAAAATAAAACATAGAAGAAAAAAATATTGCAGAAATAAGTTCACACTCATCAATAACACTGTGCATAGATTTGAGATATATTTACCAATTGAAATAAGTTTTGACTTGTGTTTCCTATAACAGAACTATATTTCTCAGGAATGTTGAAAAGGATGTAAAAATATTAAATAAACACAGTCACCAATTTATGATGGCTTGACTTACAAATTTTCAAGTTTACAATGGTGCAAAAGTGATATGCTTTCTATGGAAATAATACTTTGAATTTTAATCTTTTCCTAGGATAATGGTAGGCCTTGCCATATACTCATGGGTAATGCTAGACACCAGAACTTCAGGTCAATCATGTCATGACACTCAGACTTTAAGATAAAAGTGAAGGACTGAAATATGAACTAACTTGAAACATATCAAGCTACTTTAGTTTTAAAAAGAAGAGTACTATGATAAAGAATAAATGAATTGTCTAACCAAAAAAAACTGTCTTTCACAGAACTAATTGATAGACAAGAATAACCAGGTAAAAAAGAAAAATGGAAAAATGTTAGGGGTGATGAAGTAAGAACATGAATACAGATTAAGGGAAATTAATTATAAGGAAAAACTCAAAGATGGCCTAGGGGACATCGAGGAAGAAGAGGCAGAGTGTAAGAGCCACAGGGTAGGAAGGTGTACTCTGTAGCATTGTCCCACCGACAGAGACTGGCTGGTGCCTTCATGACCCACAGTGATTACTGATAACCCCACAGAGGACAGCCCTCAGTAGAAGGGTGGTGGGGGAGAAGGGACATAATAGTATAACTCAATGGAAATATGACCAATTTGCAATATATTAACATATTAAAGTTCTCAATAAAAATTAAAAAATATTTTAAATCATTTTGAAAGTAGAGCATATGGGGCAGCTTTTAAAGAATATCCCAAGAACCTGAAAACATGACTAGACTATAAAATAAACTCGGAGGACTTTGCAAGCTATGTGCAGAAAGTATACTCAAAGCCGGGACTTTACACTGATTTTGTTGACCTGGTGTGTACTTTGGTCCTATTTACTTTTAAAAATGTGTGTACCCTATCAGTCAGCAGTTCTAATAGGGAAAGAAAAGGTGAGGTTATGAAAAGCTATTGTTTTCGTATACTGACTATAGTAGTAGAATTGTCAAGATTCTTATGGAGAATAATTTGATAATACCTTTGAAGAACCAAAGATTTATATAGCCATAAAATACAGTCTTGTAGCATGGTTCAAAAAACAATAGATTAATCTATTGAAAACTGTTGATCACATTATACAAAAACTGGAAATAGTAAATATCAACTAGAAGATGAATTCATCCTCACTTAAAAGTACAATACAGTTAGTCAATGAAACTCAGTGTGCTCTATAAATGAAAGGCTGTCTGCTTAAAATGTAAATTGCAGGAATTCTACTCCTAGACTGACCCACACAACTACTTAATAATCAGCAAAAGAAATAATTAGATAATTCCTCTTGCTTTTCCTATGTACATGATAAATTTTGTGTCAGAATTTCATTTTTGTGTGACTATTACAAACCTTGGAGCTATACTGAAGGCCAAACCATATGAGAAATATTACAAATGATGATAAATTCCCAGTTTTATTTATATGTTTTTCTAACACATTTATTCTGTATCTTATTGGGCTAAATGTCATAACTGACTGCCACACATAAAATTGTATTGTAACTTGATAACTAGTTCTAAGACAACAAATATTTTTGAGAGAAAATGGGATAGTTTTAAATAATATTCATGCATGAAAACACATAATATGCGATATACATTAAATTGTTAAAGAAATAAAGAAAAATTCAAATATAATGAAATTAAATGGGCATATGAACAGGTTATTAATGGATATAAAATTATGACATTTTAAGATGGAAATATGTCTTTATAGGTTATATGTTATTGTTTTATACAATGCAAGCAAAAACCAGAGTGAGAGAATAAAGAGAAAGAACAAGGGAGAAAATGTTCTTAGAAAGCCACCTAGACTCAGATGGACATAACATCTGACTAGGACCAAGGAGATCTGAGTGTTAGTTTCTGCTTCATATCTAGTAGGGGTTGAGCCTCGCTTCCTATGCAAATCCTTAATAACTTTCTCTCAGATATAGTTTAAATCTTACATGCCACTCAAGAGCTAAGTGTTCAAGACTTGGTTGCCAAGTGTGTGGCCCCATTTGGAAGTGGTAGAACTTTTAGAGGTGGGGCTAAGTTCATTCTCTCTCTCTCTCTCTCTCTCTCTCTCTCTCTCTCTCTCTCTCTCTCCCTCTCTCTCTTCATCTTGGCCACCATGAAGTAAACTTCTCTGCTCTGGCTCATGCCCTGCCTCATCCAAAACAATGTAACTGAGCAAGCATGGACTAAAACATCTGAAACCTTCAGCCAGAATAAATCTCTTAAGTTGGTTTTCTCAGGTTTCTGTCACAGTGAAAGAACACTGACTCACACATTGTCCTAAAGATGACAGTTTATCTTGCCTTTTCATCTTAAGTTCTTTTGTTCTGAATGCAGTTGCTAAAATAAAATCTGTCATGTGTAAAGAATTATAATATCAAAGCGACACACTTCAGGACTGCTTAGGTTTTGATCATTTGTGCAGACGTTCTACAATACATTTTCATTTTCAATATCAAAATAAAGTATATCACTTTGATTATAAACAAGTATTTACAGAATACTTGAATTTATATGTCATAACTCCTATAGCTCACTTTCTAGTGATTCCAATTTGATTATTTGGGGAAATTATCTTTAGAATTTAAGAGTTTTGTTAGTAAAGAAAAATAATGACATTTCAGAATTATACAGGTGCTATGTGAACTTTTACTGGAGAGAACCCTCCGAATGCTTGTTCCCTTAGACAAGGAACCTTTGACAAACTAAAAGCTAAATCCACCAGAGATGACCCTAGCAAGTCAGCGACTTTAACAGGCTTCCTTTCCACACTTATGCAACGGGTTTCTCATAGGAGCATGGAGACTCTAAAGCAGCCACAGCATCGTCGAAGGGTCTCACCTCACCACAGATGACAGCTTCCTCATCACTGCATAAATGGAGCTCTCCATCCCTTGATTTCCCACCCTCTATCAAACTCTGAGCCCAGGAGACCTCATAGCTCATTGAAAACAGCTGGCATGGAGAAGCCTGCGTTCTCAGGTGAGGCCAACTCCAAAATGAGCTTCTCAGGTGAGCAGTAAGAACAGCTCTAGTATATTTCCATCACTTCCTCCACAGTGTTCCCTGAGCCCTGGCAGGTATGATAACGATGTCACATGCAGTGGTAAAGTGAGCATCAGACTTATGATGTCCACCTCTTTGGAGCTAACAATTTAAGTGGTCACTCTGTGATTTTCATATCCTGCACCTATGTCTACCATGACTGACTGCCACACAGAACATCTGCTTCTCAAATTTCTCAAATTTAGCTACTGAAAGGCCATCTTGCTTGATTATTCAATCTGGAGCTGGGTTGAATATTGACATTTTTAGCTGTCTACAGATGGTTTTATTATATAAGCAGTGATGAAAACCACTGAACCTAGTTGTAAGAAGATAGTTTGCAAGAAAGATAGAGGTGAATTCTTTCTTTCTTGGTATAGATAAATGATAGAAAGATTAGATAGATGATAGATAGATAGATAGATAGATAGATAGATAGATAAGATAAGATAAATAGGAGGGGAGAGAGAGATGATAGATAACAAAGTCTTGTCTTTGCTTTTAAACTGAGGGTATCAGCTCTCAAGCTTCTGTCTCTATGAGTTCATAGATGCTGTAAACAAACACATCACCTTTAATACCATGCTCCAATGCTATTACTGCTCACAAAAATTCTGGTATTTTTAACCTTATAAACCTACAGAATAATGACACTACTGGGTTCAATAAATCGCTGTGTTTTGAAGCAGTGTTGGAGAAAATAAGAGATTATGGGATGAATCTGTCAATGACAGGTCCCTTAAGGCTACTTAAATTTTGTGGCGTCAATAAATCATTCTTCACTTGAGAAATGGTGAATTAACTCACCTCTCTCTCTCTCTCTCTCTCTCTCTCTCTCTCTCTCATTGGCACTCTCTTCCTGAGAAAGGTTTCACTTGATGTGTTTAGTTATCAGAGGTGCTCCAGGGATCTCCCTCCACCAGATGCTTTTCTTAAGCAATCAAACATGTCATGCAGCTGGAGTCAGCAAATCAAGTTGATAATCTTACTCGCGCAGCCCACACAGTCTCCTCAATCTAGTGATTTACTGGAATAGATGCTTGTGGCTGTAGCCATAGAAACACCAATTTTATTAGAATCAGATTTAACCTAATTAGGTAATATCCTCTATAGGACTAAAAAGGATGTGCCAGGCTGGAGAGATGGCTTAGTGGTTAAGTGCTTGCCTGTGAAGCCTAAGGACCCCAGTTCGAGGCTTGATTCCCCAGGACCCACGTAAGCCGGATGCACAAGGGGGTGCATGCATCTGGAGTTCGTTTGCAGTGGCTGGAGGCCCTGGCATGCCCATTCTCTATCTGCCTCTTTTTCTCTCTGTGTGTCTGTCTGTTGCTCTCAAATAAATAAATGAAAAAAAAAAATTTAAAGCATGTGCCACCTATTTCAGTACTTGTAAACATCCATATGGCTATTCATAGCTCTAAAGGAGTGAGGGACACAAAGATGAGTAAATGTGCCTTTAAAGAGCCTACAGGCACAATAATAATAGGAAGTTGTGATTAAATAATAATGAGATAACATAAGCTAGATTGTTTCTACTTGGAAACAATTTTGTTCAATTCTTTACATACATAAGTTTATAGCATCTTCAGGTTGTAAATTGATTTTTGTGTCCTTTGAAATTTGTATACTGCAGTCTGCCAGAACTCCCAGGCTGGAAATGAGGCCTGATTGGGAAGCAGCGGGTGTCAGCAGGCAGCATCGGGGTGTGGGTTATCGTCCAATATGATTGTGTCTTTATAAAGGAAGCAGCAATGTCAACACAGAGACAGACACATAAAGAGGATGTCAGGACATTCTGCCCAAAGCCCAGGAACTACATGAAGCAAGGAAATGTCTGTAACAATTTCTTCTTGGCAACACCTTAATCTTTGATTACTCGTCTCTACCACTATGAAGCTATAAATTTCTACCGTTTAAGCTACTGGTGGCAGAGGACTTTGCTTTGGCAGTAAAGAAACTGACTTACCTTCTAATCTCATAAATTCATACTATGGTTACTTTCATTTTATATACAAGGAAAACTGCCTGAGGTATTATAGAATCTGTCAAAAATCATACATTCTTGACCCATTCCAATGGGCATTCCAGTCATCAACTTTTAGAAAACATGTATTACATATCATGTTTTCTTTTCCACAAAATACATAAATCCTCCATACTGGCTTTAGGTAAGCTCCTCCCCAGCTATCTTTCTACATTCTCCTTAATCACACTGGCTACAACTTCAGTCCTTAGTTAATGCAGTACCCTAGACTTGGAACGTTCTACCAACTCTTCAAAAATTTGCTCATTCTGCCGGGCGTGGTGGCGCACGCCTTTAATCCCAGCACTCGGGAGGCAGAGGTAGGAGCATTGCCGTGAGTTCGAGGCCACCCTGAGACTCCATAGTGAATTCCAGGTCAGCCTGGGCTAGAGTGAGACCCTACCTCGAAAAACCAAAAAAAAAAAAAAAAAAAAAATTTGCTCATTCAAATATTAGCTCTCCATCCAAAGGTTAACACTGTAAAGGTTTCTTGGCCATCCTCTGCTGAATTTCTTTCATGGTTCATACCAATGTAGTATTTACATGTTTAGTTCATAAACTGTTTGCTGATTCTTCCTTTCCATTAGAGGAAAATGCATGATAAAAAAAAAAAAGCATCTTATTTCTCTTGGTCACCTCTCCAAGGGTCAACCTATCTACAGAGGCTGAGATCAACATGGTAGTTATAAGGTGCTCTTCAAGGTTTAATCCATGACAGTGAACATGTGAGGGAGGAAAGGATGCCTTAGTTCATCAAAATTGGATCCCAACCAGCCAAGGTGTTGATACATAATTTTTATTCCAAAACCAAGGTGGTCTGGCTCACTCACTTTGGATCTGACTTTTTTTTCCAGTTTATATGAAATGAAGGCCATGTTTATGAATGGTAAGTTACTCTCCTTTCATTTTAAAGACCTAGCCTGGGTAAACAAATCAGTGCCCACCACTGGGCTTTGTTGACCATTGAATACTATGCATGCTGGCATTCATCTGAGATATTTTTTAAAAGAGGGCTGGAGAGATGGCTTGGTGGTTAAAGCATTTGCCTGTGAAGCCAAAGGACCCAGGCTCGATTCCCCAGGACCCAAGTAAGCCAGGTGCACAAGGGGCACATGCATCTGGAGTTCGTTTGCAGTGGCCACAGGCCCTGGCACACCCATTCTCTCTCTGTCTGTCTTCTCTCTCTCTCTCTCTCTCTCCTTTAAAATAAATAAAAGAAAAATAAAACAAAAAACAGGAACATCCAGTAATCACTTAGATGGAGTCACTTAAGCCCAAGATACATACACACTTAGAGAAACACAGAGGGCAACAAACACCAGAAGAAAGTGAAGAAGTGTTGTGTGTTGTGAAATAAAACTATAACACCACATTTGTAGTTTATTAAAAACACTATAAAAGAATTACATTGCCTTTAATTGTTGTTATTTTTAAATCTTTTTAAAAATAAAAAACCAATGAGATGTGACACTCGTTGTGATAGATGAGTGTCACATCTTCTAGCAGGAGAACTAAACGCTCAATGGTAACCTGGAGAAGAAGGCGTCACTCGGAACTGAAACTCGAAGGTGTGGTGTCATGGGGTGTGGGCTTTAGACTGACTCTAGCAGTGGGCAACACACAGGAGATCATGATTGGCAAAGCCCTCATTTCTCTCTGTCTACCTTATATTCGAACATCTAACTTTGTCACAGTGACAACTGTAAACTCCCAATAGCACAGAAGAAAGGGGAGTAAGTATGTACGCTTCATGAGTGACATGGGCTTTACAGTGACTACAACACTGTGCTCCTACAAAGATCTAGTAACGTGGGGATACAAGGACATGAGTACTCACTTCCCTGTCCTATAGAAATGGAGATGCTGAAAATGGTGACTGAACGGGAAGGATTAGAAAGAATGAATGAACCAGCCTGGCATGGTGGTGCACACCTTTAATCCCAGCACTTGGGAGGCAGAGGTGGGAGGACCACCATGAGTTCAAGGCCACCCTGAGACTACAGAGTGAACTCCAGGTCAGCCTGAGCTAGAGTGAGACCCTACCTTGAAAAACCAAAAAACAAATAATAAGAAGAAGAATGAAAGAATGAATGAGAAAGATAGTTGATCTCAGGGGATGATTTAGCAAAACAATTTCAAGAAGTTTTAAGAAAAAGAGAAGAGGTTATTTTTTTAAGTGTGCATGCATGTGTGTGTGTGTGTCAAACAGCAGGAAGACCCAAGAGGATTATAAGAGTCAAATAAAAATTGCAAAAGTTAATTCACACACACTTAGAAAAACACAGAAAACAATGCATTCCAGGAGGAACTTAAGCGCTGCAATGTTGTGAACACAACACAAGGCCACATTTGCTCTTTGAAAAAAAAAAACTCTGAAGGAATTGCATACGTTTAATCAAAGTATTTTTTCATGGGTGTAGTGCGTATGCATATGCATATGCCTTTTCATATATGTGTGGGCGCATATGTGTGTGTGTGTGTGTGTGTGTGGTTTCACATGCATCTCTGTGTTCATCTATGTCAAGGGCAAAGGTTGATAGCAGGTATCTTTCTCAGTCATTGTCCAAGTTTCTTGTAAGACAAGGTCACTAGCTGAACCTAGAGTTCACTGATTTGGCTCGACTAGCTGCCCAGTGAGCCCCAGGAATTCCCTGTCTTCACTTTCCCAGAGCTGGGATTACGGCACACATTATCATGGACAGCTTTCACACAGGTGCTGGGGAGCCTCAACTTGGGACCTCATTCTTGAATGGTAAGCACTTTACCTGCTGAACCATCATCTTTCTTTTGGAAATTATATCCAAAATACAAAAAGGTTTTGCCTTTTTTAAATAATTTAAGATATCTAAAATTCTGCATAGTAATGCAGATAAATTCATTACAAGCGACTTATGCCATACACACAAACTAAATATATATATATATATATATATATATATACATATATATATGTGTGTGTGTGTGTGTGTGTGTGTGTGTGTGTGTGTGTGTATATATATATATATATATATATATTGCATCATATATTGCCTGCTATGGACACTGTCCTTGGATTCTTTGCTGAGTATGTTTTGCCAATCTGGAAACATTCTCCATTCAAAGCAGATATGGGTCATATCTGGCTACTAGCAGGCCCTTGATATTTATTGAAAATGAATATTTTATGGCATATGTTTAAGTTGTATTGCACAAAAAAAACTGCTTCAAAGCACATAATTAATACATCATGCTTTTATTGCTGTTTATAACTCTTCAATTTTTGGTATTGACATTAACTCCTGAAATCTTTGATTTAGCCTCAGGGTCCCAGTGGATGTGGCATTGTATAAAATCCCCTACCCCATTTTGATCCAGGCACTATGATTATTTTTCTTTGGTTTAGTGCTGTTTCCTTTTGGGTGCTGAGGACTGAAGTCAGAGCCTTACATATGCCAGGCAAGAGCTGTACCACTGAGCCACACCCTCGGCCCTGGCCACATTGACATACGTGGTTTCAAGATGAGATACGATGCTCCCACATTCACACCTTCTGTACCTGTTCTTTATACCCAAACTATTTTTCTTTTAGCAAATTACTAATCATCTGTCATAATTTACTTTAAATGGAGTGGATTCAGGGACACCTTGC
This sequence comes from Dipus sagitta, assembly GCA_036346955.1. Taxonomy (NCBI): domain Eukaryota; kingdom Metazoa; phylum Chordata; class Mammalia; order Rodentia; family Dipodidae; genus Dipus; species Dipus sagitta. Next base: position 6,826,676 of record CM070783.1, on the reverse strand, counting down.
ATAACTGCCTTTCACATCAATCTAAATTAGAAGGAAATGCATGTTCCTAACTGAAAAATAATTGGAAAATTTCATTGTTTTTTTTTTTGTTTGTTTGTTTGTTTTTGGTTTTTCGAGGTAGGGTCTCACTCTAGCCCAGGCTGACCTGGAATTCACTATGGAGTCTCAGGGTGGCCTCGAACTCACGGCGATCCTCCTACCTCTGCCTCCCGAGTGCTGGGATTAAAGGCGTGCGCCACCACGCCCGGCGAAAATTTCATTGTTTAAATTCATTCTCTAACATGAGACAACCATTTCATGTATTTAAAGATTGTGCCTGTTTTGTTTACTCTTGTATAAAGTCAGAACAGTGCCTCATAAATATAGTCAATGCTGAGCAATGAATTGAATAAACAAGTGAATGAATGGATATTGTATTGTTAGAACACAATGCTAGATGGATCATGGCCATGATACAATATTCACTAAGATCATTTGTGAATACTATAAATCTGGCCAAGGTCCAGTTTTTCCCTAGTACATGACCTGGATACATTTCCTTTTGTTTTGTTTGTGTTTTTTTTTGGGGGGGGGTAGGCAGCATTTGAGGCATGGTCTCACTCTAACACAGGCTGATCTAGCACTCATTCTGTAGTCTCAGGCTGGCCTCAAACTCACAGTGATCCTCCTACTTCCGTGTCCAGAGAGCTGGAATTAAAAGTGTGCACCCCCATGCCAGGTCTCACAGGATACGTTTTTTAACCTCATTGGCTTCATATTCAGTAGAATGCTCAGACAATTGTATCCATTGTCTTGCCCAACTCAAACTGTTACTAAGGATTATATGAGAAGTCTTATATAAAATACTACTGGAAAATATAAAAACAACATTAAAATAATTAAAAATCAATGTAGTTGTTACTTTACCATTATTAGAAGCTAATTATATTTGCAACTTAAAATAGGTATTTATTAGACTAATAGGTATTTCAGCCTTAAATGTGCTTATTATTTACAGCCATTCTAAAATAAGTAAATGTGTACATATGGCCTCTAAGATTCTAATTCACAGAGTTCTTTGGGTTTACATCCATCTTAGTGATAACAGTGGGATTCAGAACCACCCAGAGGTTAAAAAGATTGCTCAGTAGTTAAAGATGCTTACTTGTAAAGTCTGTTGGCTCAGGGTCAATTCCTCAGTACTCACAAAAAGCCATATGTATAAAGTGGCACACATGTCTGGAATTTGTCCACAGCAGCGAGAGACCCTGACACACCTACACACTCTCTATCTATCTGTCTCTCACTCTCTCAAGTAAATAAATAAAAATATTTTTTATTTAGGCCAGGTGTGGTAGCACACACCTTTAATTCCAGCACTTGTGAGTCACAGAGTCAGAGATAGAAGGATCACTTTGGATTCTAGGACACCCTGAGACTACAGAGTGAATTCCAAGTCACCTGGGTCTGTAGCAAAACTCTACCTTGAAAGATATATCTATATCTATATCATCTATATCTTTATATCTATCTATATATCCCACCAAGTCCTGTGGTTTTGGGGGCGTTATTTCTTTAAGTTTGTAAATTAAATATTTATTTCCATAGTTCAAAAGTGGAAATATGGTTGACAAACATCTTCAAATTTGCCCCTCCCAAGAGAAATATTTCATATGGAAACAGGGAATAAATAAAGAAACCAAGAGCTATTTTTAACTGAAACATTGAGAACTTATCATCCAAATTCTAATCTAACAAAAAAGCCTGAGCAAAAGCAACTTTGAAAAGAATGAGTCACTAAGATAAAGAAATGACAGATTGTTCTGCCTGTTAGCTGAACAACAATGAAGGTAAGATACTAATTCAATCCACTAAGAGGCAAATATATTTGTAATATTGAACAAATTGCCAAGGCTTAGTGGTAATAATGAGTGGAATGAAGTAACATGTGAAACACAGTCCCATATTCCTGTCGTTTAGAAGCTTGTGAAAATCAAGAAATAAATATATCTAATGCAGAAGTAGCGTGTATGTTATCATAAAACTGGAGCATAAAACCTGAAATAAGAAAACACATTAAAAGAGTCATTTTCGAAAAGAGTGTATTTGAACTGCTGGATAATATGTATTCAGAATAAGGTAATTCAGCTCCCCAAAATGGCTCCCAGTGTTAATCTCTACCTCTTTGTTCTTACTCTCATTTAGCTCCCTCTCCTTGGTGATAGGCTGGTCCTCGTGACTGAAATATTAGGTAGCAATTTGCACTTCTGAGATAACATTATCATGATATGACCCCCTCTCTCCTCTAATGCCTTCTTGGTGGCGCACTTAGATGGAAGCCCATTGAACAGAGAGGCTGAGGTTTGTTTCTGGCCAACATCCAGGTAGAAATTAACCAGTCTAGTTCAACAGTTTCTGGAGGAGCTGAAGTACCCAAGGATTATGTCAGTGACCTTGAAAGTGGACCCAACCCCAGCTCAACTTTAAGAAGACTGACCTCTTGAATCTCAGTAAAAGTAGAAAGTAGGAAACCAAAAAAAAAAAGCCGGGCGTGGTGGCGCACGCCTTTAATCCCAGCACTCGGGGGAGGCAGAGGTAGGAGGATCGCCGTGAGTTCGAGGCCACCCTGAGTTCGAGGCCACCCTGAGACTCCATAGTGAATTCCAGGTCAGCCTGGGCTAGAGTGAGACCCTACCTCAAAAAACCAAAAAAAAAAAAAAAAAGTAGGGATGAGATAAAGCCAGAGATCAAATAAAGGAAAAAATAGTTTTAAGGAATCTCACCTAAGTACTACATACCCAGTGAAAGTATGAACTAAACATGAAAAATAAACTGTCAAGACAACTTGCATGTCAATTTCCCTATGGTCTCAGATCTGAGGGAAGGGAAACACTGTTTCCCGGAGACTTTCAGAAGCAGAACCCAATGCCCCAACAGGTTTCAACTTCCACATTACCTACATGGCTCTCAACCCTAAAAACTGAGAATTAAATGTAAAGTGATCTCTGACTGGTAACAATGCAAAGTACTGGGTAGAAAGAAAATAAATCCTCTCCGGAAAAGCATCCCATCAATCTAAGCCTCTAAGAAATCCCATAGATTATGTTCAAAGACTGTGAGCCCCTAAGGGCAAAAATCACTCAGTGCATCACAAAGGTAATGAGGGCTCGCGGAAACACTTGCAGGAGATTCAGACTTCAAAAGACTTCAAGTGTTAGTCTTACTACATGTAGACTTTAAAATATATATGTTAGTGTAGTTTAAAAAAAAATAAAAGGAGGAACAAAGTACCACCACGCAGTAGGAAAATTGTGTTGGATGGTCAGTTCAACCATGGCTACACTCACATGGACATTGTAAGTTGTGTCACAAGGATGCTGTGTCCATTTGCTAAGGAAAGAAATTTAGATGGGAGCTAGAGGGGAAAGTGAAGAAAAATTCTAGATTTATCAAATTTGGGGAAATAAATTGCAGGTTGGGCCAATATGGGAACTTGCAGATTACTTCATAAGCACCTCCTCTCAGTTGCATGTGATTACAGAGTCCAGAGATTCCATACACTCTGGATCTGTGTCTATGCTCTGGTATTTCTGGGTGAGAGCTCTGACATAAGACAGAACTCTTCTGACCTATGCCAGTTGCTTCCCTGAAGTCTTTTCTCCTAATCTTTCCCAAAACAGTAAAGCTCTCCATTATCTGTATTACTGTTTAACTTATCAGACCCCATCTGACTTTAAAAGTTTCCCAGGTAATTTTAAAAAAAAAAAATGTTGTGGGGACTGAGAAAATGGCTTAGCGGTTACAGCATTTGCCTGCAAAGCCTAAGGACCCAAGTTTGATTCCCTAGGGCCCCTGTAAGCCAGATGCACAAGGGGGCACATGTGTCTGAAGTACGTATGCAGTGGCTAGAGGCCCTGGCATGCCCATTCTCTCTTTCTCTCTCATAAATAAATAAATAAAATATATTTTAAGGGCTGGAGAGATGGCTTAGCAGTTAAGCGCTTGCCTGTGAGCCTAAGGACCCTGGTTCAAGGCTTGATTCCCCAGGACCCATGTTAGCCAGATGCACAAGGGGGGGCATGCATCTGGAGTTCGTTGGCAGTGGCTGGATGTCCTGGAGTGCTCATTCTCTTTCTCACTCTATCTATCTATCTATTTGCCTCTTTCTCTGTCTGTCACTTTCAAATAAACAAATAAAAGTAAAAAATATATATATTTTTAAATGTTGCCTGCTGATCTTCTTAAAATGAGAAGATAAAAATTATTTGGAACAGGAGGGTCATAGCTGTCCAGTTTTGAATATTATTGGACAAAAAGATAATCTGATATGTTGACAACTTGACAGGAACTGTCATATAGTAGGACAGAAGACCAGGGCTGTTCACGAACTTCTACTGGGCTTTAGATGTCTGTTGTAATATGCCGTTACTTTTACTCATTGCCATTTTCTAATGACTTGTGGATTTATGTGCTTAGAAGGAGAGTTTTTTGTACTATTCTTATCTAACTTCAGTATACATAATATAGTATTATCATGAAGTTAGTTGGGCAGAGTGCCCCATGATCTAGTCTTTTGAAGGGTTTATGCAAAAACAAAATTAAGTTTTCTTCAAATGATTACTAGAACTATTCTATAAAATTACCTGAGCTGCTGGGGTCTGGATTTTGTTTTTAAAATATTTTTTTGTTTATTTTTATTTATTTATTTGAGAGTGACAGACAGAGAAAGAAAGAGGCAGAGAGAGAGAGAGGGAGAGAGAATGGGCGTGCCAGGGCCTCCAGCCACTGTAAACGAACTCCAGACACATACGCCCCCTTGTGCATCTGGCTTCCGTGGGTCCTGGAGAATCAAGCCTTGAACCAGGGTTCTTTGGCTTCACAGGCAAGTGCTAAACCACTAAGCCATCTCTCCAGCCCTGGATTTTGTTTTTTTCTTGTTTTTGTTTTTTTTTTTTTTTGGTTTTTTCGAGGTAGGGTCTCACTCTAGTCCAGGCTGACCTGGAATTCACTCTGTAGTCTCAGGGTAGCCTTGAACTCACAGCGATCCTCCTACCTCTGCCTCCCGAGTGCTGGGATTAAAGGCGTGCGCCACCACGCCCGGCTTGGATTTTGTTTTTAGATGTTTTGTTTTGTTTTGTTTTTCTGTATTGTCTGAGAAAATGGAATTTAGCATACTAATTCAAGATAAGAATGTAGGGCTGGGCTGGAGAGATGGCTTAGTGGTTCAGCGCTTGCCTGTGAAGCCTAAGGACCATGGTTCGAGGATCAATTCCCTAGGACCCATGTTAGCCAGATGCATAAGGGGGTGCACACATCTGGAGTTCATCTGCAGTGGCTGGAGGCCCTGGCGCACTCATTCTCTCTCTCTCTCTCTCTCTCTCTCTCTCTCTCTCTCTCTTTCTATATGTCTCTTTCTCTATCTGTGTCTGTCACTCTCAAATAAATAAATAAAAATAAAATAAAATAAAACAATAAAAAAATGCAGTTATTCAAATTTTCTGTTTCTCCTTGTGTCCGCTAGGGCATTTCATCTTTTTGATTCATTTGTGGTTTTTCTTCATTAAAAAAAAAAAAAAACTCTTTCATGACAGCTTCCTAAAAAGTCTCTCTGCTTCTGCAGTGTACTCAGGTAATGTAGTCTTGGGACTTCTGCTTGACTGATCATTTAAAGCATATAACAACTTATTCCACTTCCTTAATACAAAATATCTTGTGGTTTCTCACTGAATGTATACTAAGAGAAAAAAAATCTTTACGATAATCTGAGACACTGTCTCAACTTGTTTCCATGAGCTACTGGATTCTCCCCATTGGCTGATTCTGCATCAATCATACCAGCCTCCTTGCTGTCCCACTGAAAATACAGTAAGCTCCCACTTCAAGACATTCACCTTTGTTGTTGTTACTGCCTTTCTGATAAATGCAAAGAATTTCTGTGGCCTTTAAGTCCCTGTATTAGTTACTTCCTCATTTCAATGACCAAGTACCTGGCCAGAAGCAACTTAAGGGAGGAAGGGTTTATTTTAGCTTATAGTTCCAAGGGGCATTCCATCATGGCTGGGAAGACATGACAGCCTGAGATCAAGCAGAGCTCAGAGCTGGTGACATTGTATGCACAGTCAGGAAGCAACAAGAGATACTGGTCAGCTCACCTTCTCCTTTTTATTCAACCCAGGGCCCCAGCGCATGGAATTGTGCTGCCCACAGTTATGGTGGGCTCTCCTACCAAAAATCCCTCACAGATATTCTCAGTGAATTGTTTCCATGATGATTCTAAATCCTATCAAGTTGATGGCCTGAGATTAACTATCACAGTCACACAACCAAGAAACACAAGCATTGAGGAGGAAAAGTGCATATGATTATGTTAAAATATAAAGCTTCTATGTACAGACGATGCTATAAAGTGACAAGACAAATCATAAACTAATACTTGCAGCATATATAATGAATGAAAGATTAAATATTAAGAGTTCATGATGTAATTTCTTAAACCTCAATAAGAAAAAAAATGAAATGAAAAGATAAGCAAAATACATAAACATAAAAGGAAAATATAATTACTAAAGAGCATATAAAAAGAAGTCCATCCTCATATGTGAACAAAGAAATGAGAAATAAAACTATTTCAAAATACTTTCTTACATCTTCCAATTTGTTAAAATTAAATATTCTAAATTAAATTAATTATCATCAGGAATTTGAAATGTCAGAACCACTAATCCATTGGTGATAACTGTAAATTAAATTGATCACTCTACAGGCTAGCACATTATAAAATAAAGTTGATGGGCTGGAGAAATGGCTTAGCAGTTAAGGTGTTTGCTTGCAAAGCCAAAGGATCCCAGTTCGATTCTCCAGGACCCACATAAGTCAGATGCACAAGGGGGTGCAAGCATCTGGAGTTCATTTGCAGTGGCTGGAGGCCCTGGTGTGCCCATTCTCTCTCTCTCTCAAATAAATAAATAAATAAATAAAATAAAATGAAGTTGAAAATTTTGCGTTTGAAATTATGTGATGATTCAGCAGTTTCACTTCTAGTTATTATCCAAGAAAACCTTGTGCATGTGTGCCAGGAGATAAATATAAAATGCTTATAACTTTGTTTATGATGCCAAGGGAAGAAAAACACCCAATGCTTCATCAAAGGAAGGAAGCAAAAATAAAATTTCCCTACTCTAACAATGAAGGTATATATAACCATTCTAGCAAATTAACCGTAACAACACATTATAAATATGGAGAAACCTCCCAAACATATTTTGAAAAGTATACAACTAAAGAAAAAATATATATAATATGATTACACTTATATGAAGTCCACAAAACAAACAAAATAATGTAATGTGTTACTTAAGAATAGACTCAAGCCAGGGCACACACCTTTAATCCCAGCACTTAGAACGCCAAGTGGTAGGAGGTAGGAGGATCGCCATACGTTCGAGGCCACCCGGAGACTACGTAGTGAATTCCAGGTCAGCCTGGGCTAGAGTGAGACCCTACCTCAAGAAAAAAAAAAAAAAAGAATGGATTCTAATATGATGGAGACATTTAAAAAAATCAATTAAAGGGCTGGAGGGATGGCTTAGCAGTTAAGGCATTTGCCTGCAAAGCCAAAGGGCTCAGGTTCGGTTCCCCAAGACCCACATTAGCCAGATGCACAAGGGGGTGCACACGTCTGGAGTTCATCTTCAGTGGCTGGAGGCCCTGGCACACCCATTCTCTCTCCCTCTTTCTCTGTCAAATAAATAAATAAAAATATTTTTTAAAGAAATCAATTAAAGAGTTACAAAGGATACCAATAACAGTGAGTAGCTGAAGCTATTTCAATAAGAAAACAATCAATATTGCTTTACTTTTAATCCAGGTCATAAATACACTAACTTTTTTTCTAGGAACAGTTTCTTAACTTCTATGTTATATATTTTGTATGTATTAACTATTACATCATAAGTCTTAAATAGCATATTAAAAAGAAATGAAGTAATTTGTAATCCACTGGGGAGCTAATACATTATATGGTTATTTCCTTCAGGGTGCATGTGTGAAAGTGGAGGAGTGTATTTGTGTTCTTAGTTATATTTGTGTATACAAATATTTTAGTATAAAATACTAAACAAAGTATTAGGTCCTATGCTATTAGGAAAATGTATCATGACTATTTGTATTTCAGGTTTAATGTAGTAGGCATGTGTTGAATTTTTTATATCACTTTATTTATTTTTTTATTTATTATAGAGAGAGAGAGAAAGAGGCAGATAGAGAGACAATGGATGTGCCAGGACATTCAGCTGCTGCAAACTAACTCCAGACACACGTGCCACCTTGTGCATCTGGGTTTACATGGGTCTTGGGAATCGAACCTGGGTCCTTTGGCTTTGCAGGCAAGTGCCTTAACTGCTAAGCCATATCTCCAGCCCTATATACTGAATTATTAAGCAGAGGGAAAAAATACAATTTAATATTTTACAGGATTCTTACTACAGAACAATCAGAAATTGCCACACAAATCTATGATAAGACATACAATTTACTGGTTCAACTGCAAGAAAAAATATAGCCTTAAAAGAAAGTAAATTAATTTCAAATATATGCAGTCGTAGAAAACATTCAAGAGAGTGAATTTAAGCAGAATGATGATTACATTTCTAACTACAGGGATGTATCCACAGTAAGGCAGATGTGTATTCCTTCGGTCACAACAATTACAATTTAATGAAATTCTGTTGGTGGTGCTTTTCATCAGTTTCTGAAGATGTTCCAGCTTTGTCACAGAACCAAAGCCACCTAGAATGGTACTGTGATAAGGAAGGATAAAAATAGGGATATACAAGCAATTTCAAAGTTTATTTTTCAAGGAATTACCAAATAAGAAAAATTTCTAAAAATTAGAGAAATTGATATGCATCTCACATTGTCAGGATTACAAGCAATGATTTCAAAATCTCCAATAAGGGCTGGAGAGACGGCTTAGCAGTTAAGACACTTGTATGCAAAGCCAAAGGACCCAGGTTTGATTACTCAGGACCCACATAAGACAGATGCACAAGGTGGCACATGTATCTGGAGTTCATTTGCAGTGGCTAAAGGCCCTGGTGCACTCATTCTCTGTCTCTCTCTCTATATATAAATATATATATATATATAGTATATATATATATTTATATATATTATATATATTTATAAGTACATATATTATATTATATATATTTATATATATTTATATATATTATATATATATTATATATATATATAGTGCTTCTTTCTCTCTCAGATAAACAAAATAAAATAAAATAAAATGTTAAATAAAATAAAAATCTCTAGGAGTCCAAAATCATTTTTAAAAGTCATAAAGATATAACAATAAATAATAACAATAAATACCAAAGGAAAACCTTAAGTAATAAACTACAAATTTAAAATTACCAAGTCTATAATTATCTAGAGTCATGTTAAATTATTTGTTTCTAAAAGAAGGAAGTCATATATATGAAAGTTCTACTCAATTTAGAGCTTTTTATTACTGGACAGCAAGTAATTCTCAAACTACACCACACGGACATGCAGCTTGATCTTTCTAGCTCCCCAAGATCACTCATGAAGCCTGCTTTGCATTTTTAATTGAGAACTTTATTGTATGAACATACTGCCTGATGGTCATTGTCCCATCAGGTTAATCTCTTATATTCCCTCTCCCCTACCACCTTTCCATTGAGGGCCCTCCACCGTGGGATTATTGGTATTTACTGGAGAGCCGCAAATGCAACAGTCAGTTGGATTTTTAGCTTTACTTTTAGTGAATTGTAGGTACAATGCCTATGCAAAATTATTTCAGCCTGCCCCATTTTCCTAAACGACAAAGAAGATACTATTGAGTTCCTCAATAAACCCTAATGGTTTGGTTTTCTTTTGTTTGTTTGTGTGTTTTTGTTTTTGTTTTGTTTTGCTTTTTGTTTTTCAAGGTAGGGTCTCACTCTAGCCTAGGCTGACCTGGAATTCACTATGTAGTCTCAGGGTGGCCTCGAACTCATGTGATCCTCCTACCTCAACCTCCTGAGTGCTGGGATTGAAGGCATGCGCCACCACGCCCAGCTGGCTTGGTTGTTTTAGCTTTGGATCCACGAGGAACAAATATTTTAAGACTGAGAATCGCTTCAAAAGTCGCATGGGATGTGGAATGATCATCTCCTAATCTCAAAATTTTATTTTATGTTGATTGCTCAAACTACTGTACATCACTTGTACACACACACATACACATACACACACATACACACACACACACACACACGGAGGGACACAGAGAGAGAATATGGGAAGGGAATGTCTATCAATCTGTTCTGAAGTCAAGAATGTTGACTGAGGGCAACAAGAGTTGCTTGGTCTCCTCTGCTTGCGTTCACAGGACTAATTGCATCCTGCAGTTCTTCCCTGCATCTTCTCACATTCTTTACAATCTTTCTTAAGTCTCTTATTCTGTGAAACCTTCCCTCACCTACTAAAACATCCAGTCTAGGCTACGTAAGGACAGGAACTTTGCCTGGCTTACTCTCTGCTGCACTTCTATCAAGTCGAGAAAAATGTCTGCGCCCCAGGATGACTTGTTAAGTGAGAGTGCACACAGTCAGTCGCCTCACTTACTCAAGCCAGTTGACGTGCCGCCCACGGAGCTTGTGCTACAGAAGAATTCTTTTCCTATCAGCCCAGTAGAATGCAAATTCCTTCCTTCCCATCCTCCTGCCTGTTTTCAGCTCCTGTGCCACTGGATTCCGCATCTGAGTTTCATCACGTTTCTTGAGTTATACAGACAAATGTTGTTCCATGACATCTTGGGGTTTCTGTATATGCCCCACCCTGCCCCGCTTGCATAGAAGGATATTTCTTCTACTTTTCCGGGCTAATAACGCTCCACTTTCGATATCTCTAGATCCTTTCCTTTGAATCACCTTCCCTGGCCTTCTGGCCCACTACTTCTAGCCTCACCTATCACCTGTACTTCACGCAGCTTGTCAACAATGGTACCTTACATTTTAGCCATTTGTATTTCCTATACAGACTATACATCTCTTGAGAGCAGGAAATCTTTTCTTGCTCACTACTGCAGTGCTTGGGTCTATAACAGCGTAGCTAAGACTGAGATGCAGTCAGCAAGAGTTTGCAGCATACAGAAGCAGCAGAAACAACTGATATTCTTCAAACAAGGATGACAAAGATAACATAACCAATTGGACAAGTTATTACTGACCACTCTCACTAATGCCCAATTTAAGAAGGGCAAAAAGAAAGCCTTCGATAGAACAAGCAAAAGAGGTTTTAGGGTCAGGCATGATGGCACACACCTTTGATCCCAGCATTCAGGAGGCAGATATAGGAGGATTGCCATGAGTTCGAGGCCAGCCTGAGACTACATAGTAAATTCCAGGTCGGCCTAGGCTACAGAAAGACCCTACCACAAATAACCAAAAGAGAGAGAGAGAGAGAGAGTTTTTAAGAAAGAAAACGATGCAAAAAAAAATAAATGTAGGTGATTGTGTCAAAGGTAGTAAAAATTAGGGAGAGATTTTTACTAGAAGCTTTCTCTCAAGCCACTAAATCAAGTTGACTAATGAAACAGCAATTTAATATACCATTCAAAATATTATATTACATATTAAGCATGAATCCATTAATCAGGCACTAAAATAATTCTTGCATTAAATGCTATAATAGTAGCCAACACCAGAGGTGAACTTGAAAAAATTCTTCACACATAATTTAGTGTGAGTTAAAGTTCCTTGTGAATATTTCCTATGCATCTAACAGCACTGACTTAGTACATTTTTTAAAATTTTTATTTAGTTACTTATTTATGAGACAGAGAGGTAGATAGAGAGAATGGGCACACCAGGGCCTTCAGCTGCTGCAAATGAACTCCAGACGCATGCTCCACCTTGTGCATCTGGCTTATGTGGGTCCTGGGGAATTGAACCTGGGTTCTTTGGCTTATGCAGGCAAGTATCTTAATCGCTAAGCCATCCCTCCAGCCCTAGTACATTTTTTTAAATAAAATAAACCATAATAGTACCAGAAAAAGAAACTCTTGACTTCCCCTTTTTATTTATTTACTTTTTAAATTTATTTGCAAGGAAAGAGAGAAAGAGAGAGAGTGTGCCAGGGCCTCTTGCCACTGCAAATGAACTCCAGATGTATGCACCACTTTGTACACCTGGCTTTATGTGGGTATTGGGGAATTAAACCCAGACTTTCAGGCTTTACAAGCAAGCACCTTAACTGCTGAGGCATCTCTCCAGCCCTTTGTAAAAAAAAAAAAAAAAATTATTTACTTTTTGGTTTGCAAGGAGAGTGAGAGTAAGAGAAGAAAGGAGGGAGAAAATGGGCTGATTTCCCCTTTTTTAGCAAGAGATTTTGAAATTCTAGCATATATTAAATCCAATGTGTATTAACCCCTTTAGGAGTTAATCTGTTACACAAAAATAAAGCAGGTACATAAGAACTGGAGAGAGTGCTTTGGCATAAATACTTAAACCTTGGAATATATTACAGCTGGTCATTATATCTTTTTCAGAAGATTTTAATGAAGTAGTGTTAAGAAGGATAAAAATGAACCAACTGGAATACTACACACATATTTACCAAAATCTGTCTACAGAGGCTGAAGAGATGGCTTAGCGGTTAAGGTACTTGCCTGCAAAGCCAAGGGTCCCAGGTTTGATTCCCTAGTACCCAGAAAAAGGCAAAAACACAAGGTGTCACATGCATGTGGAGTTTATTTGCAGTGGTTGGAGGCCCTGGCGCACCCATTCTCTCTCTCTCTCTCTCTCTCTCTCTCTCTCTCTCTCTCTTTCTCTCTCTCTGCCTTTCTCTCTGCCTTTCTCTCTCTCTCAAATAAATAAAATATTTTAAAAGTCTGTCCACATGTATGAGTTTCATGAATGAAATAGTATAAGAAAAGAACATAATCATTTCAACTGAAAACTTCATTGGATTCAAAAAATAAATGAGTGGCAAATTAAAAATGCATGTTTGAAAAGTAATGCCTGCGGTCTGGGGAGAGGGCTCAGCAGTTAAAGGCACCTGCTCACTAAGTGTGGCCAGGGTTCAATTTCCTAGCCACCCACATACAGCCAGACACAAAAAGTGCCTGGCTGGCATTCATTTATAGCAGCAAGAGACCCTAGTACATCCATACACACACATGTGCGCATGTGTGCACAAATTTTATACATATATCTAAATTTTAAAAATGAAAAAACGTAATGCCTGGCATACCAATATAATGAGTGAAGAGTGAGATCCGTAAAAACCCCATCTCAAGGACAGCGAACATTATTCTGTATGAGTACATTGTGAAATGTAAAGACATTTTTAATTTTGCTATGGGGCACACAGATAAGGAATGCACCATGTTTGTAGGAAATACACATTTTTATGAACTTACCTACAACTTAAATAATCCTTAATCAAAGTCCCATAAAAGTGCTTTGGAAAACTTTGCACAAGGATTCTTAAGTGTTAAAGCAGAGGTGAAATAACAGGAAAAACTAAACATTGATACAAATTAATTGGAGAGCATTTCCCCATCTTCTATTGAACTAGGTCATGAATTTAATTATTTGTTAGATATTTGTTGTTTCATGCATGATATAATTACATTGCATAAATGACCTCACTAATTGTTCAATAATTCTATGAAAAATATTTTGTTGTTATTCTCTATTTCTTACTATTCCCATTTTAATAATAAATAAAATGACATTTTATGAAGGTATTTCCCAAAAGTCACCAGTATGGTATGAACGAGCTTTAAAACACGAACCTAGATCTATATGTCTTCAAAATGTGAATTCAATATAAACAATAAATTACACATACACATATACACACACACACACAAAGGGAAGGGATATACATATATATATGAGAGAGAGAGAGATAAACCAGACCAAGAACAGATAAATCAGTGGTGTTACATAGAAAGAATAACAACAAACCTAATTAAATAAATTAGTACATCCTAACATGGAATTTTAAACTAGCGGAAAGAAATGAATTATTCAGGGAAAGGTGTTGATGCAACTGGCTAACCATTTGGAAAAAGAATAACATTGATCTCCACCTTCTGACATAAACCAAAATAAACTCCAGATGGATTATAGATTTATGTTCAAATATTTAAATCAAATGTGTTACATGTGTCAACTTAGCCCAGAAAATAAAAAAGACTAAATGATTTTCGCAATTTCAGATACAATTCAGGAACAGGCATGTAATGGGGAGCTAGGCGTTCAGGAATGTCCTTGAACTCCAAACCCTAGGTCCATATCTACTTTTCAATCAAAGAATTGAATAAAATAAGACTGAGAAGGATAATTATTAAATTATTGTATTTACTGAGGGAAGTACAGAGCCAAGGTAAGGCACCCACGTGGCTAAAGATCCACGTGGAGGGCCTGGGAAAACCATGGACAGAAAAGAAAGTTCAAAGAGCTCCTGACATGTGGGGAGATGGAGGAGTAAAGAGCCCACGTGGAGAGTAAGGGCTGGGGGGCTTTCGCCTCCGCTCAGGCTGACTGGAGCCAGCTGAGGAACTCGGCAGCAGCTGGAAGTTCAGGAGAGGTCACGCAGCACAGAGACCCTGTCCTCCCACTGCCAACAAACTTATTTATAACCTTATGGTGGTGGGTCCTACCTATTGGCTCAGGTGAGCCAGAGGAACACTTGATTGTTAGGGGTGGGGGCTGTCTCAGGGAGAGGCTAGCCAAGTTCTGGGGTCTAAGCTTGACCAACTACAATTAGGTTTCAATCCTAGGAAAGACCTCCTTCCCAAGAGAGGCCCAGGTTGTTTGTGGAAAAGCAGGTCTAGGTAAGAGATAAGAAGTCAGATCCTGGCCCAAAGACAATCCAGCTATTTTACTTTCAGGGGTCACCCTACCTGCCTAAAAGAGCTACCTGACTACCTGACTCCCTCTCAGGCATAAGACACTTCAAGATATGAATCTAAGGGTCTACTTTTCTGTTTCAAATTTCTTGCATTCATTTTTATTTTACATTTTAGACCATTTCACTATGGATGTGTGGTTGGAATATCACATGGAAAACCAGAATATTTCTATTTTCTCAGACCTGAGCTCATTCGAAGTAGATACATGGACAATGGCAAAATTTTGTAATCCTGAAAACTTATCTGTTTCCACTGGATCAAAATCTGGTTACAAAGAAATCTTATGAAATTAATTGATACTTTAAAGAATAAATCAGACACGATGGAACACCTTGATCTGATAATTTATTTCAGATGATATTGGGTACATTTAGGTTGGTATGTCCCTAGACATGACAGTTTATTTCAAAGAGAAATAGGCAAGACTTATTCTTCTTAACTTAATATTTTGGAAGCATCTTGACTCAGATATTTCTTGATGTCTGTTATATTATTATGTCTATTCAGTGCATAAATGTACTTTATTTAAAGGAAAATATGTAAGTGGAAGACTCCTGAGGGATTCAAGCAGAAGCATCATTGGTTTTATTTTGTTCAATCTATCCATGTTACAAATAAGTATCACATGCCTTGCTGCTTAAGAACAGGAACACAAATCACACTGTCTTCCACCAAAGAGCACTCATTAAAAGTCAAGGGTGTTGGCATGTGTTAAATGTAATAAGAACTCTGATAGCAATGAAATGTGTTGTGGAGTATCTGGGGACAAGAAGCACTAATAAATTCAGTGCTGATGAGCAGGAGTTTTTTCCTTGAGGAAATGATGCCAAAGTTAAATCATGAATGATGACTAAACGTGTCAGCTGAAACCAGACGTCGTGGGAATGAGAGCAAAGGGTATTTTCAGAGGCAAAGGCAAAACAAGAAAACTGATCAGAGGCCAGGGAGAATACGTAGTTGCTAAGGGAACTAATTTATTCACTAGAGCCAGAACAAGGCTGAGAAGTGGCAAGACATGAAACTAAAGGATCTCTATATAAAAAAGAACCCACATACCATGCTTAATGCATACTTTAGGAGGGTTATATGAGGCAGAACTCGATGCCACTGTTCAGCCATCTCCCATGAGAGCAAGGGGCTCCCACAAACAGCACTGCAGGCTGCAATAAATTTGTCTTAGTGATGTGAGCTATGCACAAATGTTCTTCTTCACTTCTCAGGACTGTAGTCATATCCGGAAAGATAGATTTCCTAACTTTCCATTACTATCAAGGTTATCAACCTGACATCCATCACACACATCCCTCCATCAGTTCAGTGTCTTATTTTTCCTTCCTTATACCCTTTAATTTCTCCCCTGTGGATCTCTCACTGTCTGATACTCTTCCTTAAATCAACCTACTTATGCTATCACCTTCGTTCTGCTGCATTAACTGACTTCTTTTCACCTGGAGTTTATTTCTTCTCTTCTATGTTGCATAGTTTAGGAAATGATTCTCCTTGCTCTCAACACCATTTCCAAATCATTTCCATTTCTTCCTCCTACAAAGCTACAAACTTTAACACCAAGTTATCTTGCTACACCACTCTCCTCACGCAAATGCTCTCCAGGTTTCTAATTCAACCACAATTGTTACTCTGCTCAAAACCTTCTTCAACTCCATCATCCTACATCTTCCCTTCCAGTGCCCTGAGCTCCTCACCTTCACCCACCTCAGATGCATTGACAAATCACACCTGAAAACTTATTGTCACTAACAGTGTGCTATCTCCAATAACACCAATAATTTCAATGAGATTTCTCTCTAATCATTGCCTACCAACTCTTTCTTATCTAGGAACAATACTGCCATATTATAAACTTTTCTGATATATTTACTCCTACTGCTTTCTCACCCATACATCACCACTGTCTTGATTCACTTCCCGCATTATTTCTTAACTATAAGTAGCCCTCTATAACATACCCTCAATAACCTGTCTCCTTGTAGCTATCATCTTCTGGTTGCTGTGACAAAACACCTGACTAGAGAAGCTTGTGGGACAAAAGGGTTCATGTCAGCTTACAGTTTCAAGCGAGAGTCTCATCACGGCAGGACAGGCAGCCAGTGCACATCTTCAGACATCAGTAGCAGGGAGGGAGCAGCAAGTGAGCTAGTTCTGAATACCCAATGGGTTGGACTAATAAACCTCAAGGTCTACCCTCAGTAACAGAACTCCACCAGCAAAGCTCCACAGCCTTCCCAAATTGCTTTCAGCTGGGGAAGGAATATTAAAACATATGAGGTGATGGGGCACTTCACATTCAAACCACCACACTCCTTTTCTCTCAAAGACTGCTTAACTGCCTTTTGGTAACATGCTTTTTGCTATAAGTTTCTCTCCCCCTTTCTCGCTTTCTCTCCCTCACTCCCTTCCTCTCTCATTTGAACTCATTTGAACACAAAGAGAGGGGAAAAAAAAAAAAACCTTGCTCCTTCTAGTTTGAACATCTGACAGTCCAAAGCAGCTGAATGTATACATTTAAGAATGATCATTAACTGGTCTGGAGTGATGGCTTAGCCATTAAGGCACTTGTCTGCAAAGTCTAAGAACTCATGTTCGAATCTCCAGTTCCCACATAGCCAGATGTAGTGATGCAAAGTGCACAATGTCACACATGTGCACATGGGGGAACATGTGCCTGGAGTTTGTTCACAGCAGCTGAAGACTGTGACATGCCCATTCTCTCTCTCTCTCTCTCTCTCTCTCTCTCTCTCTCTCCCTACCCCTTCTCTCTCTCTTTCAAAAATATAAATAATAGGGCTGGAGAGATGGCGTAGCAGTTAAGGGCTTACCTGTGAAGCCTAAGGACCCTGGTTCAAGGCTCGATTCCCCAGGACCCATGTTAGCCAGATGCACAAGGGGGCGCATGCATCTGGAGTTCGTTTGCAGTGGCTGGAGGCCCATTCTCTCCTGTCTCTTTCTCTCTGTCTGTCGCTCTCAAATAAATAAATAAAAATAAACAAAAAAATTAAAAAGATATAAATAAGTTTTTTTTAAAAAAAAAAGAATGATCAACAACTATCTGTATTTCTCTCTCTTTGCTTTATTGTTCCTATTTGATCACTATTCCAGTCAGTGACAATGACTCACCAGACATCTTTACAATCAGTAACCTGAGAGGAAAAGAGACCTAGGGCTTTTATCAGTCACTTACACTCTATGGGTGATGTGTGCGTGTCTCTGTATCCATCAGTGTAGATGCTGGAAATGAAGTAATCTTATTGGCTTTTATAAATGTCAAGACTCCCCATACTATGGCAGAAATGGGAAAACAGTGCTGTTGTGACAGCTACATCAGGCTCACATGATGGAATACTTTTCCAGTAGCCACAATTCCAATCTTATGGAATCCCTACTGAATATAAATCTTATCGATGGTCGTATATACCTTCTGATGTTGCCGAGAAAAATCACTTAGCTTAGTGATGGTAACTTAAGTTCTATTTCATTTCCTCAGCACTTTCATTAACTACAATTTCAGTTCTGTATGTCTTCATTTTTCTCCTTTCTAAATATTGAATGTATTTTCCCTGCTGACTTCACAATCTACAACAGGAAACTGTACCTTTCACCTTAATGCCTATGTGTTTTCAATCTATCCGGAGGAGGATTTCAGGAAAACGGGAAAGATGATAATCATTCCCTACAAGATAGAACACAGGTTATAAAAATGATGGGGGGAGAGGGGCTTGGGAGGCAAGAGCATCCTAATGAAGCCTCCTTGAGACATTTATCACAATAGGCTGGGAGTCTTGGAAGGTTTTAAGAACTATCCGTGTGTGTGTGTGTGTGTGTGTGTGTGTGTGTGTGTGTACCTACTGAAGGTATTCTAGCCAGTTACCCATGGAAACAAAGGGGGCAACGCTCTCAAGTCCAAAAGCACACACAAAAACAAACAGAATGGTATCAAAACAAAGACCAAGATAACAGAAAAGAAAGGGAGAAAAATCAATGTGTGTATGATGGGCAGGAGTGTCAGAGGACAACAACGCAGAGACTAAGGGAAGACATTTTCAAAAACCAGTAAAACTTGGAATTCTGGCAACCTATTGTATTCTACTTATCAATGTGGGGACTGTGGTGATTCGAATATGAAATGTCCCCTGCACCCTCATGTTTTTGTGATTAAACCTCGCATTCAATACATAGCTAGTGGCACTTTGGGAGGTGACGCCTTGATGGAGGAGGTGTGATGCTGAGGTCCCTCTTTGGGTTGTGATAGCATAGCTCGCCCTTGCCAGTGACAGCTCACTCTTGTTATGTCTTGCCAGCTGCTGTATTGAGATGTGAAGCTCAGCTTCTGCTCTGCCATGCCATGAAGAAACCTCCCCTGGAGACAGTACCCCAAAATAACCCCTTCCTCCCATTAGCTGCTTTTCGTCAAGGGTTTTGTCCCAGCTGTGTGATAAGGTAACTGCCACAGGGACATTCTGTTAGAAAGAAAAGCGTCTATGATTATTTCCAGTTCTGAAGACAGTTAAGAAATGTCAAATTATACTTGTGGGTGAGAGAATAATTGATTTATAACAAAACAATTGGACTTAACAAGATGGACTTGTAATGCTTTGATCAATTCCACTAGACAGACTTAGGCACTAACTAGAGATAAAGTACTGAAAATGAGAAAATTTAGATTCTGAGAAGATTAAATTTTGGAAAGATAACTATTCAAATAATCTGGCAGAAAACTTGACATTCTTAGTTTGGAGATGATGTAGGACCAAATTTGACAGTTCTGATATATATACAAATGTAGGACAAATGGAAAGGTATTTAAGAGATGTTGACTTACAGGGTAAGAGAGGAGAAGGGAAGAGGAGACAAAAAAAAAAACGGAAGGGGAGGGGAGGGAAGGAGAAGGGAGGGTAGGAGAAGAGAGGAGAAGTGAAGGAAACAGAGCAGGGGAGGGGAGAGATTTTTGGTTTGGCTCAGTTCAAGACAGAGAAAATACCTATTGAAAATAGATTACACTGTAGCTTTTCTATAAAATGGATAATTAAGGATTTTAGTATTCAGTCCTGGTTACATACCTTAAAATCATCTTAAAATTGTTTAAATATTATTTTGGGTAAGAACTTTTAAATAGTTATAAATTTGTGCAATTTGGGACACAAATCCAAAAGAGTCTAATCTTCCTCCCTGAATTCTAGGTTCAGCTTTGGAGCTAGGCTTCCTCATCCACAGATACTTATTTTGCTGCCAAAATTTACTCTATATGTTAAAGGAAACCTGGTTAAAAAATCTCAAAGGTAGTCCTCTCCAACAATCATTTTATTCTTAAACGAACACTGTGAAGGGTTAAGTGGATCAATATCATGTATATTTGGCAATCCTTTCCAAACACAGCATGGTAAAATTACATATAAAGTAACCCAAACATAGCTTTATACTTACAAAGAATTCTCTTTTATTACCTTAATAAAAATGTATGTGTAGTAGCTAAGATACCATGATAATAGATAAATGCTAGTCTCAAGCAAGTATTCATTTATTAAAGTAGTTTGACATGTGTAGGTGAGAGTATAGAAATATTTTTATAATAATGAATTTCCAGGCCAGAAGGAATAAGATCATTTACATGATCTCAAATTTCAAGAAATCGTAAAGGTTCAGAATACAGATAATTATGACACTTGTCACTAGAAATGATTGTTTTTATTAACAAAAGTAATCCTAAAATTTAAGTGTTATTAACTGTTAAAGATATTTGATTTGGGATGAGAGTACAACTAAGTGGTAGAGTGTTCTCCTTGCCTGCATGCAGCCCTGGATTTACTATTTAGTATGGCAAGAGAAAAAATTGATTTTATTATATTTTAGGTTAAATACCATGTATGTAGTCCATCTTTGCCATAATATTTTTAAAGAAACTAAGTAAAAGGAAAATGAGGTCAAGTGAAAATCAATAATAACTAATGTTATATCTCTTTCCCAAAAGAGCTGTTAATTTTTTATAAAGTAGTAACATAGACGAATTTAGGTTTCATCTTACCCCTGCCAGCATACTTGGTAAGAAGTAGGCATTCAGATAAAATTTTAAAATATTTATTTAACACTTTAATTGATAGGAAAAAAATTTTAAATATTCCCCAAACCAAAGTTTTCAAAAATTGCAGATAGAGGCGGGCATGGTGGCACATGCCTGTAATCCCAGCACTTGGGAGTCGGAGAGAGGGGGATCATTGTGAGTCTGAGGCCACCTTGAGACTGCATAGCAAATTCCAGGTCAACCTGGGCAACAAGACCCTACCTCAAAAAAAAAAAAAAAAAAAAGTATATAGAAAGTAAAGTAAATTTTAGGTATAAGTCCTGGAGATGTGATTTTTATGAACCTTGTACCAGAACATTCTTCGCATGTGCAATAAAAACAATTACCTAGCCATTCATATGTATGTACTCAGTATATGGTAACCATTTATCCTAAAACAAATGTACATGAATTATCTCATTTGTTGTATAGATGCCTATTTTATTCACACATAAAAATAACATGGGGCTGGGGAAATGGTTTATTGATTAAGGCGTTTGCCTGCAAAGCATAAGGACCCCAGTTCAATTCCCCAGGACCCATGTAAGCCAGATGCACAAGGGGGCGCATGTGTCTGGAGTTCGTTTGTAGTGGCTGGAGGCCCTGGCATGCATATTCTCTCTTTCTTTCTGCCTCTTCCTCTCTGTCTCTCTCCCCTCAAATAAATAAATTAATTAAATATTTTAAAAATAACATAGATGTAACATGTTTGATTTTTAATCTTAAAATAAAACTCCATATTTTTACATATCATGTAATGCCTCAGTATATATCACCACCAGTAAATAAGATCAATGAATAATTACTACATCAGAAATAAAATCATACTAAGAAAATATGATAGCTAGATTTGTTTTACAAACAAATAACCTGACAAGACTTGCTAATTAATGATCAATGTCCTCTTTTACCATATTCTTCATATACTTTTTTACTAATTCACTTGCCTGATGATGTAATTTAGAAACAGACATTTATCAAAATATCAAGAAAGAAAGAAGTACTCTTAAACACAGTTGATAGAACAGAAATTAGCACATTCACTTTTAAAGAAAAGCTTATTTCAAGGAGAGCTCTCCGTATATCCTAACACCATTGAGATTGAAAATCAATATTCATCTCATTAAGTGAAGAGAAAATACAGGCTTTTTAACTGAACATGTGGATTTGGTCGCCCTGTTGGTTCAATTCATATGTTTAGAAACCAGCTGCTCCATAATATTATAGTGTAAGATGCCTGGAGATACAAACTCTAAGAGCTTTTCATACGAGCTCGTATGAGAAGATATTTTATTTTCTCATTCCACCCCTTCCGAATGTGAGATTTCATCATAACCTTTGTAACATATGCTCATAAGAAGTGGGCATCAAGCAGTTATACAGATTAAGGCTTAAAGCATAGAATACTAGGGCTGGAGAGATGGCTTAGCGGTTAAGCACTTGCCTTTGAAGCCTAAGGACACTGGTTGGAGGCTCAATTCCCCAGCAACCACATAAGCCAGATGCACAAGAGCGCACATGCATCTCGAGTTTGTTTGCAGTGGCTGGAGGCCCTGATGTACCCATTCTCTCTCTATCTGCCTCTTTCTCTGTCTGTCTGTTGCTCTCAAATAAACAAAAAAAATTTTTTTAGAATACTAGAAAATAAACACAGGTGCTCCTTGATCACAGCAGGGTGGCATCTTCTGACTCATTAAACAATTAAAATCAAAATGGTTATAGGCAGTTAATGGTGGCTGGGGGAGTGAAAGAGAGTAGAGCACCATATAGTTTAAGCCCTTTTTATCAACAAGTAGTAACCTTAATATTCATTATTATTTTCATACACTATAAGCAACAGAAGCATGGGCCTTGCTCATATTCCTTCCTCTCCCTTTTTTTCTTCCTCCTTTTTAAGAGCCAAAGCCCTTGGGGTCTGAGGCCTGACAGGGTCAGTGCCACCCAAGTAAAACATGAAGTGCAGACTGTGACCAGCTTGGAGGAGGGACTTTTAGCACAAAGCACAGGCACCAAAACGAGTCCAGGCCATCCTCAGTGGACAGAGGGAAGGGCGGTGGAGCCTGGTGTGGCTCAGAGGTGTCAGCTCAAACTTCCCAGCAAGACCAGAAACTCGGCGAAAGCCACCAAGGGGAAAGAAGCCAGCTGCACTCATCACAGCAGCATGAGGTTCTGTCCTCGTCCCTTGGGGAACACCAGACCCTACACCACCAGACCGTGGCCAGCTCCAGCCTGGGGCAGGTCATTCCCACTAAGTAGCTGGGAGAACCAAGAGAGGGCCAGGAGAGAGGATGTGACCAGCAGGCCCCATGCCAGGGCAGAATGTTTCTCAAAGACAGTAGCCCCAGCTCCTCCTCTGAGCCTCCTTCAAAGTCCACAATGTGAAGGTGCTCACAGCTCCTTGCCTGCTGGCCCAGGCTCCCTCAGTTGGCAGAACTGGACTTGCAGTACCCTCTGCTTTCCCAGTACAGGGCAGTTCTCTTTGTTGTCCAGCCCAGGAGGATGGATGGAGGACTTCTTAGAGTAGCAGAGGTGGCACACGAAATGGTACTTATCTGCTCCACCAATCCCAACCTCTTTCTCCTGGCACAGCCTCTTGGTATAGGAGGCTTCCCAGTAACACTCCACGCTCACCAAGGTGGCCAGCTTCGCCATGCTCTGGGCCAGGGGCAAGCAAGTTCAGGATGCTTCCAAAAGCCTTCCTCTGGAAGGTTCCATCCAGCGCCACTCCCATTACGGTCTGGCCAGCACTGGCATGTGCCACCATGTGCAGCTGCCTTACATGGGTTCTGGGGATTCGAACATGAATCCTTCAGCTTCGCAGGCAGGTGCCTTAACTGCTAAGCCATCTCTCCAGCCCTAAACCCATATCTTTCAAAAGATCAAAATTCAAAATCTGAAATCAAACCACTGCAAAATTTAAAAATCTTAAGTCCAATCATAGCAAAATCAGAGGACCATGTATAACAATAAGAGTAACAATACAATAATTAAAAATTAATAATAATAAAAATATATGGAACTTATTATGGAGAGAAAGCCTCCCTAAATTTAGTAAAAAAAAATATATTCAAAAATAAGAACGAGGCAGACTGGCACTTTCTCTATGCATGGTGTAGGTTCTCTGGATGTTCTTGGAGGAAAATAATGCATGATGGACTTTGCTCTGTGCCCAGGTGATGAACTACTAAGTGCGAGAAAATACAGCGACATCATGTGAGGAAAACCCACCAGCTGGAAGGGACTGGGGAGGGAGAGACTGTTAGGAAGATGCTGAAAAGTACCAAGGACCCAACAGAGCTTCTAACGGAAGTGTATAAACAGACACGATTCAAAGAAGTTATTGAGGAACTGATTAACAATAAGGGTCTCCTAGGTCTCATTCTAACCTACTAAATCAGACAGCTAAGAACCAGGTCCTGAATGTATTTAACAAGCCCCCTATATGCAAAACTCCTTCTTTTAATTTTTTTTAAAAAATTTATGATAGAACAAGAGAGAGAGATTAGGAATTGGCCCCACCAAGGCCTCCAGACAGTGCAATCGAACTCCAGACACGTGTGCCACCTTGTGCACATGTGCGACCTTACATTGTGTCATCTTGTGTGTTACGTGGGACCTGGAGAGTCCTACATGGGTCCTTAGTTTCATAGGCAAGTGCCTTAACCACAAAGCCATCTCTCCAGCCCATCATTCCTTTTTGCTGTTTCATTGTTGTTGCTGTTGTTGTTTCTTTTGACAAAGTCTCGTGTAGCTCAGGGTGGCCTTTAACACACTGTATAGTTGAGAATGACCTTGAAATCCTAATCCTCCTGCCTCCACTTCCCAAGTGCCAGGTGTGCTTGGCCCACATGTGAAATTTTTATGATATGCATATTTGGAAACAAATCTTTCTTGCAAGCAGCTTTGCAACAGTGATGAGAAATTTTTAGCTGGTGAATAAATATGCATTGAGTGGGGTCCCTACATTTAGTGAATAAAAATACAGGACACACAGTTAAATTTGAATTTCAAATAAGAAATAATTTTTAGTGTACATGTTTAACATATTACATGTTTATGCTTAAAAAGTTGTTTGTTGTTTTGCTGGAATCCAAATTTAATAACCTATCCTACATTTCATCAGGCCACTCTACCCAGGTCAATGTATGACAATATTTTTTAAAGTCAAGTGGCACCACTCTGTATGACTATGACGGCTTTAAAACACTGAATTCAATAAGTTAATAGCAGTGAGGTTTAAATTAATTCTCAGCATTCTTGAAACTAGTTTCTAATCCCCCCTCAAAAAAACTCTACCAACATTTTGGCAATGTGTAATGCTAGTTACTAGACCTCCCATTGCAATCATTTTCTAAGACTGACATGTTCCTTTAGAAAAAAAATAACAGAAAATTGATGCAGTTTCCTTGGTACCATAAGTGAAAATCTTCCTTAGAGAGTATGGTAATATGTTCTACAAGTCTCCAATATCTCTCTCTCTCTCTCTCTCTCTCCCTCTCTCCTTCCCTGACTCACTCCTTCTCTCTCCCCATCTGTCTCTGTCTGTCTATCCTGTCCTGGTGTCCATGCTTATGCATGTGTGCATGCATATTAATGAAGGTTTATCTCTCAAGGGCTCTATAAAGTTGTCATTAATACTGAAGTATATAGCAGGGATTTCAAAGCAGTGGAAATATGATGAAAACAACCTATAGAGAATGCATTAATTTTATCAGTTTAAGGCCAAGTAGAGGAGGGTCCCCTGTCATTCTTTTTATTTCCTTGACCTCGACTACAGACCCCAGGATGATCTCAGTGTATCATAGTTTAAAGGAGGGCTGTTATGTTCTAAGAAACTCTAAAAGAGTGAAGGTGTCATTGGACATCTTGATTAAGATAACATATTATCACAAGGCATTCCTTAGGATCTGTGATCCACAGTTATAGCAAGTTATCAACATCACATCATTCCTCCTGATTGCTTAGGTGAGCAAATTCAGTAGAATTTTAATGGGAAAAAAAAAATCCTTCAACCAAATGTTAGATCCTCACAGCATCTCCTACTTCCAGATGTGATATCATGACATGAAAGGTAAACTAGGATCTTTGTCTTCATAAGAGAGTTCAAACGATCACAGAGAATAGTTAGCTCCTAATCATATCACTACATAAGTTCTTGCATATAGAAATAAAATTTCTTAGAAATGTGCTTAATAACCATTAGATGACGATGATGTATTTTTCAGAGAAGCTGAAACTCAGGGCTCCCTCAAATGAATCCTATAACTGTTAATATAAATTGGTTCAAAACAAAAAAATGTAAACTTGTCTTATGAGTAGATTTAAAATAAGCAGTTTTGTCAGTGTGGGAAGGAGAGAGAAAAGCCATGGTCAAAAACAAAATCCAGGATTCATATGGTTGACAATCCTGGGCTTTAATTCTTGAGGTAAGAGGCTCAATATAGAGAGTTCCTGGAGCTCAGAGTCAGCCAGTGTTATTGTGCAAAGGATTCAGAAAACAGAAAAAAATGTCTTACTACTGGAGCCAGAAAGGCTTGAAATACTGTAAGAATACATTAACATGCAAATTTGAGATCTTCAAATGAATATTGCTTATAGGGTTTGGAGACAGGAGCCCATAGGAATTATTTTCAAACTGTGGAATGAAGTTAAGGGAACAGAGCCAGGGGCTGTTACTGAGCCTCCCAGGCCTCCAGCTCTCGCCACATCCTGAGGAGTACTCACATCATGAGCACTGGGAATGAGGGAAGTTACATAAACAAAACCTAAAAGGAGTGACTAGAAAGAAGTAAAAGGAAAGTTAATAAAACTAATTGTGAAAAGTAATGAAAACTTTGTCATCAAGCTAGACAAAATGTCATTATGAAGAAAAACATCGTAACTATCCGACTGGTGTAATGACTCTCCCATAGTTATATCACCACATCAACACACCTATGCCATATTTCCACAAGCATGCTTTATTCATGAGTGGGAATCCTTTTGAAATCCTTGGGAAAACAATCAGAACAAAAGTAAATATTTTCCATGTTTAATATTTCAAATAACTGAGCATTTCTAATTGACTGCTATTGAACTACATAAAGCATATACTGGCAACTATGGCTTCAGGTAACGGCCACTAATGGTATGTGAACCACAAATGGCATCTACTGTTGGTGACATCTTAGTTCAGTCCTAGGAGGTCTGTGACCATCTAAATGTGACCTTCTGTATATGATCGTGATCCCCACAGCACAAGAACATCTAGTGTAGCTTAATGTTATGTAGTTTAATAGAAGAATCTAGATTTTTTTATGTCTGAATTTTAAATGTTATTCAAGGGCTGGAGAGGTGGCTTAGAGGTCCAGGAATTTACTTGCAAAGCCAAAGGACCCAGGTTCGATTCCCCAGGACCCCCATACGCCAGATGCACAAGGTAGCACATGTATCTGGAATTCGTTTGCAGTGGCTGAAGGCCCTGGGACACCCATTCCCTCTCTATCTGCCTCTCTCTCTCTCTCTCTCTTTCTCTCTCTCTCTCTCTCTCTCATAACTAAAATAAAATAAGATTTTTTTTCAAAAAGAAAGGGATTCCAGAATGGAAAATCTGTTGGGTTTTTTTTAATGTTATTCAAAATGAATTTAAAATACACTGGTCATTACATGAGTTTTGATGAGAGCTATGAAACAGATGACTCTAACATGAGATTTAACCTTCCAATTTGTTTGTGTTGGTGTGGCCACTTTTGTGTGAGTGGAAGAAGACAAGGTAGTGCAGAAGGCAAGAGGAGCATGAGCTCCTGGCCGTGGTTAGAGAAAGAAGGAAGCTTGTCCAAACCATCCCTTGATTTACCACCAGGGGAATCTTCCTTGGCAAGCTAATCTCCCTTACCTCACATCTGACCAAACAAGAGGGTGAGCTCCAGGTTTCTAGTCACTTTTCACCTTCAGTCTTGCTCTTATAAGGGCATTTATGAGCACATTTATATCTTTACATCTATCACCATGGTAAGTAAATACCCTCCTCATTAATCTCTGATCCAAGTCTCATTTCCCACAATTTTAGCCATACTTTAGCCTACCCTTCAGACCACAATGTTGATCGGTTATTTCTTAATAATTCTAAGCCTTCATGGATTCTCCTCTGTCTTCTACCTCCTCTCTCTCTCTCTCTCTCTCTCTCTCTCTCTCTCTAAAATCTCCTAATGCATCTATCACGCATGCACTTTCATTTTCCCATGTCCCAAAGAACCCAATGTGGGCTATAATTATTTATTCATATGTGTATTTTCACTGTCAGGAAAGCCATATCTCACCCATCTCATATTATCACTGTGTTGACAAGGTCATGGAGCTTAACAGAATGAGTTGGCTGAATAGATAAAGGATAATTGTCTGTACTTACAGTAAAATACCAGAGAGACATGGGCATCATGTCTTCCATCACTTCATCAATTGAAACAAGCACAAGACAATGCAATATAAGTGTGAGCTATAGACTTGCACAAGGCTAACTTATACTGTGGAAAAGGCAGGTGCTCATAGGCATCAACATTTTTATGGCTCCAAGCTGAACCCCTATACCTTGCAAATTTTGTGATACTGTCACATTATTAGATCAGAATATTATTGGGCAGGGTGGGGGAAGAAGACTACTTCAGTGTAAATGAAGAGCACAAGAATTACCTCTCTTAAATATTCAAAATTACTTGCCTAATTCAGTTTTGCTAATAATTTACTGAGCAAGAACTTCAATTATGTGGTTCATTGATAAGTGAATATTTAATAATATATGACACAGAGGGAGATGTTTTTCAATAATCAAAATTAATTTCAAAAGTAATCATACTTTGTTTTCGTTAAAGTTAAGAATTTATTTTGTGTTAAATACTTTAAAGTGCTACATAAATAGTCCATGAAGAAAAGATCATGAGAAATATCTTTAAATTTTATTTAATTTCTATGAAAAGGCACATTTATGTTTCAAACAAGGACAAAAAGATCCAAATAAATTTAGCTACAAGTGAACTACTTAAAACCTGTGCATTTGTTTATCATTCATATATCATTCATTTTAAGCAATTTTTAATATTTTATTTTTATTTATTTATTTGAGAGACAGGAGGGAAGAGAGAAGGAGGCAGAGGGAGAGAGAGTACACATGCCACGGACTCCAGCCACTGCAAAATAACTCCAGACGCATGTGCCTCTATGCATCTGCCTTACATGGATCCTGGGAAATTGAACCTGGGTCCTTTGGCTTTGTGGGCAAGTGCTTTAACTGCTAAGCTAACTACCCCAGCCCATAAGCCACTTTTGTAAATACAACGATTAATACTATTATGATCATGTATTACCTTTGTTTTTAAATTGAAAATGAAAATTACTTAATAGCCTAGGGGATATGATTAAGCACCAGGGATACTCAACTTCTGCTCAAGATAAAACATGTCATCAAGTTACAGTTTTAAATGCTTGACAGTTCATGCAGTCTTTCCATTCCCAATTTTAAACGCCAACACTGTGAAACAGCATCCTTGATCACTCATGCAAATTTTGATTGAACAAAAGAAGAGGAAATGCCAGGCATGGTGGTGCACGCCTTTAATCCCAGCACTCGGGAGGCAGAGGTAGGAGGATCACCCACCGTGAGTTCAAGGCCACCCTGAGACAGCATAGTGAATTGCAGGTCAACCAGGGCTAGAGTAAGACCCTACCAAAAAAAAAAAAAAAGAGAGAAATATTTTTTTGGAAAATAATGATATATTTTCACCTCTATGTAATTAAAGCTGTTTGTGGCATGTCATTTCTTGTACTAGGACTTAAAATGTGATAATAAACCTTCAAGCAACCTGTTTGTAGAATGGCCATTTCAGCAGCAAAATTATCTGACTGGTAGTGAGGGATGTATGGGTGATAATCCTAAATACAGTAAAATACAGTTATCACTTATTTTGACTTAGTTCATAATTTCCCTAGTGACTTAGAGATGGCTTAGAATATTATATAGTCTTATTATAGTCTCTCGGAAACTTTAATGTTATTTACACTTACTGTAATTTATTCATTCATTCAAGAACTATTATAGATGCTATCTTATAGATTTTGCTGAAGTACCAATTTGGGTTTGTATTCTGTCAACTAATAGAGATTTCCTGTATTTTAGACTAAATTTAAGATGCTTTCAATTATAAATGTTCCACTTTTTTATATGACGGTAAGCAGGGCGGGGGAAACCACATTTGTTCTTTCAACCTTTGGTACTGTGATTTATCACCTAGACTATTTATTTTCTATTTACTGAAATGGCTCTTTTAGATTCACTTATATAAGGAGTTTTGCCAACTCTTGCTGAAAAATATTTGCAAAATGGAATGCTTAAGGGTATTTCTAAAACTTTTTTAATAATCTCTTTGAAATTTCTTTGAAACACCCTACAATTCACAGAGAGCAATGTTTATGAGTTCTATATCTTTTCAATGCTTTTAATTATAATTAACATAATTGCAAATATTTTTATGACTGAATGTGATCCTTGGTAATATATACATATTTTAGCCATAGAATCAAGTTTTTTTGAAATATCTCTCACCATGTATAGTTATCATTTCTTTCAGTAAAGACAATAAACATCCCCTTGTCTAGGTAGTTTGAAATAATCAGTATGAGATTAACCATAGCGACCCTGCTGTGTTGGGATAGAACACCAGAATCGTTCTATCTCACTGTAACTTCATCCTTTCTCTTCACCTCCTCCTTCCCCTCCACAGCCTCCTACTCTCCTGCACTACACTTGCATGAGAACAGCCTCTAATGATACACATACGAGTGGACACATGCAATGTTTCTCTTTCCCTGCCTGGCTTAATACAAGTAACATCATGTCCTCCAGGTTCATCCATGCTGCTGTAAAGAACATGATTCCCTTCGCTTGTATAAGTGCATAGTATTCCATCGTGAGTGTATACACCATGTTTTTTGGTTTTGTTTTTTTTTTTTTTTTTTTTTTTTTTTGGTTTTTCGAGGTAGGGTCTCACTCTGGTGCAGGCTGACCTGGAATTAACCATGTAGTCTCAGGGTGGCCTCAAACTCATGGTGATCCTCCTACCTCTGCCTCCCGAGTGCTGGGATTAAAGGCGTGCGCCACCACGCCCGGCTACACCATGTTTTTATTATCCATTCATCTACTCCTGGACACAAAAGGTGGTTCCATATTGTGAACTGTTCTATTGAGGAGTACAGATACTAATTTCATTTCCATTCAGTATATTTATAGTAGCGGGGCTGACTATCATATGATAAATACCTTTTTAATGTTTAAGGTTCTTTAAAGGTTTTGTTAATAAGAAAAAAATATATAGAGAAAATACTCATGACATTGGTCTGGGCGCTGTGTCCCAAAAGTACAAGCAACAAAAAAAAAAACTAGAAAAACAAGATGAAATCATACTAAAATCATTCTTTTAGCAATAATAATAACAGACTGAAAAGAAAAACTAAAGGATGGAGTAACATAATTAAAAATTATGCCCTGCATGAAGAGTTATTATCCTGAATATATAAGGAAGTCAAACCAAATAAAAAACCTGACCCAAATAGGTAAATGGCATACAGGAGCCAGAAGAGGTAGTGAACGCCTGTAACCCTAGCACTCAAGAGGTGGAGACAGGATGAGCAGAAATTCAAGGCCATGCTCAGCTACATAACCAGTTGAAGGCTAGTGCAGGCTACATGAGACCCTATCTCAAAGGAGGAAGAAGAGAAGGTGAGTGGAAGAGAAAAAGGTAAAGAAGCAGGAATACAAATGGAGATGGTCAGTGAGTATGTATGTGAACACAAGTGTTCATTTCAGCATCACTGCTAATGAGGGAAATACAAATCAAAAGCCAAGGAGATAATTAGTGTGGCTATGATTGCAAAGAGAAAAAAATAACAAGACAAATAGTACTTTATTAGATTCACACAATCAGCTAAGATCTAGCCATTTTACATACTATATATTTTCATATAATACTACTGAGTTTGTATGTGACATGAATAGCACAGTCATAGAAACTGCAATCATTGTAGAAGGCGTCATAAATACATATAAATAATTACAATATATTTTGAGGATGCCACAACTTCATATACCCTATGATGATTGTGTCAGTTGGATAGAGAGAATAAAGATACTTCTTCAGGGCTGAAGAGGTTGCTTAGTGGTAAAGGCACTTGCCTGCAAAGACTAAGGATCCAGGTTCAATTCTCCAGGTCCCACCCACGTAAGCCAGATGCACATGATGGTGCATGCATCTGGAGTTCATTTGCAGTGACTGGAGGCCCTTGCATGCCCATTCTCTTTCTCTCTTTTTCTCCCTAATAAATAAATTAATTTAAAAAATACTTCTTCAAACTTGCCAGTAGTATAGTGGTGACAAAACTCTGATTTCTTAGAGATTCTGACTAGGCCTGAGAATTAATTTAACATAAGAAAGATTAATAGAAGCAACGCATAAGAATTTATATAATTTTATACAGCATAGGAACCCTCATAAAGAAATGAAGATTCAAGACATAGTAGAGGGTTGGAGAGATGGCTTCGCGGCTAAGGCACTTTACTGCGAAGCCAAAGAGCTCATATTCACATCTCCAGGTCTCACGCAGCCAGATGCAGTGATGCAAACACGCAATGTCACACATGCGCCACAAGGGGGCACAGGCGTCTGTAGTTCAGTTACAGCGGCTGAAGGCCCTGGCGTGCCCATTCTCTCTCTCTCTCTCTCTCTCTCTCTCTCTCTCTCTTTCAAAAAAAGAAAAAGACTTAGCAGATACTAATTCTCCTGCTCGAACAAAAAGAGTGAACTATGGAAAAGTAATAAACTGGGTAGAGGATAAAGGAAGACACATTTTTAAAATAAAATCTGTTTAGAGAACTCTCTCAGTTCTGACTCCCTATTAAAGAATTATTTTTCTTGTACAGGAAGAACATCTTTCACATGGGAGCATTTTATTCCCTGTTCTGAGGAAGAAAGGAGGAAATTTAAATGCCCTGCTTGCATCTGTTGTTTTTCAAGTGCCTTTAGCTGAAAGAAGTCCTCATGCCAAAGTGTAATTTTTTTGGGGGGTGGCACACTAAATTCAGTGTGCATGCATGTGATTTCCAAAGAAGCATTCCAGTTGGGCACGGTAGCTCACACCTGTAATCCCAGTACACGGGATGCCAAGGCAGGAGAATTGTCATGTGTTCAAGGCCAACCTGGGCCATTTAGTGAGTTCAGTGCCAATTATTGCTACAGAATGATCTTGTCTCAAAAAAAAAAGTTAGCTTTTTTTCAACAAAGAAATTGCATGTGAAAATCCATGAAAGAATAAAACCCAAGACTTTATTTTATCTAAAGTAGGTTTAATAGTGAAGTGGCTATAATTGTAGGTTTAATATGATTAGAAATGGCTACAATTAAGGTAGAACCATTTGGGTAAGTTTCAAGTCATTAAGCAATTTAGGCATGTATTTTTGTGTATCAATTCTTAAGCATGAAAGGAGGTAGCAAAATTTTAATCATAAATGTCACAAATGAAGTTTTTTCTCATAGAAGTGACACCACACAGAAAGAACAGGGGTAAGCTACTGCATTAGTAAGGAATCAGGTCCAAGCTAATGCAAGAGATGTGGAGAAGAGGGGGTATATTAGACAGTTAACTATATCCATAATGCTTGATAATTGATAAAATACATAGATATTGTGAAACAAAGAGGAATTAAGAATGAATCTAAAAGTAAAAGTAACTATTATACATGTGTACAAGAATACCCCAGGTAAGAGAAAAATCTGTCTACTAGTAAAAACAAAACAGAAATCTCTTCACCAAAAGCCCCAAGTCTTGTTCCTGGCATAACTAACTAGGTTATCTACAATCATCTTAAGAAATCTGTTAAAACCCAAAATCATAATTTCACCTTGAATTAAAAAGCACTAAGGGGGCTGGAAAGGTGGCTTAGTGGTTAAGATACTTGCCTGTGAAGCCTAAGGACACAGATTCCGCTCCCCAGAACCCATGTAAGGCAGATACACAAGATGAATCTAGAGTTCGTTTGCAGTGACTAGAGGCTCTGGTACACCCACTCACATTCTTTCTCTCTCTCTCTCTCTCTCTCCCCCTAGTAAATAAAGAAAAATTTTAAAAAAACAATAAGAGTTATGGTTTTGGTTGGTTTAGGCTTATTTTTTCTAATTACTCAAGACCACAGTCATCAAAGCAATCAGTCACATCACTCGTTGCTATTGATTTTTAAAAAAAATTTTTTTGAGAAAGAGAAAATGAAAATGGTAATATCAGGGCCTCTTTCCACTGCATTTACAATCCAGTCATATGCACCATTTTGTGCTTCTGGCTTTATGTGGGTACTAGGGAATTGAACCAGGCCTGCAGGCTTTGTAAGAACGTGTCTTTAACCACTGAGCCATCTCTCCAGCCCTGATTTTTTTTAACTCTGAACATAAATACCCCATACCTACCTAATCCAATAAAATACTTCAAGAATGCCAAATGGCTAATATAAAAAAAAGACCCAAATAGAACTTTTCAAATACTCCAAACATATTTTTTCTTATAAGTGAAGCTGCTTGCATATTTCAGCAGAAACATACTAATTTATGCACCGCCCTGCGGGGTTGGGGTATAAAACGCTGCCAGGCTCCTGTGCTGGAACACTTGATACCCCTATGGTGCTGCTGTCCAGAACAGTTGTGGGACCGTTAGGACGCAGAACCTTGCTGCAGGCAGTGTGTCGCTGGGGGAGCCCTGGGGGACAGGCCTGCTCACTGTCCTGCCCTGTCCACTTACTGTCCTCCTACGTGACGATGGGAGTCCAGATCCCAACTCCTGCAGCGCTTTCTGACCGTGAAGGACTCTACTCTGAAACCGGAAGCCGAATTAAGTATGTTTCCTTCCCTCATCTGCTTCTGGTCAGGTATTTTGTGCCAGCAATGAGAGAATAACTGATTCATGACCATGATCAAGTAGTATCTTTTACAGCAAATTCAACTATGGAACAAGTATTTAAAAATAAAAATATGAAATAAGGTGGCTGGAGAGATGGCTGGGCGGTCAAAAGTATTTGCTTGCAAAACCTGCCGGCTTTGGTTTGATTCCCCAGAGCCCACATCAGGCCAGATGCACAAAGTAACACGTCTGACTGGAGTTCGCTTGCAGTGGCAAGAATCCCGAATGTGCGTTCGCTCTCTCTCCCTCCCTCTCTCTCACTGTCTCCTTTTCTCTCTTTCTGCTTGCAAATAAATAATAAAGCATTTTAAAAGAAATGAAATAAAAATACTTAAAAAAAATTTTTTAACTCCCCAAAGGGGTCTTACATTGCTTATGAGGGAGGCTGAATTTGTGGAACAAGTTAATTACCTGAAGTCGATCTTCAAGTACCTGGCAAAAAGCAGCTTCAAGGAGAGAAAGGGTTACTTTGGCTTACAGTTCCAGAGGTGCATTCAGTCCGTCATGGCAGAAAAGGCACAGTGACAAGAGTAGGAGGCCACAGGTCACATTGCATGCCAAAGACCCAGGTTCGAATCCCCAGGACCCACAGGTGCGAATCCCCAGACGCACGAGGTAGCACATGCCTGTGGAGTTCGTTTATAGTGGCTGAAGGCCCTGGAGCACACATTCTCTCTCTCTTCCCCTCCCCCTTTCTATCTGTCTCTCAAATAAATAAAATTTTAAAAAATTTAAATGTGGTACAAATGCCTTTTCATGAATTTGCAGTTATTCTTACACTATCAGGAGTGGTCTCTGTAAAGGTCTAAAAGGTTTGTTTTCTACAAAGTTCTACCTCACTCCACCAGAGCCCTGAATGGGCTTTTCTGTTACTATGCTCACAAAAATATCATCTCTAAAGTTATGAGGAATATAACA
Organism: Dipus sagitta; assembly: GCA_036346955.1. Taxonomy (NCBI): domain Eukaryota; kingdom Metazoa; phylum Chordata; class Mammalia; order Rodentia; family Dipodidae; genus Dipus; species Dipus sagitta. The sequence continues at coordinate 6,790,797 of CM070783.1, read as the reverse complement.
TTGCTTCTTCCATAAACAAATGGCACTCTTGCTAACTGAAAAGAATTGTTCTTTGGAGGTTATCTGGGAAATAAGATTGTATTTTACTATTCTCTTAGTTTAACCAGTCTTCACAAATAAAGCACAGTGAGGTCCTCTCCTATGGTCAGAGGAAGTTAAGTGATAGATAAAAGAAAATGTACTTCTCTTGTAGGTACACTTTATAGGGTTGAAATCATAGATATGTTTTAAAAAAAAAAAACTCTAAACAAAAAAGGTGTACAAAAAGTCTATTTCACAAGCATTTTCTTTTTTGTCTATTTTTTTATTGACAACTTCTGAACTTACAGACAATAAACCATGATATTTCCCTCCCCTCCCCCACTTTCCCCTTCACAGCTCTGCTCTCCATCATAGCCCCTCCCTCTCTCCATTAGTTTCTCTTGTAATTTGATGTCATCATCTTTTTCTCCTATTATGAGTGTCTTGTGAAGGTATTGCTAGGCAGTGCGAGGTCATGGATATCGAGGCCAAGTTTTGTCTGGGCAGTTGCATTGTAAGGAGTCGTACCCTTCCTTTGACTCACATTCTTTCTGCCACCTCTTCCTCAGTGGACCCTGAGCCTTGGAGGGTGTGATAGAGATGTTTCAGTGCTCACAAGCATTTTCTTGAGAAAGCATGACATTTTGAGCAAAATGCAACTTAAAGTATGTGTTCATACTACCTCACAACATACCCCTCCTGATGTAAAGACACTATTCACATACCTGTTGGATATCATGATTTAGAAGACATACTGTGCTCATGTCAGTGTAATCCTACAAGTCTTTGTGAGGGGTCCACTGTGCTCGTGGCTCAGTGCATTATAAAGGAGGTGTTATGTTCATTCCATTAGAGTTATGTTCTCCATGGAGACAGCCTCCTAGAACTAATCCCTTAATGTCCATAATAATTTACAGCCCTAAAAAAAATCTATGTTTTAATGGAAGTAAAAAAAACTAGCACTAAAAGTACTGACACTTTTGACATGTTAAATGGAAATCTTAGAAATATTATTATAATGGAAGGAAATCATTGCATGAGAAAGCAGCAGCCCTTATTTAAGATAGAAATTTGGAAATTGCTTTTATTATTGAAATGGGGTATTAGCTTCAGGAAAATGAATCAAGTAATCAAAAGGACATAAAGCACAATTTTTGGAGGTTAAGGATGTTGGATTTTTGCCCGCTAAATTAAGCCTGATTATCTTTGTCAAAGCAGACATTAGAAATACAGAAGAGAGCTTTCCTCTCTGCTGCAAGGGAAATAAGGAGACCTCAGGTCTCCCTCGATACTCTCCTCCTTGGCTCTCAAGTCCAGAGGCAGTTGGGCTGGTACAGAGGCTTACTAATGTAAAGACTTGAATTTGCTTTTTATGCCATTAAGTCTTCTAAAAAGGTAATTTTAGAATCTTGCCTCTCAATAAAAATACATTTAAAAATTACCTAAAATAAAATTATTCAAGGCAAAATATTTCAGTTTTCAGTGAAGCTCATTAATATCCTATGAAGAATTCCATAAGCAAATATAAATGCCATACATAGGTTCAGAAACCATACATAATAAGAATTCATGACAAAACTTAAAACAGCCAAACTTGTTCTCCATAAGCCAGAACACTTCTAAAAGAAGAGGCATTAAGGGGGCTGGAGAGATGTCTCAGTGGTAAGGGTGCTTGCCCAAAAAGCCTAAGGACCTGGATTTGAATCCTCAGTACCCATGTAAAGCCAGATGCACAAAGAGGCACATGCATCTACAGTTCATATGCAGTGGCAGGAGGCCCAGGTATGTCCATTCTTTTTGAGTGTCTCTCTTCTATCTCTCTACCTCTGCTTGCAAATGAATAAATAAAAATATTTTTAAGAAAAAATAAAAGGCAAAACTTAAAACATCCAAGCTTATTCTTCACAAGCCAGAACGCTTCTAAAAGAAGAGGCATTGAAGAGGCTGGAGAAATGGCTGAGCAGTTAAGGCATTTGCCTGCAAATCCTAAGTACCTGGGTTTAATTCCCCAGTACCCATGTTGAGCCTGATGCACAAAGTGACGCATGCATCTGGAGTTTGTTTGCAACAGCTGCAGGCCTCCGACTCCTTTCTCTTTCCCCCTCCTTGCAAATAAAGAAAAGAAGAAGCATTCAGTTAATCCCTATGTCTCTTCCTGTCTTTCCTTCTCCCTTCCTCTCTGTCATATAAAATTATTGTTCTAATCATTATCATGACTGATAACAGTTTGCTTTAATGACTTCTTGGCTCTCTTCATAATAAATACACCAGATAAAGCAATATCAAAATGATTTCTACACCTGGTTTACTGGAGCCAACTGATACATACTTGTGAAAGTTCATTGCTGGCCATAGTCACCTTTTATTATTACTTCTTCTATTTTAAATTTTCATACTGGTGTATATTATACATTGAGCATACTCTGTGCTTCCTCATCTTCCCTACCCTTCTTTCCCTACCTTTCTCATCCTTCTAAAATACTATTGATCCTAATTCCTATGCCTATATTTCATATCTATCCATGGCTATCCCACCATAATGTGAAATATTAAAAATTATGTTATTGCCCCAGTCCCCCGTAATTTCCCCTCTAGGAATATCCAGGTGTCTTGAAACATTTCCACTCCTTGAACTAATATTTTTACAATTGACAAAGGAAGTTATGCATGAAATTAACACTAATACTCGTTGAATGCAATGAGAAAGGGCTTCAGTTCATTAGCTACATGTCAAATGATAAAATGGGGAGAAGTTACTCATTTGTCTGGCCTGATTCAGGATGGCAACAACAAAAAAAAAAAGGTGTCATTTGAACTGAGAATTACAGGCTAAGAGGATAATGAAGATCCAAGAAGCTGGGGATATACGAAGCCAAAAAGAAAAAGCTAAACAACACTGGCACAAAAGGCTAGCTTGCTCAGTGGCCTAGTAGAGGGTCTTTGGAGACTTATCATGAAAAAAGACACCATAAATTAATATGACACCAGATCTTAAAACACCATCACACATAATTAAGCATTTAATATGTTGAGAATGGGAGACATTTAACTTTTATAGAGAGTAATAACTCCTATGATCATGAGGCAAAGCTGGGCAGATATTACAGACCAGAGAACCCAATGTGCTCACCCGTGGCGATGGCAGCAGAAGCTCAGAGGTAAGTATTTTGAGAATATAACTGCCAGGAATTCGCAAATGGGGGAAAGAGTGCAGTCCTACTTATGACCTTTTTAGTCTCATGGAAAAGAAACCATTACACTACACAAGAAATAAATTATGTGTAAGTCTGTCTAAACAAAGCAAGTTTAAATCTAATTATACTTAATCTTATAAGACATAAAATTTTTAAAAAAGCTGGGCTGGAGAGATGGCTTACTGGTTAAGGCATTTGCCTGCAAAGTCAAAGGACCCAGGTGCAATTCCCCAGGACCTACGTAAGCCAGATGCACAAGGGGCACATGCATCCGGAGTTCGTTTGCAGTGGCTAGAGGCCCTGGAGTGCTCCTTCTCTCTGTGTCTGTCTCTCTTCTCTCTATCTCTCTCTGCTTGCAAATAAATAAATATTTTTTTAAAAAAAAAAAAAGAACCAAGCCTTCATTGTCTCTTTGTTAAAAAAAAAAAAAAAAAAAAGAAAAGAAATGAAAAGAAAGGAAAAAAAAGGCACCCAACAGAAAGACAAGCCCAGGAGAGCGTACAGGGCTGGGCTCCTATGTTTGGAAGTCATGAGCACAGTGCTTCTGATTGCTCCACGAGGTCTGGAATTTAGAACACTTGCATATTTCATGGGTATGTAAAGTATCAAAGTAGAAACTGACAGAAAAAAAAATCATTAGAAATGTTAATGATTCAATATCATAGAGGCCAAACTGGACATGCCCCAAGGTGGATGAACAAAATCGTTCCAGATGGATTCAATGTTGACAGTGACCATGTGTTTTGCTAACTCTGAAGAGGAGACAAAGCCGAAAATAGAAGTTAACTACAAGAAGAATGTCAGTGTTGATGGATGGGATCGGTTTGTTTAGGAGACTAATCTGCTCTGAGTTTAGTTTTGGTAGGTGGTATGTTTCTAAGAATTCATGCATTTCTTCCAGTTATCCAATTTTGTGGAGTAGAGGTTTTAGAAGTATGACCTGATGGTTCTTCCAATTTCATTGAGGCTTGTAGTGACCCCTCCCATTTCATTTCCGATTTTGTTAATCTGAAACTTCTCCTTTTTTCGCTTGATCAAATTGGCCAGGGGTTTATCAATCTTATTGATTTTTTTCAAAGAACCAATTCTTCATTTCATCAATTTTCTTAGTTTCCAATTCATTAATTTTTGTTCTGCTCTTGATTATTTCTTTCCATCTGGAGCTCTTCGGGTTGGATTCTTCTTGTTTTTCCAATGTCTTTAGGTGGATGGTTAGGTTATTAATTTGAGATCTCTCTGTCTTTGTTATTAAAGCATTTAGTGCTATGAATTTTCCCCTTTAGGACTGCCTTCATTGTGTCCCATAAGTGTTGGTAAGTTCTGTTCTCATTGTCATTCAATACTAGAAATTTTGCAATTTCTTTTTTTGATTTCTTCTACTACCCATTCATTGTTTAAAAGTGTGTTGTAGCCAGGCGTGGTGGCGCACGCCTTTAATCCCAGCACTCGGGAGGCAGAGCTAGGAGGATCACCGTGAGTTCAAGGCCACCCTGAGACTACATAGTGAATTCCAGGTCAGCCTGAGCTAGAGTGACACCCTACCTCAAAAAACAAAAAAAAAAAATAAAAATAAAAATAAAAAAATAAAAAAAATAAAAGTGTGTTGTTCAGTCTCCAGGAGCTGGTAGAATTCCTGATGAAACACAAAAATCAAGTCCAAAAAGACCTCAATCTAAGACCTAAAACTAAACTGGGCATGGTGGTGCATGCCTTTCATCCCAGCACTTGGGAGGCAGAGGTAGGAGAATTGCCATGAGTTTGAGGCCACACTGAAACTCCATAGTGAATTTCAGGTCAGCCTGGGCTTGAGCGAGACCCTACATCAAAAAACAAAAAACAAAAAACAAAAAAAAAAAAAAAGACCTAAAACTGTTCAACTGCTGGAAGAAAAAACAAGAGGAACTCACAATGATATAAGAGTGGGGAAAGACTTCCTGGACAAAATCTCAGTAGTGCAAGAAATTAAACAATCATTCAAATAATGGGATCTCATGGAGCTAAAAAGCTTTTGCACAGAGAAATATACCATACTCAGAGCCAATAGATGACCCACAGAATGGAAAAAATTTTTACCAGCTATACCACTGACAGAGGCCTAATCTCTAGAGTTTACAAAGAACTAAAAAAAAAAAAAAAAAAGCATCCCACTCAAAAATGGGACAGAGAAACTGAATAGGGAGTTCTCAGAAGAAGAAATACAAATAGCAAACACACACTTAAGAAAATGTTCAACATCCCCAACGATCAGGGAAATACAAATTAAAGCAACTATGAGATTCCACCTTACTCCAGTAAGGATGGCAATCATTAAAAAATTAAATGAGTATCATGTCAGGTTGTTTGCTGCTAAGTAGATACTCATACAAGTGCAATAGTGGTGCACAGCCATGGTAGGAAATCAACTGCTCTTGATTTGGCTAACTGATCTGCTCAGTGGAACGGAACCCATGGCTGGAGCTGAGAAACAAGTCAGAACCACATCCAAAATTGAGCCTGCTCTCCATTATCAAGCTCCCACCAATCGTGGGCTACAAGTGGGCCTACACCTATTAAACTCTCTCTAAAAAATAATGGTTATCACATTTATCTGGTGCTAACTTTACTCTCCATTGGAGAATCTGCTTCTCTTTTTCAGATGGATGCAGATCCTAAGGACAGAACCACCCCATCATACCTCAAAAGGGCCCCAGCTGAAACTAAGAATAATTTGCAAAACATGTAAGAGTGCTGTTCTCTTGGAGAACCTGGTACCAGAACAAAGGTGAAGGAGATCAACACAGAGAACAATCAACCCCTACTGAACCAGATATCCAGAGACACAGAGGCTCCCAAGATCTCAACCCTGAAGCAGACCTAAAATGAACCCAACATAGCTCAGGGAAATTTGCAGAAGATGGGGAGGAAAGAACATCAGAACCACAAGTTGGGTCATGATTCTCAGAGCCATTTCCTCCTACCCAAAACTGGTGGCTAACCCCAAAATGCACAACCCATATACTCCAACCAGAAGGGTCCCTCTGGAGGGGGGAGGACAGGGAGGAGGCTAATAATGATACCAACTTGACTGCATTCACCAAGTACAAAAACTTTTTAAAAATGAAAAACAAAAATTAAGTGACGGGGCTGGAGAGATGGCTTACCGGTTAAACGCTTGCCTGTGAAGCCTAAGGACCCCGGTATCAGGCTCGATTCCCCAGGACCCACGTAAGCCAGATGCACAAGGTGGCACATGCATCTGGAATTCATTTGTCGTGGCTGGAGGCCCTGGCATACCCATTCTCTCCCTATCCATCTGCTTCTTTCTCTCTGTGTTACTTTCAAATAAATAAAAATAAAAATTAAATTAAATTAAAGACAACAAATGTTGGTGAGGATGTGGGGAAAGAGGAACCCTTATTCATTGTTGGTGGGAATGTAGCCTTGTACAATCACTAAGGGAATCAATATGGAGATTCTTGAAAATGACAAATGTAGAACTACCGACAGGCCCTGTTGTTCCCTTACTGGGCATTTACACTTCACTACAGAGATATTTGCTCAACCATATTTATAGCTTCTTTGTCTATATTTTTATATAAAATACATTGAATACTTTATTAACCAAAGACTAATAAAGAAAACTTTTACAATTTTCCATATGTATCTAGGATTTCAATATAATATCACACGTTCACTATTTACTGTAGCAATTTGAAATGTTTACCAATATCTTCAATTTTTAGGATGTTATTTAATGAGTGTTATGTTGTTACTAAGGTATATATGTCTCATTCATAAAGTTCTATTAAGGTGCAATTATGTTATTGCTTTATATATAAAATTAAACTACTGTCAAAATGAAAGCTAAACATTAATATGATATTAACTCCTCAAAAATATCACCTTCAGAAAATGAATCCATAAGTGTTTTAGTTCCCATCTTTTAAGTTTCCTTAACCTTACAAAGATTATATTCATTAAAGAACAAAAATTATGTCACTTTACCTCATTAATGTCCATATTTTTTCAGCTGAATGCATTTTTATGGAATTATAGAGTCTTATAAAATACTCATGAATTTTCTACTATAATTAAATAACTTTATTTTTAAATGAGGAAACTAAAAAGAAAATATGACTAGTCCAAGTTCATATTTGAAGCTAGAAATGAGACAAGACTTGAGTGCCATCCCTTTTCCATAATACAGTCTTTATCTTCTTACACAAACCTCAAGTTCATTATTTTCCTCACTGCAATAAAGCTGTGTTTCAGGATGTTATTGATTATCACTTGAGTGCATCCTACTTCCTTGCCCCTTCCCTGGTATTCTTGGATCCTGGGTCTCAATTTATGTCTTTTGTAACTAAAGATAAGACATATCCCTTCTAAAACTCAGATGGACAAAAAACAGTGCACACATGGAAATTATATAAATTAAAAGTCCAGTCCTCTATTGCCCATTTATTATCCATCTGGAAAAGAAAGTCTATGTTTAATAAAACAAAACAAGAAAATATTAATTTAATATCTTATATAAAAGATCTTGATTAGAAGTTAGGTACTCAACATAAATTAATAAATTAACAATTTATTAATAAATTAATCATCACCAATGACAACATCAGCTTATCGAGTATTTCATTTTAACTTATGAGGGAGGAAGGAATTTGGTGATATTACACACATCTTTTTGCGTCTTTCTTCAACTTTTGAGGCCATTAGACCTGACGGACTAGGAAGAACTCTTGCTTTAACACAAGATCTCAAACCTTGGGTAGATGGAGGAACAGTAACAGGACTCCCTCACTACCCCTACCTCACTTCTTACCCAACTGCATATGCACATATTCTGCGCATAGAATAAGAACCTCAAATGACTTAGTAAATCCCAAGGACAAGAAGAAAAAAAAATAAAACTGTGGCCCACAAGGATATGGTCATCCCCACTGGAAAGGGAGACAAAGCCTCACACGGTTTCTTACAGGCCACCTGGTAAGCGAGCCACCAACTGAACTCTGATGCATCACAGAAAATGGATCTGATGGGCCTCACGCATGGAAACAGAACTAAACAGGAGCAACTCTTCGAATTCTGGATAAGATGATATATGGACCAGTATTTGATAAGTTAGTGTGTGGCCAATGAGGACCAAAACCCTACTCTTCACAAATGAATGCAATCTTTTTTATGTCCCACCCATCTTTTGCACTGTATGTAATATGAACTTGCATGCGCACGTGTACACATTCGTGTGGATGCACATGGAACCCCTCCCACACACAGAGGTGGGTGTTGGCTGTCTTCCTCAATTGCTCTTCACATTATTTATTAGGTCAGGGTTTCTCACTTGAACCCAAAGCTATCAATGCAGCCAGTCTAACTAGCCAGTTTGCCAGATGACCTCCTGTTTCTGTCTGACAGGTATTGAGAATACAGGTGTGTACGTTATCCCATCCAGCATTTCCGTGGGTGCTGAGGATCCAAACTCCAGTCCTCATGCTTGCATGGTCAACAGTTTACTCACTGAACCATCTCCCCAGCCCACACCTCATGTCTCTTAATTCCCCCCTGCCCCGACTCCCTGGAACAAAACAAAGTCAACACCTCAACCCAATTCCATTTTGTTGTCTCCACCCTGAGTAATGAGTATTCCCAGTTACCAGTAAATTCAACAACAAAAGTATTCTGCCTGCTTATTGAATTTATCCGTCTCTCAGTAAGACATTGTGCTATGTGCTTAAGGAACAAAAAAATCTAAGGGATTATTCCTACCCTTAGGTTGGTGTTACAGTTGGGAGACAGGCACAACAAAGCTCAACACAAATATAAGATAATGTGTGCAAAGAAAAGGACTGAGAAGCTTTAAGATGGCTTCAACTTCCTGCCTGCCTCCTTTCACAAAAAAAATATATGAGCTTAATGTTGAAATCGTCAGAACTCTTGTGCTATAAATGTTTTCTAGTCATGTGTCTTCGTTCACATTATTAGCCCTTGGTGCCTACTAAACATGCCACCTCTTAAAGCTGTCTTATAACCACAGTCTCTTTTACATCTGCCAGATGGGGTAACTTCACAGTAATGAACACAGAGCAAAGTATGGGATAAGACACAGAGCCAGAGGGATAAGACCACAGAATTTGTCTCTCCACCTAGAGCAGTGAGATCAAGCGTCCTTCCATAAACCACTAAACTGAATTGACTCCTAGGTAGGGGTTAAATAATTATGATGCTTAAGATCTGAACATAATTCACAGATAATTTTGAATTTCATTAAAACCTAGCATTGAAGGCAAGACATAGCAATAAGTATTAACACTGGAGTTATACAATCAAACAGATGCGGGGAAGATGGAATCATTATTTTCTCCTCGATTCCAGGGTAAAGAAATGACTACTTGAAGCTACAGCATCATTAGTGGGAACTAGTGGTTTCTAGTCTCTTTCACTGGCGACAAACTGTGAGCAGAATCACATGCTTGAAAAGCTCATAAATTTAAAAATTAAAATTTAAATACACAAAATGATCAGACAGGATAAGAAATCTATTAAGAGAAAAAGGATCAGGGGCTGGAGAGATGAATCAGTGAAATTAAGGTGCTTGCCTGCAAAGCCTAACAACCAGGTTCAATCCCTCAGTACCCACATCAAGCCAGATGTACAAAGTGGCTCATGTATCTGGAGTTCGTTTGCAGAAGCTGGAGGCCCTGGTGTGCCCATTCTCTCTCTATGTCTCTTCTATTTCTCTATGCTTGCAAATAAAAGTATTTTAAAAAAGAAAAAGGGTCAGGTAACTCAGGCTTACATAAAATTTTATATAAATAACACCAAGTGGTAGATAAGTGAATAAATAGAAAATATATGCTGATCAGATAGATAGATGACAGATTGTAGATAGCTAGATGTAAAATTTTATGTGGTACAAAAGGATTTATTTGGACATTAAAAAAAAACACTGAGCTAAAAATATGTACACAGTGCCAGGCGTGGCGGCGCACACCTTTAATCCCCGCACTCTGGAGGCAGAGGTAGGATTGCCATGAGTTTCAAGGCCACCTGAGACTACATAAGAATCCCAGGACAGCCTGAGCTAGAGGTGAGACCTTACCTCAAAAATTCAACTTCCCCCCCTCCAAAAAATGTATACATGCTGGGTATGGTGGTACACACCTTTAATTCCCAGCACCCAGGAGGCAGAAGTAGGTTGGATCACTGTGAGTTTGAGACCACCCTGAGACTTGAGTGAGATCTCAGTAGTGCAAGAAATTAAACAATCATTCAAATAATGGGATCTCATGGAGCTAAAAAGCTTTTGCACAGAGAAACATACCATACTCAGAGCCAATAGATGACCCACAGAATGGAAAAAATTTTTACCAGCTATACCACTGACAGAGGCCTAATCTCTAGAGTTTACAAAGAACTAAAAAAAAAAAAAAAAAAAAAAAGCATCCCACTCAAAAATGGGACAGAGAAACTGAATAGGGAGTTCTCAGAAGAAGAAATACAAATAGCAAACACACACTTAAGAAAATGTTCAACATCCCCAACGATCAGGGAAATACAAATTAAAGCAACTATGAGATTCCACCTTACTCCAGTAAGGATGGCAATCATTAAAAAATTAAATGAGTATCATGTCAGGTTGTTTGCTGCTAAGTAGATACTCATACAAGTGCAATAGTGGTGCACAGCCATGGTAGGAAATCAACTGCTCTTGATTTGGCTAACTGATCTGCTCAGTGGAATGGAACCCATGGCTGGAGCTGAGAAACAAGTCAGAACCACATCCAAAATTGAGCCTGCTCTCCATTATCAAGCTCCCACCAATCGTGGGCTACAAGTGGGCCTACACCTATTAAACTCTCTCTAAAAAATAATGGTTATCACATTTATCTGGTGCTAACTTTACTCTCCATTGGAGAATCTGCTTCTCTTTTTCAGATGGATGCAGATCCTAAGGACAGAACCACCCCATCATACCTCAAAAGGGCCCCAGCTGAAACTAAGAATAATTTGCAAAACATGTAAGAGTGCTGTTCTCTTGGAGAACCTGGTACCAGAACAAAGGTGAAGGAGATCAACACAGAGAACAATCAACCCCTACTGAACCAGATATCCAGAGACACAGAGGCTCCCAAGATCTCAACCCTGAAGCAGACCTAAAATGAACCCAACATGGCTCAGGGAAATTTGCAGAAGATGGGGAGGAAAGAACATCAGAGCCACAAGTTGGGTCATGATTCTCAGAGCCATTTCCTCCTACCCAAAACTGGTGGCTAACCCCAAAATGCACAACCCATATACTCCAACCAGAAGGGTCCCTCTGGAGGGGGGAGGACAGGGAGGAGGCTAATAATGATACCAACTTGACTGCATTCACCAAGTACAAAAACTTTTTAAAAATGAAAAACAAAAATTAAGTGACGGGGCTGGAGAGATGGCTTACCGGTTAAACGCTTGCCTGTGAAGCCTAAGGACCCCGGTATCAGGCTCGATTCCCCAGGACCCACGTAAGCCAGATGCACAAGGTGGCACATGCATCTGGAATTCATTTGTCGTGGCTGGAGGCCCTGGCATACCCATTCTCTCCCTATCCATCTGCTTCTTTCTCTCTGTGTTACTTTCAAATAAATAAAAATAAAAATTAAATTAAATTAAAGACAACAAATGTTGGTGAGGATGTGGGGAAAGAGGAACCCTTATTCATTGTTGGTGGGAATGTAGCCTTGTACAATCACTAAGGGAATCAATATGGAGATTCTTGAAAATGACAAATGTAGAACTACCGACAGGCCCTGTTGTTCCCTTACTGGGCATTTACACTTCACTACAGAGATATTTGCTCAACCATATTTATAGCTTCTTTGTCTATATTTTTATATAAAATACATTGAATACTTTATTAACCAAAGACTAATAAAGAAAACTTTTACAATTTTCCATATGTATCTAGGATTTCAATATAATATCACACATTCACTATTTACTGTAGCAATTTGAAATGTTTACCAATATCTTCAATTTTTAGGATGTTATTTAATGAGTGTTATGTTGTTACTAAGGTATATATGTCTCATTCATAAAGTTCTATTAAGGTGCAATTATGTTATTGCTTTATATATAAAATTAAACTACTGTCAAAATGAAAGCTAAACATTAATATGATATTAACTCCTCAAAAATATCACCTTCAGAAAATGAATCCATAAGTGTTTTAGTTCCCATCTTTTAAGTTTCCTTAACCTTACAAAGATAATATTCATTAAAGAACAAAAATTATGTCACTTTACCTCATTAATGTCCATATTTTTTCAGCTGAATGCTATTTTTATGGAATTATAGAGTCTTATAAAATACTCATGAATTTTCTACTATAATTAAATAACTTTATTTTTAAATGAGGAAACTAAAAGAAAATATGACTAGTCCAAGTTCATATTTGAAGCTAGAAATGAGACAAGACTTGAGTGCCATCCCTTTTCCATAATACAGTCTTTATCTTCTTACACAAACCTCAAGTTCATTATTTTCCTCACTGCAATAAAGCTGTGTTTCAGGATGTTATTGATTATCACTTGAGTGCATCCTACTTCCTTGCCCCTTCCCTGGTATTCTTGGATCCTGGGTCTCAATTTATGTCTTTTGTAACTAAAGATAAGACATATCCCTTCTAAAACTCAGATGGACAAAAAACAGTGCACACATGGAAATTATATAAATTAAAAGTCCAGTCCTCTATTGCCCATTTATTATCCATCTGGAAAAGAAAGTCTATGTTTAATAAAACAAAACAAGAAAATATTAATTTAATATCTTATATAAAAGATCTTGATTAGAAGTTAGGTACTCAACATAAATTAATAAATTAACAATTTATTAATAAATTAATCATCACCAATGACAACATCAGCTTATCGAGTATTTCATTTTAACTTATGAGGGAGGAAGGAATTTGGTGATATTACACACATCTTTTTGCGTCTTTCTTCAACTTTTGAGGCCATTAGACCTGACGGACTAGGAAGAACTCTTGCTTTAACACAAGATCTCAAACCTTGGGTAGATGGAGGAACAGTAACAGGACTCCCTCACTACCCCTACCTCACTTCTTACCCAACTGCATATGCACATATTCTGCGCATAGAATAAGAACCTCAAATGACTTAGTAAATCCCAAGGACAAGAAGAAAAAAAAATAAAACTGTGGCCCACAAGGATATGGTCATCCCCACTGGAAAGGGAGACAAAGCCTCACACGGTTTCTTACAGGCCACCTGGTAAGCGAGCCACCAACTGAACTCTGATGCATCACAGAAAATGGATCTGATGGGCCTCACGCATGGAAACAGAACTAAACAGGAGCAACTCTTCGAATTCTGGATAAGATGATATATGGACCAGTATTTGATAAGTTAGTGTGTGGCCAATGAGGACCAAAACCCTACTCTTCACAAATGAATGCAATCTTTTTTATGTCCCACCCATCTTTTTGCACTGTATGTAATATGAACTTGCATGCGCACGTGTACACATTCGTGTGGATGCACATGGAACCCCTCCCACACACAGAGGTGGGTGTTGGCTGTCTTCCTCAATTGCTCTTCACATTATTTATTAGGTCAGGGTTTCTCAGTTGAACCCAAAGCTATCAATGCAGCCAGTCTAACTAGCCAGTTTGCCAGATGACCTCCTGTTTCTGTCTGACAGGTATTGAGAAAACAGGTGTGTACGTTATCCCATCCAGCATTTCCGTGGGTGCTGAGGATCCAAACTCCAGTCCTCATGCTTGCATGGTCAACAGTTTACTCACTGAACCATCTCCCCAGCCCACACCTCATGTCTCTTAATTCCCCCCTGCCCCGACTCCCTGGAACAAAACAAAGTCAACACCTCAACCCAATTCCATTTTGTTGTCTCCACCCTGAGTAATGAGTATTCCCAGTTACCAGTAAATTCAACAACAAAAGTATTCTGCCTGCTTATTGAATTTATCCGTCTCTCAGTAAGACATTGTGCTATGTGCTTAAGGAACAAAAAAATCTAAGGGATTATTCCTACCCTTAGGTTGGTGTTACAGTTGGGAGACAGGCACAACAAAGCTCAACACAAATATAAGATAATGTGTGCAAAGAAAAGGACTGAGAAGCTTTAAGATGGCTTCAACTTCCTGCCTGCCTCCTTTCACAAAAAAAATATATGAGCTTAATGTTGAAATCGTCAGAACTCTTGTGCTATAAATGTTTTCTAGTCATGTGTCTTCGTTCACATTATTAGCCCTTGGTGCCTACTAAACATGCCACCTCTTAAAGCTGTCTTATAACCACAGTCTCTTTTACATCTGCCAGATGGGGTAACTTCACAGTAATGAACACAGAGCAAAGTATGGGATAAGACACAGAGCCAGAGGGATAAGACCACAGAATTTGTCTCTCCACCTAGAGCAGTGAGATCAAGCGTCCTTCCATAAACCACTAAACTGAATTGACTCCTAGGTAGGGGTTAAATAATTATGATGCTTAAGATCTGAACATAATTCACAGATAATTTTGAATTTCATTAAAACCTAGCATTGAAGGCAAGACATAGCAATAAGTATTAACACTGGAGTTATACAATCAAACAGATGCGGGGAAGATGGAATCATTATTTTCTCCTCGATTCCAGGGTAAAGAAATGACTACTTGAAGCTACAGCATCATTAGTGGGAACTAGTGGTTTCTAGTCTCTTTCACTGGCGACAAACTGTGAGCAGAATCACATGCTTGAAAAGCTCATAAATTTAAAAATTAAAATTTAAATACACAAAATGATCAGACAGGATAAGAAATCTATTAAGAGAAAAAGGATCAGGGGCTGGAGAGATGAATCAGTGAAATTAAGGTGCTTGCCTGCAAAGCCTAACAACCAGGTTCAATCCCTCAGTACCCACATCAAGCCAGATGTACAAAGTGGCTCATGTATCTGGAGTTCGTTTGCAGAAGCTGGAGGCCCTGGTGTGCCCATTCTCTCTCTATGTCTCTTCTATTTCTCTATGCTTGCAAATAAAAGTATTTTAAAAAAGAAAAAGGGTCAGGTAACTCAGGCTTACATAAAATTTTATATAAATAACACCAAGTGGTAGATAAGTGAATAAATAGAAAATATATGCTGATCAGATAGATAGATGACAGATTGTAGATAGCTAGATGTAAAATTTTATGTGGTACAAAAGGATTTATTTGGACATTAAAAAAAAACACTGAGCTAAAAATATGTACACAGTGCCAGGCGTGGCGGCGCACACCTTTAATCCCCGCACTCTGGAGGCAGAGGTAGGATTGCCATGAGTTCAAGGCCACCCTGAGACTACATAGAGAATCCCAGGACAGCCTGAGCTAGAGTGAGACCTTACCTCAAAAATTCAACTCCCCCCCCCAAAAATGTATACATGCTGGGTATGGTGGTACACACCTTTAATCCCAGCACCCAGGAGGCAGAAGTAGGTGGATCACTGTGAGTTTGAGACCACCCTGAGACTACAGAGTGAATTCTAGGTCAGCCTGGGCTAGAGGGAAACCCTATCTCAAAAACAAAATAGAAAAAGAAAAAATATGTATACATAAAGATACCTCTAGTCAGGCCTGGTGATACAGGTTCGTAATACCAGCTACATGAAATACTAAGGCAAGGTGATCACAATTTCACAGTCAACCTGAGCTACAGAGTGAGGTTAGGGTTAACTTGGGGATATAGCTCAGTGAGAGAGTGCTCATCTAGGCTCCACTCCTACTACTGATAAAAATGACTTTAAAAAAAGCATTGAATTTCTTGGACTAGATACTTTTCAGTAACATATATTTCACCATTTTTGTATGTGATTAAATTTGTTTGAAACGGTTTTCACCTCTGTAGTTTCTAGGAAACCCCCGAGGACTGATTAATGCATCACCATTACTTTATGTATTTGCATGCTTGCAGATGTGCACACATATATACATACATTCATGCATGCATACATACATATATAAACACTGGCATGTAAGTGCTTGTATTTATATATGTATATAGAGAGAATATGCCCATTGAGTGTGCGTGTGTGTGTGTGTGTGTTATTCTTTCTCTGTGCATGCGTGTGTGTGTGTGTTGTTGTTGTTGTTGTTCTTTCTCTGTGCATGCATGTGTGTGTGTGGTAGCTCTTCAATTCTGTTTCCATGTCTACTTTCCATACTCCAGAAAGCCAAAGATAAAGCTTCATTGCCCTATTGGCAGAACCTTTTGTCAGGACCCTCAAGAGTTGCTGACCAACCTGCAGATGAGCACTGGTCGTCAACACTGATTTCCAGATCTACAGCGCCCAGCATCCTCCAGCTGGGGGCAAACAGTGCATGCCATAGTGGATGTAGCTAAAGCGAGCATCCTGAACGCTACAAAACAGTTGACTTTCACTCATGGTAGAATTACAACTGCCCTAAGGATAAGGGCAAGGCTACTTTCCTCTAATACATTCTATGCTTAGCACAGTCCAAGAACTAAGAAACAAATCAATAACCAGTCTCGGAATTGAATAAATTCAAGAGAATATTATCCATTTGATACAAAGATCAATATCCAAATATATTAAAGAAGGAAATGACTAAAGAAGACAACTGAATACACTCGAGGAATTGCTGAAAAGGTCAGATAGTGGCAATCCTGTTTGAGTTATTTTGTAATAATGATAAGCTAGAGAAATTATATTGCTTGGTATCCCATTGCCCTGTAGTTCCCATATTAAGAACAATGTGTGTTGGTTGTGGGGGGGGGGCTCTCTGGGGAAATGGCTCAGAGGTTGAAGGCTGCTGTGAAGGCTGCTACTTGCCTGAGTTCAATTCCCCAGCTGCCCATGTAAAACTGGATGGGCATCATCAAGAGACCCTGGCATGCCCATATACACTCACACCCACACGCTGTGAACAATTTTATTGAAAAGAAACAATGTGTGTAACGAAGCTCATGTAACACAAGAAGTCTCACAACAAACCGTTTTGTTACTCAAGAAATAAACACATAAAATAATGATCTTTTTAAATCATTCTTCAAATCATTAGGGAAAAAAAAGAAACTTCAGTTGTGTTGAAACCATTTTATAAAGAATATGTTGATTCAAGTGATCATTAAAGCTATTCTGTTTATAGAACTGTGTTTTGTGCTCCTCAGAAAATAGAAATGTGTTTACAACAGTGACTTAAAAATTATTATTCTATAATTATAATCCTTTACCATTTATAACAATTTTCTCTGGATTAAACTATATAACTGTTTAAACCTTCTATATACATAGTTCCTTAATTTTAACTCATCAAATAAAAGAATGAAAATATAAATTCATAAGAAAACAAAAGACAAAATGAAATAACATCTCACAGTTTTAGACTTTTAATATTTTATTCATTTAGAAATTTGTGGAACTACACTAAAAACTGAAACATTCAATTTTTTATTGTTTTTTATTTATTAGAGACAGAGAGATGGAGAAAGAGAGAGAGAGAAAAAAATGGTGTACCAGGGCCTCTAACCACTGCAAACGAACTCCAGACACATGTGCCACCTTGTGCATCTGGCTTACATGGCTCCTGGGGAATCGAACCTGGGTCCTTTGGCTTTTCCAGCAAGCATCTTAACTACTAAGCCATATCTCCAGCCCTAAACATTCGATTCTGAGGAACTAGTACTGAGGTTGTGTACTCAAGCTTCCCACAAAACACTTGTCTGCTTGAGAAGATCATCTCAGAGTTCATTTTAAAGAATTCCAGGGGTGGGGGGGGGTGACAGAGACATCACCTCTCCAAGGGTGTTCTGGATGGTTTGTCTGCAGCAGAGGCAAAGAAACTGGTCGTGATCCCTTACCTAGCACGCTAACATGAGTGCTCTTGCACAGTTACTCTTTTCAGTTGAGCACGTTCTAGTCCACACTGCAAGCACACATGCACCAGGCTATCACTCTGAGAATTATTACAAACAGCACCCAAGGTTTACTCAAATAAATGCTCAGCCATTCTCCACAGTAATCCTGAGGCAGAGAAAAATTAACAACAACAAAAAAAAAAAAAAACACCCATGATTCTCAATTACAGAAACATCTTTGGTTTTATGAGTTAAGAAAAATAACTAGAATAACATTTGAGCTCAGTCCAAAAATGGCACATAGAAAATTAACAGATGCCTCTGTTCTGTATATTTTAAAGAAAAATGCATTTTCTTAGTGAGTACTATTTATTGAACAATTCTAGAAGAAACCTTTTCACTGGCCATCTGTCCAAATTCTGTTTAAATTTTGAGAAGCAATAAGACATTTAAAAAGAGATCTGTGTAGTTAGCTCCTGGTTGCTATGAAACTGAGGGGGAAATTATGGTCCTAAACATCGTTTGTGTCACTTTGATACTGGTGATTATCTTTGGGGGAGTTTTTGTTTTCATAATCAGTTTACATAGAACTTATTAAAATAAATTTGTGATTCCATTTGGATTACATTTGCATGCAAAGAATTATTGTTGTTGAGGTTTTTTTATTTTTTATTTTTTATTTTTTTTTACGAAGTGCTTATTTGGCACTGGAGAGATGGCTCGGTGGTTAAGAGCGCTTTCCGTGCAAGCATGATGACATAAGGGGGCCTCAGAGACTGCTTGAGTTCCACCCCCAGAACCTACGTAAAGAACTGGGCATGGCCCCAAGCATCTGTAACCCCAGCCCCATAGGGAAACAGAGACAAGAGAATCACTAGCACTCACAAGAAAAAAAAAATGAAGGGGGAAAAAGCAAGCTCTGGGATTAGTAAGAGACTGTGGCTTAAATAAAAACAAGCGGAGGAGGAATGGATGGGACATCCCATCTTCTGCTCAGGACCACTAGCGGGCACACCGTGCTGTAGACAAGCACACAAGATGCTGCACGGGCTCATACGTGCGCATACATCACACAGTCCACATTACGCATGCGCACGCACGCACACACATGCACACGCACGCATGCGCACACACACACACAAAGTTATTGGCATGTAGAGTAATAATTAGCTTGTAATAACATCAAATAATCAACGCACTGAACTAGTTGATTGTAACTTCACCAAGTCCTGCCTGCCGTGGAGAGGAACTGCATGGTTTTCTAATCAATGCTTTAAGCAATGATTCTTTCCTTTATAGCTTTCATTTTGGACTGACTTTCTTTTCCATGTTTCACTTTCATCTCAAACTTCAAAGTAAACTCATAATAGCATGCACCATTCTGTTCTCTCTATGCAAGTAAAAAAGCCCATTTTTATCTATGGCATAACCTTGGCCAGCAGAGACGATGTTATTCATTTTCTTGCTACTCTCAAAACTTACTCTTCCAGGAATGCTGACAAGCTGCCAATTGGATTGCTAGAAATGGTAACTTCAACAGAGTACACAGATAGCCCAGAAGCTTCCTGGTAAAAACTAAGTCATGCTGAAGATGTCTCGCTAGAACTGTGCAGAAAGCTCATTTTCAAGCAATTGTTCCTTATGTAGTAAAAGAAAAAATAATGAACTTCTGTGTTATTTTCTTTTGAACTAATTTTTATATTCATGTAGAATATATTAATGGAGTTCAATGTGATATTCTAATACATGAATGCAATATGCATGAATCAAATACAGCCGCCTCTTTATCCACTCTTCTCATAAGTTATTTTCTTTTCACTGACCATAACTATCTAAACTGGGGAAGACAGTTTCTGTTATTTTCAGAAAACAAAAGTTCTTAATAACATCATACTTCTCCATGGCTTCCTCATGTAGAAGGGCAAAAAACAAAGCATCAATTAGTTTTTATGTCTGTATGAGGAAGAGGATATGTTCACTTCAAAAGAAGCTATGTTGAGATATGGAATCAACCCTGTATGAGTTCTGCAACCACACTACCAGTTTGCAAACTTCATGATATACATTAGGACAAAGCAGGTCTAGAAAATAGCTTAGCTAGTGGTTTGCTTAAATTTGATCCCCAGATTGAACAAAAGAAAAAAAAAAACTGGACATGGTGGGGGCAGCACTGGGAGACAGAGACAGGCAGAGCCCTAGAGTCCACTCACCAGTCAGACGAGACTACTTACGAAGCTCCATGCCAATGAAACCGTGTCTCAAAAAGGGTGGCCTATGTTCCTACAGAAGAACACCCAAGGTTGTCTTCTGGCATAACACACACACACACACACGCACGCACACAGAGTTGCACCCATACACAAAAACACACATTAAAAAAATGATGACAAAGCAGCTGTGAGATAGCTCCCCCAGGATTCACTGAAGGTGTGTACTTGTGCCTTCAATATCAGTGATAACAGCCATTGGCACTTAAGGGCACCTTGTCCTCACTGAGTACACTGAAAAACAACTAGTAAAATACAGCCTTGCAAAACACCCCGTGTGTTTAATTAACTACTAACTAAACAATCAGATGTTTATAGAATAACTCCTCAACATCTAAGTTCACAGCAGCCTGAACCAAATCTGCATCCTCTACAGAGTAAAACTATAATAATATTCATATTTCATGTCTCAAAAGTATAAGAAAAATGCTGAGACATGTCAGGCCATGAGGAGAGGCGAGTATGGTCTCTGTCCTGGCTTCAATCTCTATTTCTGCTTCTCCCTTTCTTCCTAAGTAACAATACCACAAGTTTTAAATATCCACTAAAGTTTAATTTCCTCTCTGAAATAATGATGAAACGTTACTTTGAAACTGTAAGCCAAAATAAAACCCTTTATTTACATTAAAAGAAAAAAAAAGAAAATAAGACCTCCCCTCCCTGGAACAAATGAATGGCTCATCTGCCCAAAACACGCCCAGCCCTAGATTTCCTAACTTAGCGAATGAAAACTGAATGCACTATTTAAAGCCAGCAAAACCTTCCTCCCCTTCCATGTTCAGTCATATATAAAGCTCTGGCAGATTTTTTTCTCATAAATAATTATCAAATGCATGACTTCTGTATCTCTACTAATCTGCCCTAGCCCCAAGTGTTATTTTCTTCTGCCTAAAAGAAAACAACCGTCTAGCTTCAGATGCATCCCTGTAATACATTTTCCATTCAAATGCCAGAGGGGGCACCCCAATAAATAGATCAAATCCTGACACTGCTTCAATCCCTTCATTTCTCCAAAGATAAAGTTAGGAACCTTCCACTTTACAGGAGGGCCTTCATTTATGCTCCTTCAAGCGTGTCTTGCCAATTGTTTCCTCTGTCACAAATTTCCCTGTGGCATTTTCTGGTCTGTATCCAAATGAATGATTTCTTTACACTGGACTTCCATAAAGACTAGAGAAAAGGCTGTTTCTGTCTATAAAGTCATCTCCTTTTATCCACAAGGGATATGCTCCAAGACCACCAGTAAATGTTTGAAATTACAAGTTGAGCTACACACACACACACACACACACACACACACACACACATAAAACAAGATGCTATGTTTTGTAATTTTTTCATCATTCTTACCATAAATCTGTGCATCCTCTGCAAATATGTCTCCTTTCTTTATTAAGTATAGAACTTTCACCCTTTAGCTTTACAGCCTACATCATCATTACTGTTGCTGTGTCTTGGGGCCATAGCAAACTATCATAAAGTATAGTTCAACAAGGTCACCAACAATATGCCATTGGACAGCAAAGAACACCACTAAGTGACTAAGAGATGGGCAGCTATGCAACGTGAATATACTGTGCAAAGGAATTATTCACATCCCCAGCAGGATGAAGGATGGTATAAGACTTCATTGTGCAATTTAATGTTTTTTAAGTTCCTATTTCTGAAATTTTTCATTTCATGTTTTTTGGACTGCAGTTGAGATGAGTAACTAATATTCTGGGTAAGGGGAAACTGTTACATTTGATGAGTCAACTTCAAACATTAAGAAGTGTTTATCACCAGGTATGACTTATCTCTGGTCACAACGGCTTGCAGGATAGGTCCACATAATGCTGGAACCAATTGAACTAATCTTGTTCTTCGCAATCCCCTGGAGAAAATAATTGGGAAGTGATGTACTTTCTCTCCCCACACCACCCAAGGGCTCGAGTGAAGGAGCTCACCATTTATTTTACCTGTGATATTTTCCCAAGTGCATGTAAGCCATTGACTATATCCAACTCTCACTATTGCCCTCACGAGAATCACCTTTGCCATAGGCAACAAGAGCATGTAGAAGTCTACAGACACACAGCTGAGACAGATTTTAAACCTGATGAAATCCAGCCAAGCTAAGATACACTAACAATAATATAATATGTGTGTGTGTTAGGATACCACTCTAAAGAACACATAGATGTGAGGCAATTACTCCCGAGCCATGCAAGGTTGTGAAGTAAATACTTGTTAGCTCTCCATTAGTTTGTTTATTCATGTGGCTCTTGCCTTTCTTCACCATCACCACTCAATTCTTCCTCTTCTCCTCCTCCTCCTCCTCCTTCTTCTTCTCCTTTTTGTTTTGTTTTGTATTTCAGACTATTATCTTGCTCTAACCCAGGCTGAACTGGAATTCACTGTGAAGTTTCAGGGTCTTGAACTCACATAAATCCTCCTACAGATGCTGGGATTAAAGGCATGTGCACCACCAGGCCCGGCCTCCATTCATTTCTTATTCATTCATTTAACATCTATCAGATCCTTACTGTGTATCAGATAGTATGTGTGCTACATATACATCACATCGTAGTGGCATTACTTCTTCTATACAAGTAAAATGAAAGCCCTAAAGTCTTTTTCTTTGCTCAATAAAAAAAAATTGTCAGAAAATGTGTCATTTTTGAATGCTGTCACTCTGGCCTACAATAGTGATAATTCAACAATGTTTAGGAATGATTTAAAAATTAAGTCCTCCAATAAGCATCAAAGAAAGTACATGTATAAAATAGATGACAGTACTCATTAGTTTAGTAGAGAATGGCAGAATGCTGAGGGAGATGGCCAAACTACATTTTATGCATGAAACATCAAAATTAGCTATGTTCCATAAAACACCTCAGACTCCACCAAAACCAAGCGAATAACGTCAATGCAAGCACCTAAAGCCAACTTTAGTTCTCTTCTGTGTTGGGCTAATTTAACCTAAAAAAAAAAAAAAAAAGAATTACACAGACCTTTAATATTATTTTTTTTTTTTAGTTTTGTACTCAGTGAATACAGTCGAGTAGGTACCATTACTAGCCTCCTCCCTGGTCGTCCTTGTTGTGGAATATGGGTCGTGCTTTGTGGGGTTAGCCATCAGGGTCATGACACACAGAGACATTGCCTCCCACTCAGACCTTTAATTTTCAATTACAGCGCCATCTTGTGGAGCACGCAGAGGCCATGCGGAAGACTCACCAGCTGGAGAACGCCACAACTAGCAAAGCACCATGTAAGCACAGCTCATATGTGGGCACTCAATGCACCTATGTTTGTATCATACTTCCCTAATTCTGCAATTCTCACTCCACCTTGCCCAAGTGTCTTGCATGGCATCAATATCCAGCCAACTACATTATCATAAGAAAGAGTGGCAGCTGTACCAATGTGCCAATCTTACTGAAGGGAGAAAACATGGAGATAAATTTGCCTAGCATCTACATAAGTAGAGGATTTATAATTTCCTTTAGTTTCCCCAGGCCATCCACTGACCTCTGTCAGAAAGATCAAGGTCTTCAGTGGCCTCAAGAAATCTTATTTTTCACAGTATGTTTGGTTGATACATTGGGAAGTCCTGGGAGACTGTTAATTATGTTAGACCCTTATGGCTCATAGCTAAATTATACCTAGTAACAGACCGTTTGCACTATGTTAATGAGACCTTTTGAAATATGAGCTATCAAGAAGATGAACTAAACTTTATCCTTACTTTAGAGGTAAGTAAATCATATTATAATCCTTATATAATGTGAGGTAGAAGTTTAAATGCAAGATCTAAAGATAAACAAGCTGAATTCAAATTTAGATCACTTATTTTAAATCATAGAAAAATTACTTAAGCTCTATGTCATATTCCTAAATTTTAAACCAGAAATAATAATATTCCTCTCAATGAACTAATTCATGAAGAGGGATCATGAAAGTTGGCAGATAGTGAGTACTCAAAAGTGGTGATAATTATTATTACTCAAGGTTGTTCAGTAATGTACCAAGAAGAATAAGAAGGCAGGTCCAGTGACTGCCAGGCTAACTAACCCCTCAGCCTCAGAATGTCATTCTAAACCAAGCATTCACCTCAGAGCTTGGGGACAGGAGAGTGGGAGGTAGTCAAAGGAGGCATGAATAGGGAGCACTTATGACGACTTCATCCCAGAAAGACTCCTGCTCACTGACTCATGCATATTCCAGGTCCCAGGTGACTCATTGTTTTAGAGGTGGAGAAGCGCAGAAGATGAGAAATATTAGAAATGATGATTTAAATAATAAGTATTACTATAAATACTGTAGCCTTTTGTTATTGTGTCCTCTTTTTCTCAGGCAAACACGCCAATAATTTGTGAAGGATGTGGTTTAGAATAGTGTTACTTGCTTATCTTGGGATAGCACTCTATTTACTGACATCACTTATCAGAAAATAGTTTTCTGAACATATATACACTAGAAAGAAAGCAAAATTACTGAGGCATTAAATACAGAATTGGAATATTCTATACTTATCCATTAAAGTACCCATAGCAAGAGATGTTATTTTAAAAAGTGAAAAAAAATACTAATCCATAGATGAATCCTAAAATATATTTTATTGAATAAAATACTGAGTTTGCATTGTCTCTTAGGTCGGTTTCTCAAATCGCTTCACTTCTACTCATTACAAGGATCAGTCACACTCATACGCCACCATATCACACAACAAAATTCATACTAACAGTTGCTTTAACAGCAGAAGCTAATTTCCTTCCTATTGGAGTCTTGGAAACTAACTGATAGAGTGACTCCTCAATGTTTTCCTCAGTCCCAGATCTTCTCACTAACCTCACAACCAATCTTGGAGAGTGACCTTCTACCACACCCAGTAACAAGGTGGGAAAGTGATTTTTAAAATAACCCCTTTTTAAAAGGATCCACCCTAAATACCACATACACACACAACCTGCCCTTATCTCATTGATAAGAACCTAGTGACTCAGTCACTCTTGAGAATAATCTTGGCCACAAACTACAGCCAGGGCTGCACAGCCTTCTCCCTCGAGAAGGAGGAATAAACTCTGTGAGACCATCAGCTGTCTCTGCCTAAGCAAGCGAGCATCTACCAAAAGAGCAAATAGCTGAGCCTGTACCGGGAGAGTGAGTTTGGGCTTTACTGATTGTGAGCAGGTAAGAAAACTGCAGCAAAGATGAAAGATTTGACCCAGACTGGGCTGCAGGGAGACACCAGCATGCATATATGTCACACTCGCTCAGGATCAGGACAACTACTTTTGTTGTTGTTGTTGTTTATTTATTATTTGAGAGAGGGAGAGAGGCAGATAGAGAGAAAGAATGGATGTTCCAGGGCCTCTAGCCAGTGCAAACAAACTCCAGATGCATGCACCTTGTGCATCTGTCTTACATAGGTCCTGGGGAATCAAACCCAGGTCCTTTTGCTTTGCAGGCAAGCACCTTAACCGCTTAGCCATCTCTCCAGCCCTCAACTATGGTTCGATTCTCTGTTCACTGGCTGTGTCTTGGTAATGACACTTGGGGTTTGGTTAATCAATGCCTCCACAATCACATCAGTCAATCTCATATCCATACCCAGCTCCATCCAATTTGGGATTATTTTAGCCTGCAATCAAGTGTTCTTAACCCCATATTCTAAATTTAAATACATACTTAATATTTCCATGCTTTTAACGTCAGAAGTGAAAATTTAATATCATTTTTGTGTGTGGCAGGGAGCAGTACTGGGCATCGAGCCAGGGCCTCACATATACTTTACCACTGAGCTATATCCACAGGCCCAAAAGTCAAGATCATGAAATGCAGCATGTCATGGTTGCAAGTGAAGATGTAGGAGTCTGGTGGCGTAAATTCCAATTACATTCCATCTTTTTACTAAGGGTATGAGTTAGGCAAGTTATTTAATGTTTCTCTACCCAAGGTTCATCAGTGTTAAGTGGGGAAAATAACAAAAGCTACTTCAGAGTTGGGATAAAGATTAAACAAGTAGAAAAAAAGGTAAAGTATGTAAGTAAGGCCTTATAGATGATGGCTCAAACAAAGATTAGCTTATATTTATATTGGGCTGGAGAGATGGCTTAGCAGCTAAGGCGCTTACCTGCAAAGCCAAAGGACCCAGGATTGATTCTCTGGGACCCACATAAAGCCAGATGCACAAGGTGGTTACATGCATACAACTGGAGTTTGTTTGAAGCAGCTGGCGGCCCTGTCATGCCCATTCTAGCTCTTTCTCTATCTGCCTCTTTCTCTCCCTCTTTCTTTCAAATAAAGATTTTTTTTTAATTTTTAAAAGATTATGGGGCTGGAGAGATAGTTTAGTGGTTAAGCGCTTGCCTGTGAAGCCTAAGGACCCTGGTTTGAGACTCGATTCCCTAGGTCCCACGTTAGCCAGATGCACAAGGGGGCGCACGTGTCTGGAGTTCATTTTCAGTGGCTGGAGGCCCTGGCGTGTCCATTCTCTCTTGCGCTTTCTCTCTCTTTCTCTCTCTCTCTCTCTATCTGCTTCTTTCTCTCTCTGTCTGTCACTTTCAAATAAATAAACAAAACATTAAAAATAAAAAAGATTAGCTTATATTAGTTGCTGAATCATGTTGTGGAAAAAGTCCATCCAATATAACTTACAGTCACAGCGTATAAAGCACAGTGGGAAGAGGTATTTGATCTTGTGGGGGAGAGAGGAGAAGGCAATTTGATTTTGTCATCCTCCATCTAGAACTGATTCTCCTTTCTGAAGTGCACGGTAACTCAGAAACAGTTAAGTGGTAATGGCTGGGTGTTGTGTGGAAAGACACACAGACGGATATGAGAGGGCAATAGGATCCAACAAAGGGAGAAAAAAAAAATCATAGGACAAAAGTAGCAGGTGTTTTAGGAAGGTGGTAAATGCAGAAGGAATTCTCTGACTCCGAGCAGTGAAAAGCACAGCTAGCTGATCGATCCAAATGCACTGGACGGTGATGATCTGAAGTCAGACTGCCGAGGACTTGTGCGGGCTGCAGCTCCAGAGCAGCTATTACTGGTCACCTTGAAGCAGCCTTCGATTACTGTAGCGTAGAACAAAGTTGGAAAGGCCTGCAGACACTGGGTTAGAAAAGACTAACTTTCATTTCACTTAACACAAAAGCATTTTTTGTGTGTGAGACAGAAACTGAAATTCAATACCTGAACCTTCATCTATATCATTTATCATGTATTTATGCATGCAAATATATGCACTTCTCTACAAATTCATTATATCATCCCGTTCATCATGCAACTGCCTAATGCTTCATTTATTTCAGCTGTTTGCCATTATACATTAGCGTTAAAATAAAGGACCTCTTTTGTGCAGAATGTCTGCACTAGGCAGATTCCACCTAGTCCCATTCGCCTGTGTCCCAGACTCACAAACAAAACTAGCAACAACCCAACAGAACACTACCTCTTCCTCAATGATACACCCCTAACTGAGCCACGTGTAAGAGTCTCTCAATAAAAGGTAAGAATAACATTTCTTGTGACTTGAAGCTTTCTAAGGAAGTCACACCTTTGCACTCTGACAGACATTAGAATGCCATGAGTATGGAGCGTTGGAATGTGGCAAATCCAAAGCCATAATCGTCTTGAACTTCCCCTAGTCTTCTCAATAGCCATTGACTGACCACTGCTCTACCTGACCTCACGTTCCTTTGGACTATCAAGTAAGGCCATGTATTTTCACATGACCACTAGCTTGCACAAACCCAAAACTAAAAATACTATCTGATGGCATCAGAAACCTAGAGCAGTGATTTCCCCATTTTGCTATACGTAATTCACCTACTTGGCACCTTCACCAATGAATTTGATGAATGCCTCGATTTATAGTTTTCTGTTGTTCTGTGACAATAAAATTCAGGTAACTACTTCTATAGGGGGACATGTCATTCAACATGAATCTATGTTCTCAGGCTACTCATGTCATGTTTCACTCAGAATAAACCCTCTCTTATTCCCTTTGCTATGGAGGCTGTGTTTAGCATTGATAACTTCAATAATAAATTTTAATTATTCCCTGTGTAGTTAAAACATAGTTAGAATTATTATTGGTAAAGTTGTATAAGAGAATAACACAAAAGTGTCATATTCCTAAAGATTTACCTCATATTTTATTCTTTTGATTATTTGTTTTGTTTTGAGGTGCTGGGGATCAAACTCAGAGCTCTAGCAGGCCAGAAAAATGTTCTACCACTGAGCTACACTCCATGACCCAAGTTTTAAACAATTATATTTTCCTCTTTAGTTCAAATTAATTTTGTTCAGATAATCATTAAAAATACTGCCTGGGTCACATTTATTTCCTAGAATGAGAGCAGCAAAGGAATATGCACAATTTTATGCAAATTTATAAAATAGTCATTTAAAATGAAAAGGGCAAATATAAAATAAGCGAGTACCAGTCCCTTGAGTCCAATGACTTCCTACCACATTTCTCTAGACATTTTCAAATTAAAATATATGTAATTTCTTATACTATACATGGAATAATATAAACACTAGTTTATGCTTTATTCAGTCTAGGAAAATTACTAGCACATCTTCCACATATCCCTGTGGCTTTTTGTGAATTTCTCAACCCAATTTTCTATTTAATAAATATTTACTGCCATCTACTATGTGTAAGGTGCTATTTTAAATGAAGGAGAAATAATGAACAACCAAACAATGTTCTATTTTCAGCATGCTGAGTATTAAACTTACTTTGTCTAGGGACTATTAATATTTGCTAATAAGCTAGAGGTTAATTCCAGAATTCCCTGCCAGATGACTTTTCTCAAGGCAAACCAGACTACACAAAATTTCCACTGAGAAGAAATATGTGACCGAACTCTAGAAGCCTGAGAAACTCAAATGAGGAGAAATGGTGGACAAGGTAGATAAGGGCTCAGAAGTCACACAGCTCAAAGGGGGAATAACAAGGCTGTCTCTTTGTCTCTGTCTTTCCAGTCTCTATCACAAGAAGACAGCCTCCAATGAGCAAGTGACGGTTTCTTCTCTGACACACACACGTCTTATTTCCACAGATCCATGCCTGCTACCGTCTTGGGAAACATGAGTGCTATAAGCACAAGAAAGCATAAAGAAAAAACTGGAAAGATCTGTGAATTAGGTCCCTGGAATAAACATAGGCAAGAGGGCTGGAGAGATGGCATAATGGTTAAGGCGCTTGTCTGCAAAGCCAAAGGACCCAGGACCCATGTAAGCCAGATGCACAAGGTGACGCATGCGTCTGGAGTTCATTTGCAATGACTGGAGGCCCTGATGTGCCCATTCTCTCTCTCTCTTCTTCTCTCTCTCTCTCTCTCTCTCCATCTCAAATAAAAATAAATAATCAAAATTAAACATAGGCATTGAGAACTGGTGATGCCACAGGAACAAAAGCTTCCCTTAGAAAACCTAGAGCCATGCTTAGAGATGTGCTCACATGTGCATGTACATAAATTCACACAGATACAGTTTTGTGAAATGTGACCAGATTCTGAAAGTTTTGGAGAGAAAGCCAACAATTATAACTTACTTCCTTTCTATTCCAGTCTCCCTCATTATGGCCTCTCTGCCTCTTCTGAGCCAAATTCTAGAAAACTGTAAGATGCTGGAAGGACTCTCAGAAAAGGTTTTCTGAACTAGAGTGAGAGCTTGTGCTATAACGTAGACATGGAAAGATCCACCACCACCACCATCACCAAGGCTCAGGTCTTAAAGCTTTGGTTCCCAGTTTGGCTCTGCCGATAGTTGATGGAGCCTTTAAGAGGTGGGGCCTAGTGGATGATCTGTGTGCCCTTAAGAAAGCACCCTTGAAAGGGATTGCAGGACCCCACTTTGTTTTCCTTCCCTCTCTTTTGAGTCCTGGCCAGGAAGCGAGCCTGCGGCCCGTGTGTTCCGCCACCCCTGCCGTGCTGCGCTGTCTCTCCACATGTACAGAAGCAAAGGAACCGTGAACTGGACTCTCCAAACCTCTGAGAAAAATAAAGCTTTTATCTTTATGAGTTGATTGTCTCCGTGTGTTTCATAGTAACAGGAAGCTGACTATCACTGCCTGACGATGACATCAGAGTGCAGGGGTAAGTTTCAGGCAAGTATCAGGCAGAGTACTATGACACCAGCAGCTACTGCCACTTAGACTACTCCAACAAAGATTGGGAAATCACATAAAAAATATCTAAGGGAGACCAAGAAATTTAAAGAGAGGTATATCAAACATGAAGACAACTAGTGACAAGAAAACCAGTGAGACAAGAAGAGCTGCTGACTTGTAAACAACAGATCTATTTATCTCCCCTGTCTTAATATATGGAGACATATGATACGTATTTGAATATATATACATGCACACACATATATGTATATGTGCAAATATATATAATACATACACACAATGGAATAAAAATCTAATATGAACAAAGAAGTGTCTGAACAAAAATATATTAAACAAAATGATTTTTAAAATTTGGATTTGTAAAGCAAATGACTCAGAGAGTAAACTTAAGTGCACTTTGGAGCCTGTTGACACCTGTTTTAGTAAAGTGAAAACTCAAATAGAAGAAATATTCTAATAGTAGCCAAAGATGCAAGGTGACCAAAATCATGATTCATCCTGATAAAATGCTTAAACACCAAGGGTAGAAAATCTAACTAACTCACATATGATTTTGGCAAAACTCTGGTAGAAATACACTTAGAGGCCACTGGAATGTAATAATGACAATTCACATACCCTAATAAGATCACAGTCATAACCATCATGTTTTAGTGTTAAAGGAAACTTTGAGGGTGTACAGAGCCTAAAAAGAGTTATCATGTACTCCCAAACGTGTGTGTGTGTGTGTGTGTGTGTGTGTGTGTGTGAGAGAGAGAGAGAGAGAGAGATCACCAAGAAAGGAGAATTTCTTTGAGGGAAGTGATGCTTAAAATAAATAAAATCATGTGCATTGGTTATGTAGCAAATTCTGCTACTAGGAGAAAGAAGCTAAATTAAAATATATATATATGGATATTTAAGAAACTCACTAGCCGGGCGTGGTGGCGCACACCTTTAATCCCAGCACTCGGGAGGCAGAGGTAAGAGGATCATCGTGAGTTCGAGGGCACCCTGAGACTACAGAGTGAATTCCAGGTCAGCCTGGGCTAGAGTCAGACGCTACCTCGAAAAACCAAAATAAATAAATAAATAAATAGACACTCACTAAAATCAAAGTGATAAATTTTTAAAGAATTAATACTGGCTGGGGAGATTGCTCAGTGGATAGAGCACTTTCTACATGACTCTGCGTGCCTGAGTTCAAACCCCAGACGTGAACAAA
The DNA here is from genome assembly GCA_036346955.1 of Dipus sagitta. Lineage (NCBI taxonomy): Eukaryota > Metazoa > Chordata > Mammalia > Rodentia > Dipodidae > Dipus > Dipus sagitta. Next base: position 6,759,135 of record CM070783.1, on the reverse strand, counting down.
CACCACGTTCCTCAAATACTTTCAAACCAAGGTTGATTGAACCTGCACAGGGAAAACATGCAGATGGAAGGACTGGCTACCTAGGCAATGGAAAATACACGGGCTATGGGAAAGGTATGTGTCGGTAAACATATGGAATGTAGATGCTTTTTATTGTAAGATGAGAACATACAAACAAAAGATATAAACAGCTCATTTGAACAAAAGGATTACTCTAAAAATTTGAAGATAAAATCATACAAATCAATGTGGAAGATATTTAAAACCAGTGAGCATAAGTAAACAAGTTCAAAAATTTCAAAACTTCTGAGGCCGGGCGTGGTGGCGCACGCCTTTAATCCCAACACTCGGGAGGCAGAGGTAGGAGGATTGCTGTGAGTTCAAGGCCACCCTGAGACTACAGAGTGAATTCCAGGTCAGCCTGGACTAGAGGGAGACCCTACCTCGAAACCAAAAAAAAAGTTTCAAAACTTCCGTGAAGATACCAATGGAGCAAATAAACCCCTTACTAGGGGAAAATGGGATATAAAAAAATACACGTGGTCAATAGTGAGAAATGAGACAGCCAGCAACAGAACACATCAAATGAATGGAAAAATGTAACTGAAACTATGGCACAAATTTTAAAAGAAAAAGAAATAAAAGTCTATAACAAAGTGTTAGTGATCAAAGATGTATTATTGCTCAAAGAATCTGGGCTAAAAGGACTCAGAGAAAACTCAATATGTACTCTAACTTTAAATAATGAATATTCTCCCTATAATGTAAAATATTCAACAAGATAAAAGCATATTAAAAATTCATCCAATTTTATGGAGACCACATAACTTTCATCCCAAAGCCTAACAAAGTTCAAACAAAAAAAGGACTAGTTATAATTATTTTGATGCAAATTTTTAAATAAAACATTAATAAGTTGAATCTGTTCTTGTGTGAAAAGATCAATACCCAATAGCCCTCGTAAGGCTTATGAAATTAACATACATGAATTATTGATTGAAGAAAAAATATATATATATTATATATATATGAGTGATTTTGTTTCAGAAATCAGATAATCAATTCTGCCAATAAGCAGAGGAAAAAAACTACATAATATAACATTAAAATAAGAAAGATATTTGACACATTTCATGTGTTCATTTAAAAAGTTGTATATTGAAACTGAGAACATTGTTGACTCATATGACCATTACTTAAAAATCAGAAGCTAATATTGTCTCAAATATTGAAGCACTAATGCAATTGCAATTATAATTAGAAATTTTATGGTGAATCAGTATCATTTAACATTGACTTAAAATATTGGAAATATAATTATAGAAGAATATAAAATTACCAGTATACACCGGGCGTGGTAGCACACGCCTTTAATCCCAGCACTCGGGAGGCAGAGGTAGGAGGAACACCATGAGTTCAAGGCCACCCTGTGACTACATAGTTAATTCCAGGTCAGCCTGGGCCAGAGTGAGACCCTACCTTGAGAAACCAAAAAAAAAAAAAAAAAATTACCAGTATAAATGAGAAAAGTATATGAAACTTTGTTATGAGTTGATCATATTATTACCTTGAAGACCCAAAATATTCTAAATTAGAAATTTCTTTACTTAATATAATTTGATAATGTTGACATGCCAGAAGTTTATTCTCTATTTCATGTAAAAGTCATTTGAGGCCTGGAAAGATTGCTCAGTGGTTAAGGCACTTGAATGTAAAGCTGGATGGCTTGGGTTCAATTCCCCAGTATTCATATAAACCCAGATTCAAAAACATTTTCAGTAGCAAGAGGCCCTGGTGTGCCCATTCTCTCTCCCTCACTTTCCTTGCAAATGAATAAATACAATTTTTAAGTCATTTGAAAAAGAAGTGATCAAAAAATATTTGTAATACAAACAAAAATATAATCTCTGGAAATAAATTTAAAAGGGCTGAGAAGATGACTCGGTAAGTAAAGTGCTTGCTAAGGTTGGACCCCCAGCACCTTTGTAGAAAAGATGGGTATTATAGTGCCTGTCTGTAATCTCAGCTATAATGAGACAAAGAAAAGGAGCATCCCTGAGATGTGCTGATTAGTCTAGCTGATTGGTGAGACCCAATCTCAAAAGAAGTAGGGCATGGGCCGGGCATGGTGGCGCACACCTTTAATCTCAGCACTCAGGAAGCAGAGGTAGGAGGATCATCATGAGTTCGAGGCCACCCTGAGACTACATAGTGAATCCCAGGTCAGCCTGGGCCAGAGTGAGACCCTACCTCGAAAGACCAAAAAAAAAATAAAAAACCTTAGGAATTGTTTACTTATTTAATAGTGGCACACAGCCTCAGTGGGTAACCAATGGCTGACTGCCTAAGAGATATGTTCAGTGTAAAGGAACCCACATCTGGAACTGGGAACCAGGTCAGAATCCTATGGAAACAAAGATCATATAGTCTTTAGCTAAAAGAGGGGCTGCACCCATCAAATTCTCCCTAAATTAATAATGCTTGTCCCATTTAAACTATGCTGACTTCACTCTCCATTGGAGAATCTGTTCTTATTTTTCAGAAGGTAGTGACACCCGAGGAGATGAACCACCCCTCACACTTCAGCCATACCACAGCTGAAACCACAGAGGAACTGGGGAGATAAGCAAGAGTGCTGCTGCCATGGTGAATCTGACAATCAGCACCAGGGTGAAGCAGACAGACCCTCAGGATACTCAACACTTAACAAAGCAGAGATACAGAGGCTCCTAAGACTTAAAACACACTCACCACAGCTCACGGGATCTTGTGGAAGAGGGGGAAGAAAGATTGTAAGACCCACAGATTGAGACATCATGCCCAGAGGCATTGCAGCCCCCACCCCAAACACAAGTGACCGCTGCTTCCACAACGCATAATCCATAGTCCCATGGGTAATACCTACAGCCCCACTGAGGAAGGTCCCCAGTAGAATGGAGGCAGGGACAAGGAAAAGAAAGTGGCAACACATGATATAGCCATATAATCTATGTTGTTAATAATATTAAATAAATAATTAAAATGTTCACTGGAAAAACATATATGAAATAAATAGTGTAAGAATAAAATGAAAAAGTATGAACTACTGCATGTTCAATTAATACTTACTACAATAGTAGAAAGGTTTGAAGCTATAAGTATGTGACAGACATTCTACTAAATCATAATGTAATAATGTGAAACATACCACACATTTGATTGATACCTTGTGACAAGAGGGAAAATGAAACTAAAAACACAATTTTAAAACAAAACAAAAAAATGACATTTTTCAGGGCTGGAAAGATGGCTCAATGGTTAAAGGCATATATTCACAAAGCCTGACAGGGTCAAATTCCTCAGTACATGTGTAAAGCCATATGCACAAAGTGGCACATACATCTGGAATTTTTTTGTAGTGGCAGGAGGCCCTGGATCACCCATACTCACTCTCTCTCTCTCTGCCTGTCACTTTCTCTCTGTTTCTCTATCTCTCAAATAAACAAAATATATCTTTAAAGATGACATTTTCACCGTGTTTAAAAACATCTTATGAAAAATAGTGACTGTGACAAGTAGTACTAAAGTCAAAGGTCATTATTTTATATTTTGTCTGTTCCAAAAATTCACCTATAGTAGTGCATGCAAACTGCCTTTAAATCTCCAGGACTTGGGATACAGAGAAAGGAGGATCACTGTGAGTTCCAAGTCATCCTAAGCTGGAGTGAGACCATAGGCCCCCCCAAAAGAAAAAAGTCTCCATCATCTCCCACTAAGGGCTAGGTACCTAGCCTCTAGCATGTGAACTGTTTGAAGACATTTAATATCCAAACTATATAACTGAGAATGTCCAGGCTTGGCTCCATAGTGAGATCTCCCCTCAAAAAAATAACATAAGAAAAAAAGGGGGGAGGGAGAGTATTACCATGGGATATTTTTTATAATCATGGAAGTTGTTAATAAAAATTGAAATTAAAAAATATAATAAATAAATAAATAGAAATACCTTCCTGTTATGCAAAAAAAAAAATGTGCAGATGAATGAATTTAGACCCACTTCTCTCACCCTGCACAAAAATCGACTCTTAACTGGATAGATGACCTCAAACTAGACCTAAAACTCAAAAACATCTAGAAGAAAAAATAGGGAGAACACTCCAAGATATGGGCATAGTAAAAGGCCTTCTGAAAAAGACTCCACTAGCCCAGGAATTAAACAAGTAATCAGTGGGACCCATGAAACTAAAATGCCATTGTGCAGCTGAGAAAACCAACACAGGCAACTTGCAGAATGGGAGAAAATCTTTACCACCTATACATCTGACAGAGGTTTAATACCTAGAATTTACTAAAAACCCAAAAAACTAAACAATAAAAAAAAAAAAATCAAGCAATCCACTCAAAAAAAAAAAAAATAGAGACAGGAAATTGAACAGAGAGTTCTCAAAGAAAGAAGTACAAATGGTCAATAAATATGTAAAGAGATGTTCAACATCTTTAGTCATCAGGGAAATGCAAATTAAACTGATTTTGAGATTCTATCTCACTCTATCAGAATGGCGTCCATGACCCCCCAGCGAATATCAAAAACCTGACCAAGGAGGCCCTCAGGGGATGTGGGTGGAAGACAAGGGTATAAATGTACAACCCAGACTTCCAGCCAAGATGGCGACCGCCTAGCCGCATTGCAAATCCCGGGGAAAGAAAGGCAAGATATTAAGGGTTCATTGTGGCTTTTAGGGGAGAGAAATCTGGGAGGGCACAGAGGCAGGGGAAACAGGGAATCGCGGATCCCCTCGTGGGCAGGTAGCCCACCCCTCCCCCCAAATAACCGCCGTGTCCACAGCACCACAGCTGCCGCTGCGCCGCTGTGCGCCGATTGTTCCCTGCGTGCGGAAGCTTAGACTGCTCCACACACTCGTCCACTCCCCCACTTACTGAGTGTGCCCAGTCCCACAGCAACTGCCACACAAGCTCAGACTGTGTATCTCGCTTGTGCCAGCTCAGGTGCCATCCCCTACCTGTCTGCCACGCCAGCCATCGGCCATTGTCCTGTGGTGGGGGAGCGCAGACTGCTTCTGGGTCCCAGTGTTCCCAGCCAGAGTTCGGGCTGCTTCGGTGCTTGGTGCCTCAGTGTCACTCCTAGCTCGAACGCAGGTAGCTTTGGCACATTACCACTTGAGAATCCAGGCAACTTTGGTGCCCCTGCCAGGCAGTAGATAGGCGGCTGTGGCAAGGGAGAGCCAAAGCCCAGGCTGCTGGGCAACTGCCCCAGGCTGCCTCAGATTCCCATTGTGCTTGAGCCCAGGCTGATACGCCCACCTACGTGCCCATACACTGTCATGGGCAGACCACAGCGCAAAAGAAATAACTTGAAAAATCAAATGCAAGAAAATCCAGTTAGATCACCCAGTCCTACAATGAATACATCTAACCAAAACATAGAAGAACCATTAGGATCAGAACAACAAATTGAAGCTATGAGCAATGCAACTCTGACCAGCCTACTGGTAGAATTTGCAGGAAAGCAACAAAGGACCGATAATCATGTAGATGCTGCCATCACTAAAGTAGAACTAATAGATAAGAAATTGGAAGGAGTTCAAAGAGAGTTAAGAGATTTGAGGGAGAGTGAAAAAAAAGAAGACCTTAAAAATCAGCTGGCCATGCTAAATGAAGACATAAAGAAATGCAAGGATGAATTCCAAGAAACATCAAGAAAATCAGAAAATGATGTGAAAAGGGAGCTTGACAGAGGAATGGAAATTATACATAGAAAAGTAGTAGAAAATGCAAACTTAATTGAACAAGTCCAAAACTCTCTAGAAGCTCTCAAGAATAGAGTCAGCCAAGTGGAGGATAGAAACTCGGATCTGGAAGACAAGATGGAAGAAACAGTTAGAGAGTTCAAAAATTTCAGTAAATTCAAAAGTTCCTGTGGACAGAACATGAGGGAATTGTGGGATATACTTAAACGTCCTAATATCAGGATCATTGGAATACCAGAAGAAGAAGAAATTCAGACCAAAGGCATGGAGAACTTATTTAACAAAATAATTGAAGAAAACTTCCCCAGTCTCTTAAAAGAAAGGCCCATCAAGATACAAGAAGACAACAGAACTCCAAACAGACTGGACCAAAGGAGAAACTCTCTAAGACATATTGTATTAAGACTCTAAACATTGATACCAAAGAGAAAATCCTAAAAGCACCTAGGGAAAAACAGCACACCACCTTCAAAGGTAACCCCATCAGAATTACTTCAGACTTCTCAATGGAAACCCTGAAAGCTAGAAGGGCCTGGAATGAAACACTGCAAAGTCTAAGAACCTATGGCTTCCAACCCAAACTACTCTACCCAGCAAAAGTATCCCTCATAATAGATGGTGAAAGAAAAACATTCCACGACGAAACTCAGCTTTCCAATTATATGAACACAAAACTAAACCTACAGAGAGTATTTTAGGAAATTCTCCACAGAGAAGAAACAAATAATCAAACTCAAATGCCTACAAGAAAGAGATCACAACAACCAAACTCAGAGTAGGCACAAAAAACATCAAAGTCCATGAAAACACCAACCCACATTTACCATCACAATATGGCAGGTATCAAATCAAATCTCACAGTCATTACCCTAAATATATTGGCCTGAATTCACCCATAAAGAGACACAAGCTAACAGGATGGATCAAAAAATTAGCCCCCTCAATCTGTTGCCTTCAAGAAACCCACCTCACCACTAAAGACAGACACCTCCTCAGGGTGAAAGGGTGGAAAACAATATTCCAAGCAAATGGGAATAAGAAACAAGCAGGTGTAGCATATTAATATCAGATAAAATAGACTTCAAACCAAAAATAATCAAAAAAGACAAAGAAGGCCACTTCCTACTTATCAAGGGAATGATCCATCAAGAGGATATTACAATCATAAACCTGTATGCACCAAACACAGGGGCACCACATGTTTTCATAAAACAAAACCTACTTGACAATAAAACAGAAATAACCACAAACATCATCATAGCTGGGTACTTCAATACACCATTATCAGTAATAGACAGATCATCCAAACAGAAACTCAACAGGGAAGTAAGAGAGCTCAACAAAACCATATATCACTTAGACCTAACGGACATCTACAGAATCTTCCATCCCAAATCCACAGATTACACATTCTTCTCGGCAGCCCATGGAACATTCTCTAAAATAGACCATATATTGGGTCACAAAGACTGCCTCCACATATTTAGGAAGATTGACATAATTCCCTGCATGATATCAGATCACAATTCTATATTGCTAGAAATCAACAACAAAAGACCCACCAAGAATCCCAACAGCACCTGGAAACTGAACAGCACACTTTTAAACAATAAATGGATAGTGGATGAAATAAAAAATGAAATTGCAAAATTTCTGGAATTGAACGACAATGAGAACACATCATACCAAAACTTATGGGACACAATGAAGGCGGTCCTCAGGGGATAATTCATAGCACTCAATGCCTTCATAAAAAAGACAGAAAGGTCCCAAATCAATGACCTAACCATCCACCTAAAGGCACTGGAAAAACAAGAAAAATCTAACCCAAAGAGCTCCAGAAGGAAAGAAATAATTAAAATCAGAGCAGAAATCAATGAACTGGAAACGAAGGAAACAATTAAGACAATTGACAAAAAAAGAGCTGGTTCTTTGAAAAAATAAACAAGATTGACAAACCCCTGGCCAATCTGATCAAGCAAAAAAAGGAGAAGCTTCAAATTAACAAAATTCAAAATGAAAAAGGAGAGATCACAACAGACATAAGTGAAATTGGGAGAATCATCAGAACTTATTTCAAAAACCTCTACTCCACAAAACTGGATAATGTGGAGGAGATGGATAAATTCTTGGAAGCATACCATCTACCAAAGCTAAACACAGAGCAGATTAATCACCTCAATCAACCCATCACACTCATGGAGATTGAAAAAGTAATAAAAAAAAAATCCCAAAAAAGAAGTGTCCAGGACCAGACGGCTTCTCAGCTGAATTCTATCAAACCTTCATGGAAGAACTCAAACCAATCTTCCTCAAACTGTGCCACACAATTGGTGAACAGGGAAAGCTACCCAACTCCTTTTATGAAGCTAGCATCACCCTAATTCCAAAACCAGGCAGAGATGCCACAAGAAAAGAAAACTACCGGCCTATTTCCCTGATGAATTTAGATGCAAAGATCCTAAACAAAATCCTTGCAAACCGAATCCAACAACACATCAAAAGCATTATCCACCTTGACCAAGTGGGATTCATTCCAGGAACACAGGGGTGTTTCAACATACGGAAATCTGTCAATGTAATACACCACATAAACAAGGTTAAACATAAAAACCACATGATCATTTCGATAGATGCAGAAAAGGCCTTTGACAAGATTCAACATCACTTCATGTTCAAAACATTGGAGAGAATTGGCATGGTTGGTTCATATCTTAACATAATAAAGGCAATATACAAAGCTCCGAAGGCCCAAATAATACTTAATGGAGAGAGACTGGAGGAATTCCCATTAAGATCAGGAACAAGACAGGGTTGTCCACTCTCACCTCTCCTTTTAAATATAGTACTGGAAGTCCTAGCTCAAGCAATAAGACAGGAGAAGGAAATAAAAGGGATACAATTTGGAAAGGAAGAAGTTAAGTTAGCTTTATTCGCTGATGACATGATTATATATGTAAGAGACCCGAGAGACTCCATCCCAAAACTCCTGAAGGTGATTAACTCCTATAGCAAAGTAGCAGGATACAAAATCAATGCACAAAAATCAGTAGCCTTCCTTTATGCAAATGACAAAGATACAGAGAAAGAAATAAAGGACATAGGCCCATTTTCAATAGCAACAAAAAATATAAAATACCTTGGAATAACGTTAACCAAGGAAGTGAAATATCTATACAACGAAAACATAAAAACACTCAAAAAAGAAATTGAGGAGGACTTGAGAAAATGGAAAGACCTCCCATGTTCCTGGATAGGCAGAATTAACATTGTGAAGATGACAATCCTATCAAAGGCAATATACAGATTTAATGCAATTCCAATTAAAATCCCTACAGTGTTCTTCACAGAGATAGAAAAAATGATCTCAAATTTCATATGGAAAGGCAGAAGGCCTCACATTTCCAAACATATCCTCAGCAAAAGAAATACCTCTGGAGGCATCACCATACCTGATCTAAAGCTATATTACAAGGCTATAGTAATAAAAACAGCATGGTACTGGCATAAAAACAGGAGTATAGACCAATGGAATAGACTTGAGGACCCAGACTTTGGGTCAAGCAACTATAGCTACTTGATATTTGATAAAGGTCCAAACAATATAGGCTGGAAAAAAAGACAGCATCTTCAACAAACGGTGCTGGACAAACTGGATAACCATATGCAGGAAACTGAAACTTGATCCACACATTTCACCATGCACTACACTCAAGTCCAAATGGATCAAAGATCTCAATATAAGACAAGAAACTCCAATACTACTGGAAGAAAATTTAGGAAGTACTTTCCATGATATAGGAATGGAAAAAGACTTCCTGAACAAAACCCCAGTAGCTCACGAACTTAAACCATCACTCAACCAATGGGATCACATGAAGCTGAAGAGTTTCTTTACAGACAAGCATACAATAAGCAAAGCCAATAGATTACCCACAGTATGGGAGAAAATATTTGCGGGTTATCCAACTGATAGAGGCCCAATCTCTGGAATCTACAAAGAACTCAAAAACCTAAACAGTAAGAAGTCAAACACCCCACTCACAAAATGGGGCAAAGAGATGAACAGGCAGTTCACAGGGGAAGAAATAGAAATGGCAAACATACACTTAAGAAAATGTTCATCATCCCTAATCATCAGAGAAATGCAAATTAAAACAACTATGAGATTCCACCTTACCCCAATAAGGATAGCAAACATCAAAAAATCAAATAAAAATAAATGCTGGCGAGGATGTGGAGAAGTAGGAACACTCATCCACTGTTGGTGGGAATGTAGGATGGTACAACCACTTTGGAAAGCAATATGGAGACTTCTGAAAAAGCTGAGTATAGAGATACCAACAGACCCAGTTATTCCCTTACTGGGCATCTACCCTAAAACCTTCTAACCACAGGCTAGAGAGATTTGCTCAACCATGTTTATAGCAGCTCAATTTGTAATAGCTAAGAGCTGGAATCAACCCAGATGTCCATCACTAGAAGAATGGATAACTAAGATGTGGTATATCTACACACAATGGAATTCTATAGAGCAGTAAGAAAAAACGACACAATGAAATTTGAGGAAAAATGTTTGAACCTGGAACAGATCATTCTCAGTGAACTTACCCAATCACAAAAAAAAAAAATTGCCACATAGTCTCACTCATCTACAGCACCTAACCTGAATCTACCCAAGATACCTTACATACCCAGCAAGCATCTCCTAGATTAGACACTAGGATGGAAGGGGAGGGAGGGGAGGGCACCAAAGGGGTGGGAAACACAAATCTAGACCCAAACGGCAATGGTACCATAATTTTCTACTTACTAAAAGACAGACCAAATGGCTGATCCTTAACCAGGCCCTTATAGGGAACACTTGAACCACAAGACACTGGAGAGGGTAGGATCAAGACTAACCTTAATCTTCTACATCTTCTCTCCCTCCCTCTCCCTCTCCCTCTCTCTCTCTCTTCTCTCTAACTCTTGTATATTAGCTATCTTTTTCCTCATTTTCTTAGTGGGCACTGACCTGTAACTCCCAGAACCAGCATGGGGCTATCATCCACAATGAGCTTTTGATCAGAGAGACCTACAAGGTTTTCTAAAAGACAGATAGATTTCTGTCAGAGTACTTGATGACCCACCAAAGGCTAGTGATAAGACCCTACTGCTGAAGACACCTTATGTGGTTGACATGCAAATTAGAATGGCATGGCTGGAAGTTGGAAGAGAGTCAGTCCCCAGACAGTCAGCGCGTCTAGTGCCAGAAGGTGCTACATGGGCGACTGGGGGAAAATGACCAATATCTGTCCAAGCAACGCATGGTCTAACCTACTTAGCAGCAAATAACTTGTTGTGATGCCCACACAAGTGCCGTAGTGACACACAGCCATGGTGGGGAACCAACTGCTCTCAATTTGGCTAACTGATCCCCTCAGTGTTATGAGACCCATAGCTGGAGCTGGGAAACAAGACAGAACCATATCCAAACATAAGCCCACTCTCCAATATCAAGCTACCATCAATTGTGGGCTACAAGAGGGCCTACACCTATTAAATTCTCTATTAAAAAAAAAGTAAGGGTTATCTCATTTGTCCTGGTGCTAACTTACTCTCCTTTGGAGAATCTGCTTCTCTTTTTCAGATAGTTGTAGATCCTAAGGAGAGAGCCACCCCATCATACCTCAAAAGGGCCCCGGCTGAAACTAAGAAAAATTGGAGAAACAAGCAAGGGGGCTGTTTTCCTGATGAACCGGATACCAGCACAAGGGGGAAGGAGATCAACACAGAGAAAAATCAACTCCTACCAAATCAGAGAGCCAGAGCCTCAGAGGCCCCCAACACCTCATCACTGAAGCAGACCAAAAATGAACCCAACATGGCTCAGGGAAATTTTGCGGAAGAGGGGGCGGAAAGAATGTCAGAGCCACATGTTGGGTCATGATATGCAGAGACATTATCTTACCCATAACTTTGGGCTAACTCCACACTGCATGACCCGTATACCTCAACAAGGAGGGGCCAAGGGGAGGGGGTAGGTCACAGATGAGCCTAATAATGGTACCAAACTGACTGTATTTGCTGAATATAAAACTAACTAATAAATAAAAAAAAGAAAAAAAAGAGTACAACCCAGTGGGAATATGACCAAGATGCAGTATATTCATACACTAAGTTTATGATTAGTAAAAAAGATTGAAATACATTATATATGTGTATGAACATTTCAAAAATAAATAAATAAACACAAATGGAAAATGAGACATTTTTCATTGAGGGGAAAATAAGTAAATAGGAAATCAAATGAATTAAGTTACAAAAACTAGGTATAAAATGCAAAGATTAATCAAGATGGTGAGTAACCAATTTCTTACAAAGAAAAATAAAATAGGCATCCTTTCAAATACTTTAGAAAGCAATCTTTCAAAACACAAGGCTTTGAAAAGAAAACACATGCAAGTGCCCTCCTTTGAGTCTAGATTTGTTGCTTTCGATTTGAGCACTTTAATCTTGCTTGTCTGGCCTTTCATGATCTCCATGCACATCACAGGTGCTTTTGGGGTATCAGTACTAAGCTTTAAAAATGCCAGAAGAGCAAACTGCTCTGTATTTCTTTAAAATTGTGAGTCTTTTTTAAAATTTTTTTTGTTTGTTTATTTATTTATTTGAGAGCGACAGAGAGAAGGAGGCAGAGAGAGAGAGAGAGAGAGAGAATGGGCGCGCCAGAGCTTCCAGCCTCTGTAAACGAACTCCAGATGCGTGCGCCCCCTTGTGAATCTGGCTAACGTGGGTCCTGGGGAATTGAGCCTCGAACCGGGGTCCTTAGGCTTCACAGGCAAGTGCTTAACCGCTAAGCCACCTCTCCAGCCCTAAAATTGTGAGTCTTAACAGGCTGCTTGGTAAAGAATTTAAAAGAACACTTGAACTCACCTCATTTTTGTCTCTTTTGTCATATTTATACTAGTGTGTGTTGTGTGTGTGTGTGTGTGTATGTGTGCGTATAATTTATAAATCTTAGGACAAGTTACTGAGCATGCTGGTAAAAAGAAAAACCTCTGAGTATTTCTCCCAATCCTCTAAACCTCCTTATCATCTTTTTTATAATATATTTATATTTATATTTATATTTATATTTATATTTATATTCAGTGTCTTCACCTTCTCTACGTAAGATCTCAAACATACAAAGAGCAGGAAAGACAGCAGAGCTCCCTCAGTTCCTATCATTACCCCAGCATTTTCATGACTACATGGGTGACCCTAGTCCCAACAGTTTCATTCAGTAGAACTCTGCCAGAATCCCACTTAGTTCAGCATTTCACATCTCTCTCTGGGAAATCAGCCCATTTCTGACTTTTATTCTCTACCTGGTATTTGTCCCCTTCCAGCTTATTCTTTTGCACTGATTCTATTCAGGTTATTACAAAGAGAAAGAAAAATGATAGGCATGAAAATAGACACAAAATGGAAAATGGGCTCATTCCTTTGCTGTATTTTGCTGCTTTCAGAAAATCTAGAGCATGTGTTTTCCTCAGATGTCGCTCCCGCTTCCGTTTCCTGACATAGCAGTTGCCCCTGCCTCTGTGATCCTAACATACCTGATTTCCCTGCTTCTGTGTTTACTGACATACCTGTTTTACTTGCTATAGATGCTTTGTATTTGTTTCTTTTTTTTTCTACAAAATCAAGTATCTTGTGTGTGTGTGTGTGTGTGTGTGTGTGTGTGTGTGGCTCCATCACACATTGACATAGGTACTTGTGGTCACATGTGTTACATGGTGATAACATTAGTTTAAAAAGAAAATTGAAGGGCTGGGGAGATGGCTTAGTAGTTAAGGTGCTTGCTTGCAGAGCCATAGGACCTCAGTTCAATTCCCCAGGACCCATGTAAGCCAAAAGCACAAGGTGGCACATGGGTCTGGAGTTCTTTGCAGTGGCTAGAGGCCCTGGCATGCCCATATTCTCTTTCTCTCCCTCTCCCTCCCTCTCATAAATAAATAAAATATTTTATAAAAAGCAAATTGGGGCTGGAGGGATGGCTTAGTGGTTAAAGCATTTGCCTGCAAAGCCAAAGGACCCAGGTTCGATCCCCCAGGACCCAAATTAGCCAGATGCACAAGAGGGCTCATGTGTCTGGAGTTCATTTGCAGTAGCTGGAGGCCCTGGCATGCCCATTCATTCTCTCTCTCTCTCTCTCTCTCTCTCTCTCCCTCTCCCTCTCTCTTTCTCTTTCTCTCTCTCTCTCCCTCTCCCTCTTTCTCTGTCAAATAAATAAATAAATAAAAATTTAAAAAGAAGGAAAGAAAATTGAAACACAGAATTCCTATTACATGATTACATTATTAATGCCAGGTCATGGAAACTTCTTTTATTATCATTAACATATTTGAACATATAAAATTTAGCTGCAATTAAAATTAAAATTTAAAGCAATCACTTGTCATGATTTTTCATCAGCTTTTTCACAACCTGTCACATTAACATGAATCATAAAATTAGTGACATGGTCAGTCAATGTATGTTTTTAAGAATACACAAGTCATAAAAACTATTACTTCTCATGGAAACCCAACCTCAAAAAAAACAAATAGATATATATTACTTCTCAGGTGGTGAAAGACATACTGAAAACATACTGATTTTGCAGAGGTCATGACATAAAATGAATCACAATTTTAGTTTGCTTCCTTTTGGGATCATACTCCTAGATATTGGAGCTTTAGCTCTCATTCTTGGTTATAGAACCTGTTTTTTACATAAAAATTTCCTGATTGATAGACTGAGGGGAAAAAAAGCTTCAGTAGGGATCATCTCATAGACTAAATCACACTTTTAAGTGAGATAGTATGTGAATGCTTCTTTCCAGGTAGAAGTTCAAAAGCCCCAAGAGCTCATCAGGACTTAAAAATGCCCAAACAAAAGCCAGGTGTGGTGGCACACACCTTTAATCCCAGCCCTCAATAGGTAGAGGTAGGAAGATCACCATGAGTTCAAGGCTAACTTGAGACTACATAGTGAATTCCAGGTCAGCCTGGGCTAAATTGAGACCCTCCCTCGAAAAAAAGAAAAAAAGCCAAGGAAGCGAAAAGGGGGAGTTCTTGGCTATAAAACCCACCCACCCACCCACACACACACACACACACACACACTTTAATTGGAAGGTGACTGTGCCTAAATGTATAGGTGTGTGTTCGATTAAAAACAAGCAAACAAGCATGTTATGATAAGTGAGAAGGAAGAGATGTGGGAGGTGTATTTATATGTATGTTTGTGTGTATGTATGGGACTATAGGTGCACATTCCACAGTATTTATGTGAAGGTCACAGTACAATGTTGAGGTGTCTCCTCCCCACTTTGTTAGACAGAGTATCTTGCTCCTACAAAGGTTTCCATCTTTTGAGGGTCTGATTCTACCTCCCATTGACATAGAAGCATTCTAATCCCGCGTGTTACACGGTGATGACGTGAACTTCATAACTCTGATCAAGCAATCACTCGTCCTGGTTGTGCACTTTCACAACCTGTCACACTACTATGAATAATCAAAGTAGTGTCAGGGTGAGTCAGTCAGTGGAGGTTTTGAGGAGCACGCAAATCAGGAAGAATTACTTCTCTGGCGATCAAAGACACACCACTCAGGGTGTTAGCTCAACACCCTATTCCCTTTATATTCCAGATAAATTTCATTTTCTTTGTCACCTGTGAATTTTACTGAATGGAATACACAGCACATTAGTCACATCCCCATCAGGTTATACTCTGATGTGGCCTCTCCCCTTCCTCATTCACTGTGGTGGTCATGAACGTCCGGTCAGTCTCTGTGTGGGGACAAAGCCTCACGTCACTCCTTCCCACCTGCGGCTCACACATGCCTGTCTTCAGCAACATTCCCTCCCTTGAAATCCACGTATTAAGTCTCCTTTAGAGTCCAGCCCTCAGCCGACCCAGATTCTCTGCTTGGATGAATTTTGGGTCTCTTCCTTGTCTTCTTCCATGTGGCTGACAGGCCTTCTCAGGCTAGCAGTGACAGCAGGACTCCTGGGTAATCCGCCACCTTCTACAGAATGTCTCCAGGGCCCTTGCAGTTGTGATAGCAATGACTAGTCTGGGGCTTGACAGTGCACTTCCTTTTCTGGTCAGACTCCTAGATCTTGGATCTCCCTGGTATTCCCTGTCAGCTGTAGCACTCTCACTCTTGGTTACAGAATTTGATTTTCACATATAAATCTCCTGATTGATGAACTGAAAAATTACAGCCCTACTAAGGATCATGTTGTAGACTGAATCACATTTTTAATTGGAATAATATGCGAACATTGTTCTCAATAATTAGACAATAAAGGCCTTGAGAGCTAGGCAAGTCTTAAAAATACACAGCCTTCACAGGGTGAGTGCCTGGATAGAAAACATACCCTAAGTAGAAGATGATTGTGTCTAAATGTAGAGGCTTGTGTTAAACAAAAACTAGGGCTGGAGAGATGGCTTAGCAGTTAAGGCGCTTGCCTGTGAAGCCTAAGGACCCAGGTTCGATCCCCCAGAACCCACATAAGCCAGATGCACAAGGTGCATGCATCTGGAGTTCTTTTGTAGCCGCTAGAGGCCCTGGGGTTCCCATTCTCTCTGTGTCTGTCTCTCTTCTCTCTAACTCTCTCTGATTGCAAATGCATAAATAGAAAGTAAGAATGTATAAAAAGAACTTAAAAAACAAAACCAGGAATGGTAACATAAGTGGGAAGGAAGAAATACGGGAGGTGGCAAATGGGGAGGGAAAGAGTTCTATACAGTTAGGAATCCCATGGGATGATACCTGCTGGAGGACAAACAGCCAAGCGGGGGAAGGGCAGAGGCACGACGAGGGACGCACAGACAGGAAGAAGCCATAATGAACCATGTACAGAGACGCAATGACGACACCCATTAAGTTTTCACCGGTGAATACATACAGCCCCACTGAGGAGGGACCTCATCAGAACCGGGGCCAAGGGCTGGGAACGTAAGATGCAGTCCAATGTGACACCATCCAGAGGGTAACATGTTAGGCTAAGACGACTGAAAAGCACTGCAGAAGTTATTTAAGAAAACAGCAGGCTGCAAACTCCTCAAATCTGAGGAGACTCACGGACATTCCCGTACTCGAAGCACAAGAAAATCTCCAAAGAGAAGAGTTTACCAAGACACCTCATAGTCTAATTATCAAAAAGTAAAGGCAGAGGAAATGCTGAAAGTAGTAAAATAAAAAAAGGTGGGGGAGACTTACCACATTCAAGGGATGCCCATGAGCCGATCTCTGCTCCCCAGCAGAATCACTGCAGACACAAAGAGAGGGCTTGATGTAATAAAAGTGCTGACAGAAAAAACCTGCCAACCAAAACTACTTTACCTGGTAAGATGTGCCTTCCTATCTAGAGGGGAGAGACGATGTCTGTGTGGCAGTAGAAGGAAAAGCCCTTTGCTCTCCCTCTAGCCACAGTTAAGAGGAATAAATGCCTGTTCATGGACCAATTTTCTCTGACAGAGTCAGAGACCAGTGGCGGCCTTCCTGAGCACAAGGCAGGTGAGAACGCAGCCACACTGAACGGAGGAAAATTGCTGAGGTACATTTAAGGGAAGCCATACTCTACAGTGTTAAACCAGGGAATGAATTCCCAATGCCCAACTCAGCCCTGTGGAGAGGAGGGTTTGGACATCACGTTTATATGACACAAACACTGAAGTCCCCCACGGGTCAGCTCTCAATTCACCAACTCTACAAGTGCAACTCTGTGAATGGAGGGTATTAGACATACGTTGATCTTCCTAGAACAAACGTGGCATTTTACATGGGCATACATGCCCATCTTCCTCGTCCAGGCCTTCCTCTGCTAGGGAACAGTCCAAAGAAGTTTTTATACAAAATGCATCCTCCTATTTCTCCTAAGGAATTTATGATATTTCCAGCCACTACTTGATGTCCTGGTTTCTAAGTAAGTGACGTCAGGGAGTTGAAGGGTCAGACTAATATTAGCCTCCCAGCAGCCAGACAAACAGATCAGAACTTGCACTGTCTTTGCCCTAGGTTTGCCACAGTGTGAACTCCATTTATTAATCTTTCCCAAAATAAAACTGTTCACACATTGAGTGTCCTAACTTTCATAGCTCCCTCCCAAGGGACTGCATCTTATACTTTCTGACTCTGGACAAAGTGGGACCTAAGTAATGCAAGTTCTTCTAAATGACAGAAAAAAAAGAAAACCAGTAGATGCCTATGGGCGTACAGCACATCCAGGGACTTCATGCCCTGGAAGTGCAGAAAAGAAGCCATAAAAATGGAACCCTGCTCCCCCAGAGTGCGTGTGCTGTGGTGTGTGCATGGCGTGTGCATGTGTGTGCACTGATGCACGCACTCCACTTGCACATGCAGAGGTAAAGCGGAACTGCTGGTGTCCTCTGTCACCCATCTGCAGGTTTCCTTCAGGCAGAGTTTCTCACTGAATCCGGTGCTGCCAGTTGTGGTCAGACAGGCTGACTGCCAAACCCCAGTGATTCTCCAGCCTCCACTCGCCACTGGAGTAGGGTTATGAATATGAATGAGCATGCTTAGCTATTTACGCTGGTCCTAGGGCCTCGGTGCTGGCACAGAGAGCAAAGCCTCGCCTGTCTCTTCAGCCATTCACACACCCGCATGGCTGAGCCTGCACCACAGAGCGCACACCCGTTCTGACTGGACCTGCCTACAATTCAGGAAACAAATTTAAATTAGTGTCTTTCGCTCTTTGTACTTAGAAACTTTTCCTCATAACTAAAATCAATCCATTCTTGGACTCATTAATTAGGTTTTTCCCTTTGGCAAAGAAATAATTAAATACTTTGCATACACCAAGCAGTAGGCTGGTTGCCAAATCCATAATCAATGGTTACAACTTCAAGTTCTTCTGTAGTTCATACATCATACAGATGTGACCTTGTTTCTACTTTACTGGGAATCATTAGAAATACATAGGCCTTGGCTTGCTTAGTCCATGTAAGCTTTTTTTTTTATTACCTGCTGACATGTTTTTCAAGTTATTTATGTTAATCTCATTTTTGCCAACACTAGAAAAACTCCAAGTTTCAGCATCTAATGATGCATTGTAAATCCTAACAACTCTCTGACAAGTTTAACCACAACAAGATGAAAACCTGTGTTAATGATTCTCACCATAATAAAATTATTCACATGATTCCTTTACTAGTGATTGAATAAGTATATTAGATGAGACACTTGTACAAAATACATGGTTCATAACAACACGACTTTTATCACACCAATGCCGCTGAGACAGATTCACTGTCATGGCTCAGAGCTGAGATAGCAAATATGTAGCCCATGACCAGATATCCCCTGGAGTATCTGAGCTAAGACTTTATTCTTATTAGCTCTGAGTGAACGAGCTTAGTAGATCTAGACAGATAATGCGCTCTCTCTCTCTCTCTCTCTCTCATATATATATATATATATATATATATATATATATATATATATATATATCAGGATATAGAAAATGAATGCCTTGGGAGTTGAATTCAAGTAATAAAGAGACAAAAGAAATATTCTGATAACTAAAAATTTATTTTGTATTAATGTACAGAAGTCAAGTGTTTTAGATAGGTAGACTCGTTGATATGATGAAAAAAAAAATTCCCAGGCTGGAGGGATGGCTTAGCGGTTGAGGCACTTGCCTGCAAAGCCAAAGGACCATGATTTGATTCCCCAGGAGCCACAAAAGCCAAATTCACAAGGTGTTGCATGTGACTGGAGTTTGTTTGCAGTGTCTAGAGGCCCTAGCATACCCATTCTCTCCCCCTTCTCCATGCCTCTTTCTTTCTCAAATAAGTAAGAATAAAATATATTTTTTAATTCCCTTTACTTTTCAAAGGTAAGTGATTTTTTACTCTCTACAAGCCAATATTTCTTGAATGGAAGATTCCCACTGAACTGCATTGTTCATATACACGTAACCTTGAGAGATAATCTAACGAGTAGACTCTGGAAACTGAGTCCTTATGTTTTGGGACTTGGTATCGTACTCCCAAGTCCAATAAGGAATGGCCCAACAAATCCTGACCTTTTTAAACCTGAAGGCTTAAATATAGACACTAAAGCATCTTTTCATTTCAAATTTGATGCTGAATTGTTTTTAAAAATTACCTTGTTGAGCCAGGTGTGGTGGCGTACACCTTTAATCCCAGCACTTGGGAGGCAGAGGTAGGAGGATCGCCATGAGTTCAAGGCCACCCTGAGACTACAGAGTTAATTCCAGGTCAGCCTGGACCACAGTGAGACCCTACCTCGAAAAACCAAAAGAAAAAAGAAAAAAATTACCTTGTTGTTTAGTAACTAGCAACAATACCAGGCACTACAGTAATAATTTATTGTGTGAATGAATGAGTGCAGATGTGCAAAGAACCATGGACATTGTACTAATATTCACAGAACCTGCATTAGCCAGGACCATCTCTCCTTAAATGTCTTTAAGACAAAAATCAAAAATAAATTTTAAAAAATAGTTTATTTCTTAAGTTTTTATTCTTAATTCTTAAATTTTAAAAAGTTCAAATTTCCATGCAAGAAAAGGAGTTCCTTTGATCTTGGCTTTGACAGCTATAATCGCCCTTCAAAGAGTATATGTTAGGAAGAAGTGGCTTTCATTTCCAAACACACTGAACTAAGTCTAGCACATATTAGGTGTTCAACATCTATCAATCAGGAAAGGAAAATAAATAAATAAATAGATGGTAGAAAGCTTTAGGACTAAGTTGACTGAAGAAATGATGTGCTGTTCAGGAAAACCCCTTTGAAATACCCTTTCTTTTTCATTTAGACATAACTTTTCACTGTCAGACTTGACAGATGTGGCTTCTGTGTGTCATTCCAAGCCCTGCTGGGCCAGGACTGCCTCCGGTGACACACTCGGCCGAGAAGCTGCCTGCGGAGCAGAAAGGTGACGAATCAGATCATCTCTTTTCTTCCGCAGGACAAATGCATCTTGTAGGCAAAGGGGTCAGCATGGTGTATTGTCATCACAGCCTGCCAAAGGCTTGCTATGCTTCCTTGCATCAGGTCGAGTTCGATGCTCATTCCCCTCGCTGGCTCTCGGTCTCCTCATTGGCCTTTAAGTTACAAGACTGATGAATGGCATCCACTCCACTCCCCAAGACGATCTGATCATTTAGTCCTTGGATCTCCACTATGCTTCCATTTTATTCTTAGGATAATAGATACATTCCAGATCTTTGCTCCACCATTCACAAGCTTCTTAGTGTCTTCTAAAATAAGAGCTAGTGACTGCATAGTGCTTCACGGAGAATAGCATGACAAATCATTTCTATGTATGAGCTCTAAGGTCAGTGAAGAGTTTATGGACTTCATAGATGATCAGTTTAGAGGTAGCAGAGTACACTGAAGACTAGAGCCAAGATGGCCAATAACAAGATTTACAGTATCTACTTTAGCCGGGCCTGGTGGCACACATCTTAATCCAAAGACTCAGGAGGCTGAGGTGAGAGGATCACTGTGAGTTTGAGGCCAGCCTGAGACTAATTGCAGACCATCCTTGGCTAGAGAAAGAGCCTACTTTGAAAAGCCAAAAACAAAAAATCTACTTTAGAGCTAATTAAAATGAGCAGAAAGGTTTTGTGCTCATAACATTTAATCTAGTTTATTATATTTTCATTTATCAGTATATAGAATTCAAAATTTAGCCTTTCCTTAATCCAATTAGACTTTTATTTTGAGATGAGAGAGAAGGCAGAATTAAATAATAATCATAAATTAAATGAAAGGTGAACACTTGTCTGTGGTTTAGAGGGGGTGGCAATGAGATATTTCTGTGATTTTTCTAGATATAAGTAGAAAACAGGGAGATAAAATTTTGACAGTATTCCCAATAATTGGCATCAAGAAAATTTGCTTTATTTTCTTTGTAGATCTGTCTTACTTTGAAGTAGAGTTTGTAGCTCCACAATTTACAGTCAGTCGTGATTTATAAATTGACTATATGGTGGAGTGAGAGTGAGAAAAGGGGACAGGTCTGCCCTAATTTGATGTAAAATGAGAAGTAGAGGAGTAATACATATAATTTATTAGCACTTACTTATAAGGAAGAGATTCTTTAACTTCCTATAATGATGTTGAACTTTGTCTAATCCCCACTTCTTTTGAACTTCATAGTGGTTTCTTCATCCCTGAGGAACTGGAACCATGGCTAGGCCATATATGGCTGGTTGTTCAGTAGGTTTTGGTCTCCTTAGCTCCACAAGAAGGGTGCATCAGAGAATGAGGATATGTAAGAGAATGTGCTGTTCTCTTCTTTGGAGAAGGTTAGATCCTAATCTTGAGAGCCACATGGCTGTAACATTCATAGGAGTTTAGAAAAAAACTGTAAAACTCTGAGCAAAGAATGAAGTAATAACAATATCAAGCAAGTATTTGAAACAAATAGAAGTAAGGTTTGCCCAAGAATATAAAGGGTCATCAGTCACGTACACTCATGACAGGGAACATTCAGTCAACTTAAGATTTTTTATTGAGACATTTTTATGCTTCCTGCATCTTTCCATATATTACAAATACCACAAAAAAATAGTCAGAAAAGATGCATTACCTAGAATGTTCTATCATAGTGAGGACAGTTCATGATCAGTGAAAGATTCCTCATGGTTCTAAGGTTGAGCAGCTTTTGTATACCTCAAAATTGTCTTCTGTCTGGGGAAGGTTTGTACCCATCCCCCATGCACACGCACACACCACAAAGACAGTAGAATAATGGTGGAGACAAAAAGAAAAGCCCCATCCTTACTAGATATATTGAAACAATTCTGACAGTCTACTGTCAGTTACCAAAACACCTGTGGCCAACCACACCATTCACAAGTTCACGTTTAGCCTCATAGTATGTTGTGCATATCATCTAAAAGCTAGTGACATGAAAGTTAATCCTGCTTCTTAACATGCCTGGCAAGGGGCTGGAGAGACTGCTCAGTGGTTAAAAGCACTTGCTAGCAAAGCCTGACAGCCAGGTTCAATTCTCTAGTGCCCACAAAAAGCCAGGTGCACAAAGTAGCACATGTGTCTAGAGCTCATTTGCAGTGGCAAGAGGCCCTAACATACCCATCCCCCCAAACTCTCTCCTTGTAAATAAATAAATAAAAGTATTTTAAGAAAAAAAATATGATGGGTAAAACTAAGCCCTCTAGGAATATTTTTTACTTCAACCTTAAGTGGAAGTACACCTAAAGACAATTACATCTGCATTTTTATTCCTCATCTCCAACAGTGTTATTAAACTGTGTTATCAAAATAAATCTGAAAACTGGTGGTATTAAACCATCATCCTCTCAATATCTCCCAGCATTGAAGAATGCTTTTCTCGTTAGGAATCTCATTCACAACTACTGGTATTTCGATAAGAAGTGTTGGTGGTATTTCTATAATATGTCGTACTTTTGCTATACAGTATTTATGTTCTAGTATTGGTCCAATAATATAGTTTTCATGTCCTTTGGTGAGAATGCTTCTAAAAGTAATATATTTTAGAGAGCAAGAGTTTTCATAAGACTTCAAATACTCTATAATTTGCAGGGCTTTAATATTAGAATCACCTAAGAGAATGCATTACCAGCACACAGCAGTGATCTACAAAAGAGTAAGAAACAAGAAGAAAAGGTCTTCCCAATTAGAGATAATGCAGGAATGTGACATGTAGCAGTGGTATTTGGAATTGTCATCCTATGTTGCTCAAAAACTTTGAAGACACTGCAAAACATGCAGAGGACTATGTAATATCATGGTTAAACAAACACTTGACTTTCTGCATCAGAAATACCAGAGCTAGATCTTCAACTATCACTTGACAATCCAATGATTTGGGCCACGTAAGCTTCACTTAGCTTAAAATTAGAATGGTAGCACATACTTTGCAGAGCTGTGGGAATTAAACTGTAGGTTTGTAATGCATTTAATATACATTCATCTGCATAACACGCACACAGAGATTTAAACAAATATGCATGCACATATTTTTTAATCATCTTAAAGAAGAGTTCTATGACTTTTATTGCGTGGTACCATAGACATATTCCTACGAACTCACTGTGTGTTATAGTGTGGATATGAAGGACACTAGCACAAAGCCTCATGAATTGAAGGCTTAGACCCTACCTGGTGGCACTTTTGAGAGTCAACTGGCCTCTGTAGAAAGTAGGAGGCTTGGTCTAATTGGAAGAAGCAGATCACAGGTAGCATGTCCTGGAAGGGTTTATTGTGTCCCCAACTGTTTCTTTTGCTCCCTGCCTCCTGTCCTCTGAGAGATGAGTCACTCTGCTCTCCTACATTCTCTCCGCTATGATGTCCCACCTCACCAACACCGCCCAGAAGCAACGGAGAGAGGTGACCATGGACTGAAATTTCTCAGGCCATAGGTCAAAATAATTCTTTCCTTGCTTTATTAGTATCTTAACTCAACAATACAAAGTAAGTAACACACTGAAAAAAAACTCTATACTTAAAAATCAAAAAATGTGTCAACCAGAAGCCATAGACTATTACTAGAAAATGTTCAGTGGCAGGGATGGGATACTTTCCAGTGAGTTGTTGGCCAGGGAGGTCCCTGATGTTCCAAAAACATTACAGGCCATTGCCAAGGCTCTTGGTTTCCCACCATGAATAGATGGTAAGACCCTATTGCGAAGACTCCATATGCCTGGGCTGCAGGTTCACTGAGAAATCCTGCTGGTGCTGAGCTTAAAACCTCCTCCATGTAGACCAGCTGACAGAAAGCTGGAAAAAGCTATGTTGCATGCAGATAAGTAGGAGAGAGAGAAATCACCAGTGGAGATACTCAACTGTGAACACTGCAAGCCTTAAGTTTGGCCAGCCAGGTCAAATGAGCCAATGGGTGCAATAATAACATGTCTGTTATGGGGGAAACCAACCACTCTCTAATTGGACTGGAGGCCTGCTCCATGGGAGAGAATACATGCCTGATACTGAAAACCTACAACAGGGGTAGTCATGAGCCCTGGGGACATAATGTTTGCTGGTGTCTGGCTCAATGTGTATACTATGCTCACCAAACTGCCCAGCAAGCACTTCTCTTTATGTTCACACTGGTATATTAATACTGCTCTCACTTTTGGTTAGAGAATCTTCTCTTTTCAGATGGTGATGACCTTGGAATGACTCAGAAGGCATGATGGTGCTGGAAAGAAGTGACAGAGGAGTGCTCAGCATTGCAATATCTCTATCACAGCTTCCAAGGCTCAGGGTCTATTGCAGAAGAGGTAGCAGAAAGAACATAAGCGTCAAAGGAAGGATAGGATTCCTTACAACGTGCTCCTCCAGACACAAAATGGCCTGGATATCCATGACCTCACAGTGCCTGACACTACCTGCACAAGACCATCACAACAGGAGGAAAAGATGATGAATCAAAATGAAAGAGAGACTGATTGAGAGGGGGAGGTAGTATGATGGAGAGTGGAATATCAAAGGGGAAAGTGGGGGTAGGGCGGGAATTACCATGGGTTATTGTCTATAATTATGGAAGTTGTCAATAAAAAAATAAATTTTAAAACTCATTTTTTGTCGAGCAGGGCATGGTGGCACACGCCTTTAATCCCAGTACTCGAGAGGCAGAGGTAGGAGGACTGCCATGAGTTCAAGGCCACCCTGAGACTACACAGTGAATACCAGATCAGCCTGGGATAGACTGAGACCCTACCTTGAAAAAAGAAAAAAAAGAAAAAAAAAACATGTGCCTGAGGCAAGATTGGTGGTATACAACTTTAATCCCAGAACTCAGGAGGCTAATAGGAGGTAGTAGTTTCAACTCCACCCTGGGGCTATAGCATGAGTTCTAGGTCAGCCTGGGCTTGAGTGAGACTCTGCCTCAAACAAACCAAAAAATAAATGTGTGTCAATTAATCTAGCTTCATGGACCAACATATAATGAAATATTATCTACCACCATAAGGGAAAGCTCAGTCTTGTTAATATCTGTGCATGTTATATTAGTTTCTTTGCTACTACAAAAACTTTCTATCCGTTTGGTGGTTTAGAACAATACAAATTTATTAAAGATTTATCAAAAAGTTCTACAGGCCAGAATTTCAAAATCATTTTTCCCTGAACTTGTTAAGTTGGGAGCAAGGTTCACTCATTCTGGAGACACTGATAGAAAAATCTCTCTACCTGGAATTTTCAGCATCCAACACTGACTTTCATTCTTTGGCTTTTGATCCGTCCTTCAATCTTCAAAACATCTCAGTTCATTGTTTGTGCCATCACACCTCTCTTTGAGTTTGATTCCTCCTGATTCTCATTTATAAGGTTGTAACTGTTGGCCCAACCAAATTCTCTCCTTCTCAAGATCCTTATTTTAATTGCTCCTATAAAAACCCTCTGACAGGGCTGGAGAGATGGCTTAAGCAGTTAAGGTGCTTGCTACAAAAACTAAGAACTGGTGTTCAAATCTCCAGGTCCCACATCAGCCAGACGCACAGTGATACAAGCGCAAGGTCACACATGCGCATAAGGGGCACACGTGGCTGGAGTTCGTTTACAGTGGCTGAAGGCCCTGGCACACTCTACCCCTGCCTTGCTGTTTCTGTTTCTCAAACAAATTTTTTTTAAAAAATCTAAAAAATAAAAACCCTCTGACAATTAAAGCATCAATCACAGGTTCTAGGAATTAGTAAGTAAAGACTTTGTTAAAGGAGTATTATTCAATCTACCTTACTCACAGGACATACATGCTGACCTGAATGTTGTATGCCAGAATACACACACACACACACACATATACATACATATATGAATACTTCTGAACATAGTTCCATCAATTTCCATTGCAGAAGAAAATCAAAATCCTATAGTGAATAATTGAAGCTTTGTAAAAATAAATGATAGCATGGCGTGGTGGCACACACCTTTTTAATCCCAGCACTTGGGAGGCAGAGGTAGGAGGATCTCTGTGAATTCAAGGACAGCCTGGTACTACAGATTGAGTTCCAGGTCAGCCTGGGCTACAGTGAAACTCTACTTCAAAAATAAAATAAAATAAAATAAAATAAATTAAAATAAGAGTTATTTTATCAAGAGACCTGAAATGTAGTTGTTTTAAAACCTGGATATTGATAAAAATGAACCATTTTTTTATATTTTTATTTTCATTTATTTATTTGAGACAGAGAGAGAGGAAGAAGCAAAGAGAGGAAGAGAGGGAGAGAATGGGTGTGCCAGGGCATCCAGCCACTGAAAACGAATTCCAGACACACAGGCCACCTGGTACATCTGGTTAATGTGGATCCTGGGAAATTGAACTTGGATTCTTTGACGTTGCAAGCAAACACTTTAACTGCTAAGCCAACTCTCCAGTCCCAAAATGAACCATGTTCTCCCCAATACTGACAAGATAAAAGCCATCAGATAAGTGTTGAACTTGTACATAACAGACTTCTGAGAAATATTTTTACTCCAAGCCCCAGAATAACTAGGAAACATGCCATTTTCTGGAGGAGAAGATGGCATCAGAGCGTTTCCTAAAGAGCTAGAGATCCTCAGGGTTGAGGTACCACAAGGCAAGTTGAGAAACAAGAAAGAAAGACTACAGAAAGGATACATTGTGACTATTTTTCTTGATAAAAGAGTATGAATCATTCTCTCCAGGAAGGTTAAGAAAGTTTACCTAGCTAACATCTAGAGGTTGCAGTAATCAGTTCACATTGTACACGATGTGAGTGAGAGACTTTGTAAAGCCCCTCTGCCAGGAAAATAAGTAAGATGAGGAACTATTGACACTTAGATGTGTAGAGGGACCCCAGGGGTCTTCGTGGAATACTTAGAAATAGATAAAGGTCATGGAGGGGCCTCGACATAGGCAATGTAAGTGGCACATAAATGCTAAGAAGAAAGTCACTAGGCAATTAACTTTAAATACGACAGATCCAAGGAAGCTTGCTTTGTGCCAGAGGAAGAAGTAGAAGATCCAAGAAAACTTGCCTCAATATAAGACAATAACTAGAATTATAAACATGACAACCTAAATTGAAAATGAGCTTCTCTAATCAGGATATCTGAAATTAGTTTTTTAGAAAAGTAAATTACATTTTTCAGCATGATTATTTCTTTGGAGACATAAACAAAATGAAAAGGAAGTAACAGAGATGTTATTCTTGAAAAATGATAGCTGGTAGAACTGGTTAAGTCAATTACCATTAAAGTAGATACCACTCAAGAAGGAAGCCAGTAACATTATTATATTATAAAGCATGTGGGAATTTAATTGATAAAGTTGATATCATTCAAAGAAAATGATATATCATTTCTGGATATTAGACTAGGTTCAAGATACTCCAAGAAATAAGAACTTCTGTGTAGAATAATATTTTTAAGAACCTACTTATTATTAGTTGCTTCTCTTGATGTTATGATAAAATATCTGATAAAAGTATGTTAAAGACGGAAGAAATCACTGATTTAGGCTTACAATTTTAAGGGACATAGTCCATTAGGTGGGGAGTGAATGGTGGTGGGAATGTGAAGTTACTTGTCCTGTTACATCCACAGTCAGGAAACAGAGACATGGATGCCGGTGCTCGCATAGCCTTCTCTTGATGTCCATTTTGTTCACCCCAGCACTCCAGCACATGGGATGGTGCTGCTCACATTCAGGATAGGTCTTCCTTCCTCCATTGAACCTCTGGAAACCTTCTCACTGGTGCGTCAGAGGTATGTCTCCTTGGTGACTCTGAACTAAGTCAACCTAACAACAAACCTTCACCATCCCACTGCTATTTCAGACACAGTGGACACTGAGCAACTGGCCATTGAAAACAATCACAACCAAGGTAAAAGGAAACTTGAATGGTCATTTAGGGGCTTTCTTCTACTTACTCTTATAGCAATGACTTTGTTAATATTTGGAGAAAGATAAAACATTCCGGTACCTCAATCTTTCAAGAAAGGAGTTTCTCTTATTACTCCAAAAAAAAAAAAAAAAAAAACAATTTTATTTTCTTGTGGGGAATTCAGAGTAAACACTCCATGTGCAACTGGTACATTTAATAGGGAAGCAATTGTGTTCCTTTGCACCCAGCTGTTAGAGAACGCTCAGAAGATGTGGACATTCACATCATGCCTTTGAGCACTCTATTAACTCCAGTGATGTGTGTCATTGCATGTGCCCACGCAGTGCTTCTGAAAGATAGTATTCTATTCATGAACTGATGTTCGGGGAAGAATTCATTCTCACTCTCATTCGCACTGCTTTCAGCATTGTTGTCCGATGCATTTAAAAGCTCTGAACAAACGTCAGAGGGTCTGTCTAACGTGAGACCGGCAATGATGCTACTTTGCCACACATCAAAACAGACGCTTCTACTGCTTCCCCTGCGAAAAGGCAGGCATTTCCTAAAGTATACGAAGTCATTTGAAGTTCTCACTCCTGACATATGGAGCTGGTTATCTGGCTAGCACTGACAGCAGTACTTATGTCATTGATTCCTATATAATTTTTAAAGGGTAGTTTCTTTTTTATTATTATTTATTTGAGAGAAAGAGAGAGAATGAATGAATGCATGCCAAGGCTTCTAGCCACTGCAAATGAACTCCAGATGCATGTACCATCCTGTGCATCTGAAATGTGGGTCCTGAGGAATCAAACCTGGGTCCTTTGGCTTCTCAAGCAGGCGTCTCACCTGCTAAGCCATCTCTTCAGCCCTAAAGAGTAGTGTCTTATACATATAAACCACTCTTAGATCAAGAAAAGGAAGAACTTTTTAGTCCCAGAGAGGACTATAGCATATATTACTTCTGTTTAAAGAGTTATATTTTGATTAATTTTTTCAGATTAAAATTGTTTGAGTAAGAGCTGAATGAGAGCACTTGCTTCATAAACATGAGGACTTGAGTTTGAACCTCAAAACCCACCTAAAAATCTGGGCATGTCTCCACATCTATTAACCCCAGATCTGAGGGAGGTGGAGGCAATAGGATCTCTGGGGATTCCTGGTCTGCCAATCTAATTGCAAAAATGGGGAATTCCAGGATCAGTGAGAGACTCTGTCTCCGAGAATGAGGCAGAAGGGTGGTAAGGAGGGCTCTCGAGGTCTTCTGGCCTCCACATGAGTGTACACTGGGGAATGCACATCTGCACACACAAATGCATACATTGCACACACACTGCACACACCAAAAGTTGATTAATTAATTTAGGGAAAGACATTTAGAAAACAAAGTTGCGGTTCATGGAACATATGTATTGTCCAGATATTGTTATGCATAGATTTCTTCACTTCTTCCACAGACTGGGTCCAAGATGGAACTTTGCAATTCAATAGCTCTGAGAGAAGAGTCTCATCCTGTAGTCCATGGATGTGCTTACAGCACTGCAACATGTCCTTGGCACTGTTCTCCCCTCCACTGGCACCAAAATTTCAATCATAAAGGTCATTTTTCACCTTCTAATATTAGTTGGTGAAAGTATTTTCTAATAGGAATTTTATAAGGACAAAAACAATTACTAGGGAATAACTGAGGCAATCACTGGTAATAAACTACTCACACTAAAAACAAATTACTTAACTTAAGCAAATATATGCAAAACGAGCCTAACTGTACACATTGGCTCTAGTCTGAAGGATAGTTTATCCCCATAATGGACTAGTAAAACACTAAGCATACTTATTTTAAGCTGGGTGACACTTTTCGTCCTCGATGTTTCACTACCTAATTCTCATATCTGTTCTGCCATGTTTTAAATATTACTGAGTTCTAAGGACCACACTTCAAAATAAGTATTTTCTTACATCAAAGTTTTCATATTGATGATTAGAATTCTTATGATTTTTTGTCTATACTTATTCAAAGTTCTAAATAAATTAGATCTTTCAGCAAACACAATCTTCCAACTCTTATCATACTTCCTAATGTGCTAATACATGTATGGCTTAATACAATGTGAATCTACAAGAAATTCTGGTTTCCCTCCGTTATGTATTAGTAGGCACTTGTAATGTCTCCTACACTGCTGTCCATCTGGGACCAGAGCAGTGTATTTCTCTGTGTGCCTGTATTGGTTTCTGTGTATGTGTCATCTCATTTTTGCACTCTGACTTTGTTATTTTTCCCAAGACTTTTTACACATTTCTGCAACTCTGAGCTTTGCTTGTATTTAAACACAGGGAACTATTTTTATGACATGGAACTAGTCTTAGTAGGAGGACTTGAGTGTTCCTCAAAAAAAATCTTGTACCATGAAAATTTGTAACAAACTCAGTATGCTATATGCCTTTCTGAAGTTCTCTTTCTAAACATGTACAGTTTTCAAAGATTACTAAGGCATGACTTTGCTTTAATATATTCACATTTAGGAGATGAATTTTTAAAACTATTTTAGAGCAAGAAAGAGAGAGAAGGAATGGGCATGCTAAGGCTTCTTGCCACTACAAAGAAACTCCAGATGCATATGCCACTTTGTGAATATGGTTTTATGTGGGTGCTGGGAAATCAAACCTGGAAGGACAAGTTTGCAAGCAAGTATCTTTAACCACTGAGCCATCCCCCAGCCCAGTAATGAATTTTGGTACTGCAAGTATGACACTACAATATAATGGCTACAGAACAGGCATTTTAATTTTATTTACAAAACTGCATGCTAACAATTTTAATCATATATTACTTCCTAGTTGACCATGAAGTGCATATGTAAACCCAGAGTATTTGAGTCATGCTAAAATTTATGAACAGGTTAGAAACCTGTAGAATTCTAAAATTGATTCTTCTCTCTTCAGTGAAAAATAAGAGGCTTTAACATCAAAAGCATAGTTAATTTAACTATGAATGGGGTACAAAAACAAAGGACAGGATAGATGAACAAATAAAGAAACGGGCTTATATAGAAAACATTCTTTAAGGGACAATTAGCATCTAAAAGCTATAGATGTTTATATTTGATAATCTCTAAGATAGAGACATACATACTTGAAAACCTGCAATCTTCCATACTTGCAATCCTTAAAACATAGTGAACAATTTTATTTTATATTAAAACAATCAACTTTCTATCATCTAAACTATTACAGGAAAACATTAGTGCATTCCAAACCAGAAAAAAATTACATAATCAACAATAATCTCATTAAGTGTAATGTCTAAGGGACATGAGTCCAGGAAAGTCAAGGTTCTTCAATGAGCCAAAGGAATTCTGTCCTCATCTGTGGCCTGGCAATAAAGTTTATCAGCAGACAACAACGTTAATTTGATTGGAGACCAGCCACGATTTCAAAATGAAAAGTGGTAAGAAATTTTCTTTCATTTTTTCTTTCCAAAGAAAGAGAGAAAGCAAAAGTGAGAACAGCATGTCAGCATCGCTTTCCACTACAAATGAACTCCAGATATATAGACTACTTTGTGCATTTGGTTTACATGGGGACTGGGTAATCGAACCAAAGTCTTCAGGCTTTGCAAGCAAGGACTTAACTGCTGAGCATTCTCTCCAGCCCTGGGATCTTCTTTTGTAAAGCAAAGTAAATAAGTCAAGGTAACTGAGGTTCACTTAGTATGTGCCTCTGTTACTAGATAAAACTTAAATAGATATTTGCTGGGTGTGGTGGCGCACACCTTTAATCCCAGCACTCGGGAGGCAGAGGTAGGAGGATTGGTGTGAGTTCGAGGCCACCCTGAGACTCCATAGTGAATTCCAGGTCAACCTGAGCTAGAGTAAAACCCTACTACGAAAAACCAAAAAAAAAAAAAAAAAATAGATATGTGATAGCAAAAGTTAAGAGAGATGAAGAAAATAACAAATTCAAAATCACAAGGCATTTACATAACAAAATGTAATACAATTTAGTGGGTGATAAGTAAACCTTTGCTATGGCTAAAAATTTATCTACAGGTAGTGTCAATTATGAAGAATGTTTCCTTCTCCAATTTCTCATTTTAAGCAGGATCTTGGGATACATCTGACTCTACATTCTCATTTTAATATTTTTATTTCCTAGTACTTACTGTCCTCCAAAACTGCTTCAACTTTGTTATCACTGTTTTTCTGGAAAACTATTTCTCCATATGTTCTCTATATTATCTAATTGCTAGATAATTTCTCAAAATATCTAAAAAGTGGCTGGAGAGATAGCTTAGCAGTTAAGGTACTTGCCTGCAAAGCTTAAAGACCTAGGTTCAACTCCCCAATACCCACATAAGCCAGATGCCCAAGGTGGTGCATGTGTCTGGAGTTTGTTTGCAGTAGCTAGAGGCCCTGGTATACCTATTCTCTCTCTCTCTATCTCTCTCCTCTCTCTCTCTCTTCCTAAAAATAAGTAAATAAATAACTAAAATATTTTTTTAAAAATCTAAAAAGTACTGATTAGGATTAATAGATTATTGTGGTATGTATAACTGCCATAATTTCTTTTTTAATTGAGAACTTCATTGTGAGAGTATATTGCATATTGGTCATATTTACAGCAAGTTACACTCTCTGCCCCATCCCATCCCATTGAGAGCCCTCCTCAGTGAGTTTCAGTATTCACTGTGAGGTCATGAATGTATCAGTCAGTCTCTGGGGGGGGTACAATGCCTCAGAATACACCTTCCCACCCTGTAATTGTTACAATCTTTCTGCCTCTTCTGAAATCTTCCCTAAGCCTTGGAGCACATGTTGTAAGTCTCCTTTAGTGCTAAGCTCTCAGCAGCTTCTGATTTTCTGGTTTGATGAGTTTTGAATCTCCTCAGTGTCTACTGCCATCTCCATGGAGGAGGTTGTCAGGTTAGCAGTGAGAGCAGCACTCATTTTTAATCTGCCACTTCCTCTGTGATAATTCCTGAGCCCTAACTGCCATAATTTCAAACAGACAAACACTCCAGGAGATAAGTGGATTATTAAGAGTAAATCCACCAAATATGCATGTGCTTTGTTGTGTTTCACACATATAATTAGTCATTTTTACAGAGCCAAGAAATAATATGAGAAAAAAAATATTTTCATGCCATGTAAAATTTTTTAAATCTAAATACAGACTGGTTCTGAGGAAAATCCAAAAATATGTGCAGAAAGTAAGTATATTATTTTTAAAAATCAGTTTTCTTCACATAAGAAGTTAGAAAATCTGAATCATTTGAAAACTTAACTAACAATTTAACCAAGCTATAAATTACTTTGAAAGAGGATTCTAGGACTGCAAACCGTGACTGGAATTTTTTCTCTAGGGAGCAGATGTAAGACAGAGGGCATGAAGATGGTGATAACGCTAATGGCTAAAAGGTCCACAGGTCTTCACTGTTGGGGAAGACCCAGTGTTCATTCTAGGAACTGTGGAATATAAAACTTTGAGAAAAAAAAAAAATGAAAGCAAACCCAGGACTGCGCCAGAAGGAAGAGTTTAACCAAGGTAGCATCTTTTGGATCTGCAATGTCCCCCAGAGGTCCATATATATGGAAAGCTTTGGTCAACAGCCCATGAAACTATTAAAGTGGTAGAAGATTTAGGAGATGAAGCCTAGTACAGGAAGTTAAGTCACTGGGGGCATGCTATGTGCTCCCTGCCACGAGGTTGGTTGGGCCTTCACTACAGACCTGAAAGTGTGAACTGTACAAGATTTTTTATACGTTGATCATCTCAGATATCTTGTCACAAGGATGGAAAACCAGCAAAATACAGTGTTCATATCGAATGTAGACAGACCTGGGATTCAATGTAATTTCCCTATATTTTGTTATTAGCAAATATATAATTCCACAGAAGTATGTGTGGGAGGTTGTTTTCTTACAGACTGTAGATCTACACTGCCCATCACCTCGTCAATTCTCTGCTGAGCACAGAATGAACAAATCTGCTGCTGCAAGGAGGCACAACTCGGCTAAAAGTAGTGGCTTCCTTCCCAACAAAAAGAATGCTTCCCTCCAACTAAGCATTCTAAAAATAAAAATAAAGAATATTTTTCCTTAGTGATGTCTATTTTCTTGGGTCTTTTGATCCAATTTAATCATTGTTATGTCTGGAATATGAGGAAATATAGTGTTTTTAAACAATCCCTTTTTAATAGTCTGTAGTCAGGCATAGAAAAGTTCTCACATCTCTTGAAGACAAGATGAGCTCGTGCATATGACTACCCCACTTGTATAAGTTCAAAGAATCAGTAGACATGTGGGAGGCTCACACAAGATGTGCAGGATGTATTTTTCTTCTGAAATTTAGAGATCACTTCTGAATTTGGCAAATTCCCAAGATAACATTCATTTTGAGAGTTGTAACAGTAATTTGTCAGAACCAAAATATTAATATAAAGCATTATCTTTCACAAGGAATAATTTTTGCTTTACATTTTAGTGCACAAATCTACTCACTTATGTTTGCTTTCATATTCAACTTTCCACATGCCTTTTGAAACAGCTTGTATTCAATTTGCAACCTTTTGCTTAATGTTCTCATTTTAATGTTCCACTGAGGAGAACTTTAAAAGCTTTTCCCTTTTAAAGCTTTTTAAATTTTTTCTAATCACCAATTTTTCCTTAATTCCTTCTTAACCCTTTCATGTATTGATTTACCTTAAAATAGGATCATTCTCTCTTTGAACACATTTTTTCACCAGTTCATATACTAGTCAGTCTTACCCATTTTCACTTTACTCTCATGTTTTTCTCACCATTCTATTCTTTATCTTTTTCTGGCCATTTTTTTTTTAATACTTCAACTTCTACAGTACACGATCTATTCACCACCTCACTGCTATTTCTGTTCAGCATAGGACAAAAAGGCTCAAAAAGCACTTGTCAACTCAACCCAGTCAAACTGAAGATTAATACCATAACATTTAGAAAATGTGAAAGTAACTTTTGTACTTCAAAATCATTATGGAATTTAAAAGAAAGAAAGTGGAATTGGCATCCAGCAAACCAGGTTTCTTGCTGGGCCTGGATCACCCACCTGCTGTCTGCAAAGCAAGACCCCTGCACCAAGAGACTCAGGAATTCTTCTTAAGTGCATAAAGGAAATGTAGCTTAGGAGAATAGGAACGCCCTAGATACACTCACGTAAGAAATAGCCTGACTCACACAGAAAATGTGACTTACAGAAAAACGCAAATATTTAGAGAGGAAAACCTGATTCGATTTGAGTTTTACAATGCACCTACTCTTTTCTTTACACATTCTAATTTCTCGGGACACAATCCCTCTTTATAATTTTATGTGGAATTAGCAAGACTTTCTGCTTTATTAACTAAAAGTCCACTTATGTTGACTTGATCCTTTCCTTTCCATTTAAGAAGACGGAAAACTCACAGAGTTGTAGAAAATAAACAGAAACAGAGCTTCTGTTAAGCAAAAGCAAGCTTCTGCTTCCTTTCCAAAGGCATATTCTATACAGGCATAAAATGAAGTAAAAGACAGTTGTTAAACAAACAGCAATTAACAATGAGTACACACTTTCCTGTGTGCCATCTTTGTAAACATGAGCCTAGCTAATATGCCAATCCCATGACTGAGATACTATCATGCACACTTTACTGATGAGGAAATTGAGGATTAGAAAGATTAAGCACTTTGCCCAGGGTCGACCACCTGAGGAAGAGCCGGAACTCAAATGGAACACCTGTTTACTGATTTCAGAGCCTGCACACCAAATCACACATTTTTCCTGGTTTCACTGAGGACAGAATAGAAAGCTCTATCTCGAGCGTCTGTTACAATATTTGTATGGATATCACCAAAAATTTGACAAGGAAAGTGCATGAACTTTAACCTGAATCTCCTCCCAGTATTCCTTTCAGGCTCATCAATTATTACTGCTCCTGCCTCTCTGAAAGGGGCACACATCTTACGCACTTGATTTGGATGAGTCATTTCAAGCTTCATTGTATTTCTTTACTGTCCTAAGATTTAGTTATTACTCACATAAAAGCAGACTGCTGCAATAAATAGAATTATGAATAGAAAGTTTTAAGAGTTATATTCAATATTGATGTTATTTACTAAGGCAAAGTAATTAACCCTTCTACACAAGGTTCTTATGCATAGCATTGAGAATAGAACTGCTCCTGCATGCTTTCTGGGGGTTGTACACAGGAATGAACAGTACAGGGGACATGTCCTTTTCTAAAAGTAAATTATGGACAGGCTATGAGACAGACTGTATAGGTAGATACAAGCGCAGTCCTGATTCTCACAAAGCTTACACTCTAGTAGAGGAGCCGTCATATAAGACCTTGTGGAGATAACTATGTTGAATGTGTACATAGCATTTTAGAAAATTTAATAACATAAATTTCAGCTAATTATATATTATTCTTTTTCTTTTTCATGTCTTGCAAAAGTTTGACATTTAGGATTCAAAAGTTTTTTTTTTTTTTTTTTGGCTTTGGTTTTTTGTTTTTTTTGAGGCTGGCCTGGAATTCACTATGTAGTCTCAGGGTGGCTTTGAATTCACAGTGATCCTCCTACCTCTGCCTCCCAAGTGCTGGGATTAAAGGCGTGAACCACCATGTCTGGCTAAGGATTATTTTCTATTGAGTGGCCCTGACTCTTCTTCACAGCCATATAACAGACTAAGATTTCTCTAGTACATGTTGTTGAAAAGATGATGATAATTTTGCATATGTGTGCTGGTATGTTTGGTGTGGTATGTATCATGTATGCACATATATGTGCAGATGCATTCACCCTGTGCAAAACCCAGAGCAGTGGCAAGAAAAATACATCAGGTGAGCCCTTAACTCGTACTTCTGCTTTATTTCCTTGAGACGGAGTCCTGCTGAGCCCAGAGTTGCAGATTTTCAGTCAGACTTGCTGAGCAGTGAGCCCTGGTGATTCCCATGTCTGCCCTCCCAAAGGCCTGGGGCTCCAGGTTACAAGGCCAGGCTCAGCTTTCTACATAGGGCTTGGGAAATGGAGCTGAGGCTGAATCAGCCCCTTGCAGGCCCCTGGGCAGCAAGTGCTCTTACCCACTGAGCCATCTCCTCAGCTCTGACTTAACAGTATTAAACGTTACCTGTTCTCAGAAACAAAAGGTTCAACCATAAATTCAACACCGTAAAAAAGAAACCACACTTTCAGTTCTTATTTTCCAGTCACCTATATAATCTCATTTGCAGTGTGTCTTTAGTAAGAGGAATGACTATGCATAGCTCTTCTTTCTTACTTGTTGTTTGACATTTTCACACATATCCCTTATCTCCCCAGTCTCACTGCACCCCTCTCCCGCCACTTGCCAGTGGTTATACCATGGAAGAGAATGGCTCACCCTCCTGCAGCGACCATTAGCTGCCCCTAGCTGCTCAGGGCGAGGAGAGGGTTCATGCGCCTTCCACTGTCCACTGTCCGTAACAGGACACTGACTGGCTCGTCACGCGCAGGCTTTGTGTAGGTCACCAGGGCTTCTGTGAGTTCATGTGCGCAATGGTGGTGTCCTATCCTGACAAAAGGGTTGTGGGCTGGAGCAATGGCTTTGTGGTTAAAGTGTTTGCCTGCAAAGCCAAAGGACCCAGGTTTGATGCCCCAGGGCCCACGTTAGCCAGATGCATCTGGAGTTCTTTTGCAGTGGCTGGAAGCCCTGGCATGCCCATTCTCTCTCTCCCTCCCCCCACCTTTCTCTGTCAAATAAATAAATAATTTTTTTAAAAAGAGTTGTATAGCTTTCCTATATTTAAAAAAATGTGGAGGGGGGCTGGAGAGATGGCTTAGCGGTTAAGCACTTGCCTGTGAAGCCTAAGGACCCTGATTCGAGGCTCGATTCCCCAGGACCCACGTAAGCCAGATGCACAAGGGGGGGTGCATGCATCTGGAGTTCATTTGTAGTGGCTGGAGACCCTGGCACACCCATTTTCTCTCTCTATCTATCTGTTGCTCTCAAATAAATAAATAAAACTTTTTAAATATGAGGTGTTAGCTCACAGTTACAAGCTGCACTGACTTAGTTTAAGTGATTATAATCATTGAATCTCTGGGAAGTCTTTCTTTAAGAAAAGGTAAGTAAGTATGACAGTAGTATTACCCATGCCATAGAATTGATTTGAAGGTAAAGTGAGCTGCTCAGTTTAAAAAAAAAAACAACTTTCAAAAAATGTGTTGTTCTCCATAAATTTTGGTAATGATTATTATAATAAATGGGCAATATGATTATTCGGCCTATATCATCTAACCTCAAAAACAGTATTAAAGTTTTTAGATAGAAAATCAACTTGTAAATATCAATACACATCTCCAGTGAACATTTAGAACATGTACCTTCTTAAATTTTTCATCCACAACTGCAGAAAAACAATAGTCATCTTGAAAATAAATCTCAAAATAGCAAAGCAAGAATTTTAAAGAAAAGTATGTAACATCACTGAAGCACATAAAGGAAGAACTAAATAAATAGTGTGTATGTTTAGGAAGGTTCTATCATAAAAATGGCAGCACCTTCAAATTGAGCTATAAAACCAGCACATTTTCATTTCCAACAGAGTGTATGTCAAAGTCTTGGCAGAAAGAGATGTCACTTCCAAAGGGAACACATGCAGAGATGTTGGGGTTAAAAGAAGCTATGACTTCCTCTCCCATAGTTACCACTACCTACCAGGTCTGGCAGAGAAGAGGAAAGGAATGTTGCTACAGAAATCCAAGTTGAGGAATGGGGATATGGCTCAGTAGTTAAAGGTACTTCCTTGCAAATCCTGATGGCCCAGGTTCAATTCCCTAGTAACCATGTAAAGCCAGATACACAAAGTGGCTCATGTGTCTGGAGTTCCTTTGCAGTGGCAGGAAGCCCTGACATGTTCATTCTTTCTCAACCCCCCTCCCCCCCCCCAGGCCCCACCACTCTCTCTCCCTTACCCTCTACCTCCCTCTCTTCAGAAAATAAATCAAAGTATTTAAAAAAAATAAAAGAAAAAGAAACTGAAAACAAACCGAGGAGATGTGGCACTGGCTGTATTCACCCACTACCTTATCAAAGGTGGAGTTCCCCAACCAGTCTTTACCTTTCTCCCTCCTGCTCTGCTCATTCCTGCCATTGGCCAGGTCTGTGAGTTAGAAGCCAGAAGTGCATGGGGGATGGATCTAAAAACAGTAAAGAGGATCTATGACTAAAGGGGTTTGTGGAATTAGATGAGCAAAGTTTTTAAGAGCAGCCAAGACAATGTTTAAATTCATGAATGAGGAATGGAACTGATCCCAACATATAACATTATGGCGAAAGAATATTTATAGGGTTAACAAATTAAAGAAATAAACACTGAATTAGCACAGGATGAGACAAGTAAACCAATGGAGCAAAATGGAGAATCAAGAGCAGATGCAAACACATGGCACTTAGACACACTGAGAATCAGACTTACAAGTGAGTGGGGGAAATTTTGCTAGAATGATGGGCTATGCATTTGGGAGAAGGAGAGAAGGAAGAATGCTTGTTCAAGATTCACTGCAAAAAATAAACTTAACTGGGCCAGAGACCTTAATACAAAAAGCAATTAAAGCCTTAATAGAGTAGAAGGGGACAACTTTATGACCTCTAAATCAAGAATACTCAAATAAGAAATATTAAATTTATTAAGAAAATTATTATAAAACTGAACATAATGAAATTTCAGAATTTCTACATAATAAAAATTTTTTAACATTTTTAAAAAGGGACTACAAAAATACTTTCAGTACACAGAAATGACAAAGAGTACTCAGAATGCACAAATTTTTTAAAATACTTTTTAAAATTCAAACTGAAAGGGTAAAAAAGAACAGAACACTTTGACAATCTGCAAGAGAAACATACTCAAGCTTTTCTCTCAATAGCATCAATGAGAGAAAAAATTAAAGCATCAGTAAGATATTTAAATGAATTCAAGCAAAAGATGAAGTCTGATAATTCTTCATACATATCC
The DNA here is from genome assembly GCA_036346955.1 of Dipus sagitta. Lineage (NCBI taxonomy): Eukaryota > Metazoa > Chordata > Mammalia > Rodentia > Dipodidae > Dipus > Dipus sagitta. The sequence continues at coordinate 6,718,523 of CM070783.1, read as the reverse complement.
TGCATGAACATGTAATACATGTTTTCATAATTATTCATGGAAAGCAATACCATATCACTTCTAAAGAGACTTATTAAGATCTGTCAACAATAGAATGTATTTCTCTGATTACCATTATTACATTTCCATTGTTATGCTACACATTTAAGTCTCTATAAGTAATATAATTACATTTTCTATATTGAGTTAATAAATATGGCATATCATCTATGCATTACTATTTTCTTTTGCCATGTTTTTCACTCAGATTATGTCTTAAAGATTGATTCATATTAGCTCATGTAAATTTTAGTTCATCAAACTTCTGAATAGTACTCAGCTGCATAAAATGATTATTTGTAATTTTCAAATTAATACAAATAATAATTCCATAAAGACATGTCTCCTTCTGCCTATACGTGATGAGTTTTTCTAGACGTGAAATTGCTGAGCACTTCTGTGAACATCATACAACACAGTTAATACATTATACTGTCATGAAAAAGATACATGGAAAAGGAAAAAGTAAGGTATATAATAATGCATATTGCTCAAAAGACAACATTCTTATATATCTGAAAATAGACATATATAAAAAATAAATATCTCCTAAATGTCCACACATTAGATATACCTCAGGATGTAATTTCTGAGTTGGGAGGAAATTAAAGTGAAACTTCACTGTTTAATCTTTCTATTTCTATATTGTTTTATAATAAATATATTTTGTATTTTAAAACACTGAGAAATCTATCTTGACTATTATATTTTTCATTGAGTTTATTTTTTAAAAAACTTTGAATATTAGATTGAATGTTTAATTTGTACATGAATCACAAGCTAACACTTATACAATTAACTTATTTTTCAAGTACAGCTTCCTCATGTCATCATTATTAAAGTGAAAGATGCTCGTTGTTGAAAATTTGGAGTCATTGTTGGAATTTTGTTGCTCAGTGGTAGAGATCTTGTGTAGAATGTGTTAGCCCCCCGGCCCCAACCGCTCAATTCCTAGGATGGCACCCTTCATAATTGCCAAGCTTTCTCAACAATAGGGCCTTTAACACACTTCATTTGTTCACAGGTAGAGTTTCACTTTCTCTCCTCATCTATTAACTCATTTTTTTTTTCCTTCAGATGTCAGTTCTAGCCTACACCTCCATTCATTAGTCATACCCTCTGTAACAGGCCTACCCATCAGTGTCCCTTCATTGAACTCACTCGTGTATATTTGTACTGTTTCTTGTGATTAATTAATTCACATTAAACATTTCAGAGTAGCAGGAATCTGCTACATTTTTTATAACTGTATCACTAAGACATAGTTGAGTGCTGGGAATAAAGTGAACTCCCAATAAATACATATTAAAAGAAATGAAAAAGAAAGTAGAGAGGATAATTAATCATTAGGTCACCAGATGGCCCCATAATTACTAAAAGAATTAGTTAAATGTCTGCATTCAGTGTCTTAAAAGATGTCTAATTTGTAAATAAAATAACTGAAAAATAATTTTAACTTCTGCCTCACTCTCACTCTCTTCCTTCCTCTTCTCTCCTTTTTCTCTCTATCCCTCCTCCTCCCTCTTCTCTTTTTTTTTTTTTTAATCTTCTTTCAGAGGAGAGATTGAGCCACCAGATAAAGAGAAACTAGGAAGGACTAATGTAAGGACCTGGAATTCTTTTTACCACTATGACCAGTTCAGGCTTCATTTCACCTGCACCTTCTGAGGAACTACCCATGCCTCACAGACCTCTCAACTCACTCCCACTTTTGAGTGTTTTCCTAGGTGACATAAGCCTTTCTGTACCTCTAAGCTGTGTGGACAGTTAAGATATGCCCACAAATCCCAGAGCAGGGTAAGAGAAACTCAGCATATATATGAGATGGGAAACAGTGGACAAAAGTGAGTCAAAGCCTGCCTGCTATATGAGCCATAGACACAGCCACAGTCAGAATCAGAAGTTAAATGAGATGACATGAAGAAGGGCCCAAGAGCTTTTGCTGTACTATGAAGGAAACACAGCATCGCCCACTGCTCAGTTTGTCTCAAGCAATGACCAGCAATGTCATAAGATAATTGGTTATGCTCATCCAGATGAAATGAATCTCCTAATGTACTCTGAGAAATTGAATCAAAAAGCAGGGGAGAAAAACAATAAAACATTCCAGACATCCTTCAACTGACTATGTCCCAAAAAGTAAGTGGTGTCCAATGTTACGTTGACAGATGCAATGATTTGAAATGAGCATTATATATGTTAGCTCACCTTGAACCTAACCATGGATAGGTAGACTTAACAAGAGTTCTAGACCAATCTACAGTTAGTTCACATCAAGTATATCTAACAGTCCACTGCAGCTATGATCTGAATTAATTATACTTCTGCGATTGGCCTAGAAATATATTCTGAGTTTTATCTACACACCAGTAGGAGATCATATACTACTTCTCCTACATAGATAGGACAAGAAATCAGTCTGTAGCAGTGGTTTCTCTGAGCAACAGTTTGAAAACGTAATAGAAATTTGTTTCTAAGAAGGAGAGTTCAGACTTTTCCACAGAATTTTGCCTCCATATATGTGGCATTATTTGTAATCATTGAGACTTATATTCAGAAAAAGAGCCTTTCATATTGTATACACATGTGTTTGTGTCACTGCTAAACCAAAGAAAATTCTTGCTAATTCATTAGTTACCAATAACTTGTATTTACTTGGTTATTTGAATAATTAACTTTCACTGTTAGTAAACCTCCATCAAAAATAACTTTTGATAACAAGTGGCATCTAAGATAATAGCCTAGTAGCATCAGATCTCCTTTTATAGCACTTCTTGAGTCAAATAGGCAGACTTGTCTGCAATGCCTAGGCCCCTTTAGGCTGAAGTTACTATCTCTGATTTTATCAGTCAGTGGTCCTTACCCTCTGTCGTCTGTGTTTGTAATCACTGACCAATAACGATACAGGAGGGACCTGAGGTCCTACCATGAGGACTTAACTGGCACAGCTCCATCGCCTTCCTGCAGCACCGACATGCTTTCAGTGGGACTCTCAAGGTCCAAATTTCAAATCTTCTGGAGAAGTCAACACTAGGGGTTTCAATATTTCACAGGCATAAAATATCAAAGGACACCAGTGGGATGGAAAGTAGAGCAAATAGCCACATGGTAAAAGATTGAGAGTGCGAGCAGTGGGCCACTACTGTGGGAGGCTGAGAGATTTTTAACAGTGTTTTTTTTTGGGGGGGGATACATTAGAGACATGAGGGACCACGTTTCTCTCAGTGAAAAGTAAGTGGTGGGGCACACAGCTGACTCACACCTGATGAAACTTGTGGGATATTTACTGGCATCTGATATTGTCTGTGTGTTTGGAGGTTGAGGCACTAAAATGGAAGCCTTCTGTAAGGAAGCTTGGGATTCTCAGAGGTCTTGCAGTGGTTTGGATTTGGAACCTACGAACGCCCTCATGGCAGCATAGGCGCCTACGCCTTGACAGTTAGGATGAAGTCCAAGGATGCAAACAAGACCTAGTCATCACAGAGATCACAGAGACAGGCTGTCTCTTCATGGTGTATGTTCAGAAGAGGGAATGTTGATACATATTTGGAAGTGAATAAGTCACATAGACACTACAATTTTTACCTATAAAGACTAAAACCAACACTGAGGAGAGATGCTGAAAAGAGGCATAAACACACTATAGTTATGGGCAGCAGTAGACAAAACCTCTAAAATAACTTCGATTCATGTATTCAATGTAATGGAGAAAATATAGAAAAATAGATGAATTCTGATCTGTAGAAAAGAATCAAATGCACAACTTAAAACTTTAAAAATAATTATAGTAATGAGCCATACATATGCTTTATAGCATAACAGATATTGTGTAATGATTATTATTCAACTGAAGGAAAGGAATACTCAGTTACAAAGAGAAAAATAGTAGAAAGTAGTGAAATTAACATACTGAATATCATGAAACTACTTATTATATATGAACTGATGTTTCAGGAAAAAGAAATGATGATAGAGCTACCATGAAGAATAGTCAAGAATTAAAAACAAAAACAAAAACAAAAAACAAGGCCGGGTATGGTGGCACATGCCTTTAATCCCAGCACTCAGAGGCAGAGGTAGTAGGATCACCATTAGTTTGAGGCCACCCTGAGACTACAGTATGAAATCTGGGTCAACCTGAGCTAGAGTGAGACCTTACCTCAAAAAAAAAAAAAAAAGCAAATAAGCAAGAAAAGAATAATCAAGAATTCACCAATGAACTTCACTTAATGAAAGATATTAACCCACATTCAAGAAGCTCTGAGAGCTGGAGAGATGGTTTAGCAGTGAAGGTGTTTGCCTGTGTAGCCTAAGGAGTCATGTTCAACTCTCCAAATCCCAAGTAAGCTAGACATACAAGGTGACACAAGTGCACAAGGTCATGCATGCACACACAATGGTGCATGCATCTAGAGTTCTATTGTGGTGGGTAAAGGCCTTGGCACACCAGTTCTCTCTCTCTCTTATAAAAAAAAAAATACAAAAATAGGGCTGTAAAGATGGCTAGTGGTTAAGGCATTTTCCTGCAAAGCCAAAAGACCCCAGGACCCATGTAAGCCAGATGCACAAGGGGGTGCATGTGTCCGGAGTTCATTTGCAATGGCTAGAGGCCCTGATGTGTCCATTCTCTCTCTCTTTGTCTCCCTCTTCTCTCTCTCTCTCTCTCTCTCTCTCTCTCTCTCTCTCTCTCTCTCTCTCCTTGCAAGTAAATAAATAAATAAAAATACAAAAAAAAAAAGCAGCTCTAAATTTAAGGGGGGATAAATACAGGGAGACCTACATCTACAAAGATCATAGTAAAACTGAATGACTATAAATACAGATGAAAACAATCTCAACATTAGCCAAATTAAAAGACATATCACTTTCAAAGCAACAATAATAAGACTGGCAGATTTGAAGGAAGTAAAAATCAAAAGAATAACAAGGTAAATTGTTGACAAACCTGCTGAATAAAAAATTGTGCCTCACTTAAATATTCTTTAGAATTAATTAAAATTACATTTTCAACCACATAAAAATAAGCAAAAAAAATCTAATTTAAAAAAATGTTTCATTTATTTGCAAGTAGAGAGGGACTGTGAGTGGGTATGGGTGCAGCAGGGCCACTTGCTATTGTAAACAAGCTCCAGAAACTTGCACCACTTTGTGCAGCTGTCTTTACATGGTTCTAGAAAGTTGAATCTGGACCAGCAGACTTTGCAAGCAAGTACCTATAACCAATGAGCTATCGCCTCAGCCCCCAAATTTCTGTCTGAAATTTTTCAAATAAAAAATTATGATAACCATCTTTACGATTTTTATGGGAAAATTATAAATGAATTAATAATTCCACAAATTAGAATGTCAGATATTTAAATTTGAACTTGCAAACAAAATTCACATAAGTTTCTTTCCTTAACTGAAATAATTAGAAATTTAAGTTACTAGCTTCACTAGCACAAAATATTTTTCAGACAGTTGATCTACCTATATTTTCCTAATCACTGTTGTACACTAGCACTATCCTTCCCCTAGTGAGAAAGATAAGGCATATATTATCCTCTTTATTTATGTAAAGTAAAACAACATTCAAAACATTCAGGCACTTATCCTCAATAAGTCAGCAAAGTTAAAGTTGGAAGGCATATTTCTTACCTAGTTCATCATTTGGGCAGGATAAAGTAGACAGTTAATTAGTAATGTCATAGAAGAGCACATTAACTTATACAATGTATCCAATATATAGCAAATATGGCTTCTAAAAAAATTGTCTCAAAACACCTTTTGGTTATAAAAATCTCCACTAGCATTTTCTTTACCCTTTGATTAAAATATCATGATATTTTTCAATATTTCAAACAGCCCTGAAACAATTGGCTTTCACTCTACTTTGTAATTCCAGAAGAAACTAAAATCCTGAAACTTTCCAGCCACAATTTGACTAACAACTTCCATATCAAAAGACTATGTGAGAGTTAAAACCATAATGTCTTCTGAGCTGTAGCTCCCTTCAACTAGAAATGCCATAAGACATCCTTAAGGAAAGGCCACAAAATAACCTTCTGATGCAGTTCAACACATAATTTTATCTGAAGGAAATTTCAGATCATGGAGATGCTCAAGTGCCTGTTAAATCAACCAACTGAAACCATGAAAGCAAAGGGCCATTAAATAATTTGAACTCAATCCTATATAATCCTTACTTGGAAATTTTCCAGTGTTCTAACATAATGCTTGTGATGGATCATCTTTATTGTCAACTTGACTGGATTTTAAATCACCTAGGAGACACACTTCTGAGCACATCTGTGAAGACATTTCCAGAGAGGTTAAACTGAGGAGGGAAGAATCAACTTAAATGTACGTCACAAGCACACACACACACACACACACACACACACACAGGCTGAGGACCCCCAGACTGAATAAAAGACGACACAGGAGAAAGGCTCAACACTGCCCCAGTGGTGAGTCACTCCTGCTACCACGTCTTCTCTGTGGTGATGGGTTGTGTTCCTCTGAACTGTGAGCCAACATAAGCCTCTACACCCTTAAGTCTCATTCTGTCAGGTAGCTGATCACAGCAAAGAGAAACACATCTAACACAATGCTCTTTCCCATGACCTTAAAGTATCACTAGCACGTACTCATGGCAGTATTCGATGGCTTTGTTTTTGTCTTAAAGGTGACGTCTCATCTTTTGCAAATAGTCCTTTTGTAGTGAAATAGCCAAAGTATTTGTTGAATACATTAAATAATATTAGGGAGATATACTCTAGTTCGAGGATATCATTGTACTCCATGTGTTTTTTAAATACTATTTTACTTCATTGTAAATGTATCAAATCTTATCTACTTATAAGATGCTTACATTTTATGAGGGCTTTCCTCATATATTTTAGTGTGCTTATAGTAAAACACTGAAGCAAGTTCAGCATTCATGAATAAAACTTTCTGAAATAAACTACTTTAGATATAAAGCATAATCTGTTCCTGGCATATGTCTTTATTTACATGTAAAATGGCCCAAACATGTTATTTTGAGATAATGTCATTTGTGAAAACCATGAGTTGAATGTCATAATTACCTACCTATTGCTGCTGGACGTCAGTCACATCAGCTATGTGTGTGTTTCATGTTAATGTACAGGTTTATGTTGGTATGCCCCATTGAATAAGCACATCAGCAGATCATGTCTGCTAAGCTACTTTTAAAAAGATTATCTGCTGTCACCCTGAGAGACGCAGTCGACACGAGCAACAGGTTATCTGAAAGCCTTCACATAAAGCCGTGTGTACGTTCCGACAAAGGGATGAGTACCAGAAAGTTAGAGAGGAAGGTTTCCAAGAAACAGATGGGGCCTTTTGTGACCATAAGCCAAGAAATCATGAAATAAACATTCTTTGTGAACGACAGGAGAAAACGTTGCTGTTAACCCCAGAAGTCTGAATAAAGGCAAGCTCTCTTCAGTAAGATTCTCAGCCTCTCCACAGAACCTGACATAATCAAACACTTAATTATATGCTTCCCAGGAGAGATAAGAACACAAAACCCACAGTGAGCTTTTTCCAAATTCAAAACTGATAGAACGCTCTCTGATAGCCTTCCTCGTGGCGCTGCTGGTGTTTAGTGAAAACCTCCCTCTAGTACCTCCGCTCCTGCACGTCCCCATGTTGATTATCCCCATCCTTTTGTCGTCTCTTCCTGGAAGGGCCTCAAACTCCCAGAAAAGCAATCACTCAGGAAGAAAACCCATGTGAGTGATCTTCTATCTCAGAAGACCTTCATTAGGATCAGCTATCTTTAAAGAAGCAATCTAAGGGAGTAACGATCAGTCTTTTTTCAAAGAAAAAACAAGATGACTTTTTCACTTATGTCATTGCTTTTTTATTATTATATCCTATCATTATGCTGGGCACTGGGATGACAAATGTATACAGCAAGAGCTTCCTTAACATTCCGTGATTACTTAGATACACTAAATCCAAGATTAATTAGCTCTTGCGTTTTTAAATATTCAGACTGCAGTAGGTGGAAACTCTCATAAAAAGTAACAACCCAAACTAGTAGGTTTTTGCTGATTTCTATCTTTTTCACAGGACGATTTTTTGGGGGGAGGGGGAGGAGGGGGAAAGATTGACGTAAATATAAATGTCCCAATAAATACCACCACTTGTTTGTTACATGAAATTTGGACTATCCTCAAACAGAAGACACTGGTAGATAACTCCCCGCCCGCCGGAAGCCAGCAGGCACGGGGTACCGGGGCGCTGACAGTACCAGCGGCGCTGCTCTGAACTATGGCACCTGAGCAGTTTCTGGATCCATCACTTCAAGCCCACAAAGCTGTAAGACAGTGACGTTTAGCAAACAAACCTCTTCTAGAGTAACAAAAGGGATTGCCAAGAAAGCCTGGTTCTCTTTTGAACTACACCCTGGGCATGCATGCCTATGACTCCATCCACTAGACACAAACAAACAATACCCCAACAGAAGCGCATCCAAAAGCGGGGGGGGGGGGGTCGGGCGGGGAGGGAGATGGAGGTTCATTCTCGCTAAGTTTGCCGTTCCCCTCGCGTCACTGTGGGGTGAGAACTTGGGTGTCTCTGGGCTTCCACCCCAGTCGCTTGACTTCCTGGAGCTCCCGCAGCCCGCTCCACTCCACACCTGGATACCTGCGACCCTCACCCTGCAGCCAGAGCAGGACCACCTCCGGTGGGCTCCTCGGTCCTGGCTCTCCCCTCCGGCCCGCCCTCCGCCGTCGCAGGAGCACAATGGCATCGGGGATGCAGGACTGGACCCCACGGTGCACCAGCGAGCGCATCCGCGGTCAACCCAAGACAAAGGCGGTGCGCGCCCAGCCCTCGCCCAGGCACCCCACGCTGGGGGTGCGGGAGCCCGGGAAGTGACTGTCAGCGTTGCCGAGGGGTGCGGCGGTAAACATTGCTCATTCACTCGCGCAGGGGATGGGGGGAAGAGGGGGTGTCCTGAGCGGAAACTACCCGCAGGCATCCGGAGCATCCTCTACTCCGCCCTCCCGCTGGGTACCAGCCGCTCACTCACCGGAGCATCCTCTACTCCGCCCGCCCGTTGGGCACCAGCACCAGCCGCGAACCGCAGTCGGGAGCCTGCGCTCCCGCGGGGACCCACCGGGCAAAGGCACCTGCTGCCCGCGCTCCCGGCTAGTGTCGCGCCAAGTCCCGCGCCCGCTCGGGAGCCGGGCAAAGCCTCCCAGGACAGCGCGAGCGCGGACTCTCGCGGGGCCACTGGTGGGGTGATCTCTGCAGTCGCTCACCCGGGAGGGCGAAGGGTTCAAGCGGCCGCCAGGCTGCGCGCCGCGGGCGTCCCGGGGAGGCGGAATCCTCCCATCCTTTGTCAGCCGCTGCCTGGCCGAGCGCTCCTCCCCGGCGAGCGGCGAGCGAGCGGACGGACGCGCGGCCGGGTGGCGGGGAGCCCGCCTCTGACTCCACTCCCCAACCCTCCTTTCCTCCTCGGCTCCTCCTCCGCTCCGTCTCAGTCCCCCTCCACGAGAGCCCGCACTCACAGGGCTCCCATGATGTCATCCGGTGGAAATCTGCCATGCTCAAAAAAAAAAAAAAAAAAAAAAAAAAAACTGGAGTGATCCTGCGCCCGCGCGGGGAACAACGCAGAACGGGCAAGAGAGGCGGCAGAGCCCCCCGGACTTTCCAGAACCTACACCAACCCCGTTTGGCTGGAGTCGAGGACGGGACGGGACTGGCCAGGACAGGACATTGGACAGGTGTCTCCAAGGTCTGGCGCTGGGTTAGGCACAGCGACGACAGCCTGACTCTACCAAAAGCAGGTGTTCTCTGCCCTAAAGAGTCTTCGATCATTGACCATGATCGAGAAGGAAGGCAACAAGCCCAGGGTAGAGAGAAAGTTTTCTGGCTTCCCGGGAGTCACATCTCAGGGATGGGCACCTGGGCTGACAACCAGAGAACGAGGACAGTCCTTGGACGCTTGGATACCCCGTCTCAGCAGAAAGTTCCAGATGCCAGGGCCCAGCCTCGAGGATGGGCAGCTGGAATGACGGAGGAAGGGGTGAAGAAGGAAGGCCAAGACTCTTGAGGAGGAAGAAGAACAATTCGGAAGCATGACTGTGATCAGCCACGACCTGAACGCTGCAAAGGCGCTGACGTGGGAAGTCGCCAGAAGAAATCCACCCCTGGCCTTGACATAGCTCTCCTGTCCTCCCACCAAACACTACTGGACATCGGAAAAGTTGCTTTTCTTGTTTCCTTGCTGCGACAAAACACCTGACGAAAACAACGGAAGGAAGGAAGGAAGGAAGGAAGGAAGGAAGGAAGGAAGGAAGGAAGGAAGGAAGGAAGAAAGGAAGGAAAGAAGGAAGGAAGGAAAGAAAGAAAACGGGCTTATCCTGGCTCGCACTCTGAGGCTACTGTCCATCATGGGAAGAAAGGCATGGAGATAGGAGGCTGGGCCAATTGCAGAGAAAGGAATGAAGGCCGGTGTTCAGCTCCCTTTCTCCTTTCTATTCAGTCCGGGACTCGACCCCACAGAATGGTGCCAGGCGCACTTAGTGTGTCTTCCTTCCCACTTGAACCCAATCTAGAAACTGTCACACAGGTCTGCATAGAGGTTTGTCACCATGATCCCATCACATTGATAAGATTGACTTCCACAAACCCATACCTTCTTGACATGACATTCAAACACAGGGCTTCTAAGCAGTAATCTTCCTCGACCCCACCCTGTAGAATGGCGCTACCCACATTTAGCGTGGGTCTTCTCACCTAAATTAACCTCATCTGGAAACTCCCTCACACACCGGCCCAGATCATTGTTTCCATGGTGAATATAAACCCCATCAAGTTGAAAATCAAGATTAACTATCCTAAACATGCTAGAGCTGCATCCCTCATGGTTTCACCCGGTGGTTGCCGTCATAGATGGAGCTACGTAAGTCACAAGTGATGCCAGTTTGTTGTTGTTGTTTAATGTCACAATATTGGTAGCAGTTCCATGAGAGGCACATATAGTCTCAATAATTTCAAAGGTTCACCAGAACTAATATGCATAGGCAAGCATACCAGCACTATGTGAATACAGGACAGCTTCACATCAAAGGGTCTGCTGTTCAAATCCCTGATCCCAGCAAGGGATGGTTTGTGCCCAATCCCTCTGTGCTTCAAGGAAGCTCTTGGCTTCCCAGGACCTCCTGTCACTGCTGGAAGAAACTGAGATGTCAGTGGACAGCAGCAATAGTCGGTACTGAGTGGAGGGATTTACCTAGAGTGCCAACGTGCAACATGGATTCTGTGGCTGACGATGGGGACAGCACTTCTTACAAGTGTGGGTACAGTTTGGGATGGCAATGGCACTGAAGGCCAGTCACAATATTAGATAGGCTTGTTAACGGATTATGAAATTGTAAAATCCCGTAGGATTTTCCTCAGGGGATGGAAATAAATACCATGTGAAAAAAGCACAGCGAGAACTTATTTTGAAAAATAAAATATGCTAGGCAAGCACAAAGCCCTGGGTTCCATCGTCAGAACCACATAGACCAGGAGTGGTGGTGCACTTGGGAGGTGGAGACAGGAGGATCAGAAGTTCAAGGTCATCCCAACTGCATAGTGAGTTCCAAGGCCAGCCTGGAACTCTGCCTCCAAAACAAGTCTGCAGTACATATCGTGTGGAAACAGCATAGTAACATGAAAACTGCTTACTTTCATTGAGCTACTTTTAAACGAGAATATTTTATGTATAATAAGTATACATATTATAGCTAAATAGATTCCATACCCTTGATAATTTCCTTAACCTTTATCACAATTTTTTTTCAATTTTTAGAGGACAATCTAAGTCACTTATTCTTTCCCACTAAAGTACAAAAGGACATATAAAATGTAAAAATAACTTTTATAACCAAGTATTTTTTCAAATAAAATGATAAAGATCTTTTAAAATCATAGTAAATGGGAAATAAGCTAGATAAAAAAAAATAACACTATGTAAGGAAAAAATTTGGAGCTTTAAGGAATGGCAGGCTGTGAGATAGGAAAGTGCCCAGTTGCTTGAGAGAGAGGGAAAAAATGTAATTAGAACTGCTAATGATGCTGTTCTAAGTATATCAGAAGGTCAAGTTGTAAACCCTCCCTCCTAGATTGGTTCTTTGATGCCCCATCTGTCTTCGTTGCCTCTCTTTATCTAGCTGTTCTTCAGCATTACGTAGACTAATGCACAAGCATGGATATACAGGTAGTTAACAGATAGATGTGTGGAATGTAGTAACCATCAGGATCAGAAAATGCATCCTTCAACCTTTCTTTTTTAATTACTACTCTAAATGATTACAGAAAAACCCTTTGTAACCAGCCCTATTGGCACAGGCCTGTAATCCCAGCTCCCTGGGAGGAGGAAGCAAGAAAATCAACAAACTCAAGACCTGCCTGACCTACAAAGAGAGGTCAAGACCAGCGTGGCAACTTAAGAAGACTTTGTCTCAAAATAAAAATTAAAAGGGAAACAGGGGGCTGGGGAGATGGCTTAGTGGTTAAGCACTTGCCTGTGAAGCTTGAGGACCCCGGTTTGAGGCTCCATTCCCCAGGACCCACGTTAGCCAGATGCACAAGGGGGCGCACGCGTCTGGAGTTCTTCTGCAGTGGCTGGAGGCCCTGGCGCGCCCATTCTCTCTCTCTCTCTCTATCTACCTCATTCTCTCTCTGTCTGTCGTTCTCAAATAAATAAATAAAAATAAACGAAAAAAAATAAAAAATAAAAAAAAAGGGAAACAGGGATATAACTCAGTGGTAGAGTGCTTACCTCGTATGCACAAGACCCTAGTTTCAATCATTGGGACTGGAAAAAAAATAAAGGAGAGAGAAGGTTTTGTTTTGTTTTGTTTCTGCTTTTTCCCAGGAACTAACTCACCATCCTCCCATTTCAGCCATCTGAATACTGGCATTATAGGAGTGCACTCCTGTGTCCAGTTTGTATAGCCTACATTAAGGAGATAAAAGTATATTCATGTATACTATATCTGTCACTTTCACGTTACCTGGACAAAACACCTGACCAGAAGTAGCTTAGGGAAGGGAAGTTTATTTTGGCTTAGCTCCAGAAGGTAGAGTCCATCATGGCCCGGAAAGCATGTCAGTCACAAGAGGCCAGGGTCACATTCTCATACCAGCAGGAAGGAAGTGGAGATGGAGAGGCAAGTGCAGCCAGGTTATAACACCGCAAAGATGGCCCCTCAGTGAAGCACTTCCTCCAGGAACGTGCTACCTTGTAAAGGTTCCCCCACCTTCCCAAGCAGGGCTGTTGTGCTGGAAACCGAAAGTCAAAACCATCACATATAATCATCGGTTTGGTACTGTGGAGAGCTACTCAGTTATGTGATGGTGGACTTCGTGAGGAAAGGAACTGGGAATGCTGTGCTGAGGCACCTACTGCCGCCCTTCAGCTAGCAAGGAGAGTGTGTGCCGCTTTGACAAGAGCGTCCATCCTGACGTGTCAGTATGTCCTGACTCACCAACGTCCTTGCCTGAGAAAACAACAGTTCCCAAATTCCAGTGAATGTTCCTTGATTTCTGGATAATTTTTTAAACTATCCTGTTGGAGACCAGTGTGCTGGCGTATGTCTGTGATCTCGGCATTTGCGAGGCGGGGAATGGTGAGGCCAGTTTGGACTACATAACAAGTTAGCTTTGGCTGCACAGAGAGACCCTGACTCAGAAAAAACAAAAAGTGAGTCTTACTGTTTGAATATTTAAAGATATCTTATCCAAATGAATGGATATAAGCAACCAAAATCAAACCATCAATTATTACATTAGAAAATGTAAAAGTCTTAGAAAACTTATCCTAAATCATATCTTATAACAGTAACTTACATTCTAATCTTGTTTAAATGATGAACATATTAGACCTTGGAAGGGAAGACTCCGAGTGGCTGTATTAACTGTGCTCAGTGACTGATGCTCTGTACCACTGTTTTCATGGTGATATACTATTCTCTTCACAAAATATCCAGTGATTTGGCAGAGTGAAAAAAGAAGCATTTAATACTTTCATTTGTGGATTCCACCCAATGCAGACTTTATATGCTCTGGTTTAATTTAAATTAATAGACTAATCTATAACTAAAAACTTTTTAAAACAAGTATTCCAAGAAAGGCATTTATAAAATGTTAATTAAAAAATAAAGGCAGAAATTATATTCTAAACCTCTGTACCAAGTACTGTGTCATGTGACTGTATATATTAGTCTGTTTAGACTTCAACTTAACCTATGCTAACCTTTCTTGAACATGTGAAATGAAGACCTAGAGAGACTACGAAACATTATTTAGGCAACTAAACTAGTAACATATCAGCTATAAGATTTGATTTTGTCAGTGGAAACATGAAAGGTCTGTCAGATTGGCAACTCTTACATGATTTTTCTCTTAGAAAAACAAAAATAGTGACATTTATACAAATATATATGCATATATGTTACGTTTATCTTTTTGATGAGGTGGATAATATGTCTGTGAAATTTTCCATCAGCTACCAAATTCAGCACTAATCTTATTTATTTATTTGTTTGTTTGTTTATTTAGAGACAGAGATGAACATGCCATTGCAAATAAACTTCAGATGCATGTGCCACTTTGTGTATCTGCCTTTATGTGTGTGAAGGAGAACTGAACCCTGACAGGCAGGTTTTGTAAGCAGTTCCTTGAACCACTAAGCCATTGGAGTAGCCCTCATCACTAATTTTATTCTTTTTGTTTGTTTGTTTCCATTATGCCTTTTGGTGTCAGACTTAGTTTTTAGTAAAAGTGAAGCAAGTAGGACATAAACATTGTCATTTTCATGTAGCATTGTTTGGAATGAAAAGACAAAGTTGATAGAAGTTGTTTTAATTGATTTGTTTTATATAAAAAGGTTGCACTCTTAGACATCCCCCCCTCCACCCCAAATGTGCTAAGGGCCTTTTCTGGTGGGGTTATTGATACTCGTTGCGGGGACCACGAGGCCTCAGTCAGGCTCTGCAGGGTGGGATACGGTGCCCCAGACTGTTTAACCCACCCTGAGCTCTAGCCATGCAGCCATCCTGGTGCCCGCTAGTTTTATTCTTACTATCTATGCATGTAAAATGCTTCTGGAATTTTTTTTTAAATGTTATATTTCTCTACATTTCTTTTTTTTTTTTACTTTTTTGTTTGTTTTTATTTATTTGAGAGTGACAGACAGAGAGAGAGAAAGAGGCAGATAGAGAATGGGCACGCCAGGGCCTCCAGCCACTGCAAACAAACTCCAGATGCATGCGCCCCCTTGTGCATCTGGCTTATGTGGGACCTGGGGAATCCAGCCTCGAACCGGGGTCCTTAGGCTTCACAGGCAAGCACTTAACTGCTAAGCCATCTCTCCAGCCACTTCTGGAATTATTTAAGAAGAAAAATGGTTTGGGGCTACTAAGTAAATTTTTACTTTTCAATCTATCCTTCTTTTTAGACATAAAGCAAAGTATAGTGATTGTGTGTTCAGAAACAAATTACTATAAAATGAAATACCAGAATAGCTAAAAACTATTCATTTAAATGAAGAAAAACACTACATCAGTAAGAATCTTCTCAGTACAAATTAATCCACCAGTGAATCTAGGAAGGTCAAAGGCGATACCCTCCCTACTGTGAATATTATCAAAAGGAGATTGATCATTTTACATACTATATCTCAAAGGCTCATATGGTTTTATTATAGGAAGTAATAGTCTCTGGACATAGATGTATAACAAAGCTGTATTAAACAGAACGATTTCTTCTCAATTTTTTTCTATCATCTTTTTTGGGGGGAATAATTGGCTGACATTCAGCAACTGTTAACAAAGATTAATTGGATAGATTTACAAAAAAGTTGAAAAGCATACATAAAATGGTTATTCCTTCAGGGTATATGGTTAATCTAGAGTTTTGCATTAATTTCTTATTTATAAAATCACATTGAAAAAATAATGGTGGGGGGGGCTGCAGAAGTGGTTCAGTGGATAAAGTACTTGCTATGCAAGCATTAGGACTGGAGTTCACATGCCCAGCACCCACATACATGCTGAGTGGGTGATCCCAACAGCTGGGAGGTTGAGACAAGAGAGCTCTGGGGCAAGCTGAGCTGTGTAGACTAGCCAGATCAGTGAGCTCTGCAATCAAGTGAAGCAAAGGGAAGACACCAGACATCAGCCTTTGGTCTCCACATGGACACACACTCACTTACACACCTCCCACCCACACAGACATGTACCCACACGAATGTGAATGAATATGCATATACACATCTATGCACAGACCACAAACATACACACGCAAACAATGAGAATCCTTACATTTGCAAGATCTGTTAACTGATGGAAATTTGTATCATTCACATGATCTAAATACTAACCTTATTTTGATTTTACTTCCAGAATGTTATTCTGTAATTAAACATTCTTATTAATGGTCCCATGCCTTGTAAGCTCTTTTTTTTTTCTGTTGTTCTGTCAATAGTATTGGTCATGGGTACTAAAGTGGCATCAAAGTGGTCATTTATGAATTGCTTTTGTTTAAAGAATTAAAAAGGATGAAGAATGGTTCACTTTAGAAAGTGGAATTCATACTTCAAAATAGACACATTGCTTGTGGAAAGAAAAAAAGAAGCTCTCTGTACAGCAATAGCCAGCTATGAAGCAACCAGTCTGAAATTTACCCCTAAGCTAAAAGTTATTGGACAGTAGAGATGCTAAGAATGACTTAGCTCTCCTTATATCATGTATGGATTGCCTACAATACCTCCCCCAAGATCTTAAAATCATGTATTTTATTTCCTGAAATTACTTTAATTATTTTGGTTGGCCACATTTATAAACATGGAATTGAGAATAACACAGAATCAAGTATAACAGATAATTTTTTTTTAATTTTATATTCATAGCTCTGTATTTTATAGCAGATTTCTTGCCCACAAGTATATCTTTTTAAGTATCATCAGAAAACCCTAATGAATGTGTTGAAGAAAGTCCACAAGAGATATTCCTGATTTTCAAAGTGGAATCTAATTCCTGAGGTACACTGGGAATCGTGTAGGAAAAGCCAAGAGTGCTATGATCTTGCTTCTGAACATGACTTTCTGAACGATGCCTTTTATGTCTTAAGTAATTCATTTAACCTAACCACTTTACCTTTTTCACTCTTCAAAGGATTCTATGAGAAGAGAGGGTGGGAATGTTACATAGAGGTAGAGGAACAGTGCTCACAGATCTCAGTAAGGCCTCCCCAGCTACACACTCTCTAGTTGGGGTAGTTACTCGACATGGGCAGCTTGCTGTGACTAGGACAAGAACCAAGAGAAAGAAGAGAAGGAGGAGAATGGTAGGTCAGTTCTGTTGAGGATCTTTCCCATTCCTTGAGACATGAATAATGAATGCTGCAGAATGGCCTTCAAAAAGTTCCCAACCTGACTGTCACAATTTACTAAACCTTGACCAATACATTTAAACTCTCTGAACATTACTTTCTCCTGCAAAACACAAAGGAAGTTTCCCTTAACTTTTTCAGATCAAGACATGTGCACAGATATTGTGTACTTTCAAGATTGTATTATTTCTTAACCACCAAAGTTGTTTGATGAGTTATTTTAAAAGCAATAATGAAATAGTCTCAAAGAAATTGATGTTGTCTCAAGAAAATTCATCTGTTTTGTTAATGATAATTTCCCAAACACCCTAGATGGGCCTGGAAGATAATGGCTAGATGAATGAATAGAGGACTGGATCATTGTGATGATTCAGTAAAATAACAGACTGTGGACAGCCTCTGATAAAATGGCCCAGGTGTTTGCCTGCCATATGGAATCATACATTGAATGTACTACTAAATATGATAGCATTAAAAAGATTAGGCCTTTGGAAAGTGATGAGATCATGAGTGTAATTAGTACATGTATTAGTTTTTCATTACCATGATCACAATACCTGACAGAAACAAGTTAAGAGAGGAAAGTTTTATCTTGGCTCACCACTTCAGAGCCAGAGGGAATACATGCCTGATACTAAAAACTTATGACAGGGTAGTCATGAGTCCCAGGGGTGTAATCTCTGGTGATGTCTGGCTAAATGTATATACTATGCTCACCAAACTGCCTAGTATGCACTTCACTTAATGTTTAAACCCATATATTTATTCTACTCTCACATTTGGTTAGAGAACCTTCTCTTTTCAGATGGTGATGACCTTGGAATGACTCAGAAGGCACCACAGTGCCAAGAAGAAGTGACAGAGGAGTTTTCCACACTGAAACATCTCTATCACACCCTCAAAGGTTCAGGGTCCATTGAGGAAGAGGTGGCAGAAATAATGTAAGAGCCAAAGGAAGGGTAGGACTCCTTACAGTGCATTCTTCCAGACACAAAATGGCCCGGATATCCATGACCTCACAGTGCCTGACACTACCTACACAAGATCATCATAATAGGAGGAAAAGGTAATGACATCAATATAAAAGAAAGACTGATTGAGAGGAGGAGGGGATATGATGGAGAGTGGAGTTCTGAAAAGGAAAGTGAGGGGGGAGGGAATTACCATGGTATATTTTCTATAATAATGGCAGTTGTCAATTTTAAAAAAATTATATATATATATATATATGACAAAATACAGAGTTTATGCCATATTTTGTAGAAGTCCCCACTAAGAGTAGGGTCAAGCACTGTGAAATGCCTCAAGAGAAATTCAGGGAGGAGTGATCAAATAAGCCTCATATCAGGCTATGTCTTATTTTCCACCAAATTACTTGTGAATAGTTTTCAATGTTTAGATAGCTAGAGATTTTAGAAGTATGGACAAGTGAGTAATAATAGTTCATTTATTGAGTATTTACTGTGCTGTATGCAGTACTCTAAGCACTTTGTATGTATTAAACTTCATAATAACCATCAATGACGCATACTCACATTTCTATTTTATAGGTGAGTAATTTGACATACAGAAAGGTCAAGTAAATTATTTGATTTATAAAGTGAAATAAGTCTGGAAAATTTGTACTGCACATTGAAAATGAAAAGAAATTTCAAATGAAATGTAAAACAGATAGACAGGTCTGGAGAGATTACTCATTGGTTAAGGCACTTCCTTGCAAAGCATAGCAGCCCAGGCTCAATGCCCCAGTACCCATATAAATACAGATGCCTAAGTGGCACAGGCATCTAGAGTTCATTTTCAGTGGCTAGAGACCCTGTTGAGCTCATTCTCATTCTCACTCTCTCATTGCAAATAAATACATTTAATTTTTTAAAAAAAAAAAGAACATATAAGGCTGGAGAGATTTCTCAGTGGTGAAGGTATTTTCCTGCAAAGGCTTACAATCTAGGTTTGATTCCCCAGTACCCACATAAAGCCAAATGCACAAGGTGGTGCAAGTGTCTGGAGTTTGTTTATTGCAGTGGCTAGAGGCCTGGCATGCCCATTATCCCTCTCTCTCTCTCTCTCTCTCTGTCTCTCTGTCTCTCTGTCTCTCTGTCTCTCTTTCTGTCTCCCTATCTATCTATCTCTAATTCTCTCTCTTCCTCTTTCTCTCTCTCTCAAATAAATAAAATTAAATAAAAAATAAAATATTTTTACTTTTTTCGTTTATTTTTATTTATTTATTTGACAGACACACACACAGAGAGAAAGAGGCAGATGGAGAGAGAGAGAGAGAGAATGGGCACGCCAGGGCCTCCAGCCCCTGCAAACAAACTCCAGATACATGGGCTCTTTTGTGCATCTGGCTAGCGTGAGTCCTGGGGAATCGAGCCTCAAACCAGGGTCTTTAGGCTTCACAGGCAAGCGCTTAACCATTAAGCCATCTCTCCAGCCCAAAATATTTTTAAAATATATCAATATGTCTTACAAAACAACATGAAATTTCTACACACCAGTCAGCACACATAATTTTAAAGTCTAACTACAATAAATTTTGCAACAGATATAGTTGGTATATTCAATATATAAAGAGTTCATTGATATGTATATATCATATATGTGTATGTGTCAATAAGAAGCATTAACTACTAAGACTTTAATAGGAAAGAAGGAAAAACCAAAAACAACAATAGCAAAAAGAACTACTAGTGATTTAAAACTGTGAAAACTGAAGTTTAAAGTTCCAATTTAAAAATATGGGCCAGAGAGATGGCTTAGTGGTTAAGGGCTGTGAAGCCTAACCACCCATCTTAGACTCTCCAGATCTCTCCTAAACTAGATGCACAAAGATAAAGTAAGCACAAGGTCACACATGCCCACTAGGTGGTGTTAGCATTTGGAGTTTGATTGCAGTGGCTGAGACCCTAGTGTGCTCTCTCTCTCTCTCACACACACACACACTCTCTCTCTCTCTCTCTCTCTCTAAAATTTAAAAAATATGATATAATTTTTCAGCTGTGAATGTAGGTTTTTAAAAATAACTTCTAATACTATCTCCAAACAAGACATTTATATTGTGGGTATAAACATACATTCAGGCTTTCTAGAAAGCAATGGCAGGGCATGCCAAATGCTTTAAGAACTCCCAAGATGATTTAATTTTGTGGTAACTACAATAGAGAAATTTAACTACAAATAGAAGGGTGAATGATAATCCACAAAAATGTTCCTTAAATTTAAAGCCCGGTTCCTGATGTCAATAAAACAACTTCAAATAAATGAAATGGAGAAGCTTATTGGGAGGGCTGAGGACATAGCCAAGCATAGTTTTCCTGGCATGAGTGAGATTCTGGGTTCTATCCCCAGTACAGCAAAAAATTAAAAATAAAAATTGTTTGGAAATGACTACTATATCGCTTTTTAATACACTGCCGAGCCTAACAAAAGAACTATAAAATTATGAATTATAAATTCATATTTGAATTTCCTGATGTCACATTAACAAGCTCCAGAATTCCTGTCAAGGAAACTGAAGCCCTGAAGACTAAAGTTGGGGGTTTTCTCCACAGGGGTGTCTTCTCCCAGAAGGACGGTGGATATTCACTGCAAGGCTGTTCTTCTCATAGTAAGTGATGAGTAACTGCAAAATTATTATCCTCCATTGGAGACCTTTATGCTGACCCTTTTTTACAAAGAGGTTGTGAGTACTTTGGGGTATCACTAACTCAGAAACCTCCTGATACTTGAGAAACTCAACTAGAGGCTAATTGGAATATCTACTTTAAGCATTAAATACAAACATCAGCAATTAAATGAATTCTTTTTTTATATATAGTTCTATTTATTTATTTATTTGAGAGAGAGAGAATGGACACACCAGGACCTCCAGCCACTGCAAACAAACTCCAGACACATGTGCCACCTTGTGCATCTGGCTTACATGGGTACTGGGGAATTGAACCCGGGTCCTTTGGCTTTGCAGGCAAATGTCTTATCCATTAAGCCATCTCTCCAGTCCCAAATGAATTCTTTAAAAAAAAAAACTTTGTGTGTACGTGTGTGTGTGTATAAGTGTAAAAATATGCATGTCACAGCATGTATGTGAAGGTCGGAGGATAACCTGAGATTTCAGTCCTTGTCTCCATCTTGTTTGTTGACAACTTTGTATGCCAGGCTACCTGACCCATGAGCTTCTGGGAATTCTTCTGTCTCCACGTCTATCTCGTTGTAGGTGGCCTGAGATTACAGATAAGTGCTCCCATGTTCAGCTTTACACAGGTTCTTGGGATTCAAACTCAGGTCTTCATGCTTGCACAGGGAGAGTTTTTACCCACTGAGCCATATCTCCAGCCCACACCAGTTTCTTTTGTTAACTCCAACTCCTTCCCTTCTTCCTCCCACTGCTTCTTTTATAATCCTTTCCTTGATAAATAGTTCCACAATTCATCTAAATTTTATAATAAATCAAAATAATTTTTCTTTTTTATTGAAAAAATATTATAAGATCTTTCCTCTAATGCATCCTAAGGAAATAACTAATGTCTCCTATAAGCACATACTAATATTTTAATTATTTTATTTTTTAAAATATCTTTAATTCATTTATTTATTTGATAGAGAGAGAGAAAGAAAGAGGCCGTTAGAGAGCATGAGCATACCAGGGCCTCCAGCCACTACAAACAAACTCCAGATGCATGCCCCACCTTGTGCATCTGGCTTATGTAGGTCCTGGGGAATCAAACCTGGGTCCTTAGATTTCGCAGGCAAAAGCCTTAACCACTAAGCCGTATCTCCAGCCCAATTATTTTATTTTGATTAATTGAAACCCAGTGCTTTTTAAATGTGATTGACGTCAGGACAACAATGTCATTGTGCTTTCCAAATATCATGGCCTGTGCATGAGTTGAGTCCTATGGGGCAGTGCTGGAGTCGCCAAATCCCTGAGCTCCTACTATGTAGAAATCTCTAGAGTTCCTCCTCCTTTTACATGTCCACCACCAGCACTCTCATTTTGATCCTTTTCTTCTTGGGCTGGTCATTTTCTATCTGCCCCATTAGACTTACCCTATATTTGTTATGCTTCTCAGCATGCCAGGAGACTGACCTCTTCGGAGTTTCCCTTGCTTTCTGCCTCCAGAAAGATGTGGAAGTCAGGAATAAAAAAAAAAAAAACTGAATTTGTGCTGCCAATCACCCCCTGTTTCAATGTGGTTCTGGAAGAAGTCACTTCCCTTCACAACTGCAGTTTCTTTCTGATTCTGGCTCTTAGTCAGTATATATAGTATTCAAAGTATAGAAGTAAGGCTTAAGGAAAGTAATGGCTTTACAATCTTGCTAGTGCTAACCAGTTAGTTACTTAACCCTATTCCTGTCTCAAAAAAACATTTATTTTACTAAAATATCCTTGAATAAACCCCACAAGATTGTGTCTTCTCTTTCCTATCAAAATACAGAATAGTGCACGTCTTTATTTTAACCACTGAGATAATCTATAAATGACTTGATGTCCACAGCTTTCCTGCTGCCCTGTCTGCATTGCAAAATAACCTTCAACTATGGGACAGAGTCCCCTTTCCCACACGCAACTGGAAATAAGTGTCTCCTGAGCAAAATCTTCATGGCACCCTGTAGCAATCAGCCTCAGGTTACTGGGGTGAATTTCCAAACCAGGCACAGTTATGGGAGGAAGGAAATTTATTTGACGCTTACAGATCCAGAAGAAGTTCCACAATGGCAGAAGAAGTAGCCCCCCTTTCACAGGACCAAGCAGAGAGAGCAGCGAGAGAGAGAGAGAGAGAGAGAGAGAGAGAGAGAGAGAGCTGGAAAAGCCACCACCCAAAGCGAGCAAGCACACTCCAGGAATCAGGCAGAACTCACACACTTTGCACGTGTTTAGACTGGAATTCAGATCCACCCCCAATGACACCTCCTCCAGCCAGATAGCTGGAAATCCAAGAAGTTTTAATAAAACTCCTGAATATATTGGGGGACATCTATTCAAATGACCACACACCCCATTATCACAAATAGTAGTTTCTACCTTGAATACATACATATGTATGTATGTATGACGTATGTATTATGTATATACTTATTTACCTCTTTATTTGATTTTTTTATTTTGAGATGGAGTTTTGTTCAGTTGTTGAAATGGACTTTAAAATCCTGTTAAAATGGTCCCTGTCCTACATCCACCCAGCTCTAACCTGAGAGTTGATTCCAGGGGTCTACAGATCTTTACACATCTAAACATTGTTCTGTGGGGGGGAAAAAAACAGACTCATAGATGCATATATTTTTATTTTTACATTGTTCATCTGTGATTAAACTCCTGCATATTAAAAACACGACTGACTT
This sequence comes from Dipus sagitta, assembly GCA_036346955.1. Taxonomy (NCBI): domain Eukaryota; kingdom Metazoa; phylum Chordata; class Mammalia; order Rodentia; family Dipodidae; genus Dipus; species Dipus sagitta. Next base: position 6,694,739 of record CM070783.1, on the reverse strand, counting down.
CATACCAACTTTCTCATTTTGTGTTTCCTCAAGCAATCAAATTTTCCATCATCATGGGCTAGAGAGATGGTTTAGCAGTTAAGGCATTTGCCTGCAAAGCCAAAGGATCCCGGTTCAATTCTCCAGGACCCATGTAAACCAGATGCACAGGGGGCGCATGCATCTGGAGTGCATTTGCAGTGGCTGGAGGCCCTGGCACGTTCCCCCACTTTCTCTCCCCCAAATAAATAAATAAAATAGTTTTTTAAATCCATCATCTATATTAAAATAATCTTCATATTTGAAAGATCAACTCTAGGCTTTTACAACTTTCTAGTCTATTCTTCTACTGCTTACCTACATGCACTTCCATTTGTTTTAAGGTTTGTACTCTGCATCTTCACTTTAGGTAATCTCATGAATTCTGAAAGTTACTCACCCACAATAGTGCTTTCATAGCTGGGCATGGTGGTGCATGCCTCTAATCCCAGCACTCGGGAGGCAGAGGTAGGAGGATCCCAGTGAGTTCAAGGCCACCCTGAGACATCGTAGTGAATTCCAGGTCAGCCTAAGTTAGAGTGAGATCCTACCTCAAAAAACCAAAAATAAATAAATAAAATAATAATGCTTCCATAGAGAACTCTCATTTCATAGTAAAAGTACAATAAAACTATTCTCTTGAAAACCAATAGGGTAAAGCTTAACTACTTTATTTGCATTATCTCATTTAATACCTATTATAAGCATTACAGGAAAGGTGGGGAAATTTGTGTGAATTCCAAAAATTAAGACTTGAAGTCAGACCTGACTGCAAGCCTACCCCTTAAAAACTGTTTTTTCTAATAAGATTCTAATCCAAATTATGTGCTCTTTATAAAACTCGCTCACATGCTTTCTAATTTCTATTCCCAAGCTACCTTATACTTGTCTCCTTGTACTGTATTTCCATGATTCACTTACTCCCCACTATGCAATATTTAAGGATGGAAACTTTACTTTGAATTTTGTTTGTCTCTATATCTTATTTGAGATGTATTTTTGTTATGTTGCTCAGGCGAGCCTCAAAATCCTGGACTTAATATTTATTTATTCATTCATTCATTCATTCAAGAGAATGGGCACATCAGGGCCTCTAGCCACCGCAAACAAATGCCAGATGCATGCACCACCTTGTGCATCTGGCTTATGTGGGTGCTGAGGAATCAAACCTGGGTCCTTAGGCTTTGCAGGCAAGGGCCTTAACCTCTAAGCCATCTCTCCAACCCCTGATAATTTATTTTTATTAATTAATTTATTTAAAATCCTGGGCTTAAGCAATCCTCCCACTTCAGTATCCCAAGTAGCTAGGATTACAGACATACACCATCACATCTTGTAGTAGTTCGAATATATGTTCCCATAGACACAGGCTTGAATGCTGAGTCTCCAGTGGGTGGAACCCTGCTAGGGAAAAGTTGTCATCGGGGGTGGTTCTTGGAGTCCAGCCCTAAAGCGTGTTTGGGGGCAGGTCTGAGTTCCAGCCCAATAGTGTGGAAAGAGCAGGTTGAGCTCTGTAGGCTCCTGTTTCCTTGGTGTTGGTGTTTGCATGCTGCAGTTGTTCCCCTCTGTGTGGATTTGTGGAAGTGCCCACTCAAAAAAACCCTTGGGGATAAGTAAATGCTCTGGTCCATATTCCTGCCTTGACTGATTCCTGAGAGTGATGTATTCTAGAATGTGAAACAAATTGCCCAGAGAAGCACTATAATCAAATTCCAGTAAGCATTAAGTCATATCAATGACTTCTCTTTACTCTGTCCTGGCAATGTAACCCCTGCAAATAATTTAATTTCTCATGTAAAGGCAGTACTTTGGGACAATTAAGAGCACAATTACTGGAACCTGTTTGCCTAGGTTTAAATTCTGCCTGCACCACTTTAGAGCTATATTTCTCAATTTCCTAATCTATAAAATGAGAATAACAGAATTGATTTTATGAGGTTATGGTGACTTGGTTACTTGATATATACATATGAAACATTTTGATAGTGTCTAGCACAGATTAGATAGCACTTATTAGTATTCTATCATGGCAAGGAGATTAACTATGTTGCTGTAAACATTCACTAGGTAACTGACATAAAGAATAATAAACAATTATTGCAATTTACAAGCCAGTCCACTGTGTCCTTTATTAGCATGGGTTTCATTTCATGATTTATGAAGTCCACATAATACTGAAACTTTCCATTAGATTTGACTTAAATAATAGTTTCAGTTGTTAAGCTATTGCTAAGAAATTCATGTGGCCACTAAAGTACATCTAAGAGTGGGTTGCTGGATTCACAGTTATGTTGCTGATCTGGTTCCAGTAGACTGGGTTCAGAACCTTGGACAGCACTTTCCCCAGTAGGAACTTGCTGACAGAATTATTTTCCTAAATTTGAGCAAATATGCGGACCTAAGTATAATTCCACTAGAGTCTTACATGCACAAAACACTTATTATTCTATTCTCAAGAAATCAAGATTACTATAATGTCTAAATATGTCAAACAAGGAAGAAGACAAAAGGAATAAGTAAGATTTCAGCAAAACTATATTATTCCTTTATTACTAGCTGCACCCAAAGGGATATGTATTGATTTTTTTTTAAGTTTACTAAAAGCATTAATTGGTACTGAGGATGAAGCTCAGTAAGCAAAGTGCTTACTTAGCATGCTAGGAGCCCTGAGTTCAATCCCCAGCAACGTGTGTGCTAATCAATGCACACCTGTAATCCCAGCACTTGAGAGGTGGAGGCAAGAGGATCAAAAATTCATGATCATCTTAAGCTACATGTCGCTTTAAAACAAGCTTGGGATAAATATGAGCCTTTCTCAAAAACAAGTTTATGTAAGATTTGTGGCAGATTTTGTATGCATAAAAACAAATACATATGGCTTAAAAGCAACCATATTAGTAAAAAATAAAATAAAAATTAAATTGGAAAGAATTGAGGAGCATGGACTAACAAACTAGCAAATACAACTTAAAGACAACATGGTATTGGCACAAAAGTGGACATGTAGGTAAACGAAATAATAGTTCTTGAGTGTTTTATCTCAAGTTACTCCCTTGCAATGTTTCTTTTCTGTAATTTTGCCTTAACTTTGAGTAAAACTTCTTGATGCTTTAAAAAAAATATAGAAGGCACAGATATGAACCCATAAAGCTATTGACACATGATTTTGACAAAGATACTAAAAATACACATTAGAGAAAAGACCACCTCTTCAACAAACTGTGCTGGAAAAACTGGATTTCTACTTGATAAGAATACAACTAGATCCCTATATTTTACTCTGCACAAATTCACTCTAAATGCATCAAACACCTCACTGTAAAGCCAGAAACTCTAAACTGCTAGAGGTAAATTCAGGGAATACACTTCAAAATGTATACATAGGGGCCTGGAGAGTTGGCTTAGCTGCTAAGCACTTGCCTGTGAAGCCTAAGGACCCCGGTTTGAGCCTCGATTCCCCAGGACCCACATTAGCCAGATGCATAAGGGTGATGCCCTGGCGCGCCCATTCTCTCTCTCTAACTGCCTCTGTCTGTCACTCTCAAATAAATAAATAAAAATAAACAATTTTTTTAAATGTGTACATAGATAAAGACATTCTTTTTCATATTTTATGAGAAAGAAAGAGAAAAACAGAGAGAGAAAACTGGCACACCAAGGCCTTGAGCTACTGCAATCAAACTCCAGATGTGTGTGCCTCTGTGTGCATGCATGACCTTGTAAATCTGGCTTATGTGGGTTCTGGGTAGTCAAACCTGGGTCCTTAGGCTTCACAGGCAAGCACTTTAACTGCTAAGCTATCTCTCCAGCCCCTATAAAGGGTTTCTTAATCAGACTCTATTGCTCAGGAAATAAGGACAACAGTTGACATATGGAACCTCATGAAACTTTAAAGTTTTACTGCAAAGGAAACAGTTAAAGGAAAGAGACAGCCTACAGAAAAGGATAAAATAATGTCTACTTATACATCTGCTAAAGACTTTACACCTAAGATACACAAAGAACTCAAAAAAGTAAACAATAAGAAATCAAGGCCAGGCGTGGTGGTGCACACCTTTAATCCCAACACTTGGGAGGCAGAGTTAGGAGGATAGCCATGAGTTCAAGGCTACCCTGAGACTACATAGTGAATTCCAGGTCAGCCTGAGCTAGAGTGAGATCCTAACTCGGAAAACCAAAAGAAAAAAAGAAGAAGAAGAAGAAATCAAACAACCTAATCAATAAATGAGCTAATGAAACAAACAGCTCTCAAAAGATGAAATATAAATGGCTTGGGGAAAAAAGTCAAGTTTCCTAGCCAGAAGAGAAATTTAAATCTTATCTACATTGAGATTCCATCTTGCCACAATCAAAATGGAAGCCAATAAGGATACAAAAAATAACAAATTCTGGCGAGGATGTGGGCAAAAGGGAAGCCTTGCACACTACTTGTGGGAATATAAGCCAGTCCAGACTCTGGGAGTCAGGATGGAGATTTCTCAAAAGTATAAACATAGATCTCTATATGACCCAGCTATTCAACTCCTGGGATTTACCTCAAGGGATCCAAGTCAACATGCCACAGAGATGTTTGCATATAAATGTTCATTGCAGCAATATTCGCAATACCTAATTTATGGAACCAACCCATGAGTCTAACCACAGAGGAATAGATAAGGAACATGGGGAATATACACATAACAGATTTTTTTTTTCAGTCATAAAGAAGAATGAAGTCATGTCATTTGTAGGATAGAATTTGGAGATAGAAAAAAATACAGTAAAACAAATCAGGTGATAGGAATCTTTCAGTTCCATTATAATCTTACAGCATGGCCATCAATAAAGAGGTCATTTACTGGGCTGGAGAGATGGCTTAGCAGTTAAGCGCTTGCCTGTGAAGCCTAAGGACCCCAGTTTGAGGCTAGATTCCCCAGGACCCACGTTAGCCAGATGCACAAGAGGGCGCATGCATCTGGAGTTCGTTTGTAGTGGATGGAGGCCCTGGAGCACCCATTCTCTCTCTCTCTCTGTCTCTCTCTCTCTCTCCCTCTTTCTCTGTCTATCTGTCACTCTCAAATAAATAAATAAAAATAAACAAAATAAAAAAAGAGGTCATTGGCTAACATGTCCCATTATGTGGCACATGCCTGCATGCATGTGCTTTGAATACTTGGTCCGCAGCTGGTGGCAATTTGCAAAGGTTGTTGGGCCTTTGAGAGGCGGAAACTTGCTGGAGGAAGTGTGTTGCTAGACGTGGACTTTGGGGCATTATAGATCAGCTACCCCACATCAGGGATAGATCCCTCTTGCTGCTACCTCCCAGCAGATGTGACAAGATCTAGTGTCCAGCCTTTAGCCTGCCACGCTTTCCTTGCCATAACCCCTTGAGTCCCCTTGAGACTGTAACCTGAGGTAAACCCTTTCCTCCCATAAGGTGCTTTTGGGTTGGGTATTTTGTCCTAGCAACAAGAAGGTAGTTGTTAGCCAGGTGTGGTGGTACATGCCTTTAATCCCATCACTTGGGAGGCACAGGTAGGAGGATTGCCGTGAGTCCGAGGCCACCCTGAGATTACATTATAAATTCCAGGTCAGTCTGAGCTAGAGTGAGACCCTACCTCAAAAAAAATAAAAAGAAGAAGAAGGTAGTTGCTACAAAGCATGCACACACACACACACACACACACACGAGGATAAATTGAATACAGCCTCACTCACAGACTGGATAGCTCAGGCTCATTCATAGTAAGTGAGTTGGTACTTAGGATGTAAGTAGGCTCTATAATTTGTCAAATACTCCTCCAAACAAAGAAGTCAGGATTGTTCATTCCAAGATAGGACAGCCTAGCCACATCTGTAGTATAGATAAGCTTTCCTCAAATGAATATTACTTTTGAAAAAAGGTAACATTTATCTATGCCAACCATAGCCATCGGGAGTGACTGGTGAGGATCATAACAGCAGCATCACTTGTGAAGGAAGATAGATAGGACTAGGACAAGAGTGCCTATGTGGACTCGAGAAAAGAGTCCACCCTGCAGCCTTCCGAATCTGGAAAGATGAGTGAAAAAAAGCTCTACTTGGCCTCACACTGCAGCTGAGAGGCCTGAATTAAGCAAGAGTGCCTATCTTCTCTGAAAGAAGTAGACCTGTGAGGGAGGCGATTCTGACCTCTAACCAAAAAGAGGTCACTGGCAGAGAGTCAGGGAAAATAGAAACAAGAAATAAGGAGCCTTGGGTAAGAGGTAGCATCCTGCTTTTCAATATAAGAACTCCTTTAGTGAGAAAATACTATTGGTAATATCAACACACTTGTTTTATGTTTTGTGTAATATAAGCCTGATCATTCAAGAAAAGAATTTTATATGTGATTCTAAGGAAAGCACTTCTCAAAGCAGATGGTGTCTAATATTTGACTTTCTTGCACTTTTCTAAGCTAGATGAAGCTAAGAGACTTCAAAATCCTTCAACCCCATCTTTAAGGATAAGTGAATGCAGTTATCACATTGACTAGTAACTGCAGAAACAGCTAAAAAGCTCCTCATGAAAGGTGATACACTAAGGTGATATATTTCCTATTAAACTTTTCTCTTGCATACACACACACACACACACACACATACACACACACACACACCAAGCCCCTGGACACATCTACAAGATGTTAATATCTATAACTTTTATCATTACTACATTGGGAAGATCAGTGAAAAAGTATAGAGAAATAATGTCTGAGGCTATCAATATGGTTTTGTCACTAACAACCTGCTTATGTTGAATATTTAAATAAGGTGGTCTTCATTTATACATACACTAAACTTTTTCTAAAAACAAGCCTTTATTAGGGTAATAATATCTAATCTGATATCTGGATTATATATTTGATCCTTACAGTAAACATAATTATTTTTAACTTTTTGTTTATTTTTATTTATTTATTTGAGAGCAACAGACAGAGAAATAGGCAAATAGAGAGAGAGAGAGAATGGGCACGCCAGGGCCCCCAGCCACTGCAAACTCCAGACGCATGTGCCCCCTTGTGCATCTGGCTAACGTGGGTCCTGGGGAATCGAGCCTTGAACTGGGGTCCTTAGGCTTCACATGCAAGCACTTAACCACTGAGCCATCTCTCTAGCCCAACGTAATTTTTTTAAACTTTTATTTGCAAGGGGAGAGAAGCACAGTGAAACAGAAAAAGACACACAGAGCGAGAGAATGAGTATGGGTGCATCAGGGCTTCTTGCCACTGCAAATAAACTCCAAATACATGTGCTACTTTGTACTTCTGGCTTTACATAGGTACTGGGGAATCAAGCCCAGGCCATCAGGCTTTGCAAGCAAGTGCCTGTAGCTGCTGACCCATCTCCTCCGTCTGATTAAACACATCTTGAGTAGGAATACTCCATTCACATCTGCCTCTGTAGCAAGAATCCCACCTATGGATTAAAAAGGGACAGGAGAATTCATTTTAAAAATAAAATCCTCTTAAAGAGGAAATGTTACATAACATTTTAGTGGTCACCATATCAGTCTCTGAGCACATTCCAGCAGGTAGATGTTTGTATTTGATTATTTACAGCCAATCATAACACAATTGACAGAGTCTGATAATAACTGCTATCTACTATTCAGAAAAACGTTATACCTGGAGTTTAGGATTCTAAGCCCAAAAGAATCTCAAATATCACTTTAATGATGTTTACATAAGGAAACGAAGGCTCAGGGGGTGAAAAGGATTTTATCCGTGTCCACAATTTATATTTTACATGAGTCTACAATTTATTTTTGGCAGCATTGTTACTCTTCACTCATATTACCATACCAAATAGTGAATTTTCAAAATTTTTGTAGAGAAACCTTCTCCACTTCCTTTATTTGAGAGGATATTTACTGCAATGATGTATGAACAAAAGGAAATAGTTTTCTTCAAAACTAAGCGGTGCTCTAAAATGAAACACATATGCCCAAGTTATTCAGGTGGTGTTGTATTGACTTTTACATAGTCACTAGTTCCACACTGCACAATGCATCAAAGACAACCAGAAACCATCAACTTCTCTATGGAGTTTCTTTTCTGACTTCAGTACTCATTCTAAAGAAAAAATTTTTCCACTGACAGATTACCAAAAGGTATCAATTATGTATGTGTATTTTCTAAAATAGTCAAGTAGCCTATGTTACAACTAAGGGTTCTTTTAAACATTAACTGCCCTTTGTTAATCCATGATGATAATAAAATACCTGAAATAATCAACTCACAAGATGATATTTAAGATCCAAAAGTATAGAATATACAAAAAGTAACCAGAGTAACCCTTAAACTCTGGCATTTAAAATGTGACTATCTTTTTAGCTACTATGTTTTTGTATTAAAATTCTTTGGTTAAAAGTTAAGCATTCATTAATGTTGATTTGACAGATAAAATCATCCATTTGCTGTGTGCACCCTCATACTCTGAAGTGTATGTACATTGTGGGTAAGACAAGTATAGCTAGTTACAATAAGCATTACCTCACATAGTGATTATGTTCTGGTGAGAATATTTAATACACACTCTGTCATCATTTGTTTCTTAACTTGACTCTGTATGTGTTCAATACTCTTGATAAATGAGTAACTTTTCCTTCTTTTTGAAATGTCATCAATCTTCCATGTTATTGGGAAAAAATTGCTGTATATTTAATAAAAGCAGTCTTAATAATATTTAAATTTAATGCCACTAAATGAGGAATTGTGCATTCTACAAAGCATATTACACAGGAGAGACCATCCTAAAGAATATGTTTGGGAGGGTAACAGTTATCATCTCATTGCTGCAGCCAAACACCTGACCAGAAGCAACAGTTGAGAGGAAAGGTTGATTTCAGATGTCACAGTTTCAAGGGCAAGTTTCATCATGATGAGAAAACCATGGCAGAGTAGACAGTTGCCTCACATGTCTTAGCAGCAGGCAGGAACAGCAACAGTGAGCTGGCTCTAAACACCCAGTGGACTGGGTTAATAAATGTCAAGGCCTATTCCCTGTGACATACCTCCTCTAGCAAGGCTCTCCTCCCCAGACTGGTACTAGCTGGGGACCAAGTATTCAGAACACTTGAGCCCAATGTGGGTATTTTAATTCAGCTTTTATTCCTTAGCATAGAATGTTTAATAAATGTCCCATTAGGGAAAATCCACAATGTGTCAATCAATTTTATGATGCGGATCTGAGAAGTTATAAGATACTGAGTTGAAATTTATCAGCTTACCCTTCAACCCAACATCTATTGACAAAGCACAGAAAGTGACATGAGCACTGTCATCCCCTTTGAGGGTGGTGTGAGTGATATCAATGAGACCTTCACCCCGAGACTACACAGAGGCCTGTTGCTAAGCTAGGGCAGAAGCAAACACCTTCCATTCCTAGGCAGAGTGACATGAAGTTAGATATCCTTCTGCTGGCAAGTGAATGCATCTGTCTTTGCTGAAATCAAGATTGTCAGGTACCTGTACTCCTCGTAGGTCTCATAGGATTTGAATTCAAATTGAATAGTGGCCAACATCTGCACAAAAGTCATTTAAGGTACTTGATATTTGAGAGCTGTTTCATAATGAGTGTGTTAATTGCCCATTTAATAAGGAAGTACCTTGTTCTGACATTGCTTTAAGCTTGACCATTGGGAACAAAGTTTATGTATAACTTAATCTCTAATCCTCAAAGAATTTCTTTTGCTTGTTATAAGTCAATGGCAAATCCTCTACTTTTATGGAGGACTTTTTAAATCAACTTCAGGCTTTCCTTTTTTTAAATATTTTATTTCATTTAAGAGAGAAAAAGGGAAAGGGGCAGACAGAGAGAGAGAATGGGCACGCCAGCACCTCTAGCTACTGCAAATGAGCTCCAGACAGATGTGCCACCTTGTGCATATGGCTTATGTGGGTCCTGGCAAATCAAACCTGAGTCCTTTGGATTCACCAGTAAGTGCCTTAACCACTGAGCAGTCTCTCCAGCCCAGGATTTCCTTACTGATTATAAAATGATCCTTAAGTATACTGTATCCTCTGCTGTTCAATGACCTTTATCTAAGGACCCACAGGACTAGTCTGTCTTGCATTTAATTCAACCAAAAAATATCGTCTTTGAGGACGTAAGTGCATGTTTTCAATCATTAGAATGAAGCCTATATTTTAATTTCCTTCTTTTTTCCTTTTTAGAATCTTAGTTGAGTGAAGGAAGAGTGGGGGAGGGTTAATCAGAATCTGAGAGGTATGAATAAGTCATGTGGAAACCTGCTTTTTTGGACAATGGTGAATTCAGAAGCCAAAGATTGCTACTTGAAAATTTTTGGTGCCAGGAATGGGATACTTTCCAGTGAATTGTTGGTCAGGGAGGTCCCTGATGTCCCTAAAACATTATAGGCCACTTCCAAGGCTCTTGGTTTCCCACCAGGAATAGATGGTACGACCCTATTTCTGAAGAGTCCACAGGCTTGGGCTGAAAGGTCACTGAGAAATCCTGCTGGAGCTGAGATGAAAACCTCCTCCCTGTAGACCAGCTGACAGAAAGCTGGAAAAAGCTATGCTGCATGCAGCTCCATGGGAGAGAGAGAAGTCATCAGTGGAGATAAACAACAGTGGAAACTGTAAGCCTTAAGTTTGGCCAACCAGGCCAAATAAGCCAATGGGTGCAATAGAGGCATGTCTGTTATGGGGGAATCCAAGCACTCTCTAATTGTACTGGAGGCCTGCTCCATGGGAGGGAATACATGCCTGATGCTGAAAAGCTATGACAGGGAAGTCATGAGCCCTAGGGGTGTAACACCTGCTGTGTCTGGCTAAATGCATATATTATACTCACCAAACTGCTCAGTAAGCACTTTTCTTAATGTTCATACCCATATATTAATGCAGTTCTCACTTTTGGTTAGAGAAGCTTCTCTTTTCAGATGGTGGTCACCACTGGGATGACTCAAAAGGCACCATACTGCTGAGAAATGACAGAGGAATGCTCAGCTCTGAAACATCCCCATCACACCTTCCAAGGCTCAGGGTCCATTGCAGAAGAGGTGGCAGGAAGAATGTAAAAGCCAAAGGAAGGGCAGGACTCCTTACAATGCACTCTTACAGACACAAAGTCGCCTGGATATCCATGACCTCACAGTGCCTGGCACTACCTACACAAGACCATCATAATAGGAGAAAACGATGATGGCATCAAAGTAAAAGAGAGACTGATTGAGAGGAGGAGGGGATATGATGGAGAGTGGAGTTGTGAAGGGGATAGTGCGGGGGGAGAGAATTATGATGGCTTATTGTCTATAATTATGGAAGTTGTCAATAAAAAAATTTTTAAATCTTAGTTGAATGAAAACATAACATCAAATTAAATGACTGTATGCTAGAATTCAATTTTTGTCCTGAAAGCTTTTGTTTTTTTTTTAATCTGCTAACTTTATAGTGACCACACAGATCTATCCTTCAAATAGTTTTGAACCCTTAAATCTGTATATTTCCTCAAAACTCTCTTTTCAATCTTGGCTCCTTCTCCTCCATTTATCTCTCTATCTTCACCCTCCCTTCATGTGGAAGCGGAATCCCATAGAAATCTGCGCCACAATCTGAGGTCAAGGAATATATCAGGGGCTTCATTATATTCAGAATTCCTGAACTGAGACAAGATATGCTACATTAGTTACAACGTCTAGTGGGCATGTTGCAGATATCTGGATTCACACTTAGCAATAGAGAGGCTTCTCTTATCTTCCTTGCCTCTCTTTGTGGATTCAGGCTGCCAAATGGTTTTTATTTTTCTCAGTATCTAGAATTAACAGTACTTGTATGAAATTATGTCTTCTTCTAACCACCAACTGGCTTGAGCCAATAACAAATGCAATGCCAGATAATTTTGTCATACAGGTGTTCTTCACATTAGAAAAATTACTTGGGAAACTAAATAGTCACTTATCCAAGCTGAAGTTGATTCCTACTAATGTACCACAGCCTCAAATTCATCACTGTTGTCTTGGATTTTTTTTCATACACTGGTGTTGACCCAGATAAATCTCGAGTTTATGATCTGAAATTTATTTCCATTCCAGGCCATTCCAATCTCTATAAACTCTCAACACTGCCTGTAGTCCTACTATATTCCCTTGATTATATGACTATGAATAATTAACAGTCAATTCATTAGCTTCTTTAGACAAGAATGTCCTCCCTTAATTCTCTCCCTGCTTCCTGCCTGCATACAGGTGACTTTCTTACTAGAGAGCATCTACATCTTCATATGTTATGCCACATGTAGGATATAGTCAATGCACCTGTGTCTGCTAAGAGATTACTTCCATTATATCCTAGGTTCCTTTTCCACCCGTCTGCCCAAAGGTTTTGCCTCTCCAACCATTGTGCCAATAGCCTGCCTTATTAAGCTTTCTTTCTTTTTTCTAGATCTGGGTAGCAACGTACAATGCTTTGTTCATCTTATTTATTTTCTTAAGGCTACTACCTTATTCTTCTGCTTCCCCTAAAAATATATATATATAACATCAGTTGGGCCCATTCCTTGATTCAATTGACACACTTACTGGTCTGTATAGAACTCATTCCAACCATGACTTTATCCCAGCCAAGCCATTCTACTAAGACATCTCTTGTCAAGTTAATTAATGACCTTCTCATTGCTTCTCCCAGTGTCTCATTGACAGTCTTCATATTTCATGACTTGTTGGAAGCATCAGAAACAATCAGTTACTTCATTCATTAAATGCCTGAGTGCCTGGTTTCTTAAACATGATGTGTCTTCAGCATTTCTTATACCTGACCATTCTCTATCTCCTGTGTTGGATATCTTTCTTTCCCCAATGTAAAAATGTGTTCCTCAGATTTGTTCTTCCTACTCTGTCACTATCTACACTAGTTTTTTTGGATGATCTCATCCAATCTATGATCCTTATGCTCAAAACTTTAAAATTTCACTTCAGATCCAATTCTTCTATGAGATTCAGATTAACATATGCAGATGTCTACCTTTGAATAAGCTTCTCAAATGAAACTCAGTTCAAACATTTCTACCTCAGGCATCCTTCACTAAATAGTATTAGCATTGACATACATTTTCTTTGCCTCCCACTTTATGCTGCAACCGTTGTCAGGTCTATCAACACCTTTCTGTTTGTCATTGCCCTATTTTAAACCATCATCATCTTCATCTAGAATATGGTCATAATATGATGACTGGCTCCCATTCCTACTGTTTTTTTTTCCCACACAAAACAGGTATGGTCATCCTTTTTAGGCATGTGAGATGATCAGTCCTTACCCTATATTTACAAAGTTTTACATTTATTTAACCTGATCCTGACTTTCCATCATCACCTCTTACTACTCTCATTCTGATTCATAAATTCTACCAATTCTTGCCTCTGATTCTTTTCTACAGCCAAGCATTCTCCTAAATCACAGCTTTAACCCTAGTTATTTTCTCTTCCTGGAATTTCTTTTGCCCAGATATCATCTTCTTGGCTCCATTCTCCTTCAAGCACTCTGTGACAAAAATCATTGAAGATAGCACCTGTACTACTATACTACAATGTCTGTCCTTGAGTTCTTTATTTATTGAGTTCTTATTTTATTTCATCAATACATGCCATAGAAACTTCCAGTAAACCCAAATGATTTTTTTAGTTAGTTTGGTGGAAAAGTCAAATTTTCATTTTAAAGGTTTATGTTGGCATTTGGAAGACAGGGAACTTGTTAAACATTAATTCAGAACTTTCTCTTTCATCATTTGATATCATTTGCAAATGTTCTAAAGCATATTAAAAGAAATTTGTTAATGTATTCTGATCTAGAAGGTCATTATTGGAAAGAAAAGGGGGTATTCCTCTCACATGTTTGACCACATAAATGACTATTTTTCAGCTGCTAAATAAGCTCATACTAGACATTAAATCTCTCATTTCCAACGTGTTCTTCTTGCTGAAATTATTTACAAGCAATTTGTTGGAAATTGTTGAATCTTATGGTTGACTCATACACAACTTGAACTGATATCTAAATGTTCATATCCTCTTATTCTTGAGATAAGTCTCACAAAGAAATATGTCAGGTCCAGATGCCAAAATTTGAGTGACAGCTTTACTATTTGTGCCTGTGATCCTGAGTGAGTTGCTTAATGTTGTATCCTCAGTGATGTTTAAAAAAGAAGTATAACATGAAATTGTCTGAAAACCAAGAATTCATTACTAATCTAAAATTAATTTTGAAACTTTTCTGCCATGTTTATTGGTGTTTGTTGGATCCAGTAATGGAATACAGCTGGCAATAATGATTAAAGTGAAAAGTCATATACCAAATACTTTACTATAAAATACAACAGTGAGATTCTGAGGTTTTAATATAGTCCAAGTCTTTAATATGCACAAGTAAGGAATATTTCAAACAATAGAGAATTTGTTTAATATCCAAAATAAGCTTCTATAATAAACTAAAGCTACATGATTTCTTATTAGCATAAGATTATTCTTAGAGTAGTTTTCGTTTTGTTTTGTTTTGTTTTTTTGGTTTTTTGATGTAGGGTCTCACTCTAGCCCAGGCTGACCTAAAATTCACTATGAAGACTCTGGGTGGCCTCGAACTCATGGCAATCTTCCTACCTCTGCCTCCCGAGTGTTGGAATTAAAGGCATGCGCCACCATGCCTGGTTATTCTTAGAGTAGTTTTGGAATCCTTATATCTAAACAATAGTTACCCTAGAAAAATTGCACACTGGTAAAAGAATTATTCTCCTTTCATGAATTTTACTATCTATTGTCCAATTAAATAACTGTCAACTTGTATAATGTGCAGGATAAATCAATTACAGAGTAAAAGTAATAGAAAGAAATCAATAGTAGCTCAATCGTCTTGACAGAAATTTAATTTCTTCACTACTTTTAACACTGATTTTGACAAATATTCAGTGAAATAAATATAGATAAATAGATAACTAGATGTGGTGGTATAATTCCATCATTCAGTAGATGAAAGCAGAAGTATCAGTAATCCTCAACTACATGGTAAATTTGAAGCCACCCTGGATTACATAGACCCTGTCTCAAAGTAGATGATAGATTAGATAGACTTATAGATAGCTAGATAGATGATAGATAGATAGATAGATAGATAGATAGATAGATAGATAGATTAGATAGATGATAAATACATAGATCAATGATAGATAATAGATATATAGATTAGATAGATAGATAGATAGATAGATAGATTAGATAGATGATAAATACATAGATCAATGATAGATAATAGATATATAGATTAGATAGATAGATAGATAGATAGATAGATGATAGCTGGATTAGATAGATGATAGAAAAAAAGATGATACATAGGTAGGTAGATAGATAGATTATAGGTGATAGATAGATAATAGATAGAAAAACGATATGTAGATGATAGATATATAGATAGCTAGATAGATGACACATTGAGTAGATAGTAGATAGATCAATGATAGATTACATAGATAGATAGATAGATAGATAGATAGATAGATGATAGACAGATGATAGATAGATGATACAAAACAGTGATAAAAATTCTCTTCTAACTTTGCGTTACTGAAACAAGATTTCAAAAGACCCAAGTGAATACTTCTTACTAAATTATCAGAGAAGTGACAAAGCCATCTTATCACTGAAAGAAAATGAGTACATTTCAAGACCTACTAAATCTAATATTAATTCTTGGAGACTACCATCACCAAGCTAGCATACATATAATGCACAAAAGAAATTACCTTGTGGAACAGATATAAGAATTTTAATCATTTGCTTATATATTATGTTGTGGCTTTAAGGCATACAAAACTGACAGCAACACTAATTGGCATATATTCTCACATTCAAGGAAACTCACACATTTGAGAGCTGATATGATACTGTGATGGGAACATTTTAGCTTAAAGGATCATCATGATTCAGTTTATTAACCTCTCTTCACCTTTTTATGTATAGCCCTGTTGGAAGTCTTGAGAACATTAACATTTGCCTGGGGATAACCATTTTTTTCCTGTTTAGCTTAGTCATCAACTCTACCATATACAACATTAAAATTAAAGTAATTGAAATTCAGCTTGTCATTTACCTGACATATTGGTACTTTTTACATGGAATTTAAAGTTGTAGCTTCATTTACCTTGCAGTAAAATTAAATAACCTAATGGAGTCTGTAGGAACTGAGGTATATTCTTACATGAGTTCTAGTTACCTCATACTTTTTTGGGTCCTACAACTTCTTTTATTTGCATAATCCTGTCATATAATCCAACTTGTCAACTAACAAGACACACCTACTACTTTGAGAATATAGTATGAGGCAAGGGTAGAAGCAAGATAGGTAGAAAGGTGGTTGTCCGAGAAATATGGCAGTCACTCACCATAATGTGGCATTAGTTCAAATGTCAACATCCCTAAGGATTTTTACCTGAACAACAGAAGAAAGAGATGGTATTGAAGAGATGAGAAGAAATAAATGGTAACGAGAGATTCAATACTGGAAGAAGATCAAGACTTTAGTTTGAGATATGCTAATTTTAAAATATTTACAGAGATTTACATGGAAGTGTGTGCTATATGCTATCCAATGGGAGGTAGTCAGATATGAAACACTGGAAACTGTCAGAGATGCCTGAGCAGGAAATGCAAATCTAAGAATCTTCAACCCATAGATCCTACTACAACCATCAAGATATGGTAAGATAACTGAAAATGTGAGCTCAGATAGAAACAAGGAATCCAGGTACTGCATCCTCAGGCTCCTAGAAATGCAAAAGATTGGGAGAAACCAGAGAAGACAATGAGAAGTTGGTAGTTGGTAGAAGAAAATAGAAAATAGTATCTTGGAAACCACATAAAGAAAATATTTCCGCTGGGCATTGTGGCGCACATCTTTAGTCCCAGCACTCAGGAGGCAGAGATAGGATTGCCGTGAGTTCGAGGTCACCCTGAGACTCCATAGTGAATTCCAGGTCAGCCTGGGCTAGAGTGAGACCCTACCTCAAAAAACCAAAAGAGAAAAAAAAGAAAATATTTCCAAGAACAGGAATGGACACCTATATCAAATACTATGTACATTGCAACTTAAATAAGAACTGAGAGTTGACAGTTGATTTTTTGATAAACACTTAAATGTTTTAATTAGTGTCTATTAATTATACAAAAATGTTTTACTATGACATTTTAATACATGTATATGACAGTCTTTGATGACTTTTCCTTGTAATTCTTTCCTTCTTGGAGATCTCTTTACCTCTTCCTAAACTTGTATTGACACACATAGAAATCATTCACTTGGATAAGAGCAATATGGTTGGTCGTCCAAGGAATATGACAGTGATTAGTGGAAGTACAGCCAATAGCAAACAGGCTACTTGTTTTGCTTATAAATATAAAATTTTTACAACAAAATATCACCAGTTCTCTTTTTCATTCTATTAGACCAGTTGAACATAAAATTTATTCAGAAATAGGGGAGGAAAAAAGCCAGAAGAGATGTCTCTATTTGTAAAGTGCTTACCTTGCAGGCATGAGAATCTGAGTTCAATCCCAAGAACCCACAAAAAAAAAAAAAAAAAAAGCTGGTGTGGTGGTGAATGCTTGTAGTCCCAATGCTGAGAAGATGAAAATTAAAAATTCCATAAGAAAAATTGGCGAAACAAGCAAGGGTGCTGTTTTCCTGATGAACCGGATACCAGCACAAGGGGGAAGGAGATCAACACAGAGAAAAATCAACTCCTACCAAATCAGAGAGCCAGAGCCTCAGAGGCCCCCAACACCTCATCACTGAAGCAGACCAAAAATGAACCCAACATGGCTCAGGGAAATTTTGCGGAAGAGGGGGTGGAAAGAATGTCAGAGCCACATGTTGGGTCATGATATGCAGAGACATTTAGCTTACCCATAACTGTGGGCTAACTCCACAATGCATGACCCGTATACCTCAACAAGGAGGGGCCAAGGGGAGGGGGTAGGTCATGGATGAGCCTAATAATGGTACCAAACTGACTGTATTTGCTGAATATAAAACTAACTAATAAAGTAAAAAAGAAAAAAAAATCTCCATGAGGCCAATGACCAGCCAGGCTAGCCTACTAAGTGAGCCCTAGGCCAGTGAGAGACCCTGTCTCGAAAAGGTGGATAGTGCTCGAGAAATGGCACCCAAGATTGACCTCTGGCCCCTATGTCCACAGGCATATACGTCACACACACCTGCACACACATGAAGATGTACACACAAAGAAAACAAAAAGTAGTCAGAAGAGTTAAGCATGATTGTGTATGCCTATAATCCCAGAACTTGGGAGTTGGAGGCCAAAGGATCATAAGTTCAAGGTCAACCTAAATTATACAGTGAGTTCAAGGCCAGCATAGGCCATGTGAGTCCCCTGTGCTCTCCGCCTCCCCCCTCTCTCTCACACACACACTGAGAAAAGCAAGGAAAATAGTAAAACTAAAATCCACTAGAGGTAGGTAGTATTGGCTATGTCAAATACTAAAATATATGCTATGGATTATATAATTAAAACAGCACAGCATCAGACCATGAATAACCTGGCAAAAAATGTCACATAATTGGAAAATACAGAAATAACACTAATCCCACATGGCAATTTAATAATTGATAAGGGCTGAAGCTTCCATCACTGGGGGGTGGTATTTTAATAAGTGGTACTGAAGTAACTGGATAGGAACATGGGATACAAAATTGAATTGGTTTCTTACATTGTACACTTTGATGAGTGCTGAATAGATCAAATATTAAATGTCTACTACAAAATCATCCAAATACTAAGAGGAGACATGGCCAAATTCTATTACCTGGAGCAGAGAAAAACTTTTTTAGCTTTACTTAAAATCAAAATGCAACAAGAGGGCAGGAGAGATGGCTTAGCAGTTTAGGCACTTTCTTTTTTTTAAATTTTTTTGTTTGTTTATTTATTTGAGATTGACAGAGAGAAGGAGGGAGAGAGAGAAAGAGAGAGAGAGAGAGAAGAATGGGCACGCCAGAGCTTCCAGCCTCTGTAAACGAACTCCAGATGCATGCACCCCCTTGTGCATCTGGCTAATGTGGATCCTGGGGAATTGAGCCTTGAACCGGGGTCCTTAGGCTTCACAGGCAAGTGCTTAACCGCTAAGCCATCTCTGCAGCCCAGTTTAGGCACTTTCTGTAAAGCCTAAGGATCCATGTTCTACTCTCCAGATCCCATGCAAGCCAGATGCACAAGGTGATGCAAGCACACAAGGTCACATATGCATACAAGGTGGCACACGCATCTGGCTTAGCATGCCAATTCATTCTCTCTCTCTCTCTCTCTCTCTCTCTCTCTCTCTCTCTCACACACACACACACACACACACACACATAAAATGGCCAGTCTGTTGGGCTTGCCTCAAAAAAAATGCAACAAGAGGTGAAGCCATTGGTGATATAGTGATGAACATAGCCACCTTCCAAAATGCAACTAGAGAACAATTAGTAATTTGGACGAAATAAAACTTTAAAGCCTTGCATGTAGAAAAACTTTATATTTGAGTAAAGGAAAGGTAGGGGGAGGGCTAATCAAAATCTAAGAGGGTATGAATAAGTCATATGGAAACCTATTTTTTTGGACAATGGCACACCTAGAAGCCATAGATTGTTACCAGAAAGTTTTCAGTGCCAGGTATGGGATACCTTCCAGTGACTTGTTGGCCAGGGAGGTCCCTGATGCCCCCAAAATATTACAGGCCATTGCTGAGGCTCTTCGTTTCCCACCAGGAATAACTGGTAGGACCCTATTGCTGAAGACTCCACATACTTGGGCTGCAATGTCACTGAGAAATCCTGCTGGAGCTGAACTGAGAACCTCATCCAAGTAGACCAGCTGACAGAAAGCTGGAGAAAGCTATGCTGCATGCAGCTCCATGGGAGAGAGAAATCACCAGTGGAGATAAACAACAGTGGACATTGCAAGCCTGAAATTTGGCCAGCCAGGCCAAATGAGCCAATGGGTGCAATAGTGGCATGTCTGTTGTGAGAGAAACCAAGCACTCTCTAATTGGACTGGAGGCCTGTTCCATGGGAGGGAATACATATCTGACACTGAATATCTATGACAGGGTAAGTCATGAGCCCTAGGGGTGTAATGTCTGCTGCTGTCTAGCTAAATCTATATTCTGTGCTCACTAAACTGCCCGGTAAGCACTTCTCTTAATGTTCATACCCATATATTAATGCTATTTTCACTTTTGGTTACAGAAGCTTCTCTTTTCAGATGGTGGTGACCTTGGGATGACTCAGAAGGCACCATGGTGCTGAGAAGAAGTGACAGAGGAGTGCTAAGCACTGAAACATCTCCATCACACCTTCCAAGGCTCAGGGTCCATTGTGGATGAAGTGGCGGGAAGAATGTTAAGAGCCAAAGGAAGGGTAGGACTCCCTACAACGTGCTCCTCCAGACACAAAATGGCCTGGATATCCATGACCTCACAGTGCCTGACACTACCTACACAAGACCATCATAATAGGAGGAAAAGATGATGACATCAAAATGAAAGAGAGACTGATTGAGAGGGGGAGGGGATATGATGGAGAGTGGAGCTGCAGAGGGGAAGGTGCAGGCGGGAAGTGAATCAACATGGTTTATTGCCCATAATGATGGAAGTTGTCAATAAAAATAAAGAAAAAGAAACACTTTATATTATGATCTGGAAAAAAATCATAACCATACTTGCAATTGATACAATTTTAACCTGGTATTAATAATCATACTATTTACAAAAGCTTTTATTTTTAATTTTGATAATTTGCACCTGTGTGTGTATGCATGTGCATGGGCATGCCAGCATTTCTTGCTGCTGCAAACAATGTCCATCCAGCCTAAAATGGGTGGCTAGAGAATTTAACCTGGTCTGACAGGCTTTGCAAGCCAATGCCTTTAATCACTAAGCCATTTCCCCAGGCTCTAAAAATGCTTTCAAAGCATGGGACAAAAAGCAGTAATCAGCCAGGTATGGTGGTAC
This sequence comes from Dipus sagitta, assembly GCA_036346955.1. NCBI lineage: Eukaryota > Metazoa > Chordata > Mammalia > Rodentia > Dipodidae > Dipus > Dipus sagitta. The sequence goes on along the minus strand of CM070783.1, from coordinate 6,673,706 downwards.
CTGCCTTTAATCCCAGCACTCGGGAAGCAGAGGAAGGAGGATCACCATGAGTTCGAGGCCACCCTGAGTCTACATAGTGAAATCCAGACCAGCCTGAGCTAGCCTACCTCAAAAAAGCAGTAATCAGATACAAAATGTACAGAGCATAGAAACATATATATGACCCTAGATCTCAGGAAAAAGAGATGTGCAGAGTCCTTGGACATGTTATATGGTGCTCAGCTGATCCTGAGCACTGATAAGGAGAAGTGGAACTTTAAGAAAGCTCTGGGATTATGGTTCTCCTCCATCACACAGATGGAAAATGCCGCAGGGCAAATAAGCATTTTACTTCAATGCTGGTATGAAAGCAAAGTATATGGAAAAAAATTGGCAAAATAGCATTTTAAAAGTGTGTGTGTGTGTGTGTACTAAAAGTTCCATTCTTACATTCTGAAGACACACCTGCAAAAATGCAAAAAAAAAAAAAAAAAAAAAGGTAGGCTGTTGTTGAACTACTTATAAAGAAGAGATTTTAGAACCAAGCCAGCAGTCTATCATTTGGAGGCTAGTTGAATGCTGTGTATATAAACACAGAGGCATCCTATGCACATATAAAGAAAAATACCAACTGCTGTAGCTTCCTGTTTATAATGTTAAGGGGAGGTAATAAAGAAGGCATATAGAATGCTATTTGCTATATGCAGCTCAATGGGGCAATCTATAAAAATGATTGTCAAGAACGGAGTGCACAAGACAAGGAGAGAAACTAGATTTCTCAAAATATACCTTGTTTATACATTTGATAGATAGCTTGTTAAATGATTTTTGCCTTTTAAAACAGTCAATTTAAAATGCAATGCCTAGAAATGCAACACAAATGAACGGCCAGAACGATGCAGACAAAACTCCATACAAGCGTCATTAACGTGGAGGACTTGACTTTACCTCCTCAGTGGACTGTACCCAAAAGTCAAAAAATTGTACTTGGAAGACCCTACTGCTGAAGACACCGTATACTGTCAGCATGGACCATGGAGAGACCTAGGTGGAATCTGGAAGAGAACCAGTCCCCAGACAGCTCATCTAGTGCTGGAAGGCACTACATGAGCTACTGGGGAAAGTGGCCAACATCTGTCTTAGCAACGCAAAGTCTAAGCGACTCAGAAGCAAACAATCTGACATGATGTTCACATAAGGGCAGTAGTGGCACACGGCCATGGTAGGTAACCAACTGCTCTTGGATTGGCTAATGGATCCGCTCAGTGGAAAGGAAACCATATCTGGAACTGGGAAACAAGTCAGAATCATATCCAGATAATGATTTTTCTCTCTAATGTCAAGCTTCCATGGATCTTGGGCTGTAAGAGGGTCTACACCCTTTAAATTCTCTCTAAATTAATAATGATTATCTCATTTAACCAGTGCTGACTTTACTCTCTGTTGGAGATTCTGCTTCTCTTTTACAGGTGGGAGTGGGATCCTGAAAAGATAAATGATCCAGCACACTTCACCCGGGCCCCAGCTGAAACCACAGAGGAATTGGGAAAATGAGCAAGAGTGCTGCTTTCTCAGTGAACCTGATATCAGCACAAAGATGAAGGAGATAGACACTGAGGACACTCAACATCTACCAAAGCAGAGATCCAGAGGCTCCTAAGAGCCCATCTCTGAAGTAGACTTAAAATGCACCCAACAAGGCTCAGGAAATTTTGTGAAAGAGGGGACAGAAAGATTGTTAGAGCCACAGGTTGGGACATTATGCACAGAGACATTACCTCTCCCCCATAACTGACTGCTGCCCCCACAATTTATGATCACATTACCCACAATCCCCATGGGGTTGACCTACATCCCCAACAAGGAGGGTCCCTTTGGAAAAGTGGCAGGGATGAGGGAAAGGATGGTACCAACATGTGCTGTTTACATACTAAGTATGTCCATATCGAATAAAAATAAAATTTAAAATATTGCATTTGGGACAGAAGTTAAGACAGCTGACCTTGTGAAAGTGGATATGGCAGAGAACTGAGCATGAGTCAGGCAACTTTGTCTAACCTTGTTGCCAACTGGACCCTTGTGTAAATAAGTTGGTTCTAATTTCTAAAGACACTGTGCTCATTCAAATCTCATCAAAACAGAGATCCACAGGATACAGAGAATTCAGTAATAAATCAGATTTCTAGCATGTTCACCAAAGCTTTAGAGAACACTGGGGAAGAAGAAGCAGAATTATAAGAGCCTTGAGGAGGATGAAATTAGCCTGAGGTAACATCTCCCCTCCCCCCCAAAGACTGAGCCCATCATGACCCCACCGTGAATCCCAATAACCCCACTGAGAAGGGCCCCCAGTGGAATAGGGGTGAGGAGAGGGGATATAAGAATATAGCCTTTTTAAAAATTTAAATAAATAGGAAATGTTGACTAGTATAAGCCTGTTAGCATAAGACCTGACATAATATTAAGCCACTTACTTACTGTCACAAAACTTCCAATATTTTGTAACAAAAACTTGTCTTACTTTTTGACATAAATAAACAGTCAAAAAGTTGAAGTGTTTCTCTCTGGAGCAGATAAATGGCAATCATTTTAACTTAATTTCAACTCAGTTCCATAATTGATTTTTTTTTAATTTAAAAGAAAGACATTTTCTCTGATATTCCCTTAGCAGAGAACTCCCAAGCTAGCAAAGAATCACAGAATCTGTAAAGTGAGATTTCCTGAAGAAAAATGACAGCAGCAGTTTGATTTTGAGAGGATAGTAAACAAAGATCTTCTTCATACTTTAAATGTTCCCCTTGTGTAAAGAACACTGCAAATTTGTTTTAGAGATATCATCTATTAGGGGACAGATACTCATGTCTAACAATAGAAAGAAATATCTAAGAAAGTGCATTCAGGGGCTGGAGAGATGGGTTAGTGGTTAAGGTGTTTGCCTGCAAAGCCAAAGGATCCCAGTTTGACTCCCCAGGACCCACATTAGCCAGATGCTCAATGGGGCACATGCATCTGGAGTTCGTTTGCAGTGACTGGTGGCCCCAGCATGCCCATTCTCTCTCTCTCTCTCTCTCTCTCTCTCTCTCTCTCAAACACATAAATAAAATAAAAAAGAAAGTGCATTTAGTATTCTAGATCTCTCTATAGTTGACCAGACCTCTTGATTATCTATATCTTTTAAATTATTTTGACATGCTAATAAGATGTTCTATCTGTGTGACTCTGAATTAGCAATTTAATCTGGCATATTAGAACACTTAGATACAAAATTAATCATCTTTCAGTAATTATAGAGGGCAGATGCTATTATAATGAAACTGTATGCTTAATGTAGAATAAAGTAAAATGTAATTTTTGTTGTTATTAGGAAGTGGAATTTTTATTGTGAGAGAAAACAAGAATCAAAGACAAAGTTGACTGTGTAAAGATTCTATGATCTTGGTACTTAATTGCAAGGGTAAACTCATAATGCATTTCATGATCATAAACAAAACTATTTGCAAGGAAGTTCCACCTGCCAAAAAGTCCTAGAGGTGATTCTTAATGATAGTAATAATCACCACTCGTGACTGGAATTCCACCTTTAGATATATCGTGTTCCACTAAAGAAACAAAGCCTTAAGGTTAAGCCCTAGCTTACGTGACGGTCTATTCTAGTCCACAAGTGGTTCATAAACTGTCCTACTGTTCTTCACCCCCATAGCTAACACCTGCTCCGAGCCTCATCTGTTTCCAGCATGATCTTGTCACTTCTCTGTGAAATACTTTCCCACAGAATAAATCGTTCCCTTATCCTTGGCCTTACCTCAGTGTCCACCCTCCTTTCTAAATTTCCTACTGTTCATTTAGAAGACACATCAAGAGCGCTTTACTACTTGAAGTCTCCCCGGAACAGTCACTTGCTCTCGAGCTCCTCACGGGTATGTATACGCTGACTGGCTCAGTAGGCACAGACGAGGTGAAGGCTAGAAGCACATTGTGTGACCTTAAAGAAAGCTATGTGCAAGAGAGGTCCACCTGCCGAAAAAATGTTCAAAAAGTGTTTACGTTGTCTCGCACAATTCAGGTACCACATAAGTTCTTTTTGTTAAGTGAATGAATAAAACCTACAAAAGTGTTCTTGTTCTAAATCCCAGCTCCTTAGACTCTACCAGCTGCTTTAACACATTTTGATTTAATTTTCATTGCATAAAAAGTCAGTCTTTGCTTCAGGGCCCTGATGGGAATACCCAATATATTCAATATAGACATTGATATTTTGTTTCATATTTAGGCAATATCTCAGTTTTCTCTTAGTGAAACATTCCCCTGGCTTTTTCCCCCCAGATACTTAGCAAGAAAGATCAGAGAAAAATAGACATTTTTGAATGAAAATGATTAAAGTACATTTTAAATAGTGTTGGATTATCCAAGGGTAAATTAAAAATATGCTTCAGGCTAAAGATTTTAAATAATGATATTTTCTGAATAGCATTAAAGTCATTTTAAAAGTCATAAATAAAAATTTCTAAAATTCCTCTTAATTTTTTTATTTCACTTTTCATTGTATGAGACATAATATTAGGATCACTAGAGGCCTTAACAGGACCAGCTTTTAAATATGAATGTTAATGATTGATGGTTTTCTAGGTATCATAAACCAGTGCTCCTTTGTTTTTGTAGCAATGGTAGCTATATACTCATATGCAGCAGATACTCCGTCAGGGCATCTCATGTGCACTATCTGGAAGCCGTGTTAGCCTGAAAGTTCGCTGTGATCCTCTCTGCCTATAGGTTAGGGAAGAGAGTTAGAGGAACCAGCAAATGCAGCAAGGTTTGCCTGGCTTCCCAGTCTGTACTTTCCCGCAGGCCACAGTGGCTGCGTGGGAGTGGGGTTATGACTTCTTCTCCACCACATTCGCCGCGGCGAGGTGGTGCCGGCGCTCACTGTGCAGCAGGACTGCACACACTGCTCCAATCTCCTTAAATTGGCTACTGTGCAAAACTGAAGCAAAACCCTAGCAGCTCAATAGAAAATCTATATGTTCCAGCAGGATGCCCAGAGGGAAGCTGAGGATCTCTAATTTGGAACAATCAGCACAGTGGGAAGTGTGGCAGACCAGCCTTAAAGAAATACACAGGACTTTCAGTCGTTGTTGTTGACAGAAGGACTGAGATTTATTGTTGAAACTCAGCATTTTCCCCAGAATCAGTCATTGCATAGATCTGGAGTCAGCAGTTACATTTGTTTTTAATTCAGTTCCTGCTATCTCACTGACTGGCTAAATGATAGTACTTAGACAGGGACCAGGATTCCATATTCATAGAAATACAGAGAAAGTTTGAGTAAATAAAATGGTTTTCATGATAAAGCCCATTTGATCCAATAAACTATATTAAATAGCACAATTTACTTAAGAAAGTTGTAAAGTAGCTAAGATTACGTTGATTTTCATTTGTGGCAGATTTTTCTTTGAAGTGGCCTACCTTAACTTTTTTATGTTATTAACATTTTTCTTATGCGGGTGCAGTTGTGTATGTGTGCTTGTGGGGGTGCACATGTGTGTGCAAGTGTGTATGCACGTGCATGCATACATGTGGAAGCCGGCGGGCAGCCTCCATGGTCATCCCCAGAAACACCAACCTCCTTTGAGACGGGGTCCGTCACTGGCCTTGAGTTCATCAGCTCAGTGAGATTAGCCGGTCAGCAGCACCCAGGGACCCCCCCCCCGTGCCCGTTTCCCCAGCACTGACATTTACAGACATGCACCCCATCCTCAGCACTGTCCATGTGTACTGGGGATCACACTCAGGTCCTCGTGCCTGGAAGGCAAGCTCTTTACTCTTCACTTCACTCCCCACTTTAAGTTTTAAAAAAAATCGTGGGCTAGAAAGATGGCTCAGCAGTTAAAGGCACTTGCTTGCAAAGCCTGATAGCCCAGGTTCAAATCCCCGTACCCACGTAAAGACAGATGCACAAAGTGATGCATGCACCTGGAGTTCATGAGCAGTGGCGAGAGGCCCCGGCATGTCCATTCTCTTTCTCAATCTCTCCCTCTTTCTCTTCTTGCAAATAGACAAATATATTGTTAAAAATGCTTAGCTGTTCATCTTGAGGTGGGCCCTTGAGGCCCCTGTGGGAGGTGCTAACTGCTCTCCTTTGGTGGCTCGGGGGTGTCAAGAATACTGGTACTGGCTGAAACCAGTGACCAGCTGAAGGAGAAGTGAAGGCGTTTGTGTTTGTAGAAATTTCTGAACTGTTGTATAGAAGGTAGTAAGAGAAGTTAGTAAGCCATATGGCAGTGTAGTCATTGTAAACTGAATATTTATAAACAAAGCAGAATCAGGTTCCCTGTTTGCATTCGATGGTCTACTTTCTAGACTAGTTTTCTAAGTGTTATATCTGGAAGTATCTTTTAGGATACCTCAGCATGAACTATAAACACCTCTTACACTTACTTGCTACTGATACAGGATGTTGGGTCCAGGGAAAGATTAAATTCCATAAAAGTGCAGGAGATCCCAGGCTCATGGACCCCCCAACTTTTGAGTCTTTATCCAAGGTTGCAAAAATAAATTAAAAATGTAGAATCACAGACAGGTGAATTATGAGTGATAAGGTTTATTGTAGAGAAAGTTAGGATCTAGAGGGAAGGCTAACTTAAAGGCTCAAGCCAGGAAGAAATTCTGCCCTTTGCCTGGCTGGAAGGCAGGAGGGAGGATGGAGGAAGTCCCCCTCACAATGAGGGGTCTCCGGCTTACACACCTGGAAAGCACAACACAGCGTGAGAGGCCAGGTCATGAGCGCCCCCCACACAGGGCTGAGAGAAGACTGAGATTAAAGGACTCGGAGCTTCAGGAGAGGTTACCCAGGAAGCACGGCAAGAAAGCACCCCGAAACAAGGCAGGAAAGTATGGAGACAAAAAGGAGCCCTCCTTCTTTCTAGCCAGCCTGGCAAGAGGAGAATGGGAGGCACCTGCACTGGTACAGATCCAGAGGAAGAAGAGAAAGAGAGATTTACAAACCTGGTTAGGCAAGAAAGTATCTAGAACAAGTCACCCATGGAAAGCAAGCAGGAAAATGCCCAGAAAAGAGAAAGCTTCCCCCTCCCCAGCCCAAAACAAGGGCCAGGAGCATCAGCAGAATGAGAGGGAGAGGGCCAAGGGAGCCTTGAAAACATGGTTACGCTTCCTCATAGCAGTCAGACATCCAGTTAGGATGAGCCTCATCTTCAGATGCCGGTGTCTAAGGGAGAGACCTGATTGGTTGGTGGACTCAAGAGACTGACTCAGGAGGTACCAGACCACGGGTGTGCCAAGCCTTGAAAAACTCCAAGAGGCAGGAAGTTGTCACTGGAGTTGCTGTTTGTAGCCATCTTGAATGAAACTAGGTCAGACATGGGTTCTAGTCCTGCCAGGGCAGGCAAGGTAGCATCTCATTGGGCCTCTGTCCCTGGCTGGTTGCCTAGCAATAGCAATTTTACTCTTATTCTCCTTCACTATTGGACGCATTATTTCAAAATGTCTATCATCACTATGAGCTGTGCATACCTGACCACAATGAACTCAACCCAAATTAATGAGTTTCCTTTTGATGAAGTCTAACAATAACTCTAACACTTGTATAAAGTACATTTTTATTACAAGTGTGTTACTTGGTTACTTTATTTTTTCTATAAGTATTCATTTTTATATACATAAGCAACTGGGCAAACACTGTTTCTATAAAAAAAAAAAGCCAGCAAAACCTGAATCCTAGTCTTAGGTGCAACACTGTCTAAATATGAGACTTATGAGTAGATCATTTAACTTTCTATACTTTCCTTTTTAAAGCATGGAACTAATATCTTCTCTATTTTCCTTAAGATTTTTAAAGAGCCAAGCAAAGTCATGTATGAGAAGGTCACCATTGGTATGTATTAGTAGCACATTATTTAAGAAGCCAAAAAAAAAGATATCTGGAATTATAACTTAGGCTTTCAGCTATCGTCACTTTTCAACAATTCTTCAATATGTGCACATCATAATTTTTTGACACTTTATTGAAGGTAGTGCTATGGAGACAAACTAACAACAGTTTTGATCTCAGTCCTTTTGGGAAAATATTACTAAAGAGCAGTAACAAAAAAATGCGTTAAAACTTTACTGTGGAAATGAAACTTGATGCAATGACATTTCTTTTCTAAGGGATCCTCTTCGTAGCCCAGAACTGTTTCAGGGTCCCAATCAAACTATTTGGCTTGCATAAGCACTTTTCATAAGTACTGGTTAAATATAAGTACTGGTTAAACATCATGTGAACATTTTTTTGAAGTGAAATATGACCTACTTTGACCTACTTCCAATTATATCTGATATTCTTGATACCATATTTTAACGTGCCTTCAATAAAATGTGTGCCATTTCATCTAAATATTTTCTTAGTACAGCAAGCACCTTGAAAAGAATCTTAGCCTATACAGAAAAATATATTGCAAGCAATGTTATTTGCATGCCAACAACCTTATGCTTGACTTCAAAAACATCCTTTGAATCATTTGCATGAAAACAAGATCTTTGTCTTTGAAGAGTTTATCTGCTCTTGCTGCTCCATATCTTCCGCTGGATTACGACTGCAAGGGAGGGCTAAGCAGCAGGAACAGATGAACTCTTAAAAATAAAGATCCTGTTTTCATGCAAATGCATCTAATAATTAAAACAGAAATGGGGGGGGGGTCATACACAAACTCTGCGGCCAAATCCAACAGAGATTTTCAAAAGTAAAGAAGATTTCCATGTTGTGATTTCTCATCTGAAGTCAGTAGAATTTGCATGTTTTGCTTTGATCTTTAAAACCCTTCTTTAGTCTTGTTGCCAGTGACTTCCAGTGAAGCCTCCTGGGTTCCATGCAACTTTCTGTTTCCAAAGGTTTGGGGAGGCCTACGTGGCATGGTTTTCTTTCAGAGTTTAGCTTGTAAAGATTCTTTTAATTTGAACAGGAAGGTGATGATGATGATGACAATATGCTTGTATACATGTACATATATGCCTAAGTAGATGGACATCTACATGTACATATATACCTAAGTAGATGGACATCTATATATGTACATGTGTGTGTGTCTCTCTCTCTCTCTGTGTGTGTGTGTGTGTGTATGTGTGTGCCGTTGTTGGTTATCAAACTTTATATTGTATTGGATTAGCCATGAAATTAAAATATACTCCCCTAACAAAACAGCTGTTTTCAGTAAGGATGGGAATACATTCTGGTATTAAATAATTTTAAGCCACCTTTTTCATGGCATATGTTATATTTTCGTTTTCGCTAGTGCTTACTGGCGCCACTTTCTGGGAACATCAGTGTTTGAACCATGTTTAATACTGTGCTTTGCCCCCCTCCCCCAAAAGTCTGACTTAATATATCTTTAATTTGGTTATTTAATATTGAATCTCTGCTTGGGGCTGGCTGGTGGATCTACTCCCAGGCTGGCTATGGCTGTCAATTTGAGAGCCGGCCAGAGCTGAGAACTCGGCAGGACTGCTGAGGAGGGGTGGGGCTTGCTTCACTTGTGGGCCTTACTGTACAGTCTCTGAGGACTTCTTCACTTCAATGCTGGGCTCCAAGAGGTAGTATTCCAAGAGACAGAACTACAAGCTGCTGGTCACCTAATACTTGAGCTCAAAAAATTGGCATAGCATCGTGTTTTTCTTTCTATACTCTATTATCACCCAGTCGTGAGGAACCGCTGAGATTCAAGAGGAGGGATCATAGCCACATCTTCTACATAGGAAGACGTGAATAATTGTTTAGCTGCCTTTACCATGCCGCGGTTCAATTTTAAAGACGACTAGAGGATTCAGATAGTGGTACCCAGAGCTTCCCTTCATCCTTCCAGGACGCTCAGCATCCTCTGTGGGTCACAGTTCCAAAGGCGTGCTCTGCTCGCTTTGCCGCCTCCGGTGCGGACCCTTTTAGCATCACAGAGACCTGCAGCAGGCCGACTACCACAGACCTATTTCTATGAGACCATTCTCATAGAGTCACCTTGCGGAGAGCCAGCCCCACTCTTCTAGCCGAGGTTGGGGATGACCTCTGGACTTCAGAAACGAGGACTCCCCGACCTCCTGTGGCAACAGCAGACCGTGAAATCCGTTCGCCTGCTTCTTCCCATCCTCCGAACGCGGTCCTGACCCCATCCTCTTCCCGCTCGCTCTAGCACGGGGAGGATTGATTCTTCTCTTTTCTTTGCCTTGTCTTTTTTTTAAATTAATTTGGTTTTTTTTTTAAACTCAGGTCATTTTCAAATACAATTTGCTTTTGTCGGTTCCTGTCCCTCCTCTTACGCCCCCTCCTTTACCCCCAATTCCCTCCTCCCTGTAGTTTCCTTCCTTCGACTTCTGTTTACATGTCACAAGTCCTTCCCTTTCTCTTTCCTTTCTTCGTGACTAGTAAGAGTCTCTCTGCGCATACCAGGCAACGCTCTAGCACTAGGCACACACCCCGCAGGAGGACTTACCTGAGAAAACGTCACAAAAGCAAGCCCAAAATAAAACGGCTGGGTCTGATTTTGCGTGTGTAGAATGTTGCTATTTTCTGGATGTGAGAACTGATGATTAATTTCGGATCTCTGTGATTTTGTGGTTTAGATAATTATGGTTGTGTGTGCAGAGACCACCATTTCAGGAGCCAGAATCATCTGGATATATGAAGGACATTTGAGAGGAAGGCTAACACGTACAGTTAGCCTCCACTCCCTTCCTGGGTCTCCCCTAGTCATTCCCAGCCCCTGTCCCAAGCACATAGTAACACACAGCACCATCTACTTCACACAGGCTTAATATCAGATCAGGCTTAGGGGCTAGAGAGATGGCTTAGTGGTTAAGGCGCTTGCCTGCAAAGCCTAAGAATACAGGTTCAGTTCCCCAGAACCAACATAAGCCAGATGCACATGGTGACGCATGCATCTGGAGTTCATTTGCAGCAGCTAGATGCCCTGGAGTGCTCGCTCTCACTCTCTCTCTCTCTCTTTCTCTCAATCTCTCTCTCTCTCTCTCTCTCATAAATAAGTAGAAATAAAAATAAAATATTAAATAAAAGATTAGGCTTAATACCAATCTCCAATCTCCAGAGAATTGGTTCTCTTTAAATTTATTATGATGATGATGATGATGATGATGATGATGGTGATGATGGTGATGATTATTTACAGTGCCGGGAATTGGACCCACGTCTTGTGCATGTTAGGCAAATTACCACTGGGCTGCAGCCCAGCCCTCCTCTTTTACTTTAATCTGACATTTAGATGCTTTCTATCATATTTATATATACCTTCATATGTTGTTTCTTGCAATATGGATTAGGCTTGTTTATGTTTGGAGACAGAGGATGGAAGGCCTATATTAAGTACCTATCAAAATGACAGTTTACAACTGGAACTCAACGTTCAGATGGCTAGGAAAATTACACCTTCTGAAAAAGAAAAAAAAAAATCAGCAAAAACAATCCCAGAATACTGTTTCTCAAGTATATGAAACTGAAAACCAGTGTGTAAGTATGGCCTGATTTTTTAATTGGTGGTTTAATTGGTGCAGCCCTATTTTATTTGATATGATAAACTAGGAAAGCCACAGAAATAAGTTGATTTTCACGTGTCCACTTGCCTATAAATCTCGTATGATACAATCATTCACAAAGTTTTAAATTTCGACCTGCATACAGCAGTATTGACAGACATGGATATTTCCCTCATGTCTTAGTGGGTCTGCACGGTCATGGGAACCATTAGACCTTGTCCTGAGCACCCAGTGTGGCTTCCATGACTAGTGAACACTCGCAAACAACACGCTGCACTTTCAGTCTGACTCTGGGAAACTTGGATGTCTTCAGTTTGTCACTAAAAGGAATGTAGAACTTTTCACATGAAAGGGAAGGTTCAGAAGACAGAGGGACATTAACAGTTTGGGCCACATTGCTGACTTGTGGAGTGTGACTTTGCTTTCAGTCTTTCCTCTCTGAATCCCTTCGTCCTCAGAAATGCACCAGTTTCCTTTTGTCTCTCTTACTCTTCTAGTCCATTCATATTTAGGGCATTCTAAGTTTGCTTAATTTTTTGATTGATGGCACAATTTTACATAACCAGAACTTCACTAACTTAACACCTTCCATGATCTGACTCCTAGAACAGGGAGATTTTAATTAGTATGCCTTTGGGTGCCATTGAAGTAAATATGGCAAACAGGAAAAACACTTACTTTTCTAAAAATGAGCTACCTGGTTGACCACTAGGTATTATTAAAGCCCAGCAATGTGAGACTCCCAATTTAAAAGTAGCAGTAATGAGAAGGTGGAAAAAGAGAACACTGCCTATGTCAACTAAAAAAACAAGATTAAAACATTTTTCTAAGCTTTTATTACTTTATTAACACTATATCTTCCTACTGTAAAACTTCTATTCAATTTGAAGACTAGGGAAGACTGAAGGAAATATGTAATTAGCATTTTATTCTCAGTTGGATGTCTACAAAAAGCTCCCTGGAGCCGGGCATGGTGGCGCACGCCTTTAATCCCAGCTCTTGGGAGACAGAGGTAGGAGGATCGCCATGAGTTCGAGGCCACCGTGAGACTCCATAGTGAATTCCAGGTCAGCCTGGGCTAGAGTGAAACCCTACCTCGCAAAACCAAAAAAAAAAAAGCTCCCTGGAGCAAGTGACTATTAGGCCTCTTCAGAGCACGTTTTCACTCTGGACCAGGCCACGGTCTGGTCACTCAGTCTATCTGCTCTGCGACCACCTGCAGGGCTACTTCATGACAAACTCAATCTAAGACAGGCATGATAGGTATTTCCTTTTCTATTCCTAGTTAACTGTCTAATAATAGTAATCCTAGGGCTAGAGAGATGGCTTAGTGGTTAAGGATCTTTCCTGTGAAGCCTAAGGACCCAGGTTCAATTCTTCAGGCCCCACATTAGCCAGATGCACATCATGGCACATGCATTTGGAGTTTGTTTGCAGTGGCTAGAGGGCCTGGTGTGCCCATTCTCTCTCTCTCTCTCTCTCTCTCTCTCTCTCTCTCTCTAAAATGATAAAAAAATTTAAATAGTAATTCTAACCTATTGTACTTATTAGTGAAATTATTCTATTATGGTATGTGTGTCCTCTTGTCGGGGTCATGAAGGTGCCTAGATTATTACTCAAAGGTTATTCTAGGTGCTTCTGTGAGGATATATTTGCATGAGATCAAATTTAAATTTCTGGAATTTTACTAAAGCAGATTATTCTCTATGAGGTGGAAAGGATTCATTCAATTCATTAAAAGGATTAATTAAAACATGCACACATACACGCACACACACACACACACACACCAATAAGAGAAAGAGAAACCTGACCTTTGCCAAGCTGATGAGACTTCTCCAACAGATGGTCTTCAGACACATCTGTAGCATAAACTTCTACTCCAGCAGAAGGCTTTCAGATTTCAACTAGAATACTGGCTTTCTTAGTCTCCAACCTGCCTAACCCATCCCTCCATAACCACATGAGCCAATGCCTTCTAATACACACATGCCATTGGCTCTGTTCTCTAGAGAACCCTGACAAACTCAAGCAGGGCAGATCTCATCAGGGCTTTATCCATTAAATTATCCACTGCTGTCTTACCAACTAGCAATTATGTACACTTACTTTTTTCTTTGTTTATATTGAATACATTCCATTAAGTATTTCTACAATTATTGGTAACTGGAACAAAGTATTTATATATTATTTTCCGCTGTGCAAAAAGAAAAGAAAAGCAGTTTTTTTTCTTCTTTTGTGTCTCTAAAGGTCTTCTTCAATGTGGTTTGGAGAGAAGAGATAAAACTTTACAATTATAAACTCTTCGAGTTCAGAGTAATCTTTTAAGCTCTATTTCAATTTGTTTTTTATAGTCATTTAATAAAATGTAAAAGAGAATGCAACCAGTCATGTTTCTCACTAAAATGTTTACCCTTTTGCCTTCTCCCATAAGAGACAGTATTAGGAAGAAGAAACATCGTGTAGAAAGATCAAAGACATTGGGAGGGCTAGTGTGTTAGTTACCTTCTAGTTGCTGGGATGGACCACCTGATAAAAATCCATCTAAGAAAGGCTTATTTCAGCTTACAGTTCCAGGTTACAGCCTACCATGGCAGGCAGGGCGTGGAGTCAGGAGCTTGAGCAGATGGCCACATTCAGTCCACAATGCACGTGCTCAGTTCCCTCCTTTCTATGCCCAGGGACACAGCCCATGGAGTGGTGCCACCCACGGTTAAGGTGGGTCTTCCCACTTCAATTAAACTAATCAAGATGGTCCTTCACAGGTGATTCCAGGGCCTGTCAAGTTGACAATCATTGTAACCCATGTCAGACTGCTTGTGTGCTGGCCTTTGTGAACTTTTCATTGTCTTTTGTAGAAATCTTGGTCATTAGACATGTTTAGATCTACTGTTGGTGTGCACCACTAATGAAAATCAAGACCTGCCCTTTAAAAATTCGCAAATACCATGGGAAGTGTGGACCATGTCCTCCCATTATTCAGTATCCCAGTTGAGTTTTGGCTGTCATTAAAGGGCCCCTAGTTCTGCTATACCTTCCACATAATCGTGGGCATACTGGTTCCCCAAGCAGTTTTGGGTACAGTCATCTTTTACTTGACTACATCCTCCATCCATTATTAAGCTTTCCTCTAGGATTCCTCCTAGAAAACATAGGATCCCTGATGCTTTCAGCCATACATGAACCTAGGGAGATTCACAGTCCTATGTTCAGCCCACCCGTGATTAAATAAGTCTGACCATTCCTTTTTATTGTTGTTGTTATCATCTGATGTTAGCATGAAGCTACTACCTAGTGGGAGTGGGGTGCAGGAATCCTCTGAATCAGGCATCCTCTGAGGTGTGTATTTCCTGGGCATAAGCCAGGGGTAAGGAGATGTTAAGTATCTTTCTGTAATTTTGCGTGTGTGTGTGTGTGTGTGTGTGTATGTGTGTGTGTGTGTGGTGTATATACATGTGTGTGTGGTCTTGAGGCACCCTCTGCACTTGTCTGGTGGTGGGGCTGGGCAACACTCACCAGAAGTGGCCAAAGAAGAACATCAGATGTCCCGCTTCTTTGCTCTTCTGCCCACTCTTATTTTGAACAGGAGTCTCTTACTGACACCAGAGCCCACTGTTTTGTTGGTGTTTTGTTTTGTTTTCCAAGAGTGTGATTCCCTGCACTCCACTCCCCTCTATAGGACTAGTGTTCCAGGCACAGGTGGTCATGCCCAGCTGTTTATGTGGAATCTGGAGACTGATACTGTGGAAATTCAAACTCTAGTGGTTTCAGGCCCTCATACTTACACAGAAAGTATACTTAACCACTAAGCCATCAATCCAGCCCCCTGAGCCTATTTTTACTTCCCCTGAAACATACTTCATTTGTTTATATTTTCTACTATTCTGTGGAAACATCACATCTGTTATTTTACTGTATTTTTTTACTTACTTAGCGTGCAGAACCTACAGAAACTGAACTCTAAGCAACAAGATTCATAGTATTGCCTCAATGTCATAAAGGATAAGAAAAGAACTCAAATAAGAGAAAATGCTTTTTAGTATTTAAAAAATACATAGATGCGGAACTGGGGGATGTGGCTCAGCAGGTTAAGGTGCTTGCAAACACTGCCGACCCAAGCACTCACACAAGCATGGATGAAAAGTGCGCATGCCCCTGTGGTCCCCACAAGCCTGTGACAGTGGCAGGTGGATCCAGGAGAACCCGAAGCTTGGGGCAGCTAGACTGGCATTCATTTACAACAGCAAAAGACCCCATCTCAAAGAAGCTGGGAGAAGAGCTCAGAACTCCCCATTGTCTTCTGAGCTCCACATGTGCATACATGATAAAACATGATCTATGAAATTTTTCAAGAACAATATTTCTCTTCATTACTTGGCCACTGTAATATTGTACTGTTGTGTTCATATCTTAGTGTCTACTAAAAAGAACTGAACTTTTACGTCTTTCGGTTTTACTGAGAGTCGAATTTAATAAGACAAAACAAAGCATGATCACATGAGATGCAAAGGTGTGGAGTGTTGTGAAAGGTGATTGTAAGTCTTGTTAAAACTACAGAACATTTTCAACTTTTTCTCTAGGACTGTGGTTCTTTATCACAACATTACCATCAGCATAATTACATAATCTGCTGAAATAGCTCAGTAGAAAAAGCATTACACTGAAGTAATTACACAACACAAGTTACTTGGAAGTAATGTCTTGGTCAACTACAATAATCAAATGATGGCATCACTCTGAACTTGGAGCTGAATGAATATGGTAAAGTCTACTAAGTTTATCATTATAGTCTGTGCTTGAATGTAATAATTATTTGCTTAATATTTACGAATATCCCAGAAATTGTGGTAGGCATTACTATAGTAGACTAGTTTAGATTTTTTGCAAAATGCCTTGGAGTTTGAACTGTGAAAGGATTTTCCCTGGGGACTACTTAGATCTCAGTGACAAGGAATCCTAGGAAAAAGAGAAAAGCTTGCATTTCATAACTGTTACTAAATTTTGCGTTGATGAGAAGGCTTAGGAAGTCAATTCTGAATGGAACAAGATGTTGCCTGGTGTATTGGATGCTACAGTAGTATAGGGTGGACCACATCTGAAAAGATGCAGGTGGCAGAAATAAAGTTTGGGGAAATTAAAGGAGAGGAATCACAACAGCATAGGGTTGTATATCTTGGGTGGACAGTTCCGTGATATGAATTCCCAGTCAGTTATACTGAGGTCAGACAGGGATGCAATTCTAATGGAGGAAAATTATCTCATAGCTTTTACTGAAATTGAGAAAACATTACATGAACTAAAGGAAAGCTGCGGTTTGAGGGAAAGGTATGATTATGGCATACTCCCATAGAATGGCCCTAGTATTAACTACAGACACCAGTCCTATACATCACCCACCAGCATGCAGGAATCTATGGTCAGGTATGGATCAAGAATGGATGGTGTTGCAGTCAGGTTCACATGGCTGGCAGAAATCACCCGACCAAGAGCAGCTTTTGGGAAAAAGGGGTGTATTTTGGCTTACAGCCTTGAGAGGACGCTCCATGATGGCAGGGGAAAACGATGGTATGAGCAGAAAGTGGACATCACCCCCTGGCCAACATAAGGTGAACAATAGCAACAGGAGAGTGTGCCAAGCGCTGGCAAGGGAAAGTTGGCTATTACGAACATAAGCCCACCCCAACAATACACTGCCTCCAGGAGGCATTAACTTCCAAATGCCATCAGCTGGGGAGACTAGAATTCAGAATACCTAAGTTTATGGGGGACACCTGAATCAAACCACCACATTCCACTCCTGGCCCCCATAAACTGATATCCATACATGGTATAAAATACAATCATTCAGTATGACTTTAAAAGTCCCCATAGTCTTTATCAATCCTAATGATGTTCAAACATCCCCATAATCCAAAGTCTTTTAACTGAGCCATAATACCAAAAAGCATCCCCCCAAAAAAACATAATGGCACATAATAAACATTCACACTGCAAAAGATGGCACTGGGCATAGCAAAGAAATATTAGACCAATATAAGATTTAAAACAACCAGGGCAAACATCAAACTCTGTAACTCCAAGTCTAACTCTAGCCAGTGACAAATCTCCAAGTCTGATAATTCTAACCAGCAATAAGTCTCTGGAGTTCCAATTCTGCCCCTCCAGCTATGCTATTCACAGTCCTGGAAAACTTCATCGGGGCCAGCAGCTTTCCTCAGCTTCCATCTCGTGGTCCTGGCATCTCCACTGGGTCTCCACTGCAATCCACGGTTCATCGTTCATCCTCATGGCTCCATGGGGTCTCCATGCAGGCATCCAGCACACCTGCTTCACACTGCCCATGGCCATTTCCAAAACACAAGAGCATATTGCAAATTCAATGACCCTTTATTTCCTGAATTTCTTATACTCCCTAATACCAGGTGGGGTGGCAATTTGTTAATCGAGGGGGGAATAAAACAGACTTTGAAGAACAGGAAATCCCTTCAGCATTCAGGTTCTTTCAAAAGACTCTGCATTTTTTCTGTTGTCCCAGTACATGTCAGCATGTCAGCTGGCCCATCCTCAATGGTTGTAATCTCTCATACAATGGCAGCTGAACAGGCAGAAGTTTTGGCCCAAAGATTTCATTTTTTTCTGTGCCATAACCCTCTGCTCACATCAGTCTGTTTCTATGCAAAGCAACCCTGCACAAGTTCTCAGGACATGAGCATAACAGCAAGCCTTTCACACAAACTGTTTCTAGACCAATCCAAGAAAAGTTCTTTCTCACCCTCATCAGCCAAACTTCACAGTCCATAGTTCTTACTGCATTCAGGTCTTTCACTTCTAACCAGAATAGTCCATCAAACTACACTTACAGCACTGCAAGGCGTCTCTTAGGCCAACGTTTCAAATCCTTCCACATTCCTTTTCAAAATCAACTCCAAACGACCAAAGCCACACAGTCAGGTGTCTAGCAGCAAGCCCATAATATCAACTCCATAATATCAACTTTGCTGTTGCAATCAGGTTTGCGTAGCTGGTAGAAATCACCCAACCAAGAGCAGCTTTGGGGGGGGGGAAAGCATTTATTTTGGCTTACAGACTTGAGGGGAAGCACCATGATGGCAGGGGAAAACGATGGCATAAGCAGAGGGTGGACATCACCCCCTGGCCAGCATCAGGTGGACCACAGGAGCGGGTGACAAGCACTGGCAAAGGGAACTGGCTGTGACACCCACAAGCCCGCCCCCAGCAATACGCCACCCCCAGGAGGCGCTAATTCCCAAGTGCTTTAAGTCTGCCTCAGTGTTGAGCTCTGGGCAGCTTCTGGATTTCTGCTCTGGTGCATTTTGAAGGCTCAGGGAATTCTGCAGAAGAGGGGGCAGAAAGAATGTAAGAGCCACAAGGGTGGGAGGCGTTGCTCCCCAACAATGATTGACTACCGCTCTCATAACTCATAAACCCACGACTCCATGGTGAATACCAGCAATGCCACTAACTGAATACAGCAATTCCTCAATGGAGTGAGGGCAGGGAGGAGGGTAATGATGGTGCCAAGATTGATGTAAAGTTTCAACTTAGTTTAAAAAAAAAAAGAGTGGATGGGCTGAACATGAAGGCTGAAAGCAAAAATGCCCACAACGAGAAGGACTGGTAAAAGACTGAGATGCGATGGTTAAAAAAGACTTTCTAGGGCTGGTGGGATGGCTCAGCGGTTAAGGCGTTTGTCTGCAAAGCCAAAGGACCTAGGTTCAATTCCCCAGGACCCATGTAAGCCAGATGCACAAGGGGGTGCATGTGTTGGGAGTTTGTTTTCAGTGGCTGGAGCCCTGGTGCGCCCATTCTCTCTCTGTCTCTCTCCCTCTCTTTCTCTCTGTCAAATAAATAAATAAATAATAATAAAGACTTTCTAGGGGCTGGAGAGGTACCTTGGTAGTTAAGGCACTCGCCTACAAAGCCTAGCAACCTAGGCTCAATTCCCCAGTGCCCATGTAAAGACAGACGCACTCAGTGGCACATGCATCCAGAGCTTGCTTGCAGCTGCTGGAGGCCCAGGAACACCCATTCTCTCTGTCTGTCTCTCTTGTCTCTATCTCCCTCTACTTGCAAATAAATAAAAATATATGAAAGAAAAAAAGACTTTTCTAGCCAGGTGTGGTAGCTCACATCTGCACTTGAGAGGCTGAGGCAGGAAGATCGCTGTCAGTTCAAGGATATCCTGGGCTTCATAGTGAGTTCTTGGGCCAGCCATGGTTATAGGGACGTTCTTTGGTTCATCTAGTTCTTATTAGAAACACTTATCTTTGTCCTTTCTAATATACATGTAAAACATTTCACAAATCTCCACTATAAATCCTGTAAATTATTCATTCGATAAGTTATTATTAGGCTCACATGAGGTGCAACAGCCTCCTATAAAGTCTAAAAGGGGTCCTTGTCCTCATCAAGCAAGATTGAGGTGATTGGACAGAGATAACAAGTAAGTAAAATCATAAAGAGAGACCATTTCATACTATGATAGGCTCTGTGGGTAAAATAAACCAGACAAAGTGACAGAAAATGGTGAGGTGGAAGTCGCTTTCATAGGCTATCATATGTGGTTAGGTAGGCTTCTTACCCATAAAAATAGTCTATTCTACTTTTTTTCCTTATTTTTAAATTTTTTTACTTTTATTTATTTATTTGAGAGTGACAGACAGAGATAAAGAGGCAGATAGAGAGAGGGAGAGAATGGGCGCACCAGGACCTCCAGCCACCGCAAATGAACTCCAGATACTTACGCCCCCTTGTGCATCGGCTAAGGTGGGTCCTGGGGAATTGAGCCTCAAACTGGGGTCCTTAGGCTTCACAGGCAAGCACTTAACCACTAAGCCATCTCTCTAGCCCATTTTTCCTTATTTTTATATTATGCACCTAATAATCACTTGGAATGTACAAGGAGAATGTTTTCATGCTATTATTCTAAAAGCCTAAAAGTTATTAAGAAAAATCACATCACTTGGGTTTCTTCATGTGATGAAAATGTCCTAAAATTGGCGTGGCAATGGCGGCACAACTCTCTGAAGACACTAACACCTTGGCGGTATGTCAAAAGTGGGTGATACGTGGCACGTGAATGATACCTCAGTATGGCTGTTTTAAAAGTGAATGGTTCTCCTGTGCTGCAATGAAGGCCAGGGTGTAGGACTTCTGCCTTGAGAGGCACACTCTGAGGAAGAATATCTACCCTCACTTTTTTGCACAAGCCTGGTGGGAGGTTATTTACGGAGAATGGGCAGCCCACCAGTGGTTACACCACTGAAGGGCATGACCATCGCATCACGGCATCATCAGCTGCCGCCGGCCACGGCGAGAGGGATGGAGACCCAGCAACCCCTCCCTCACCCGTGACGGACTGCCGGTGTCTTGTGCAGGAAAGCACAGCCACTGTAAGTTCATGAGTCACATATCCAGGAGACAGCGTTCCGCAAGTCCCCTTCTGGTCTTCCTGCTCTTACATTACTCTTGCCTCATCTGTGAGGCTCCCTGAGCTTAGGAGTGGTGGTTTATATGTCCTGCACAGCACTAAGTACACAGTAGTCACTTATTCTCAGCAATTTTTACAGCTATGTATCCCTGCATTAGCCTCTGCCCTTGGCACTAAAGAAACTTCTGAGGCCAAGGTTGCAATCAGTATCTATCTCTGGAAACAAACATGGCTACTGTGAAGACAGTTTGACAAGCTGTTGACATAGTGTTCATTTAGCACAAGCATAGTAGTGAATCCCCCCCCCCCAAACCCTACATCCCTAGCCACAGGTTTTTGACCAGATTTACAGTACCAGATATGATTTCCCTCCTATGGAGCAGGCCTCAAATCCAGAGAGCAAATGGTTATTCTCCTAAGTCCCCTGCCACTATTGCATTTTTCTAAGTCCTGCAACGGAAGCATATGATGTCTTCTCCATTGCTCTCTTTAAACCACTCAAGAATACAGCAAGAAGGTAAGAACCTGGGCGGACAGCTTTTACCAGAAACGGACCATGCTGGCGCACTCATCTTAGACTTTTAGCTTCCAGAAGTGTGAAAGGTAAATTCTTGTATTTAATCATTCAGTTACATGGTATTCTGCTAGGCTGCCTACGCTGAAAGAGTTGAGTGATTTGACTAACACAGCTAGTCAAGAAGTAGAACGAAGAAATAAATGAACTCTGCCTGATGTCAATTACAATACTACGAGTTCCTGTCCTGTAAGGTGACGCTCTCTTGTTGAGATCCTTTCTTGTTTTGTTGAGATGGAAAGCAGATTTCAGTGGCTGGAAAGGTTCCCTTAGAAGCCCCTTTTCCTCCGGCAATTTCCTCCCTTCTCACCCCCAGTGCCATCACTTCCCCTCTTCTTTTTCCTTCTCATCTTTCTTTGTTTTTGCCTGAAAACTAAAAGATAGAGAAGAACTTTGAAAACAAGTAGAAAAAGAGAATACGCATTCAGGAGTAATGGCAGTTTAATTAAATTCTGGCTTCTTTCTGCAAGTTTTGTAGAGGAAAAAGATCTGGTGTTGAGCTTTATTGCACTATAAAATCTTGATTCAAATTCCTCAGGACAAGCTTCCTTTTTAAGCTTACCATCTGTCTTTTCGCTTGTTGAGAGTGGCCATAGATCATTGGGCTTGTATTGTAGAACATTCTGAAATGGGTTCGGGGGCTGAAAAAGGAACCTTGTTTATTAGGTGAGGCAGACAATCCTTCCATCCTCCAGATATGTGATTTTCCCCTTACTAGCTATGAAAGCACCACAGCATCCACGACCACTTAAAGCTAATGAAATTGAGAAGACGGTCCACATAAAGTCCTCCAACATGAAGTCTCTGTGTACAGGACTATTGTACCACATTGGGGTTTTTTTTAATTAATTTATTTATTTGCAAGCAGAAGAGATAGAGAGAAGAGAGACAGACAGAGAAAGAATGGGCACATGAGCCCTCCAGCCGCTGCAAACAAACTCCAGGCGCATGCGCCCCTTCTACATCTATCTGGCTTACATGGGTCCTGGGGAATTGAACCTGGGTCCTTTGGCTTTGCAGACAAATGCCTTAACCACTAAGCAATCTCTCCAGGCCCCTATTTTATTTTTTTATTGACAACTTCCATAATTATAGACAATAAACCATGGTAATTCCCACACTGGGAGTTTCGCTATTGCAAATTTTGTCAGCTTTTCCACCAGTACAACTATTCCAAATAAACAGACACTCTAAGTAAAAGAAGTTGCTTTAAAAATGAAACCTCAAGAGCCAGAGAGATGGCTTAGCAGTTAAGGCACTTGCCTGCAAAGCCTAAGGACCCAGGTTCAATTCCCCAAGACTCACATAAACCAGATGCACAAGGTGGTGCATGTGTCTGGAGTTCATTTGCAGTGGTTGGAGGCCCTGGCCTGCCCATTCTCTCTCACTCTATCTGCCTCTTCTTCTTTCTCTCCCTCTCTCTCAAATAAATATACATAAAGTAAATATATTTTTTTAAGAAATGAAACCTCAAGATAAATCCCCTATGTCATCCATGCCTTCCCCTTCAACAGGGTACTGCCCCTCCCCTTGACAAAGAAATTTTGGAACTACTTCTGCTGTGGTGGGTTTTTGGGGAGAACACCCTTAAAAAGTAAAGGTCAGTTTCCTCAATGAACTTACAATATAATTGGAAGATAAGTTCATAAAGTGTTATTAATCAAGTAGCATGAAATATTTACTTAGGATAAAGGAAGAGGTGACAAGGACACATTTATAAGAGCAGCAGAGGTCAGATACCAGCTGCTGGAACTTCCAGGCTCAGACCTCAGTGTTGGGTCAGTCCACCACTTGTAACCCCAGGATATAGTTTTCTTTCCATCTCATAAAATATTATGAGGACTAGGTGAATTAATATACAAAAAATGTGTACACATTTCCTGATAATATAGCATAATGTGAGTGACCATTATTGCTTCCAGGAGAAGATCAACATCACATTCCCCTTATTCCGGTCACTGTTTAGAAAAAGGGAATCACTCCAATTAGACTTGCTCAAAAGGTTGGGATTTGTCTGGGAGGAACTTTTAAAATCAAGAATCTAGAACTTGACATGTGTGAAGGATGGAGATTTTTTTTTGGTTTGGTTTGTCTTGGTTGGTGTTTGTTTATTTGCTTGTTTGTTTGTTTTGTAATGTTGGCAATGAATTCTTTCCCTTCTGTGTCCCATCTGTCCAGGCTTCCAAGTAAAAGCTATTCATAAGTGCCATCAAGTCATAATAATGGGAACATCATTGCAGCTAAGCTAAGCTAAGCATTTGTTTCAGCGGTTTCTAATACTAGTGTCATTAAAGGAAACACCTATGAGAGCGCTTGGGTCAGGCATGATTTTCTGTGATTTATGTAAATAGATTATCTCCCTTTATCTCCATAGTACTAAAAGGTGATTTTATTTCACTTTATTTTCATGATAGCTAATTGAGAGGTATGTTGAAATCAAAGAACTTGTTATGGCCATTCAGATGGGAAATGGTGAAGATGAGATTTGAATGCACGAAGTTGGCTCCAAAACTTTATTGAATTTAACCCATGTACAGTGCTGGAAATGCATGTGTAATTATATAGCACCAGAAGGTGTTTCAAGGTACACAGACTATTAGTGCCTTTGTAATCATGCCATTTAGCCTACTTTTTTCTCTGGAAGCAAATTTCTGATGTTGATAAGCTAGAAAGCAGACCCATCAAATGATTCCAAACCATTGAATCAAAGGAATAAAGTTGCAAAATTAGTAAAATAATAAGGGATTTCTCTGTAGTGCTATAAGGCACTTTACTGTGTTAAAAATTGGTTTGAAAGAATTTTTGTCTTGTCCAGTTGCCTTTCACACACTCACATTCTTACTCATGACCCACTGTTCTGCATCACACCTCAGAAGTCGGCTTCTAACAGTGCATTTTCCTGCTTAGCTGCAAACAAGATCTTCCTCTAGACAAGAGCATGGCTTAGACACCAGGAAGGACTTCTCCTGTCTCTTGAGTTTTAGATCACAGAGTGACCCAAGATAAGGAAAAGTGACCTTGGAGTTCTTTTCAGTAGCCTCACACTCCCTTTGTGATTTCGTGCTCTTGACCCAGCAAGAAGAGAAGTTATTTGGATGCAGTGTCTGGAGCTCTCGCCAGAGTAAACAAATAAAATTAATGGAGCACAGTGTGTGCCTCTGCATGTGTCTTTCCACTACCACGTCCCATGTCATGAATGGTCCCTGCAGGCAAAGCAACACAGAGCAGGCAGCAAAGCGACTTGTGATACAGTAATGTAGGTTTTTTGCGCTTTTTTTTTTTAAGCAGAAAATTATTTTGTTCAAATAGAAATAAAGATGCAGTCTTAGGAGTTTATCATAATGATAGGAGATAAAAAGATTGTTTGAATAATAAGTAAGATACTGTTGATCCTTGCCACCAATGACATTTATTTACTCTTTACTAGAATATTAGTATATAATTTGAATAGTAGACATATGGCCAAAGTGAAGAGATTTCAGACTGTAGAAGATATTAGTAAATATGTAATATTTCCCTATAGTTTATTCTGGCTTTTTAGGTTCTGCTCAATTTTTAAAAT
The DNA here is from genome assembly GCA_036346955.1 of Dipus sagitta. Taxonomy (NCBI): domain Eukaryota; kingdom Metazoa; phylum Chordata; class Mammalia; order Rodentia; family Dipodidae; genus Dipus; species Dipus sagitta. Next base: position 6,648,611 of record CM070783.1, on the reverse strand, counting down.
GTATTTATGTATTCATTTTTATTATTAGATATGGACATATTTTGTATGTAAACACCACATTTTACTACCATCCTTTCCCTCCTCCCTGCCACTTTTCTGAAGAGGCCCCACAAAGGTGATGGAGAAAGACACTGGGGACACTCAACACCTACCAAACCAGAGACCCAGAGGCTCCTAAGTGCCCATCACTGAAGTAGACTTAAAATGCTCCCAGCATGGCTCAGAGAATTTTGCAGAAAAGACTGTTAGAGCCACAAGTTGGGACATTTTGCAAAGAGACACTGCCTCATATCTGACTGCTGTCCCCATAATGCATGACCCACAATCCCCATGGGGTTGACCTACATCCCCAACAAGGAAGACCTCTTCAGAAAAGGGGCCATGGGCAAAGGTTAACGCAGACACACATAAATGGTAAAAGTGCTAAGAAGAAGTAACTATTGTGTGCTCAGCCCTAAACCAGGCATCAATATCACCCCTTTCAAGGCTCAGGGACATCATGGAAAAGGGAACAGAAATAATGCAAGAGCCAGAGAATGAGGAGGAGTGTGGGATGCTGTCTTCTGGATAGGACATGACCATTGCACTCATGAACTCATAGCAGATGTGGTTTCCTGCAAAGGATTACACGTTCTTTGGTGTTGTAGTCACTGGATAGTTGCATATACTCCAGTAAATAACGCCCCACTCATGTTCATGCAAGCAGCCCTAACTTAACTCAGTGAGTCTCAAATAAAGACATTAAAGTAGGAAGATTGACTGGGAAGAAAAGTTTAGCGGGGAGAATGAGAAGAGGGATGAATATGATCAAAGCACATCATATATATATGATATATGTATATATCATATATATATATATGCTAATGTCATATATATAAATGAAATTGTCAAAAATAAAATGCTAAAAATAGAAAAGAATTCCTGAACAAAACCCCAGTAGCTCAGGAAATTAAACAACCATTTGGATCTCTGGAAGCTGAAAAGCTTTTTCACAGACAAACAATAAGCAGAGCCAATAGATTTCCCACAGAATGGGAGAAAATCTTTGCCTGATACACATCGGACAAAGGCCTAATTTCTAGAATCTACTAAGAACTCAAAAACCTAAACAATAAAAAGTCAAACAATCCACTCACAAAATGGGGCAGAGAACTACACAGGGAGTTCTCAGAGGAAGAAATACAAAAGGCAAACATACGCGTAAGAAAATGTTCAACATCCCTAATCATCAGGGAAATACAAATTAAAACAACTATGAGATTCACCTTACCCCGGTAAGGATAGCAAACATTAAAAAGTATAATGACAACAAATGCTGGCGAGGTTGTGGAGAAATAGGAGCCCTCATTCAGTGTTGGTGGGAATGCAAGCTGGTACATCCTCTATGGAAAGCAATATGGAGACTCCTGAAAAGGATGGCTATAGAGATACCAACAGACACAGTTATTCTCTTACTGGGCATTTATCCTAAAAGTTCCAAACCTCAGCTCAGAGATATTTGCTCAACCATGTTTATAGCTGCTCAATTCATAATAGCTAAGAGCTGGAATCAAACCACATGTCCATCATTAGACGAATGGATAACTAAGATGTGGTATATCTTCACGATGGAATTCTACACCACAGTAAGGAAAAAATGACACAAGGAAATTTGAAGAAAACTGGTCAAACTTGGAACAGATCATTCTCAGTGAACTCACCCAATCACAGAAAGATAATCATCACATGGTCTCACTCATCTGTGGCTCCTAACCTGAATCTGCCCGTGATGCTGACATACCTAAAAAAACATCTTGAGGACTGGTCAATAGGTGTGGTGGGGCTGGAGGGGAGGGTAAGGGTTGGGGGAGGGACAAAAAACTGGACCCAAATGGAAATGATACCACAAAATCCTACATCCTGAAAGACATACTAAAGAGTAGAACCTTCATCAGGTGCTAAGAGAAAATACCTGATTCACAGGGGCCTGGAGAGGGTATGATAAAGACTATCCTCAATCTTCTTCTGTTTCTCTCTCTCTCTCTTTTCTCTCTTTCTCTTCTATATTACCTATATTTTTCTTCCTTCTTCTCCCTTGGCACTGACCTGTAACTCCCAGTACCAGCATGTGGGTAACATCCATAATGAGCTGTTGATCAGAAAAACCTACAAAGTTTCCCAAAAGAAGACAGAATTCTGTCAGAGTACTTGATGACCCTACTGCCGAAGACACCAGATGCTGTTGGGATGGAACATGAAGACCTGGCTGGGAACTGGAAGAGAGTTAATCCCCAAACAGTTAGCTTGTCTAGTGCCAGAAGGTGTTACATGAGCAACCGAGGAAAATGACCAACATCTGTCTAAGCAACTCATGGGCTAAGCTACTCAAAAGCAATCAACTTGACATGATGCTCACACAAGTGCAATAGTGGCACACAGCCATGGTGGGTTACCAACTGCTCTTGATTTGGCTAACTGATCATCTGCTCAGTGGAATGGAACCCATACCTGGAATGGGGAAACAAGTCAGAACCATACCCAATAATGAGCCCACTCTCCAATATCAAGCTTTCACCAGTAGTGGGCTACAAGAGGACCTACACCTATTAAATTCTCTCTAAAACAATAATGGGTATCCATGTATCTTGCACTGACCTAACTCTCCATGGGAGAATTTGCTTCTCTTTTTCAGATGGATGCAGAACCTGAGGAGAGAATCAGCCCATCGCACCCTACCTGGGCACCAGCTGAAGCCATAGAGTTAGTGGGGTAATGAGCAAGAGCTGCTTTCTCGGTGAACCTGGTACCAGCACAAGGGTGAAGGAGACAGACACAGAGAACACTCAACTCCTACCAAACCAGAGATCCAGAGACCCAGAGACTCCCAAGACCTCCCTTCACTGGAATAGACCTGAAATGAACCCAACATGATTCAGGGAAATTCACGGAAGAGGGGGGGGAATGATTGTTAGAGCCATAAGTTGGGTCACTATGCATAGAGACATTGCCTTTCTCCCTTAACTGAAGGCTACCCCCACAGTGTAACACCCACAGTCCACCGGGGGGTTATGACAGGGAGAAGGCTAACGATGGTACTATCATGGCTGTATACACACTATATACATAACTAATAAAAAATAAATAAATATATATATATACATATATATATATATATATATATACATATATATATATACATATCTTTACTTAATCCTGGGGTAGTATTGTATGTAGTTCAGTGATCAACATTCATAAATATTTTGGAAATTGATAACTTTGGAACTTCTTGCTTATATTTATAACTCAGCATCTTTGTAAGACACTTAAGTGTTTTATAATTGTTAAATCCACTTAATTTCAAAAATATTGGCTCTATAAATGAGCAAAGTCAGTATTCATGAATTATGGATGGGTCTGTATATTCCCACAACCCATCAGTGCACTAATGATGAAGAAACCACAATAGTTAGCGAAAGTCAACTACATGCAATGGGTTTATGCACTGGTTTTTAAATGTAGCCATTGGTCAGTGAAGCTAAGGAAACAACCTGTGTTCACAGCACTGGGAGGGAGGCACAGGGGCTCTCATAGTCCTTCTAAATCACGCTCCTCTTCTGAAGCAATTGTTTGGGATTTGTAGCAAGGTAACAATTAGTTGAGTAGACACTTCCCCTTGTAATCATGTTTATTCAAGAGAATGAATATTTTTCTGTGTAATTAGAATTTTATGGCTAAGTAAGATTTTAAAAAAGGACTCTTAGATAACAGATGGCAAGCATTTCAATGACCAGTAATCACAAGTAACCTGAAGAAAAGAGATTAATATCCAAATAGTTTACTTTATAAAATAAAAAATGGTCATAATAAAATGAACAATCTTTATTTATTTTGAAGCTTAACTGAGAGCTTCTAGATACTTCAGTAATTTCCTGATACCTAAAAATAAATAGCATGTTGTTACATATAAATAAATGAATCTAAGTATGCAAACTCATACCATAAATATGTATTACTAAGACATATGCTCGTGAAATGTGTAGTCTGTGCAATCTCTAGATTCACTGATAAATGCCATATAAATGCTTTCTACAGTTAAACGGATTTTGCTGTGTTTGGATTTATCTTAATGTTAAGACAGCTCTTCAAATCTTAATTTAAAACAAACTTATCCTTAAAATTCAACACACTTTCAAGGCTGGGAGAGTTTCTATTGTGGAGATGACAGCCTACAGAAACAAAGGGACTATGCATTTGTTTCGAAAAAGTGGTTTCTGGATCTTGAGAAACACATCAGTGTGAGCCGTGGCAGCTCTTACTAGGGCTCTTCCCCCGGACTGCCCACGGTGAGGGCTGCACTGTGGTCTCTGTCGGATCCCTCTCTGACGGGTAGCTCCTCTCCTTTCTAAACTTGTAGATCTGCCTTTGATCCCCAGGCCCTAATGAGCTTTCATTGCTCAGCGTCTCAGAATTCTTTCATTTCTATTTATAGCTGTAAAGACCCAAATAAAGCATGTCAGAACAATGCAACTAAGATGATAGTGAGAAAACTCTTGCTCGTTTCCCTTCAAGCTCACTCTTTCCTTCTTGTCTCACTCCTAAGCCTGGGACACATTACACTGGGGCTTTGTCTATGGGGGGGGGGTGGTAACATTTTATTCGTTTTTTTAAAAAATATTTGTGTGTGTTTGCATGTGTATATACATGCCCATGTGCACACACACCAGGATCTCTTGCTGCTGCAAGTGAACTTCAGATGGACAGGTCACCTTTCTGCAGCTTTACATGGGTGCTAGGGAATTGAACCCAGGCCAGCAGACTTTGAAAGGGAGCACTTTTAACTGCTGAGCCATCTCCATAGTCCTTGTTCTTTTGTAATATTTATTTATTTACTCATCCATTCATTTATTTGAGAGAGAGAGAAAACAAAGAACAAGAGTTCCAGAGCCTCCTGTCGCTGTAAATTAGCTCCAGGTGCATGTGCCACTTTGTGAATCTGGATTTACATGAGTGCTGGGAAATCAAGCCCAGGTTATCATGATTTGCAAACAAGTCCCTCCCTTGAAATACTGAGCCATCTCTCATACATATTTATTTATTTATTTATATACTCATTAATCATGTATATACACATACTTGTATGCATAGTATATATGTATATATACATGTTGGTGTATTTCATTTCATTGATCTAAATATTGTATTTGTTATGCCAACAATATATTGCTTTAATCAGTGGATTTTTATGTCTTAATATGTTAATATACTACTCCCTATTCATGATGCTTTTTCTCACACTTTTGGAGGTATTATGCACATTTAATTTTCCAGTTAAACTTCATTGTCATCAGATTTTAATAGGTCTTGTAACATCCATTAAGAAATATAGTTGTGATTTTGATTGTATTTGCATTGAATTTATAGGTTAATTTTGGATAAACTTATATCTTTATAAGGTTGAAACCTCTCTACCTTAAAATTGGTGTGATTCTCTACTGATTGTTTATGTCCATCTTTCAGCAAATGTGACATGCAAGACTCAGATGGGATGAAAGTCAAAGAAATTCAGAATAACAGTAACTTAACCACAAAAATGACATATGTTTCATTTTTGCATGAAGGTATCTGACAAAGAGCAGGGTTGATAACTATTATATAACCCTCCGTCTCCCAGGTTCTGCCCACATTTTCCAACCTCTCTCACAGTGTCAGTTCTGGCCCTTACACCCTTACATAACTGCAATAGTGGCCCCTCTGGTGCCCATCTTCCAAGGAGCAGACTTGAGATGGAGCTAAACAAGCCTCAAAGAGACATCTACATAGCTTACAAAGAAGGCTTTTAGAAACTGATACGGAACAAGGCTTTCTGAACGCCCATTGACCAGAATGAGGTGTCCCGTGGAGCCTGAGAAATACTGCTTTTAACCAGGCCTCTAGTCCCAGCACTTGGGAGGCAGAGGTCGGAGGATCACCATGAGTTCAAGGCCACCCTGAGATCACATGGTAAATTTCAGGTCAGCCTGAGCTAGAGTGAAAACCTACCTCATAAACAAAAAAAAGAAAGAAATACTGCTTTCGTTCTGGGAAGCTGTGAGTCAGCCATCGAGGCTAGGCTCTAAGGTGGTGGAAGAAGAGGGGAAAGACTCGTGGGCACAGCCGGCAGCTTCCACTACAGCAGGTACATTTTCATGACTATTGCTGCTATAACTCCACCGTGTTCACATGCCTTTCCTTATGATGACGTATGTAGAGCGAAGCTTGTTTTCATAATTTGAGAAATCTCCAAAATGTTGGATACCATTGGAATGATGTCATTGCCTAGTTAATAAAATGACCAAGAAGAGCCAATGTGGAAGCAAAGCTCACAGAGTCCAGAAATCATGACCCATGTCCACCTTAGTGCTATCCGGGGACCTTCTGCACTCTGCCTGGCTGAGCTTCTCATGTTTGAGATCATTTTAAAATGTTTTAAAATATTTGGGTCAAGCCCAGTGTGGTGGTGCACGCCTTTAATCCCAGCCTTTGGGAGGCAGAGGTAGGAGGATTGCTGTGAGTTCAAGGCCACCCTGAAACTACAAAGTGAATTCCAGGTCAGCCTGAGCTAGAGTGAGACCCTACCTTGAAAAACCAAAAATAGTAATAATAATAAAAATTTTAAAGTAAATATATATTTGGGTCACAAATAGTGCTTCGTTTTTCTTTGTTCCTGACATGTCTATTTTTAGTGTGCATGCGTCTATGCATGTTCATATATGTGTGGGCACATCTGTATGTGTAGATACACACAGAGGCCAGAGGTCTCAGAGGTAGGGTAACTCCCCCAATCAATCTCCACCTCATTTTATGAGACAGAGTCAATAAACCTAGAGCTCACTGACTCAGCCAGCCAGCACCTCCCAGGAATCCTCCTGCTTCTACTTCCCCTGTATTGGGGTTACAGGCATTCTCACCCCAGTTTTATATGGGTGCAGAGGATCTGACTTGAGTCCTCCTGTTAATGTCACCAAGCACTTTAGTGACTGAGCCATCTCCCAAGCCCTACCAAATGATACAGTTAAAATCAGGCTATCAGAATCCGGGAACACTGGAACCTACTTTACCCTCTCCTGCTCCTGAAAGTCTTGGCAGTCTGCAGTCCCCTGTCTAGAAGCCACCTCTTCTCTCCATAACCCTCACCCAAAGGTGCAACTTCAGCACATCCCTTCTTTAGAGCAATGGTTCTCACAGAGATGTTCTTATTTGTGTGTGTATAAATCTTCATTGATGGGAAGTATAAAAGAAAAGGGGTTTTCAACTAATACATGCTATTACCATAGAAATAAACAAGAAAATAAATATGAAAAGTAAGCAAGGTCCTCCGTGGAGTGGGGGCAGGGACAAGGAGAAAGAGAGCACAACACGTGATGTATCCATACAAAGTATGTTGTTAATAATAATAATAATTAGTAAATAATTTTTTTAAATACTCAATTTAATAAAATGCTCAAAGTAGCTGCCAGTACTGGCATGACTGTTTATTTTATAATATTCTAATTGGAATGCTTTAACATTCTGTAAGAGAGTGTGAGAGAAAAAAATATGAGGGCTGGAGAGATGGCTTAGTGGTTGAGCACTTGCCTGTGAAGCCTAAGGACCCTGGTTCAAGGCTCAATTCCCCAGGACCCGCGTTAGCCAGATGCACAAGGGGGCACACACGTCTGGAGTTCGTTGGCAGTGGCTGGAGGCCTTCATTCTCTCTCTATCTGCCTCTTTCTCTCTCTGTCTGTTGCTGTCAAATAAATAAATAAAAATGAACAATTTTTTTAAAATGAGAATCTTTGCTAAACTGAGCTCACTGAATTAAAGATAATGAGTATACTTTTCAAATTTTTTTTTAAAAATAAGCAAACAACCACATAAAGCTCTCTATATTTAAATAAACATTGTTTTATCTCTCCATCTTTCCCTTTTTCTTTGTTCTGTAAACTTACAAGATGACTATGAGTTGTGGGGTAGATTGATTCACGCAGCTTTGGTGTTAAATCACCCATTCTGCCACCTAGAGTGTGTTCCAACCCTTCCCACATCATTAATCTCAAGTACTGCGCTGATGGGAATTGGACTCTACAAACAGGTTGTCTGCCAAAGAAGATGTCTCCAGGCAAATACTTACAATAGTTGTACCTAGTAAACCAAGCTTTTTTTTTTTTAAATAAACCAAATTAAAGCAAAAACAACAATCTGTTTTCCCCACAGACTGATAATACAGCCCCAAATGTGTTGAAATTGAGATGAAAATAACTCACTGTGGATACCTCCTGCATTTACAAAATCTAACTGATAACTAAGAAAAATTATGAAAGTGTAGAAAAGCCTCAATTATACATTGGTATGCAAATATTCCTGCCTGGAGTCACACAATTCCAACTGTGTCCCAGCCTTCACTCTTGACCTCATCTTCGGACATACGGTGTAGCATCATGGTCCACATGATCAGCTAGTGCTTAAGCAGACTTTGTAATCACACCTTTTCCCATTATAATGTTGGCTATTTTGTTTATTTCTACAAGGGTTAGTTCTCTCATCTTTTGGATGAGGATAGTAATACTTTCCTAGTACTGTTACTGTGAGCATTAAATTAGACAGCTCAATTATAACTCATAGATTGTTGGGAAACACTAAGTATTAGCTATTGAGAGACTATTTTATACTAATATCTCTGCTATGTGATTATGCCCCCTAACCTATGTGGACTTTAAGGAAGAACAGTAGTATGGTAACCCTTAGAATGTTCATAGTAGGTTTGGGAGAATTTTTTTGTGTGTCTTTTCTCAATGCTGGAACAACTCCAGTTTCATTGCCTTCAATTTATGAAGAAATCCCAATTTCCCTTAATAGCTGGCCTTTGGCAATCACAGATTCTTTTATTGCAATCTTAATTACTAACTCTCAGATAACATATTACAATGCCATGTCCACATATACATACATACGTATGTACATACATACGTATGTACATACATACCTGCATACACACATACATGTCTGCAAAGGTACAGTGCCAATCAGATGGAAATTTGGCAACTCTTGTAGGGTGTATCAAGCAGTCAGGACCATGAAGTCCTGGGAATGCTTAGGAGTACTCTTCTGCCTGTTGGTCCCTTGAGAGAGACATCAGATGTTCACATGACAGGCTGGTAATGAGGTCACCATCACTGTGTTAGGTAGACATAAGGGTGCTCCCCTTTTTGTTGGGTTGATGTGTTCAATAAGTTCTTGAACCTGGTTTATCTGATATTGCTTTAACATGTTCACGGGCCTGTGTTCCCGACATACTTGAGTAAGTTCAGAAGGGATACTATTTTATTAGCATGAATAAGCTATCATTCTGTGCCTTGTGGTCCATAATGGACAGGTGGTCCTATCTATAAATAAAATATAACGTCATTCTGCCTCCGCATAATGGAGTCAACTGCTGCTTAGTAAAATGGAGTCACTGACGGCAAGACACAGCCTAAAGGCCACTCTCATGCAATACAGAGTCGCTTAAAGCGGGATGCAGACTGATCTCAACACCAGATTTATCACAACAGCCCCGGCTCTTGTTTCCAATTTTCCAGTTTTAGAGGTGTGTTTTTATTTTTGTTTTGTTTTGTTTTTGTTTTTGTTTTTTCTGGTCACTGTGGCAAGATAGCTGACAAAAAGCAACTTATGGGAAGGTTTTGTTTTGGTTTGTGATAGGAGAGGGTTGTGTCTTTGGTGAGGAAGGCCTGACAGAGTTCATGGTGGTGGGAGAAATGCCAGTGCTTAGTTAACAATCATAATCATGTTCGGTGGATAAAGATCTAAGGTTTCATATTCATACAGCCATTATTTGTTCATACAATAGGCTCCAATAGATTATAAGTAAAGGTGCCTGTATTAGTCAGCTTCAGGTTCGCTGAGATGAACTTTCAGACCAGGCACAGTTATGGAGGAAGGGATTTATTGAAGCTTACATTCCAGGGGAAGTTCCATAAAAGCAGAAGAAACTGGCCTGCTTTCACAGGCCCAAGCAGAGAGAGAGACAAGCACAAGCCTAAAGCCAAAAGCCACAGCACACTTCAGGAACTCCTGCTAGGCACACTTTGCATATCTTTAGATTGAAATCTGAAACCCACCACCACACCTTAAGATCCACACAATGGCACTGACTGACTCCAGCCAGGTGGCTGCAGATGCAAACTACAAACAACAACTGAATATATTGGGGGCCATCTATTCTATTCAAACCACCACATTCCGCCCCTGGCCCCCAACAGATTTATAACCGTCACACATTGTAAATTGTACTCAGTTCAATTTCAAAAGGTCCCCACAGTCTTGACCAATTCAAGATATTAAGACCTGTAAAATCAAACAAGTTAAACATTTCTAACATATAAAGGCACAGAGTAAACATTTTCAACTGGTATAAGACATAGCAAGGAGAGACTGAAACAATGCAAACTCAACCACCATCAAACAAACATCAAACTTCTGCAGTTCAAGTTCAATATATCCAGAGACTAACAGTCTCCAGACTTTCCAATTCCACCCCTCCAGCTGGGCAGAGTAGCCGGGGAACACTTCCATCCCAGGCCAACAATGCACTCTATGGTAGCCCTTGCACAGTCCTGGTATATTCAAAACATCTTCAGGTCTTCATGCAAACCACAGTCCATCTTCCAAAGGCTCTTTTAGCCTATCAGGGCATCATGCCCTGCCTAATGCCACATCTCAGCAGCAGCTCCTGGAACCATGTGCAATTCATGACCACTCTTCACATTTTCCAAAGGCTCTTTCAGCCTATCAGGGCATCAGGCCCTACTTCATGCTGCATCTCAGCAGCAGCTCCTGGAAGCACGTGCAATTCACAGCCACTCCATGCATTTTTCATGCTTCTGAAACCAATACCAGGTGTGCAGGACACAGCCATATTCTTAATTCAGGGACAAAACAAATCATAGCCTTGAAAAGCAGGTTCCTTCTCCAGTCAACTCTTTCCAAAAGTGTTTGCATTTCTCTGATAGTCTTTCCTCGGGCATCCTTTCCATTGTTTTAATGTAAAGCAGTTGGAACATCTTCCTTAAGATTGCTAATGTGTTTGACAATAGCAGGTTCAATAACCTAAAACCAGTCTCAGTGCCTGTAATTTTAACTTGCTTGAGGTTTTCCATCTTAAAATCTTAAATCTCTCAGTCCAATATCTCTGGCCAAGCACATCAGTCCATTACAAATTTAACCTTGATCAAACTCTCTGGGCCTGGGCAGCAGGACGCAGCCAGCCCTTATGCCAGTAGCCCAGTTCCAACAAAGTCCTCTGCAGTCTTTCCTTCCCCTTAGAAAGCTCATAAGCCAAGCCTTGAAGTTCAATGCTATCTGCACTTAGCATTCTCAGACTCTCATCAGAATAGTCCATAAAACTTGGCTTACCACTCCAGATGACATCTTCAGTTGCAAGCACCAAGTCCATGCCTATTCCTCCAAAACAAAGGTTCCACAAGATCAACATCCACATAGTAAGGTTCATCTCACCCCACTCCTCGGTACCAAATTCTGTATTAGTCAGCTTCAGGTTCGCTGAGATGAACTTTCAGACCAGGCACAGTTATGGAGGAAGGGATTTATTGAAGCTTACATTCCAGGGGAAGTTCCATAAAAGCAGAAGAAACTGGCCTGCTTTCACAGGCCCAAGCAGAGAGAGAGACAAGCACAAGCCTAAAGCCAAAAGCCACAGCACACTTCAGGAACTCCTGCTAGGCACACTTTGCATATCTTTAGATTGAAATCTGACACCCACCACCACACCTTAAGAACCACACAATGGCACTGACTGACTCCAGCCAGGTGGCTGCAGATGCAAACTACAAACAACAACTGAATATATTGGGGGCCATCTATTCTATTCAAACCACCACAGTACCCAATGAGGCACTTCAGCCGGCCCTGTTTCCCTTTGCAATGTGATGCTCTGTTTTTCCCACCATGGAAGGAGTCTGTTTCTATATTTCTTGAACCTGAGAGGCCTTGAGACTTGCTTTGGCAAAACGAAGCTGTATGACTTTCAAAGCTAGGTCTAACAGCATCCAGTGCTTCCTCTTTCTCTCTCTCTCTTGGATAATGCTGCCCCTATATGAAGACTGTTTCTAGTTTTCTTGCAGGATTAGAGAGTATATGAAAAAGAACCAGAGCAGTCCAGGCATCACTCAGGTATACAAGTAAGATCTTCCTGGATATCCAGTGTCCACAGACCTATCCAGTGCCTACAGCCGTGGGAATGATGTCAGAAAGAAAGAAAAAAAAAACTTCAGGTGGGTGGAGTTACGCAAAAAGTCCATGAACACACAAACGGCTCTTGTCTTAAGACCCCTAGATTTGAAGCGGTTTGTTACATAGCAGTTGTCAACTGATACAGTTTTATACATGGTTTTCCTCTATGCATTCTGTCTTCTAAACCCGTTATTTTTTCTTTCTGAGACAGAGCCTCATGTAGCATAGGCTAGCCTTGAACAAGCGATGTAGCTGAGGATGACATTGAAAGTATGACCCTCTTGCCTCTACCTCCAAAGTGCTAGAAATGCTGGCATGTGCCACCCAGCCTGGTTTTCATTTAAACAATTTAAATGCCCAGAGTCCTGCTTATTTCCATTTCTTTATAGTACATATGTTAGATATTGGTGCCAGACCTTTCTGTGTACGCCTGCCAAGTTGCTATTCAAATAGAGAAATTTTCTTGGAAAGAAAGAAAGCTACAGTGTGCAGATAGTAAATGATATGATCTAACAATGAACAAGACAAGTTTATGCTTCTTGTAGATTTATTTTTGAAATCCAGTGAGGGGGGGGAAGAACTTTTGTATTAATATTATAAAAGCAAAGTCAAATATGAGGTCGAATTTTAATCATTAGAATTGTGAAAGGCGATTTCCTTCAGCAGGGCTCTTGGGGACCAGCATGTGAAGATCAGGAGAATGCGGAAACCTGGGCAAAGAATGGTTCTACTGTGTTTAGTCTCAGGAAATGTCAGTTATCTCCGCCCTGAAAATGACTGGTGACCCATCTGGAGAGATGGCTTAGCGGTTAAGCGCTTGCCTGTGAAGCCTAAGAACCCTGGTTCAAGGCTCAATTCCCCAGGACGCACGTTAGCCAGATGCACAAGGGGGCGCACGTATCTGGAGTTTGTTTGCAGTGGCTGGAGGCCCTGGCATGCCCTTTTCCTCTCTCTCTCTCTCTCTCTCTCTCTCTCTCTCTCTCTCTCTCCCTCCCTCCCTCCCTCCCTCCTTCTCTCTGTCTGTTGCTCTCAAATAGCTAAATAAAAAATAAATAAATAAACAAAAAAAATGACTGGTGGCCACAGATAAACCCAGGCTAGTTGTAGGAACTTAGGCAGCACAGCTGAAAGCGCTGCGTTTTCTTTCATGCTGTTGCTGCTTTTGTTAGCACATGTTAATTACACATGATAATGGGTTTCCTTATGACATTTTCATACATGTAACTAATGTATTTTGGTATTCACATTACTCATTACCCTCGCTGATCTCCCTCCCATTCCCACTAATCCCTTATCTCTTCCCAAATAGTCAGCCTTCTACTTTCATACTGTCTGTGTGCGTGTGTGTGTGTGTGTGTCTGTGTGTGTGTGTACCAATACATGGTAGTAGGATTGTTTATAGGAACATACGGGTTTTTATCTTTTGGTTTTTTGAGGCAGGGTCTCACTCTAGCCCAGGCTGACCTGGAATTCATTATGTATTCTCAGGGTGGCCTCGAACTCACGGCGATCCTCCTACCTCTGCCACCCGAGTGCTGGGATTAAAGGCGTGTGCCACCACGCCCAGCTCATAAGGGGTTATTTACAAGAGCATGACTAACTTACTTGTGGCTGTACCATGAAAGAAATGTCCGTCCCTCTACACCCCCTCACTCAGTTACCCCCGACTGCCTAGACGTTTTCAAGGAGCAGAAGGGGCCTCGTCAGCCTCTCTCCCCAGGCTCAGGCCTGCACAGGTCTCGTGCAGGTACATCTACCAAGTTCAAGAGGGCAATGGCCATGCCATGCCAGGACAGCCGCACTCTACCATACCTCACCCCAACCTACAGCTCCCACATCCTTCCTGCAGTGTTCCCTGACCTTGAAGGCATGATATAAATGCCTAGGCTTAGGCCTGAACTATCGATAGTCACTTGTTCCCAGAAGTTGCCCAGTTATAAGCTTTTTAGTAACCTCTGCCCCCACAAAAAAAGAAACTTAACCTGGCCAAAGCCAAGATCAGCACTAATCTATAGGCACAAGCATAAACATCTAAAAGGGAATTTGACGGGAACATGACCACTTAGCAAAATGACAGCAGTAGATTCCTCCTTAGGGACAATACCACCCGAATCGCAGGCTTGTGACTAGGTTTTCCGTACCAACTGTGAATTAACTCCTGTTGCGCAGGCCTCAAATCCGATCGCAGAGCAGTTGGTTATCCCCGCCCCCGTAACAGTCACGCCACTTTTGAGCAGTAGGCGCATCTTGTCTGGTGGGTCAGTCGTGTGGCTCACCGGGTCCACAGCTGAGCAAGACTGTCGATGACAATGGTCCCTCGGCAGGTGGCGCTGCACCTTCCTGCACTGGGGACGCTTGCCGGCAGGAGAAAACGCCCAGCTCGGTTCCTGCTTGATTTCGCTATATCCTACAGCCAAAGCATGTGGGATCTTCCGCAATAGCATCTTACTGTCCAGTGCTGAAGGGCAACCAAAGGCAGCGGCAATAGCCTATATTGTTGTGGGGACCTTGGGGGTTTTGCTGATGAGCAACTCATACAGAGGAAGCACACTCCTGGCACCAGGATTTTCATTCAATAACTTTGTGGCTTCTGGAAGCAGTTTCATCCAGCCATGTAGGGCACCTCCATTCAGACTCTTCTCTTTTTTTTTAACTTATATCTTAATTAGCTTGTTTTCTTATGTTTCTTATGTTTTGGGGGGGTTGTTTTTTTTGTTGTTCTTCTTTGAGGTAGGGTCTCACTCTAGCCCAGGCTGACCTGGAATTCACTATGTAGTCTCAGGGTGGTCTCGAACTCACGGCAATCCTCCTACCTCTGCCTCCCGAGTTCTGGGATTAAAGGTGTGCGCCACCACGCCCTATGGTTTTTGATACATATTTAGCTTTGGTTAACTCTCCCCAAACCCATCTCCTTGACCCCAATCCCTGCTTAAAACTTTCATCCCTCAGTATTTCCCCTTCCAACTTCCTATCACATATGAGAACCCATATTCTTTTTCTTTTCTTTGTTTTTTAATGAACTCCAGACACAGGCTCTACCTAGTGCATCTGGCTTTACATGGGTCCTGGGGAATTGAACCTACGTCCTTTGGCTTTTCAGGCAAATGCCTTAACTGCTAAGCCATCTCTCCAGCCCAAGAACCCATATTCTTGACAGTAAGGATGACGCAAAGCAAAGGAAGTAGGAGCATAAGAACTTTAGGAGTTGAGAATTATGAGAAAAATAAAAGATGCTTATTTAAAAGTCTCATCTAGTTTATAACTCATTTGCAACACTGTCACTAGAGTCCGTACGACTAATACGAACAACTGTGCCTTTCTTGGCGAGATGGTGGACTATCACATTCCACGTCCCTGAACTTGCTAGCACTCGTGAGCACTGGCAGGCTTCTCTTCCACCTGG
Organism: Dipus sagitta; assembly: GCA_036346955.1. Classification (NCBI taxonomy): domain Eukaryota; kingdom Metazoa; phylum Chordata; class Mammalia; order Rodentia; family Dipodidae; genus Dipus; species Dipus sagitta. Next base: position 6,632,962 of record CM070783.1, on the reverse strand, counting down.
TTATGACATAGACTTGGGATGAATTGTCCCTGACACAGTTCAAGTGTTATTTATGGTATTTATCCTGAAAAGTCTCAAATTTGCCTTTTTGTCTTTCATTCAAACTTTTCTATAACACACCACATTGAATTATAGCTGCTTAACACTGGCTTCAAAAATCCGCTTCCTGACACCGAGCTTGACCTGCTGAGCACACCGAGAACAGGGCTTATGAATGGAGAGGTGACAGCAATCGATTTGCCTGCACCCGACTGTCAGAGCTTGTCATGTTTCAACACAAATTTTCAAGCTGATATAAAAATATAGGACTTTGGCCTAGAGGGATGACTTAGCAGTTAAGGCATTTGCCTGCAAAGCCAAAGGACCCAGGTTCAATTCCCCAGGACCCACGTAAGCCAGATGCACAAGGTGCCACATACATCTGGAGTCCATTTGCAACAGCTGGAGGTCCTGGTGTGCCCATTCTCTCTCTATCTCTCACTCTTCTCCATCCTTCTCTCTCTCAAATAAATAAATAAAAATATAGCACTTTGTGGGCTGGAGATATGGCTTAGCAGTTAAGGCATTTGCCTGCAATGCCAAAGGATCCTGGTTTGATTCTCCATGATCCACATAAGCCAGATGCACAAGGGGGCATGTGCGTCTGAAGCTCGGTTGCAGTGGCTAGAGGCCCTGGAGCATCCATTCTCTCCCTCTCTCTTTCTCTCTCTCTCTCTCTCCCTCTCTCTCTCTCTCTCTCTCTCTCTCTCCCTCTTTCTCTCAAATAAATAAATAGCACTTTGAAATAAAAATATGAATGTGTGCTTTCTTACTATTTTCTTTCAAAACAATGTGTTTTGATGATTGATTTTAATAAGACAAATAGTGACAACTTGATTCTCTCTGCCTCTCTCTCTCTCTCTCTCTCTCTCTCATAAACAAAAGAGGGGCTGGAGAGATGGCTTAGTGGTTAAGCACTTGCCTGTGAAGCCTAAGGACCCTGGTTCAAGGCTCGATTCCCCAGGATCCACATAAACCAGATGCACAAAGTGCTGTATGCATGTGGAGCTTGTTTGCAGTGGCTAGAAGCCCTGGTGCATCCATTCTCTCTATAGCGGCCTCTTTCTCTCTCTGTCTGTCACTCTCAAATAAATAAATAAAAATAAACAAAAAAATTTAAAAAGAAAAAATAGCATTTTTTAAAATAAATAAAAATAAAAAAATTTTAAAAAAGAAAAAACATCATCTTCAAGTATTTACTATAATACTTTATTTAACATAGATATTCCCCCACACGCATTGGTTCTGCCCTAAAACCACTATTTTATATGAAGAAATTCCATGTCTCTCATGAAATGTTAGAACTGCTGGAGTCACTGTTCTGTTTTGCCACAGTGCATCCATTATTTCTTCTGATGATAATAATTTATTATATTTGAAGATCTATCATTGCCTATTTCCTCATCTCCATGTATAGGAGAGGATACATGGCCCAGACTTAGACAATCTCGTCATGTGACAAAATCAGATCCAGCTGAAAAGCTCCAGAAAGGAAAGTAAATAGGGTGGAGTATATTACCTTGTTTTGTTTTTGTTTTGTTTTAATACTCATCCTCAGAGCATGAAAACCTGATATTATTGTTAGCCAGTTTGGCCCCATAACATAGAAAGAAATGGGTCCTGATGACATCGCTGGAGGCTCAGAATCAAGCTGTCCTTCCAAATATCTCTGGACTTCTGTGTGCACAAGCCAACATTTCAGTACTGACTGCTCTTTCTGCTCATATCCAATTCAAATGCCTTCTGTCTCTTAGAACTAAGACAATTCTCACTGATACCATGTAATTTTATCTTAAAAGAAACACTTCAGAGCCTTCAGAAAGATAAGTAAATTCAACATGTTCCTTTGATGACAAAGAAAGAAAAAATAGCCTCTAAATTCTTAGGTACAAGAATGCAAGCATCTGTTTATAGAAGTATAATTTGTGCATGCATTTTCGTAGAATTAATGAGTGATTCTCAAGGAAAGGCATACAAAATATACATAAGTGAGGCTGGAAAGATGGCTTAGTGATTAAGACACTTGCTTGCAAAGCCAGAGAACCCAGGTTCAATTCCCCAGAACCCACGTAAGCCCATGTGTCTAGAGTTCATTTGCAGTAGCTGGATGACCTGGCACACCCGTTCTTTCTCTCTACCTGCCTCTTCCCCTCTAATAAATAAATATATATATACATAAGTGATTGACTTATGAAGAAATTCATATGGAAGTTATAAGTGTACAAATGTATATATGGGGTATTACCATACATATATGGATAGATAACTGTGCTAACTATCCACTTGCCTTTGCCTGGATTGCATTACATCTGTCCTTAGTTCATCTAGATTTTTGAAAAGCCTGATTTCAAACATGAATTCTATCACTACTAATCCTCAGGTTTCCCTGAAGTAAGATAAACTTGGTATATATAGAAACTACCATTTAACTTGCGCAAGTTTAAATAATACATTGTCTTTGCCCCTCAGCCATCACAGGTCTAAAGTTCTGTTGTTGCAATAAGCTTCATATTTCTTACCACCTTTCTTGTCCATCTTACCCGTTTTACAGGTTTTTTTTTAATCACTCACAGGTTAAGTATTCCATCTGTGCCTTCACTCTGCTTCTATCAGGCAAATTCCCACTCTGTTTGGATCAATTCTATCCATCAGTGAATGGAATGATGCCCATTCACATGGGGGAGGACATAATTGCTCAGAAATTGTTAGAGGTGAGGTGCTACTCATAGGCGACATGAAAGTAAGAATACATTTATTTCTCTCTGCAACTAAAAAAAAAGTCTACTAACTATATTTCTAGTTTAGAATCATCCAGATGAGGCAACTGAACAGATTTTTCTCGATAAATGTAAGCTTACATATGTACAGTGTGTATACGTGTGCAAAATTTAGCTTCCACCTTGCTGTGCACATGACCTTGAACATGTGAACTTGTAATTTCCTCTCCAGGATGAACTACTTTTAGCCTTTGATCAAGCTACGAATGAATAGCAGTATCTAGGGTGTTGAGGGCTGTGTCTACATTTTCTTTGCCTTTGGTTGAACCATTTATTTGAATAGTGAACCTTTAGATCCATCATGGTTGGAAATTTTCATGTTGAGAGGGACAAGATCAGAATGGCAAAAAGCCGTTGTCTGTTGAGCTGGCGCTGGCATCTGGGGATGGTCTCTTGGGAGATGATCTGCAATGTGGTCATCTTGCTCTTGTTTTGCTAGCATGCCTACCAGGCCCTGTCACTCCCTGACTATGTGAGACAACATTGTGCATCATTCAACCCACATAAAACTCACCTAGAAGCTGGGCGTGGTGGCGCACACCTTTAATCCCAGTACTTGGGAGGCAGAGGTAGGAGGATTGCCGTGAGTTCGAGGCCACCCTGAGACTCCATAGTGAATTCCAGGTCAGCCTGGGCTAGAGTGAGACCCTACCTCGAAAAACCAAAAACAAAAAAACAAAACTCACCTAGATACAGACAGAAACTACTTAATACCTTTTCAACAGTATCTGCAAAATAAACTCCAAAACCTATTCCATTGTTTTAAACATGAACAATCCATTATTAAACTTCTGAGATTTTAACAAATTCAATAAAATTATCTTTTAATGCAAAACCATCCATCAAATTGATTTCCCTTTGAAGAGAATGCATAACTAAGGGAATATGAATCCAGATGATCTAAAAAAATGACTCTGAGTTGATACATTAGCAAAGATAATTGTTAGTGGATAGGGTTGACATTTGGGTCATTATCATTCTAAGAACTGTAGGCGTTGTGGGCCAGGGAGGCCCTTGGACTGCATGTAAAGCTGGACGTGTCCTGCAAGCACCAGCAGTCCCGGTGAGATTTGAGACAGAGACAGGAGAACACCTGGGAACCAAGGTCTAGTGAGCCTGGTGACTGACTGTAACCCTGCCCCAAACAAAGTAGAAGGCAAGGAATGACGCCCAAAATTGTCCTCTGACCTCCATACACATTACAGCATGTATGTGCCCATACACACACACACACACACACACACACACACACCATACATATCATACGCACACAAAAAAATTACATGAGTTGTAATAGATGTAAAAACTGATCTAAAGTAAGGAATTCAGAAATGTTTTAAGAAAGAAAGAAGCTTCTAATTGAATTTATTGTCTTTCTTCCTCTACGTATAATTTACCTCTCTCCGTTTTCCAATTCTTTTCAGAAACAAGTTGAAATCCTTGCATGCACAACTTTATAAAGAAATCTGATCAGTCGGATGAAAATGTTCCGCCTGCTATTTTTTTTTTTTTTTTTTTTTTTTTTTTTTTTGTCTGATTCATTTCAGTCCTTATTTCCCTGGGAGAATGAAAATAGGAATGTCTTTCCTTTCATCCTCAGCTAGACTCTCATGGCTGGTGCTGCCAATATCTCTGCAATGAGGTTTCTTAACAAAGATGAATTAACTCCAGCACTGTTCGCCTTGATTTTTCCTCTCATTATCTGCTTCGTTGCTAAGCCGAGAATCTTCTGACCATTGATCTGAAAGGCAGATTCACAAAGGGACATATATTTGCCTTTAAGTATACATAATGAGAATCCCCGAAGCAGCCTGAGACAGCAGCCGCAGATGAGACCCCTCCAGCTCATCTGGCCTGCTCAGTGCACAGCGGCTGAAGCCTGGATGGAAGTTTGCACGCGGCCCCACACATCCCTCTGTAAGGCATAATGGAGTGTCCTGTTTCTGTGATTAGGCAAGAGAGAGGGAGATAACATTATGATGTCAAATACAAATAAGTAAAAAGCCGAGTGTGATTTCTTTTTCAGTGTCAATATTGTGTGGGCACACCACCATAGGCAAAAACTAACTCCTGTAGCTTCAGAATTAGACTTCCAGTTCATTCATTATTACAAGATTTTTATTTATTTGTTTATTATTTATTTATATAGGGAGATAGTGAGAGAGAGAGAGAGAATGGGCAGGCCAGAGCCTCCAGACACTGCAAATGAACTCCAGACACATGTGCCAATTTATGCATCTGGTTTATGTGGGTACTGGGGAAACAAACCTGGGTCCTTAGGTTTCATAGGCAAGTGTCTTAACCACTGAGCCATTTCTACAGCCCCCATTTTTACAAAGTTTTGTCATAATGAATTCCATTAATGCTCACAACATTTCTTCGAACTGACCATACAGAAATAACACCTTTCCATGAATACAAAGGAGTGACAGTGTTTTGCATCTATGCTGTAGTTTTGCCTCTTGGAAATATTTTATATATGTTATCATCAGATACACACACGACCGTCATTCTACACTCATTGAAAAATGGCAAAAATCTATGCCTCTGGAGGTTACGTGCAAAAGCATACCTGCTGAGTTTGTGTAGACATGTGGTCCAGAGAGCTGGAAGATAATCCCCAGTGGGCTTGCTCAAAACCAGTGACATGCAAATGATAAGAAAGATACCTGGGGGAGGCAAGTGTTTGGCCTCCCAGGAAGGAGGTTCTCTTGTCAGGAGAGATTAACACCGAAGAACTCACAAAAGATGAAAGCAGAGTCAACATTCAAACTGAAGTTGGCCAGACCCCTCACTATCCTGGCACTCAGGAGACTCAAACAGGAGGATTATGAGTTCAAATCCAGCCTAGGCTGCATAGTAAGATCAAAATATAATTAATGAAATTAGAAATTAGAGTTATCACATAATAAACAATACTGTTACTTAAAGATCTTGTGACAGGGCCTGAGGAGATGGCTCTGTGGATAAAGTGCTTTCCATGCAACTCTGAGTACCCGAATTTGGATCCCCACATAAAAATCTGGAAGCTAGGCCAGGTGTGGTGGCGCACGCCTTTAATCCCAGCACTCAGGAGGCAGAGGTAGGAGGATCGCCGTGAGTTCAAGGCCACCCTGAGACTACATAGTGAATTCCAGGTCAGCCTGAGCTAGAGTGAGACCCTACCTCAAAAAGAAAAAAGAAAAAAAAAAAACAATCTGGAAGCTACAGAGGGCTTCTGTAATTCCAGTGTCTATGGCAAGAAGGGAGGTGGAGATGAAAGAATTTCCCAGAAGCTCACAAACAAACCACTGAGCAAAAGTGAAAGAGGGCTGGAGAGATGGCTTAAAGGATAAGGCACTTGCCTGGGAAGCCTAAGTACCCAGGTTCGATTCCCCAGTACCCACATAAACCAGATGCACAAGGTGATGCATGTGTCTGGAGTTCGTTTGCAGTGGCTGGAGGCCCTGGCGTACTCATTCTTTCTCTGCCTCTCCCCCATCTCATAAATAAATAAATAAGAATTAAAAAATGAAAGGGCCTATCTCAGAATGAGGGAGAAGGCAAGGACCAACCTGAAAGCTACCCCTAACCTCCACACATCTGCTGTAACATGTACACACCCACAATTCATGCACACACACATACATACACACAAACACACATTACATAATTTTCCCATTTATATAAAACAACTTATTAAATATGCTGGATATTCAAGTCAAAAATATGTATTAGTTTAATTGAAAAATGAAAATAAGTTTTCTGCAAAGGACCTTCATGATCTCACAGCATTTTTCTACCAGCATAGAACACCTCAAAGTCTTTTCTAGACCATAGTTTTTTTTAAAGGGGGCTGGTGAAAAGGCATAGCGGTTAAGGTGCTGGCCTGAGAAGCCTAAGGACCCCGGTTTGATTCCCCAGGACCCACATAAGCCAGATTCACAAGGGAGTGCATGCATCTGGAGTTTGTTTGCAGTGGCTAAAGGCCCTGGCACGCCCAGTCTCTCTTTCTGTCTCTCTCTCTCTCTCTCTCTCTCTCTCTCTCTCTCTTCCTCTTGCAAATAAATAAATAAGTAAAATATTTTTAAAATTTAAAAAAAAGCAATAAACACAGAAAGAAGGATAAACAGAAACAAACTGTGCCCCAAACATAACTTAAAAGTCATATAATTTACATAAAATAATGTGGGGTTGATTGAGGGAGTGGAAGAGGGTGTGTGACCCACAGTCCTTTGGCAACAGCTCTCCTTGTCCTCCCTCACTCTCATTCCTTACCCCACACCTGACCCTGTTCCATCACCTGTGAATGGCTGTGTGAGCCATGTCAGACAGCTTGTCAAATTGATCAGAACAAACCATGCCTTGGTCAATCAGGACCATAGCTCCCACTTCCTATTCACTGGTCTGTAGTGACAGCGGCTGTCAGACCCACTTTGGAAGAGCACCGGCTAGTGGAGGGGATTCCCCAGAGTGTACTGCAAAGCACATATCTCAGCAGCTGAGACTTGGCCAGAGATGGGTCTACTATTAGGAGAATATAGATGTACCCTCAGACATGGCTGCCACGTTCAAGGTTTCATTCCACTCCTCCCAAGAGCAAGCAAACGATTGCTTTCTTGACATAGCCATGCCTGTAGATGTTAGGGGCCAGCTGTTCAAAGATACCCTTGGAACAGGGTTTTTATGAACTTCTTGACTTTAGCTACATCTTTAGCGGAGAATGAAGGCTGACCATCCTTGCTCTTTGCTTCACATTACAGGCCATCAGGACAGTTCCGGAAGTTCCTGAAGTGTGGCCTCTCTTCTTCTCAGGAAGGCAGCAGCCGTAGTCCCTACCACCCGGATTCCATCACCCAGCTTCACTTCATCCACCAACTCACCATCCAGAATGGCATGCATGGGGCAGGGAAGCTGCCCAGTAGGGGCTTTGCTGGCATCTCCCAGATGGTGATGGTCTGGTGGTCCTTGTAGACAAAGACAGGCCATTTTCTGTCTCATAGGGGGTTGTTCTCCTCGTCCTTAGTGGGATAAAGAGAGCTGGATGGAAAATCCTCCAGAGTGGTAAGGTCAGAGTCCTGTCACTCCATGTTCTTCTCAGCGGCATGACAGTAATGGACTCTGGAAATGACTTTGGGATGGACGAGAAAGTATTTAGTGGCAATGCCCTCCACACAGATCATGCAGGGAGGAAACGGAAAGTGAAAGTCTGGGGAGAAACATGCTTAGAGCCACATCCTATATATTTCTAATATTACCTGGCACAGGTAACATCAAGAGAGGACATCAAGCCCTTTGAGTCCCACTGGGAGGCACCCAGCTCTTCAAAGGCACTGTTCAGGAGGTGGTTAGCCCTATTTCCACTTTTCCCATGCTGATCATTCTCACTGACAATCAGCCAATATTGGTCATCACTAATCAGCTCCCCATTTTTGCTATGATGAAGACCCTGATCTTAATTAGCCCATCTAGTGCTGGAAGGCACTACATGAGCTACCGGGGGAAAGTGGCCAACATCTGTCCCAGCAACTCAAAGCCTAAGTGACTCAGAAGCAAAAAAACCTAATATGATGTTCACACAAGTGCAATAATGGCACACAGCCATAGTGGGTAACAAACTGCTCTTGGATTGGCTAACAGATCTGCTCCATGGAAAGGAAACCATATCTGGAACTTGGAAACAAGTCAGAACCATATCCAGATAATGATTCTGCTTTCCACTGTCAAGCTCCCACTAACCTTAGACTATAAGAGTGTCTAAACCATTTTAATTCTCTCTAAGTTAATAAGAGTTATCCCATTTAACAGGTGCTGACTTCATTCTCTGTTGGAGAATCTGCTTCTCTTTTTCAGACAAGAGCTGGACCTGAAGAGATAAATGACCCAGTACACTCCACCCCGACCCCGGCTGAAACAACAGAGGAATTGGGGAAATGAGCAAGAGTGCTGCTTTCTTAGTGAATCTGACATTATCACAAGGGTAATGGAGAAAGATACTGAGGACACTCAACACCTACCAAACCAGAGATCCAGAGGCTCCTAAGAGCCCATCGCTGAAGTAGATTTAAAATGCCCCCAGCATGGCTCAGGAAATTTTGTGGAAGAGAGGGTGGAAAGACTGTTAGAGCCACAAGTTGGGACATTTTGCACAGAGACATTGCCTCTTTCCCCCATAATGCATGCCCCACAATCCCCATGGGGTTGACCTGCATCCCCAATGAGGAAGGCTTCTTCAGAAAAGGGGCAGAGAGACAGGGAAAGATGGTACCAACATGTGTTGTTTACATACTAAATATGCCCATATCTAATTTAAAAAAGAAAAAGACCCTTGTCTTCCTCGCCATCCAAGAAGTACAGGTAGACTCTCTGGGGATCCTGCAGCTCTGCATCCCCCAGTGCCACAATTCCTGCCACGCTTGCAGCCTCCACAGATCCCACAGCACTGCAGCGTGGAGAGCCTTAGGAGACTCAGCCCTGGCGTGGAAACTTCGAATGAATAAATTTTTTAGTATTTTAGTTTTGTTTTATTTTTATTGGAGAGAGAGGGAACGGGCATGTCAGGGCCTCTAGCCAGACACATGGGCTACCATGTGCATCTGGCTTACATGAGTTCTGGGGAACCGAACCTGGGTCCTTAGGCTTTGCAGGAAAACACCCTAACCTCTGAGCCATATCTCCAGCCCTAATAAATCCTTATAGCTGGTTGTTGTTTCTCACACCTGTAATCTTATCTCTTGGGAGGCTTACCGTGAGTTCAAGGCCAGCCTGGGTTACAAAGTAGCACCAGGTTTAATTTGGATTTTATAATCTCAAATATCATATCCTAAATGTAAAAGATCTCAGTACACTGTATTTAAAAATCTTGATAACATTGTCACATTAATTCATCTTTTGTTTACATTTTTATTTATTTATTTGAGAGAGGAGATAGAGAAAGAGAGAGAGAGAGAATAAGCATGCCAGGGCCTCCAGCCACTGCAAACTCCAGACACACATGCCACCTTGTGCATCTGGCTTGTGTGGGCCCTGGGGAATCAAATCTGGGTCCTTCAGTTTTGTAGGCAAACGCCTTACCCACTAAGCCATCTCTCCAGCCCATACGTTTTTAATTAGAATATAAAATAAAAGTGTTAGGGATTTGTTAAGACTTCAGCAGAACTGCTAAGCAGAATTTAATATCTGAGTACTGATTGAGTGGCATAGTAGTTATATGCCAAAGGATATAATCATTACAATAAAAAGCAAATCTGAGAAAGTTTCCCAGAATGCTCCAGGGAGAAGTAGAGAGAATGAAAGCCCAACCTACAACCATATTCAAAAGAACTAAAAGAGAAGTGAAATCAGTGTAGTACTGACATACAGATTACCAAACCAATGAAGTGAAATAGGAACCTCTTGAAATACATGTGCATATGCAACATTTAATTTATGACAAAAATAGATTAGACCTACTCCCAAAGGCATGACACTGAGTCAAATAAAGGGTAATATGGCACCCTGACCAAGTAGGCTTTATCCCAGAGATGCAGGGATGGTTCAACATACGCAAATCTATAAATGTTATACATTATATAAATGGGTTGAAGGACAAAAATCACATGATCATCTCATTAGACACAGAGAAAGCATTTGACAAAATCCAACATCCCTTCATGATAAAAGCCCTGCAGAGACTGGGAATAGAAGGAACATATCTCAATATAATAAAGGCTATTTATGATAAGCCTACAGCCAACATATTACTAAATGGGGAAAAACTGGAAGCTTTTCCACTAAAATCAGGAACAAGACAAGGGTGTCCACTGTCCCCACTTTTATTTAATATAGTTCTGGAAGTCTTAGCCATAGCAATAAGGCAAGAGACATGCATAAAAGGGATACAAATTGGAAAGGAAGAGGTCAAGTTATCATTATTTGCAGGTGACATGATTCTATATATAAAGGACCCTAAAGACTCTACTAGCAAACTGTTAGAGCTGATAAAAGCCTACAGTCATGTAGCAGGATACAAAATAAATACACAGAAATCAGTAGCCTTCATATATGCTAACAACAAACACACAGAGGATGAGATCAGAGAATCACTCCCATTCACAATTGCATCAAAAAAAGTAAAGTACCTTGGAATAAACCTAACCAAGGAAGTAAAGAATCTCTACAATGAGAACTTTAAAACACTCAAGCAAGAAATTGCAGAAGACACTAGGAAGTAGAAAAACATCCCTTGTTCCTGGATTGGAAGAATCAATATTGTGAAAATGGCAATCTTACCAAAAGCAATCTACATATTTAATGCAATCCCCATCAAAATTCCAAAGGCATTCTTCATGGAAATAGAAAAAACAATCCAAAAATTCATTTGGAATCACAAAAAACCTCGAATATCTAAAATAATACTGAGCAACAAAAATAAGGCTGGTGGTATCACCATACCTGATTTTAACCTATACTACAGAGCCATAGTAACAAAAACAGCATGGTGCTGGCACAAAAGCAGACTTGTAGATCAATGGAACAGAATAGAGGACCCAAATGTAACTCCAGGTAGCTATAGCCACCTGATATTCAATAAAAAATTCCAAAAATACTCATTGGAGAAAAGACAGCCTCTTCAGCAAATGGTGTTGGGAAAACTGGATATATATCTGTAGAATGATGAAAATAGATTCTTCTCTCTCTCCATGCACAAGAATTAAGTCCAAATGGATTAAAGACCTTAACATCCGACCTGAAACTCTGAAACTGCTAGAGGAAAAAGTAGGGGAAACCCTTCAACATATTGGTCTTGGCAAAGACTTTCTGAATACAACCCCAATTGCTCAGGCAATAAAACCACAGATTAACCACTGGGACCTCATGAAAATACAAAGATTTTGCACTGCAAAGGACACGGTGAAGAAAGCAAAGAGGCAACCTACAGAATGGGAAAAAAAATCTTTGCCAGCTATATATCTGATAGAGGATTAATATCTAGGATATACAAAGAATTCAAGAAGTTAAATAATAAGGAATCAAACAAGCCAATCAAAAAATGGGCTATGGAGCTAAATAGAGAATTCTCAAAGGAAGAAATACGAATGGCATATAAGCATCTAAAAAAATGTTCTACTTCACTAGTCATCAGGGAAATGCAGACTAAAACTACATTGAGATTCCATCTCACTCCTGTCAGATTGGCTACCATCATGAAAACAAATGATCATAAATGTTGGTGGGGATGTGGAAAAAGAGGAACCCTTCTACACTGTTGGTGGGAATGCAATCTGGTCCAGCCATTGTGGAAATCAGTGTGGAGGTTCCTAAAACAGCTAAAGATTGATCTACCATATGACCCAGCTATAGCACTCCTAGGCATATATCCTAAGGACTCATCTCATTTCCTTAGAAGTACGTGCTCAACCATGTTTATTGCTGCTCAATTTATAATAGCTGGGAAATGGAACCAGCCTAGATGTCCCTCAACTGATGAGTGGATAATAAAGATATGGCACATTTATACAATGGAGTTTTACTCAGTGGTAAAGAAAACTGAAGTTATGAAATTTGCAGAAAAGTGGATGGATCTGGAAAGAATTATACTAAGTGAGGTAACCCAGGCCCAGAAAGCCAAGCACCACATGTTCTCCCTCATATGTGGATCTTAGCTACAGATGATTGGGCTTCTGTGCGAGAAGGAAAAAAACTCAGTAGCAGAGGCCAGTAAGTTAAAAAGGAGATAGAAAGGGAAGAGAAAGAAAGGGAGGAGGGCTTTTATTAGGTTGGTATTGTATATATGTAAGTAGAAAGATTGAGATGGGGAGGGAATATGATGGAGAATGGAATTTCAAAGGGGAAATTGGGGGGGGAGGGTACTACCATGGGATATCTTTTATAATCATGGAAAATATTAATAAAAATTGAGAGAAAAAAAAGGGTAATATGGGAGAAAAGCTTGAGACCTCCAAGGTAAGAAAATATATTTGAATGGAGCACAGAAAAATCACTCACCCTAAAGGGTAAGATGGATAAGTTGTACTACATTAATATTAGGAACCTCTTTTCATGAAAATACTGCTAAAGGAGGAAAAAGCAAGCCACTGCTTAGACCATGCCACTATTAATTAGGCTGGCAAATAAGTCACCAGTGGAAAAGTGGACTTGATCACTGTGGTCTGAATGTGTGTGTTCCTCCAAAATTCATGCTAAAACCTCACCCCCGGGGTAATAGCATTAGGGGACAAGCTATCGGCACCTGATTAGGCAATGAGGGTATGGTCTTCATGAATGAGAATAGAGCTCTAGTAAAAGACGCCCCAGAGCATTCCGCACCCCTCCCATCATAGTAAGATGCAGAGAGGTGTCATCTGTGAGCCAGAAACCAAGACTTGAGCAGACACCAAAGCCACTGACACCAGGACTCGGACTTTCAAGCCTCCAGAAACATGAAAACTACATTTTGATTGTTCATAAGTTACTTGGTATTTTGCAGTAGCAGCACAAGTGCAAGGAGATAACGAACAGTAAAGAGAAGGTAGACGAGCCAAGAGGAAAATTGTGCAAAAAAAAAAAAACTACAAAAAAAGCCAATCAACAATATAAAAACAACAGTGGAACTCACTGAATGTGTTGACTTTGGATAGCTCGTCAAGTTCTATGTCCTCCGATATCATTCAGTATTTATGCAGTTTGAAAACGTAAGGGTTTATTGAAAATGAAATATGAATAAGATCTAATAAGGACTTTGTGAAATTTAGCTTTGTGAGACTGTCTTCTAAAAGAAGTATGTTTCAGAGCTTGTTGAGACGACGCCACCAAAGAGCACAGAACTGGGAGTTGGAATGCTTGTCTGCCAGCCCCAATCTCATGTAGCCACTTACCTTGCCAGAACAAGTCATAAGACATACCTAGGTATGTTGCCTTCTTTATTCAAAGGAGGCATTTGAACTAATCATTAATATTTCTCTCAACTTCAAAAATCTAATCTGATTCCTGGTCAAGGGACTAACAGACATATATATGCTGATTGATAAGTGATATGAAGTGAATTCTTTCTCTTAAACCCAGCTACTATAAAATTAGATTGAAGAGGGAGTAATGCCAATGTTAAAAAGAATAATTATATAGTCTGTTTCCAAAAGACTCATCTACAAAAGCATATGCTATACAAAGATGATTTTCCCTTTTTCCATGTGACCTTTTGAAATCAGAAATATTATTTGTAGAAACACCCCCCCATGCCATTTATGTGCAAAACATCCCTGACCTTTGCAGAGGCAAGACGTGGAACTCTGTGACTTTAAAAAATCAATTAATAAAGACTACAAAGATATTTATCTACGTAGTTAAAAAGTTTCTGGGGGGAAAAACTTTTTAAAGCAGTCAGATAAACAGCCTAATAAATGATAAAGGTCATGTTGACTGTAGAACAAAGTCCCTTTCCAACTCTTCTAAATAATCATTATGGCCTGACTTTTGTCTGATAAGAGTTAATTATGTTTTATTTTAAAAGCATCTCAATCAAATGTTCAACATGGAAAAGCATCCTTTCTGTTGTATTCATGCATTTTCTCTGTGACATGAATATGACAATCTGCTGATTGATAAGCATTTCCTTTCCTTGTTTCCCTCCAAGTCCATGGCCCCTGCCTGGCTGCTCCTAGGAGTTCGAACGCTCACCATTGCTTCACACTGTTGGAGGCGAGAACTAATTAATTTCACCACTGTCTGTAGTTTCCACAATGGTGTTATTGTCTGCCCTGGTATCTTTAGGTCCGGTTCATTTCTTCTCATACATACAGTGACTTTCCCTTTCAAATCTCTGAGCCAATTTCTTAAAACCCAGTAATGGGTGTGAAATGAATTTTACACTATGCCATCCTACCATACATTTCCTTTTCAGGCTAACACCTTTAAAAAAAATAACAATAACAGAGAAGAAAAAGGACTCAAAAAGATCAGACTTTTCAACAACAGGCTTATCTTCCATACTTCAGGACACAACATATTCATACAGTCCTAGATTTAGGGAAACGGCTCTATTGTGCCTTGCTTTCTATATAAATTCCCCATTCATTTTCTGTCCCTCTTTTTTTCTTCCTAGAATCATTTTCCTTGGCCTCATTAGCATTTTCTGGCATAAATGTTTTCAGTCTATACTAAAAAATAATCTGTCTGGTTAGGAAAGATGTTATTGACAGTAGCAATGTCAAGTTCAACTTTTCCTCACTAGGCACTATATACAATTTAAAGGTGGTTGTGTCCATTAAACAAAATAGAGTGTAGGAGAAAACTCTAATATTTAATGCATCAGTGTTCAATTGTATTTTTCTTTTGGAATATGAATTATATTTACAAACTAGAATGAACAGTATTAAACCAATAGGTAACTGAAATAAATGTATATGAATTTTGGACATTTTCAACCTATCCTCTTTCTATGGAGGAAAAGACTCACTTACAAACATTAAATTAAGGGAAACATTTAATATAATAGGTACTTCAGAAATTTTATTTAAAGTTGGAACAGCATTCTGGCCAGCAGCTTAGTGTTTGATTCTGAATAAGTTATTTATAAACATTCAGCTGACTATATTTCACTCTTATATCTTATACTAAGAAGAATTTAAAGCAGAAATGCTTGAATTATATCACTATCCACATTCCACAATCAAATCTGTAAGTAAAAGGTTTTAGAAAAATATAACACGAATATACCAATAGGCGTAGTGTAACTGGTTATAATAAACTGAATTTTGATGTTCTGTAAGTGCAAGTCAATCTTTGGCAAAGAATATGATAATTACATTTTATTAACATTTGATTTTTTAAGATTTTAATATTTTTATTTATTTGCAAGAAGAGAGGGAGGGAGAATACGCACACCAGGGCCTCTAGCTGCTGTGAATGAACTCCAGATTCATGGGCCTATTTACGCATCTGGCTTCACGAGGGTACTGGAAAATCAAACTCGGGTTGTTAGGCTTTGCAAGCAAGTGTCTTAACCACTGAGCCATCTCTCCTGCCCTAAAGGTTTTTAAAATATTTTTATTTATTTATTTGAGAGAAACAAAGAGAAAAAGGCAGATAGAGAGAATGAGTATGGGTGCACCAGGACCTCCTGCCACTGTAAACAAACTCCAGACACATGTGCCACTTTGTGCATCTGGCTTTACATGGGTACTAGGAAATCAAACCTAGGCCATCAGGCTTTGCAACAAGTGCCTTTCACCACTGAGCCACCTCCCTGCCCAATATTTTACATAATTTTAAAACTCCTAGAAAAGAAATGGAAAATAATTCATGGCCAAGCCTTAGCCAGAACAGATCACCAAAGACATCAACCAAACTTCCATTCATTTTGGACCAAAATGAAAGCAGAGTAAGATCTGGATTTGTCCTTGCAGTGACTAGCTATACTGAGAGGTTTCTACCTAATTTAAAGCTGCTCAAAGACAGCAAGCCCTAGTAAGCAGATGAAGAATGAGAAAACCCAGCAGCATGAGGTGGAGAGCTCTGTATAGGCATCCAGCTCACCAGCCAGAGATCAAGACAGTCACTGAGCACGCTTGATGGCTAGGGTTGGCTGACAGATGCCATCGTAGTAATGAGTACCAATCAACCATCTCAAGAAGAAAATTGAGTTTAAGTAGCTGACCAGCACTGAGCAGATAACGATCTGAAATCAAATAGTGAGTATAATTCAGTCTTTAAGAATCCCATAGCCAATCAGATGGGTGTTGTTTTTTTTTTTTTTTTTTTTTTTCTCATCCCAGAAGGTCTGTTTCATGTCACACAGGTACTGCCTGGGCTTGAGTTTCATTTCCTTCATGTCCATTTTCCGTCCTCTGATGGAGGCACTAATGAGCTATAAAAAGCAGCCATGAGGCAGACAAAATGGGGAGGAGAAATAAAGGATAAGAATAATCTGCAAAGTAAAAAAAAGTTATTCCCAGAAAAATCAAGGGTTGGTTAGTGATGCCATGAAATGGTGAGAATTATCTCCAAAAATATTCTTTTTAACACACTAGAGAGCTTAAAGAATTCAGAGTTCCTATAAGAGGAAATTCACGTTTCATGTAACTAATTCTGGCAACTCTTATGCAGGAAGTGTTTTCATAGAATAGTTGAGTTCCATGCAGTTAAAGGATCTTAGTGTTGTGAGGCTATCTTTTCTGAAGAATTTAAATAACCTAAGGATTAATATATGAAGGGAATTGTGTAAAAGACTAAAGATTTTTTTAAAAGATCCAAAGAGCTTAACTAAATGTCAACTTGAATATATGAAACTTGAATTTAAAAAAGTAAATTGGAAATGCAATTGCATCTTGAAGATTATTGTATGTATACTCAGCACAGCACTGGGTACTGACAAATGTTACTTAATTTAATATTCCTAATTACCCTATGAGTTAATTGCTACCAGCCTTATTGAGCTGAAAGAGACTGAGACATTAACTAACTTGTTTGAGATCATGACTGGGAAGAGTTAGAGAAAAGGAAGACTGCTCAGCCCTCGTTTTCACTTCAGAGGATTCTCACAGAGATGAGGGCAAATGGAGAAAGGAGAGGGGTTAAGGAATGAGTCAGATGACATTAGTAAATGAGTTACCTGTACCTTTTACTTCTTCATCCATCAAAATAAATCAGAAGAATCCAGTGGATTGGGTTTCAACAATATGAATTTATAGAAAATTTCAAAAAAGCAGAAATTACATTAAAATTTTGTAACACATTGACTTTGTAATTTGTACATATTACTATTTGTTGTTGTTGTTGTTGTTGTTGTTATTATTATTATTAATATTACCAGGCTGCTTGATAGAGTATCTACACAACACTGACTAATAATATGACAGAAACTACATAATGTGCATAAGAAAAGACCTGTTTTACAATTCACTGAGGAATTACCCAGATCTTCGTCTGAGTCTTGGAGGTCCCCATGCTTAGAACTTACAGAGTTCTGCTAGCTTGCTTTCTGAACAGAGCACTACAATATGAACTTCCTTGCATTGTGGAAGTTCAACTTGTCCTCACAAAAAAGGAACTCAGCACATAAATGAGTTAATGATGAAGGATACTACCTGGTTTAGAGTGATTTTTATACAACAACTTCCATTAATTCTACCTATTGAATCTAATAATGTAGTGTAATGATCTATTTTAATATGAAAATGAATTTCTAGCTATTTCATTTGTCCACATACAAATTTTATATGTTACTTAAAATATGTACATGACAACACCTGGACCACAAGACTCTGGAGAAGGTAAGATCAAGACTAACCTTAATCTTCTACATCTTCCCTCCCTCACTTCCCTCTCCCTCTCTCTCTCTCTCTCTCTCTCTCTCTCTCTCTCTCTCTCTTATCTCTAACTCTTGTATATTAGTTATCTTTTTCCTCATTTTCTTAGTGGGCACTGACCTGTAACTCCCAGAACCAGCATGGGGCTATCATCCACAATGAGCTTTTGATCAGAGAGACCTACAAGGTTTCCTAAAAGACAGACAGATTTCTCTCAGAGTACTTGATGACCCACTAAAGGCTAGCAATAAGACCCTACTGCTGAAGACACCTTATGTGATTGACATGCAAATTAGAATGGCATGGCTGGAAGTTGGAAGAGAGTCAGTCCCCAGACAGTCAGCGCGTCTAGTGCCAGAAGGTGCTACATGGGCGACTGGGGGAAAATGACCAATATCTGTCTAAGCAACGCATGGTCTAACCTACTTAGCAGCAAATAACTTGTTGTGATGCCCACACAAGTGCAGTGGTGGCACACAGCCATGGTGGGGAACCAACTGCTCTCAATTCGGCTAACTGATCCCCTCAGTGGTATGGGACCCATAGCTGGAGCTGGGAAACAAGTCAGAACCATATCCAAACATAAGCCCACTCTCCAATATCAAGCTACCATCAATTGTGGGCTACAAGAGGGCCTACACCTATTAAATTCTCTATTAAAAAAAAAAGGGTTATCTCATTTGTCCTGATGCTAACTTACTCTCCGTTGGAGAATCTGCTTCTCTTTTTCAGATAGATGTAGATCCTAAGGAGAGAGCCACCCCATCATACCTCAAAAGGGCCCCAGCTGAAACTAAGAAAAATTGGAGAAACAAGCAAAGGGGGCTGTTTTCCTGATGAACCGGACACCAGCACAAGGGGGAAGGAGATCAGCACAGAGAAAAATCAACTCCTACCAAATCAGAGAGCCAGAGCCTCAGAGGCCCCCAATACCTCATCACTGAAGCAGACCAAAAATGAACCCAACATGGCTCAGGGAAATTTTGCAGAAGAGGGGGCGGAAAGAATGTCAGAGCCACATGTTGGGTCATGATATGCAGAGACATTTAGCTTACCTATAACTGTGGACTAACTCCACAATGCATGACCCGTATACCTCAACAAGGAGGGGCCAAGGGGAGGGGGTAGGTCACGGTTGAGCCTAATAATGGTACCAAACTGACTGTAAAAAAATAAAATAAAATGAAAAAAAAATATGTACATGACATAAATAATTTAACTAACTTTCTACTTGTGTGACATCTGAAGCTATTTAAATTGGTATCATACAAATCCAAAGCCTAATGAGTGATTCCTCTCATTTTTTAATAGATATACTGTTATCAACAATGAGCCCCAATCCCTTTTGACCATGTATCCTTATCAGTGAAAATATTAAAGTATATGCAAATATATACACTCCCAAATAGGCATCACCAACGTCATGAATGAGACCATAATGGAGGCCACCCTAAGTTTTATTATATGCATTATACATGTTGCTAAACTAAGTTTCAGGGTTTCATCAATACAAAACACACAGGTGCCCCTCTAGATGTAAGGGATCTTACACACAACATCAAATTAAAATAAAATGAAAGAGGAAAGTTTAAAAACTGTTTCAACTTTATTTTCCTTGATGAGCTCTAGACTTCGAATGTCTAAGTCAGCCTATGACTTTAGAAAACACACCGAACATACAGCTCAGTTGACACAGCCTTGGACTCAGTCCCCAGCACTGCCCTTGTCCTCCAAAGAAGAAAGAAGGAAAAAACAATCACTGGGTGTGGGAGGGGAGGGACACACATCTTTCAAGACTAAGGAGTAAAAGTAAAATCATTTTATTTTTATTTATTTTACATTTGACACATCTGTAGTTACAAAATAAAAATACCTGGCTGGAGAGATGGCTTAACAGTTAAGCGCTTGCCTGTGAAGCCTAAGGACCCCAGGTTCGAGGCTCGATTCCCCAGGACCCACGTTAGCCAGATGCACAAGGGGGCGCACGCATCTGGAGTTCGTTTGCAGTGGCTGGAGGCCTGAACGCACCCATTCTCTTTCTCTCTCTCTCTCTCTCTCTCTCTCTCTCTCTCTCTCTCTGCCTCTTTCTCTGTCTGTCACTCTCAAATAAATAAATAAGAATAAACAAAAAAATTTTTTCAAATACCCTTTTATGACTACCCTCACAGATGAAACAGTAGTGATCAATATCATAGATCGTTAGATATAATTTCTTACGTTATGTATTTGAAGAGCTCAGTACTACATTGTTTCTATAGTGTTACATATTTTAAACATTAATGGATGGAGTTTGCTAATGGTTTAATCAGTCAAAAATTAGCTAATTAATTAACAACCAATTAGATAATTAATTAGGTAGTAGACTAAGCCTTAAGATTGCCATGGTTTTATGAATTACTTGGCATGTAAGTAGCTAGAAGACAGATACAAGGAAAATACTATTTTCTTCCTTGCCATGCTTCTGATGCTTTACTTATTATGCTTTGTGTGAGTCTCCTCTACCAGAATGGAAGAAGTATGTGGCTCAATACATAATTATGTCATCATCTCTGTTATACAGACTTGTATCCACCACAAAGCTATGCTGAATTCTTATCTTTTGGTACAGAGGTATGTGACCTTTTTTTGGAAGTTGAACATTTGTAGATGAAGTCTAGTTAAGATGAAATTACTAGAGCAGGAAATAATTTAACTACCAAAATAAGTCCTGATCATTAAAACTGTGGCTTTCATTTTTAACAATAAACACCTAGAGGGATATTAAGACCCTGGCTTCCTAATCTAAAAAATGAATGAAGACTACCTGCTAACATGTTTATTCTGTAGTACATCTTTTTTTGTTTGCTTTTTGAGGTGGGGTTTCACTCTAGTCTAGGCTGACCTGGAACTCTGTAATTCCAGGCTGGCCTCGAATTCATGTGATCCTCCTACCTCTGCCTCCTGAGTGCTGGGACTAAAGGCTACCACCACTCCCAGCTTTCTGTAACACGTTTTAATAATGTTGTTCATGTATTTATTCATTCAACTGACATTGATGAGAACTGTACCAAGAGTCACACGCGATACCAAGGATGAGTAGCCTCTGGGGAGCAGCCACCATGTTGTCTGCCTGCCCCATACAGCTCCCAACCTGACCCAGTGCTGGAGGGAAGAGGGCCTTGACACGCCACCTGCCCTGAGGACCTTACAAAGACTAGGACTTGAAACATTCACCTTTGCAGAGGCTTAGAATCACAAAAACATGAGGCACACCCACACCCCCAAAAAGTAGGAAGGCGTAGTTTCTTGACAAAATAGTCAGCAGATGGTTATAACGAGTGCCATATCTTGGTTTTGATCATACAGCAACTGCAAAGATGTCGATAACATCTGCAAGTGATTTGAGAGTAGTAAAAACTGCTCTTGTTTAAAGCGCTTCCATAAATAGCTCCGTTGCCTTCTCAGATTGGCAATACCGAAAGCTCTCCGTGGGAATGTGTTATTTTTCCTACTGAACCTTTGCAAAGGGGACTAGCCACCCCAGCAGAAGGAACTCACTAATTAGGGCCAAGCCACCTTTGTCGTAGCTGTCACCAGGGTTCTTCGTGTCTAACCAGTTGAATCTTTCTCATCTGATCATTTCAGTGATGGAAAATATCTCGGAAGAATTCTGATAGCTCTGTTCCTGAGAGTGAAGAGTGGGAGAAAGAGAGGCGGCAAAAAGACATGTAGATGAATGTGGAGGGGGAGCATGCTAGAATAAAAATGTTACATATCCAATTTTAATTTTCACATGCTATAAACTAAAGCCCTGTTAATTTCCCAAACTTTCATAAAGATACTAAATTTTCAAATACTTACATAGTGTGTACGTGTGTGAGAGAGAAGATGTTTAACCAAAGAGTCTGAATTATATGTTTATTTAGTTAGTTTATGTTGACAGGCAGTACTTGCACATATTTAAGGGATACATGCAATTTTTCAACATATATATAAATTATATAATAAGAATATCAGGATTCCTATTTTTGGTTTTGTTTTGTTTTGTTTTTTGTTTTGTTTTGTTTTGTTTTGTTTCTCGAGGTAGGGTCTCACCCTAGCCCAGGCTGACCTGAAATTCACTGTGTAGTCTCAGGGTGGCCTCGAACTCACAACGATCTTCCTACCTCTGCCTTCTGAGTGCTGGGATTAAAGGCATGCGCCACCACGCCCAGCTGAGAATATCAGGATTCTTAACATGATCATCACCTCAAACACTTATCTGTCCTTTTTATGATACAAATTCAAGGTCCTATATTTTAGGTATTTTCAAATTCAATACATTTCCATTTTTCATTCTCAAACATGTGTATAATATTTTAACTACAATCAGCCTGTCATCCAGTAGAACCCCAGAACTTTCTGACTAATTATAACTGTGTACCCACTGAGCAGCTGCTCTCTGTCACTCCCCTCTCTACCATCCTCAGCCTCTGGGAAATATTCATGTGATCTCTATTTCTGTGAGATCAGCTTCGTTACATTCCATATGTGAACGAGATCCTAAGGAAATGCATCTTTCCATACCTGCTAATTTCATTCAGTAGTATTCTCTAGTTCCATCAGTGTTGTCATAAATATCAAGACGTAATCCTTTTATAGCTGAATAATATTCCATTATGTTCCTACACCACATAAGTTGATTCCTTATGGCTCTTGTGAATAAGGCTACAATGAACATGGGAGTGTACATTGTCTTCAATCTACAGACATCAATTCCTGGGGTACTTATGCAGTGGTAGGATTATTCAGAAAGGTGATAGCACTATTTTAATTCTTTGTGGAACTTCCCTACTGATTTTCATAAAATTGCATCTGGCAAGTACTCCAGGAAAAATAAAAGTGCCCCAGCATAGAGAATAAAAGGCTTCAGTGGAGACAAATGCAAGTGGCTGAGATGCCAGAGAAACCCAGCTGCACCACACACACACACACACACACACACACACACACACACTCCACTGCCAGAAAAAAAAAACACTCTTTAAATATCAAAAAATTAATTGAAATCAAACTTATCTGGAACCATTCTAGTGCCTAAAGATTTAAGTTACACAAGGAAGGATTGTGAAAATCAAAATAGTAGCTAATACATGGTCAGTGCCTACATTATTTAATCTTTAGAGATGATTAAATCTGTTGCTTTGTAGTTATTTTACAGAGAGGAAAACCGGCAATGAAGACTTAAATAGCTTCAATAAGTCCATGGCCATAGCATCATGAGCATAGCCTAACTCATCAGATAGTTTCAATAAGGTCACACAAATAGAAGGTAAGAAAGGAGAAATTTTTATCTCAGCTGGTCTCCAATGCCTGTAAATGTAATTCTATTTAGCCAGAGCAAGAAGAGACTGAGGGAAGAAAATAGCTTTCTTAAAATATATGAAAGGCCATCAGTCAACACAATGACAAACCTCTCTTGTCTCAAGAAGTATGTCCAGAAACCATCAGTGAACATTTTGAGGAGGAATGTTGATCTCCGTGTAATAGATTATAGCAACTAGGTCTTTCCAACAATGGAATTGCCTTGGACAGGAAGAGAGTTTAGGTGAAAGTTCTCTTGCCAAAAGCATGGTGGAAGGTAGGGAAATGGTTCTTAATTGGGGCTAGGCAGGGGAAACAATGATTTCCCAGCTCCGTTTAAACTCTTAACACTTTGTAAACCTAAAATATCCACACAAAATAAAGTTTCTTAAGCTGGAGAGATAGCTTAGTGATTAAGGTATTTGCCTGCAAAGCCAAAGGACCCAGGTTTGATTCCTCAGTACCCACGTAAAGCCAAATGCACGAGGTGGTGCATGCATCTGGAGTTAGTTTGCATTGGCTATAGGCCCTGGCATGCCCATTCTCTCTCTCTCTCTCTCTCTCTCTCTCTCTCTCTCTCTCTCTCTCTCTCATAATTAAATAAGTAATTTTAAATTTGTTCTTTACCTTTGTTCCAAAAAAGTAAAGTTAATACGGTTTGAAATATTTGGCTCTGACCAATCTCTACTTCTGATTTCCTCCAAGCTACAAATGATGTTACATGACTTATTTTGTTATTTTAACTCCAGGAGAAAAGAAATTATGAATAGTATACTCAAATATGTTTCACATAAACCATTTTTCTCACCTAGATCTTGCCATCACTGACTGTTGAATTTGGCATTAGTAGCTAGGATTTCAGGAAACATTCCCCATGATTTTTGGAATAGAATCAAATACATGACTACCCAACAGAAATTTTATTTGTCCTTATGGTATAAGAATTCCTCTAAAATAACTTCAGTCTGTGTAGTTGAAGGTGGCCTTAAAATAAATGAAGCCTGGGATAGCTCCTGGAAGAAATCCCGGGTTCTCTTCAATGGCTGTAGAGGGACATGAAATTTTGCTCACCCATGAAATGATTATGCATAAATCCAACCTACTCACACCCTTCTCAGCGGAAAAAATATTATGGAAATCTCTTGGGATTATTAGAAGTATCGAGAACAGGGGAAAGGACAGGGTTTATATAATGTTATATAATGTTTTTGTATCATTTTCAGTCACTTCCAGATGAGGAAGAGTCACCCAACAAAGGCATTTTTTGCATCTCTTTCTGCCAAAGCACCAAACACATGTGTTCATGTGTTGATGTGTTCACATGTTCATGTGTTCATGTGTATATACATATGTACATCCCTTGTATATTCCTGTTCGCTGTGGATTTCCATTCACATTCTTCTTTTCTCTTTTGGTTTCTATCTTTTACACTTGGGTCATCAATCTCACTGATGCATACGGAATTAAGGTCACTCTTGCTGCTCTGGGAAGCAAAGTCAACAGTGCCCTCAGGATCAGCTAATGTTGTTCTTTGTGACTTGTTCAGGAGAATTTTTTTTGACAATACAAAAATATTTATTTAGTTATTTATTTATTTAAGAGAGAGAAAGTGGCAGAGAGAGAACATGCCACATGCCAGGGCCTCCAGCCACTGCAAACAGACTTCAGATGCATGCACCCCTTTGTGCATCTGGCTTACGTGGGTACTAGGGAGTCAAACTCCAGTCCTTAAGCTTTGCAAACAAGGGCCTTAACCAAAAAGTCATCTCTCCAGCCCTATAAAAATATTTTGTTGAAGTATATTTGAACTAGAGATTACCCAGCAAGGGCTGGCAATGCACCATCCTTCCCCAAAAGCAATGGCATTTGAAGTGTAAGTTTTTTTAATTGATTGATTTTCTTTTACAAAAAGGTTGCTTATACATATAGACCCCCTCTCTCCACCCCAAGACATTCATCTCTCTGTAATGCCAGTATATAAGGCAAAAATACTTCCCTTTTCACCATCACTAATGATACACTATGTTGGAATTTTTACTTAGTACAGTAAGCATTTCATTGTCAACTACATTAAATGTGTGAATGGTATTTTGTGTAGGATATCCATTCACTTATTTCTGTAAATATTCCAAAAAAAATAGCTGTCAGCAAATAACTGAGTCAATGGAAGTTTCTAACTTTGGGAAATGTTAAGTCATCGTTGCCTGAAGTATAGTTCTATCAAAAATGCATTGGATTGTGGACAATGATGGTGGCAGTATCTTTTAGTTGGTAATTTAGCATGTGAGCTGCCAATTATCCAATACTGGTTTAACACATCTACCCTTTTAAGCACGTTAAGCCTTTTATATACATATTTAATAATATTATTAATATACTTTACTTATTAACACATAATATATACTGGGGGAGAGTCTCAGGGCTTTAATAATCACCCTGAGACTTAACTTACATCACATTTTAGGACAGAGATATTTGTATTATTTGGACTCAAAATTCTCATGGTCCTATATGAGTATTTTCAGGCTACATTTCATTTCTTCTCCTCCTCATCTTCCTCCTCCTCCTCCTCCTTTTTCTTCTACTTTTCTATCTCCTCCTCATCCTTCTTCTCTTTCTATTTTTAAATTTTCTATTGACAACCTCCATACATATAGACAATATACCACGATCATAATCCCCTCCCACCACGCTCCCTTTTCTCACTCCCAAATCCCCCATCCACTGAATCCTTTCTTCTTTCCAACTCGTCTCTCTTCTTTGGTGTCAGCATTGTTTTTACTCCTGTGATGCAGGTCTTGCATAAGCAGTAGTGTCAGCCTGTGTGAGGTCATGACTGTTATTGCCATGTTTTTTCTGGAAGACAGTATTGCAAAGCATCCCTCCCTTCCTTTGGCTCTTACATTCTTTCTGTCAGGCTTCATTTCTTAACAGTGAATTGTGAATCCAACTTCCTAGTTATAAGTTAGAAAAGAGAGGTATCAACCCTGGTGAATAAAAATGGACATGCTTGGGCTGGAGAGATGGCTTAGTGGTAAAGTGCTTTCCTGTGAAGCCTAAAGACCCCAGTTTGAGGCTTGATTCCCCAGGACCCACATTAGCCAGATTCACAAGGGGGTGCATGCATCTGGAGTTCGATTGCAGTGGCTAGAGGCCTTGATGTGCCCATTCTCTCTCTCTCTCTCTCTCTCTCTCTCTCTCTCTCTCTCTCTCTCTCTCTCTCCCTCCCTCCCTCCCTCTTTCTCTCTCTTTTGCTCTCAAATAAATAAATAAAAATAAGCCAAAAAAAATTTTAATGGACATGCTTGCAATTTAGAACCTGGCCACTGAGGTTACACAATCACAAGGAAAATATTTACACCCAAACTTGGTTCCAAGAAGTGGGATCATTTGTCTAATAAACTTGACAATGTGGTTCATAAGTCTTTAGAACTGATTTGCAGGAAGAATGTGGAAGAGTTGGGAAGTGTGGGTCAGAAAAGCCCTAGGATGCTAGAAGCAGAGATTATTGGACATGCTGGTGGCAGTTTTGAAAAACTAGAATTTCTGTTACATTGTTATTGCATTAAATGATTAAGTATGGAAATTAATCAAAAATCATATTAAAAAGTAATATTTGACCATTGTTATCATATGACTCAAATTATTATGTATGAGTACATATACATACATGTATGTGTCTGAGAGTATGGACTCTCCATTAAGTACCTCTCAAATTCATACAGTGAAGCTCTACTCCCCCTTGTGATGGCATTTGTCATTGGAACATTGGCACTGGTGTTAGATGAAGTCCTTCTATGCATGTTACCCAGTCTTCAGTATTTTGTTATTATAGCCCAAGAAGTCTATGATGCATGATGTGTGCGTGTGTGTGTGTGTATAGTTGAACATTATAAAAAGCTACACTACAGTTAAGAATGTGACTTCTGGGCTGGAGAGATGGCTTAGTGGTTAAGGCACTTGCCTGAAAAGCCTAAGGACTCATGTTCGACTCTCCAGGTCCCACATAAGCCAGATGCACAGTGATGCAAGCATGCAATGTTGCACATGTTTACAAGGGAGCACACATGTCTGGAGTTCAGTTGCAGTAGCTGGAGGTGCTGGCACACCAATTCTTTCTCTCTCTCTCTCTCTCTCTCTCTCTCTCTCTTTCTTGCATAAAAAAAAGGCCAGTGTTGGGCTTGCCTCGAAAAGAAAAAGAATGTGACTTCTGAGAAATGTTGAGGGGAATTTGGGAGAGTGCTCTTTATTTTCCACTTTATGCCAATTTCACATGTTTGAAATTTTATTGGAATTTATTATTTTATATTAAAATACAGAACATTAAATATATTGGTGAGAGTATAAGACTTATTTATCTTACCTTCCATTTGTAATAGCTACAATAGAATGTAGATGGTTTAAAACTCTTTGACACACAGTAGGTACTCAAAATTATTAGTCAACTGAACTAAAATGTGTTTTTTTGATGAAGTGACATACCTATTTATAGCTTTTCTGATGCTTCTTCTATAGAACACCCTGTGTGTTGTATACTATATTCCTACTGGTAACACATCTCAGAAAAAAAAAAAAAAAGCTATCACTCTTCCTTAATAAAATTAGGATCTCTTTGTAAAATAATACCACAGTAAGACAAATGAGCTTCAGGTTATAGAAAAGAGATCATTCTAGGAAAGGGTAGCCTTGCAAGAAGAGAACAAAGCAGGTTCAAATTATGTCACTGTGTAATTGGACAGGTAAGATCCCAGGTGACTCAATTCAAGGAGTAGTTCTAAATCTAAAGGGAAAAATTCAGTTCTGAGGTAACACTCAGTGGTAAAGGATATGCTTGGCATACATCAGGGCTCTGGTTTTGATCCCCAGCACCAAAAATATTAGAGCTTTTCTTAAAAAGAAAGTAGTGATTACCATAACCCCATTGAAGAGGGCTCCAGGGTAATGGGAGTTGAGGCTAGGGGATAATATATAATTTGTTATAATATATATATAATAAAATTTTTAAAATCTAATACTTTCTATGTTAATAAAAGTAAATGATTTCTTTAAGTAAAAAAAAAAGAAAAGAAAAGAAAATAGCTGGGCGTGGTGGCGCATGCCTTTAATCTTAGCACTTGGAAGGCAGAGGTAGGAGGATTGCCATGAGTTTGAGGCCACCTTGAGACTACATAGTGAATTCCAGGTCAGCCTGGGCTACAGTGAGACTGTACCTCAAAAAAAAAAAAAAGAGAGGAAGAAAAATGAGAAAGAATAGTATAATTTTCTTACATATGAATATATAAGCAAGGTATACTAAATAAAAAGTTCTTTAGTAGATCCAATTATCTGTACATGTATGTCTGTGTGTATAAATATATTTCAAACTCAGAGATGCTCCTCGCTTGCTGATGGATATGGCAGACTGGTGTCCATGCACTCCTGCAGAGCAAGCTGGAGCAACATGAACTGGTGCGTCCACGGCACTTACTGTGCGCCGCCCAAGCTGTCCTTGTGGTTCTGCTAATAGTCATGAAGATGCCCTGACTTAGCTTTGACTCATCCTCCTTTTAGAATATTTAATGATTTTTCTCCAGAATAAGTCTGTTTTCTGAATTTGATAATCTAGAGCTGGGGAGATGGCTCAGCAATTAAAGGCTTTTTGTTGTTGTTGTTGTTTTTGCAAAGCCTGCTGGCCCAGATGCAATTCCCCAGCATCAGACACAAAAGTGTCACATGTCTGACATTTATTTTCAGTGGCAAGAGGCCCTAGTGTGTACTTATGTGTGTAGACATGCACACATGCACACACACACACACACACACACACACACACACACACAAATAAAGTTAAAAGAAAGCATTTTCAATTTAATAATATAGAAAAATATAACATTTTAATACACTATGAGCCATGTTGAATTTACAAAGTGTTTTTAGTCACATTTCCCACTGGATAATCTCAGAAGCCTTCTTGAACCAGTGTTTTTGTTGTTACAGACCAGAAAAACAAATCTAAAGCAAGTTAAATGATGTCATCTTTGTCTAACAGTTGTAATGTAAATCTAGATATGTTCACTTTAGAGCTCGCTTTTTAAAATCCTGTCATGGGGGGATTCTACAGTGGTTATAAAAAGTTAGAGAATAAAAATATTCCATACGGTTACATTCTTTGATTTCTCAACAGTTAGCTGACTGAAGCTGTAAATAGCTATAAAAGCAATGTTCTATCTTCTGTCCTCTACACAGTGCATGCACTTGGTAATTAGAAATTTCATATTTGAGTCAATTAACCTAATACAAACTATTCCAATCCTCGCTTAAAGTTCCAAAGCCATAGGATAAGGTGCTAACAGTATTTTGCATGTTTAAAGGTTCATGGAATGGACTTTAAATGACTCAAATGAATCTCTTAGCACACAGAGAAGTAGAAGAGTTCATTAGAGCAGGCATGTATAACAATTACTGAAGCAACATTTTTTAGCAGCTGAAGCTTATATGATTACAAGTCTCTTTCTTTTATGAAAATGACCAATTAGCAGCAGGCTATTTTATAAAGCTGAAAACATAGACTTGATTTTTGTATTTTAATGAAAAGGACAAGCCAGTGCTTAAATTTGAGTTTAATGGCCTGAAAATTCTACCCTCATTTCGCAGCGCTGAAGTTTAGTCCAAGAAAGGACAGGTAGATTTAGAAACCAGCTCCAGACCCTTCAGTCAAACCAGAGGGTCCAGGGAAGATGGACAACAGCAGCTCTCCTAGGAGGGCTGAATCACATGAATTTTTCTTTTTAATTCCTACTCTCCCAGGAAGAAACTGAGTGACAGGAAGACCTAAGGGTAAATTTTACAACTCCAGCAGGCCAGCTGGGCCTGACTTCAGGACACAGATGCTGCAACCGTGAGTTGGCTATCTAAAAGGCTTATAGGGAAGCAAGGTGTGTGACAGTCAAACACAAGTTAACAGTTAAATGCAGGTTAGGAGTCGGAAGCCATGAGACGGCAGCGAGAATGGACCTGTCTGCTGGTGCACAGGGGAGCTTGGCAGCAAACGTTATCCCTACCACATTTGGGTGAAAACGCCGGATCCTTGTATTGTAGTCGTGCTCAGTCTGTGGCTGGGCTCCCCTCAAGAGCGCTGTGACTCAGCGGGCATGGTGGTACGCAGCTGTGCTGGTTACTCTCGTCGACAGGGTGGCATTTAGAGTCACCATCAAAAGACAGACCTCTGGGCTAGTGTGTGAGGGATTTTCTAGGTTAGGTTGGTGGAGGTGGGAAGGCCCACCCCAAGTGTGGGCAGCATAGCCCTTGCTCTGGAGGTCCTGAACTGCGTGAGCACGAGAGGGCTGGCTCAGCACCCGCATTCACTGCTGTCCGCTTCCTACGTGCCCTGCTTCATCCACCCTTGCCACCCTTGCCACCCTGCCACCCTTGCCACCCTGCCACCCTGCCACCCTTGCCATGATGGACTATGACTTTGTACACTAAACTCTTCTTCCCCTAGACTAATTTTTTTTGCCAGATATTTTGTACCAGCGATGAAGAAGAAGTGACACAATGCCTGTAGTGCAAACACCTGAAAGACTGAGGCAGGAGGATCACAAGTTTGAAGAACCTGAACTGCAGAGCTGGACTCTGTCCTGCCCTCGCCCCCCCCCCCAGAAATGTGAGCTTGACTCGAAAGTTGAGGTACACTTGAGAGGGAGGAACAACAGGAAGCTGCAGGCCAGCTGCCCACCTTGCCGTGAGGGGGTTCTTCGTAGCTCATCTCCGTGCCCGTCAGCCATGGTGCACAATACAAAGCAGCTGCTTGCGGCACATTTGGTATCGTTTATTGCATACAATGTGAGAGGACACAAGGCACCAGGAATTGAAGATAGACAAATGCTTACCCTATAAAAAAAATCACTGATTTTCTTATAAGCATAGAAGATTATAAGCATGCAGTAATAGATATCTTACTCTGGATACACCCTGTGCTTAAGAATAAAGGCAATCAGGGCTGGGGAGATGGCTCAGTTTGTAAAGTACTTGCCTCGCCATGAAAACCTGAGTTCAATCTCTAGTACCCACATAAAAATGCCAAGTGTGCTGGAGGGTCCCTGTAATCCCAGCACTCAGGAGGCAGACTGGCAGATCTCTGGAGCTTATTAGCTAGCAGGTCTAGCCTAACTGGTGAGCTCTAGGCAAATGAGAGACCCTGTCTTAAAAAGAGGTGGTCTCACTTTCAGGATGTTAAAATTAGGGCCCCTCAGAGTCAAGCCCTGAACCTGGAGGCCACAGTATTCCCCCTCCGAGTTATGGGGCCCCCAGACCAAGATGGTAATCAGCCACATCACTCCTGGCCATTCGCCACTAGTTACCTTTATAATTGGAAAATGCAAACTCCTACATTTTCCGAAAACAGCAGGGACTTATTGACCTTTTGGATTCTATTATTTTTCACCCACTACCAACTTGGGATGATTGTCAACAATTGCTACAGATTCTCTTTACTACAGAGGAAAGAGAGAAGCCAGACTGAAGCCTGGAAATTGGTTTTGGGCACTGATGGGAATCCCACCAATAACCAGGCTATCATTGATACCTTCTTCCCTTTGACTAGACCAGACTGGGATTTCAACATGGCAGCAGGTAAGGAGAGATCTGCTCAACTTTCTCCTGGGAGTGTCTTTCTCTCTTCACACGCTCACCCACCCCCTGTTGCCTGGATGCCTTCGGGGTGAACCACGGCCGGCCCCCCGAGCAAAAATCCAAAAACCCACAGCTGGTGCCTGAACAGGGACCTTATGAGATGGACAGGGTGGGTGAGTGCTCTCCCAGAGGGACTGGGAGACATCGGCCCATGCGGCCTTGCCTCCATGTTTTGAGGGCTGGCAGGTTTCTCTTTCTCCTCCTTTATTTTCGGTTCGCATCATCGCGCAGGACCAGACACGACGAACTGGCAACCGATGTCTCTTGGCTCAGGCCACTCTTCGGTGTTGACTGAAGGCCAGCCGTCCTCTGCCTGGACCCCGACAGCCCATTTGGTGTGGGCAAAAACCCTCTATCTATTTCTCTCTGACACAAAACAAACCGGTAACACATGGATCGCCGGCATCTTAAACTTGTGGACAGGCTCACGCCCGGAGCTTTGGGGAATCCCCCGTGTGCTAATCAGCCCTCGGGAATGGGAACGTTGCCCTCTGGTCTTGGCATTTCTAATCTTTTCTGTCACGGGTAACATTGCCTCCCACCAAAAAAACAAAAAAGAGGTGCTCTGTATACCTGAGAAATGACACCCAAGGTTGTCCATGGCCTCCATACTCACATATGTACATGTACCCACAAACATACAAAGACACGTATACAAAATACACATACACACCACATAAAAGCAAACAGAGAAAAGACTAGAACATATATATATACATATATGTATATTCTATATACATGTATATATATATGTATATCCTATATATATGTATGTATATACACACACATATATATCCATTTGTCTACCTATACCCAATAAATCACAGACCAAGTAGGAATAAAGAATCAAAGTGACAAGCCAGCCTAACTAGGCAGCAAACCTGAGCTCTCTGCAAGCTTCCTCCAGTCGTGGCATTTAACCTGGTCACACACTGCGTGGACAGCCTCATTTCATGTACAAGTCAGAAAGGGAGAATGTCAAAGCCTCCTCCAGCACAAAGATTCTTCTGAGCCCGGTAATTGTTAACTGCAAAAGTTTCAGCAGTTTCACTACAATTTGATTACACAATGGTCAAACTTTTAACAATGTGAAATCACTAAATCATTAATATTTTGCGGCCATTTAATGAGGTGGCTTGAAAAGAAATTTTAATATCAATATTTCAAGATGAAGCCTCATTGGGCTCCTACGAAGAAGCTGGAAAAATTAAAATATAGATCTAAATTAATGAAGATTAATTAAAGAATATAGTAAAAAGCAATGGATCTCAAGGAGATTCGGGGGGGGGGGCAAAAGAAATATTTGGATTCAAGTATGTGGACTTAAACCTGACATGGTGGCACAAAGCTGAAATCCCAGGACTTGGAATGGCAAGTGAAAGTGGGAGAATCAGGAGTTCAAGGACATCCTCAGCTATCTAGTCAGTTTGAGGCCAGCCTGGCCTACATGAGACCCTGTCTCTCTCTCTCTCTCTCTCTCTCTCTCTCTCTCTCTCTCTCTCTCTCACACACACACACACACACACACACACACACACACAGAATTAGCTAAAAGGAGTTTCCTGAAGCTCATGACACAGATTCCCCAGAACCCAGCTGTGAGCCGAGGTTAAGTTATGTGGAACATTGAAAGAAACATTACCCATGCTTCCTTCTGTCAGTCTTTCCCTTTCTCCCCTCCTCGGATCATTCGCCCACACCAGACACCCAGATCCCCCGAGCTACACTATTAGTACCCTACCCAAATTTGAGTAGTACAGTTCATCCTTAGCAACATCCGTGCCCAGTCCTTCCACAGCCTGATACTCACCACATACCGGTGCCCTCACGTACGGAAACCACCAGCTGTCTGATGGTAAAAGAGCCAAACTTGAGTCCCTTCAATTATAATTACAGGGAGGTGCATAAAGCGGGGTGTGTGACAGTTGCAAGCAGTGATTTCTCACTAGGAGCGCACTTCCCACATTACAGGTCACAGAACGGTGCATGAAGTCATCGTTTCCCAGCTGGCCCTCGCACAAGGGCATGGACGCTACTCACAGAGCAATAAAGTGCCAGCTTCCCACGCAAGTCCTCCTGCTCTGCCCTTTTCATTTCTGTGATCCTTGGCCTGGATTTTCAACTTGACTGGATTTAGAATCAATCACCTAGGAGACATGCCTCTAGCCATTTCTACCAGCATGTTCCCAGAGAAGTTTAACCGAGGAGGGAAGACTTTCCTGCGTGTGAGCAGCACCTTCCACCCCCACGATGGGCCGCATCCCTGAATCATAGACCCAAACAATCCTGGCCTCAGCGACGGCGCCTCCTTGCGGCACATTTGAGCACAGCAACGAGCAAACAACCAATACAGTCCTAAGGTACAGCATTAGAATGAATTTGAAGAATTACTTTTTTTTTTTTTTTTTTTTTTTTTGATTTTTTGAGGTAGGGTCTCACTCTAGCCCAGGCTGACCTGGAATTCACTATGGAGTCTCAGGGTGGCCTCGAACTCACGGCAATCCTCCTACCTCTGCCTCCCTCCCGAGTGCTGGGATTAAAGGCGTGCGCCACCACGCCCGGCTTTGAAGAATTACTTTAAACAATAGGGGGCTGGGGAACTGACTCAGTGGTTGAGAATGCTTTATAGAAAACATGAAGTCCTTCCTGAGAGCCACATAAACAGCTGGGTATGACAACAACATCTATAGCTGCAATTCTTCAGGGGTAGGGAGGAGCAGACCCAGGGAGTCCCTGGGGCTGGGACTTGCTAACCAAAAAAAAAAAAAAAAAAAAAAAAAATGGTAACTCTGGGTTGAATGTCAAACTCAGTCTCAAGGAACAGGAGATGAGAGAAAAGAGGACACCCAGAGTTCTTCTCTGCACATACATCTGCACATATACATGCATAAACTACACACACATCCCACACCACACCTATTCTACATGCATGTGTGCAAGAGCATACACACACACACACACATCCTGCATCAGCTATTATCAGACTAGTAATACATTTGAGAAAGCATTTACACAACTCATTTTATTTTAAAGCAAGTCTCAGTAAGCTGAACTCAGTTACAATAAATCTGTGCATCCATTTTGAAAAAAAAAAATGCTGGGCATAGTAATGCATGCCTTATATAGGTAAGTTGTAAAATGGAGATAAGAACGTGCCTAACTGGGCTGGAGAGATGGCTTAGCAGTTAAGGCACTTGTCTGCAAAGCCTAAGGACCCAGGTCCCACATAAGACAGATGCACATCGTTAGGCAATCGTCTGGAGTTTATTTACAGTGGCTAGAGGCCCTGGTGCACCATTCTCTCTCTCTCTCTCTCTCTCTCTCTCTCTCCATCCCTCTCTCTCTCTATCTATCTATCTCTCTACTAAATAAAAAAGAAAAAGAATGTGCCTAATATGTAAAGTTGTTTCAGAGTTAGATAAGGCATATAAAGAACTTGAGAGCCGGGCGTGGTGGCGCACGCCTTTAATCCCAGCACTCGGGAGGCAGAGGTAGGAGGATCGCCGTGAGTTCGAGGCCACCCTGAGAATACAGAGTGAATTCCAGGTTAGCCTGGGCTAGAGTGAGACCCTATCTCGTAAAACCAAAAAAAAAAAAAAAAGAACTTGAAACAATGAACCATTATTTGCCTGGGAACATAAGTGAGCTCTACGATGTAGACATTCAACACAAGTTCTTTATTGACACACACTAATTTTTCATAGAGCTTAACTCTCCATGCTTCATTACAAAATAGAAAGATCGCAAAACATTGATTCAAAGCCTCTCCCAATTACCTACCTTGCCAGGTAATGGTCTAAAACTACTTGGCAAGTTTGACTTGGTAGAAATAGCACCCACATTTTTTTAGTCTATAATTTGTATATTTTGATATACATAGAGAAGGCTATTTTGTAACTACAAAAGGAGGCAAAAACAAGTCAGGCCAGGGACCTCTGGGGAGATAACATAATAAGAGAACTTATGTCTATTATCCATCTATATCAGTTAACTTCTTGTCACTACAACAAAATGCCTGACAAAGATCATTTAAAGGAGGAGGGATTTCTTTCAGCTTACAGTTCCAGGTTGTTGACCATCCTGTCAGGGAAAGCACTTAGGCGGGAGTTTGAGGCAGCTGCTCACATCCAGCCCAGTGTGAGGAAGCAGGGAACAATGAACGCCTATGCTCAGCCAGCTCTCCCATTTTTATACAGCCCAGGACTCCACCCACAATCCCTCACAGGCATGCACAGAGGCTAACCTAGTCTTTGAAACCCTCACTGGTGATTCAAGGACCTGTCAAGGTGACAAGCCATTACCACATCAGACTTCCTTACACCACTTTGAACCACACTGATTAGAGAAATAAAGACTTGAAGTTGACGGAGCAATTTCTATAAAATACTTCATGAGATACTAACAAAACAAATGTATGGGGTTGAGGAAATGGCTTAGCAGTTAAGGCGTTTGCCTGCAAAGCATAAGGACCCCAGTTCGATTCCCCAGAACCCACATAAGCCAGATGCACAAGGGGGTGCATGCGTCTGGAGTTCATTTGCAGTGGCTGGAGGCCCTGGTACACCCATATCCATTCTCTCTTTCTAACTATCTGCCTCTTCCTTCCCCCCCAAATAATAAATTATATATATATATATATATATTTTTTTTTTTTAAAGGATGGATTCCATAAATTGTTTTGCTTTAAGAAAGATGTTGAGAAGCACTCCCAGGATATCCTCCTGGCCTGCAGAGAAACCTGCACCA
This sequence comes from Dipus sagitta, assembly GCA_036346955.1. NCBI lineage: Eukaryota > Metazoa > Chordata > Mammalia > Rodentia > Dipodidae > Dipus > Dipus sagitta. The sequence continues at coordinate 6,596,145 of CM070783.1, read as the reverse complement.
TGAGACTACTCTATGAATCATGAGGAGATGCTCTTGGCAAAGGCCTTGATATTTTTACCGTGGGAGTCACGATCTATGTAAGCAGAGTGGTTCTGTGGAGTGATCTTCTACACAGCGGATGTCAAAAGCGGTAACTACGATACAGTGGCTGTGGGTGATTCATCGGCATGAGACTGGCTTATAGGCATATATGAGATACACCTTTAGGGATTCCTAAGATAGCTAAGGGATGTTTGAAAGATCCTGCTTGATCATGAAGGATGGTGTTGAGAATCTTCAGAACTGGGGTATAAAACTAAGTGTAATTTCCCTTGGACCTCTAAACTATTATTTCTAGTTGTACTTTTGGACTAAATATGGTTTCACACAATTGACTCAGGTGTCTTATTTAGAAAACACAATGATTCTGTCACAGACCAGTAGTTTTAGTGGCTTAGATGGTAATTCAATTTTAACCTCAAGAACATGCTTCTACTAGAAATAATGCAATTAATTCAAGCATTTTAGGCTATATGATTCATAATATATAATATTTTAAAGATGAGGTATGCACACAAAAAACCAACACATGATCTTCAATAAATAACAAATACTACAAGAATATGGCAAGACGGAAAATTACAGCTACTTACTGATGCAAATGACTACCAATTACAATTGTCCTAATAGTTCACAGAAGAGATGAAAGGCTGTCTTAGTAGGTAAAGAACTGCCACACAAGCATGAGTTTGGGGCCCAGCACCCACATATGCCAGGCATAATGGCATCTCAGTACTGGGGAGGCAGAGACAGGCAGATGCTTACTGGATATCTAGTCCACTAAATCAGCAAGCTCTGGGTTCTGTGTGAAACCCTGTCTCATGGTCATACTTAGTATGGATCCATCATGCGTTGGTACCATCCTTTCCCTCCTGACTTTTAGTCTCTAATTATCATCAGTATATACATGAGTTTGTATGTGTGGTTTGACATTAAAGGCTAGACATCTAAAACAAAGAAAGAAAAGAAAAGAAAAGCTACTGAGGAGGATAATTGATGTGGACCCTGGCCTCCACACATATGCACATACACATGTGTGCACTCACGTACACATGCACACACCAAGAAAAAAAAGCAATCAATATATTTAGAAAGATATAAAAATTCACTTAGAACAGCATGGTGGCACATGCCTTTAATTCCAGTGCTCTGGAGGCAGAGGTAGGACTGCTGTGAGTTCGAGGCTACCCTAAGACTTCCTAGTGTATTCCAGGTCAGCCTGTGCTACAGCGAGACCCTACCTCAAAAAAAAATATTATTTCACTTTTAGGGACCATTATAGCATGGTAGATTCCTACCTTGTGTCCCACATATGAAACAATGGCACAAGAAATTCTTTTCCGCTACCCCATCAAAATCTCTGCCCCAGGGATCTGCCTGTCTCAGACCTCCCTAGTCTGAGATTACAGGTGAATGTTACCATGGTTGGCATTATGTGAGTGTTGTCGATCTGAACTCTGGCCTCCAGCCTTGGGAAGCAAGCACTTTACTGACGAAGGCATTACCACAATTCTTACAATGGAGTTTTATCCAGCCATAAAGAAAACTGACAGTATGCCAGTATAGTGTGATACATGCTTGTAATCACAGCACTTGCAGGAGGGTAGGGTCAGCAGTTCAAAGCCAGTCTCAGCTATATGGCAGGTTCAAGGCCAGCTTGGACTGCATAAGGCTCTGTCTCAAAAAAGAAAAAGAAGAAGAAAGTAATAATGTTATTTGCATAACTAGAGATCAGCTTGTTAAGCAAAATAAGTCAAATCCAGAAAAATAAATATCACATTTTTCTCATATTTGGAATCAATATAGACATAAAACAGAGGAAGAATATAAAAGGAAAAGGGGGAAAGAGTATAGTGGGAGGAACGAGAGTAATGGAGGAGAGGAGTCATACACATCAGTTTTCCTCTTATACACAAAATCTAGACTCATATATCTATGAATATATATGTAAATATAGACATGCATGTGTGTATATTTATATGTGTCTGTCATGAAAGCAGAAAGGGGACTATCTAGGAAGAGGAATGGAATTAGCAAATGGGAAAGGAGCAATGAAAGATGAGAATGGGAATAACTGAGTCAAGTACAATGATATGTCTGTAGAAAAATGTCATAGTGAAGACCATTATTTTCTATGCTAGCTTAAAAAAAAAATAAGACTTCCTTGGAAAAGTTAAATTACTAGTGGCTTAAAATGATACTAATCATTTGCTACCTACCACAATGTCTGTGGGTCAATGATCTGCAAGTGGCTTAGCTGGGGACTTCTGGTTTGGGGCTTCCTGAAGCAGCAGCTGGATTTCAGCTGAAGTTGTAGTCACCTGAAAGCCTACTCTGGGCTAGAAGATCCCCTTCCAATGTCATAGCCAGGCACAACATGTCACACCCGTAAATCCCAGAACTCAGAAGACAGAAATTGGAGGATTGCCTCAAGTTCAAGGCCAGCCTAGGACACAGTGAGTTTCAGACCAGCCTGGGCTACTGAGACCGTGTCAGACAAAAAGAAAATTAAGAAAGAGAAAGAAGGGAGAAAGGAAAGAAAGAGGGAGAGAGAAAAAGAAAGAAAGCAGGAAAGGAAGAAAGAAAGGGGAAGAAGAGAGGGATGAAGGGAAGAGAGAGGAAGGAAGGAAGGAAGGAAGGAAGGAGGAAGGAAGGAAGGAAGGGGACAGAGGAGGGAGAAAGGGGGAGGGGAGGAAGCGATGGAGGGAAGAGACAAAAGGGAGGAGATAGGAGAAGGGGGAGATAGAAATGGGGGAGGGGGAAAGGCTAACCTCTATGGCTTAGTGAGATGGCTCTGATGATGTTTGGGAGGTGGACTTCCGTGATGCCCTGAGTGCGTATCCTCATGCAATAGCAGCTATCTTCTCACAACATGAGCAATTCAAGAAAGAGAAAAATCACATGCCAAAAATGCCATCTAGTATCTACTCTCAAAGGTCGTGTACCATCATTCCTGCTACATTCTATTGGCCGTTCACTGTAAAAGAGGATCACAAAGAGTGAAACCAGAGGGCACAGAACAAGACCACCTTGCAAGCTGACCACCCCACACCCTCTGCCCTGTCTAGGGTCACAGAAAGGTTAGGTCAAGTTTCACATGCTTGCTTACCATCCTTAACCAACATTTCCTGTTAATTTCCCCCTCACCTTTGAACCTATGAGAATGTAGTTGAAACTACCAGACATACTTGCCCCTGTTATTTCATTACGCCTGCCCTTATTCCTAACACCCTTCCAGACCTCATCAGTCAATTTATCAGACCTCATCAGTCCTTCAGTTATATAAAAGTGTGGCAGTCGTCATTTTAGTCACACAAGGAAAAGCGTGGCGGTGGTGTATCTAGAACCAGTATTCTCATATTTTGTCCTCTAAATAGAGACTTAAAACCAAATGAAATAGTTATTTTAAAAAACAGCATGCATAAAATGCCAAGCTTTTCCTATATTTGATTTCAGAGTGTTTTTTTTTTAATTTGGCAAACTGCCTGGCTTACCTCAAGCAACTTAGTTTGCTAATGCCTATTTATTTGCCAAGTAGCATTATAAAGTCATGTTCTCCCAGCTTTTGTGAGGCAGAACTGACAAAAAAAAAAAGTGTACATATTTAAAGTATACAACATGATGTGTTATAATAAAGATATATATGGTGAATAATTACCACTAACAAGTGAATTGACCTGGCCATCATCTTACTTAATTGTATAGATGTGTGAAGAGACAGCATTTAGAATCTACTCTGTTTTGCCTATTTCAATATGCCTTGTTAACAAGGATAGCCACCAGGCTGCTCACCAGCACTCGTTCATTCTGCACAAATGAAACTCTGTCCCTGTTAACCAAAACCTGCCACCACCCCCATCTCTCCAGCTACAGGTAGCCGTCATTCCACTGTCTACCTCTAAGTTGGACTTTGTTTTTAGATTTTAGATATGAGATTTAGATATTTAGATATGAGTTGTGCATTACTTATCTTTCTATGCTTAGCTTATTTCACTTAGCATAATGTTATCCAGGATCATATATGCTAGGATAATCTTTTAAAGGTTAAATGATACTTCACATATATTTTTTTTTCCTTCACCCATTCATCTACCAATGGATGTTTAGTTTGCGTTTATATCTTGGCTACGACACATGATGCTGCAAAAGGCATTCGAGTGCAGAGGTCCGTCCTTCCAACACACTGACTTCATTTTGTTTGGATACACTTTCAGAAGTAGAACTACTGGGTCATATACTAGTCCATTTTTAAACCTTTGAAGACCTTCCAGACTGCTTTCCATAATGACTATACTAATTTACATTGATATCAGTGGCAAACAAAGACTCCCTTCTCTACAGCCTCACCAACACTTGTTATCTTCTATAGTCTTGGTAATAGCAATTTTTTAATATTTTTATTTATTTGTTTTTTTTAAGAGAGAGAGAATGGGCATGTCAGGGCTCTAGCCCCTGCAAACAAACTCCAGATGCATGTGCCCCCTTGTGCATCTGGCTCATGTGGGTCCTGGAGCATCGAACTGGGATCCTTTGGCTTTGCAGGCAAATGCCTTAACTGCTAAGCCAGCTCTCCAGCCCTCCAGTAATAGCAATTTTAACAGATACTGTGAGTCAGCATCTCACCTTTCAGTTTGACCCGAATTTCTGTGTGGTTCCTTTAATGGTTTTTATCTCCTTCTCATTTTGTTCCTACATGATTTCTATGACTAAGATGCTGATTTTAACTAATCAAAGAGCTCCATTTCTCAGGGTCCATGATTGGTGCTTTAGTTGTTTCTTTGGTAGAATCATGTGGCCCTGAATTCTCATGATCTTTGTCTTTGCACATTGGGAGAAAAGGGCACCCACTTTGTCCAGTCTTTACAGATTGGTTTTGGTGAGGAAAGCCCTTCATCAACTTAACCTATCCAGAGGTTCACTGGCAAGTCAGCTGATGGGCCTAAGGCAAGGCTAAGGTCTTTCAGTTGGCTGACTTTGTGCTTGGGTCAGCAGGCAGGTAGCACTGATACCTGGTCCTAGGACCAGCCTACGGTTGAGTCTATGTGGATGAGCCTGGCACTTGTATCTGCAGAGATTGTGGCCTGGATCCGTAGAGATCAGCCTTGAGCTGGAGTCCCCTGGGGTAGACAGGATAACTAGATTCATAGGGATAGACTTGTGGCCTCAGTCTATGGGGATCATCTCAAGCCTGAATCTAAGGATGCAGTGTTGTATCCTGAGACCAAGAAACTGATCTGATGTTAGAGCAGATTGTGAGCCCAAAGGCTTGAAGCCTGAGCCAACAGGGCCAGGCATGGGTCTCCAACCAATAGGGGTTGCCCAGGAGCCTGTTGCCAAGGGTCAGTCTGGAGCCTGGGTTTATAGAAGCCAAACCAGCACTGTGATATGCACCCTAAGGCCATCAGGGCCAGTTTAATGCTGGAGTGAGTCTAGAGCATGGGGCTCGGGTCTGCACTGGTACCAGGATTCCCAGAGGCAGGCCTGGAGCTGGGGCCTAAGGCAAAGCCGGCTCCCAGAGACAACACCTCTCTCTACTCTGTTGCCTGGGGACGAAAGAGAGGTAGTCCAGGTAAAGTGAAAATTACTTTCTCCCGTGTTCAGGGTACCTCTTCTTAGCTCTGCAGTCTGCTCGGGTCAGGTAGATTCCTTGGCTTTGAGGACTTTGGGGTATTTTGTGAGCATGTGGAAATTCTTAATAGTAAATTAAGATGACAAATCATATGTCTCAGAAGTAGGAATTATCATTAAGGGGTTTTTTTTGTTTTATTTTAAGATCTAAGAGAACAAGTCCAAAGGCAAGTTATCTTTCTATTGGCCAAGATGCAAATGAGAGTATCAATAACTAGAGAAGTTCTCACAGAATTAGCCAATTCCTAAATTAATGGGCTGGACAATTCATTCCATTTAGTAGGCTTCCAGATTGTAGTGATCTGAATTGATTACTTTTAGTGTTTGGCATTGACAAATCAGTTACATTTATCCTGTGAACTCTGTAAGAGTTATTCTTAGATTTCTTTATAATTTTTTTCAATTAAGAAAATCATAGTAGATTAGTTTTACTTTTAGTTAGCAATTAACCTTAAAATGTTTTCATATAACCTGTGAACTCAAATATTTGTTTCTACAAAACTCATTCTGTAAACAGACGTTTAACTCCCAGCAAAGACTTTTCAGAGTGCAGTCTAATGGTGGAGCATTGCCTAGCATGTGCAATGTCCTAAGTTCAGCCTCTAGCACACGTACATGTGTGTGTATACACACATGCACACACACACGAAATTTGTAGAGCTTAGGAAGTTCTAAGAGGTTTTCTCAAACTATATAATTTCCTATGAACTACAAAGCATAAGCCAGAGTTTGCCTAACAGCTGAAGGGCCAAGTCTGGGCCATCACGTGATTTCACAGAAAGATCACTGCAGCATAGCTGGGCTCTTTTGTTCACCAACCACCTGAGGTTCCTTTAGGTCTACAGATTTGAGTGGTTGTTACAAAAGCTATATAATGTGCAAAGCTTAAAATATTTACGATGTAGCCCTTTATAGAAAGAGGTTTATTCAGTCCCCAAAAATCACAAAAGCAAATAAAAGAGAATTGTTATTATTCAGATACTGTGAGGCAAGTTCAAAACAGATGTTGGTTACTTTCTTAGTGTCCTGAGTCAAGGCTACCAAGTCTGGAGAAAAGTGATTCAACTACTGATCCTTACTCATAAAAAAAAGCTTATTTTTTTAAATCTGAAAAATAAACACACAAATATAACATCATAAAACTGATTAGGGGCTTACAGATGGAAAAAATAACAGAAAAATTGATAATTGCATAGTCACAGGTTTCAAGCTCTGGAAAATTTCAAACCACTAGCTTTGCAAGTTGGACTCTGATTATACATTATTACTTCAATCACCATGCACCTAAACTATAAAATCATATTCGATGAATAAGTATAGATTCACAGTTGCTGGGCACGTAAGCAAGTAAAATTAAGCAAGTCTGAGTTAGAAATAGTTGTAATTTACATCCAAAACAACTTGCTAAGAAGCTATCAGGACCAAACCAGGGCAATTTACAGCAAATAGTTCCTAAAAGAGTTGCTATACAATGAGAAGGCAAAGTACTAAGTCTAACCACACTTAGGTGGCATCTAGTGCTCAACTCAGTATCCCTTCTTGCTAATAAGTGTGTGTGTGTGTTTGTTAGGAATCAAAGCCATGGCCTTGTGCATACTATGCAAGTGCTGTATTCCCAGCTCTCTCCAACATGTGTGCCAGATTTGTCCCAGTCTATCTGCCAAGGCAAACAAACTCACATTCCACATGTTAGTTAATGCATTTGAGATTTCAGGGAGAAATACAGGAATTCTTGAGTTAGCATGATCTTGAGTTGGCTACAACTGACCATAGCCTATTACACAATGTTGGCGTGCATTTGCACACTCTTCTAAAGGCATCCAAACTGTTATGAAGGCAAGACACTAAGTTTTAACCAAATGCATGTCATATTTCATTTTAACCATACGAACCTTAATAATATATAATATGTATTTTTATGTAGTAGTATATTATTTGTCACTGTTTAGACTTGTTGGTGGAAGTCAGTTTTATAATGCTTTCATATAGCACAACATCTGTGGAACTGTAAACCATGTTTGGACTGTGGAAATAAGTAGACAATTACATACAACAGGAGAAAGTATGCCACAGTCTTGGCACTGTGTCAGCCCATCATTTTCCTAATAAGCCTTTTAAAACTATTTTACATTGCTATCTAGTTTTTTTCTCAAATAGAGATGCTGAAAGCTCATGTGCTCTTGCTTAGCTCTTATATTGGAAGCAGAAAGAATTTAATAAAGATTAAAGACGTTATTTAAAAGTAGCAGGTGTTACCTTAGGATTCCAAAATCATTTGTCAAATTTGTCTTATGGAAATCCTTAGAGTCCTGAAAATTACAGTGTAATAACGCTGCATCTCCTTGACATATTTCAAACAAATTTTGAATTCTGTGGATGTACTGGGCTAAGAACCAAGACATCTTCACTTTTGTCCCAGCAAGGACGTTATCTGTCCTCATGACTTGAGGTGAATCATTTCACCTCTCTGAATCTCAAATGTATCAGTTGTTAAAATCCTTCTCACTGCAGTTGGGTTCATGCAGGTATGTATTGTGGGAGTTGAGATCTGTTATACATTTAATGTATTTTGATCATAATCCCTCTTCCCATTCCCTTCTCTTGTCCCCTCCTTACCAGCAGCCCCTCTTGGAACCCTCATTTTCTAAAAAGTCCTACTTTCATGTTGCATGTGTGTGTGTGCATGTGCATGCGTGCATACGTGCATGTGTGCATGTGTGTGTGTGTTACTCTACTGAGTTAAATTAGAGTTACTTGCATGAGTGGGAGGTTATTTACTAAAGCATATGCAGTTTACCCGTTTCTCTCTGCTACACCCAAAACAATTAAATATTGTGAATTCCTACTGAAACTATTCTCAAGGCACCCTCACAGTGGAAGCACAGCAGAGGTTAGGGGAGAATAAGGATAGAATTATTAACTTTTAGAATAGGTTAAAGGAAATCCTCAAAGGAGGAATCTGGGTTCTCAGATAATCACGAAATCTGTAGATCAGGCAAATGATGTAATCTCTGACTCAAAGGCAACAATTTCCAAATAATCTAATGATTATTTCAATTTCCTTTCATTTTGTGGCAGGGACAGGGGCTCACTCTAGCCCAGATGAACCTGAAACTCACTCTGTAATCCAGGCTAGTCTCAAACTCACAGTGATCCTCCTACCTCGGCCTCTGAATACTGGTATTAAAGGCATGAGCCACCACATGCAACTCAATTTCCCTCCATGTTTAAAAGACAAAATAAGCCAGGTCTGATGGTGCATACCTTTAATCCCAGCACTCGGAAGGCAGAGGTAGGAGGATCACCATGGGTTTGAGGCCACCCTGAGATGATATAGTGAATTCCATGTCAGCCTGGGATAAAGTGAGACCTTACTTGGAAAAACCAAAAATAAATAAATAAATGGCAAAATGTGAGCAGTCTGTAAACTTAATTTGATGCTTGAAGATGTATTTCTCTAAGATAGCTTTTCCTTGAATTGTTATCTAGAATTGTATTAAATCTGTAGTTCTCTTTTCTAGTTTATAAAACAACTTGGGTGCTGGAGAGATGGCTCAGTGGTTGAGATGCTTGCCTGAGAAGCCAAAGGACCCAGGTTCGATTCCATAGAACCCACGTAAGCCAGGTGCACAGGGGCCGCATGTGTTTGGAGTTCATTTGCAGTGGCTGGAGGCCCTGATGTGCCCATTCTGTGTGTGTCTCTCTCTCTCTCTCTCTCTCTCTCTCTCTCTCTTTCTCAAATAAATATAAATAAAGCATTAAAAATACAGCTTTATCAAGAGAATAACATAGGCTTAGAAGTTATCTGAAATAATGGGTTAATAAAATATCTGAAAATGCTTCTTGGCTCATTTTACCACTGCAATACACTGAATCCTGTTACATGCAGGAGGAATGAGCTAACCATGGTGAAGTATTTCCAAGCATTCTTGCCCTCTTACACATTTTATCTGCCTTCCTTTTAAATATTCTTTTTAATTTTTTATTATTTTTAGAGAGAAAGACAGAATGGGCACACCAGGGCATCTAGCCTCTGCAAACAAACTCCAGATGCATGTGCCACCTTATGTATCTGGCTTACATGGGTGCTAGGGAACCAAACCTGGGTCCTTAGACTTCACAGGCAAGCGCCTTCACCACTAAGCCATCTCTGCAGCCCTTATGTAGCTTTTTAATGCCTTTCATCTCCTAGCAACACAGAAACCTATGAAGTTGGGAATTTGGGTAGATCACTTTTGAATAGCCTATCTGGCTCACATTAAATAAGAGCTTAAAAAATGCATATGCCCTGCTTGCATGCAACCATGTCAAACTGAGTGATTTTAATTTTTTTACATGTGTGTACAGTATGTATGATGGAGTATGCAAGTGTGTGTGCAGATGTATGTACCCCATGTGCACACATGCAGAGGCCAGAGGATAATGCCAGTGTCCTCCTCCCTCACCCATCTGTGTTTCCTTGAGATGTCTCTCACTGAACCTGGAGCTGCTATTTTCTATCAGACTGGCTAACCAGCAAGCCCCAGTGACTCTCTGGTCTGCCCTCCCCACAGGACTAGGGATACAGGCGTGCATGGCCACTCCCAGCTCTCTATGTGGGTTCTAGAGAACTAAACTTAGGACAACTCAGGCCCTCTCAGGCCCTTATGCCTGTGTGACAAGCATTCTTACCAGCTGAGCCATCTACCCAGCCCCAGCTTTTAATCTGTTTTTCTATAAGCTATGGTGCTGTTAACAACATAGCATGCTGCCTATAATTTATAATCAGAAGAATGTTAGCATTCTAATATATAGCTTTTTGTAGCAGTTACCTTCTCGTTGCTGGGACAAAGCACTCGACCAGAACCGACTAACTTATGATAGGAAAGGGTTTATTTCCAGCTTCCACTTTCACGGGGAAGTGCTGTCCTAGTGGGGAAAGCACGGCAGGAGCAGGCAGGCAGGCATCACATCTCCACAGCAACAGGGAGGCAACAGAGAGTGGCCTAGCTAGCGCTGGCAAGTGGAACTAAACGATAACACCCCAACGCCTGCCCCCCCCCCCAAGAACAAACCTCCTCCAGCAAGTATCCTCTTCCCAAAGGCTCCACCAGCTGGGAACTAACTCTGAGGGCTCAATCACAAACACATGAGGCTATGGGGGGGGGGGGCAGAGTACATTTCACATTCAAACCACTGCAGCTTCTAACCAAAACATTTGATTGTTCAATTTTTATAGAAGAATATTAAAAATCAAGGAGAGCAGGCACAACCCAGCTGCCAGGATCTTAGCTGCTATAAACGCAGGAAGCAGCTGATTGTGCTGTCATAATCAATCAATGGACCTGTTTACATTGTGATGTATTCTATTAAATCCAATATTTTTAAACAAAAAAACTAAGAGGAATGGTAGCTATAGTAGGCAGTTCCACAATGCTGGCGTGAGTATCCAATCAAACACAGTTTTATGGGAGGAAGAGACTTATTTCAAGCTTACAGATCCAGGGGAAGTTCTGTCTGTGGTGGAAGAAGCCAGCTCCCGTTCACAAACCCAAGAAGAGAGAGAAACCATCAGCCAGCCAGCAAACACCAAAAGAAAAAAGATAAAAAAAAAAAAAAAAAAAAAAAAAAAAAACAGCCAACAGCAGGGTCCCCAGAGCTCAAACTGCTCTCTTATATACCTTGTGTCTGGAACTGAGCTCTGCCCCCAGTGACATCTCCGATAGCCAGGCAGCTGGACATCCAAGTCAGAAGTTCAATTTAAACACCCGAGTTAATGGGGGCCATATGTTCAAACTGCCAGGGTAGCATATTTACTTTTTTCAAGCTTTCATCTTTCTTGTGTTTTCTGGATAAAAATATTTCATATACTATCTAGAAATTCACATATCTTTCCTCATGTAGCATTTCCTTGGTGGACAGATTCTATTAAAATAGCTATCTTTTTACTATAGAAAGTTGACAAATTTAAATCTTATAGAGGTTGGATTATCGTTGGAAATCTAGTCCGTAATTTTTTTTTAGTATGGTACACATGACTAAGGCAAAAATAGTGATTCAAACTGTTATTTAAAATATTATACTTTAAGCCGGGCATGGTGGCACACATCTTTAATCCCAGCACTCAGGAGACAGAGTTAGGAGGACCGCTGTGAGTTCAAAGCCACCCTGAGACTATATAGTGAATTTCAGGTCAGCCTAAGCTACAGTGAGACTCTACCTCAAAAAAAAAAAAAAAAATAAAATAACATTTTTTGACATTTTTATGTTAGGGCAAAATGCACTTTTACTAACATTTGTTTGTATTATGTTTATGATTGTCAGTTAACTATGGTGCAATCCTTTGCGGTTTATTTTTATGACTGTTACTAAATCTAACCTTGTGAGATTTTTTTTTTTTTTGAGAAGGTTGACTTTACAAGCTTAAAGGTAGGCAGTAAAATAATGAATAAAATACTATCCCTTCAGCACAAGCCTAGACTGATAGATGTGTGAGACAACTAGAACTAGTACTTATTCCCCTGGTCGGTCAACTGCCAAGTCCTCGTGATGGATACTAACACTGCACTGAAGCACTTGTCCAGCTGTGGATGACTTGGATTTCTGATCCATATCCTGTCCTAGTTTCTCCTAGTCCTGGAGGAATGAGAATGACCTCCAGTAGCATAAAACTTCCAAACCATCTACTGTGGGATGGTTTTTCCTCCGCTAACCACAGAAGAATTAATAACATACAGGCTACACCCAAAGGCCAATTTGCAGTAACAGTTGTGCCAATTTTCAGATGCTTTTGCTCTTCGTTTTTAGATGGTGCATTAGTTACTTTCTCACTGTTGTGATTAAATACCTAAGAGAAGCAACTTAAGGGAGGAGGGCTGTAGTGGCTCACCTTGGTTGTCAACTTGCCTGGATCTGGAATTGCCCAGGAGATGAATCTCTGAGCAAGTCTGTAAAGGAGTTTCTAAAATTAAGTTGACCGAGATGGGAAGACCCACCCTCACTGTGGGTGGCACCATTCAATGTGCTAGGGTCACCAAACCAGACAAAAAGAAGACCATGGGCTGCAGAGATGGCTTAGCGGTTAAAGCACTTGCCTGCGAAGCCTAAGGACTCATGTTTGACTCTCCAGATCCCACAAAAGCCAGACGCACAAAGGTGAAGCAAGTGAAAGGTCACACATGCCCACTAGGTGGCGCAAGCATCTGGAATTTGATTCCAGTGGCTGAGGCCCTCTCTCTCTAAAAATGAAAGGAGATGGTGAGCTGAGCATCAGCACTCATGTCTCCTAGCACTCATCACTGCCCACATCCTAGGATTAGCTGCTTCCTGCTCCTGCTGCCATACCTCCCTCACCATGACGGGCTGTAACCACAAACTGTGAGCAAAAACTAAACCCTTCCTCAAGTTGCCTTTGTCAAGTATTTGGTTACAGCAATAAGACTGACTAATGCAAGTGGTTTATTGAAGCCATCCATCATTGCTGGGACAGCATGTCAGCTGAAGTGCCTCCATCAGTGGTGACCTTGTTCACATCTTGATAGATCAGGAAGTAGAGACAGGCAATGGAAGGCTACAATCTTCAAAGGTCCACCCCCAGAGACCCACTTCGGTTAGCTAGCCCACACTATCTAAGGGTTAGGGTTAGGGTTAGTCATCACCACCAGCTGGGCATCAAGTATTCAAACACACAAGCCTGTGGGGGACATTGTGCATCCAAAACATAATAGCCCACAAGTGATGCCTTCCACAGACAGTTACCAGACGTCTAACATGGAACTTGTGTGCCTGGCCATTGGTGACTACTAGGTAACAATAATTCTACAGGTCAGAAAAGTCTACTTGAATTATTTTCTCCTCAACCTTTCTCTCCTCCACACTTTCACAGGAAAAAGACCAGGAAGAGTTTTAAACTATAATTCCTTAGATGCTGCAAGGTGAAATGATCTAACATAACAGATAAAAGGCTCATGCTCGCCCAATAGCCTGCTCACCAGGGTGTAGGATAGGAAGGTATCTTACTATTCAGCAAGGGAGGAGTTATGGCACTAAAATGTCTACAGAAGCAGTTTAGAGTCAAACTGTATCAAACCATTTTAGCTAAAATTTCAAACACTTGAAAATAGAACTGCCTTTTCAAAAGCATGAAGTGAATCCGGCTGTCTATACGAAAACACGATCATTTAAGCAATAGTACGCAGAGTCTGCTTGTGAACTAAGAGTATCAGAAACCCTTCTGAAAGTCTTTATGTAGCACCCTGGTGCAATGTGGACAGAAGGGGGAGATCCTGGAGCTTCTTAGCCATGCCATGTTGGGATGGCTTTTTGCTAGCTTGCCCAGTATCTCTTCAGCTTTAGTGTTTTGGCCAGATGCAAAGATTCTGCCGACATTAAAGGGAGCTTCATATTCAAGAACAGCAGAAATGCTAGGAGGAGTAAAGGTGTAAACTTCAAACCAAACCCCTGAGAATAAAATATTTTTAGCAATATGCAAGAAAATGAAATTTTTATTGAAAAGAATATTTTCCCTTTGTTTATTCCCAATACATAATGCACCGTCCCCTGTTCCTACAGTAACAAGTCTCGAATATGTCTCTTTTCTAAATAAGCACGCTGAAAGGTTGTGGTTTCCCTAGCAACAGATGACTTCTATTTTTTTTTTCTTCCTTTTGAGGGGGGAACATACTTTGGTCTTATAAAGAGGCTTTCACCTGGGTAATGAAGCACTCTGTGGCCAAATTGTCAGTCTGCCCCAGCAAAATAGATAAATACATCATCTACTCTTTACTGGTGGGGGAGGGAAAGGGCTGCTAGAAGAAAGAGCTGCAGTCAGAACTGTTGTCTATTGTGCTCTCTGCGAAATAAGTTCCTGACCGTGCTCAGCAGTCCCGTGAGAACTTCGCAGGGCAGAAGTGCTAGAGGCAACCTAGAGTGGCCCTCCCGATAATCCCCACCCCTGGGTGATCCTCGCACTGTGGGGACAGGGTCGTGTCTTCCTTCAAACTAATGGAATGTAACAGAGGGAGTAGGGTGCCGCTTCTTTGGCTGGATCGTCTTACCTAGGACTCCATCATAGTATATTGGAGGGTGATATTCCTACTTCTTTTACAAAGGTCAACACTCTTGCTGCGTTGGCCTCTGAAATGGGCCATATAAGAAGAAGGGCCACCTCCATCCAAAGTGGCTGAAAAGCCAGTGAATCACTGTTCCTTGGAAAGATCGACTTAGAAGATACTTGCGTCCAGAAATAACTGAATACCAGCTAACCCAATGACAGCATTCTTTGAGGCACTGGGCAAAGAACCGGAGACTCTAGATCCATAGAAACGGAAGCAACAAATGTCTGCTACTTTAGGACTCCCAGATACTTACCCAGCAAAGCACAGATGACGGCGAGGCAGTGCAGATTGCTTTCCAGGTTCATCTGAGCAGCTGGAGAACAGTGGCCCAGCACTCGCTCAGCACGCTAAGGACCTAGGTTGGATCCCCAGTCCTGCAGGGACAAAAGCAGAGAACGACCATTAAGGCTTAGAAATGAGTCACACAGGGTTGGATCCGGATTTGTCGCTTGATGTCCTAACTTCTCTAAGCCACAATTTCTTAATCTGAAGAATAGAAATAATACCTCCTCATGCGATCTATGGTAAGGATAGAAGCTGGCTTGGAGGGTACCTAATGTTCCTGTCACATGGTGAGCGTCCAGTAAAGGACTGCCCTCAGATGTAGTCAGTAGGGTTACGACAACCATCCCACACACGGAGAGCTTTTAGTAACAGGGTTAATCCTGGTTGATGGGGGGAGATCAACTGTGAGGGTCGAGAAAGGAGCTACTTTTCATCCCGCTCGGATTTCACAGTACTGGAGCAAAGTTAATGCCTCAGCCTGACTTGGAACCTTCACGAACAGCCTTGTACTCACTTGATGGCTTTCTTGCATTCCATTTGCCTTTCTGTGTTTTAAGAGGCACAGAGAGGAGCCGGATGTGGTGGCGCACGCCTTTAATCCCAGCACTTGGAAGGCAGAGGTAGGAGGAGTGCCATGAGTTCGAGGCCACCCTGAGACTACATAGTGAGTTCTGGGTCAGCCTGAGCTAGAGTGAGACCCTACCTCAAAAAAAAAGGGAGGGCACAGAGAGGACATTTTCTGGGTGCACGTCATTGTGAGATAGTGGGGTACCTGAAGAGTGAGCCCTCATTGCCAGTGTGTGCACCCTAGAAGATGCCTAAATGCATTAACTATCCACAGGGGACCCTGTGACTAAACAGGAAAGGAGTTGGCAGAGGGGCAGGGAGTCAACCGAGTGAGGCCAAATTCCAGAGTCAAATCACAAGTCCAGAGGCAGATCCGAGTTGGGGTGTAAATTCTATAAATCAGTGCAGAATCATCGGAGAGACAGAAAAGGAACATTAGAAAGGTGATAGCTACGGATAGTGTGCCCTGACTGTGTGACTCTAGTCTACTTTAAGTGTGCTGTGTGATCATAGCTAGATAATGGCAGTGTGTTGTGGTGAACTGAAGAGATGTGGCTAAATGAGGGGGTCAATCAGAAGCCCGCTGTGGTTGAAGAATAAACCTTTTGTTTTTCTCTGCCTTTGAAGCATGTTTCTAGAAAGAATACCCCATAAAACAAACTCAGGGGTCTAACTGAAGTGGCCTGGTTACCTTTCTGTGGGACAGGGTCACACTCTGTAACCCAGACTGTCCTGAACTGATATAGACCAGACTGGTCTTCAATTCATGGTAATCTACCTGCCTCGGCCTCTCATTTTCTGGCATTATAGGCATGCGCTACCATACCCTGCTCATAGCCTCTTTTTTTTTTTCTTTTTCTTTTTCTTTTTCTTTTTTTTTTTTTTTGGTTTTTGGCTTTTGGTTTTTTAAGGCAGGGTCTCACTCTAGGTCAGGCTCACCTGGAATTCACTCTGAAGTCTCAGGGTGGCCCCGAACTCACTGTGATGCTCCTACCTCGGCCTCCCAAGTGCTGGGATTAAAGGCGTGCGCCACCACGCCCGGCTTTCATAGCCTCTTTTAATAAACAGTTAATGCGTGACTTTCCTTGTTGGTCTTGACTTTGCTCCTACAGTAAACACTTGCTTCTGCCAACAGTACACAGGAATTGCCATATGGTGGCAATTTTCCCATGCACTTCTTCTGAAAAGTTCACTAGTTGTTATAGGATTTGAATACAGTTAGATTTGCAGTCTACACTTTATATATCCTTTCCCATACGTGAATCCACAAGAACCTTTGAAAAATGGCAAACAAATAAAAATTATATTCCCTTTCCTACAGACAATGCTTAAGACACAGGTAGTAGCTAAGGGCTCAAGAGATTAAGTATCCTGACTAATGAAATTCAAAATTGAGACTAAAAGAATCGAAATTCTGACTTTTCTCTGTAAGGAGTGCCTCAATGATTTTTTTTTTTTATTTAAATGATAAAATTTTACCCAAAATGCCTCTCTTTAAGGTCCCATGCTTGGCTAGTTCTCCTAGCTCATGCTCAGGATATTAAATCATGCCTCCTAGACGCAGACCTCCATGTAGGTTCTTGTGCCCTCAAAAGGATCTTATGAAAGAAACAGAGTAGGGCAGGAGGGCAGAGAGGTACCGGCCAACGCCCGAGCCCTGGACGACTCCTGCAGCCTGGATGGGAACCCACAGTAGGTCCAATTTTATGTGAACTGGCCAAGACTTCATTCCACCTGTCAGTCACTCATTAGCTGTGGCTAGGTTCTGCGTGGAGACTGAAATTACTGCCCAGGAATTTATTTTTATCCAGTAATCTTTCAGCAGCTGGTGGCTTCCACTGGTGGATGGGAATCTTCCCCCGAAGGGTGCAACTCACAGCTGTAAGCCACTGGGGCGTAGCTGCACCAGCCCAGAAACGGAGACCAAAGTGGAAACCTTCAGTGTGCTTAATGGCAATCAACACCGAGAAATAATATCCAAAGCCTAACGACCAATACAGAGTGCACTGAGTCTCCAGACTGCCAGCCTATGCCATCGGGTTTTGGACTCCCTCCATAATTAAGGATTATTATGGTTAAGACAGTGGACCCCTCCTTCAAGCCGAATATGGCTTTACTGGGGGAATACAACTTGGATGTTGGTCCTGATGCCGGAGTTAGTGCAGAGCAATGTTCTAATCCTGATTGTCTCCTTCCTGGCCTGTGACAATGGGCTCGTTCGTTAGCATCTGTGAGCTTGGAATTGTTGCCTTGCTGCATGGCGAAATCAGCATTCCTCCTCCCTTTTGTCACCCATTGTCCTGTGTCTGCTGCCACAGCCTCAGATTAAACTCCCATTTCTGTCAGTAGTTCCCTAATTTGCCTATCAAACCCAGGGTTTTTTTTTTTTTACTTTATTTTTATTGTATTTTTTTTTTTTTTTTTTTTTTTTTTTTTTTTGGTTTTTCGAGGTAGGGTCTCACTCTAGCTCAGGCTGACCTGGAATTCACTCTGTAGTCTCAGGGTGGCCTCGAACTCTCGGCAATCCTCCTACCTCTGCCTCCCGAGTGCTGGGATTAAAGGTTTATTGTATTCTTGACAATTTCATACATGCTTATAACATATTTTGATCATGGTCATTCTTGCCCTTTCACATCCCCTCCCATTCCTATTTTCCTGCCTTGGGCATGTGTGTGTGACCCACTGATTTAAATTAGGGTTGCCATATTAGCATAAGTGGGGGCAACTTACAAGGGATTACCCCCCCCAAAGACCTTGCCTCTCCCTCCCACAGCAACCACTAAACTGCCAATTACCACGCTGGGAGGAGTGGAGTCCTGTGAGCGCCTCCCGCGTCCCTAATGGAGTGATGGTGATGGGCTCCACCTTGTGCAAGGAATTGCTGAGAATTCATGATCGTAACGCCATGTCCTGTGCAGAAAGGAAGCATCCCACAGCTCCCCCTCACTCTCTGGGTCTCACATTCTTCCTATCCCTCTTCTACAATGCTCCCTGAGCCTTGGATGGTCCACTTCAGGTTTTAATCCCTTTAATTTCTTTGTCCATTTAACACTGGGTTGATTTTTTTATTTAACTAAAAAATAAAAGCTCAAGGAAGACTGCTCTATCAATATTAAACCTTTTATTCTCTTTTCACTGGTTTATTGTTGTTCTGTGGCAGTGATGTTTAGGTTTTCTTAGTTTTTTGTTTTGGTTTTTGTTTCTGTTTGTAGTTGGTAGTGGTGGTGATGGGTACTTTGGTTGATTGGTAGGGTTTTTTTTATTTGTTTGTTTTTTCGAGGTAGGGTCTCACTCTAGCTCAGGCTGACCTGGAATTCACTATGTAGTCTCAGGGTGGCCTAGAACTCACAGCGAACCTCCTACCTCTGCCTTCCAACTGCTTGGATTAAAGGCGTGTGCCACCACGCCCAGCTGGTGGTGGTTGTTTTTTGAGGCATCAGGGTCTTAAGTATCCCAGGACAGCTTTGACCTAGCTCTATAACTGAGGCTAACCTTAAACTTCTGATCCTACTGATACTACTGGAGTTACAGGTATGCACCACCACCCAGAATTGTGTGGTGGGATGCCAGGGTTCCAAACCCAGGGCTCCATGATGCTAGACAAGAACTACCAACTGAGCTGCACCCCCAGCCTTCCCTTGGCTTTTACAGTGAGAGTCCCATGCTGCTGGGCCAACTTTCACACTTGATTTCTCTTATCCCTCACTGTCTTCTCATCTGGCCTGACGTCTTCCTCTTGCGCTTTCTTAAGTCCTGTCCTGTATCCCTCCCTCACACCCTACATATCAGGACAGGAAAACCATGTGTGGTTTTACAGACATGTTGCCCTTTTGTATTAGGTACTTCCATCGTGTCCTGCTACGCTCACATCCAGAAAGAGAAAGAAAGAGACAAACAAGCAGATAAACAAAGAAAACAATTTTTTTTCTCATCACAATCAATTTTTAAAAATCGATTTCTTTAGGAAATCTACCTGACTGGGACTTCTCTGGCTATATAAATATATATTATTTGCAAGCAGAGATAAGAGAGACAGACAGACAGAGAATGGGCGCGCCAGGGTCTCCAGCCACTAGAAACAAACTCCAGATGCATGTGCCCCTTGTGCATCTGGCTTACGTGGGTCCTGGGGAATTGAACCTGGGTCCTTTGGCTTCATAGGCAAATACCTTAACCACTAAGCCATCTCTCCAGCCCTGGCCTCTTTTATTAGTGTCATCATCTAACTTTTTTGTACATACTTCCATTAAAGCATATGGCTCAGTTTATTACTGTTCCTTTTATACACATTTGCTCCTCTGACACATTGAATGCTTATGAGTGATACACACTGTGTTTATCTTTAAATTCCCAGTACCGATCTTTCTCAAGAAGTGGACAGCAATCACTTGTTTGAAAGGACCCATATAAAATATTAAGCCCATAACCCAACAAGCACTGGTTTTATGTCTATCCTTATGAGGAGGAAGTATTATGGAATAATAATAAAATTTTACCACTAAGAGCCAGTCACAACAGCTGAGCCTTAAATCCTGATGCTATGCTGAGCTACTGATTGCCTTTGGGTTTTGCCCTTTACTTCTCTGTGCCTTTGTTTCTTTAGCTACAATACAAGATAATAGATGGGATTTTTATGGTTCTTTTTGTGTTTATTTATTTATTTATTTATTTGAGAGAGAGAGAGAGAGAGAAAGAGGCAGATCCCAAGAGAGAGAATGGGAACACCAGGGCTTCTAATCACTGCAAATGAACTCCAAAAGCATGTACCACCTTGTGCATCTGGCTTATGTGGGTACTGGGGGATCAAAACTGGTTCCTTAGGCTTCGCAGGCAAGTGCCTTAACTGCTGAGCCATCTCTCCAACCCAGGTTTTATGGTTCTTTCCTTACATGTTTAACAAGACTCCTGTTTGATTGGTTTGTGGTTGTTTGAATATTTCTACACAATGCCAAATATATGAATGAAAAAATAAAAACCTTAACTGGGGGATTAGCGGTTAAGGCATTTGCCTGCAAAGCCAAAGGACCCAGGTTCAACTCCCCAGGACCCACGTAAGCCACATGCACAATGGGGGTGCATGCATCTGGAGTTCGTTTGCAGTGGCTGGAGGCCCTGGCACGCCCATTCTCCCTCTCTCTCTCTACCTACCTATTTCTGTATATATCTCTCCCAAATAAATAAATAAAAACAATTTAAAAAAAAAAAACCTTAACTGGAAGGATATTCAAATACATGGTGCCAGAAAATTCCAAGAGGGAAATTGATAATGTGGAAAATGCTTATACAAAGTATCTTGTTTTGCAGTTTATCAGAAGCATACTTTTCACTTTAATTATAACCACACTCAAGTTCTTCGTTTTTTCCTATAAATGAGGTCTCTGAGGATTAGAGACATTAAGTAACTTGCTCAAGATCACACAGATAATGAAAAACAGCTAGAATAGGAATGCCAGTTTTCTAAAAAAATAATTGTTTCTCCAGATATATCAATGGTAATCAAGATATTCAAGCAAGGATTAAATTATTCATTTCTTATGAATAACGTAGACTCAAAGCAGAACTGTTGTCTTTATTAGAGTCATTCTTAGTCATTCTTAGCACAGAGAGAGAGGAATAGAAAGAGAAGCGTGATATTTAAAATTATTAAATAAAACATAGTTGACTACATATTTCACTCAAGTATTATCTTTTGGGAAATTAGAAGTGCTGGTTTATTTTTTCAAAATCCACTTCTAGGCAGCCTGATCTACACTTAAATGTCAAATTTTTATTTTATTTTTACATAAATTTTGCATGCCAAAGTTCTCCTACGTTATTATTCATTCCATTGGCAATTGCTCCCCTTGCAGGTTGTCAAGTTCATTTATTTTTGGTTATCACAATCTGTTCATATTTTTCTAATTCATCCTTTTATTAAATGAGAAAATCTATCAAATAAATCTATTTCGGAAATGAGCAACTCTTCCAAAAAAAGCATCTGCAATGCTTCATAATACCATTCAAAAGTGTTTGTATGCCCTGCTGTTCACTCAAAGTGCTACATCAATTTACTAACTTGAGCATAAGATAATACATCATTTCTTATCAATTTTAAAACATGTATTTCCATAACTCAAATATTCCTCTGATTATTTCTGGAGAAGAAAATATCACCTTATGGAGGAAAAGTAGACTGAAGAGAATGCAAAATGACCATCCCATGAAATACTCGTCATAAACGTTAAATGTCTTCCCCTGCTGTTCTTTTTCCATCTACCACACAACTTCCTTTCCTTCCCTGATCTCTGCTCATAATTTTTTTACACTTTTTTTTCTACACATATTTTAGGAACCAACATTATATAATTAGGACACTTCAAAGAAAAAAATCCTTTCAAACATAAAAATCCAAATTATAAATTATAATTTCTTAAAGACATATATATGACCCTTTCTAGTAAAAGTTAATATTTATATAGGAATCTTTTTAGCTTATTTTTGACACTCTTGAAACATTAGTAATTAGTGTTTACTGTCCTAATTTAGCAGATAAAACAAGTAAACCATATATATATATATATATATATATATATATATATATATATATATAAAATCTCCAAACCCGATGCACACCATTAATCCCAGCACTTGGAGGCAGAGGTAGAAGGAGCACCTTGAGTTCAAGGCCAGGCTGAGGCTACAGACTGAGTGCTAGATCAGCCTGGAAAGAAATATAAGAGAGAGAGTGTGTGTGTGTGTGTAATTCAAGGAGAAGAGATTGAGAATCTAGTTAGGGGAGAACACTGTTATAAAGATGTTTCAGAGAATAGAATGGATTCACTAAAAAGGAACAGCCACCCCCCAGCCTAAGGGAAAGGGAAGGATGTGAACAGACTCAGGTTAGCAAGGCAACGCCCCGTATGGCACCTGCAGGGTCAACTCATCAAATAAGTATAAGAAAGGGGACCAAGGAGAAGGGGATGACACTTACAGGAAGTGGAGTAAAGGTATGGATTGGCCACTAGTGACCCCAGAGAGAGAAGAGAGAGAGAGAGAGGGGTGCTATGTAAAGTACCCATAACAGAATCCATTAAGCTATCCACATGCTATTACCACACAACACATTGTTACTGTGATTAAACAGTGATCTTCTGTATCAATTAACAATAAGAATGACAAACTATTTCTTTTAGCTTCAAAAGAAGAAAAGTGTCTAAATTGACCCACTCACTTGCTGTGACAGAAGTTGATCTGTTTTGTTCTTTTCATTTTTTGGAGAATGGGTAGGGGACAGATCTCACTATGTAGCCCAAGCTGGCCTTGAACTTGCAACAACACACCTACCTTTGCCTCACAAATGAGGGATTACAGACTTTTTGTTTTTTGGGGTTTTTTATGTATTTATTTGAGAGCAACAGACAAAGAGAGAAAGAGGCAGAGAGAGAGAGAGAACGAGAATGGGCGCGCCAGGGCTTCCAGCCACTGCATACAAACTCCAGACACGTGCATCCCCTTGTGCATCTGGCTAACGTGGGTCCTGGAGAATCGAGCCTCGAACCAGGATCCTTAGGCTTCACAGGCAAGCGCTTAACCGCTAAACCATCTCTCCAGCCCCTCTTTGTTTTTTAAATGCAGAAAGAGCTTCTGCCAACCTGCCAACCAGGTTTTTTATTTATAATTTATTTATTATTATTTTCAAGCAGGGAAAGAGAGAATATGAATGAGCATGCCAGGGCCCCTTGCCACTACAGACAAACTCCAGATGCATGTGCCACTTTGTGCATCTGGCTTTACCTGGGCTGTCAGCCTTGCAAGCGAGTGCCTTAACCACTAAGCCATCTTCTCTCCAGCCCCCAACCAGGTTTTCTTCTTTAGGCAAACTGGCCAGAAACAGAAACAAATAAGGAAGTTTAAACATTTGTAGAATGACTACCGGCATAATACACCAAATAGCTAAGCTGACCCTTCTACCAGTTGTTTATTTTTATGGCTAAGCCCTTATCTCTTACTTTGTATTGCAAAATAATAGAAAACCATAGAGTAGCCTGATCAGTAGCAGCTTTGCCAATGTAAACATTTTACCAGACATTTTCCCCAGAGTTGTTTGAAAGAAAGTAGACATAGCAGATATCGTTAAGTTGGACACTGCATCCTCATTCTGTTCCATTCCCCTCTCCTTTCCCAGAGAAAACTTTTCTCCTAGATTTGATATTTACTATGTTTGCATTTTGTACAATTGTGCTGTATAAATATATATATATGAACAATATTTTACTATACATATTTTCTAACTGTATATAACATTAAACTATACTATTAGTCCTCAACTTAGATGTGTATTCTCTGTATCATTTACTCCACATTATCAATGTTGATGGGCAGCGCACTCTCCATTCACTTTAACTGCTAGGTAGAATTCTACCACATGAAAACTGCAACGTAGCATCCTGTTGATGAACATAAGTTAGTTCCAGCCTTATCTCTTAGAAACAATGAAAAGTTTGCCATATATTTCCTTATGCATGTCTACCTAGATGTGAGATTTCTCAGACTTGAGCTTCTTAAAAACTATGACCAAGGGCTGGAGAGATGGCTTAGCAGTTAAGCGCTTGCCTGTGAAGCCTAAGGACCCCGGTTCGAGGCTCAATTCCCCCAGGACCCACGTTAGCCAGATGCACAAGGGGGCGCACGCATCTGGAGTTTGTTTACAGAGGCTGGAAGCTCTGGCGCACCCATTCTCTCTCTCTCTCTCTCTCTCTCTCTCTCTCCCTCCCTCCCTCCCTCCCTCCCTCCCTCCCTCTCTCCTTCTCTCTGTCGCTCTCAAGTAAATAAACAAAAAAAAAACTATGACCAAATTATTTTCCAAAATAATTTGTACTAAGTTACATTTTGCCTTCACACTGTGTATAAGAGTTCCCAGCAAAGTTTAGGACCTTAGGTCCTTTGTTTGTGTGGCTTTGTTTCTGTGGTGGGGATGGTCAAACATAGGCCTCTTGTATACTAAGCAAGTAAATGTTTTTAATCCAGTCTGATGAGTATTGCATGACATTTCATTCATGTTTTTGGTTTTAATTGTCTTTATTGGAAATATGAAATACAGAATAGAAGTTAGGTAATTTCTTAGATAACATAGCGGGTGACAGAACTGGGGCGGAGTCAAGGCTAGCCCCTGCAGAGCCTGTGTCCCGATTAGCCCGCATACTTTTCTGCCAATTCACCCATCTTAGGTTATGCATGATCCACCCCCTTTTTTTTTTTTTTTTTTTTTTTTTTTGAGGTAGGGTCTCACTCTAGCCCAGGCTGACATGGAACTCACTATGTAGTCTCAGGGTGGCCTTGAACCCATGGTGATCCTCCTACCTCTGCCTCCCCAGTGCTGGGATTAAAGGCGTGCACCACCAGTAATGGGTTTCATCATGACATCTTCATCCACATGTGTTTTAATGTGTTCATTTATGTTTTAATTTGCATTTTCTCAATAATGTTTTGGTTTAGATTTTTATTTCCAATTTGGACTTCCTAATTTATGTATATTGTATACCAATCCCTTTATCCACTTTTCTGTCAGCATGATATATTCATCTTATTAATGCTTTGTACATATCCTAGGTATTAATCCTTTTTGGAATTATTTTAAGAGGGTTTTTTGCGTGTGTGTGTGCATGTGCCTGTGTGTGCGTGTGTGTGTGTGGTGTTGCACGTGTATTTGCCCATGTGCTTGCCTGTGGCAGGGTGTGATCCTTGGCAATGGCCAGAGCAAAACACAGGGTATCCAGCTCCATTGATCTTCCACCCATTCTTTGTTTTAATATTTTATTTATTTATTTATTTATTTATTTATTTATTTATATGAGAGTGAGAGAGAGGGAGAGAGAAAGAGAAAGAATGGGCACATCAGGGCCTCCCACCACTGCAGAATACATGCGTCACTTTGTACATCTGGCTCTTGTGTGGGTACTGGGGAACCAAACCCAGGCTGCCAGGCTCTGTAAACAAGTGCCTTTAACAGCTGCCCTCTTGCACCCATTCATATTTAATCCCAAGTCTTTTACTGATCCAGGAGCTTGCTGCTCCCCCTGTTCCCACCCCCTCTTCCCCACCCCACAAGCTCCAGCGATTCTCCTTTCTCAGGGCTCTGGTCTTCTATGGACTGTGATTATAGAGACACATGGCCACGCCCAGCTGTTAATGTGGTTAATGTGCTGGTGATCCAACTCCAGCAGTCTCTCTGGCCTCTGCAGGCTATCATGCTAGCACAGGAAGTCACTTAACTGCTTCGCTATTTCTCCAGCCCTAGAATCATTTTTTTCTCAAGAAAAACTTGGTTTTTTTACATTAGATTCTGAACTGCTGAAATTTATCATTTAAATATAGACAAGATTATCAATTCACTTTACTTTGAGTTTATGCTTTCTGTATCTTAATTAATGCAAAACTCATAATTTCTTTTTCCAGTACTTTGTTTTTTGGGTTTTTTTAATTTATTTATTTGCAAGGGGAGAGAGAGAGAGAGCGAGAGGGAGGGAAAGAGAGAATGAATGTGGGCACGCCAGGGCCTCTAGCTGCTGCAAACAAGCTCCAGATGCATGTGCCACTCTGAGCATCTAGCTTTATATGGGGACTAGGGAATCGAACCCCGGTCTTTAGGTTTTGTAAGCAAGCGCCTTGACCCCTGAGCCATCTCTTCAGCCCTAGTTTGGTGTTTTGAAGTGTGGTCTTTTCACATTTAGGCCGTCAATCTGTCTGAAATAAACATGTAATATAGGGTTTTAATTGTATTGTCCCAATTGTCCCAGCATCATTTATGGAACAGTCCATCTGTCCTCCACAAATCTGCATCCATGAAAGCATAAGTCATAAAATTCCTTCATATGATTGAGCCTCATTCTTGGTCCTGGGTTACATTAATGGTCTGATATTCTGAATCTGTATCAAGCTGTCACTCTTTACATTTTTGTATGGCTTTGTCACAAGTCTTCCTATGTGCTAAGCTGAATCCCTTCCCTACCATTTGTATTCCTGAAATTTTTATAGTTTTACTTGTACTTTACAAACACATAAGAATTTTTTAGTCTGCTTTTCAGTTTACAACATAAAAGCAATTCTTTGTGGTCTTAAATGAGATTGTATTAAAATTTAAGGTTAATTAGGAGCTAAAGGTATATATGTACTTTTAAATTTCTAACTCCAAAGTATATATGTCATTAATTCATCTTTTAACATACCTTTCAATAGAGCTTTGTAATTATCTCTGTAGTAAAGTCTAAAAACTTACTTGTTGGATTTTACCTAGCTATCTGTATTTTATGCCTTTTTAAAAATTACACTTTCAATTTTTTATTTTACTGGTGTGTAAAATTGCAATTCAACTTCTGTGCCCTTGCTGCGTAGTTTCCAACCATGCCAAGTTCCCTTAAGTACCTTCCCTACGTCTCCTATAGATTCTCTGGGATTTTCTATGAAAACCACCTTTCGATCTATAATTCATGAGAACTGTATTTGCTTTCTTTTAAACATTTATTTTTTCTTTTTATTCATTTACCAGAGACAGAGAGAGGGAGAGAGAGAGAGGGAGAGAGAGAATGGGCATTCTAGGACCTCTAGCCACTACAAATGAACTCCAGATGCATGCACCACCATGTGCATCTGGTTTACATGGGACCTGGAGAAGCAAATCTGAGTCCTTAGGCTTCACAGGTAAGTGCCTTAACCACTAAGCCATCTCTCCAGCCCTGTATTTGCTTTTTAATTTTTTTTTTAGGAACTGTTGCTGAGCATTGAAC
Source organism: Dipus sagitta (assembly GCA_036346955.1). Lineage (NCBI taxonomy): Eukaryota > Metazoa > Chordata > Mammalia > Rodentia > Dipodidae > Dipus > Dipus sagitta. Next base: position 6,568,769 of record CM070783.1, on the reverse strand, counting down.
CCAGGGCCTCATCTATATTGGGGAAGTTCTGTACCATTGAGCTATAGCCCCAGCCCTGCATTTCCTTTTTGAAAAATTCTTATGTCATTTATTTTTTTATCCTTACCCACTGAGCTGGTTGAAAATTCCAGTAAAACTTGATTACAAATGAGGGTAGTAGACCTAACCATTCCTGGTTGTTGACAGAAATTGAAGTGCATCTAATGACAAATATTAATTTTAGTCTAATATTTTTCCTATAGTCTGATTATTTTGTGAAAATTACATTCTCTCACTGAAAGATTTGGAAATAATTCTCATTTTATTTCTCAGATCAGTTTACTTAAGATTAAAATTATCTGTTCCTTGAATGTCATCTATTAAAGCATGTGGGCCAGATTCCTGGTTAAGGAAAATGGATTGAAGATGGATATCTGCCTCTGATCTTTCCCTGGAGTCAAAAACTGATAAACACAGTGATGACTGGCATGGAAGAATTGAGTAACGTGAACTTAAACATGCTCAAAAAAAAAAAAAAAAGAAAAAGAAAAACAGCTAAGAAAAGCAATTATGCTCACAGATGGTGCTGTGGTTTGAATGTGACCCCCCCCCATAGACACATACATTTCAATACTTCACGCCCAGTTGCTGACACTGTTCGAGAAGGTTGTGGAAACTTTCGGGGGTACACTCTTGCGGAAGAAGGTGGGTCACTGGGGCAGCATTCAGGTGTTACGGTTCAGCCTCACTCGCTGTGCTTGCTCTTGCTACTTCCTCCAGGCTGATGTGATGATGTGACACCAGCTTCCTCACCTGCCCTGCTGTCCCTCGTCATGAAGAAACTTCCCCCCTCAGAACTATAAGCTGAAGTAAACCCTTTCCTCTCCTAAGCTGCTTCCAGTAAAGTATTTATTCATAGCAACAAGAAAGTAACTGGAGCAGATGGCACACCTAGAAATCAGGGCACAGGTAGAGCCTAGGATAAGGAAAACATAAAGCTAAGAGCAGAGAAAAAAGTCCAAAAGCTAACAAAGAAAGGTTAAATTACACAAAGCTTTCCTTATGCCAGTAGGAGACTGAAAATTTGTTCTGAGAAGAAATAAAACAAAAGATGAATCATATGAAAAACTGAAGTGTCAAACTGAAAACGTACATGGGACAAGTTGATAGCCACACTCTTCCGCATAATCGGTTCTAAAAGTTCTGCAGCAAAGCTCCTACTCTCAAGGACGGCTAGGAAGAGGCTTATCCATGGCACTGCCAGACAAAATTTGAATTTCAGATAATTTTTCAACCTAATAAGTAAGTGCCCTTGTAATAATTGAGTCAAGTGTATACTTTAAAGTTTATTTTTACACATGTCCATAATGTATTTTGATCATAATCCCCTCCATTGACTGCCCTTGTCCCCTTTGCCTGCCTGTCACTCTTCCCTTTTCACGGAACTTGTCCCTCTGAGTTCTTCTTCTACTAGTTTTTGGGTTTGCTGGTGTTGTTGTTTTGTGTGTGTGTGTGTGTGTGTGTGTGTGTGTGTGCGGGTGTGTGTGGGTGTGTGGGTGTGTGTGTGTGCGGGTGTGTGGGGGGGTGGTGTGTATGCGTGTGTTTGCTGTCCTCCACAACCCAGGATGAAATGTTAATAGGCCCACAATTATACAAGAAACATCTACTTCATCCACTCTACTTGTTTAAAAATCTGGCCAATCTGTAAAAATATCCCAAAAGAACCTAGCAGTAGGTATCCCCTTGATGGTCTACATCTAAAAAGTCCCACACATGTTCCAAGTGTTTCCTACCACACTATGTAATCAGCAAATTATCTGACTATAGGGCTGGAGGGATGGTTTAGCAGATAAGGCATTTGCCTGCAAAGCCAAAGGACCCAGGTTTGAATCCCCAGGACCTATGTTATCCAGATGCACAAGGTGGAACAGGTGTCTGGAGTTATTTGCAGCAGCTGAAGGCCCTGGCATGCCCATTCTCTCTTTCTCTCTCTCCCTCTCCCTCCCTCCCTCCCTCCCTCCCTCCCTCCCTCTTTCTCTCTGTCAAAAAAAAAAAATAATAAGTTTTGGACTGGAGGGATTGCTTAGCAGTTAAGGCATTTGCCTGCAAAGCCAAAGGACTCAGGTTTGAATACCCAGGACCCATGTTCGCCAGATGCACAAAGGGGTGCATGCATCTGGAGTTTGTTTGCATTGGCTGGAGGCCCTGGTATGCCCATTCTCTCTCTCCCTCTTTCTCTTAAATAAATAAATAAAATTTTAAAAAATAAGTTTTAAAAAAATTATTTAACTGTAAATGCTAACTAATTCACATTTCTATTCAACCCAAGTTAAAATAAAAACTTATTCTAAGATTCTGCAAAATTTGACTTCTTAACTATAAGTTTTAAATCATAGCATTGCTCAGCAGGTAATCTCTAACAAAACACAGAGTGCATAGGTACAAAAATATGTATATTAGGGGCTGGAAATACGGCTTAGCAATTGAGGCATTTGCCTGCAAAGCCAAAGGACCCAGTTTCAATTCCCCAGGACCCGCATAAGCCAGATACACAGGAGGGTGCGTGCCTCTGGAGTTCATTTACAGTGGCTGGATGCCCTGGTGCTCCCATTCTCTCCCTCTCTCTCTCTCTCTCTCTCTCTCTCTCTCTCTCTCCTTCTCTCTCCCTCTCTCTGCCTTTGTCTATCTCAAATAAGTAAATAAAAATAAAATATTTTTTTAAATATGTATATAACCTAACAGCCAAGATATAACAACTCTATAAAATTAATTTTCAAATGCAGAATGTCTGATTGCTACAAGTATCAAAAAGACTAAAATGAGAAAAGCATACAAAGTAGAAGCTTCATTGGTTAAAATTATTTTGCTTTGACAAAGTCAGAAATGGTTCAACTGTAAGAAATAAGCAATAATGGAAATAGCTGTGACTAATGCACTTGTACCTCTTTGAAGACAGTGCACACATTTCAGCTCAGAGAGGGCAAGTCTAGCTTTAACATTTTTAATGTTGACTGTCCAGGTCAGGATCCCATTTGAAGCAGTTATTTGAACAGAGTTCATAATCCAACCTCATTCTTTTCCACGGAATGTTTCATTCCAGCACATAAACTCCGCAATGGTGAATGACTAGGTCAAGTTATAAAGCACAAGTTGCATAATAAATGCTGAGGTAAACAACGGTCAACAGCTGCTAACAGACGTATACGCCAATGACTCAAGATTACTACTGAGCTAAGGGCAAACATGAGTCTTCCATATGCTTAAGCATCTTTTACTGAACAATACTCCCATAATATCCAAGAAGAGGGTCCTTGTAGTGCTGCAGTTTTGTTTTGTTTTTTCCTATTGAGAACTTTAATATGCGGATATATTACAAGTTGGTCATATTCCCATCGGGTTATACTCTTACATTCCTTGTCCCTCATGCTCCATTCCGCTGAGGGCCCTCCTCAAAACTCAGAGGCTCTGAGAGCACAACACTAAAGGAGACTTACAAACACAGCCCCCGAGGCTCAGGAAACATCACAGAACAGGTTGCAGAAGGAATGTAAGAGCCCCAGGGTGGGAAGGTGGACTCTGAGGTGTTGTCTCCGCGATGGGGACTGACTGGTACATTCATGACCCCACAGGCCGTTTTCCAAATGCTGCTGCTCTGGTCTCATGCTTGCTAATTTCTTTAACCCCTTTTATTGGGGAGCGGAGGTGCATGTTTAGCTTTCGCAATATTTTCTTGATGTCTTTTGCTCCTTTGCCTTGGTTTTGATCTTCCTGGAGAAGATGGACTTGATAGGAACCATGGCATCTGGTTCAAGAGCAATATAATAAGGAAAGCATAGAGGATGAGATTTGAACATGGGAAACCAAAGATTTTTTTTTAATTGGCTTTAAATTTAAAATAAGGGACTATGGAGATGCCTCCGCTGACACTGCCCAGGCCTGAGTACCCGAGCCTGGATCCCCAAAGCCCACATCAAAGGCGGAGGCATTGTCAGCACTCTTGTAACAAGATGGGGGCAGAGACAAGAGAACTTCCCAGAAGCTCACAGGCCAGCCTCCTGGAGAGTGTATCACAGCGAGCAACAATGGGAACCGGAGACCCTGCTGCAAACGAGGTGGGTGGCAAGATCCAACCCCAGAAAATCGTCCTCCGACTTCCACATACAAGCCATGGCACCCACATGCCTGCACTCACACATCAGTACACATATACACATACATGCACATCACACACACACGTTCACACACATACACACATACAACACACACATGGAAAAATTTTTTTAATTAAATAATAGTCTATAAAGAACTTGTCAAGACAAAACTGAGCCTGTTCTACTCAGGGGAGAACCTAGAGCTCCGGTGGGCAATCCTAAGACACACCTTTGTCAGGATGGGCTCCAAGGCAGACAGGCGTGGTGGCGCACACCTTTAATCCCAGCAGTCGGGAGGCAGAGGTAGGAGGATCGCCGCGAGTTCAAGGCCACCCTGAGACTACATAGTGAGTTTCAGGTCAGACTGGGCAAGAGTGAGACCCTACCTTGGAGGCAAAAAAAAAAAAAAAAAAAAGAATATGCTCCAAGGGAATTGCTTTGCTCTTCCAGCCAACCAAAATCACCACGACTTAGTCCAAATGTTTACTAAGCTAGGTCAGTAGCCATTGACAGCTTATTTTTCCTTACTATATTTCCTTGTTGCAAAGAAAAGTCAGTTCAAACTCATTCAGTAAAACTTTGGTCTCTGTCAGATGCAGAGTGTTCAAAAATATGCTTGTCTGGTTTGGTAAAGTTGTTTCTTCCATGTGAAAAGCCTGTTTCAAACATGATAGTTAACCCTTCCTCCTCTTCAGTCTCTCTTAGTGCCTCAGTTTACTCACAGCTACAAACATTAGGACACAATCACACATTCTTTTTGTCTTGGTGTGTGTGAGAGAGGTGTGTGTGTTTGTGGGAGTATGGGTGGATGCTTGCCACAGTGCGTGTGTGGAGGGGGGACGACAATCTTGCGTGGGTCAATCGTCCCCTTCCGCCTCGCTTGAGAGAGTTCTCTTATTGTTCACAGCTTTGTGGGCCTAGCCCACAATCTCCCAGGGATTGTCCTGTTATTGCACAAGTGGGCGGCTTTACGTGGGTGCTGGGGATACAAACCCAGGCGTGCTTCCATCCACTAAGTTATCTCTTCAGCCACGGTATCCCTACTCAATCACACTTTCTCATTACTTGGAGGTCAGGGGGATTTTTCTCAGTACTGTTCTAAAATCATTTTGACTGCAGCACCAATCCTCTGCTAAAGAAAATGTCCTTTGAAGAAATCAAACCCAAATCCAAAAGTCCTGCTCCTGTCCTCATATTGAGGTCCTGTGGCCTGCTCACTTCTCCCTAAATCTCGAAGCAAGCCCCTCTTGCCTTTTACACAGTAACCTTCTTGTTTTAAATACGTGACAATAAAAGATGCGTCATTCCAATGCAACTGTGGCGAGTAAAACACAAAGCAAAAAAGCCAAAATACCTCCTACTGTATTTACTACATTACTTTGATGTATCTGCACATAAATTTTATTACAGTCTTTAAAATAATTCCCAGCAGCTGGGGTGACAGGCCTGCGCAGGAAGTGCTTGCCGCGGACGTGTGATGTCCTGAGTTTGAATCTCCGGATCCCACTTAAGGCCAGTCACAATACCTCAAGAGTCTATAATCCCAGCATTTCTACATCCAGATGAGAGGCAGAGACAAGAGGTTGCCTGCGAGCCCGTGGGCCCATCCAGCCTAGCACATGCAGCAGCAAGCAACAAGGAAATCCCGGCTCAAAACAAGGTGGAAGCGGACTGGAGAGATGGCTTAGCGGTTAAGGCGCATGCCTGCGAAGCCTAAGGACCCAGGTTCGCTTCTCCAAGTCCCACGTAAGCCACATGCATATGGTGGCGCATGCATCTGGAGTCCATTTGCAATGGCTGGAGGTCCTGGCATGCCCATTCTCCTCCCCCCTCTCTCTTCCTCTCTCTCTTCCCCTCTCTGTCTCAAATAAATAAATAAACATAAATCTATAAAATAAAAAAAAAAACAAGGTGGAAGCAATGACAGATGTCCTGCATCTCTGCTGTTCTCTGGATTGGCTTTCCCTGGCCTGCATGTGTACCAAGGCATGCGTGTGCCCACAAGCACATGCGCGTGCACACACAAACACACATTTTAAATGTGTTAATTAATTTAATTAAATAACTGCCAGCTATTGAAACAAAGCCATTTTTACTATTCTTTCTTTTCTGCCCCCACAATTGGTGGTTTCTCCACCTTCTCCCACCAAAATCTATCCCCCAATCTGCACCTACTCTTATTAATCATGCTAACATCTTATTACAGACCTGTACTGGTGGCTTTGAGCGTGGGAGCTTTTTAAATGTTACTTTAAAAAAAATCTTTTTTCTAAAATATTTTGTTTTTATTTATGTATTTGAGACAGCGAGAGAGAGAATGGGTGCACCAGGACCTTCAGCTGCTGCAAATGAACTCCAGACGCATGCAGTACCGTGTGCATCTGGCTTATGTGGGTCCTGGGGAATTGAACCTGGGTCCTTTGGCTTTGCAGGCAAGTGCCTTAACCACTAAGCCATCTCTCCAGCCCCTACAAAAGTATTGTTTATGCTTAATGGTTGATAAAATCTAATAACAACAAAAATAAGCAAAATATCACTGTAGGAATGTCAATCTATGGTAAACCTTCAAGCAGCTACAGATTTTGACTCATTTGATGAGTTTGTATTTCATGGGTCACAATGATGCCTAAACTTCCGAGATGTTAGGTGCATGTGTGTGTGCACGTGTGTGTGTGTGTGTGTGTGCACGTGTGTGTGTGCACGTGCATATGTGTGGCTGCCTCTGTTCTCCCCCTTCTCTGGGAAACAAGCTCCGCAGCTTTTCTCTGCTCCTGTTTCCTTAGCCGCAGTTATGGGCCTTGGGCACCTGGACATGCTTATGCCACACGTGGATCCAGGACAGGAAAACGCCACAGACTGGGATCCTCCGACTCCTTCCGTGTGGCCGGGGAGCTGGCCCCTCTGGACCTGGAGGCGAGGCTCTGAGCAGCAAAGCAGTGAGCGTGCCCAGCAGCTGCCTCCGGGAGGAAGCCCACGTGGAGGAAAGCGGAAGTGCAAAAGGAAGAGTGTGAAAACGCCTTCACTTCCTGCATGAGCCAGTTTAGGCTGAGTTTCTGGCTTGAGTGGGGGTTTTGGTGGGAGGACGGGGAGTTAAGACTATTGTAATGAGTGAGAGAGAGAAGGGTTGAGGGGGAGAAAGAAAGAGGGAGGCAGGGAGGGAAAAAGGAGAGAAAGTTCCTGGTTTTTGCCTCCCACTCCAGTATAACTTGGACAAAGCAAAGTCTTGGAAAACCAACTGACCTTTTAAAAACTTAAATCTAAAAAAGACTTAAGTCTACTTTCTAAATTACAGAAATAGTTGGGTATGGTGGTGCATGCCTTTAATCCCAGCCCTTGGGAAGCAGAGATAGGAGGATGTCTGTGAGTGTGAGTTCAAGGGCAGCCTGAGCTACAGTGTGACCCTATTTCAAAAAAGAATAATTTTTAATTAAATAAATAAATTATATAAATAAAGAGGGCTGGAGAGAGGACTTAGTGGTTAAGGCATTTGCCTGTGAAGCCTAAGGACTCATGCTCAACTCTCCAGGTCCTACGTAAGCCAGATGCACAAGGGTGTAAGGTCATACAACTCACAAGGTGGTACACGCATATGGAGGTCAATTTCAGTGGCTGGAGTGCCAATTCTCTCTCTCTCTCTCTCATAAAGATAATAAAAAAGAATAATGAATAAAAATTAATAAATAAAAACTCAAACATAATAATATATAGATGTAAAATTAAAACTTAAAATTCCCACACCCAAATCCACAGCCCAATTTTTCATTACAGACTTCTAAATTTGCTTCTATAAAAATGTTGGCATATACAAAGATAAATGTCATAGAAAGGGAGCTTTTCTTAAAAAACATTGTTTCTCATAATTATTACACAACACATGAGAACTAACCACCTGCCTTCACACTGGAAATTCAGATTTACTCCATTATTTTTAATGAGCTCCAGAGCAACCCAGTGCAACGATGTGACATAGATTTGTTACCAAGCTGCTGTCAGTAATTAGAAGTAGACATATGAATTGTGTGAATTAAGCTTTCCCAGAAAAGTTAAGAGTAGCCTGGTGGTCACCAGAGGCTGGGGAAAGTCCAGAGGAGGTTGGGACGCAGGAAGACTAGTTGGCAGGTTCCTCGGGCAAGATAGATAGGAGAAATAATTTCTAATATGATGTTGCACAGTAGGGTAACTATGAATGTCTGTGGTAGTTTGAAAGTGAAATGTGCCCAATAGCCTCGAGTGCTTGTGATTAAAGCTTCCTACTTAGTCTCCAACTGGTGGAGCCTTACTGGAGGGGGTGTGTCGGTAGGAGGTCCTTGAGGTTGAGTAATCCAGTCTACTGCGAGTTCAGAGCTAGCTCACCTCAGCCTTGCTGCTCCCCCCTGCTAATGACACGTGGATATGTGAGCCAACTGTCTGCCCTGCCAGGCCTGACCCTCCACAATGAAGCTTCTCCTTAAAGCTGTAAGCTAAAATAAACACTTGCCTCCCACAAGCTGTTTCTGGTAGGGTGTTTTGTCCTGGCGGGGAGAAAGTATCTGTCACCGTGGCCATCATGTATTATATAGTTGGGAAAATCAGAGAAAAGGGACTCTTGTTTTTCTTCGTTGGCATGTGTAGCGGGGGAGTTGCGTGCGCCCCAGGGCCTCTGGCCGCCTGTGCTACTTTTCGTATTTGGCTTTCAGAGGTCGCTGGGGAATTTAACCTGGGTCAGTAGGCTTTTCAAGTGTCTTAAACTGTTGGGCCATCTTGCCTGCCCCAAGAAAGGGATTTTTGAAAGGGTTTTTTGTTTACCACAAGAAGTGAACATTTTTGAGCAGATAGATTTGCTTACTCATTTGAATAGCATACAATGTATATATGTATAAGTCACAAAAAATACATGGTACAACATAGATATATGTAATTTTTACATGTGAATTGAAAATAAAACTTAAATTTTAAATTTCTTAGCCATCATTTACTTATTTATTTATTTATTTGAGAGAGAAAGAGGCAGAAACAGAGAGAGAGAATGGGCACACCAGGGCCTCCAGCCACTACAAATGAACTCCAGACGCATGTGCCCCCTTGTGCATCTGGCTTACGTGGGTCCTTGGGAATTGAATAGGGGTCCTTTGGCTTTGCAGGCAAATGCCTTAACTGCTAAGCCATCTCTCCAGCTCATCATTTATTTATTAATTTTTCCAGTGCTGAGAATGAAACCTAGGACCTTGTGCACTCTATCAGTGAGCTGCAACCCCAACCCCAAAATTATTTTTCTAAAAAGAAAAATAAGAAAGCACAATGTTAAAGTACTTGGTTTCTTTGAAGAATATGACAATTTAATTGTATTGTCACCTTGATCAGGTTATGAATCAAGTAAGAGACAGTCTCTTGGGTGGATCTGTGAGAGTGCTTCCTGCCAAAATGAGCTGAAAAAAGACAACTTTCCCCTAGAGTGAATGGGCAGCCCTTCTAGTGTGGACTATATGTAGAGAAACTTCCAAAGAACACAGGGCCTTTGGCCTGGCTGCCTGGGCCACTCTCCACTGTGCGCATCTACCGCTCTGTGGCCGCTACCCTTCATGGGGTCGGAACCCAGCTCCATCAGCTTTCTAGCTTGGACTGAAGATCAGCGGCTCTACAGGGGATCATAGAGCCCTCAGTTTCAGATTGGGACTGCCGAGGTACCCAGCCTTGTGGGCTGGGCAGCTAAGGGTTCTCAGACTGTGAAGCCTACCGACAGCCATTGTTGGACTACCCAACCTGTACCCCAAGCTGACCTAATAAATCTCATTTATACTGTTCTGTAGCTTCCATTCCTCTAGAGAACCCTGACTACTACAGAGAAGTGATCATCTTCCATATCATCTCAATGATACAAGTTTCTCCTTGTTCCACATGTGCTAACAACCACAGTGTTAAGTGATGATAATTCTTATGTGAATGATAGAGGGGACTGTATCTTAGCTACATAGCTTCAGCTAAGAATTCACTTCAGGGGCTACAGACATGGCTCAGTGGCTAAAGGTGCTTGTTTGTAAAATCTGATGGCCTGGGTTTGATTCCCCAATACCCATGTAAAGCCAAACGCACAAAGTAGCTCATGCATCTGAAGTTCATTTACTGCATTAGGAGACCCTTGTATGCTCATATACTCTTTCTCTCTTTATCCATCTCTCTCATAAATGCATATTTTTTTAAAAATTCACTTCAAATTAAAAACTAAATAGTTGGATGTAATTACCTTCACTTTGTACCTTTAAAATATCTAAGTTTGGGACTGGAAAGATGGTTTAGCAGTTAAGGGGCTTGCCTGCAAAGCCAAAAGGCCCAGGTTCGATTCCCCAGTACCCACAAAAAGCCAGATGCACAAAGTGGCACATGTGTCTGGAGTTCGTTTGCAGTGGCTGGAGGCCCTGGCAAGCCCAAGCCCATTCTCTCTCCTCTCTCTCTCTCTCTCTCTCTCTCACACACACACACACACACACACACACACAAATAATAAGTACATAAATTTTTGAAAACAATCTAAGTAGACCTTATAGTAATTGGACCTATATACTTAAAGAATTTCCCCATTCTACATTAATTAGTATAATTTATGCAGGAAGAAAAGACCAGATAGAACAAAAATTTTCTGAGCCTTACAACATAATGGGTAATCTTATAAGCGTTTTCAATTTTGATACTCTTAGTATGTAGGCTTGCGCTCCTTTTTGTTATTTTTATACTTGAAATTCTGCATTCATTTCTTTAGTTTGTTTAATATCTTCAAAGCTGATGTTATATTGTGGAGTCATTTGATCAATAGTTACTTTCTTTCCACTTAAGTGTGATGCTGTCACACCTGGATTTTGTTTTATTTTCCCCACTGTTGTTTGTTATATATGCATTTTATCTTCTTATGCTGTGCACAAGTGGATAAATACAGCTTTTTATGCTTATTGTGAATATAAACCACCACTTTGAAGTATATATATGCATATGTTACCTGAATTGCCTTTTGAAATCTGATCAAGTTGGCTTCAATACACTGTATCTAATCTTTCTGATATGAAATACATCTTACCAAGTAATATGAGAAAAATATTTGATAATGTGCATTGCAAAAGTCTGGATCTATGACCACTGAGAAGGCAGCCACTGAAGTCAGACTTTTAATATAACTTTATTGCACGTCAAATCAACAGTACATCAACAAGTCTAATTTTCTATGATTTTTCCACAAGATACTTGCAAAGTGTGGCAGATGTAAGATCTAGATTTAATAAAATATTTATCAGAAAAAGAGGGGAAAAGAGAGAGATCTCACATTTTGAAAAATTGATGTGACTCTTGCAAAAAAAATAATTATAAATAATCTGAGTCAGTGCCCCCAATCATTGAATGGCCAAGTGTGAACACCTCCCCCAGTCACTCAGTGGCCAGTGTGAACACCTTAACAGGTACTTGGGAATACTGGCTCCATCAGAACCACAACCAAAGAAAATAATGCAGATGACCCCATTGTAATGAACAGTTCACATTTACACTGGACCTTCCCCTAAGAACTATGAAGACTTTACAAACAATATTTTCCTCTATAGGTAAATTTGGGTGCAGACTTGGCCAAAGTCACTTCACAAGAGCAGGCCCTTCCTAAAAACTTAATGCAAGCCTGAAGAAATGGCTCAGCAACTATAGGCACTTCTTTGCAAAGCCTGATGGCCCAGGTTTTTATTCCCCAGTACCCACGTAAAGCCAGATGCACAAAATGATGGCACATGCAGCTGGAGTTCATGTATAGTCAGGAGGCCCTAGCATGCCCATACCCACTTTCTGTCTGCTCCTTTCTCTGTCTCTCTCTGTCTCAAATGAATAAATTAAATTAAAAACTTAACACATGTATGAGGCGTTTGAAAATAGAAGGAATTAGAATTCTGTGTTCAAAATATACCGTAGTGGTAGCAGCCTAGGATTTGACAAATATCTTATATATATAACAAGTTCCTGGGCAAGAGAGAGGGCTCAAAGATTAAAGGCATTTGTCTGCAAAGCCTGCCACCAGAGTTTGGTTCCCCAGCACCCACATAAAGCTTGATGCAAAACAGCACACACATCTGTGATCCCAACAAGCCTAGCGCAATGGGAGGTGGAGCCAGCAGGACTCACTGGACGGCAAGTCTGGCTTTCATTTACAGCAGCAAGAGACTCCGTGTCAAGGAAGGTGGGCGAAAGCACAGACATCCGGCTTCTGTCCCACACACGCGCACGTGCGCGCACACACACACACATGCACACACACGCGTGCACACGCACATGCAAATAGATAAAACGTTATAAAAATAGCTCCACGTATTTCTCCATGAGCTATTACCATCCTTGTCAGTGCCTTTGATGGCCCATTAAATATATTTAAATTAGCCGGGCGTGGTGGCGCACGCCTTTAATCCCAGCACTCAGGGAGGCAGAGGTAGGAGGATTGCCGTGAGTTCGAGGCCACCCTGAGACTCCATAGTGAATTCCAGGTCAGCCTGGGCTAGAGTGAGACTCTACCTCGAAAAACCAAAAAATAAATAAATAAATAAATAAAAAATAAATAAATAAATATATTTAAATAGATAACTAGTGATTATTATTTGGTCTAGTTTTCTTTTTTTCTCCTATAGAAAAAAATAATAATTAAAATTCTGAAGTCAGGGTGGTATTTTTTTCCTCAGGTCAATTCAGATTTTGCAGTGCCTTATTATTGGGCAGTAGTGCTCATTTAGAGATACTAGCAAGGAAGAGTTCTGAAGGAAAACCGCTTGGCCAAAGCTGTAACCATCTCAGCATGAGATTAGTATGCTCATAAATTCCCTCCTGCTCTGGAAATGGACTTGTCTGTGTAATTACACATACATCAATTACATCGTTTTTAATGTTTACATGCACAAGATGCTATCATTTTTTAATCAACACCAGAGTGTGCTTTAAAATATGGCTGGATTGATATTTGCTATGTGCTACATGCTTATCCATATAGGCAGTTGAGAAAGTTTTTCAGAAAAATAAGGTCTTGCTAAAAATGTAATATAAACCAAATTGTCCCCATATTGAACATTTGATTAGATTAGGGAACTTAGATTCTCATGAATCTGTCTGTGGAGAATTAATACTTTTTCTATTCAATCAATATTATTTAAAAAAATCTTGGTCTGGAGAGATGACTTAGTGTTTAAGGCAGTTGCCTACAAACCCTAAGGACCAGAGTTCAATTCCCCAGTACCCACATAAATCCAGATGTACAAGGTGGTCATGCATCTGTAGTTTGTTTACAGTGGCTAGAAGTCATGGTCCACCCATTCTTTCTCCGTCTCCCCCCCCCCAATTAATAACTGAAATATTTTTAAAAAAATAACTTAGGGATGGAGAGATGGCTTAGCAGTTATGGTGCTTCCCAGGTTAGATTCCCCAGGACCTATGTAAGCCAGATGCAAAAGGTGGCACATGTGTCTGGAGTTCATTCACTGTGACTAGAGGCCCTGGTGTACCCATTCTGTCTCTCTCTCTCTCTCTCTCTCTCTCTCTCTCTCCAGTAAATAAATAAAATACTTTTTAAAAAAAAACAGTATTTCAACATATAAATTTGTAGGAACAGGAATAAAATTCAGTCCATAACACCTGATTAAAGTAACTAAATATTAAGCAAAAGAAGTGGACCATATAAGACCCTACTGCCAGAGACACCATATGCTGTTGGTACAGAACATGGAGAGACCTGGCTGGAATCTGGAAGAGACTCAGTCCCCAGACAGTTAGCTTGTCTAGTGCCAGAAAGTGCTACATGAGCAACCAGGGGAAAAATGGCCAACATCTGTCCAAGCAACTCATGGTCTAAGCTACTCAGCAGCAAACAACCTGATGTGGTGCTCACCCAAGTGCAATAGTGGCACACAGCCCTGGTGGGTTACCAACTGCTCTTGAATTAGCTAACCTACTCAGTGGAACGGAACCCATAGCTGGAACTGGGAAACAAGTCAGAATCACATCCAAATAATGAGTTCACTCTGCAATATCAAGATCCCACTAATCTTGGGCTACAAGAGGGCCTACACCTATTAAATTATCTCTAAAATAATAATGATTATCCCATTTATCCAGTGCTGACTTCACTCTCCATTGGAGAATCTGCTTCTCTTTTTTGGATGGACACAGAACCTGAGGAGAGAATCAGCCCATGGCACCTCACCAGGGCCCCAGCTGAAACTAGAGTAATTGGGGAAATGAGCAAGAGTGCTGCTTTCCTGGTGAACCTGGTAGCAGCAGAAGGGTGAAGGAGATAGACACAGAGAACACTCAACTCCTACCAAACAGAGACACAGAGGCTCATGATACGGCAGGGAGAGTATAGCAGGAGCAGGAAGCCAGGATCATATCATGACAGCAGCAAGGGGAAAGTAGAAGCAGAGAGAGAAGCAGGGTAGGGAGAGAGAACAGCAAGCGGGTCTACACTGTAACACCTGTAGCACACCAAGGCCCCCCACCAGCGTCACGCTCCCTCCAGTAAGACCCCCTCTCAAAGGTTCTGCACCCTTCCCAAACAGCCCCCCCCCACCAGCTGTGGACCGGGCACTCAGACACGTGATGCCGCGGGGTCATTTTACATTCAAGCTGCCACGCCCTTTAGCCATTATTGCACCTCTCACACTCCCCCCTCCTTCCCTGGCTCTGGCAACCCTTGTTCTATGTCTGCTTCTTTGACATTTCTTTAGTTTCCACTTATGTCAAGTAATAAGGACATTTGAAAAAAAATATATTAATTCTGAAACAACTGGGAAAAAAAGAACAACAAGGATAACACTCCATGATAGAGGTTTAGGAAAAGACTTTCTGAATAAGACCACAGTAGCATGGGAAATTGGGTCAACACTCAACCACTGGCACCTCTTGAAGCTTAAAAGCTTCTGTACAAACAAGCAAACCATCCACAGAGTCAGTAGACAATCTACAGAATGGGAGAAAATTTTCACCTGCTATACCTCTGACAAAGGTCTAATATCTAAAATTTACAAAGAATTCAAAAAACCAAACAATAAAAAAATCAAACAACCCAATCAAAAAAAAAATGGGGTAGAGATTTGAACAGAGAATTCTCAAAGAAAGAAATACAAATGTTCATCGCACACTTAAGGAGATGTTCAATATCTTTAGTCATCAGAGAAACGCAAGTCAAAACAACTCTGAGATTACATCTTAATCCAATCAGTGTAGCATTCATCAAATGCTGGTGAGGCTGTGGGAAAAGAAGAACCCTTACCCACTGTTGGTGGTAATGCAAACTAGTACAACCACTAGGGAAATAAGTATGAAGACTCCTGAAAAAGATGAAAATAGATCTACCATTTGATCCAGATATGCAGCATCTGGGCATACACCCTAAAAACTCCACTCTTTCCTAGAGATACTTGCTTAGCCATGCTTGTTGCTGCTCTATTCACAATAGCTGAGAGCTAAAATCCACCCAGATGCTCATCGATTGATGAATGGATAATGAAGATGTGGTACATATTCACAATGGAATTCTACTCAGTGATGAGGAAAAATGAAATGATGAAATTTTCAGGAAAGTGGGATAGACTTGGAAAAAATCATTCTAAGCAAGGTCACACAGACACAGAAAGGCAAACACCACATGAACTCTCTCATCTGTGGTTCCTAAGTGGTGTCAATTAGAACTGAGTGCAAATGGTGGTCAGCACCAGAAATATGGACATGAAACCAGAATGAGAGCAGTAGAGAGAATGAGGGAGAGAGCAAGAGCTACCTGACAAGTTAGGGGGCAGAATATTGGAGGAAACGGTGTGGAGCGGTAGGAGGTAGAGAAGACAATATGAATCAGTTGGGGGTTGGAGAGATGGCTTAGCGGTTAAGATACTTGCCTGTGAAACCTAAGGACCCAGGTTCAATTCCCCAGTAGCCACATAAGCCAGATGCACAAGACGGAACATGCTTCTGGAGTTCATTTGCAATGGCTAGAGGCCCTGGTACACCCACCCATTCTCTCTCTGTCTCTCTCTCATCTTTCTCTTTCTCTATCTGCCTCTTCCTCTCTTTCTCAAATAAATAAATAATAAATAAAAGATGCTCATTCTGTAGCAATCTACAAGATATACCCATCAATAAAGGGGAAGGGAACAGTTTGGAAAGAAAGTGGAAAAAGCAAAAAAAAAAAAAAAAAAGTGGAAAAAGAGCTTAACTTTAAAACCATGGACTCTGGCCAGTAAATTTAGGGCCCAGAGCTGGGTTTTCCCCTCACAGTGAGCTGTTGACCAGGGAGACCCATGAGAGCCCCAAAACAATGTAGGCTATTGCCAAAACATTTGACTTCCTGTCAGAACTAAAAGGCAAGACCCTATTGCTAAAGAAACCACAGGCTGTGGTCACAGGACATTGGAATGCCATGCTGGAACTGAAAGGGAAACCAGCGCCTCCCTGGCCAGCCCTCATAGTGCTGCAAAGCCTTACGGGAGCCGCTGGAAGACAACGGTGACCTGCATGAATAAGCAGGGACTGCAGACTACAAGATCAACTAGCTAGCAAGAAGTACACACTTGTGCAACCGTGGCACACAACAACCTCTGCTGGTGACCAACAGTTCTCTGATTGGACACGAGGCCCGCTCAGTGGGAGAGAACTCGTACCTGGTGCTGAGAACAAGTCAGAATCCCCTGGTCAGGAAACTGAAGACTTCAGAGAGAAGCCCCCACTGTTCACTGTAGAAGAGAGTGGGCTTGCACTCCAAAAATCTCTCAAATTACCCTCTGTAACCCAAGCTGCTCTCACTCTTGGTTGAAGAATCTGCTTTACTTTACAGATGGCAGAGAAAATGGAGGAGAACCAAGATCCACTGTTAAGACAAGAGATAACTGACTGCCCACCACAAGACTTGCCACCTCTACCACATGTGCCAGGGCCCATTAGAACTTTCAGAGGAAGCAGTGACATGAATGCTGCTCTTACTACTAGCCTGACAACCAGCTCCAGGGTGATGGAGACAGATACAATGATCAATCAAAACCTATCAAAGCAGAAATTCAGAGGCCACAAAGAACTCAACACTAATTCAGACTTCCAACAGGTCTACCATGGCTCAGAGAACATTACAGATGAGCAGGTGGGAAAATTATAAAAGCCACAGAATGGGTGGTAATTCCCAGAGGCACTATCCCTCTCACTACCACACAGAGACTGGCTGAGGTCTTCCAGACTCCACAATGAATGCCATGACCCCACAGTGAATACCATAATCCCACTAAGGAGGGCCCAGGGAAACGGAAGCAGGGGCAAGGAGATAAAAAAGTATAATCTGTTATAATATATGTATAAAATATTTTTTTAAAAAAGAGATAAGCTGTTCTGATCAGATTCCCCCTTTAATAAATCAGTTTTTCAGAATGGTGTCAACATGCCAACTTTCCTGTCATCCTCTTTAGCGACAGCCCACTACCTCACCCAATGTTATGCCCTTCCTGAGCCAGACCTGGCCACTTCAGCCTGACACAGAAAATCTCCCTAATACCATTCAAACTCCAGAGCTCACCATCAACTGCCTTTTACCTCTCCTCAATCCTGCTTCTTTTCCAATAAATGTTGATCTCAAGAGCTTTCCCTCATAAACATCTTACATACTAAACCCCATTTCAGAATGTTTTCCACAGATCCCAACCTGGTGCCATCTTAACAGAAGCACGCTAACCATTTTCCCCACAAGGCATGCACTGTTCTTACCCCGTCAACATTTTGACCCAGGATAAAGTAGGACTACTTGAAAAGAAGGACAGTGCTCAAGAGGCTAGAGGTGGGGGGTGGGAGGCAAAAGGGGGTAATAGGATAGGAATAAGATAAAATTACAGTATGTTCATGTAATAAGACTCTCAATAAAAATTAGTAAAATAAATAAAATAAAATAAAAACAAGAGCTCTAACATAGACTCCAAAATACATGCCTGATTAGAATCTGGACTCTACCAGTCCCTAGTAATATGTCCATGAGCAACTTAATAACCCATAGTTTCTCTTTCTGAGAAATGTAGATATAAGTAGCCCCTATTTCAAAGAGTTTCTGTGAGATTTAAATGAACAGTGCAGCCCTTAGAATAGCGCTTAAAACATAGCAAGTCCTCTCTGAGTCTCTGCTGCTAAGATTAGTATCAGGAAGGTTATTTTTAGTCTGTCAGCTAAAGTTAGAAACAGTCCAGCCATCTTCAAAGCACAGGGAACCTGTGACAGTTTAGATTAACCAAGCTCTTTGGAACTGGGAGCGTTCTCACATTTGAGTAGAACGCGAGCTTTCTGACCAGGACCAATGTCCTCAGCGACTTTGACTCAGAGATTACTCAGTTCCCAGCACACTCCTCCCAGTAGTCGACATTCCTCATGGTTATATCCTGATACCCCTCACAATCAGGCACCTGACCAGTGTGTCTAGGCCTTCCCTGAACCCCCTACCTACCTGCTTGCCCAACCCTCCAATCATCTAGTTGAACAGATACCGGTGTTGTCCCTCAGCCTAACCTTGTACCCAAAGCATGTTCACCCTGCCTTCCTTTATCTCTCTGTTTAGACTCCATTCCAAGGTTGAACACAGCCTCCGCTCTCACCTGAGACAATTTTCTTGCCTTGTATACCCTCATTTACTGAGCCCAGCAGGCTGCAGAAATATCAGGCTCCTTATACAGTCTAGCTTTGCTGATAACTCCCAAATTTTTGTCCCAATCAGCGTGATAGAAAAGAAATCTCTCATGGCAACAAGCCACAAGTGACACAGGGACGTTATAAATATGGCCCTTTAATACCAGGCACAGTGAATTTCAGGAGACTGATGAGGTTTTAAAGAAAATCTCCCCAAGCGACCACCTTGGAGTACTCAACACATCAGTAGCTATTGAAATGATAATCTATCCAGCTTATAATGACAGAAACTGCTTCTGCAGGGAGAAATGAATATTTCCTTTTGAGATTTTGTCCATCCATTCTAAATAAAGACATTATTTGTGAGGGAAAAGGGCAGAATCCTTTCTCTTGATTTTCTTAATCTTTAAGTAAATAAGACATGAATGGTAAGATTAAGTTGTTTGCATAATCCTTTGCCTTAATTTATTGCCTTGTTTATTAATCTGTGATAAAAAATCTATTCTCATATCTATAATTAAATTACTTTAAATATTTAAATATCTGCTTTTATGGAATAACCATGCTTTATTGCTAAGGAAATAGTAAGAATAAAATGTTTGTAGTTTAAGTATATTAGTTTAAGATAGTGGCTAGGTTTTTGGTTCTCTGGTTGTTGTTTTTTTTCCCCCTAATATAGTAAGTATATACCATACCTTTTAAATGAAGCTTCCACTATTTGGCTAAAAGAAACGGTCATACTCATCACAAAGTTTTCTAAATGTCCATGATTATCCCTCTCATCAGTGCTGCTCTCGCTCTTAGCTACAGAGTCTGTTTTTTACATATGGCAGCAAATGCGGGGGGGGGGGGAACCCAAGACCCATAAGAGTAATAAGAAAAGAAAGCTGAGTGCCTAGCTCTGGACGAGTCTTCTCTATCACATCTTCCCGGGTCTAGAAGACATCACAAAGAGAGTGTCAATGTAAACGTGAGTGCTGGGGCTGGGACATGGCTCAGTGGCTTCGGCACTTGCTTGTAAAGCCTGCGTGGTGGTTTGATTCAGGGGTCCCCCATAAACTTAGGTGTTCTGGATGTTAGTTTCCCCAGCTGATGGCAATTGGAAGTTAAAGCCTCCTGGAGGTGGTATATTGCTGGGGGCGGGCTTATGGGTGTTATAACCAGTTTCCCCTTGCCAGTGTTTGGCACACTCTCCTGTTCCTGTTGTCCACCTGATGTTGGCCAGGAGGTGATGTCCAACCTCTGCTCATGTCATCGTTTTCTCTGCCATCATGGAGCTTCCCCCTTGAGCCTGTAAACCATAACAAACCTCTTTTTTCCCCACAAGCTGCTCTTGGTTGGGTGATTTTTACCAGCAATGCAAACCTGACTGCACCAGCCTGATAGCTTGGGTTCCCCAGAATCCACATTAAGCCAGATACACAAAGTGGCACATGCATCTGGAGTTTGTCTGCAGTGGCAAGAGGCTCTGATGTGCCCATCCTTTCTCTTTCCCTGTCATTCTCCTTCCCTCTTTCTCTGCTCTCAAATAAATAAAAATATTAAATTTAAAAAAAAAAGAAACTAAGCATGAGTGCTACCTCACTGCTAGCCTGACTCCCTCCAAGAAGATGGTAATAAACGCCAAGGATACTCAAAACTCATCAAAGCAGAAATTCAAGAGTGATTCACTCTAAAGGAGACTTATAATATACCTGTCAAGGCTCAGGCAACATTGTAGAAGAGGGGGCAGGAAGATTATAAGAGCCACAGGGTGGGAAAATGCATCCCCAGACATTCTTCCACACATGCACGAAGACTGACTGGTACATTCGTGACCCCCACAGTGAGTACCAATAACCTCACTGAGGAGGGCCCCCAGTGGAATGTGGGTGGGGAGAAGAGGCATGAGACTGTAACCCCATGTGAATATGACCAATTTTCAATAAGTTCATATATTAAAGTTCTCAATAAAAAATAAAAATAGGAAAGAAAAGAAAAATAAATTAAAATAGGGCTGGAATAATGGCTTAGGGGTTAGGGCATTTGCCTGCAAAGCCAGGTTCAATTCCCCAGGACCCACGTTAGCCAGACACACAAGAGGACACACACATCTGGAGCTCATTTGCAGTGGCTGGAGGCCCTGGTACACCCATTCTCTCCCTCTTTCTCTGTCAAATAAATAAAAATAATTTTTAAAATAAATAAAAATAAGATGAGTGTGGTAGTACACGCCTGTAACCCCAGCACTCAAGAAGAGAGATAGGAGGACCACTGTGAATTAAAGGCCCGCCTGGGACTATGGAGTGAGTTCCAGTACATCCTGGGCTAAAGTGAGACCCTACCTTGAAAAAAAAAAAGCACAAAAATACATAAATAAAATAAAATTAATATCTCTTAAAACCCTTGCTGGTTTTGGCAATTTCGTGTTAGCCAGGAATGGTGATTTATGCCTATAATCCCAGCACTCAGGAGACTGAGGTAGGAGGATCGCCTTGAAGTCAAGGCCAACCTGGACTGCAAAATGAGTTCTGGGTCAGATTGGGCTAGAGTGATACCTTGCCCCCAAAACAAACAAACAAACTTTGTTTGTTTGTTTTGAGGTAGGGTCTCACTCTAGCTCAGGCTGACCTGGAATTCACTATGTAGTCTCAGGGTGACTTTGAACTCACTGTGACCCACCTACCTCTGCCTCCCAAGTGCTGGGATTAAAGGTGTGCACCTCCGCACCTGGCTCTAAAAAAAGATAATTTTATATTGACATACCTCTTAATACTTTCAAATTCTCTTCTTTAACATTGTTTTCTCCTACTGATTTAAACTGACTTCGGGGAATTATCATTTTAAAGTGAGTTCCTACATCAAACCAGAGTGCAAGTCTTTCTGCAGTGATGTCTCTGGTCACCACAGGGTGCAGGAGCCTGCTGTGTGGGGACAGTTAACAAGGAGGCACCTCGGTTTGGCCATTTAAATGTGATGTCAAGGTGATGACAGGAAATGATGTGATGTGTATTATGTCACTTTTACAAGTAATGTATGCACGGGTGGTAAAACTCTACTTCCATTCCCCCCAGGGTTCTGGCTGGGTCCAAAGATTGAACTGACCTAAGACACCCTCACAGGAGAAAGCACATTACCAGCTTGCATGGCACACACATCCTCAAAGTGACAACCCAAAGAGACAGAAAAGTCAGCTCCAGTTGATGAATTAACCAGTAGTGAACTGTGAACAGTGTCTATTGTGGGGAGGCTTTAAAGGATAAAATTATTCTAAGCTAGGCTTGGTGGCCACGCCTTTAATCCTAGCACTCAAGAGGCTAAAGTAGAAAAATCCCCATAAATTCAAGGCCACCCTGAGACTACTCAGTAAATTCCAGGTCAGCCTGGGCTAGAGTGAGACCCTGCCTTGAAAAAAAAAAAAATCCACAATAAAAAATGTATTCTAACAAAGTCTGAACAGTATTTTCCACATCTCAACTTCTCATCCTTGAAGAGAAGTGTCTTTCCTTGTAGGAAAGGGAGACTGTCTTCCAAACGGGAATTTTTTATTTTAGTTTTATCAAACAGTATAAAGTCAAAGTAATCAGATTGCAACTGCTGTTTTTCAGGCAACCTGCATTTAAACAGTTAAAACTGCCAGAGTACAGCCTGGCATGGTGGTGCATGCCCTTAATCCCAGCAACTACGAGGCAGAGGCAGGAGGATCACTATGAGTTCAAGGCCAGCCTGAGACTACAGAATTAGTTCTATGTCAAAAAAAAAAAAAAAAAAGAAAAGAAAAGAAAAGAAAAGAAAAAGGAAAATGCCAGAGTGGTATATTTTTAATAACATATGTATTCGCCTACATATCTTGTAGTAAGGATTAAATACTTCAAAGTCCCCAGTTACCATGACACAGATAAAAATCATCTTAAAATTGCAACAGTTCCTTTGAGTGTAGAACTAGGCTACCATAGAGGGGCTGAGTGATTAGAAAATGAAGCTATGGTTTCCTCTGCCTGGCGGGTTTCTTGCTCGTGCTTCTGATTTTCATTATCGGGCTTTTGTGAAACACCGCCGCCCTGTCAATCAACGCTCCCTCTGGCGTGCAGTTAGCACTCAGGAACACTGGGGACCTCTCGCTGCTCCTGGAACACAGACCACTGCTAGCGTGTAAAGACCCCAATGTTGGCACTTGCTGTTTTGATTCACTAAGCACCCCGGCCTGTGTGATGTTAGTACTCCTGCACTACAATAATTCGCTAGTGGGAAGAAATGGGCATGTCTGACAAAGAAGAGAAAACCTGGATCAGACAGGAAGGAAAAAAACAGCAGCTGATCGTCAAGAAAAACACCACTGTCTCCACGTCAACTTTCAACAAGTCACTGCTCACAAAGAGGCTGGGAAGAGATTGGTTAGGATTGCTGCTGTGACTGTCACCCTTGCTGACGCCTCTATTCTTGGCCATGCAAGGTTGCAATATCTGAAATCTTTTTTTTTTTTTTTTTTTGGTATGTGTATGCAGCACGTGTGTATGTGTTGGGCCTGCACACGTGTGTGCCCATGCAGAGCCCCATGTGCTTGCCTGCAGGTGGGCTCTCCTGCAGTGACCAGGGCAGAATGTCAGAGGTCTGACCCTGTCTGGCTCCATCATGTTTCCTACCGCTCTTACTTGAGCCAGAGTCTCTTACTTATCCAAGAGCTTACTGTTTTTATCCACGAGGTCTTGCTGTTCTCAGGTATCTACTCCCCGTAGGATTGGGTTTACAGGCATGTGTGGCCACGCCCAGCTATTCACGTGGGTCCTGGGGATCTAATTAAACTAAAGCATCTTTCTGGCCTCCTTAGGCTCTCATGCTTACCCAGGAAGTACTCTTGACTCCTGAACCATTTCTGCAGTCCTCAACGCCCTGAGTCTTGATAGCAGAAAACCTGACAGACTTGTCTACTACCAGCCCAAAACCGTCACCTCCAGGCCTCCAGGATCCGAGCTACATGTGGACAATGACACCAGTGGCTCTCTTTAACAGAAAGGGCCACACTCTGAAAGAGATATAGTTGCCCCTTTCGGTTCCAATTTAGTATTGGTGTTGAAATATACCCCTTCCTGATAGAAGACTGAAGAAACTAGGAATAGAAGGAATAGCCTTGGGATGGAGAGATGGCTCACCTGTTAAAGTGCATGCCTGCAAAGCTTAATGACCCGGGTTCAATTCCCCAGTGCCCATGTGAAAGCGAGATGCATGAAGTGGTGCATGCATCTTGAGTTTGTTTGCAGGGGTTGAAGGCCTTGGTGTGCCTATTTTTTTTTTCCTCTCTCTCTCTCCCCTGTCTGTCTCTGTCTCTCTGCTTGCAAATTAATTAATTAATTAATCTTATAAAGAAAACATGAGCTGGAGAGATTGCTTAGTAGTTAAAGTGCTTGCCTGTGAAGCCTAAGGATCCATGTTTGACTCTCTAGATCCCACGTAAGCCAGATGCACAAAGGTGAGGGAAGCACGAGGTCGCACATGCCCACTAGGTGGCGAAAGCATCCTGAGTTCAATTGCAGTGGCTGAGGCCCTGGAGTGCCAATTCTCTCTCTCTCTCTGTCTCTCTCTCTCTCTCTCTCTCTCAAATTAAAACAAAATTAAGAAAGAAGGAACAGCCTCAACCTAATAAAGGCTACATACTAAATGGGAGGGGACAGAGCATTTCTTCTAAGATCAGAACAAGTCAAGGTGCATACTTCCCCCACTCTTATTCAAAGTGTTAGCTAGAGCAATAAGACAAGAGAAAGAAATACAAATAAGGAAGAAATTAAATTATCCCCATTTGCAGACAACATAATCCTATACTTAAAAGACACTAAAGTTGGCCTAGAGAGATGGCTCAGCAGTTAAGGTGCTTGCCTGCAAAGCTTAGCAACTAGGATTTGATACCCAGTACCCACATAATGCATCTGGAGTTCATTTTTAGTGGCTAGAGGCCCTAGCACTCATTCTTTCTCTTGCTATATCTCTCTCTCTCCTTGCAAATAAATTTTAAAAAATTAAATTTTTTTTAAAAGACACTAAAGTCTCTTAGTCCTGATGATTGCTTTCAACAACAGCAGGATACAAAATAAGCATACAGGAACCTGTAGCTTTTCTATATGCCAATAACAAACTTGCCAAGAAACAAACTGGGGGAGAGAGGAGTTACATTCACAATAGTTACCTGACTGTTACATAGCAATTTCCTTCAAATTAAAAAACATTTCCACCTAGAGGGAGGAGACACCCTCATGTGACTTAGGAACTAAGCATCTCACAGTCTCAGGAAGATCCTGAAGTCTACAAGGTCCACAAATCAACTGCTGAGAGAGGAAGGAGACTCTCCAACCAGTGAGTGCGCCCAGGAGCCCCAAGAGTGACGCTTTCGTGCACCTTCACGGTGCCGGGTGGGCTCTTCAGCGGCAAAGGTGCCTCTGAGTCGTCCCGTGCTCCTGTAAGTAGCCACTCACCCATACTCTGTAAGGAACCCCTGTTAACTCACTGGTTCACCAAGGTGGATTTTGGTCTGTCAAATGTGCTCTCTCTGGGGTGTACAGATATCTGTTTGTGTTTCCCCAGGATGCATACCAAATACCAAGGTAAAATAGAACTTCTTGGATCAATCTTCTTTGATAGCTATACTGTTGTGGGGCATAGGTCATGAGGAAACATCAAAGAGACACTTGCACATCCATGTACATCATGTCACTAGTCACAATGGCTAAATTATAGAACTGACCTAGGTTATTCACAACAGGAAAATGGATAAAGGAAATGGGATAGAGAGACAGAGATGATAGGGATAGAGAGAGGGGGAGAGAGAGGTGGTTTGAATGTGAATGTATGTCCTTTATAGTCTCGGGTTTTTTTTAATATTTTTATAAAATTTAGGAATTAGAGGCTGGAAAGATGGCTTAGTGGCTAAGGTGCTTGCCAACAAAGCCAAAGGACTCCTGTTTGATTCCCCAGTACCCACATAAAGCCAGATGCACAAGGGGGCGCATGCATCTGGAGTCCATTTGTAGTGGCTAGGAAGCCCTGGTGCACTCATTCTCTCTCTCTCTCTCTTTCTCTCTCTCTCTCAAATAAATACATAAAATATATTTTAAAATTTAGGAATCATAAGTGAGAGGAAACATGATCGATATAATGGAATTTTTCAGAGATAAAGAAGAACAAAGTCATTTTATTTGCAGGAAAATGGATGTGACTGTAGATAATCACATCAAGTAATTAAAACAACCTCAAAACAACAAATACCATGCTTCCTCTCATTTGTGATTCCTAAATTTTGCATAGATACATAAATTCATGTATGTATGATGTGAAAATAGAAGTTAAAACTACTCAGAGATTCCCCAGAACCCATGTAAAGCCAGATGCACAAAACAGAGCATGCATCAGGAGTTTGTTTCAAGTGGCAAGAAGCACATTCTCTCTGTTTGCAAAAAAATTAATTAAATTTTTAAAAACTACTCAGAAACAAAGGACTAATGGTAGGCAGGAGAGGCAAGAAAAGGGCATGTGAGAGTATAGAAGGGAATATGCTTAATATGTAATATATACCTGTATGAAAACTTAGAATAAACAAATAATAAACTGCTTTGAGGTCCCATCTATCCCAGTCAGAATGGCAATCATCAGGAAAAATAAAATTATAATAAATGCAGATGAGGATGCAAGGAATGAGGAATTCACTGCTGATGAGAATATAAACTTACACAGCTATAGGAATCCATACGGAGCTTCCTCAACACACTGATGGTAGAACTACCCTAGAGCCCAGTTATACGCCCAAAGGAAGGACTCTCGGCCAACATGCCACAGAGCTACTTTCACGTCCATGTTTACTGCAGCACTGTCCAGAGCAGCCTGGGAACAGGACTGGCCCAGATATCCATCCGCGGAAGAGCGTCCAAGGAAAATGTGGTACACAGTGGAATGTTACGTAGCCATAAGGAAAGCAAAATGGCATTTTCAAAAAAAATGGATGCAACTGGAAACCATTATACTAAGCAAAATAACCAAACTCAGAAAGACAAATACTGCAAGTTTTTTCTTACGTGTTAACCTATGTTTAAAGCTATAAATATACAGGTCATGAAACTAGAACCATGAAAGGGTTTATGAGATCTTAAGGGAGGTGGTAAATAGAGAGGGTAACAGAACACATAAAATAAAGCAAAAGGAGAGCAAAGCCCAATGACATATTGGTGTTACTACAAAAGCCTAGATTCTTTCTTTGTTGTAAGTCAGATTTATGCCTAGCCTTTAACCTTGGCAAGATTCTTCTAGTCTTTTGTTATCCTGAGTTGGGAGTGGGCTTAGAGCAAGAACATCATGAAAAGATAAGTTCTCATTTAAAAATACAAAAAGCTGGGCTGAAGAGATGGCTTAGCAGTTAAGGCACTTGCCTGCAAAGCCAAAGGACTCAGGTTCAGTTCTCCAGGACCCACATAAGCCAGATACACAAGGTAGTACATGTCTGGAGTTTGCTTGCAGTGGCTGAAGGCCCTGGCACACCCATTCTCTCTCTCTCTCTCTCCCCAAATAAATAAAATAAAATATTAAAAATACAATAACATAACCTCCTCCATGCAGACCAGCTAGCAGAAATCTGGAAGAAGCCATTCTGCATGCAGTTCAATGGGAAAGAGAGAAATCACCAGTGATGACACTTAACAGTGGACACTGCAAGCCTTATATTTGGCCAGCCAGGCCAAATGAGTCAACAGGTGCAATAATGGCATGTCTGTCATGGTGGAAACCAGCTGCCCTCTAATTGGACTGGAGGCCTGCTCCATGGGAGGGAATACACCCCTAATACTGAAAACCTACAACAGAAATAGTCATGAGCCCTAGGTGTGTAACGTCTGCTGCTGTCTGGCTAAATGTATATACTATGCTCATCAAACTGCCCGGTAAGCACTTCTCTTAATGTTCATACCCATATATTAATGCTACTCTCACTTTTTGGAGAGAACCTTCTCTTTTCAGATGGCAGTGACCTTGGGACAACTCAGGAAGCATCATGGTGCTGGGTAGAAATGACAGAGGAGTGTTCAGCACCACAATATCTCTATCACACCTTCCAAGGCTCAGGGTCCATTGCAGAAGAAGTGGTGGAAAGAATGTAAGAGCCAAAGGAAGGGTAGGACTCCTTACAACGTGCTCCCCCAGACACAAAATGGCCTGGATATCCATGACCTCACAGTGCCTGACACTACCTACACAAGACCATCATAATAGGAGGTAAAAGATCATGACATCAAAATAAAAGAGGGACTGATTGAGAGGGGGAGGGGATATGATGGAGAATGCAGTTTCAAAGGGGAAAGTGGGGGGAGGGACGGCATTACCGTGGGATATTATTTACAATCATGGAAGTTGATAATAAAAAATAAATTAATTTTTAAAAATACAATAACTAGAGGTGTCAGGTGTCAACACATGGAGATGGGCACAAGGCTGAGAAGGAGTCTTCCATTTTGAAGGCAATGAGTCCCTATAATGCTATATGATAGCCTAATCCTAGAGGGACTTGCACAGGGATGAAAAGGGAATTCAGGCTGTGACACAAAGGCACCATTCATTCTACTAATTGCTCTTTATGTAAACTTCCCAAGTGAATACCATTCTGGCAATAGCAAAGGAATCCTGAGATTATAGACCACCTCATTTCTAAAACATTCCAGTTCCTATTAAGATGATAAATCACAATGTTTCTAAAGAACTGGGGCTCATTCACTGTCTAGCAGGTGAAAAATCACCAGATTAAGACTTTCTAACAATTTTATAGATGTAATAATGTATAATAGCTCTTTCCAACAATAGGTCAAGAATTCTGAGCCTTCAATTTTAATCCATATCATTTTTTAAAGCTATTAAAATCCAAGTATATCAAAAATCAAACTTTTCTGGTGTTGGCTAAAAAAAGAGTTTAGTTGGGGCTGGAGAAATGGCTCAGTGGTTAAGGCATTTGCCTGTAAAAACCTAACAACTCGGGATCAATTCCCCAGTACCCACATAAAGCCTTATGAACAAAGTGGTGCATGCATCTGGAGTTTGTAGTGGCCAGAGGCCCTGGTGGGCACATTCTTTCTGTCTGTCTCTCTTTTCTTTATCTCTCTCTCTCCTTACAAATAAATAAACAACAATTTTTGAAGAAAAGTTTATTTTAATCTAGTGCCAGAAATATGATTGGAATGGTAACTCAAAACAAAACAGCAGAACGACACCCCAATCACTCAAAACAGCAAAAAATAAAATAAAATAAAAAGTGCTTCAACTATAATACTCACAATAGCCTTTATCAATTTTATTTTTTCAATAGCCCATAAAATCAATTCATAGAATAAACTGAGTGATAGGTAGGAAGTGAGTTTAAATGTGCAATTTCTCTTTGATAGCATGTAAAACAGAGCAAAGCAAAATAAATACAGATAAAAAACAAATTGACTAAATTCAAATAGGTGCCAGTTTGAGGAAGTGGATGTAACTTCAATAAAGGCACAATGACTCTCTAGAACAGTTGGGCCTTATTCTCCAGTGATGAAGTGATGTTCTTAATTCTTGGTTAAATTTGGTGGGCATATTCTGAGCCAGCCTTGAAACACTGGACTGCCCAGGGCCTGTCTGGTCAATCAGTGCTGCTTTCCAACATGGTGGGTTATATTTTTCATCAACAGTGACTTCACCCACTAAAGTGAGGTCAAGAGATACATCAGTTCTCTCTCACTCGCTCTCTCTCTCTTTTTAAAATAGCTCATATGTTTCATAGACCAAGAAAATAGAGGCTGTTAAGAGATTAAATCAAACCAATTCTCGAGGCTCCTGTGAGGAGAAACTGAGATTTCAATATGTATTGGAGAGCTGATAAAGTAAGGAATTTTTCTGTTTTTTCCCCCTTTTTTCCCATCTCAGGGGGACAGCTGAGAGATTGTTTTACTGCAGGTGATATGTCGACATGTTACTTACTCATCACGCCTGCCAACCTTGAGAGGGTCTCTTTGTCATTACTTATAACTGCCAATTTACAAGATGGCCCAGTAGGGAATGAAAGAACCAACTGGAACAAATAGAGGTTTTAACACAGCTGCTGTCTGTCTGCTCAGTTCAGCACAGGTGATGAATCTTAAATACGAAAGAACAGCTCAAATACTTCTCCTTCAGGTCACCAGGAACCAAGACCCGAGTGGCAGACACCAGCCTCTGGACGTGGGGTTCATGGAACGCCATTTAGGGTGAAAGCTGGCAGAAGGGGCTTCAGTTAATCACGTGAAGGCTTTCTTAACATAGTAACTTGTTTAGCATATATCTGAGGTTTTCTCTTGTCGCGTCACTTTCTTGAGTTCAAAATGACAGGGAAGATGTAACCAATGAGGCAGAGGCATCCAAGAGAAACACTGGATGCAGCACTACGAGGCGCATAGAAGAATAACCTTGATAGCAGGACTACCTAAAGCAGGACAGCTAAGACTGGGTAGAAGATGCGCCTGGAGTGTTCTGCTCAGCCGTCGACCTCGCTCTGGTCATGTCTGCGTGCCTAGGCAGATCTGGTGAGAGGTTGTGGGGGGCACTGGGTGAGGTTCATTTCCTCGCCCTGGTCTTCTTTTGCTTTGGCCTTTCAGTTAAATTGACGCTTTTGAGGTTGTTTGGAAACTGTGCCCTTGAGAGGGGGTTTGCCGTACTGAGTGGTGAGGGCACCAAAGCAAACAGATGCAATTTATGACCCTTTCAGTGGCCTGTGGACAGCGGAAGGTCATGTTATGGTGTTCTGAATGGCTTTCAGGGGACTGTGTCAACCCCTCTAATGTGACTACAGGTTAAACCTAGTTTGGATGTAACTTTGGTTTATTTTATTTATTTATTTATTTATTTATTTATTTATTTATTTATTTATTTGAAAATGACAGACAGAGAGAGAGAGAATGGGTGCGCCAGGGCCTCCAGCCACTGCAAACGAACTCCAGACGCATGCGCCCCCTTGTGCATCTGGCTAACGTGGGTCCTGGGGAATTGAGCCTCGAACCGGGGTCCTTAGGCTTCACAGGCAAGCGCTTAACCGCTAGGCCATCTCTCCAGCCCTGGATGTAACTTTGAAGAGAATGGCACAGGGGACTTTTGAAAGTACCAATGCCTAGGCCACCTCCCTTGGTGTTCATCAGGAATGTTTTTAATCACATAGATATTTCTAACATATAGCCAGGGCTTAGGTCCCCTGCTTTACGTCAAGAAAAGGAGAAAAGCCACATTCAGAGACACAGCAGGCTGTTTGATGAGCACAAGTCTGCTGCTGTTCCCAAAGCCCCAGCGGCCTCCGTCCTGTCATGTGAGGTTCATCAGTCCCAGAGACGCCCGGCCTCTGCGGGTCCTGACCGACGACCTCATCCATCTGAAGCATGTGCATCAAGTTATGAAGAGTGGAATCTTAAATCCCCCGCCCATGATCACAGCACGCCCATGTGCCTATGTGTCTACATTGTCATGTAGGCTAATGTCCTAAAAGAATATCGATTTTCAGGGAAAATTCAGACTTGGGTAGATTCTGTGGAAGGAATGCCTCAGCGATCATGATAAAACTGATGGCCTTTCAGAAGTATAAATCTTCTCTAATTTGGACTTTAATTCCCTTTTGAATTTGGCATTAAAGAGATTCTCCTATATCTAAAATTTGATATTCCACCACAGTGAGGAAGGCCCCCTGTTTTTAAATTGACACAATTTCTTTGATAAAGTAAAGACTGTCAAAATCATATGCAAAAGCCCTAAGGCAGGAGGAAAGATACTTTCCATCGTGGTGGTAAATAAAGTTCTTGACAGACAGCGTCTGAGAGGAGGAGGAGAGCGGTCCAGCTGGCAATCTCCTGATAGTCACTCTCTGCCACGATGAAAGAAGGATTGAGGAAGGGAGAACATAATTAGCTTTCATCAAAGTGTCGTGACAGCATCCTCCCCTCTGTGGGGCTAGCCTTATGGAAAGATTACTATGCCCAATGCCATTCTATAAATTGGTTGCATTATGCAGCGAATGATAAAAAATGCTTGACATTCCACGCAGCCTAAATCGAGAAAGCACAGCACATGAATTATGATTTAAGTGAGAAAGCAACCTCGTGGGAAGAAAGCAGTTTCGTCCATGAGAAGCAATTCAAGCAATTCAGCCTTTGCAATCCCTTTGTGTTCCAAGTTTCAATGGCTGACAGTCGGGAAGTGGTGAATGATTAACTTCAACGCAGGGTATATAATATTATGTGAGAATTTGAGCTGATGTTGGAGATTGACTCATTTCTCTCAAATATGTATTTGCCCTTCAATTCAGTGAAGTGGGCATGAAACTTGGCATTAGAAATTATGACCCCCAAGCTTTCAGTAGGCAATGATGAGCAACTGGACATCTTCTTTCATCATCTATAAGAAATAAGATTCTATTCACTCATTTACTGGTTTATTAAAGAAAATACTCATTACCTCTGATGGGACTCAGCACTGTGCCAGGCACTGCGATAAATAATGTGCACCCTTCATCTACAAAGTATGTGCTATGAACTATTGAGAACATGTTACTATTCAGTGATATAAGTGTAACAGCAAGAATGGATACAAAGGAGACAAGATAAAGACTAATCTAGTGGGGAAAGGGAGATGAGAGACTCTAAGTAGGGAATTCTAAGGGCAAGAAATTCTTTTCTATTTTTTCATTATTATTCGTTTCTTTGGGATTTTTTTTGAAAATCGCAGACATGTATATAATATGTTTTGATCATCATTCCCCTTTCCTGATGAACTCCTTTTTCTTCCCAACTAATCTCCTCTTCTACTTTCTTGTCTTTGTGTGTGTGTCTGACCAAATGAGCCTAGCTAGAACTGCTTGCACAGGCATGGGTGGGAGGTTATCGACTGGCTCATGAGCGACTTGCCGTGGCTACACCACCCAAGAAAATCTCTCTTCCTTCCCCAGCGAAAATTAACTGCGAGTAGCTCCTTAAAGATGGTGGGACTTATGAGCCCTTACCCTGACCCTGAGAGAAAGTTGAGGAGCTCGATCTTGTGCAAGTCTTACGTACGAAAACACAGCTCTGTGAATTCAAGGGTACAACGGCCAGAAGACAGCTTTCCACAGCACTCCTCCCCATCCTCCGGCTCTCATATTCTTCCACACTGTTTCTTGTACATTGGAAGGGGAAACATAGATGTCCTGTTTAGGGCTGGGTATTCAACCATCGCTTATTCTTACCACTTTGACCAGTCCAGCCTCTGCAGTAAGTCCTGGTCTTTTGGCTTGAATGTAAAATGCCCCCAAACAAATTTATTTGAACACTTGATCCCCAGATGGTGGCACTGTTTGAGAAACATTGTAGAACCATTAGAAGGTAGGGCCTTGCTGGAGGAAGTGCTGGGATCGCAGGAGGTGGTCCTGAGGTGACATAGACCAGCCCCATTTACTTCATTTCTTGGCTGTCTGGCTGTGGTGTGACACTCATTTTCTTCCATGCCACTGTGCTTTCCCCCGCCCCCACAACATGAGACTTCCCCTCAACACTTTAAGCTGAAAATTAACCCTTTCCTTCCCTTAATTGCTTCTGGTCAAGTATTTGTTCACAGCAAGGAAAAAGTAACTGATACTATCGTCCACTGTGAGAAGAGGCTTGTCTGAACAAGGCTGAGAGCAGAATTAGACCATGGGCACAAACATAAATATTTAGAAGGCATCTTAAAGGGCACAACATGTTCCTTGGGCAAAACAACAAAAGTAGCTTTCCCCCTTGGACCGAGGACCTCCCCACCCATGGACTTAGACCAGCCTTACAGTACCAAGCATGAATTCCCTCCTGCGGAACAAGCCTCAAGTCCAATCAGAAAGCTGTTGGTCAGCCCCTTACCAGTCATGCCACTATTGCATCAGTGGGCACATCCCGACTGGTAGATTGCTTGTGTAGCTTGCAGGGTCCACAGCTGGGGAAGACTGCTGATGACTCTCCCCCCACGGCCCCCCCAGCAACCTGCACAGGACTTCCCAGCATTATGATGGCTAGCCAGCAGAAAGAAAGCTTCTAGATCAGTTCCAGCTTGACTTCTCAGTGTCCTGCAAAGTGTGAGTTGTCCTCAACAATAGGATGCTTTCTAAAAAAAATTTTTTATGAAGTATATAACTTACTAAATTTTTTAGAGCTTAGACTTTCTATATCTTATCTATGAAACCATTCCTAAGCCCCAAGTCATGAAGTTAATCCTATGTTTTCTTCTCTTACGGTTTTAGTTCTTCCAGTTAATGGGTATAAGCCCAGGAGTGATATAGTAGGTTTTTGTTTGTTTGTTTTTTTGAGGTAGGGTCTCACTCTGGCCCAGGCTGACCTGGAATTCACTATGTAGTCTCAGGGTGGCCTTGAACTCACAGCAGTAGGCCTACCTCTGCCTCCCAAGTGCTGGGATTAAAGGTGTGTGCCACCATGCCTGGCTCATATAGTAGTTTTATTTTTAACTTTGTGAGGAACCTCAATATCGATTTCCATAGTGGCTGCATCACTTTACACTCCCACCAGCAGTGAATAGTAATTCCTCTTTCCCCACAATCTTGCCATCATTTGTTTTCTTTATGATAAACATTCTGACTGGGTGAACCGAAGTGGTCTTCATTTGCATTTCCCTGATGACTAAAGATGTTGAATGTTTTAAAAATATCTGTTGGACATTTCTGTTCTTTTTTTTTTTAAGAACTATCTATTCAGGTTGGAGAGAAGGCTTAGCGGTTAATGCACTTGCCTGCAAAGCCAAAGGACCCAGGTTCAATTTCCCAGGACCCATATAAGCCAGATATACACAAGGTGGCACATGCATCTGGAGTTCATTTGTAGCAGCTGAAGGCCCTCGTGCATCCATTCTCTCTCTCTCTCTCTCTCTCTCCCCCTCTTATGCTCTCTCAAATAAATAAATAAAAATATTTTTTAAAAATATTCATTTTCAGGGCTGGAGGGATTGCTTAGTGGTTAAGGCATTTGCTTGCAAAGACAAAGGACCCAGGTTTGATTCCCCAGGACCCACGTTAGCCAGATGCATAAGGGTCGCAGGCATCTGGAGTTTGTTTGCAGTGGCTGGAGGCCCTGGCGTGCCCATTCTCCCTGTCTCCCTCCCTCTTTCTCTGTCAAATAAATAAATATAAAATTTTTAAAACTAACTATTCACTTCATTAGCTTACTTGTTGATTGTCAGATTGGGGGTGGTATTTAGTTTCTGGAATTCTTTATATATTCCAGACATCAACCTCCTATCAGAAGGTTAGCAGGCAAGGATTTTCTCCCTTTCTGTAGGCTTTCTGTTCACTCTGCTGACAGTTTCCTTTGTTGTGCAGAAGCTTTTTGATTTTATGTAGTCCCACTTGTTGATTCTTGGGACTATTTCCTACACTATTGGAATCCTGCTCAGAAAGTTCCTGCATAATGTTGTGATTTTGCCTCTGTCCCTGAAATTCGATCTTCTTCATGGCCTTGTCTATTGTGGTGATTTTCATTTGAATGCTTGTTTTTTCCATTTCCAGTGTTCCTGGTTGATTCTTTTTCATTATTTCAAATTTTTTGCCTCCACACTTTGGACTTACGCCTCTGATTTGTTTAGGTTCATACTTTGGAGACTGTCTTGTCCAGGTCTAGAATGGGACTTTTCTGTTCACTCATCTGCTTATTTGAGCCTTCTGTGTGGTCATTGACCCTTTTCAGAACTAGGATTCTGAATTCCTTCTCTGACAGTCCCCATATCTCAGTGGTTTGGGCTTCTGTAGAGGAGTTGGAAGGCTGGGATGGGTCATGGTTGGTTGACCTATCATCCTCTTTGTGTTTCTTTGTTTTATTTCCCACATCTGACCCAGATTTCATACTAGGTGGCACTAGTTGGTGGTTTGCTTTATTCCCTACAGGACTTCCTACAGGCCACGTCACTCGTGATGCATTCTTTGCAGCTCATGGGGCTGAATCACATTTGTCAGCCAATCTGGTTATGTCCAGCTGCAAACGCACATTTTGTGTTACACGTATGACGCTGGGTCAAGCTCACCCGTAGAAGATTAGAGGCCTGCCTTCCACTGGACGTGTGGCCTGGATGTCTCCCCTGGGGGCCAGGTGGGCAGCAGGATGGTGGATGCTGGGAACTGTCTTCTGCCAGTTGTTCTGGCTGGATATCTCCCAAGTGGGCCAGGTGGGCAGGCCGACACTGGGCCTGCCTCTGCCGATTGCTCTGGCTGGATGTCTAACAGTAAGATCTTACCATGAGTTCAGTTGGGCAACCAAGCGTGTTAGCAATGACCTGTGTTGTTTGGGGGCCTCAGAAGCCTCCCTGACAACAACCCATAGGGGAATGTCCCACCCCTGGAGCTGGGATTCAAACCCTTTGTTTATTTTATTTTTAATAGCTTACACAATAGTAGGATTTCATATGGCTTTTTCATGCAATCTTAGTGTTAGTTAACCCTGACCCTAATGCTTCTTCTCTGCAATAGTTCACCCCTTACGTTTATATCACATGTGGTCTGTCACTCTCCCCACACTCTTAATGCCTCTGCCTCCACACACACCCCATGGCCTCTTTCTAGCTTCCTGGTCACTATAGACTCTGACTCCAATGTAAGAACAAAAGAACTCCTTACAATGCACTCCTCCAGACACAAAATGGCCTGGACATCCATGACCTCGCAGTGCACTACCTACTCAAGACCATCACAGTAGGAGGAAAAGATGTGATAGAGAATGAAGTTGTGAAGGGGAGTGTGGGGGGAGGGAATTACCATAGCTTATTGTCAATAATTATGGAAGATATCAATAAAAAATTTTTTAATTCAAAAGGATCCACATACAAGAGAGAGCATGGGTCTTCCTGAGCCTGGATTACCTTACGTACAGTATTTTCCATTTTCCTGAAAATTTCATAATTGCATTTTCTTTACAGCTGAATAAAATTCCATTGCACATATGTATCACATTACTCAATAGTTGATTCCATTGTCCAGCTATCATTAAGAGAGTAGCACTTAACATGGATGGGCAAGTACCTCTGTGGTAGGCCATGTCTCTGTGGGCATAAGCCCGGGAGTGCCGGAGCTTAATCCTGTGGTAGTTCTACTTTAGTTTTTTTTCAGAAGCCTCCATAATGGCTGCATGAGTTTATTCCCTCACCAAAGGTGAATTCGGGTGCCTCTTTCCCCACGCCTTCAGCAGCACTTGTTGTCATTTGTTTCCTTGATGATGGCCATTCTTGTGTGTGTATATGTTTCATACATGCTCATGGTGTATTCTGATCATGACCTTCTCTGAGCCCCTTCCCCCACCCTCTTCCGCTGAACCCCCTTCTTCCCAACTAGTCCCTCTTTTACTTTGATGGAGTTTTTTCTCTTTTCTTTTCCTTTCTTCCCTCCTCCACCATCTATGATGGAATGTTGATGGTCCCAATACTGTGCAAGATAATACACATCCTGACTGGGGGAATATAGAATCTCAAAGAAGTTTATTTGCATTTCCCTGATGACTAAGGATGTGAAATACCTTTTAAAATATTTATTGCCTATTTGTATTACTTATCTTCAGAACTCTCTGTTCAATTCCATAGTCTGGTTTCTGATTTGATGTTTGTTTTCTTTATTGTTAAAACAATTATTTTTATTTATTTATTTAAGAAAGAGAGAGAGAGAATGGATGTACCAGGGCCTCTAGCCACAGTAAATGAACTCTACACACATGTGCCCTCTTGTGCATCTGGTTTACATGGGTCCAGGGGGATCGAACCTGGGTCCTTTGGCTTTGCAGGCAAGCACCTTAACCACAAGACATCTCTCCAGCCCTGGCTTTTGTTTTCTTGATGTTTCATTTTTTTAAAAAATATGTATTTTATTTATTTATTTGAGAGAGAGAAAGAGGTAGAGACAGAGAGAGAACGGGCATGCCAGGGCCAACAGCCACTGCAAAGGAACTCCAGATGCATGAGCCCCCTTGTGCATCTGGCTTACGTGGGTCCTGGAGAATTGAACTGGGATCCTTTGGCTTTGTAGGCAAATGCCTTAACCACTAAGCCACTCTTCCAGCCCCTGATGTTTCAGTCTTTAAGTTCTTACTATACTCTGGATATTAGTCCTCCATCAAATGTATAGCTGGCAAGGGTTTCTTCCTACACTGGTTTTCTTTGCTGTACAGAAGCATTTTAATTTCATGGTACAATTGTTGGCCTTATTTCCTAACCAACTAGAATCCTATTTAGATAGTCCTTGCCTCTATCTTGAAGTATTTCCCCTACCTTTTCCTCTAGCAATTTCAGTTTCAGGTCATATGTTAAAATCTTTAATCCTTTTGAAGCTGATTTTTGCGAGGGTGAGAGATAAGGATTGAGTTTCATTCTTCTACATGTAGATATCCAACTTTGTCAAAGAGGCTATCTTTTCTCCAATGAGTGTTTTTAGAATTTTTGTCAAAAATCAGGTGGCTAGAGCTGGAGAGATGGCTTAGTGGTTAAGGTGTTTGCCTGCAAAGCCAAAGGTCCTCGGTTTGATTCCCCAGGACCAGTGTAAGCCAGATGCACAAAGTGGCACATGTGTCTGGAGTTCGTTTACAGAGGCTGAAGGCCCTGGCTCTCCCATTCTCTCTCTCTCTCTCTCTCTCTCTCTCTCTCTCAAATAAATAAATAATTTTTTAAAACTCAGGTGGCTATATCTGCATGAGTTTATATCTGGATCTTTTCTTTTTTTTTCTTTTTTTCTTTATTAATTAGTTTTGTATTCAGCAAATACAGTCAGTTTGGTACCATTATTAGGCTCATCCGTGATCTACCCCCTCCCCTTGGCCCCCTTCATTGATCTATACCATGTCGTTTTTGTACCAGTACCAGGCGATTTTTGTTGCTATGGCTCTATAATCTACCTTGAACTCAATTATGATGATACCTTGAAGCACATCATTATCATCATCATCATCATCATTATTTTCTCAGGATTGTCTTAGCTATCTGAGGTCTGTGAAAAAAAGGCATTGGAACTTTAATGAGGATTGCATCAATTCTGTAGAATTCTTTTACTAAGATAGCCATTTCCACAGTATTGACCCTTCTAACTCATGAGCATGGGAATTTTTTCCATCTTCTAGCATCTTCTTCAATTTCTCTCTTGAGTGTTTTGAAGTTTCCATCGTAGAGGCCTTTCCGTTCCTTGGCTAGATTTATTCCAAGCTATTTCTGAGGCAGTGAATGGGATTGTTCCCTTGTTTCTTCCTTAACATACTTGTTATTGTCATATAGAAAGGCTAATGATCTTTGTGTGTCAATTTTTTTGCTTAAAGGATTTATTAGCTCTGAAAGTTTCCTGGTGGAGTCCTTGGGGTCTCCTACATAGCAAATTATATCAGCTACTAGTAAGTATACTTTGACTTTTCCCTTTCTTATTTATATTACTTTTTGTGTGTGTTTTACAAGGCAGGGCCTCACACTAGCCTGCTGAGACTCACTCTATCCCCAGGCTGGCCTTGAACTTGAACAATCATCCCACTTTAGCATCCCAAGTGCTGGCACTTTAAAGGTGTGCCCCACCACACCTGGCTGCTATTTGTATCACTTTTATTTGCTTCTTTTGTCTTATCATCCTAGTTGTGACTTCTAGGATGACATTGACTAGTGGAGAAAGCAGTCAACCTGACTGGTGTGTTCTGACCTCACAGTGGTTGTGATTTCTCCCACAAGACCTGTGCTGTTCTGAATCCATCAACATTTTGACATAGAGGACGGAGGAAAGCAAAAGGAAGGAATCATTAAAACAGAGGTAGGAGGGGCTAGAGAGATGGCTCAGCAGTTAAACGCTTGCCTGTGAAGCCTAAGGATCCCAGTTCAAGGCTCGATTCCCCAGGACCCACGTAAGCCAGATGCACAAGGTGGCACATGCATCTGGAGTTCGTTTGCAGTGGCTGGAAGCCCTGGTATGCCCATTTTCTCTCTCTCTCTCTTTCTCTCTCTCTCTCTCTCTCTCTCTCTGTTGCTCTCAAATAAATAAATAAAAATAAACAAAAACAAGCCAGGCATGGTGGCGCACGCCTTTAATTCCAGCACTCGGGAGGCAGAGGTAGGAGGATCTCTGTGAGTTCGAGACCACTCTGAGACTACAGAGTGAATTCCAGGTCAGCCTGGATTAGAGTGAGACCCTACCTCGAAAAACCAAAATAAAATAAATAATCAAAAACAATTTTAAAAAGCAGAGGTAGGAGGAGGGTCCTCAGTAGAATAAGGGGGGGGTGAATGGGGTAATGGGTCAGGAATACGATCAAATTATAGTATGCTCATGTATTAAAGTTCTCAGTAAAAATATTTTTGAGTGGGTAATCTAAAAGTAGGAAATTCTTGAGCAAAGTCATGAGCATGAGACCCACATCAATATTCTGGGATCTTAAAGTGGAAAAGAAAAAGTTCAGTAATCACTATGGTTTAACTGTTTCCCCCGAATATTCACGTATCAGAAATTTCTTTCCCAAATTCAAACGCTAATGGTATTTGGAGGAAGAACGTTGGTGTGATTGGGATGAGCTTAGGTCATGAAGACGGGGACCGTGTGACAGCATCAGTGAGACAGAGCCGAGGCCCAGGTTACAAACATGCCCTGCTGTGCTGTGCAGAGCCCTCCCCCACCGTGAAGAAATCAACACTCATGTGCCAGACGCTTCGTGATTGGGACATTTGCCGTGCTTGTCTCATGTCATCCTATTAACATCGTACAAAGCAAACACTATCCCTTTTCACGTATGAAAAAAGAAGGCTTAGAAGCTGGGCATGGTGGCGCGCGCCTTTAATCCCAGCACTCGGGAGGCAGAGGTAGGAGGATTGCGTGAGTTCGAGGCCGCCCTGAGACTACATAGTGAATTCCAGGTCAGCCTGAGCTAGAGCAAAACCCTTCCTTGGAAACCAAAAATAAAAACAAGAAAAAATAAGACTTAGAAAGATTAGTTACTGGGCTGTAGAGAGGGCTTAGCAGTTAAGGCATTTGTCTGCGAAGCCTAAGTTCGGTTCCCCAGCACCCACATAAGCCAGATGCACAAAGTGACACATGCATCTGGAGTTCATTTACACTGGCTATAGGCCCTGGTGCACCCATTCTCTCTCTCTCTCTCTCTCTCTGTCTCTCTCTCTATCTATCTATCTATCTATCTGCCTCTTTCTCTCTCTCATTCTTAAATAAATAAAAATAAATTTTTAAAAAAGATTAGTTACTTAGCTCAGAATCAGCTTTTATTTAACAAAGTAAGTTTTTATGCAAGAGCAGCACCTAGCCACACCCATTAGCACAGAGTGGCAACCCAAGTCCAAAGTCAAGGTGTTGGCAGCTAAGCGCCCTCTAGTCTTTAGCATTTTCCAGCTTTTGCTTACTGCAAACATGCTGTGGCTGGTAGCAGAATAACGCCAGTCTCTGTCTCCTTCATGTGGTTTTGTTTTCCATCTCTATGTCATCTCTCCTTCTGTATCCGGACATTGGTTAGCAGATATGGGGCCCATCATAATGTGCATGATCTCATTTCAAGAGCCCCACCTTTTGAAGGCCATGTTTGCAGGTGTGTGGGTTGAGACACATGCCTCTTTGGGGTGCTTCAGCACAACTCTCTAGGATAGTAGCAGAATTTTTATGACAACTTGAAGTTCCTCAGAATGAGAGAAGACCTACAGAACAGAGGTAACACCATATTCAAAGACAAGACCATGTAAGAGAAGACCATATTAAGAAATGATATGTATTTTGTTATCCTGAGGAAACAAAACAAGAACAAAAAAAGGAAAATCAGATCCTGAGAAATGAGGTTCAAAACTAGAGAGCGACTAGTTGGAAAGAAGGGTTTCAGCGAAGGGAGTAAAGGGGGGGGAGTGGTGGGAGGTGATTGTGAGCATGGGTATACTGCGTCTATGTATGGAGAGTGTGGGATAGAGTGGCACGGACTGCAGTCCCAAGTGCTTGAGAGGCTGAAGCACGAAGACACTGGAGCCCAGGAATTCAAGTCTAGTCTGGGTGACACAGAGAGGCCCAGTCCCTGAAAATGAGAAACAAAACACCGAAGCGTGAATGTTTCCACTGCCATTAGGGCTACACTACAAGTGGAGAATCATTTGAGAATTTTTATGCAAGGAAAGAGCAGAATTAATTATGCATGTGATAAAAGTCACTGAAGAGCCAATACAGAGGAAGTTTGATAGGATGAAAGTCTGTGGGCAGAGAGATCCATTAGGTGGCATTTGATATAACCCAGATGAAGGAAAAGAGATCAAAGGCTGTTCAAAAGGAGAAGGGGTTATATAATCATAAGATTACAATAGATTTGGAAAATTTGACAAACAGTTAGATATAGGAAATTAAAGAGAAGCTAAAAATGACCTCTAGGCTTGAGCCATGTCATTCATCAGAAGAGCAAACCAGCGACAGGTGGAGTTTATGGGAAGGGCGAGTGCTTGCATTTTATTCATGTTGATGTTGGGGACCTCAACGGCACAAAAAGAGATGAGACAATTGAACATACAAAGAAAGCTGCTGGTTTGTTTTGTGGAGTGTAATTCTGTCACTTCCCTCATACGAGACTGTTTTGTTTTTATTTTTATTTTTATTTTTTAGAGAGAGAGAGAGACAGACAGACAGAATTGGCATGCCAAGGCCTCAGCCACTAAAATGAAATTCCAGGCACTTACGCCACCTAGTGGGCATGTGTAGCCTTGCACTTGCCTCACCTTTGTGTGTCTGCCTTAAGTGGGATCTGGAGAATCGGACATGGGTCCTTGGGCTTTGCAGGCAAGCATCTTAACCACTAACCCATCTCTCCAGCCCTCAGATGACATTCTTTACAGAGTCATATCTCATGCAAATTTATATCCACAACAACTGTTGACATGCCTATTTTATAGTAGGTATTACAATGTCTGTTGAATGAATTTAGTCATTCTTACTAATTTGACATCAAAGAGATTATAACAGTTTATAAGTGATGATGGACTGATCTTTTATGTTTTATTTTTTTAATATTTAATTTATTTATTTATTTGAGAGAGAGAGAGGAAGGGGCAGAGAGAAAGAGAGAATGGGAGCACCAGGGCCTCCAGCCACTGCAAACGAACTCCAGACACATGCGCCCCCTCGTGCATCTGGCTTATGTGGGTCCTGGGGAATTGAACTGGGGTCCTTAGGCTTCGCAGGCAAACTCCTTAACCACTAAGCCATTTCCCCAGCCTGGACTGATCTTTCAGATAAGTGTAATACAGTACACAGATTCCTCTCAACGTCGGTCCTTGAACAGAGTTGCTCTGTTGTGAAAGAAGGCGGCTCAGGTTCAGGCAAGGAAATGAACTTGCCCAGCTCAGCAGCTCACTCTTCTCGTGAGTGGTCTTCCTGCCTAGCCGACGTTTCTGTCTTAAACCTAACTGCACGAGGATTGTAGTGTAGATGGTGTACATGTGGAGGTCTGATTCCACCTACAGCGGATGAGGCTTTCTTAGACGCACATGGGAAGCTGTCCTTCCACCTGTAAGGCCTGGTCGGCCAGTTCCACCAATAGTTACACTGACTTTGTCTATCTTCATCTCCTTGGCTCCTGCCGTGTTGCTGATTCCCAAAATTCCAGCAGGCATCATTGCAGTCCTTATTTCTTCTCAACACAGATGGAGAATTCTAGAGACAACGCATTAAACAGAATCCCAAGCCTTCTGCATACTAGGCATCCAAGGGCTCTGGGGTGACTGGTACCAACTGAGAAGTTGCCGGCTTGATGCTGGGATGACTGTCACACTTACTGAATATGGTCACCAGA
Organism: Dipus sagitta; assembly: GCA_036346955.1. Classification (NCBI taxonomy): domain Eukaryota; kingdom Metazoa; phylum Chordata; class Mammalia; order Rodentia; family Dipodidae; genus Dipus; species Dipus sagitta. The sequence goes on along the minus strand of CM070783.1, from coordinate 6,525,250 downwards.
GAGTGTCTCTGTAGGAAAACTTAACATTTCTTGAGTTTTTTAAGCATGTTATTTAAAAAAAAAAAAAAAAGGTTAAGTGATATCACAGGAAGTTAAGAGATAGATGTGTTCTGCTTATAAAGAGACATAAGGACTAGAGAGATGCCTCAGCAGTTAAGACACTTGCTTGCAAAGCCTAATGGCCTAGGTTCGAATCCCTAATACCCACATAAAGCCAGATGCACAAGGTGACACAGCATGCATTGGGAATTCATTTGCAGTGGCAAGAGGCCCTGGTTCACCCATTGCCTTGCCCATTCATTCTCTCTCTCTTTCTTTCTGCTTGCAAATATATACTAACAATATATTTTTTTAAAGACTTAAGACATCTCAAGGCTGGAAAATATACAACCTCTAACTTCATCAGGAATAGATATGAAGAACCCTTCCCCTGTGAAAATATACAGGGTGTGTGTGTGTGCGTGTGTGTAGAATATATAATGTCACTGCCAAGTTGTCTCGGCAAGCCTCATGAAGGAGTCTGTTGTCCTACATAACGGTGTCTAGTTTGTAACTGAAAGTGACAGAGTTTCTTTCTGTTTTGTCTAAAATCAGTTAATTGTTCTTAATAGCTCCTTATTTGAAAGCCTGGATGAAAAAATAAGATGCCAACAATGAGAAGCTGAAGGAGCTAATCATTTGAGATCGTTATTACGTTGTATGTTGAGTCTGTACAAAGGCAAGAAAACAAACCAAAGATATTTGTGCACTGATTGGCAAAGCTTAAACTATAATTTTTTTAAGTTTCCAAAATAACATTTTGAGTGGAACTTTGAACTCAAAATAATTCCAATTTACGTTTCTTCTTGAAACATCGCTGTAGCTCCTAGACGTTTCTGAACTTCAGGCATGTGTGCCGGAGAGAAAACGGTAAAACTGAGCAGACTGAATACTGAGCAAATACTTCTTCTGTGTAACCCCAATGAAGTGCAGTGGCCTCTTCTCTAAAGCTAACTTTCATTTCAACTCAGTTTGAAACATGCTACCTGCGTTTGAGACAGGCTCTCACTGTGTAGCCCAGATTAGCCTCAACCTCATGATCCTCTTGCGTCAGAGTTCTAAGTTAATATTACAGGTTTGTGCCATGTTCAGTTCATGAAATGCTATTATTCTTAACCTTCAGTATTGTTACAGTCCATCGTAATTCACAGATCTCAGTTTCATGTCTAGAGTACGTAAAGTGCAATCAGAGAACTGTGAGCATTAAAACAATAACAAGAACTGGAGAGATGGCTTACTGGTTAAGGCGCTTGCCTGCAAAGCCAAAGCACCCTGGTTCGATTCCCCAGGACCCACATAAGCCATATGCACAAGGGGGTGCACACATCTGGGCATCTGGAGTTCGTTTGCAGTGGCTGAAGGCCCTGGCGCGCCCATTCTCTCTCTCTCTCTCTCTCTCTCTCTCTCTCTCTCTCTCTCCCTATTCCTCTCTCTCAAATAACTAAATAAATAAATAAGTAAAAAAATAACAAATCACCATTAACTATTAAGTATAAAAAGGCAACTGGAGACCATCTTCATTCTGTGATTCCTGTCAGAGTAAACATGTATAAAACTCCGAAGCTGGATTCACTGATCATTGTCAACACAGTAGTAAACTAGCTTTGTCCAGTAACAAGTAGCTTGGAGATTTGTGAGTAAGTCAATGCTACAGAAGACTAATTTGTTTGCTAACAGAAATTACAACTGCAGGGGAAATTCAGGCCAACAGGTAACCTATTCCCACGAACTTTATCCCACTTTCTTTCAACATCAGAAAAGGATCACATTCAATAGCCATCAGTGTTTAAATATTGTTTGAAAGAACTGGCAAGTGCTAGATTATCTCCCATGACAATCACCATTTCCTAGGCGGAGGTAAAACAAGTAGAGACTAGAAAGAGTTAAATCACCCTCCTTAGCAAGAGTTCAGTTCCGGTCAATGGGCTATAACTGAGTTCCTACTACATGGAAGACAAAGATAAATATAATTCCCACTCACGTTACTTACTTACAACCCAAATAGAGGGTAATATAAATTCAGAAATAATAATATAGAATAAATGAAGAACATAAATAAAGACTAAGGATAATTTTCACATGAGCTACAAAAGGAAAAAATGCATCTTCTTGAAAGAAATCAGGGCTGGAAAGATGCTCAGCTTTCAAAGGTGTTTGCTTGCAAAGCCTGCTGCCCCAGACTTTGATTCCTCAGCCACTCACGTAAGTCAGATACGGAAAATGGTGCCTGTGTCTGGAGCTCATTTGCAGGGGCAAGAGACCCTGGCATACCCATACACACACATTCTGTCTCTCTCTTTCTCTCTCCCTTGCAAATAAATAAAAATATATTTCAAAAATCAAAAAAAAATTCTTTAACAAGCTAGGCGTGGTGGCGCATGCCTTTAATCCCAGCACTCGGGAGGCAGAGATAGGAGGATTGCCGTGAGTTCAAGGCCACCCTGAGACTCCATAGTGAATTCCAGGTCAGCCTGGGCTAGAGTGAGACCCTACCTCGAAAAACCAAAAAAAAAATTTTTTTTTTCTTTAACAGATAGGGTTTGACTTGCTCGCAAAGCCTGACAGCCTGGGTTCTATTCCCCAGCACCCATGTAAAGCCACATGCAGAAGGTGGTGCCTGTGTCTGAAGTTAGTTTGCAGTGGAAGAAGAGCCTGAGGCACTCCCCCTCCCTCTCTGTCTCTCTCCCTCTCTGTCCCTCATAAATAAATATTAAAAAAAAAAACAGCAGATAGGGTGAACACATCTAGAGATCTAATGTACAACATGAAGACTATGTTCATAAAATTGTATTAGGGCTTATCATTAAAAAAGATTCATCCGGGGGGCAGGAGAGGGGGCTCAGCAGTTAAGGCACTTGTCCACAAAGCCCAATGATCCAGGTTTGACTCCCCAGTAGCCACGTAAACCCAGATGTGCAAAGTAACACATGAGTCTGGAGCTTGCTTGTCGTGACTGGAGTCCCTGGCACGCCCTTTCTATCTGTCTCTTTATGCTTGCAAATAAATAAATATATTTAAAAAAAAAAAAAAGATTTGCCAAGCGTGGTGGTGCACGCATTTAATCCCAGTACTCGGGAGGGAAAGGTAGGAGGATTGCCATGAATTCAAGGCCACCCTGAGACTCCATAGTGAATTCCAGGTCAGCCTGGACTAGAGTGAGATCCTACCTCAAAAAATAAATAAATAAATAAATAAATAAATAACACAGATTCATCTGCTCCTGCCATACACATGCAATAGAATTTATGATAGCCGGGCGTGGTGGTGCACACCTTTGATTCCAGCACTCGGGAGGCAGAGGTAGGAGGATCACCGTGAGTTCAAGGCCACCCTGAAACTACATAGTGAATTCCAGGTCAGCCTGGGCTACAGCAAGACCCTACCTCGAAAAACCAAAAAAAAAAACTTATGAGAGATGACAGATATGACAATCTACTCCACTACAGCAGCCCTTTTACCACAAACACACAGTGCAGAAAGTCACATATAACCCTCAAGCATACACAATAAAATTTGTTTTAATTTAAAAATAAAAGGTAGTGTCTGAGATGAAAAGAAAGTCCGCAACTACAGATGAGGAGACAGGAATCTTATGAGATAGTAAAAGCATGTGCAAAAACAATATAGAAAAAAATATATTACACACAAAGAAAGTACTATGTTCTGCTACAGAAATGTTTTCAATACATGAGATACTGTGTTAGGTAAAGACTTAAATTCACTTTGAAGATAAGAAAACTAACAAAAAATGTATAGGCTTAAAAAATGTCAGAGGTAAAATTATGATTCTTTCATTGTTATTATTTATTTATTTGTAAGCACATAAAGAAGGGGGAGAGAGAATGAGAGAGGGAAACAGGCACACCAGGGCCTCCTGCCTCTACAAGCAAATTCCAGAGGCATGCACCACTTTGTGTATCTGGCTTTATGTGAGGACAAAGGAATCAAACCCCAGGCTGTCAGATTTTGCAAGCAAGTGCTTTAACCGCTGAGCCATCTCTCCAGCCCCTGTGATTTTTTTTGTTTTGTTTGGTTTTGTTTGGTTTTTTTTTGTTTTTTGACGTAGGGTCTCACTCTAGTTCAGGCTGACCTGGAATTCCCTATGTAGTCTCAGAGTGGCCTTGAACTCACAGGGATCCACTTACCTCTGCCTCCTGAGTGCTGGGACTAAAGGCAGTGCGCCACCACGCCCGACCTGTGATTCTTATCTACGCAATGAGTAGATAGTTTGCAGGGAAAGCAACAAAGGTTGAGATCACATTAGTCCAATAGTGTCAATAGTGCAGATTAGAAGTGATGATAAAACCCAATACTTCAGCCACGATGGTGGTGACAATGGTTGAGTCCATGCTCAGTAAGATATCACTTCGGAGCTGGAGAGATGGCTTAGCGGTTAAGCGCTTGCCTGTGAAGCCTAAGGACCCCGGTTCGAGGCTCGATTCCCCAGGACCCACGTTAGCCAGATGCACAAGGGGCCGCATGCGTCTGTAGTTCGTCTGCAGTGGTTGGAACCCCTGGTGTGCCCATTCTCCCTCTCTCTCTCTCTCTCTCTCTCTCTGCCTTTCTCTGTCTGTCACTCTCAAATAAATAATAAAAATAAATTGTCAAGATAGCACTTCACCTATCCCATGAAAACCATCTTTTGAGAGCTCAGTAGTGTGTAGTGATCCTGCTGTAATGCACTCAGGATCAAATACACATGTCGATACAGTTCACCACAGTACTATCTAAAATAGTGAGGCTCAAGTGCCTCCAGGAAACTGACCTCAAGTAGTCCAATATCATTTTAAACAGGGGTTTTTTTTCTGTTATTTTTTTGTTTGTTTTGTTTTTTGTTTTGTTTTGTTTTGTTTTGTTTTTGGTCCATCTCTCTTTTTTCTGCCAGCTCTGGTTAGAAGCATTAAACTGAGTTGTTCAGAATACAGGCCAAAGTTCCAGCCTTGTTTCTTAAGTCTATGTTTATGCTTTCAACATTTTAGTCTTTTCTTTTTTTTCTTCTTTTGTTTTTTCCAGAAAGGGATTCAGTGAGAACTGGTACCTATGCTGTTGGAATCTTCCTTATTCTCCAAAGTCTCTTTCTGCTGACGAGAATGCCTTTGTTCAGCAAATAGCCTGACTCCAAATGAGATAAATAGGTGTCCTCCAGGGCCTGTGGCAGAGAGCCCTCTGGTCATTACTGAATACCCTCAATTAGGAAGTGCCATTCCCTCCTGGTGATGGTGACAAGGGACTAAATCCTAAGAAAGTGCAACCAGGCACTTGAATTGCAGGTGACTAATTTGGTTGACTCCATTAGCAAAGTGTGACTGGCCACTGCAGGTGAAAGGAGTTGACTGAGCATAGATCAAAACTCTTCCCAGAGCGGAGTGACCTTGTTAAGCAACTTAGCTACATCTTTTCTGCAGTGAGTTATGCTCCGCAAAGCATGGATATTTTCCATTAACCTCTGAGGCAACAGCAGATTTATCCGTTGCTGTTTTCCCTGCTTCCTGTCCTCACTCAAACCCTTCAGCAAAGTGTCCCTTGCTCCTCCCATGTGCCACCTCCCCATGGAGGCTGTGCAAAATGAGTCCTTGTCGAGGGCAGCTGTCTACAGCATGTCTCCAGGATTCTCGAGCTCTAAGCAGGTTCCTGGAAACCTAATCTCTGTATAAGAATCCAAATATAATTTTAAAGCTCCTAAACTAAGTAACAGATGGAGATTTCTCATCCTCTGAGCCATACGAAAAGTCTGGGTGTCTTCATCAAGCTAGATCAAATCACTCCAAATGTGTATTTGCCTGAGTATAAGTTGGTCCGCCGCTCTGAGACTCAGTTTGGGCATGTACGGAATGTGGGCGATGGCACAGTGTCACGGGGTCTGTACACACAGAATGCCACCAGGGAAAGTGTATTAGCTACATTTCTCATCACGCTGACAGCGTGTCTGCCAGGAACAACTTAAGGTATGAACCTTTACGGTGCCTCGCAGTCAAAAGGAACAGTCCGTCGTGAAGGGTGAAGAGGCGTGACGGCCAGAGCAGCGTGGTAGGTGGCAGCAGGAGCACGGTGGCTGCTTGTTCCGTGTTACTGACCACGACGCAGAGAGACCTCAGCTGGAGCCCTGGCCAGGATATCACCTTCAAGGCCAGTCCCCTAGTGATCCACTTCCTGCAACCAGGCTCCAACTCCCGCAGGTTCCACAACCTCCCAAAACCATCTGCAGACCAAATGTTCAAGACATAGGAGCCTACAGGGTATGTCTCACATGCAAACCGTAACAGGACTGCTCGGTTGAGTTTGTGCTACTAGTGAGGACTCCTAAATATCTATTGTTTTCACTGCAAGGGATGACTTTGTTTTTATTTAGAAAAGCAATGTTTTGGGGAAGGAGCAAATTAGAGCAGTAACTATACAGTAATGTCCACATGATCACACTCTGGATAGCTCTCCTTCACTAGTGGATCGTATGGGGAGGGTTGTGTGTGTGCACACACATACCACAGCACAGAGCGAGAGGAGATCAGAGGACAACGTTCGAGGTTGGTCCTGAACTTCTACCTTGTGTGAGACAGGATCTTTCTCTCGCTCATTATTCATTGCTTCATTCACCAGGGTGGCTTGTCTATAAGCTTCTGGAAAATTCTCCTCTCTCCACCTCCCATCTCATTGAAGGTATGCTGGGATTACAGAAGCTCACCATAATTTTAAGCATTTTTTTATTTAAATATTTTATTTACTTGTGAGAGAGAGGAAGAGAGAACATGGGTACACCAGGGCCTCTTGCCATGGCAAACAAACCCCAGATTCATGCACCACTTTGAGCATCTAGCTTTACATGTGTACTGAGGAATCGAACCCAGGTCATCAAGCTTTCCCAGTAAGCTGTTTCATCAGTGAGCCTTCTCCCCAGGCCAGCTTCACGCTTTCATGTGGGTGCCGGGGTTTCTGAACTCAGGTACTCAGGCTTACGCAGCAAGCATTTTATCCACCAAGCATTTTCCCAGCCTTGGGTAGTAGATCTTCCATCATTCCTCACACTAGCATCTTCTTACAGACATTCAATTTAAATATGATATTAGAAGCGATATTTATCTCACTATCGTTAGGAACATTGGCATGTGTGTGGGCATAAAAAGTGACGATACTTAATGCACAGTTAATCGTGGCTGTGGTGCGGAGCCTGCTGGGGAACAGCCTGCCTGGAACTGCAGCTGGGCCGCCAGAGAAGAGCGAGCTCGTGACCGTCCCACAGCAAGCCGCGCAGCACGCGTGGAAATCTGCTGGGATTTCTGTCCCAGGGCCTGGCTGCCACACAGCTACGTGCTTCTTCTTGTAACCTACGCCTTAGAACATACATGATTAGCAGATGACACACGCGATTTGAGATGACAGGAAATGTCTTCTAAATGTCACCGATCTTCTTAGGCTCCACTGTATCGGTTCGTCTCGTGGGCTTTAGTCCACGGTGCCACGTAATACCCCGAATGATGCCGAAGCAAAAAAGTTGAATGCTCAGGTGGACAGAGGTCATTAGAGATGAAAAAAAAAAAAAAAAAAGAATACTGACTCGGGGATCTGATCTGCAACTTCTGTGCATCTTAGTGCTTAGTAATTCTCCAGCTTTCCTTGCAATATTTACACTTGTGTGATGACAATCACAGGGACAATTAGACTTTAAGGCACCTTTCTGCTCCAAAACCAAGCCCCTGTGTCTACCTTTGAAAGGCTTTGCTGGAGGACCACTTCTTAGCATGATCAGAAGAAGCTAGTTAAATATTTGACCCTGTCGAACATCTAACACGTTTAAGGTGCTCTGAGTGCAGAATTGGAGTTAGCAATATTCATCACGAGGAATTTCTCTTTTAACTTGGATTCAACGCTTCATTCTCCTCCCTTGATCTGAGGATTGTCCTAAGGCATCAAGCCTCCTGGGTTTATTCCCAGGTACTTTGAGATCCATACCATGTTATTCATATTGATTGCTGCTTTTATTTTTCTTGCTGTGAATTTTCTAGTTTTCTTACTATGAATTTTCCAGCTTTTAATTAAGCTCCCATTAATATTATGAACAGATCGCACATCTGACATAAGGGCTATTATACTTTTTTAAATCAAGCTGCAAGGAGCAGTTATGCTCTACAAGAGCTACGGAATCTACTTAAAAGGCTTCATTCATTATAAACGGATCGGCTCTTTATGATTGAGTTAAATTATATGAATTTGGGTTAAACTCATCCCTTTATGAGTGTCCCAAACCCATCCACAGGAGATGCTGGAGAGCAGACATGGGCTTCTTCTCCCTCTGTGATGCAGGTATCCTTTCAATAATCAACACCTGCTTCCAGGTGAGTGGCATAGGGACTTTGATAGCCAACATTAAGTCATAGTAAAACCCAAACAAAATTTTATTTTAGAAATTAGAGAGAAGAGAATGCATAGTGATTTCTGAAACCAAGAAAACAAGACTTTAAGAAAATCCTTTCAATTTTTGTGTTTTTATTGACAATTTTCACCTATAAACATAGTATATTTTGATCATAACCCCTCCCATTACTTTCTTTTGTCCTCTTTCCTCCATTCCCTTTCCACCAAACCTCCTCTTCTTTTCCACTAATCCTTCTTCTATTTTAATGTCATTTTTTTTGCCCTTCTCCATCACCCATGACAACGTGCTGAAGTTTCCAGTATTTTGCAGGTTAGGAGAGGGACAGAACATTGCAAGTGGCGGAGGGGACGTAGCGGGGTAGGCGGTAGAGGGGGTGGGGAGGGAATTACACAGAAGTTGAGACAACGTGAATCAGTTCCATAGAAACCCTTATTCTGGCTAGCATTCTACAAGACATAACCACCAATAATTGGGGGCGGGGGGAGGCAGGAGACAGTCTGGGCAGAAGGTGAAAACAGCATGACTTTAAAACCATAGACTCTGGCTGCTAAATCCCTACTCCTGGAATTGGATTGGCCCCCACAGTGAGCTGTTGGCTAGGGATACCCATGAGATCCCCAAAACAACACAGGCCATTGCCAAAACACTTGATTACCTGCCAGAACTAAAGGGAAGACCCTACTGCTGAAGACACCACTGGCTGCGGTCACAGGGCATCAGAATAGCATGCTGGAACCAAAAGGGAAACTAGCAGCCACCTGGCTAGCCCTCAACGTGCTGGAAAGCCCCTGGGGGAGACCCTGGGGGAAGAGAGTCACCAGGAGCATGAATAAGCAGGAGACCCTTCAGCACACCATGAAATGCCACATCTGCCAGGGCCCAGGAGAAGTGACAACATGACACTGCTCTTACTTCTAGCCTGACAACCAGCCCCAGGTTGATGGCGACAAACATGGTGACCAATCAAAACCTATCAAGGGCTGGAGAGATGGCTTAGTGGTTAAGGCATTTGCCTGCAAAGCCAAAGGACCCCGGATTGATTCCCCAGAACCCACATAAGCCAGTTGTACAAGGTGGCACATGCATCTGGAGTTCATTTGCAATGGCTGGAGGCATGCCTGTTCTCTCTCTCTCTCTCTCTCTCTCTCTCTCTCGTTCCCTCTCAAACAAATAAATTAAATTAATTTAAAAATTTTTTAAACTATCAAAACAGAAATCCAGAGACTACAGAGAACTCAATACTAAATCAGACAGCCAACAAGCCTACCATGGCTCAGGGGACATTGCAGAAGAGGCAGGTAGAAAGATTGTAAGAGCCACGGAGTGGGTAGGAGTATCCTGAGACACAGTCCCCCGCTATCCCACAGTGACTGACTGAGGCCTTCAAAACCCTTCAGTAAATACCATAACCCCACAGAGGAGGGTCTCCAGGGTAATGGGAGGTGGGGTGAGGGGGTAAAAGAGAATAACATGTTATAATTAATATAAAATAAAAATTAATATTAAAAAATACTTTATGGGCTGGAGAGATGGCTTAGTGGTTAAGGGCTTGCCTGTGAAGCCTAAGGACCCCAGTTCGAGGCTCGATTCCCCAGGACCCACATTAGCCAGATGCACAAGGGGTGCATGCATCTGGAGTATGTTTGCAGTGGCTGGAAGCCCTGGTGCTCCCATTCTCTCTCTCTCTTTCTCTCTCTCTCTGTCTCTCTCTCTGTGTCTCTCTCTCTGTCTCCTTCTCTCTGTCTCTCTCTCTCTCTCTCTCTCTCTCTCTGCCTCTTTCTCTCTGTGTGTCTGTCGCTCTCAAATAAATAAATAAAAATAAACAAAAAAATTTTATAAATGGATTTACCACATCACATCAACTATAACTTACTTTAAAAGACTGCTTCAAGAAAAGAAAAAAAAAGACTACTGTTGAGTAGAGTGGGTAACAATAAGCTCATTTTAATATTATTCATAAATGAGATCTGTAAAATATTTGACAGATGCTAAAATTCAAAATCTCTAAGATTGTCATGTTCATGAAAAGTTCTTTCCACATGAAGGGGCAAAGCACAAAAGCAAATAGATAACTGTAATTCCAGGAAACTTTACATTTGGTATATTTCTATTTATTCTATACAAAATGATTTCTCCAACAAGTATAAATATTTTAAACTAGCTATAAATTTGAGTCTTAACCAGAGCTTAGTACTTACTAGCTCTTGAATGTTCCATTACAGAACTGAATAAGCTACTTCAAGAAATTTATTGATAAAAATATGTTAAGAGGGTTGGAGAGATGGCTTAGCAGTTAAGACACTTGCATACAAAGCCTAAGGACTCATGTACAACTCTCCAGATCCCACATAAGCTAGAAGCCAGACACACAAAGGTGAGGCAAATGCAAGGTAACACATGCCCATTAGGTGGCACAAGCATCTGGAGTTAGATTGCAGTGGCTGAGGCCCTGGTGTGCCAATTCTCTGTCTCTCTCTCTCTCTCTCTCTCTCTCTCTCTCTCTATCTCTCTCTCTTTCTCTCTCACTCTCTGTATAATAAAAAATGTTAAGAAAACTATAATTTCAATACATTTATAATATGAAATAAGCATTATATTTTAGTTATAAAAGACCATTAATGTGCTATTTTTAAAAGGTACTAGAGGGTTGGAGAGATAGCTCAGCAGTTAAGGGTGCTTGTTTGCAAAGCCTGGTAGCCTGGGTTTGATTCCCCAGTACCCATGTAAAGTCAGATGCACAAAGTGGTGCATGCATCTGGAGTTCGTTTGCAGGGTAAGGGAGCCCTGCTGTACCCAAGCCCACTCTGTGGTGGTTTGAATGTGAATGTATGTCCCCCATAGACTCAGGTGTTTAATTAAAGCTTGTCACTTGGATCTCCAGCCACTTAGCTGGAGGAGGTGTCACTGGGCATGGCTCCTGGAGTCCAGCCCTAAGGTGTCACTGGGAGCAGATTTGAATTCCAACCCAAAGGTGTAAAAGAGCAGTTTGAACTCGGCGGGGGGCAGGGGGGTCCTGCTAGCTGCTGGATTTTTGTGCCTGCTGCTTTTGGTTTTTGCTGGTTGTTTGGTTGTTTCTCTCTGCTTGGATGTATGGAAGCAGCTTTTTCCACCAAAGACAGGACTTCCCCTGCATCTGTAAGCTTGAAATAAATCCCTACCTCCCATTAAAAAAAAAAAAAAAAAAAAAATTTAAGACTCCTAGGGTCATGACACATTTAAAGCATAAGCAAACTTTACTCTCATTTGGTATACAACATACACCTTTGCTTCATGTGGTCCAAGGGGTGTGAACAGAAAGATTAAATGAAAGCAAGCAAATATTTTACTACCAGCCATGATTCAAGTCTCTGAGTCTCATGAAAGCCAGGAAAACCCTACCTATTCTTTCCTCCCCTAACTCATAACTTGCCCCAGGTTAAAATGCCCACCTAGATTCTGTTCCCTGGATTCTGTCTCCTGAGGTCTGGCCTCATTTTATCACATCTCACAAACTGGCCAAGTCCTGGTCCCATTGCAATAAACCGAGCCCATGGGAAATCCTGGAGAAGAACTAAGATCCACCAGAGACCGAAATTCCCCCCCTCCACCAAAAAAAGGACCTTCTTATAAAGGCACAAATTTCTATTTACAACCCACATCAAAGTCTTTACTGATTAGCTTCCTGAACCACTAGGTAATGTTGAAGATTTGTCTATTTTCTGTAAGAGTCCTAAGCAGGAAGTGAGAATGTGACATTACTTAGAAGGGCCAGAAGGCTTCCTGCACAGTATTCTGCATGTGAATTCACCCGGGACAGAGTCACGCGGGCTCGCGGGAGGGATGAAAACGGCACATCCCACCCGCGTCCATCCTTTCTGATGTACTCTCTTGCAGACCTTCACCTTTGGGAACAGCATCGTTTCGATAAAGTACTTGCTTACAGAGGCTTTTTCTAACCACAGAAGTGGAATCATCCACAGAAAATTAGCCAGAACACTCGCACTCACGTGACCAGAGAAAACAGTCTGCGGGAAAGGAAAGAAAGGTGACGAGATAGGATGCTTGACGGGAAACGTCATAAGGAAGAGGTTCAAGGGTCTACATATATAATTTTTTCCTCTGGACAGCAGGACTTTCTAGGACTTTTTTTTCTACAAATAAAATATAAAGAAAATAATTTTTCTTCCCAGCCACCACCTTTCACCTCCAATCTTAACAGAAGACAAGAAAATCTCCCATGTTCACTTCTCTATAGTACAGGGGTTCAGGAGGGACACTTCAATTCTGGAACTATTGAAATTGTCTTTGATTCCCTCGTGTACTGGCTGCGAAACTGCAAATTTAACACAAAAGTCTCACCATGCCTTATGAATTCATTGCTCCAGCCCTCAGGGAGTTCTCCGGTTCTGAAAGGCAAGACAAATTCTATACTAACCACTAAGAATGTGAGGTATTATTTGTTTCTTTAAAACGAATAGCTTTAAACAACCCACACCCTCCCTGCCAGTTAACACCAGCAGAGTTTGGAACTAAAATATTCAAGTTGCCTTTTAAAAAGTATCTTAACACTTAGCCACCCTCACCAGGAAGCTAGAAGTGAGTCTGTAGCAAGGTCTAGATAATAAATAATTTATATAAAGAATTCAGGAGCCAGGCGTGGTGGCACATGCCTTTAATCTCAGCACTTGGGAGTCCAAGGTATGAGGATTACTGTGAGCTCAAGGGCAGCCTGAGAGTACATAGTGAATTCCAGATCAGCTTGGACTAGAGTGAGACCCTACCCTGAAAAAAAAAAGAAAGAAAAAGAATTCGGTGGCTGGAGAGATGGCTCAGTGGTTAAAGGCAGTTACTTGAAAAGCCTGATGGTACACGCTTGATTCCCCAGTACCTATGGAAAGCCAGATGCACAAGGTAGCATATATGTCTGGAAATTGTTTGCAATGGCTAGAGGCCCTGGTGTGCCCAATCCCGCCCCCACCCCCCCACTCCATGCGCTGCCTTTCTCTTTCTCATTCTCTCTTAATAAATAAATAATAAAGCACTCATGCAAGTGGAATATGGTCCTCCAGTTTCCCCTCCTGGGAGGCCCCTGGGAGAAGCAACTTTCCTACCTACAATCTAAAATAATGTGTTATGTGTAAAAAATTATTTATAACGAATAAAGAGTTTGGTTACAATTATTTAAAATATTGATCAGATGTGAAAAAAGAGACCGAGGTATTCAAATGAGGTTTTCATTGAAACCAAGTGACGCAGGAGGAGACGCGACAGCGTGAGTGGCCATTTGCCTTCTGCTCAGTCACAATCACGGCAACGCATGTAGACTGGTTACCAGAGTGAGTGGACTGTGCTCTCAGCCTTTACGTGAGAACCCACTAGCACAACGAAGCAATCATAACAGGAGGCCATTTGCAGGTGAAGTATTCTAAAGCTACGTCACTTTCTCTAAAAAAGAAACAAGCGGGTCCTTGTTCCCATGCTCTTTGATTTCTTAGTTTCTTTAAGAAATTTTCATATTATGTGTACCAATCCCATGACATGTCCGAAAGGTATCTATTTTATTTCATGGAATAAAAATTTATTTTTATTTTACTTTTTTTTTTGTTTGTTTGTTTTTCGAGATAGGGTCTCACTCTGGTCCAGACTGACCTGGAATTCACTATGTAGTCACAGGGTGGCCTCGAACTCATGGCAATCCTCCTACCTCTGCTTCCCGAGTGCTGGGATTAAAGGCGTGCGCTACCACTCCCAGCTTTACATTTTATTTTTAAGAACATGGCTGGTCTTGTGTCTAAAGAAATTATCTTTTTGGCTAGGGAGTAGCTCAGAGGAAGAACACTTGTCGTTCAGGGCCCTGGGGTCAACTCTCAGCACTGCCAGAAAAAAAAAAAAAAAACATTTTCTATAAAGATAAAAGAAAAGGCATTATTTATTGACTGTATTAAGGAATGATTTAGATGAGTGAGTATAATGCATCCTGTGGGAAACACAAGACTGGAAGAAGGGGTCAGCACAGCACAGCAGTGGTTCCGCTGTCCTGACCTAAAGCGACAGTGGTAATGATTGAAAGCATTGGACAGAAATATTTCGATGGTGAAGCAGAAGCTTCCTTATGGATGGATCTACCAGAGCTGGAGAATAAAGAAAAGAGACAAGTCAAGGATAAGTGAAGAAATTCAGAACATGGTGTGTACGGACTAAGTATGTACTAAGAAAACCAGATGAAGAACACAGAGAGAAAGCATGTAGGTTTGAGACATGGATCAAAGCTGCACCTAAGTAGGTGGATGGATTCTAGAAAAAGTGTAGGTTGGAATATTTGGAAAGTGTATGTAGCGCTGCAGAAGGGGAAGTTAAACAAGGGCTAAAGAGAGAATTCCCTCTAAGGTGGATGCTATAAGCAGACATTGGGTTATGAGAATTCAGTGAAAAGGAAGACATGATAGAGAAACAGAGGGGATAAATGCACGAGGAAAAGCTCTGTGGAGACAAGAATCATGGGACTCAGGACACAAGCAGAATGGGCGTTCTCCATAGAGTAGACTGCTCCACCCTTCACCGAAGAGAGCCCGGCTTCAGGTGCGGGAAGAAGGTCGCGGGGTGACCACGGTGAGCAGGTGAGAAAGTAACACATGCGATGACTTCCTAACAGAAAAGCAAACCTCAGTACAACTGCATTGTCAAGAGATGTGTTCTGGAAAGGAAGCAGGACAGAAAAGGAAGAGGAGACTAAAATAGTCATTTTGGAGAGGGAAATGAACTACAGGTATGGCTGGTTGGAGCTAGGTATCGTGGCACATGCCTGTAATCCCAGCGGCCTTGGGAGGCTAAAATAGGAGGGTCACAAAATGGATTGATCAGAGTTGATTGCCTACTGAAGATTTGTGGTCACAGTTATGTGTCATGTTTAAGACATGATTAATATAACCCTCAGGCTGGAGAGATGGCTTAGCAGTTAAGCGGTTGCCTGTGAAGCCTAAGAACCCCAGTTTGAGGCTTGATTCCCCAGGACCCACGTTAGCCAGATGCACGAGGAGGCGCACGCATCTGGAGTTTGTTTGCAGTGGCTGGAGGCCCTGGTGTGCTCATTCTCTCTCTTTATCTGCCTCTTTCTCTCTCTGTCACTATCAAATAAATAAATAAAAAGAAACAAAAAAATTAAATATATGTATATATACATATATGTGTGTATATATATATATATATATATATATATCCCTAACTTCTACTTTTTGTTTCCTTTCAAGAGAAAAAAATTCAAGGATAGAATAAGCAAATAAAAATCAAGATACACCAGGTATGGTGATGCATGCCTTTAATTCCAGCATTCAGACGGTGGAGGTAGAAGGATCGCCATGAGTTCAAGGCCAGCCTGAGACTGCATAGTGAACTCCAGGTTAGTCTTGGCTAGAGCGAGACCCTACCTCAAAAAATATATGATAAAGATACAAATTCAAACATAGCTTTAATGATCAGTTTAAGTTTACACACCAAAACAATTGGTGACCTACACAGGATAACATAGCACTCATAAAATTCACCAAAAACCATGTTTATAAGCACAGATTTCTAGTTATGAAACTTCTACTATAGGCCCTCAGCCCCTGTAAGTTTCAGTCTTCCATGTCTAAAATGGAGATGACTTCATGGAATTTCTACAGAGACTGTTGTGTACTAATGTGGGATAAGGACTCACCACAGAGAATGACCTACAGTGATGAGCCAATAAAAGGCAGCAATTCCTTTTTTTTTTTTAATTTTTTTTTTATTTATTTATTTGAGAGCAATAGACAGACAGAAAGAGAAAGAGGCAGACAGACTGAGAATGGGCACACCAGGGCCTCCAGCCACTGCAAATGAACTCCAGGCACGTGCACCCCCTTGTGCATCTGGCTTACATGGGTCCTGGGGAATCAAGCCTTGAACCGGGGTCCTTAGGCTTCACAGGCAAGCGCTTAACTGCTAAGCCATCTCTCCAGTCCCAAAGGCAGCAATTCTTATTACTCATTACATGAGTGGTTTAGATCTGAATCTTGATTTAACCTACTCATTTCTGGTTTATTGTTGTTGTTGTTTCTTTGTTTGTTGGTTTTTCGAGCTCAGGCTGACCCAGAATTCACTATGGAGTCTCAGGGTGGCCTCGAACTCATGGCAATCCTCCCACCTCTGCCTCCCGAGTGCTGGGATTAAAGGCATGCGCCACCACACCCGGCTAACCTACTAATTTCTGATTCATAAAGTGACCAAGTCACAAGAAATAAAGGAAGGCTGATAAGGAAATGTATCATAAAGGACCACTGTACTTCGTTCATTATTTCTTATTGATTCGCTGTCTCTGATCCTCATTCCCCTGGGTTCAGTCCTCAGTACTGCATGAGCAGCGGGTGGTGGTGTGCACCTGTAACCCCAGTGCTAGGAAGGTAGAAAGGGGAGGAGGACTGAAAATTTAACATCATCCTTAACTACACAGGGACTTCAAGGCCAGCCTAGGCTACATGAGACCCTGTCTTGTAGAGAGCCGAGAGGTGACCGCCATTACTAGATGGCGCTGACATCCGGCCTCGGCCCTGGTGAACAAGTAGAATAGCGCATGTGCAAGTGGCAAAAGCGCGCCAAGTCACTGCCCAGCCCGGGCATATGAGCGTCATACGAGTGTCATATGAGCGCGCAGCCAATCAGCAGAGTACACGCCACCTAGGGGCTATATAAGCGGCGCCATTTCGGGGCTCTGGGTCTTTCTCTTTCATCTGTTCAATAAACACTTGCTGCAGAAGGATCCTAGTGTCCGCGTGCGTTCTTGCTGGCGAGACGACTACGCGGGCTACAACTGGTGCCGAAACCCGGGACGCCGGGTGCCTGTCATCGCCGGCGCCGAGGAGACCCCCCATTCACGGAAAAGGATTCAAAACTGCAGGACTGAGGTAGGTTCTGAGAGGCATGTTTGGTCTTGACTTGTCTCATCTTTCATCCAAATTGGTAGAAACAATTTTCGCTCTCCCTATTGTGATGGTGGCTCTCGTTCTCTTCTTTGTGAACATGGGAGCCTCACATTCGGAGCTACAAGACAGCATGTCAGAAACAGAACGGGATAAAAGGTTAGGGGCCCTTGAGGAAAAAGAAAAAGACGTCTCTAAGAAAAAAGGCCTTTCCGCGGACGCTAAGTCCACAGAAAGAAAAGACAAGGGAAAAGACGCCCTGGGAGAGAAACAGGAGAGGGAAAAGAGAAGTCCAAAAAGGAGGCTTCTTTATCTGATAAAAGAATTGGAGGCTTTAGGAATTGATAGCTCAGAGTCTGAGGATCTTAGTCCCTCCGAGGAGGAAGAATTAGACGGTGAAGTGGCTCGCTATGGGGAGGAGAGATATTATTTTGATGAGCTACCACAAAACAAAATCGAAAACAAAAGAAGATAGGAGATAAGAACCGCGCGGCTTTTCAATCTGCCGCCCCTGTCATTCCCAGTGCTCCTCCGCCTTATGCCGGCAAGCATTGTTCAGATTCCTTCCTTTCAGAGGGGGACAGAAGGAGGTGCTTACAAGCCTTCCCGGTGTTTGAGGCTGCGGATGGAAACCGCGTCCATGCGCCGGTAGAGTATGCCCTCATTAAGAAACTTGCTGAATCAGTTAATAAGTATGGAGTAGATGCTAATTTTACAGTCATGCAGCTTGAGAGACTCGCCACTATGGCAATGAAGGAAAGACTGCAGAGGACTTTGTTGGAACTGGGCTATTGGAATAAGGGCTGGCTGCGTTCTGCTGCTGAGGTCCAGAGTGTTTGATCAAGGTTAAATTTGTAATGGACTGATGTGCTTGGCTAGAGATACTGGACTGAGAGATTTAAGATTTTAAGCTGAAAAACCTCAAACAAGTTAAAATTAGAGGCACAGAGACTGGTTTTAGGTTACTAAACCTGCTATTGTCAAACACATTAACAATCTTAAGGAAGATGTTCCAACTACTTTACATTAAAACAATGGGAAGGATGCCTGAGGAAAGACTATCATTGAAATGCAAACACTTTTGGAAAGAGTTGACTGGAGGAAAAACCTGCTTTTCAAGGCTATTGAACTTGAACTGCAGAAGTTTGATGTTTGTTTGATGGTGGTTGAGTTTGCATTGTTTTAGTCTCTCCTTGCTTTAATCCCAGAGGAATTTGCCCATTACAAATTTGGCAGATGGATGTTACTCACGTCCCATCTTTTGGCAAATTACAATATTTACATGTTTCCATTGATACTTGTTCTGGAGTTATGTTTGCTTCCCCATTAACCGGGGAGAAAGCAGCCCATGTTATTCAACACTGCCTCGAGGCGTGGAGTGCCTGGGGGAAGCCCAAAATCCTTAAAACTGACAATGGACCAGCTTATACTTCTCAAAAATTTGGACAGTTCTGTCACCAGATGGGAGTGACCCATTTGACAGGTCTCCCATATAATCCTCAAGGACAGGATATTATAAAACGGGCTCATCACACTCTAAAGTCTTATTTAATAAAACAAAAAGGGGGAGTCGATGAGGCTCTGCCCTCAGTCCCACGAGTGACTATATCCATAGCACTCTTTACTCTTAATTTTTTAAATTTGGACAGTCAGGGCCATTCGGCGGCTGACCGTCATTGCTCAGAGCCTAACAGGCCACAGGAGATGGTTAAGTGGAAAGATGTTTTGACTGGTCAATGGAGAGGCCCGGATCCTATTTTAATAAGATCCAGGGGAGCTGTTTGTGTTTTTCCACAGGAAGAAGACAATCCATTCTGGCTACCAGAACGCCTAACACGTAGACTTGTGATACCTGACGAATCATCGAGATCCTGTGCGGGAGCCGAAGAAGTGGACAAGATCCATTATGAAGGCCCTATTCTACTAGAGTTGACCCCTCCCTAGCTGTGGGCCTGACATCCTGGATTTCTTCAGCCTTCTCCTTCTTTAAGGAGTGGGTGGGAGTGGCGCTGTTTGGTGCAGCCCTATGTTGTGGCTTAGTGTTCCTGCTTTGGTTGTTCTGCAAGCTCAGAGCTCAATAGCAATGTGACAAGGCCGTTATTGCGCAAGCACTTGTGGCTATGGAACAGGGATCATCTCCTGAAATTTGGTTAATTAATTAGACTGAGACCCTCAGTCGATGCACCTCAAGGGTTTAGCCCATTGCACTGAGTCGATGGGAGATCTAAGTCTAATCAGCCCTTGCCTAAGTGGCTGCAGCACCAAAATATGAGATTGACAGCCCTTGCACCCCCAGGAACAATATTCCATTGCACAGGGATGGGTGTTAACTCCCCTTTTTGTCTCTCCCTTGGCCTTTGCACTCAGAGGACTTGTCTCCATTGCACCTGATAAGGTGAGGGAGTGAGCTCTTGATCGCTTATTCCCCAAGGAAAGAATTTGCTTGATCGAGCATAGGGTTGTTTGGTGCTGCGCTGGCTGGGCTATGAGGCAGTTGTCATCTTATTAAAACAAACAGGGGGAGATGTAGAGAGCCGAGAGGTGACCGCCATTACTAGATGGCGCTGACATCCGGCCTCGGCCCTGGTGAACAAGTAGAATAGCGCATGTGCAAGTGGCAAAAGCGCGCCAAGTCACTGCCCAGCCCGGGCATATGAGCGTCATACGAGCGTCATATGAGCGCGCAGCCAATCAGCAGAGTACACGCCACCTAGGGGCTATATAAGCGGCGCCATTTCGGGGCTCTGGGTCTTCCTCTTTCATCTGTTCAATAAACACTTGCTGCAGAAGGATCCTAGTGTCCGCGTGCGTTCTTGCTGGCGAGACGACTACGCGGGCTACACTGTCTCAAACACAAACATAAATACCTTCATAAATAAATAAATAATAAATCCATAAGAAGAGGGCCAGCTCCTATGACAACCAAGCAAAGGAGAAACGGAAAAGTATATTTCATGCAAACAGGCAACTGGAAAGCCCTGTGACATGTCTAGAAATAAAAGAGCAGTCAGTTCCCAGGTAGGAACTGGAAAATCTTGTACTCCCAAGCATTGAAGTTAACATACTTTTTTTTTTCCATGTAACTGACTATTCATTTTATGCATCATAAAATATAAAGAAACCTAAAAGTTAAAAAAAAAACTCATATAAAGCCGGGTGTGGTGGCACATGCCTTTAATTCTAGCAGAGGTAGGAGGATCGCCATGAGTTCAAGGCCACCCTGAGACTACATAGTGAATTCCAGGTCAGCCTAGGCTAGAAGGAGACCTTACCTCAAAAAAAAAAAACTCACATAAGAACTGAAGATGTACTTCATTTGGTGGAGTGTTTACCTAGCATTCAAAGGTCTTGATTCACATCCCAGTAACTCATAAAACCAGGCGGCATGATATCACACACCTGTAATCCCAGCACTCGGGAAGTGGAGACAGAAGATCAGAAGTTCAAAGTTGTCCTCAATGACAAAGTGTGTTCAAGTCC
The DNA here is from genome assembly GCA_036346955.1 of Dipus sagitta. NCBI lineage: Eukaryota > Metazoa > Chordata > Mammalia > Rodentia > Dipodidae > Dipus > Dipus sagitta. The sequence continues at coordinate 6,504,448 of CM070783.1, read as the reverse complement.
AGCCCAAACTACATGAGATACTGTCTAAAAAGAAAAAAAGAATTCAGGACATCAAGTGATCATCAAGTGATCAGGATGGAACTGAGAGGGAATCCAGCTCCCTCCCTGCGAGCTCTCATTGCACTGGAAACTTCTATAAGAGCGGCTGGAAAATAATGGTTGCCAACAAACTGAATAAGCAGGAGCTCCCCACGGTTACAAAATCAACCAGCCCAGCAAGTGTACACTTGAGCAACAGTGGCACACAGCCAATGTAGGTAACCACCTGCTCACGGATCGGACGGGAGGCTTCTCAGTGGAGGAGAACTCATATCTGACTCTGGAAACCAACAGACTCCAAAGAACCGCTGCTGCTCTTTAACCAAGACTGAATATACCTTTCTAACGACTAGGCTTATCCCCTGTTATTCAAACTGTTCTCACTTTTCGTTGGAGAGTCTGTTCTATCTTACAGATGGCGGAGAATACAGGTGAGAACGAGGGTGCATCAATACATCAAGCAGAGAGCCGACTGGCTACCAGGATGGGCCCCCTCCACCTCATCTGCCGGGTCCAGAAGTCGTTACAGGGGAAGCAGCGACACGAACACTGCGCTCACAGTGAGCCTGAAAACCTAGAGACAAACACTGTGGTCACTCAACCCTCATAAAAACAGAGATCCAGAGGCTACAGAGAAAGCAACACTAAATCAGATGCCATCTTGCCTGCCAAGGCTCAGGGAGCATGCTAGGAGAAGGGGCGGAAAGACTGTGAGGGCCTCAGGGTGGGCGGGGAGAGCCTGAGACACCGTAATTCCCCCATTCCTGCAGAGACTGCCTGAGGCCTCGTGGTCCCCACAGTGAATACCAATAACCCCACCAAAGCCCCTCAGCATAACTGGGGTGGTGGAGAGGGGTCGAGATGTGCAACTTTTTAATGAAAATAAAAAAATTAAAATAAACAAACAGGTTTTAATATCACATTGATTTTTTTATAAAACTGAAAATTGCTTCTTGTATAATGAATTTGAATGAATTCCACAAAATGAGCAAATATTGAGATCTTTGACTTTTTTTGTTTTGTCTTGTTTTCTGGTTTTTTTTTTTTTTTTTTTTTTTTTAGGTAGGGTTTTGCTCTAGCCCAGACTGACCTAATATTCACTATGTAGTCTCAGGGTAGCCTCGAACTCATGGTGATCCTCCTACCTCTGCCTCCCGAGTGCTGGGATTAAAGGTGTACGCCACCACGCCCGGCTGACTTTTGACTTTTTAATAATTTTAAATAATAACTTTAAAAGCTTTTATAACTCCTAAGGCATCCTTTTACCCATAATGTCTTGGCATTGTCTCAGACACATGCATGCACACACAGCTGGTATTGTCTCAGTCACATGCATGCACACACAGTTGGTATTGTCTCACTCACATGCGTGCACACACAGCTGGTATTGTCTCACTCACATGCATGCACACACAGTTGGTATTGTCTCACTCACATGCATGCACACACAGCTGGTATAGTCTCACTCACATGCATGCACACACAGCTGGTATTGTCTCACTCACATGCATGCACACACAGCTGGTATTGTCTCAGTCACATGCGTGCACACACAGTTGGTATTGTCTCACTCACATGCGTGCACACACAGCTGGTATTGTCTCACTCACATGCGTGCACACACTGTTGGTATTGTCTCACTCACATGCATGCACACACAGCTGGTATTGTCTCACTCACATGCATGCACACACAGTTGGTATTGTCTCACTCACATGCGTGCACACACAGCTGGTATTGTCTCACTCACATGCGTGCACACACAGTTGGTATTGTCTCACTCACATGCATGCACACACAGCTGGTATTGTCTCACTCACATGCATGCACACACAGCTGGTATTGTCTCACTCACATGCATGCACACACAGCTGGTATTGTCTCACTCACATGCATGCACACACAGCTGGTATAGTCTCAGTCACATGCATGCACACACAGCTGGTATTGTCTCAGTCACATGCATGCACACACAGCTGGTATTGTCTCACTCACATGCATGCACACACAGCTGGTATAGTCTCACTCACATGCATGCACACACAGCTGGTATTGTCTCACTCACATGCATGCACACACAGCTGGTATTGTCTCACTCACATGCATGCACACACAGCTGGTATTGTCTCACTCACATGCATGCACACACAGTTGGTACTGTCTCACTCACATGCATGCACACACAGCTGGTATAGTCTCAGTCACATGCATGCACACACAGCCGGTATATTCTCACTCACATGCATGCACACACAGCTGGTATTGTCTCACTCACATGCATGCACACACAGCTGGTATTGTCTCACTCACATGCATGCACACACAGCTGGTATAGTCTCAGTCACATGCATGCACACACAGCTGGTATAGTCTCAGTCACATGCATGCACACACAGTTGGTATTGTCTCACTCACATGCATGCACACACAGCTGGTATTGTCTCACTCACATGCATGCACACACTGTTGGTATTGTCTCACTCACATGCATGCACACACCGTTGGTATTGTCTCACTCACATGCATGCACACACAGCTGGTATTGTCTCACTCACATGCATGCACACACTGTTGGTATTGTCTCACTCACATGCATGCACACACAGTTGGCATTGTCTCACTCACATGCATGCACACACAGCTGGTATTGTTTCACTCACATGCATGCACACACAGCTGGTATTGTCTCACTCACATGCAAGCACACACAGCTGGTATTGTCTCATTCACATGCATGCACACACAGCTGGTATTGTCTCACTCACATGCATGCACACACAGTTGGCATTGTCTCACTCACATGCATGCACACACAGCTGATATTGTCTCAGTCACATGCATGCACACACAGCTGGTATTGTCTCACTCACATGCATGCACACACAGCTGGTATAGTCTCACTGACATGCATGCACACACAGCTGGTATAGTCTCACTCACATGCATGCACACACTGTTGGTATTGTCTCAGTCACATGCATGCACACACAGCTGGTATAGTCTCAGTCTCATGCATGCACACACAGCTGGTATAGTCTCAGTCACATGCATGCACACACAGTTGGTATTATCTCACTCACATGCATGCACACACAGCTGGTATTGTCTCACTCACATGCATGCACACACAGCTGGTATTGTCTCACTCACATGAATGCACACACAGCTGGTATTGTCTCACTCACATGCATGCACACACCGTTGGTATTGTCTCACTCACATGCATGCACACACAGTTGGTATTGTCTCACTCACATGCATGCACACACAGTTGGTATTGTCTCAGTCACATGCATGCACACACAGCTGGTGTTGTCTCACTCACATGCATGCACACGCAGTTGGCATCTGTGATGGTTTTTCAATTGTCAACTTGACAGGACCTCAAACCACCTAAGAAAAAAGCCACTGGGAATGCCTATGAGGTGTTTTGTTAACTAGGGTGATTGAAGTGGGGAAAGCCACCTTAGCAGTGTGCAATACCATTCCACACGTCGGGGCCTGGATGAATAAAGACAAGGGAGCAGCTGGGTAGCAGCCGCTCGTCTCTCTACCTCCTCACTGTGCACAGGGCGTGGCTAGCTGCCTCAGCTCCTGCCTCCATGCCTTCTTCCAGCTGGAAGCCAAAATAAACCTGTGCTCTCTTTAAAAACACTCATGTAAGCTGGGGGCTAGAGAGGTTGCTCAGTGGCTAAAAGCATTTGCTTGCAAAGTCTGAAGGCCCTAGTTCAATTCCCCTGTACCCATGTAAAGCCAGATGCACTAAATGGGGCGTGCGTCCGGAGTTCACTGCAGTGGCTGGAGGGCCCGGCCATGCTGGTACTCACTTTCTCTGTCTGCTTCTTCCTCTCTGTCTCACAAATAAATAAATAAAATATTTAAAAACATTCACATAAGTTGATCCATGTAGTGGTTTGATTCAGGTGTCCCCCATAAACTCAGGTGTTCTGAATGCTAGGTTCCCAGCTGATGGAGATTTGGGACTTAATGCCTCCTGGAGGCAGGGTATTGTTGGGGGCAGGCTTTTGGGTGTTAGAGCCAGTTTCCCCTTGCCAGTGTTTGGCACACTCTCCTGGTCCTTTTGTCACCTTATGTTGGCCAGGGGGTGATGTCCACCCTCTGCTCATGCCATCGTTTTCCCTGCCATTGTGGAGCTTCCCCTCGAGCCTGTAAACCAAAATCAACCTCTTTTTCCCAGAAGCTGCTCTTGGTTGGGTGATTTCTACCAGCAATGAGAACCTGACTGCAACAATCCAGTCATTACTAATTAAAGTAATTTTGATGAGTGACTATTTATACCAACATATAGGATGAGACTTCATGAACATGGACAACCTTGGGTTTCCTGCTCACAAATGCTTTCCAACATAAAGCAACCACTGTGGTATGCAGGGGCAAGAGTAACCTGGAGAGGAAAATACCAGTTCATGTCTTTGAAGCAAGTAAATTTTATATTCAGAGAAAGCTACTCATTATGGGCTGGCAAGATTGCTTAATGGTTAAAGGTGCTTGCTTGCAAAGCCTGGATCCCAGTATCAATTCCCCAGTACCCAAATAAAGCCAGATGCACAAAGTAGCACATGTATCTGTGTTTGTCTGCAGTGGCAGGTAGAGGCCCTGGTGTACCCATTCTCTATCTACCACCTATTTATCTATCAATATGTTTCTACCTCTCTTATGTAAATAAATTAATGAAAAAGGATACCTACACACATATATTTTCACATGATGAACTTGGATCATGCTCCATGAACTGATCTTACCAGCCTTGGTAAGCGAATAGCTTTTCCAATAGCAATTTGTAATTATTCTTGGTAATTAAAACAACGAGGCAGTTATCGATGCAGAAGACACAGCCCTCACTTCAAAGCAAAGTAAGAGGTAGTTTATTTTGGAGCCAACGGTGAGTGACTATGGCCCGGGAACACAGATTTGGGTTACAAATTTAGGTTGTCCCAATTCTATGTTCCTATGTCTTAACAGTTCCATGAAGTTTTTATGGTTACAGAAAAAGAGACAATCATAAACTAAAGCACTTTCCAAATACATTGGCTGAAGCATCAGGTGGGTGGGTTACATCAAAGGGAGGGATCTCCGCCAGAGGCCTCAGATGCTATCTGAGGACATTCTTAGTCCTCGGGTTGGTGGAAGCTGGGGTCCGTTCTTACATTCCAAAAAGGATCGCACCTGACTAACTGATGGTCACCAGGATGTTAAGTTAGACATAGAGATGGCTAACAAGGGGTTAAAGGCAGCCCAAGGTAATTTGGCTCTGATCCTGCAACATCCCATCTCCACAGGAGATCAATCAGTAGTCCATTCAAGTTCAAGGCCAATGCAGCACTTTCTCCCAGAACTTCAGTTCACATAGTAGTATCTGTTGCCTCCATTATTAAACCGTTTAACTAGTCTGATTGTGTGTGTATAGGTGTGTGGGTGTAAGTGTGTGGGGGGGGTGGATGTGCAGGTGCATGTGTGCAGAGACCAGATATTACCCTCAAGTATCTTTCTCAGTTGCTCTCCACCTTCATTCATTTTTTTGTTTATTTTTATTTATTTGAGAGTGACAGAGAGAGAAAGAGGCAGAGACAGAGAGAGAGAGAGAGAGAGAGAGAGATGGGCATGCCAGGGCCTCCTGCCACTGCAAATGAACTCCAGACGTGTGCGCCCCCTTGTGCATCTGGCTAACATGGGTCCTGGGGAATCGAGCCTCGAACTGGGGTCCTTAGGCTTCACAGGCAAGTGCTTAACCACTAAGCCATCTCTCCAGCCCTCCACCTTTATTTTTGAGACAGGGTCTCTCAGAACCTGGAGCTCACCTATTCAACTAGACTAGCTAGCCAACAACCTCAAAGGAGCCTCCCATTCCCAGCCCCTAGTGTGATTTATTTTTATTTCAGATTTTAAGAATTATACCGATGATTAAGATGATTTTTCTGACAGTTTGTTATGAAAGAGCCAAAGGACCACCATTAACATTCCGTTTGCGGACAATGACGGTCAGGAAGCAATTGAGAAACACCTCTCAGTGCACAGTAAATAGATTTAATTATAATTTGTTTCCCTGTTATCAAGTATTCTGCTACAATAAAGGTATATGCACCTGCAAATTTTTTTATAGTCATGCATTTTAGACAGTGAAGAATACTAAACTCACATGACAATCTTTCAGATTAAAATTACATTCTATGGCTTATTATTTTTAAGGTCTTCAAAAATGTCCTGAAATAACTCAGAAGAAAGTGTCCTGCACGTTTCTGCCTACTCACCATAAACTCTGGGTACATCAGTGCCTCCTGCTGAGCAGACGCACTACAGTTCACATTAATAAATCTTAGCCCACTGAAACTAGGTTTAACTAGATGAAGCTATTCTGTCAGACCTTAATAAATGGGATTATAACAGAAGATCTATTCATTTTCTAATTTATGACCTCACATGCAGTATTTAAAAGAAAGGGAGGAAATTGGGCTGTGGTATCTCCAAAGGCTCACGCCTACACCTCAGTCACATCATAACTGAAAGATGTTTCCCTTGTTTGGAGGTGATTTAGCTCAGGACAAAGGAAGTGAAAGGCAGCTATGAAAAGCTGAGCTTGGGCTTATGACAAATGGAGGTGTGTTCATTACTTAAAATAAGCTCCTTTTCCTCTTCCAGCCAGTGACTTTGTCAGAGGAGAGGCGTTAATTGTAAGCCATTAGAAGCTGTTCCGGAGGATTTGGGGAATCCTTTGTTGCTTGGCAATTAATCATTCTCCAGAGGAGTTTGAGGTGCTGCTCCCCTGTTACTCTGTCATGTATGAGTTCGAAAGAAAACACTAATTGAAGATGTTTTAAAGTCTTTTAATAGTCAAGCATACTCCTCCTGTGCCCCTCCTCTCCAGGTCATGTAGGTTTGACAGGATGAGCCCAAATGCTTCTTGCAACGTGCTGAGTCACTCCAGAGTGAATACGCAACACCCTCCATTCAAGTCCATCTTGTTCACTGGGAAAGGACCATGAGGTGGTTTGAATGTGAAATGTCCCCCATACGAAAGAAGACAATGGGACGAGAATATAATCAAACCACAGTATGTTCATAAATGAAATTTCTCATTAAAAAATTGGGAGAGGGGACTGGGGAGATGGCTTAGTGGTTAAGGCACTTGCCTGTAAAGCCTAAGGACCTGGGTTCAATTCCCCAGTACCCACGTAAGTCAGATGCACAAGGTGGGACATGCATCTAGAGTTCTTTTGCAGTGGCTGGAGGCCCTGGTGCATCCATTCTCTCTCTCTCTCTCTCCCCCTCCCTCCCACCCCTCTGTCTTAAATAAATAAAATATTTTTGAAAATATATATTTGAAACAGAGGTTTCAGCCTGGGCCAGAGGAGTGAAATCATGACAAAAGGATGCTTCAGCAATTGGAGGAAGAGATTAGGAGTCTAACTGGACCCTTCATTTGTTTTTCTAAACAGAAAGTTCTGAACTGAAAATGCAAGTACCTCACTCTCACCAGCATGTGCAAGAGGCGGTTCCTTCTCAACAAAATATGGCCCAATGGTAATGATGCGCTTTATGAAGAAATCGCCTCCTCCCACAAAAAGATTTGAGTTCCTGTTGAAGTCTCTTAAAGGGAGGTTAATAACTATTGTACCTATTGAATTTAATATCAGTTTTCTGTACCACCATTCACATTGACTTTCCCTATTGTGCAGCAATAATAGGCCTTTGTTCAGAATGTACAGTACTTCCAGCTTCAGATAAGCCTTGTTCTGGCCACATTCCTCAGAGGGTAAAGCGGGCATCCTGTCCATAATAAGTCCTGAGTGCTCTGTTATCTGGACACAACAACCAGGTAAGACTGCTTCTCCCACTATCTCTCAATAGCACGGTGCTAGAGGCTTGATTAGGAAACACACATCAATGGGAAATGAACACATCCTCTACTCTATAAAGTGGCATATGTAGTGTGGAATATATTAAGCTCATGTGTACACATGCGCAAACAATGTGAGATTCTAGTTCCTTTGACTCTAAGCTGTTACACACTCGGAAGGCTCAGGTAGAAGAATTGCTATGAGTTCGAGGCCAGCCTGAGACTACATAGTGAATTCCAGGTCAGCTTGGGCTAGAGCAAGACCCTACCTCGAAAAAACAAAAAATTAAAATGAAAAATATAATGTTCATGAACCAATTTCTCTGGAAGGTTAGCCTGTCTTCAGTAGGACTTGCTGAGCTGTGGCTTGGCACAATGCCAGGATAACCTGGCTGACTTCTGAGGTCCCAAAGCTTCCTCTCCTGATGCTTTCCTATTGCATGGCTCCCTTGTTTAAAATAGCAAGGGGGGCTGGAGAGATGGCTTAGTGGTTAAGCGCTTGCCTGTGAAGCCTAAGGACCCTGGTTCAAGGCTCGATTCCCCAGGACCCACGTAAGCCAGACGCACAAGGTGGTGCACGCGTCTGGAGTTCCTTTGCAGTGGCTGGAGGCCCTGGCATGCCCATTCTCTCTCTCTCTCTCTCTCTCTCTCCCTCTCTATCTGCCTCTTTGTCTGTCTGTCGCTCTCCACTAAATAAATAAAAATGAACAAAGAAATTTTTAAATAAAATAAAATAGCAAGGGCAGGGCTGGAGAGATGGCTCAGAAGTTAAGGCACTTGCCTGCAAAGATGACCTATGCGTCTGGAGTTTGTTTGCACTGACTAGAGGCCCTGGTGCACCCATTCTCTCTCTCTCTCTCTCTCTCTCTCTCTCTCTCTCTCTCTCTTCCTCTCCCTCTCCTCTCCCTCTCCCTCTTCCTTGCTCATTCTCTTTCCCTCTCAAATAAACACATAAATAAAATAGCAAAGAGACTTTGTCATGTTTCATTTCTGAAAGGAGACTTCCAGGTTGGAGTTTAAGCTAAAGGTTAGTGTTAGCACCGGACATAAACAAAGGCATTACAAGCCTTATTGAGAAATTCTATTAAGTCTATTACATAGATGGCTTTATTTAAAAAGGAAAAAGAAAAACATATCAAGTGACTCATGAGGAAACTTTCTTTTCTTGTTAATTGCCCGCTGGCTAAATTTAGCTCCTACCAGAATATTTATTTTTCTACTGGTTCCACACTAGAACTAAAACCACTTGACAAACTGAAAACATGAGGGGATTATGAGCAGGGTACATCACTTCTGGAGACTAATAAAAACGTCAATGATTTAATCACAATAGAGCTGGAGCAGCACGTGTGAGTCCAGCCCCAGCAGCCGTGGGTCGCCCCGGGAGGTGGAGACGGAGCCACACAGCTCCAGGCTGGGCCACTGGCCTCGCACCTGCCGCAGCCGCGCCTGACCACACCCGCAGCTTCGTCTACTGGTGCTCAGCGCCGTCTTCCTCATACTGCAGCTGGGCTCCGCCTTCCGCTTGGGGGCGGGGGGCGAAGGTGAATGCCACGGACCTTGGCCCCATCTCCAAGGGGCTGCCCCCAAAGCCGGGCAAGAGGAGTGCCCATCTGGAGGACAAGAGTCATGGAGAAAGACCACTTGGTCCACAAGTCCACTGCCTCTCCCCTAGAGCTGATCCGCTCCTCGGGCACTTTTTAATTCACCAAAATGGTTTTTTTGTTGTTTGTTTTTTTGTTTTTTGTGCTTTGGTTTCTCAAGGTAGGGGTTCAGTAGTTTCAGGGTGGCCTGGAATTCATGGCAATCCTCCTGCCTCTGCTGGGATTAAAGGCGTGAGCCACCACACAGGTCTACCAAAGTTGTTTTGGTTTAGTCTGGTGTGGTCAGGTCTGGTGTGCTCTGATGTGGTCTGATGTGGTGTGGTCTGATGTGGTGTGGTCTGGTCTGGTGTGGTCTGGTCTGTGTGGTCTGGTCTGGTGTGGTCTGGTCTGGTGTGGTCTGGTCTGGTGTGGTCTTGCCTGGGGTCTGGTCTGGTGTAGTCTGATCTGGTGTGGTGTGGTTTGGTTTGGTTTGGTTTGGTTTGGTTTGGTTTGGTTTGGTTTGGTTTGGTTTACCTTGGGTCTGGGTTTGGACCCTAGCTGGGAGGCAGAAGGGGCAGACCCCAGGCTTTACCTGGTCGCCTGAAGTGAGGCGACAGAATGACCTGGGTGGGGAGAAGACCTCCCTTCCCCCCAGGTACCCCTCCACGTGGAAAAAGGAGTGGAAGGTTTAGGGCATTTTTCCCGGACCCGGGCCCCAGGCCGAGCTCCTGCTAGGGGAGAGGGCCGGCGTTCCTGGGCTTCGGGATCCAGGCTCAGCCTTGCCCCTGGCCTGTCCCTCTAAAGCAATAACGGTCCCCATCCAGGCAGCGGGAAGGCTGGCTAGAAGGTACTAGAAGGAGCAGCTGCTGTGCCTTGGCGGAGGCCATGCAGGTGCCCCCGGGCTAGTGCGGGGCAGTCCCTGTCTGTCCGCGCTGGCAGCCGGGGTGAAGCTCCGCGGCGCCCTGCGCTGGTGCCCTGACCACCTGCCCCCCCCCCCCATCAGGGCCCAAGGCCCCGTTTCTGAGCCCAGGGCTGCCTGAGCCTTTGCCACTCAGTCCTGAAGGCCCTGGGTGGATGGTGGGAGGGACAGTGGCCCAGCCAGCCTCTCCCACCCGATGCTGCTTTTCCCTATGGGACTCTCGGGAGCTGGGCGAGGGCCTGTTTTCACTTTGTGATGATTTCGCTTTTTATGCTGACCTTTTATTTTTTGGCTTTTTCTTGCGAGGATGGGGGTTCTCACTCTAGCCCAGGCTGACCTGGAATTCACTATGGAGTCTCAGGGTGGCATCGAACTCATGGCGATCCTCCTACCTCTGCCTCCCAAGTGCTGGGATTAAAGGCGTGTGCGCGGCATTTTGCTGCTGTTGTGTTTTTAGTGGGGGGCAGCAGCCGGACCACGCACCCCCTGCCGTCTGCGTCCACCCTGCTCTTCCCCTGGCTGCCCGGCCTGAGGCGGCGGAGGCGGCGGCGTGTTGCTGACCAGCAGCATAACCTCCCGACCTAGAGAGGGAGGCCAGGCAGGTGGGCTCCAGGAAAGGGGCTCCAGTGGAAGGGGTAGGCTGACACCTGTGTTTCAAATGGGGTATGTGCCAAGGGATCATGGGCTAGCCAAGTGCCAGGGGTGGGCAGGTGGCGGCATCAAGCCCCTTCTAACACTGGGCCCTGGTGGAGAAAGCGCTAACCTATGATGTCCCCCCAGGCCGCCTCTTCTGAGGTGCCTTTTGTGTCCTCCCAAAAGGACCATCACTTCCCTGTCACCTGAGAGCCAGCTCCTCTGCTCCTAGCCCTTCCTGGTGCCTAGCCACCTACCCAGGGGTGCCCCATCTCCTACCCACCCACTTTGTGGCCATAGGGGCTGGTTTTATAAGATACTGGATTGGTGCACAGTGATATTTTTTTCCTTGTTATTTGAACAAGCCCAGCATTGTTGGTTCTAGTTAATGGACACAAGATAATGTTAAGGGTTTTAAAGTGATTAAACATGCAATTGCCCCCCCCCAAAAAAAAAAACCTGAGAAATGATTGCCTAAGATTCTGCAGGTACTGCCTCTTCCAACCAACGAAAAGAGAAGCAGTGAAAATTAAAATCTACCCCTGACAGTCATCCAAAGGTCCATTTAAAAAATTTGAGAGGAGGGCTTAGTGGTTAAGGCACACTTGCCTGCAAAGCCAAAGGACCCAGGTTTGATTCCCCAGGATGCACATAAACTGGTGGCACATGTGTCTGGAATTTGTTTGCAGTGGCTGGAGGCCCTGGCACACCCATTCTCTCTCTCTCCCCCTCTCTGCCTCTTTTTCTCTCTCTCAAATAAATAAAAATAAAAACATTACATTTATTTTTAATTTGAGAAGAGACAGATTAAGCAAACTGGCTTCTTCCTTAAGAGAGTTCACGGCAATTATGCTAGAGCTAACCCATAACTTGTTTTCCATCTTCCCTGGGCTCTAATACCTGCAACTGCTATTTCTTCATAGAAACAAACACAAAATTGCATGGATTTGCTACAGGGACATTCAACATTGACAGACATCACCTACTATTTCTTCTTATTCCAGGTCTTCTTGTCATGCTCCCTTGAGATTTAATCACATCCACAACAGAACCTGATGTCCCCTTCCTTCCACTTCCCTGCAGCCGTAATTTGAGCTTCATTGTTATCTGCAGAATTTATCTTTTCTAGCCCATCGAATTTAGTCAAAATGATTTCTTTTTTGCTCTTTTAGAGCTTACACTTTTTCTTTGTCATCATGCCGGGGTATAAAGTAGTGGAAGGTTTGAATTATCCCACCATGTTCCTGAAACAAATTTTGTTTCTGTTTCTTTCAGATCACTGATACCTTCCAGGATCCTGTTTTTCTCCTGCAAATTGTAACCCATATGGTATTCATGATTATTAGATTGTGTTGCAGGCTCATGTATAACATATCTTTAAATGGGGTTGTCTTTGGGCTTCCAACAGATTTCTAGGATCTAGGGTAAAAAAAAAAAAAATTTTTTTTTCTTGGTTTTTTGAGGTAGGGTCTCACTCTAGCCCAGGCTGATCTGGAAGTCTCTGTGTCATCTCAGAGTGGCCTCGAACTCACGGCAATCCTCCTGCCTCTGCCTCTTGAATGCTGGGATTAAAGGCGTGCGCCACCACGCCCGGCTTAGGGTAGAAAAATTTAAGCACAGGAATTCACGTAATCATAGCAGTAACTTGTCGGGCAACCCATAGGTGCCCGTTGTACAGTTTTTTCATCCCTGCAGTCCTACATAAGTACCTTCGTAGGGGCTGGGGAGATAGCTCCATGGATAGAGAGCTTGCTGAGTAACTCTGAGTACCTGAGTTCAAATCTCCACACCCGTGCAGGAACTGGAATCTGTGGCAGGTTTCTGCACGTCCCAGAAGCTTGCTGGCCAGCCGGAGCATTAAACAACGACAGGCCCTGCCTCAGACAAGGTGGAAGGCTAGGACTGACCTAAAGTTCTCTCTGACCTGCACACAAATGCTGTAGCATGCACGTACCCATACTTGTACACACAAACACGTGTGCATACACACCACCCCAAATAAATTTACTTAATTATTTTATTTATTTCAGAGAGAGAGAGAGAGCGTGCACCAGGGCCTCTTGCTGCTGCAGACAAAACCCAAACACATGCATCGCTTTGTGAATCTGGCTTTTACATGGGTACTGGGTACTTGAACCCAGGCCAGTAGGCTTTGGAAGCAAGTGCACTTAAGCACTGAGCCATCTTCCCAGCCCAACTTACTTTTTTAAAGCAGCACCCTTGCTCACATTTTATAGGAAGAAAGGCAGAGAGAATCGGAAAACTGAACTGGGTTTCCCCGTGTATCAGTGAACCAAAACCCGGACTCTTACTTTAGGGCAATCTTACCATTCTGCCTGCCAATGAGTCATAAATACTCCCTGGTCATTTTCCTCTATTCTGTGTATTGGTCATAGCCATTAGCTCGGAAACCACAGAGAAATCTGTGTCCTAAGCCAGCAGTCTCAAACTGAGTACCTAAGAATCACCTGCAGTGCCCACTGAAAATGCCAAGTCTCGTGCCCTCCCTTTCCAAGGACTGACTGATAATGGCATATTTCAACAAATGCATCATGTGATTATAGCACAAAGGATATACAGATCACAGGTTTAAGGGAAAACTGGCCTTGTTTCTATTCGCATCTCATTAGACCATAGCTACTTGCCTCTCATTAAACTGTCTTCCCTAATGCTGGCCATGGTGGTGTACACCTTTAATCCCAGCACTCCAGAGGCTGAGACTGGAGGATTGCCATGAGTTTGAGGCCAGCCTGGTACTAAAGAGTGAGTTCCAGGTCAGTCAGGCTAAAGGGAGACCCTACCTCAAGAAAAAAAATAAAATAATGTCTTCCCATTGACATTAATTTGAGCTATACATTTTTTTTTTCATTTAAGTATTAGGCTTTATTTATTTATCTATTTTTAAATATATTTTATTTATTTATTTATTTATTTAAGACAGAAAAAGAGGGAGGGAGAGAGAGAGAATGGGTGTGCCAGGGCCTCCAGCCACTGCAAACGAACTCCAGACGCATGTGCGCCCTTGGGCTTACGTGGGTCCTGGAGAATCCAACCAAGATCCTTTGACTTTGCAGGCAAACGCCTTAACCGCTAAGCCATCTCTCCAGGCCTTATTTATTTATTTTGCTATTGTGTGGTATTTTTTTTCTTGAATGATGACATGTGCTACTAATTAAAACTTTAAAGTCATATCACAGTATGGTCTAAGATCAAGATATTTATCACAGTAATTTTTTTAATTTTTTGTTTATTTTTATTTATTTATTTGAAAGCGATGGACAGAGAGCAAGAGCGAGAGAGAGAGAGAGAGAGAGAGGCAGATATAGACAGAGAGAGAATGGGCGTGCCAGGGCCTCCAGCCACTGCAAACGAACTCCAGACGCTTGCGCCCCCTTGTGCATCTGGCTAACGTGGGTCCCTGGAAAATCAAGCCTCGAACCAGGGTCCTCAGGCTTCACAGGCAAGCGCTTAACCGCTAAGCCATCTCTCCAGCCCCTACCACAGTAATTTTTATAACCTATTATGTTATCTGTGGTGCTCTATATCTTTTTGTTTCTACCAATTCCTTTTTCCCAGTTTTTCGACTCTCTTGTGAGTATCTTGTCCCATCAGTACTTGGGTTAACTCATGCTAACAGAAACTGACTATACTGTCATTTAGTTAGTGGAGCAATCAATGAAAGTAACTACTCATAAACTCTGTGAGGCTCCATGAGTTATGAAGATGGAAAACCCGGCAGAGCATCCCACGAAATCCCTATTTAATCTGGTGGGAGAGATAGAAAAACACATACATTTACATTACCTTAGGAAAAGTGACAGTGGAGGGACTAGGGATCTTGACAGTCACAAAAACCCGAGAGCCAGAGTGCAGACCCCCAGCACTCACGAAAGCTGTTGGGCACGATGGCACAAGTCTGCGCTTTCAGCACTGGGGAGGTAGAGACAGGGAAGCCCTGGGCTCACCAACTGGCTACTCTAGGTAAATCTGTGAGTTCTGGGCGCAGTAAGAAATCCTGTCTCATTGAAATAGTGAATTCCAGGTCAGCCTGAGCTAGAGTGAAACCTTACCTCAAAACAACAACAACAAAAAAAATTCTGTCTCATAAAAATAAGGTGAAGAAATAATAAAGGAAGACAATATCAACTTCTGACTCACACACACACATATGTCCCCATACACATGAACATGCATTCACACATACAATATACATGCACACACATGGACAAAAAAATTTCAAAAACCACTTAATGCATATAGTAGCTAGAAACTGAAGCCCACTGGTAGTTTAAAAAATAATTGTGGGCTGGAGGGATGGCTTAGCAGTTAAGGCGCTTTCCTGCAAAGCCAAAGGACCTAGGTTCGATTCTCCAGGACCCACGTAAGCCAGATGCACAAGGTGATGGCACATGCATCTGAAGTTCGTTTGCAGTGGCTAGAGGCCCTGGTGTGCCCATTCTCTCCCCCCCCCCTTTCTCTCTGTCTGAAATAAATTTTTAAAAAAATTTAAAAAACATTTTCAAATACATGTAAAGTATTTCTGTTTAGCCTAGTAAGTTTGGCCTCTCTTCCCTTAAAAATTCAAGTAAGGGGGCTGGAGAGATGGCTTAGTGGTTAAGGCACATGTCTGCGAAGCCTAAGGACCCAGGTTTGATTCTCCAGGTCCCACATAAGCCAGATGCACATGGTGGCACATGCATCTGAAGTTCGTTTGCAGTGGCTAGAGGCCCTGGTGCACTCATTCTCACTCTCTCCCTCGCTCTCTCTGTCTCTCTAATAAATTAATAAAAAATAAACAATTCAAGTAAGGGCTGGAGAGATGGCTTAGCATTTAAGGCGCTTGCCTGCAAAGCCTAAGGACTCATGTTCTACTCTCCAGATCCCATCTTAGCCAGATGCATGGTGAGGCAAGCACAAGACCACACATGCCCACTAAGTGGCCCACATGTCTGAAGTTCTTTCTATTCAGGGCCTGAGACCCTGGCATGCCAATTCTTCCCTCACCCCCCACCCCACCCTCTGTCTCGCTCTCTCTAAAATAAAAATAAAAAAATCAAGTAAATTTGGGGCTAGAGAGATGGAGCAGTGGTTAAGGCACTTGCCTGCAAAGCCTAACACCCTGGGTTTGATTCCCCAGTACCCATGTAAAGCCAGATGTACAAAGTGGTTCATGCATCTGGAGTTTGTTTGCAGTGGCTATAGGCCCTGGCACACCCATTCATTCCACGACCCCCCCCCTCAACTTTGCAAATAAATTAATAAAAATATTTTTAAATTTTTCAAGTAATTTGGATAAAACAACCAACATTACAACTTGGAAAGTCCAGAAACCTCTATCATTTCTGCAAATCCATACCTTATTCCCCGAGGTTATACCTCAGAAATGAAGCTCAGTCCCGTTCTTGCATCTGTGAGCTACTCAATCACATGTTCTAAGAGCGTGTTACTCTTTAGGACTAAAGGCACTATGGAAAGTAAGACCACGAGCCTGCGCCTTCTGCCATGCTAGTGCCTCTAGTGCACCTCTGTGGTGCTTTGACTCAGGTGTCCCCCATAAACTCAGGTGTTCTGAATGCTAGGTACCCAGCTGATGGTGATTTGGGAATTAACGCCCCCTGGAGGCAGTGTGTTGCTGGGGGCAGGCTTACGGGTGTTATAGCCAGTGTCCCCTTGCCAGTGTTTGGTACACTCTCCTGTTCCTGTTGTCCACCTTATGTGGGCCAGGGGTGATGTCCACCCTCTGCCCATGCCATCGTTTTCCCTGCCATCATGGAGTTTCCTCCTTGAGCCAGTAAGCCAAAATAAACCTCTTTTTTCCC
This sequence comes from Dipus sagitta, assembly GCA_036346955.1. NCBI lineage: Eukaryota > Metazoa > Chordata > Mammalia > Rodentia > Dipodidae > Dipus > Dipus sagitta. The sequence continues at coordinate 6,487,600 of CM070783.1, read as the reverse complement.
CACAATCTGCTCTTGGTCGGGTGATTTCTACCAGCAATGCGGACCTGACTGCAATATCCTCCCTTCCTGTGCTGCCCTCCTTCCACGTCACCCTTCCCATGGCCCATCACCCCCTGGCAAATATAATACTATTTATTTTCAGGACACTATTTATTATCTAGACAGACCCAGCCTCCCTGAAATTCTATGAATAAAATTTTCTCCATTCCAATTATAGCACGAAAGCCATCAGCCCCGTCCCCCCCCCCAATAAATGGCAGAATGCTGAAGTATCTAAGGTTTGGGGTGTAAATCCAAAGATTATTATTCAATAACTATTTTCTATGCATTCACAATTCTAATGAAAACAAGCAGCAATTACAACTATGTGATCAATTATACTTGGCGCTGCTTTGCGCAACCTGTTTCTATCCTAATATATGCCTACATGGCTTCTCGGCATTAAAAATGGATGACATGTTTGTCCTCTAAAAGTCACACAGTTACTCAAACATGGGACACTTAGAACGCTCATAACAGATTTGCTATTTAATTTATACGCATAACTTATAGACTCATTTTTATTCTATAGATCGAATATGTATGCCAAGGAGAAAGGAAGAAGGGGATTGTTTAGAAGTGGGCCCACTGCCCAGTGTACATAAACTGAGCATGATGGGCTACAGAGATGGCTCATCAGTTAAAGGCACTTGCTTGTACAGCCTGATAACCCAGGTTTGATTCCCCAGTGTCCACGTAAAGCCAGATGCACAAAGTGGCTCATGTTTCTGGATTTCGTTTGCAGTGCAAAGAGACTCTGGTGCATATGCACATGCATACACATAAATATCTTTTTTAAAAAATTAAAGAAAGTTAAACTGGGGCTGGGAGATGGCTTAGCAGTTAAGATGTATGCCTGCAAAGCCAAAGGACCCAGGTTCAATTTTCCAGGACCCACATAAGCCAGATGCACAAGGTAGTGCATGGGTCTGGAGTTGGTTTGCAGTGGCTGGAGACCCTGGCATGTCCATTCTCTCTCTCTCTCTCTCTCTCTCTCTCTCTCTCACACACACACACACACACACACACACACACACATTTTCTCTCCCTCTTTCTCTCTCAAATAAATAAATTAAAATTAAATATGTTTAAAAAATAAAGTTAAAATGGATGAAGAAGAAGAACATTTCAATCCATTATATATGATGTGTGCAAAATAGGGGCAATAAAAAGAGTATCTAGATAGCACAAGTAAGATGAGAGAGTGCATGAGACAAGAAGAGAAATACAAAGCAAGTTTAAAAGCCTGTACTCCACAGTTTTAATTTAATTCAAGTTACAAGTGTCAGCCACTATAAACAAAAGGATAATAATTTAATGGAGTCTCATATTTAAAGGGCTCTCTCAGCCCCTTAAATGATGGGAGACTCTCTGGCACTATGATAAGTGGCTATTCAGATTGTAACACATCTTAGGGTAATGAAATTTGTTTCTGACTAAGGACATTCTTGCCTTTGAAAGTGAATAATTATTTGAATACTCTTAATTTCAGCAGTCTCCATATTTGGTTTACATGCTTTGTTGTGACATGTGGCACCACACAGAAGAACCACCTCTGTGATGCCCTTCAGCCCTGAGAGTGCTTGAAACAACCACAGAAAGAAACAATGGCACTGGGGAGGGGCTCAGTGGTTACAGGCTCAGTTTACAAAGTCCGCCAGCCCAGGCTCAATTGCTCAGTGCCCACGTGAAGCCAGATGCACAAAATGATGCATGCATCTGGAATTCCTTTGCAGCACCAAGAGGCCTGGCATGCTCATACTTTCTCTCTCTCTCTCTCTCTCTCTCTCTCTCTTTCTCTCTCTCCTTGCAAATAAATAATTTTTTAAAAACTAGACCCAGGGAAAGTGAGGGGGAGGGAATTATCATGGTTTATTGTCTACAATTATGGAAGTTGTCAATTTAAAAAAAAATTAAAAAAAAAACTAGACCCTTGGGCTAGAGAGATTGCTCAGTAGTTAAGGTACTTTCTTAAAAAGCCTGACAGCCTGGATTCAATTCTCCAGTGCCCACGTAAAGCCAGATATACAAAGTGGCACATGCATCTGGAGTTTGTTTGCAGTAGCAAGAGGCCCTAGCACATCTTGTGCCCTCTCTCTCTCTCTCTCTCTTTCTCTCTCTCTCTCTCCTCTCCTCTCCTCTCCTCTCTGTCTCTCCCCCTCCCTTATAAATAAATAAATAAAAATGTTTATTTAGCTGGGCATAGTGGCACAAGCCTTTAAACCCAGCACTCTGGAGGCAGAGGTAGGAGGATCACCATGAGTTCAAGGCCAGTCTGAGACTACATAGTTAATTCCAGGTCAGCCTGGGCTAGAGCAAAACCCTACATCGAACAACCAAAAAAAGAAAAATCACATGCGTTGACTAGGGCATACAGTATCATCAATTTTTCATCCTCTCCACAGGTTAAAATCCAAAATGCCTCTGCTTTTTCTCTTATCCTCTTCAATACGGTAAAATCTAACTGAAGATCATTTTTTCTCACCAATATTATTTTTTTTTTTTTTTTTGGTTTTTCGAGGTAGGGTCTCACTCTAGTCCAGGCTGACCTGGAATTCACTATGGAGTCTCAGGGTGGCCTCGAACTCATGGCGATCCTCCTACCTCTGCCTCCCGAGTGCTGGGATTAAAGGCGTGCGCCACCACGCCCGGCTACCAATATTTTACTTCATAATTTGAAATTGTCCTAAAAATGAAGACATTAAGACATGCTCATTCTCTAACCAGTAAACAAAACTAAATCCTTACATTTTCAGTCTTTTATATTTATCATTCAATTCCCTGATGACTCAGTCTTGATCGCCGGCTTTTCTTTGTTTATTTCTTCCTCTAACTGCGTTATATAACACTTTGTCTATAAAAGAGAGAGCTAGGTGGGAGACCACACCTGTAATCCCAGCACTAGGAAGGCTGAGACATTAATATTGCTATAAGGACAGTCTGGGCTACATAGTGAGAGTCTGTCTCAAAACAAAAACAAAAACAAACACTAAATAATAAAGTAATCAATCAATAAATAAGTTCCACTTCTTTATTTTTCTTCCTCGAGCCCTTTAAATATTGGTGTTTCTTGAGGATCCATCTTTTTTTTCTTATTTTCTTCACCTTACCTTTTCCCAAGCAACCTCACCTCTCTCATGGTTTTAATTTCTAACCTTTGATGCGTCCAGTGTAGTTCTTCGTTAAGGACACAGAGCACTTTTCCTGCGGTGCCCCACTGAGACGCTCCAGAGACTCTTCTAGAGGAAGAATTTCAAGACCGAACTTCCATTCCCTACAAACCTGTTTCTCGGCCAAAACTAGCACCATTTTCCCATGTGCCGCCATCCACACAGACCAGAAAGCTGGGGTCACTGTCGAGACTTTGCTGTCTCACCTCTTGTCCACCTTCCATCCGTCACAAGAACAGGTTAGTTCCATCTGCTTCTTTGACCTGGAAACTCTTCTCTCCACTGTATTCTCCCTCCCCATCCCACCACAAAGGTTGATCCCTTGTCTACATCCCTGACTGACCTCCTAGTTCGTCTTTTTCATTCCCATCAGAAGGATTGGACTAAAAGGCCAGTTACCTCATGTTGTTTCAAATCCTTAAAACTCTTCACTTTTTTTTTTCCATCTCACAGACTGCCTCTCTTTTCTTTTTAAATTTAGCAGATCACCTTTCACAGTCTGGCTCCTGCAATGTTTCCTTCGTTTTTTTCTTGTCAATCTATCTTGCATTGTGTAGACTTAAAAATTTACAGAGAAGAGTCTGAAAATAAAGGTGAGGAAGCTCACACCTTTCCAAAGCAAAACCCAGAAACCCATCCTGGACTGAGTCCCTTTCACCCTGTCACCTCCTCTCTAAGCTCTACTCTCCGTCTCAGGGGTGCGGCCCATGACACCATTTCCGTATCTCCCACTCCTCCATCCACAGAAATATGGCTTGTTTAAAGTCATCAATAGACTTCAATGACACCAAATTTAAACCTACTTTTTTAAAATATTATTTTTATTTTTACTTATTTATTTACTTGACAGAAAAAGGAGGGAAAGAGAGAAAAGAGAGAATGGGTGCCGCCAGGGCCTCCAGCCACTGCAAATGAACTCCAGATGCATGTGTCACTTTTGTGTCTGGCTTTACATGGGAAATCAAACCTGGGAATCAAACCTGGGCCAGCAGGCTTTGTAAGTAAGTACCTTTAACTGCTGAGCCAACTCCCCAGCTCTGGGTCCTCTTTCTTAAACTTCCAAATAGCATCATAGGGTCCTTTAGGGAATACTTGTCTAATCTATAGCAGCCCTGTCTTCTTTCCATACTTTAATATTTTCTTAAATAGTCACACCTGCTCTTATGCCATTAAAAATGATAAGGATAGGGTTGGAGAGATGGCTTAGCAGTTAAGGCGCTTGCTTGCAAAGCCTAAGGATTCATGTTCTATATCTCTCCAGAGCCCACGTGAGCCAGACATACAAAGGTGAGGCAAGTGCAAGGTCACACATGCTCACTAGGTGATGCAAGCATCCAGAGTTCAATTATAGTGGCTGAAGCCCTGGTGCACCAATTCTCTCTCTCAAAAAAAAAAAAAAAAAAAAAAGACACGGATAAATCAGATGCAGCATGACCACAGTGGAATATTGTTCAGCTATAAGGAGAACATATGTAATCCAAGCTGCAATATGGATGAACTTTGAAAATATTAACACTAAGTAGCATATATATCATTATACTAAATGTTACAAAAGAGCCCCATATATGGTATGATCTCATTCTTATGGAATGCTCAGAATGGAGAAATCTAGTGGAAACAGATAAGTGTGTATTTAAGTCTTGCAGGTGGGAAATGTCTGAAACAGAGGGGAGAGGGATAGCTAAGGTGTATAGGTTTTGGGGGGCAATGAAACGTCTGAAACAGAGGGAGAGGGATAGCTAAGGTGTATAGGTTTGGGGGGGTAATGAAATGTCTGAAACAGAGGGAGAGGGATAGCTAAGGTGTATAGGTTTTGGGGGGCAATGAAATGTCTGAAACAGAGGGGAGAGGGATAGCTAAGGTGTATAGGTTTTGGGGGGCAATGAAAATGCTGCAGCAAACATTGGCTGTGGTGATGGATGGTCAGTTACCTGTGAACATCCCGAAAACCATTGAATTATACTTTGTATGCCTGAATTATATATGTTTTGTGAAATATGTTTTAATATAGCTATTTTTGTTTGTTTGTTTTTTGAGGTAGGGTCTCACTCTAGCCCAGGCTGACCTTGAATTCACTATGGAGTCTCAGGATGGCCTCGAATTTACGGCAATCCTCCTACCTCTGCCTCCCAAGTGCTGGGATTCAAGGTGTGCGCCACCATGCCTGGGTAATATAGCTAATTTTTTAATATTTCTTTTTTTATTTATTTGAGAGAGAGAAAGAAAGAGGCAGAGAGAAAGAGAGAGAATGGGCATTCCAGGGCCTCCAGCTGCTGCAAACAAACTCCAGACACATGTGCCACCTTTGTGCATCTGGCTTGCATGGGTGCTGGAGAATCAAACCTGGGTCCTTAGCTTTGCAGGCAAGCGCCTTAAGCACTAAGCTATCTCTCCTGTCCCAAAGTAGCTATTTTTTTAAAATTAGCAACAGCAACAAAAAGGTAATGACTATCAAAGTCTCTTTAAACTTTATCTCCACCTTAGACTTCTCTGACCTTCAGACTCATGTAGCAATCTCCATATATCACAAACATAACCCTAGTTCTGCACGCGCACACACACACACACATTCCTGGCATCCTCCTCATGGTCTCTCTTCCCCAATCTGATGTATGTACAATGTACCTTAGCGAATTATGTCACCTTCTTTCATCCTGTTATGCAAGCCTCAATCCAATGACCATCTCTAAACCTCCTTTTCTTACTTTCATTATCAAACCCAAGTTAACCAGTCTTTTCCATTCACTGCGGCTCCTAACACTCGGGCCCAGGCTCTGATTATGTCTCGGCTGCACTAATGCAAGAACTGCCTATCTTGCCACAGCCGCTTGTTCTCACTCATCCATGCCAACCCATTCTCTGATTCCATGTAGAGCTGGGATACAGAGGTGGATGTATAGGATCTCTCTTAGGTCTGTTCTGTCTCAGCTTAGAAACTTCCGGAAGATTTAGACACCAGCATCCTTGATATAGCCTATATGAGCCTTCCAGAACAGGAACCTATTCCTGCCTTGAATAATCTCATCACTTACCTTTTCCTTTCCCTAGTTAAATCTTATCCTTACTTCAAATTCAGCTTCTTGGAGAATACAATTCGGACCTCTCTAATGGCGTTATGTGTTCATACATTCCCTCCATCTGCACTCCTATTCTATCACATATATTCACATATTCACGTCTCCTTTGGTTACAACTATCTGTACTCCTAGGCAGTTCTGTCGTTGACGGCTCAGATCTTCCTTTAGGTTTTGTAGCACTGACGGTTACTGTCTTGCTGTCCTTATGTCATCATATGGGCCACACAGAGCATCTGGACCAGAGTAATAGCTAGTTAAGGAGCATTTTTTTAACTTGTTTATTAGAGACAGGGAGAGAGAGAGAGAGAATGGGCACACCAGGGCCTCTAGCCACCGCGAACTCCAGAGGCATGCACCACCATGTGCATCTGGCTTATGTGGGATCTGGAGAATTGAACCTGGTCCACAGGCTTCACAGGCAAGTGCCTTAACCACTAAGCCATCTCTGTAGCCAAGGAACAGTTTTAATTGATAACGTTAAAGCAAATTCTCATTTCACTTACGGAAATTTCAATACTTTCTTGTGAACTCCCCAGAAGCGAAATCTGACCTAGCAGGGTAGAATGTTCTCAACCTCTCTGGATAGAGAGCTGCTGTCAACGCTTGCATAACTTGGGCTTTTGCTTGGCAAAGTGGAAGGTGCAGAGATGACTCCATTAGACATGAGCAGATGGTTTGGAAAGTGAAGCTATGACTATGGGCTGTGAGGTGGGAAGAGGAAAGAAAAGAACTAGCTAAAAGTGAGAAAGGAACTTGGACGGAGGGAATCATGTAATGGAAATTTTTTGTGATGCCTTGCTCTTTGGTGTTCCATGTAAATACTTTTCCTGATCCTCCATTAAACTCCTGGTAACATTTAATTAAGTTGCTAATGAGCAGTGAAACTGTGTCTGGCCTGGGCAGAGGCAGTGCCAGAAGAGAGGGAAGCAAGCTGCGGACCTCTGCTTCCACGTGATGCAGGATGGGTGTAACACAGCTCACTGGAATTCAAACACCTCCCAGAGTAAGAGAACGATTCCTTCTCTCTTAGTTCTTTTACAGATACTAAATGTCAGCTTGCGTATATTCCTGTCTTTCCAGCTCTCTCATATTATTGCAAATTGGCACTCTGATGTGTCATAAATGAAGAATTTCAAATAAAGTGGCTTGACCATGTAAGGAAGGTATTGTTTTGCTCCCAATAAACAGAGATCATTTCCAAGAATATTTTCTAAATGCCACTTAGCTGGTATTTTGGTGGCTTGTTTGTTTTTGTCTCTAAGGCAGTGAATAATGAGGGCCTGCGCACCCTCCAGGTTTATGAAGATGCTTAGCGGTGGAGTTAACAGTTGCACAATGGAGATACAGCTGATTGCTATGGATGCTCGAGAATCTGAATGAGGATTTCAGGAAGAGCATTTTGATGGGATAAATGGGCAAGAAAACTAAATCTGCTTACTTTGTACTAAAATCATTGCATGATTGAGATTCATGAATACATTAATCCTGAAGGCTGTGCCTGGAAGGTAGAATTAAAACTCTGTTGTGTGGCACTCGTGGTATCTTTTCTGATTTCTAAAACAGAATATCTCTTTTATTGGCTATGCCTCGCAGCAGTGCTACGAGATGAGTCACTATCCTCATCTTAACAGTATATGCGAGCCCAGCGGCAGGTGAAATAAGCTATGAGCATCACCAGGAGTGGGTGAGATAAGTACAATCCATGCTTTTTGATCTGGATCACCAGGTAGGTTTCACTTTTCTCCATGCCACCACATGAATTTCGTGGGCACACATATGCTGGCTTATCGGGAAAGAGCTTCAAATTGGTTTTGTTTGTTTAGTTATTCGTTTATCTGCAAGCAGAGAGAGAGTGTGTGTGAGGACAGGTAAACCAGGGCCTATTGCCACTGGAAACATACTGCAGACACATATACCCCTTTGTGCATCTGGCTTTACGTGGGTACTAGAGAATCCAACCCATGCCATCAGGCTTCCCAAGAAAGTGCCCAGATCTTCACATTTAAGGACAATTCTGATTCATGTGTATAGAAAGCATTTTTTAATATTTTTGTTTATTTTTATTTATTTGAGAGCAACAGACAGAGAGAGAAAGAGGGAGAGAGAGAGAGAGAATGGGCATGCCCGGGCCTCCAGCCACTGCAAATGAACTCCAGACGCGAGCGCCCCCTTGTGCATCTGGCTAACGTGTATCCTGGGGAATCAAGCCTCAAACCGGGGTCCTTAGGCTTCACAGGCAAGCGCTTAACCGCTAAGCCATCTCCCCAGCCCCAGAAAGCATTTTTCATTGACAAGATAATCTTGCATTCACAATCCTACTGACCAAAGCAGCCATGGCTTCCAGCTTTATCAATCCAGAGCAGTGAAATCATGTTCAGGACTCTGCAACTAAAGAAACTAAGGCCAGAATCTCACTGAATCAAAATCCAGTCTTGCTGAGTTACAGCCTTATATGTACACATTACACTGAACATCATGTAATCCTAGCCAAGTATCTGTAATCCTAGTGTTTGAGAGGCTGGAGGCAGAATGACCAGAGTCATCCTCAGCTACATAGCAAGTTTGAGGTCAGCCTGGGCTACATGAGACCCTAACTTGAAAAACCAAAACAAAACAAAACAGAAAGATTATTTGTTTCTAAAAACAGCCCAAGCTGCACTGCACAGTTTTCAAAGAAACAGACATGGTCTTGTCCATGCTGTGCAAACTGAAAAATGAATTAAACCAGGATTCTTGGTCTTGGTGGCAAATAAGAGCTTTTTCTCAAAAACACAGGGATGGTATCAATTTTTCATAACATACAACCATAGAATGAAAAAAAAGAAAAAAAAATGATTTACAAAGCATGTCATTTTGTGATATGCAATTGTGCAAAGGAAAAAAAAAACTATCTATAAGGATTTGTTATAGAATGCACCAAAGGAAAGAATGAAAAACCCAATTTTTCATTCCACTGTCTCTAAATACACAGTGAGCTAGCTTAATGGGCTTTGGATTTGTTTAATAAAGTAAAATATACATATATATAAAGAAGAAAAAAGGAAATGAACCAGTTCATAAAACCATGTTTAAAAAAGAGCATATTCTGAGGCGCAGGATCTATCAGCTCAATAAAGACATTTTCTAGCAGAAAGAAAACTTTTGGAAAGAATCACATAGCCTAGAGGGAGAATGTTTTCCAGCAAAGAAAAATAGATGTTTTAGGAAATATTTAACAAAACAACAGCATACTTGTTTTAAATTCTCCGAATGTCTACATTTTTTGTTGCAAAAAAAAAAAAAATCCTATAAGCCACTGAAAAAAAAAGGTGTCTAATCAGTTCCAAAACATTAAAGTTATTTTCTTTCTTTCACTCTCAATTAAAATTTGGCTGTGCATATGATTGTACGTTTTCAGAGACAAAACCCTCGCTGTGTGCTCTTCCTGTGTAACTGTATAACGGTACAGCGGTTTCAGGGTTGGTTGAAGATTTCCATCAGGACTGTTCGCGGAGCTTCCAACTCCATTAAAATGAAAAATGGCATTAAAATGTATAGTTCTTGACACTGAAAATGTTCTACAGTTATCACCCATCCAAACAGGCGCCAGGAGGAATTGTTTAAAGGAGCTGCAGAGTTACTTGTTCGATAGAGCAGATTGGCAGCTAATATAAATCGCTCCATTATTTACATATCTCTGCTCCATTGTTCCAGAGAGGAGCAAGTAAGAATCCTGTGTTGTTCTGTTGGCTTTTGTCCCCCATTAAAGGCTTTTCTCCAGCCCTGATCAGCTTCTTCACCTGAAGAATGACTTCACATCCCAAACCAATTAGTAGGTAAAATCTTCAGCGGAGTAATTGAAAGTGCAATTCAAACTTCTGATTAAGACCCAAGTCAGCAGGTCAATAATGGCACCCCAGGTTCCCGCGGGCAGTGCCCAAGACAGACAGCGTAAAAGAAGCGGGGTGGCTAAATAAATAAAGGTAGTACTTGGAAGGATAAAGGTAGGAAAGAGATAACAGAGGAAATAAGGGCAGATAAAGAAGAGTATATTGGAATGTAAGAGAGAAAGAGATAAAATGTAATGGAGTAAGATTGTGAGGACAGCAGTACTCTGAATGGAAAAGCCCAGCATACACTATTGCTCTTTTCGTTCTCTAAGTGTGATATATATACATGTAATTTTTCTTGACTCGGTCTGCTTCTATCAGCATTTCATATGTGAACTGCATGTGCTGGGAAATCTTAGCAGGATTAACACATACAAAAGAACAGATCTTATGCAGAAAGCATTCCGTCAGGGAAGGTGCCTACCTGAGACGGCATTTTAGATACCAGCAACTGAATGATCAATACTAGACTGCCCAACATGCCAGCCTCTCTTCATGACAAACGCTGGATAAGAACTTCTAAATTTACAGCTTTCATTTCTGTGCGGGCACGGCCTTGTGGTACGGTGCGTGGTGTGGCGTGCGTGGCGCACGCAGGTGTGCGTGCAGGCGTGGCTGCGCGTGAACTGGCCCGCAGCAGCGGGAGGAGAACGCCAGGTGTCTTCATCACTCACCCACTTCTTTTTCCCAGTGACAGAGTCTCTCGCTGATTCTGCAGCCTGCCGCTGAGGAGCCCCGGTGATTCTGCAACAGTTTTCCAGTCTCTGCTCCACACAGCACTGGGGTTCTAGATGGACTTGGCCACATCAAGCTGTTTTTCACGTGTGAACTCTGGAGTTTAGTCTTGGGCACGCTCGGCCCTCCGGCTTGCACAGGAAGTACGCTTAGGTGCTCAGCCATCTCTCTAGCCCTTGTCTTTTTCTTTTAATGGCTACAATAAGCATGCATATTTGTGGGTGTAGTGTGGCATTTTAGCACACGTATGCACTGTGTAATGATCGTATCAGAGTAACCAGTATATTCATCATGTCAAACATTGATGGTGTCTTTACACAGGTAACGTTCAAAATCCTCCTGTGCTATTGTAAAATACGCAGTTTGTTCTTGTCGGTGATACTCTGCTGTGCCACGGCACACCCCTTATCCACAGCCACCCCTTCTCTGGCCCCAGTCCCGACACCGCCCAGCCACTAGTCAGCACTGCTCCACTGCCCACTCCTGTGAGGTCGATGTGTACTTTCCACACGCAGGTGAAAACACGAGGCATCTCTCTTTCTGTACCTGACTTTACTCTCCTTTCAGTGATGTTCTCCAAGCTCAGCCACGTCGCCAGAAATGACAGAATTTCATTTTTTCTTATGGTTGAATAATATTCCACTGGGTATATAGACCCTATTTTCTTTTGATCGTTCTGATTTATCTTTATTGACAACGTTTTTATTCTTCTTTTAAGTTTCACTTAACTTTATGTATATTGTAACGGGCTACATGCTTTTATCCCCTTGACTCTGCTCCCATTTCCCTGGAGCCCTCCTCAGTGGGGTTGTAGGAGTCACTGCAGGGTCACGAAGGCCTGCAGTCAGTCCCTGTGGGGAAGCAGGGGGACCGTGTCTCAGGGTATCCCTACACACTCTTTGGCTCATGTAATCTTTCCACCTCATCTTCTACAGTGTTCCCTGAGCCGTGGCAGTCTAATGCAGGGCTCAGTTCTTTAGTCTCTTGTTTCCTGCTTTGATAGGTTTTTGGTGTTTCTTTCTTTTTTTTTTTTTTTTTTTTGTTCTTTTAATCACCATGTCTGTCGCCATCACCCTAGAGCTGGTTGTTGGGCTAGCAGTAAGAGCAGCATTTACTTCACTACTTCCTCTGCAATTTCTCCTCGGCCCCAACACATGTGGTAGAGATGGCGAATCTCACGGTGGGCATTCATCTATCCTCTTGTCTTACTGATGGATCTCAGCTCTCCTCCATTATCAACAAGTTTTAGACAAGGATACAGTGTATTTCACGCATAATCTCCCCCCATTACCCTCTCTTGTCTTCCTCCCCATTCTTCTTCCACTGAACACCCAACTCTTCTCAACTAATCCCTCTTCTACTTAGGTGTGTCTTTGCTGTGTATGTGTGTGTTCGTGTGACCTGAGTGTAATTAGGATTGCCTGCGGGGGCTGGGGCGCGGGTTACTTAACAGAGCACATGCAGGTTGCCAGGGGCTACAGCAGTGCAGAAAATGTCTCCCATTCCCACAGCAACCGTTAACTGCCTCTGACCCTGAAGAAGGGATGGGGCCCTATGCCTTCCTCCGTCATCCATGGGAGGAGAGCACATTTTCTTAACTCATTCGCTGTTGATGGATGCCTGGGTTGATTCTGATCTTGACTTTGTCAGTAGTGCTACAGTAAACACGTGAGTATAGGTATCGCTTCCAAATACTGATTTCCTTTTCTTTGAAGGCACATTCATCAATCTGTAGTTCTTGAGGAAACTGCTAATTTATACTCCCAGCAACAGTGTCTGAAAGTTCTCCTATACCCATGCCCTTGACAGTATTTGTTAAATTTTTTTTGTCTTTTTATTAATATGCATTCTAACTGTGGAGAATTGATACCATACTTTTGTAGTTCCCTAATGATTAGGGATATTGAGCAATTTTTTCATTTATTTGCCATTATTTTAGAGAGAGAGAGAGACAGAGACAGAGCGAGAGAGAGAATTGGCATGCCAGGGCCTCAGCCACTGTAATTGAATTCCAGACTCTTGCGCCACCTAGTGGCCATGTGAGATCTTGCACTTGCCTCACCTTTGTGCATCTGGCTAACATGGGATCTGGAGAGTGGAACATGGGTCCTTAGGCTTTGCAGGAAAGCGCCTTAACCACTAGTCATCTCTCCAGCCGTGTTTGTCATTTTTTATTTCTTCTTTTAAGAAACATTAGTTTAGATGCATTGCTCATTTTAATTAGATTGTGTTTGCTTATTTTTGCTATTGAGTAGAGCTCCTTATATACTCCCAAAATTAATCCCTTGTCAAATTAACACTTTCTTTTGAGTAGTATTTTTTTGTTGTTATTTTTTCAAGCTAAGTTCTCACCATAGTCCAGGCTGACATGGAACTCATAATGATCCTCCTACCTCTGCCTCCTAAATTCTGCAGTGAAAGGTGTGTACCACCACACCTATCGGAATGGTAATTTTGCTAGTTAGGGATTTCAAGACCCATAGGATGGGGAAATATGTGTACAGTCTAGAGGAGGGTGATATTACCTCTATTATAGACCTAAGAATGACACTTATAACATTCAAGTCTCTGTACAGAGTGAAGCTATTGAAGCAGAGAGACGGCTCAATGGACAAGCACTTGCTATGCAAACGTAAGTACTTGAGTTCACATAGCCAGATGTCAGGTAAAAGCTGGAAGTCATGCCAGCAGGTAGAGACAGAGTATTTCCTGGAAGCTGGCCAGCTAGCCTGATGAACTCACTGGTGAACAGTGAAAATGAGAGACTGTCTCAAAAGGGAAGGAAGGCAAGAACCAGAAGTTGTCCTCTGACCTCTACATGCATGCAATGGCATTGACACACATGGATACACACACACACACTCAAAAAAAGAAAAAGAAAGGGGACGGGCATGGTGGTGCACACCTTTAATCCCAGCACTCGGGAGGCAGAGGTAGGAGGGTCACCGTGAGTTTGAGGCCACCCTGAGACTACATAGTGAATTCCAGGTTTGCCTGGGCTAGAGCAAGATCCTACCTTGAAAAAAAAAAGAGAGAGAGAAAGAGAAAGGGAATGAAGCTATGTGTTTGTGTGTGTGTGTGTGTGTGTGTGTGTGTGTACATACATACACACATAGGAACAGATAAATGATAGATAAATAGACAGGCAACCAGGCATGATGGCACACACCTTTAATCTCAGCACTTGAAAGACTGAAGTAGGAGGATTGCTATGAGTTCTAGGCCACCCTTGAGTTACAGAGTGAGTTCCAGGTAACCCTGGGCTAGAGTGAGACCCTACCTCGAAAAAAAAAACAGACATTAAAATAGTTTTACTTCCAAAGGATGCTTCTAGAAAATTTCTTATGCTGAAAATAAAACAATGATTATCTATAGATAATGTTTAACTTCACTCATTACAAAAAATAAAAATTAAAATTAAAGCCAGGAGTCAGGCATGGTGGCATATGTCTTTAATCCCAGCACTCAGGAGGCAGAGGGAGGATTGCCATGAGTTCAAGGCCACCCTGAGACTCCATAGTGAATTCCAGGTCAGCCTGAGCTAGAGTGAGACCCTTCCTTGAAAAACCAAAAAGAAAAAAAATGAAAGCTAGACATAGTGGTGCACGCCTTTAATCCTAACACTCGACAGGTTGAAGTAAAAGGGACACTATAAATTCAAGGCCAGTCTGGGGCTAGAGTGAGTTCCAGGTAGTCTGGACTAGAAAAAAAAAAGAAAATTAATAAATTAAAATTAAAACAAGATATTATTATTGACTCATAAAACTAAAAGAAATAACTGATGATAACTTAACAAGTTAAAATTTTAAATACAAAGAGAAAATGATAAAATGTGCACTCACTGCCTACATTAGCCAATAAAATGGAATCTGATTAAAAAAAAAAAAAAACTTTTAAAAAACCTCCTGTGACAGTTAATCTTCATTGTCTATGGGATAGGACTTATAATCACCATGGAAATATACCCCTAGGTGTATCTGTGAGAGTGCTTCCACAAAGCCTTAACTGAGGAGGAAGACCCACTCCGAATGTGGACAGTAAAACCCGTGGGCTGGGTTCCCAGACTGAGTCAAAAGGAGAAAGTGAGCTGACCACCACTGCTCTCTGCTTCCTGACTGTTAACGTGACGTTGCCAGCCACCTTACCCTCCTACCATGCCTTCTCGGCCATCAGTGCAGCCAGCTTCCCATTGCTGGTAGAAATCACCCAACCAAGAGCAGCTTCTGGGAAAAAGAGGTTTATTTTGGCTTACAGGCTCAAGGAGGAAGCCCCATGGTGGCAAGGAAAATGATGGCATGAGCAGAGGGTGGACATCACCCCCTGGCCAACACAAGGTGGACAATAGCAACAGGAGAGTGTGCCAAACACTGGCATGAGAAAATTGGCTATGACACTCATAAGCCCGCCCCCAACAACACACTGCCTCCAGGAGGCTTTAATTCCCAAATCTCCATCAGCTGGGAACCTAGCATTCAGAACACCTAAGTTTATGGGGGACGCCTAAATCAAACCACCACATTCCGTTCCTGGCCCCCATAAACTGATAGACACAGATTATGTAAAATGCAATGCATTCATCCAACTTTAAAAGTCCCCATAGTTTTTATCAATCCCAACAATGTTCATATATCCCCATAATCCAAGGTCTTTTAATTAAGCCATAATATCAAAAAAAAAAGTCCCCCAGAAAACCATAATGGTACAGAATAAACATTCACACTGCAAAAGATGGCACTGGGCATAGCAAAGAAATATTCAGCCAATACAAGATTTAAAACAACCAGGACAAACATCAAACTCTGTAGCTTCAAGTCCAACAACTCTAGCCAGTGACAAGTCTCCAAGTCCGATAATTCTAACCAGCAACAAGCCTCTGGAGTTCCAATTCCATCTCTCCAGCTAAGCTACTCACAGTCCTGGAAAACTTCATGTGGGGCCGGCAGCTCTCCTTGGCAGCCATCTCATGGTCCCGGCATCTCCTCTGGGTCTCCACTGCAAACCACGGTTCATCCTCTCGGCTCCATCGGGTCTCCATGCAGGCATCCAGCAAACCTGCTTCACACTGCCCATGGCCATTTCCAAAACACAAGACCACATTGCAAACTCAATGACTCTCTCTTTCCTGCATTTCTTACACTCCACAATAGTATGTAGAGTGCCAATTTGTTAATCCAGGAGGGGATAAAGCAGACTTTGAAGAACAGGACACTTCTTTAGCACTCAGGCCCCTTCAAAAGAGTCTACATTCTTCCTGTTGCCCCAGTGCAGGTCAGCTGGCCCAATCTCAAAGGCTATAATCTCTCAGCTGAACGGGCAGCAGTTCACCCAAAGATTTTTCTTCCTGTGCCATATCCCTCTGCTCATACCAGTTCATTTCTATGCAAAGCAACCCTGCACAACTTCTCAGTACCCAGGTATAATAGCAAGCTTTCCACAAAAACTGCTAGCCCAGTCCAAGCAAAGCTCTTTCTCACCCTCATAAACCAACCCTCACAGTCCATCGGTTTTTATTGCATTTAGGCCTTTCAACTTTGATCAGAATAATCCATCAAGTTGTACTTACAGCACTGCAGGGCATCTCCTACACCAAGGTTTCAAATCCTTCCACATTCCTCTTGAAAATCAGCTCCAAAAGGCCAAAGCCACACAGTCAGGTATCTAGCAGCAATCCCACTCCTCGGTACCACTTTACTGTTGCAGTCAGGTTCACATTGCTGGTAGAAATCACCCAACCAAGAGCAGCTTGTGGGAAAAGAGGTTTATTTGGCTTACAGGCTGAAGGGGGAAGCTCCATGATGGCAGGGAAAACGATGGCATGAGCAGAGGGTGGACATCATGCCCTGGCCAACACAAGGTGGACAACAGCAACAGGAGAGTGTTCCAAATACTGGCTAGGGTACACTGGCTATAACACCCATAAGCCCACCCTCAACAATACACTGCCTCCAGGAGGCGTTAATTCCCAAATCTCCATCAGCTGGGAACCTAGCATTCAGAACACCTGAGTTTATGGGGGACACCTGAATCCAACCACCACAGCCGTGATAGAATGTACCCTCTTTAACTGGAAGTCCTCCTTTGAGTTTCTTCCTGTCAGGAATTTAGTCACAGTGATGAGAAAAGTAAGAAAAATATTTCCTTTCTTTCAGTCTTCACACATTTTAATTAAACGCAAGTCCTGCTAGCTCATTAATTCCTGCCCCCTCACATGGTATGGGTCGACCAACTCTGTAACTACCAGAAACAAGTAAATAAATTTACCCTTTTAGTCCTTTAGGGAAGTAGAGAACTGAAACTGTAGCTGAATGGTAGAATAGTTCCCGAGCATGCGTGAGTCCTGAATTTAATCCCCAATACCACATGCACCACACAACCACCCAAAAAAAAGGCAGACATATATTAAACTTGCCATCATTAAAGACAAGAAGGCATTAAATTGACCTCTTTATAAATGCTAATTGTGGGTTCCTGGGTCCTTGGGCCGGCCGTGGTTCCCCCGAGGCGTCTTAGGCAACCGTGGTAGTGAGCACACGAGAATCACTCTTGGGAGGCAGTTTTGGTGAACAGCTCTCGGTTTATTGTCAGGGAAATGGGTTTATAAGCAGTTGAGGGTCCTAAGGGGATTGGATGTACAAGGTTGCTTGCTGATGCCTAATTAGCATATGGGGACATTCATTCCAGCTCTAGGCAATGGTACAGGGGGAGGGGCTGTGCATGGTGCTGGCTGATACCATATAAGGAGTTTCCTAGGCAACTGGCCAAAGGCCACAGAGTTATGGGCAAAGCCTAAGTCTTATCTGAATGTGCAGGTATCCCGAGTTTGGAGAGGCAGTGGCCTTACTTCCTGCCTATCTCGGGGTCTAAGGTTTTCTTGGGGGGGGGTCCAGGCTCACTGCAACCCCCAAGAATGGGGGCAGGAGCTCCCCTGCAGGTCCGGTCCCCAAGATATGACCAGCGGCGCTTCAGGCTGCTGAGACCCCTCCATAGCCTGAGGCCTTCATGTCAGACAGCTCAGGTTTGCTTTAACCCAGGGCCCTGCCTATGGCCAACAGCTGATAACAGGAAATTCATTATTCTTGAGTTTGTTGCATAAGCCTTCAAAAACCACTATTTTGCTTTTTTTTTGTTTTTGTTTTTGTTTTTGTTGTTGTTGTTTATTTTGATTTATTTGAGAGTGACAGACAGAGAGAGAATGGGCGCACCAGGTCCTCCAGTCACTACAAACGAACTCCAGACGCGTGCACCCCCTTGTGCATCTGGCTAACATGGGTTCTGGGGAATCGAACCTTGAACAGGGGTCCTTAGGCTTCACAGGCAAGCGCTTAACCGCTAAGCCATCTCTCCAGCCCCCACTATTTTGTTTTTAACTTTCATAAATACAGTTACCTATAATTACAGAACACGGATAAGACTCTAGCAGCCTAGCTTAATGGCCCGTAAAAGAGATGACACCGTGTCATTCAAAACTGCCCAGCCTCCATTTCGCGGACCCCTCCTGGCAGTGAGACCACCTTTAAACTGCATGAGCAAAGGGAGTTAATGAAGCTCACAGCAGCAAGGAGCGTAGAAACCATCAAAACGGAAGAAGCATGGGACTGAGGGCTGCTAAACACAATAAGCAAGGAGTTCACACACGAGGCGGAGCAGAAAGGAGAGCGTTGTCAGCCTTAGCGTGTAAACATGTAGGATGCGGATGTGAAGACAGCAGTCAGGAGAGAGCATGCGTGTGGAGAGAATGTATATATTCGGACAAAAATGGAAAGATTCCAAAGAATGAATTCCTGCCCTTATCTTTGCACGGAGGATCTCTCTACTTCAACACTGTTAAATTCCCTCAACCATAAGAGCAAGGGAAGGGAAAATGATACTAACAACTACTAAATGGGTAAAATGGAAAGGACAGGCTGAACACATTGGATCAACAAGATAGAATGGAGCAGAGAAAATATTTGAAGAGGTGATGGATGGGACATGCACAAACCTGGTTAAATACTCTGAGACATAACTTCAAGAAACCAAATGAACGCTTATGAGAATATTTTTAAAATATTATCATGGTATAACCGCACATAATAAAGAAAACAGAAAAGATTTGAAAGTCACTAGAGAGAAAAGAGAGATTGTTTATATGAGGAAGAGAATCGACTTCTCAATCACACCAACACAAAACAGTAGATAGTTGAATTATATTTTCAAACTACTATAGACACTATCTCACTAGCCATAGATTTACAAACAAAACCACCTTTGAAAAGAACAAACTGATGCCTTTCCAAGAAAAAAACATTGCAGCTTGCAATTAAGAGACAACTACTAAACTTTTAAGTGATATATTTGAGAGTAAAAAAATAATAATTTAAAATGTTAGACAAGCATGGTGGGGCATGTTTTTAATCCCAGCACTCGGGTGGCAGAGGCAGGAGGATCGCTGTGAGTTTGAGGCCAGCCTGGGACTACAGAGTGAGTTCCAGATCAGCCTAGGGCTTGAGTGAGACCCTACCTCAAACAAAACAAAAAAAAAAAGTTAGCAAAAGAATAAATGACCTGGAAATGATAATAAGTAAAAGGCAGGCATGATTAAACATGCCTGTAATCCCAGCATTTGGGAGACTGAGGCAGGAAGACCATGAACTGGAAGACAGCCTAGACCTTTTCTCTAAGCATAAAAACACACAAGTACAAAACAGGGAAACATAGTGAAATCTAACTAAAATTGACTGAAGAACTATCAATTGATGGCAGAGCATTTAAAATTTTCACTGAGGGCTGGAGAGACAGCTCAGATGTTAAGAGGTGTTCCTGCATAAGCATGGGGGCCCTAGGGAGAGGGGAGACTGACTGGTTTGATTCCCGGGACCACATGAAGAGTTGGACGTGCTCCCACACATCTGTGACCCCAGTCTTAGAGGGAGCAGAGAATCACACTAGGGATTGGGAAAACAGCAGGCTTCGGAATCAGGGAAGAGACTCTTCTTTCTCAAGGAAACAAGCTGGTGAACACTGAAGTGAGAAATGGAGGGGAGCACCCAGCATTCTCCCGTGGCCTCCCTGCAAGGCCACACACCTGCATACAACACACCCATTCGCCTCATATCACATCACACCTACCACACACACACATACACATATATACCAAAAAAATGCAATTGAATTTAGAAAAACTTATTACTAAATTTAAACTTTTTGTTGCATACTAAACCTTTAAGAGAAACAAAGGCACAGATTTCAAACTAGTAGGGAAGCTAAATGAGACAAAACCGAAACGTAAATTATAAAACGTAAGTCAAAAGAGCACAAGAAAAAGGGAATAAAAAAAAAACAGAAAATGTAGAATAGAGAGAAATAGCTACAAACATATTGAAAACTTAAATACTGAAATGCATGTTGCGTATCACTTCTGCTTACTTTAGTTTTTTGGTTTTTTTTCAAGGTAGGGTCTCACTCTGGCTCAGGCTGACCTGGATTTAACTATGTAGTCTCAGGGTGGCCTCAAACTCACAGCGATCCTCCTACCTCTGCCTCCTGAGTGATAGGATTAAAGGCGTGAGCCACCACACCCAACTACACTTCAGCCTACTTTAGTGAGCAGTAGCCATCCAACCTAAAACACAAGATCATGGGCAAAACACCAGCGCTCAGCACAGTACTGCCCCGGGGCTCATAATGGGATCAGTGACAGCTTCTGCAGAGCTGGAGGGAGACTGCAAAGGCCGTGCAGATACAGCCCAGGGCTGGACGCCCCGTGGGTGGAGAGTCACAGAGCAGCACTGTGGAGACACAGGCCGGAGTATGATGGACCCTGAAGCTGAGGGTCTCCACAGGCACTCCGGGGGACCCCCCCCCCCCGTGCCTGAGTAACAACCTGCAAAAGTGAGAACTATGTGATGGAAAAGACTACCCAGGGGCTGGAGAGATGGCTTAGCAGTTAAGCGCTTGCCTGTGAAGCCTAAGGACCCCGGTTCAAGGCTCAATTCCCCAGGACCCATGTGAGCCAGATGCACAAGGGGGCGCACGCATCTGGAGTTCGTTTGCAATGGCTGGAGGCCCTGGCGTGCCCATTCTCTATCTGCTTCTTTCTCTCTGTGTCGCTCTCAAATAAATACATAAAAATAAAAAAGAAGAAGAAAAGACTGCCCAGTAAACTAAGGCAGACACAAATGGATGGACCTTGCAGATCCCCTCAGAGCCTCAGTGACAAAAAAGTGTCACTTGGAAAGAACAATTTCCAAAAACCAGAGGTAGAGTTGTAACTGGAGGAGATGAAGGGTCAAAACTGAGGAAACTGGGAGCTGGAAAGATGGCTCAGCCGTCAATGTGCTTGCCTGCAAAGCCTAACAAACGGGGCTTCATTTCCCAGTACCCACATAAAGCACGCCCATTCTCTGTCTGTCTCTCTCTCTTTCCTTGTAAATAAATTATTTTTTTTTAATTCCAGAAGAAAGTGAATTCCAAAAAGAACTCCTCTCCTCTGAAAGTACATACCAATTAACTACTTTCAGTCAGAGACCGGCAGCTGTCCCTCAGCTCTCAGTCAGCTACAAAAGACAATCACCAGGAGGGAAGGTCCACACTCCTCCCACTGAGGACAAAATACTGACTGCAGATACAGGGCGGTTTGAATGTGAAGGTCTCCACAGCCTCAAGTGCTGGCGTGCAAACTTCCTCCTGAGTCCCCAGCTGGCGCAGTCTTGGGAGGGTGGAGCACTGATGGAGGAGTGCTCCCGGGGCAGACCCCGAGGGTGATGAGGGAGCCCTCTGTGTGCTCATAGCCAGCTCGCTTGCTGTTCTCTCTCTCCCGAGGTGTATGATGTTATGTGAGCCAGCTGTTTTTCCAGGCCACAGCGAAGCTTCCCCCAAAAGTGTAAGCCTGAAGTGAGCCCTTTCCTCCCGTAAGCTGCCTCTGGTCAGATGTTTTGTCCCTGCAAAGGAAAACGAACTGCTACAGGTGATAGTAGCTTATATTTTGCTCCTTATTTTTGTTTTTTAATTTACACTTTTGTGCTTCACTTATTCAGTTGTCTTTAGTTGGTACCTCCGAACAGTTTCTTATGACAGTCCTTTCTTACTTCTACTCCATACCTTCTCTAGTATCTCTCTTGCCTACAACCCATATTGCCTCTCACCCACACTTTACTCCCTGTCTCCCTCATTTCGCTTCCCTCTTTACGAGTTCATTATTGATACTCAGCTCAAACACTGTCAACTTCGTTTCTCAGTGAGTACCCCAGTGCCACAGTCTCTCAGCCTTATGAGGGACACAGTTCAGCGCATTAGTATCTCCCGGGAGTGCTGACAAGTCCTGTGATGAGCTGATCTAGCCAGCTTCGCCTCTAAGTGGTACTGGGGAGCACAAACCCAAGAGGAGACTACTCATCAAGTATCAGGTTCGAGTTTCACAGAATATTCACATCAAATAAACAAAAACAGCAGGAGGGAATCAAAATGGGGAAAAAATAAATTTTAAAAAATGGGGGGGATCAATAGAGATGCAGCAGGTTCTCTTAATGGTGCAGTCCGTCACCTTGGCGCCTGGACATCCGCGAAGATCCTTCTCCTCTTGCTCAGCTGAAGCCACTGAGTCTGGGATGGAGAGAGCTTTAGAAACTGTTCCTTGGGAGAGGAAGAAGAGAGAAAAGGGACAGTTCCATAAACTCTTTATTGGTGACTTAAGTTTTAAGCCACTGAAGAAAGATCCAGAAACTACTACAAACAGGTAATGAGGGAGCCTGCAAGCAAAAAGTCAAGAGGATCTGGTTTTGTAACTTTCTCATGCTACAAGGCCTCGTTCTGCGCCAGGGACGGCGTCGGAGCCCCAACGCGCTGCGCTGCAGCGGAGAGCGCACGGTGACCGGTGACCGGGAAGACGCTGCTTGTGGCTGGAATTCGAGAAGACACCGCCGAGAGAGTACCGTGAAGACTATGGAAACATTAATACTGTTGAAATGATGACCAACAGGCCGTCTGGAAAGAAAAGACCCTTTGGCTTTGTTGCTTTTGACGACCATGACCCTGTGGATAAAATTGTATTGCAAAAGCATCCCACCATAACGGTCATAAGGCAGAAGTAAGAAAGGCATTTGTCAAGACGAGAGATGCGGGAAGTCCAGAGCTCTAGGAGTGGGAGAGGAAGGAGCTTTGCTTTGTTTGATTGTTTTTCCTTATTTTTTTTTTTAACTTCTGAAAACATTTCCTAACATTCATTGTCCAAATATTCAAGGGTACTAGTCTCAAGTTCAAAATTGCTCATATCATTTGGAAAACCATTTCTTAAAATGATTGAAGAGCATTTCAACACAGTTGAGTAAATGCACAAATCTAATGTGTTGCAGCAAACAGCAAAGTGCATGTAATATGCAATAACCCTAAGCATTCTTTATTTAAAACACTGTTATTCAAAATGGGTAAGTAACATGGGAAAATAAAAGTTTTTCAAAACTCATCCCACTTAAGAAAATATACAATGGATTATATATACATGGATTATAATAGATACAAAATGGAGAATGGACCTCTGATCTTTTAGAGATTCCCATGCTGGTGGTGGAAATTTTGGACCAGGACCAGGAGGTAAGTTTAAGGCAGGATCTGACGGATATGGAAATGGAGGTGGATGTGGGGATGGCTTTATAATGGGTATGGAGGAGGAAGAGGAGGACAGGTGGTAGAGGACCTGGATGTAGCCCCCAGGGTGGGGCTACTGAGGTGGTGGTGACAGCCATGGCAGAGGAAATTACGGAAGTGAAAATTACCATGATTTTGGAAACCATAACCAGCAACCTTTTAACTACAGTCCAGTGATGAGTGGAAACGTTGGTGGTAGGAGGAACATGGGGGAATCAAATAGAGGAGGAGGCAGCTGAGAAAGTGGGGGTTATGGTGGGAGGAGCCATACTGAGCTTCTTCCTAAGCGCTGTAGGCCTCACTGTATCAATAGGAGAGGGGGGGGAGCCCAGAGGTGACAGAACAGCTTCAGGCTAAGGACACTATCTCAGTGACACAAACAGTGGTGTGGCAGAAGCCACCAGAGCAGATGCAGACAGCCGTTTTGTAAATGGATTGGATTGTTTAATAACAACATCTTACTGTGGAGGAAGGATAGTAAAATATATATATACCTTTGAGACAGTTTCTTAACTTTTTTGGTTTTGTTTTTTTGTTGTTGTTGTTGTTCTTGTTTTTTGGGGTTTTTGTTTTGTTTTGTTTTTCGAGGTAGGGTTTCACTCTAGCCCAGGCTGACCTGGAATTCACTCTGTAGTCTCAGGGTAGCCTCGAACTCACCGCGATCCTCCTACCTCTGCCTCCCGAGTGCTGGGATTAAAGGCATGCGCCACAACGCCCAGCTCAGTTTCTTAACTTTTTAACTGTTGTTTCTTTCTAGTGATCTTTATGGGAGTATCGAAGCATTCCTTCCTTGATATTTTTTTATTTTTTTTAATTTGTTTTGTACTCAGTGAATACAGTCAAATTGGTACCATAGTTAGCCTTCTCCCTGTCCTTCCCCCTCCCCTGGTCCCTCCTTGTTGGGGTACATGGATCATGCATTGTGGGATTAGCCCTCAGTTATGGGTAGGAGGAAATGTCTCTGTGTATCATGACATGTGGCTGTGGCATTCTTTCTGCCTCCTCTTCCGCAAATTTCCCTAAGCCATGTTGGGTTCATTTTAGGTCTGCTTCAGTGATGAGGTCTTGGGAGCCTCTGTGTCTCTGGATATCTGATTTGGTAGGAGTTGATTGTTCTCTGTGTTGATCTCCCACTTCACCCTTGTGCTGGTACCAGGTTAATTTTTAAGTTTCAGGTGACATGTGAAACTTTTTTAAAGATTTTTCTCAAAGTTCTAAAAAGCTATTAGCCAGGATCACAGTGTAGTAAGACAAATGTTCTTCCTTTAAAAAAACATTTTAGTGCTTGTGTAGGATTAAGAACCTATTGTACATTTACTAGTCAATGAAATAATTATAAAGGAATAAATAAAAACTGTAGTACATATCCACTCTAGCCAATGCACAAAACATACACACAATGAGAAAACTGCTACTATGACACTCTTCAAGCCCCATAAATAATGACATAGCTGAAATGTCAAAGAGAAAAGATTTCAGAGACCTACTTTTAAAAAGAATCAACGTCAGGGATTCAAATAAGCAGATGAAGGAAGTAAGGAAATCAATTCAGAATCTAGACAAGAAAGTTAGCAAAGTGGATGAAATGGTCAGCTATTTGGAGGAGAAATTCAAAAGCTCAGGAGGAAACAAGGACTCTGAAAAGAATCCCAATAGAAATCGTGTGAATGAAAGAATCAATAATCAAATGAAAAAGCTGTGGGAAGCATCGGTAGACAAGATGAAGCAGAACGACTTTCAGGAGTGCAGGACGAGGTCAGGACAATGTATTCAGACATGTGAGGGGAAAAAGATAGTGGACAAGCACCAAACTTTCAAGAGCTTTAGGATATATTCAACTGACCAAACCTAAGAATCCACAGGATAGAAGAAAGAGCTGAGATCAAATTTCAGATTCAAAGACGTCTGGAAAGCACCGTCACAACTTTACACAAGCCTGCGTGCACACGTGTCAGCACCTGGGCTTGGGAAGTTCGCAAAGCAGGAGTCGAGTGAGCCGCGAGGCAAGCTGTAAAAGGAATTTCCGCCTCCCAGGAAAGACTTTGCCTCAAGACTTTGTGAACCTAAAACATAGGTTTCTCAAAATAAGGGGGGGGGGGGGGAGGAATCAAGGAAAAAGAACAAGACAACAGGTTCAAAATAAGAAAAGAAAACAGAAAGTACGGAAATAAAGCATTCACATCAACGTTTGCCTGTCCTCAAAACTGAGAAATTATGTCACCTTGGCTGTAAGATCACAGCCCACGGAAAAGTGATTCAAT
Organism: Dipus sagitta; assembly: GCA_036346955.1. Lineage (NCBI taxonomy): Eukaryota > Metazoa > Chordata > Mammalia > Rodentia > Dipodidae > Dipus > Dipus sagitta. The sequence continues at coordinate 6,461,828 of CM070783.1, read as the reverse complement.
TCCCTGCTGGCTAAAATCTATAATTTAGAATGAATGAATTCATCAACCAAGGGCTATTTTTACATGTTACTTGTGAGTAACAGCATAATGTCTTCAACTAGTTCACAAGATAGGACATATGCTATGTGACCGCAACATTTTTCCATTTAATCTTTCTCTAGCTGCCTGTTTATAGCTTTAAAAAAAAAAAAAACATAAGAATTAAACATTTAAACCAATTGCCAGAGTCCAACTATGTGGCCTTCTTTTTTTTTTTTTTTTTTTTTTTTTTTTTGGTTTTTGTTTCTTTTGGATTTTCAAAATAGGGTCTCACTCTAGTTCAGACTAACCTGGAATTCACTATGTAACCCCAGGCTGGCCTCCAACTCACGAGGATCCTATTACTTCAGCCTCCTGAATGCTGGAATTAAAGGTGTGCACCACCACACCTGGTCTTGACATACAGATTGCTTTTTGTTTTTTCCTAGCTCCAAAAGCCCATTTGTTTAGGAGTATGGAATCACTACATTATGCCACACTGGAGGAAAATACTAACAATTCATGCAAACACAGTTTCATATGCTTAAAGTAAGACAGTTGTTCATAGAAACTGATATGTGTAAGTGTGTTTGTAAGAAAAAAATTGAAAATTAATTAAAATATTTTAATATTAATGAGGAAGTTAAAAATGGTGTGACAATTTTATAATTAAAGGCAACATCTCTGGAAAAGGATTCAATTGGAACATCAAAACGTTTTCCTCTTTAATTTGGAAAGGTCATCTTTCTAGTTACTATTCCCCTAATAGAATAACTTGAATTAATTCCCTCATTTTTAATTAAATTTTAGCTCACTGATAGGCCATTAACTGACAAAAAAATATAGATGTGTGTATAATTTATTGTTTTATGTGAAAGAATAAAATAGGCAAGTTTGTGCTCAATGACAATATATTCTGTTTAGTATTTGAGTATTAACTCATTTTTCAGTAACAGTTTTTCAGAAATATTTTGGAAGCTGATTCACCAAGAAGCTCAGCAGAGAAGGAGAATGCCATACTCTCTTTCTCTAAGGATAATTCACCAGGAGGCTCAGCAGAGAAGGAAAATGTCATACTCTCTTTCTCTGAGGCATTCCTGGTTTATGTGATGAATATATCAGCCTATCGTCTTAGCCATTTCATAACAGTGTGGGAAGATTTTGGTTTGTTCCAAAAATACAGAACAGTTAATGAGGATCGCCAAGAGATTTCCAAATGGCCTCTAAGTCTTATGAAAGCCCCTCCTGCTGGCTTATACATTTCTCTTTCTCTTTCACTCTGACCTGCTCATGCCATAACTGGTCGACATTTTTTTAATTAAGTCTTTACAACTAACATTTTAAAACAGAATTCTTCTTATTTCTATTTTTATTTTCTCAACTTCTTGACCTTGCCCATCTTTAAGGGCACTTTAATCTGTAATAGTATAAAAATAAAATGGATAGATTCATCTAATAGTCACTTTAGACATTATCTAGAATGAATGAATAAGACTTTAAAAAAAACATTTTAGGGCTGGAGAGATGGCTTAGCGGTTAAGCGCTTGCCTGTGAAGCCTAAGGACCCTGGTTCGAGGCTGCATTCCCCAGGACCCACGTTAGCCAGATGCACAAGGGGGCACACGCGTCTGGAGTTTGTTTGCAGTGGCTGGAGGCCCTGGCGCGCCCATTCTCTATCTGCCTCTTTCTCTGTCTGTCTGTCGCTCTCAAATAAACAAAAATAAACCTTTTAGATTCATGTATATATTTTGTCAATTATAGTGCAGTAAATGAAAATCTGCTGATAAGATCCTTTATGCTACTTTCTGCTTCTAGTCCGAAAGCATGATCACCTAAGAGACATAAAGAGTGAAAGGGGGCTGGGAGGCGGCTCAGTAGTTAAAGGCTCTTGTCTACGTGCCTGCCCGTCTGGGTTTGAGTCCCCAGTGCCCGTGTACAAGCAGATGCACAAAGTGGAGCATACGCCTGGGGTTCATTTGTAGCAGCAGGAGGATCTGGCACACCCTTACACACACTCTCTCTCCCCTCCCTCCCTCCGTCCCTCCCGCCCTGGAAATAATGTGGTTTTGTGGGTTTTTTTTTTTAAGTATGAATGACAGCGGAAGAGATGGCTTAGTGGTTAGGGTGTTTGCCTATGAAGCCTAAGGACTCCTGTTTACCCCCTGCCTCCCCCCCTTGCAAATGTTCTCACCAGAAGATAAATGAGAAGTAGGTACGTGGAAGGATATATTGAATAGCATCTTAACCGCTAAGCCATCTCTCCAGCCCTCTGTGCACCATTTTAAGGACCCCAAGATGGGGGCCGCCCTCCCCCTGCGGAGCCTCTGCAATGCCTCACGCCTTTCACCCACCCTCTCCGGGCACCAGAGTAGTAGCAGTTCACCCCACAGCCTCTAGGTGGAGCTGTCGTTCAGGAAAGAAGAAAAATGACAAGTGACCCGGTGTGGGGTAGGGAGAATATAAAGAACTTGGCTTTCTAATTTAGCAGCTTAAAAAAAAAAAATGTAATCTACTTTTGTTTGTTTGTTTTTGTTTTTAGAGGTATGGTCTCGCTCTAGTCCAAGCTGACCTGGAATTCACTATGTATTCTCAGGGTGGCCTCGAACTCACGGCGATCCTCCACCACGCCTGGCACGCCCAGCTACTTTTATTCTCAGTTCTGTGCAATCTCAGTTTGACATCTGCAGCTTGGCCTTGGACAAGAGGCCAAGTCAATAGCCTTGTTAAAAGGAGGAAGAAGCCGGGCATGGTGGCACACGCCTTTAATCCTAGTACTGGGGAGGCAGAGGTAGGAGGATCGCTGTGAGTTCAAGGCCACCCTGAGACTAGATAGTGAATTCCAGGTCAGCCTGGACTAGAGTGAAACCCTACCTCAAAAAAAACAAAAATAATAATAATAAATAAATAAATAAAATAAGGAAGAGTTGCTTGGACAGATGTTGGCCACTTTCCCCCGGTAGCTCATGCAGCGCCTTCCAGCACTAGGTAGGCTAATTGTCTGGGGACTGACTCTTCCAGATTCCAGCCAGGTCTCTCTATGGTCAGTGCAGACAGCGTATGGTATCTTCAGCAGTAGGGTCTGGTGGGTAATCAAGTGCTCTGGCAGAAGTCTGTCTTGTTTGTTCTGGGAGATCTAGTAGGTCTCTCTGATCAACAGCTCATTGTGGATGGAGACCACATTACGGTACAGGGAATTACGTGACATTCACACGAGTGCAGTAGTGGCACACAGCCATGGTGGGGAACCAACGGCTCTTGGATTCGCTAACCGATCCACTCAGTGGAAAGGAAACCATATCTGGAACTGGGAAACAAGTCAGAATCATATCCAGATAACGAGTCTGCTTTCCATTGTCAAGCTCCCATTAACCTTGGGCTATAAGAGGGTCTATACCCTTTAAATTCTCTCTAAATTAATAATGGTTATCCCATTCAACCTGTGCTGACTTCATTCTCCACTGGAGAATCTGCTTCTCTTGTTTTAGACGGGAGCTGGACCTGAGGAGATAAATGACCCAGTGCACTCCATCCCAGCCCCAGCTGGAACCACAGAGGAATTGGGGAAATGAGCAAGAGTGCTGCTTTCTTAGAGAACCTGATATCAGCACACGGGTGATGGAGATAGACACTGAGGACACTCAACACCTACCAAACCAGAGATCCAGAGGCTCCTAAGTGCCCATCACTGAAGTAGACTTAAAATGCTCCCAGCATGGCTCAGGAAATTTTGCTGAAGAGGGAATGGAAAGATTGTTAGAGCCACAATTTGAGACATTATGCACAGAGACATTGCCTCCCCCCTCCCATAATGCATGACCCACAATCCCCAAGCACTTCACTGACTGCACTAACTCCCGAGCCACCCTCACAGCATAACTTCTTAAACAGGAAAAACTGATGATTTTTTCAAAAAAAATGAATATTATACCAGCTATCAAAAGTGAGGTCTTGACCCATATCACAAGTGTCAAAGGAAAGCAATGCAACAAAAATAAAACCATGACTTTGATCTTTGCTTAACATAAGATGTGGGGTATCTGACCATATTTTTCTATGAGAATTCACATTCATGTGCAAGGATGCAAATCTTCCAGCAGATCAAGCCAGACAGAGAGGCATGCCCCGTGTAGCATAGCAACCCTGACTGCTAGTGACGCCACACCCACTGGTGACCCACTGTACCCTGACGTCTCTTCCTATTGCCAGTGGTGGCCCACAGAAGCATCATTTGCTAAAATGCAGATTCCTAGACCCCAGGCCATCTCAAAGTGCGTCTCAAAGTGAGATTTTTAGAATCATGTTGTTAACAGGCATGGTGGTAGGATTTTGATAGAACTTAAACTTGGGAAACACTGACATAAAGCTATGCCATAGGCTGGTTCCCTGTCTTGTCTGGGGGAGTCACGCCAGGGCTTCTTGGCACTGTAAGTAAACATCTGATGCTGACGCCACTTTTTGGCATCTGGCTCACATGACCGGCCTTTGTAAGCAAGCACCTTTAACCGCTGAGCCAACTTCCCCACCCCTCCCTGTCCTATTTCATTTGCTTCTAACTCCCATCCTTCCAGACTCTTCTTACTCAGTTCAATCCTAGGTGCACACTCCTTTTGGCTGAGTCTATTGTAGTATAACAAGGTGGTTATATTCTATAACAGCTTCTACGCACCAGTCTCTAGAGTGACTTTTCTGCTTGCTCAGGGATTTTTATTCCGTGTTGTTTTTGGTTTTTGAAAGCCAGTTTTTAACACATAGGCCTCGCTGGCCTGTTACTTGCTATGTAACCCGAGTTGGTCTTGAACGCGCAGCAATCTTCCTGCCTCAGTCTCCAGAGTGCCGGTGTTACAGGCATGTAGCACCATGACTGGATCTGAACTCATGCTGACTGAGCAGTACCCACGAGTACACAGGCTAAAAGAACCGTTGCTGCAAATAGCTCTTGACCATAAAGCGATGGAAGGAAACAATTTCCAAAATAAACAGAGAAAGTCGTTTGACAGATGAAACAGATCAGAAACAGACCCTGAGTAAAGAGTTTTGCTCACCTCCAGGAACACAAAACAACAACTTTGCTCCACTCGGTGCCTTTCCACCTCAGTCTATACAAATAGTAATTTAACTGTAAGGCTTGTTTAACGCAATGCTTGCCTTCAACAGGCAAACCACTGCATTACAGTTGCCTTGCTTTCCTTTCAAGACCGGGGAATAAATGAGCTGCTGGGCTAGCTTGCGCATATCTTTTGAAAACAGATTGGAAATGTACGTCAACAGGTCCCGTCTCCTGAGCTCGGGGGGTCTGCAAAGACGCTTAAGGATAATGGCAATGATGCCAAACTTATGACAACTCACCTGCCGCCAGAGCCACAGTGAGGATGCTCAGGTGCCGGTGGGAAAGTGACTCAGCACGAGGGGAGCCTAGGAGCCCACAATCTGAAAAATAACAAAGTCCTCTGTTAACTTCTGGGGCATAAAGGTTATGCCGCCAGGTCCTTCTAGGCAGTCAGTTGTAAGGCAAAGCTCTCCAGAGAGCTGTCGTACATGGGGTTTGCTGCCCGGATTAGTCTGTGAAGGTCTCAAGCAGTGTGAGGAGTCCCTGGTGGCAGAGGAAAGGTTGTGTCCGCGCCCAGTGCCACATCCCTTCAGAACACATGTCACACCGCATCTGTTAAACAAGCAGTGATTCTACAAGCAGAACTCGTCATCATATAAAAGAATACCAGTGTGTGGAGAAGAAAATGTCCAATTTGGAGAATGACTTCAGCCTTTGCAGATGTACTTTGGAAAGAACTGTCAATGTTTTACATGCCGTTATATCTTTTATAGGTGTTTTGGTTTGGGGGATTTTGTTTCAATATTTTAATTCTATTTTTGACAATTTAATATATGTAGATAATGTATTGATTTTGATCATATTCACCCATTACCATTTCTTATCACCTTCCCAGTTGACGTTTTCTTTTTTTATTTATTTTGGTTTTTTTTACTTTAGAGAGAGAGAGATTGCCAGGCATGGTGGCACACGCCTTTAATCCCAGCACTCGGGAGGCAGGGGTAGGAGGATCACTCTGAGTTCGAGGCCACCCTGAGACTACATAGTGAATTCCAGGTCAGCCTGAGCTACAGAGAGACCCTACCTTGGAAAAAAAAAAAAAAAGAGAGAGAGAGATAGAGAGAGATTTGGCACACCAGGGCCTCAGCCACTGCAGTCAAACTCCAGACGCTTTCTCCACCTAGTGGGCATGTGCGACCTTGCACTTGCCTCACCTTTGTGCATTTGGCTCATGTGGGATCTTGAGAGTTGAACAAATACTCTACCAATTGAGCTACATCCCCATCCCAATTTATTTAATTTTTTTGAGAGAGGGTATCATGTATCCCAGGCTGACCTCCAAATCACTATATAGCTAAAGATGACCTTGAGCTTCTAATGGTCCTTGCATCTACCTCTTGGGTGTTGAGATTACAGGGTGTGCTACCATACCCAGTTTATCTTGTCCTGGGGATCAAACCCAGAGCTTCATGCATGCTAGACAAGCACTCTACCCATTTATCTGTATTCCCAACCCACAAGGAGATTTTGATTTAGTGAGCAGTCACTACGTCATTCACCATTCATGACAAAGAGCGTGCTCTTCCCTTTCTTCAGACTTACAGTAAGAGGGGAAGAGATTTTGAGAACTTGCCACATCACAGAAGGGCACACTGGAGGAGCTAGGCAGAGACAATGGTCGGATACTGACCTCAGCTATCTTCTTAGCTGTAGAAAACAAAACCACAGCTTGCCTTATGATAAAGAACACCCTCAGAGTTGAATTACCAGATATTATTCTAAAACCAAACATATCAGTCCAAGATTACAAAGAATAAACAAATGCTTATAACACACTGAATACACCATTACCCTAATGATAATAATTACATACATTCGAATAAGAGATTTATTGTTAAAATTAGTCATTTTCCTAATCAATTACATGTGATTGAAGCCTTAACATTAGTATTAAAATATTCAATAATGTCTTCAGTTTTCTTTTTTTACCGCTGGGACAGGGAAAGCATTGCCAAATAAAGCAGTGCTGAGTACAAAGTGGAAACTGAAAAAGTTCCTTGCTGTGAAGAATGAATACATAATCTACGTATGACAATGAAACACTGGAATTCATTTGCTAGAGGCTCTGGCATGCCCATTCCCTCTGCTTGCAAATAAATAAATAAAAATATTAAAATAAAAAATTGAAATCAAGGAGCTTGGTAATTTATTACATGATAAAAACACAAAAATATACTCGGGCTGGAGAGATGGCTCAGTAGTTAAGGCACTTGCCCATAAAGCTGAACAACCCAAGTTCGATTCCCCAGAACCCACATAAAGCCAGATATGCAAAGTGGCCCATGCATCTGGAGTTTGAGGCCACCCTGAAACTACTTAGCGAATTCCAGGTCAGTCTGGTCTAGAGCAAGACCCTACCTTAAAAAAAAAAAAAAAAACTAAAGAAAAAAAGAAAACTACAATAAAATATCATCTCATATCTAGTAAATGGCTACTATCAAAAAGACAGAGAGCTGGGCATGGTGGCGTACGCCTTTAATCCCAGCTCTCGGGAGGTAGAGGAAGGAGGATTGCCATGAGTTCGAGGCCACCCTGAGACTCCATAGTGAATTCCAGGTCAGCCTGGGCTAAAGTGAGACCCTACCTCGAAAAACCAAAAAAAAAAAAAAAAAAAAAGACAGAGAGAGCCAGGCATGATGGTGCACGCCTTTAATCCCAGCACTTGGGAGGCAGAGGTAGGAGGATCACCAGGAGCTCAAGGCCACCCTGAGACTACATAGTGAATTCCAGGTCAGCCTGGACTAGAGTGAGACTTTATCTTGAAAACCACAAAACAAAATAAATTTTAAAAAAAAGTCAGAGGTAAATAAAATTTTAAAAATTTCATTTTAAAATTTTTAAGGGGCTGTAGATATTGCTCAGTGGTTAAGGCCCTTGCCTGCAAAGCCTAAGAATCCAAATTTGATTCCCCAGTACCCACACATTTGGATGACACTTTTTTGCACAGGTTTCAACTGAAAGGAAAAAAGGCATGCATTGAAATGCCATGCCTTTTCCAATAAGAAGCTGTATTGTATCCCATAATAAGAAAGAGAGGAACTATTTATTCTTAAATTGTAAAGTAATGTTGACAAGTAGAAAGAAGATTTCGAGGAAAAGACTGCTGCCTTCTATCAGAACAAAAGAAAAATGCTAGTCTTCTAAGCACGTCGGAGAACATGGCATGGAGTATAAGGTGACTGGGTCCGCTGACTCGCACTGAGATTTTTCTGTGGATCCTCCTGAGCATTTTGGCCCCAACCCTTGGTTGGGCTTCTGTCTCTTCCTCTGTCCCTGGGCTGCCATTGCCACAACTCCTGGCTGTCCATATTTTGTCACAAGTTCAAAGGTGACAACTGAAAAAAATAGTGCACATGTAGTGTAAAGTGAGGGAAACTTCTCGAGGCCACTAAAGGATAAACGGATGAGTCCTGTCAGTAATAGTGGCCGTTGAGGTAGGAAGCAAACAGGATTAAGCAATGTCACGAAAACCAAGAGCTGACAGATGTTGGAGTATTGGAAAAAAGCAAGACTGGCTTGCAATGAAAAATTCACCAACAGAGATTAAGATGAAAAACTATTGGCTTGAACTTTAGTGAGACTCTATGTGCCTTTGATAGCATGGTAGAGTTGAAAGAGGAGTAAACAAGAGGTGAAAAATATAGATAACACTTTATTTTGTCTCAATTATCTACAGGCACGGATGTCTCCTTTAAAAGACCATTGTCTCCGCTGATGTCTGTCTTCCCGGAGGACCCCACTTACTCCTTCAGAGCAGAAATAGAGTGATTGAACAGAAAATATAAAGATGTGGGAAACGAAAGATTAACTTGAATTGACGCCCTTATTATTGCTGAAAATGTCCTAAGAATACACGTACGAGCATTTAGTGTTCATGTACAAATCAGCGGTGTTGGAGCACAGTGGCGATTCCCACTCTGTGATGGGAAACCATCTCAACTAATGACCACCCTTTCCCGACACCGAAGGCCATTACTGAAATTTTGCATGCCATTATAGCATGGATAGAAAAATGTTTTCTCCACCCAGAGTCTTCTGCTTTGCTAATAATCTTACTATCACATCAGAACTCTCTGGATAAATGTGCTATTCATTTGACTTCCTGAAAGAAATATCATTGAACTGTGGTCATATTGCCCACGCTGCGTGCGCTTGAGAAAAGCCACAGGGAGGAGGTTTGCCACACGGTGTCTGTGTAACTGAGCGGTTATCACTCTTGGTTGGTCAAGCACATAATATTGGAAAGCTTCAGATACGAGAGACTTCAGATTCTCGGAGTTAGAATAAATAAAAACATTCTTCTTTTTCCAGAGAGGGTTACTTATACTATCTGAGAGAAGAATCAGGCCATGAAAAGAGAAAAAGAATTAATAGCATATTGTGTTCAGTCAATCAGATGAGAGCTTTCCTTTGCAGTGAAAACATGAATTAATGATAAGCAGTAATAGACCTTGGGAATACTGACCTCCTGTGACTCAGTAATTCAAACCAGACCGACCTGCTGCTTTCCTTCAACTGGTATTTAAAAATTCAGAGTGAGACTTTTAAAAAGTAATAAACCTCTCCAATCTTGTGTTTTAATGCTCCGAATTTATAATTTATGGAAAATACCTATGAATCTGGCCAATGGCCCTTTCTGATTGCAGACATATAAAGATTCACAACTAAAACTTGAAAATTGTCCTGGAGAAATGGCTGAGCAGTAATGGCACTTGCCTGCAAAGCCAAAGGACTCTACTCCCTGGTACCCATGTAAAGCCAGGCGCACAAGATGGCACATGTGTCTGGAGTTCATTTACAGCGACTAGAGGCCCTGGCATGCCCATTCTCTCTCTCTCAATCTCACTCTCTCTCTCTCTCTAATAATTAAAATAAAATAAAATAAAATTTGAAAATCATTTACACTGAATTCCCTAAGCATGCTCAAATGGATTTTGAAAACATGTGCATGGAGATTTGAGAAATACAAGATCTCACTTGGCTTGTTGATCTTTTACTTTTAAATTAGCTTACAAAGTAATGGTTTTCTCACAGCACGTCACACACACATACTCTGTCGTGATGATTCTCCTCCCACCTTCCCTTCTTCCTGCTCTCCCTTTAGCTGCTGTGCCTTTCGACCTAGTATTCCCCCTTCCACTTTAATAGCTCATGCTTGATTTTTTTAATCTTTTATTTACTTTTTTATGAGAAAGAGGCAGATATATATATACAAATATATATATACATATACATATATATATATATATATATATATATATATATATATAAAGAGAGAAAGAGAATGGGTATGCCAGGTCCTCTAGCCAATGCAAACAAACTCCAGATGCATGGACCACCCTGTGCATTTGGCTTTATGTGGGTGCTGAGGAATCAAACCTGGGTCCTTAAACTTTGCAGGCAAGTGCCTTGAAGACTGAGCCATCTCTCCAGCCCCTCGTGCTTGATTTTTTCATGGTTTTTTTGTTTTGTTTTGGTTTGGTTTGGTTTGGTTTTTCGAGGTAGGGTCTCACTCTAGCCCAGGCTGATCTGGAATTCACTCTGTAGTCTCAGGGTGGCCTCGAACTCACGGTGATCCACCTACCTCTGCTTTGCAAGTGCTGGGATTAAAGGCGTGCGCCACCACACCAGGCTGGTTTTTGTTTTTACTTGACAGTAAATTACTCATTGTATTGTCCCATCTTATGCATGGTATTGTGTCTGAACTACAAATAAAAAAGTCATGTGGAGCTATAAAAGAAGAGGCAGAGAGATGTTAGTGACTGTAATCCTAAGGAAATTGTTTAGCCATTCCAAGCTTCAGTTTTCTCGTTTGTAAGGGGGGGGGGGGATGTAGATAGTGATTTTATTTTATTTAGTTATTTATTATTTTATTTTATTTATTTACTTATTTGAGAGAGAGAAGGAAAGAGGCAGATAGAGAGAGAATGGGTGCACCCGGGCCTCTAGCCACTGAAAATGAACTCCAGACACATGCGCCCCCTTGGGCAGCTGGCTTTCATGGGTCCTTTGGCCTTGCAGGCCAGCACCCTAACTGCTAAGCCATCTCGCCGGTCCTTTTTTATTTATTTATTTTCAGATTGAGATTTAATTAAAAAGGCTGGCTAGAGAGGCCAGGTGTGGTGGTTTGATTCAGGTGTCCCCCATAAACAGGTGTTCTGAATGCTAGGTTCCCAGCTGATGGTAATTTGGGAATTAACGCCTCCTGGAGGCGGTGTGTTGTTGGGGGCAGGCTTATGGGTGTTATAGCCAGCTCCCCCTTGCAGTGTTTGGCACACTCTCCTGTTGCTGTTGTCCATCTGATGTTGGCCAGGGGGTGATGTCCACCCTCTGCTGATGCCATTGTTTCCCCTGCCATCATGGAACTTCCCCTTGAGCCTGTAAGCCAAAATAAACTTCTGTTTACCCACAAGCTGCTCTGGGTTGGGTGATTTCCACCAGCAATGAGAACCTGACTGCAACACCAGGCATGCCTCTTATGCAACAAGACAAGGGGAAAAGCAAAGCTACTTCACTGGAGTGTTTGAAGCAGGGCAAGAGAGTATAGGGGGGCGTGGCAGAGACACTGAGGACCACGGAGATCCACGCAGCCTTACAAAGGAGGGAACTAGGCACGTATTGCCTATCAGTCCCTTCTCAAGATCAACATGGACCCAACAAGGGGAAGGGCAGCTAGGAGGCCCTGGAAGCCCCGCTCATGTCATAGAGACACATCAGGCATCTGCGGGTCGAGAACCCGTTCGCCCTCTCAGACCCCGCGTCAAGTTCAGGAAGCTGCTGGGCTCCCCCATCTCTTCACTGCGCTGGGGTGAGAGCCCTGGCCAGGTTTGGCTCTCCACACACAGGTTGTTGCATGACACCATCTAGACCTGTCCAACTAGAGCCTGTGAAGTCTGACAGTTTACCCGGCATCTCCTCCCACCAGCCCCACGCGTGTAACCAAGAGGCCTTGCTGACCATCCCAAGGCCTTGGAAAGACTTTCCTGATGAGGCCCCACAAAGTTACCCATGCAAACCTCAGACACCGGCAGGTGCTCCGTCTGGTGACTGGGACACTGCCAGGCACCTCAACTCTGCTGCATCCAGCCTGTACTGCGCCCACCTGGGCTTCACCGTGTGGCACTACCTTCACGGGGACACCTGACCACCACACACAGGCGTCTGCGCGGCTGTCCGTCATTTTACCCTCTGTGCAAATGTAGTGATAGATGGTTAGTTGGAGAGTGACGTGAGAAGGAAAAGGTATTCTCTGCCCATGAGCATTCCCATATCAGTAGAAGAGATTTCTTTCTCTAGGTGGGTATTGGAGAACACAGAGAATGAGGTGTCCTTATAACCTCTCTAACTACCGGACACAGTTGAGACCCTAGACCCTTCTCAGACTGGAAAGTAGCAGGGAGTTCTCAACTTAGAATCCAGAGATCTGAATTCGGATGTCACAGTTCTGCCTCCAAACTGAATATCAGCACTTACTTCCACACGTTTCAACTCAATTTTCCAAAACCTCAAAGACCATTTTAAACTAAATTAGGGGGCTGGAGAGATGGCTTAGCAGTTAAAGCACTTGTCTGCAAAGCCAAAGGACCCAGGTTCGATTCCCCAGGACCCACGTAAGCCAGATGCACAAGGGGGCGCATGCGTCTAGAGTTTGTTTGCTGCAGCTGGAGACTTTGGTGCACCCATTCTCTCTCTCTCTCTCTCTCTCTCTCTCTCTCTCTTTCTCTCCTTTCAAATAAATAAATTTTTAAGACTTTAAAAAAGAATACTATGCAAAAAAAAAAACTAAGTTAGGTATTTCAGTTATTTAAGTTAAATAATAATTCTTTCTGGCATAGTGGTGCACACCTTTAATGCTGGCACTTGGGTGCAAAGGTAGGAGGATTGTTGTAAGTTCAAGTCCAGCCCGAGACTACAGAGTGAATTACAGGTCAGCCTGGACTACAGTGAGACCCTACCTCAAAAAAGAAAAATAATAATAATTCTTAACACATGAGGAGATGTTTCTCCTCAAGCAGCCTGCTTAGCATCTTCCAGCTCACGTCCAGCTGAATTTCTCTACATCCTGCAACCAAAGTGTGTGACGTCATCTTCAGCAATAGATGAAGACCCCTTACAATTTAATTCAAGCTAACATTTGATCAATAACGTTCAACATGAAAATGCAAATCAAGGGCTAGAGAGATGGTTTTGTGCTTTGACACAACTTGAGGTACAGAACAATACTGCAAGATAAAAGTTCAGCCGGGCGTGGGGGCCACGCCTTTAATCCAGCACCCGGGGGCAGAGGTAGGGGAATTGCTGTGAATTTGAGGCCAGCCTAAGACTACATAGTGAATTCTAGGTCAGCCTGGGCTAGAGCAAGACCTTACCTCAAAAAAACAAATAAATAAATAAATACAAGAATGATAAAAGTAGGCTGTGGAAGAAAAAAAGAAAGCCTTTGAAGTTGACCTCCTATAAGAAAAAGAAAATTATTTCAAACCAGCAGCAAAGAAGTGCTTTATGAAGAGAAAACAAAATGTGAAGAAACTTCAGTTCTGTGCCAGGATAGGCCTACTTTAAATGAATCACGTTGGCTTCGCTGAAATTTTGTCATTTCAGTGACTTTCATGGCATTAGTCACAGCCATCTTAATCTACTTAGTAGACAACAATATATTTTGAAATGAAAAATCAAAGCCAAACATACTCCATGTTTACCACGGTTATGTAACACTTCGAAGATAATAACTAGGGCTGGAGAAATGGATTAGTGGTTAAGGTACTTGCCTGCGAAGCCTAAGGACCCAGGTCAGGTTCCCAGTAACCACACAAGCCAGATGCACACGGTGCTGCATGCATCTGGAGTTTATTTGCAGTGGCTGAAGGCCCTGGCACACCCATTCTCTCTCTCTCTCTCTCTCTCTCTCTCTCTCAAATAAATAAAATGACATAATATTTTTTTAAAAGATAGTAACTGCCAGGTGTGGTGGTACACGCCTTTAATCCCAGCACTCAGGAGGCAGAAGTAGGAGGATCACCGTGAGTTTGAGGCCACCCTGAGACTACAGAATAAATTCCAGGTTAGCCTGGGCTAGAGTGAGGCCCTACCTTGGGAAAAAAAAAAACTTCATGACCCACAGTTATAAAGAATGTACAAGAAGGGCAGAGAAAGCCAATCATGCGAGAAACCCAGCAGCACTGTGCCAAACCCAAGAGAAAATGGAACAGTCCCGGTTGCCTCACTCTTTCCCATTAACCACAGTCTCGACCCCACGCCTGATTCCTCACAGAATGGCAGTTTCGTTGTCCACTTGTCTCAGGTCAGGCACTGGGAACTGGCTAGAAAAGAAAGACAATTTTTACACCAGAAACCACAGGTGATGAAAAAAGATTTCACCAGGAATACATATGAGTTGGGGAGTCAGTCCGAGTCAGATTGGGGCGCTGACCTGTACTAGCTGTATAACACTGGACAAGGCCCCTGTCCAGTCTAAGCTCCTGCTTAAAAGAGAGGTAAGGGCTGGAGGGATGGCTTAGCAGTTAAGGCATTTGCCTAAAAAGCCAAAGGACCCAGGTTCAATTCCCCAGGACCCACGTTAGCCAGATGCACAAGGGGGCGCACGCATCTGGAGTTCATTTGCAGTGACTGGAGGCCCTGGTGCACCCATTCTCTCTCTCTCCCTCTTTCTCTGTCAAATAAATAAATAATAATAAATATTTTTTTTAAAAAAAGAGACAGGTAAGAGCTGGGCATGGTGGCACATGCCTTTAACCCTAGCACTCAGGAGGCAGAGGTAGGAGGATCACTGTGAGTTTGAGGCCACCCTGAGATTACATAGTGAATTCCAGGTCAGCCTGGACTATAGTGAGATCCTACCTTGGGGAAAAAAAACAAAAAGATAGGTAAGGGAGTAAGTGATGAAGAAAGATGTCAAATGCAGTGTTGTTTATAACCAGAAGGAAGACAATGCGTGATCAATCTTCATCAATGTAGGGATGGATTCTTTTATAATTTTTTATGTATTTGCAAGAAGATAGAAAGAGACTATGGGTGTCCCAGGGCCTCTTGGAACTGCAAATGATCTTCAGATACAAGTGTCACTTTGTCATCTGGCTTTATGTTGGTACTGTAGAATCAAACTTGGGCCAACAGGCTTAGCAAACAAATGCCTTCAACTGCTAAGATATCGCCCCAGCCCTTCCTTTGCCTTCTTTTTAGAAGATTTATTTGGGCTGGAGAGATGGCTTAGTGGTTGAGCACTTGCCTGGGAAGCCTAAGGACCCCGGTTCGAGGCTCGTGCCCCAGGACCCACGTTAGCCAGATGCACAAGGGGGTGCACGTGTCTGGAGTTTGCAGTGGGTGGAAGCCCTGGCGTGCCCATTCTCTCTCGCTCTCTCTCGCTCTCGCTCTTACTCTCACTCTTGCTCTCAAATAAATAAAATAAAATAAACAAAAAAGTATTTATTTATTTATTTATTTATGAGAGACAGAAAGAAAGAGCGAGTATGGGCATACCTGCCACTGCAAACAAAACCCAGACAAATGTACCACTTTGTGCATCTGGCTTTACATGGGTACTGGGGAATTGAACCAGGGCCATCAGGCTTTGCGAGCAAGTGCTTTTAACTGCTGAGCCATCTCTCCAGTCCTCTCCTTCACTTTTTAAATCAAACCTCTGTCTGATCTGACATGACTCTATTCCCCACTAGCATCGTTCAAATTCCAATCCAAACACGTCTCAAACGTTACAGATTACGTCACCATTCCTGTGATCTGCCAGCAACTTCTTGGAGAGCAAGGTTAGAGCATACCCCTTATGTAAACTGTCGGCTTTGGGTGCCATCTCTGTCACTCTGTTGTGCCAATACTTACTCGGTGTTTTATAAAGTTTGTGTGAGTGTGGTATGAATATATTCACATATAAATGTGTTGGGGGGCAGTACCTGTGTACACGTATGTATGTTGAAATCGTAGGACATTCTCAGGTACACCATTCCCTTGTTTTTATGACAGGGCTTTTCACTGGCCTAGAGCTCACCAGTTAGGCTAGGTTGGCTGGCCAGAGAGCTCCAAGGATACTCCTGAGCCCGCCTTCCCAGCGCCACCACACTTACCATTTTTACATACTTTCAAATGCAGTCACTCAGGCTTGTGAGACAAGCACTTTACCGACTAAACTACTTCCCCATTCTAAAATTACTCATCTTTAAAATGAAAGAGAAGCATTTGTACTCGATCTGGTTACTAAACGATTACAAGAGTTAATGGTAGAGTATGCCAAGCACTTGATCAGCTCTGAGCATTATGGTTATGACTTAATAGAAGTCTTAAAAGCATGACAGATTAGCTGACAGGGAACAAAGTATAAATTATGGTACATAGATGAAATAAATCAATGAATTAAATTATACAACATTATTAATAGATTATATCAAAGGTGAAAAGTAAAACCTCTCCCATTCATTAATCAGATCCCACTGAGAGTATCAGACATGATGGGCATTAGACCTTAAATCAGATGTTAACAGACAAACAAGTCTTCACACACACAATCAGGAACCAGGCATAGTGGCACTTGCCAGTAAGAGGCGGGGGCAGGGAGCGGGGAATCTCGGGTTCAAAGTCAGTCTGGGCTACATAGCCACTTCAACACAAACAAAAGGCAATCCAAGTTCTGCAGACCGTCAAACACAGAGGTAAGTGGAAGGGAAGGCCTCGAAGCATCTAACCTGGAAAGCAGAGCATGGAGAGGAGAGCTGGAGCTGGCTCAGCAGCTAAGAGCAGGGCAGTGCAAGCACAAAGACCCGAGATTTGGTTTGATGTTTGAGACCAAGGTCTGCCTTCATAACCTTCTGGCCTCAAACTATGTAGCCCAGACTGGCCTCAGACTTATGATCCTCTCAATTCCAGGGTTACAGGCACGTGCCATCATGCCTAGCTAAGATTTGTTTTGTTGTTGTTGTTGTTGTTGTGTTTTGTGTGTGTGTGTGTTTAGAGAAGAGAGAGAAAGAGAGAATTGGAGCACCAGGGCCTCAGCCACTGCATTCAAGCTCCATACACTTGCGCCACCAAATGGGCACGTGCAACCTTGCACTTGCCTCACCTTTGTGTGTCTGGCTTACGTGGGATCTGGAGAGTTGAACATGGGTCCTTAGGCTTCACAGGCAAGAGCCTTAACTGCTAAGCCATCTCTCCAGCCCTAAGATTTGGTTTTTTTGTTTTGTTTTGTTTTGTTTTGTTTTGTTTTTCAAGGTAGGGTCTCACTCTAGCCCAGGCTGACCTGGAATTCACTATGTAGTCTCAGGGTGGCCTCGAACTCACGGCAATCCTCCTACCTTTGCCACCTGAATGCTGGGATTAAAGGCGTGCACCACCACGCCTGGCTAAGATTTGTATTTTTAATCATCCACTAATTCACTATTGAAGCAAGATGTTATTTTTCCCTTAAAATTTACTTGTGCATTAATATTTCATTAGTACAGTCTATCTGTGAATTTATGCCATTAAATAATTTGTACCTCATTTCCAAATGGAATGTGTTAAGACCATTGTCACTTTTGTTTTAGTTAGAATTGCTTTATTAGAATTAAAAAGCATGGATTCATGTTCTTTTAGGTTTAAATAATAAGTGATAAGTGATTCATATATGTTGGTACCAATAGGTTTTCTTGGTTCACTTCCGCATTTTAATTTACCCTAGAAAGTGATAATCAGGGATCTAAGTGTAACAAAAAGAATTTCGTCCTTAGTAATATGGAAAATTGGAATTTTCAGTCTTTTCTTTTTCTTTTCTTCCCCCCCACCCCCAGCTAGGGTTAGGGTCTCACTTCAGTCAGAGTCTTTTTTTTTTTTTTTTTTTTTTTTTTTTTTTTTTTTTGAGGTAGGGTCTCGCTCTAGCCCAAGCTGGCCTGGAATTCATTATGTAATCTTAGGGTAGCCTCCAACTCATGGTGATTCTCCCAAGGGCTGGGATTAAAGGCATGCACCACCATGCTCAGCCGGTCAGAGTCATTCTCAAGCAATGGATCGGTGTCAGTAGAATACATGAAAAGAAAAGAAAGGGAAAGGGAAAGGGAAGGGAAGGGAAGGGAAGGGAAGGGAAGGGAAGGAAAAGGAAAAGGAAGGAAAAGAAAGGAAAGGAAAGGAAAGGAAAGGAAAGAAAAGAAAAGAAAAGAAAAGAAAAATAGTAGAATTCTGCCCCAAGTGAAGTAGAGTTAAAGGGTTTATGAACCAAAATAATATCCCATCTATAAAATTACCAGACCAACTTGCATGACAGTTTTTGCTGTACTTTGGGTCTAGAATCCCACACACTCAAGACACGTGTGTTAAAGGCTTGGATGCCAAGTATGCAGTGATATTAGAAGGTGGTGGAAACTTCTGGAGGGACCTGGCTAAAGGGATTTCAGTTGCTGGGAGTGTTCCCTTGAAAGAAATATTGGCATCTCAGCCCCTCTCCTACTTCTCTCCCTCTCTCTCTCTCTCTTTCCCGCTCTTTCCAAGGCTGCCATATAGTGACAAGTTTTGCTTCGTCACTACTCACTATCCACCATGACACTCTGCCACAGACCCAAAAACAATGTATTGAACTGAGTAAAGACTGAAATCCCTAAAACTATCAGCCATTCTAAACATTTCCTCCTTCCTAGTTGCTTGCCTCAAGGATTTGGTCACAGCAACAGAAAGCTGACAGCTTTTGTCTCGTGTACATCCTAACTCCTAAACAAGACTGCACTCTCTAGAACACATGGGTTACACTGATGTGTTACTTGAGCAGAGAGCTTGCACAGAGAAGATTTGCCATAAGACTTAAAGAGAGGCTGGGGAGCCCAGTGAGGCAGAGGCGGGAAGATCACTGTGAGTTTAAGGCCAGCATGGGACTACAGAGTTCCAGGTCAGCCAGGGCTACAAACATCAAAAAGGGGGCTGAAGAGATAGCTTTTGGTTAAAGACACTTGTTTGCAAAGCCTGGAGACCCAGGTTCAATTCCCTAGTGCCCAAGTAAAACAAGTAGCATATGCATCTGGAGTTCATTTGCAGTAGCAAGAAGACCTCTTGGGGCCCTGACGCACCCATTTTCTCTCTCTCTCTCTCTCTCTCTCTCTCTCTCTCTCTCTCTCTTTCTCTCTCCCTTCCTCCCTCTTTCTGTCTGTCGCTCTCAAAATAAATAAACAAAAAATTAAAATACAAAAAAAGAAGCCCTCTTGGGCCCATTCTCTCTCTCTCTCTCTCTCTCTCTCTCTCTCTCTCTGCAAATAGATAAATAACTTTTGTTGGTTTTGCAAGGAAGGATTTCACTCTAGCTCAGGCTGACCTGGTATTCTCTCTGTAGTCTCAGGCTGGCCTCAAACTCACGGCAATCCTCCTACCTCTGCCTCCCCAAGTGCTGGGATTAAAGGCGTGTGCCACCACGCTGGGCTCAACAAAAATATTTTTTAAAAACACCGAAGAAATATTTTAAAGAGGGGCTGGGAAGATGGCTCAGCAGTTAAAAGTTCTTGCTTATTGTCTGCCAGCCCCAGGTTCAATTCCCCAGTACCCCCATAAAGCCAGATGCATAAAGTGGCGCATGCATTTGAAGTTCGTTTGTAGTGGCAAGAGAGCCTGGAGTATCCACACCCTCCCTCTCTCTCTTTTTTTCTCTCTCTCCTTCTCTCCTTCCCCCTTTGCCCACAAATAAATAACTAATAGATATTTGAAACATAAAGAATTAATGAGAAATTTCTAGCTACTCTTTGAAAATTGATATATTTTAAATCATACTGTAATATATACAAAAACAATTTCCATCATGATTGGGTTTCAGGTGGGAAATTATCGGATCAGAACACCATTACAGACTTTTTTAATTTTTTTTTATTTGAGAAAAAGAGAGGGGGGAGAGGGAGAGAATGAATATGAGCACACCAGAGCCTGTAGCAACTGTAAACGAACTCCAGATGCTTGTGCCACCTTGTGCATCTGGCTCACGTGGGTACAGAGGAACCTGGGTCCTTAGGCTTTGCAGGCAAGCGCCTTAACCGCTAAGCCATCTCTTCAGCATCATTACAGACTTTTTAAATAAACTATGTGTTTGAGCTATTTCTCTGCTATCAATAGTGGTACTGGAAAATTAACTATGATCTCATAAAAATGAATTTAGTAAGCCAGGAATGGTGGCTCACACCTATAATCCCAGTACTCTAGAGCCAGAGATACAAGGATCACCATGAGATCAAGGACAGCCTGGGACTACAGAGTAAATTTCAGGTCAGCCTGGGCTAGAGAAAGACCCTACCTCAAAAAAAAAAAAAAAAAAAAAACAGGGCTGGAGAGATGGCTTAGTGGTAAGCGCTTGTCTGTGAAGCCTAAGGACCCCAGTTCTAGGCTCAATTCCCCAGGACCCACGTTAGCCAGATGCACAAGGGGGCGCACGCGTCTGGAGTTCGTTTGCAGTGGCTGGAGACCCTGGTGTGCTCCCTCTCTCTCTCTCCCTCTCTCTCTCTCTCTCTCTCTCTCTCTGCCCCATTCTCTCTCTGTCTGTCACTCTCAAATAAATGAATAAAACAGAAAAAAATTTAAAAAAACAAATAAATAAATAAGAATTAAGTAAGTCATAAGAATCTTTTCTAAATGTTTTATTTATTGGAGAGAGAGAGAGAAAAAAAAGAGAGAGAGAATAGGCATGCCAAGGCCTCTAGGCACTGCAATCAAGTTCGAAATGCATGCGCCATCTTGTGCATCTGGCTTACGTGGGTACTGGGGACTCAAACCTGGGTCCTTAGGTTTCACAGGCAAGTGCCTTAACCGCTTAGCCATCTCTCCAGTGCCCCCCCTTTTTTAAACTATTTTATTTATTTGAGAGAGACAGAAAGGGGCAGATAGAAAGACAGAATGAGAATCTTCTTTTTCAAATATTTTTATTTATTTGCAGGGAGAGAGAGAGGAGGAGGAAGAGGAGGAGGATGGGCATGCCAGGGTCTCCTGCCACTGCAAATGAAATCCAGACAGATGCATCACTTTGCACATCTGGTGAGGGTACTGAGGAATCGAACCTGGGCCAGAAGGCTTTGCAAGCAAGCACCTTTAACTGCTGAGCCATCTCCCCAGTCCCACAAGAATCTTCTGACACAGAAATTTTGTATGACTTTGTAAATGACTGGTGCCCAAAGTTAATGGTCACGGGGAAGATGAGGCTGACAGGAACTGACCCGAGAACAGATGGACAGGTATCCCAAACTATTCTACCTTTTGCCACTCCAGCCCCGTGACTAACATTGATTGGCAGAAGCTCCTCCATGTCTGGGAATTAATTTAAGTCACTCGAGATTTTTGTTTTAATGATGACTGACATCTAAAGTGTCTCTGTAGTGAAAGTTTTCCTGCTCTGACATTCAAAAATCTATGTCATAAGCTCCAGGAAAATGTGCCAGATGGTGGAGACCAGTGGGGAATTTAAGCCACTCAGCGCATCTCTGCCCCTTATTAAGTGGGAGCTCAAAACTTGGCAAACAGGGGAAACACCTGCCGGAGATCAAGTCTGCTTACTTCCTAAGAATAAGAGACAACTCTTTCCTTTCTTCCACACAAAGCACAGGTATGTTTAATAAGGGCAGCCACGAGTAGGTGAGCAGAGCTACAGCGAGGTGATTGCCTGCACTCTAAAAAGAAGACAGTGGAAAATAAAGGAAGGGTAAAAAGCACTATCGTGTGTAGTGATATTTTACTTCCCTTGAAAATGTAAGATGTCACATTAAGCCCTAGATGGAGGTAGCATTTATTTGCGTCCACATTGGCAGGGGAGAGTGACGGGAAAGATCAAAGCGTTGTGTGGGTGGAGCAAGGCTTTTGTACACTGTAAATCATGTGCTCCCGGGCACATTGTTGCCTGTTAAAACACTTGGCTTTCTTTTTTTCCCTTTATTCTCCTTGAGCAGGAGCCTTTATAACTGTTACTGATGGAAATTTAATTTCATTCAACACATAGGTGCTGGATCTGTCACTTTATAAAGCACCATAGTGGACGCAGAGGTGGGTCACAGAGGTTTGCTTGCCAAGGCGTTTGTGACTGAAGAGGAGGCAAGAAGCAGTGCCAGGTCATCAGGGCACGAGGCAGATGGACGATTGTCCCTGGAAACTGGCAGCCAGATGTCCGGAGTCTTGACCTGCAATTCCTGAGCGCTATAAGCTCATGTTGTACTGGCTTTTCCTGGGGAGACGCGAACCAATGACCGATAGAACACAGCAACAGACAAAGAAACGATTACCCGAAGTCCAGTGGAATGAAACGGAGTTTATTGGGGTCACTTACTGAGCGGGGTGTGGGGCTGCTTACGGGAGCATAGGTGACACAAATATAATTGTGCTGCCAAAAGGGCCCGTCCCGGCGTGGGTGACGCTCATGGAAGGTGCACCTCAGGGGCTCACTGTGCCATTCTCTGGCAGCGCAGCAGGTCGGTCTCCTATCCCAAGCAGTTCCTTCTCTCCATAGTCCCTGGGGGAGGGACCTTGGGAATCTCGTAAATCCCAAGAGCTTCTTCACATTTGGGAGGTGTCCACAACCCAACACATTTTTTAACTCCTGAGCCTTAAGACCTTCAGGACTTCCAGAGTGCCAACAGGCCTGTGTTCAGTCTGCAACTTCCTTCCAGCTTCCCTCCCCAGGGGAATGTTTCAGGTCCGAGGGAGCCGCCACACAAGAGCACAGGCAGATGCCATGGCAACACTGTCTCCCTGTCATCGACAACATGGAGACCATATGAAGCTGGGCGTGGTGATGCACACCTTTAATCCCAGTACTTGGGAGGCAGTGGTTGGAGGATCTCCATGAGTTCGAGGCCACCCTGAGACTACACAGTGAATCCCAGGTCAGCCTGAGCTACAGTGAGACCCCACCTCGAAAAAAAAAAAAAAATGGAGGCGATATAAAAAGCATCCACCAAGCGTGGTGGCACACGCCTTTAATCGCAGCACTCGGGAGGGAGGGGTACAAGGATTGCTGTGAGTTCAAGGCCAGCCTGAGACTACATAGTGATTTCCAGGTCAGTCTGGGCTAGAGTGAGACCCTACATCAAAAAACTGAAGGAAAAAAAAAAATAAAAGTATGCCATAAGTTTTAGGTGAAGGTTAGATGGGCAAATTCTTATAGCAATGACTAGCTCATGCAATCATCCCATCCTATGAGCTGTTTTATTAGAAACACTCAATCTAGTTGCTAAAGTGTTTCAAAGGAAAACACATTGCACTCAATAGAGGAACAGAACATGTTCAGGAAAAATTATTACAGTTGGTATCAGTCTTTGTAAATGTGTACAATTTGGACTGGAGAGGTGGCTTAGTGGTTAGGGTGCTTGACTAGGAAGCCTAAGGACCAAGGTTCAATTCCCCAGAATCCATGTAAACCAGCTGCATCTAGAGTTCATTTGTTTGCAGTGGACAGAAGCCTTAGCATGCCCATTCTCTCTCTCTCTCTCTCTCTCTCTCTCTCTCTCTCTCTGCCCCTACCTCTCTTCCTTTCTCTCTCTCACTGAAATAAATAAAATATTATTTAAAAAATAATTTTTCAATGTGTACAATTTGTGAGGAATGAAGAGATTTCTCAGTGGTTAAAGGGGCTTGCTTATAAAGCCTGACAACCAGGGTTCAATTCCCCAGTACCCACATAAAGTCAGATGCACAAAGTGGCCCATGTGCATAGAATTCATTTGCAGAGGCAGGAGGTCCTGACACACCCATTTGCAATCTTTTTCTGTCTCTCAACTTTCTCAAATAAAATAATTAGATGACTTCTAAAAATAAAAGTGGGTACGATTTGGGATTCATGAAAGGAATCACATAACACTGTGTGGACGAAGGACAGCTTAAGGCTCGGTACAAAACAGCCAAGCAGCATTGCTTTACAGAACCAGAAGAGATGTGCCCTGGAGAAAGAGGCATATGAAGCATCCCAGTGCTCAAGGGGAAAATTCACATTTCAGAAGTAAGATTTTAACTGGAAGCTGGTTCCTGTTAAAACATAGATATAGGTGGGAATGGCTCAGCAGTTAAAGGCGCTTGCTTGCAAAACCCGACAGCTGGGGTCCAACACCCCAGTGCCCACATGAAGCCAAACACACACACAAAAAAATGGCATGTGTCTGACATTTGTTTGTAGCAACAAGAGGCCTTGGTGCACTCATCCACACACACATACAAATAAATAAAAATATTTAGGGGCTGGGGAGATGTCTCAGTGGTTAAAGGTGCTTGCTTGCAAAGCCTGTTATCCCAGCATCCATATAAAGTGGTACATCAATCTGCAATTCTTGGAGCGGGCCTCCAGTCCAATTAGAGAGCAGTTGGTTTCCCCAATAACAGACATGCCACTATTGCACCTGTTGGCTCATTTGGCCTGTATAATCAAACTTAAGGCTTGCAGTGTCTACTGTTGTTTATCTCCACTGATGACTTCTGTCTCCCGTGGGGCTGCATGCAGTGCAGCTTTTTCCACCTTTCAGTTTGCTGGGAGAAGGTTTTCAGCTCAGCTCCAGCTTGATTTCTCAGTGACCTTGCCGCCCAGGTATGCGGAGTCTTCAGCAATACGGTCTTAAACCATCTATTTCTGGTGGGAAACCGAGAGCCTTGCAATGGCCTGTAATGTTTTGGGGACATCGGGGCACCTCCCTGGCCAACAACTCACTGGAAGGTATCCCATCCCTGGCACTGAACATTTTCTATAACAATTTATGGCTTCTGAGTGTGCCATTATCCAAAAAAGTAGGTTTCCATATTCATAACATCATAAATTTTGATTAACCCTCTCACCCCAGACCCTTCTTTTACTCAGTCTCAAGATATTTTGTAAAAACATACATGTGGTCACTTTAAGAGGCTCCTGCTGCCCAGACAACAAAGTGAGCGATCCCCTGCTGCCCTAGCTGACACAACCTCTTACCTATGTGCCTTCCTGCCTTACCCCATCCCTGCAGGCATCAGCAATATCCTCCTGATGCCAGGGAAACCCAGGGCCACCATTCTAGTCCTTGGTTCCCATCCAGTGTCTCCGTGGCACACATAGGCTAAGTCATGAGGAGCAGAATTTTCCCCTTCCCCAAAGAACTTACAGAAGGGGTCCACCTCGCTCTGGTCTTTGGATTTTCCAGGGCCTCTCTCTGTGGTTTCAAGCCCTACCATGTCCACCCTGGGGTATGGAATGATAACACTACTAATAAAACTTTAATTCTAAAAGGTCATTTCGACTCAGCTGCCTCTCACTGATCTAGTCTGTTCTCCCTGCCCCTCCCCCACAGTTCTCCAGCCCCCCAAATATCTATCAGCTCCAAGGATAAAACTATGATCAGGGCACTCCAAACACAGATGCTAAGAAGTGGCAAGAAAACCTAGAGCACTTTCCACAGAGGAGGAAACAGTGACTCGCCAGAGTTAAACCCACGCTTACCACCTGTACCCAAAAAATATCATTTCCCACTTGACCATCACTACAAATATGGTTCTTAGGTATCAGGTCACTTGTATCTAATCATAGGCATTTGGTTTCACTTTTGGAAGGTGACTATCTTTTTTTTTTTTTTTTTAAGAAAGAGCGAATGAGCACACCAGCAGCTGCAAACAAACTCCAGACACATGCACCACCTTGTGCATCTGTCTTGTGTGGGTCCTGGGGAATCAAACCTGGGCCCTTTTGGCCTTGCAGGCAAGCGCCTTAGCCACTAAGCCATCTCTCCACCCCTGGACATGATGGTCACTAGGACTGTTTGGGCTCTGATCTAATGCAGTGACCCACAGTAGGCATAACCTCCTTTTGCATAAATGAAGAATGAGGTATAAGGAAAATATATCTGGAGGCTGAGGCTGAGGCAGGAAGATTGTGAGCTTAGGAGCAGCCTGGGCTCCATGATGAGATGCCATCTGAAAAAGAAAAGAAATGGGGGCTCAAGAGATGGTTTAGCAGTTGAGGCGCCTGCCAGCAATGCCAAAGGACCCAGGTTTGATTCCCCAGGACCCACATAAAGCCAGATACACAAGGTGGTGCATGTGTCTGGAGTCCACTTGCAGTGGCTAGAGGCCCTGGCAGGCCCATTCTTTCTCTCTCTTTCCCTTTCTCTCTCTCAAATAAATAATAAGGTAAAACAAATGAGGCCGGGCAGGCAGCTCAGTGGTAAAGCGCCTGCCACACAAGCAGGAGGACCTGTTTGTAGTCCCACGGCACCACACGAAAGCCAGCTGTGGTGACGCACACCTGCAATCCCAGTGCTGGGGAAGCAAACAGAGGCGAGTCCCTGGGACTTGCAGGTCAGCTAGTCTAACTGGCCAGGTGAGCTCTGAATTCAGCAAGACACCATGTCTCAAAAAAAAAAAAAAAAAAAACATGATCTGGAGCCAGGCGTGGTGGCGCACGCCTTTAACCCCAGCACTCAAAAGGCAGAGATAGGAGGATCGCTGCAAGTTCGAGGCCAGCCTGAGACTACATAGTGAATTCCAGGTCAGCCTGGGTAGAGAGAGACTCTACCTCAAAAGAAAATGAGCTGGAAAGTCAAGGCACTTGCCTGCAAAGCCTAAGAGCCCAGGTTCAGTTCCCCAGGATCCACGTAAAGCCAGATGCACAAGGTAGCACATGTGTCTGGAGTTCATTTGCAGTGGCTGGAAGCCCTAGCATGCCCATTTTCTCTCTATATGTATATATGCCTCTTTATCTCTGTCTCTCTCTGTCTCTCTCTCTGTCTCTCTCTCTCTCTCTTGATGGCTTGGGTTCAATTCCCCAGTACGTACATAAAGTGGCACATGTGTCTGGAGTTTGTTCACAGTGGCAGGAGGTCCTGGCATGCCCATTCTCTCTGTGTCTACTTTCTTCTCTTTATCTCCCAAATAAATGAATAAAATTTTTTTGTAAAAAGAAAAGAGGGCTGGGTGTGGTGACGCATGCATTTAATCCCAGCACTTTGGGAGGCAGAAGTAGGAAGATCGCCGTGAGTTCAAGGCCACCCTGAGACTCCATAGTGAATTCCAGGTCAGCCTGGGCTAGAGTGAGACCCTACCTTGAAAAAACAAAAAAGAAAAGAGGTGTGTCTTATTACATCACACATCAGATTTCTAGAGGAAGCTGTGTGACTTGATTCAAGCTACTCACACTAAAATGCCTGTCATTTCCTTATCTGGAAGAAGGAAGTCGTAACAGTGTCTTCTTCACGGGGCGGTTGGCGGGCTAAATGAAATAATGCCAGCAAATGCTGAGCACAGCGCCTGGCCATAAATACGCCCTGCTATTTTGACCTGTTCTTTGCAGCTGAGCAGAGCATATGCCACATATAAAATTGTCACCAGAAAGAACCACAAGCTGACTAATTACCCACTAAAGAAACAAGGAAAACCACCACGGCTGCAAGAATCCAGGGCAATCCAGAGTCTGGTCCGTTCTTGAAACTGCATGGACGACGTGCTTGCTATAGCACAAGCAATGAAAAGAGTAGGGTTTTTTTTTTTTTTTTCTTAGAAAAATAAATGTTTCATGAACACAAATATCTCCTGGACCAACAAGTTGCATATGGTGGCTTGTTCCTATGTCAAAGGCTTGGTTGTGAATTCCTGTGACTAAAGCTCACATCGGTTATTCTCTTTCATTCAAATCACTATATTGCTTTGATTTTTTTAAATAAATTTAACACTAGAATTATATTTCCCTCCAATTTTAAACGTCTCTTAAGGGCTGGACAGATGGCTCAGCAATTAAAGGCACTTTCTTACAAAGCCTGCTGGCCTGGGTTTGATTCCCCAGTACCCATGTAAAGCCAGATGCATCTGGACTTCATCTATAACAGCAATAGGTCCTCGCAAGCCCATTCTCATTCTCTCCCCCCTCCCCCCGTCTCTCGCTCTCTCTCCCTCTCTCAAATAAACAAAAACATTTTAAGTCTCTTAAGGGGCTGAAGGGATGGCTTAGTGGTTAAGGTGCTTGCCTGCAAAGTCAAATGACCCAGGTTTGATTCCCCAAGACCTACGTAAGCCAGATGCACAAGGTGGCACATGCATCTGGAGTTCGTTTGCAGTGTCTGGAGGACCTGACGCACCCATTCTCTCCCTCTCTCTTTCTCTCCCTCCCTCCCTCTTTCTTTTAAATAAATCAATAAAAATTTAAAAATTAATAAAAAATAAAAGTCTCTTAAAATAACCTTCAGGGGGATTGAGAGATATCTTAGGGGTTAAGATGCTTGTCTGCAAAGCCTAAGGACCCAGTTTCAATTTCCTAGTACCCACAAAAGCCAGATGCACAAAGTGGCACATGCGTCTGGAGTTCGTTTGCAGTGGCTGGAAGCCCTAGCATGCCCATTTTCTCTCTATATGTATATATGCCTCTTTATCTCTGTCTCTCTCTGTCTCTCTCTGTCTCTCTGTCTCTGTCTCTGTCTCTCTGTCTCTCTCTCTCTCTTTCTCTCTCTTTCTCTCTTTCTCCTCAAATAAAAATAAATAAATAAATGTGTTTTTAAAGAAATAAATTTCAAGCTGGGCGTGGTGGCACACGCCTTTAATCCCAGCACTCAGGCGGCAGAGGTAGGAGGATCACTGTGAATTCAAGGCCACCCTGAGACTACATAGTGAATTCCAGGTCAACCTGGACTAGCGTGAAACCCTGCCTCAAAAAAAAAAAAATACAAAAACAAAAAATTTCAGTTTTACTACATTTAAATACTATTTACACTTAAACTAAGATTTTTCTTTCAAATAAAAATACAGCTATAACAAATATTATCGGAAGAAGAGAAATAATAATGTATTAGGTAGCTGAAATATCTCTAATTTGGAAATGGGGCTTGTTGATATACAGTCATGACAGGGTTTTGTCTACCTGCAACTAAAAATGAGTTCATTGTACACAAGAATCAACTCAAATGCCTGCATTCCTCATTCGGTTTTTTCTCACGCACATAGTTTTTACACAAGGCAATGTTTCACACACTTTTGCCTACAATGTATAGCTAAGAAGTAGAGGATTGCCTCTAAAAAGCTAACTACAGTTGGTGAGATTTCTTTCTTTATAGTGTCTCAATATTATTGTTTTTTTATAATTGAACATTTTACTTTAGAGATTATCTAGACTCATAACACTTGTCAGAAAAACTACAGCATAGTCCCATGTAACCATTCTTGCATGTGTATGTGTGTGTGCACGCATGTGTGTGTGTTCAAGTGTGTGTGTGGAGGCACATGTGGGCACATGCTTGTGGAGGTCAAAGGACAGCCTCCAGTATCATCCTCAAAACAGTTGCTCATCTTTTCTTAAGTTGTTAGTGTTTTGATTTTTATATTTTTATTTATTTATTCGCAAAGAGAGTGAGGATGGGTAATTAGCCAGCTGCCCCTTGCCAGAGCTAGACTCATTCTTGCTGCTGCTTCTGCCCGCTGTGGCAGAGAGGCCCAGTCTCTGATCGTGCCATGCTTCCCCCTGCCAGCATGAAGCCTCCCTCCAAGACCCAATGCCAACATAAACCCTTTCCTCCCATCAGCTGCTTTTGGTCGGGTGTTTTGTCCCGGCAACAAGAAGGTGACCACAAGTAGCTAGCAGGGAGCGCCCCAGTAGTACTGGGATCATGGGTACATGTTACTGTGTTCATCTTTTTTTTAAAATATATATTTTTTTATTATTGACAACTTCCATACTTACAGACAACAAACCATGGTATTTCCCTCCCCTCCCCTCCCCCACTTTCTCCTTCACAGCTCTGCTCTTCATCATATCCCCTCCCTCTCTCCATTAGCCTCTCTTTTAATTTGATGTCATCATCTTTTTCTCCTATGATGAGGGTCCTGTGTGGGTATTGCTAGGCACTGCGAGGTCTTGGATATCGAGGGATGTTCATCTTTTATATAGGTTCTGGGGATCAGACTTGAGTCCTTATGCACAGCAAGCACTTAACCAATTGAGTTTTCCCCAAGTCCCTATATAACTGTTACTTGGGTTTTTTTGTTTGTTTGATTGATTTTTCCCCCTCAATGAAAAATCTTACAAAATCACAGCACAGTGTCACAAGCAGGGCATTGAATAAATATGATTAGAACACAACATGTCCATCTGTGCAGAACCACCACTTTGCTTTGTTATAGCCATTCCCACTTCCCTTATGCTCCTGAAGTCCCCTTAATCCTGGAATCTGTTAATTCAGTCTCCACATCTGTAATTTCAGCACCTCAAGTATATTATACAACGGTATCACATGAGGTGTGACTTCAATAACTGACTTTCTTCACTTCACGTAATTTCCTAGAGATTCATCCAAATTGCTGGGTGTATCAATGATCTGCTCGTGTTCTTTGCTGGGTACTATTCTACAACATGGGGGAATTACATTTGTTGAACTTTTCATCTATTGAAAGACAACTTGGATGTGGTGGAGCATGCCTTTAGTCCTGGCACTCAGGAGGCAGAGGTAGGAGGATTGCCATGAATTAGAGGCTAACCTGGGATTACAAAGTGAATTCCAAGTCAACCTGGGATAGAATGAGACCCTACCTAAAAAAAATATATTCTTGGGGCTGGAGAGATGGCTCAGCAGTTAAGGCATTTGCTTGCAAAGCCTAACAACCCAGGTTCAATTCCCTAGTACCCCTGTAAAGCCAGATACATCAAGTGGCACATGCATCTGGAGTTTGTTTGCAATGGTTAGAGACGCTGGCATGCCCATACTCTTTCTCTCTCTCTCTATCTCTCTCCTTGCAACTAAATAATTTTTTAAAAAAAGAAAGACAATTTGATTGGGTATATTGTATTTAGACCTAACAACATTTATAAATCTTCCATTCTAGGAACTGGGGAGATGACTTGGTGGTTAAAGGCACTTGCTTACAAAGCCTGCCAGCCTGGATTCAATTCCCAAGCCACTATGTAAAGCTGGATCGGCACTGGTTTGCAGTGGTAAGAGACCCTGATACAGGGGCTGAGGAGAGGACTCAGTGGTTAAAGGTATTTGCTTGCAAAGCCTACTAGCCTGGGTTCCATTCCACAGTACCTACATAAAGCCAGATGACTTACACTCCGTGAATTATCCTTTTGCAGCTACATAGGGTTTTTAAAAATATTTTATGTATTTATTTAAGAGGTAAGAGAGAGGCAGGTAGAGAGAGAGAGAGAGAATAGGCACGCCAGGGCCTCTAGCCACTACAAACTCCAGACGCATGCACCACTTTGTGCATCTGGCTTTACGTGGGTAGTGGGGAATTGAACCTGGATCTTTTGGCTTTGCCGGCAAACCCCTTAACTGCTAAGCCATCTCTCCAGCCCAGGTATCTTTTATGAGACAGGGTCTCATGTAACCCAGACTGGTCTTGAACTCAGTAAGTAACCAACTATGACCTTGACCTCTTGAACCAACTGCCTCCAGCTCCCAGTTGCTGTGATTATAGGCGTGCACCACATACCAAGAGGGTGTCATTTTTATACATCTAAATGTAGAGAGATCAGCTGTCCATGGTTGGCGTGACTTGCCCACAGGCCTAGACTTAAAAGCAGTGGGGAAGCCATGCCCTCAAAAACCTGTGGGAGAGAGGCTCATCGGCTCCCACAGCCAGCTCCTGTCTCCTTCAACAAACCCTCATAAATGAGCTCTTTCATGCTCCAGGCCTCAGAGGCAAAGCCAGCATAAACCAATTCTGACTTCCCGAGCCAACAGAGCCGCGGAAGGACTCCTCTCTCCCCGGCACGTCTTAAGAGGCTGCCAAAGACTTCTAAGAGTTGTGCTTGAGAACTAATCCTCCCAACTTACACTTCCTGGATGTCCTTATCATCTCAAAAAACATGTGGTTACTGGGTGTGATCTCTAAATGGCAACAGAAGGAAAAACCACCCATGCTGATCACAGAGGCAAAGACAGCAAAAGAAACAGTCATTTCTTTTGTTAGGCCAGGGATTTCCCAAACATTTCCATCCAGTGAACCTTTATCAAGTGGCCAACAAAATGCCAGACACCCTGGTGTAGCCTATATAACACCGGGGTGACGTCGTTCTCAAATAGCACACTGTATTACAAATCCTAGTTGGGAACCCAGATTAAAAGAGCAGACAAGACTCCTGCTGCTGACCAGAGATTAAATGTTGGCAGAGATGTTGTCTGGCGGCTTGGGAGAGTCCTTCCTTTAACACCGAGCTCCTTACTCGGTGTCAGTCAGGTGTGATGCAGGTGAAAAATTATGTGTGTTCTGGTACTGTATTCTAGCAGGTACAAAAAGTTGTTGCTCCAAAAAGTGGGAAATGGGGAGAGGGTATCACATTGAGCTCACACTCAATATATCTGTACTTATAGCTACCTATACATACACACAAACACACATACATATTGAGTAGAGAGTTTGGAGTGAGTCGGGAGACCTTAACAAGTAACGAGGCGCCAACACCGAAGACCGATGACGCTGCTTCTTTGAATACCGCAGACAGAAGCACAGTGGCACCTTCTGTGGATGACAGGCCCCGTGGGAGAAGCTACCACTGCTGATCGACTAAATGGACACATTACGCCCATCAAATTGCCCTCTTAATATTTGTTTGTGCCCATAGAGAAGCTTCTCTTTTCAGATGGCAAAGACTACCGGGGAGACTCAAGACTCGTCAACGTGCTGAGAAGTGACAGTGGTGCTCAGCGCTAAGTGAAATGTCTCTGCCACACCCTCAAAGGCTCAGCGACCATTGCAGAAGAGGTAGTGGAAAGAACACAAGAGCCAGGCTAGAGAGATGGCTTAGCGGTTAAAGCTTTCCGTCTGCAAAGCCAAAAGCACCAGGTTCGATTCCCCAGGACCCCACTTAAACCAGATGCACAAGGTGGCACATGCACCTGGAGATTGTTTGCCGTGGCTGAAGACCCTGGCATGCCCATTCTCTCTATGTATCCTCTTCTATCTCTTTCGCAAATAAATTAAAAAATGAATAAATAATTTTTTTAAAGAACGTAAGAGCCAAAGGAAGGAGAGGAGTGCTTCAAAACAGAGTGGCAGTTAGATTCATGATTCATGACATCATAGTAGCTGACGTTACCAACACAAGACCTGTATAATATGAGGGCAAAAAGAAGAGTAACATTGAAATAAAAGAAAGGCTACTTAGGCCGGGCGTGGTGGCGCACGCCTTTAATCCCAGCACTCAGGAGGCAGAGGTAGGAGGATCGCCATGAGTTCGAGGCCACCCTGAGCCTCGATAGTGAATTCCAGGTCAGCCTGGGCTAGAGTGAAACCCTACCTTGAAAAACCAAAAAAAAAAAAAAAAAGAAAGAAAGCGGGCATGGTGGCGCACGCCTTTAATCCCAGCACTCGGGAAGCAGAGGTAGGAGGATCGCTGTGAGTTCGAGGCCACCCTGAGACTCCATAATGAATTCCAGGAGAGCCTGAGCTAGAGTGAGACCCTACCTCAAAAAAAAAAAAAAAAAAAAAAAGAAAGGCTACTTAGAAAGAAGGGGTTCAGTGGAGGTGGGATATGGGAGGGGGGACATTGGAGGATGGCTGGAGGAGACAATGTTCAGGGTACATTGTGTACATGTGTGGAGGTTGTCAATAAAATGTTAAAAGAAAATGGCAGGCCAATAAGTGCTTAAAATATTGCAAAGAGAATAAAATTACTATTAAGATATTTTAGTTATCCTCCAGTTCAGTTACTGAAACAGTGATTGATTGAATAATAGCCATGCTTTCTCAGACTCACTGAACACTTACCATATGCCCCACAATATGCGGAGTTCTTGACAGGCATTAATGTATCTTAGTGCTCACTATAACACATTGCGATTATTGATTATAATTACCGATGTTCTTATTTCTGTTTTACAGTTGAGGAAAGTCCAATGTAGGGTGATTGTCTTGGTTGTCCAGTGCTACTGTCACGAGTTTTCACAAACGTGATGACTTTAATTTCATGCATTCTGGGCTGGAGAGATGGCTTAGCAGTTAAGGTACTTGCCCGTGAAGCCTGAGGACCCAGGTTTGATTCCTCACTAGCCACATAAGCCAAATGTACAAGTTGGCACATGTGTCTGGAGTTTGTTTGCAGTAGCTGGAGAGTGGCATCTCTCTCTCTCTCTCTCTCTCTCACACACACACACACACACACAGTAAAGTTGGTACCTAGAGTGGCATTTCTGCTAGACATCTAACTGTGTGGCTTTGGCCTTTTAGAGCTGATTTTCAAGAGGAATGTGGAAGGATTTGAAACCTTGGCCTAAGAGACATCTTGCAGTGCTGTTAGTACAGCTTGATGGACTATTCTGGTCAGAAATGAAAGACCTGAATGCAGTAAGAACTATGGACTGTGAGGTTTGGCTTATGAGGGTGAGAAAGAGCTTTGCCTAGACTGGGCTAGAAGCAGTTTGTGTGAGAGGTTTACTGTTATATCCGTGTCCTGAGAATTTGTGCAGGGTTCCAATGCATAGAAACAGACTGGTGTGTGCAAAGGGATATGGCATAGAAAAAAATGAAATATTTGGGCCAAAACTTCTGCTTGTTAAGCTGCAAATTAAGAGATAACAACCTTTCTGATTGGGCCAGCTGACCTGCATTGAGACAGTGGAAAGGATGCAGTTTTTGGAAGGGGCTTGAATGCTGAAGGAGTTTCCTGGTCTTCAAAGTCTGCTTTATTCCCCCTTGGATTAACAAATTGGCACCCTCACCTGGTATTATGGAGTGTAAGAAATACAGGAAAGAGAGAGTCATTGAATTTGCAACATGGTCTTGTGTTGTGGAAATGGCCATGGTCAGTGTGTAGCAGGTTTGCTGGAGGCCTGCATGGAGACTCCATGGGGCCATGAGGATGAACCGTGGATTGCAGTGGAAACCCAGTGGAGATGCCAGGACCACAAGATGGCTGCCAAGGAAAGCTGCTGGCCCCGGTGAAGTTTTCTAGGACTGTGAGTAGCCTAGCTGGAGGGGCAGAATTGGAACTCCAGAGACTTGTTGCTGGTTAGAATTATAGGACTTGGAGACTTGTTACTGACTAGAGTTGTTGGACTTGGAACTACAGAGTTTGATGTTTGCCCTGGTTGTTTTGAATCTTGTTTTGGTTGAATAGTTTTTAAATTCTTTTCAAATTTTACTTATTTATTTGCAAGCAGAGAGAGATAGAGAGAAGAGAGACAGAGAAAGAATTGGCATGCCAGGGCCTCTAGCCACTGCAAATGAACTCCAGACATATGTGCCCCTTGTGCATCTGGCTTACATGGGTCCTAGGGAATCAAACCTGGGTCCTTTGGCTTTGCAGGCAAATGCCTTAACCACTAAGCCATCTCTCCAGCCCTGGTTGAATATTTCTTTGCTATGCCCAATGCCATCTTTGCAGTGTGAGTGTTTATTCTGTGCCATTATGGCATTTGGGGGGACTTTTTGGTATTATGGCTCAGTTAAAAGACCTTGGATTATGGGGATGTTTGAACATCATTGGGATTGATTTAAAAAAAATTATGGGGACTTTTAAAGTTGAATTAATGCATTGCATTTTAAGTCATGTATGGTTATCAGTTTATGGGGACCAGGGGCAGAATGTGGTGGTTTGATTCAAATGACCCCCCATAAACTTAGATGTTCTGAATTCTAGGTTCCCAGATGATGGAGATTTGGGAATTAATGTCTCCTGGAGGGAGTGTATTGTTGGGGGTGGGCTTGTGGGTATTATAGCCAGTTTCCCCATGCCAGTGTTTGGCACACTCTCCTGTTGCTATTGTCCACCTTATGTTGGCCAAGAGGTGGTGTCCACCCTCTGCACATGCCATCGTTTTCCCCTGCCATCGTGGAGCTTCCCCTCGAGTCTGTAAGCCAAATTAAACCCTTTTTTCTTTTTCCCAAAAGCTGCTCTTGGTCAGATGATTTCTACCAGCAATGCAAACCTGACTGCAACACCTACCAAAGCAGAGATCCAGAGGCTCCTAAGAGCTCATCACTGAAGTAGACTTAAAACTCACCCACCACAGCTAAGGGAATTATGCAAAAGAGAGGGTGGAAAGACTGTAAGAGCCACAGGTTGTGACATCTCGCCCAGAGGCATTCCCTCCCCCCAAAAATAACTGACTACTGCTCCCACAACACATAAACCACAACCATATAGGGAATACCTGCAACCCCACTGAGGAGGGTCCCCAGAGGAATGGGGGCAGGGGTGAGAGGAAAGAGGGTTCCAACACATGATGTATCCATACAAAATATGTTGTTAATAATAAGAAGAAGAGGAAGAAAACTTATACACAGGGCCTGACAATGACCTCTGGGATGACTCAAAAGATTCCATAGTTCTGAGAAGTGACAGAGGAGTGCTCAGCACTGAAACATCTCTATCACACCTTCCAAGGTTCAGGGTTCATTGAGGAAGAGGTGGTGGAAAGAATGTAAGAGCCATTGGAAGCATAGGGCTGCTTACAATGCACTCTTCCAAACACAAAATGGCCTGAATATCCATGACCTCACAGTGCCTGGCACTACCTACACAAGATCCTCAAAATAGGAGGAAAAGATGATGACATCAAAATAAAAGAGAGACTGATTGAGAGGGAGAGGGGATATGATGGAGTATGGACTTGTGAAGGGGAATGTGGGGGAGGAGAGGGAATTATCTGTGGTTTATTGTCTGTAAGTATGAAAGCTGTCAATAAAAATAAATAAATAAATAAATGAGAGACTGATTCAAAGGGGGAGGGGATATGGTAAAGAGTGGAGTTGTAAAGGGGAAAGTGAGGGGGAGGGAATTATCATGGTTTATTGTCTATAAATATGGAAGTTGTCAATAAAAAAGTTTTAAAACCACCGGGCATGGTGGTGCACGCCTTTAATCCCAGCACTTGAGAGGCATAGGTAGGAGGATCACTGTGAGTCTGGGGCCACCCTGAGACTACATAGTGAATTTCAGGTCAGCCTGGGCTAGAGTGAAACCCTATCTCAAAAAAAAAAATTAAGAACCAAAAAGAAAAAAATATATACTAATGGATACATTGCTCTTACTTCATTTAAATATTGAAATGGGGGCTGGAGAGATGTCTTAGCAGTTAAGACACTTGCCTATAAAGCCAAAGGACCCAGGCTCGATTACCCAGGACCCACGTTAGCCAGATGCACAAGGGGGCACACATGTCTGGAGTTTGTTTGCAGTGGCTGGAGGCCCTGGTGCACCCATTCCCTTTCTCTCTCCCTCTCTGTCTCTCTCTCTCTCCCCCTCTTTCTCTGTCAAATAAATAATTAAAAAAAAAAAAAGAAAGGCTACTTAGGCCGGGCGTGGTGGCGCACGCCTTTAATCCCAGCACTCAGGAGGCAGAGGTAGGAGGAGCACTGTGAGTTCGAGGCCACCCTGAGACTCCACAGTGAATTCCAGGTCAGCCTGGGCTAGAGTGAAACCCTATCTCAAAAAAAAAAAAAAAAAAAAAAAAAAAAAAGAAAGAAAGCGGGCATGGTGGCGCACGCCTTTAATCCCAGCACTCAGGAGGCAGAGGTAGGAGGAGCACTGTGAGTTCGAGGCCACCCTGAGACTCCACAGTGAATTCCAGGTCAGCCTGGGCTAGAGTGAAACCCTATCTCAAAAAAAAAAAAAAAGAAAGGCTACTTAGGCCGGGCGTGGTGGCGCACGCCTTTAATCCCAGCACTCAGGAGGCAGAGGTAGGAGGAGCACTGTGAGTTCGAGGCCACCCTGAGACTCCACAGTGAATTCCAGGTCAGCCTGGGCTAGAGTGAAACCCTATCTCAAAAAAAAAAAAGTGGTTACTGGTGTGATCTCTAAATGGCAACAGAAGGAAAAACCACCCATGCTGATCACAGAGGCAAAGACAGCAAAAGAAACAGTCATTTCTTTTGTTAGGCCAGGGATTTCCCAAACATTTCCATCCAGTGAACCTTTATCAAGTGGCCAACAAAATGCCAGACACCCTGGTGTAGCCTATATAACACCGGGGTGACGTCGTTCTCAAATAGCACACTGTATTACAAATCCTAGTTGGGAACCCAGATTAAAAGAGCAGACAAGACTCCTGCTGCTGACCAGGGATTAAATGTTGGCAGAGATGTTGTCTGGCGGCTTGGGAGAGTCCTTCCTTTAACACGAGCTCCTTACTCGGTGTCAGTCAGGT
Source organism: Dipus sagitta (assembly GCA_036346955.1). NCBI lineage: Eukaryota > Metazoa > Chordata > Mammalia > Rodentia > Dipodidae > Dipus > Dipus sagitta. The sequence continues at coordinate 6,423,680 of CM070783.1, read as the reverse complement.
GTGATGCAGGTGAAAAATTATGTGTGTTTGGTACTGTATTCTAGCAGGTACAAAAAGTTGTTGCTCCAAAAAGTGGGAAATGGGGAGAGGGTATCACATTGAGCTCACACTCAATATATCTGTACTTATATCTACCTATACATACACACACACACACACACACACACACACACACACACACACACACACACACACACACAGTAAAGTTGGTACCTAGAGTGGCATTTCTGCTAGACATCTAACTGTGTGGCTTTGGCCTTTTAGAGCTGATTTTCAAGAGGGAATGTGGAAGGATTTGAAACCTTGGCCTAAGAGACATCTTGCAGTGCTGTTAGTACAGCTTGATGGACTATTCTGGTCAGAAATGAAAGACCTGAATGCAGTAAGAACTATGGACTGTGAGGTTTGGCTTATGAGGGTGAGAAAGAGCTTTGCCTAGACTGGGCTAGAAGCAGTTTGTGTGAGAGGTTTACTGTTATATCCGTGTCCTGAGAATTTGTGCAGGGTTCCAATGCATAGAAACAGACTGGTGTGTGCAAAGGGTTATGGCATAGAAAAAAATGAAATATTTGGGCCAAAACTTCTGCTTGTTAAGCTGCAAATTAAGAGATAACAACCTTTCTGAGTGCCGGCCTCCCAGCACGAGGACAAGCACCGTGGTGGGAATATACAGTGTGTCCAGGTCTGATTGCTCATCCCTTCCAATGCCCAGCACAGTGCTTCACAATCAATGGACACTGGTGGATTGCTCACTGGTGACACGCAGCTAAGATGTGCAGATAAGGGCTGGGGAGATTGCTCAGCGGTTACGGCGCTTGCCTGCAAAACCTAAGGAGTTGGGTTAGATTCCCTAGTATCCATGTAAAGCCAGATGCACAAGGGGGTGCATGCATCTGGGTCCATTTGCAGTGGCTAGAGGCCCTGGCATGCCCATCCCCCCCCTTTTTCTCTCTTTCAAATAAATAAATTTTTTTTAAAAGATATGCATTTCTGGGCTTGGAGCGATGGCTTAGTATTTAAGGCACTTGCCTTGCAAAGCCTAAGAATGCACGTTCGAATCTCCCACGTATAGCCAGCCACGAAAGTGACACAAGCATGCAATGCCACACATGCACACAAGGGGGAGCACACGTCCGGAGTTCATTCACAGCAGCTGAAAGGACTCATGCCCATTCTCTCTCGTTCTCTCTGCCTCTTTTCTTTAAATATTGTTATTTTTATTTATTTATTAGAGAGAGAGAGAGAGAATGGGCACACCAGGGCCTCCAGCCACTGAAAACGAACTCCAAACACATGTGCCACCTTGTGCATCTAGCTTACGTGGGTCCTAGGGAGTCAAACCTAGGTCCTTCGGCTTTGCAGGCAAGGGCCTTAACTGCTAAGCCATCTCCCCAGCCCTCTCTCTGCCTCTTTCTCCCTCTCTAAAATAAAATATGCATTTCTGAGTAGACCGTTGAGAGACAAATGCACACCTGTCACTGGCTAATGTAATGATCGCCCCTAAAGGAACTCTGCTTTTTGTTTTTTCTTTTGGTTTTTCGAGGTAGGGTCTCACTCTAGCCCAGGCTGACCTGGAATTCACTATGTAGTCTCAGGGTGGCCTTGAACTCTCAGCAATATTCCTACCTCTGCCTCCCGAGTGCTGGGATTAAAGGCGTGCACCACCACGCCCAGCTTGGAACTATTCTATTCAATTTAGCAAAGGAGTTCTTTCCCCTTCCTCACCTTCCCCCAACTGAAAAAGCCTTATAAAGCTCACGACCTAAACACTCAGGGTGGCTGTGCTCCTCTCTCGTGAGTCAGCCATGGAAGCTCGTGCTTTGCCCGAGCAAAAGCTTTCGTCTTTGCCTCAGAGTGGCTTGCGTGGTCTTGGTCACTCCCAAACCTTACAGCAATAGTAAATTAACGAAACTTAATCACACCCTATTTACGTTCTAGACTGAGTAATACAAAAAGGTAGTAATTTTTCTTTGAGACTTACAAGTAATATTTGATTTTGAGAGTAATTCAATAGTTAATCTCAAAATACAGCTATATTCTATAACTAATATTTTAAATGCGAAGAGACAGGCTCTTACAGGAGTGGAGTTTTTCCTTTTTTTATTTCTTTCTAGTTTTTCAAGGTAGTGTAATGGGGTGCTAGGGGTTCAGGAAAGTCCTTGAACCCCAAACCCTAGGTTTGACTTTTTTAGCTTTGGGGGGTCTTTTGTTTGTTTGTTTGTTTGTCTGTCTGTCTGTTGTTTGAAGCAGTGTCTCACTCTAGCCCAGGCTGACCTGGAATTCACTATATAGTCTCAGGGTGGCCTTGAACTCACAGTGATCCTCCTACCTCTGGCTCCTGAGTGCTGGGAATAAAGGCGTGCGCCACCATGCCTGGCTTAGGTTTGTCTGGTTTTAACCAAAGAATTGAATGAAATAAGACTGGGAAGGATAATTATTAAATGGTTATATTTATTGGGGGAAGTACAGACAGAACCAAGGAAAGGAGTATGAGTATGCCCACAGGGAGGGACTGAAACACCCGCAGAAAGGACGGGAAAGGAAGTATAAAGACCTCCTGCCATGTGGGGAGCAGGGGGGAGAAGAGCCCATGCAGAGGGCAAGGGCTCGGGGGTGCTCCCCTTGGCAGCTGAGCCAAGCTGAGAAGAAACTCACTAGAAACTGGAGGTTCACGGGTGGTCAGGCAGCCCAGAGAGCTTGCCCTCCCCCCACAAACCTACTTCTGACCTCATGGTGGTGGGCCCTAGCTTCTGGCTCAGGTGGGGGACAGTGACTTGTCTGGGCTGGAGCTGTCTCAGGAAGAAGCCAGCCGTGATGCCAAGTTCTGGGGTCTAAGCCTGACCAACCACAATGTCAGGGTTCTAGAAAAAGACCTCCCTCCCAGGGAGGGGCTCACATATGGAGCAACAGGAAGGAACATTACTACATTCCCAGAGGAATGGAATGTAATTAGAGTTCGTAACGATGACTACCACATTTAGAAAGTAAATCTGGTTTCCATTAAAACTATAACATCCAACCGAACAACCCAGGTTCGATTCCCCAGGACCCACGTAAGCCAGATGCACAAAGCGGCCCATGCATCTGGAATTCGTTTGCAGTGGCAGAAGGCCCTGCTTCGCCCATTCTCGCTCTGTCCCTCCCCACCCCCCGCATGAAAATAAATAAATTAACTGAATGAAATAAAACTATAGCATCCAGACTGGGGAGACAGCTCACCTGAAAAAGTGCTTGTCTTGCAGGCATGAAGACCTGAGTTCACTCCCCAGTACCCACGTAAAATGCCAGCTGTGGGATTCCACACCTGTGCCTATCGTTCCAGCACAGGAGCAAGAGACAGGCAGATCCCCAAGGCTCTCCGGCCAGGCAGTCTAGCATGACTGGAGAGACCCTGTCTCCAAAGGAGGTAGGTGGCATTCCTGAGGATAACACCTGAGTTTGCCCTTCTGGCCACCACACACGCACACACTTACATGAACACACATGAACATGCATGTGAGCACACCACACACACACAGAAAAAAAAACCTACAAAATCCTATACACTTCTGAAAAGAAACATGAACTGGTATTTAACAACTACTTAGACTCCAGCAAGCTTGTCTTTCTGGCTTGCAAAATTAAAGCCACTTCACAGTGCAAGGCAGACTATAGTGCCTGCTAACACACGTGTGTCCAAGGTGAGCCTGCACCCACCCAGGATCTCCACGCGCACGCACGCACGCACACACCAGGCGCTGCTCACCCCCCTTGTGCTTGCTCACCTGTGCAGAGAATTGCACAAGATCCGCTGCACACGTAGCTACTGAGGGTGCACTATTCTTTGCAGGCTGCATGAAGCAGAGATGACGGAGGGAGAGACACGCAGGCGTCTGGCAAGCGTGTGCACGTGCGCGTGCATATCCGCTGTACTCGGCCCGGTCACACTTCCCGAGCATCCACGAGGCGCTGTGCACAGCCTAATAAAGAGAAGGAACACGGAGGCCGCAGGTTATAAATTCCGAGAACTTCTGAACGCAGATTTAAATATTGAGTGTCTCATATATCTTTGCAGGTGCCCACGAAGATTGATGAGGACAGAGTGAGAAAGGGACAGAATTTCTAACCCGCTAGTGTCCCCACGTCCCTGCCACCCCTGTGAAGAGAAAGAGGTGCCCCTTCTTCTCCTTCCCCCCGCCCCGACTTTGGAGGAGGTTCTGGCAAATAAGTTCAAGGACACTCTGGAGGCTGGAGAAGAAAATGAGAGAACAACTGAGTCTGAGAACACAAAGGAGAATAGGAGAAGGAGAAAGGGAAAAGGAGTAAGAAATGACTTTTTTTTTTTTTTTTTTTTGGTTTTTCGAGGTAGGGTCTCACTCTAGCCCAGGCTGACCTGAGAAATGACTTTTTTAAAAAGCAAGGTTGAGAGAAAAAGAATCAAGAAGAGATGGCGCCGGGCCGTTCAGACTTGGGGTTTATTGCTTGGAGGCCGCGTGTTGCAGGCTGTGGAGAGAGTCACCCCCAGATGACAGGCTGCAGCACCCAGTGACATGAAAGGGAACTGGGGAAGAGAAAACCCAGAGCCGTGTTCCCAGGGTCTGTGATTGCCTCTCCTTTATTGTTTTCCAGAGATGGAATGCTTTCATTACTCAGGGTTATTTGAACAAGCTTATTTGAATATGACCCTCTGGAAGGTTTTCATTTATTTTTAAATATACACATAAGAAACAGCTCTACGTTCCTTGGGAAGTCACAAATTAACTTGCCACAGTAGATGAAGAGATGCCAACTTTTAACTATTGGAGCTAATGGAAAAAAGAAAATTATAAGAAATATTAATAGTTTTTGAGTCTCTTGTCACTCAGAAAAGGAAAAAAAGAAGGGCGTCTACCAGCATTCTTGCAAAGCATCTCCTGTCCGACACTGGCAGTAGCCACAGCCCTGGCTGTAATGTTGAGACTGACTCTCCTCACTGCTACGTCACCGCCTCACATCCTGTCGCTGGCTGGGGACGCTGGCCAGGTGTCAACACATCCCCTCGAAGGTGGGAACACACCCCTCCAACAGAGTGCTTCGCAGTAAGCCACAAGTTCCTTTCAGCCCTCCATCTAAATGAATGTCCATAGAAAGTGCTGAGGGGACATTACAAGAGAAAGAGGCTTCTAGCATTTTCCATCCCAGTTCAGTATGTAGGATGGGTGCCAACCACAAAGCCTGCCGGGCCACAGAAGCAGAACACAAGCCCTTTGTTGTTTTCCAGTCAGTCTGGTAGCAACTGGTCTCAAATCTCTCTAACCCCTCAATCTCCCTCCACACAGAGTGTACCCTAAACCCTGAAGCCTCCTCCCTCAGCCCGTACCCAGCCTCCCAGGGCTTACCTACCCCAAAGGTGCTGGTCACCCACTCTCCATCCAGAACGCTGTCACCCACAATTCCATACTGCCATCTTATCTGCTCCTGGGGCCGAGTCGTCTGAACTCCTTCCACATGTGGCCTGTGCTCCCTGTATAGTTTGTCTGAGCCTTAAAGAACTACGGGGACGTCATTGCATGCCTTCAGCAGATTTAAAACCCCTTATCTTAAACTTCCTGTTAAGCCGGGCGAGGTGGCGCACGCCTTTAGTTCCAGCACTCGGGAGGCCGAAGTAGGAGGATTGTCATGAGTTCAAGGCCACTCTGAGACTACAGAGTGAACTCCAGTTCAGCCTGGGCTAGACTGAGAAACTACCTTAAAAAAAAAAAAAAAACTTCCTGTTAAGCCTACCCTGTGATTTCTGCCTCCCAGTGGACTCAAACAACACATATGCTTTGAGAAACCAAGAGCACTGCTAATATGTTCCTCACATAACTGTCTCCTTAACTTGGAAACAGCCGTTTCATGACTGCTGAAAAATGGGCAGAGAGTATAACTGATCTAGAGCGACAAGGATCAGAAATAGATGCAGAACTAGCTCTAAGATGAATCAGGAATTCCCGGCCCTCCACTGCTCGGCAGCGGATTTTCCAGGCACGGAGAACCAAGCTGTGGGAAGGTGAACTGGAGACAGAGACACACCTGAAAACTATGCGAGGAGGTTTGTGCCTCGCTGTCTGCTCTCAGCCCCGGATGACACGGCAGCATCCGGGTGAGGATAGTTACTGAGACACCGTTAGCCCCGGGAGCCTCCATCTCGCAACGGAGATCTCCCAGAAATAACATGGCTGGCTTTTGCTTTGCAGATGGAAACTTTCCATCCCCACTTCCTTCTTCCTCATAGGACCAGTCACAGCCACCCCTATTTACTCCTCTGAAGGGGCTGGCTGGATGCAAAACCTTCCACCCTACTTCCTTCCTGCTATATACTACACATACTATAACTACCCCTGGCTGAAACAATAGTGACAGGAACTAGGGACACGTGGTTCATTCAGCAAGTGTGACGTTGTAACAGGAAGTGATTAAGACAACCATTTTCTGAAAATAATAAGAAAAGAAAAAAGAAAGGAAAAGAAAAGAAAAACATTTTCTGGAGCCAGGCATGATGGCACATGCCTTTAATCCCAGAAATTGGAAGGCGGAGGTAGGAGGATTTCCATGAGTTTGAGATCAGCCTTGGACTACAGAGTAAATTCCAGGTCAGACTGAGCTAGAGTGAGACCCTACCTTGAAGAAGAAAAAAGAAAATGAAACTGAATGAACAAGCATGGGATCCTGAAAGCTACAAAATCAGCCAGCAGGACAAGATGTACATACCTGTGCAATAGTGGCATACAGCCTACTGCATAATCAATGGCTCTCTGATTTGATAAGAGGCCTGCTCCGTGGGAGAGAACTCATACCTGGTACTGAGAACCAAGTCAGCATCCGATGGATAAGATCGATGGTCATAGACTCCAGAGAGAATTTCCCACTAGTCTTTGCCCATGAAGAGTGGTTATACTCATCAAAATACTTATCCTTTTTAATCCATTTCTCTCACTCTTGGTTGGAAAATCTGGTTTTTTGGTAGTTTTTTTTTTTTTTCTTTTTTGGTTTTTTAAAGATGGCAGCCAAAACCAGGAAGATCCAAGATCCATCAATACATCAAGAAAAGATGGCTGACTGCCTAGCATGAGACAAGCCACCTCTAGCATATCTGCCAGGGTACAGAAGACACCCCAGAGGAAGTGGAAATTTAAACATGAGTGCTGCTCTCACTGCTAGCCTGACAACCAGCTCCAGGGAGATGGCGACAGATGCTGAGGACACTTAAACTCATTGTTGCAGTCAGCTTCACGTTGCTGGGATGAACATCCAAACCTGACACAGTTTACAGGAGGAAGGGATTTACTTCAAGCTTACAGTTCCAGGGAAAGTCCCATCAAATGGTGGCAAAAGCTGGCTTCCATTCATAAATCCAAGCAGAGAGACACTACCAAACAGCCAGCACCACAAGCCAGCACAGCCAGAGCTCATAATCTCTCTGTATACCTTTAGGCTGGAATTCATATTTACCCCTAGTGACAGCCCCCACACCCAGCCCCCTGTAGCAGGAGTCTGCCTGCTAGGGGCTGAAGCTGCAAGCTCAATTTTAATAAAACACCTGAAATGTTCTATAGGGAACACACATTTCAACTACCACACTTATCAAAACAGAAATCCAGAGGCTGCACAGAGCTCAACACTAAAACAGACTTACAACATACACACCAAGGCTAAGGGGACATTGCAGAAGGGGGACAGAAAGGCGGTAAGAGCCATAGAGTGGGAAGGAGTATCCTGAAGCGTTGTCCCAGATAGAGAGACTCTCTGAAGCATTCATAACCCCATGGTGAATGCAAACAACCTCACTGAGGAGGGTTGTCAGGGGAATGGGGGGCAGGAAAGAAGAAGATATGAGGAGAATAGGAAGGTGGTGGTTTGATCCAGGTGTTCCCTATAAACTTAGGTATTCTGAATGCTAGTCTCCCCTACTGATGGCAATTGGAAATTAAAGCCTCCTGGAGGCAGAGTATTGTTGGGGGCAGGCTCATGGGTTTTATAGCCGGTTTCCCCTTGGCAGTGTTTGGCACACTCTCCTGTTCCTGTTGTCCACCTTATATGGGCCAGAGAGTGATGTCCACCATCTGCTCATGCCATGGTTCTCCCCTGCCATCGTGGAGCTTCCCCTCAAGCCTGTAAGCCAAAATAAAGCTCTTTTTTCCCACAAGCTGCTCTTGGTTGGGTGATTTCTACCAGCAATGCAGACCTGACTGCAACAAGGACAAACACACAATTTGTTTGTACAGTAAAGTACATAATTAATGAAAATAAATAAACAAACAAATGAAGCTGAGCACAGTGACTCACAACTTTAATCCCAGTACTCAGGTAGGAGGATCACCATCAGTTCAAGGCCAGCCTGGACTACAGAGCAAGTTCCAGGTCAGCCTGGACTAGAATGAGATCCTGCCTCAAATAAGAGAAGTCAAAAATGTCTTAATTTGAGGTCCTAAAGCTTCCTTCACCCAATCTCTTAAGCAATTATTAAAAGTTTTCCCCCCATTTTTGCTAGACCATGTACCTATGATTAGAATTCACATTAATCATTCCTAAGCCCATGAGTTCCAAACTACGAATTGAAAAGCTCCAGGTTACATTAGCTTTTGGCAGATGAAATAGCCTCCTGTTACAAATATCTGTAATTCAAATTTGCCATGCTCCAGAGGCCCCATTTCTTTCACAAGTGCAAAACTCAGAAGGCCACGAAGGGGCAGTAGGAGGTGTGATCCTGAGTGTGAAATGTCTGGCTGCGCAATTATAGTATTAGATATTCAGACATTTCAGAGAAAATGAAATCCCTCTAATAATCAACTGGAAGTCACAAACCAACAAGTATCTTATTAATCTCTTAACAGGAATGGAAGCGAACACGAATGTGAAGTGGAGTAGGACTACTGCCTGGTCTACTTTTCTTAAACTTACAAAGAAAAAAATCAACATAAAAAAATCAACAGGAGAGGGCTGGAAAGATGGCTCAGCGGTTAAAGACACTTGCTTGCAAAGCCTCAGGGCCCGCCCAGGTTAGATTTCCCCAGTACCCAGGTAAGGCCAGATGCACTAAGTGGGACATGTGTCTGGTGTTCATTTGCAGTGACAGGAGGCCCTGCCATGCCCATACTCAAGCTCTCTGTCTGCCCCCCCCCCCGACACCATCTCTCAAATAAATAAAATATAAGATATAAAAAATAATACCAGCCTGAGCCAGGCGTGGTGGCGCATGCCTTTAATCACAGCACTTGGGAGGCAGAGGTAGGAGGATCGCCGTGAGTTCAAAGCCACCCTGAGAATACAGAGTGAATTCCAGGTCAGCCTGGGCTAGAGTGAGACCCTACCTCAAAAAAATAAAATAAAATAAAATACCAGCCTAAGAGAAAAATGACAAGTGAGTTTGTTAGAAACACAGGTTAAGTCCAACCTTGAAAAGTACTATCAATTGAAAAAACATTTAAATGTATTTTCAGCAAGACTTACAATATTACAAACTGAAATCAAGTTACCTAAAAGGTGCCAGGTGGGAAAATTGAAAAACTGATTGCTAAGAATGTCAAAACCTGAGAAACAATATTAAACAAAGCAGAGTCATGCATAATTCCCACGTTAATATATCTATCATCAGACACTAGTTGTAAGTTCTCTATTCTTTCAAAGTTCTCTGTGATTCTGAATTAACTTTCTGAAACTTCACTCTTACAAGAGTGAATCAGAACTTGTGAGCAGCCTGTTTTGAAGACGTTTCTTTCCAGTCATCATTTCTACGTGACCTTTCCTTCCAATTGTTGTGTAGCTATTGCCCCAGACTGAAGTCCTGGAGGAAGACTAATTAAGACTGAGGAAGTAGGGCTAAGGAGATGGCCCAGCAGTTAAAGATACGTGCTTGCAAAGCCTGACAGCCTGGATTCAATTCCCCAGGACCCATGTTTAAAGACAGATGCACAAAAGTGGCACGTGCATCTTGTGGTGGTTTGAATGGGAACATATGTCCTCTGTAGCCTCAGGGATTTGGGTTTTTCTTTTTTCCCTGAGGTAGGGTCTCACTCTACCCCAGGTTCACCTGGAATTCACTATGTAGTCCCAGACTGACCTCGTACTCACAGCTCTCCTCCTACTTCTGCCTCCTGAGTGCCAGCCACCATGCCTAGCTCCTCAGGGATTATTTTTAAATTTTTATTTATTTATTAGAGAGACAGAGAGAAAGGGTATGCCAGGGCCTGTAGCCACTGCAAACAAACTCCAGATGCATGAGCCACCTTGTGCATCTGGCTTACATGGGGCTTGGAGAATCAAACCTGGGTCCTTAGGCTTCACAAGCAAGCACTTTAACCACTAACCCATCTCTCCAGCCCTCCTCAGGGACTTTTGATTAAGATTAAGCTTCCTTAGCCGGGCGTGGTGGCACATGCCTTTAATCCCAGCATTCAGGAGGCAGAGGTAGGAGGATCGCTGTGAGTTCCAGGCCACCCTGAGACTACATAGTGAATTCCAGGTCAGCCTGGGCCAGAATGAGACCCAACCTGGAAAAAAAAAAGATTAAGCTTCCTGCTGGATGAGGTATCACTGGGTGCAGGCCTTGTAGTCAAGCCTTACTAGGTGTGTGTAGAGAGCCAATCTAGAGACCTGGCGGTTAGTGTTTGCTGGCCATGGGTGCTTGCTGATGTTGATTCTTATCTCTCTGCTATTTATGCATCTATAGGGCGGTCCAGCTTCCTTTCCCTGGAATCCGTAAGCCTCAAATAAACCTTTTCCTTCCATAAACTGCTTCTGGCCAGGTGTTTGTACCAGCAATGAAAAGTAACTACGATACATCTGATGTTCATTTGCAGAAGCAATAGTGCCCATACATAGTCTCTCTCTCTCTCTCTCTCATAAATAAATAAAAATATTTTTTAAAACACTGGGGAAGTAAACAAAATTTACAAGGCTAAGGAAGTAAACAAAACTCACAAGTCTTAGGAATTTCCTGCATTCTACGAGATTCACAAGGCTCTTCCCCAAGGTGGTGTAAGCAGTGATGATTGCTGGGGAGGACAGGAGAGTCAGACCAGCCACGCCCCTGAAAGTCATGCAGGAAGTTCCAGGGATGAAACAGGGAGGGGGGAGCTTTTTGTTGATGCAGCTCCCCTTGAGTCACCATGCCTCTGTAAGTAACCCCTCATCTACAGTCCTCTAAGTAACCCCAACAAACTCACCGGTTCACTAAAGTAGACTTGGAATCTAATGGCTTAATTAAGAAATTATAATTCAGCAAAGGTATATATTAATAAAGTAAAAAAAAAAAATCAAAACAAAGCTAACCTAAGAGTGAGTTAATCTATAACTGTAGCTAAATGCATGTTTAAAAGAAACCCCTACAAAGAATAGGAAAAAGCACACAAGATGAAAAATAAAAAGAAGACACACGCCATAAAAAAGAAATCCAGCCGGGTGTGGTGGCGCACGCCTTTAATCCCAGCCCTCGGGAGGCAGAGGTAGGAGGATCGCCGTGAGTTCGAGGCCACCCTGAGACTCCACAGTGAGTTCCAGGTCAGCCTGAGCTAGAGTGAGACCCTACCTCGAAAAAAAAAAAAAAAAAGACTTTTTAAGCACTAGAGAAACTTATGGTTCCAATAGCCGGCCCATGACACCTAGCCGTATTCATTCCATAGATAGCTATCTACTAACGACTCAACCACAGACACACAAAGCAAGAACAGCGTTAGGCAAAAGAAGCAATCCATGAAAAAGTATGTGCAGAGTGGCCCCGTGTATATAAAAGTCAGAAGAGGGGCTGGAGAGATGGCTTAGCGGTTAAGCACTTGCCTGTGAAGCCTAAGGACCCCAGCTCGAGGCTTGATTCCCCAGGACCCACGTTAACCAGATGCACAAGGGGGCGCACACATCTGGAGTTCGTTTGCAGTGGCTGGAGGTCCTAGCGCGCACATTCTCTCTCTCTCTCTCTCTTTATCTATCTATCTATCTGTCTCTTTCTCTGTCTGTCGCTCTCAAATAAATAAAGAAAAGTAACAAAAAAAAGTCAGAAGAGGTAATACTTAGGGATATACACACAGCTGGTAAAGCTAGAGTTAAGAGAGGACTTGAGCCTCATAAAGTTCAAGATTGTGAACTTTACGTTTAACCTTGGGCCTGAGAGGGGAGGGTGTGAGCCGGAGGGGACTTCAGCTCTTCAGGAGAGGTGACGCTGGTTCTGCCCTGGGGGCTGCCCACATGGACGTCTGCTTTAAAATTTCCAGAAAATACTGCTTTTATGTCATTTGTACTTTGCTATTAGTGACACGCTCCCCAAAACATCAGATGCTTTTTAAAACAATTTGGTGCTGGAGAAGACACCCCACACTTGGGCTGCAGGTCACTGAGAGACCAAGCTGGGGACGAGCTGGAAGCCTCCTCGCTGCTGACCAGCTGTCAGGATCCTGGGAAGAGCTTTGCAGCCTGATGGAGGGGGAAAGTCATCGCGGTCTTAACCAGCAGTGGACTCTGCAAGCTTTATAGCTGGCCCAGTCAAATATGCCAATTGCTGCCTATTATGGGGAAAACCAACTGCTCTCTGATTGGACTTAAGGCACACTCCACAGGAGGGAATTTTTGCCTGGAGCTGTAAACCTAATCAAAGCCTATGGCTAGAGAGCTCATAAGCCCTAGTGGGTAAGCTACTACTGTTGTCTGATTATGTGCATATATTTTGCCCAACAAACTGCCCTCTGTACACTTATGTTTATGCCCAGATATTAATGCCACTCTCACTTTTGGTTAAAGAAGTTTCCCTTTTCAGGTGGCATCTGCCACTGAGGATACTCAAAACTCATCAAAGTGCTGAGAAGTGCCAGTACCTCGGGAGCCGTTGTGGAAGAGGTGGCAGAAAGAACGTGAGAGCCAGGCTTTGTAAGCTGTCTTCCAGACACCAAGTGGTCGTGACATTCATGTCATCAGTGGCTGAAGCAAGACCTGAATAATAGGAGGGGGAAATGAAGACATCAAAATAGGAGAGAGACTAGCTGGAAAGACGAAAGGATTCGGTAGAGGTGTGGAATTGGGGACAGGGAAAAAGGAAGATGGTGAGAGGGGATTATGATCATGATATATTATCTATATGTATGGGAGTTGTCAATAAAAAGGTAAAAAAAAAAAAGGTGGGGGGCTGGAGAGATGGCTTAGCAGTTAAAGCATTTGTCTGCAAAGCCTAAGGAGCAGGGTTCAGTTTCCCAGGGTCTACATAAAGCCAGATGCACAAGGTTGCGCGTGTGTCTGGAGTTTGGTTACAGTGGCTGGAGGCCCCTTTCTCTCTCTCTCTCTCCTGTCTCTGCATGTCTGTATTTCTCTGCTTGCAAATAAACAAAATCTTAAAAAGAAAAGAAAGAAAAAAGAAAAAAATTATCTATTGAACAAATGTGCCTCAAATATATGAGCCTATTTTCTGATTTATTGACAATTTTATACATGTATATAGCATATCTTTGCGGTGGTGGTGGTTATTTTTTCAAGGTAGACTCAGGCTGACCTGGAATTCACTATGTGGTCTCAGGGTGACCTTTAACTAACAGTGATCCTCCTACCTCTGCCGCCACCATGCCCCAGCTTTTAATCTGTTTTTGATAGACCAGTTTCGATAAAGCATGTTTGCAGTTAAAGCAATAATGTGTTGCCCTTCAGTCTTTGTACCACCACAGACTGAGCTTTCCCATAGTCCCAAATTTGTCTCTCAGAATATTTTTGTTATGGCCTCTATGACCATTTCTATGGGAAATGATATTCAGATAGCCTGCATATTTTTCTAAGATGAAAATCAAATAACAGAGACAAGCTGAATGTCAAAAGGAAAGAAAGAAAATGGTATTATCTTTCAAACTCGTCATAAGAAAATGGAGAAAAGTCCAGGCTGCTGCTCTGGCTGGGACCAAAGTGTCATTAGTCCTGTCACCCAGCCGGCGCCTGCCCAGGTGACCTAAATTACAATTCCTACTCCATTGCATTCTTTTCTCTCCTACCTGCCGCCACTGATGTAGTAAAATTTTTAATTAAAGAAAAAAAATGAAATGTCTTACTTGAGGGGTTTTCAATATGTGGGTGTTTTATTACTGTAGCCACTGCTACCTCCCACATCGATAGCTTATCATCCGCTCACCTGTCCTGTGTACAGCCGTGAGATGCCGATCAGACGGGGGCCTGGCGCCGCGCGGGCGCCGTCCTTCACCGGGACCTGCTCGGAGCAGGCGGAATTGCCTTGCTATTTCATATCCCTTTTCAGAGTTGCCAGGGGGGAAGGGAGTGGATATGCTGTCACTTATTATATTTGTCTCAACTACCTTTTGCTCTGAACATCTCCACTCCAAACCTGGTGACTAAAAGGAGCAACCATTTAGCTAGTTTAACTGCTGCGTGCCTCCAGTCCCAGCATTCCGAGGCCGAGGATCATGAATCCGCCAGGATTGCATGGTAAACGCCAGTCAAAAAGGTACGTGTCTGGTGTTCATTTGCAGTGGCAAGAGGCCCTGGTATGTCCATATACTGTGTGTCTTTCTCTCTTTTTCTCTCTCCTTCTCCCTGTCTCACTCTCTCTTGCTCTATCAAATAAATATTTTTTAATTAATGAATTAAATTTAATATTATTGCAGAGTTAACATCAGTCATAAAATATTTAAAATGCACAATATTTTCTTTTTTTTTTTTTTTTTTTTTTTTTGGTTTTTCGAGGTAGGGTCTCACTCTAGCCCAGGCTGACCTGGAATTCACTATGGAGTCTCAGGGTGGCCTCGAACTCACGGTGATTCTCCTACCTCTGCCTCCCGAGTGCTGGGATTAAAGGTGTGCGCCACCACGCCCGGCTTAAAATGCACAATATTTTCAACAGTAACACTTCCAAAACCACAATTGTTTTGAAAGTTTGAGTAGTATCCACAAAGGTCTTATGAGATTCATATACTCTTACTCTAATAAAGCAATTTGAAAATTTATGTAAAACTTGATTTATTTTTTTTCTTTTCTTTTTTTCTTTATTAGTTAGTTTTGTATTCAGCAAATACAGTCAGTTTGGTAAATATTATTAGGCTCATCCGTGACCTACCCCCACCACTTGGCCCCTCCTTGTTGAGGTGTATGGGTCATGCATTGTGGAGTTAGCCCATAGTTATGTGTAAGATAAATGTCTCTGCATATCATGACCCAACATGTGGCTCTGACATTCTTTCCGCCCCCTCTTCCGCAAAATTTCCCTGAGCCATGTTGGGTTCATTTTTGGTCTGCTTCAGTGATGAGGTGCTGGGGGCCTCTGAGGCTCTGGCTCTCTGATTTGGTAGGAGTTGATTTTTCTCTGTGCTGATCTCCTTCCTCCTTGTGCTGGTACCCGGTTCATCAGGAAAACAGCACCCTTGCTTGTTTCTCCAATTTTTCTTAGTTTCAGCCAGGGCCCTTTTGAGGTATGATGGGGTGGCTCTCTCCTTAGGATCTACATCTATCTGAAAAAGAGAAGCAGATTCTCCAAAGGAGAGTAAGTTAGCACCAGGACAAATGAGATACCCTTACTTTTTTTTACAGAGAATTTAATAGGTGTAGGCCCTCTTGTAGCCCACGATTGATGGTAGCTTGATATTGGAGAGTGGGCTTATGTTTGGATATGGTTCTGACTTGTTTCCCAGCTCCAGCTATGGGTCCTGTACCACTGAGGGGATCAGTTAGCCAAATTGAGAGCAGTTGGTTCCCCACCGTGGCTGTGTGCCACTACGGCACTTGTGTGGGCATCACAACAAGTTATTTGCTGCTAAGTAGGTTAGACCATGCGTTGCTTGGACAGATATTGGTCATTTTCCCCCAGTCGCCCATGTAGCACTTTCTGGCACTAGACGCGCTGTCTGGGGACTGACTCTCTTCCAACTTCCAGCCATGCCATTCCATTTTGCATGTCAACCACATAAGGTGTCTTCAGCAGTAGGGTCTTACCACTAACCTTTGGTGGGTCATCAAGTACTCTGACAGAAATCTGTCTGTCTTTTAGCAAATCTTGTAGGTCTCTCTGATCAAAAGCTCATTGTGGATGATAGCCCCATGCTGGTACTGGGAGTTACAGGTCAGTGCCCACAAAGAAAATGAGGAAAAAGATAACTAACATACAAGAGTTACAGGGGGGGGGGGGGAGGGAGAGGGAGAGGGAGCGAGGGAGGGAAGATGTAGAAGATTAAGGTTAGTCTTGATCCTACCCTCTCCAGTGTCTTGTGGTTCAGGTGTTCCCTGTAAGGGCCTGGAAGGATCAGCCATTTGGTCTGTCTTTTAGGAAATAGAATTTTATGGTACCATTGCCATTTGGGTCTAGATTTGTGTTTCCCACCTCTTGAATGCCCTCCCCTCCCTCCCCTTCCATCCTAGTGACTAGTCCACGAGATGCTTGCTGGGTATGTAAGGTATCTTGGGTAGATTCAGGTTAGGTGCTGTAGATGAGTGAGACTATGTGGCGATTTTTTTTCTGTGATTGGGTAAGTTCACTGAGAATGATCTGTTCCGGGTTCAACCATTTTTCCTCATTCTTGCATTTCTTTATGTCTTCATTTAGCATGGCCAGCTGATTTTTAAGGTCTTCTTTTTTTTCACTCTCCCTCAAATCTCTTAACTCTCTTTGAACTCCTTCCAATTTCTTATCTATTAGTTCTACTTTAGTGATGGCAGCATCCACACGATTATCGGTCCTTTGTTGCTTTCCTGCAAGTTCTACCAGTAGGTTGGTCAGGGTTGCATTGCTCATAGCTTCAATTTGGTGTTCTGATCCTAATGGTTCTTCTATGTTTTGGTTAGATGTATTCATTGTAGGACTGGGTGATCTAACTGGATTTTCTTCCATTTGATTTTCATATTATTTTTTTTTGCACTGTGGTCTGCCCATGACAGTGTATGGGCACGTAGGTGGGCGTATCACCCTGGGCTCAAGCACAATGGGAATCTGAGGCAGCCTGGGGCAGTTGCCCAGCAGCCTGGGCTTTGGCTCTCACTTGCCACAGCCGCCTATCTACTGCCTGGCAGGGGCGCCAAAGTTGCCTGAGTTCTCAAGTGGTAATGTGCCAAAGCTGCCTGCGTTCAAGCTAGGAGTGGCACTGAGGCACCAAGCACTGAAGCCTCCCGAACTCTGGCTGGGAACACTGGGACCTGGAAGCAGTCTGAGCTCCCCCGCCACAGGACAATGGCGGATGGCCGGCGCGGCAGACAGGTAGGGGACGGCACCTGAGCTGGCGCAAGTGAGAGACACAGTCTGAGCTTGCATGGAACCTGCTGTGGGACTGGGCTCGCTCAGTAAGTGGGCGAGTGGACGAGTGTGCGGAGCAGTCTAAGCTTCCGCACGCAGGGAACAATCGGCGCAGCAGCGGCGGCAGCAGCGGTGCTGTGAACACGGCGGTTATTTGGGGAGAGGTGGGCTACCCACCCATGAGGGGATCCGCGATTCCCTGTTTCCCCCGCCTCTGTGCCCTCCCACTGACAATCTATTGGAGATTTCTCTCCCCTAAAAGCCCCAGTGAACCCTTAATATCTTGCCTTTCTTTCCCCGGGATTTGCAGCGCAGCTAGGCGGTCGCCATCTTGGCCGGAAGACCTCAAATAAATATTAAAAACAAAAAAAGGACAAGCCGGGCGTGGTGGCACACGCCTTTAATCCCAGCACTCGGGAGGCATAGGTAGGAGGATCGCCGTGGGTTCAAGGCTACCCTGAGACTACATAGTGAATTCCAGGTCAGCCTGGGCTAGAGTGAGACACTACCTCAAAAAAAAAAAACAAAAAAAGACAAAAGGGGGCTGGAGAGATGGCTCAGCAGTTAAAGGCATTTGCTTACAAAGCCTAACAACCCAAATTCAACTCCCTAGTGCCCACATAAAGCCAGATGCACATGCATCTGGAGTTCATTTGCAGTGGCAGGAGGCCCTGGCATGCCCATGCCCATTCGCTCTCTCTCTCTTTCTCTCTCTCCCTCCCACACTCCCTTGCAAATAAATAAAATATTAGAAAAAAGGACAAAAGGGGTTGGAGAGTTGACTCAGTGGTCAAGTGGGGCTGGAGACAAAAGGATCGCCGGGGCTCCCCGATAATCCAGTCTAGCTGAAAAACCAGGAGCTGCAGCTTCAGTGAGACTCTATTCTCAGGAAAATATGGCCGAAAAGCAATAGAGGGGGACACCCAGTGTTCTCCTCTGGCCTCCCCACAGGTGTCCATGGTGCACACACATTTGCACGCATGCACACGTGCACACACCGCGTACCATACCCACACACCCAAAATAAAAGGAAGGAGTGGAGAAGGAAGAGCTGCTTACCTTATTCCAGTTCTGAGGGGCGGGTTACTAATGAAGCAACTCCGGGTGGCTAGCGCTGACCGTGAGTGGCCTCACTCATGCCTGGTCTCCGGAAGTGACAGGGCCCTGGGCCATATGTCTCTCTCACACGGGCTTCTTTACACAGCGCTCAAGAGGTCCAGGAGCAGCCACAGGGCAAACTAAACATGAAAGCTGTTTTCCCACCTTATCTACAGCACTTTGATCAAAGCAAGTCAGCCGATCTGGCCCAGACTGTGTGAATGTGAGGGTAAGTCTGGGGCCATCTTTGCATTCTTTTTTTTTTTTTTTTTTTTCCCATCTTTGCATTCTACCACAGCCTTAAAGAGCCTTCCCTAAGGCCACACAGTGTGTGGCGTTGAGACCAGAGTTCCCAGCTCCGCAGTCTTCCCTGGGTGGTCTTTCTACCAGGACATGTGATCAGGGAGGAACGAAGCTAACGGAGGTGGAAGGTAAGGCGGGGGGAGTGTGGGAGAAGATATTTAAGGGGTCATGTGGATAAATCAGATCACAGAAAATCCTCTGCCATGTGAATTTCCTAGTCATTGTGGGCATGGTGGTGAAATCAACTTGAAAGTCACCATGTTTGCTTTGTTTTAGTTAATGCTGATCAATTTAGAGTACTCAAGTCACCCACAAAGTAAATGTGGAGAAAAATGCTCATTTCATCTGCCTACATCTTTTCAACCTCTTTTTGCCCCACCCCCAACATCACCATCTAAGTATAACTTTCCAGAGGTCTGGCAGGAATCCTTCCATTCCTTTGCAAATGCACATTTTCAACTGAGCTTTACAAAGTGGTGCTCATTAAATTTGGTTAACTAAATGAACATTAGTACAAGAAACATCTTAAAATAGCAAACGCAGGCTGGAGGGATGGTTCAGTGGTTAAGGCATTTGCCTAAAATAACAAACTCGCTGGCTAGTGTTACGGTTTCAACATAAAATGTCCACCCCACCCCCCAACTGGAGATATGGCTTAGTAGTTAAGGCTCTTGCCTGCGAAGCCTAAGAACCCAGGTTTGATTCCCCAGGACCCACATAAGCCAGACACACAAGGTGGCACACACATTTGGAGTTCGTTTACAGTGGCTAGAGACCCTGGTATAGCCATTCTCTCTCTCTCTCTCTCTCTCTCTCTCTCTCTCTCTCTTTCTCTCTATTTCTCTCCTCTTCTCTCTTTCTCTATCTCCTTCTTTCTCTCTCAAACAAATAAATAAATAATACCTTAAAAATAATAAAATGTCCTCCACAAGCTCATGTGTTTGGACACTTGGTCCTCAGTTGGTGGCACCATTTGGGAAGGTTGTGGAACCATTAGAAGGTGGAAACTTACTGCAATACATCCCTGGGGCAGGTTTGACAGCCCAGCCCCACTTCCTGTTGCCCTCTGCTTCCTGCCTGGCTCTAACGTGACCAGCTCTGCTTCATGCTCCTGCCACCATGCCTTCCCTCCATAAAGTTTCCCTCCAACACTGTAATCCAAAATAAACTTTTTTTCTTCCATAAGATGCTTCTGGGGCTAGAGAGATGGCTTAGCAGTTAAACCACTTGGCTGCAAAGCCAAAGGACTCAGATTCGATTTCCCAGGACCCACATAAGACAGATGCACAAGGTGTGCATGCATCTGGAGTTCATTTACAGCAGCTGAAGGCCCTGGTGCACCCATTCTCTCTCCCTCTCCTCTCTCTCTCTCTCTGAAATAAATCAAAATATAATTTTTTTTAAAAAAGATGCTTCTGGTCATGTATTGTTCATAGCAAGGAGAAAGTAAGTGATTCCGCTCCACACATTGCTTAGGGGTGGAGTGCTTACCAAGAAGGCACAAGGCCCTGAGTTTGATCCTCAGAAAGACAGAAAAGGAGGAGAACAAATGTTTCCTCTTCAATAATATTCATTACTGCTGGGCGTGGTGGTGCACGCCTTTAATCCCAGCACTCAGGAGGCAGAGGTAGGAAGATCACCGTGAGTTCGAGGCCACCCTGAGGCTACATGGTGCATTCCAGGTCAGCCTGAATTACAGTGAGACCCTACCTCTAAAAAACTAAATAAATAAATTGAACATAATATTCATTACTAGTTCATTACCATTTAGTACTGCAAAGAGTGCTGAGCCCCAAACAGGCCAGGGAAGTTCTCACTCATGTCTCCAGTTTTGCGTTGCCCTCATTTGCCCTCATTCACGTTCAAACATTGCAGCTCTCACCAAGGGTTGGGAAATGCCCAATAAGGAAAAGCATCCAGAGGCCAGCCCCGCTGCTGTGGCCGCTAGAACCTCGTCATCCTTCACTGCATGGGACGGCCATGCTTTGGAACTCCGTGTCCACATCTGTAAAGTGAGAATGAATCAGAGTGTCTTCTCTCTCTCTCTTTCTCCTCAAACATAATGAGCAAACAAATAAATAAATAAGGAGGGATTGGTTCACAGACTGAGATTACAGGGGAAACTGGAAGACCTATTTCTAGTGAATTCTATGATTCTCTTTTTTGTTTTGTTCTCCAACATTCATTAAATCTCATTTACAGCAAATCAGAATTATTTCCTATTGTTCCCTGATGTGTTAATTAGCTTGCCCAGGTCTTCCTTCCATTTCCTGGGGCTCCCCTCCCCTATTCATGGGACAGATGTTAGTGACCTTCCCTCACTCCCATCAGGAAAGTGCTCAGTCTTCTTCAGAGAGTTGCTGACCACCTTTCTACATGATTTTAAAAACACCACAGGACAAAAAAAAAAAAATCAAGCTGATAAAAATGAAGCTTCATTCTTTATTTAAACATATAAATAAATTAAAGATTTCTGGTCTAATATCCTTCTTGAGAAAAGATCATGTTTTCTTGAAGATCTAAGAAACAGAATGTAAAGTCATTGCAGAGGGCAAGTCGTATTTCTCTTCGACTTTCCATTACCTCTTAAACAATAATGTGAACACACCAAGAGAAGCTCTCACTGAAACAATAAACGGCCCCTAAAGAACTCCAAGACCCCTGAGGAAATTGCTATTAATTTTTTCATTCACCGTGTTAGCAATAAAAATCTCAGAGTCACTAAATTAAAATGAGATCTCTAGAGTCAGGGGCACTTGCATTGCAGAAAGTCCCAGAGGTCTACTCGCTGACAATATCTTGGTCATTTTCGTGAATGATTATTTTGAAAGATAAATACCAACAGTTCAGAAACTTTCTAAGAGAATATGAAGAAAAACTTTCAAAGAATCTTGGCAAGTCTGAATTCCTTTTCAAGGTTATTTGAAAATTTGAGTGAGTTGTGTCAGAAAGGAAAAAAGTTCCCCCCCAAAAAAATGAGAAAACTAAAAACAACAAGGAAAAAATACAGAGTACAATTAATTGTGTACTCCTAACAGAGAAGCTGTAAGTATGGCATAATTCAGAGAATGTCTGCATAAAAGTGACTAGGGGGCTAGAGAGATGGCTTACCATTTAAGGTGCTTGCCTGCAAAGCCAGAGGACCCAGGTTCGACTCCCCAGTACCCATGTAAGCCAGATGCATAAGGGGGAGTTTGTTTGCAGTGGCTAGAGGCCCTGCCACACCCATTCTCTCTCTGTCTCCTCTCTATATCTCTCTCTGCTTGCAAATAAGTAAATAAAAATAAAGTGACTAGGTACACCACAGTCTGTTCTAATTAAAATTATTTTATCCAAGAACTCCTGACATAGATCTTATTTATTTAGGTTAATTCACCAATGCCTATAAACATAACTCTGAAAAAGATAACAGTTAGTGGGAAATGAACCACCCCACCAAAAAAAATACCATTTCTTTTACTTATTTATTTTATTTGCTTGTTTTCTTTTTATGCCAAAGGGTAAAGACACCAAGCATATATCATCATAATGAGTCCTCCTCAACCAGCAAAGGACAGTAAAGGACACAGCTCCAGTCAATATTCTATGACTCAGTTGATCTCATTAATCCCTTCACTTGGGAAACGGAAGGAGGATTCGCCATGAGTTGGAGGCAGCTTGAGCTACAGAGTGAATCCCAGGTCAGTCTGGGCTAGAGACTGTCTGGAAAACAGAACAAACAAACTCAGTTAGTAGTTAAACAATTTTCCATCCGCCTCAACTTCCCCTTTTATTTTATAAAACAGGAGTAGTTACAACTTTCTTAGCTCAGAAGGAACTGTGGAAATACAGTCTTTTTTCAAGGTAGGGTCTCACTCTAGCCCAGGCTAACCTGAAATTCACTATGTAGTCTCAGAGTGGCCTTGAACTCATGGCAATCCTCCTACCTCTGCCTCCTGAGTGCTAGGATTAAAGGCGTGTGCCACCACGCCCGGCAAAATACAGTCATATTTTTGACAGATTCTAACATTACATTCACATAGTAAAGTACTAAGGAATATGGAGGCTGGGGAGAAGGCCTAAGCAGTAAAGAGAATAAGCACGGATTTGAACTTAATCCCCAGAACCCACATAAAAACACCAGATATGAACCAGGTGGTAGCACACGCCTTTACTCCCAGCACTCTGGAGTCAGAGGTAGGGGGACTGCTGTGAGTTCAAGGCCAGCCTGAGACTACATGGTGAATTCCAGGTCAGCCTGGGCTAGAGTGAGACCCTACCCTGAAAAACACAACTGGTGTGACGGTGTGTGCTTGTAATCCCGGGCTGGGAAGGCAAAGACAAGCCGACCCCTGGGCTTGCTGTGCAGCCAGCCTAGCTTACTTGGTAAGTCCCAGTCCAGTGAGAGACCCGACCTCAAGAAAGGTTTACAGGTTTCGCCGGGAGTGGTGACACACGCCTTTAATCCCAGTACTCGGGAGGCAGAGGTAGGAGGATGGCTGTGAGTTCAAGGCCAGCCTGAGACTCCATAGTGAATTACAGGTCAGCCTGGGTGAGAGTGAGACCCTACCTCGAAAAAAAGAAAGGTATACAGGTTTGGAAGTAACAACTCCTGAAGTTGTCCTCTGACCTCCACACTCACATGCACACATGCACAAGCACACACGGTGCACCCTCATACACACAAAAAAAAAAAAAAAAACATAAATTAAGCAGTAATTTAGAGGTAGAGGGGACAAGGGGTAACAATGTCAAAAAAACATTAAAACAGGATGTGAATGTTAATATAAATATACGAACTTAGCTTTGTACAGCGTGAATCTTATGGCTGCTGGTGGGGTGGGGTTGCCATCCAGAGCACACCTAGAAACGTCTAGACAGTTCATGGCGCCTTGAGCTGGGAGATTTCATCTCTGGACTTACTCTTTTCCTTTATTACGTCATCCAGAGATGCTGGAAGCGAGCACATGGCATCATCACATTTCTTACTTTTCCACAGACATTGAGAAGCTTTACATGCAGAGTCACTAAGTTCCGTGCTCCTCCCGAGAGCCATTCAGGAGCAGCAAATATATCTGTCTTGAAGCGGAACTAGTTGGAAAGAATAGAGGAAGGAGATCAAAGGTGGGTGACAGAGAGGGGATTATGACCAGGGTACATTGTGTATATGTATGGAGATTGTCAACAAAAAGGGTTGTTTTTTTTTATTGATTTTTGTTTTTTGCTTCTAAATAGTTTGTGTTTAAAAACATCTACCTTCCAATACTTTTTTTAAAACATTTAATTTACCTATTTTATTTATTTATTTGATACAGAGAGAGAGAGAGAGTGAAAATAGGCAAGCCAGGGCCTCCAGCCACTGCAAACGAACTCCAGATGCATGCGCCCCCTTGTGCATCTGGCTTATGTGGGGCCTGGAGAATTGAAATTGGGTCTTTAGGCTTTGCAGGCATACACCTTAACCGCTAAGCCATCTCTCCAGCCCCCTTCCAGTACTTTTAATATGCCACTGATTAATTATACTAATTGGATAAAATTCAACACAAATGCACAATGGTATTTACCTCTACCCAAACTTAATTGTCTTGAAAAGTTAGATCCAAACTGGGTGTAGTGGCACACACCTTTAATCCCAGCACTTGGCAGGCAGAGGTAGGAGGATTGCCATGAGTTCGAGGCCACTCTCAGACTACATAGTGAATTTCAGGTCAGCCTGGGCTACAGTGAGACCCTACCTCAGAAAACAAAAAAAAAAAAAATTAGATCCATAATTGTACACCACAAAAGTAGAATAGTTTATACCTTACACCACTGTGCTCTTTTTTACCCTGGAGACCCTCCTCAGTGGGGTTACGGTATTCACTGTGGGGTCATGAAGGCCTCAGTCATTTGCTGGGGGGTAGGAGGAGCCATGCCTCAGGACATTCCCACCCACTCTGCTGCTCTTCCAGTCTTTCCTTCCCCTCTTCCACAATGTTCCCTGAGCCATGGCAGGCCTGCTGGCAGTCCAATTTAGTGTCGAGTTTTCTGTAGACTCTGGATTTCTGTTTTGACAGGTTTAGATTGATCACCGTGTTTGTCACCATCAACCTGGGGCTGGTTGTCAGGCTAGCAGTAAGAGCAGTATTCATGTTGTCACTTCCCCTGAAATTTCTCCTGGGCTGTGGCAGATGTGGTAGAAGCAGCACATCTCATGGTGGGCATTCAGCTAACTTCTTATCTTATTGGTAGATCTTGGTTCTTTTCTGTTTTCTCTGCCACCTGTAAAATAAAGCACATTCTCCAAAGAAGAGTGAGAACACGGCTGGAGAGATGGCTGAGCAGTTAAGGCTCTTGCCTGCAAAGCCAAGAGACCCAGGTTTGATTCCCCAGGACCCACATAAGCCAGATGCACAAGGTGATGCATGCATCTAGAGTTCGTTTGAAGTAGCTGGAGGCCCTGGCACACCCATTTTCTCTCTCTCTCTCTCTCTCTCTCCCTTCCTATTTTTCTCTCAAACAAATAAAAAGAAAGTATTTAATTTTTTTCTTTATTTTTATGTATTTATTTTAGAGTGACAGACAGGGAGAGAAAGAGAGAGAGAGAGAGAGAGAAAGTGAAAAAGAATGGGTGTGCCGGGGCCTCCAGCCACAGTAAATGAACTCCAGATGCATGTGCCAACTTGTGCATCTGGCTTATGTGGGTCCTGAGGAATCAAGCCTTGAACCGGGGTTCTTAGACTTCACAGGCAAGCACTTAACTGCTAAGCCATCTCTCCAACCCTAAAGTATTTAAAGAAAAGAGTGAGAGCAGCTTGAGTTAAACGGGGGTACGCAAATTTGAGCGATTTTTTGGTGTGCAAGCCCACCCCTCTTTTCCAGAGAGCAGTGGGGATGTCTCTCTAGAGACTATAAGTTTCCTAACAATTGGATTCTGACTTGGTTTCCAGTACCAAATATGAGCTCTCTCCCACTGAGCGGGCATTCCCTCTCTCTCCCTCTCTCTCAAATAAGTAAATAAATTAAATTTTTTAGAAGATTTTTTTGTTTGTTTGTTTGTTTTTTCTTTATTAGTTAGTTTTGTATTCAGCAAATACAGTCAGTTTGGTACCATTATTAGGCTGATCCATGACCTACACCCTCCCGTTGACCCCTCCTTGTTGAGGTATACGGGTCATGCATTGTGGAGTTAGCCCACAGTTATGGGTAAGATAAATGTCTCTGCATATCATGACCCAACATGTGGCTCTGACATTCTTTCCGCCCCCTCTTCTGCAAAATTTCCCTGAGCCATGTTGGGTTCATTTTTGGTCTGCTTCAGTGATGAGGTGTTGGGGGCCTCTGAGGCTCTGGCTCTCTGATTTGGTAGGAGTTGATTTTTCTCTGTGCTGATCTCCTTCCCCCTTGTGCTGGTATCCGGTTCATCAGGAGAACAGCCCCCTTGCTTGTTTCGCCAATTTTTCTTAGTTTCAGCCGGGGCCCTTTTGAGGTATGATGGGGTGGCTCTCTCCTTAAGATCTACATCTATCTGAAAAAGAGAAGCAGATTCTCCAACGGAGAGTAAGTTAGCATCAGGACAAATGAGATAATACTTTTTTTTTATAGAGAATTTAATAGGTGTAGGCCCTCTCGTAGCCCACAATTGATGGTAGCTTGATATTGGAGAGTGGGCTTATGTTTGGATATGGTTCTGACTTGTTTCCCAGCTCCAGCTATGGGTCCCGCACCACTGAGGGGATCAGTTAGCCGAGTTGAGAGCAGTTGGTTCCCCACCATGGCTGTATGTTAAAAGATGTTTTTAAGGCAGTGACATTATTTGAATATTGCCACGGCATAGCAAACGGCAAGAACTATGGCAGCTACTGCGGAGACTGCCTACACGCTCGCCAATTAAGCTAGGCTGGCTAGCCAGTGACCTCCAGGGACCCTCCTGTCTCTACCTGCCCAGCCCTGGGCTCGGGGGGCAGGCACCAGCACACCCAGCGTATGAGGTGGGTAGTGGAGACCGAGTTCAAGTCCTCGTGCTTCCGTGGCACGCACTTTAACCACCGAACTACCTCACCTGCCCTCTGGTTCAATACGGTGACTGCAGGCTTCTCACGCTTCTAAAGCTCAACACCCGTTCTCTTGCCAACCACAGCCCACAGACAACCCTCCCTCTGAGAGTTCTCTAATACTGTCAAGTTTCCACATACTCACACGGCTTCCAGTCACATAGTGACCAAGTGACTAATGTCCTGCAGTGACTGCCTTACCTCCTCTCCCATCACCCCCAAATCTCTTCAAAGCAAGAGCCATGTTTGTTTGAGGGTTTTATTTTATTTATTTGAGAGAGGGGGGCCAGATAGAGAGCGAGAGAATGGGTGCACCAGGGCCTCTAGCCACAGCAAATGAATACCAGACACATGCACCACCTTGTGCATCTGGCTTTATGTGGCTACTGAGGAATCAAATCTGGGTCCTTGGGCTTTGCAGGCAAGCACCTTAACTGCTGAGCCATCTCTCCAACCCAAGAACCATGTTTTTATGTTTAAATTCAATGGGCTTCCTACTCACAGAAGGAACTGGGTGAACTATTTTTTAATGCTCTTAATTATTTATTAGAGATTGAGAGAGAGAGAGAGAGACTGAGCATGGGCATTCTAGGGCCTCCTGACACTACAAACTCTAGACACATGTGTCATTTTGTGAGTCTGGCTTTATGTGGGTACCGGGTCATCAGGCTTTATAACCAAGCACCTTTAATCACAAAGCCATCCCTCCAGCTCCCTGAGTGAACATTTTACTAATACACAAAAGTTTAAAATTGCAAGGGAAGCATAAATGTTAGAAGAAGAAAGATGGTATCGTTTGCTACTGAGAGTTATATAATATCCTCAAAGCATCAAATAAAAATTTCCTTAAGTAATCTTTTATGGGATAATATGGGGGGTCAATGAATTAATAGTACCAAGGGTCAGAAAGTCCAGTATGAGGAAATGTGGAGACCAAACGAATTTCCACCTTGGTCTCTGGCCGTGGGCTGGTTATCATTTTCTTTCACTGGACTCTTTATTTGCATGAGGAGAGCCTTGATTATGTTATAAGAGTGTAAAAGATATGTAAGTGACAGGGAAATGCTTGGATTTTTTTTTTTTTTTTGCTTGTTTTTGTTTTGGGTATTTTTGTTTATTTGCCTTTTGGTTTTTGGTTTTTTGAGGTAGGGTCTCCCTCCAGCCCAGGCTGACCTGGAATTCACTATGTAGTCTCAGGGTGACCTCGAACTCACAGCGATCCTCCTACCTCTGCCTCCCAAGTGCTGGGATTAAAGGTGTGCGCCAGCACCGGGCAGAAATTTTTGAAGTTAACATTCATTGCTTTAAAAAAGAATAACAAAGCCAGGCGTGGTGGTGCACACCTTTAATCCCAGCACTTGGGAGGCAGAGGTAGGAGGATCACCGTGAGTTCAAGGTTACCCTGAGACTACATAGTGAATTCCAGGTCAGCCTGGGCTATAGGGAGACCCCTGTTTTAGGGAGAAACTCTTGTTTTTAGACATCATAAAATAAAGAAAAATATAACTTATAACTCCCTCAAAATCCAAATTCAAAGGAAATATTGTATCTGCCATAGTTAGTAACTGGTAAGACCAGTTGTCCTAAATACTAGTGTATCAAACAATTGTCAAAACAGGTAATTTTGCCGGGCGGTGGCGCACGCCTTTAATCCCAGCGTTTGGGAGGCAGAGGTAGGAGGATCACCATGAGTTCAAGACCATCCTGAGAGTACAGTGTGAATTCCAGGTTAGCCTGAGCTAGAGTGAGACCCTACTTTGAAAAAACAAAACAACAACAACAACAAAAAGTGATTTTAACACATCGGAAGCTTAACTGAAGGGATAGCCAGAAGTAATACATAATAAGCAATTCTGATTAAGCTATTGCAAGCAAAGTCCAGGAACACGTCACTGATGCACCTAAAATCATTAGAATGCTTCTACTTTTAATGAAAAATATATAGCTGTGGCTCTGGAGAGATGTCTCAGTGTTTAAGACACTTGCTTGCAAAGCCTAAGGCCTAGGTTAGATTCTCCAGTACCCATGTAAAGCCTGATGCACACAGTGGCACATGCATCTGGAGTTCATCTGCAAAGGTAGGAGGCCCTGTTGTTCTCTCTCTCCCTTCCTTACAAATAAATATATACATAAATATATATATGGCTCTATTTCATATTTGTCTACATGCACAATTTTCCCCAAGGGACTCTTTTGCACAAAGAAATGAGCTCATTCTTGCAGGCTTCACTGTTACTGTTTTTTGTTTTGTTTTTTTTTTTTTTTGTTTTGTTTTTTTGGATATGGACAAATCTCACTTTAATTGGAAAGCCATCATTTACAGCACATTCAGCAGAGAGCACGCAGGGGCCCTGCTGGCTTCTGAACATAAGAATACATACATGTCCTTTGTGTGCAAGCACATTGCACAGGGAAACCGCCCGCCTGCTCTTTCCAGACATTTTAAAGGATGATTAGCCATCCTTAGACATTCAAAAAGTAAGAAGTACCTTGCAGGACAGGATAAAAACCTTTTCCCATATTTTCAGGCGAACAAGTATGGGTAATTGTACCTGATGGGGAGATGAAGCGGGGCGGAACACCGTAAAAGGAGGCCTTACCCAAGCAGACCAGCTTCCTCAGCAGACACCCAGCTCCTTGTCTGCTGACATCGAGTCGTCTCAGCATAGCGGGTGGAGAAAATCTCTAACCAGCAAATTCAAAGCGCCTCTGAATTTAGGGACAGGAAGGAAATTCTTATAACATACACGGGAGGGCTCCTGTTTACCTAGCGCAATTAATATTCTTGTTTTCACAAGGGATTGTTCTATGTACTGGAGTGGTTTAAGAAGAGTATTGTCTAATTTTTATTTCATCTTACCCTTACAAAAGAGACAGAGGGAAGAGAGAGAAAGTGTGACTCTGGGGACTTGAGAGCCATGCAACAGCTCGGTGGTGTCATTGCTGGTAACATAAACCACGACATCCGAGGAGTTCCTGCCATGACATCCCCGTGGCAGTTCCAAAGGCAGCTGATCAAGGAACCCTTGAGTGGCAAGATAATGCTGATAGACAGAAGGATGCCAGGCAGGTAGGGTTCACCGACATGATCTCATCGCTGTAAGCAAAGCCAGGTGGCAGCTTCCTTAAGTACTCCTGGATGGAGTTTGGATCTGCAAGCACAGCGATGGCCACCAAGGTGCTCAGGGCAAAATCGAGGATCTGGTAATGGAAGAACCGGATGATCGGGGCCGAGCGTTGCCCGTGTGCTCCGTAAGCAGCCCTGGCACAAATCAGGATCATGGGAAGGGACATCGCAGCGGCAATACGCATGTCGGGATCTCCATGAACTCAGAGTACTCTCTGAGCTCAGAACTTGGAAAGGGACCCTGGCGTGGATGAGCCAGCGTGCTCGGTGAAACCAACAGGGACACAACAGCGCTGATGATCAGGTGGCACACGGAGCAGGATGGTGCCGGTGGGGACTGGGCAGCACTGGGGCAGAGCTGCGTCCAGGGGCGACCATCTTCGTGGCTCAGGCCATTCACGTGCTAGTTTGCACCCAAGTTTAAAATTTATTGATTTATTTATTTAGAGAGAGAAAGAAGCAGATAGAGGGTGAATAGGCGTGCCAGAGCCTCCAGCCACTGCAAAGGAACTCCAGAGGCATGCGCCACCTTGTGCCTCTGGCTTACTTGAGTACTGGGGGATCGAACCTGGGTCCTTAGGCTTCACAGGCAAGCGCCTTAACTGCTAACCCATCTCTCCAGCTTGCTCGCTCATGCCCTCCTCTCTCTCTCTCTCTCTCTCTCTCTTTTCTCCATGGGATACCTTCTAGCCTGTTATGATATAAAGACAAGATCCCCATCAGATGCAAGTCACTCACACATGGACATCCTAGCTTCTAGAATGCTGAAAAATAAACTTCCTTATAGATTTTTCAGACTTGGGAATTCTGTTATAGCAAGACAAAAGTTAAGAGACTGAGCTAAATTTAGCTTACAAAAAATTTTCATTCATATTGATGCCCCAGGGAAAAATAGCTCCAACTCACATAACAGATGCTCAGTCACTTTAGTGACATTTTACAATGTTGAAATTCAAAAGCAGTTTACTTTCATCACTAATAACAACAAAAATGATGGGTGTATAGGTCTAAGATTAAAAACAAAATCACCCCAACTATATTACTCATAACATGACAATTGCAACAAACTCAAGACAAAATGGAAAATGTTTTCTGATGAATGAAACTATTATGTTAAGTGAAGTTAACATGGGTCTTAAATTTTTTTTTTAAATTGAGTTAAACAACAGATAATAATAAAAGATAATCTTGGGCTGCAGAGATGGTTTAGCGGTTAAAGCACTTGCCTGCAAAGCCTAAGGACCCATGTTCAATCTCTCTCCAGATCCCACATAAGCCAGACGCAAAAGGTGAGGCAAGCACAAGGTCACACATGCACACTAGGTGGCGCAAGCATCTGGAATTTGATTGCAGTGGCTGAAGCCCTGGTGTGCTAATTCATTCATATTCTCTCTCTCTCTCTCTCTCTCTCTCTCTCTCTCTCTCTCTCTCAGAAAACAAAGATTATTTTAAGTGAGTAGGGGGCAAAAAATGAATGCCACAGTCTTCTTCATTCCCAAGATTCTCTAATGTATACTACCAAACTTTCCCAATGTGAATTATTTTTTGGTTTGTGGCAGCTTCAATTCTATCCTCCTACCTCTGCTTCTTGAGTGCTGGAATTTACATGCATGTGTTGGCATGCTCTAATCCCTATGTGATTTCCATGCTGCCTTTGGAAAGAGCTAGAACTCTGCTTAATTTCCTTCATAATACCAAATAATTGTTTCTGTTGCATTCATCTCCTCAATTCCGCAACCAAAGAAAATGAATGAAGGTAAAATTCCCCCAAGAAGAAAGGGACTATCCAGAAAAAAAAAGACTTCATAAAAAGACATCAATTTTAAAGAAATCAAATATATAGGCTTAGGAGTGGGTTTCTAACTCAAAACACTCTCTCCTCAGTGGGGCGCTGGACTATATGCTGATTGATCGCTCCATTCAGCTTCAGATTAGAGGCTCAAGGCCGTGCTTAAGGCTGGCTGGCATGTATGTATCCGAACTCATCTAGTATAAGGTCAGCGAAGGATCCTATAGACAGGCTTCCCTGCTTCCTATTCATTCCCATCAATGAAACAATAAAAACTCCTTCTCAATGTTAGAACAAGTGCCTTTGGGTAGATCTCCATGATAAATAAGAAGCAAGTATGGCCATTAAATAGAAATGGTATAAATTTTATTCTAGAATCTGACCTTTTATGCAGTTAATATATGTTAAATAGCCCTAGAAACATTTTCTTTTATGTCTAAGAGGATAACTAGAATTTTCCAGGTCATGTATGTGTCAGGCACTGCGTTAAGTGCTTTGACATTTGACATGCTATTTAATTTAGTTCTTCTATCCCTATAGGGTAGGAATTTCATTCTGATTTTGCACAAGAAACCCCCGAACCTCAGAAAAGGGCAAAAGATAGATAGTGTAGAGAGTTGATGGTAATTTCTCATCAGAGTATGAATAAGACATAAGCTAACTTTTACTAGCCTGTATAAAAGCAGCCAGTTTGAATATGAGTAAAATAAATATTTTTAGATGAAACAGCTGAAGAGTTTAAATGTTTACTAAACAAATACAGAGGAAGTAAACTAAGGAGTAACTTAATCTGAAGATAGAATAAAAACAACTTCAAATATTCAGAAGGTTATCACACGAAGAAACCATGATTTATAAGCATTTCTCCAAAAGGCAGAACTTGAACAAAGGGATAAATATAATCAACCAATAAGTTGTATGGTAGCTGCACAGACTACAACACCTATCTTGTCTCCCCTATATAATGCATTGGACATTAGACCATTCCCTTCCTCTGAAAGAAGACATTACAACTTCATGCTCCCTGGGAAAGTCTTAAATAAGTTGCACTTTCATCACAAGCTTTCCACTGACAGCCATGGGTGTATTCACAGTGCTGGGGTTAAAAGATAAAGATTAGAGCCAGGCATGGTGGTGCACGCCTTTAGTCCCAGCACTCGGGAGGCAGGGGTAGGAGGATCGCCGTGAGTTCAGGGCCACCCTGAGACTACATAGTGAATTCCAGGTCAGGCTGGGCTAGAGTGAGACCCTACCTCAAAAAACAAAATCAGAAACAAACAAAAAAAGGTATAAAATTAACAAATTAGTTTACTACAGAAATAGTCTCTTAGTTATTCAGATATATTTCAATATTCAATACTAATAATTCTCTGAGTTGATGAGAAAAGAAAGCATGTGTTTCAAAAAGGGTGAGCCGCAGTCCCTAGCAATCACATTCTGCTACGGGCACTGCCCCTCCAAACCCTGCCAAATCACTAGGACTGTCAGCAGATTGGACCACGGTGCGTGCGGCAAGGGCAAGAAGACGTCTGACAACCACTATTTTACAAAGGGAGCAAGAAAGCCGCTCATTTTTAAAATTCATTTATTTGTTCATTCATTCGTTTATTTTGGCACGTGTAGCAGTTACCTTCTTGTTGCTAGAGGGAAAAAAAAAAATACACACACACCAGAAGCAGCTCAGGGGAGAAAAGGCTTTATTGGCAGCGCACAGTTCTGAGAAGCGTCATCCCTGTGGGGAAGGCAACAGCAGATACCTGCGTCCCATCTCCACACATCGCTGTGGCCACCGCCAGCAACCACCGCCCCAGCGAGGCTCCGTCTCCCAAAGGCTCTACCAGCCGAGGGCTAAGTGTGAGGTGTCATCACAAACATGTGAGGTGATGGGGGCTATGACACTCAAATCACCACTGTGTGTGTGTGTGTGTGTGTGTGTGTGTGTGGTGTGCAGGGGGGGTGTCCATAGTGTGTGCAGATGTGTGTGCAGATGCTCATGCCCTGTGCACTCATGTAGAGACCTGAGAGGAATGTCGGGTGTCCCCTGTGCTGCTCTTCCGGTTTCCTTGAGGCGGCCTCTCACTGGACCCGCAGCTGCCTTTTCCAGTCCGAGTGACTGGCCAGGGAATCCCAGCCATCCCCCTGTCTCTACCCCCGACAGGGCTGGGTTTACAGGTATGTGTGGCCACACTCAGCTTTTTACGTGGGTGCTGGGGAGCGAACTCATGGTTTCAGGCCCTCTCTGGCCCTTGTATTTACAAGACAAATGCTCATACCCACTGAGCCATTTCTCCTGCCCCAAGAGAGCTTATTTTATGAGCTACTAGGAAACGTAAATTAGCTACATACTAATAGACTTGTAAGGATTATAAAATAAGAATTTCAACTATCCATTATCATATTTAAGGACAAAATACACACTTAATACTGTGTATTACATGCATCAGTATTACTATCCAATGTTCCTACCATCTCTGATCCCTGTACCAAATAATAATAGATTCCTGGCTGAGCGTGGTGGTGCACACCTTTAATCCCAGCACTCAGGAGGCAGAGGTAGGAGGATTGCCATGAGTTCAAGGCCACCCTGAGACTAACTCCAGGTCAGCCTGAGCTAGAGTGAGACCCTACCTCGAAAAGCCAAAATAATAATAATAATAGATACCTGCTTTACAAACACAAGCAAGATGTTTAAAAACCCCAGTGCAAGCCAGGCATGGCAGTACACACCTTTAATCCTAATGCTCGGAAGACAGAGGTAGGAAGATTTCCATGGATTCAAGGCCATCCTAGGACTACAGAGTGAGTTTGAGGTCAGCTTCAGCTACAGAGAGACCCTCCCTCAAAAAAAAAAAAAAATCACAATGTATTCAGTTGCCTTACATAATGAAAATAAGGCCATCTGCACATATAATGGAGTGTTGAAAGTATGTCATGCCAGGGGAGTGCTCAGCACTGCAATATCTCTATCACACCTTCCAAGGCTCAGGGTCCATTGTGGAAGAGGTGGTGGAAAGAATGTAAGAGCCAAAGGAAAGGCAGGACTCCTTACAACGTGCTTCCCCCAGACACAAAATGGCCTGGATATCCAAGACCTCACAGTGCCTGACACTACCTACACAAGACCATCATAAGAGGAGGAAAAGATCATGACATCAAAATAAAAGAGAGACTGAAAGGGGGAGGGGATATGATGGAGAGTGGCATTTCAAAGGGGAAAGTGGGGGGAGGGAGGGAATTACCATGGGATATTGTTTACAATCATGGGAGTTGTCGCGGTGGATAAAACATTGTCCACTGCTGTTGGGAATTACCCTACTGCCTGCAGTATTCAGCTAAGCGTGTTAACTTGACATCTGCTGCGAAGGGGCATCCCAGTGACAGCAGGTGTTCCTCCCTCTCACCCTGATGTGCACGTGAACGGCAGGCCTGGCCTGTCACTGACTGGTTGGGTCACGTGCCCGGTGTGGGGAAGTTGGCAAGACAGTGAGAGGAAGTGGCAGCCGTCCTTTACACACGCTGCTCTCTCTGGGCACCTCCGTCACCTGCCTTCATTGTCCCTGGTACTTCCGCGACACAATTCAAGCAACCTGGCATCTTTTTTTTCCCCCTTTTTGGAACAATTTTCCTTTTGACGTTTTCCCTCGTGGAGCTGTCAAGCAACAACCCTTCCGTGATGACACTGTAGCCCGGGGCCCACTGACTTCCCTACCTGCCCTTTCTCAGTTGCCGGCACTGACATTAAACACCCATCGCACCAGCAAAGGTTAAGGAATTGACAAGAGATTAGGAAGGGCAAGCAGTTACGTGGGCAGCAGCCCCTTCAGTAAGCTTCCGTAACATGAGCTTGTGAAAACCCTTGAACCTTAAAAGTCAAGATTATGTAAGGGAATAGCACTCACACACAGGATAAGTCGATGAGTCTTCATCAGCTGAATGTGGTGTCGACCCCGCATAAAGTCTAGGTCAAGCTAAGGATTCATAGAACAACAGTTTCTATCACACTATGATGTGCCTGAAACTCTGTGACTTACGAAGACATAAAACACTTTCAAGGGTCTGGAGAAATTGTGCAGCAGTTAAGGCACTTGACTGCAAAGCCAAACAACCCAGGTTCGATTCCCCAGTCCCCACATAAAAACCAGATGCAGGGCTGGAGGGATTGCTTAGCAGTTAAGGTGCTTGACTGCCAAGCCAAACGACCCAGGCTTGATTCCCCAGTACCCACTTAAAAACCACATGCACGGGGAGGTGCATGCATCTGGAGTTTGTTTGCAGCAGCTGGAGGCCCTGGTGCACCCATTCTCTCTGTCTTTATCTCCAAAATAAATAAATGCTTTCAAAAAATGCTTTTTCCGGGCTTGGTGGCACATGCCTTTAGTCCCAGCACTTGGGAGGCAGAGTTAGGAGAATTGCTGTGACTTTGAGGCCACCCTGAGACTACATAGTGAATTCCAGGTCAGCCTGGGCTAGAGGGAGACCCTACCTTGAAAAAAAAATGCTTTCATTATTTATGTCTTTCATAATCGCTACACTGTATATAGCATCAGAGAAAAAAATGGCCAATAAGATACTAACATGTAACACTTACATGGTATCTTATGAGCTCTGGAAACCCAACAACATTCGGTGGATAAAGTTTAACAGGTAACACAGTTCACACATAGATCTTTGATAAAGAAAGGGTGACTGATTGTGATGGTGAAGATTATGGTGATAAAAAGTAGTGTGATGCTTCAGTTGCAGGACACCAAGAAATCAAGCTGCACAATCAACCTGACGTGATGCTCACCCAAGTGCAATAGTGGCACACAGCTATGATGGGAAACCAACTGCTCTTGAATTGGCTAATGGATCCACTCAGTGGAAAGGAACCCATAGCTGGAACTGGGAAACAAATCAGAACCATATCCAAAAAAATGAGTTCACTCTCCACTATCAAGCTCCCACCAATCTTGGGCTACAAGAGGACCCACACCTACTAAATTCTCTCTAAAATAATAATCGTTATCCCATTTATCAGGTGCCGACTTCACTCTCCATTGGAGAATCTGCTTCTCCCTTTCAGATGGACGCAGAACCTGAGGAGAGAATCAGCCCATGATACTTCACCAGGGCCCCAGCTGAAGCCATAGAGTAATTGGGGAAATGATCAAGAGTGCTGCTTTCTTGGTGAACCTGGTACCAGCACAAGGATGAAGGAGACAGACACAGAGAACACTCAACTCCTTCCAAACCAGAGATCCAGAGACACAGAGGCTCCCAAGAGCCCATCACTGGAGTAGACCAAAAATGAACCCAACATGGCTCAGGGAAATTCGCGGAAGAGGGGGCAGAAAGATTGTCAGAGCCACAAGTTGGGATATTATGCACCCAGACATTGCCTCTTCCCCATAACTGATGGCTAACCCCACAATACACCACCCACAATCCCCAACAAGGAGGGTACCTTCAGAGGGGGGAGGGCAGGGAGGAGGCTAATGATGGTACCAACATGGCTGTTTACACACTGAATATGTACATAACAAATAAAAAAGAAAAAGAAAAGAAATCAAGTCGCAACTGAGCTGGAAGCCTCCTCTGTGCTGGCTGCCTTAGTGCTGGGAAGTGCTACACACGCTGCTGGGGGAAGGAAATCAACGGTCATAACGGGCAGTGGGCTCTGGAAGCTACACAGACCAGCCAGGCTAGATGATCACACTGACTCAATGACACATGACTGTTGTGGGTGCGACCAGCTGCCCTCCGATTGGATTGTAGGCTCAATCCGCAATAGGGAATTAGGGCCTGGTACTGAAAACCTTGTCAAAAGCCTATGGCTAGGAAGATCACAGGCCCTAAGTTACTTGACTAAATGGATAAGTTATACCCATCAAATTACCCTTCAATATTTACAGTTATGTCCATTGATTAGTGCAACTCTAGCTTTTGATCAGAGAAGCTTCTTTTTTTTTTTCAATATTTTTTTATTGACAACTTCCACAATTGTAAACAAGATCCCATGGTAATTTCCTCCCTCCCCCCACTTTCCCCTTTGAAACTTCACTCTCCATCATATCCCCTCCCTTTCTCAATCAGTCTCAGAGAAGCTTCTTTTTGCAGATGACAGTAATTACTGGAAAAACTCATCAAAGCGCTAAGAATAAGTGACTATTGAGTCCCAAGGAACATTACAGAAGAAAGAGTGAAGGAGAGCCAGGCACGGTGGTACACGCCTTTAATCCCAGCACTCAGGAGGCAGAGGTAGGAGGATCACCATGAGTTCGTGAGTTCAAGGCCAGCCTGATGCCTGAGCTAGAGTAAGACCCTGCCTCAAAAAAAGAAAAAAAAAAGAGTAAAGGAGTGTAAGAACCAGAAAAATGGGAGGTAGGCTCTGGAACACTGTCCTCTGGACATGAAGTGGTCACTATATTCATGACCTTGCCGTGGCTATAATTACCTGCATGATATTGGGCCCATCAACATTCCATCCTGTATGATGGAGGAGGACAAAAATAAAAGACATCAAAATAGAAGAAGGAGCCGGGCGTGGTGGCACACGCTTTTCATCCCAGCACTCGGGAGGCAGAGGTAGGAGGATCACTGCGAGTTCAAGGCCATCCTGAGACTACATAGTGAATTCCAGGTCATCCTGGGCTGCAATGAGACCCTACCTCAAAAAAAAATTTTTAGTAGCATAATAGCTAAACCACATTTTTGCTCTCTCCATTAAGCTATATCTACCACTTCTTTTGAAACTCAGCTCGAGGAGGCAAAAATGACATTTTTAAATAATTCAGATTGGGAGCCTGTTCTTAATCTAGCACAAAAATATATCTGAGTGGATAAGTCCTCTATTATATTTATCACTGAACTTGTTTGGGCTAGAGAGATGGCCTAGTGGTTAAGGTGCTTGCCTGCAAAACCAAAGGACCCAGGTTTGATTCCCCAGGACCCTTGTAAGCCAGCTGTAAAAGGTGACACATGCGTCTGGAGTTCCTTTGTAGTGGCTGGAGGCCCTGATGCACCCATTCTCTCTCTCTCTCTCCTCTCTCCCTCTCTATCGGTCTAGCTGCCTCTCTCTCTGTCTCTGTCTCATAAATAAATAAAGAATTTTTTAAATTTTTTTTGAGGCAGGGTCTCACTTTAACCTGAGCTGACCTAGAACCCAGTACCCCAGGCTGGCCTTGAACTCACTGCAATCTTCCTACCTCAGCCTCCTGAGTGCTCAATTAAAAGCATGTCCCACTATACCCAGCAAATTTGTTTGTTTGTTTTTAATTTTCAAAAAGTCACCAGATGCACACCTATAATCCTAGCATTCAGGAGGTAGATGCTGGAAGATCAGTTCAAGGTCATCCTCAGCAAGTTTAAGGCCAGCCTGGACTACATGAGACTCTGTCTCAAAAAAAAAAAAAAAAAAATAGGGACCTAAACCGGGCATGATGGCGCATGCCTTTAATCCCAGTACTTCAGAGGCAGAGGTAGGAGGATCACCATTAGCTCAAGGCCACCCTGAGACTACATACTGAATTCCGGGTCAGCCTAGGCTAGAGTGAGACCCTACCTCAAAAAACCAAAATAACCTAAGGAGAGAGTCACCCCATCATACCTCAAAAGGGCCCCGGCTGAAACTAAGAAAAATTGGCAAAAAAAAAGCAAGGGTGCTGTTTTCCTGATGAACCAGATACCAGCACAAGGGGGAAGGAGATCAACACAGAGATAAATCAACTCCTACCAAATCAGAGAGCCAGAGCCTCAGAGGCCCCCAACACCTCATCACTGAAGCAGACCAAAAATGAACCCAACATGGCTCAGGGAAATTTTGCGGAAGAGGGGGCAGAAAGAATGTCAGAGCCACATGTTGGGTCATGATATGCAGAGACATTTATCTTACCCATAACTGTGGGCTAACTCCACAATGCATACCCGTATACCTCAACAAGGAGGGGCCAAGGGGAGGGGGTAGGTCACGGATGAGCCTAATAATGGTACCAAACTGACTGTATTTGCTGAATACAAAACTAATAAAGAAAAACAGAAAAATAAAATAAAATAAAATAAAAATAGGGACCTAGGGAAATGCCTCAGTAGATCAAAGTGTTCATTACTCAAATTGGAGTACCTGAGCTCATTCCCCAGATCCCACATTTAAAAAAAAAAAAAAAGAGGGTATGGTGGGCTTTGGTAACCTCACTTGCTCCCCATCTTCCTTTATTAATATTTTATTGATTTGAGAGAGAGTGTGTGTGTATGGGCATGTCAGGGCCTCTAGCCACTGCAAACAAACTCCAGATGCACGCACCACCTTGTGCATCTGGCTTTATGTGGGTACTGGGGAATCTAACCTGGGCCCTTTGGCTTTGCAGGCAAGCGCCTTAACTGAGCCACCTCTCCAGTCCCCCATCTTCTTTACTGAGACAGCATCTCTCACTTGAACCCGGAGATCAGCAGTTCCCTTAGGCTACCTGGGCAGCTTGTCCTGGAGACGTGAACTCCAGGGCTGATGCTTGATCCGCAAGCACTGTACTCACGGAGCAATTCCTCAGCCCCACTTCAACCATTTTTTATATATATTTTATTTTTTTATTTATTTATTTGGCAGAGAAAAAGAGTGAGAGAGAGATAATTGGCACTCCAGGGCCTCCAGCCACTGCAAACGAACTCCAGACACATGCGCCCCTTGTGCAACTGGCTAACGTGGGTCCTGGGGAATTGAACCTGGGTCCTTTGGCTTTGTAGGCAAACGCCTTAACTGCTAAGCCATCCCTCCAGCCCTTAATTATTTTACTTTTTTATTTTTATGTATCGTTCCAACCATTTTTAAGTGCACAACTCAGGAGCATTCAACAGATTCCCACTGTGGTGCAAACTCCACTATGACCCATCTCAAAAATGCCTCAACTGCCCTCCTCTGGAGCCCTGGGCCCATTAACCAGTGGCTCTCTTCTCACTGCCACTGTGAAACAGATGATTCTAGACACCTCATGTAAGTGAGTTATACAGGATTTGAACTTCTGTGTCTGGCTTAGTTCACTTACCCTTTAGGATGACTCATTTTTGAAGTACATAGCCAGAAGCCCATGAAAACAGTAAGTATACATTGCAGCCAACCCCAGTTAGAATCACTAACAAAACAAACAAAAAAATAATAAAGTCAAGCAATACAAATCTACATGCACACCTGAGGCTGGGGAGATTGCTCAGTGGCTAAAGGTGCTGCTTGCAAAGCCTGGAGCCTGGGTTCAGCTCCCCAGTGCCATCCAAACCCAGATGCACAAAGCAGCACATGCATCTGGAGTTCATCTACAGAGACAAGAGGCCCTGGAAAGCCATTCTCATTTTCTCTCTTTCCTCTCTTTCCTCTCTTTCTCAATCTCTCTCTCTCAAATAAATAAACAAATAAATAAATAAAGGCTTAAAAGAAGGAAGAAAGAAAAACCCAAAAAGCCAGGAATGGTGGTGTATGCCTTTAATCCCAGCACTTGGGAGGCTATTGTAGAAGGATCACTGTGAGTTTGAGGCCAGCCTGAGACCACATAGTGAATTCCAGGTCAGCGAGCCCCTACCTTGAAAAACCAAAAAAGAAAGGAAAAATTCTTTAACACTAGTGTGTGTGGTAGTCTACAGTTAAATTCAACACTCAAAGTTCTCCATTGTTTGATGTTTTGTATCTTGTATATGTAAATGTGTTTTTGTATTTGTTTGAGATGGGGTTTTGGTAGCCTAGTCTGGCCTGGAACTCACAGTAACCCTCCTGCCTGAGCCTCCCAAGTACTGGAATTATAGGTGTGCAACCACCATGCCAAGTCCAATCTCATTTGAAGGACAGCTCAAACAGCCAGGAGTCAGCCAGTACGTCTTCTCTCTGACAGCAAACATCTCTGGCTGTGCACACAAACTGCTGTTGGATGCAGATGCTTGGACAAGGCATCCTTTGAGAAGACAGACGGTTACAAAGGCCAGGAAGACTGCAGAGTAAGAACTTTATTTGACCTCCTATCTACATGACATGGGGCTGGTTGTTTAATTTCTCTGTCCTTCAACTCCCTTATCAGAAAACTGGGGAAATACCATGTGTGTCACTGGGTGCACGTGTAGATTAGACACATTGATCTGCATGAAGCTCTTAGAACTCGGTTGGGAGCTCTTAGCAATGCTGGACTCTCTACTGCATAATGCCGACCATGGTGGATTGAACGTCATGTCCCCGGTAGCCTCATGTGTCTGTGATTAAGCCTCATGTTAATCCCTGACTGGTAAAGTCCTTGGAGGGTGGAGCCTTGATTGGAGGAGGTGTGTCACTGGAGGAGGGTCTTGAGGTTTATTAGTCCAGCCCTACTGGATGTCCGCCAGCTAGCTCATTCTTGCTGCTCCTGCCCTGGTACTGACACATGAAGACGTGAGCTGGTTGCCTGCTCTGCCACACTTCCTCCGCCATGATGTAATTTCCAACTTCCCCTAGAGCTGTAAAGCTGAAAAAAAGTCCTTTCCTCCCATTAGCTGATCCTTTTTTTTGTTTGTTTTTTTGTTTTGCTTTATTTAGGATTTTTTTGAGGTAGGGGATTGTGATGGTTAAATTTGTGTCAACTTGATCTGTTTAGGAATCCACAGACATTCCTCATAAGTGGATCTGTGAGGTTGCTCCCAGGAAGGATTAACTAAAGGAGGAATCCTTCCCCCAGAGTGACACCCTTCCCCCAGAGTGGGCGCCCCTGTAGGAGGAGGGGCTTTATCTATAGAAGCTCTGGGGAAAAAAGTGTCCCCTCCTCCCACCTGGCTGCTGGTGCTGCTTTCCAGCGTGGACTGGAGACCAGTGTGGACTGAAGACCTGTGTGGACTGAAGACCAGCGTCTCTCCAGGACACCTCCAGGCCTTCAGCGCCAGATCAGCATTGCTGAGGCACCCAGCTTCATGGACTGAGCAGCTACCAAGTTCCTTGACTCTCAGGCCTGCAACCTGCTATTGTTGGACTGCCGTAAACTAATCCAATAAATTCCCTTTTAATACAGTTCATTCTGTCAGTTCTGTTCCTCTAGAGAACCCTGACTAATACAGGGCTCTAGCCCAGGCTGACCTGGAACTCGCTCTGTAGTCCCAGGCTGGCCTCGAACTCACAGTGATCCTCCTACCTCTGCCTCTCAAGTGCTGACATTAAAAGGATGCACCACCACGCCCGGCTTCATCAGCTGCTTTTTGATTGTGTGTCTTGTCCCAGCAACAAGAAGGTAACATAACATTTTGTCACCCATGGATGTCTTCTGGCTGAGTCAGCTGGTACCTAAACAAGAAGGTACGAGTATGCAACCTCAGACATCCTCTTGGGGTGTTTTCATCGTTTTCAGAAATAAAATTCTCATCTACTCATTTTTTTCTTCTTATAATAAAATTCAGCCAAACCAAAAAAAGAAAGAAAGAAACTGATTAGAAAAAAAAGGCAGCCACGTATAGTTGATGTCTCTTTTGTTGACGCGCATGCAAACTCCACTCTGCCTCTTCACCAGCCCTTCCACCACAGGGTTATGAGCAACAGTCCTTTGAAGACGGAGCACACAGCTTCCTCACCCTGCAGACACAGCTTCCTGCCCAGATTTATGTCGTGGAAAGAGACAGACCCCAAGGTACTGAACAATGCAAAGGAGCTCACGAGCGTTGGTGTCCAGCTACAGGCAGGTGTTTTCCTTGGCTATCTCTAGCCTAACTTGTGTAGTAAGTTTATGTTAAGTGCTTTTTTTGGGGGGGGGGTTGGTTTTTCAAGGTAGGGTCTCACTCTAGCCCAGGCTGACCTGGAATTCACTATGTAGTCTCAGGGTGGCCTTGAACTCACAGCTATCCTCCTACCTCTGCCTCCTGAGTGCTGGGATCAAAGGCGTGCGTCACCACGCCTGGCATTTTTGTTTGTTTTAGAGAGAGAGAGAATTGGCACACTAGGTCCTCAGCCACTGCAATCGAACTCCAGACACTTGCACCACTGTTTTTATTTTGGATTAGCATCAACCTCTTCCACCAAGATTGCTCTTGTCCACTGACCTCCAGAATCTTCTTCCCCTTCCTGTATTTTATGATAGACCTCTCTGACCCAACCCCTGCATTTTACTCTGGGGCCTACACTAACAGATGTGAAAGTATCATTTGAACTGGGAAGTAGAGGGCTAGGGAGATGGCTCAGTGGTTAAAGACAGTGCTTGCAAAGTCGGCCATCCCGAGTTTGATTCCTCAACACTACCTAAAGCCAGATGCAGAAAGTGGAACAAGCATCTGGCTTTTGTTTGCAAGGGTAAAAGACCCTAGCATGCACACACATATACACATGAAAATAAATAAAAATATTTTTCTAAAAAATGAAGTGGGGGCTGAAGAGATGGCTTAGCGGTTAAGATGATTGCCTGTGAAGCCTAAGGACCCAGGTTCGATTCTGCAGGTCCACTGTAAGCCAGATACATATTGTAGTGCATGCATCTAGAGTTGGTTTGCAGTGACTAGAGGCCCTGGCACACCCATTCTCACTCTCTCTCTCTCTGTCTCAAATAAATAAATAAATAAATAAATAAATAAATAAAAATATTTTCTAAAAATGAACTGAGCCAGGTGTAGTGATGCACACCTTTAATCCCAGCACTCGGGAGGCAGAGGTAGGAGGATCACCATGAGTTCGAGGCTACTCTGAGACTACATAGTGAATTCCAGGTCAGCCTGAGCTAGAGTGAGAGCCTACCTCAAAAAAAAGAAGAAGAAGAAGAAGAAAATCCATCTGAAGTTGTGCCAACCCTGTTTTGTGAGCAGCTGGTAACTTACTGGGCAAAAACCTGGCCTGATGCCGGGCATGGTGGCACACACCTTTAATCCCAGCACTCGGGAGGCAGAGGTAGTAGGAACATTGTGAGTTCAAGGCCACCCTGAGACTACATAGTGAATTCCAGGTCAGCCTGGGCTAGAGTGAGAGCCTACCTACAAAAAAAAGAAAGAAGGAAAGAAAAGAAGAAAAAGAAAACAAAACAGCTGGCCTGAAACCTCTATGTCAATGTACCATTAGCCATGGTGGCAGGTACTATAGTGCTGTCTACTTTGGGCTCTGAGCCAGAGCTTCACATGACAAGATCAACCTGGACAACATCTGAGAACTAATTTATCTATACCTCCCCCCCCCCAATCCATTTCTATTTGTCTTACAAGTACCTGGTTTTACCAAAAACACAGAATAAAATTAAAATATTTTGAAGCAGAAAAAAAAAAAGCAAAACTAGGATCTATGCAAATCTTTCCTCTTTGCTTGGCCTGCCTTCAATATTTATTCATTGCTAAGCCAATCCTTAAAAAAAAAAAGTACAAAGTATCACACTCACAAAAAAAAATGAAATTATGCATGATTTTATAGCCAATCAAATTAAAAA
Organism: Dipus sagitta; assembly: GCA_036346955.1. Taxonomy (NCBI): domain Eukaryota; kingdom Metazoa; phylum Chordata; class Mammalia; order Rodentia; family Dipodidae; genus Dipus; species Dipus sagitta. The sequence goes on along the minus strand of CM070783.1, from coordinate 6,378,787 downwards.
GTTAAATCTCTTTGTTCCCTTTCTCTGATTTATCTTCCAAAGAGGATTTAGCAATCTTGACAAAACAGCCACCAACTTAGATTTCATCTGATTTAAGAGTCTCCACGTAGCTCACAAGTGACAAAGATGCATGATCTTTGGATATTCATTCTAAAGGGGAAAGAATACCATGGAAAAGAATTTTGAAAGACTTTGAGGTAAGATCCACAGCGCAGCTGACTGATGGAGGATGCGTCGCATCCAGACCCTTCTTGGTCCTTTCTCTTGCTGACGTGTGACTCCCAGACACCTGCTCCCTCCTTTCCCGCCTGTACTGTGTCCCCTCCGTGAGCAGCCATGCTGGCTAAAGCTAAAATGTCACAATGATGGATCGCAGCCAGACCAAGCCTTCAGAGCTAGGTGCCTGCGATCTGTCATTATGTGAAAATCTGCCTCTCACTGGATCTGGGAAAGATAAATAAGGAAGACAAAATTGCACTTCATTTTACATCCTGCTTTAGCCAAATGAGCACGCAAGCTTCTTAGAGCCAGGGTGAGATGTCGTGGGACTCAATGCAGCCTGTGAGTTATTGAAGTGAGCCAGCTAAGGTCCCCTAACTCCGCCCAGCCCCCCCCCCCCCCAACAGCTCCTCTTGCTTTTCTCGGGGTTTTCAGAAGCAACAAAGACACCTAAAAATACCTAGGACCATTAAACTTAAACTCTACTCTGTATTTGTTCCCTTCACGCCTGAACCCGCAACCTGGCCCGCCTCTCCCCAAACGCACCCAGCGCCTAAGCCGCGGTGCTAGCCCGGGTTCCCTTCAGATGACGCCCTTTCGCTTCCAGAAGGAGCCCAGAGGAAAAGCGCTTCCCGGTTCCTTCATCTTCAGCGAAAATCAAATCACATCTCACCACATAAAAGTTACAAAGACTTTATCAGCTTTATTAAAGCTGTAAATTTTGTTTTTAAAACCTGCCAGCGTCCGTGTTCCTGGAATCCTCTAAGAGCAAATTAACATCTGGCTCCTTGATTCTCAGCTCACTCTCCCAACCGGCCAGACAGGACCCTGTGCATGGAGCGCACAGGGGAATTGTCCTGTGATCCAAGACAGCTTGGTGGCATTTCCCTTTACACTGTCTGGATTTATACTTGGTAAAAAGCTGTAACTCCAGACAGAACGAAATGCAGCACATCTAAGAACTGCACGCCAGGCCAGGTTGTTAAGACCAGACGAGGTCTCCGATGTGCAAGTTACTTTGAATTGATGGGGATTGTGCACCCAGGAACCCCAACAGCGTGTCTACACTCACGTTCCTTGTTGTGGTCTTCTCGGACTTACTAGAGCACGCAGCACCCCACTCTGGCTTAGATCCCTCCTCGGTCTCTACCCTCCCTCATCCTCACCCTTCCTCATCCCTGAGAAGCCCTTGCAGGAGCCTCTCCAACCAGGTATCTCCTGAACACAGAGCACGCCTTACTACCTTTCTGATTTCTAAATATTCCAGCCCACTGTGCTCTTTTCTTATGAGAGAGAGGGAGAGAGAATTGGCACGCCAGGACCTCCAGCCACTGCGACTGAACTCCAGATGCATGCGCCCCCTTGTGCACATGTGCGACCTTGCACACTTGCATCACCTTGTGCGTCTGGCTTACGTGGGACCTGGAGAGTAGAACATGGGTCCTTGGGATTTGCAGGCCAGTGCCTTAACTGCTGAGCCATCTCTGCAGCCCACTGTACTCCCTAGGTCTTCTTTTCTTCTTGCTGAAATCCTAAGCATCTTTTGTGGACAAGGTCATATGTTTTGGCCTCAACTGGATCTAATCACCTACCCTGGGGCTTTTGCAGCAATTTGCACCATTTTTCCTTCTCTATCTCCTTCTCAACATCAAATGCTCTGACCACCCTTATTCTCCCAGCACCTATCCTTTCATATACCACAGATACAGAATAATTTGGTGAAGACACACACACACACTGAGTAAAAAGAAAGAAAAGAGTCAGTCATGGTGGCATCTTTAATACCAGCACTCAGGAGACTGAGGTAGGAGGGCTGCTGTTAGTTCAAGGCCAGTTTGAGACTATATAGTGAATTCCAGGCCAGCCTAGGCTACAGCAAGACCCTACCTCGAAAAACTAAAAAATAAATAAATAAAAAATAAAAGGAAAGGATGAGCTGGAGAGATGGCTTAGCAGTTAAGCACTTGCCTGTGAAGCCGGAGGACCCTGGTTCAAGGCTCAACTCCCCAGGACCCACGTTAGCCAGATGCACAAGGGGGTGCAGGCATTTGGAGTTCGTTTGCAGTGGCTGAAGGCCCTGGCACGCCCATTCTCTCTCTCGCTCTCTCTCTCTCTCTCTCTCTCTCTCTCTCTGTCTACCTGCCTTTCTCACTCTGTCTGTTGCTCTCAAATAAATAAATAAAAAGTGAACCAAAAAAATTTTTTGTTTTTTTGTTTTTTTTGGTTTTGCGAGGTAGGATCTCACTCTAGTTCAGGCTGACCTGGAATTCACTATGTCATCTCAGGGTGACCTCGAACTCATGGCAATCCCCCTACCTCTGCCTCCCAAGTGCTGGGATTAAAGGCGTGCGACACCACGCCCAGCTTCAAAAAAAATTTTTTTAATAAATAAATGAATAAAAGGAAAGGAAAGGAAAACAGACAAGAATATTACAAGTTGTGCTGGTGTACACGGTCAACTTGACGGGACCCAGAATCACCTGTGAGAGACTATGTACATGAGGTTAACCTGGGCATGCCTATGAGGGATTATCATGAATAGGTTAGTTGAAGTGGGAAGACTCACCCTAACTCTGGGTGGCACCACTCCATGGGCTGCATACATGCCCAAGACATGATTTGAGCCACACAGAAACAATGCCGAAGCAAGAAACACTGGCCCGTTTTGCTCACTGCCGTACATTAGAGCAGAAGACATGGCTGCCCGGGTGCCAGTGAATATTTGCCAAGTGAATGATTAAGTGGAATGAAATCCTGGAGGTCCTACAATCAGGTTAAACTCTGGACTCCATCCTGCCGTTAATCAGAAGTCATTAGATTTTAAGCCAGAAAGCTGCAAGATCAGATTTCAGTTTAAAAGACCACCTGGAGGCGGTATAAAGAAAGGCAAGAGAAACGGAGAGCTGAGCACCGCTGCTCCGTCAGCCCTCCCCTCCCGAGAGAGAGGCAGCGAGACCTCGGCGGTAGCCGCAGTACGGATGGGGGAGTGTTCCGCAGAGGTGTGGGAGGGAAAGCTGATAACCTGGTTTCTGACTGGGTGCAGGTGATGAGGTAGAGAGGTATTGGAGCAACTGTTAGTTTGTAACCGGAACCATGCAGGGGATGGTGGAGTCATTGATTAAACGTAACCACAGCAAAAGAGGAGTGGGTTCACAGGGAAAGGTGTAAATTCAGTTTCATGTATACTGACCTTTATAAGAATTTTGACGTCGCCAGGCCCACGTGGTGGTGCACACCTTTAATCCCAGCATTTGGGAGGCAGAAGTAAAGAGAACTGCCATGAGTTCGAGGCCACCCTGAGACTACATAGTGAATTCCAGGTCAGCCTGGGCTAGAGTGAAACCCTACCTCAAAATAAATAAATAAATACAACTTTTAAAAAAGAATTTAGATGTCAATACAGGTATCTAGTAGATAATTAACTGTCCAGGTTGGGTGCTAAGGAGATCATGCCCAGAAATTAAGACAGTAGGTTATACACCGATAGCCCATAGGTCAAATGCTACCCATAGGATTTGTTTAGCCAGCACAGCATTTTTGTTAGAAGTAAAAAGTGTTAGCTTAAAACTTTTTCAAAAGATAAGACGTATCATTTTAAAATATATACATTTTTGGGCTGGAGAGATGGCTTAGTGGTTAAGGCAAATGCCTATGAAGTCTGAGGATCCAGGTTCGATTCTCCATGTCCCATGTAAGCCAGATACACATGGTGGCACGTGCATCTGGAGTTCATTTGCAGTGGCTAGAGGTCCTGGTGCACCCATTCTCTCTCTCTCTCTCCCTTTCTCTCTGTCTCAAATAAATAAAAATATTTTAGCCAGGCGTGGTGGTGCACGCCTTTAATCCCAGCACTTGGGAGACAGAGGTAGGAGGATTGCCATGAGTTCGAGGCCACCCTGATACTACGTAGTGAATTCCAGGTCAGCCTGGGCTAGAGCAAAACCCTACCTCAAAAAACCAAAACTGTATATATATATATATATATATACACACACACACACACATACATATACATACACACAGTGGGATGGGTTAGCAATTAAGGTGCTTGCCTGGCAAGTCTTAGGACCTAGGTTTGATTTCCCAGAACCCACGTAAGCCAAATGCTCATGGTGGCATATGTATTTGGAGTTCATTTGCAATGGCTAGAGGCCCTGGCATGTCCATTCTCTCTCTCTAATAAATAAAATAAGATATTTTAAAGAAAATAAATATATATTCATTTTCAACTTCTCTCAAAAAGTTTGAAGATCTAGTGAGATGAAAGCCACATGAGGAAGGCCTGGGAAGGGACTTCCCCTTGGATAGAGCCGTCCCTTCGGGTCACCACACAGCCCGCATTCTGAGCTGCGTCCTCCACATCAAAAGTCCTTTTATCACCACGGCGGCGTGCCGGTTCTTCTTGTAGAACAGAATGAGGAGAAAAGTGAAATCTTTCCTACACAGCCATCTCTGTGGGAGCAGGAAAACTACTGAAGGACTGAACAGTTCAAGGATAAAACATCCATGTGTGGTGGGAAGAAATTATGATGGTGGTATATTGTCTATATGTATGGAGGTTGTTAATTAAAAAATAAATTCGCATGCTTATTGGGTTACCTATCCATCTAGGGCCTAACAGCATTTTACCTCTGGGATAGTTTCCGAAGATAATTTGAGGGGACTGTAGAGATGGATCAGTGGTAAAAAGCATTTGCTTGCAAAACCTGACAGCCCAGGTTTGATTCTCTGGTACCCACATAAAGCCAGGTGCACAAAGTGGCGCATGCATCTGTTTACAGTGGCATGAGACCCTGGTGTGCCCATACTCTCTCTCTGTCCACCTCTGTGTGTCTCAAATAAATAAATAATCTGAACTGCTGTCACGAAGCTCAACACTGAGATTCACTGTGCAGAAGCACAGGGGCTTTTCTCTCATCAGGCTGCAGTGCTCAAGGGTCAAGACATGCCCTTCACTCTTCATTTTCTGTGAAACCATAGGAAGCTATTTTCATAGCCTTGTTAAATTGGTGGTGATTGTGGTGGTTTGAGTGAAGGCTCCCCCAGAGGCTCGGGGGTTTTGAATACCTGGCCCCCAGCTGATGGCAATTTGGGAAAATAGAGCCTTTGGAAGGTGGAGAATGGCGCTGGGGTGAGCCCTGAAGTTTATTAGTCCCCACTGGGTAGAGCTAACTCAGTCTGTGGCTTCCACTCAACTTCTGTGACAAGATGTGAGGCCCTGGCTGCCTCTTCTGCCCTGTTTTTCCTACCGTGATGAAACTTCCCTCAAAAGTAAGCTACAGGGCTGGAGAGATGGCTTAGCGGTTAAGCGCTTGCCTGTGAAGCCTAAAGACCCCGGTTCAAGGCTCGATTCCCCAGGTCCCGCGTAAGCAAGATGCACAAGGGGGCGCATGCATCTGGAATTCATTCACAGTGGCTGACGGCCCTGGCGCACCCATTCTCTATCTGTCTGCCTCTTTCTCTCGGTCTGTCGCTCTCAAATAAATAAATAAACAAAAAAATATTTTAAAAAAACAAAAGTAAGCTACAATCAGCCGGGCGTGGTGGCCCACGCCTTAATGCCAGCACTTAGGAGGCAGATGTAGGAGGATGGCTGTGAGTTCCAGGCTACCCTGAGACTACATAGTGAATTCCAGGTCAGCCTGGGCTAGAGCAGGAACCTATCTCGTAAAACAAAACAAAACAAAACAAAACAAAAAACACCTATGGCTGGGAAGCTCACAGGTCCTAGGTAGGAAGCTACCACTGATGTTAGCTAAATTGATACATTGTGCTCATCAAATTGGGCTCCTAAATATTTATGTGCATGCCCACATATTGGCACTGCTATCTCATCATTGGTCAAAAAAGCTGCTTTTTTGCTAGACATGGTGGCACATGCCTTTAATCCAGGCACTCATAAGGCAGAGGGAAGGAGGATCACCATGAGTTCAAGGCCACCCTGAAACTACATAGTGAAATCCAGGTCAGACTGAGCTAGAGTGAGACCCTACCTTGAAAAACTAAAAAATAAAATAAAATGAAAGCTGCTTTTTTGTTTGTTTGCTTGTAAAAAAAAAAAAAACAGAAAGAAAGAAAGGAAGGAAGGAAGGAAGGAAGGAAGGAAAAGACTGAAAGGAAGAAAAGAAAGTAAGTTAAAATAAACCCTTTCCAGTGAAATCCTACCTCAAAAAACTAAAAATAAAAATAAACCCCTTCCTCCCATAAGCTGCTCTGGGAAGGCCTGTTGTCTTAACAATAAGGAGGTAACTGCTACAGTAACTTATTCACAATAAAAGTAAATCGTCAGCAGCATCTTCTGATTATACCAATAAGAAGTGCAGATAAGACTGTCTCTTGCTAGGTTCCTGATAAGAAATAATCTCAACCACTCAGCAGGCTAAAGCAGGGGATCACAATTTCAAGACCAGCCTAGACGACTGAGTGAGACTATCTCAAAATACAGTGTAAAAAGAGAACTGGGCGCAGGCACAGTGGCACACAGCTTCAGTACCAGCACCGGGAGGTTGAAGTAGGAGGATCCCCGTGAGTTCAAGGCCAGCCTGGGGCTGCAGAGTAACTGCCAGGTCAGCCTGAGCTAGAGTGAGACCGTACCTCAAAAGAAGAGAGAGAGCTAGGCGTGGTGGCACACACGTTTAATACCAACACTCAGGAGACAGAAGTAGGAGAATCGCCATGAGTTCGAGGCTACCCTGAGACTACATAGTCAATTCTAGGTCAGCCTGAGCCAGAGTGAGACCCTACCTTGAAAAAAAAAAAGAAGAAGAAGAAGAAGAGGAGGAGGAGGAGAGAGAGAGAAATACTGAATAGTCTTCGATAAGCTAATTAATGTTTCTGCAAAATGGAGCTAAATAACTCAACAACTGACCTGTTAAAGGTGTGAGAGTAGGGGCTGCAGACATGGCTCAGTAGTTAAGTTAAAGGCACTTGCTTGCAAAACCTGTCAGATTGGACTCAATTCCCCAGCCACCACATAAAGCCAGACAGACATTCATTTACAGAGACAATACAGCACCCATACACACACACATGCAAATAACTAAAACTAAAAAAAAAAAAAAAAAAAACCACTATGGGAGTTAATACATAAGAATGTTAGAAAGCATAAAACACTTCACCAATCTGAGTTTTCCAGAGATAAACAGTACTGACTGAGTTAGCCTCATGTTCAAGTTCCTTTCTGGTGTTTAAGTATTACATTAACAGTTGAACTCAGGAAAAAAAAAAAAAAAAAAAAAAAAAAGGTTTTCATAGGTGTTTAATAAGAAAATATTGCAAAGACATTGAACTGTCTTCCCTGGATGTCCCACAGGGAAGTTTTCATCATATACTGAGACATTTCCCTGAGGAGTCGGCCCCTGGAAGGCTGGGAGTTGGTACATCTTACTGAAGGTTAAAATTAACATTGCGAACAGTCACCCAGGTTATAGGAGTTGCAATGGTGCCCTCTTGAGGACATTCTGCCCCCGCACCTCCCAGACGGATGGCTATGCGGGCAGAGGGAATTCTCTGCCCTAACTTCAGGTGGATGAATTCTGCTGTTCCTGGGGGGGTTTTTTGTTTTGTTTTGTTTTGTAGTTGTTGTTGCTGCTGCTGTTGTTTTTTTTTTATTATTATTTCCCAAATACTAACAGAAAGGTTTAATACCTGGGTCATGTTTGTCTAAAACATGTCTCTGCCGGGCATGGTGGCACACGCCTTTAATCCCAGCACTCTGGAGGCAGAGGTAGGAGAATTGCCATGAGTTCGAGGCCACCCTGAAACTACATAGTGAATTCCAGGTCAGCCTGAGCTACAGTGAAACCCTACCTTGAAAAAAACAGAAACAAAAACAAAAACATTATAAAAGAGAGACTTTAACAATAAGACAACAGGGCTGGAAAGATGGCTTAGCAGTTAAGGCACTTGCCTGTGAAGCCTAAGGATCCATGTTCGATTCTCCAAGTCCCATGTAAGCCAGTGGCACATGTGTCTAGAGTTTGTTTCCAGTGGCTAGAGGCCCTGGTGTGCCCATTCTCTGTCTCAAATTTAAAAAATTTGTAAATAGTAATAAAAGCCAGGCGTGATAGCGCACGCCTTTAATCTCAGCACTCAGGGAGGCAGAGGTAGGAGGATCGCCATGAGTCCAAGGCCACCCTGAGACTACATAGTGAATTCCAGGTCAGCCTGATCTAGAGTGAGACGCTACCTAGAAAAAAAAAATCCCTATTTCTCCCATGGGCCTTCCTGTCTAACTATACTATCTCCTTTTCATAATGACACACATGTATGAAGATGCCATAATGAAACCCATAATTTTGAGGGGGGTTGTTTTGTTTTGTTCAAAAAATATTGTCTGCTACTGGGCGTGGTGGCACATACCTTTAATCCCAGCATTTGGAAGGCAGAGGTAGGAGGACTGCGATGAGTTCAAGGCCAGCCTGGGACGTCAGAGTGAGTTCCAGGTCATTCTGGGTTAGAGTGAGACCCTGCCTTGGAAAAAATGAAAAAAGTGGGCTGAAGAGATGGCTCTCCCATTAAGGTCCAGCAGGTAAGGCACTGGCTTGCAGAGCCTGACAGCCTGGGTTCAATTCCTCAGGACCCATGTAAAGCCAGATGCACAAAGTGGCACATGCATCTGGAGTTCATTTGTAGCTGCAAGAGGCCCTCACATGCCCATTTTCCACTCTCTCTCTCTCTCTCTCTCTCTCTGCTTGCAAATAACTAAAAATACTTTTAAATTTTATTTTTATTTTATTTATTAGAGACAGAGAGAGAATGGGCACACCAGGGCCTCCAGCCACTGCAAACAAACTCCAGACAAATGCACCACCATATGCATCTGGCTTACATGGGACCTGGAGAATCAAACCTGGGTCCGTAGGCTTCACAGGCAAACACCTTAACCACTAAGTCATCTCTCCAGCCCAATAAAAATATTTTTTTAAATGTAATCTTTAGCCGGGCGTGGTGGCGCATGCCTTTAATCCCAGCACTCGGGAGGCAGAGGTAGGAGGATCGCCGTGAGTTCGAGGCCACCCTGAGACTCCATAGTGAAATCCAGGTCAGCCTGGGCTAGAGTGAAACCCTACCTCGAAAAACCAAAAACAAATAAAATAAAATAAATGTAATCTTTGCCAGGAATGGTGGTGCACACCTTTAATCCCAGCACTCAGGAGGCAGAGGTAGGAGGATCACTGTGAGTTCGAGGCCATCCAGGGATCACAGAGTGAGTTCCAGGTCAGCCGGGGCAGCAGCAAGACTCTAATTGTTGTTATTTTTTGTTTGTTTGTTTTTGTTTTTTGAAGTAGGGTCTTGCTCTAGCCCAGGCTGACCTAGACTTCACAGTGTAGTCCCAGGGTGGCCTTGAACTCATGATGATCTGCCTCCCAAGTGCTGGGATGAAAGGCGTGCGCCACCATGACCAGTACTAAAACATTTTTTTATTGTTGTTTTTTCGAGGTAGGGTCTCGCTCTAGCCCAGGCTGACCTGGAAGTCACTCTGTAGTCTCAGGGTGATCTTGAACTCACGGCGAACCTCCTACCTCTGCCTCGTGAGTGCTGGGATTAAAGGCGCGCGCCACCACGCCCGGAGCGTTCTTTAACTCTTGAGTGCATGCTTGAGAACAGCTGACAAATTCAGACCCACTAGAAACTTGTCCAAGAAAGTATATTTCTATTCTGAATACAGAGAACCAACTGCTAGATCACCTTTGATGTTGAATCATGCCAAAACCACCGAATCTGGGGCTACACGTGTGCGACATGTGTAGACCTTTGAGTCACTAACGAGACCAGTGGCACCTGCAAGGTTGTCTAGACACTCGCTCCCCAGCCTTTGAAGCGCTGCTGGAGAGCTCGCTCCTGCTGTGAGGTCCTCGGCGACAGCCCGGCTGTTTGCAGCTGGAGACTGTCTGGAGCGCCCCCTGCCCCCACTCAGTCCTCCCTCCCCTCCTGAGAGAAAACTTGTTAGGTGGCCTGACAGCTAAACTCCCTGGAACACTGTTATTTTTGTCAACAACAAATGCTTGTTGCTTTTGAATTTCTGGATGAAAATCACCAGAAACACTGCTGCTTAAAGCAATACCAATTTAGTGGCTCACAGTAATAGGTCAGAAGTTGAGCCCATGGCGGCGTATAGACTCAGGGTGATGAATAGCTGTTCGAGAGGGGTCCTCTATGTGCTTATCCGCTTTCAAAGGTAATAGATCTGCGTTTGGAAACATTAACAGTGAGTAGAAATAACAGAGTCAGAAACTGAGGCTCATGGATGCAGGGTCTTCAAGGTGTGAAAGGCTGAGCTCCCAGCTCTGGTGGCTGCCTTAAGGGATATAAAACAAAAGTGTTTTTGATAAGCCTATTTTACAGGCTTATCAAATAGTGTCACCTGAAAACACTTAGGGATGACATTTATCCAATAATCAGATATTTAAGTGCTCTTTGAGGTACTGCTTGGGAGTGTGTAACAAGCAGTTCAGTCTCCTGTTTTATTAGACCAGAGTCTTAGCCGGGCGTGGTGGCGCACGCCTTTAATCCCAGCACTCGGGAGGCAGAGGTAGGAGGATCGCCATGAGTTCGAGGCCACCCTGAGACTCCTTAGTGAATTCCAGGTCAGCTTGGGCTAGAGTGAGACCCTACCTCAAAAAAAAAAAAAAAAAAAAAAAAAAAAAAAAAAACAGAGTCTTAGACAACAGATCTCAGGCAAATCTTTCAGTCCATCAAGGATACCTTAAATTTCATTTCATTCAGAGGACTCAGAAAGAGTGAAGAATGGATGGGTACTTGCCTAGCATGTGAATTACACGTTCCGGGAGTGGCTTACCTTGTAAACAGTCTTTCACAATTTTCCCCCTGCCACTCTCCCCTGTTAAGTTCAGGATGAGTGCAATGGTAGCAAAAGTTTAAGGTGTTGGCCAAGATTTCCCACTCCTCTAAAGAACACGTCCTGACTAACCCCAGGACTGACAATGAGAAGGACTTTGCTCCGTGGCAGATGATGTTGTCCAGCCCTACCGCCGATCAAACGGGGATGCTGTGTTGCCTGACCTAAAGATACGAGCACTTAGAAGCAGCTTCCTGGGCTGGAAAGATTGCTCAGTGGTTAGGTTAGGGGTGCTTATTTGCAAAGCCTGTGGCCTTGATTCCCCAGTACCGACATAAAGCTGCACAAAGTGATGCATATGTCTGAAGGAGGCCTGGTGTACCCACACTTCTCTCTACCAAATAAATAAATAAAGATATTTTTTAAGCCAGGCGTGGTGGCGCACGCCTTTAATCCCAACACTGGGGAGACAGAAATAGGAGGATCGCCGTGAGTATGAGGCCACCCTGAGACTACATAGTGAATTCCAAGTCAGCCTGGGCTAGAGTGAGACCCTACTTCGAAAAAACAAAACAAAACAAAAAGTAATAATAATAACATTTTTTTAGAAGAAAGAAACTCACAGATAGTTGTCTATCCTTCAGGTGAGTCCACAACTTCAACACTGAAACTACTAACCTACTCACACACCAGCAACCTCCAGGTGGAAAGTTTGCTTCTCCACAGTATCTTGTTTACAAATCCAAAGTCCAGCCGGGCGTGGTAGTGCACGCCTTTAATCCCAGCACTTGAAGGCAGGAGGATCACTATGAGTTCGAGGCCACCCTGAGACTACATAGTGAATTCCAGGTCAGCCTGGGCTAGAGTGAGACCCTACCTTGAAAAAAAAAAGAAAGAAAAGAAAAGAAAAACAAAGTCCAAGCAACCCTGAAATTTGAATGTTTTCCCATAACTCACTTGGCCCTCAAACATGAATGGACCTGAAGTCATCTGGTAATGAAACCTGGTCTACATGGATGTGAGGTCATTTCAGTAATTATTTATCCCTGATGTGGACTGTCATAGGTTTTACTGTAGGGTTGGTTGGATGATTTTGGTTTGTTTTGTGTTTTTTTTTTTTTTCCACACAGGGTCTTGCTATGTGGTCCAGGCTGGCCTCCAACTCACTATGTAGCTAAGGCTGGCCTCAAACTCTTCATCATCCCACGACAGCCTCCAAGAACCATGATTGTAGGATGATGCTACCATATGTAGACCTGTGGAACTGCTAACATGTCTGATTAGCCATGTCTTCTGCCCCCTCTGACAGTAGGGGACATGAATAATTCATCTACAACAGAAGGTTCTGAATATAAAGCATATCCAGACCCATGAACGTTCACATCTAAACTAGCTTTTCATTTAATATATTCACTCTAAATAATTGCAAACATTAAAATGCGCTAGACACTTTAATAACACAATACAAACAGAAAAGTATGTCAATTGATTTCCTAGAAGGAATGGTGTAACAAAATGATAATCTAATGAAATTAAGTGTCTTTATTAAGATACAAGAAAATCCTAGAAGTAGGACTATGGAAATGGTTCAGTGGTTAAAGGCACTTGCTTGCAAAGCTTGCCGGTCCAAGCTCGATTCCCCAGTACCCACGGAAAGCCAGACAGACAACGTGACACGCGCATCTGGAGTTCATTTGCAGTGGCGAGAGATCCTGATGCACCCATTTTCTCTCTCTCAAATAAATATACTTTAAAAACAAAATCATAGATAAGAAGAGTACTGATCAGAGCTAACATTTATTGAGCGCTGCTAAATTACAAGACACTCTAGATGCACTCACATTAATTCATTCGCTTCTCCTAAGAAGCAAACAAGGTAAGCCCACGGTGACCCTGAAGCCCTGGCAGGCGTATGGCACTAGTTCCTTGAAGAGGGGCTAGTCCCCTTCCTGGAAAACATGTTCCATGACACTTCGTTTTTACCTTCTGGATTTTCAGCTTTTCATTCTGAATATCTCGTCTTTTCATTAAGAAATAACGCGCACGCTATCGCTGATTAGTTCTCCCAAACTGCTTCCTGCCTGGAGAAGCTTGGGTTCCCTAAACAGCTTCAGTCCTTTCACACCAAGCACACTGTACTTCTAATGCACACCTTCTTAAAATCATAACAGGTTCCCTGCTCATCTTACTAGAGTTACTCCTTTGTACATAAACCACATCCAGTGGCTCTTTAAAATAAGTCCTTTTGCAGGACGTGATGACACACGCCTTTAATCCCAGCACTTGGGAAGCAGAGGTCAGAGGATCGCCATGAATTCGAGGTCACCCTGAGACTCCATAGTGAATTCCAGGTCAGCCTGGGCTAGAGTGAGACCCTACCTTGGAAAAAATAATAATAATAATTAATTCATTAATTAAGTTCTTCTTTTCTATAATGGCCTAAGAGCCATTGTGCCATCAGGAAATAGCCTTGGAAGTCCTGCTATCCACTAGGGAGCTACAAGAACCCCTCAAGGCTTTGAGAGAACTCAAGCATGGAATTTAAGCTGATTTATGTGCCTCTGCCTCCTAAGTGCTGGGAGTAAAGGCATGTGCCGCCATGCATGACAAGAGCTATGTCTCTTTGTTAGAATATTTATTTGTTTATTTGAGAGAGCAAGGGCATGAGAGGCCTCCTGCCACTGCAAACAAACTCCAGATGCATGTGTCACCTTGTACATTATGGCTCACGTGGGTACTGGGGAATCGAACCTGGGTCCTTAGGTTTCACAGGCAAGCACCTTAACTGCTAAGCCATCTCTCCAGCCCTCGAGTTACATCTTTTATTTGTTGTTTTTCTTTTTGGTTTGTTGTTGTTGTTGTTTTCGAGGTAGGGTCTCACTCTGGCCCAGGCTGACCTGGAATTCACTATGTAGTCTCAGGGTGGCCTCAAACTCACGGTGATCCTCCTACCTCTGCCTCCCAAGTGCTGGGATTAAAAGTGTGCGTCACCATGCCCAGCTGAGATATATCTTTTATATTAGCTAACCTGGAGGAAGATTTCTATGGCACTGATTCACGCTGTCATTGGATTTGTGCAATTCTCCCGCTCTCTCCTTTATGCCCATCCCAACAACCCTTCCACCTCTGTATTCTGTCCCTGCACGTCCCTGCCACGCACACGTCACACTCCCACCAGCAGTGGATGAGGGCTCCTCTCCCCACACCATCCCCAGCATTGGTCGTCCTTTGATTTTTTAAAATATTTTCTTTATTATTTGAAAGTAGAGAGAAAGGATGGGTGCACCAGGGCCTCTTGCCACTGCAAATGGACTCCAGACACATGTGCCACTTTGAGCATCTGGCTATCCATTAGTCTGGGAATCGAACCTGGGCCATGAGGCTTTGCCAGCAAGCACCTTTAAGTGCTGAGCCATCTCTCCAGCCACTCATTTGATTTTTTGATGATAGCCAGTGGGACTGGAGTGAGATGGAATCCTCAAAGTAGTTTTAATTTTCACTTCCCTGATGGCTTAAGATTTTGAACATCTTTTTAGGTGTTTATTGGTTTTAGCTCTATTATTTTTCTGTTTATTTTCTGTTTAGATAATCGCTTTATTGATGATAGTGGGGTATTAAATTCTTCTACTATTATATATTGGGATTTATTTCTGATTTAATTTCCAGTAGATTTTACTTTATAAAATTTGGTGTACATTTTTGGTGCATATACATTTATGATTGTAATATCCTCTTATTGACTTGTTCCTTAATGAATATAAAGTGGCCTTCTTTACCTCTTTTTTTGTTTGTTTGTGTTTTGTTTTTCAAGGTAGGGTCTCGCTCTAGCCCAGGCTAACCTGGAATTCACTCAGTAGTCTCAGGGTGGCCTTGAACTCATGATACTTCTCCTACCACTGCCTGTCAAGTGATGGGATTAAAGGCATGTGCCACCATGCCCGACCTTTACCTCTTTTGATCACTTTTGCTTAAAGTCTATTTTGTCAGGTGTTAGTATATGTTTTTTTGTAAATGGCCACTAGGCAATGTGAGGCAGGGTTGTTGGCGTCCTTGCAAGGAGACCCCATGGGGCCCTGGGGATAAACTTCGGATTTAGTACAGACCCTGGGACTGTTGGGAGATACCAGCACTATGGAATGGTTGCCACAGACAGCTGCTGGTTTGGGATGAAGTTTTCCTTTGGGCTATGAGGAGCCCAGCCGGAGGGGCAGAATGGAATCCCAGAGACATCACTGGCTACAGATGTTGGACTTGGAGCTAAATGATTTTATGTTTGCCCTATTTGTAAAACATTGCTCAGCACAACATAAAAGGGAGAGGGGCTTTAGTTTAATTGAAATCTCCACCACATTCCCCCCTTTTGATGTCTTTTATAGATATTATCAAGAGACATCAGCTAATTGGTTTAAATCTTTGGTACCCCTGGAGGGATGTTTGGAATATTATTTGGCTATCATATTGAGACTATGACACAGAAGGACCATGATGAGTATCAGGAGACGAGCATCAGAAAACAAACAAGTCGGGGTCCTTTTCAGCTAATAGGGCACAAGCTGTTAGAAGAAGCTGATAACGGGCTGGAGAGATGGCTTAGCAGTTAAAGCACATGCCTGCGAAGCCTAAGGACCCAAGTTCAATTCTCCAGGTCCCACGTTAGTCAGATGCACATGGTGGTGCATGCGTCTGGAGTTCGTTTGTAGTGGCTAGAGGCCCTGGCATGCCCATTCTCTCTCTCTCTCTCTCTGTCTGTCTCTCTCTCCCTTTTTCTGTCTCAAATAAATAAAAATCTTAACGGTATTCTTTTAAAAAAAAATCTATTTAAGGGCTGAGGAAATGGCTTAGTGGTTAAGGCATTTGCCTGCGAAGCCTAAGGTCCCCAGTTCTATTCCCCAGGACCCACATAAGCCAGATGCACAAAGGGGTGCATGCGTGTGGAGTTCACTTGCAGTGGCTGGAGGCCATAGTGTGCCCATTCTCTCTCTCTCTCTCCCTCTCTCTATCTTCCTCTCCCCCAAATAAATAAATATAAAATATATTTTTTAATCTACTTTAAAAAGAAGCAGATAATTTTTCTAACCAGGCACAGCAAACACAAGTGGAACATGGTTAGAGCTATTTTTTCCTGGGGGACTGGTGGACATGGTGTCAATTTTCCCCAGAATGCCACACCAAATTCTTCAAGCTTCTGCCGTGCATAGACTGTCATGTTCCGGGGTGACTGGAGCAGGACCATACTGTCCTTGGCAGGGGCAGGTGTCCTCCAGAGCTTGACCCTGAGGGGACTCTCAGGCTCCACCTTGCCAGCTGCCGTAATCAGATGAGGACACCGCCCTCTTGACTCTCGTGTGGTGAATCTATATAGTCTCCGGAAAGGCTGCCGGGTCTGTAGCAGTTATTGGATCTTTTTATTTAAAGGCAAACAGTGGCTGACTAATCAGGGCCAGCTGGAGGCAGAAGGCATAAGTTAATGCAAGAGATTAGTATTATAAGCCGGTGTCAAACAGGGAAGCCTATTAGTCTGAATCGTTGTTTACATTGTCATATTTTGAGGTTATATTTTCTTACTGGGTGTTTAAGACCATGGAGGCCGCCAAACTAGCCATGTATTGTATTTTCAGAAGTCAATAATGGCTTTGTAGGAGAGACTTTTAAGGACCTGTGAGGAGTTCTATGACTCTCAGCATTGTGTCATCTGCTAGGATAAATCAAGATCATGCTGACCACAAGGCCTCCTTTGGAAGCATTGTTATGACTTCTGCAGATACACAGACTTGGAGTCCACCTCCGGGTCTCCGGGTCCTCTCTGATCAAGAAGACAGGTAACTTACCAGAGGCTAGAAGCTAGAAGTGTCCTATCATCTTCTGTGGCCTTTTGACCTGGGAGCAGGAACCAAAATATTTTGTATTTCTAATTGGCTTTGGCTTTTACTTATGGTTATTAATCACTTAGAGAGACTATACGCATCTAACTAAAGAGCTACAGAACTTATCTGATTAACATTTCAGTTGTCAGGTGACAGTATAAGCCATATCTAGAACAAAGAAAGCAGACATACCTTATCCTTTGAGTATCTGTCAGTTGTAAGCACAGGCAGGCTGGGCGTGGTGGTGCACGCCTTTAATCCCAGCACTCAGGAGGCAGAGGTAGGAGGATCGCCATGAGTTTGAGGCCACCCTGAGACTACATAGTGAATTCCAGGTCAGCCTGAGCCAGAATGAGACCCTACCTTGGGAAAAAAAGAAAAGAGATTGAGAGGGGGAGGGGATATGATGGAGAATGGAGTTTCAAAGGGGAAAGTGGGGGGAAGGAGGGCATTACCGTGGGATATTTTTTTCTAATCATGGAAGTTGTTAAGAAAAACAAAAATTTGAAAAGAGAAAAATAAAGGAAGGAAGCAAGCAAGCAAGCACTTGCCTGCAAAACTAAAGGACTCAGGTTCATTCCCAGTACCCATATAAAGCCAGATGCACAAGGTGGTGGGTACAGTGGCTGGAGGCCCTGGCGCACCCATTCTCTATCTGCCTCTCTCTCTCTCTCTCTCTCTTTCAAATAAATGAATAAGTGTTTTTTGGTTTCTCAAGGTAAGGTCTCACTGTAGCTCAGCCTGATCTGGAATTCACTCTGTAGTCTCAGGGTGGCCTCAGACTCACAGCGATCCTCCTACCTCTGCCTATGAAGCGCTGGGATTAAAGGTGTGCGCCACCACGACCAGCAACTTTTTTTTTTTTTTGTAAGAGTGGGAGAATCTTATATTTTCCCTGCCTATAATCCTTGTTCTATTCAGAGTTCCCTCTGGGGGCCACTCAATATTAAAAGCTGGCCATTCCAATTCACAGAGGGTCTTTTAATCTCCTGAATATCCTTCCTGAAGTATTGTTTTTTCATCCTTTCTAATCATGCAGTCTAGGACAGTGGGCTTGGGGAAGGACTCCCCCCACGATGAATTTCCCATTGTGCTGGTGTCGCAGAACAGACACGAAGACAAGGAGGGCCTGAGCATGCGCTGCTCAGGCCAGAGGTGATTCTGCAGCCTCAGCGCTGTGAGCCACACAGGCGCGCAGACTCATGCACCAAGTGCACTCCTTTTCACACAGATTCCAGACAGCCACCTGTCCCTGAGGTGACCTGACCCGGCAGTCACAATAACTGCAGGAGTTACTTACTCTCCCGGTCCACCATGGTGGGTCTGACTGACTGGAGGACTGAGCACCCCAGGGCTTCCTCCCTTGTTTCTGATGTCTCCGGTGATTTTTCCACTCTCCTCACCAGGTCCTTTGGGCAAAACACAGTCTGATAGCACAGGCCATGCCCCACGGAGTCTGGGTCCGGGACAGAGGTGGGGTGGTGCCTCCCAGTCATCCTGGGGTCCCTCCTGGCCACAGCTGAGCCCTGCAGCGCCGGTGGCTCAAAGGACCAACCTTAGCTGTGAACAGAGGGCACAACAGGGTTTCCCGACACAGCGTACTGAAAATTGTTACAGGAAACTGAGTCACACAGAGAGGGTCCAGAGATAGAGTGGAGAGGCAGAATAACTTCCAAAGCCTGAGCGTTGATCGCTGATAGCTCAGAGGTTTTATAGACAGCACGGCAGGCAGACTGACATCATCTTGAGTTCTTTACACTATTGGTGGGTTACAAGTTTCTAAGGTTACATGATTTGAGGTGCAAACAGAAAATTCCTTAAAAACCAGTCAGTGATAAGAAAGTACAAATGTAGAATAATAGAAAGCTGTTTGCTCTGAGGTGTTTTTACCCATGGTTTGGTCATGTATGATATCTAACTGACCCAGGATTGGACTCAGTGACACAGTTGTGCTGGGTTTTGATGAGACTAAGGCAAAGTTGTTTGCATTCTTTTTTATATATATAATTTTTTTGTTTATTTTTGTTTATTTATTTGAGAGTGACAGACAGACAGAGAGAGAAAGAGGCAGAGAGAAAGAGAATGGGCATACCAGGGCCTCTAGACACTGCAAAGGAACTCCAGACACATGCACCCCCTAGTGCATCTGGTTTACGTGGGTCCTGGGGAATCCAGCCTCAAACTGGGGTCCTTAGACTTCACAGGCAAGCACTTAACCACTAAGCCATCTCTCCAGCCCTGTTTGCATTCTTTTCATCTTAGAATCTGAGGTGTTTGCAAAACACTGCTCAGCACAGAAAAGGGGAGAAGGGCTTTAGTTTGAAATATCCACCACACCATCACAGGAGGGAAAAGAAAAAGGATGAAGCCGGACGTGGTGGCGCACGCCTTTAATCCTAGCACTCGGGAGACAGAGGTAGGAGGATTACCATGAGTTTGAGGCCACCCTGAGACTACAAAGTGAATTCCAGGTCAGCCTAGGCCAGAGTGAGACCCTACCTCGAAAAACCAAAAAGAAAAAGAAAAAGTAAAAGGATGAAAAGAGAGAGGAGGGGAGAGAAATGGAGGAGAGGAGAAGAGAGGGAAGGAGAGGGAAAGGGAGGGGAGGGGAGGGGAGGGGAGGGGAGGGGAGGGGAGGGGAGGGGAGGGGAGGGGAGGGGAGGGGAGGGGAGGGGAGGGGAGGGGAGGGGAGGGGAGGGGAGGGGCTTGGAGAGCTTTAACACAGTAAAGGGAAGGAGGTAAACAAAGAACAGATCTGCTTCATGGAATATAAATAGAATCAGGAATCAGAATGACAAACTAACTTTTCCATTGCAGGGCTAGAAACCTTGATTCACACATCAGGCTTTAAAGTTCTAAGAGAAAGTGTAGTCCAGTATAGACTTATAAACTCTGCCAGGATAAGTCTACAAGAATGATATCTTACCTTATTTTTAATATACACCAAACCCAAGACACAACCTAAATATCTACTGGTAAACTTTGTGATCTCCTGACCATATAAACAAAGAAACAAATTTTATGAACATGAAAATAAGATTTTGTGTACAACTATTCAAAAAAACACTATATGTTAGGAGTTTGTTTATTTGTTTGTTTGTTTTTCAAGGTATAGTCTCACTCTAAAGCAGGCTAATCTTGGCACTCACTCTGTAGTCCCAGGCTGGCCTCAAACTCACGGTGGTCCTCCTACCTCTGCCTCTTGATGCTGGGATCAAAAGTGTGCACCGCTATGTCTGCCTTATATTAGGCTTCTTTTTTATTCTAAATATGGGTTGGGGATGTAGCTCAGTTAGCCCTGAGTTTGATCCCCAGCACCACATAAAACCAGATAAAACGACACACTCCTATAAATACCAGAACTTGAGTGGTGGAAGGAGATTCATAAATTTAAGGTCATCCTCTGCTACATAGCAAGTTCAAGGCCAGCCAGGCTACATGAGACTGTCTTTAAAAAAAAAAACGGGTTGGAGAGATGGCTTAGCAGTTAAGTGCTTGCCTGTGAAGCCTAAGGACCGTGGTTCAAGGCTCGATTCCCCAGGACCCACATAAACGAGATGTACAAGGTGGCACATGCATCTGGAGTTTGTTTGCAGTGGCTGGAGGCCCTAATGTGCCCATTCTCTCTCTCTCTCTCTCTCTCTCTCAAATAAAAATAAACAAAAAAATTTTAAAAACATATTAAGCCGGGCGTGTTGGCACATGCCTTTAATCCCAGCACTCAGAAGGCAAAGGCAGCAGGATCGCCATAAGTTCGAGGCCACCCTGAGACTACATAGTGAATTCCAGGTTAGCCTGAGCTAGAGTGAGACCCTACCTCCAAAAGCAAAACAAAAAATATATATATTACACACAGTAATTTCCAAGATGAGATAAATTTTTATAAAATTGTACATACACATATATAAAAATAATACAGGTAACTAAGAAAAGTCTTCATGAACTAATTATCTCAGGGGAACAGTGCCTAGAAACTTAGCTTTTCTGTTTGTATAGTTTGTTGCATGTGCTTATGTGTGTGGGGTGCATGTGTAGGCATGATCAAAGACATAGGAGAGCACATGTGTGTATGTGTTTATGTGTGGAGGCCAGAGGTTAAGATCTGATATCTTCCTCAATCAGTCTCCACCTTAATTTATTTGAGGGAGAATGAGAGAATGGGTGTACCACAGCTGCAAACCAACTCCAGACATATGAGTCACTTTGTGCACCTTTGTGCTTAATGTGGGTCCTAGGGAATTGAACCTGGACTGGCAGGCTTGGCAAGCAAACACCGTTAACCTGAGAGCCATCTCTCCAGCCCCTGAGACAGGGTCTTACTCGAGCTCAGGCTGATCTGGAATTCACTCTGTAGTCTCAGGATGGCCTTGAACTCACGGCGATCCTCCTACCTCTGCCTCCTGAGTACTGGGGTTCAAGGCGTGTGCCATCACGCCTGACTGCCTTTTTTTTTTTTTTTTTTTGAAACAGTCTCTCATTGAACCCAGTGCTCACTAATTCAGCTGGACAAACTAGCCAGCAAGCCCCAGGGTGTGTTCTTGAGTCTCCCTCTCTAGCACACAGGCACACCACTGCACCCAGCTTTTATGTGGGTGCTGGGGACCCAAACTGGGTCCTGTTCACATGGTACCCACTTTACTGATTGAACCATTTCTTAGCCCTAGAAGCTTAGCTTTTGGCTTCTGTCTTAGGCCAGTACGGTTCTATAGTGGCTGGTTTTTCCCTTAAGACATGCAAATTATTTACCTTGGAATCACTAAAAAATACATTCAGCACATATTTCATTCCTTTGTGATTATAGCACCATCTAGTGGTCTCTGTCAGCTTAACTTAAAAAATTTTTAGTTTAATTTTGAGTTTTAATTTTTTTATAGTTTGTATATATTATTCTCACCAAATTGCCCCGAAAGCACTACACTTAATGTTCATATTCATATATTAATGCTACTCTCACTTCTGGTTAAAGAAGCTTCTCTTTTCAGATGGCAATGACCACTGGGATGACCCAAAAGGCAACACAGTGCTGAGAAGGGACGGAGGCGTGTCCAGCACTGAAACATCTCACACCCTCCAAGGCTCAGGGTCCATCGTGTAAGAGGTGGCGGAAAGAATGTAAGAGCCAAAGGAAGGGGACCACTCCTTATATACAACTGTCCGGACAGAATTTGGCCTTGATATCCAAGACCTCGCAGTGCCTAGCAATACCTACACAAGACCCTCATAACAGGAGAAAAATATGATGACATCAAATTAAAAGAGAGACTAATGGAGAGAGGGAGGAGATATGACAGAGAGCAGAGTTATGAAGGAGAAAGTGGGGGAAGGGAGGGGAGGGAAATACCATGGTTTGTTGTCTGTAAGTACAGAAGTTGTCAATAAAAATATATATATACTTTTTAATGTGATTTTCCTTTTTTTGTTTTTTCTTTTGATTTATTTATTGTTTCAAGATAAGGTCTCACTCTAGCCCAGGCTGACCTGGATCTAACTCTGTTGTACCAAGCTGGCCTCAAACTCACAGCAATCCTCCTGCCTCTGTCTCCCAAGTGCTGGGATTAAAGACATATACTGCCACATCAGGCTAAAATGTGATTCTCAATGTTTTAGCGTTAAAAGAAAACCAAGTAGGGCTGGAGAGATGGCTTAGTGGTTAAGCGCTTGCCTGTGAAGCCTAAGGACCTGGTTCGAGGCTCGATTCCCCAGGACCCACGTTAGCCAGACGCACAAGGGGGCGCACACGTCTGGAGTTCGTTTGCAGTGGCTGGAGGCCCTGGCGCGCCCATTCTCTCTCTCTCTCTCTCTCTCTCTGTCTCTTTCTCTCTCTGTCTGTTGCTCTCAAATAAAAATAAACAAAAAATCTTTAAAAAAAAAAAAAAGAAAGAAAGAAAGAAAGAAAGAAAGGAAAACCAGCTAACCACAACACAAGGGACAAAAGTCTAGCGTGGCGTTGAGAAGAACATGCTGTCAAACATCGTTGCTCGTGTCGGGAACCCGGCACTGGGGAGGCTGAGCTGAAGATGGACGGCGTGCGCTCTAGGTCAGCCTGCGCAACACGGCAACGCTCTTGTCTGAGAACTAAATAAAATAAACGAGTGGTCATAGTGGCTCATGCCTGTACTCCCAGCACTGAAGAGGCTGAGGCAGGAGGATCATGAGTTTGAGACTAGCCTTATCTACATACAGAAACCCTGTCTCAAAAATAAACAAAAACGGGCATGGTGGCGCACACCTTTAATCCCAGCACTTAGGAGGCACAAGTTCGAAGGCCATCCTGAGACTACACAGTGAATTCCAGGTCAGCCTGAGCTAGAGTGAGACCCTACCTCGAAAATTCAAAAACAAATAATAAATAAACAATTAAGCCGGGCATGGTGGCACACGCCTTTTATTATTTTTTTATTTTTTTGGTTTTCAAGTAGGGTCTCACCTATAGCTACTGGAATCACTATGAGTATCAGGGTGCTCGATCATGGCAGCTCACTCTGCCCGAGTGCGGATTAGGCAGCGCCACCACTGCCAGCAGCACACCCTTATGAATCCACACTCCAGGCAGGTGAAGGTCACATGAGTTGGAGGCCACCCTGAGACTGCACAGTGAATTCCAGACAGGCTTGAGCTAGAGTGAGCCCCTACCTCAGAAAACCAAAAACACAAAAAAAACAAACAAAAAAAAAAAAAAAACAGTGAGTTGTTGGCCAGGGAGGTCCCTGTTGCCTCCAAAACATTACAGGGTATTGCCAAGGCCCTTGGTTTCTCATGAGTAACAGATGGTAAGACCCTATTGCTGAAGACTTCACATGCCTTGGCGGCAAGGTCACTGAGAAATCAAGCTAGGGCTGAGCTGAAAACCTTCTCCCTATAGACCAGCAAACTGAAAGCTGGGAAAAGCTACACTGCATGCAGCCCTATGGGAGACAGAAGTCATCAGCAGTGAAGACAGTGGACACTGGAAGCCTCAAGTTTGGCCAGGCAGTCCAAATGACCAAACAGGTGCAATAGTGGCATGTCTGCTCTGGAGGAAACCAACTACTCTCTAATTGGACTGAAGACCTGCTCTATGGGAGGGAATACATGCCTAGTACTGAAAACCTAATCAAAAGCCTATGGCAGGGGAAGACACGTGCCTTAGGGGTATAAAGTCTGCTCTTGTCTGGATAAATGCATATATTATGCTCACCAAACTGCCCTGTAAGCACTTCTTTTAATGTTCATATTCATATATTAATGCTACCCTCACTTCTGGTTAGAGAAGCTTGTCTTTTCAGATGGTGGTGACCACTGGGATGACCCAAAAGGCAACATAGTGCTGTGAAGAAGTGACGGAGGAGTGTCCAGCACTGAAACATCTCTATCACACCCTCTAAGGCTCATGGTCTATTGCTGAAGAGCTGACGGAAAGAATATAAGAGCCAAAGGAAGGGTACAACTCCTTACAATGTACCTGTCCAGACAGAAATTGGCCTTGATATCCATGACCTCGCAGGTGCTTAGCACCACCTTCACAAGACCCTCATAATAGGAGAAAAAGACGATAACATTAAAATAAAAGAGAGTGGGCTGGAGAGATGGCTTAGAATTAAAGCACTTGCCTGCAAAGCCACAGGACCTTGGTTCAATTCCCCAGTACTCACGTAAACCAGATGCACAAGGTAACGCATGCATCTGGAGTTTGTTTGCAGTGGCTGGAAGCCCTGGTGCACCCATTCTCTTTCTCTCTCTCTCTCTCTCTCTCTCTCTCTCTCTCTCTCTCTCTCTCTGCCTCTTTCCTGCTCTCAAATAAATAAATATGTAAAAATGAAGTATTTTTTTTAAAAAGAGACACTAACAGAGAGAGGGAGGAGATATGATGGAGAGTGGAGTTGTGAAGAGGAAAGTGGGGTAGGGGAGGGAATTATCACGGTTTATTGTCTGAAGTATAGAAGTTGTCAATAAAATTTTTAAAAAAACATTTACATTTTTAAAAAGTAAAGTTATTAATAAAAAATTGAAAAGAAAGAAAAATAAACAAACCTGAGTTGGAGAGATGGCTTAATGGTTAAGGCACTTACTTATAAAGGAGAAGGATCCAGGTTCATTTCCCCAGAACCCATGTAAACCAGATGCACAAGGTGGCTCATGTGTCTGGAGTTCGTTTGCAGAGGCTGAAGGCCCTGGCATGCCCATTCTCATTTTCTCTCTCAAATAAATAAATAAGAAGAGAAAGAAATTTGAAAGGTGAATTGAATAAGAAAAAATAAATAACCTTCTTGACAAATATGCTGGGCCACATTCATAGCCATCCTGGGATGCTTGCAGCCCATGAGCCACAGGTTGGACCCACCTGAGGGTTCATGTCTAAGACAGTGTAGATATGTGAAATGGAAAAATTAAAATACAAACCTAGGCGTGGTAGTGCACACAGCTTTAATCCCAGCACTTGGGAGGCAGAGGTAGGAGGATCACTGTGAGTTCGAAGGCCACCCTGAGACTGCATAGTGAATTCCAGGTCAGCCTGAGCTACAGTGAAACTCTACCTCAAAAAACAAAACAAAGAAAAAAGAAAGAAAAAAAGAAAAATTACAATACAGAAAACTATGAGTGTTAATCTCTGTTGTATGCTAATGAAAAGGTAGATTGTTGATTATACATGTATCAAATGTCTCTGGAAGGACACACAAATTAAGCTAGGAGTGAGGATAAGAGTTCTATCTGTGACTTTTTCAAATTTTTAACTTTAGGGCTGGGGAAATGGCTTACTGGTTAAGGCGTTTGCCTGTGAAGCCTAAGGACCCCAGTTTAATTCCCCAGGACCCACATAAGCCAGATGCACAGTGGGCACATGTAGTGGCTGGAGGCCCTGGCGTGCCCATTCTCTCTTTCTATCTGCCTCTTCCTTTCTCTCTCTCTAAAATAAATAAATAAAATATTTAAAAATTTTTTAACTTCATTAATATGAAGTGTAAATTTTTTAAAGTTCACGTCTAGAGAAAACTTGCTGTTTTCAGCAGCCTGAAGTTATAAGTTCTTTCCTGTTCTCTAGTTGTATCTCTGACATGCGGTAGAGTAGGATTATTCTTGAAATAAAACCCAGAGGACCCAGGCATGGTGGCACATGCCTTTAATCCCCGCAGAGGCAAGAGGATCGTTGTGAGTTCAAGTCCACCCTAAGACTACATAGTGAATTCCAGGTCAACCTGGACTAGAGCAAGACCCTACCACAAAAAAATAATAATTAATTAATTAAAATGAAGTCCAATGCCTTCAATTTTTTTTTTTTCAAGTTTAGAGACACTAAGAGAAGGAAAAAGCCAGGCATGGTGGCACACACATTTAATCTTAGCACTTTCGAGGCAGATGTAGGAGTATCACTATGAGTTAAAGGTCAGTGTGAGACTACAGGTGATTCCAGGTCAGCCTGTGCTAGAGCAAGATCCTACCTCAAAAAAAAAGAAAGAAAGAAGGGAGGGAGGGAAGGAAGGAAGGAAGACAGAAAGAAAGAAAAGAAAGGAAGGAAGGAAGGAAGACAGAAAGAAAGAAAGAAAGAAAGAAAGAAAGAAAGAAAGAAGGAAGGAAGGAAGGAAGGAAAGAAAGAAAGAAAGAGAAAAAGGAGAAAATATTCAGGGCTGGAGAGATGGCTTAGTGGTTAAGGCGCTTAGCTGCAAAGCCAAAGGACCCAGGTTCAACTCCCCAGGACCCACATAAGCCAGATGCACAAGGTGACACATGCATCTGGAGTTTGTTTGCAACAGCTAGAGGCCCTGACATGCCCGTTCTTTCTCCCTCCCTCCCTCTCTTTTTCAAATAAATAAATAAAAATGAAATATTTTTTAAAAAAGAAAGAAATTTAAAAAGAGAGAAAATATTCAAAAGGTTTTGGTATAGTGTTCTTCTAGAGTCATAGGTAGGTGTATATTGTCTAAGTGCATGTGAAGTCACATGATGATGATGTTTTGGCTCTACTCAGAGTCTTGTCTTTTCTTTTTCTGTCTTTTTAAGATTTATTTTTATTTATTTATTAGAGATGGAGAGGGGCAGGGAGAGAGTGAGAATGGGCGTGCCAGGGCTTCTAGCCACTGCAGACGAACTCCAGGCACATGTGCCACAGTGTGCACATGGCTTGCATGGGACCTGGAGAATCAAACCTGGGTCCTTAGACTTCACAGGCAAGCACCTTAACTGTTATGCCATCTCTCCAGACCTTTTTTTGTTTTTAATTTTTTATTTTAGAGAGAGAGAGACAGAGAGAGAGAATTAGCACTCCAGGGCCTCAGCCACTGCAATCAAACTCCAGATGCTTTCGCCACCTAGTGGACATATGCGACCTTGCGCTTGCCTCACCTTTATGCATCTGGCTTAAGTGGGTTGAACATGGGTTCTTACGCTTTGCAAGCAAGCACCTTAACTGCTAAGCCATCTCTCCAGCCCAGATTTAGCTTTATTAAAGCTTCTTGGATTTCCAGCTGCCTGGCTGGAAGAGGTGGGATCCTAGGTTCAGCCCTAAAGTGTGTTTGGGGAGGATGTGGAATTCCAGCCTGAGGTCCGCAGAGAGCAGTCTCAGTCTGCCTGGGCTCCCTGATGTTTGGCTGCTAGGGGGTTTTGGTTTTTGGGGGGTTTCTTGGGTTTTTTGGGTTTTTTTTTTTTTTTTCTCTTGCTTTTGGTGGTTGCTTTTCTCTCTCACGTACCTATGTAAAGGGAACCAGCCTCTTCCACCAGTATGGAACTTCCCCTGGATCTGTAAGCTTCAATAAATCCCTTCCTCCCATAAACTGTGTCTGGTTTGGAAGCTCATTCCAGCAAGCTGATTATGACATGAGGAATAAAAACCAGTCTGGCAGGATTTGCAAGCAAGTGCCTTTAACCATTAAGCCATCTCCCTAGCCCTAAATGCTTATTTTTTTAAAATAACTAATTCCCCATCGTCTCTTCATATATTTAAAAGATTACAGAGCTCATACTATGCACAAGGTTTTTCAACTTACCAATAATATGTGATGTAGACCACCACAACTTAACCCTTGTATTACCCCCCTGCACTCAAAAGCCTCCTGTTGAGAACATTTATATTGTTAAAAACTTTTCAGGCCAGGCATGGTGGCGCACGCCTTTTAATCCCAGCATCTAGGAGGCAGAGGTAGGAGGGTCAACATGAGTTGGAGGTCACCCTGAGATTTACATAGTGAATTCCAGGTCAGTCTGGGCTAGAGTGAGACCCTACCTCGAAAAACAAACAAACAAACAAAAAAAGACCACTACAAATGCAATAAAAAAATAAATAAATAAAAAGCAGGGGGAAGTGGAAAGCAGGGATTGGAGAGATGGCTTGGGGGAGGGGTCACGGAGGGTGGTAAAGTGCTTCCCTGCAAGCATGAGGACCTGAGTTCAATCTCCAGAACCCAGATCTAGTGGGGGTGGGAAGCCAGGTACAGTGTCACTTCTAATCCAAACTGTGGGGAGGCAGAAACAGGAAGATCCCTGGAGCTCACTGACCAGTCATTTAGCCTACATGGTGAACATAAGGCCAGTGTATAAAATAAATAAATAAAATAAGGTGTGTCAGGCGTGGTGGCATACGCCTTTAATCCCAGCACCCAGGAGGATGGTAGGTAGGAGGATCGCCATGAGTTTGAGGCCACCCTGAAACCACATAGTGAGTTCCAGGTCAGCCTGGGCCAGAGTGAGACCCTACCTCGAAAAACAAACAAAAAAAGAAAAGATAAAACAGTGGGCGGCATTTCTGAGGAATAACACTGAGATTGTCCTCTGGTCCCACACACATGAATGTACACACTCGCACATGCACACACACACACACACACACACACACGCAAAAATTGGCAACTGCGTATGAAATACCAAGGCAAGCAGGGTTTGCAAAGTTAATTGCTTACTAACCTCTCATCTGTTCGGCCTCTTATGGGTTAAAGAATGCTATGGAAGTTGGCCTGTGGCCAGACACCGTGATCTGTGGGATCTCAGTGTGCCTGCACCAGTGGGTCCTGGCTGCCTCTCCTGGCCCCATATGTCAGTAGTATTTGCAGATAGGTGTGTGACAGAAAAAGCAAACAACAGAATCTCATTCATACCAGTTCCTGTTTCCTTCTCAGTTCTTCATGTGGGAATTTTTTTTTCGTTGTTGGTTTGTTTGTTTTTAACATTTCTTTTTCCTAATTTAGGGTACAGATTCCCCTGTGACAAGTCCTGATTAAAAGTCCCTTAGGAGATAGACCTCCGGTTGGTGAATTGGCATCAGGAATTCCACATTTTCATGACCTGGCAGAGACCAAATGAAAATGCTTACTAACTTTACAGACAGTCCAATCCCAGCCCAAGACACCGCAGACTGTGTGTGAAGTGGACTCCCGGGCTCCCTCCTGGCTACTCGCGGGGACAGGAATGCTCCTGGTAAGTTTTTATATAATTCCCATATTTTTTGTGCTTCAGAATGAAACTTCTCTTTTCTCTCCATCCATACTGACTATTAGTAAGTTTCAGTGCCACCGATACAAAATTCCATACCCTGTGCCTCTGTGAACATACTTTTAGCTGTATAGAATAAGGCTAAAAAAGAGGGAGAAAACCTCTACTTGTGAAGCCACTCCTTTTCAGACCACTTTCCTTCTCCTTCACTACGTTTGCTTACTGGGCCGTGTCTTTCTTCCTCCAAGTTAGAAAATATGTGTTTTCATTTAAGTCATAGGCAGGATTAAAGCCAATTAAATCACAAAACCTTAGTTAGTTCCTGTACTTCCTTACTGTTAAAAATACGGTATCACAAAATCAAGAGATAATTTCAAGGGAAATATTTTGAAGGGCATACTCAACTAACAACTTGCTTATTTTTTTTATTTTGCTTTTTTTTAATTTTGTTTGTTTTCAAGGTAGGGTTTCACTCTAGCCCAGGCTGACCTGGAATTCCCTATGTAGTCTCAGGGTGGCCTCGAACCCATGGTGATCCTCCTACCTCTGCCTCCAGAGTGTTGGAATTAAAGGCATGCGCCACCACGCCTGGAAACTTGCTTATTTTTTAAATTTTATTTATGTATTTATTTGTACATGGGGGGGGGGTGCCAGGGTCTCTTGCCACTGAACCAAACTCCAGATGCACTACTATGCCTGCTTTTCATAGGTGATGGGAATAGAACATGTATTGGCAGTTTTGCAAGCAAGTGCCTTTGACCACCAAGACGTCCCCCCATCTCCTGATTTGTTTAATTGTTCACTATAATTGTGTTTGTGTGTTTGTTTTAGTTTGGAAACAAGGTCTGTTATATTCTTTTTTTTTTTTTTTTGAGACAGCTGGTTTGAGGTAGGGTCTCACTCTAGCCCAGGCTGGCCTGGAATTCACTATGTGGTCTCAGGATGGCCTTGAACTCATGGCAATCCTCCTACCAGACAAAAAGCAGCTTGTGGGGAAAACAGGTTTATTTTGGTTTACAGACTCGAGGGGGAGCTCCATGATGGCAGGGAAAACAATGGCATGAGCTGAGGGTGGACATCACCTCCTCAACATCAGATAGACAACATCAACAGGAGAGTGTGCTAAACACTGGCAAGAGGAAGCTGGCTGTAACACCCATAAGCCCGCCCCCAACAATACTCTGCCTCCAGGAGGCTGTAATTCCAAAATTGCCATCAGCTGGGGACCTGGCATTCAGAGCACCTAAGTTTATAGGGGACACCTGAATCAAACCACCACCCATGGGAGGCTCAGGAATTAAACCAAAGCTGGTAGGCTTTGCAAGCAAATGCCTTTAACTGCTGAGCCATCTCCCAGCTCCTGTAATTTTGTTTTTATTTTTTATGCATTTATTTGGAAGAAAGAGAGAGAGAGAATAGACATGCCAGAACCTCCAGCCACTACAAACAAACTCCAGATGCATGCATCACCTTGTGCATCTGGCTTATGTGGGTCCTGGGGAATCAAACCTGGGTCCTTTGGCTTTGCAGGCTAGCGCCTTAACTGCCAAGCCATCTCTCCAGCCCTGTAATTTTCTTTTGTTATTGGTTTTGTACTTTTTCTTTTGTATTGGTTTATAGAATTAATGCATGCCTCATAAACTATGTGGAATTATTTCACCCATCTCTATTTTCTGTCTGCTTTTTATGCACTAAGAATACTTTTTCCCTGAAATGTTTGGTAGAAGGTACTCATCTTAAAAAAAAAAAAAAACCTAATTTTTAAAAAAATTTTTTGACAGAAAAAGAGGGGGGGTGGGAGAGAGAGAGAGAACAGGCACACCAGGGCCTCCAGCCACTGCAAGTGAACTCCAGATGCATGCGCCACCTTGTGCATCTGGCTTATGTGGGTTCTGGGGAATCGAACCTGGATCCTTTGGCTTTGCAGGCAAGCACCTTAACTGCTAAGCCATCTCTCCAGCCCCACTCATCTTGCAAGATGATCTTCCCCCAGAAGAGAAGCATGCTAATCATCGTCAGGGCTGGGGCGATGGCTCGGACAGTAAAGCACCTGCCACACAAGCACAGGGGCCTGCGTTCAGATCCCAGGCCCACGTGGAAGCCAGAACTGCAGCGCGCACCTCTAGTCCTAAGGCTGAGGACTTGGAGACAGGAGGCTCCCTGAGGCTTCCCGGCTGGCTAACTGTGGTGGTTTGATTGAATGAATGTCTAGTTCCATCAACACAAACAATGGAGTCAGGCATGGTGATGCACGCCTTTAATCCCAGCACTTGGGAGACAGGAGCAGGAGAATTTCCATGAGTTTGAGGCCACCCTACTACTACACAGTGAGTTCCAGGTTAGCCTGGGTTAGAGTGAGACCCTACCTCAACCCCCCCCCACCAAAAAAAAAAAAACTGTGCCAGGCATGGTGGCACACACCTTTAATATCAGCACTTGGGAAGCAGAGGTAGGAGGATTGCAAGGAGTTCAAGGCCACTCTGAGGCTACATAGTGAATTCCAGGTCAGCCTGGGCTAAAGTGAGACCCTACCTCAAAAATAAGAAAGAGGGCTGGAGAGATGGCTTAGCAGTTAAGCTCTTGCCTGTGAAGCCTAAGGACCCCGGTTCAAGGCTCAATTCCCCAGGACCCACGTTAGCCAGATGTACAAGGGAGCGCACACATCTGGAGTTCGTTTGCAGTGACTGGAGGCCCTGGCGCGCCCATTCTGTCTCTCTCTCTATCTGCCTCTCTCTGTGTCTGTTTCTCTCAAATAAATAAATTAAAAATAAACAAAAAAAAATAAGAAAGAAAGAAAGAAAGAAACCTAATCAGAACCCACAAGACAGAACAACATTTATTCAGGCTTGGCACACAATTTGGCTACACCCTGTCACACTGAAGAGCCCAGTAGCTGCTAGGCCGTGGTAGATCTTTGTGACTGTACCCATCTAGAAGAGCAAACACTTTGAAGAACTTGTAAAAGGAAAAGTTAAAGATACCTGCATTCAGTCTCCAGGGCAAAAGGGGAGCGCGCATGACTCTAAGTTTCAAAGGCCTTGAAGATCAATTGTTTTTCAGCCACAAAAAGGTTCTGATTGTTTTGCTTAGGGAATGAATGTCTAGCCAGAGGCAAAAGGAGCAAAGAGAAAAATGAAAGTTAATATTCATAGCATGAGCTTGAGTTAAAGACATTGTATATACCCTTAGGAAAGAAAAACCTCTAGGAAATGTACACATTAGAGGATTGCCAAGGTAGTAATGTTTCTTTCAACAATATGAATGTTTACTGCCTAAAGAATTCAATGAGAATATCAAAAAGAAAATGCAAACCCTCCCATGATTTTTAATTCTTATTATTTTTGGGTTTTTGGTTGTTGTTTTTTTGTTTGTTTGTTTGTTTTGTTTTTGTTTGGTTTTTGGTTTTTTGGTTTTTTGAGGTAGGGTTTCACTCTAGCCCAGGCTGACCTGGGATTCACCATGGAGTCTCAGGGTGGCCTCGAACTCACAGCAGTCCTCCTACCTCTGCCTCCCGAGTGCTGGGATTAAAGGTGTGCACCACCACAGCCCGGCTCCAACAAATATTTTATCTCTCATAATCACACACAAAAAAATACTATTAAATTGGAAATCAAGTATACAGGGCAGTGATTTTGGCAAGTATGGTTGTGCGGGACTGTAATCCCAGGACTTGGGAGGAAGAAAGGGCAAAAGTTCCAGGCTAGCCCAGGCTACATAGCTGGACCCTATTGCCAAAAACAAACACCAAAGCAACCAAAACAACAAAGCGGCGAGCACAGCGATGGGCTCACGTCTGCAGTTAACGCACTCAAGAGGCCAAGGAAGAACTGGTGTATGCTTGAGGTTAACCTAGCCCACACGGTGAGATCCTCCAGGTCAGCTAGGACTACTGAGTGAGACCCTGTCGCAAAAAAAAAAAAAAATTATTTGACAGAGAGGGACAGAGAGAGAATGGGTGCGCCAGGGCCTCCAGCCACTGCAAACAAACTCCAGACGTGTGCGCCCCTTGTGCATCTGGCTAACGTGGGTCCTAAGGAACTGAACCTGGGTCCTTTGGCTATGCAGGCAAACGCCTTAACCACTAAGCAATCCCTCCAGCCCTGAAAAAAAAAAAATTTTTTTTTTAAATAGAGGCTGGGAAGATGGCTCAACCATCTTGCAAAGTCTGCCACCCTAGATTCAATTCCTAAGCCACTCACAAACAGTGGCGCAAGCTGGGTGAGGTGGCACACATGTGTAATCCCAGAACTCGGGAGGCTGAGATAGGAGAATCACTACGAGTTCGAGGCCAGGCTAGGACAACAGAGAGAGTTCCATGTCAGCCTGGGCTAGAGTAAGAGCCTACCTTGAAAAACTAAGTAAATAAATAAATGCTTTATAATAGTCTCCCTACAACCACAAAAAGTGATTTCCTAAACTTCTAGAATAAACAAACCCAACAACAGTATATTTGGCTTGTTCCTATAGAACAGAAAATCTAGTTCCAGGCAGTGTCATTTTTGTGGGTTGTTTGTTTATTTGTTTGTTTGTTTGTTTGTTTTTGTTTTGAGAGCAGAGCTAGGGAGGGAGGGAGGGAGAATGGGCACACAAGGTTTCCAGCCACTGCAAACAAACTCCGGAAGCATGTGCCACCTTGTGCATGTGGCTTATGTGGGCCCTGGGGAATCAAACTGAGATCTTTTGGCTTTGCGGGCAAACGCCTTAACTGCTAAGCCATATCTCCAGGCCCCAGGCACTGTTTTCTCGAGAGACTTTAAGGAGAGCATAGAACATGTGCTCATTAAGCACGTGGGTACGCATGTGTGGAAAACATCAAACTGTTCTCCTTAAATATATACAACTCCTATATGCAATTAGACCTCAAGGAAGCTGGAAACATCTTGTGGGCGGCATAAATCTAAAAGAATTTCCAGGGCTGGAGAGACGGTTCAGCAGTTAAGGCACTTTCTTGCAATGCCAAACAACCTGGATTCAGTTCCCCAGGGCACAAAGTAGCACATGCATCTGGAGTGTGTTTGCAGTAGCTAGAGGCCCTGGTGTACCCATACTCTTCCCCCTACCCTTCTTGCAAATAAGTAAATAAATTATTTTTTTTAAAAAAAGAAGAATTTCCAAGCCAGGCATGGTGGCGCACGCCTTTAATCCCAGCATTCAGGAAGCAGAGGTAGGAGGATCACTGTGAGTTGGAGATCACCCTTAGACTACATAGTGAATTCCAGGTCAGTCTGGGCTAGAGCGAGACCCTACCTCAAAAAAAAATTTTTTAAGAAGGAAGGAAGTGAGGCAGGAGGGAGGGAGGGAAGAAAAATAAATAAACCCAGGCAACATGTTAAATTCGTCATCTTCACAAGAAAAGCAACTTGCCAGCGCTGACCTCAGGAGCAGAGACAATGGCCACAGGGAACCCAGAGCTCTAACAAGCAGCACTGTCACTGGGAAGGGGCGCAGAAGCCCAGCGCCCCTCTCTCACCTTCAGCGGCCCGAGAAGCTCCCCTAACCTTTCAGGGAATTTCAGGACGAGTCAGTATGAAGCAGAGTGGGAGTCGTATTAAAGAGCTTAAGTATGAGGGTGAAGAGAGAAAGAGGTGCTCAAATGGGAATACCCTTCACCCCCAGAGCACAGAAAGTAAGACAAACCCAAGTGGGGATGTGGGCTTCTCGAGGGAAAGCCAAACTCCACTGTCTTCACGAGAGTCATGCGTAGGGGTTAGAGAGATGGCTCAGTGCTTAAAGGCCCTTGCTTACAAAGCCTGAATGGCCTAGGGTTCGAATCCCCAGTTCCCACAGAGAGCCAGATGTGCAAAATGGCATATGTGTCTGGAATTTGTTTGCAGTGGCTAGAGGCCCTGGAACACCCATTCTCACTCTCTATGGCTCTCTCTTAAATAAATAAAAATATTTTAGCTGGGTGTGGTGGCACATGCCTTTAAACCAAACTTGGGAGGCAGAGGTAGGAGGATTGCAGTGAATTTGAGGACACCCTGAGACTAAGTAGTGAATTCCAAGTCAGCCTGGGCTAGAGTGAGATCCTACCTCAAAAATAATAATAACAGCTAGGCATGGTGCCTCAAGCCTTTAATCCCAGCCCTGGGGAGGCAGAGGTAGGAGGATCACTGTGAGTTCGAGGCCACCCTGAGACTACATGGTGAATTCCAGGTCAGCCTGAGCT
The DNA here is from genome assembly GCA_036346955.1 of Dipus sagitta. Classification (NCBI taxonomy): domain Eukaryota; kingdom Metazoa; phylum Chordata; class Mammalia; order Rodentia; family Dipodidae; genus Dipus; species Dipus sagitta. The sequence goes on along the minus strand of CM070783.1, from coordinate 6,343,338 downwards.
AGAGTGAGACCCTACCTCGGAAAACCAAAAATAAATAAATAAATAGCAATAATAATAGTAATATTAAAAAAAAAACAGTCATATGTTGGATTTTGGTGGGTTTTGAGGCTTTAGCTTTAAAAGATAACTGAGAACCCTAAAGTCATGGCAGGATGGTTCCTGAGGGTCCTCGATGGGATCGTAATTGATAAGATGCAGGAAGCTAGGGTTTCTTTACTGTAAACAAAGCCAACAGGCTTGTTTGACATTCCCAGAAAATGTCTTGGAAAGGAATGAAGCCTTACCAAAGGGCTTCAAGCCTGGTCAATCGCTTTGTTTGTTTGTTTGTTTGTTTTTTGTTTTTTCAAGGTAGGGCCTTCCTCTAGCCCAGGCTGACCTGGAATTCACCATGCAGTCTCTGGGTGGCCTCGAGCTCACAATGATCCTCCTGCCTCTGCCTCCCAAGAGCTGGAATTAAAGGCGTGCGCCATCACGCCCGGCTTACATATATTTTTAGAAAAGAAACGTATGCACAACGTGTGCAGACACAACAGAAAGACAGTCATCTAAACAGTAGCCATCCGCGCAGCTGCTGGTGTGCAATGTTGGAGGAGAGGAAGATGTTTGTCTCAGGGAAGAAGAGAGGCCAACGGCTCCAGCAGCAAAGGGAGATGGCCTGTGTATGAGGGGAGTGGACATACGTGTTTCAATTGGACACCATTTGTTAACTACAAACTGTTAAATTTCTTCCAGTGCTTTTGAAAAACAAGGAAGGGAAATGGCAATATCACATGGAGGTTTTTTTTCAGTTCTTTATTTTTCTGATGGAGTGAGCTATAAGAATTCAAAATACTAAAAAAAAAAAAAACAAAAAAAAAAAAAATTATTTGACAGAGAGGGACAGAGAGAGAATGGGTGCGCCAGGGCCTCCAGCCACTGCAAACAAACTCCAGACGTGTGCGCCCCTTGTGCATCTGGCTAACGTGGGTCCTAAGGAATGAACCTGGGTCCTTTGGCTATGCAGGCAAACGCCTTAACCACGATAGCAATCCCGCCAGCCTGAAAAAAAAAAAAATTTTTTTTTTAAATAGAGGCTGGGAAGATGGCTCAACCATCTTGCAAAGTCTGCCACCCTAGATTCAATTCCTAAGCCACTCACAAACAGTGGCGCAAGCTGGGTGTGGTGGCACATGCCTTTAAACCAAACTTGGGAGGCAGAGGTAGGAGGATCACTACGAATTCGAGCCAGCTAGGACAACAGAGAGAGTTCCATGTCAGCCTGGGCTAGAGTAAGAGCCTACCTTGAAAAACTAAGTAAATAAATAAATGCTTTATATTAGTCTCCCTACAACCACAAAAAGTGATTTCCTAAACTTCTAGAATAAACAACCCAACAACAGTATATTTGGCTTGTTCCTATAGAACAGAAAATCTAGTTCCAGGCAGTGTCATTTTTTGTGGGTTGTTTGTTTATTTGTTTGTTTGTTTTTGTTTTGAGAGCAGAGCTAGGAGGGAGGGAGGGAGAATGGGCACACAAGGTTTCCAGCCACTGCAAACAAACTCCAGACGTGTGCGCCCCTTGTGCATCTGGCTAACGTGGGTCCTAAGGAATGAACCTGGGTCCTTTGGCTATGCAGGCAAACGCCTTAACCACTAAGCAATCCCTCCAGCCCTGAAAAAAAAAAATTTTTTTTTTAAATAGAGGCTGGGAAGATGGCTCAACCATCTTGCAAAGTCTGCCACCCTAGATTCAATTCCTAAGCCACTCACAAACAGTGGCGCAAGCTGGGTGAGGTGGCACACATGTGTAATCCCAGAACTTGGGAGGCTGAGGTAGGAGGATCACTACGAATTCGAGGCCAGGCTAGGACAACAGAGAGAGTTCCATGTCAGCCTGGGCTAGAGTAAGAGCCTACCTTGAAAAACTAAGTAAATAAATAAATGCTTTATAGTAGTCTCCCTACAACCACAAAAAGTGATTTCCTAAACTTCTAGAATAAACAAACCCAACAACAGTATATTTGGCTTGTTCCTATAGAACAGAAAATCTAGTTCCAGGCAGTGTCATTTTTGTGGGTTGTTTGTTTATTTGTTTGTTTGTTTGTTTGTTTTTGTTTTGAGAGCAGAGCTAGGGAGGGAGGGAGGGAGAATGGGCACACAAGGTTTCCAGCCACTGCAAACAAACTCCGGAAGCATGTGCCACCTTGTGCATGTGGCTTATGTGGGCCCTGGGGAATCAAACTGAGATCTTTTGGCTTTGCGGGCAAACGCCTTAACTGCTAAGCCATATCTCCAGGCCCCAGGCACTGTTTTCTCGAGAGACTTTAAGGAGAGCATAGAACATGTGCTCATTAAGCACGTGGGTACGCATGTGTGGAAAACATCAAACTGTTCTCCTTAAATATATACAACTCCTATATGCAATTAGACCTCAAGGAAGCTGGAAACATCTTGTGGGCGGCATAAATCTAAAAGAATTTCCAGGGCTGGAGAGACGGTTCAGCAGTTAAGGCACTTTCTTGCAATGCCAAACAACCTGGATTCAGTTCCCCAGGGCACAAAGTAGCACATGCATCTGGAGTGTGTTTGCAGTAGCTAGAGGCCCTGGTGTACCCATACTCTTCCCCCTACCCTTCTTGCAAATAAGTAAATAAATTATTTTTTTTAAAAAAGAAGAATTTCCAAGCCAGGCATGGTGGCGCACGCCTTTAATCCCAGCATTCAGGAAGCAGAGGTAGGAGGATCACTGTGAGTTGGAGATCACCCTTAGACTACATAGTGAATTCCAGGTCAGTCTGGGCTAGAGCGAGACCCTACCTCAAAAAAAATTTTTTAAGAAGGAAGGAAGTGAGGCAGGAGGGAGGGAGGGAAGAAAAATAAATAAACCCAGGCAACATGTTAAATTCGTCATCTTCACAAGAAAAGCAACTTGCCAGCGCTGACCTCAGGAGCAGAGACAATGGCCACAGGGAACCCAGAGCTCTAACAAGCAGCACTGTCACTGGGAAGGGGCGCAGAAGCCCAGCGCCCCTCTCTCACCTTCAGCGGCCCGAGAAGATCCCCTAACCTTTCAGGGAATTTCATGCCAAGTCAGTATGAAGCAGAGTGGGAGTCGTATTAAAGAGCTTAAGTATGAGGGTGAAGAGAGAAAGAGGTGCTCAAATGGGAATACCCTTCACCCCCAGAGCACAGAAAGTAAGACAAACCCAAGTGGGGGTGTGGGCTTCTCGAGGGAAAGCCAAACTCCACTGTCTTCACGAGAGTCATGCGTAGGGGTTAGAGAGATGGCTCAGTGCTTAAAGGCCCTTGCTTACAAAGCCTGAATGGCCTAGGGTTCGAATCCCCAGTTCCCACAGAGAGCCAGATGCGCAAAATGGCATATGTGTCTGGAATTTGTTTGCAGTGGCTAGAGGCCCTGGAACACCCATTCTCACTCTCTATGGCTCTCTCTTAAATAAATAAAAATATTTTAGCTGGGTGTGGTGGCACATGCCTTTAAACCAAACTTGGGAGGCAGAGGTAGGAGGATTGCAGTGAATTTGAGGACACCCTGAGACTAAGTAGTGAATTCCAAGTCAGCCTGGGCTAGAGTGAGATCCTACCTCAAAAATAATAATAACAGCTAGGCATGGTGCCTCAAGCCTTTAATCCCAGCCCTCGGGAGGCAGAGGTAGGAGGATCACTGTGAGTTCGAGGCCACCCTGAGACTACATGGTGAATTCCAGGTCAGCCTGAGCTAGAGTGAGACCCTACCTCGGAAAACCAAAAATAAATAAATAAATAGCAATAATAATAGTAATATTAAAAAAAAACAGTCATATGTTGGATTTTGGTGGGTTTTGAGGCTTTAGCTTTAAAAGATAACTGAGAACCCTAAAGTCATGGCAGGATGGTTCCTGAGGGTCCTCGATGGGATCGTAATTGATAAGATGCAGGAAGCTAGGGTTTCTTTACTGTAAACAAAGCCAACAGGCTTGTTTGACATTCCCAGAAAATGTCTTGGGAAAGGAATGAAGCCTTACCAAAGGGCTTCAAGCCTGGTCAATGGCTTTGTTTGTTTGTTTGTTTGTTTTTTTTCAAGGTAGGGCCTTCCTCTAGCCCAGGCTGACCTGGAATTCACCATGCAGTCTCTGGGTGGCCTCGAGCTCACAATGATCCTCCTGCCTCTGCCTCCCAAGAGCTGGAATTAAAGGCGTGCGCCATCACGCCCGGCTTACATATATTTTTAGAAAAGAAACGTATGCACAACGTGTGCAGACACAACAGAAAGACAGTCATCTAAACAGTAGCCATCCGCGCAGCTGCTGGTGTGCAATGTTGGAGGAGAGGAAGATGTTTGTCTCAGGGAAGAAGAGAGGCCAACGGCTCCAGCAGCAAAGGGAGATGGCCTGTGTATGAGGGGAGTGGACATACGTGTTTCAATTGGACACCATTTGTTAACTACAAACTGTTAAATTTCTTCCCAGTGCTTTTGAAAACAAGGAAGGGAAATGGCAATATCACATGGAGGTTTTTTTTTCAGTCTCTCATTTTTCTGATGGAGTGAGCTATAAGAATTCAAAATACTAAAAAAAAAAAAAAAAAAAAAAAAAAAATTCCTTGGTGACCAGAAAGTTTACTGACTTTCTTTGAATTGTGAATGAAGCCTTTATTTTGACTCTGGCAGGGATTTTTTTTTCCCCCGCCTTTGGATGAAGGCAATCATTTTTGCCTAGTCCCTTCAGCCTGGATGCAGACACACAACATTTACACTAGGAAGCGAATGCAATAAGATAAGTGTGCTCCGCGGTCCCCAAGCAATCACAGCGGTACCCAAGGGGGCCGCAGGAGAGTAAACGGATAGGTCACAGAAGCGCAGCGTGCACGGATGGCAAGAGAGCAGGGGAAACAACAAAGAAGAAATACACCCCCGGCCCCAGGAGGAGCAGCAGTAAGGAAAACCATGGCTCCCAACAGCTGCCTGAATTATTTAGTCCTTAAGGACATTTTCAAAATATCTTCCTTGTCCTCTGGTGGGAATTTTACAAGTGAAGAAGTATTAATCCCACTGAGATTTCTCGGCATGTCTGCATCCACAATTTCTGTCCCTATGAAATTCATAATTTTTTTTGTATTAACTTGCTTGTTCATGTGTCTCTTCCACTTGTATCCATCCAATGAGCATTCAGAGAAAACTCTATTACACAGCCAGGCTTGGCAGCTCAGGCCTTTAATCCCAGCACTCGGGAGGCAGAGGTAGGAAGATTGCTGTGAGTTCGAGGCCACCCTGCGACTACATAGTGAATTCCAAGTCAGCCTGGGCTACAGCGAGACCCTACCTCAAAAAAAAAAAAAAAAGGTGGGAGGAGGAAAAGAAGAAGAAAGAAAACCTTTTCACAGGCTGGACATGTAGTACGGTTTGTAGAGTGCTTACCTAGTCGTCATGAGGCCCTGGGTTCAAACCCTAGCACCATCTACACTGAGCACTGTAGTACATGCCTGTATTCCCAGCACTTGGGCACTGGAGACAGGAGGTTCTGAAGTTCAAAGTCACCCTCAACTACCTAACAAGTATGGGGCCAATCTGAGATACATGAGACTCTATGTTGTGGTTTGAATGTGAAATGTCCCCCCATAGGCTCTTGTGTTTGAACACTTACTTGGTCCCACAGCTGGTGGTGCTGTGTGAGAAGGTTCTGGAACTGTGAGCAGGTAGACCTTCCCAGGAGGAAGTGGCTCACGTGGACGATCCTTGAGGTTTCATAGCCTGGCATCTCTTCCTGCCTTCTCTCTGCTTCCTGATCCTGGATGCAATGTGACCAGCTGCCCCCTGCTGTCACCATGACTGTAAGCCCTGGAACCATAAGCCAAATAAGCCGTTCCATAACTGCTTCTGGTCAGGAACTTGGTCAGAGTAATAAGAATAGTAACTAATGCACCCTGCCTCAAAAAAAGAAGGAATAAGGCTGGAGAGATGGCTTAGCAGTTAAGGCACTTGCCTAAGAAGGCTAAAAACCCAGGTTCAATTCCCCAGGACCCACGTAAACCAGATGCACAAGGTGGTACACGCGTCTAGAGTTCATTTGCAATGGCTGGAGGCCCTGGCATGCCAGTTCTCTCTACTGCTTCTCTCTCTCTCTCTCTCTCTCTCTCTCTCTCTCTCTCCTCTCTCTCTCTCTCTCTCCCTCTCTCTCTCTCTCTCTCCCTCTCCCTCTCTCTCTCTCTCTCTCCAATAAATAAATAAATGAATAGTATTTTTTTTTAAAAAATTAAGAACAAAAGAGGAAGAAATAAGGCGTGGTGCCACACGCCTTTAATCCCAGTACTTGGGAGGCAGAGGTAGGAGGATTGCTGTGACTTTGAGGCCACTCTGAGGACTAAATAGCAAATTCCAGGTCAGCCTGGGCTAGAGTGAGACCCTACCTCAAAAAAAAAAAAAAAAAAGAAGAAGGAAGAAAGAAAGAAGAAAGGGAGGGAGAACCAGAGGTGAAATGAAGATTTTATTACCTACCTATGGTGGTTTGATTCAGGTATTCCCCCCATAAATTTATGTGTTCTGAATGCTAGGTCCCCAGCCGATAGGCAATTTGGAAATTGGAACCTTGTTGGAGGTGGATTGGTGGTGGTGGGCTTATAGGTGTTACAGTCAGCGTGCCCTTGCCAGTGTTTGGCACACTCTCCTGTTGTTCTCCACCTGGTGTTAGCCAAGGGGTGATGTCCACCCTCTGCTCATGCCATTGTTTTCCCCTGCCATCATGGAGTTTCCCCTCTAGTCTGTAAGGCAAAATAAAACCCTTTCCTCCCACAAGCTTCTCTTGGCTAAATGTTTGTCACAACAAGGAGAATCAGACCACAACAGTAAAATTGGTACCAGAAGTGGGGTCCTTACTGTTAGAAACCTAAATGTGGCTTTTGGCCTTTGGGGACTGATTTGAAGAGAAATATGGAAGGATTTCAAACCTTGACGTAAGACACTCCTTGCAGTGCTGTAAGGACAGCTTGATGGATTATGCTGGGCAGAGGTGAAAGACCTGAACACAGTAAGAACTATGGACTGTGAGGTTTGATTTATGAGGGTGAGAAAGAACTTTGTCAGGACTGGTCTAGAAGCAGTTTGTGTGAGACATTTGCTGCATTCTGCCTGCCTGTGTCCTGAGAACTTGTGCAGAGTTGCATTGTGTAGAAATAGACTGGTGTGAGCAGAGGGCTATGGCACAGAAAGAAATGAAATCTTTGGGCCAGAACTGCTGCCTGTTCAGCTGCAATTGTTTGAAAGATTACAACCATCAAGATTGGGCCAGCTGATCTGCACTGGGACAGCGGGAAGAATGTAGACTCTTTTGAAGTAAGGGCCTGAATGCTGCAGGAGTTTGCTGTTCTCCAAAGTTGGTTTTATTCCCCTCTGGATTAACAAATTGGTAGCCCACCTGGTACTATACAATACAACAAATGCAGGAAAGAGAGGGTCATTGAATTTGCAACACAGTTTTGTGTTTTGGAAGTGGCCATGGGCAGTATGAAGCAGGCTTGCTGGATTACCTGCATGGAGGTCAATGGAGCCATGAGGATGAACCGTGGGTTGCTGTGGAGACCCAGTGGAGATGCCAGGACTATGGGATGGCTGCCAAGTAGAGCTGCCTGCACCACATGAAGTTTGCTCAGACTGTGAGTAGGTTGGTGGAGGAGCATAATTGGAACTCCAGAGACTCATCACTGGTTACAGTTATCAGACTTGGAGCTACAGAATTTGATGTTTGCCCCATCTGTTTTAAATCTTGTATTGGTTCAGTATTTCTTTGATATGCTCAGTGCCATCTTTTGCAGTGTAAATGTTTATTCTGTGCTATTATAGTATTTTTTTGTTTGTTTTTTGGTATTAGGGCTCAGTTAAAAGACTTTGGACTATGGAGATGTTTGAACATCATTGGGATTGATAAAAACTATAGGGACTTTTAAAGTTGGCCTGAATGCATCTCATTTTATATCATGTATAATCATCAGTTTATGGTGGTCAGGGGCAGAATGTGGTAGTTTGATTCAGGTGTCCCCCATAAAGGCATGTGGTCTGCATGCTAGGTCCCCAGCAGGTAGAAATTTGGGGATTGGCACCTTGTTGTAGGTGTGTTGTTGGGGGCCGGCTTATGGGTGTTATAGCCAGCTTCCCCTTGCCAGTGTTTGGCACCCTCTCCTGTTCTTGTCCACCTGATGCTGGCCAGAGGGTGATGTCCACCCTCTGCTCATGCCATCATTTTCCCTGCCATCATGTACCTGCCCCTCGAGTCTATAAGCCAAAATAAGCCCTTTTATCCCCACAAGCAGCTCTTGGTTAGATATTTGTCACAGCAAGAAGAATATGTCCTCAATACTACCAACCATTTTTCAACCAACACAGAATGGAGAAGCATGATGTCACGAGGCTTAACTTTGTGGAGAAGTATAGACATCACAAAAATACAATGGATGAGAACGGTGATGAAACCGGAACCATGTCAGATGTGGTCTGGGATGCAGCTCAGGAAAAGCGTCAGTGGGGATGTGGTGTTTGAATTGCACTGGGCCACACAGAGCAGATCCCCAGGCCAGGGAAGAGGCTTGCAAGGGACCGGGCAGGGATGAACATCTGGGACCACAAATGAGGTCGTTGTGGGGGCTTGCAAAGTGTCACAATCTCTACCATCGTGAGGATGCAGGGCCAATGATATGGGGTCTCTAGGGAAGGATTGGGAACTTGAATTTTATTCTCGGAGAAGCTACATACAATTATGCTTGATTGTGGCATGCTCAGGCCTGAGGAGGTCAGTGATAAGTGCTTGCCTGGTATGGGCAAGGTCTTGGGTTTGATCTTTGGCAGACAGAGCATGTGAGAGAGAGAGGGAGAGAGAGAAAGAGAGGGAGAGAGAGTGAGATAAACACGCTTGATCTTAAGCTGGGCATGGTGGTGCATGCCTGCCTTTAATCCCAGCACTCGGGAGACAGAGGTAGGAGGATCACCGTGAGTTCAAGGCCACCCTGAGACTACACAGTGAATTCCAGGTCAGCCTGGACTAGAGTGAGACCCTACCTCAAAAAAGAAAGAAAGAAAGAAACATGTTTGGCCTTACATCTATGAAGAACATTGTCAATACTGAGGGGAGTAAGAGTGTGGCATAGGGGAGGTTAGCCTTGGGGTTGGATCTGGCTTGAGAAAGGGTCTCGTGTAGCCCAGGTTGGCCACGAACTCACTATGCAGGTCAGGATGAGCTTAAGCTCCTGATCTTCCTACCTCAACCTCACACGTGCTGGGATCACACGTGCGCACCACCTCGTCTGGACGGAGAAGGGTTTAGTCTAAGGGTTGCTTTCCCTTCCAAAACTGAGAAGATGTCCGACTTTCATTGGTTTCCTGGAATTATCTAACAAATAATGATAAACCAAGGTAATCAGGCTTTAGTTAACAACTTTTTTGTTTGTTTGTTTTTGTTTTTCAAGGCAGCTTCTCACTCTAGCTCAGGCTGACCTAGAATTCACTATGTAGTCTCAGGGTGGCCTTGAACTCACAGCCATCCTCCTACCTCTGCCTCCCAAGTGCTGGGATTAAAGAAAGGCGTGCACCACCACACCCCACAAGATTTTTTTTTCATGTTTTTGTTGTTGTTGTTGTTGTTTTTTCGTTTTTCAAGGTAGGGTTTCACCCTAGCTCAGGCTGACCTGGAATTCACTATGTAGTCTCAGACTGGCCTCAAACTCGTGGCAATTCTACCTCTGCCTCCCAAATGCTGGGATTAAAAGCGTGCGCCGCCACCACACCCAGCAAGATTTTTTTTTTTTATCATATAAACATGGACATACTCTCTCCCTCTCTCTGTCTTTAATAAGTAAATAAAAATAAGTCTTAAAAATAAAAAGGGCTGGAGAGATTGCTTAGTGGTTAAGGCGCATACCTGCAAAGCCTAAGGACCCAGGTTCGATTCTCCAGGTCCCACGTAAGCCAGATGCACATGGTGGCACATGCGTCTGGAGTTTGTGTGCAGTGGCTGGAGACCCTGGTATACCTATTCTCTCCCCTGCCTCTCTCTCTCTCTCTCTCTCCCTCTAATGAATAAATAAATAAAAATAAATCTAAACACAGACATACATGGTCTGTCTACAGTGTAGTAACAGTAACTGCCAGTAGTCCTAACCCTTGAGAAGCTGATGGAATATGATTCATTTATGCATCAAGTGACCTGAGATTGAGAAGGGTGTCCCAGAGAGCCAACCACAGAGACACAACCCAGGAAAAACCACAGGTAGTAAAACCGGTTGATTTTTCAGATGATCCCACAAGGATGTTCAAGAAAGGGAACAGTCTAAGGAATACTAGAAGCATCACCCTTGCATGTAGACCATAATTTGCGTGTTTGTGTCTGTGTGTACACGGGGAACTGAGCCCAGGACCTCGTACATGCTAAGCACACACTCATGATCCTGGTGAGTTCAAGGCCAGCCTGGGCTAGAGCGAGACCTGACATCAGAAAGAAAGAAAAAAAAAAAGCTGGGCATGTGTAGGCCTATAATCTCAGGGCTGGGCGGTGGAGACAGGAAAATTCCTAGCGCTTGCTAGCTAACTAGTCTAGCCAAATTAGTGAGCTCTAGTTTTAGCCAGAAAACCTGTCTCAAATTTTAGTTATCCTAGTTGGGCGAGGTGGGGCACACATTTAACCCCAGCACTTGGGAGGCAGAAGTAGGAGGATTACTGTGAGCACTGTGAGTCTGAGGTCAGCCTGGGAATAGAGTGAGGTCCAGGTCCGCCCGGGCTGGAGGGAGACCTTACCTCCAAAAAGAAGTCAGTGTTCATTCTAGACATGGGAGAAAAATGGAGCATTTGTGGGATGTTTTGTATTAGTATATGGTAGCACTCAGGTATAATGGGTTGGGTAATTCATTCTTTTCTTTCTCTAACCAGCTGCACCTACATACCAGTAGATGGCATCATGCTTTCTTCTGTGCTTCCCTTTTCCCTACATTTTTGTTGTTGTTGAGGATATCTTTCTCACAGAATACAGGCAATGAAAATAATTTCTTGAGCCAGGTGTGGTTGCGCATGCCTTTAATCCCAGCACCTGGGAGGCAGAGGTTGGAGGAACACCATGAGTTCGAGGCCAACCTGAGACTCCATAGTGAATTCCATATATATATATTTTTTTTTTCATTATTATTTCTGAAGCTTGAGAGGTGACTTAGCAATTAAGATGGTTGCCTACAAAGCCTAGGAATCGGTTTAATTCCCAACACATAAGCCAGATATATAAGATGCCATATGTTGGGGCTGGAGATCTGCCTCTCCCTCTCAAAATAATTAATCAATTAATTAAATAATAATAATAAATAAATAATAAAGAGCTGCAGAAATATATATATATATTCGACACTTTTTTCTCTCTTTTATATATTTTTTTAAATTTTATTTATTTATTTGAAAGAAAGAGAGAATGGGCATACCAGGGCTTCTAGCCACTGAAAATGAACTCCAGATTCATGCCCACCCCCTTGTGCATCTGGCTTACGTGGGTCCTGGGGAATCAAACCCAGGCTTGCAGGGAAGCACCTTAACCACTAAGCCATTTCCCCAGCCCTCTTTTTTATCTTTTTATTTGGTTTTTCAAGGTAGGATCTCACTCTCTAGCCCAGGATGACCTGGAATTCACTATGTAGTGGCAGGGTGGCCTCGAACTCACAGTGATCCTCCTATCTGTGCCTCCTGAGTCCTGGGAGTAAAGGCATGCACCACCATGCCCAGCTCTAAGTAAATTTTATTTATTTATTTATTTATTTATTTATTTATTTATTTATTTATTTATTTGCAAGCAGAGAGAAGTAGAGAGAAGAGAGACAGACAGAGAATAAGCATACTAAAGCCTCCAACTGCTGCAAACAAATTCCATATGCGTGCACCACCTTGTGCATCCAACTTTACATGGACAGGTACTGGGCAATCAAACTCAGGTCATTAGGCTCTGCAGGCAAGCACCTTAGCCAATGAGCCATCTCTCCAACCCCCAAGATTCAGTTTTGCTGAAACAAGAAAAGCTGCAACTCTCAGAGCAATAGTCCCTCAAACTATTGTCCAATATGAAAAATATGCCCTAAATTCAAAATAGCAGAAATCTGTTTAAAAAAAAAAAAATAGCAGAATGGTTGGCTTAACCTTCCTGTCCCACTAGGAAAATGCTGGCAGATTGCAAGACCTAGCTTTCACCTCCTGTCTGGTATCTTATCTAAAGAATGTGACCAGGTCATTTGAAAACCACACCCAAAGGAACCTGAGACTTTGGGGGAAAGAACGATAAATCACTGATCACCTAACACACACAGCAGATGAAGAACTGAGAGAGACAGTAGGGAATGTGAATGCTCCTCCTGGTCATTCTGCAGTAAACACAGAGAGAGGGAGAGAGAGAGATGGGGGCGGGGAGAGAGAGAGAGAGAGAGAGAGAGAGAGGAGAGAGAGAAACAACACTCCCAACCAGATAAGGCCAGTTTTCCCCAGTACTGCAGCTTCCTTTAGCAGTATATGAGTCCTACTTTTGGGGTCTCAAATTGGAAGGTTGTTTTTTGTTTGTTTGTTTGTTTGTTTGTTTTTTAATGTGGGTGTTTTTGTTTTGTTTTGGTTTGATTTGGTGTTTTGGTATTTTGAGGTAGGGTCTCACTCAAGCTCAGGCTGACCTGGAATTCATTATGGAGTCTCAGGCTGGCCTAGAACTTGATCCTCCTGCCTCTGTCTCCTGAGTGCTGGGATTGAAGGCGTGCGCCACCACGACCAGCGACTTGGAAGGTGTATTTTTTATGGGGGGTGTTTTTGTTTTGCTTTGTTTTTGCTTTTTGAAGTAGGGTCTCACTCTAGCCTAGACTGATCTGGAACTCACTCTGTAGCCCAGGCTGGCCTCAAACTCTTGACAAACCTCCTACTTAAGTCTCCTGAGTGCAAGTATTATAAAAGCATGAGCCACCATGGCAGGCACTGAAATTGGAAGTTTTCTAATTGAATAGTTAACATGTTATCTTTATTTGGTTTAGATTTGTAATTTAAATTAGCAAGGATTGCTAAAAATATGTTCCAAGGTTTTAGGTTTTTACACTAAAACTTGCTGCAATTGTAGTCTTAGCACATGATTCTAAGATGCCAAGTGATTTCACTCTTTAAAAAGAGGATCATGAGAGCGGTAGCACACACCTTTAATCCCAGCACTCATGTGGCAGAGATAGGAGGAGTGCTGTGAGTTCAAGGCCAACCTGGGACTAGAGTTGGTACTAGGTCAGCCTGGACTATACTGAGACCCTGCCTCAAAAAAAAGAAAAAAACAGAGCCAGGCGTGGTGGCGCACGCCTTTAATCCCAGCACTTGGGAGGCAAAGGTAGGAGGATCACGAGTTCAAGGCCACCTTGAGACTACATACTGAATTCCAGGTCAGCCTGGGCTAGAGTGAGACCCTACCTTGAAAAACAAACAAACAAACAAAAAACAACAGTGAGAGAGCCTGATGCACTCATATACATGTAAGCAGATAATTTTTTTTTTTTTTTTTTTTTGGTTTTTCGAGGTGGGGACTCACTCTAGTCCAGGCTGACCTGGAATTCACTGTGTAGTCTCAGGCTGGCCTCAAATTCACAGCGATCCTCCTACCTCTGCCTCCCAAATGCTGGGATTAAAGGCGGGCACCACCACGCCCGGCTGATATTTTTTAATTTATTCTTACTTTTATTTATTTGAGAGAGGAAGAAGGAGAGAGGGGCAGAGAATGGGCATGCCAGGGCCTTTAGCCGCTGCAAACAAACTCCAGATACATGTGCCACTTTGTGCATCTGGCTTACGTGGGTCCTGGTGAATCAAACCTGGGTCCTTTGCAGGCAAGCGCCTTAACCGCTAAGCCATCTCTCCAGCCCCAGATAAACAATTTTTAAAAAAACATAAGATGGAGAGTGATTGAGGAAGACACTCAGCATCAATTGCTGGCCTTCACATGCACACATATACATGTGCACTCACACACGTGTATGTCACTACATGCATATTATGTGCGCATACCACAAACAAGCAATAACAAAACATTTTTAAATTCTCAGGGGCTGGGGAGATGACTCAGTAGATAAAGCACCTGTCGTTCAAGCTGGAGTACCTGAGTTGGATCCCCAGCCCCCACATAAAAAGCTGGGAGCAGCCTGGCATGATGGTGCATGCCTTTAGTCCCAGCACTTGGGAGGCAGAGGTAGGAGGATCGCTGTGGGTTCGAGGCCACCCTGTGACAACATAGTGAATTCCAGGTCAGCCTGGGCTAGAGTGAGACCCTACCTCAATAAAATTAAAATAAGATAAAACAATAAAATTAAAAGGGGAGGGAGAAGGCGGGAAAGCTGGGATCTGTCGCTGGCCTCTGCAATCCCAGCGTGCTGACACTGCTATGACCTGACAGCGAGTACAAGACGGGAGGCAGAGGGAGAAGAGTCTCCACCAGCTCCCGGCAAGCACGACAGGGAACAGCAGAGCGAGAGCCCCTGAGAGCCCCTGCTCCAACCAGGGTGGTAAGGTAGAGGACCAACCCAAAAGTTGTCCTCCGACCTGCGTGTGTGCCGTGACAAGCAAGCACCCACACTTACATACATGAACATGCATGTTTCATGTAGACACACAAATAACTTTTTTTTCTTTTTGGTTTGCTGAGGCACGGTCTCCCTCGAGCCCAGGCTGACCTCGAACTCACTACGTGGTCGCCCAGTCTCTCCAGATGACCGTGCTAAGTCAGTGTCGGTTTTCCGCCGTAGGCACGGAGGCTTTGGGTAGCGCATGGAGCTTCCGTTCACCACCCTGGAGATGGCATTCATTCTGCTGGCCTTCGTGATCTTCTCCTTGTTCACTCTGGCTTCCATCTACACCAGCCCCGACACCAGGAAGGAAGGTAAGAAAGAACGAGAGAGAGAGAGAGAGAGAGAGATCCACGTGGCCGTTCTCGGGGCCTCGGCTTCACAGTCGCCTTTCTGTGTGACTGACTCTGGTTTGGTTTCTACTGTGCATGTGAGAATGAGTTGTTCTGTGATCTGGTTTTGTTTTGTGGTGGTAGTGGTGGAGGTGGTGGGTATGTGTGTGGGTGGGTGTTTTCATCCAACTATACATGGAAAGAAAAGTCATTATATATATATTGTTTTGGTTTGGTTTTTGGCTTTCTGAGGTAGGGTCTCACTCTAGCCCAGGCTGACCTGGAATTCACTATGTAGTCTCAGGGTGGCCTCGAACTCACGGCGATCCTCCTACCTCTGCCTCCCGAGTGCTGGGATTAAAGGCGTGTGCCACTACGCCCAGCCATTATAATTTTTAAAATAAATTCTTAGCCGGGCGTGGTGGCGCACGCCTTTAATCCCAGCACTCGGGAGGCAGAGGTAGGAGGATCGCCGTGAGTTTGAGGCCACCCTGAGACTACATAGTGAATTCCAGGTCAGCCTGGGCTAGAGTGAGACCCTACCTCGAAAAACCAAAAAATAAAATAAAATAAAATAAAATAAATTCTTGTCAAAGTCCAAATACACAAAATGTAAAGGTATTTTTAAATCCCAATACCACAAATTTTGCTCATTGCTAATAATAGCAACAGAATAACAACAGAAGCATGTAATTTTTTTAATCTTCTTATTGACAACTTCTATACTTACAGACAATAAACCATAATTCCTTCCTCCCCCCCCCATTCCCCTTCACAACTCCACTCTCCATCATATCCCCTCCCTCTCTCCATTAGTCTCTCTTTCATTTTGATGTCATCATCTTTTTCTCATATTGTGAGGGTATTGCTAGGCACTGCAAGGTCATTATCCACACATGCATGCATCACAAGGTGTGTCTGACTTTATATGGATACTGGGAAATCAAACCCTGAATGGTGGACCTTTAACCACTGAGTCATCTCTATAGCCCAAATTTTAAGTTTATATTTTAAAAGGAAGGAAGAGAGGGAAGAAAGAAGGGAGGAAGGGAGGGAGACTGGAGATGGCTCAGTGATTAAGTATCTAAAGCAGAGGACCTGAGTTCCATCCCCAGCATTGATGCAAAAAATCTGGGCATGGTGTGCACACCCGTAACCCCAGTTCTGAGACAGGCAGAGACAAGAGAATCTCTAGGCCTGGCTAGACAGTCAGTCTGACCAAAATAGAACAGCTCTGGGCTGGAGAGATGGCTTAGCAGTTAAGGCTCTTACCTATAAAGCCAAAGGACCCAGGTTCGATTCCCCAGTACCTACATAAACTAGATGCACAAGGTGGCGCATGCATCTGGAGTTCTTTTGCAGTAGCTGGAGGCCCTGGCACATCCATTTTCTCTCTCTCTCTTTCAAATAAAAGTAAGTGAAAACATAATAATAACAGCTCTGGGCTCAGTGAGAGACTCCATCTCAAGGAAACAAAGTAGAAGAGTGATAGAGGAGGAGTTCTCCAAGTTCTCCTCTGGCTTTGGTTCATGTACACGTCTGCACACACGTGCGTACACCACACATGGTACACCAGGAAGGTAAGAAGGGAGGGAGGAGGGAGGGAAGGAAAGAAGGGAGGGAGGGAAGGAGACAGGGAGGGGAGAAAGGAGGGAAGGAAAGAAGGGAGAAAGGGGAAAGGGAAAACTAGTAGTGCCTGACAGACACACATGCCTTAACCATGCAGAAGGTGGTACACGCATCTGGAATTCATCTGTAGCAGCTGGAGGCCCTGGCATACCCATTCTTTCTCTATCTTCCTCTCTCTCTCTCTCATAAATAAATAAGTAATTTTTTTTTAAAAAGAAGACACATTTTATTGAACATTTCCAGGCTCATATCCAGGCTCTCCCATGTGGTGGCACTGTGACTTAAGGCAAATGACAAGTTCTCAAAGACTTCATTCTCCCAGGATGACAGCAGTGCCTGCCGCACAGGGGCTGAAATGAGAATCACAAGAAATAAAGCCCATGACAAGCAGAGGTTGCTGTTACTGGGGTGTTTTGCTTTGCATTCATAATTAGGATACAGAGACAATTAGAAGATAAATGGGAGCATTCACTGTAGAACCAAAATAATATGCATTCAACTCAACAGTGGATAAACATCTTTTTTTGTTGTTTTTTTCTTTCAAGGTAGGGTCTCACTCTAGCCCAGGCTAACCTGGAATTCACTATGTAGTCTTGGGCTGGCCTCGAACTCACAGTGATCCTCCTACCTCTGCCTCCCAAGTGCTGGGATTAAAGATATGCATAGTATATTGTTTATTGGCGAATCATCTGCCAGCCTTGAACTCACTGTATAGTGCTAAGGATGACCTTGAACTTCTGATCCTCCAGCTTCTACCTCCCAGATGCTGGGATTACAGACATGAGCCACCATAACCAATTTATATAGTGCAGGGATTAATCTTTGCACAGGCTGACTCGGAGGATATGGACAACTGTGTCTTGGGTGGAGTTCCTGCAAGGAGGAATTCATCAGCTTCTCCAATGACTTCCTGATAATCATGAGTTGTTTGACTCTTGCCCGGAGCTGATGAGAACTCCTGATCTGTCTTGTGTTCAGACTGAAATGGGGAAAAAGAAAAAAAAAAAAAAAAACTGTTAGCTAAGTACCAGTCTCACTAGTGAATCCCCATGGCCCTCCTTCATTTTATTTTATTTCATTTTATTTTATTATCATTATTATTATTATTATTGGTTCTTAGAGATAGGGTTTCATTCTAGCCCAGGCTAGCCTAGAATTCACTACGTAGTCCCAGGCTGACCTCGAACTCACAGCGATCCTCCTTCCTCTACCTCCCGAGTGCTGGGATTAAAGGCGTGCCACCACGCCTGCCCCTCACCCTCCTTTAAATCATACTTTGTGTGTTGCGTATACATTTCTTGTCCTCCCTGGCACCACTGGATGGTGCTGACAGCCGGGGATCAAACCTAGTAAGCTCATTACCAACTGAGCTACACCCCCAGCCCCTTACTATCAGTTTTTGAGATAAAATTCCCATCCAAACTTTTTGCTTTAGTCTACTAAATGTGACCATGACTCAAAGTAGAACTGTAACAGAGACCTAACAACTTAGATGTAAGGAAATGCCATAATGAGGCCCATCAGTTTATATGCTAATTTAGAAAATTAATTTTTAAAAAGTTAAATTTTAAAAGTTAAATTTTAAAAAGTTAAATTTTAAGCCGGGTGTGGTGGTGCATGCCTTTAATCCCAGCACGGGGGAGGCAGAGGTAGGAGGATCGCTATGAGTTCGAGGCCAGCCTGAGACTACATAGTAAAATCCAGGTCAGCCTGGGCTACAGTGAGATCCTGCCTCAAAAAAAAAAAAAAAAAATCTAGGGCTGGAGAGATGGCTTAGCAGTTAAGCGCTTGCCTGTGAAGCCTAAGGTCCCCAGTTCAACACTGGATTCCCCAGGACCCACGTTAGCCAGATGCACAAGGGGGCGCACGCATCTGGAGTTCATTTGCAGTGGCTGGAAGCCCTGGCGCGCCCATTCTCTCTCTCTCTCTCTCTCTCTCTCTCTCTCTGCCTTCTTCTCTCTGTCTGCCGCTCTCAAATAAATAAAATTTTAAAAATAATTTTAAATTTTAAAAATTTTTAAATTTTAATTTAAAAATTAATTTAATTTAAAATTTTTATAATTTAATTTAAAAATTTTAAATTTTTTAAATCTAAATTTTATTTTATTTTATTTTTGTTTGTTTGTGTTTTTCGAGGTAGGGTCTTACTCTGGTCCAGGCTGACCTGGAATTAACTCTGTAGTCTCAGGGTGGCCTTGAACTCATGGCGATCCTCCTACCTCTGCCTCCTGAGTGCTGGGATTAAAGGCATGAGCCACCATGCCGGCTAAAATCTAAATTTTAAAACAGGTTCATTTGAACCAGTCCGCCCCTCCTCCTTCTTACTTCTGCCCCTCCTTTTTGCTAAAGAGAAGTCACACCTCTGAGTGACCTAGACCATGCCCAGCACTTAGACTTCCTGAAGCCCCACCATTTACTTATTTATTTTGGAGGTTTTATTTTGTTTTTCTTTAAATAGTTTATTTATTTGAGAGAGAGAGAGAGGTACGCCAGGGCCTCCAGCCACTGCAAATGAACTCCAGATTCATACACTACTTTGTGTATCCACTGGGCTTATGTGGGCCGTGAGGAGTCAAACTTGGGTCCTTAGGCTTCACAGACAAGCGCCTTAACCACTGAGCCATCTCTCCAGCCTGTTTTTCTTGTTTTTGAGGTAGGGTCTCATATACTAGCTCACAGTGACCCTCCTCCCTCTGCCTTTACTCTCCTTTTATAAAAGTTCCTTCCACCCGGCGTGGTGGGCACACCTTCAGTCCTAGCCCTTGGAAGGCAGAGATAGGAGGATGGCCATGAGTTTGAGGCCACCTTGAGACTTTATTGTGAACTCCAGATCAGCTCCTTTGTGCCCAGAGACCTTCTGAGATGGAGATTTGAGATGACAGGCAGCCCTGTCTTCCTCAGGATGTGCTGTGAATGAACTGGTTCTTACCACGAGCAGGAGAACAACTTAAGACGCCAGTAACAGACGCCACTGGCTTATGCATTCACTCATTCACTTACTTACATTCTCTCTATCTGCTTCTTTCCCTTTCTCTCTCTCACACACACAAATAAATAAATTAAATTAAATTAAATATTAAATTTAAAAAGCAGGTAGCCGGGTGTGGTGGTGCACATCTTTCATCCCAGCACTCCAGAGGCAGAAGTAGGAAGATCGCTGTGAGTTCAGGGCCACCCTAAGACTACATAGTGAATTTCAGGTCAGCCTGAGCTAGAGGGAGACCCTACCTCGAAAAACCTAAAAAAAAAAAAAATTAGTTAAAAAGGCAGGCTTCCTGAGGCTAGAGAGATGGCTCAGTGGTTAAAAGTACTTGTTGTGGGCTGGAGACATGGCTTAGCGGTTAAGCGCTTGCCTGTGGAGCCTAAGGACCCCTGTTCGAGGCTCGATTCCCCAAGACCCACGTTAGCCAGATGCACAAAGGGGCGCACGCATCTGAAGTTCGTTTGCAGTGGGTGGAGGCCCTGGCGCACCCATTCTCTTTCTCTAGCTCTGCCTCTTTCTCTCTGTGTTTGTCACTCTCAAATAACAAAAAAAAAAAAAAAATTTTTTTTAAGTACTCGCACAAGCCTAATGACCCAATATCAGATCCCCAAAAGTCATGTAAGGCAGGATGTGAGTCACACGAACACACATCTAATCCAAGGCGCCTGCCTGAGCTAGCGTGAGACCCTACCTCAAAAAATCCACCCCCCAGAATGGAGTTTCAAAGGGGAAAGTGGGGGGAGGGAGGGCATTACCATGGGTTATTTTTTATAATCATAGAAATTGTTAATAAAAAAAATTGAAAAGAAAAAAATAAATAAGTAAAATTCATGAAGAAGAAAATAAAATAAAATAAATTAAAATAAAGTGAGCAAGAGAGACTCTGTCTCAACAAGGTGGAAGGCTACAATACCCCAAGATTGTCTCTGAACCCCCGGGTGTTCCACACCATGCGCACCCCCATGCATACATACCACTAACACACACAAAACCAAGCTTGCTACGACACAGTTATGTGCTCGACCATCAGTTATCCCACAGGAAGTTAGCTGAAGACATACATGAACACCTTGTGAAACATGGGCCAAAAGTTTGATTTTTAGCTTTCTTCAAACCCAGCCCGGAGGAAAAAAGTGACAGCATTGAACCTTTCCTGAGCTCCGTGCTTCAGAGAAAAAAAAACCTATATTTAAGACACGCCACTCCCCCCAACCTTTTGTTTCCTGAAACTTCCCCACTGTCATCTTCCACAGAACAGCTTTATCAAAAAGAACTGCACTTTCCCAGGTCTTCGATAAGACGCACTGTCCACTTTTCTCATGACCCCCAGGAGCCTGTAAGACTGCTGTGTTTGCCTGGGGCAAACAAGGGCCTTTCGCTTTGTCTAGAGCTGCTGGAACAGACCGAAGGAGCTCCAGCTCTTGGTCTTCAACGTGTTTTAGCTGAGATTAGAACTGTTTGTCCCTCTGAAACTAGCTGGAGAGGGAGATAAACACTTCCGGTGCAATCCTCTGAGGGCACCCCTGGTGTCGGTGGCCGCCCCCCGCCACTGCTCCCCTGCTCCTCGCCAGGCCGGCTTCGGTGACACTTCCCTGCTGAGGAACCCGAGCTGAGGGTTTGAGGAGCTGCCCACACGGCACTGCCTCAACAGAACTGAGCTCCTTCTTTTCTTAACACACACGATTTGTTGTTTGTTTTTGTTTTTCAAGGTAGAGTCTCCCTCTAGCCCAGGCTGACCTGGAATTCACTATGTAATCTCAGGGTGGCCTCGAACTCACGACGATCCTCCTACCTCTGCTGGGATTGAAGCCATGTGTCACCACGCCTGGCTTTAATATTATATATATATATATATATATATATATATATATATATATATATATATATATTATACATATATATATATTTTTTTTTAGAAAAAGAAAGAGGCAGATAGACAATGGGTGTGCCAGGGCCTCTAGCCACTGCAAATGAACTCCAGATGCATGGGCCACCTTGTGCTTATGTGGGTACTGGGGAATTAAACCTCAGTCTTTTGGCTTTACAGGAAAGCACCTTAACCACTAAGCAATCCAGCCCATTGTTGGTTTTTGGTTTTTTTTCTAAGGCGTGGTGCCACACACTTTTTTGTTTTGTTTTTCTCCTCTTTTTTTCCATGATTATAGACAATAATCCATAATTCCCTCCCCACCTCACTTTCTCCTTCACAACTCCACTCTCCATCATATCCCCTCCCCCTCTCAATCAGTTTCTCTTATATTTTGATGTCATCATCTGCTCCTCCTATTCTGATGGTCTTGTGTAGGTAGTGTCAGGCACTGGGAGGTCACGGATATCCAGGCCATTTTGTGCCTGGCAGAATGCATTGTAAGGAGTCCTGCCCTTCCTGTGGCTCTTACATTCTTCCCCCCACCTCTTCCACAGTGGACCCTGAGCCTTGAAGGGTGTGATAGAGATGTTTCAGTGCTGAGCACTCCTCTGTCACTTCTTCTCAGCACTATGGTGCCTTTTGAGTCATCCCAAAGGTTACGACCACCTGAAAAAAGAAGATTCTTTCACCAAAAGTGAGAGTAACATTAATACATGGGTATGAACATTAAGAAAGTGCTTACCAGGCAGTTTGGTGAGCATGATATATGCATTTAGCCAGATACCAGCAGGTGTTACACCTCTAGGGCTCATGACTTCTCCCATCGTAGGTTTTCAGTATCAGGCATGCATCTCCTCCCATGGAGCAGGCCTCCAGTCCAGTTAGAGAGCAGTTGGTTTCCCCCATAACAGAAATGCCACAATTGCACCCGTTGACTTATTTGGCCTGTGTTGCAGTCAGGTTCGCATTGCTGGTAGAAATCACCCAACCAAAAGCAGCTTCTGAGAAAATGAGGTTGACTTTTGGCTTACAGGCTCGAGGGGAAGCTCCACAATGACAGGGGAAACAACAGCATGAGCAAAGGGTGGACATCACCCCCTGGCCAACATAAGGTGGCTAATAGCAACAGGAGAGTGTGCCAAGCTCTAGCAAGGGGACACTAGCTATAACACCCATAAACCCTCCCCTAACAATACACTGCCTCCAGGAGGCGTTAATTCCCAAATCTTCATCAGCTGGGAACTTAGCATTCAGAACACCTGAGTTTATGGTGAACACCTGAATCAAATCACCACAGCCTGGCTGGCCAAGCTTAAGTCTTGCAGTGTCCACTGTTGTGTACGTCCTCTGATGACTTCTCTCCCGTGGAGCTACATGCAGCATGGCTTTTTCCAGCTTTCTGTCAGCTGGTCTACACAGAGGAGGTTTCAGCTCAGCTTCAGCAAGATTTCTCAGTGAACTTGCAGCCCAAGCATGTGGAGTCTTCAACATTGTTCTTTTTGTTGTTTGTTTAGTTGGTTTTTCAAGGTAGGGTCTCACTCTAGCCCAAGCTGACGTGGAATTCACTATGTAGTCTCAGGCTGTGGAGATCCTCCTACCTCTGCCTCCCAAGTGGTGGGATTCAAGGTGTGCACCACCACACCCCGACTTGGGAAGCTTTTTGACTGAAACCCACTTTCAGATTCCTTCTCTCCTCCACCCACAATAAACCTGTGTGTACAACCAATGTGAAAGCTTCATGAAACACTGCTTAGCCCCACTTCAAGTATTAGCCTTGAAATCTTTGTCTTTTGATCATTTTTTTTTGTTTTCTTCTTTGTAAGACTACTATATACACTAGCTAACTCATTAAATATGCATAGATTGCAAACTCTAAATTCAGACAGGATCACCAAGTATGCTGAGAAGACTATTTTCACAAACTATATGTCAATCCCCTGGGGATAACCCTTCTCTAAAGTGCCATTGCCTACTGACTAACATAAAAATTCCTGAGATTCTGGGGCATGCTTCCAAGCAGGAATTTTCCACTCACTCACCGACAATGCCCTCCTCCTTCTCTACCTGAATCTTGCTTATTCTTCAAGGCTAAATTCATTTGCTCTCATCTCTCTCTTTTTATGCTTGACAGTTATATATAAGTAATACTGTACTTGATCATGTTCACCCCCCCCCCATTACCTTTTCTTATCCCCTCCCACTAAAGCCCTTCTTCAAAACTAATAACGAATCCTCTTTCGCTTTCCTGGGTTTCGCTTATTGTTGTTGTTGTTGCTGTTGTTGTTGTGTGTGTGTGTGTTGGTAGGTTGGTTGAGTTTTTGAACCGCTGAGTTAAATTAGAGCTGCTGGCATAAGCACAGGTTGGGGGTTAGGTACTGTAGTGTGGGTGACTTAACAGTGGTCACACCACTAAAGAATGACTCTCCCTCCCCCACAATCTCTCTCTCTCTCTCTCTTTTTTCATTTTGTTTGTTTTGTTTCGAGGTAGGATCTCACTATAGCCCAAGCAGACCTGGAATTCACTTTGTAGTCTCAGGGTGTCCTCGAACTCATGGTGATCCTCCTACCTCTTCCTCCCGAGTGCTGGGATTAAAAGCGTGCACCCACTACACACGGCTCTTCTTTTTATTTTTTAATATTTTTTGAGGCAAGCCCAACAGACTGCCTTTTAAATTATTTATTTTTTTATTTTTTTATTTTTGATGCTGTTGTTTTTTCAAGGTAGGGTTTCACTCTAGCCCAGGCTGACCTGGAATTCACTATGTAGTCTCAGGGCGATCCTCCTACCTCTGCCTCCCAAGTGCTGGGATTAAAGGTGTGCAACACCACACCTGGCTCAGACTGCCTGATTCCTTTTTCTTTCTTTCTCTCTTTTTTGTTGTTGTTGTTGTTATTTGATTTGGGGCTTCACTCTAGCTCAGTCTGACCTAGAATTCCCTATATAGTCTCAGGATGACTTCAAATTTATGGTGATCCTCCAACCTCAGCCTCCCGAGTGCTGGGATTAAAGGTGTGCACCATCACGCCCGGCTTGTTTCTTTCATGAGGGCAAAAATATGACTGCAAAATAATGAGACCATTACTCCCTTTGTTACTGGAATTGCTTGCCCAGCAGATGCACTCTTACTTCATGCTGTTTGCAAGAAGAAATTAATTGAGCTAGGCATGGAGTGAGAATGAGACATTTACCAATCACCAGTCTTGCTGTTAATGATTATAGTCTTACAAGAAAGATAAAACAAACAGAAAAAAGAGTAAGATAGGAACTCAAGTCCATGTGAAAATAAAATTCTTCAGCTCCTTTTCTTGAAAAGGCAAATATCAAATAAACCAGCAAAAGTAGTATTTTATAGAGCTGTGCATGGTGGCGCATGCCATTAATCCCACCGCTCGGGAGGCAGAGGTAGAGGATCACTGTGAGTTTGAGGCCACCCTGAGACTACAGAGTGAATTCCAGGTCAGCCTAGACTAGAGTGAAACCCTACCTCGAAAAGCCGGAAAAAAAAAATATATATATATATATACATACATACATACATACATACATGGGCTGGAGAGATGGCTCAGTGGTTAAAGCACTTGCTGGCAAAGCCTAAGAACCCAGGTTCAATTCCCTAGTACCCACATAAGCCAGATGCACATGGTGGCACATGCGTCTGGAGTTTGTTTGCAGTGGCTAGGGACCTTGGCATGCCCATTCATTCTCTCCCTCTCTCTCATAAATAAATAAGTAAGTAAGTAAAATATTAAACAGCAAACAGGAGCTAGAGAGATGGCATAGTGGTTAAGGCATTTGCCTGCAAAGCCTGCAAAGGGGGTGCACGCGTCTGGAGTTCATTTAAAGTGGCTGGAGGCCCTGGTGTGCCCATTCTCTCTCTCTCTCTCTGCCTGCCTCTGTATCTCTCTCAAATAAGTGAATAAATAAAATATTAAGGGGAGCCAGGCATGGTGGCACATGCCTTTAATCCCAGCACTGGGCAG
Organism: Dipus sagitta; assembly: GCA_036346955.1. Taxonomy (NCBI): domain Eukaryota; kingdom Metazoa; phylum Chordata; class Mammalia; order Rodentia; family Dipodidae; genus Dipus; species Dipus sagitta. The sequence continues at coordinate 6,317,987 of CM070783.1, read as the reverse complement.
GCAGAGGTAGGAGGATTGCTGTGAGTTTGAGGCCACCCTGAGACTCCATAGTGAATTCCAGGTCAGCCTGAGCTGAAGTGAGACCCTACCTCGAAACACCAAAAATAAATAAATAAAAAAGCAAAAGCAAATTCCATCTAATACAGATGTGTGTATATGTTTCCATTCTCACTATTATCCAGACCACCGCCTCTTATTTCCCTGAATTACAAAGAATTGTTCTCCTGCATTTCCTAGTCCAAGTTTTCTTAACCACTAAGCCATTCCTCCAGCCCCTAATCCACGTTTTCTAATGGAATGCTGTGAAGTCGCAGTGTCCGTCAAGAAGAGATCCGAGGGACAGCGTGCTCGTTAGGAAGCAGCACACGGAGTGGCAGGGAGCAGCTATTTCCTACCTGGCTTAGACTGCTGTTTACCTGCAGTCCAGGCCCTTGCCTTTGAAACTCTCTGGTCTGACGCCCAGAAGGAAGTGATAGAATGGAGTAGAATGGACCCACCAGGGAATTACAAGGACATTCTAGGAAGTAATGACCCTTCATCAAAGGTGTGTTCACGGCCTGGACAAACAGAAGCCGTCCCACATCCTAGTGCCAGACACTCCCTTCCAGAACAGCTGTGGGAACTGTCAGACGAACAGCCCTCGGGACTTCATCCATGAGGCACCGACCTCCACGCTGGTGGGCCAACAACCCGGAGTAGAATCAAAAGTAAATTATTTTGGAATTCCTTAGCCAGATATCTAAACAATGTTTGTAACATAGGAGTGGTTTTGTTTGTTATTTTATCTTTTCTTTACTTTTTTTTTTTTTTTGGTTTTTCAAGGTAGGGTCTTACTCTAGCCCAGGCTAACCTGGATGTCACTCTATAGCACCAGGCTGTCCTCAAACTCACGGTGATCCTCCTACCAGTAGAGTCTCTTTCTAACCCAGGCTAACCTGGAACTCACTCTGTAGTCCAGGCTGGTTTTGAACTCATGCCAGTCCTCCTAGCCCGGCCTTCAGAGTGCTGTGATCACAGGCATGAGCCACTGTGCCTGGCTCTGAAATCTCGGTGTAGGGTGCTTTTGTCTGTGGCTCTGTCACGGTAACAGCCAGGGGACAAAAGTCCCCCGGGTTCATATGTTTTCAGCTGTTCTCAACTAAATACTCTTCTGGAGTTTGTCTTACACTGTTAATTCAACTCCAAACAAAGAGATCTGGTCCAAATAAGTCTCACTTCTGGATTTATTTTGTGTTGGGTTTGTTTTTGAGGTGTGGGGTGGTGTTTGCTTTGGTTTTTATGGCTCTCCCCCACACACACACACTGAAGGCAACTGGATAGCGAGAGGTATTTGCTGAGTACCTGTTGAGGCGCTGTAATGGCCATAACAGTACACAACCTGTTATAGACATTACAACACTTCCAAGGAAGAAATGTCACTTGCTTTATTGAAAGATCTGCTGATTAGAAGAAGAAAAGCAATTGTCCCAGGCACGCTTACAGTGTGGGTGGCTGTATCCTAAAAGCAACAGAACAGCGGAGAACAGACAGCAGTGGTTCTGCCTGGGTTAGCACTCTGGCCAAGGTCACCATCTTTCCAGGCATAGAAAGGGCCCCACGTTCCTTTCACTGCACAGCTGCTCCCTGCAGGTCTCGGGGGGGTCACGGTTCACTGCCCTGACCACAAGCTTCTAAATATTCATGAGGGAAACTTCCTGCACATCGCATGAGCACATACATCACCCTTCTGTGCTGAGCCTCCTCCAAGGACAGGTTGGATCCCACCTGAACCAAATCACGTCTCTAGACCGCGCTCTCTCACAGCCAGAACCTCCAACTACCCTGCACTTAGCAGCAGCAGAAGTAAATGTTAGACACTGATTAACATCTGGCTGGGCATGGTGTCTCATGTTGGTAATTCCAGCACTCAGGAGACTAACATAGGAGGGTTGCTGCAAGTTCAAAGCCAGGATGAGACCACAAGGTGAGTTCCAGGTCAGCCTGGGCTAGACTGAGACCCTGCCTTGAAACAAAACATAACAAAAGAACACAGCAGGGCTGGAGGGATGGCTTAGTGGTTAAGGCTCTTGTCTGCAAAGCCAAAGGACCCAGGTTCAATTCCCAGAACCCACATAAGCCAAATGCACAAGGGGGCGCACACGTTTGGAGGTCGTTTGCAGCAGCTGGAGGCCTTGATGCACCCGTTCTCTCTCTGTGTCTCGCTCTCCCTCCCTCGCCCCCCCCACCTCTTTCTCTCTGTCAAATAAATAAAAAATAAAAGTATTTTTAAACAAGAATACAGTAAAAAAGAATATGGAGGGCTGGAGTGATGGTTTAGTGCTTAAGGCGTTTGCCTGCAAAGCCAAAGGACCTCAGTTCAATTCTCCAGTACCCACGTAAGCCAGATGCACGAGGCGGAGCAAGCATCTAGAGGTCGTCTGCAGTGGCTGGAGGCCCTGGCACGCCCATTCTCTCCCCCCACCACCTCCACTCTTTCTCTCTCAAATAAACAAATACAAATAATCCTAGCACTCGAGAGACAGAGGTAGGAGGATCGCCACAAGTTCGAGGCCACCCTGAGACTACCTAGTGAATTCCAGGTCAGCCTGAGCTGGTGTGGGACCCTACCTTGAAAAACCAAAACAGTAAAATAAGATAAACAAATAAATAAAATATTTTTAAAAGAGAATAGGGAACCAGTCATGGTGGTACATACCTATAATCCCAGCACTTGAAAGGTGAAGGAGTATCATGAGTTCAAGACCAGCTTCAGCTTCATTTAGACCCTGTGTCAATAGGAGAGATAGAGAAAAAAATGTGCTATCAAATCGAATTATGTTGTGATTTGTACTTTTAGGTTTACATATATCTCTATATATGTTTATATGTATATATACAGATGTGCATGCAGATTAAGTTAAGCAATCATTTCTAAACAGACAAAAATGTACAGAAACTAGCCGGGCGTGGTGGCGCACGCCTTTAATCCCCGCACTCGGGAGGCAGAGGTAGGAGGATCACAGTGAATTCAAGGCCACCCTGAGACTACATGGTGAATTCCAGGTCAGCCTGGGCTAGAGCAAGACCCTGCCTCAAAAAAACAAAAACAAAAAAACAACAACAACAAATAAAAGTACAGAAACTGGCAAGAGTGGGGAGACTAGGAAAGGTTTCCTATCCTGAACTGAGTAGCTAGGAAGTGGGTTTGTTTGATTGTCTTGTTTTTGCTTGTGTGTGTGTAACACAGTGAGTGTGCGGTGTGTGCATTTGTGTGTGCCCTGGCAATACCCATGCACTCACCTGAGCGGGGTCACTGGGGAGTGTATCCCTCTCCATGACTCTTTGGCCTGGTCTTACTTTGAGTTAAAGTCACCTTCCACGAATTCCAGAGCTTGTGGGGCTCCGAAGACTCTGGTCTCTGCTCCCCTGTGGCCACGCCCAGCTGTTTTACATGGGTCTGGAGATTTGAACTTGTCAGTCTCGGGCCTCCCTCAGGCTGGCAGGCTTGCACAGCAAGTGTACTTAACCACAGAGCCATCTCTCCAGCCCTGGCCAGGAACTATGTTCCCAGCAGGATGCCCTAAATTCCTTCCACATTAAATAATAATGCAGATGTGGCTCATAATGCACTCTCACACTTTTCACTGGATTCTCGCCAACCTGGGGCATTGCTTAGGGAGGCAGGAAGACCCCTGTGTTCTTGTCTAGGGAAGGGAGTTAAGTGACCTCCTGGGCCAGTGGAGACGCGTACATCGTAAGGCAAGTGCAATGCCCACTTACTCCCTAAGAGAGCAAACCTTGAAGCTCTCCCCGCTCACCGGGCATGGGGGTGCCTGCAAGCTGAGCACTCGGGAGACGGAGGCAAAGGATGGAAAGTTCTAGGCCAGCTTGGGTTACAGAGTAGGTAGCGAGACCCTTCTCAAAAAAAAAAAAAAAAAAAAAAAAAAAAGAATGAGCCAGGTGGCTCACGCCTTTAATCCCAACACTTGGGTGGCAGAGGCAGAGGCAAGAGGATCACTGTGAGTTCAAGGCCACCCTGAGACTACATAGTGAATTCCAGGCCAGCCTTGACTAGAGCCGAGACTCTACCTCAAAAAAAGAAAAAAAAAAAAAAGGATGAGTGATAAACACTAAAATAGTTTATTACCTTTCTGTATTTTTTGTTTGTTTGTTTGTTTTTGTTTTGTTTGTTTTTCAAGGTAGGGTCTTGCAGTAGCTCAGGTGACCTGGAATTTACTATGTGTAATCTCAAACTGGCCTTGAACTCAGAGACCTCCTACTTCTATCTCCAGCAAACTGGGATTAAAGGCGTGCGCCACCACGCCCAGCTCGCTCTCTCTCTCTCTCTCTCTCTCTCTCTCTCTCTCTCAGGTTTTCACAGTTCTCATCCTGTCCTCCCATTGTGGTTTACTACACGAAGTTCCTCGCTGATAACTAATAGAGCCCTTCTCTTTCTGAATGGACTGAAATGGATGCATTCATTAAACAGCTAGCCATTGAAAATTGACCATACACACTGACAGCAGTGCTAAGCATGCCATTCAATCCTCTGCTGAACAATATTTACTGAAAGTTCAGCATGCATTCACTCATTCACTGTGGCAGATGTTGACTGCCCTCTGCTAAGTACAAAGCTTCCACCCATGACATTGGGGACAATGAAGATCTAATCACAGAACCATCTTTTTGCTTGTTTGTTTGTTTTGGTTTTCAAGGTAGGGTTTCACTCCAGCCCAGGCTGACCTGGAATTCACGATGTAGCCTCAGGATGGCTTCGAACTCATGGTGATCCTCTTACCTCTGCCTCGGAGAATACTGGGCTTAAAGGCGTGCACTACCACACCTAGCTAGAACCATCTTATTACAGTTATAAGGAGTGTTGGGAATAAATACGAAGGAGAGATCTACAGTCAGGGGAGGGCGAGAGAGGTTGACTACATGTAAGAAACCAATAAACATGTCTTTAGCTCGGCATGGTGGCTCATACCTTTAATCCCAGCACTTGGGAGGTAGAGGTAGGAGGATTTCTGTGAGTTTGAGGCCACCGTAAGACTACATAGTGAATTCCAGGTCAGCCTGGGCTAGAGTGAGACATTAACTCAAAAAAAAAAAAAAAAGACAAGGAGAGGAGGCAGAAAGAGCCATCATCTCATCTATGGGAGACCAGAGGCCAAAGTCGCTGCATGGACGGTGTAAGGTTCAGGGGTGACCGAGACCACGGAGACCGCTCTGAGGCAAAGATGGAAGCTTCTATGCAGGAAAAACATGAGCTGCCCTGCCGGGACTGACTCTCAAGAGCGGAGCAGTCAATTTGGGATCACAGATAGTGGCCTATATAGAGCTCTTCAGTTGGGGAAGGTGAGGAAGGGGGAAGTTAAAAAAAAAAAAAAAGAAGTTTCTTTAGGGGAGATCTAAGATAGGCAGGGTGTGAGACCTGAGACATAAGGGGGAGGAAACCCAGACCTGGGGCATTGTTAGGCAAGACAGGGGTGATGGCTGGGTGGTTTCTTGAGGAATGTGGATGACCCACTTCCGTGTGTCTCTGTCGCCCTCCTGCTGTCCTCAGTGACTCCATTTTGTCCTGACCTAAGAGAGAGACATACGGATGACAGGACAGTTAGAACATGAAAGGACACGCAGGATAATGACCTGGGAAGTAAAGGGGACCAAGGCCAGATCAGGATTCCTGATTTTGTTTTGTAACGGGCTGCTAAGGGCCCAGGAAACTCCTTGCACCCCAAACCCTAGGTTCACTTCTAATTTTAGTCAAAGAATTGGATAAAAAAGAAAACTCAGGGCTGGAGAGATGGCTTAGCGCTTAAGCTCTTGCCTGTGAAGCCTAAGGACTCCGGTTTGAGGCTTGATTCCCCAGGACCCACGTTAGCCAGATGCATAAGGGGGCGCATGTGTCTGGAGTTCGTTTGCAGTGGCTGGAAGCCCTGGCATGCCCATTCTCTCTCTCTCTCTCTATCTATCCCCCTCTTTCTCTCTCTGTTGCTCTCAAATAAATAAATAAATAAAATATGTGAATTTGGACATTTATAATTGTCTATAACTTAAAAGAAAAGAAAACTGAGGAGGATAATTATTAAATTATTATATTTATTGAGGGAAGTAGAGCCAAGAAAAGGCACCCATGACTAGAAATCCCACTTAGAGGGCCTGGGGGAAAAAGTGTGTAAAGAAAAGAAAGTTCAGGGAGCTCCTGCCACGTGAGGAGCTGGAGGGGATAAAGAACCCAGGCAGAGGGTGAGGGTTGGGGGGGGGGGGTCGGGGGCTCCAGCTGGGTCTGGGCCAAGCCAGCCCAGGCCCAGCCAAGGGAAAAATTCACCCACAGCTGGAAGTTCCCAAGTAATCAGAGACAGAGAGAGCCTGCCCTCCCCTTGCAAAGGTATTTATAACCTTTTAGTCATGGGCTGCCTTCCAGCTCAGGTGAACCAGAGGGACAACTGGTTGGGTAGGACTAGGGGCTGTCTCAGGAAGAGGCTAGCCCTAGCTCCAAGTCCCCCGGAGGCTGAACTTGACCAACCACCGTGCTTGAATCCTATGAAAGTCCTCCCTCCCAGGAGGGGTCCTGGTTGTTTGTGGAAAAACAAACCTAGGAGAACTAGGCAAGAGATAAGAAGTCAGCTCACCTTGGATTTCTGGCAAGTACAAACTTTCCTGAGCTTTTTCACCTTCAGGGGTCCAGTCACCCTAACTCTGCCCCCTCTCAGTTTTAGTTTTTGATATTTTCAAAGTAGGGCCTCACTGTATCCCAGCCTGACCTGAAACCCACTCTGTAGGCCCAGGCTGGCCTTGAATTCATGGGGATCCTCTGACCTCCACCTCCCAAGTGCTGGGATGAGGGACCAGCACCACCAGCAGCAAGAATCTTGCTTTTCTGTTGTTTTTGTTGTTGTCGTCTGTGAGGGATGGGCACTAGGGGCATGCCAGGGCATCTTGCCACTGCAAAATAGTTCCAGATGCATGTGCCACTTTGTGCATCTGTTTTTTGTTTTTTTTTACATGGGTTCTAGGGAATTGAACCCAGTAAGTGCCTTTAACTGCCAAGCCATGTCCCCAGCCCCAGGACTTCTGAACTTCTCTCTCAAGCAAAGGGACAACAGTTAATGATGTTAAGGAGAGAGAGACGCGATTTTACATACACATTCAGGTATCTTTGAATAAAGATAGGCACAGGGCTGGAGCAATGGCTTAGCGGTTAAGGTGCTTGCCTGAGAAGCCTAAAGACCCATGTTCCACTCTTCAGGACCCACGTAACCAGACACACAGTGATGCAAGCATGTAAGGCCACACGTGCACACAAGGTGACACATGTGTCTGGAGTTCAATTGCAGTGGCTAAGGCCCTGGTGTGCCAATTCTCTCTCTCTCTCTCTCTCTCTCTCTCTCTCTCTCATTCTCTCTCTCATAAAGGTGTGTGCCATCATGTCCAGCAAAAAAAAAAAAAAAAAAAAGATAGGCACAGACTGATAATTCATCATAGCAATAGAATTTTTATATGTATATAAAGAATACTCTTCCATTATGGAAAATAAAACATAAAATAATGAGAGTGGAAGGTACTAGAAAACAATTTTGTGTTTGTAATTAACTAGGTGTGAGTGAACATAAGTGCCTTCCAGTGAGAGAAAATCCAGTGAGACAAGTACGAGGAAAGCAGTGTGATCCATGAGAATCCAGAGGACTGAGTTCATCTCCCATTCTGCAGCAATTAGAGGCATGTTTAGGTCTTGGTCACCCCAAGGCTGTTTCCGCACTGTGTGGGTGAACCCCTGGGTAAGCTCAGCTAATGCTTCGCAGTATGGTTCTGCGGGTGCCAAAAGCCACAGGCACCAAGGTTCCCACTGAAATTGCTGGGAATAAAATGCCAGAATGTCTGGATCCAAAATTGGAAGTCTCCAAATTCACTTCGTAAATGTGAGGGAAACCACCCATTAGCCAAAGACTAAATTGCCATCGCTGCTCAATTTGTACATTCACTATTACTATGCATGTTTTAAAATTAGTTTTGTTCATTTTTTTTCCCCTGTTTTTACTGGGCCCAATGAACCTGTGCCTTTAGCCACAAGGTCATGTTATCAAAGTCACCCAGAAGCCATGAACTCAGCTGAAATGAGATAAGACTGCAGCTGACTCTTTCTGAGGGCAAATTTCAAGTTTGTGTGAGATGAAATCAAAACATCCTCGAGCCTTCAACACTCCTGACACACCTCGTATGGGGAGATAGGAGTAACCAGCCATGTTATATTTGAAAAGGGTTATCAAACCACTTAATGACAGATGGGGAGAGAGAAGGACACAGGACATTTGGAGAGCTGGCAACGAACATGTTGGCTCTTCAGCACGATTTTTAGGAAGAGCTACAGCAGCCAGCTAACAAGGAGAAACGCTTTATGAATGCCTGAGCTTCAGACAAATGAGCTTTTGCCGAGTGTGGTGGCGCACGCCTTTAATCCCGGCACTTGGGAGGCAGAGGTAGGAGGGTCACTATGAGTTCCAGGCCAGCCTGGGATCACAGAATTAGTCCCAGGTCAGCCTGGACTACAGTGAGACCCTACCTTGAAAGAAAATTAAATAAATAAAACTTAGCCAGGCATGGTGGCGCACACCTTTAATCCCAGCACTTGGGAGGCAGAGGTAGGAGGACTCAAGGCCACCCTGAGACTACATAGTGAATTTCAGGTCAGTCTGGGCTAGAGTGAAACCTTACCTCAAAAAAAAAAAAAAAAAAATTTACTTAGGGCTGGAGAGATGGCTTAGTGGTTGAGGCACTTGCCTGCAAAGCCTAAGGACCCAGGTTCAATTACCCAGGACCCATGTAAGCCAGATGCACATGTGTCTGGAGTTCCTTTTGCAGTGGCTGGAGGTCCTGGAATGCCCATTCTCCCTCTCTCTCTCTCTCTCTCTAATAAATAAATAAAAATTAATTTTAAAAAAGCTTACTTAATGATAGCTAGCACTATTGCTTTAAAAAAATGAGACTGGGTTGGGGAGATGACTCAGCAGATAAAGGTGCTTGCATGTCTGCCTAGGCTAAAGCAAGACCCTACCTCAGATTTAAAAAGTTACCACATTGACTGGTGACATTCTGAGTTCTCATGTAAATTGGCATAGCATCAACAAAATGTTTAACAAGACTACAAAGTTAACTTAATATCTTTATCTATGAATAAGTCTGGGCATCTTTATGAGATAATTTTAAAAGCTATTACAATAGTTTCCTTATAGTAACCATTTCAATTAAGTGAATATATTAGGTATCTTAATTTCTTTTTTATTTTTTCAATATCTCTTGGTTTATTTTATTTATTTATTTGAGAGCAACAGACAGAGAGAGAGAGAGAGAGGCAGATAGAGAGAGAATGGGTGCACCAGGGCCTCCGGCCACTGCAAACAAACTCCAGATGCGTGCACTACCTTGTGCATCTGGCTTACGTGGGTCCTGGGGAATACAAGCCTTGAACCAGGGTCCTTAGGCTTCACAGGCAAGTGCTTAACCACTAAGCCATCTCTCCAGCCCCAGGTATCTTAACATCTAAGATAAAACTGTGTGCCAATATAGGAAAGGATATAGTCAGGTTAAATCTAGAAGAAATAAATTTTCACCTTTAAGACATTTTTACTTTATTTATATGAATCTACATAGGAAAACCTCAAAAGATGAAAAATAGAGAAGCAATTTCCCTCATGAAATTTTTTTGTTTATTTGTTTATTTTTCGAGGTAGGGTCTCACTCTAGCCCAGGCTGACCTGGAATTCACTATGTAGTCTCAGGGTGGCCTCAGACTCACGGCAATCCTCCTACCTCTGCCTCCTGAGTGCTGGGATTAAAGATGTGCACCACCATGCCCGGCTCTCATGACAATTTTTAAATATTTTTTTATTTTTATTTATTTATTTGAGAGGAGACAGAGAGAAAGAGAAAGAGAATGGGCCAGGGCCTTCACCCACTACAAACTCCAGACATATGCGCCTCCTTCTGCATCTGACTTACGTGGGTCCTGGGGAGTCAAACCTGGGTCCTTTGGCTTTGCAGGTAAGCACCTTAACCACTTAGCCATCCCTCTAGCCCCTGACATTTTTTAAAATTACTTCTCGGGCTAGAAATGTAACTTATTGGTAAACATATGCTTAACGTGTGCAAAGTCCTGGGTTCCATTCCCGGAAACCCCCCCACCAAAAAAAAAAGAATTCTCAAACAGAAATGACAAGGATTCCAGGCATAATTCCCCCTCGCTAGGGCATAGTAAACCCCCCTGCCACACACCACTTGCTCAAAGGCAAAGTAAGAATGGTGGCCCTAAGAAATAAAAGTATTAGTGTAGCTAACTATGAGGCAAATTGGAGTCAGGGGAGCAGATGGAAAAGGGGCTAATGGTGTATGAGTTGTAACAAGGCCAGGACTTCCTCATCGCTCCCTGGGGAGAGGTAAAATACATGTCTAGAGGACAAAAGACATTCCAAGCTTGACTCCCAAGACCACCCCCCTTTGAGTTACAGGCTGAGGTCACACTGGCCACCTCACTCTGCCCAGATCTAGAGCAAATAGCAGCTTAATTTATCATTGCTAAGTACCACTGGTTCTTTTTTTTTTTTAAGGAAGGGTCTCACTCTAGCCCAGGCTGACCTGAAATTCATTACCTATGTAGTCTATGACCTATGTAGTCTCAGGCTGGCCTCAATTTCACAGCTTCCTACCTAATCCTCCCAAGTGCTGGGATTAAAGGTGTGGGCCACCACGACACCTGGCCTTTTCGAGGTAGGGTTTCACTCTAGCTCAGGCTGACCTGGAATTCACTATGTCGTCTCAGGGTGGCCTCGAACTCATGGCCATTCTCCTACTTCTGCCTCCCTAGTGCTAGGATTAAAGGCGTGCCCCACCATACCTGGCTGGCCTTTAAAAAAAATATTTATTTATTCACTTGCAAGCAGAGGGTGGTGGGGGAGAGAATGGACATGCCAGAGCCTCTAGCCACTACACACAAACTCCAGATGCATGCCTCACTATGCACCCTAACTACTGAGCCATCTCCAGCTCCACCGTGGTTTTTTTGTTTTGTTTTTGTGTTTCAAGGTAAGGTTTTACTCTAGCCCAGGCTGACCCGGAATGCATTATGAGTCTCGGGGTAGCCTCAAACTCACAGCGATCTTCCTACCTGTGCCTGGGACTAAAGGCATGCACCACCAAGGCAGGCCAGCCCCACCATGTTTTTTAACTTGCTAGTTTAGCAGCTGGATTTCTATTGATATGAAAAGCATTATGGGGTCGAATTTTACCTGTTTATAGTTGTTTTGCAATCTTTCAGAAGTTTCATTTTGTTTATCAAATGGCCTTTTCTGCATTAAAAAATATTATCTTGGGCTGGAGAGATGGCTTAGCAGTTAAGGCAGTTGCCTGCAAAGCCAAAGAATCCCTGTTCGACTCCCCAGGACCCACGTAAGCCAGATGCACAAGGGGGCTCATGCATCTGGAGTTAGTTTGCATTGGCTGGAGGCCCTGGCATGCCCATTCTCTCTCTCTCTCTCTCAAATAAATAAATAAATAAATAATTAAATAAATAAATATAAAATTATTATCTAGCCAGGCATGGTGGTGCACGCCTTTAATCCCAGCAACTTGGGAGGCAGAGGTAGGAGGATCATCATGAGTTAAAGGCCACCCTGAGACTACATAGTGAATTCCAGGTCAGCTTGAGCTAGAGTGAGACCCTACCCCGAAAAGGCCAGGTGTGGTGATCCACACCTTTAATCCCAGCACTTGGGAGAATGAGGTAGGAAACTGTGAGACTGAAGCCAGCCTGAGACTACAAAAAAGAAAAAAAAAAGAAAAGAATCTGAGATAAGTAAATGGTTCACTTACTTGAGTGTTGAGCTTGGAGGGTGATTGTAGCTCAGTTGGTGGAGTGCTTACTTAGCAAGCAGGAAGCCCTGGGTTCTATTCCCAGCACTCCATAAAGCCAGGTATGGTGGATCCAGGTGCCTGTGATCCAAGCAGGAGGCACAAGGGTCAAGAAGTCCAAGAACATCCTTGGCTACATAGTGAGAAAAAAAGACCCTATACTGGGAGTCCCACTTGTGTGCTGGGAATCAGAACAAGAAAGAAGATTAGAGCATTCAGGGGATGTTCCATAGCTAAGCTCACTGCCTGAATGCTACGCTGTCTTGAAATTCTATATGCCAAACAAGCTAGTCCACTTTTTTTTTTTTTTTTCTTTTGAGGTAGGGTCTCACTCTAGCCCAGGCTGACCTGGAATACACTTTGTAGTCTCAGGGTGGCCTCGAACTCACAGTGATCCTCCTACCTCTGCCTCCCGAGTGCTGGGATTAAAGGCGTGCACCACCAAACCCGGCTAAGCTAGTCCACTTTTAATTATTTTTTATTTATTTATTTATATTATTTTTATTTATTTATCAGAGAGACAGAGAGATAGATACACACACACACACACACACACAGAGAGAGAGAGAGAGAGAGAGAATGGGTGCACCAGGGGCTTAGCCATTGCAAACAAACTCCAGACACATGTGCCATCTTGTGCATCTGGCTTACATGGATCCTGGGGAATTGAACCTGGGTCCTTTGGTTTTCCAGGCAAGTGCCTTAACCACTAAGCCATCCCTCCAGTCCCTAGTCTTATTTTTAAACCCAGCCCCATTCAAGTTCTTAGGATCTGGGCAGAATGCAGCCAGGTACTTTGCCAGAATATAACGGGCTCTGTCTCTAGCCCAGTTCCCAACAGAGTTCTTCATCCCCTGTGACGTCATTGGGCAGGTCTCCACTTCCCCTGCTTCTCAGCACTCTGGGCTTCCAAATTCCCACAATAGTGGCTCCTTAAGCTCTGCTTCCAGCCTCCCAGAGCTTTTCTATCCTAGTGTTTCAAATTCTTCCACATTCCTTCCACAAACCAGTTCCAAAGGCCTATGCAATCTATGGCCAGGTAGGTTTATCATAGCAATGACCCCATTTCTCAGGACCAAATTTTCTGCATTAGCTACTATGTTCATTGCTGATAAAATACCTGAAAAGGCCAGGCAGGTGCACACCTTTTATCCCAGTACTAAGAAGGCAAAGGCAAAAGGATCTCTGTGAGTTCAAGGCTAGCATGAGGCTACAGAATGAATGAATTTCAAGTCAGCCTGGGTTACAACAAGTCCCTACCTCTAAAAAAAAAAAAGAAAAAGAAAAATGAAAGAAAGATCTGACAAGAAACAGAAGTACAAGTATCTCTTTGATATAATGAGCTCATTTCCTTTAGATATATGGTCTGTAGTAAGACTGCTAAATCATAAGATAGCTTTATAAAGAATCTTTATGTTTTCCACAGTGACGGTATTAATCAGTATTCCCACCAAGAGCAAATGAGGTCCCCTCTCTTCACATCTCTGTATTATCTGGATTTTTTGTGTGTTTGTTTGTTTGTTTTTGAGGTAGGGTCTCACTGCAGCCCAGGCTGACCTGGAATTCATTCTGTAGTCTCAGGCTGGCCTCAAATTCACAATGATCCTCCTACCTCAGCCTCCCGAGTGCTGGGATTAAAGGCATGTGCCACCATGCCCAGGTAAGTTTTATTTATTTGAGAGAATCAGAGAGAAAGAGAGAGAGAGACATAGGAAGACAGAGAGAATGGGTATGCCAGGGCCTCCAGCCACTGCAAACAAACTCTAGACACATGCGCCACCTTGTGCATCTGGCTTACATGGGTCCTGGGGAATCAAACCAGGGTCCTTTGGCTTTGTAGGCAAGCATCTTAACCGCTAAGACATCTCTCCAGCCTGAAATTTTTATTTATATATACCTTTCTATTATTATTATTTTTTATTTTTTATAATTAAAAACTTCCATGACCTTACAAGGCTCAGGGTCTACTGCAGAAGAGGTGGCGGAAAGAATGTAAGAGCCAAAGGAAGGGTAGGACTACTTACAACGTGCTCCCCCCAGACACAAAATGGCCTGGATATCCATGACCTCACAGTGCCTGACACCACCTACATAAGACCATCATAATAGGAAGAAAAGATCATGACATCAAAATAAAAGAGAGACTAATTGAAATGGGGAGAATGGAGTTTCAAAGGGGAAAGTGGGGGGGGAGAGTATTACCATGGGATATTGTTTATAATCATGGAAGTTGTTAGTAAAAAAAATTGAAAAAAAGAAACTTCCATGATTGTAAACAATATACCACGGTTAGTCTTTTAATGTTTAGTAAAAACAACAACAAAATAGCCGGGCATGGTAGTTCACGCTTTTAATCCCAGCACTCGGGAGGCAGAGGTAGAAGGATTGCTGTGAGTTTGAGGCCGCCTGAGACTACATAGTGAATTCCCAGGTCAGCATATTACATAAAATGGTGCATTCAAATAAACCCTGGAAACTATAAAATGCTAACCACATTTGGTGAATTACTTACGTAGGCACAGGGAATAGCTCTTGTTATTCAGATGATCTTGAGGTACAGTTCCAACTTCAGTTAACTTCAGGAATGCATATATTTACATAATCTTTAAACCATCTTTATTTTTTCTTCGAGGTAAAGTCTCATTCTAGCTCAGGCTGACCTGGAATTCGCTATGTAGTCTCAGGGTGGCCTTGAATTTATGGTGATCCTCCTACCTCTGCCTCCTGAATGCTGGGATTAAAGGCTACCATGCCAGCCTTTTTTTTTTTTTTTTTTTTTAATATTTTATTTCAGGCTGGAGAGATGGTTTAGCAATTAAGGCACTTGCCTTCAAAGCCTAAAGACCCAGATTCCATTCTCTAGGTCCCATATAAGCCAGATGCACATGGTTGTGCATTTGAGTTCGTTTGCAGCCCTGGAGTACCCATTCTCTCTCTCTCTCCCTCTGTCTCTAATAAATAAATAAAAATTTAAGAAGGTGTGTGCACCACACCTGGCTTATAAAATATTTTATTTTTATGTATTTATTTGAAAGAGAGAGAAAGAGGAGAGAGAGAGAGAGAATGGGTGCTCCAAGGCCTCCAGCTACTACAAACAAACTCCAGACACATGCACCACCTTGTACATCTGGTTTTCATGGGTCCTGGAGAATTGAACCTGGGTGCTTTGACTTTACAGGCAAGCACCTTAAATGCTAAGCCATCTCTCCAACCCTAAAATGTGTTTTGAGGATTATAAGGGTCAGGCATTTTCTCACAAGGAGAAGCAGAATATAATTTGGAATAGGTCACTAAAAGTCTTCACTACAGATACCAGAGGTCCTCTGAACTCCCTAAATCCCTCTCCAGTCCTCTATTTGTACATAGTAAAAATAAAATATATAGTACGAGGTCTAGTGGTTGTCCCTAAAAACCACATAAGCAATGGTTTCCCATCTGAGATGGTCAAGTGACCCAACACATTTATGAAAGTATATACAATAAACCAATATCAAATTCACATCTGAAAATTATAACCTAAAGGAAAATAAGCAACTTTATAGATTTTAGGAAAGTGATAGGATTTGCTTTTATAGCATAGTTTCCCACGAGCTTAATCCTGGCTGAAAGCTGTTTGCTGAACTATTTGCCCTGTAAACCACTCCCTACCTGCCAGCAGCTTTGACGACCAGGGCTCCAGCTGTGCACAATGGGGAGGTTTGCCCTCTCCTGGGAGAGACTGCAAGTGCCCCTCAAGAGTCGCGGAGCTGTGGAGGGCCTATCCATATCACAGGTGGAAGAGTGCAGACCAATGCTCAGTGGTGCGCTCCTTGAATCCCACCCTTGGGAGGCAGAGGTAGAAGGATCACCATGAATTCAAGGCCACCCTAAGACTACGTAGTGAATTCCAGGTCAGCCTGAGCTAGAGTGTGAGACCCTACCTGGAAAAAAATAAAAAATAAAATAAAGCCCAGCCTGGTGGCGCACGCCTTTAATCCCAGCACTCGGGAGGCAGAGGTAGGAGGATCGCTGTGAGTTCGAGGCCACCCTGAGACTCCATAGTGAATTCCTGGCCAGCCTGGGCTACAGTGAAACCCTACCTCAAAAAAAAAAAAAAGAAAGAAAGAACTTAAGAATTTGATAGCTATATGAAAGTCATCTTATCATCTGACATGACTATTTTAAGTCATTGCACTTCCACGTCTATCACAGTGTTTGTGAAATCTAAGATACTTCACTGAGCAGAAGCAATATGTACAAGTGTTGGGAATTTAGCCTTCAGAATCTTGCGCCTACCTATATGTAAGATATATAGCTGGAAAAGAGTGAAATGTAAATCCACTGCACACCGTAGTCATTACCAGTGATGCAAAGATTTAAAAAAATCATACCAATCTGCTAGACATGGGAGTGCGTATTTGTAATCCCAGCACTGGGGAGATAGAGGCAGTAGGACCAAGGACTTACGTTCACCCTCAGGTACATTGTAAAGTTAGAGGCCACCCTGGGCAGCATGAGACTCTGTCTAAAAATAACATAAACGGAATAAAAATATACATGAGAGCCGGGCGTGGTGGCACATGCCTTTAATCCTAGCACTTGGAGGCAGAGGTAGGAGGATCGCCGTGAGTTCAAGACCACTCCTAGGCTACATAATGAATTCTAGGTCAGCCTGGACTAGAGGGAAACCCTACATCAAAAAGAAAAAAAAAAAAAAAAATACATGAAATGCTATGATACCTGAAACGTTGACTAGGATGTTTTGAAAAACCAATTAATTGAACAAGTAACTTCACCTGGCATCACTTTGGATTTAAAGGCTCCTTTAAAATGGATTAGCATTCAAGCACTAAACCAAACTCTGAAAATTGAATTATTTGCATATTTTACAGATCACAAAATTCTTACTAAAGTAATCTAATAAATTTTACCATATGAGTAATCTGCTTTAAGTAACTCCACATGACACTTATAAATTCCTATGGTTACAAATGAAGTAAATTAGCACCAGTTTTAAATGTCGTTATGCTAGTTGCCATGGTTCCTAAAAAAGAAAACTATATTTCCCTTTTTTTATTATATGGAAATGGATCTTAACCTTAGAATATTGAGGACTAGTATTTCCAGTTAAATAATAAATACTTTCACTAGGGGAAAAAATAAAAACCTACAGGGCGCTGGGCATGGTGGCTCACACCTTTAATCCCAGCAGTCAGGAGGCAGAGGCAGGAGGATCGCCATGAGTTCAAGGCTACCCTGAGACTATATAGTGAATTCCAGGTCAGTCTAGGCTACAGTGAGACCCTACCTCGGGTTGTGGGGGACCTACAGGGCTAGAGAGATGGCTCAACAGTTAAAGGCATTTAGTATACAAAGCCTGCAGGTCTGGTTTCAATTCCCCAGTACCCATGAAAAGCCAGATGCATAAAGTGGCACATGCATCTGGAATTTTGGAGTTTGTTTGCAGTGGCATGAGGCCCTGGTATGGCCATAGTAATTCTCTCTCTCTCTCTCTCTCTCTCCCCCCACAAATAAATAAATAAAAAAAAAATTAAGTCTACATTGCCAGATGTGATGGTGCACTCCTTAAATCCCAGCACTCAGGAGGCAGAGGTGGGAGGATCACCGTGTGTTCGAGGCCACCCTGAGACTACATAGTGAATTCCAGGTCAGCCTGAGCTAGAGTGAGAGACCCTACCTCGAAAACCAAAACCCAAAAACAAAACAAAACAAAAAAGTCTACTTTTTAGGTATCATTGCCTCTGTTGATATGTTTTCAGCTTTAATTACTATCATATTATCATATTATATAATTAAGTGAAATATACAAATGTATTTGCCTACCATGACAAAGACATAGATCTGTAATCACTATGATTGTGACAGCCTCTCACTCTGTAGCCCAGGCTGGTCTCAAACTCAGGGCAGTCCTCTTACCTCAGCCCCCCAATGCTGGGATTATAGATATGTGCCACCTCACCTGGCTAACCTTGAATTCTCAGTCCTCCAGTTTCTGTCTGTGAATTACTGAAGTTATAGGGGTCTGTCCTCTTAATACAGATTAAGGAGTAGGGAAGTTTTGTTTTGTTTTTTCTGTTTTTGGTTTTTCAAGGTAGGTTCTCACTCTAGCCCAGGCTGACCTGGAATTCACTATGTAGTCTCAGGGTGGCCTTGACCTCACAGTGATCCTCCTACCTCTGCCTCCCAAGTGCTGGGATTAAAGATGTGTGCCACCACACCTGGTTTAAATCTCATGATTTAACTTTGTCTGCAACCACGGTTTCATTTCTTTGCTAATGTGGACAAGAACTGAGACTTGAATGCCACTGGCAAGGAAGTTCAAATCCCATTCAGAGCTCTCTCTCTCTCTCTCTGCCTACATATGATCTCTTTCCTGGCCATCAGTTAGAAGTACATTGCTGGGCTGGAGAGATGGCTTAATGGTTAAGGCATTTGCATGCAAAGCCAAAGGATCCCGGTTCAATTCTCCAGGACCCACGTAAACCAGATGCACAAGGGGACTCATGCATCTGGAGTTCATTTGCAGTGGCTGGAGGCCCTGCATGCCATTCTCTCTCTCTCCCTCTTTCTCTTTCACAAATAAATTAAAAATAAATCAAAAATTTTTTAAAATACATTGCTGCCAGGCATGGTGACGCACACCTTTAACCCCAGCACTCTGGAGGCAGAGGTAGGAGGATCACTATGAGTTCAAGGCCACCCTGTGACTACATAGTGAATTCCAGGTCAGCCTGGGCTTGAGTGAGACCCTACCTGGGGCGGGGGGCAGGGGAGGGAGAGGAGGGACCTGTATTGTTGGGTACCCATGTGTTTCTATAACCAAAACTAATTCCACTTTTCTTGCCTTTTTTAATATATTTTATTTATTTTTTTATTTGATAGAGAGAGAGAGAATGGGTGCACCAAGGCTTCCAGCCACTGCAAACAAACTCCAGACGCATGCAACACCTGGTGCATCTGGTTTATGCGGGTCCTGGGGAATCGAACCTGGGGCCTTTGGCTTTGCAGGCAAACACCTTAATTGCTAAGCCATCCCTCCAGTCCCCACTTTTCTTTTTTTTTACACTTGTGCGGGGGGGGGGCGCATGCATGACATGGCCCACATGGAGGTGTGACTCCCCAGCTGCACCTTCCCTTGCCACAGGCTCTCTGGGACGACACATGCCTCCATTCCATTGTGTCCTGCTTTCCGTGGGGCTGGGGACTTGAACTCTGGTTGGCAGTGGCCTTTTAACCACTGAGCCATCTCCCCAGCGCCTGCTTTTCCCTAAATGGTGAACTCTTTTCCTTTTTTGTTATAGAGGAAGACCATCACATACAGGAAAAGAAAAAGAAAAGGAAGGAGTTTAAAAAGAAGAAATGCCTGGAGGAAAAACCCAGAGTCCAGCAGCTGTGACCTGTGGATCTAGCCCTGAGGACGCAAGGGAGCAACCGTGGAGGTTCACCGGCGGTCAGAGAGGAGGGAGATGAGACCCGCAGAGGCGTGGTGCGACATTCAGATGGCAAGACGGCTGAAGAACTCAATGCCCGGGAAGGGCTTCACAACCTTTCTGTGACTTAGACTTATTAAAAAAAAAAAAAAACAGTTATTATCCCTGTCAAGAGTACTGTCATGCTAGTGAGATACAAAGAAAGATAGAGAGAATGGGCGCACCAGAACCTTTGGCCCCTGCAAATGAACTCCAGATACATGTGCCGTCTTGTGCATTTGGCATATGTGGGTCCTGGGGAATTGAACCTGGGTCCTTTGGCTTTTGGAGGCAAGCACCTTAACCACTAAGCAATCTCTCCAGCCCCTGATTTTTTGTTTTGTTATTGTTTGTTTTTTGTTTTTTGAGGTGGGGTCTCACTCTAGCCCAGGCTGACCTGGAATTCACTATGGAGTCTCAGGGTGGCCTTGAACTCAAGGCGATCCTCCTACTACTGTCTCCCAAATGCTGGGATTAAGGGCGTGCACCACCACACTGGCCATCTTTCTTTTAACTTAACCAATGTGTAGTAATTTATAGCGTTGATTTTTCTGCTGTAAAACTATAATTAAACTAGGAGTGGTGGCATAATCCTTTAATCCCAGCTGAGGCAGGAGGATCGCTATGAGTTCAAGACCAGCCTATGACTACAGAGTGCGTTCTAGGTCCACACCCTGGACTAGAGTGAGACCCTAACTCAGGAAAAAACAACAACAAAAAAAAAAAAAAAAAAAAAAAACAAGATACACCGGGTGTGGTGGCACATGCCTTTAATCCTAGAACTCAAGAGGCAGAGGTAGGAGAATCACCATGAGTTCCAGGCTACCCTGAGACTACATAGTAAATTCCAGGTCAGCCTGAGCTACAGTGAGACCCTACCTCGAAAAACAAAAAACAAACAAACAAAAGATATGGGTTTTTATAAACATTTGGTTCTAGAAGTATGTAGATCCATTACATAAGGAGCTAAGAAAAAAGAGTCATTCGTTATCCATATTTTTACTAAAAGTTAAAATTTCTTTTCCTATCTTATTGATAGATATTAAACTATCTCTATCAATGCTGGTAATATTATAGTGACAGAGAGCTGGGTGTGGTGGTACACACCTTTAATCCCAGCATTCAGGAGGCAGAAGTAGGAGGATTGCTGTGAGTTCAAGGCCAGCTTGGGAAACAGTGAAATCCTGCTTTACAAAACCAGAAAAACAAAAGAATTGTATTTCATTTATTTATTTACTTATTTTGTTTTGTTTTGTTGAGGTAGGGTCTCACTCTAGCCCAGGCTGACCTGGAATTCACTATGTAGTCTCAGGGTGGCCTCGAACTCATGGCAATCCTCCTACCTCTGCCTTCCAAATGCTGGGTTTAAAAGTGTGCGCCACCATACCCAGCAAGGATTGCATTTCATACCTCCCCCCAACACAGACAGAATCCAGGACGGAGTGAAATGTTCACACAGAGAATAACCACCAAAGAAAGAAATATGTTTACTCAGATAACAGAAAGATTCCATTAGGGAAAATAAGAAGATAGGAATCTGTGAGGGAGAGAGACTTCAAGAAGGTGTAGTGTTTCCAGTAAGTAAACATTTTATTTTGCTTACAATAGACAGAAAAACATTCTACTGTTTGTCTTTTTTTTTTTTTTTTTTTTTTTATCTACCAGTATTTTAAGTGATTAAAGACTCAAGTACTTTATATCTGCCTGGTCTAATTTGGAAAATAAGGTCAAAAACAGGACTTCCAGGTCACTCTTCCTCACAGAAGACCTTTGTATTACAGGCACTTTGGCTAATGAAATACTGAATTACACAGATGGGCTAAATGCTACCTCTGCATTTATCCACGCAGACATAGTGATTATTGTCTAAAAGCTTGAGAATAGAAGCAAAAAAATATTTTTTTAATATACCTCAATTCTCCAGGACCCACATAAGCCAGATGCACAAGGGGGCACATGCCTCTGGAGTTCGTTTGCAGTGGCTGAAGGCCCTGGTGCGCCCATTCTCTCCCTCCCTCTCTCTCTGCCTCTTTCTCTCTCTCAAATAAATAAATAAAATAAAATATATTCATATATATATTGTTAGCATAAACTAAGTCATGGGAACACAAATCCATGTTAATAAGGAAATAAAGAACAAAGGAGCCAGATGTCATGATGGCGCACGCCTTTAATCCCAGCACTCAGATGCAGAGGTAGGAGGATCGCCATGAGTTCAAGGCTACCCGGAGACTACAGAGTGAACTCCAGGTCAGCCTGGGCTAGAGAGAGACCCTACCTTGAAAAACCAAAGATAAATAAATAATAAAGCACAGGGCTGGAGGGATAACTTAGCAGTTAAGGCGTTTGCCTGCAAAGCCAAAGGACCTAGGTTCGATTCCCCAGGACCCATGTTAGCCAGATGCACAAAGGGGCGCATACATCTGGAGTTCATTTGCAGTGGCTGGAGGCCCTGGCATGCCCATTCTCCTTCTCTCTCTCCCTCTCTCTTTCGAATAAATGAATAAATAAATAAAATATTTTTTAAAAAGAAAGCGCCTGTGGTGGTACAGGCCTTTAATCCTAGACCTTGGGAGGCAGAGGTAGGAGGGTCGCCATGAGTTTGAGGCCACCCTGAGACTACACAGTGAATTCCAGGTCAGCCTGGGGTAGAGCAAAACCCTGCCTCAGAAAAAAAGAAAGAAAGAAAGAAAGAAAGAAAGAAAGAAAGAAAGAAAGAAAGAAAGAAAGTTAGTTCAAGACCAGGCAGGGGACAAGGGAGGGGACTACTATCAAAGCCTTTTGTAGTTCTTTTATTTTTTTGGTTCTTCTGAGGCAGGGTTTCACTTTCCCTTTTGTAGTTCTTGAATGCTGAGCCACCTAATGTGAATGATTTAAAAAATTAAATCATGAAAACCTTAAGATGAAAAATATGCTCTGATTTTACATCTATCTCCATTTGTCATCACTGTAAAGATAAATGACAGAAAGAAAATCCAAGCCGGGCGTGGTGGCACACGCCTTTAGTCCCAGCACTCGGGAGGCAGAGGTAGGAGGATCGCTGTGAGATCGAGGCCTCTGAGAGTACGTAGTGAATTCCAGGTCAGCCTGGGCTAGAGGGAGACCTTACCTCAAAAACCAAAAAAGAAAAAAAGAAAAGAAAATCCAAAAGACACAAACCAGTTGTGGTTGCACATGCAATTCCTGCATTTGGAAAGGTGAGCAAGGAGGATCGTAAATCCAAGCCAAATGATAATACCCTACCACGAGGAGGAGGAGGAGGAGGAAGAAGAGAAAGGAACAGAGGGGAAGGGAAGGGGAGGAGAGGAGAAGAAAGGGAAAGGAAAGGAAGAGAGGGTATCAAGCATATAGTACATGCTCAACAATAGACAAGGGCTGGAAAGATGGCTCTGTGGTTAAGGTGCATGCCTGTGAAGCCTAAGGACCAGTGTTTGATTCCCCAATACCCACATACAGCCAGATGCACAAGGTGGCCCATGTGTCCGTTTGCAGTGGCTGGAGGCCCTGATGCGCCCGCCCATTTTCTCTATCTGCTCCTTTCTCTCTCTATTTCTCAAATAACTAAATTTGGGGGGAAAATTAGATAGTAGATGGGCCAGATGCGTGAGCCACTTTGTACATCCGGATTTACACGGTGCTGGGGAGCTGAACCCAGGCCATCGGGTTTTGCAAGCAAGTACATTTAAGAGCTGAGCCATCTCCCCGTCCAGATCAAGAAATATTTTAATAAAAGTCTGGAAAAAAGTCAGGCATGTTCAAGTTTGGGGCCTCCCTGAGACTACATAGTGAATCCATGTCAGCCTGGGCTAGAGTGAGACCCTACCTCAAAACTAAAAAGTAAAATAGAAAAAGTCTGAACAAGACAGGATGACCCTGAAATGTTCTGGAAAGAAATAGAACATGCTTTCCTGTCCTTGCCTATCTCAGTTTTCCACAAGGGAAACACGAAGTGCATCCTAGAGACACTGGGCCTAACCTGAGTGGTGACTAATCAGCATTTGCCAGCCCCAGAAAACGCTTTTTCAGGATTGGGAGATGGTTCAGTGAATAAAAGACTTGCTGTGCCTGCAAAGTACGTGAGTTCAGCCCCTCAAAACCCAGGTAAAAGCCAGATGCTGTAGTGGGTGTCTGTAATCTGGGCACACCCACCGTGAGGAGAAGACGGGAGAATGCACCAGAAGCTCGGGGGCCAGCCAGCCTAGCCAATGGGGAGGCGAACAACGAGACACCCGCCGCAAACAAGGTGGAAGGCGAGGGATGAGACCCCAAAGCTGTCCTCTGACCTGCGCAGTCCTCACTCGTGAGCACACACCAAGACGGAGGAGCGGGGCGTGGGGACGCACGCCTTTCGTCCCAGCACTCGGGAGGCAGAGGTGGGGGATCCATGTGAGGTAAGGCCAGCCTGAGAGTATACAGTGAATTCCAGGTCAGCCTGGGCTAGAGTGAGACCCTACCTCAAAAAAAAAAAAAGAGGAGGAGATCCATTTTAACAATAGAAAAAAATCTTTTGTACTGTTTAACTAACTAGAAAACACAAGTGCTTTGTTTTTGTGGCAACTTTATTTTTTATTTTATTTATTTATTTGAAAGTGACAGACAGAGAAAGAGGCAGATAGAGATAGAGAATGGGCGTGCCAGGGCCTCCAGCCACTGCAAACGAACTCCAGACACATGCGCCCCCTTGTGCATCTGGCTAACGTGGGTCCTGGGGAATTGAGCCTCGAACCGGGGTCCTTAGGCTTCACAGGCAAAGGCTTAACCGCTAAGCCATCTCTCCAGCCCGCAACTTTATTTTTTTAGAGAGCAGAAGAAACAGAGAGGCAAAGAGAGAGAATGGGCGCTAGGGTCTCTGGCCACTGCCGGTGAACTCCAGACACATGCACCACCTTGTGCATCTGGCTTATGTGGGTACCGGGGAATTGAACATGGGTCCTTAGGCTTTGCAGGCAAGGGCCCTAACCACTAAGCAATCTCTCCAGCCCTGTGGCAACTTATGGTGTGGTTTAAATAGCATAGCCATGTGGGAAACACATTTAGGTTTGCTATACATCCAATTATATCGCCTTTTCTCCTTTGAGATTTCATTAGTGCTACGGGTCAAATAGGAGTAATTTCACCAATGACATCATAGCTTGGTTGTATAAGAAAATAATTCAAGGGGAAAAATCTGTTATTTTTCTTAAGTATCCAATTAAATCTGCTGCTGTTAAGTACCAAATATATATCTTCTGTGGCCTAGTCACATAGGGAATTCAAAATTAACTGCCTGGAAAGAAAGCCAGCATGAATCTTAATTTCTCAATATAACATTTTCTTTTTTTCTTCTTTTTTTTTTTTTTCCTTCTGTTTTTGGTTTTTCGAGGTAGGATCTCACTCTAGCCCAGGCTGACCTGGAATTTACTATGTAGTCTCAGAGAAGCCTCAAACTCACAGCAATCCTCCGACCTGAACCTCCCGAGTGCTGGGATTAAAGGTGTATAGCACCATGCATGGCGTTTTCTTGAATGTAAAGTAATTTGAGTTGTTGTTTCTTTTTTCCCCTCAGTTTTCCTAAAATAAATCCAGTTGTGCCCATTCAACACTAGAGATTAGAAATGTCATATTAAAATCAGGTTTCAGGGCTGGAGAGATAGCTCAGTGGTTTAAGGCACTTGTTTGCAAAGCCTATTGGCCCCAGGTTCAATTCCCCGGTGCCCACATAAAGCCAGACACATTAAGTGACATTTGGAGTTCGCTTGCAGTGTCAGGAGGCCCTGGTGCACCCATACTCTCTCTCCTTCTCTTTCTCAAATATATATATATATATATATATGTATATGTATATGTATATATATATATTTTTTTAAACAGGCTTCAGCTGGACATGGTGGTGCACACCTTTGATCCAAGCACATGAGAGGCAGAAGTAGGAGGATTACAGTGAGTTAGAGGCCAGTTTTGGACTACAGTGAGTTCCAGGTCAGCCTGGGCTAGAGTGACACCTTACCTGGAAAAATACCAAAAAGAAAAAAAAAAAAAAAAAACACAGCCAATGCTCCCAGGCAGTGTGCCCCTAACTTGGCCAATGCTCCCAGGCAGTGTGCCCCTAACTTGGCCAATGCTCCCAGGCAGTGTGCCCCTAACTTGGCCAATGCTCCCAGGCAGTGTGCCCCTAACTTGGCCTACACGTGACCCCTTTGCCACCAGAAAACACAGGAGCACGAGGCGGGCAAGGTGAGATGCGGTGGGCAAGGCTTGCCATTCACGCATTGGAAGGAAGACTTGTGAATGACCAGAAAGCGTGTGAAGGCTTATCTGAGCCTGGCCGTGTCAAAATCAGTCTGCCTTACCCCGCGCAGTTAAAGGGGTCCCAAAGAGGAAATGGACCTCACATTATCTAAAGAAACCAAGTCCACCATTAACCAGAACCTGGAAAGCCAGAGGTGCTCCTGGGTATCTGGGGACACAGAGGAGGAGACAGCGGAAGGGTTTTCTCTCCCTCCTACTGAATCTGAAAAATAAAGGACTGAAGCTTTTCCAAGAGCCAAGGCATTCGCGAAGGCTCTCTGATGTCTTGTCAGTGTTTACTTGTCTTTGTTAGATAATGATGGTGGCCCGGAGCAAACCCAGACAAGCCCCGTATCATTGTTCTGGTGTCTCTTAAATAAGTGGCAAAAGGTCTGGGAATGTAAGTCAAAAGAATCTACTGTTTTCCATTGCTTTTGTTGTTCAAGGTAAGGTCTCACTCTAGCTCAGGCTGACCTGGAATTCACTGTGTAGTCTCAGGGTGGCCCCAAACTCACAGTGATCCTCCTACCTCTGCCTCCTGAGGGGGAAAAAACAAAGGAATGGAGAGATGGCTTAGTGGCTAAGGCACTAAGGACTCATGTTCAACTCTGCAGGTCCCACATTGCTGTGAGTTCGAGGCCACCCTGAGACTACATAGTGAATTCTAGGTCTGCCTGGGCTACAATGAAACCCTACATCAAAAAACCAAAATAGGGAAAAAAATTAATTTGAATTTTTTTTCAAGATAAGGTCTCACTTTAGCCCAGGCTGACCTGGAATTCACTATGTAGTCTTAGGGTGGCCTCAAACTCACAGTGATCCTCCTACCTCTGCCTCCTGAGTGCTTGGGATTAAAGGTGTGCGCCACCATGCTTGGCTTCTCTCTCTCTCTCTCTCTCTCTCTCTCTCTCTCATAAATAAATTAAAGTTAGTGCTGGAGAGATGGCTTAGCAGTTAAGGCACTTGCCTGCAAAGCCAAAGGACTTTGGTTTGATTCTGTAGGACCCACGTAAGCCAGATGCACAAGGGGGGGGGGACACATCTGGAGTTCTTTTGCAGTGGCTGGAGGTCCTGGCATACCCATTCTTTTTTTCTCTCTCTCTCTTTCTCAAATAAATAAATAGAAATAAAACTATTAAAAATTAATGAAATTGCACTGGCGGTATGGCTTAGTAGTTAAGGCACTTGCCTGCAAAGCCAAAGGACCCAGGTTCAATTCTCCAGGACCCACGTTAGCCAGATGCACAAGGGGGCACATGCATCTGGAGTTTGTTTGCAGTGGCCAGAAGCCCTGGCTCACCCATTCTCTCTCTCTCTCTCTCTCTCTCTCTCTCTCTCTCTCTCTCTGTCTCTGACTCTAATAAATAAAAAGAAAAAATTAATTAAATTTTTAAAAAATTTTGTTTTTTTCGAGGTAGTGTCTCACTGTATCCCAGGCTGACCTAGAGCTCACTAAGTAGCTCTAGGCTGGCCTCAAACTCACGGCGCTCCTCCTACCTCTGACACCCGAGTTCTGGGATTAAAGGCGTGCTCCACCACACTCAGCTAAAATTTTGTTTGTTTGTTTGTTTGTTTTTCAAGGTAGAGTCTCACTCTAGCCCAGGCTGACCTGGAATTCACTATGTCATCTCAGGCTGGCCTCGAACTCACAGCAATCCTCCTACCTCTGCCTCCTGAGTGCTGGGATTAAAGGCGTGTGCCACCACACCCAGCTAAAAATTTTTAATTGACTTATTTTGATGTATATGAAATGTCAAATTGACTCCTCAAGATACAAAAAACAAGAAAGATTCTAATGTATTTAAGGGCCTATTTTCTGACCAGACTTTATTACAATGTAAAGATATAGAAGTAGCCACTTTCTCAAAAATCAGTGTTGGAGAGGCTTCAGAGGCTGTTTCTCTTTCAAGAGTTAACATGCCCAAGACCATCTATCTATCTATTTACTTATTTTCTAATGTAAGTTCTCACTCTAACCCAGGCTGACTTGGAACTCTCTCTGTAGTCCCAGGCTGGCCTCAAACTCACAGCGATCCTCCTACCTCTGCCTCCCGAGTGCTGGGATCAAAGGCGTGCGCCACCATGCCCGGCAAGACCATCATTCTAATATTGCAGTTTAAAGAGTAAATTTATGTCATCCCTTATCCTAACTCCAAAATTCCAAAGTCTGAAAGTCAAAAGTTTCCTCTTCGTATGACACGGAAATCTGGTCAAATGATGATAAAATCTGACTTGACTAATGTGAAGCTATTCTGGTCTTTCTTCAGCTCAGTGATTAGAGAAGGGCCGTCATCAAAGGAGGTCAGCGGGGCAGTCTGCAGTTAAGGATCTTGAGTCAATCCTAGCTCTGCCACTGTGTTTAAGACCACAGACAAGAGAGGCAAGCTCTCCCGGCTTGTTTTAGTTTCTACTACTACGCTCAAGGATTTCAAAGCTATAAAATGAGTGGCCCACATGAAACGATCAGTAAATGGACAGAGCCATCATCGGTATCCGTCTTATAAACTGTCTCCACAGTCTTGGTTTAAAGTTAGTCCTCAGGGGCTATTTTATTTGTTATTTAAATTAGTTATCATTTCTAGATAACAAAACCCAGAAAAATAAAATTATTATTGCATTTTCATACTACAATTTATGGGTTTTCTTTTTGTCTTCGTTTAGACCATTAATTCTACTATTAAACACAAGTTCTTCCAATTACATCTTCAGACATTTGTATAGACACTAGATACACAAAAGGACTTCTGAGAATCATTCCAATGCAAACAATTTAAGACCCCTTTCTCATTCCCATTCACTCAGAGCCATGGGGAGAGCTTTTATTTTACTATATCGCGTCCAAAGCCAGCACATATGGAAGCAGCTGAAAAGGGGGGAGGGGCCAGGGCGCCACGCAGGCCACGCGAGGCACCAGCCTGAGCTCGGTCACATTTACGTTGTTCAGCTGACAAGACTGCGGGGCATGAGGCAAACCCGGATCCCGAACAGAGTTTCAGGGACTAAGGCGTCCAGGGCCACTTGGACAGGAAAGCTGCGCGTCACATGTCAAGAAGAGAAAGGAGCAGCGGTGCCTTCTGAACTAGTTTGCAGCCTTCCTGGCCTCGACTTCTGGAATGTAGTTTTATTGACGCTGTGATCATGCAGCTTCGTGGGACATAGCCTGTTTACTTTTGGTTGTTTTCCTGCTTTCCCAGCAGTATTTTTTCTTTTTGCTTCCCAAGGTAGGGTCTTGCTCTAGCTCAGGCTGACCTGGAATTCACTATGTAGTCTCAGGGTAGCCTTGAACACATGGCAATCCTCCTACCTCTGCCTCCCAAGTGCTGGGATTAAAGGCATGCGTCACCACGCCCAGCTTCTCAGCAGTATTCTTGACAAGGAGGATACTGTCAAAGAAAATTATCCCAAAGACCTTTAGAGGAAAATGAAAAGGGCTGGCGAGATGACTTAGTGGTTAAGGCACTTGCCTGTGAAGCCTAAGGACCCAAGTTTGATTCCCCAGGACCCACGTAAGCCAGATGCACAAGGTGGCACACACTTCTAGAGTTCATTTGCAGTGGGTGGAGGCCCTGGTGCGCCCTCTATCTCCATCTGCCTCCTTCTGTCTCTACCTCTCTCTCAAATAAATAAATAATAAAATGAAATAAAATAAAAAGTACCTGCAAAGATGGAGAGATGACTTAGTGGTTAAGGTGCTTGCCTATGAAGCCTAAGGATTCAGGTTTGATTCCCCAGTACCTGTGTAATCTAGATGCACAAGGTGGTGCATGTGTCTGGAGTTTAGTTTGCAGTCTCTAGAGGCCCTGGCACATCCTCTCTCTCTCTCTCTCATAAATAGATAAATAAATAAATAATACAAAAATCCTACTTAGAGGAGGATACAATTCATGTGTATAGAACCATGGAGAACCACGCAGGAGTCACCTGCTGATGGAAAATTCATTAATACTGAATGACCACAAACTGGATTCATTTGGTTCCTTTCAGTTATCTTTAGCATCAGGCTATTTTCAAAGTGAGAGGGTTTGGAAGAGAGGCTTTGGCTGGGGAAGAATTGCCCCCTCAGCCCAGCACCTTCCTGGACCTTCACACAGTCAGACACTGGCCTGTGGCTGGGTTGGTGAGCCAACGCACCCTTTCATTCTGTTCACACAAGCCGTGGAGAAGGATGAAATATGAGCGCGGCAGAGAGCCGAGCCCCAGCCCTGTAAGTGTTCCCCGCGTGTCCCTTCCTGCCTAGCTGCCACTCATGACCCAGCTCTGGTGGCGCTTACTCGGCTTGCTCAAGGGTCCCGGGGGAAGAGACGCCTTGAGCTGGAACCAAGGGAAAGTCAAAGGAGTCCCAAGGGCAAGCAAGTCTTTGGTTATATTACAGTTTGTTAAAATATTTCTTTTTTAAGACAATGATGTCTTTTTTTTTTAAAGATAATTCAGATTTAGTTTTATTTATTTTTATTTGAGAGCGACAGAGAGAGAGAGAGAGAGAGAGAGAGAGAGAGAGAGAGAGAGAATGGGCGCTCCAGGGCCTCCAGCCACTGCAAATGAACTCCAGACGCGTGCGCCCCCTTGTGCATCTGGCTAACGTGGGTCCTGGGGAATCGAGCCTCGAACTGAGGTCCTTAGGCTTCACAGGAAAGCGCTTAACCGCTAAGCCATCTCTCCAGCCCTGTTAAAATATTTCTTTTTTTTTTTAATTTTTGTTTGTTTGTTTATTTATTTATTTGAGAGCGACGGAGAGAAGGAGGCAGAGAGAGAGAGAGAGAGAATGGGCGTGCCAGAGATTCCAGCCTCTGTAAACGAACTCCAGATGCGTGCACCCCCTTGTGCATCTGGCTAACGTGGGTCCTGGGGAATTGAGCCTCGAACCAGGGTTCTTAGGCTTCACAGGCAAGCGCTTATCCGCTAAGCCATCTCTCCAGCCCTGTTAAAATATTTCTAACAATCATTTCGGATCTATCTTTTCTTTCTTCCCCAAATTAGCATATAGTCAAGTTCTACTTCTCATTGTCAATAAACAAGTGGTGTTTACAATTTTCTAGTTTCTTTAACCTTTCTAGTAGGTCCCTTTCATTCACATTGGCTTCATTCCCACAGGACTGTTGCTACTTTATGGAGGGGGAAAAAAAAAAAAAAAAATATATATATATATATATATATATATATATATATATATACTAACTTCGATGTAAAAAAGAAAGAAAGAAAGAAAGAAAGAAAGAAAGAAAGAAAAAGAAAGAAAGAAAGAAGGGAGGGAGGGAGGGAGGGAGGGAGGGAAGGGAGGAAGAGGGAGGGAGGGAAGGAGAAAAGAAAAAAGAAAGAGAGAGGGGGCAGAGAGAGAGAGAGAGAGAGAGAGAATGGGCTGTCCAGGGCCTCCAGCCACTGCACATGAACTCCAGACACATGCACCACCTTGTGCATCTGGCTTACATGGGTCCTGGGGAATTGAATCTGGGTCCTTAAGCTTCGCAGGCAAGCGCCTTAACTGCTGAGCCATCTCCCCAGCCCCAAAACACATTTAAATGAAAAGTTTATAGTACAAATAGCAGAGGAAGGAGGGACATTTCCTGCTCCTCTCCTTCTGTAAATGCTTTCTTGTTTACCTGCCTGGCACATTTCAAAGATCTAAGCAACCATTCTCATTCGCTAATCTTTTTTAGGGGGGAGTGGAATGTTTTATTCTGGCTTACAGACTCGAGGGGAAGCTCAATGATAGCAGGGAAAATGATGGCATGAGCAGAGGGTGGACATCACCCCCTGGCCAACGTAAGGTAAACAATAGCAACAGGAGAGTGTGCCAAAAACTGGCAAGAGGAAGCTGGCTATAACACCCATAAGCCCACCCCCAACAATACACCATCTCCAGGAGGCTTTAATTCCCAAATGTCCATCAGCTGGGAACCTAGAATTCAGAACACCAAAGTTTATGGGGGACACCTGAATCAACCCACCACATTCTGCTCCTGGCCCCCATAAACTGATAGCCATACGTGATGCAAAATATGATGCATTCAATCCAACTTTAAAAGTCCCCATAGTTTTTATCAATCCCAATGATGTTCAAACATCCCCATAGTCCAAGGTCTTTTAACTAAGCCATAATACCAAAAAAATCTCCCCAAGACCCATAATGGCACAGAATAAGCATTCACACTGCAAAAGATGGCATAGCAAAGTAATATTTAACCAATATAAGTCTTAAACAGGACAAACATCAAGCTCTGTAGCTCCAAGTCCAACAACTCTAGTCAGTGACAAGTCTCCAAGTCTGATAATTCTAACCAGCAATAAGTCTCTGGAGTTCCAATTCCGCCCATCCAGCTAGGCTACTCACAATTCTCGAAAACTTCATCTGGGGCCGGAGGCTCTCCTTAGCAGCCATCTCATGATCCCAGCATCTCCACTGGGTCTCCACTGCGATCCATATTTCATCCTCATGGCTCCATTGGGTCTCCATGCAGGCATCCAGCAAACCTGCTTCACACTGTCCATGGCCACTTCCAAAACACAAGACTGTGTTGCAAATTCAATGACCCTCTCCTTCCTGCATTTCTTATACTCCATAATACCAGATGAGGTGTTAATTTGTTAATCCAGGAGGGAATAATGCAGACTTTGAAGAGCAGGACACTCCTTGAGCATTCAGGCCCCTTTAAGTCTTTGAATTCTTTCTGTTGTCCCAATGCATGTCAGATGGCCCAATCTCAATGGTTCTAATCTCTCATACAATTGCAGCTGAAGGGGCAGAAGCTTCAGCCCAAAGATTTTATTTCTGTGCCATATCCCTCTGCACACACCAGTCTGTTTCTACACACTGCAACCCTGCACAAGGTCTTAGGACATAGGCATAACAGCAAGCATCTCACACAAACTGCTTCTAGCCCAGTCCAGGCAAAACTCTTTCTCACCCTCATCAGCCAAACCACAGTCCATAGTTCTTACTGCATTCGGGTCTTTCAACTCTGACCAGAATAGTCCATCAAGGTGTACTTACAGCACTGCAAGGCATCTCTTAGGACAAAGTTTCAAATCCTTCCACATTCCTCTTGAAAATCAGCTCCTAAAGGCCAAAGTCACACAGTCAGGTGTCTAGCAGCAAATGACACCAGTCCTCGGTACCAACATTACTGTTGCAGTATGGTTCACATTGCTGGCAGAAATCACTCCACCAAGAGCAGCTTTTAGGGAAAAAAAATGGTTTATTTTGGCTTACAGACTGTAGGGGAAGCTCCATGATGGCAGGGAAAACGATGGCATGAGCAGAGTGTGGACATCACCCCCTGGCCAACATAAGGTGGACAATAGCAACAGGAGAGTGTGCCCTCTTTCACTTTTTTTTTCTTTTACTTTTTTTTTTTTTTTTTTTTTTTTTTTTTTTTTTTTTTTTTTGGTTTTACGAGGTAGGGTCTCACTCTAGCCCCAGGCTGACCTGGAATTCACTATGGAGTCTCAGAGTAGCCTTGAACTCACAGTGATCCTCCTACCTCTGCCTCCCAAGTACTGGGATTAAAGGCGTGCACATTCACAAATTTTTATTTGAGTAGAATGGATTTAGATCAGGGTGTCATCTAGTCCATGCTGGCCTTTATCTCTGTGTGGCTGAGGATGACCTTCAAATCCTGATCCTCCTGCACCTGCTGCCTGACTACTGGGACTACAGGTGCAAGACACCACACCTGGCTCCCTTGCTCACTATTTAGTAATCAAGTGACTTTAGTCCTGTTTCTTCGCTCTTCATGTCTAATGTGTGGTTGACAATGTCCACCTGTCTGAGTTTAGTGAAGATTAAATGGGATAAAGCATACAACACACTTGAGGTCTCCCTTTTTCTTCCCCATTGGTTCTTCAATGGTTTAACTGTAGTCAGTAGGAACAGGAGTATGGTTTGCTTGTACCACGTGATTCTCATGTCACACAAAGGGGCACAGATTTGAAAGAGAGAAGTGCTAAACAAATGGGCATTTTTCAGGGATGCTATTTATCTTAGAATTTGGCATTATTGCCACAATTCTAGCAATGAATTAAGAACAGAAAAACACACAGAATTTTTTTAAATTTTTTAAAATATATTTTTTGTTTATTTTTTATTTATTTATTTGAGAGCAACAGATAGAGACAGAAAGAGGCACAGAGAGAGAGAGAGAGAGAGAATGGGTGCGCCAGGGCCTCCAGCCAATGCAAATGAACTCCAGACGCGTGCACCCCCTTGTACATCTGGCTAACGTGGGTCCTGGGGAATCGATGCTCGAACCAGGGTCCTTAGGCTTCACAGGCAAGCGCTTAACAGCTAAGCCATCTCTCCAGATTTTTTTTTTTTTTTTTTTTGGTTTTTCAAGGTAGGGGTCTCACTCTAGCCCAGGCTGACCTGGAATTCACTATGGAGTCTCAGGGTGGCCTCGAAGTCACAGTGATCCTCCTACCTCTGCCTCCTGAGTGCTGGGATTAAAGGTGTGTGCCACCACACCCAACTTTTTTTTTTTTTTTTTTTAATTTTTCGAGGTAGTGTCTCACTCTAGCCCAGGCTGACATGGAATTCACTCTGTAATCTCAGGGTGGCCTTGAACTCATGGCCATCCTCCTACCTCTGTTCCAAAACCTGGGATTAAAGATGTGCACTACCATGCCCAGCTTTTCTTAAAATGTTTTTGTTAATTTATTTGAGAAAGAGAGAGAGAGAATGGGCACTCCAGGGCCTCCAGCTACTGCAAAGGAACTCCAGACACATGCACCACCTCGTGCATCTGATTTACGTGGGTACCAGGAAATCGAACCTTGGCTTTGCAGGTAAATGCCTTAACTGCTAAACCATTTCTCCAGCTGTGAGAGTCTGCCAGCACATCCCTTCTCCGACGTCCCAGAGCTTGGCTAAGGCATCACAAGCGCCAGAGACAGTCTGGAATCAGGAGCAGGAGGCAAGTTCATGTCATCTCCAGTGTGTCCAGTAAATATGGTCGTTTGCTGGCCGGTCTCTGTGTCCACGGGCACATGTTGTATCTCCAGAGCTGGTGATGATCTGATTGTCATCCAGGAACTGGAGGCAGGACAAGGAACCTATATGTCCCACCAGTTCACAACTCCAGGTACATTCCTTGGACAAGTTTTCAGATGGTAAATGGGGCAAATGTTTTCCAGGCCCCGGCAGGCCTCATCACTCCCAGAGGGAGCACAGACACAAGTCCTGACCCAGGACGAGCGCACAGGGAGGGCACGGACCTCGCTTGTGGTGCAGCTGTCCCAGGTATGAGTTCTCTATCCTGCCAGGAGAGGCCAGGTGCCAGCAAGGAGCCTGGAGTCTGTGCTCCCATGCATGGCACAGATCCTGGCCAGCTGCCCCCTCAGACTTCTCCTGGTGCCCATCTGGATTCTTCCCACTGGGCCGATGTTGACTGTGATCCGCGAGAGAGTTGCACCTGCGCATGATCTGTGGACATCTCTCATTTGGTTTTGCAGTTGCTCCGCCTCCTGCCGCAGCTGGTCAAGCTCACTCACCTTCAGGTCTCAGCACTCAACGCCCCTAGGAACCCACGATCCTAATTCAGGAGCGTTCCCGCTCTGCTCTCCCACACATGCAGGCTTATCTCGCGCTCGCGGGCCGACGCCCACTGCACTTGTGGCGAGGCTGGTGGGTCCTCGGAGCAACCACTCCGGTCACTGCCCGCTGACCTGCCGTCGGCCCCGCAGACAGCAGGATCCGCCTGTCTCTCTTCTATCTCCCTCTGCTTGCAAATAAATAAATGAAAACATCTAAGGGCTGGAGGGATGGTTTAGCAGTTATGGCGCTTGCCCGCTAAGCCAAAGAACCAAGGTTCAATTCCCCAGGACCCATGTAAGCCAGATGCACAAGGGGGCGCATGCATCTGGAGTTTGTTTGCAGTGGCTGAAGGCTCTGACGACATTCTCTCTCTCTCTATTTACCTCTTTCTCTCTTTCTCTTCTCTCTAATAAAACAAATAAATAATTTTTAGAAACATTAAAAAAATTTTTTTTGAAGTAGGGTTTAACTCTGGCCCAGGCTGACCTGGAATTCACTATGTAGCCTCAGAGTGACCTCAAACTCATAGTGATCCTCCTACCTCTGCCTTCCCAGTTCTGGGATTAAAGGCGTGTGCCACCAGGCCCAGCTACATAAAAAATAATTTTTTTTTTTTTTTTTTTTGAGGTAGGGTTTCACTCTAGCCCAGGGTGACCTGGAATTCACTATGTAGTCTCATGGAGGCCTTGAACTCATGGCGATTCTGCTACCTCTGCCTCCCAAGTACTGGGATTAAAGTCATGTGCCACCATGCCCGGCTAAAAAAATAATTCTTATTTGTTTATTTATTTGCACAAGTGTGTGTGCCAAAATCGCTTGCCACTTCAATCAAATGCCTGTCCAGCTGTATGTGGATGGCTGGAGAATTGAACCCTAGCAAGCACCTTTTAACTCACTGAGCCATCTCCCAGCCCTATTTTTAAACATATTTCTGCTTTTAAAAAGTATTTCCTTGGGCTGGAGAGATGGCTTAGCGGTTAAGCGCTTGCCTGTGAAGCCTAAGGACCCCAGTTCAAGGATCGATTCCCCAGGACCCACGTTAGCCACATGCACAAGGGCGCGCATGGGTCTGGAGTTCGTTTGCCGTGGCTGGAGGTCCTGGCGCGCTCATTCTCTCTCTCTCTCTCTCTCTGCCTCTTTCTCTCTCTGTCTGTCGCTCTCAAATAAATAAATAAAAATAAACAAAAAAAAATTTTTTTAATATTTCCTTTTTCAGTATTTATTTCAGAGAGACAGAAAAGGAGGAGAGAGAGACTGAGAACAGGTTGCCAGGGCTTCCTGCTGTCGCTAACGTGTGCCACTTGGTGCATCTGCTTTTATGTGTGTACTGGGGAATTGAGCATAGGACCGCAGGCTTGCGAGCAGGTGTCTTCAACCACTGAACTATTTCCCCAGCCTTACACTATATATTTAAGACTCGACACATAAATTGACTCATGAGATTAATTTGAAAATTAAAAAACAAAACTATAGGGCTGGAGACACACTGTATCTTCATGGTCTTTGTACCCTTTCCCTTGGTCACTTCTTAACCAGGAAAAGCATTTCTTGGGGATGAGCAGATAGTCCAGTCTCAAGGATGAAGATCTGAGTTCAGATTCCCAGCGCCCACATGAAAGCCAGGCATGCGCTCGTAATCCCAGCATCAGGGAGCTGGAGACAGGGCCTTCCGGAGGCTTGCTGGCGAGCTTGTCTAGCTGAATCAGCAAGCAGGCTCCAGACTCAGTGAGAGACCCTAGCTCAACAAAATCAGGTGAGCAGGGCGTGGTGGCACAAGCCTTTAATCCCAGCACTCGGGAGGCAGAGGTAGGAGGATCCCCGTGAGTTCAAGGCCACCCTGAGACTCCATAGTGAATTCCAGGTCAGCCTGGGCTACAGTGAGACCCTACCTTGAAAAAACTAAAAACAAAAACAAACCAAAAAATAAAGCAGAGAGCAGTTGAGCAAGACTCCAGCATCAACCTGCTGCTTCCATATGCACATGCGTGAGCACGGGCACGTGTACACACGTGCACACCACACCCACACATACCCCCATTTCTCTTAATTTATTACACTCAGTCTTAGCCAGAAGGCCGAGAAGCAATTTTAAATTTATTTTAATTAATTTATTTGTGAGCAGAGACAGAAAGGGCACACCAGGGCCTCATGCCATTGCATTCACTCTCCAGAGTCACGCACCACTTTGTGTGTCTGGTTTTACGTGGGTATCGGGGAGCCGAACCTAAACTGGCAGGCTCTGCAAGCAAGCACTGTTTGTTCTGTTTTTCGAGGTAGGGTCTCACTGTAGCCCAGGCTGACCTGGAATTCACTATGGAGTCTCAGGGTGGCCTCGAACTCACGGCGATCCTCCTACCTCCGCCTCCTGAGTGCTGGGATTAAAGGCATGAGGCACTACACCCCACACAAGCAAGCACTTTTAACCATCGAGCTATCTCCCCAGCCCCCCCAAAATATGTCTCTTGACATCTGACTGGTATAGTATAAATTAAATGCTTATGGTCTTGAGGGACTAAATGCTGTTTTAGTTTTTGTTTTGTTTTGTTTTGTTTAAGGTAGGGTCTCACTCTAGCCCAGCAGACCTGGAATTCACTGTGTAGTCTCAAACTGGCCTCAAACTCACAGCAATCCTCTTACCTCTGCCTCCCAACTCTTTTTTTTTTTTTTTTTTAAATTAGGTAGGCTCTCACTCTGACCCAGGCTGACCTGGAATTAACTATGTAGTCTCAGGGTGGCCTCAAACTCACCGCAATCCTCCTACCTCCGCTTCCCGAGTGCTGGGATTAAAGGCGTGCGCCGCCACACCCAATATGATCATTATACTATGTTTATGAAAGTTAAAGTGGAAATTATTTGAAAAATTATAAAAGTCAAAAATAATAGAATGGGGGGAGAGAGGGAATTACCATGGGATATTGTTTACAATTGTGGAACTTGTCAATGAAAAAAAAAAAATATATATATATATATAATAGAATGCTAAACTTGAAATTTTGAAAATGATCATATAGAATTATCAGTAGCTCACTTACACTCTTGCTATTTCTCTCTCTTTCTCTCTTTCTCTCTCTCGCTCTATAGCCCAGGCTGATCTCAAACTCATGATCCTCCTGCCTCAGCCTGCCAAGTCCTGGGATCTCAGACGTGCACCACCTCACCTAGCTAGATCTATAGCATGAAATATAAACAGATACATTTATAACTTATTAAATAAATAAGAGGAGCCAGGCATGATAGTGCACACCTTTAATCCCAGCACTTCGGAGGCAGAATTAGGAGGATTGCTGTGAGTTCAAGGCCAGCCTGGGACTACAGAGTGAGTTCCAGGTCATGCCTGGGACCCCAGCAGTCAGGAAAACAGAGGTAGGAGGATTAGAAATCCAAGGTCATCCTTAGCTATGGCAAGTTCAAGGTCAGCCTGAGATACATGAGACCAGGTTTTATTAAAAAAAAAAAAAAAAAAAAAAAAGAGCAGGGCATGGTGACACAATCCTTAATCCCAGCATTTGGGAGGCAGAGGTAGGAGGATCATGAGAGTTGGAGGCCACCCTGAGACTACAGAGTGAATTCCAGGTCAGCCTGGGCTAGAGTGCGACCCTGCCTCAAAAAACCAGAAAAAAAAAAAAAGATAATGCCAGACGTGGTGGTGCACACCTTTAATCCCAGCACTTGGGAGACTGAGGTAGAAGGATTGTTGTGAGTTCAAGGTTAGCCTGAGACTACATAGTGAATTCTAGGTCAGCCTGGGCTACAGAGAGAGAGAGAGAAATAGAATGTGTGAGTGAGTGATAGGTCTAAATAATCATGTACAAAATTTCAAAAGTCTTAACATTCTATTATATTTTTAACTTTTTTGTTTGTTTGTTTTTTGAGGTAGGGTCAGGCTCCAACACAGGCTAATTCACTCTGTAGTCTCAGGGAGACCTCAAACTCATGGTGATCCTCCTACCCTAGCCTTGCAATACTGGGATTAAAGACGTGCACCACCACATCTGACCAGGAGGAAGGTCTTTTGAGTAAAATAATAAACTTTGCCTCAGAAAAGAATATTAACATTTGCTATATCACTAATGAATAAAACATGAACAACGTTAGAAAGTGAACTATTTTGAGGATGGGAAGATTGCTCAGTGGTTAAAGGCACTTGCTTGCAAAACCTGCTGACTAGGTTTCAATTTCCCAGTACCCTTGTAAAGCTGCTTACTGGCCAGACTGGTTTGCAGTGGCAGGAGACTGTCTCTCAAAGAAGGCGGAGCAGAGACACCTGATCTCAACACACACAATGGGATTATGTATGTGCGCACACACACCACATAAACAAATAAAAATTTTTATTATTTTTTAATATATTTTATTTATTTATTTGAGAGAGAGAGGGAGAGAATGGGCACACCAGGGCCTCCAGCCACTGCAAATGAACTCCAGATGCATGCGCCCCCTTGTGCAGCTGGCTTACATGGGTCTTAGAGAATCAAACCAGGATCCTCTGGCTTTGCAGGCAAATGCCTTAACTACCACCCAAATAAAAATTTAAAATTAAAGTGAAATATTTATCCTTTGCCATTTCATATAAGAAAAAAAAAGGTTTTTTCATTACTATTTTAAGGTGCAGTTATTGAAATTTCTTTTTTTAATTATTATTAGTGTGTGTGTGTGTGTGTGTGTGTGTGTGTGTGTGTGGTTTTTCAAGGTAGGGTCTCACTGTAGCTCAGGCTGACCTGGAATTCATTATGTAGTCTCATGGTGGCCTCGAACTCATGGAGATCCTCCTACCTTTGTCTCCCGAGTGCTGTGATTAAATGCGCAGGCCACCATGCCCGGCAGACTTTCTTTCTTTCAAGGAAGAGTCTCACTCTAGTCCAGGCTAACCTAGAACTCATTCTATAGCCCCAGGCTGGCCTCCAACTCTATCTCAGCCTCCCTAATGCACGCACCACCATGCCCAGCCCATTTATTAAACTTCTAATGAGGATAAACATGTTCATGTGTATATTCTTTTTTTTGTTTGTTTTTTTGGCTTCCTTAATGCATTTTTGGCAAATTTTATTGAGATTGAAAGCAAAGTTTATTACACAATGTATCTTAAAAACTCAGGTCTCCTTAAGCAAAACTATTTCACTATCAGCCCAGACTTCCTTGTCAAAGAACCCTGAGCTTTTAAATCCATGGGAAAGATTCAGTTTTTCACTATCTAGGCCTAGTATATAAGAAGCTAGAGGCATAGTGACCACAAAAAAAAAAAAAAAAAAAATCCCCCACTGCACACCAGAGTCACACCCCACAGGGAGTCTGTTCTTTGCTGTTTCATTAACAAATTATTTCAATACATACCTTCTGGTGGTATGCTGTGGAGAGCTTTTATGTCTACCAGATGTAAACATTGCTCGTAAACTTTAATTTTGTTGAGGAAAGCAACATCCAGACATTAAATGCAGTATTGAGGGAGAAAAGAAGAAAAAAATCTGGACCAATTTTGGGGTTATTTGCAATTTAGCTTTTCGTTCTCAAAGATAGTAAAAATCACCAGATTTTATCAAATACCTCTCTAAATGGCTCTCAGAGCTCCCAAAGTTGGGAATGAGAAGAGAGGGAAGGATATATATATATTTTTGGCATGATACAGGAATGAATAAACTTTGAGGATGAGATGGTGATTTTTTTTTTTTTTTTTTTTTTTTGAGGTAGGGTCTCACTCTAGCCCAGGCTGACCTGGAATTCACTATGTAGTCCCAGGCTGGCCTCAAAGTCACAGCAATCCTCCTACCTCTACCTCCCAAGTGCTGGAACTAAAGGCGTGTACCACCACACCTGGCTTGTTCAAAAGCTTTTATTTTTATATCTATCTATCTATTTATTTATTTATTTTTTATTTATTTTTTTGACGTACAGTCTTGCTCTAGCCAAAACTGACCTGGAATTCACTATGTAGTCTCAGGCTGGCCTCGAACTCACAGTCATTCTACCTCAACCTTCCCAGTGTTGGGATTAAAGGCATGTGCTACCACGCCTAGTCAGATAGTGAACATTTTAAGTGATGCTTAGTGTTGTACCAACAAAGGATAAAAAATGAGAATGGAGTTCAAGAGATGGCTCAGTGGTTAAAGGCACTTGGTTGCCCTGTCTGCCAGCCTGAATTCAGTTCCCTAGTACCCACATAAGGCCAAATGTACAACATGGCACATGCTTCTGGAGTTCATTTGCAGTAACAGATGTGGCTATAGTCACTCTCTTTCTGTCTGCCAACCTTCTCTTTATTTTTCTCTCTGCTTGTAAATCAAGTCCCAGGCTGGCCTTGAATTCACAGTGATCCTCCTACCTCTGCCTTCCAAGTGCCAGGATTAAAGGCGCGAGCCACCATGTCCAGCTACAATCTCAGTTTTTCTAGTCTATAAGTAGATTGTTATCAAATACCTCTTAAAGTGGCTCCCAAACTTGGGAGTGAGAAGGGAGGGGAGGATAACTTTACTCTTGCCCCTGCGTACTCCTGTCTTTGTTGACCTGCTGAAAGTACCTGTCTGAACGTATAACACAGAACCAGTGGCTGGAACACAGCTCACCAGCACAGCATTGGCCTAGTGCAGTGCTGGGAATGGGATCCAGAGTGCCCTGCACGCTGGGCAAGCGTTCTACTAACTGACCTACACCACCAGCCCTCATGTTTTGTTTTTGTTTTGTTTTGTTTTTCAAGGTAGGGTGTCACTCAGCTCAGGCTGACCTGGAATTCACTCTGCAGTCTCAGGGTGGCCTTGAACTCCTGCAGTCCTCCTACCTCTGCTTCCTCTCTGCTGGGATTAAAGGCGTGTGCCACCAGACCCAGCGCCAGCCCTCTTTGGACTATTTAAAAACAAAAATCAGGGGCTGGTGAGATGGCTTAGTGGTTAAGCACTTGCCTGTGAAGCCTAAGG
Organism: Dipus sagitta; assembly: GCA_036346955.1. Lineage (NCBI taxonomy): Eukaryota > Metazoa > Chordata > Mammalia > Rodentia > Dipodidae > Dipus > Dipus sagitta. The sequence continues at coordinate 6,275,937 of CM070783.1, read as the reverse complement.
ACCCTGGTTCGAGGCTTGATTCCCCAGGACCCACATAAGCCAGATGCACAAGGGGGCACATGCACCTGGAGTTCATTTGCAATGGCTGGAGGCCCTGGTGCCCATTCTCTCTCTGCTTCTTCCTCTCTCTGTCTGTCACACTCAAATAAATAAATAAAAACAAAAATCGGGGCGGAAAGATTACTAGAGCCATGAGGGGGGACATTATGCACAGAAACATTACCTCTCCCCCATAACTGACTGCTGCCCCCACAATCCCCATGGGGTTGACCTGCATCCCCAACGAGGAGGTCCTCTTCAGAAAAGAGGGAGGAATGAGGGAAAAGATGATACCAACATGTGTTGTTTACATACTAAGAATGTCCATACCTAATAAAAGTAAATTAAAAAAAAATAATAAAACTAGGCATGGTGGCACATGCTAAAATCCCAGCACTTGGGAGGCAGGGGTAGGAGGATCGCTGTGAGTTTGAGGCCACTCTGAAACTACATAGTTAATTCCACGGCAGCCTGGGCTAGAGCAAGACCCTGCCTTGAAAAACCAAAATAATAATAATAATAATAATAAAATGATAAATAAACAAAGCCGGGCATGGTGGTGCATGCATTTAATCCCAGCACTCAGTTAAGGTGCTTGCCTGTGAAGCCTAAGGACTCATGTTCAACTGTCCAGGTCCCACATAAGCCAGACACACAGTGACACAAGCACACAAGGTCACACATGCATACAAGGAGATGTACGTGTCTAGACTTCAATTTCATTGGCTGGAGGCCTGGGTATGCCAATTCTCTCTCTCTCTTACTCTCACATAAAAAAAGAAAATCAGGGCTGGAAAGATGACTTAGCAATTAAAACACTTGCCTAGGAAACCTAAGTACCCAGATTCGATTCCCCAGTACTCACATAAGCCAGATACACAAGTTGGAACATTTGTTTGCAGTGTCTAGAGGCCCTGGTGTACCTATTCTCTATTTGCCTCTTTCTCTCTCACACACACAATAAATAAATAAATAAAATATAAAAGTAAAAATCATGGGGGAGGGAAGGGAATTATCATGGTTTATTGTCTATAATTATGGAAGCTGTCAATTAAAAAAAAAAAGTTTATGGGCTGGGGAGATGGCTTAGTAGTTAAGGCACATGCCTGTGAGCCTAAGGATCCTGGTTTGTTTCTCCAGGTCCCATGTAAGCCAGATGTACATGGCGGCACATGCATCTGGAGTTCATTTGCAGTGGCTAGAGGCCCTGGTGTGCCCATTGTCTCCCTCTCTCTCTCTCTGTTGCTAATAAAAAAAAAAAAAAAAAAAAGTTTAGAGCCAGGCATGGTGGCATACACTTTTAATACCAGCATTCAGGAGACAGAGGTAGGAGGATCACTGTGAGTTCAAGGCCACCCTGAAACTACATAGTGAATTTCAACTCAGCCTGGGCTAAAGTGAGATCCTACCTCAAAAAAAAAAAAAAAAAAAAGTTTGAAAAATAAAAATAAAAACAAAATCAGCATTCAGAAGGCAGAGGTAGGAGGATCACCATGAGTTTGAGACCATCTTGAGACTACACAGTAAATTCCAGGTCAGACCGGACCTGGGGGAAAAAAAAAAAGGAAAAAAAAAATTGTCTCGTGTTTATAATCTCAGAACTCAGGAGACAGAGGCAGGAGGATGGCTCCAAGTGTGAGAACATCCTGGGCAACAATACGTGAGCTCCAGGCCAACCGGGGAACATGGCGAGGCCCTTGGGCGGGGGCAGCGGGAGAAAAAAGCTTGTCTATGTATTTAAATGCTTGGCAGTAAGATGAATGGTTATGGCTAAAGCCCAGGAAGGGAGTTCATGGCTGGGATATGAGCTCCAACAGCATGACGCGATAAAGGCGAGTCACAGGAAAACCTTCTGGACTTGAGTTACCTCAAGTAGATTAGACGGTACCTAAACATCCTCTGGCTGTGAGTCTTCATCAGTCTACTTCACTACAACATCTGTCTAGCTTAGAGTCTTAGACTTGGTGGGCCTGAATGTATAGAACATTACTAAACCATGTTAACCTTTCTCCACCATTAAATCTTACTCCCATACTGGCTGAGTGTCTAAAACAAACAAAAAAAGCAGTGCATTGAATAATTTTGGGGTTTTGATTTTTGTTTGTTTGTTTGTTTTTTGAGGTAGGGTCTCACTCTAGCCCAGGCTGACCTGGAATTCACTATGTAATCTCAGGGTGGCCTCGAACTCACGGCGATTTTCCTACGTCTGCCTCCCTAGTGCTGGGATTAAAGACGTGCACCACCACACTCATGTTTTTAAATTTATTTATTTATTTATTTATTTATTTATTTATTTATTTGCAAGCAGAAAGAGATAGAAGAGAGAGAGACAGAGAGAATGGGTGTGCCAAGGCCTCCAGCCACTGCAAGTGGACTCAAAATACATGCATCACTTTGTGCATTTGGCTCTATGTGGTTACTCAAGAGTCAAACTCTGGTCGTTAGGCTTTGTAGGCAAGCACCTTAACAAAGAGCCCACTGTTGGCTGTTTTTTGGTTTTGTTTTCTTTTCTTTTTTTGAGGCAGATAGAGAGAATGGGCACACCATCTAGTCACTGCAAACAAACTCCAGACACATGTGCCACTTTGAACAGCTGGCTTACGTGGGTCCTGGGGAATCGAACCTGGGTCCTTAGGCTTCGCAGGCAAGCGCCTTAACCTCAAAGTCATCTCTCCAGCCCTATTTGTTGTTTGTATGATACAGTCTCACTCTGTATAGCCTAGGCTGTCCTGGAACCTCCTGTTCTGCCTCCCAGATTCCGTGATTGCAGAGTTACACAACCACGCCTAGTTTATTGAATAAAACAATTTAGCCAGACGTGGTGGCGCTCGCCTTTCATCCCAGCACTCAGGAGGCAGTGGTAGGAGGATCGCTGTGAGTTCGCAGACACCTGAGACTACATAGTGAATTCTGGGTCAGTCTGGGCTAGAGGGAGACCCTTCCTCAAAAAGCCAAAAGTAAATCAATAAATCAAAGCTAATGTAGCTGGCATGGGGGCACATGCATTTAGTCCCAGTGCTTGAGAGGCTGGGGTGGGAGGATTGCCGGGAGTTTGAGGCCAGTCTGGAGCTGCAGATTGAGATTCAGGTGAGCCTGCGTACAGTGAGCCACCTGCCTTGAAAAACAAAGAATAACAAATCCACACATTCATTTAGCAAATATTTTCCAAGTAACTATGTGTAAGACACTGACCTTGGATAGATTCCAAAAACACTAAGACAACAGACCTCTCGGGAAATGTCACAGGCTGGTGGATCCAAGAGCAGACAGGAGCTGGAGCAAAGTAAGCAGTGATAGAAACTTATCTACCGGGCTGGGGACACAGCTCAGCTGGCAGTACTCCTGCTTGGCATGCACAGAGCCCTGGGCCCCCTCTTCAGCACCATGTGGACCAAGCATGCTGGCACACACCTGCAATTCTGGCACTTGCAGTTCAAAGTCTTCCTCAGCTGCATAACAAGTTCGAGGCCAGCCTTGGCTAAAGACCCTGGCATTTCTTGCGGGGAGTAGGTTTCAGAGTAGGTTCTAGCCCTAGCCCAGGCTGATCTGGAATTTACTCTGTAGTCTCAGGGTGGCCTTGAACTCACAGTGATCCTCCTACCTCTACCTCCTGAGTTTTGGGCTTAAAGGCATGGGTCACCACGCCCAGCTTCTAAGACCTTGTCTTAGTAAGTGATGATAGATGCCAGAAAGAAAGAAAGAAAGAAAGAAAGAAAGAAAGAAAGAAAGAAAGAAAGAAAGAAAGAAAGAAAGAAAGGAAGGAAGGAAGGAAGGAAGGAAGAAGGGAGGGAGGGAGGGAAGGAAGGAAGGAGGGAAGGAAGATAGATAGATAGATGGTAGATAGGCAGATGTATGGATGACAGATTTGGAGAAGGACAATGCTTGGCACAGGGATGATTGATTACAGGCAGTGGTTTGGTGGTTGGTTAGGGAGATGGCACAAAGGAGTACCTGAATCAGATCCCCAGACTCCATGCAAAAAGCCGGAAGCCATGGGAGGGGTCTGGACTCCCAGCAGTGGTTGCTGCACTTGTTGCTTCCCTAAGATCTAGAGACCCAACAGTCAACTGTCGTGATCATGGATGCCACATTCCAAAGAACTAAAGTGAAGAGGTGGGATTACCTTTTGGTGGTGGTGGTGTTCATTTATTTATTTATTTGAGAGCAACAGACACAGAGAGAAAGGCAGAGAGAGAGAGAGAGAGAATGGGTGCACCAGAGCCTCCAGCCCCTGCAAACGAACTCCAGACACGTGCACCCCTTTGTGCATCTGGCTAACGTGGGTCCTGGGGAATCGAACCAGGGTCCTTTGGCTTTGCAGGCAAACACCTTAACCACTAAGCCAACCCTCCAGCCCAGAATTATCTTTTGATTCTAGAAAGAAACACTTGCAGCCAGGTATGGTGGTGCACGCCTTTAATCCCAGCACTCGGGAGGCAGAGGTAGGAGGGTAGTCACTGTGAGTTCAAGGCCACCCTGAGTAGAGTAAATTCTAGGTCAGCCTGGGCTAGAGTGAGACCCCACCTTGGAAAAAAATAACAAAGACAGAAAGGGAGGGAAAGAAGGAGGGAGGGAGGGAAATAGAAATAAAAGGAGAGCAGAAAGCAACTGACAGGGACACAGCCATAGCATGTCGTGGTCGCGCGGTCTCTCGGCGACAGCTCCCCCTTTATGAATGGGAACACAACGGAGCCATGAATGGCCAAGTTAAAAAAAGAATGAGTCAGGGAATGTTAGTGCACGCCTTTAATCACAGCACTCGGGAGGCAGAGGTAGGAGGATCGCCATGAGTTCAAGGCCAGCCTGAGACTACAGAGTGAATTCCAGGTCAGCCTGGCCTAGAGTGAGACCCTATCTCAGAAAAAAAAAAAAAAAAAAAGTGAGTCAAGTATGAGTGAGTCACACATACAACTTTTGGACCACACGGTCTTTAGTTTCCAGAGCTGTAATTTTAAATGCTTTCCTAAAAAAAGAAGCTCATCATGATGAATATTCAGTGTACTTTACCGCATATGCTGAATTTCAATTATTTTTATTGCATACTAAAATATGTTTTATAAAATAAAGTTAAAAGTACATATAAAAGCCAGGAGTGGGCTGGAGAGATGGAGAGAAGGTGTTTGCCTGCAAAGCCAAAGGACCCAGGTTTGCCTCCCTATCTCAAATATACATATATGTGTTTTTCGAGGTAGGGTCTCACTCTAGCCCAGGCTGACCTGGAATTCACTATGTAGTCTCAAGGTGGCCTCGAACTCACGGTGATCCTCCTACCTCTGCCTCGGAGTGCTGGGATTAAAGGCGTGCACCACCATGCCCGGCCCAGCTCTATTTCTAATAAAATTTAGTTTATGTTTTTGCTCACACATTTTGTTGTTGTTGTTGTTGTTTTCTTTCTTTTTATTGTTGTTTTTGTTTTTGTGGAGGCAAGGTCTCACTTTAGCAGCCCAGGTTGACCTGAACTCACTCTGTAGCCCCAGTCTGGCCTCAAACTCACTTCGATCGCTCCTGCCTTAGCTTCTAGAGTGCTGGGACTAAAGGTGTGAGGCAGTACGCCAGGTATTGCTCTCACATTTCAAACGCAGTTGCAGACATAGCGCTATTCCAGAACTCTAGCAGAGCCAGCGAGCCCTCCATCGCCAGAGGGCTGAGTCACCGTAGAAATCGTCCCCAAACAACGCAGACAAGGTCTGGTCTTCAGGATTCTCGTGGATGCTTGGCTTGGTGACTGCGGTGGTTGGATTCAGGTGTCCCCCACAAACTTAGTTGTTCTGAATGCTAGGTCCCCAGCTGATGGCAATTTGGGAATTAAAGCCTCCTGGAGGCAGTGTATTGTTGGGGGTGGGCTTATGGGTGTCATAGCCAGTTCCCCCTTGGCAGTGTTTGGCACACTCTCCTGTTACTGTTGTCCACCTGATTGGTCAGGGGGTGATTTCCACCCTCTGCTCATGCCATGGTTTTCCCTTCCATCGTGGAGCTTCCCTCGTAAACCAAAATAAACCCCCTTTTCCCCACAAGCTGCTCTTGGTCATGTGCTTTCTGCCAGCAATGCGAACCCGACTGTCCCAGTACGGGGGAGGTAGAGCTAGGCGAATCAGCACAAGTTCAAGGCCAGTCTGGACTACAAGGGGAACAGTCAGTAGTACAGAGCTAGAGGCCATGAGCACAATCCCTGGGAACCCCCTTCAAAATCTAAAATAAATAGGGCTGATAGTACTTAAAAATTAAGAGACATGTTTCTCTGGCTGAATTATTCATTTCTATAATTTCAAGCCTATAAAAACTAGTAGAAATTACACACACACAACCACAAGATTCTGCTTTTGCCCACAGCAGTCTCACTTCCTCCGATTTTACGCAGCAGAGAAACAAGACTTTTTGTAGGTCGTGAGAAGCCTAAGCCTGGCGCTCTCTATTCCAAATACTCCTTACAAAGTGATTCAAATGCGCCTGACAGCTGGACAGAAGACACCTGGGAAGGAAAGCCTAAAGGCTGTTGTGGAAGTTGTTAGCCTCACATAAACATAAGTAAACAGACCCAACAACAGCTTGAAATATTTAGCTTAACCTTCCGTGCATCTACCGGATGTGTGAGTCACTTGTCCTGTGATTGCCTCCCATCTCAGAGGCACAAATTTATCTACTTCAAGCACTGCCCAGCAAAGCAGCTCTCAGAAAAGCAGGAGGAGGAGGAGGCATGGCATTCCAGAACTCTTATGCAACCACACATACAGTAAAGACAAACCCGTACATTTTTCCAATCATTTCTGTCTTCTCAATATTCTATTAGAAGAGGGGTTATTTTGTGCCTTGAATCCAAACAAATGATAGAAAATTGAGGTCATGGGGCTGGAGAGATGGCTTAGCAGTGAAGGTGCTTGCCTGCAAAGCATAAAGACCCAGGTTTCATTCCCCAGTACCCATGTAAGCCAGATGCACTAGGTGGCACATGCATCTATTGTTCGTTTGCAGTGACCGGAGGCCCCTGGTGCCCATCTCTCTCTCTCTCTCTCTCTCATACACACACACAAATAGGTAAATAAATAAAATAAAATATTTTAAAATATAGAGGGCTGGAGAGATGGCTTAGCAGTTAAGATGCTTACCTGCAAAGCCAAAGGACCCAGGTTTGATTCCCTGGCACCCACATAAGCCAGATGCACAAGGTAGCACATGTGTCTGAAGTTCGTTTGCAGCAGAAGGAGGTCCTGGTGCACCCATTCTCTATCTGCCTTTCCCTCGCAAATAAGTAAATAATAAAATAAAAATAAATAAATAAATAAAAACAGGGCTGGAGAGATGGCTTAGCAAAGCACTTGCTTATGTAGCCAAAGGACCCAGGATTGATTCTCCAGGCCCCACGTAAGCCAGATGCATAAGATGATACATACATCTGGAGTTCATTTGCACTGGCTAGAGGCCCTGGCATGCTTATTCTTTCTCTCTCTCTCTCAATCTTTCTCTCTCTCAATCTCTCTCTCTCTCTTTCTCTCCCTCTCTCTGTCTCTAGTAAATAAATAAAAATTTAATTAAAAAAAAAAAACCACTCAATATTATTAAAAAGGAAAAAGAAGCCTGACGTGGTGGTGCACGCCTTTAATCCCAGCACTCGGGAGGCAGAGGTAGGAGGATCACTGTGAGTTCGAGGTCACCCTGAGACTACACAGTGAATTCCAGATCAGCCTGAGCTAGAGTGAGACCTTACCTTTAAAAAAAGAAAAAGAAAAGAAAGAAAATAGAAGTCATAAGACCTTAACTCCCTCACTAATGTGACTACTGACATTTCGAGGGAACTCCAGGTAATTTGCTCGCACCCACGCTTTAGCCGAGACCAGAAACAGGCTCTGCAGAGCTCAGCACCTGTTCAGTGCTTTTAATGAAAAGCAAAAGCAAGTCCCTCAGCCATGAATTCAAACAATTTTAAATTATAACCAGTAGTGGGCCTGAAACCCATTATAACGAAGAGTGTCGAGTTTTGTATCCTGGAATTTATCTCGTCAGCAACTCCCTCAGGCTTGGCTGCGTCGGCCAAGAGGGACAGAGCCACCACTGTCCGGCATGGCAACTTGTGAGCGCTCCAGCCGGGCGCGGGAAACTGCAACATACGCACGTGCACGTTTCCTCGAACGGTCAGCCACACTCCCTCTTTTGATTACGAGGGCTTCTGTGTGTTAGCACACACCTGTGATCCCAGCACTTAGCAGGCTGAGGCAAGAAGATTCAAAGTTCAAGGCCTTGTGCTAGGGAGATGGCCCAGAGGTGAAAGGCACTTGCTGGGGACACTGGCTAGCTCAGGTTCAGTTCCCTAGTACCTACGTAAAGGCAGATGCACAAAGTGGTGAGTGCCCCTGGAGTTTATTTGCAGCAGCAGGAGGCCCTGGCATGCCCATTCTTCCTCTCTTCCTGATAAATAAATAATTTTTTGTGTTTTTTTAAATTTTCTATTTTTTTATTTATTTGACAGAGAGAAAGAGAGGGAGGGAAGGAGAGAGAGAGAATGGGTGCACCAGGGCTCCAGCCACTGCAAACAAACTCTAAGTGCATGCGCCCCCTTGTGCATCTGGCTTACGGGGGTTTTGGGGAATTGAACCTGGGTCCTTTGGCTTTGCAGACAAACACCTTAACTGCTAAGCCATCCCTCCAGGCATAAAAAATGTTTTTATAAAAGAAAGAAAATGGGCTGGAGGGATTACTTAGTGGTTAAGGCACTTGCCTGTGAAGCCTAAGGACCCAGGTTCGATTCTCCAGGTCCCCTGTTAACCAGATGCACATCATGGCATATGCATCTGGAGTTCATTTGCAGTGGCTAGAGGCCCTGGCGCACCCATTCTCTCTCTCTCTCTCTCTCTGCCTCTATTCTAATAAATAAAGAAAGAAAAATTTAAAAATTATTTAAAAAGAAAGAAAGAAAATAATTTGCTGGGCATGGTGGTACACACCTTTAATCCCAGAACTCAGGAGGCAGAGGTAGGAGGATGACCATGAATTTAAGGCCAGCCTGAGAGTACATAGTGAATTCCAGGTCAGCCTGGGCTAGAGTGAGACCCTACCACCAAAAACAAAAAAACAAACTCTCTCTATATATATATTTTAAGTATATATATATATTTTTTTAAATTTATTTTTTGGTTTTTCAAGGTAGGATCTTACTCTAGCCCAGGTTGACCTGGAATTCACTCTGTAGTCTCAAGGTAGCCTTGAACTCACAGCCATCCTCTTACCTCTGCCTCCCCAGCGCTGGGATTAAAGATGTGCACCACTATGCCTGACCTTTTTTCCCAGGTAAGGTTTTACTCTAGCCCAGGCTGACCTGGAATTCACTATGTAGTCTCAGGGTGGCCTCAAACTCACAGCGATCCTCCTGCCTCTGCCTCCTAAGTGCTGGTACTAAAGGTGTGCGCCACCATGCCCGGCTTAAATTTTTTTTTGTTTGTTTTGTTTTGTTTTTTTGTTTTTCGAGGTAGGGTCTCACTCTGGCTCAGGCTGATCTGAACATCACCATGCAGTCTCAGGGTGGCCTCAAACTCTAGGCGAGCCTTCTACCTCTGCCTCCCGAGTGCTGGAATTAAAGGCGTGAGCCACCACGCCCGGCCCTGGCTTAAATTCTTTAATAAAAATTTTATTTATTTGAGAGAGAGAAGCAGATAGTGAGAGAGAATGGATGTGCCAGGGCCTCTAACCACTGCAAATGAACTCCAGACACATGTGCCACTTTGTACATCTGGCTTATGTGGGTACTGAGGAATCAAACCTGAGCCCTTAGTCTTTGCAGGCAAGTGCCTTAACTTCTAAGTCAGGTCTCTCCAGCCCTAAATAATGAAGTTTGTTTTCTTGTTTGTTTGTTTATTTCCCCCACACACACTTGAGGTAGGGTCTCTCTCTAACCCAGGCTGACCTGGAATTCACTGTACAGTCTCGGGGTGGCCTCAAATTCACAGTGATCCTCCTACCTCTACCTCCTGAGTACTGGGATTAAAGGTGTGCACCACCATGTCTGGGTCGTTTTTGTTTTTAAATATTTTATTTATTCATTTGCAAGAAGAGAGGGAGAGAATGCCTCTAGCCCCTGCCGAGCTACAGATGCATGCACCACTTTGTGCATATGGCTTTACGTGGGTACTGGGGAATTGAACTCGGGCCGTTAGGCATTGCAGGCAAGTGCCTTAACCACTGAGCCATCTCTCTAGCCCCAAAATGGTTTTTAAATTGTGAGTGTGTGTGTGTAGGCAGGCACCCTAGGGTCTCTTGCTACTACAAAGGAATGCCCATCTGGCTTTATGTGGGTGGCTGGGAAATTGAACCTGGACCTACAGGCTTTGCAAGCAGATGCCTCTTACAACTGAGCCATCTCTCCAGCCCCCAATGCAAATACTGAGCATGTGTTTTCATTTTATCCTTCACTTCTTTCCTATCAGACTTTAGACCCATTTACACAGTCAAGGTGATAGAGCTAAAATTCTGATTCCAGATTACAGTGCTCCTAACTACTCCACTTTATAATCTTTGTTGAAATAAAATGGTATACATACTCAAAACTTAAATAAATGACTAGGCACGGTGTCACACATCTTTAATTCCAGCACTCGGAAGGCAGAGGTAGGAGGATCGCCGTGAGTTCAAGGCCACCCTGAGACTACAGAGTGAATTCCAGGTCAGCCTGGGCTAGAGCGAGACCCTACCTCAAAAAAGAGAGGGAGAGAGAGAGATGCAAAAGGAGATATCCAAATTCTTTTCAAAAAAAGCAAATTCCATTCCCGTGTGAAATATGCAGATGATGTTTCCTACGACACACATAACACGTCACCGTCAATGGCATTGACAGACGATGCACCAGCATCTGGGTGAACACAGCATCAGCCTGGGAGCAGCTGCCACAGAAGGGCTGGGGGTGGGGACTCTGGGCCTCTTTCCTAAACTGGTTTCCACTGGGACACAAACACCAGCCTTCTCACAGGAAACCTTAACGTTGTGATGCCGCTTGGCTTAGTGGCAAGATTCAAAATATGTAATAGACGAATGAATAAAAAGACGCAGACATCAGTCACTTGGGGGAAATTATAATACATATCATCCACATTCCAAAGCCGAGAAGGGCCGCTTTTTAAAGTATATTTATGGGCATGGAAGTCTTTCTCAGCAAGAATAATTCAGTGTGATAGTAAAGAGAGAGCAGGAAAAGACATTATCATCTAAAAAAGCAAAGGTGGTTTCATGTCTATGCTTTTTTTTTTCTTTGAGGTAGGGTCTCACTCTAGCTAGCCCAGGCTGACCTGGAATTCCCTGTGTTCTCAGGGTGACCTCGAACTCCTGGCAATCCTCCTACCTCTGCCTCCCAAGTGCTGGGATTAAAGGTGTGTGCCACCATGCCAAGCTCCTTCCCAGTTTTTGCTATACTCTCTTAAATCTTTATTATTATTATTATTATTATTATTATTAACAACTTCTTACAGACAATAAACCATGATAATTCCCTCCCCTCCCCCACTTTCCCCTTCACAACTCCACTCTCTATCATATCCCCTCCCTTTCTCTGTTACTCTCTTTTATTTTGATATCATTGCCTTTTTCTCATATTATGAGGATCTTGTGAAGGGATTGCTAGGCACTCAAGGCCGTGGGTATCGAGGCCAGTTCTGTCTGGACAGTTGCACTGTAAGGAGCGGTGCCCTTCCTTTGGCTCTTACATTCCTTTCCGCCACCTCATCCACAATGGACCTCGTCCATTCTTTTTTTTTTTCTTTTTTTGGGGGGCGGGGGTTGAGGTAGGGTCTCACCCTAGTCCAGGCTGACTTGGAATTCACTATGTAGTCTCAGGCTGGCCTTGAACTCACAGTGATCCTCCTACCTCTGCCTCCTGAGTGCTGGGATTAAAGGCATACGCCACCACACCCCATAAAAAACACATTTTTTTAAAGAAGAGAATGGACAAGCCAGACATGGTGGCCCATGCCTTTAATCCCAGCACTTGGGAGGCAGAGGTATCGCCGTGAGTTCAAGACCACCCTGAGGCTACGTAGTGAGTTCCACGTCAGCCTGAACTAGAGTGAAACCCTACCTCAAAAAAACAACAACAACAACAACAAAAAATTACTGGGGTGGAGAGATGGCTTAGTGGTTAAGGTGCTTACCTGCAAAGCCAAAGAACACAGGTGGATTCTCCAGGACCCATGTAAGCCAGATGTACAAGGTGATGCATGTGTCTGGAATTTTTCAGTGCCCATTATCTGTCTATCTATCTATCATCTCTTTCTCTCTCAATTAAATAAATAAAATATTTTTTTAAAAATTATCAGAGCCTGTCATGGAGGCACAGGACACAGGCCTTTAAACACAGAACTCAGGAAGCAGAGGTAGGAGGATCATAGTGAATTCAAGCCTAGGACTACAAAGTTCCAGGTCAGCCTGAACTAGAGTAAGACTCTATCTCAAAAAAAAAAAAAAAAAAAAAAAAAACAGGGCTGGAGAGATTGTTTAGGGGTTAAGGTGCTTGCCTGTGAAGTCTAAGGACTAAAGTTCAGTTCTCCAATCCCCACATAAGTCAGATGCACAAGGTAGCACATGTGTCTGGAATTCATTTGCAGTAGCTAGATGCCCTGGCGTGCCCATTCTCTCTCTCATTCTCTCTTTCTATCTGCCTCTTTCTCTCTCTGTCTCTCAAATAAGTAAATAAAATACTTAAAAAAAAAAAAAAAACAGCCAGGCGTGGTGGTACACACCTTTGATCCCAGCACTAAGGAGGCAGAGGTAGGAGGATCACTATGAGTTTAAGGCCAGCCTGTGACTACATAGTGAATTCCAGTTCAGCCTGGTCTAGAGGAAGACCCTACCTTAAAAAAAAAAAAAAAAAAAAAAAACTTTTAAATTGTCAGGCATGGTAGCACACCTTTAATCCAAGCACTGGGGAGACAGAGGTATGAGGATCATCCTGAGTTCCAGATTTCCAGATTAACCCAGGCTAGAGTGAGACCTTACCTAAAAAAAAAAAAAAAATTAAAATTAAAAAAGGCCAGGCGAGGTAGCTCACGCCTTTAATCTCAACGTGTGGGAGGCAGAGGTAGGAGGATTGCTGTGAATTCAAGGCTATACTGAGACTACATGGTGAATTCCAGGTCAGCCTCAGCTAGAATGAGACTCTACCTTGAAAAAACAAACAACAACAACAAATCAGGGTTAGAGAGATGGCGGTTAAGGCACTTGCTTTCCAAGCCTAAGGACCCAAGTTTGATTTCCCAGGACCCACGGTAAGCCAGATGCACAAAGTGGTGCATGTGTCTGGAGTTCATTTGCAGTGACTGGAGGCCCTGATGTGCCCATTATCTCTGTATATCTGCCTCTTCCTCTTCTCTCAAATAAATAAATGCAATTTTTTGTAAAAAAGAAAGAAACAGAGAAACAGCAAGGATTCATTAGAAAACTTAAAGGGAATAGGTTTTCTCCTGTCAATTTTATTTATTTTAAAATATTTTTTTCTATTTATTTGTGAGGGGAAATGGGCACGCCAGGGCCTCCTGCCTCTGCAAAGGAACTCTGGATACAAGATACGTGCACCACTTGTGCATCTAGCTTTACATGGGTATTCAGGAATCGAACCCAGGTTGACAGGCTTTTGCAACCTTTAACTGCTGGGCCACCTCCCAATCTCTATTTATTTATGGGTTGGTTTTTGGGCTTTTTGTTTTGGTTTGTGAGGTAGGGTCTCACTGTAGTGCATGTTTACCTGGGATTCATTGTGTAGTCTCAGGGTGGCCTCAAACTCACGGTGACTCTCCTACCTCTGCCTCCCAAGTGCTGGGATTAAAGGCGTGCGCCACCACGCGGGGCCTACAGCTTTCTTAAATGCTTTGCATGGCTTTGGTGTTCTGTTTGACCAGGCACATCCTGCTGTGTGGGAATCACATTTACCAAGTTAATCTTAATAATCTAAATAAGAAGCCCGTTGAGATTCCTTCACATTCAAGCTCTCTTTTGCGCTTTCCTTTTTCTCCCTCCATCCTCTCTCTTTACACCTTCCCAGTCTTCCCTTTTGCTTTACTTTTTTTTTTTTTCCAGGAATGATGGCTTATGCCTTTATTTTATTTATTTATGAGAAAGAGGGGGGCAGAGGCAGACAGAATGGGCGTGCTAGGGCCTCCAGCCACTGCAAATGAACTCCAGATGCGTGCTCTCCCTTGTGCAGCTGGCTACCGTGGGTCCTGGAGAATCGAACCGGGGTCGTTAGCCTTCACAGACAAACGCCTTAACCACTAAGCTATTTCCCCAGCCCTGCTTTACTTTTTGCCTTTTCAAATGAATCACACACACACATTATGCAGCACTCATTGTACTACATCTAATTGGCTTAAAAGGACCAAGGGTCAGTTAAAGGAGCTTTCCTTCAGTTCACAAGCAGAGATCTGGCAGACTGGCCAAAATTGGTAGAAGTGATCATAATTACAACTCGGCACAGAACTCAGTAATTGGATCCGTATGTGCCTGGCTACAGGCTTTCATGAAGAAATTAACTTCAACACGTAGTTCTAATTTCAGCAAGAAGGGGCTCCAGGTAAAGCACAAACTGGTAATTAGGAATTGACTTGCTTGTGGCAGGTACGTAGGCCTATCACTTACACAGACCTGTCATTCACAGTTCAGCACTGTGTTAAGTCACCGAACGTTTTACAGCTACTTACAAGAACACAGCCTAAGCTTAATCCTGCAGTTTCTTTGCTAGGTATGCGCATACATATTTTTTTAACTCTACAACTACTACTCATCCGAAAAATAACATCTGATTGGGAGTTTAAAGTCAGAAATCCAATATAGCATGCTTATTTGAAGACAAGACTATAAATAAAACCATTTATTTATTTATTTTTCTTCTTTTTCTTTTTTTAATTGACAACTTCCATAATTACAGACAATAGGACAATAAACCATGGCAATTCCCTCCCCCCTCACTTTCCCCCTTGCAACTCCACTCTCCATCATAATTCTTCCCCCCCCCCCATCAGTCTCTCTCAATCAGTCTCTCTCTCTCTCTCTCTTTTTTTTTTTTTTTTTTTTTTTTGCTTTTTGAGGTAGGGTCTTACTCTAGCCCAGGCTGACCTGGAATTTACTATGTAGTCTCAGGGTGGCCTTGAACTCGCAGCAATCCTCCTACCTCTGCCTCCCGAGTTCTGGGATTAAAGGCGTGCGCCACCACGCCCTGCTCAGTCTCTCTTTTATTTAAACGTCATCATATTTTCCTCTTATTATGATGGTCTTGTGTAGTATCAGGTACTGCGAGGTCATGAATACTCAGGCCATTTTGTGTCTGGAAGAGTGCATTGTAAGGAGTCCTACCTTTCCTAGCCTTTTGCATTCTTTCCACCACCTCTTCCACAATGGACCCTGAGCTTTGGAAGGTGTGATAGAAATGTTTCAGTGCTGAGCCCTCCTCTGTCACTTCTTCTCAGTACTATGGTGCCTTCTGAGTCATCCCAAAGTCACTGCTATCTGAAAAGAGAAGCTTCTCTAACCAAAAGTGAGAGTAGAATAAACATATGGGTAAGAACATTAAGAGAAGGTTACCAGGCAGTTTGGTGAACATAGTATATACATTTAGGCAAACACCAGTAGACGTTACACCCCTAGGGCTCATGATATCTCCCTTCATAGGTTTTCAGTATCAGGCATGTATTCCCTCCCATGGAGTGGGCCTCTAGTCAAATTAGAGTGCAGTTAGGTTCCCCCATAATAGACATGCCACTATTGCACCTGTTGGCTCATTTGGCCTGGCTGGCCAAATTTAAGGCTTGCAGTGTCCACTGTTTATCTCCACTGGTGATTCCCCTCCCCCCCGGCCCCGTCTCTCTCTGTCTCTCTCTCTCTCTCTCTCTCTCTTTCTCCTATGGAACTACAAACAGCATAGCTTTGTCCAGCTTTCTGTCAGCTGGTCTACATGGAGGAGGTTTTCAGCTCAGCTCCAGCAGGATTTCTCAGTGGCCTTGCAGCCCAAGTATGTGGAGTCTTCAGCAATAGGGTCTTACCATCTATTCCTGGTGGGAAACCAAGGGCCTCGGCAACAGCCTGTAATGTTTTGGGGGCATCAGGGACCTCCCTGGCCAATAACTCACTAGAAGGTATCCCATCTCTGGCACTGAAAATTTCTAGTAACAATTTATGGCTTCTGGGTGTGCTATTGTCCAAAAAAGTAGGTTTCCATATGAGTTGTTCATGCCCTCTTAGATTTTGATTAGCCCTCCCCCCACCTTCCCTTTACTCAATCTCTTCTAACCTCACTTAGGCCTTTCCACCCCTAGTAATCTGTTCTTTTGCTTGCATTATTTATTTATTTATTTTGGTTTTTTGATGTAGGACCTCATTCTAGTCTAGGCTGACCTGGAATTCACAGTGTAGTCTCAGGGTGGCCTTGAACTCACGGCGATCCTCCTACCTCTGCCTCCCGAGTACTGGGATTAAAGGTGTATGCCACCACGGCCAGCTAAAACCTATAATTTAAATGAAGCTTCAGTGCTTCAGTTCCCCAGAACCTATGCAAAACCAGATGCACCAAGTGGCACAAGAGTCTGGAATTCTTTTGCAACAGCAAGAGGTCTTGGCACACCCACACTCATTCCATCTCTCTCTCTGTCTCATAAATGATTATTGTTTAATTAATGAAACCTCCCAACAGAGATTGACATGCATTCATAACCCCACAGTGAGTACCAATAACCCTAATGAGGAGGGCTGTCAGTGGAGGGGAATGTGACCAACTCACAATTTGTTCATATTGTAAAGTTCATAATTAATTCAAAAAATTAGCTGAAGCCGGGCGTGGTGGCGCACGCCTTTAATCCCAGCACTCGGGAGGCAGAGGTAGGAGGATCGCCGTGAGTTAGAGGCCACCCTGAGACTACAGAGTGAATTCCAGGTCAGCCTGGACTAGAGGGTGACTCTACCTTGAAAAATCAAACAAAAAGATAACTCCTGAAATTTTTATTTATTTACTTAAGAGAGAGACGAGCAGTCAGGCTGGCAGGCAGACAGACTATGGGTGTGCCACCGGCTGTTGCTACCGCAAACTCCAGACCCTTGGGCCACTCGTGCATCTGGCTTTACGTGGGTACTAAGGAATTGAACCCGTACTGGCAGGGCTTTGCAAGCAGGCAAGCAACTTTAATCACTGAGTGACTTTTTTTTCTTTTTTCTTTTTAGTTTTCCAGGTAGGGTTTCACTCTGGCCCAGGCTGACCTGGAATTCACTCTATAGTCTCAGGGTGATCTTCCTACTTCTGCCTCCCAAGTGCTGGGATTAAAAGTGTATGCCACCACGCCCAGCTCACCCCAATTTTCTTAAATCTTAAAATAATTCCCACTATAAGTATCAAGAGAAATATTACAGTTTAAAGCACAAGAAAGGTTGTTTGGTGGAATGGCAGAGAGCTACTAAGAAAAGGAGATCAGGGGCTTCGCTGGTTTCACGTTGCAGCTCCTTTTTATTCCTAGCTGTGTAACCTTTGACATATTTCCTCTGGATCAGTTTCCTAATTAGTGAAACAGTCATGCAGGAATGTTTTCATGAAGGTTAAATGAGATAATTCAAGGAGCATTCCTACAGTTCCTACATCAAAGCCCTGACAGTCAGCAAGTGATAAAGAGATGATGATCTTGGACTGGTGAAATGGTTTGGTGGTTAAAGGTGCTTATTTACAAAGCATGCTGGCCCCAGTTCAATCCTCCAGTACCCACATAAAGCCAGATGCCCAATGTGGCGCATATGCATCTGGAGTTTGTCTGCATTGGCAAGAGGCTCTGGTGTGCCCATACACACACACTCTATCTCAAATAAATGAATAAAATATTGGGCTGAAGAGATGGCTTAGCAGCTAAAGCACAGTTAAGGAACTTGCCTGCAAAGCAAAAGGATGCAGGTTCAGTTCCCCAGTACTCATGTAAAGCCAGATGCACAAGGTGACACATGCAGCTATAGTTTGTTTGCAGTGGCTGAAGGTCTTGATTAGCACATTCTCCCTCTCTCAAATAAACAAAAATATTTGTTAAAACTAAAGTATATAAAAAAGAGGGGGCTGGAAAGATGAATCAGCATTTAAAGTGCTTATTTGCAAAGCCTGACAGTCTGGATTCAATTTCCCAGGACCCATGCACAAAGTGGTACATGCATACGGGGTTCATTTGCAGTGGCAGGAGGCCCTGGTGCACCCATACTCTCTCTACATATCCGCCTTTCTCACACACTCTCACTCTCAAATAAATAAAAAATATTTTAAAATATTTTATTTATTTATTTGCAAGCAGGAGATAGAGAAGAAAGACAGAGAATGGGCATGCCAGGGTCTACAGCCACTGCAAACAAATTCCAGATGCATGCACCACTTTGTGCATCCGGCTTTATGTGGGTACTGGAAAATTGAACTGGGATCATTAGGCTTTGCAGGCAAGCGCCCTAACCGCTGAGCCATCTCTCCAGCCTTTTGTTTTAATTAATTAATTTATCTGCAAGCAGAGAGAACTAGAAAAAGACAAACAGAAAAATATTTTTTTTTAAAAAGAGCCTGGTGTGGTGTTGCACTCCTTTAATCCCAGCACTCAGGACGCAGAGATAGGAGGATCACTGTGAGTTCAAGGCCAACCTGAGACTTTATAGTGAATTCCAGGTCAGCCTGGACTAGAGCAAGACCCTACCTCTATAAACCAAAAAACGAAACAAATGCTGGGATTAAAGGCATGTGCCACCATACCCTGCTGATACTGGGCATTTGAACCTGGGCCGTCAGGCTTACGAGCAAGATCCTTAAACACTAAGCCATCTCTCCAGCCCTATTTCTACAACTTTTTTTTTTTTTTTTCGTTTTTTGAGGTAGGGTCTCACTCTAGCCTAGGCTGACCTGGAATTCACAATGGAGTCTCAGGGTGGCCTCGAACTCACAGTGATCCTCCTACCTCTGCCTCCCGAGTGCTGGGTTAAAGGCATGTGCCACCACGCCCGGCTATTTCTACAATTTTTACTGGTCATCCAAATCACATAAGATAGTTGAAATATTAGCTGGGCATGGTAGTGTATGCCTTTGATCCTAGTACTCAGGAGGCAGAGGTAGAAGGATCACTGTGAGTTCAAACCCACCCTGAGACTCCATAGTGAATTCCAGGTCAGCCTACACTACAGTGAGACCCTACCTCAAAAAATTAAAATTGAAAAAAGAAAAAGAAATATTGGGTGTGCCTGGTGGTGTGGTGGCTGCTGTCACCATTAGGACATCCTGACTAGAGTGAGACCCTGCCTCAAAAAAAAAAAAAAATTCTGCTGAAGCTGCACTGATAACCTCCTCCATGTAGACCAGCTGACAGAAAGCTGGAAAAAGCCACACTGTATGCAGTTCAATGGGAGACAGAGAAATCACCAGTGAAGATACCCAACAGTGGACACTGCAAGCCTTATATTTGGCCAGCCAGGCCAAATGAGCCAACGGGTGCAATAGTGGCACGTCTGTTATGGGGAAAACCAACTGCCCTATAACTTGACTGGAGGCCCATGGGAGGGAATACATCCCCGATACTGAAAACTCACAACAGGGGTAGTCATAAGCCCTAGGTGTGTAACGTCTGCTGCTGTCTGGCTAAATGTATATACTATGCTCACCAAACTGCCCAGTAAGCACTTCTCCTACTGCTCATACCCATATATTAATGCTACTCTTACTTTTTGTTAGAGAACCTTCTCTTTTCAGATGGCAGTGACCTTGGGATGACTCAGAAGGCACCGTGGTGCTGAGAAGAAGGGTGGCCTCAAACTCACGGCGATCCTCCTACCTCTGCCTCCCAAGTGCTAGGACTAAGGGTGTGCGCCACCGTGCCTAACTGAACTTTTTAATGTATCATAAGAAAAGACCTTCTTGGTATTATTTGGTAGCTTCACTAAGAATCATCATCTGTATATGTTGATGCCTCTGTGGTTTTTGTATTTGACAAAGTTGAGAGTCTATTACACCCATGGCCATAGTATGTTTTTCAGGTTTATTTCAATAAGTGTCAGACAGATGAGGGTTAGGATAATGTGTGCCTTTTTTGGAGTTATGGGTTCTTGTGAAAATATGTGTTTTGGCTGAGATATTAACTTGATGCAGCATTT
Organism: Dipus sagitta; assembly: GCA_036346955.1. Lineage (NCBI taxonomy): Eukaryota > Metazoa > Chordata > Mammalia > Rodentia > Dipodidae > Dipus > Dipus sagitta. Next base: position 6,255,792 of record CM070783.1, on the reverse strand, counting down.
ATGATCAGTAATGTTTCTGTAGCCAGCTCATGTGCCCAAGAAGAGCCTGGGAAAGTGTCTGACTGAGCATTGTACTGAGTAAATGTTTTACCACACTCAGTATTCTAATTTTATACACTCGATATCTCCAACATGTCTAATGTGCCATTTCCCTTAAGCAGGGAGAATGCCAGTTTCGGTCATACAAGTTTTCAACACTAATCGTTTCTTATTTACGACTACTGCCTTCTGTACTTGGTGGTTTGCTTCCTCCTCAGGCTAATCTGAAACCCAAGAATGGGAGTAGAAAATCAAGATGGGGCTAGAGAGATGGCATAGCAGTAAAGGCACTTACTTGCAAAGCCTAGGGACCCAGGTTCAAATCCCTTGTACCGATTTAAGACAGATGCACAAGGTGGCACATGAGTCTGTTCGCAGTGGCTAGGAGCCCTGGTGTGTCCATTCTCTCTATATCTACTTCTTTCTCTCTGTCTGTCTCTCTCTCTCACTCAAATAAATAAAATATTTTAAAAAGAAAAGAACTAATTACTAGAACTAATCTTGATTATAAAAATTAAAAAGCTGCCGGGCATGGTGGCACATGCCTTTAATCCCAGCACTTGGGAGGCAGAGGTAGGAGGATTGCTGTGAGTTTGAGGCCACTGTAAGACTACATAGTGAATTCCAGGTCAGCCTGAGCTAGAATGAGATACTACCTTGAAAAATAAATAAATAAATAAATAAAAAGCTTTGGGCTGGAGAGATGGCTTCGCAGTTAAGTCATTTGCCTGTGAAGCCTAAGGACCCAGGTTCAATTCCCCAGGACCCATATAAGCCAGATGCACATGGTAGCACATGCACATGTTTGTTTACAGTGGTTGGAGGCCCTGGCCTGCCCATTCTCTGTCTCTCTCTCTCTCTCTCTCTCTCTCTCTCTATGCCTCTCTCTCTTCTTGCAAATAAATAAATAAAAATTTTTTTAAAAGTTATAGCTGGGCATGGTGGCACATGCCTTTAATCCCAGAACTCGGAAGGCAGAGGTAGGAGGATCAACCAAGAGTTCAAGGCCACCCTGAGACTACATAGTGAATTCCAGGTCAGCCTGGGTTAGAGTGAGACCCTACCTCAGAAAAAAAAAATTGAATTAAAAAGCTTTGTACTGGCCTATGCCCAGAAGTGGTCAAAATGAAACCACGGAACAAAAGGAAATAAATACCAAAACAGCTGACCAAAGTACTTGTCAGAAATTCAAGAGTCAGAAAGCAGAAACATGTCTGGGTGTGGTGGCGCACACCTTTAATCTCAGCACTCAGGAGGCAGAGGTAGGAGGATCGTCATGAGTTTGAGGCTAGCCTGAGACTACACTGTGAATTCCAGGTCAGCCTGGGCTACAGCTAGACCCTACCTTGAACCCCCCCCCCTCCCGCAAAAAAAAAAAAAAAAAAAAAGCAGAGGCAACAGGCAGACCTCTGAGCGTAGGACAAGGTGCTGGGTAGGGGTGATGAGCAGACACCACCTGAGCTGCCAAGTGAGGGGTGCTCTAAATCACCTTCTGTCCCCACCAAGATTAGCTGTTTGCTTTGTGAGCAGGAGCTAATCCCACCACACAGAGACAGGCGTATTAACCAAGAGCCAAGAGCAAATCCATGTATTAAGATCTACTTCAGGATTTTTCCATCTTTTGGTTTTTCAAGGTAGGGTCTTGCTCTCTAGCCCAAGCTAACCTGGAATTGACTATGTAGTCTCAGGGTGGCCTCGAACTCCTGGTGATCCTACTACCTCTGCCTCCCAATCTTTCCTTTTAAAAAAAAAATTTAGGGGCGCATGCATCTGGAGTTCATTTGCAGTGGCTGGAGGCCCTGGTGTGTCCATTCTCTTCCCCCCTTCTCTCTCTGCCTCTTTCTCTCAAATAGATAATAAATAATATCTTCTCTTTCTGCCGTCTTTCGGTGCAGCCGTCATGGTGCGCGTGACTGTCCCGGCGGATGCTCTCCGGAGCATCAACAGTGCTGACAAAAGAGGCGAACGCCAGGTTCCTATTAGGCCGCGCTCCAAAGTCACCGCTGGGTTCTAACAGCGATGGTGAAGCCCGGTCACATCGGACAGCCTGAAATCATTGATGGTCACAGAGCTGGGAAAATTGTTGTGGACCTCACAGGCAGGTTGAACAAGTATGGCGTGATCATCAGCCCCAGATTTGATGTACAGTTCAAAGTCTTAGAAAAATGGCAGAATAATTTGCTTCCATCCCATCAGTTTGGTTCAGTTTGGTTTCATTGTACTGACAACCTCAACTGGCATTATGGACCATGAAGAAGCAAGACGAAAACACACACACAGGAGGAAAAATCCTGGGATTTTTTTTCTAGGGGTATAAAGAAAGCATACATATGAATAAAATGCCTCAGTGGGCTCCAAAAAAAAAAAAAAATTGAAGGGGCTGGTCATGGACTCAAGAGGCAGAGGTAGGAGGATCTTTGTGAGTTTGAGGCCACCCTGAGACTACATAGTGAATTCCAGGTCAGCCTGGGCTAGAGAGCAAGACCCTACCTTGAAAAACCAAAAGATGGAAAAATCCTGAAGTAGATCTTAATACATGGATTTGCTCTTGGTTCTTGGTTAATACACCTGTCTCTGTGTGGTGGGATTAGCTCCTGCTCACAAAGTAAACAGAGACCCTACCTCGAAAAAACAAAACAAAAAAAAAAAGTTGAGGGGCTGGAGAGGTGGCTCAGCAGTTAAGGCACTTGCCTGCAAAGCCTAATGATCTCAGCTTGATTCTCCAGTGCCCACATAACGCCAGATGTACAGTGGTGCACGCATCTGGAGTTCATTTTCAGCGATTGGCCGCCCTGGCATGCCCATTCTCTCTGTCTGTTTCTCCTATCTCTCACTGTCTGCTTGCAAATTAATAATTTTTTTAAAAAATTCTTTAATTTGTTTATGAGAAAGAGAGTGTGAAGGAGAGGGAGGGAAGAAGAAAGAGAAAGAGAGAACGATAGTAAGTGTGCCAGGGCCTCTTGCTGCTGTAGTTGAACTCCACCACCTTGTGTATCTGGCTTAATGTGGGTGCTGGGAAATTGAACCTCAACCCAAGCGGGCAGACTTTGCAAGTAAGTGCATTTAACCACTGAGCCAACTCCCCAACATTTCAAAACCCCCCCCCCCCATTTATTTTTGGTTTGGTTTTCAGTTTTTTGAAGTAGGGTCTCACTGTAGCCTAGGCTGGCCTGCAATTCACTATGTAGTCTCAGGGTGGCCTTGAACTCACAGCAATCCTCCTACCTCTGCCCCCCAAGTGTGGCTTTAGTAATTCATTTTTTGAAAAATATATTGAAAATATACCAATGAAGAAAACAGAACCCTGGAGAGTCGAACATGGGTCCTTAGGCTTTGCAGGCAAACACTAAACCATCTCTCCAGCCCTATTATTATTATTATTATTATTATTATTTTAATCCCAATGTTCCTTTCTGAAGTCATAGTGCTTCTAAGTTCTCACCCATGCATTTTTTAAATATCTCCTGATTTCCACACTTAATTCAACTGAATGGTGGAATTCACTGGTTCTAGGCTCGGGTGAAGACATCAACCAGAGACAGGACGAGTCTCTCCATCTAAGGAGTTCCTACGTCTGAAGGAGTCCATATGTCCTGGAGGAGCTGTCAGCGCAGGAGGAATGTGTGCTGGCCTCCAGGGAGGCGTGATGAACTCTGGTGGTGAAAAGGCTATGCTCACAGGAAGTTTGCCAGATCCAGAGCCCAGGATTAGCTACTGTTAGCAGGACTAGGAAATTCCTATAGGGAACCTAAATGGTTTATATGAAAATTTCACTAATTAAATAAAGTTTAACGGATACACATTAAATTCAAGAGTAGAAAGCTAGAGAACTTCAGCACCAGGTATGATGAACTGCCGAGTTCAAGGCCAGACTGGCTATAAGCGAGACCTTATCTTAAACAACAACAAAGTAGGAGAATCACTGTGAATGAACTACAGAGTGACCGAGTGACTTCCAGGTCAGCTTGGACTAGAGCAAGACCCTACTTTAAAAAAAAAAAAATAGTACCAAGCTTGGAATATGGTAATTTTTTTATTATTTATTATTTATTATTTATTATTTATTATTATTATTTTTTTTTTTTTTTGGTTTGTCGAGGTAGGGTCTCACTATAGCCCAGGCTGACCTGGAATTCACTATGGAGTCTCAGGTGTGGCCACCACGCCCAGTACACATGTTTATTAATACCAGTACTGAAATGGTGAAGCCAAGAGGATCAGGTGTTCAAGGTCATAGTAGATTCAAGGGCATAAAAAAAGGAGGAGCTGGAGAGATGATTAAACTGTTAAAGGCACTTGCTCACAAATCTTGTGCCCTGGCCTGGGTTCGATTCCCTAGCACCCACATAAGCCAGTTACACAGAGTGGCACATGCATCTGGAGTTTGCAGCAGCAAGCTTCCCCGGTGTGCCAATTTTCTCTCTCTCAAATAAATAAATAAATAAATAAATAAAAATTGTAAAAAATTTAGCTGTGCTGGGCATGGTGGCTCACACCTTTAATCCCAGCACTTGGGAGGAAGAGGTAGGAGGATTGTCGTGAGTTCAAGGCCACCCTGAGACTACATAGTGAATTCCAGGTCAGCCTGGGCTAGAGCAAGACCCTACCCTGAAAAACCAAAAAGAAAAATTTTTAATTTTGTTTTTAAGCTGGGTATGGAGTGCATGCCTTTATTCTCAGCACTTGGGAGGCTAAGGTAGGAGAATCTCCATGATTTTGCCGCCAGCCTGGGCTACAGAGGGAGTTCCAGGTCAGCCTGGTGTAGTGAGATTCTGCCTCAAACAAATTACATATAATAGGATATCTACACTGCCCTTCAAGTTTACTTTACAGTAATTGCAATAACATCCATTTATAACAGCTACTTGTTATGTATCAGGAAGCACTTAGACTAGAATTCTTGGAGTGAGTGTGTAAAACACAAAACTAGACTCGTCTTGTTTCTTCTGAATTCATTGAGAGATGAACTCGAACTTTCCCTCTCCATCTCTAATTTCGGTGATGTTAGCCTGATATTTCACCATATAAATGTTGAGCAGAGCCCAGATTTCATGAGTCTGTGGTTTGCCTGAAGTCCCTTCTTAAAAATCTCAAAATTCTGGCACTTAAGAGAATAAAAATGCAAACCGTTTGCAGATTTCTTTCGGAGCATTCTAAGCTCCAGGAATCCCTTATAGATGGGATCCCAAACACATTAAGCAACTTGGAGATTAAATTTAAAGGAATCATTTTGTAGTAGGTTTGGAAAAGCGACGCCAGGTCTGCAAGAAGCTTTGGGGAGTCTTAGGTTAGAGCTTCAGCATTCCTTCTGGAAAGGACAAAAGAAAGACTTCCTGTCATTTCCACGGGATTCAGCATGTGGGACCAATATGGGCAATGCAAAGTTTAAACAGATGTAAATGAGGGGGGAGGGTGGGCCCGCGCTTTTACATATCTCCCCCCGCGCCAGTCTGAATTTCAGTCCCTCTCCCCGGGGCTCGCCCAGTGGACTTCCCACTGAAGTTACTGCCTGCCTGAATGGCCTATTGCACCAATATTTGCTTATGGAAATAAAGGGGAGTGACCGCGGGGAGGAGGCGGGGAGTGGAGGAGGGCCTTGAGGGGAGCCCTGGCCTCCGAGCCTCGGACCAGTAACCTTGTCTGATGTGACCATTAACCTTTCGGAAGATGCAGCTGGCCTCTCTGTGAGTTCTGCCGCTGGGAGGTGAGGCTGGCCCCGCAGATCCTGCGCAGACTTCTCCCTGACAGGCCGGGCTCGCTTTCAGAGCGATTTGCTGCACTCGCGTGTGGCAGAGAGAAAGAAAAAAAAAATGAGATTTCAATCACTTTTTCTCGCATTTTTTATTTTTATGATGAGCCTTCTTTTCATCCACGGACAGAGGCCAGGTAGGACCTTCATACATTTTCACCAAGCAATTTGTATTTATGCCTGTTTGTGGTTTTCGGAATATCTAGGTACGATTGTGTTTATACTGATGACAGGTATGTTTACAGTTAATACTCTTGAGGGAAACATGGACAGTTTCTGAAATACGCTAGCTATCCTGTTGACTGGTACCATTTAGGTTTTTTTTTTTTTTTTAAAAAACTGCATTTTAAAATACTGATATTTTACTGCTATTTTTTCTATGAAAATTGATCCCTAAATAGTGTATGCTGCTCCTACAAGTTAAAAGAAATGGAAACGTTGGTCTACTCATCATAGAGGTTAATAGACTATAGATTTTAGGTTAAAAAAAAAAAAAAAAGCCAGGCATGCCAGTCATGGTGGCGCACACCTTTAAACCCAGCAGAGGTGGGAGGATCGCTGTGAGTTCGAGGCCACCCTGAGACCACATAGTGAATTTCAGGTCAGCCTGGGCTAGAACAAGACCCTACCGCGCTCACTGGTTAGAAACAAGTACAATCAGAACGCAACAAGGCAAAGGTGAGATCATAAGACGACTCAGATAACTGCTATTTCTGGTTATATGCTTTCATATGTCAAGTAAATACAAATTTTATTATTGTTGTGCTTACAGGAGAAAGAAACAGCAAAAGCATGTATGGTCGAGATGCAGCCTATCAAGTCACTTGAGGTCTTGTGTTGTGTTTAACACACAGGAATTTAGTAGACAGAATTGTTCAAATATGCTTTTATTTCAGAGCCAAATACAATTAAACTCCCGCTAAATAAAAAAAAAAAAAACTAGAAAGATACTCAAGGTTCAAAGGAAAGGTGACAATCCGTCCAGGTGTGACACACTCTGCACTTGGAAGCTCGCCTCTCCCGCTAGAGGAGAAACGGCGCTCAACTGGCTAAACGTTCAGACACTGCCTTTTAATTCATTAGAAGTCTGATGGTCCTGAGGTGATGTCAAATGAAAGCCCCCACTAGTCTACCTTTTACAGAAATAAGAAAAAAAAAAAGTTAGCAGTTCCTTTCTGATTGTTGATAGCTATTGCTATTCAACCAAAATACACAGCTTTCTGGTTTCTAGTTTTCCATAACACATAACACCCTGGACACTCTTCTTGTAAAATAAGTTCAAGAACATTTATGAAGAAATCATATAAAAGGGGAGGATGCTATTACTATTGTCTGTTAGGTGAATAGATGCCTCACATAGATTTTTTAAATATTTTACTTAAGCCGGGTGTGGTGGCGCACGCCTTTAATCCCAGCACTCGGGAGGCAGAGGTAGGAGGATTGCCGTGAGTTCAAGGCCACCCTGAGACTCCATAGTGAATTCCAGGTCAGCCTGGGCTAGAGTGAGACCCTACCTCGAAAAAACCAAAAAACAATAAAAATAAAAAATAAAATATTTTACTTATTTATTTATTAGAGAGAGAGAGGAAGAGGCAGATAGAAAGAGAGAATGGACATGCCAGGGCCTCCAGCCACTGCAGATGAACTCCAGAAGCATGCGCTCTCTTGTGCATCTGGCTTACGTGGGTCCTGGGGAGTTGAACCTGGGTCCTTAGGCTTTGCAGGCAAATGCCTTCACTGCTGAGCTATCTCTCCAGCCCTTGCATGGGTATTTTAATAGCATAATCACGTATGGACAAATAGCAACACAGAACAGTTCTGCTGCAGATGTATTTTTATGTTCCCTAGGTTGCACAATGATTACTTTTTTTTTTAAACTGCTCCTAATATTTCTCTTTTCTTCAGTGAATTTGGCCCTGAGAAGAAAACTGCACAGACATAACTGTTTTCAGAGGAGATGCGCACCACTCCATTCCCGAGTGCCCTTCCCCTGAGGTACTTCTCATAGGAAAATGTATCGTTACACTTCATTACCTATAGCAAAGAATGTTTCCTTCTATTTTGTAACAAGGGATAGTGGCCTACAGGGATGTCAGAGCTTAAGAGGAGAGTACTAACACATGGAAGACTGGAATAGCAGGGCATTGGAGAATGGCTTTTATTTATTATTTTGTTTGTTTTGTTTTGTTTTCAAGGTAGGGTTTTGCTCTAGCCATGCCTGGCTGGGAATGGCTCTTACAGTTAAGAATGGGAATGGGAAGGGCTGGGAGATGGCTCAGTGATTAAAGGCACTTGCTTGCAAAGCCTAGTGGCCTAGGTTCAATCCCCCAGTACCCATTGCAAAGCCTGATGCAAAAAGTTGCTCAAGGAGCATGGTGGCTCACACATTTCTATAACCCTAGCACATAGGAGGCAGAAGTAGGAGGATTGCCATGAGTTCAACGCCACCCTGAGACTACATAGTGAATTCCAGGTCAGTCTGGGCTAGAGCAAGACCCTACCTCGAAAAACAAAACAGAAAAAAAAAAGCAGGGCATGGTGGCACACGCCTTTAATCCCAGCACTAGGTAGGCAGAGGTAGGAGGATCACCATGAATTTGAGGCCACCCTGAAATTAAGTAGTGAATTCCAGGTCAGCCTGAGCTAGAGAGAAACCCTACCTAAACAAATTTTTTAAAAAGTGGCTCAAGTGTCTGGTGTTCATTTGCAGTGGTAAGAGACCCTGGCATGCCAACACAGACACATACATGTGCAAATAAGTAAATGAATTTTATTTGAAAAGAAAAGGAATGGGATTACATAAGGAAAATCCTGACAGTTGTTGAATCTGAATGATAGCTAATACAATGTGTGTGTTTGAGGGTTTAAATGCTTTTAAAAAATCAAAGTTAAGTAGAATTTAATTATAAAAGTATCTTTAAGCCGGGTGTGGTGGCGCATGCCTTTAATCCCAGCACTTGGGAAGCGGAGGTAGGAGCATCACCATGAGTTCGAGGCCACTCTGAGACTACATAGTGAATTCCAGATCAGCCTGGGCTAGAGTGAGACCCTACCTTGAAAAACCAAAAGTAAATAAGTAAATAAATAAACTTATCTTTAAACATGTGTTTAAAAGGAAGACACTGAAAGCCCCATATGTTGACCAGAAAGAAGCACATTTCCCAGTAACACCAGTGTGTACTGGAAAGCGTGGACATAAATGACAGACTAGTATTTCCAAGTTTACTACATAAACTCTATTTAATATCAGTGCCAAGATAGCTTCCCAGCCTCATGAGCAGAATTAGTCTTGATGGCTGTATCATTAAGAATAAATGTGAGTAGAAGTCTGCTCTCTTCATTGTTTTTGTTTTTAAACTCACCAAGGGGCCAATGATTTTACATCAGTATCTCTGGTAATACTACTAGCATCCATTAGCTTCAAACACCGTCCAAGTTTATTTATTTTATTTATTTATTTTTCACTGCCCAAGTCTAACTCACTTCATTCTAAAAGAGAAATAGTTTGGCATTCCACTGTAATTATTTTAAGCCCCCTTGAAGTATGTCTTTTGAAAGACAGCACTATAGAAATGCCTCCGCGGCTGGTTAACACATAGGGCATTTGCTAAATTAGCTTATTCAGATGGTCTGAGGACTATCGCTTTTATGGCGCTATTCATGAGGTGCAGAGAACGGTTGCTATACTATTGTTTGATACTTGGTGCTTTTAAAACCCAGCGAAAACCCCATAGCAGGAAACTAAGGCCAGAGCAGTTCGGTAATAAACATTGATCAGAGGATGACACAGAAAGCCAAGTTCTCTACCTGTAACAAATGACTGCTTGCTATCAGAATTATGATAAGTATGTTTGATGGAGGAATCCAGAAAGATTCAGTAAGGAAGCTCTGGAGGAAAAGAAGCTTTGAAAGGATTTAATATGTTAAATTACCCTTTGATGTGTGCTGGTGAGCCTCACCTTAGAAGACAACAGTGGGATTTGTGTTTGGAGGACTGAAGGAGCTGCAGATTTCCCAGCACTCCTCTGTAAATAACAAAGACAAAAGAAGGCTTTTCACAATGGCAAGAGAATTCCTATGTATACAACGGAAGATGCCTTGAAAAACACAAATCTAAGTCCTCAGTCAGCCACACTTTATCTTTTCTTTCTCCACAAATCACCTACCATAAAAATCATTTAAAATGAGGCCACCCTGAGACTATATATATAGTGAGTTCCAGGTCAGCCTAGAGTGAGACCCTACCTCAAAAAGCCAAAAAAAAAAAAGTTTGGAGCCAGGAGTGGTGTTGCACACCTTCAATCCCAGCAGAGGTAGGAGGATTGCTGTGAGTTCAAGGCCAGCCTGAGAGTACATAGTGAATTCCAGGTCAGCCTGGGCTAGAGCAAGACCCTACCTCAAAAAACCAAAAAAAAAAAAAAAAAAAAAGTTTGTAACCCAACAGGAATTTTTTTTCCACTATGTAGCCTCAGGGTGGCCTCAAACTCATGGCAATCTTCCTACCCCTCCCTACTTCCATACCCAGCTTTATTTTTATTTTTAAAATCTTTCTTTTTTTAATTATTCATTAGAGAGAGAGAGAGGCAGAGAGAATAGAGAATGGACACACCAGGGCCTTCAGCCACTGCAAATGAACTTCAGATGTAAACACCACCCTGGCTTACATGGGTCCTAGGGAATCGAACCTGGGTCCTTTAGCTTTGTAGGCAAGTGCCTTAACCTCTAAGCCATTTCTCCAGCCCCCAACAGGAAATTTAAATAAAAGCCATATAAGCCAGTTAATAGCAAGAGTCTTTCTTTTTTCTTTTCTTTTCCTTTCTTTCTTTTTGGTTGTTCGAGGTAGGGTTTTGCTCTAGCTCAGGCTGACCTGGAATTCACCATGTAATTTCAGGGTGGTCTTGAACTCATGGTGAGCCTCCTACCTCTACCTCCCGAGTGCTGGGATTAAAGGCATGTGCCACCACGCCCGGTTTATAGCAAGAGTCTTTATAAAAGTGGGCTGAAAGCTTCATACCCTGCTTAGGAGGTGACAGCCTGAGTTTTCTCAGGGTTTAGGCTAGCCCTACATCCAGTTCCTGGAAGAAAGTGTAACTGTCATCTGCTGGATCTAGTGGTTATTACAAGAGCCAATGTAAAATAAACATTAATATAATTTCTCAAGGTTTTACTCAACCAGACCTAACTTCTTTTTTATTTGTTTTTGGTTTTTCAAGGTAGGGTATCTCATTCTCTAGCCCAAGCTGACCTGGAATTCACTAGTCTCAGGGTGGCCTCGAACTCACAGCGATCCAGCTACCTCTGCCTCCTGAATGCTGGGATTAAAGACATGTACTACCACACCTGGCTTTATTTATTTGTTTTAAAATTTTAATTAATTAATTTATTTATTTGTGTGTGTGAGAGAGAGGAAGAGGCAGATAGAGAAAGAATGGGTACATCAGGGCCTCTAGCCACTGTAAATAAACTCCAGACACATGCACCACCTTGTGCATCTGGCTAACATGGGTACTAAGAAATTGAACCTGGGTCCTTAGGCTTCACAGGCAAGCGCCTTAACCACTAAGCCATCTGTCCAACCCCCAGACCTAACTTTCAGTTTCTACATGACTTACGTGCACACACACACTTGGTAATTGAGTAACATCTCTCTCTCTCTCTTTTTTTTTTTTTTTGGTTTTTCGAGGTAGGGTCTCATTCTAGCCAAGGCTAACCTGGAATTCACTATGTAGTCTCAGGGTGGCCTCGAACTCACGGCAATACACCTACCTCTGCCTCCCGGGTGCTGGGGTTAAAGGTGTGCGCCACCACGCCTGGCCTTTTTGGTTTTTCAAGGGAGGGTCTTGCCCTAGTCCAGGCTGACCTGGAATTAGTCTCAGGCTAGTCTGGAACTCACAGCAATCCTACCTCAGCCTCCTCAGTGCTAGGAATAAAGGCCTCCACCACCATGCCCGGGTGGCTTTTTTTTTTTTTTTTTTTTTTTTTTTTCTTTTGAGGCTAGGTCTCATGGGTACCAGGTTGTCCTCAAACTCAGGCTACTTGAGACCCTTTCTCAAACAAAAGAAAAAAAGAAGTGCTTTTCTTTTTCTTTCTTTCTTTCTTTCTTTTTAATTTTTATTTTTCCAGGTAGGGTCTCACTCTAGCCCAGGTTGACCTGGAATTCACTGTGTAGTCTCAGGATGGCCTTGAACTCACAGTGATCCACCTACCTCTGCCTCCCGAGTGCTGGGATTAAAGGTGTGTGTGCCCCACCATGGCCCGCTATCATTCTCTACTTTTTCTCTTATTGTCTTACCTCCATTCAGTGATGTTATGTTGATCCCCTTGACCGAACTTCTGCCCACCCTCATCTCTCAGCCCTTGTGCTGCCTTCTCACTCCTGCCTGTCCTTCCTGGGGTGTCACTGAGGCATACTTTGCACCTAGTGCCGGAGCTCTGCTTCCAGAGAACACTCCCGTGTAGTAAGAATTCATCTCTGATCCTCATCCAGCTATATTTCCAACCTTAAACCATACTCCAGTTTTCCTTCTGTGTGCATGTTGTGTGGTGTTGGGGGTGGAACTCAGGGCCCCCAGACATGTGAGGCAGATGCTCCAAAATGGAGTTATTTACCCAACTCTTTCTTTTCCCATCTTTTGGTTGTTTCCATGCTGGGGACCAAACCCAGGGCCTTGTGCTTGCTATGCAAGCCCTTTACCACTTAGCCTCATCCCAACTCCAGCCCATTATTTATTTGCAAGCAGAGAAAGACAGAAGAGAGACAGACACTAGGACCTCAGCCATTGCACACGAACTCCACATGCATGTGTCATTTTTTATATCTGATTTTAAGTGAGTACTGGGGAATTGAACCCAGGTCATTAGGCTTTGCAGGCAAGTGCCTTAACTGCTGAGCCATCTCTGCAGCCTTTTTTTTTTTAAAGTTAAAATCTCATATGCAGCCCATCTTGATCTCTTCATGGAGAATGTGGAGGTTATGAGCCCCTAATGACCTCACAGTGGTGTTTAGTGGCCTGGCCATATTCTGTTCATGGGAAAACTTCTTGAAAAGGTAACCCTTTCCTTTCCTTGCCTCTGTTGTCACCACAGCATTCTCCATGTCCCAGCCTGCTGAATGCAGCTCTGCCCTGGTCTCAGGTATCCACACAGGTCACGTGATGGAGCACGGCTCCTCAGCCACAGCGACACCTAATGGTTCCTCCGTGGAACAAATCACTGCGGCCTTTAGGACCTGTGCAGTGCAGCTCGTCGCCTACTGGGAATCACCTTAGCTATTCCACAGGCACCGCGAACAGAAGTCGTGTGTGTGTGTGTGTACGTGTGTGTGTGCATGCATGTGTGTATCTTTACTGTAGCTTCTGTGAGACTTATTCTCACAACCTCAGCTTTCCAGTCCCATATCAGATGTGTCATCAGAAAGACCTTCCTTGATGGCTTTTTATAAAATGGCAATTTTCACTCCACCTGTACAATTTTTTTAAAAAAAATGCTTTTGCCTGGCATGGTGGCACACACCTTTAATCCCAGCACTTGGGAGGCAGAGGTAGGAGGATCACCATGAGTTCAAGGCCACCCTGAAATTACATAGTGAATTCCAGGTCAGCCTGGGCTAGAGTGAGACCCTACCTTGAAACCCCTCCCCCAAAAAACATGCTTTTATTAGCCAGGTTTCGTGGTGCACGCCTCTAATCCCAGCACTTGGGAGGCAGATAGGTTTTTGTTTATTTTTATTTATTTGAGAGCGACAGACAGACAGAGAGGAAAAGAGGCAGAGAGAGAATGGGCGCGCCAGGGCCCCCAGCCACTGCAAACAAACTCCAGATGCATGAGCCACCTTGTGCATCTGGCTTATGTGGGTCCTGGAGAATCAAACCAGGGTCCTTAGGCTTCACAGGCAAGCACTTAACTGGTAAACCATCTCTCCAGCCCATTGGGAGGCAGATAGGAGGATTGCTGTGAGTTCGAGGCCACCCTGAGACTACATAGTGAATTCCAGGTCAGCCTGGGTAGAGCTAGACCCTACCTTGGAAGGAAAAAAAAAAAAAAAAAAAAAAAAAAAGAACATACTTTATATGGATTAATCAATCACGTTGGTGTCATCTTTTCCCCTGTCCTTGCCCCCATTCCTCAGGGGGCCTTCTCAGTAGGGTTGCTGGTATTCCCCATGGGGTTGTGGGAGCAGCAGTCAGTTATTAAGGGGGAGGCAATGCCTCTGGGCATGACATCCCAACCTGTAGCTCTTTCAATCCTTCCTCCCCCTCTTCTGCAAAATTCCCTTAGCCTTGGTGGGTATGTGAAACAAATATTTTTTAAAGATTAAAAATTTTTTTAATATTTAATGTGTCTCTTTCTCTCTTCCCTCTCAAATGTAGAAATCTCTAGCTGATTTCCTTGATTTCTGCCAGAAACAAGAGAAGGATTGAAGGAAAGATTCGCAACCACCCAAAATAACTTCAACGTGGCAACAGAACAATTGCTTAGAAGTTATTGTACAAAGCCGGGCGTGGTGGCTCACGCCTTTAATCCCAGCACTTGGGAGGCAGAGGTAGGAGGATCACCGTGAGTTCAAGGCCACCCTGAGACTACAGAGTGAATTCCAGGTCAGCCTGGGCTAGAGCGAGACCCTACCTCGAAAAACCAAAAAAAAAAAAAGAAACAAAGAAAAAAAAAGGGAGAGAGAGAAGTTACTGTACAAAAACGAAGTGTCTGGAAGTACCTGGGATGGTTTCTTGGTCCACAAGATGGTCTTCTTCCTGGTTTTTCTTTAGAGAAAAAGTAGCATATGTGGAGGACTCCAGCTGAAACACACTTATTTGTCTACAGAATAATAATCTCTCTTGGCTTTCTGCACATTATTTTTTATGAGAATATATTCATTGTACATAGGGATGGGATTCATAAAGCTATTTTCCTACAAGTACATCACGTGCTTTCATTGTGGTCACCCTCACCTTGCTCCCTCCACCGGCCCACTCTGGCCCTTTCATTGCCCTGATGTCCTTCTCCTTTAATGACAACGCTAACGATTTGATTGTAGGTTATTATTCCTACTACATGGCTTAAAAAGAAGCCAGTGTCTTAGGGGGCAGCAGAGTGTCTTGCCTTAGCATACAGGAAGCCCCGAGCTCAATCTCCAGCATGAAGTAAAATGATAAAAGTTCTCACTTCACTACAAAATCATTTCAGTGGATTCTAAAGAGTAGGTGAGGTTGATAATCAGAGGCTCAGAATCTTCCTGTCAAGTATTAATACTGCAGAGTGTGGGTGTGACAGGAACTCTTGCTGCTGCAAATCCAAGTTCACACACATGCGCCACTTTGTGCATCTAGCTTTGTGTGGGTACTGGAGATTCAAACCTGGACCACCAGGCTTTGCAAGCAAGCACCTTAAACTGTTCAGCCATCTCCTCAGCACAAAAGCCAGTGATCAGGACTGTACCCTTAACAAACCACAAGATGAGCCAGGAGTGGTGGTGCACGCCTTTAATCCCAGCACTCGAGAGGCCCAGGTAGGAGGATTGGTGCATCAAGGCCACCCTGAGACTACATAGTGAGTTCCAGGTTAGCCTGGGCTAGAGTGAAACCCCACCTCAAAAAAAAAAAAAAAAAAAGAGAGAGAGAGGAGAGAGAGAGATCCTTAGTCTGGAGAGGTGGTTCAATGGTTAGGGGTGCTTGCTTGCAAAGCCTGAAGGCCCCAGTTCAATTCCTCAGCACCACGTAAAGCCACATGCTCAAGAGGCCTGCATCTGGAGTTCATTTCCCTGTTACTCTGTCTGCTTCTGTCTCTATCAAATAAAATATTTTTTTAAAAAGAGAGAGAGAAAGGGGGCCTGGAGAGATGGCTTAGTGGTTAAGGCATTTGCCTGCAAAGCCAAAGGACCCAGGTTCAATTCCCCAGAACCCGTGTAAGCCAGACACAAGGGGCACATGTGTCTGAAGTTTGCAGTGGCTAGAGGTCCTGGCATGCCCATTGTCTCCTCTCTCTCCTTGCAAATAAATAAATAAAACTAAAAAAAAAAAGAGAGAGAGAGAGAGAAAGGGTGCCAGGCATGGTTGTGTATGCCTTTAATCCCAGCACTCGGGAGGCAGAGGTACGGGGTATTGCCTTGAGTTGGAGGCCACCCTGAGATTCTATAGTGAATTCCAGGTCAGCCTGAGCTAGAGTGAGACCCTACCTCGAAAAACAAACAAGGGCTAGAGGGATGGCTTAGTGGTTAAGGTGCTTGCCTGTGAAGCCTAAGAACTCATGTTGGAATCTCCAGGTCAGCCTGAACGAGAGTGAGACCCTATCTCGAAAAACCAAAAAACAAAATGAATAGAAATCCGTGAGTTGGGGCTGGGGAGATGGCTCCACGTGTGAACATGCAAACACAAGGACTTGAGCTCCGAGCCCTGGCACCCATGTAGAGTGCTGGGTGCTGCGACATGAAATTGCAAACGCAGCACTAGGGAGGCACATACAGGAGCATGGTCCAGCCGAACTGGTGAGCAAGAATCTCTCAAAACTTAAGGTGAGGCCGAGGCAGGAGGATCACTGTGAGCTCAAGGAAAGCCTGGGACTACAGAGTGAATTCCAGTCTACAGTGAGACCCTGCTTTGAGCCTTCCCACCAAAAAAGCAAAGAAAGTAGCCGGACGTGGTGGTGCACGCCTTTAATCCCAGCTCTGGGAAGGCAGAGGTAGGAGGATCACCATGAGTTTGAGGCCACCCTGAGACTACATAGTGAATTCCAGGTCAGCCTGAGATATACTGAGACCCTACCTCGAAAAAACAAAAACAAACAAAAAACAAAAACAAACAAACAAAAGAATACAGGGCTAGAAAGATGACTTAGCGGTTAAGGAGTTTGCCTGCAAAGCCAAAGGACCAGGTTCAGTTTCCCAGAACCCATGTAAGCCAGATGCACAAGGTAGCCCACACATCTGGAGTTTGTTTTCAGTGACTGGATGCTCTGATGTGCCCATTCTCTGTCTTTTCTTCTCTATCTGCCTTTTTCCCTCTATGAAATAAATAAATTTAAACCAATACATCTTTACTTATTTATATGGGAAAGAATGGATGCACCAGGGCCTCTAGCCACTGCAAATGAACTCCAGACATGTGCACCACTTTGCCTCTGGCTTTACATGGGTACCAGGGAATCTAACCCCAGTGCTTAGCTTTGCAGTCAAACACCTTAACCCCTGAGGTATCTCTCCAGTCCTGCATTTTTAAAATTTTAACTAATGTTTTTTATATTTATTCATTTGAGAGAGATAATGGACAGTCCAGGGCCTCCAGCCTCTGCAAACAAACTCCAGATGCATGTGCTACCTTGTGCATCTGGCTTACATGTGTCCTGGGGAATCTAACCTGGGTCCTTAGGCTTTGCAGGCAAGTGCCTTAACCACTGAGCCATCTCTCCAGCCCACCTTTTTTTTTTTTTTTTTTTCTAGTTTTTTTTTTCGAGGTAGGGCTCCAGGCCGACCTGGAATTCACTCAGTAGTCCCAGGCTGGTCTCAAACTGAATGCAGCCCTCCTACCTCTGCTTCTCCAGTGCACCACCACACCTGGTTTGGTAATAGGATTCTTATAGCCTCTTCTTCAACCTTGAAGGCTTTCACCTTCAAATTTCATAATTATCCTTCAAATTCTACCTAAGTCTGTCCTTCGCAAGAGACCTGGACAAACTTGAATAGGTGGGAAGGGACAAAATCCTACAAAAGGACACAAATTCACCTGGGCTCACCCATTGAGATGCAAACAGCCACCCAGGATCCTCTTTCATTTCAAAGATAACACCCCCTTCATTACCCCACCTAGCTACTTCGGGAGCCTGGGCTCCCAGCAGAGCTCTCCTGTCCCTCACCCTGTGAGAGAATGGTGTAAAAGTTTTTTTTTTTTTTTTCTTTGTTAATGTTGTGCTCTTATTTATTTATTTTTACGTATTTATTTGACAGACAAAGAGGGAGAGAGAGAAAGAGAGAATGGGCGCGCCAGGGCCTCCAGCCACTGCAAATGAACTCCAGACACATGCGCCCCCTTGTGCATCGGGCTAACATGGGTCCTGGGGAATAGAACCTGGGTCCTTTCACTTTGCAGGCAAACGCCGTAACTGCTAAGCAGTCACTCCTTCCGTTTTTGTTTTTTCAACGTAGGGTCTCACTCCAGCCCAGGCTGACTTAGAACTCACTTGTGTAGTCCCAGGTTGGCCTTGACCTCACAGCGATCCTACCTCTGCTTCTGGAATTAAAGGAGTGCCTCACCACGCCCGGTTTGGCTTTTTGTTCATTTTGCTTTAAATATTTCTTTATTTATTTAATGTAATTTATATAAGAGAAAGAGGCAGGGAGAGAATGGGCACCACAGGGCCTCTTGCCACTGGTAATGAGCCCCAGATGCACGCTCCACTTTGTGCATCTGGCTTTACATGGGCACTGGGGACGGAACAGGGGTCATCAGACTTTTGCAAGCAAGGGCCTTTAACTGCTGAGTCATCTCTCCAGCTACCCAGCCCATTTGTTTGTTTGTTTGTTTGTTTTTAACATTTCATTTAGTTATTTATTAGAGAGAGAAGAGATAAAGAGAATGGGGTGCACCAGGGCCTCCAGCCACTGCAAACCAACTCCAGACTTATGAGTCACCTTGTGCATCTGGCTTACATGGGCCCTGGGGAATGGAACCTGGGTCCTTAGGCTTCGCAAATACCTCGACCGCCTAGCTATCTCTCCAACCCTGTTTGTTTGTTTTGAGGTTGTGTCTCACTCAGGCCCAGGCTAACCTGGAACTCACTCTGTAGTCCCAGTTTGACCTTGAACCCACAGCGATCCTTGTACCTCAGCCTCCCAAGTAGGGGGATCAAAGGCGTGGGCCACCATGGCCCCCAGCATAGAGAGAGAATGGGCCCTCCAGCCAACTGCAAACGGACTCCAGACGCATGCTCCACTTTGTGCATCTGTCTTACGTGGGTCCTGGGGAATCGAACTCGTGGTGTAAAACATCTTAATCAGCCTGAGACTTTAAATTCGGTCCTCAGGCCATTCACAGAAACAGAAGTGCTGCAGGAAGGATTTGAGAAGGCTGCAAAGGATTAAATCTCTGAAGCTCTCTGAGTTCTCCACCCACGCACCTCACAATGCCTCTGGCTGAAGTCAGTGAGCATGCGCAATCCCAATCCCCTCCCACTTCCTGTCGCGCCGCCCTTCGCCTTGGGTCGCTCGCCCCAGCCAGGCGACCCTGCACTACGAGAAGTCCTCCCATGCTACCCGCTGTCTCGGGTCCGAGCCGCCCAGCCTGCTGCCACCCGTGACAGGTAAGCTGGGGACTATGCCAGAGGGCCCAAGCAGGGCCTGGTGTGATTTGCACGGGAAGGGCTTCCTGCACGTCCCCGATGAGCCAGTCCTCAGGGCCTCTAACGACAGACAGTGCAGTTACAATGGGTCTGCTCTTTTTTTAAAAAACGTATTTTACTTAAGAGAGACACGGAAAGAGGAAGTGTGGGCATGCTGCACAACAACTCCAGACACAACGCCACTTGGTGCATCTGGCATGACGTGAGTACTGGGGAATCGAACCCGCGGCTGGCAGACTTTACAAGCAAGCGTCTTGAACCGCTGAACCATCTTCCCAGGCCCTAGGGGGTCTCTGGTTGATCTGAATGGGAATTTATCAAGAGACCTGATTATCTTCAAAGAGTGGGTGTGTGGCCGGTCATGGTGGTTCACTCCTGTAATCCCAGCACCTCCGCAGCTGAGATAGGAGGGTGGCGGTGAATTGGAGGCCACCCTGAGCGCTGGGGGGTGTAGGGGTGAGTGTAGCTGTCTCCCAGGTCGGCCGGAGGTAGTGAGGCCTTGAAGGGGGGAGCGGGGAGCATGTTTGGGAAGAACTGGGGAAGGCCACATAGAGCAGTCAAGAATCTTATAGTTTGGCAGGGCGTGGTGGCACATGCCTTTAATCCCAGCACTCAGGAGGCAGAGGTAGGAGGATCGCCATGAGTTTAAGGCCACCCTGAGATTACATAGTGAATTCCAAGTTAGCCTGGGCTACAGTGAGACCCTACCTCTAAAAACCAAAAAAAGAAAAAAGAAAAGAAAAAGAAAAAAGAATCTTATAGTTTGGACACATTTGCTAAAAGAGTTGCAAAAAATAATCGTAATGGAGATATAGCTCCATAGTCTTCCTCATCCTCCAGGTGCTTGTGATGCAAACTGAGGTGTGAGAATTGCTTGGGGACCCCGATGTGGCTCTAGCAGTTTGCCTATTCTGCCGGAAGCCAAGGGTTTGATCCCAAGTTTACATAAAACTAGGCTTGGTGGTACACACCTATAATCTCAGAATGAGAGAGTGGTGGGGAGAAGTTCAAGATCATTCTCCCTTACATAGCAAGTTCCTGGCTGAGTTAGTTAGGGACCCTGTCTCAAAAACAAACAAAAGCTGGGTGTGGTGGCACACACCTTTAATCCCAGCACGCGGGAGGCAGAGGTAAGAGGATCACCATGGCTTCAAGGCCACCCTGAAACTACATAGTGAATTCCAGGTCAGCTTGGGTGAGACCCTACCTTGAAGAAAAAAGAAAAAGAAAAAAAAAAGCTGGGTGTGGTGGCATACACCTTTAATCCCAGCACTAGGGAACCAGAGGCAGGAGGATCACTGTTAGTTGGAGACCAGCCAGGTCAGCAAAGTGAGACCCTATCTCAGAGAGAAAAGAAAAAGGAAAAACGAACTGGGGAGATGGCTCAGCAGGTAAAGGCCCTAGTTTTCAAAGCCTTCCAGCTCCGGCTCAGTCCCCAGTACCCACGTGAAACCGGATGCACGGAGTGGCGCTTTCGTCTTTCATATGTGCAACGTGATCTTGTCACCTGTAGGCACAGTTGTGCGGCTGCTCCTGTTTTGTGACTGAAGCTGTGTACACACTGAAGGACAATTCCCCACCGTTCTCTCAGTCTGACTTTATCTATTAATTTTATTTGAATCTAGGGCTTTGTGCATGCTAGACAAGCATTCTCTCACTATACCCTCCACAATTTACCTTTTTTTTTTTTTCTTGAGGTAAGGTTTTGTTCGAGCCCAGGCTGACCTGGAATTCATTATGTAGTATCAGGCTGGCCTTGAACTCACCTTGATCTCCTACCTCTGCCTCCTGAGATTAAAGGTTTGAGTCACCACGCCCGGTCCTTTTTTTTTTTTCTTTTTTTTTTTTTTTTTTTTGTTTTTTTTTTTTTGAGGTAGGGTCTCACTCTAGCCCAGGCTTTTTTTTTTCTTAAAGACAAAGTCTTACTGAGTTGTTCAATCAGCCCTCAACCTCTCAAGTAGCTGGTTTTGCAGGCTTGTTAACACCAGGCCTGGATGTAACTTTTTTTTTCTTTTATTTATTTACTTATTTGACAGCAACAGACAGAGAAAGAGGCAGATAGAGAGAATGGGCGCACCGGGGCCTCCAGCCACTGCAAACGAACTCCAGGCGCGTGCGCCCCCTTGTGCATCTGTCTAACTTGGGTCCTGGGGAACTGAGCCTCTAACTAGGGTTCTTAGGCTTCACAGGCAAGTGCTTAACCGCTGAGCCATCTCCCCATCCCTGCAAGTCAAAGAAATAAAATTTGAGGACAGGCATGATGACACCAGGCTGAGCTAGCAGGAGAGCTGTGGGTTTTTAGGTCAGCTAGGGCTATAGAGTGAGTTCCTATCTTGAAAAACATAAAAAAAAAAAAAAAAAAAAATACACAGCAAATAAGTGAAGCAGGATTTAAACCTAATGTCGCTGTTAGACCTTACATTGTGAAACACTGCCACCTGTAGCCTGCCATTGTGATAACATCGTTTTGTTTTGTCCAGTGCAATGACATTGATTCAAGCCTTGAGTTTGGGAATAATTTGTGAAGATATTCTAGTATCACCATTTATTTGTTTGGGTTTTTTCTTTTTCTTTCTTTTTTTTTAACTATTTTTATTTATTAGAGAAAGAGAAAGTATGGGCAAGTCAGGAGCTCTTGCTGCTGCAAATAAACTCCAGATGCATGGGTCACTTTTTGCTTCCCATGGGTACTTGGGAATCAAACTGGGCCAGTAGGCTTTGCAAGGAAGCGCCTTTCACCACTGAGCCATTTCCCAGCCCTGGTAAAGAGAAAGTTTGTGTGGTAAAAGAGCTTAAGCCAGGCGTGGTGGCGCACGCCTTTAATCCTGCACTCAGGAGGCGGAGGTAGGAGGATCGCTATAAGTTCAAGGCTGCCCTGAGACTACATACTGAATTCCAGATCAACCTGAGCTAGAGAACAAGACTGTACCTCAAAAACTCAATAAATAAATAAATTAGAAGGAGTATTAATGTATTAATTAATGTATTCATGGCTACGTGGTTTACAAACTTGGAGGTGAGATTTTGTTTGCGTGAAATTAGGTATGGAGGATATATTTATTTTATTTCAAATATTTTTATTTATTTTCAAGACTTAGAGAGACAGAGTAGTCACACCAGGTCCTCCAGCTGCTGCAAAGAGACTCCAGATGCATGTGCCACTTTCTGCATCTGGCTTTATGTGGGTACTGGGGAACTGAACCTGGGTTGTTAGGCTTTGCAGGCAAAGGCCGTAACCACTGAGGAATCTCTTCCAGCCCTCTGGGTGGATGCTTTGAAAAATAGTCCAGAACATTTTTCTACCTTGATTTTGTTGTTGTTGTTTTGTTTTTGGGTTTTCTGAGGCTGACCTGGAATTTATTGTGTTGTCTCAGGGTGGCTTCAAACTCATGGTGATCCTCCTACGTCTCCCTCCCAAGTGCTGGAATTAAAGGTGTGCACCACCACGCCCAGTTCTACCTTGATATTTATTTTAAAAATTTCAAATGTACTGTTGAAAGTGTGTAATGAACAGATATGCTTTTTGCTTAGATTCAACAATTAACTTTTTGCCATGTTGCTTTTTCTCTAGTTACATGTATTTCTTTTTTCTATTTTTGGTTTTTTTTTCAAGGTAGGGTCTTATTGTAGTCCTTGACTGGCCTCAAACTCATAGCAATCTTCCTACTTCTATCTCCTGAATGCTGGGATTAAGGGCATGTGGCACCATGCCTGGCCATTATGTAAGGTTTTATATATAATGTATTTTATTTATTTGCAAGCAGAGAGAGAAAATGGGTACGCCAGGGCCTCCAGCCACTGCAAATGAACTCTAGACACGTGCCACTTTGCATCTGGCCTTACATGGGTCCTGGGGAACTGAAATCAGCTTGTTAAGCTTCGCAGGCTCGTCTCCTTTTTGAGGTAGGGTCTAGCTGTAGCCCAGGCTGACATGGAATTCACTATGTAGTCTCAGGGTGGCCTCGAACTTACATCCTCCTACCACTGCCTCCTGAGTGCTGGGATTAAAGGCATGAGCCACCATGCCTGGCAAGGCTAGCCTCTTAACCACTAAGCTGTCTCTCCAGCCCTGAAAAATATTTTTATTTTTTAGCTGGTGTTGCATGCACCTTTAATCCCAATGCTCAGGAGGCAGAGTAGAATTGCCATGAGTTTGAGGCCACCCTGACACTACATAGTGAATTCCAGATCAGCCTGTGCTGCAGTTAGACACTACCTCAAAAAAAAAATTTTTCAAATTTGAGAGCTAAAAAGAAGTATGGGCATGCCAGGGCCTCTTGCCACTGCAAATGAATTCCAGATGCCTGCGTCACTGTGTGTGTGGCTTTACATGAGTACTGGGTAATCAAACCCAAGCTGGCAGCCTTTGCAAGCAAGTGCCACTACCTGCTAAGCCATCTCCCCCACCCTGAAAGAGTTAAGAGAGTATAGCAAAAGCTGGGAGGAGCCGGGCGCCCTGGCACATGCCTTTAATCCCAGCACTCCAGAGGCAGAGATATGAGGATTGCAGTGAGTTCGAGGCCACCCTGAGACTACATAGTGAATTCCAGGTTAGCCTGGGCTAGAGCTAGACCCTACCTCGAAGGAGAAAAAAAAAAAAAGCTGGGAAGGGTCCCAAGCTACATATATAAAAAGTTCGTACATATAAATCCCTACATACAGTGTATTTTGATCTTTACAGCTGCTATTACGCTCTTTTCTCCCACTAAAACCCTTCTTCCCAACCTATCCCATCCCCTTCCTCCTCTTTTTTTTTTATTTTTTCCTACTTGTTTTCTCTTCACCCACCCCCACCCACCAGCTTAAGTTAGGGTTGCTTGCATGAGCAGGATGGAAAGTTACTAGAATATGGGAATCGTACCCTTTGCTGCACACTGATTAGCATGACTCCTCCCCCAGGGACTTTTTTTTATTAACTTATTTTTTATTGACAACATCCATGATTAAACACTATCCCATGGTAATTCCTTCCCCACACTTTCCCCTTTGAAACTCCACTCTCAGTCATATCCCCTTCCCCTCTCAGTCTCTCTCTTATTTTGATGTCATGATCTTTCCCTCCTATTATGATGGTCTTGGGTAGGTAGTGTCAGGCACTGTAAGGTCATGGATATTCAGGTCATTTTGTGGCTGGAGGAGCACGTTGTAAGGAGTCCTACCTTTTCCTTTGGCTCTTACATTCTTTCCGCCACCTCTTCCGCAATGGGCCCTGAGCCTTGGAATGTGTGATAGAGATATTTCAGTGCTGAGCACTCCTCTGTCACTTCTTCTCAGCATCATGGTGCCTTCTGAGTCATCCCAGGGTCACTGCCATCTGAAAAGAGAAGGTACTGTAACCAAAAATGAGAGTAGCATTAATATATGGGTATGAACATTAAGAGAAGTGTTTACTGGGCAGTTTGGTGAGCATAGTATACACATTTAGCCAGACAGCAGCAGGTGTTACACTCCCTAGGGCTCATGACTTCCCCTGTTGTAGGTTTTCAGTATCAGGGATGTATTCCCTCCCATGGAGCAGGCCTCCAGTCCAATTAGAGGGCAGTTGGTTTCCCCCATAACAGATGTGTTAATTGCCAGTGGCCAACTGAGAGAGTGGGGTCTTACGAGCCCCTGCCTCATCTATGATGGAGTGTTGACAGGGTTCATCTTAGCCAGGAAACCACAGCTGCTCGGAGCCTAACCACCATGTTGTATCCACGGACAGCGTTCCCCAGTACTCCCCGCCAGCCTCCAGTTCTTACATTCCTTGCACCCCCTCTTCTGCAAGGTTCTCTAAGTCTTGGAGAGAGCATTTCAGATGTTCCGTTCAGGGCTATACATTTTATACACTATAGACACTGCTCCCACTTCTTGCTATTTTTGTTTTGGTTTGGGTTTTGGTTTTTTCAAGGTGGGTTCTCACTCTAGCCCAGGCTGACCTAGAGCTCACTATGTAGTCCTAGGCTGGCCTTGAATTCAGCAATCCTCTTACCTCTTGTTGCTGAGCGCTGGCATTGAAGGTGTGTGCCACCATGCCTGGCTTCTGGGTTTTTGGTTTGTTTTTTTTTTGGTTTGTTTTTCGATGTAGGGTGTCACTCTACCTCAGGCTGACCTGGAATCCACTATGTAGTCTCAGGGTGGCCTCAAACTCTCAGAGATCCTTCTACCTCTGCTTCTCAAGTGCTGGGATTAAAGGCATGCGCCACCACACTCGGCAAATAGTTTTATTTATTTGAGAGAGAGAATGGGCGCACCAGGGCCTCCAGCCACTGCAAACAAACTCCAGATGCATGCGCCACCTTGTGCATCTGGCAGACGTGAATACTGGGGAATCAAACCTGGGTCCTTTGGCTTTGCAAGCAAGCGCCTTAACCGCTAAGCCATCTCTCCAGCCCTAGAGCCTAAATTTTAACTCATGACTTTTCTCACCCATAGGAAGGGCTCGTTTTCTTGGACATGGCAACTTCGCTGAAGAAGAGAGCTTAGAGTGGGAAGCGGAGTAGCCCAGCTAAGACGTCCTGATCGGCAGCGGGCTGGGCGCTCAGCATTCCCGGCAGCAGACGCTGGTGCTGAGGGGAAGAGAGCTAACCGTACCCTTAGAGGCTGACATCAAGGTGCCGAAACTGAAAACCAGTCGTCGTCACAGTCCGGGGGGATATCCAGTGCTCGCTGGGTCGTCAGCAGCTGTAGAGAGCTGGTATTGAAGACTCGATGGAGTTGGCAGCGGACCTGGCAGACCTCCAGGCAGAGGCCAGCTGCCCAGTCTGTCACGAGTACTTCACAAACCCAGTGACCATCAAGTGTGGGCATAACTTCTGTCTCTCCTGCATCAGTGCCTCCTGGAAGGACCTACAGGGCAGTTTCCCCTGCCCTTCCTGCCACTTCCACTGTCCAGAAAAGGACTTCGCAAGTAATCACCAACTGGCTAATCTGACAGAAGCTGCCAAGCTCCTCCCCATAAGGAGAAGCAAGAGGAAAAGGCGGGACGTCTGTCAGAAGGACCTAGAAGCTTTCTGTCTGCAGTGCAGCCTCCCGGCCATGCACACGCAGCACCATGGCGGGCCCATAGCGAGGGCCGCCCTCTGTGGTCCCAAGCAGTTCGAGCGGTTCGTTGAGCTATGGAGGGAGAGAGTGGAGCCAGTTGAAAAGGCGATTACCATGCAAAAGAGAAAGTCACTGGAGCTCAAGAAAATGGTAGAACGTAAAAGAGTAGAAATGGAGTCTGAATTTGACCAACTTAGGCTGTTTCTCCAAAATGAGCACGAAAGGGTCCTTGGGCAACTGGAAGACGAAGGGGAAGCTATTTTAGCAAAACTAAACAGAAAATTAACAGCGTTTTCCGATCATGAGTCAGCATTGAAGGCCCTGCTGAGGGAGGTGCAAGGCAGAAGTGGTAAGCTGCAACGAGAGTTACTAGACAAGGTCAGGACTCTATACCACACATATGAAAGCTTAAAATGCCCAGAAACCTTGTCATTCAAAATCAAAGATTATGGTCATCAGCTTCTTCCACAATATTCTGGCCTGAACAGAATTATCCAGCAATTTAAAGTAGATGTGACGCTAGATCCTGAAACAGCGCACCATAAACTTACCGTCTCAGAAGACAGAAAAACCGTGCGATATGGAAAGATGCGAAAAGTGTCTCATAGCCCCAGAAGATTCTATTCCTCCCCAGCTGTCCTGGGTTCTGAGGGGTACCGCTCTGGCAGACAGTACTGGGAGGTCGATGTGAGCAGCAAGCCGGAGTGGATCCTGGGGGTCTGCATAGAGTCTTTTCCCAGGAGGGGTCATGTCCAACACGTGCAGGGTGAAATATGGGGGATCGGGCGGTACAGTCAGACTGTGTATGCTGCGTTTGGCCCTAAGAAAAGGAATGTTCTGCCAAAAGTAACACCCAGTAAGATTGGCATTTTTTTAGACTCTGAAATTGGCGAGGTTTCCTTTTACAATTTGAATGATCAGTCTCTTCTCTGTACGTTTAATGACTGTAGGAAAGGCGCCCTTTGGCCTTATTTCAACACTGGCGCTAACCCCAAGCCTCTGAGGATCTGCCCAGTAACATCCTGAAGGGTGAACTGCTGAAGAGATGCCTTCGTTTTCCTTTTGGTGAATGTACAAGGCAGTGAATTAATCCGGCAGTTCTGGATGTTGGCTTTTATTTTCTGCTTTATAAACAACTAGAATTTGTGTGTGTGTATCTCAATAAGTTGTAAGAAATATAGTGCCTGCTTATAAATTATGAGCTCAATTATGAAGTGCGTTAAAAATTCTTTTAACTTTCATATGTTTCCTTTTATTTTGAATTGAAACAGCAGAACGAATTGGTTTGTGGCTGAACCAACCTTCACAGGGAAGAAACTTGGAGTACTCATTCATCAGAAAAAACGCAAAGTCTGAGTGAGCCAGCTGCCCCCTTCCCTAGAGAGGAGAACAGATGACGGGGGAGGAGAACGAGCACAATCAAATGCAGGGTGGTGATGGCTCACAGTAGAACTTTTTTTTTATTTTCATGTATTTATTTGAGAGCGACAGACAGAAAGAGGCAGATATATAGAGAGAGAGAATGGGCGCGCCAGGGCCTCCAGCCACTTACTGCAAACCAACTCCAGACGCGTGCGCCCCCTTGTGCATCTGGCTAACGTGGGTCTTGGGGAATCGAGCCTTGAACGGGGTCCTTAGGCTTCACAGGCAAGCGCTTAACCGCTAAGCCATCTCTCCAGCCCGCTTTAGAAATTCTTAATTGAAAAGTATATTTAGCCAGGTGTGGTGGTGCACGCCTTTAATCTCAGCACTGGGGAGGCAGAGGTAGGAAGATCGCTGTGAGTTCAAGGCCACCCTGAGACTACATAATGAATTCCAGGTCAGCCTGAGCTAGAGTGAAACCCTACCTCACAAAAAAAAAAAAAAAAAAGAAAAAGAAAAAAGAAAAGTATATTTAATAGTTGCCAATAAAAACCTTTTTTTAAACTTCTTTGCAAGCAGAAAGAGGGAGAGAGACTGGGCACATCAGGGCTGGGCCTCTTGCCATTGCACACAAACTCCAGATGCATGTGCCACTTTGTGCATCTGGCTTTACATGGGACTGGGCCATTAGGCTTTTCAAGCAAGGGTTCTTAACTCCTGAGTCATTTCTTCAGCCCCTGACTTTAATTTTTTTTTGTTGTTGTTTTTGTTTTTGTTTTTTCGAGGTAGGGTCTCACGCTAGTCCAAGCTGACTTGTAATTCACTATGTAGTCTAGGGTGGCCTCAAACTCATGGCGATCCTCCTGCCTCTGCCTCCCAAGTGCTGGGATTACAGGCATGCACCACCACACCCAGCTTTTTTTTTTTTTTTTAAGGTCTCATTCTAGCCCAGGCTGACCTGGAATTTACTATGTAGTGTGAGGGTAAGGGTGGTTTTGAACTCACAGGGATCCTCCAACTTTGAAATTTTTTTTTTTAATTTTTATTTGAGAGAGAGAAAGAGACAGATGTGTATGTGAGAGAGAATAGGCACACTAGGGCCTCTAGCCATTGCAAACAAACTCCAGATGCATGCATCTCTTTGGCTTTACATGGGTCCTAGGGAATTGAACCTGGGTTCTTTTGGCTTTGCAGGCAAGTGCCTTAACTGCTAAGCTATTTCTCCAGTCCTGAGTCTTTTTTTCCAAGGTAGGGTTTCACTTTAGTCCAGGCTGACCAGGAATGTCAGGGTGGCCTCAAACTCAGTCATCCTCCTGCCTCTGGATTAAAGGTGTGTGCCACCACACCCGGCTCTGACTTTGAAATCTAATCCTCTTGCCTCTCTCTCCCTTCCAGGTTCTATAATTACAGGTATATACCACCCCACCTAGCCCAACTTGTGTGTTGCTGGTATTGGGGCCCACTAGGGTCTCACTCTAGCCCAGGCTGACCTCTAGAAAGGATGGGAGAAATCTAGCTGGAGCTGAGCTGGAAACCTTCCTGATTAGCTGACAGGAAGCTGAAAAGTGAGTTGAAGGCCACCCTGAGACTACATGGTGAATAACAGGTCAGCCTGGGCTAGAGTGAAATCCTACCTCAAAAAAAAAAAAAAAAAAAGCTGGAAAGAATTATGCTACATTTACATGCAGCCCTTTGGGAGAGAGAAGTCACCAATGGTGTTAAACAGCAGTGGACCCTGCAAGCCTTAAGATTGGCCAGACAGGCCAAATGTGTCAACTGGTGCAATAGTGGCATGCCTGTTATGGGCGAAGCCAACCACTCTTGACTGAACTGGGCTACATGAAACCTGACTTTAAAGAGAAAATAAACTGGACATAAACGGGAAGCTTAGAGAGGAGGATGGCTGTGAGTTCAAGGCCAGCCTGGGACAGAGTGAATACCAGGTCAGCGTGGGTTAGAGTGAGATCCCACCTTGGGGGGGGGGGGGAAGAGTGGGAAATGAAGCAAATTACTCAAAGGGACAGGTTGCGGGGAGAGCAAGGTGGTTGGTTACCAAGTAGATGCAAGAAAAAACGAGATGGGATTTTTAGGGAGATCATAGGGCTAGGGGAGTTCCTGCCTTCCATTTGTGCTGTAGAAGGAGCACCCAGACTTTACCGTCAACATGTCTCAGTGTGGCAGGCTGCAGAAAAGAGAAGGGAGAATCCCAGACCATTTCACACAGCAAAGTGGAATTAGAACCTTTATTACCAGTACCCTCTAAAAACACCACACAGAAGACAGTCACCCAGGCAGTTCATTCCTCCTTGACAATACTGATGCTAAGAGATTTTGAAGAATATTCAATAGAGAAAAAAGGGACAAGGTTTTCTGTAAATGTGTTCGTAAGGAAACACAGACAGGATCTACTGTTCAAATTGTAAAAGGAGACCTCCCCCAGCTCAGAATCCAGAAACACACCGACCCGGCTGACCTCCGCTACCCCCGGCTCATTGGTGGATTGTTGGATCTGCCAGCTGCCGTCACCGCCCGGAGACGTGAAATCGCCCAAGCTGACCGACTTGTAACACACACCCAAGCGCCACTTCCCCGAGCCGCGCACTTCCACCTGCCAAAAATATCTCCCACTTCTGAGTGTCTCCCGAGCTGGGACGGTTACGTAGTGAGGAGGCAGGCAAGGGGATGCGTTTGTTCTCTCTGCTAATTTCATACTTTTCCTGTCTTCGGAGATGACAACGGCAGGGGGCACATTTTGAAGATCCAATGTCACGTCTACCTGAAACGTGCTGATCATTTTTTGCAGGCTAAAATAATGTGGAGGGAGACGGCAACTCTCCTTTCTTAATTCGTATGAGAAAACCTCTGGGGCTAGTATGCTTTCGTATGTATTGATAATATTTCCGGCAATTCTCAGGAAATCCATGTCTGCTTGCAAACACTTCTCTCTCAAATCACTCACCATGTTCCTTATTGTGGCCACGTGGGCAAACAGGTGGTTTCTGTTTTCCTTTAGTCTTTCTTCAATATCCGTCTCTTCAAGATGTAGCTTGGCCTGCATTACATCTTGTTCCCTATCCAAGAACTGTTTAAGTTCCTCAAATTCAGATTTTAACACCCTCTTCCAATTTCTCATCATTAGCCTGATCTTTATAGATTTTAAAACCTGCAACTCGCGCTCTATTTCAACCTCTATGATCTGCTCCCGCAGACGCTCCATGCAGCCTTTTAGCTTCTTCCTGTGCCGCACGGCAGCTTCTCTGATGGGTATCAGCTCATGATGCTGGTGGTCGCAGGAGACCCTGCACAGGGGACACAACAGCTCCAGGTCCTCCTCGCAGAAGAGGTCTACGGCCTCACCGTGCTTCCTACACAGCTGCTTCCTGTTGGTCTCGGAGGCGGGCAGCTGCTGGACAATACTGACCACCTGGCGTAACTGGGTGTTGATCTTGAGTTGACCGAGGCAGTGGGAGAAGCAGGTGGGGCAGGGAAAGACTTCCTGTAGACCTTCCCAGCACTGGCGGATGCAGGAGTGACAGAAGTTGTGGCCACACTCAGTGGTCACGGGGTCATTCAAGTAATCCAGGCAGATGGGGCACCTGGCCTCTGCTTGGAGCTCGGCCAGGGAGAGGTCAGTGGCCATCCTCGGGAGCTTGGAAGTGAGGGGCTGGAGTGCGCGTCCTCCTGAAGGCTGGCTCCGCTGCCGCGAGACGCTGGGCCCTGCTTGCCGGTGATTCTTTCTCTTCAGCTCTGGGAGCAGCTGCAGGAGGAGGTTCAGTGTTGGGTATGGTGCTGTGTGGGCAGTGGGCAGGCACTCCTGACCCCCTGCTGCTGGGCCGCGTTCACATCAACCCAAGCTTGGCTACTTAGTGTCCTTTGTTGGGAGAAGGCATGGAAATCGACAGCCAAGGAGGGAATTCCAGACTGGAACACTGGACAGGTCAATCGACAGGGTTTCTGTTAAATATCAGCAAAGGAGAAACAAGTGTTCAGCAGAACAATGGAGAACCTACATAGCAGGCTGGAGAGATGGCTTAGTGGTTAAGGCGTTTGCCTGTGAACCCTAAGGACCCAGGTTTGACTCCCCCAAAACCCATGTAAGCCAGATGCACATGGTGACACATGCATATGGAGTCTGTTTGCAGTGGCTAGAGGCCCTGGTGTGGCCCCCTCTCTCAAATAAATATTTTTTTAATTATTTTTCAGCCAGTCATAAGGGCACACGCCTTTAATCCCAGCACTTGGGAGGCAGAGGTAGGAGAATCACTATGAGTTTGAGGCCAACCTGGGACTACATAGTGAATTCCAGATCAGCCCGGGCTAGAATGAGACTCTACCTCAAAAAAAAAAAAAAAACCAAAAATATAATTCAATTAAATAAATAGATCTTTTGTCATCAGAACAAATCCATAAACACATACACACATACAAAAATTCACAGATAAGTATAAGATAAAATGATATATAAAACATGTACAGGGGGCTGGAGAGATTGCTTAGCAGTTAAAGCACTTGCCTGGAGAGCCTAAGGACCCATGTTCCACTCCCCAGATCCCATGTAAGCCAGACACACAAGGTGATGCAAGCACAAGGTTGCACATGCACACTTAGTGCAGTGATTACAGTGTCTACAGGCCCTGGTACACCAATTCTCAACTTTAAAAGTCCAGTCTTACCTTAAAAAAAAAGTATGACCGGGCATGGTGGCGCACGCCTTTAATCCCAGCACTAGGGAGGCAGAGGTAGGGGAATCACCATGAGTTCGAGGCCAGAGCAAGACCCTACCTCGGGGAAAAAAAAAAAAGGCATGGGGCTGGAGAGATGGCATAGTGGTTAACACACTTGCCTGAAAAGCCAAAGAACCCAGATTCAGTTTCCCAGGACCCACATAAATCCAGATGCACAAGGAGGCACATGCATCTGTAGTTGGTTTGCAGTGGCTGGAGAACCTGACACTCCCATATTCTCTCTATTTGCCTCTCCTTCTCTCTCTCTCAAATAAATAAAATTTAAAAATAAAAAAAAAATTTAAACCATGTATGGAAACTGGGGAGATGGCTCAGTAGTGCCTGCTTGAGAAATCTGTCAACCCAGGTTCAATTCCCCAACCACGTACATAAAGCAACAGCAAGAGACCCTGGTGAACACACACACAGTCGAGCAAATTAGTTTTAAAAAATTAATCTTGGGCTGGAGAGATGGCTTAGCGGTTAAGCGCTTGCCTGTGAAGCCTAAGGACCCCGGTTCGAGGCTCGACTCCCCAGCACCCACGTTAGCCAGATGCACAAGGGGGCACACGCGTCTGGAGTTCGTTTGCAGTGGCTGGAAGCCCTGGCGTGCCCATTCTCTCTCCGTCTATCTTCTGCCTCTTTCTCTCTGTCTGTTGCTCTCAAATAAATAAATAAAAATAACAAAAAAAAATTAAAAAAAAATTAATCTTTTTAAGCCTGAGCTAGAATGAGACCCTATCTGGAAGCCGCCCCCCCCCCCAAGTTTTTTTTAATGTTATGTATACAGATAAGATTAGCAGCATGCAACTAATCTTTAGAAACATAATGTAACTTTAATTTAGGGACAGGAATGGAGGTAGGTGCTTGCCTATCCAACACTTCGGAGGTGAAGGAAGACGGTTCAGAGTTCAAGGGCAGCCTCAGTTATATACTGAGTTCCAGACCACTTTGGACTATATGAGAAGTTGGGGTTAGGGATGTAGGTTAGCCAGAAGATAGCTGGGAGCAATAGCTCAGTGGGAGAATAAGGCTCTGTGTAGCAAGCAGGAAGCCCGGAGTTTGATCCCCAGCAGCATATAAACAATATGGTGGCACAGACCTTGAAAGGTACAGCACTTGAAAGGTAGAAAAGGGATCAGAAGTTTGAGGCCAGCTGGGTGTGGTGGCATAGGCACTCTTTTAATCCCAGCACTCAGGAGGCAGAGGTAGGCAAATTGCTGTGAGTTCACAGTCAGCCTGGGCTACAGTAAAATCCTACCTTAAAAAAAAAAAAAAGAAAAACAGCCAGGTGGTGCACATCTTTAATCCCAGCATGGGGGAGGCAGAGGTAGGATCTCCGAGAGAATTCGAGGTCACCCTGAGACTACATAGTAAATTCCAGGTCACCCTGAGCTAGTGAGACCCTACCTCAAAAAAAAAAAAAAAAAAAAAAAAATAGGTGCTGGAGAAATGGCTTAGCAGTTAAGGCGTTTGACTGCAAAAGCCAAAGGACCACAGTTAAGTTCTTCAGGACCCACATAAACCAGATGCCCATGGCAGCGTATGCATCTGGCATTTGTTTGCAGTGCCTGGAAGACCTGGCGTGCCCATTCTCTTTCTCTGCCTATTTCTTTCGCTCAAATAAATAAATAAAAATAAAAGGGCATGGTGGTGCACACCTTTAATTCCAACACTCAGGAGGCAGAGGTAGGAGAATTGCTATGAGTTCAAGGCCACCCTGAGACTACATAGTGAATTCCAGGTCAGCCTGGGCTAGAGTGAGATCCTACCTTGAAAAAAAAGAAGAAAGAAAGAAATGTTGGAAATTTAGGACCTGCTGTCATAAACGGGTGAACAAAATTTGATAATATATTTACCTGGGGGCTCTTTTGTTTTAACCCAACTCATTCCTTACATGTAGGCTAAATCTTTTCAGCATTTGGGATACTGGTTCAGCAGAACCCAGGAAGATAACTTTGTAGTATCAGAATGTTACCCAACTGCATATTATTTACTTTATTGTAAATATGGTGAACAGTGGTCAATGGATTTATATTTGAAAAAAGTGCACTGGGCTGGAGAAATGGCTCAGTGTATAAAGTACCTGCTGAACAAGCTTTAGCACCTGAATTTTAGTGGCAATTAAAATGCTTTATTTCAATTTTATTTATTTATTTGTCAGAGAGAATGGGCATGCCAGGGCCTGCAGCCACTGTAAACGAACTCCAGACCCATGTGCCACCATGGGCATCTCACCAGCTTGGAAAACTAAAATAAATAAATACCAAAAAAAAAAAAAAAACCCTCAGTTCCAAAGAGCCCCCATTTCATATACCAGTTAAAAATCCTCAGGCTGAAAGCCGGGCATGGTGGTGCACGCCTTTAATCCCAGCACTTGGGAGGCACAGGTAGGAGGATGGCTGTGAGTTCAAGGCCACCCTGAGACTACATAGTGAATTCCTGGGCTAGAGTGAGACCCTACCTTAAAAAAAAAAAAAAAAATCCCCTCCTGTCCTCTTTGAAAGAAAAAAAAAAAAAAATCCTCACCTCTGGGAAGATGGTTTTGAAGTTCTGAAGTTAAAAGCAATTGCTTACTGGTTCAATTTCCAAAAAGAAAAGAAAAGAAAAAAGAAAAAGGTGCACAAAAAGTGTCTGCTTTTCATTTGCAGCAACAAGAGGTCCCAGTGCCCCTCACACACACAAGTGCAAATAAATTAATTTTAAAAATTCCTCACCTTATCGCCGCGAGTTCAAGGCCACCTGAGACTACACAGTGAGTTCCAGGTCAGCCTTGGCTAGAGTGAGACCCTGCCTCGAAAAACCAATACATAAATAAATACTCACCTCCTTCTGTGGTTGCCGTCACCTCGCTGGGACAAACCATTCAACCCAAAGCAGCTGACGGGGAGAAAAGGGTTGCTTCTGCTTGCAGTCTCCAGAAATTCACTTAAGGCAGAAGAGCTTGGAAGCTGGCCTATTTAATACCCAAAGGCCCGCCCCCAGCAGTGCATCTCCAGCAAGGGTCAACCTCCCAAATTGCCTCCAGCTGGGGAGCAAACATTCAAAACACATGAGCTTAGGAGGAACATCTGACTCAAACCACCACACCTTCTGTGCTCCTGGCCAGCCAGCTATAGCTGAGGGTTCCTATGACATCTTCCTGCTGTAACACTTGATAGACTAGTTCACAGCAGTAATCACATTTATCAAGATTTTTTTTTGTTTTGTTTTGTTTTTTGTTTTTCGAGATAGGGTTTCACTCTAGCTCAGGCTGACCTGGAATGCACTATGTAGTCTCAGGGTGGCCTTGAACTCATGGTGATCCTCCTACCTCTGCCTCCTGAGTGGTGGGATTAAAGACATGCAGCACCATGCCCAGCTTGTTTTCTTTTACTTTTTTTTAATTTTTATTTATTTATTTGAGAGCGACAGACAGAGCGAGAAAGAGGCAGAGAGACACAGAGAGAATGGGCGCGCCAGGGCCTCCAGCCACTGCAAACGAACTCCAGACGCATGTGCCACCTTGTACATCTGGCTTACATGGGTCCTGGAGAATTGAACCAAGGTCCTTTGGCTTTGCAGGCAAATGCCTTAAACGTTAAGCCATCTCTCCAGCCCTTTTAAAAATATTTTATTTTGTCGGGTGTGGTGGCGCACGCCGTTAATCCCAACACTCAGGAGGCAGAGGTAGGATTGCCATGGGTTCAAGGCCACCGAGACTACATAGTGACTTCCAAGTCAGCTTGAGCTAGAGTGAAACCCTGCCTCGAAAAAACAAAAAAAAAAAACATTATTTCATGCTGAGCGTGGTGGTGCACACCTTTACTCCCAGCACTTGGGAGGCAGAGGTATGAGGATCACCTGAGTTTGAGGCCACCTTGAGACTACAGTGAATTCTAGGTAAGCCTGAGCTAGAGTGAAAACCTACCTCAAAAAAAAAAAAAAAAAAAAAAAAAAAAAAAGGGTTCTTAATTTGCAAGGAGAGAGAATGGGTGCACCGGGACCTCTTGTTCCTGCATATGAACACCCAATGCATGCACCACTTTTTGCATCTGTCTTTACATGGATACTGGGGAATCAAACCAAAACTGTCAGGCTTTCAAACAAGTATCTTGAACCACTGAACTCTTTCTCCATTCCAAACTCAGGGCTTCTGCCATGTTAGACAAGCACTCTACCGACTGGGCTACCTCCCCAGCCCCTACTGTTTTCTTAAAAAAAAAAATTAATATTTTAATTTATTTGAGAGAGACAGAAATAGGCAGGTAGAGAATGGGCATGCCAGGGCCTCCAGCCACTGCAGTGGAACCCCAGATGCGTGTGCCCCTTGTGCATCTGGCTTATGTGGGTCCTTGCTATTCGAACCTGGGTCCCCTGGCTTTGCAGGCAAGCGCCTTAACCATCTCTCCAGCCCCTACTGCTTGTTTTTTTGAGATGGGGTCTTCAGCTCAGGATCTCTTCAACTTGTTATGTAGTTGAGCTCCTCAGCCTGCCAATCCACCCACATTCCCTCCTCCCATATTCTGGGATCACAGGGGGTTGTCACCGTGGCTGAGTTTTTTTGTTGTTGTTTGGTTTTTGCAAGCAGAGAGAGAAAGAAGAGAGTGAGCATGTCAGGACCTCCAGATGTGTGGTAATAGGGACTTGAACCCAGTCATTAGGTTTTGCAGGTAAGCACCTTAACTGCTGAGCTACCTCTCCAGCCCATGGACTTTGTGCTAGGATTAAAGGCTTAAATTTTTGTTGTTTTTGTTTTTCAAGGTGGGGTCTCACTCTAGCCCAGGCTGACCTGAAATCCTGAAAATCATCATGTAGTCTCAAAAGAAACCTAAGAGTGCCAGGATTAAAGGTGTGTGTTGCCATGCCCAGACTAGGTCACCTTTTTTAAAATATATATATATTTTTAATACTTTTATTTATTCATTTATTTGGCAGAGAGAGAATGGGCGTGCCAGGGCCTCCAGCCACTGCAAAGGAACTCCAGATGCGTGCGCCCCCTTGTGCATCTGGCTAACGTGGGTCCTGGGGAATCGAGCCTTGAACTGGGGTCCTTAGGCTTCATATGCAAGCACTTAACTGCTAAGCCATCCCTACAGCCCCCCCTTTTTTTTATATTTATTTGCAAGCAGAGAGAAAGAGTGGACACACCAGGGCCTCCATCCACGGCAAACG
Organism: Dipus sagitta; assembly: GCA_036346955.1. NCBI lineage: Eukaryota > Metazoa > Chordata > Mammalia > Rodentia > Dipodidae > Dipus > Dipus sagitta. The sequence goes on along the minus strand of CM070783.1, from coordinate 6,218,415 downwards.
AACTGCAGATACATGTGACCCCTTGTGCTTCCAGCATACGTGGATCCTGGGGAATTGAACCTATGTCCCTTGGCTTTGCAGGCAAATGTCTTAATCACTAAGCCATCTAAAATCTTTTTTTTTTTTTTTTTTTTTTTAATTTGAAGCAGGGTCTCCTTCTAGCCCAGGCTGGCTTTGAACTCACGAAGATCTCTTATCTTAGCCTCCCAAGTGCTGAAATTAAATGTGTGAGCCACCAGTCTTGGATGAACGCTTTTCAAAGTTTTACTATCCTGGACCTTTGATTCAATTTATATTAAGTTCAAGAAGAAGGGGGCGTGCCTACGCTTCTAGGGACAAGTTGTAGTACCTAAACAGAAATGGCGGTAACAGAGAGTGACCAGAGGTCACGGTACTTTCTTCTTTAAAAACATTTTGAAAGCCGGTCATGGGGGCACAAGCCTTTAATCCCAGCACTTGGGAGGCTGAGGTAGGAGGATCACTGAGAGGCCACCCTGAGACTACATAGTTAATTCCAGGTCAGTCTGGACCACGATGAGACCCTACCTTGAAAAATATATATATATATAAATAAAAATAAATAAATCCATTCTGGTTTCCACTGGTAAAACTTAGAAAGATTCTAAACATGATGAGATTAAAAAGGAAAACACAAAAATAAAAATAAAAAAGAAAACACACACAAAAAAAAAATTACAAGGTTTTTATTGGCTAAATTAGCCCTAAAAGAGAAACAGAATAATTTATATTCCTTCATGATCTGGTATGGGTAAGATTTTAAGAGGTGCAGAATTTAGTCCAGTATCGAAATAGGGACAAATGGCATTGCTGAAACCATCATTAAACATGTAGATGAGAGAATTATTATTCCTATCATAAAAGGAGACTTCACCTAATTCATAGTCCAAAAAAATGCCAATCTTACTGGGCCACACTGTAGGCACTGCCTGCATTCTCATGGGACCAAATGCAACATGCCCAGTCCTGGAGTACAGCCCGACAGCCCAAAGGCCTTCAACGAGCGAGGGCTGATTCTGCCAGGTCCTGGGAAAAGAATCTTGACACACACCCACAGTCCACTCATGTTTCCTCCCCACTTCTACCTCCCAGTAATGACGGCCAGAAACAAACTTCTCAAAGCCCAGGATAGAAGGGCAGAAAGCAAACCTCTGTGGGCTATCACAGACATTTTGTTTGGCTGTACTGAACTGCACGATTTTTCTGTCCTTAGAAACTACAAGCTGAACGTGGGCTGTGTCGAAATCGAAATTCACATCTGTTTGGAATCGCTTGATAACTCTGTCCAGGCCAGAATACAGCGGAGGGAGACTGAACCCGTATTCCTTTAAGCGGAATGAGAAGACTTTGGGGCGCCTCAGGTTTCCATACCGGTGACAGATGCTCCGAACGCGGGTCAACAGCACCGTATTGGAACGCAGGCCCTTGTCCTGCAATTCCCCCAGGAGGTGTTTTAATGTGGAAGCATGGTCCAAAAGGCTGGCAAAGTTCTCACGAAGTTTGGATAAAATGCCCAACCCTTCAACTTCCATTTCCCTCAGCATAGCCTCCCACTCATCCTGTAAAAACTGCTTAAACTGCTCGGATTCAGAATGTATTGCTTCCTTCCTCTGCTCTGCCATCTTCCTCAGCTCCAGCGACTTGTTGCCTTGCAGGACTATTATTCTTTCAACCCGTGCCACGTTATTTTTCAGGGGCTCAATGCTGCTTTCTAAAATTTTCCTGTGGTAAGTGGCCACTTTCTTAATGTGGCAAATGTAATGTCTCTGGTGTTCAACAGAGACGGTGCACTGGCTACATAAGACCTGCTGGTCCTTCATACAGAAGTGGGTGAGAATCTGCTGGTGCTTCTTGCACACCACGGTGTCCTTGAGACTCTTCCTCTTGCTTCTGCGGATCTTCAAACGCCTGGCAATTTCAGCCAGGTTACGGAGCTGGCGGTTCCTCCTGAAGTTCCTCTGTGAAAAGCAAATCCGGCAGACAGGGCATGGAAAGGCACCCTTTAGATCTTTCCAGGACCTACTGAGGCAGGCATTACAGAAGTTGTGTCCACAGCTAATAATAGTAACTGGGTCTTTGAGGTAATTCAGACACATGGGACAGCTGCACTCCTCTTGGAGGTTCTCCAGGGCTGTCTCGAACTCCATCAGAACGTGAGCAAACGTGGAAGGCGGTGGGAAAAGGTGACGTTCCCTTTGGAGGGTCTGCCTCCCCGAAGCTCAGGATCCAGTGAGGAGTGCTAGTCCTGCAAGGCTTGCACAGGGGCCAACAGGAAGTCTCACTGGCTTGACTTACTGATGCTCACTGAAGCCTACCACTTCAGCTCAGAGGAAGAGCACAATTCGGAGTTCGTCACTCTGTCCCAGGTTAGCTTATCAGAACAGAAGGTTAATAATTTTCTTCAAGGATGCAGCCACAGGTCTAATGGACCAATAATTCCTGTGGATGAGAAAAGAGTAAAAATTTATTTTTCTATCTCTATCATACCTTCCAAGGCTCAGGGTCTATTGCAGAAGAGGTGGCGGAAAGAATGTAAGAGCCAAAGGAAGGGTAGGACTCCTTACAACATGCTCCCCCCAGACACAAAATGGCCTGGAAACCCATGACCTCATAGTGCCTGACACTACCTACACAAGACCATCATAATAGGAGGAAAAGATCATGACATCAAAATAAAATGGAGACTGATTGAGATGGGGAGAGGATATGATGGAGAATGAAGTTTCAAAGGGGAAAGTGGGGGGAGGGAAGATATTATCACTGGATATTTTTTATAATCATAAAAGATGTTAGTAAAAGCTGAGAAAAAAATTTGAAAAGAAAAACAATTTATTTTTCTTTTTGATTTTTCAAGGTAGGGTCTCACTCTAGGCCAGGCTGACCTAGAATTCACTAGTCTCAGGGTGGCCTCAAACTCACGGCGATCCTCCTACCTCTGCCTCCCAAATGCTGGGATTAAAGGCATGCACCACCACGCCTGGCTAAAAAAAAATTAATTTATTCATTTGAAAGCAGAGAAAGACACACAGAAAGAGAGAGAGAATGGGCACACCAGGGCATCTAGCCACTGCAAATGAGCTCCAGAAGTATGTGCCACTTTGTGCATTTGATTTACCTGGGTCCTGGGAAATCAAACTTGGATCCTTAGTCTATGCAGACAAGTGTCTTAACCGCTAAGCATCTCCACCCAAGATTTTTTGTTTGTTTGTTTTTGGTTTTTCGAGGTAGAGTCTCACTCCAGCCCAGGTTGACCTAGTATTCACTATGTAGTCTCAGGGTGGCCTCAAACTCAGCTACCTTCCTACCTAACCCAGTAAGGTTCATAGATTTGCAAAAAAAAAAAAAAAAAAAAAAAAAAAAAAAAAAAAATTAAAAAAGAATAGAAAAACACAAAAGAAGGTGGTCCATCAGTTGCAGGGGCAGCTGTGGGCAAGGGCACAGCAGGGGGCGCAGCTGAGCTCACCACATGGACCACAGAGGTGGAGTGGTGGTCCAGGCCTCCAATCCGTTTCCAAAAGGCTAAAGTGGGAGGATCCAGGTCAGTCTGGGCTCCAGAGGAACCCTACCTTCAAAAACAACAAAAAGAAGGTTGGGTACTGGGAATGGTGGCACATGCCTTTAATCCCAGCACTAGGGAAGCAGAGGTAGGAGGATCGCCATGAGTTCAAGGCCACCCTGAGATGACACAGTGAATTCCAGGTCAGCCTGGGCTGGAGTGAGACCCTACCTCGAAAAACCAAAATAAATAAATAGGTAAATAAAAAGAAGGCTGGGAAGCCAGTCAGTGACTCATGCCTTTAATCTCAGAAATTTAGGAGGCTGAGCTAGGAGGATCCCTGTGAGTTCAAGGCCAGCCCTGACTACAGTGAGACCCTACCTCAAAATAAAAATCAACTGGGCATGGTGGCCCACGCCTTTAATCCCAGCACTTGGGAGGAAGAGGTAAGCAGGTCACTATAAATCTGAGGTCATCCTGAGCTACAGATCCTACCTTGGAAAAAAAGAAAAAGGAAAAACAAAACAAAACCAAAGACAGTAAGGCTGTAATCCCAGTACTTGGAGGCTGAGGCAGGAGGGTTGTGATGAACACAAAGCAAACCCGATCTACCTAGTTGAAGTTCACATTATACATATGGAGACCCTGCCTCAAAAAAACACTATTAAGGGGCTGCAGAGATGGCTTAGTGGTTAAGGTGTTTGCCTGCAAAGCCAAAGGACCCAGGTTCGATTCCCCAGGACCCACATTAGCACCAGATGCACAAGGGGGCACACGCGTCTGGAGTTTGTTTGCAGTGGCTGGAGGCCCTGGCATGCCCATTCTCTGTCTCCCTCTTTCTCTGTCAAATAAAAAAATAACTAATTTTAAAAAACATTAATGGAATACAAGGGTAATAAACCTCATTGAAGACACTCTAACTCAGGAAAAACTAAAACTTGCTCAGTAGTCTCAGGCTGTCTTGAACTCATGGCAATCCTCCTACCTCAACCTCCTGAGTTTATAACCAGTTTATAACCCAACGTTAAAGGGTTATAAATTAAGTATATATGCCGGGCATGGTGGCACATGCCTTTAATCCCAGGAGGATTGTTCGGAGTTTAAGGCCACTGAGACTACATAGTGAATCCAGGTCAGCCTGGGCTAGAGTGAGACCCTACCTTGAAAAACAAAACAACAAACACATATACATATACACATACATATGTATGTACATTAATCATAGTTCTCTAGAGGACCTGAATATACATAGAATGAATAAGCATTATGAAGGGGATTTGCCAGGTTAATTTACAAGGCGCAGGCCGGGAACAGCGGTCTGCAGGTGGCGGGATGTCTGCACCAGCGCGTGGCCCAGGCAGGGAACCAGCGCCTGGGCGCTGCCGGAGCCTCTTCGGCCACCGCAGGAAGGGCCGCCCACCCAGGAGATCGCTGTCCTCCTCCCACCGTCCTGGACAGTCCTCACCTACTACCCAAGAGGTGTCTGGCCCAGGCGGACCTGGAATTCACTATGTGGCCGCAGGCTGGCCTCAATCTCATGGCAACCCTACCTCTAAAGGTGACTCTTGCCGGGGGAGGGGGAGGTGGTGCATTCCTTTAATCCCAGCGCTTGGGAGGAGGCAGAGGATCACCCTGAGTTCAAGGCCACGCTGAGATTACATAGTGAATTCCAGGTCAGCCTGAGCAACAGTGTAACCCTACCTCAAAATAAATAAATAAATAAATAAATAAATAAATAAAGCCAGGCATGGTGGCCCATACCTTTACTCCTAGCACTTGGGAGGCAAAGGTGGGAGGGCTGCCATGAGTCCATGAGTCCCAGGTCAGCCTGGGCAGAGTGAACCCCTGCCTCAAAAAAAAAAAAAAAAAAAAAAGAATAGGCAGGGTGTGGCAGCACACGCCTTTAATCCTGGCACTCTGGAGGCAGAGGTAAAAGGATCACTGTGAGTCAGAGGCCAGGCCAGCCTGGGACTACAGACTGAGTTCCAGGTCAGCCCAGGCTAGAGTGAGACCCTACCCGGAAACAACAAAGAAAGGCCCAATCCAACAAACAAAATTTTATTTTCCTCAAGTTTGCATTGACTTGTTATTTTTTTTTTTTTAGCTGAGAGGAAAAAAAAAAATCTTAAACCAGGTGTGGTAGCACATGCTTTTAAACCCATCATTCAGGAGACAGAGCTAGGATCACCGTGAGTTCAAGGCCAGCCTGAGCTACAGCAAGACCCTACCTCGAATAAAAACAAACAAACAAAAAAACTTGAAATGACTTAGCCGTTAAGGCATTTGCCTGCGAAGCCTATAGACCCAGGTTCGATTCCCCAGGACCCACATTATGCACAAGGGGGCACATACATCTGGAGTTAGTTTGCAGTGGCTGGAGGCTCTGGCTCATCCATTCTCTCTCTCTCCACCTGCTTATTTCTCTCCTCTCTCTTAAATAAATAAATTTATTAAAAAGTCAATCATTAAAAAAAAAAAGAAACAAAAAGTCGGGCGTGGCGTGGTGGCGCACGCCTTCAATCCCAGCACTGGGGAGGCAGAGGTAGGAGGATCACCATGAGTTCGAGGCTACTCTGAGACTGCATAGTGAATTCCAGGTCAGCCTGGGTTAAAGTGAGACCCTACCTCGAAAAGCCAAAATAAATAAATAAAATAAAATCCAGGTCAGCGTGGGCTGGAGACCCTGCCTTGAAAAAAAAAAAAAAAAAAACTTTAGAGTAAGTTGGACAGGCTTGGATTCCTTCTGAAGCCCAGGCAGACCTTGAACTTGGATCCTTCTGCCTGGGCCTACTGAGTAGCTAGGATCTACAGGTGACTCACCGGCGCGGTGAGATGCTCCGGGATCAGCACCAGGTGTGCCCCGGCCACGACCGCGAGGTCTCCGCACAGCAGATGACTGCACTCGGTTCAGCTCCCCTGCAGCCCTCCGGGACCTCTCTACGGCCCGCCCAGCTTACCTGCGCCAGGTAGAGCAGCGGCCGAGGCTGGAAGCGTGACAGAAAAGCGCTCAGTGCCCAGAAAAGAGAGAAAAGCGGTGAAGACAGGTCGGAAGTGGGGGAGGGGCCGGCACATGCCCGAGACGCCCGGCCCCGCCCTCAATGAAGAGGGCGTGGTTTGCTTCATCGCATCTCTTAGGTCCCATTGTCAGGGACTTTGGGTTAGTTTAGCTCCTTGTGGAGTATGTGTTTAGCAAGCGTGAGGTTCTAGATTCCATCCCCATCACCAAAAGATAAAAATAAATAAACTAGCCCGGGCGTGGTGGCTCACGCCTTTAATCCCAGCACGTGAGAGGCAGAGGTAGGAGGATCGCCTTGAATTCAAGGCCACCCTGAGACTCCATAGTGAATTCCAGGACCTCAGAAAAGAAAAAAAAAAAAAAAAAATTAAATTTAAATACAGGAAAGATGGCTTAGCGGTTAAGGCATTTGCCTGTGAAGCCTAAGGACCCAGGTTCCATTCCCCAGGACCCTCCTAAACTAGAAGCACGGGGTGACACATGCGTCTGGAGTTTGTGGAGGCAGGAGGACATGGCGCACCCATTATCTCTCTATCTGCCTCTTTCTCTCATAAATAAAAATAAAGTTAAAGCTGGGCGTGGAGGCCCACGCCTTTAATCCCAGCACTTGGGAGGCAGAGGTAGGAGGATCGCCTTGAGTTCAAGGCCACCCTGAGTGTACATAGTGAATTCCAGGTCAGCCTGAGCCAGAGTGAGACCCTGCCTCGAAAAAACAAAATAAATAAATAAACAAATAATAAATTTAAAAAATGTATTCTCAATCCTGGCTTGTTTGGCACAAACCTGTAATCTCAGCACTAGGAAAGATAATGCAAAATTGCCTGTTTAACCTAAGAAAAATAAAATAAAACTTCATAGCCTGGAGTGTTGACACATGCCTTTAATCCCAGCACTTGGGAGGCAGAGGTAGGAGGATTGATGGCTGTGACTTCAAGGCCATCCTGAGACTACATAGTGAATTCCAGGTCAGTCTGGGCTAGAGGGAGACCCTACCCCCCCAAAAAAAAACCAAAAAATTAAATTAAATTAAAAATAAAAAGATTGGTGCTGGAGAGATGGCTCAGTGATTAAGGCACTTGTTCCCCAGTAACCACTTAAAGCCAGACGCACAAGGTGGTTCATACATGTGGAGTTTGTTTGCAGTAGCTGGAGGCCCTGGTGCTCCCCCCCCTCCCCAACACACACACCACACGGCTTCTTCAACCTTTTAGATTTTTACTCTATCCAGTTGTTGTTTTGGAGGGCAGGGTCTCACACTAGTACAGGGTGGTCTGGCACTCACACTAATCGTGAGCTCAAGGCGATCTTCCAGAGTACTGGGATTCAAGGCATGCTCCCCTTTGCCCTCACTAACTACTCTTTCATTCCAAAGAGCAAAGAACGCCCCAGCCATACTCATTGCTGGCTTCTTTACAAATGGACCCTACAACCTGTCCCCAGATGTCAAAGTAATGAAGACCTCCATAATTTACTGGGGTCACCTGATGATGTTGATGAGGGAGTGGTTAGATTTGAAATGGAAGGAGAAATCAGGTCTTTGAAATGCAAAGGAAACCATCAGCTCTCAGGAACTGAGGAGGGTCAAAGGGCAAATTCTTCCTACTTGTACAAAACATGCCCTCAGAGTGGGTGGTAGGTATTGTAGTCAGTGAATGGGTGGGTCTGCCCTAACTTTGAACCCCAGGTACTAAGAGAATCTAATATTTGCAGAATAATGGAATGGGAGATGATTAATGGATAGAGAGGTACAGTTGGACTAGAGTCTAATGTAGTTGACAACAATTAGTTGAATATATAAAAATAGCTAGTGGAGAGGTTTTGAATGTTCCCAAAACAGAAATGATAAAGGGTCTGCAGGCATAGATGATGCCTTACTCTGGGGTTGGGCATAGCTCTGATGCAAAGTGCTTGCCTGCAAACACAAAGCCCTGGGTTCATGCAGGGCGTGGTGGCGCACGCCTTTAATCCCAGCACCCGGGAGGCAGAGGTAGGAGGATCACCGAGAGTTCAAGGCCACCCTGAACCACATAGTGGATTCCAGGTCAGCCTGGGCTAGAGTGATGCCCTACCTCAAAAAACAAAAAACAAAAACAACAAAGCCCTGGGTTCAACCCCCAGCAATATAAAATAAGAGGAGGAAAAGATCATGACATCAAAAGTAAAAGAGAGATTGATTGAGATGGGGAGGGGCTAGGATTGAAAATGGAGTTTCAAAGGGGTAAGGGAGGAGGGAGGGTATTACCATGGGGTATTTTTTATAATCATGGAAGTTGTTAATAAAAAAAAAAATAGGGCTGGAGAGATGGCTTAGCGGTTAAGCACTTGCCTGTGAAGCCTAAGGACCCTGGTTCGAGGCTCAATTCTCCAGGACCCACGTTAGCCAGATGCACAAGGGGGCGCACGCATCTGGAGTTCGTTTGCAGTGGCCGGAGGCCCTGGTGTGCCCATTCTCTCTCTATCTGCCTCTTTCTCTCTGTCTGTCCATCGCCTTCAAAATAAATAAACAAAAAAAAATAAAAAATAAAAAATAAAAAAGTAAATTAAAAAAATAATAATAATTAGCCAGGTGTGGTGGTGCACTCCTTTAATCCCAGCACTTGGAGGCAGAGGTAGGAGGATCACTGTGAGTTCAAGGCCACCCTGAGACTACAGAGTGAATTCCAGGTCAGCCTGAACTAGAGACCCTACCACAAAAAAAAAAAAAAAGAAGGAGGAGGAGGGGGGGGGGAGTAGAAGAAGAAGAAGAGGAGGAGCTGGAGAGATGGCTTAGTGGTTAAGGTATTTGTATGTGAAGCCTAAAGACCCAGGTTCGATTCTCCAGTACCCACTTAAGCCAGATGCACAAAGTGGTGCATGTGTCTGGGGTTCATTTGCTTCACTATGTAGTCTCAGGGTGGTCTCGAATTTATAGAAGTCCTCCTACCTCTGCCTCCCAAGTGCTGGGATTAAAGGCATGCGCCACCACACCCAGCATTTTCTTCAAATTTTTATTAGCAACTTACATGATTATAAAAAATATCCCATGGTAATACCCTCCCTCCCCCCACTTTCCCCTTTGAAACTCCATTCTCCATCATATCCCCTCCCCTTCTCAATCAGTCTCTCTTTTATTTTGATGTCATGATCTTTTCCTCCTCTTATGATGGTCTTATGTAGGTAGTGTTGGGTACTGTGAGGTCATAGATATCCAGGCCATTTTGTGTCTGGGGGGAGCACGTTGTAAGGAGTCCTACCCTTCCTTTGGCTCTTATATTCTTTCTTTTCTTTTTCTTTTTTTTTGGTTTTTCAAGGTAGGGTCTCACTCTGGTCCAGGCTGACCTGAAATTAACTGTGTAGTCTCAGGGTGGACTTGAACTCACAGCAATCCTCCTACCTCTGCCTCCCGAGTACTGGTATTAAAGGCGTGCGCCACCACGCCCGGCTGGCTCTTACATTCTTTCTGCCACGTCTTCCACAACAAAGCCTGAGTCTTAGAAGGTATGATAGAGATATTGCAGTACTGAGCACTCCGGTCACTTCTTTCCAGCACCATGATGCCTTCTGAATCATCCCAAGGTCACTGCCATCTGAAAAGAGAAGATTCTCTACCAAAAATGAGAGCAGTATTAATATAAGGGTATGGCCGGGTGTGGTGGTGCACGCTTTTAATCCCAGCACTCGGGAGTCAGAGGTAGGAGGATCACCATGAGTTCGAGGCCACCCTGAGGCTACATAGTGAATTCCAGGTCAGCCTGAGCTAGAGTGAGACCCTACCTTGAGAAACATCAACAAAATATATATATATAAGGGTATGAACATTAATCCAATAAATTTTAAAGTTACAATAAATTTAAAAAAGAGAGAGAGGCTGGAGAGATGACTTAGTGGTTAAGGTGCTTGCCTGCAAAGCCAAAAGACCCAGGTTCAATTTCCCAGGACCCACATTAGCCAGATGTACAAGGTGGCGCATGCATCTGGAGTTCATTTGCAGTGGTTGGATGCCCTGACATGCCCATTCTCACTCTACCTCTCTCTCCCTCTCTCTGCCTTTTTCTCTCTCTCCCAAATAAATAAATAATTTTTTTTAAGCCAATAACCCTTTGAAAGACTTGGTTGTGAAACAAAGTGGATGAGAGCAAACCGATCTGCGCCCGAGCACTTGGGAAGGTGGTGAGGGGAGACGCCCTCAGCTCAGACCTCTGCACGCCCAGGCTGAAGGAGCCTAGGCTGACTGCAAAGAGGAAGCGCTGCTGCTGGCCTCCGTGGACACACGGTCCAGTGTGAGGTCAGGAAGAGGCCAGACCTGGCCCTGCAGATCTTTGCTTTCCTCATGGGGATGATGGTTAGGATTTTGAGAGGATGAATGAAAGTTTACACTGGGGTGTAAATGAGATCATCTTTCTCTCTTTCTCTCTCTCTTTTTGGTTTTTAAGGTAGGGTCTCACTCTAGCTCAGGCTGACCTGGAATTCACTATGTAGTCTCAGGGTGGCCTCAAACTCATGGCGATTCTCCTACCTCTGCCTCCTGAGTGCTGCTATTAAAGGTGTGTGCCACCATGCTTGGCTGAGATCATGTTCCTTAACTGGAGACCTCTATGCATTCTCTCATTGGCTGCGTAGTCTTGTTGTGGGTTTGGCATTAGGGCTCCTAGAGGTGTATATAAGTCCTGGCCACACTGTGCTTTGGCTTTGAGGATCTTTCTGGTGGAGCCACTTGCTTCCGAAATCATTTCACAGGAGCAGGGGCTGGGCAGATGGCTCAGCAGTTAAAGGCATTTGCTCTCAGAGGGGCCAGATAAACAAGGAGCTGATATGGTGGTGTGAATGCCCATTACAGATTGTACCTGGAGAGGCAATTCTAACCGGGGGATCCACTTATTTTAAGGCTGAATGTCAGTTGGGAGGGTAGCTCACTGCAGCATGTGCTTAGGACATGTGGTAGACTGCGTCAGATGTCCCCCATAAACTCATGTGTTTTGAATGTCTCAGCCTCAGCTGATGGCAATGTGGTAGGTGGAGCCTTGCTGGAGGAGGTGTGTTGTTGGGGGCAGGCTTAGGGGTGTTATAGCCAGCTGCCCCTGGCCAGAGCTCTGCTCACTCTCTTGCTGCGGTCTTCCACCTGCTGTGGCAAGAAGTGATGTCCAGCCTCTGCTCGGGGCCACCGTTCCCCCGCCATCATGAAGCGTCCCCTGGAGACTCTAAGCCGGAATAAAGTGTTTCCTCCCATCAGCTGCTTTTGGCTGGGTGTCTTGTCCCATCAACCAGAAGGTAACTAACTCCAACAGTATTGAGGGGCCCTAGGCTTGATTTTTTTTTCAGCATCAAATAAATAATGAAAGGCACGGTGTTTGTGGTGGCAAGCTCTTCCGTGAGCATTGTCCGGAAGCTAAAGTACCCGGACCCAGATCTGGCCCTGTTCATAGCCGTGCTGCTCTCCCGCCGAGCCGGGCGCAGTGAGGGAGGCCTGGTGAGTAGGTGGTGATCGGGAGAAGCAGCACTGGGCCCTGTGTGGAGTCTGTGTCCCTTCATCTGCCCCTCAGGCTGGTTTAGAGACACTCAGAGTTTAAAAGGACACTCAGAAACCCGGCCAAGATCCCTGTCACTCTGCGCTTAGGGCTGCACTGTGGTGCCCATTCATGGCCTGCACAACGTGGACAGTCAGAGTTACAGGGGAATGATGACCCACAAATCTGAATAAGTTCGGAACAGTCAGCGAAGGACATTTGTTTTTGTGTTTTGTTTGTTTCAAGGTAGGGTCTCACTCTAGCCTAGGCTGACCTGGAATTCATTCTGTAGTCTCAGGGTGGTCTCGAACTCATGGAGATCCTCCTACCTCTGCCTCCTGAGTGCGGTGATTAAAGGCGTGCGTTGCCACACCTGGATGAACTTTTTTTTTTTTTTTTAACGTAATGAAGATTGAACCTAGAGTTCTTGTTCTGCCAATGAACTATAGCACCACATCTTCAGCCCTCTTTTTCCATCCCCCCCCCCCCCCCCCCCGCTGGAGATATAGGCCTTGTTGCTGGTCAAGGGATAGCCACTGATCTACATCTTAGCCACCCCCCCCCCGACCTTTTTTGTGGTAGGGTCTCACTCTAGCCCAGGCTGACCTAAAACTCACTCTGTAGTTCCAGGCTGGCCTTGAACTCACAGCAATCCTCCTACCTCTGCCTTCCGAGTGCTGGGATTCAAGGAATGCTTCATCACACCTCGCCCTTAACCCCATTTTTACCTTTTGACTTTTGAGAACCTATTGAGTTGCCAAGGCTAGCCTTGAATTTACTCTATAGTGCAGGCAGGTCTTAAACTTTCTTTTTTTTTGTTTTTTGTTTTTTCAAGGTAGGATCTCACTCTAGCCCAGGCTAACCTGGAATACACTAGTCTCAGGGTGGCCTCAATCTCATGGCAATCCTACCTCTGCCTCCTGAGTTCTGGGATTAAAGGCGTGTGCCACCAGCCTGGTTTACTTTCTTTTTGAAAATTTTTGTTTGAGAGAGTATGTATGAATATGGATATGCCAAGGCCTCTCTTGCCACTACAAACTCCAGATGCATGTGTATCTGGCTTTACATGGGTACTGGGAAATCAAACTTGAACCATCAGGCTTTGCAAGAAATTACCTTTAACCTCTAAGCTACTTATTTCTCCAGCCCCTAGGCCTTGAAATCTCTAAACCTCCCCAAAAACTAGGATTACAGGCCTGTGTCACTAATCCCATCTAAAGGACAGTTTATAGTAATGTCTTACTATATATGTGTGTGTGTGTATATATATATATATGGTAAATTCAGGGTTATTGGGGAATAACTAGAATGAGACCCTGCCTCAAAATTATTTGAGAGAGAGATTGGGCATGCAAATTCCAGACACATGTGCCACGTTGTGCATCTGGCTTATATGGGAACCAGAGAATTGAACCTGGTTGCTTGCATTTTGCAGGTAACTGCCTTCACCACTAAACCATCTCTCCAGCCCCCCATCCTATCTTTTTATTTATTTATTTTCATTTTTTACTTTTGGTTTTTCGAGGTAGGGTCTCACTCTAGCCCAGGCTGACCTGGAATTCACTATGTAGTCTCAGGGTGACCTCAAACTCTTGGCGATCCTCCTACCTCTGCCTCCCGAGAGCTGGGATTAAAGGCGTGCGCCACCACACCCCCATGCCACTTTTATTGTGGCTTTGTGTTGGGAGAATTGACCCTTCCTGGATATCAAGGTACGCTTGGGTCAGAACAAAGTGGCCATGAATTGGGAATTGGATCCACTTCTATAAAGGTGTTAGGGCCAGAGAGAGCTGAGCCCACTAGAGAAGGGGAACACTTGACCACTGCGAAGGCTTAGTGCGCAGCCTTGGGGAGTGAAGTTGAGAAGGGGAGCCATGGTCTTTGCCATAGGACAGTCACCCCATAGGATAGTCACCCCACTGAAGAGTTGGATCTGTTACTTACTTGCTCTGGAACAGAAGACCTGACCACCTGACCAGAACCACCTTAGAGAAGACAGGGTTATTTTAAGTTCACAGGATTTTGTTTATTTACTTATTTAATTAATTTGCTTATTTGAAAGGAAAGAGAGAATGGGTGAGCCAGGGCCTCCAGCCACTGCAAATGAACCTCAGACACATGTGCCACCTTGTGCATCTGGTTTACATGGGTCCTGGGGAATCGAACCTGGGTCCTTCAGCTTTGCAGGCAAGTTCTTTAACCACTAAGCAATCTCTCCAGTCCAGTTTACAGGTTTTTGTTTACTTATTTATTTTAGTCTTTCGAAGTAGGGTTTCACTCTTGCCCAGGCTGACCTGGAACTCACTATGTAGTCTCAAGGTAGCCTTGAATTCATGGTGGTCTTCCTACCTCTGCCTCCCGAGTACTGGGATTAAAGGTGTGTGCCACCACGCCCAGCTTTTGTTTACTTATTTTTATTTTTTATATTTTAAGATATATTTTATTTTTATTTACTTATTTGACAGAGAAAGAGGGAGGGAGAGAGAGAGAATGGGCATGCCAGGCCCTCCAGCCACTGCAAGTGAACTCCAGATGTGTGCGCCCCCTTGTGCATCTGGCTAACATGGGTCCTGGGGAATCGAACCTGGGTCCTTTGACTTTCAAATGCCTTAACCGCTAAGCTATCCCTCCAGCCCTGTTTTTTTTTTTTCCAGGTAGGGTCTCACTCTAGCCCAGGCTGACCCAGAATTCACTATGGAGTCTCAGGGTGGCCTCAAACCCATGGCGATCCTCCTACCTCTGCCTCCCAAGTGCTGGGATTAAAGGCATGCGCCACCACACCCGGCCCAGCCCTGTTTTTTATATATTTACAAGGGAAGAAAGACAGAGAATGGGTGCGCCAGGGCCTCTAACCACTGCAAATGAACTCCAGATTCATGTATCACTCTGTGCATCTGGCTTTATGTGAGTACTGGAGAATTGAACCCAGGTAGTTAGGCTTTGCAGCCAAGTGCCTTAATGGATGAGCCATCTTTCCAGCCTTCATTCAGGTTTTCAGTTTTATTTTTTGGGGGGTGGGGGTGGGGCTGAAGAGATGGCTTAGAGGTTAAGACTCTTGCCTGCAAAGCCAAAGGATTCAGGTTCAATTTCCCAGGATCCAATGGATAAACCAGATGCAAAAGATGGCGCATGCATCTGGAGTTAGTTTGCATTGACTAGAGGCCCTGGTGTGCCCATTCTGTCTCTCTCTCTCTCTCGATATATATATATATATATATATAATCTGCCTCTTTCTCTCTCAAATAAATAATAATAATAAAATTATGCTTTGCAGACAAGTGCCTTAACTGCTGAGCCATCTCTCTAGTCCCAGTTTACAGGGTTTTTTTAAATAATTTTTAAATTATTTATTTATTTATTTGAGAGAGAAAGGCTAGAGTGTGATGTACAGTCTCGCTCTCGCCCAGGCTGACCCGGAATTCACTATGGAGTCTCAGGGTGGCCTTGAACTCATGGCGATCCTCCTACCTCTGCCTCCCGAGTGCTGGGATTAAAGGCATGCGCCACCACGCCTGGCTTCTTCTTCTTTTTTTTTTTCCTTCACTATGTAGTCTCAGGTTGGCCTGGAACTCACAGCCATCCTCTTACCTCTGCCTCTAGAGTGCTGGGATTAAAGGCGTGTGCCACCATGCCCGGCTTGTGTCACTTTTTGCATCCAGCTTTACCTAAATGCTGAGAAATTGAATCTGGGCCAGTGGCACCTTTAAGCACTCAGGTATCTCCCCAGTGCCAACCTCTCTCTCAGCTTGTTTCAGAGTTATGAACTTCTTCCACCCTAAAACCCACTCTCTCATCCCAGGATCTCTCCCAACCTCCCACCTACTCAGACAGTTGAGTATAGCCTTACTTCAGAAGTGTAGATATAAAATGGGGTGAGGTGGTGTATGCCTGCAATCCAATCATGGCAGGAAGATTAGAGGTTCAAGGCCCCCTAAGGTCCATGAGACTTTGTCTCAAAAACAAACCAAAAAGCTTAGATGTAAAGCCAGGTATGGCTCCCAGTGCTTGGAAGGCAGAGGCAAGAGGATTAATGTAAGTTCAAGGCCAGTCTTGTCTACATAGCATGTTCCTAGCCAGCCAGCAAGACTCCCTCAGCTGGGCGTGGTGGTGCCCGCCTTTAATCCCAGCACTCTGGAGGCAGAGGTAGGAGGATTGCTAATGAGTTCAAGGCCACCCTGAAACTACATAGTGAATTCCAGGTCAGCCTGAGCTAGAGTGAAACCCTACCTCAAAAAAAAAAAAAAAAAAAAAAAAAAAAAAAAAAAAAAAAAAGAGGGCTGGAGAGATTGCTTAATGGTTAAGGTGCTTGCTTGCAAAGCCAAAAGACCCAGGTTTGATTCCCCAGTACTCACGTAAGCCAGATGCCCAAGGTGGCATATGGTGGTGTGAATGCCCATTACAGATTGTACCTGGAGAGGCAATTCTAACCGGGGGATCCACTTATTTTAAGGCTGAATGTCAGTTGGGAGGGTAGCTCACTGCAGCATGTGCTTAGGACATGTGGTAGACTGCGTCAGATGTCCCCCATAAACTCATGTGTTTTGAATGTCTCAGCCTCAGCTGATTGGCAATGTGGTAGGTGGAGCCTTGCTGGAGGAGGTGTGTTGTTGGGGGCAGGCTTAGGGGTGTTATAGCCAGCTGCCCCGGGCCAGAGCTCTGCTCACTCTCTTGCTGCGGTCTTCCACCTGCTGTGGCAAGAAGTGAATGTCCAGCCTCTGCTCGGGGCCACCGTTCCCCCGCCATCATGAAGCGTCCCTGGAGACTCTAAGCCGGAATAAAGTGTTTCCTCCCATCAGCTGCTTTTGGCTGGGTGTCTTGTCCCATCAACAGAAGGTAACTAACTCCAACAGTATTGAGGGGCCCTAGGCTTGATTTTTTTTTCAGCATCAAATAAATAATGAAAGGCACGGTGTTTGTGGTGGCAAGCTCTTCCGTGAGCATTGTCCGGAAGCTTAAAGTACCCGGACCCAGATCTGGCCCTGTTCATAGCCGTGCTGCTCTCCGCCGAGCCGGGCGCAGTGAGGGAGGCCTGGTGAGTAGGTGGTGATCGGAGAAGCAGCACTGGGCCCTGTGTGGAGTCTGTGTCCCTTCATCTGCCCTCAGGCTGGTTTAGAGACACTCAGAGTTTAAAAGGACACTCAGAAACCCGGCCAAGATCCCTGTCACTCTGCGCTTAGGGCTGCACTGTGGTGCCCATTCATGGCCTGCACAACGTGGACAGTCAGAGTTACAGGGGAATGATGACCCACAAATCTGAATAAGTTCGGAACAGTCAGCGAAGGACATTTGTTTTTGTGTTGTTTTGTTTGTTTCAAGGTAGGGTCTCACTCTAGCCCAGGCTGACCTGGAATTCACTATGTAGTCTCAGGGTGGTCTCGAACTCATGGAGATCCTCCTACCTCTGCCTCCTGAGTGCGGTGATTAAAGGCGTGCGTTGCCACACCTGGATGAACTTTTTTTTTTTTTTTAACGTAATGAAGATTGAACCTAGAGTTCTTGTTCTGCCAATGAACTATAGCACCACATCTTAAGCCCTTTTTTCCATCCCCCCCCCCCCCCCCGCCGCTGGAGATATAGGCCTTGTTGATGGTCAAGGGATAGCCACTGATCTACATCTTAGCCACCCCCCCCCGACCTTTTTTGTGGTAGGGTCTCACTCTAGCCCAGGCTGACCTAAAACTCACTCTGTAGTTCCAGGCTGGCCTTGAACTCACAGCAATCCTCCTACCTCTGCCTTCCGAGTGCTGGGATTCAAGGAGTGCTTCACCACACCTCGCCCTTAACCCCATTTTTACCTTTTGACTTTTGAGAACCTATTGAGTTGCCAAGGCTAGCCTTGAATTTACTCTATAGTGCAGGCAGGTCTTAAACTTACTTTTTTTTGTTTTTTGTTTTTTCAAGGTAGGATCTCACTCTAGCCCAGGCTAACCTGGAATACACTAGTCTCAGGGTGGCCTCAATCTCATGGCAATCCTACCTCTGCCTCCTGAGTTCTGGGATTAAAGGCGTGTGCCACCAGCCTGGTTTACTTTCTTTTTGAAAATTTTTGTTTGAGAGAGTATGTATGAATATGGATATGCCAAGGCCTCTCTTGCCACTACAAACTCCAGATGCATGTGTATCTGGCTTTACATGGGTACTGGGAAATCAAACTTGAACCATCAGGCTTTGCAAGAAATTACCTTTAACCTCTAAGCTACTTATTTCTCCAGCCCCTAGGCCTTGAAATCTCTAAACCTCCCCAAAAACTAGGATTACAGGCCTGTGTCACTAATCCCATCTAAAGGACAGTTTATAGTAATGTCTTACTATATATGTGTGTGTGTGTATATATATATATATATGGTAAATTCAGGGTTATTGGGGAATAACTAGAATGAGACCCCTGCCTCAAAATTATTTGAGAGAGAGATTGGGCATGCAAATTCCGGACACATGTGCCACGTTGTGCATCTGGCTTATATGGGAACCAGAGAATTGAACCTGTTGCTTGCATTTTGCAGGTAATTGCCTTCACCACTAAACCATCTCTCCAGCCCCCCCATCCTATCTTTTTATTTATTTATTTATTTATTTTTATTTTTGGTTTTTCGAGGTAGGGTCTCACTCTAGCCCAGGCTGACCTGGAATTCACTATGTAGTCTCAGGGTGGCCTTGAACTCATGGCGATCCTCCTACCTCTGCCTCCTGAGTGCGGTGATTAAAGGCGTGCGCCACCACACCCCCATGCCACTTTTATTGTGGCTTTGTGTTGGGAGAATTGACCCTTCCTGGATATCAAGGTACGCTTGGGTCAGAACAAAGTGGCCATGAATTGGGAATTGGATCCACTTCTATAAAGGTGTTAGGGCCAGAGAGAGCTGAGCCCACTAGAGAAGGGGAACACTTGACCACTGCGAAGGCTTAGTGCGCAGCCTTGGGGAGTGAAGCTGAGAAGGGAGCCATGGTCTTTGCCATAGGACAGTCACCCCATAGGATAGTCACCCCACTGAAGAGTTGGATCTGTTACTTACTTGCTCTGGGACAGAAGACCTGACCACCTGACCAGAACCACCTTAGAGAAGACAGGGTTATTTTAAGTTCATAGGATTTTGTTTATTTACTTATTTAATTAATTTGTTTATTTGAAAGGAAAGAGAGAATGGGTGAGCAGGGCCTCCAGCCACTGCAAATGAAACCTCAGACACATGTGCCACCTTGTGCATCTGGTTTACATGGGTCCTGGGGAATCGAACCTGGGTCCTTCAGCTTTGCAGGCAAGTTCTTTAACCACTAAGCAATCTCTCAGACCCAGTTTACAGGTTTTTGTTTACTTATTTATTTTAGTTTTCGAAGTAGGGTTTCACTCTTGCCCAGGCTGACCTGGAACTCACTATGTAGTCTCAGGGTGGCCTTGAACTCATGGCGATCCTCCTACCTCTGCCTCCTGAGTGCTGCTATTAAAGGTGTGTGCCACCACGCCCAGCTTTTGTTTACTTATTTTTATTTTTTATATTTTAAGATATATTTTATTTTTATTTACTTATTTGACAGAGAAAGAGGGAGGGAGAGAGAGAGAATGGGCATGCCAGGCCCCTCCAGCCACTGCAAGTGAACTCCAGATGTGTGCGCCCCCTTGTGCATCTGGCTAACATGGGTCCTGGGGAATCGAACCTGGGTCCTTTGACTTTCAATGCCTTAACCGCTAAGCTATCCCTCCAGCCCTGTTTTTTTTTTTTCCAGGTAGGGTCTCACTCTAGCCCAGGCTGACCTAAAACTCACTCTGTAGTTCCAGGCTGGCCTTGAACTCACAGCAATCCTCCTACCTCTGCCTTCCGAGTGCTGGGATTCAAGGAGTGCTTCACCACAACCTCGCCCTTAACCCCATTTTTACCTTTTGACTTTTGAGAACCTATTGAGTTGCCAAGGCTAGCCTTGAATTTACTCTATAGTGCAGGCAGGTCTTAAACTTACTTTTTTTTGTTTTTTGTTTTTTCAAGGTAGGATCTCACTCTAGCCCAGGCTAACCTGGAATACACTAGTCTCAGGGTGGCCTTGAACTCATGGCGATCCTCCTACCTCTGCCTCCTGAGTTCTGGATTAAAGGCGTGTGCCACCAGCCTGGTTTACTTTCTTTTGAAAATTTTTGTTTGAGAGAGTATGTATGAATATGGATATGCCAAGGCCTCTCTTGCCACTACAAACTCCAGATGCATGTGTATCTGGCTTTACATGGGTACTGGGAAATCAAACTTGAACCATCAGGCTTTGCAAGAAATTACCTTTAACCTCTAAGCTACTTATTTCTCCAGCCCCTAGGCCTTGAAATCTCTAAACCTCCCCAAAAACTAGGATTACAGGCCTGTGTCACTAATCCCATCTAAAGGACAGTTTATAGTAATGTCTTACTATATATGTGTGTGTGTGTATATATATATATGGTAAATTCAGGGTTATTGGGGAATAACTAGAATGAGACCCTGCCTCAAAATTATTTGAGAGAGAGATTGGGCATGCAAATTCCGGACACATGTGCCACGTTGTGCATCTGGCTTATATGGGAACCAGAGAATTGAACCTGGTTGCTTGCATTTTGCAGGTAATTGCCTTCACCACTAAACCATCTCTCCAGCCCCCCCATCCTATCTTTTTATTTATTTATTTTTATTTTTTATTTTTGGTTTTTCGAGGTAGGGTCTCACTCTAGCCCAGGCTGACCTGGAATTCACTATGTAGTCTCAGGGTGACCTCAAACTCTTGGCGATCCTCCTACCTCTGCCTCCCGAGAGCTGGGATTAAAGGCGTGCGCCACCACACCCCCATGCCACTTTTATTGTGGCTTTGTGTTGGGAGAATTGACCCTTCCTGGATATCAAGGTACGCTTGGGTCAGAACAAAGTGGCCATGAATTGGGAATTGGATCCACTTCTATAAAGGTGTTAGGGCCAGAGAGAGCTGAGCCCACTAGAGAAGGGGAACACTTGACCACTGCGAAGGCTTAGTGCGCAGCCTTGGGGAGTGAAGTTGAGAAGGGGAGCCATGGTCTTTGCCATAGGACAGTCACCCCCATAGGATAGTCACCCCACTGAAGAGTTGGATCTGTTACTTACTTGCTCTGGAACAGAAGACCTGACCACCTGACCAGAACCACCTTAGAGAAGACAGGGTTATTTTAAGTTCACAGGATTTTGTTTATTTACTTATTTAATTAATTTGCTTATTTGAAAGGAAAGAGAGAATGGGTGAGCCAGGGCCTCCAGCCACTGCAAATGAACCTCAGACACATGTGCCACCTTGTGCATCTGGTTTACATGGGTCCTGGGGAATCGAACCTGGGTCCTTCAGCTTTGCAGGCAAGTTCTTTAACCACTAAGCAATCTCTCCAGTCCAGTTTACAGGTTTTTGTTTACTTATTTATTTTAGTCTTTCGAAGTAGGGTTTCACTCTTGCCCAGGCTGACCTGGAACTCACTATGTAGTCTCAAGGTAGCCTTGAATTCATGGTGGTCTTCCTACCTCTGCCTCCCGAGTACTGGGATTAAAGGTGTGTGCCACCACGCCCAGCTTTTGTTTACTTATTTTTATTTTTTATATTTTAAGATATATTTTATTTTTATTTACTTATTTGACAGAGAAAGAGGGAGGGAGAGAGAGAGAATGGGCATGCCAGGCCCTCCAGCCACTGCAAGTGAACTCCAGATGTGTGCGCCCCCTTGTGCATCTGGCTAACATGGGTCCTGGGGAATCGAACCTGGGTCCTTTGACTTTCAAATGCCTTAACCGCTAAGCTATCCCTCCAGCCCTGTTTTTTTTTTTCCAGGTAGGGTCTCACTCTAGCCCAGGCTGACCCAGAATTCACTATGGAGTCTCAGGGTGGCCTCAAACCCATGGCGATCCTCCTACCTCTGCCTCCCAAGTGCTGGGATTAAAGGCATGCGCCACCACACCCGGCCCAGCCCTGTTTTTTATATATTTACAAGGGAAGAAAGACAGAGAATGGGTGCGCCAGGGCCTCTAACCACTGCAAATGAACTCCAGATTCATGTATCACTCTGTGCATCTGGCTTTATGTGAGTACTGGAGAATTGAACCCAGGTAGTTAGGCTTTGCAGCAAGTGCCTTAATGGATGAGCCATCTTTCCAGCCTTCATTCAGGTTTTCAGTTTTATTTTTTGGGGGGTGGGGGTGGGGCTGAAGAGATGGCTTAGAGGTTAAGACTCTTGCCTGCAAAGCCAAAGGATTCAGGTTCAATTTCCCAGGATCCAATGGATAAACCAGATGCAAAAGATGGCGCATGCATCTGGAGTTAGTTTGCATTGACTAGAGGCCCTGGTGTGCCCATTCTGTCTCTCTCTCTCTCTCGATATATATATATATATATATAATCTGCCTCTTTCTCTCTCAAATAAATAATAATAATAAAATTATGCTTTGCAGACAAGTGCCTTAACTGCTGAGCCATCTCTCTAGTCCCAGTTTACAGGGTTTTTTTTAAATAATTTTTAAATTATTTATTTATTTATTTGAGAGAGAAAGGCTAGAGTGTGATGTACAGTCTCGCTCTCGCCCAGGCTGACCCGGAATTCACTATGGAGTCTCAGGGTGGCCTTGAACTCATGGCGATCCTCCTACCTCTGCCTCCCGAGTGCTGGGATTAAAGGCATGCGCCACCACGCCTGGCTTCTTCTTCTTTTTTTTTTCCTTCACTATGTAGTCTCAGGCTGGCCTGGAACTCACAGCCATCCTCTTACCTCTGCCTCTAGAGTGCTGGGATTAAAGGCGTGTGCCACCATGCCCGGCTTGTGTCACTTTTTGCATCCAGCTTTACCTAAATGCTGAGAACTTGAATCTGGGCCAGTGGCACCTTTAAGCACTCAGGTATCTCCCCAGTGCCAACCTCTCTCTCAGCTTGTTTCAGAGTTATGAACTTCTTCCACCCTAAAACCCACTCTCTCATCCCAGGATCTCTCCCAACCTCCCACCTACTCAGACAGTTGAGTATAGCCTTACTTCAGCAGTGTAGATATAAAATGGGGTGAGGTGGTGTATGCCTGCAATCCAATCATGGCAGGAAGATTAGAGGTTCAAGGCCCCCTAAGGTCCATGAGACTTTGTCTCAAAAACAAACCAAAAAGCTTAGATGTAAAGCCAGGTATGGCTCCCAGTGCTTGGAAGGCAGAGGCAAGAGGATTAATGTAAGTTCAAGGCCAGTCTTGTCTACATAGCATGTTCCTAGCCAGCCAGCAAGACTCCCTCAGCTGGGCGTGGTGGTGCCCGCCTTTAATCCCAGCACTCTGGAGGCAGAGGTAGGAGGATTGCTATGAGTTCAAGGCCACCCTGAAACTACATAGTGAATTCCAGGTCAGCCTGAGCTAGAGTGAAACCCTACCTCAAAAAAAAAAAAAAAAAAAAAAAAAAAAAAAAAAAAAAAAAAAAAAAAGAGGGCTGGAGAGATTGCTTAATGGTTAAGGTGCTTGCTTGCAAAGCCAAAAGACCCAGGTTTGATTCCCCAGTACTCACGTAAGCCAGATGCCCAAGGTGGCATATGTGTCTGGAGTTTGCATGTAGCTACTGAACGCCTTGGCACACCCATGCTCCTGCTCTCTCTCCCTACCTCTATCTATCTCTCTCAAATAAATAAAGAAATGTTTTAAAAAGAAGAAGAAAATAGCAGGGTGTGGTGGCACACACCTTTAATCCCAGCACTCGGGAGGCAGAGGTAGGAGGATCACCATGAGTTCAAGGCCACCCTGAGACTACATAGTGAATTCCAGGTCAGCATGGACTAGAGTGAAACCCTACCTCAAAAAAAGCAAAACAAAACAAACAAATAAACCATATATATGATTTGACAGAGAGAAAGAGAGAGGCACAGGTAGAGAGAATGGTACACCGGGGCTCCAGCCACTGCAAATGAACTCCAGACGCATGCGCCACCTTGTGCATCTGGCTTAGGTGGGTCCTGGGGAATCGAACCTGGGTCCGTAGACTTCTCAGGCAAGTGCCTTAGCCACTGAGCTAGTGAAGGAATATTTTCTCCTCTTCCAGGAACGACTAGGCACTTTCCAGTGGTGACTGCTGCTGACCCTAAGGAGGCGCTGAGCTTGGCGTCACGCGCTCAATCAGTTACAGAATCCGTCTGTGACCAGCTGCAGGTTGTGGTGGAACTCGATTAGACATACTGTCACAGGGGCCAGTCACTTCCTATGCTATCAAGACATCACTTTAACTACAGGTGCAATCTGAGAGTGAATCTGCTTGTCCCTGGAAGGTATCCCAGTACTGGTCAGAAGAAAGCCCACTTCAGTCCAGCCCTTCATTCCCAGCTGGATGGCGCTGGAAACGGCCTTGGCCAATCTCCAGGCAGAAGCCAAATGTCAGATCTGTCTGGGTGAAATGACAGACCCTGTCACGATAGAATGTGGCCACAACTTCTGTTCCAAGTGCATCACGCAGTCCTGGGCAGGTCTGGAAGGCAGGTTCCCCTGTCCCGTGTGCCGATACCAATGCAAGGACAGCCCGCTCACGGGCAACCTGCAGCTGCGGAGGATCATTGCCAGGGCCCGGCAGCTACACGGGCAGCTGAGCGAGACCCAGGAGGAGAAGCCACTGTGCGAGAAGCACGGCCGGGCCCTGGTGCTTTTCTGCGACCAGGACCTGGAGCTGCTGTGCGCGCTGTGCACGTGGCTGCCGGCGCACCGGGGCCACCCACGTGAGGCTCATCGAGGAAGCTGCGTCCCAGCACCGAGCGAGGCTCCACAGTTGCATGCGGGTTCTGAGCAGGCAAGTGGCGGAGTGTCAGCATGCGCTCGCCGCTCAGGCCAGACACCAGGCGCAGCTGCAAGAGAAGATGGAGAGCGAGAGGAGGAAGCTGTGCTCGGAGTGCAAAGAGCTGAAGCAGCTGGCCGATCAGGAGCAGGCAGGCGGTGCTGTCCAGGCCTGGGAGGGAAGAGCGCGAGATGATGCAGCTTCTGCACGGCTGCAAGAGGCGGTTCGCACAGCACGTATCCGCGATGGAAGCGCTGCTCCGGGAGGCGTCGGAGAAGAGCATGACGCCCGACGTGGAACTGCTGATGGGCGTCGGAGCCTCTTCCGCAGGTGTGAGGACGTGCAGCCCCCCGACTTCTGTGTATTCGAGTTCAGGAGACAAGGGTACTGTCTGCCTCCCCCGCTTCTCCACGCTGCAGGCAATTAGACAGAAAGTTTCGCGAAGTGATTACTCTGGATCCCGAAACGGCAGCCCCTGGCCTGCTCGTTCTCGGTGGATAGAAAGTCCGTGCGATGCTGCGTGAAGACCGGGCGAGGCGACTCCCGGGAGCCCAGCGAGCCCGGGCCCTGCGCCGCCGTGCTGGGCGCTCAGAGCTTCGGCGCCGGCCGGCATTACTGGGAGGTGGGGGTGGGCGACAAGGCCGAATGGGCCGTGGGCCTTTGCAAAGACTCCGCTGGGGACGGGGGTCGCCGGAGTCGCTGGGTGCTTCTGCGGCGGGGCGGCGCCTACGCGGCTGAGCACACGGTCCCCGTGGCGCTTGAGCTCGCAGACAAGCCCAGCAGGATTGGCATCTACCTGGACTACGAGCTGGGTGTGATTTTCTTCTACAATATGAATGACAGGACTCACATCCATTATTTCAGGGATAAGTTTTCAGAAGCACTGAGGCCTTATTTCTGTGTTGGAGAGGATTCCAAACCTCTGTTCTTGCAGTGACAGAAAGATGAGGTCGTTGTGACACTGCTTTCCTCGGCTTCCCTTCCCTTGCCTTCCTCCTCCCCCGCGTCCATCGCCTTCCTGCCCTTCCCCTCCCTTGTCCTAAAACTATGCAGTCCAAGGTGGCCTCCAAGCCTCCTGAAAGCTGGGGGTTTTCTTTAGCCATCATGCCCAGCTAGGTTTTTACGAACACTTCTATAACCTAGGCCAGTAAGGAAACTTATGCTTTTCATTTTAATAATGACAGGTGCTGTGGATTCGTAGATGTGGACACGAATTGCCATGTGTTTTCTGAAATTTTAAGAGTATAAAAATGTAATTTTAAGCAACTCAATTAGCTCAGTCAGCAGATCATGGGACTCTGAAGATGGTAATTTTAACAAACTTTGGGCATGAACATATTTGACTTGCCTATTTACCAGTTTCATTAGTATTAGTATTAGGTATTTGAGACATTCCAGGTGATAGAGAACAAATCATCAAAATTGGAAAACCCAACTAAAGCACATGCCTCATAGTATACAAATGTTAGTTGTGTCGTGAGCTAAACATACCATGACTATGCAGTTTTAACATTGAGGGGGGAAATCTAGTTGAAGGATGGACAGAAGCTGCATCATATGCAAACTTCTGTCAATTTTAAATAAGTTTCATAATTGCTTAAATAAATATTTTACAAAAAAAGTATATAGTTTCACTGTTTTTCATGTAATTTATTAACTTTTTTAGTGTTTTTTGGCATTTTAAAATTTTGTTTATATATTTTTTATGACAACATCCATAATTGTAGACAATAACCCATGGTAATTCCCTCCCTCCCCCCACTGTCCCCTTTGAAACTCCATCACATCCCTTCCTCCTCTAATCAGTCTTTTATTTTGATGTCATGATCTTTTCCTCCTATTATGATGGTCTTGTGTAGGTAGTGTCAGGCACTGTGAGGTCATGGATATCCAGGTCATTTTGTGTCTGGAGGAGCACGTTGTAGGGAGTCCTCCCCTTCCTTTGGCTCTACATTCTTTCAGCCACCTCTTCCGCAATGGACTCTGAGCCTTGGAAGGTGTGATTGAGATATTGCAGTGCTAAGCACTCCTCTGTCACTTCTTCTCAGCATTGTGGTGCCTTTTGAGTCATCCCAAGGTCACCACCATCCGAAAAGAGAAGGTTCTCTAACCAAAAGTGGGAGTAGCATTAATTTATGGGTATGAACATTAACAGAAGTGCTTACCATGGGCTGGAGAGATGGCTTAGTGGTTAAGGTGCTTGCCTGCAAAGCCAAAGGACCCACACAAGCCAGATGCACAAGGTGGCGCATGCATCTGGAGTTTGTTTGCAATGGCTGGAGGCCCTGGTGTACCCATCTCTCTTTGATTCCCCAGTACCCTCACGTAATGCAGATGCCAAAGGTGGCATATGTGTCTGGAGATTTGCAGTAGCTACTGAACGCCTTGGCACACCCATTCTCCTGCTCTCTCTCCCTACCTCTATCTATCTCTCACAACTAAATAAAGAAATGTTTTAAAAAGAAGAAGAAATAGCAGGGTGTGGTGGCACACACCTTTAATCCCAGCACTCGGGAGGCAGAGTTAGGAGGATCACCATGAGTTCAAGGCCACCTGAGACTACCATAGTGAATTCAGGTCAGCATGGACTAGAGTGAAACCCTACCTCAAAAAGCAAAACAAAACAACAAATAAACCATATATATGATTAGACAGAGAGAAAAGAGAGAGGCACAGGTAGAGAGAATGGTACCACCGGGGCTCAGCCACTGCAAATGAACTCCAGACGCATGCGCCACCTTGTTCATCTGGCTTAGGTGGGTCCTGGGGAATCGAACCTGGGTCCGTAGACTTCTCAGGCAAGTGCCTTAGCCACTGAGCTAGTGAAGGAATATTTTCTCCTCTTCCAGGAACGACTAGGCACTTTCCAGTGGTGACTGCTGCTGACCTAAGGAGGCGCTGAGCTTGGCGTCACGCGCCCAATCAGTTACAGAATCCGTCTGTGACCAGCTGCAGGTTGTGGTGGAACTCGCTTAGACATACTGTCACAGGGGCCAGTCACTTCCTATGCTATCAAGACATCACTTTAACTACAGGTGCAATCTGAGAGTGAATCTGCTTGTCCCTGGAAGGTATCCCAGTACTGGTCAGAAGAAAGCCCACTTCAGTCCAGCCCTTCATTCCCAGCTGGATGGCGCTGGAAACGGCCTTGGCCAATCTCCAGGCAGAAGCCAAATGTCAGATCTGTCTGGGTGAAATGACAGACCCTGTCACGATAGAATGTGGCCACAACTTCTGTTCCAAGTGCATCACGCAGTCCTGGGCAGGTCTGGAAGGCAGGTTCCCCTGTCCCGTGTGCCGATACCAATGCAAGGACAGCCCGCTGACGGGCAACCTGCAGCTGCGGAGGATCATTGCCAGGGCCCGGCAGCTACACGGGCAGCTGAGCGAGACCCAGGAGGAGAAGCCACTGTGCGAGAAGCACGGCCGGGCCCTGGTGCTTTTCTGCGACCAGGACCTGGAGCTGCTGTGCGCGCTGTGCACGTGGCTGCCGGCGCACCGGGGCCACCACGTGAGGCTCATCGAGGAAGCTGCGTCCCAGCACCGAGCGAGGCTCCACAGTTGCATGCGGGTTCTGAGCAGGCAAGTGGCGGAGTGTCAGCATGCGCTCGCCGCTCAGGCCAGACACCAGGCGCAGCTGCAAGAGAAGATGGAGAGCGAGAGGAGGAAGCTGTGCTCGGAGTGCAAAGAGCTGAAGCAGCTGGCCGATCAGGAGCAGCAGGCGGTGCTGTCCAGCCTGGGGAGGGAAGAGCGCGAGATGATGCAGCTTCTGCACGGCTGCAAGAGGCGGTTCGCACAGCACGTATCCGCGATGGAAGCGCTGCTCCGGGAGGCGTCGGAGAAGAGCATGACGCCCGACGTGGAACTGCTGATGGGCGTCGGGAGCCTCTTCCGCAGGTGTGAGGACGTGCAGCCCCCCGACTTCTGTGTATTCGAGTTCAGGAGACAAGGGTACTGTCTGCCTCCCCGCTTCTCCACGCTGCAGGCAATTAGACAGAAGTTTCGCGAAGTGATTACTCTGGATCCCGAAACGGCAGCCCCTGGCCTGCTCGTCTCGGTGGATAGAAAGTCCGTGCGATGCTGCGTGAAGACCGGGCGAGGCGACCCCGGGAGCCCAGCGAGCCCCGGGCCCTGCGCCGCCGTGCTGGGCGCTCAGAGCTTCGGCGCCGGCCGGCATTACTGGGAGGTGGGGGTGGGCGACAAGGCCGAATGGGCCGTGGGCCTTTGCAAAGACTCCGCTGGGGACGGGGGTCGCCGGAGTCGCTGGGTGCTTCTGCGGCGGGGCGGCGCCTACGCGGCTGAGCACACGGTCCCCGTGGCGCTTGAGCTCGCAGACAAGCCCAGCAGGATTGGCATCTACCTGGACTACGAGCTGGGTGTGATTTTCTTCTACAATATGAATGACAGGACTCACATCCATTATTTCAGGGATAAGTTTTCAGAAGCACTGAGGCCTTATTTCTGTGTTGGAGAGGATTCCAAACCTCTGTTCTTGCAGTGACAGAAAGATGAGGTCGTTGTGACACTGCTTTCCTCGGCTTCCCTTCCCTTGCCTTCCTCCTCCCCCGCGTCCATCGCCCTTCCTGCCCTTCCCCTCCCTTGTCCTAAAACTATGCAGTCCAAGGTGGCCTCCAAGCCTCCTGAAAGCTGGGGGTTTTCTTTAGCCATCATGCCCAGCTAGGTTTTTACGAACACTTCTATAACCTAGGCCAGTAAGGGAAACTTATGCTTTTCATTTTAATAATGACAGGTGCTGTGGATTCGTAGATGTGGACACGAATTGCCATGTGTTTCTGAAATTTTAAGAGTATAAAAATGTAATTTTAAGCAACTCAATTAGCTCAGTCAGCAGATCATGGGACTCTGAAGATGGTAATTTTACAACTTTGGGCATGAACATATTTGACTTGCCTATTTACCAGTTTCATTAGTATTAGTATTAGTATTTGAGACATTCCAGGTGATAGAGAACAAATCATCAAAATTGGAAAACCCAACTAAAGCACATGCCTCATAGTATACAAATGTTAGTTGTGTCGTGAGCTAAACATACCATGACTATGCAGTTTTAACATTGAGGGGGGAAATCTAGTTGAAGGATGGACAGAAGCTGCATCATATGCAAACTTCTGTCAATTTTAAATAAGTTTCATAATTGCTTAAATAAAATATTTTACAAAAAAAGTATATAGTTTCACTGTTTTTCATGTAATTTATTAACTTTTTTAGTGTTTTTTGGCATTTTAAAATTTTGTTTATATATTTTTTTATGACAACATCCATAATTGTAGACAATAACCCATGGTAATTCCCTCCCTCCCCCCACTGTCCCCTTTGAAACTCCATCACATCCCTTCCTCCTCTAAATCAGTCTTTTATTTTGATGTCATGATCTTTTCCTCCTATTATGATGGTCTTGTGTAGGTAGTGTCAGGCACTGTGAGGTCATGGATATCCAGGTCATTTTGTGTCTGGAGGAGCACGTTGTAGGGAGTCCTCCCCTTCCTTTGGCTCTACATTCTTTCAGCCACCTCTTCCGCAATGGACTCTGAGCCTTGGAAGGTGTGATTGAGATATTGCAGTGCTAAGCACTCCTCTGTCACTTCTTCTCAGCATTGTGGTGCCTTTTGAGTCATCCCAAGGTCACCACCATCCGAAAAGAGAAGGTTCTCTAACCAAAAGTGGGAGTAGCATTAATTTATGGGTATGAACATTAACAGAAGTGCTTACCATGGGCTGGAGAGATGGCTTAGTGGTTAAGGTGCTTGCCTGCAAAGCCAAAGGACCCACACAAGCCAGATGCACAAGGTGGCGCATGCATCTGGAGTTTGTTTGCAATGGCTGGAGGCCCTGGTGTACCCATCTCTCTCTCTCTCTTAAATAAATAAAAATGGTGCTGGAGAGATAGTTTAGCGTTTAAGGCACTTGCCTGCAAAGCCAAAGGACCTAAGTTTGATTCCCCAGGACCCACATAGGCCAGATGCATGCATTTGGAGTTTGTAGTGGCTGGAGGCCGTGGCACACCCATTCTCTATCTGCTTCTATCTTTCAAATGAATAAATAAATTAAAATTTAAAAAAATAAAAATGTTTTTAAAAAGTTCTTAATGGGCAGTATAATATGTGCATTTAGCCAGACACCAGCAGGCTTTACACCCTAGGGCTCATGACTTCCCCATCACAGGTTTTCAGTATCCGGCATGTGTTCCCTCTCATGAAGTGGGCCTCCAGTCCAATTTGAGAGCAGTTAGTTTTCCCCCATAACAGACATGCCACTATTGCACCCATTGGCTCATTTGGCCTGACTGGCCAGACTTTAGGCTTGCAGTGTCCACTGTTGTTTATCTCCACTGATGACTTCTCTCTCCCACAGGACTGCACGCAGTATAGCTTTTTCCAGCTTTCAGTCAGCTAGTCTATTTTTTTAAATATTTTATTATTTGTTTGCAAGCAAAGAGAGAAAAGAGGCAGAGAGAATGGGCATGCCAGGGCCTCTTGCCACTGTGAACAAACTCCAGATGAAAGCACCACTTTGTGTATCTGGCTTTATGTGGATACTAGGGAATCAAACCCAGGGTGTTAGGCTTTGCAAAGTGTCATAACCACTGAGCCATCTCTCCAGCCCCTGAATCTAGTTTTATGTGGGTGCTGGAAAATTGAACCAGGGCCAACAGTAAATGTCATTAGCCACTGAGCAATCTTCCTAGCCTAGTGGGTTGTTTTTTTAAAGATAAGATCTTGCTATATAGCCTAATGTACAAAAAAATGGTTAGAAGCCGGGCATGGTGGCACACACCTTTAATCCCGGCACTTCGGAGGCAGAGGTAAGAGGATCGCCATGAGTTCTGGTGTATCTTTGAGATATAAGAGGTCTTTTGTTGGTGGGGGAGGGAGAGGGTTTGACATAAGGTCTTGCTCTAGTTTAGACTGACTGGAATTCACTATGTAGTCTTAGGGTGGTCTGGAACTCACTCATGGCAATCCTCCTACCTCTGCCTTCTAAGTAGTGAGATTAACAAGGTGTGTGCCACCATGCCAGGCATAAGAGGTCTTTTTATTTTATTTTATTTATTTATTTATTTTTACTTCTTCATTTATTTGTGACAGAGGGGGGAGAGAGAGAAAGAGAGAATGGGCAGGCAAGGACCTCCAGCCACTGCAAATGAACTCCAGACACATGTGCCACCTTGTGCATCTGGTTTACAATAGGCAGTCTCAGGGTGACCTCGAACTCTCTGCAATCCTCCTCCTACCTCTGCCTCAAAGTGTTGGGATTAAAGGCATACACCACCACGCCCGGCTCCCATTTTTTTATTTTTTGGTTTTTCAAAGGAGGGTCTTGCTGTAGCCCAGGCTGACTTGGAATTCACTGTGTAGTCTCAGAGTGGCCTCAAATTCAGGAACTCATGGCCATCTTCCTACCTCTGTCTCCTGAGTGCTGGGATTAAGGGTATGGGCCGTCATCCCCAGCTAAGAGAACTGGTTTTTTGTTTGTTTGTTTGTTTGTTTGTTTGTTTGTTTGTTTGTTTGTTTCAAGGTAGGGTCTCACTCTAGGTCAGGCTGATCTGGAATTCACAATGTAGTCTCAGTGTGGTTTTAAAATCATGTCAATCCTCCTACCTGTGTTTCCCAAATGCTGGGATTAAAGTCATGTGCCACCACGCCCAGAAAGAGGTCTCTTTTTTAAAGTATTAGTAAAGCCAGGTGTGATGGTCCACACTTTTAATCCTAGCATTTGGGAGGAAGATAGAGGAGGCTCCCTGTGAGTCTGAGGCCAGCCTGGGACTACATACAGATTGAGTTCCAGGTCAGCCTGGGCTAGAGTGAGACCTCACCTCAGAAACAAAAAAAGTTATAGTAATGAGGCCCAGGGGGCAGTTCAGTGATAGAAGCTGGTTTAGCACACATACTCCAAGGCAGGCCCAAGCAATTTTCCTGCCTCAGTCTCCCCAGGACATGGAAATATAGGCCCAGTCAGAGAATCCTAGTCAATTAAGACAGAAAGACTGGCCTGGCATGGTGGCACACGCCTTTAATCCCAGCACTAAAGAGAGGTAGGAGGATCACAAAGTGGCACATGCATCTAGACTTAGTTTTCAGTGGTAAGAGGCTCTGGTTTTCTCTCTCCTTGCAAATAAATAAATAGAAAAGAACAAATGCTAACTAAATCTATTGTGGTACTTTTATTTTTCCAAGTAAGGTCTCACTCTAGCCCTGGCTGACCTGAAATTCACTATGTAGTCTCAGACTGGTCTCAAATTCACAATGATCCTTCTACCTCTGCCTCCTGAGTGTATTTTTTTTTTCTGATTTATTTTTATTTATTTATTTATTAGAGACAGAGAGAGAGAGTGAGAATGGGCATGCCAGGGCCTCCAGCCACTGCAAATGAACTCCATTCGCATGCACCACCATGTACATGTGGTTTACGTGGGAACTGGAGAATTGAACCTGGGTCCTTAGGCTTTGCAGTCAAGTGCCTTAACCACTAAGTCATCTCTCCAGCCCCATTTTAATTAATTTATTTATTTGTGTGTGTGTGTGTGAGAGAGAGAGAGAGAGGGAACACACCAGGGCCTGTTGCTATCATGAGCCACTTTGTACAACTGGCTTTATGTGGGTACAGAAGAATCCAACCCAGGCTGTAGGGTTAAGCAGAGAAAGAACTGGGGGCCAGGGTGCCAAGCTCTCCCGGTCAGGGTTTGCTCTAGCTGACCATCATCTCAGCTCAGGTTCTATGAAGCGGTCAAGTCCTTACTGCTCTCCGCCCGCCAGCTTCAACCTGGCTCCTCAGAGGGGACCCTGCTGTTGTAGGGTGCAGCCTGGCCATCAGGGACAACTGCTCTGATCTGAGGTGGGGCTGGGTGATCTGCACTGGGAGGTTTTGTTCTTGGGGAACCCAAGGCAACTGCAGGGTTAGGACTGACTTGTCTCTAGCTTTCAGCCACAGTAAGACACACAATTTGAATGCGTTCATTCTGCATTCAGTTATCCTGTGGTCAACAAGGAAGGAAGAAAGAGAGGAAAGAAAGAAAAAAGGAAAAGAAAGAGAAAGGCAAGAAAAGAAGAAAACAAATAAAATATTTATCTGGTTTGTTATGATCAGGAAGAAGCAAAACTTGTTATATCAAGCCCGGCATGGTGGCAGACACCTTTAATCCCAGCATTGGGAGTCTGAGGGAGGAGGGTTTCTTTCTTTCTTTCCTTCTTCTTTTTTTTTTTTGTTTCGTTTTTCAAGGTAGAGTGTCACTCTAGTCCAGGCTGACCTGGAATTCACTATGTAGTCTCCCTGAATTTACTGCGATCCCCCTACCTCTGCCTCCCCAGTGCTGGGACTAAAGGCGTGTGTCACCACGCCCGACGGGAGGAGGATTTCTGTGAGTTCTAGGCTCAGCCTGGGCTAGAGCAAGATCCTACCTGGAAACACAAACAAACAAAAATTCTTACATGAGAGTAGGCGTGGGCGCCCACGCCTTTAATCCCAGCACCGAGGAACAAGGCTGCTGTGAGCTCCAGGCCAGCCTGGGGCTACAGAGTGACTTTCAAGGCAACCTGGGCTAGAGGGAGACCCTAAATGCAAACAACTTCGAGCAAAACTAAGAACACCTGGGCTGTGGGACGCATTCCCCATCCCCAAACCAACCAACCAGCCAACTGTGGCAGGTGGCAGGAGAATCCAAAGTTCAAGGTTTCCCGGGTTACAGGTACGCCCCACAAAAGACAATCGCTCCAGGCTCTGCGTCCCCCTCCCCCCTCCCCCGCCCACCTCCCACTGCCCGAGGCGCAGCCGGGCTCAGTCTGCTGGGCGGAGTCCTCAGCGGCTCCCTTGCATTGAGTATTAAACGCCAGCGACCACCTGTGCCACCGACCAGGGACCTCCGCGGGTCGTGGGCGCCAGGTAAGCGGGAAGGGTGCGGGGGTCGGGCCCTGGGGGACAGCTCACCTCTCCGGGAATCCAAGCTAGACTGGGCTATGCAGACGGGGCATGATGGCCTTGAATCCAAGCACCAGGCAGGCAGAGGTAGGAGGATCGCTGGCTTTGAGTTCAAGGTGTGATGCCAGGTCAGCCTACCTCGAAAAAGCCGGGGGTGAGGGGGCCCCTGCAGTTGGCTGTGGCTCCAGAGCACCAAACTTAGTTCAACAAATAACTTAACTCAAGGGCTGGGGAGATGGCTTAGCAGTTTAGTTGCTTACCTGCAAAGCCTAACAACCTGGGTTTGATTCCCTAGTATCCACATAAAGGCAGATGCACAAAGTGGTGCATGCATCTGGAGTCCATTTGCAGCGGCTAGATGCCCCATTCTCTCTTCCCTCTGTCTCTGCTTACAAGTAAATAAAATTAAATTTAACAAATAATTTCCTTGCCAGGCACTTAGAAGGCAGAGGTAGGATTGTTGTGAGTTCAAGACCAGCCTGAGACTACTACATAGTGTAGTCTGCATCAGCCTGGGCTAGAGAGAGACCCTACCTCAGGGAGGAAAGGAAAAACTAATTCAGTGAACTATATTCTTTTTTAAAATTTTTATTATGTAGTCTGAGGGTGGCCTTGAACTCTGGGATTTCTCCTACCTCTGCCTCCTGAGTGCTGGGATTAAAGGCGTGTGCTACTACGCCCGGCTTCCTTTTTTTATTTTTAAGATTGGGTCTCCCCATGTAGCCAAGCTATGTCCCAGTTCATGATCCTCCTGCTTTTGCCTCCCAAGTGCTGGGATTACATGCTTGTGCCACCACACTGACCATTAATTAACAAATATTGAGCCACTGCCTATGAGGGAGAGCTGGTTGCTTATGGGTCTAATCCTGAGACAGAAGTGCTAGTGTTTTGGAAGTTGGTGAGGAAGACAGATCTGACATCAAGATGATTGCATTTGACAAAGGGAAGATGTCTGACCCTGAGCCTTAACTAGACCACAGGACCCAGGACATGAAGGAGCCAGGGTCTTGGTGTACTCCGTCAACTATAGGCTGACTTACTGAGCCTAGAGAAATACACTTGCAATCTGCCTGCTCCGTTATATGACTTTTTGATAAGGAACTTTTCCACCAGATCCTTTTGTAGATTTTATTTTATTTATTTTGGTTTTTCGAGGTAGGATCTCACTCTAGCCCAGGCTGACCTGGAATTCACTATGTAGTCTCAGGCTGGCCTCGAACTCACAGTGGGCAGCCTGGGACTGTAGTAAATTCCAGGTCAGCCTGGGCTAGAGAGAGAACGTGCACATTAGGGCCTCCAGACACTGCAAATAAACTCCAGACACACACCACACCTTGTGCACATATCTTTTATTTTTATTTGTTTTTTTGAGGTAGGGTCTCACTCTAGCCTAGGCTCAGGTGGAATTCACTATATAGTCTCAGGCTGGGATTGAAGATGTGGTCCACCATGCCTGGCCACTTAGGAGATTTTTTTTGGTTTTTTGAAGTAGGGTCTCACTCTAGCTCAGGCTGACCTGGAATTCACTGTGTAGTCTCTGGGTGGTCTCAAACGCGTGTTGATCCTCCTACTTCTTCTGCCTCTGAGTAGTGGGATTAAGGGCGTGCACCACCATACCCGGCTCACTTAGAAGATTTTTTTTTTTACTTAGGAGATTTTATTATTTTTATCTTTTAATTTTTTTTTGAGGTAGGGTATCATTCTAGCCCAGGCTGACCTGGAATTCACTATGTAGTCTCAGGGCGGTGATCCTCCTACCTCTGCCTCCCAAGTGCTGGGATTAAAGGCGTGCGCCACCACGCCCGGCTGGAGATTTTAAATAATTGATGTCAAACCACACATGGTGGACTGTATCCTAATACTTGGCAGGTGAAGGCAGGATTGAGAGTTGAGCCTAAACTACATAGGGAGACCTGACACAAACAAAGTAGATAAAGTAATCTATGCTCAAACACAGTTTTGCCTGCAGGGCAAGTGTTCTGCCACTGAATCATAATTCAAGACCACCCTGGGACTACATAGGGAATTCCAGGTCAGCCTGAACTAGCCTCAAAAAAAACAAACAGCTGGAGAGATGGCTCAGCGGTTTAAGGCACTTGCCTGTATTAAAGAACTAAGAACCAGGTTGGATTATGATCCTCCTACCTCTGCCTCCCAAGTGCTGGGATTAAAGGTGTATGCCACCACACCTGGCCTTCAAGTGCTGCTTTTTTAAACCAGGAAAGGCAAGTTTTCACTTCTGTAGTGTTGAATGTCTAAACCTCCTCGAGTACTGGTAGGTTTTTAAATTTTAAATATTTTATTTATTTGAAAGAGAGAGAGAAAGAGAATGGGCACACCAGGGCCTCTAGCCACTGCAAATGAACTCCAGATGCATGTGCCACCTTGTGCATCTGGCCTACGTGGGGTACTGGGGAATTAAACCTGGGTCCTTAGGCTTTGCAGGCAAGAGCCTTAACCGCTGAGCCATCTCTAGCGCATGGCAGTTTTCAGTAGTACCAATATGGTAAGCAGTGAAGGGCAGTGGGTTTTTCTTTTATCTTTTCAAAAAATTTTATTTAGAAGGATTTTTATCCTTTTTTTAAAAAATTATTTGTTTATAGGCAGAAGCAGAGACAGGGTGGGTACACCAGGGCCTGCTGCCACTTCAAACTCCAGACACAAGCCAACACTGTGCATCTGGCTTTACATGGGTATACTGGGGAATCAAACCTGGACCATTAGGCTTTGCAAGCAAGAGCCTTTAACCACTGAGCAAGCTCTCTAGCCCTTTCTGTTTTTTTTTTGTTGTTGTTGTTTGTTTGTTTTTAAATACTTAATTCACTTGGAAGGCAGAGGTAGGAGGATCGCCATAAGTTCGAGACCACCCTGAGACTGCATAGTGAATTCCAGGTCAGCCTGGACTAGAGCTAGACCCTACCTTGAAAAAACAACAAAAAAATTAATTCATTTGTAAGGAGAAAGAATGGGTGCACCAGAGCCTCTTGTGCATCTGGCTTTATATGGGTGCTAGAGAATCGAACCCAGGACATCAGGCTTTCAAGCAAGCCTTTAACTTCTGAGCTATCTCTCCAGCCCCCCCTTTAATTATTTATTTGCAAGCAGAGAGAGGAGAGGGTATGGGCACGCCAGAGTTGCTGCTTCTGCTTTTTTAAAAATAACTTTCTCGAGGGAGGGTTTCACTCTGGTCCAGGCTGATCTGGAATCCATTATGTACTCTCAAGGGCTTCTTGTGACTGCAGATGAGCTTCAAGGACAGCAGAGTCCCTTAGTTCCTTACTGCTGCAAATGAACTTCAGATTCAGGCACCACTTTGTACATCTATAATGAGGGGATTGAGCCCAGAAAGCACCTTTAACCTTTGACCTATGTCCCCAACCCGTTTTGTTTGTTTTTCAAGGCACGGTCTCACTCTAGCCCAGCCCAGGCTGACCTGAAATTCACTATGTAGTCTCAGGCTGACTTAGAACTCACAGCCAATCCTACCTCGGCCTTCCTTTCAAGTACTCGGATAAAGGAGTGCTGGGCTTAGTTTTTATTTTATTTCAATACGTGTAAGTTTTTTGGTGTTTTTTTTGTGGGGGGGAGGTTTGAGGTAGGGTCTCACTCTAGCCAAGGCTGACCTGGAAAGTTATATCCATGTGTATGTACATGCCAGGGTCTCTTGCCACTGCAAATGAATGCCCCTTCTGTTTTATGTGGGTGTCAGGAGAGTTAAACCCAGGCTTTGCAGACAAGCACCTTAACTGTCAGCCACCTCTCCAGCCCCTCTTTCGCTTTTCTGCAGGGAGGGGGCCAGGATCTCCCTGAATACCTGTAGCTGGGCTAGTACTTGTTAGGTAGACCAGGCTGGCCTTGAACATGCTGCAGTCCTCCTCCCTCTGCCCCCAGAGTGCCGGGATGACAGGTGGACACTGCTGGATCTTGCTCTTTTGGTTTCTTTTTTTTCTTTTCTTTTCTTTTTTTAATTTATTTGAGAGTGACAGGGAGAGAAAGAGGCAGAGAGAGAGAATGGATGCACCAGGGCCTCCAGCCACGGCAAACAAATCCAGACACATGAGCTGCCTTGTGCATCTGGTTTACATGGGTCCTGGGGAATCGAGCCTTGAACCGGGGTCCTTACACTTAACAGGCATGCGCTTAACTGCTAAGCCATCTCTCCAACCCTCTTTTGGTTTCTTTTTGTTTGTTTTGGTTTTTCAAGGTAGGATTCACCCTAGCCCAGGCTAACCTGGAATCTTGTAGTCAGGCTGATCCACCTACCTCTGCCTCCCAAGTATGCTGGAATTAAAGGTGTGCACCACCACACCCAGCTGGTTTCTTTCTTTCTTTCTTTCTTTCTTTTTTTTCTTTTTTCTTTTTTTCTTTTTTTTTTTTTTGCTTTTTTGAGGTAGGGTATAAGTTTTTGTGTTTTTTTTTTTTTTTTTTTTTTGGTGGGGGGAGGTTTCGAGGTAGGGTCTCACTCTAGCCCAGGCTGACCTGGAATTCACTCTATTCTCAGAGGTAGGAGGATTACCATAAATTAGAGGCCACCTTTAATTCCATCTGACCTATGTGGATATTGAGGAACTGAACTGGGTCTTTAAGCATCTGGCTTTATGTGGGTACTAGGGAATCAAACTTACTGCTTAGCCATATCTCCAGCCCCCTGGTTTCTTTCTTTTTTTTATTTTGGTTTCTTTTATATTGTATTTATTTATAAACAGAGAATGAGGATACATTAGAGCCTCTTCCCCCTGCAAATGAATTCCAGATGCATACACCATTTTGTGCATCTGGTTTTATATGAGTACTGGGGAATTGAACCCAGGCCAGCAAGCTTTGCAGGCAAGTGCCTTAACCACTGAGCCATTTCTTCAGCCCCCTCCTCCTTTTGGTTTCTTTTTTTTTATTATTTGAGGTAGGGTCTCACTCTAGCCCAGGATAACTATTTCATTTATTAGAAAGAGTGAATGAGAATGGATGCCCTGCAAATAAACTCCCAATATATGAACCACCTTGTGCATCTGGCTTTATGTAGGTTTATTTATTTATTTTTAATATTTTTTACTTTTGTTTTGCTTTTGTTTTTGAGGTAGGGTTTCACTGTAACCCAGGCTGACCTCAGGGTGTATGTAATCTCAGGGTGGCCTCCAACTCATGATCCTCCTACCTCTGCCTCCCAAGTGCTGGGATTAAAGGCATGTGCCTTTATTTTATTATATTTTATTTATTTGAGGAGGGAGAGGCAGAGAGAAAGAATGAGCGCACCAGCGCCTCTAGCCACTGCAAACTCCAGACGTCCTTGTGCATCTGGCTTATGGGGGTACTGGGAAATTGAGCCTGTGTCCTTAGGCTTCACAGGCAAGTGCCTTAACTGCTAAGCCATCTTTCCAGGCCCCCCCTTTTTTTGTTTTGTTTTTTGTTTTGTTTTCAAGCTGACCTGGAATTTCACTATGGAGTCTCAGGGTGGCCTCCAATTGGAAATCCTCCTTCCTCTGCCTCACAAGACTGGGATTAAAGGCATGGGCCACCACACCCATCTTATTTACTAATTTTTATTTGCAAGCAGGGAGAGAGAGAAGACAGAGAGAACGGGTGTGCCAGGCCCTCCAGCTGTTGCAAATGAACTCCAGATGCATGGACCACTTTGTACATATGGCTTTTACATGGGTACTGGGGACTCAAATCCAGGTCCTTAGGCTTTGCAGGCAAGCGTCTTAACCACTGGGCATTCTCTCCAGCCCCATGGGTTTTTTTTTTTTTTTTTTTTTTTTTTTTTGGAGGTAGGTCTCACTCTAGTCCCAAGATGGTCTTGAACTCAGAGCTCTGACCTCTGCCTCCCAAGTGCTGGGATAAAAGGAGTGCATCACCATGCCCGGCTAATTTGCATGTTTTAAGTGTTATCTTCTGTGCTTCACATCTCAAGGTCTGTGGCACGTTCAATTGTAGAGAAAACCAAATTTAGCCAGTGGGAATGAGTTAAGGCAGAAAAGACACTGGGCCTGGAATGCAGTCCCGTCCCGTGCTAGACAGCAAGCTCCCTACCACCGAGCTACAGAGAGTATGGACATAACCAGAGCCTCCTGCCTTTGCAAACAAACTCCAGACACATGTGCCCCTTTAAGTCTGGCTTTAACACGAGTACTGGGGAACTGAACCTAGGCTGTTGGGCATCGCAGGTGAATGTCTTTAACCGCTGGGCTCTTTCTCCAGCCTCTGTAGTGAGTTTATTCTAATTTCAAGAGTTTGCGCTGCTGGTTAGGGATGTGAACTAGCTCCTAACTTCCTGGTGAGCCCTCAAGTATCTGGGTTTCATCTCTAGCACCAGTAAAGCCAAGCAAACTCCTCACCTAAGAAGATATGGTGGCCCGTGCCTGTAATCCTAGCACTCAGGAGGTGGAGGCAGGAGGATTGCTTGGAGTTCAGGGTAAGCCTAAGCTATACTTCATGCTTTCCACGCCAGCCTGGACTACAGTGGAGGCACACCTTATCAAAGTCAATGCCTGATATTAAAAGTATGATTCTGGGGGCTCGAGAGATGGCTTAGTGGTTAAGGCATATGCCTGCGAAGCCTAAGGACCCAGGTTCTATTCTCCAGGTCCCATGTAAGCCGGTGGCACACGTGTCTGGAGTTCGTTTGCAGTGGCTAGAGGCCCTGGCGCACCCATTTTCTCACTCTCTGTCTCTAATAATAAATGAATAAAATCTTAAAAAAAAAAAAAAACCCACAAAACTAACCAAACCAACATCCTACCTGAACTGTATGAGGTAAATTTCCCTAAGGTGCAGAGCTCTTAACCTGGGCTGAGCTCTGCCTCGTGCAGTGTGCTTTCCTCTGGGATCTTCCTCCGTAGCCAGGCCTGGAGCGACTCCTAAGCAGGCACTGTCGGGTTGTGGTGCCAAGCGGGAGTGGAGTAGCCAGCGGGTACTTTGTGATGATCTGAGTTTGAACAAATCGTGAATGGGACCACCTGAAGTAAATAAACAGTGTTTTGTGCTTTTTTTTATTTTTTATTTTATTTTTCCCTCTCTCTCTCTCTTGAAACATTTCTTCTTACCAGCATCAGCTGTCAAAGCTGTCAGGGGCTTGAACTAGCTCCAGGCCCATGCGGAAGACCTTGTTGGAATTTTAAGACTTGAAGGACTCCAGGGCTGCCATCACTGCGAGCACCCCAGTGAGACCATCAGCTGTCTCCAGGCGGAACACAGCCGAGAGCTGGGCACTGCCCACCTCCACTCCCAGCGGGATGGCGCTAGAGGCAGCCTTGGAGAGTTTCCAGGCAGAAACCAAGTGCCCCATCTGTCTGGAGGAACTGACAGACCCGGTCACCATTGAATGCGGACACAACTTCTGTCGCCTGCTGCATCCAGCAGTCCTGGGCGGATCTGGAAGACAGGTTCCCCTGCCCCGTGTGCCGACACCAAGGCAAAGAGCGTCATCTGCAGAGCAACAGCCAGCTGCGGCGGATCACGGAGATCACCAGGCGGCTCCCCAGGAGCAGGGCCAAGAGGGCGAGGCAGGAGAGGACCTGCTGTGAGACGCACGGCCAGGACCTGAGCCTCTTCTGCGAGGATGACCTGGAGATGCTGTGTCCCCAGTGCGCACAGGCCCCTGAGCACGGAGGCCATCAACTGTCGCCCATCGCGGAGGCTGCCAGTCGCCACCGGAGAAAACTCCGTAGCTTCGTGGAACCCCTGAAGCGGCAGCTGGAGGAGGTTCAGAAGCTA
Source organism: Dipus sagitta (assembly GCA_036346955.1). Lineage (NCBI taxonomy): Eukaryota > Metazoa > Chordata > Mammalia > Rodentia > Dipodidae > Dipus > Dipus sagitta. Next base: position 6,176,013 of record CM070783.1, on the reverse strand, counting down.
ATGAGGGAGCAAAGCAAACAACCCTTGGTCCTGAGAGAGCAGATGGAGAAGCAGAGACAGAAACTATCTTTTGAACTTGAACATCTGAACCAATTTTTAGAACTCCAGCAGCAGACGGCCGTCTCCAGGTTAGCAGAAGAGGAGACGAACCTTCAAGAGAAACTCAGCAAAAACATAGAGGAGTTCTCCAACTATGGTTCCACACTCAAAAGCCTGCTGGGCAAGATAGTCGAGCACAGAGCAATCTCAGACGCAGAACTGATCACAGAAGTGAAAAACTTCTATAAGAAGTGCGACAGTGAGACGAGCCCATCCATCCTTTCAGTTCAGCTAAAGACAGACACCTGCAATTTTCCTCCCTTGTATTCTTCCCTACAAACACTGATAAAGGAGTTCAGAGAAGACGTCATTCTAGACCCAGAAACAGCCCACCCTAACCTGGTTGTCTCTGAGGATAAAACATGCGTGAAATTTTCAAAGAGAAAACAACGCATTTCTAACTTCTCAAAAAGGTTCACAGTCAACCCTGTTGTGTTGGGTCTTCCCTATTTCTATTCTGGGAGGCACTTCTGGGAGGTGCAGGTGGGAGACAAGCCTGAATGGGCCATTGGTGTCTGCAAAGCCTGTCTGTCCAGGAGGGCCAGGCAAGCATCCACCCCACAGGGGTGCTGGAGGCTGCTGCTGAGGGAGGATGGCTACCAAGCCCTGGGGGCTGACCCTGACCCCCTGCGGCTAGAAGTCAAGGCCAGGAGAATTGGCATTTTACTGGACTATGAGCTGGGGCAGCTCTCCTTCTATGACATGCCTGAGAACTTGCACATCTGTACTTTGGGGGACACGTTTACCGAACCTCTCCAGCCTTATTTCTATGTAGGCCCTCATTCAAAACCCCTCCAGATCTGTACAGCAATGGACTGAGTGAAAGAAAGTCCACCAGGTGGACAGGGCTACTTGAATCGGTCTTTGTTTTCCGGGCTTTCCGCGGTGGAGCATGCCTGTGGTCCCAGCAGAGGTAGGGGGACTGCTGTTAAGACAACAGAAAGAGCTCCAGGTCAGCCTGGGACAGTGTGAGACTACCTCGAAAAAAATAAATATAAATTTAAAAATGTATTTGTTATGTGTCTGCATGGGTGTGGTACCAGTGTCTCTTGCTACTGCACATTAATGTCCATCCAGCTTTAAGTGGGTGACTGGGGAATTGAAATGGGGCTCTTAGGTTTTGCATAAGCATCTTTAACCACTGAGACACCTCCCCAGTGCCTCATTTTTATTTGCATGTGTATGCACGTGCATGAATGTGTTTGGGCACACCAGTGTTTTTCCACCACAAATGAGCACCAGGCACATGTGCCACTTAACTGTAAACAATACCTCATGGTAATTCCCTCCCTCCCCCACTCCCCTTTTGAAACCCCACTCTCCATCATATCCCTTCCCCCTCTCAGCCTTTTATTTTGATGTCATGATCTTTTCCTCTTATTATGATGGTCTTGTGTAGGTAGTGTCAGGCACTGTGAGGTCATGGATATCCACGCCATTTTGTGCCTAGGGGAGCATGCTGTAAGGAGTCCTACCCCTCCCTTTGGCTCTTACATTCTTTTTTTTTTTCTGTTCAAATTTTTATTAACAACTTCCATGATTATAAAAATATCCCATGGTAATACCCTCCCTTCCCTCACTTTACCCTTTGAAACTCCATTCTCCACCATATCCTCTCCCCATCTCAATCAGTCTCTTTTATTTTGATGTCATGATCTTTTCCTTCTATTATGATGGTCTTGTGTAGGTAGTGCCAGGCACTGTGAGGTCATGGATATCCAGGCCATTTTGTGTCTGGGGGGAGCATGTTGTAAGGAGTCCTACCCTTCCTTTGGCTCTTATATTCTTTCTGCCACCTCTTCTGCAATAGACCCTGAGCCTTGGAAGTTGTGATAGATATATTGCAGTACTGAGCACTTCTGTCACTTTTCCCAGCACCATGATGCCTTCTGAGTCATCCCAAGGTCACTGCCATCTGGTTCAGACATCTACTCTGGCTCTTACATTCTTTCCACCACCTCTTCCACAATGGACTCTGAGCTTTGGAAGGTGTGATAGAGATATTCCAGTGCTGAGCACTCCTGTCACTTTTTTTTGTTTGTTTTTCGAGGTAAGGTCTCACTCTAGCTCAGGCTGACCTGGAATTCACTATCCCAGCTGGGCAAATGCAATGCTATACATGGGAACTGTTTACTTTTCTATTTTGTCAGTTTTTGTTTTGTTTATTTATGAAAAAGGAGAGACAGAGGAAGAGAGAATGGGCATGCCAGAGCCTCCAGCCCCTGCAAGTGAACTCCTGACGCATGCACCACCTTGTGCATCTGGCTTACATGGGTACTGGGGACTCAAACCTGGGTCCTTAGGCTTCACAGGCAAATGCCTTAACTGCTGAGCCATCTCTCCAGACCTTGTCAGGTTTTGTTGTTTGTTTTGTTTAAGTCTCATTCTTAGCCCAGGCTGAGAGATCCTCCTCCCTCAGCCTCCTGAGTGCTGGGACTAAAGGTATGCACCACCACACTTAGTTTGTGTTGTCAGTTCTGACACTTAGTTTAGTTTCATTTATTGTTTAAAATTACTCATTATGAGCTTAGAAAAGTATAAATAAATAAATGAAAGGGGAACTTTAGGGAAAATGGAGAAATACTTCACTTTTATCTCAAGAATCATGTTTAATATCTACACATAATTTGCCATGGCAGCCCCATCAAAATGTTTAAGCACAACCAAAACTAAAAAGTATCCTTTTTTGTTAAACATACATTTAAACAAATTTTTAAGCCATAAAAATGTGCAATTTCTATGACTAAACTTGTTTTTTGGAGACAGGATCTCACCATGTAGCTCTAGCTAGCCTGGAACTCATTATGTAAACTAGGCTAGCGTTGGACTTACAGCAATCCTCCTGCCTCTGCCTCCTGAGTGCTAGGATTACAGGTGTGCACCACCACACCAGTTAACTAAACTTATTGAATGAAAATATAATCAATACATAAATATATGGCAATTTTCTTGCAGGGGGGGAGGTAGGGTCTCACTCTAGGCCAGGCTGACCTGGAATTCACTATGTAGTCTCAGGTGGGCCTTGAACTCATAGCAAACCTCTTACCTCTGCCTCCCGAGTGCTGGGATTAGAGGCATGTGCCACCACGCCCGGCTGCAACTTCTTCAAAGGGCAAAATTAAAGTGAAAGTTAAAAATTGTTTTGCCATGAAAGGTGTTAACAACAATAGGTATCATCAGGTTCAGGTAATCTTCATGTTTGATTTTTGTTTTTCTCATTACAGTCCAGGCTGGCCTCTGACTGACAATGATCCTCCTACCTCAGCCTCCCAAGTGCTGGGACTAAAAAGACGCTCACACCAGCTTCATATTTTATCTGATGAACAGAACTCTGTATGATTGCATAGTAAATCCCCTAGGGGGATCTTGGTCCTATGGGAAGGAAAAACTTTATTTTTTGAGACAGGGTCTCTGTAGTGCAGGGTGATCCTCCTGTCTCAGCCTCCCAAGCGCTGGGACTATAGGCGTGAATCACCATGTCTGGCTCAAAGAGAATTTTTTTGTGCCAGGTTTTCAATCTAGCGCAAACTGACCTGTCTGGAACTCATTCTGCAGGACCAGGCTGGCCTTGAACTCACAGTGATCCTCCTACCTCAACCTCCTAAGTGCTGGGATTATAGGTGTGAGCCACCATGTCTGGCTCTAGGAAATTCTTTTTTTTTTTTTTGGATTCCATACTCAATGTATCCTAGGAAATTCTTTTTAAAAGCTGTCTGCATGAATGGCTGGCTCAGTGGCAGAGTGCCTGCCTATCATGTCTGAGGCCCTGGGTTTGGTCCCCAGCACTTACAAACAAAAATACTATACGGTCTCATCTGTTACCCAACACACTCCTCAGCACATAGGGTGTGTCGTGGGGCCCTGTGGGAGGAAGCGCTGCCACCAGAATTAGTGGTTTCTCTCAGCAGCCTGACAGGAGAAAGAACTCTGTTTAAAACCCTTCCAAAAACAGACTCTGGGGTCAGAAAACAGCCAAATGCTTGCAGGGCCCTTAAATGACACCACTGATTCCAGAAAAGCCAAAGAACGAAATAATTCTAAAATGTACAAAACAGCCATTCTCAAGCCCTCAGGCCTTCTGGCATGATCCACAGGCTTCATGTAGGGAACAGCGGCACAGGTGAGGGCTGAATCCAGGTATCCAGCGCACACAGTATACACTCAGCAAAGGCCTCGGTCCCCTGGTGCGGCGTGGTGGCCAGTCGGAAGTTACTGGACTCGTGGCAGCCAAGCCTGCCCGTGAGCCTCTCACGTACGGGGCTGAGAGGCCAGGTCTGGGGAGGCGAGCGCCAGCAGCCGCTTACTCAGCAGGGCATTGTGTCGCTTCAGATACAGGATGATGTCCCCTTGCTTTTCTACAACTTCCTCCAGGCTTGAGATCGTCCTGCAAAGACCAAGCTGTGAGCAGCTTACACACAATGACTCTCCACCCTCACTGTGAACAAGTCCTCACCAGTGTCCAGTAAGCACACTGGACTCAGCACCCCTTCTGGCTGTTATGAGTAGTATTACAAAGTGACATTCTTTTTTAAATGTTTTATTTTTATTTATTTATTTGACAGAGAAAGAGGGAGAAAAAGAGAGAGAGAATGGGTGTGCCAGGGCCACCAGCCACTGTAAATGAACTCCAGATGCATGTGCCCCTTGTGCATCTGGCTAACATGGGTCCTGGGGAATCAAACCTGGGTCCTTTAGGTTGCCAGCAAACGCCTTAACCACTAAGCCATGCCTCCATTGGTTATTATCTATAATTATGGAAATTGTCAATAAAAAATTTAAAAAATATTGCAAGAGGCTGGGCATGGTAGCTTGAGGATACAGAGTGGATTTCAGGTTAGCCTGGAATACAGTGGATAAGATTCAGCATTAAAAAAAAAAAAAGCTGGGAGTGGTGGCTCACTCCCAGCACTTGAGAGGCAGAGGTAGAAGGATTGCTGGCAGTTCAAGGCCAGCCTGAGACTTCATAGTGAATTTCAGGTCAGCCTAGGTTAGAACAAGACCTTACTGAAAAAAAAAAAAAAAAAAAAAAAAAAAAAAACATAAAAGAGATATAAAGTAAAGAGAAAGGAAGGGAGGGGAGCACTTAATAGGATGGTATTGTATATATGTAAGTAGAAGAATAGATTAATGGGGGTGAAAAGGCCCAAGTGAGATCAGGGGTAGAGATTGTATAAAGGAAAGGTGGAGGGAGGGCTAATCAAAATCTAAGAGGATATAAATAAATCATACAAAAAACTACTTTTTTGGACAATGGAACACTCATGAGCCGTAGATCGTTGCTAGAAAAATTTTAGTGCCAGGGATGGGATACCTTCCAGTGAGTTGTTGGCCAGGGAGGTCTCTGATGCCCCCAAAACATTACAGGCCATTGCCGAGGCCCTTGGTTTCCCACCAGGCATAGATGGTAATTGCTGAAGACTCCACATACTTGGGCTGCAAGGCCACTGAGAAATCCTACTGGAATGCCGGGCATGGTGGCGCACGCCTTTAATCCCAGCATTTGGGAGGCAGAGGTAGGAGAATTACGATGAGTTCGAGGCCACCCTGAGACTATATAGAGAATTCCAGGTCAGCCTGAGCTAGAATGAGGCCCTACTTCAAAAAACCAAAAACCAAAAAAAAAAAAAAGGAAAGAAAAGAAAAGAAAGAAAAATCCTGCTGAAACTGAGCTGATCTCCATGTAGACCAGCTGACAGAAAGCTGGAAGAAGCCATTCTGCATGCAGTTCAATGGCAGAGAGAGAAATCACCAGTGAAGATACCCAACAGTAGACACTGCAAGCCTTATATTTGGCCAGCCAGGCCAAATGAGCCAGCTGGTGCAATAGTGGCATGTCTGTCATGGTGAAAACCAACTGCCCTCTAATTGGACTGGAGGCCTGCTCCATGGGAGGGAATACATCCCTGATACTGAAAACTTAAAACAGGGGTAGTCATGAGCCCTAGGGGTGTAATGTCTGCTGCTATCCAGCTGAATATATATACTGTGCACACCAAACTGCTCAGTAAGCACTTCTCTAAATGTTCATGCCCATATATTAATGCTACTCTCACTTTTGGTAGAGAACCTTCTCTTTTCAGATGGCAGTGACCTTGGGATGACTCAGAAGGCATCATGGGGCTGGGAAGAAGTGACAGGAGTACTAACATCTCGATCACACCTTCCAAGGTTCAGGGTCTATTGCGGAAGAGGTGGTGGAAAGAATATAAGAGCCAAAGGAAGGGCAGGACTCCTTACAACGTGCTCCTACAGACATAAAATGGCCTGGATACTCATGACCTCACAGTGCCTGACACTATCTACACAAGACCATCATAATAGGAGGAAAAGATCATGACATTAAAATAAAAGAGAGACTGACTGAGAGAAGGAGGGGATATGATGGAGAATGGTGTTTCAAAGGGAAAGTGAGGGCAGAGAGGGCATTACCATGGGATATTGTTTATAACCATGGAAGTTGTTAATAAAAAATAATAATTAAAAAAAATTCAAAACAAGTTCTTTTTTTTAAAAAAAGGCAAATAAAGATGGCATAATACTGAAAAAAAAAAAAAAAAAGCCGGGCATGGTGGCGCACGCCTTTAATCACAGCACTTGGGAAGCAGAGGTAGGAGGATCACCACGAGTTTGAGGCCACCCTGAGACTACAGAGTGAATTCCAGGTCAGCCTGGGCCAGAGGGAGACCCTACCTCAAAAAAACAAAAAATTAAAAAGTGCAGGGTCAGAGAGATGGCTTAATGATTAAGGTGCTTGCCTGCAAAGCCAAAAGGACCCAGGTTCGACTTCCCAGGACACACATAAGCCAGATGTACAGAGTAGTAGTACATGTGTCTGGAGTCCATTTCCAGTGGGCAGAGGCCCTAGTGTGCCCATTCTCTATCTTTCTATCTGCCTCTTTCTATTAAAATATCTTTTAAGCCGGGTGTGGTGGCGCACGCCTTTAATCCCAGCACTCGGGAGGCAGAGGTAGGAGGATCGCCGTGAGTTCAAGGCCACCCTGAGACTCCATAGTGAATTCCAGGTCAGCCTGGGCTAGAGTGAGACCCTACCTCGAAAAAGCAAAAAAAAAAAAAAAAAAAAAAAAACAAAAAAAAAAACAATGATTGCAGCAGGGAGTGGTGACAGCTGTGAGTTTGAGGCCACCCTGAGACTACAGAGTGAATTCAAGATCAGCCTGGGCTACAGTGAGACCCTACCTCGGGGGAGAAAAAAATTACCAAGTTAGGCACCAAAATATTGACAATATCGTCTCTGGAGTTGAGTAATTTTTCTGCCTATCTCTGTTTCTTTTTGAGACTATCTTGTAGTAGAGCCCAGACTGGCCTCTAATTTGGGATACTGCCTTAGCCTCCAAATTTTATGTTTTACCATGACTAAAGGCATGCATCATCATGCCCTGCTGTTTTATTTTTATTTATTTATTTAATTTGAGACAGAGACAGGGGGGAGACAGAGAGTGAGAATGGGCACACCAGGGCCTCTAACCACTGCAAGCAAACTCCAGATGCATGAGCCACCATGTGCATCTGGCTTACGTGGGAGCTGGAAAATCGAACCAGGATCCTTAGGCTTGGCAGGCACGCACCTTAACTGCTAAGCCATCCCTCCAGCCCCCTGCTCTGTTTTGATTCTGTTTGGTGATACTAGAGATTGAACTCCAGAGGCTCCTGAATATAGCCTCTGGCGGCATTTCCATTCTCCAGAAAAAGTGTTTAAAATGTATATATGTATTTTTAAATTTATTTATTAGAGAGATAGAAAGAGATAGGCACAGAGAGAGAGAGAGAGAGAGAGAACAGGAGGCCAGGGCCTCTAGCCACCACAAATGAACTCCAGATGCATGCTCCCCCCCGTGCATCTGGCTGATGTGGGTCCTGGGGAATAGAACCTGGATCTTTGGCTTTGCAAGCATGCACCTTAACCACTAAGCCATCTCTCCAGCCCTAAAAATATTTTATATTGGGGATAAATTGTCCAGGCTAGTCTTGAACTTGGTATCCAACTGCCTCAGCCTCCTTGGCTGGCCTCAAGTTCACAAAGATCCTACCTCTGCCTCCCAAGTGCTGGGATTAAAGGTGTGCACCTCCCCTCACCCCCACCCAGGAAGAGAAACTTTTGAATTTTCTTTCTGATGGTGTATTCCCCACTCGACCCTCACCTTACCTGAATCCAGTCTCAGAGGTTATCTTGCTGGGGTAAGTGTAGATTTTTTCTTCTTCAAGTACATCCGGCTGTGGTTTGGCTTTGTTAAATTTTCTAATTTTCACTAAAATAATAAAAGGATTTTTAGTCAGATTAAGTAATTCTGAAAAAAGTACAATTTTCATTTATTCAAGTTATATTAACTGGCTATTCTTTTCAAATAGATAATATAAAAAATTGCTTCATAAAGCGAACAAGATTGAGGGGGGAAGGATACAATGGAGAGTGGAATTTCAAAAGAGAAAGTGAGGGGAAGGAATGAATTACCATGGGATGTTGTTTTCAATTACGAAAGTTGTCAATAAAAATAAATAAATAAAATAAAATGAACAAATAAATGCAGTTAACACAGAGGGTAGAGATGATCATTAGAACTGATACTCATGGGCTAGAGAGATGGCTTAGAGGTTAAGGCGCTTGCCTACAAAGCCCAAGGACCCAAATTCGATTCCGCAGGACCCACACAAACCAGATACACAAAGTGGTACATGCATCTGGAGTTCATTTGCAATGGCTGAAGGCCCTGGCGCGTCAATTCTTTCTTTCTCTCTCAAATAAATATAAATAAATGTAAAAGTTTAATAAAAAAGAACGGGGGGCAGGGGGCTGGAGAGATGGCTTAGCAGTTAAGGCACTTGCCTGCAAAGCCAAAGGACCCAGGTTTGATTCCCCAGGACCCACGTAAGCCAGATGCACAAGGTGGCACATGTGTCTGGAGTTCATTTGCAATGTCTGAAAGCCCTGGCATGCCCATTTTCTCTCTCTAATAAAGAAAAAAATTTACTGTCATAACATGACTGACAGCTCAGTGCCACCCAGTTAGCTGCTATTTACAGAGAAATTTTACTTAACCTGTTAATATGGGTGAGATGAAATCTAAATTTCTCTAGGGTGTGAAATTTTTCTTTTAAAGAGTCCTTGCAATCTAGCTTTACATTTAAAGTATCTAAAACCTACTTAATTTTACCACCAAACATTTTCAGACAGTCACACCAACCTTCAGATAATTCTAATCTCAGAAATTAAGACTTCTGGGTGGGCACGGTGGTGCACGCCTTTAATCCCAGCATTCGGGAGGCAGAGGTAGGAGGAATGCCATGAGTTCAAGGTCACCCTGAGACTACATACTGAATTCCTGGTCAGCCTGGGATAGAGTGAGACCTTACCTTGAAAAACCAAAAACCAAAAAGAAAGAAAGAAAGAACAAGATTATGGATGCAGAACTACATTTAGCCAATGCTTGCTTTGGGGTAAACCATTTAGGAGCCTATTTTTTGGTTTTTCAAGGTAGGGTCTTGCTGTAGCTCAGGCTGATCTAGGATTCATTATGAGTCTCAGGGTGGCCTTGAACTCATGGTGATCCTCCTACCTTTGCCTCCTGAGTGCTAGGATTAAAGGCGTGTGCCACCACACCCAGCCTTTATAGCTTTTTCTTTTTTTTTTTTAATTTATTTATTTGGGAGAGAAAGGAAGAGAGAGAAAGAGAATGGGCATGCCAGGGCCTTCAGACATTGCAAACAAACTCTAGGTGCTAGCCGGGCATGGTGGCATATGCCTTTAATCCCAGCACTCGGGAGGAAGAGGTAGGAGGATCGCCATGAGTTCAAGGCCACCCTGAGACTATGTAGTGAATTCCAGGTCAGCCTGGGCTACAGCAAGACCCTACCTTGAAAAACCAAAAATATTTTAAAAAACACAAAATGAACTCTAGATGCATACACCCCCACCCCTTGTGCATTTGGCTTATATGGGTCCTGGGGAACTGAACCGGAGTCCTTAGGATTCGCAGGCAAATGCCTTAACCGCTAAGCCATTTCCCCAGCTCTTTTTTTGCTTCTTAAAGTTAGGTCTTTTTATCTTTTTATGGGCTGGAGAAATGGCTCAGTGATTAAAATGCTTGCCTGCAAACCTGACAGCCCAGATTCAATTCTCTAGTACCCAGGCTGGAGAGGTGGTTTAGTGGTTAAAGCATTTGCCTGCAAAGCCAAAGGACCCTGGTTTGATTCCCCAGGACCCACGTAAGCCAGATGTACAAAGTGGCACATTCATCTAGAGTTTGTTTGCAGTGGCTGGAGGCCCTGGCACTCCCATTCTCTCTACTTACAAATAATTAAAATAGTTCTGAAGTGGGAGGATCACCATGAGTTTCTGGCCAGCCTGAGTCAAGTTGACCTGGGCCAACTCAAGAGTTAGTTCCATAGTTCCAAGTCAACTTTGGTTAGAGTGAGACCCTATCTAGAAAAAAGACCAAAAGAAAAAAAAATTTACTTTGATAAAAATTTATGGATGGGGCTGGAGAGATGGCTTTTTTTTTTTTTTTTTTTTTTTTTTTTGAGAAAGAAAGCGGCAGAGAGAGAGAGGGAGAGAATGGGCACACCAGGGCCTCCAGCCACTGAAAACGAACTCCAGATGCATGCGGCCCCTTGTGCAGCTGGCTTATGTGGGTCCTGGGAAATCGAACCAGGGTCCTTTGGCTTTGCAGGCAAATGCCTTAACCGCTAAGCCATCTCTCCAGATGGCTTATTAAGGAGCTGGAATTAAAAAGCATGAACCACCATGTCCAGCCCTAATCCTATTACTTGGGAGACCAAAAAAACAACAACAAAACAAATAGACAAACAGCAACAGCTGGGCATGGTAGCACACACCTTTAATCCCAGAAGCAGAGGTAGGAAGATGGCTATGAGTTTCAGGCCAGCCTGGGACTACAGCCAGTTCCAAGAAAGGCTGGGCTACAGTGAAAAAACAAACAATGAAACCTATGGATGACACAAACTTAGAAAACCAACTCCCTACTCCCCAGCGTGGTTGCCTCTTCCTGTGGCCTCAGAGAAGTCTGGATGTGGTCAGCAATGAAGGCCACTCTCAGCTAAATAGAAAGGTCCTCAACAAGGTCTCAGCCAAACAGAAAAGCTTCAAACTGAGGCGAAAGGAGATGGTGAGCTATGTCGCACTCTCTCTCACCTGCATAAAGGAGCAGACAGGCCAGGGAACAGACCAGTTCCAGGGCCAGGATGAGCAGCATGAACTCCAGGTACAGCCGGCTGGGCTCAGGAAAGGAATGCTGCACACACAGGAGGAGGAGAAGCACTGTGTTGCCTGTGGAAACAAGACATGGCAGGGAATGAAAAATACCTGCTTGGTCTTCGGTCAATATAAACTGGTTTTTGTATAATTTCCTAAAGCCTCTGGAGCTTCCTAAGTGACAGAACTGTCTGGTTGTCTGCCCCCCCCCCCATACACATCTATCTGTCTGTCTATCTACCTATCTCAGGTAGGGTCTCATCTAGCCCAGGCTCACCTGGCACTCACTGTAGCCCCAGGCTGGCCTCCAATTTACAGCAATCCTATCTTAGGTGGGATTAAAGGTGTGCAACACCAAGCATGGTTTGTGTTGTGTTTTTTGTTGTTGTTGTTATTTTGTTTTGTTTTGTTTTCTTTGATTTTTCGAGGTAGGGTTTCACTCTAGCTCAGGCTGACCTGGAATTTACTATGTAATCTCAGGGTGGCCTTGAACTCAGGGCAATCCTCCTATCTCTGCCTCCCAAGTGCTGGGATTTAAGGCGTACACCACCATGCCATTGTGTTGTGTACACCATGCATTGTGTTGTGTTTTTTAAATTTGATTTATTTATTTGCCCACCAAGAGACAGAGAGGGATGGGGAATGGCCTCTAGCTACACGGGTTACTGGAGATGAAACTCAGGCCATTAGGCTTTGCAGGCAAGCTCCTTAACAACGAGCTTTCTCTTTAGCCCCATGCTTTTTCTTTCTCTTTCTTTCTTTCTTTTCTTTTTCAGAGGCAGGGTCTCTCTCTAGTCCTGCCATGTTGACCTAGAACTCACAGCAATCCTTCCACCTCAGCCTCAGTTGAGGACCTGGCTTCAGAATTGTGTTGTCATTAATAACAAGCCCAAAAGGCCACACCTGAGTTTATGTCAATAATATGACTTAGGCTGGGGCTCCATACAGGCCACTCTGCGGGTGGGGCAATCACCAGAAAGGCCTTGAGATTAGGAGTCAGAACTTTCTGCCCTACCCACCGAACTTGGGGAAGAGCAGAAGGATGAAGTTTAAATTCTATACAAACATTTTTCTTGTTTGTTTTCAAGGTATGGTCTCACTCTAGCCCAGGCTGACCTGGAATTCACTATACAGTCTCAAGCTGGTCTCAAACTCACAGCAATCCTACCTCAGCCTCTTGAGTGCTGGGATTAAAGGCATGTGCCGCCATTCCCCATCTAGAAACATGTTTTTATTTGGGCTGGATAGACGGCTCAGTGGTTAATGGTGCGTGCTTACAAAGCCTGAGGGTCCAAGCTCCATTCCCCGGCACCCACATAAATGCACAAAGTGGAACAGGCATCTGGAGCTCATCTGCAGTTGCACCCAGCAACATTTTCTCAAATAAATAGTTCAAAAAATTATTTATTGGACTGGGCGTGCTGGTGCACACCTTTATTCTCAGCACCTGGGAAGCAGAGGTAGGAGGATTGCCATGAGTTCAAGGCCACCCTGAGACTACATAGCGAGTTCCAGGTCAGCCTGAGCTAGAGTGAGACCCTACCTCGAAAAACAAACCAAAAAAAAAAAAAAAAAAAAAAAGCTATGTATTTGTATATTTGCACATGAGTGTGTGTGCATGCCTGAATGCCAGAGCCTCTTGCCACTGCAAAGGAACACCAGATATTTACACCACTTTTTTGGGTGGCATGGGAATTGAACCTGGGCCAGCAGGCTCTGCAAGCAAGCACCTTTAACTGCTGAGCCATAATCCCAGTCCCTCTGTACAAACTCTTGAGGGTGGGGATGTGATTCAGTTGGTAGAGTGCTTGGCTAGCATGCATTAAGCCCTGCGTTTGACCATGCCTACAATCAAACAAACAAACAAACAGAAAAAGCTGGGCATGGAGGCTCATCCCAGCACTCGGGAGGCAGAGGTACGAGGAATACCGTGAGTTCAAGGCCACCCTGAGACTACATAGTGAGTTCCAGGTCAGCCTGGGCTAGTGTGAAACCCTACCCCAAAAAAACAAAAAGGGGCTGGAGAAATGGCTTAGCGGTTAAGCGCTTGTCTGTGAAGCTCAAGGACCCGGGTTCGAGGCTCAATTCCCCAGGACCCACGTTAGCCAGATGCACAAGGGGGCACACACGTCTGGAGTTCTTTTGCAGTGGCTGGAGGCCCTGGCGCGCCCATTTTCTCTCTCCCTCTCTCTCTATCTGCCTCTTTCTCTGTCACTCTCAAATAAATAAGTAAAAATAAAATTAAAAAAAAAAAAAGCCAGTACCCACAATAAAGCCAGCTGCACAAAGTGGTGCCTGGAAGCCCTGGCATGCCCATTCTCTTAAAGAAAAAAAAATACTAGTTCTGAATTAAAAAAACAAAACTGAATCTCTAGGGTACCACTGAGAGACTGTGTAACTGATCGGTTACCACAGGCAGCTCAGCTCAGCAGTGGCCGTGCTTCTACCCTTGTGTGATGGCGACACCTGCTGGTCACCCTGAGGCCGCACACCCACACGTGGATGAACCAGGTGGTTTGAATAAACAGGATGGATGCCCAGGTTTCCTCAATAGAAGCAGGAGCGCTCAGAGCACCCAAGGTCAAATCAAGATCACTCTGAAGTGTTCTCTGTGCACAGAGGACTTTACTCAGGGGAGAAGCTTGCAGACTGCCCTTTAAGATAAATAATACACTAGGGCTGGAGAGATGGCTTAATAGTTAAAAAAAAAAAAAATTGCCTGCAAACCCAAAGAACCCCGGATTGATTCCCCAGGACCCACATAAACCAGATGCACCTGGAGTTCGTTTGCAGCAGCTGGATGCCCTGGTGTGCCCATTCTCTCTCTCTCTCTCTGCCTCTTTCTGTCTCTCAAATAAATAAATAAATAAAATATATTTTTAAAAATACACTAACAATCTGGGCATGGGGTGCAAACCTTTAATCCCAGCACTAGGGAGGCAGAGGTAGTAGGACTGCTATGAGTTCAAGGCTACCCTGAGACTTCATCATGAATTCCACATCACCCTGGGCTAGAGCAAAACTCTACCTTCAAAAACCAAAAAAATAAAATCACTAACAGAATAAAAATAAAAATTTAAAATTATACTTTGTCGAGTTTTCTGGGGAAAGATGAAATTTCTAATCTGGTTTCAAAAACATGTACAGGGCTGGGAGGTGGCTTAGTTCAGGTGCTGCTCTCAAAAGCTGCCGGCCCAGGTTCGACGCCCCACAACCCACACAAAGCCAGATGCACAAGGTGGCGCATGTGTCTGGAGGGCCTCTGCAGTGGCTAGAGGCTCTGGTGCACCCATTCTCTCTCTTTCTCAGTCTCCTTCTCTCTCACAAATAAAGTACTTTTTTTAATAATAAATTGAAATGTTTCAAAACTATGTTAAAGATCTATTCTGGACTCAGATTGACAAAGCTTTTGAAAAAGGTCAAAACTGGGCTGGAGAGATGGCTCAGCAGTTAAAGTCACTTGCCACATGCACAGTGATGCATGCACCTGGAGTTCATTTGCAGTAGTGGCAGGAGGCCCTGGTATAACCATACTCACTCTGCCTCTCTCTTTTTCAAATAAATAAACAAAATACAAAAAAAAAGGTCAAAATTTGACAGGACATCAAAACTCCCTAATGAAAGTTAATTCCATAAAGCCTCTATCACGCCTGCAACAAGAAAGAAAAGGATGGGCTCCCACGTTCCAGGTTCTGGGTGGATTTTGTTAGTTTTGCTTCTTGAGGTAGGGTGTCACTGCCCAGGCTGACCTGGAATTCACTATGTAGTCCCGGGCTAGCCTCGAACTCACCAAGTTCCTCCTACCTCTGCCTCCCAAGTGACTAGAACTTACTTTTTTTTTTTCTGTTTTTCTTTTTCTTTTTTTTTTTGGTTTTATGGGGTAGGGTCTCGCTCCAGCCCAGGCTGACCTGGAATTCCCTGTATAGTCTCAGGGTGGCCTTGAACTCTGCGATCTTCCTACCTCTGCCTGCCAAGTGCTGCAACTAAAGATGTGCACCATCAAGCCCAGCTCAGTCGCCTACTTTTTGATCTGAGACAGGATCTCATACACAGGCTACCCTTAAACACTCTGAGCTCAAGCAGGCCTTGAGCTCCCTCCAGGTAGCTGAAATGACAGGCCGGCACCATCAGGCCTGGATTAGGACTGATGTGTCTTCAAGCTTTCGTTTTGGATAATGCACCTTTTGGTTTTTCAAAGTAAGGTTTCACTCTAGCCTAGGCTGACTCACTCTATAGTCCCCAGCTAGCCTCAAACTCAGCAATTCTCCTACCTCTGCTTCCCAAGTGCTGGGATTAAAGGCGTGTGCCACCATGCTTGGCTTTCATTCTTTTCTGTGTGTGTGCATAGGAACTTACTACTATTATCTACTGGGGCATGAAAATCACTGAGCTTTACTAAAAACAAAACAAAATCTATTTTTGTTTTATTTTTTAATTTATTTTTGTTTATTTTTATTTATTTGAGAGCAACAGAGAAAGAGAGAAAGAGGCAGAGAGACAGAGAGAATGGACATACCAGGGCCTCCAGCTACTGCAAATGAACTCCAGATGCGTGCGCCATCTTGTGCATCTGGCTTACGTGGGTCCTGGGGAATCGAGCCTTGAACCAGGGTCCTTAGGCTTTACAAGCAAGAGCTTAACAGCTAAGCCATCTCTCCAGTCCCTCTATTTTTGTTTTTTTTTTTTTTGAGACAGTCTCACCAGGCTGGCCTCAAACTTGCTATATAGCCGAGGCTGGCCTTGAACTATTGATCTGTTGGGCATTGCCAGCACAGGCTGGAGCCTTCAGGAGAGGGGCCTGAGGAACCCACATTGATCCTCTTGCCTCCATCTTCCAAATATTAATCCCTGCCTAATCCTCAGACACAGAAAACAAGTGTCAGGCTGGAGCAATGTCTTAGAGGTTACGCCACTTGCCTGCGAAGCCTAAGCACCCAGGTTCTACTCTCCAGGTCCCATGTAAGCCAGAAGCACAAAGTGGTGCATGCATCTAGAATTTGTTTGCAATGGCTGGAGGCTCTGGAATTCCAATTCATTCTCATTCCAACCCCCGTGTACTAAAAAAAAAAAAGTGTTGAGCTTGCCTCAAAAAATAAAAATAAAAATAAGTAAATAAATAAATAATCTAAGAGGATATAAATAAATCATATGGAAACCTACTTTTCTGGACAACAGCACACCCAGAAGCCATAAATTGTTGCTAGAAAATTTTCAGTGCCAGGGATGGGATATCTTCCAGTGAGTTGTTGGCCAGGGAGATCCCTGATGCCCCCAAAACATTATAGGCCATTGCCAAGGCCCTTGGTTTCCCACCAGGAATAGATGGTAAGACCCTATTGCTTAAGACTCCATATACTTGGGCTGCAAGGCCACTGAGAAATCTTGCTGGAACTGAGCTGATAACCTCCTCCATGTAGACCAGACAGAAAGCTGGAAGAAGCCATTCTGCATGCAGTTCAATGGGAGAGAGAGAAATCACCAGTGAAGATACCCAACAGTAGACACTGCAAGCCTTATATTTGGCCAGCCAGGCCAAATGAGCCAGCTGGTGCAATAGTGGCACGTCTATTATGGGGGAAACCAACTGCCCTCTAATTGGACTGGAGGCCCGCTCATGGGAAGGGAATACATCCCTGATACTGAAAACTTAAAACACGGGTAATCATGAGCCCTAGGGGTATGTCTGCTGTTGTCTGGCCAAATGTATATACTATGCTTATCAAACTGCCCAGTAAGCATTTCTGTTAATGTTCACACCCTTATATTAATGCTACTCTCACTTTTGGTAGAGAATCTTCTCTTTTCAGATGGCAGTGACCTTGGGACAACTCAGAAGGTATCATGGTGATGGAAAGAAATGACCTCAGTGCTCAGTACTGCAGTATCTGTATCACACCTTCCAAGGCTCAGGGTCTAATGCGGAAGAGGTGGCGGAAAGAATGTAAGAGCCAAAGGAAAGGCAGGACTCCATACAACATGCTCCCTCCAAAATGGCCTGGATATCCATGGCCTCACAGTGCCTGACACTACTTGCATAAGACCATCATAAGAGGAGGAAAAGATCATGACATCAAAAGTAAAAGAGACACTGATTGAGATGGGGAGGGGGTATGATGGAGAGTGGAGTTTCAAAGGGGTAAGTGGGGGAAGGGAGGGTATCATCACGGGACATTTTTTATAATCATGGATGTTGTTAATAAAAAAATTTAAAAATTTTTAAATAAATAAAAATAAAATACTTTAAAAAAAAAACAGCAACAGCATCTATCTATTTGCTGATACCAAAAAGATGAACAATTTCACAAAGAGACACACTGATACTGTCTACACTTGTAGCAAACATAGATGTGGTGGCACATACCTGTAATCCTAGTACTCCAGAGTTAGAGGCAGGATTACCACAAGTTCGAGGGCAGCCTGTTCTCAAGTGAGACCTTGTCTCAAAATAAAACAATAACACAAAAGGAAGGTTGACAGGCTGGAACGATAGCTCAGCAGTTAAGGCACTTGCCTGTGAAACCCCTAACAACCCAGGTTCGATTCCAGAGGACACATGAGCCAAAGGCACAAGGTGGCACATGTGTCTGGAGTTCACTTGCAGTGGCTAGAGGCCCTGGTGCACCCATTTTCTCTCTCAAATAAATAAATAAAATATTTAAACCAGGCATGGTGGCACACACCTTTAATCCCAGCACTTGGGAGGCTTAAGTAGGAGAATCACTATGAGTTCGAGGCCACCCTGAGACTACATAGTAAATTTAAGATCAGCCTGAGCTAGAGTGAAACCCTACCTCAAAAAACCAAAAATAAATAAGCCGGGCGTGGTGGCACACACCTTTAATTCCAGCACTTGGAAGGCAGAGGTAGGTGGGTCACCATGAGTTCGAGGCCACCCTGAGACTACACAGTAAATTTCAGATCAGCCAGAGCTAGAGTGAAACCCTACACCAAAAAACAAAAAAAAAATAAAAATAAAAATAAAAATAAAAAAGCCAGGCATGGTGGTGCATGCCTTTAATCCCAGCACTTGGGAGGCAGAGGTAGGAAGATCGCCGTGAGTTCAAGCCCACCCTGAGACTACAGTGAATTCCAGGTCAGCCTGGGCTAGAGTAAGGCCCTACCTTGAAAAACAAACAAACAAAAAACCCAAACACACACACACAAATTTCTGGGGCTGGGCTAATGGCCCAGCAGACAGCAGCACTTGCTTGCAAAGTATGCCAGCTCAGATTCAGTTTCCCAGTACACACAGAAAGCCAGATGCACAAAGTGGCACATGAGTCTGCACTTCTTTTGCAGCAAGATGCCTTGCTGGGCTTGTACTCTCTCTCTCTTTTTTTTTTTTTTTTTTTTTTTGGTTTTTCGAGGTAGGGTCTCACTCTAGCCCAGGCTGACCTGGAATTCACTATGGAGTCTCAGGGTGGCCTCGAACTCACGGCAATCCTCCTACCTCTGCCTCCTGAGTGCTGGGATTAAAGGCGTGCGCCACCACGCCCGGCGGGCTTGTACTCTCTATCAAGTAAAAATAGATAAAACTGGGCCAGGGAAATGGCTTGGCGTTCGTTCCTCAGGACCCATGTAAGCCAGATGCACAAGGGGGCACATGTGTCTGGAGTTCATTTGCAGCGGCTAGAGGCCCTGGCGCACCCATTCTCTGTTTCTCTCTGCCTCTTCCTCTGTCTCTCTCTCTCTCAAATAAATAAATAAATAATTAAATAAATAAATAAATAAATAAATAAAACAAACATTTTTTTAAAAATACATAAAACCAAATTTCAATGTCCTGGGCTGAAGGGATGGCTTAGTGGTTAAGGCATTTGCCTGAAAAGCCAAAAGACCCAGGTTCTATATTCCCCAGGACCCATGTCAGCCAGATGCACAAGGGGGCGCACGCATCTGGAGTTTGTTTGCAGTGGCCGGAGTCCCTGATGCACCCATTCTCTCTCTCTCCCTCTTCCTCCCTGCCAAATAAATAAATAAAAATAAAAAATATTTTTTAAAAATTTCAACGTCCTTTCTGTAGTCCTCTTCAGCGCTGGAGCCGGAGCAGCTGAGGCCGGGGCTTACCAGTGGAGTGTATCACGAGGGCGAGTGTCTTCAGGTGCCGCGTGGACCGGCAGATCTCGTGGTAGCCTCGGCTTCGGGCTCTGCTGTGGTGATAGTGGACGTAGCGCTCGAGCAGCAAGTGCAGAATCCACAGGACCACCTTCCCGAGGATTATGGCCGTCTGAACTTTCAGAGGTCTGGTGTAGTTTCCTGGACACTTGTCCTCATTTGGGTCCGGGTAAGAACAAAGCACGCCTGCTAAGAACGCTACCGTAGCGAACACCACCTGGCAGGAAGGAAAGCGGCGTGGTCACACTCAGTGTGTGGGTTAGGGAGCGGGCAGCGGCCCAGAAGACTGCCAGCCTGCTGCGCCACCTGTACAAATGACGCTTAAAACACTGGTTTTCTGGACATTATACAAACTGGGTTTTTGTTTGTTTGTTTGTTGGTTTCTCAAGGTAAGGTTTTCACTCTGGCCCAGGCTGACCTGGAATTCACGATGTAGTCTCAGAGTGGCCTTGAACTCTCCGTGATCCTCCTACCTCTGCCTCCCGAGTGCTGGGATTAAAGCCATGTGCCACCACACCTAGCCATTTTACAAACTTTAATTTAATTTTTATTTTTTGGTTTTTCAAGGTAGGGTCTCACTCTAGCCCAGGCTGACCTGGAATTCACTATATATTCTCAGGGTGGCCTCGAACTCACAGCGATGCTCCTACTCTGCCTCCCGAGTGCTAGGATTAAAGGCGTGTGCCACCACACCCTGGCTTTAATTTTATTTTTACTGGGGGGAGGCAGGCAGATATGAGAGAGAAAGAGAGAGAGAGAAACAGGCACACCAGGGCCTTGGGCTGCTGCAAACGAACTCCAGACACATGTGCCACCTTGTGCATCTGGCTTACAATGGTCCTGGGGAATCGAACCTGGGTCCTTTGGCTTTGCAGGCAAGCACCTTGACTGCTAAGCCATCTCTCCAGTACCATTTTACAAACTTTTAGAAACATTACAAAGATTCACAGAAAGAACCTAGGCACATGTTTGTTTGTTTTGGTTTTTGTTTTTTTGAGGTAGGGTCTCACTGGAGCCCAGGCTGACCTGGAATTCACTATGGAGTCTCAGGGTGGCCACGAACTCACGGTGACCCTCCTACCTCTGCCTCCTGAGTGCAGGGATTAAAGGCGTGTGCCACCATGCTTGGCACAGGCACATGTTTGCAATTACAGCACTCTGGAGGCAGAGGTAGAAGAATGGAAGGAGTCCAAGGCCAGCCTGGGCTATTGAGTCCATTTCAAATCCAATAAAACAAACAATGTAGAAAATATGGAAAAGTGACAAGAATCACAAGAGAAGAAACTTGGGGTTAGGGAAATGTCTCAGTAGACAAAGCACTTGGCACTCAAACAGGAGGCCAATGCATGATGGAGGCAGAGACAAGGAATCCTGGGAGCAAGCTGGCTGGCTCAAGTCAGCGCTGGGCTCAAGTAAGAAGTCATCCACGAAGACACCTGATGTCAACTTCTCAACACATGTGCCCACCCACATACATACAAATACATGTTTCTACATATACAGTAAGAAAAGGGTACCTGGGCATGGCAACACACGCCGTTAATCCCAGCATTCAGGAGACCGAGATAGGAGGGTCATCATGAGTTTGAGGCCACCCTGAGATTTCATAGTGAGTTCCAGGTCAGCCTGAGCTACAGTGAGACCCAACCTCAAAAAAATAATAATAATAAAATAAAATTATAAAATATAAATATAAATAAATAAATTAAAAGTTTACTTCTAAGCTGGGCACGGTGGCACACACCTCTAATCCCAGCACTTGGGATGCAGAGGTTAGGAGAGTCACTGCAAGTTACAGACCAGACTGGGACTAAGGAGTGAATTCCAGGTCAGCGTAGACTAGAGTGAGACCCTACCTTAAAAAAAAAGAAAAGAAAAAAAAAAAAAGGTTACTTCTTTTTGAGACAGGTCAAATGTAGCCCGGCTCTGCTCAAACTTGCTATGTAGCATGCCTGTAACCCAGCATTAAGGGGACAGAAGTAAGAGGACTGTCGGGGGTCTCTGGCCAGCCAGTGCAACCAAGACACTGAGCCCCAGGTTCAGAGTGACAGACGAGGACACCCAGGGCTGTCTTCTGGCCGCTGCACCCAGGCATATAAGTGCCTGCACTTGTATATACAAGCATACACCACACACACCACACATGCTGCACACACACATGTTCAAGAGAAGACCAAATATCCAATCAAAGTGACAAAAATTTAAATGATGGGCTGAAGATAGCTTAGCAGTTAAGGTGCTTGCTTGTGAAGCCTAAGGACCCAGGTTCGCCTCCCCAGAACCCACACACGCCAGATGCACAAGGTGGCACATACATCTGGAGTTTGTTTGCAGTGGCTACAGGCGCTGGCATGCCCATATTTTCTCTCTCAAATAAATAAGTAAATAAATCTTAAAACATTTTATTTATTTGATACTGAAAATTGCCAATGTATGTGTCCATACATAGGAAAATATCTGAAAACATGACACACATTTACCCTCCCAGCACTGAGGATCTCTGTGAGTTCAAGGGCAGCCTGGCAGCTACAGAGTGGGTTCCAGGTCAGAGTGAGACCCTGCCTTGGAAAAAACAAAAAGAATAAACCACACCTTTTTGTATTGATTTGGACAAGTACCCATGACATAGTAATATTGTGGTTTGATGCAGGTGTCCCCCATAAACTTAGGTGTTCTGAATGCTAGGTTCCCAGCTGATGGAGATTTGGGAATTAACGCATCCTGGAGGCAGTGTATTGTTGGGGGCGGGCTCATGGGTGTTATAGCCCGTTTCCCCTTGCCAGTGTTTGGCACACTCTCCTGTTGCTATTGTCTACCTTATGTTGGCTAGGGGGTGATGTCCACCCTCTGCTCATGCCATCATTTTCCCTGACATCATGGAACTTCCCCTTGAGTCTGTAAGCCAAAATAAACCTTTTTTTCCTGGAAGCTGCTCTTGGCTGGGTGATTTCTACCAACAATGTGAACCTGACTGCAACAGTAAAGTGGTACCAAGGAGTAGGATTGCTGCTAGACACCTGTGTGGTTTTGGCCTTTTGGAGCTAATTTTCAAGAGGAATGTGAAGGACTTAAAACCTTGGCCTAAGAGATGCCTTGCAATGCTGTAAGTATAGCTTGATGGACTATTCTGGTCAGAGTTGAAAGACCTGAATGCAGTAAGAACTATGGACTGTGAGGTTTGGCTTATGAGGGTGAGAAAGAGCTTTGCTTGGACTGGGCTAGCAGTTTCTGTGAGAAGCTTGCTGTTATGCCTGGGTCCTCAGAAGTTGTGCAGGGTTGCTTTGCGTAGAAATGAACTGGTGTGAGCAGAGGGATATGGCACAGAAAGAAATCTTTAGGGCAAAACTGCTTCCCGTTCAGCTGCAATTGAGAGATCACAACACTTGAGATTGGGTCAGCTGACCTGCACTGGGGCAACAGGAAGAATGTAGACTCTTTTGAAGGGGCCTGAGTACTCCAGGAGTGTCCTGTTCTTCAAAGTCTGCTTTATTCCCCCCTGGATTAACAAATTGGCACCCTACCTGGTATTGTGGAGTATAAGAAATGCAGGAACGAGAGGGTCGTGGAGTTTGCAATGCGGTCTTGTCTTTTGGAAATGGCCATGGGCAGTGTGAAGCAGGTTTGCTGATGCCTGCATGGAGACCCCATGGGGCCATGAGGATGAACCGTGGATTGCAGTGGAGACCGAGTGGAGGTGCCGGGACCACGAGATGGCCGCCAAGGAGAGCTGCCGGCCCTGATGAAGTTTTCCAGGACTGTGAGTAGCCTAGCTGGAGGGGTGGAATTGGAACTCCAGAGGCTTGTTGCTGGTTAGAATTATTGGACTTGGAGATTTGTCACTAACTAGAGTTGTTGGACTTGGAGCTACAGAGTTTGGTATTTGCCATGTTTAATCATGTACTGCTTGAGTATTTCTTTGCTACGCCCAATGCCATCTTTTGCAGTGTGAATGTTTATTCTGTGCCATTATGGGTTTTGGGGGGATTTTTTTTTTTTTTTTTGGTATTATGGCTCAGTTAATAGACCTTGGACTATGGGGATGTGTGAACATCATTGAAATTGATACAAACTATGGGGACTTACTTGAAAGTTGAACTAAATACACTGTATTTTACATCATATATGGTTATCACTTTATGAGGGCCAAGGGCGGGAATGTGGTGGTTTGATTCAGGTGTTCCCCCATAAACTTAGGTTTTCTGAATGCTAGTCTCCCCAGCTGATGGCAACTGGAAATTAAAGCCTCCTGGAGGCAGAGTATTGTTGGGGGCGGGCTCATGGGTTTTATAGCCGGTGCAAATGTATCTACAACACAGTGTGTGGGGTGCAGGCATGAGTCCAGGTGTGTGTACAACTTGAAACCTGACAGACACAGCCCAAGTGCCCACTGATGAGCTGTGTGTTTCAGGGACATCCCCTCCTCCAGCCAACTCACATGTACCAACAACAGGAGGTTCGCCATGAGTGCCGTCGGGAGAGGGTGGAATGTGGGTCTGAGGTGAGCTTGCAGAACGTGCTGTGGGAGAAGCTGGGCGTCCAGCAGCGGGTCGTCGTCGACACTCTGGAGCAGGTCCACGGAGCCCTGCAGTACAAAACGACGTTACAGCCACTGCTCTCTGGGTCGCGTTTCTAAGACGTATCTACAAATCATAAAGCTGTTTTTTCTTTTTAAAAATATTTTGTTTTCATTTATTTATGAGGGAGAGAGAGAATGGAAGTGCCAGAGCCTCTAGTCACTGGAAACGAACTCCAGATGCATGAGCCACCATGTGCATCTGGCTTACATGGATACTGGGGAATCGAACCTGGGTCCTTAGGCTTCATAGGAAGTGGCCTAACTGCTAAGCCATATCTCCAGCGACCCCCCCCCCCCGTTTTTTTACTGTGTAGCCCAGGCTGACCTCACACTCCTGATCCTCCTGCCTTGACCTCTTCCTACCAGCATGTGCCACCACAACAGGCTTTTTTTTTTTTAATATTTTTATTTATTTATTAGAGAGAGAGAGAAAGAGGCAGATAAAGAGAAAATGGGTGTGCCAGGGCCTCCAGCGGCTGCAAACAAACTCCAGACACATGCATCACCTTGTACATCTGGCTTACATGGGTCCTGGAGAATCAAACCTGGGTCCTTTGGCTTTGCAGGCAAATGCCTTAACCACTATGCCATCTCTCCAGCCCTTTTGTTTTGTTTTTGAGGTAGAGTCTCATTATAGCCTAAGCTGACGTGGAATTCACTATGTAGCCTCAGGATGGCCTCCAACTCCCAGTGATCCTCCTACCTCTGCCTCCCGAGTGCTGGGATTAAAGGCGTGCGCCTCCACGCCAGGCTCCTGTTTTTCTTTGGAGGCAAGGTCTCGCTCTAGGGCACCAGGCCGGAAATGCTCTGCAGTCCAGCCCAGCCTCAAGTTCATGGTGTGCCCCCTACCTCATTCTTCCCAGTGCTGGGATTATGGACAGTGCACGCACCACCACACCTCTTACAAGCTTTAACACATTGCTTTCTTTTCAGATAGTGTCTCACTTTGTGGTCCAGACTGGCCTCAAACTCGGGGCAATCTTCCTGCCTCAGCCTTCTGAGTGCTGGGATTACAGCGTGGGCCACCATGCCCAATGCTTTAAAATTATTGCACACACTGTGTACGGTGGCACAAGCCTGTGATCCCAGCACTTGGGAGCCCCAGACCGAACAATCGAGAGTTCAAGGCCAGCCTGGGTTATATAAAGTACGACCCTGTCTCAAAACAAACTATATTTTCAGACCATTTATGGTGGTGCAAGCCTGTAATCCCAGAACTCAGGAGTCAGAGGGTGGAGGATCGCTACAAGTTTCAGGCCAGTTAGTAGTACAACAGTGAGATCTTCTCTCAACAAACCAAAGTCAATGAACAACGAATGAATGAAAAAAAAAAAAAAAGCTTTCATTTGGAAGCTAGGGATAAAGACATTAAAAAAATAAACAAAACCAGGCGTGGTGGCACACCCCTTTAATCCCAGCACTCGGGAGGCAGAGGTAGGAGGATCTGCGAGAGTTCGAGGCCACCCTGAGACTACACAGTGAATTTCAGGTCAGCCTGGGCTAGAATGAGACCCTACCTCGAAAAACCAAAAAGAAAAAAGAAATCACAATGGCTGTGCTGCATGGAACACTACAGGGAAGTAGGTAGTAAATCAGCAAATGAAAACAAGGATGTTGGAACAAGTTTAGGTTAGTCAAACGCACAGAATGAAATGGAAATGAAGTCTTCACAGGTAAGAGGGGAGCCTGAGAACAGGATCCAGAAAGAGAAAAGTCTCTTTATTTTGGAAGAGATGGAGAGTGGGACAAACGGCAGGAAGGCGAGCACTTGGGTACGAGGCTGACAGAAATAAAAGCAGGCCTTGGGCTGGAGAGATGGCTTAGCAGTTAAGCACTTGCCTGTGAAGCCTAAGGACCCCAGTTAGAGGCTCAATTCTCCAGGACCCACGTTAGCCCACATGCACAAGGGGGCGCACGAGTCTAGAGTTCGTTTGCAGTGGCTGGAGGCCCTGGCATGCCCATTCTCTCTCTATCTGCCTCTTTCTCTCTCTCTCTGTCGCTCTCAAATAAATAAATAAAAATATTACAAAAAGAAAACAGGCCTGATGGTGCAGGTCTTCAGGTAGCACCAGCTACTCGGGAGGTTGAGGCAGAAACATTCCAAGTTCAAAGTCTCCCTGACTATAGACTGGGTTCAAGGCAAGCCTGGGCAACTTACTGAGACCCTATTGCAAAGAGAGCTGAGCCAGGCATGGTGGCGCACACCTTTAATCCCAGCACTTGGGAAGCTGAGGTAGGATGATTGCCGTGAGTTCAAAGCCAGCCTGGGCTACAGTGAGACCCTACCTTGAAACCACCCACGTAAGCCAGACACACAAGGTGGTGCATGCATCTGGAGTTTGACTACAGTGGCTGGAGGTCCTGGCACACCAATTCTCTTCCTTCCTCCCTCCCTCCCCCTCTTCATAAAGGCATATGCCACCATGTCCAGCAAAAAAAAAAAAGGGCTGGAGTGATGGCTCAGTGATTACAGCATTTGCCTACAAGGCCTAAGGACCCAGGTTAAACTTCCCAGTACCCAGATAAAGCCTGATGCAGAAAGTGGAGCTTGCATTTGGAGTTGAGCAGTGGCTAGAGGCCCTGGCATGCCTATTTTCTCTCTTCTCCTTAACCACTAAGCCACCTCTCCAGCCCCTCATTTCTTTCTCTTTCTTCTTTCTTTTTTTTTTTTTTTTTGAGACAGGGTCTCATGTAGCCCAGGTTGGCCTCAAACTCCCTATGTAGCTGAGGATGACCTTGAACTTCTGTTCCTCCTGACTATACCTCCTAAGAGGTGGAATTACTGGTGGGTGTCACCATGTTCAACTTATGTAACACTGGGGTTCCAACACAAGACTCCATGCATATTAGGTAAGAACGCCAAACAACTGACCAACAGCACTAACCCCATTTCCATTATTATAACTGCCTTACAACTACAGAAGATATTGAGCTGGAGAGGTGGCTTAGCAGTTAAGGCGCTTGCCTGTGAAGCCTAAGGACCCATGTTCGAATCTCCAGATCCCACGTAAGCCAGATGCACAAAAGGTGAGGCAAGCTCAAGGTTACACATGCCCACTAGGTGGTGCAAGCATCTGGAGTCGGACTGCAGTGGCTGAGGCCCTGGTGTGCCAATTCTCTCTCTCTGTGTCTCTCACTCTAAAATAAAAAAAAATTTTTTTTTTAATTTGAAAAAAGAAAATAAGACATTTGCTGTTTTTGTTCAAATACTATCTCACAGCTGGGCATGGTGGCACACACCTTTAACCTCAGCACTTGGGAGGCAGAAGTAGGAGAATCGCTTAAGTTCGAGGCTACCCTGAGACTACATTGTAAAGTCCAGGTCACCCTGACAATGATGAGATCCTAACTCAGGGGGGAAAAAGGGGTGGGGAGGCTGCAGAGATGGCTTAGTGGTCATGGCACTTGCTTACGAAGCCTAAGAACCCAGGTTTTTTGTTTTTTAAAATATATTTTATTTATTTATTTGAGAGAGAGAATGGGCTGCCCGGGCTTTCAGCCACTGCAAACAAACTCCAGATGCATGCACCCCCTTGTGCATCTGGCTTATGTGAGTACTGGGGAATTGAACCTGGGTCCTTAGGCCTTGCAGGCAAACGCCTTAACTGCTAAGCCATCTCTCCAGCCCCAAAGCCAGGTTTGATTCCCCAGTACCCATGTAAGCTAGATGTACAAGGGGGTGCATGCATCTGGAGTTCTAACTCTGTCTCAAATAATTAAAATTTTTTTAAGATTTATTTTTTATTTATTTGAGACACAGAGAGGGAGAGAGAAAAAGAGAGAGAATGGGCGCCAGGGCATCTAGCCACTGCAAACGAACTCCAGAAGTATGCGCCACCATGTGCATCTGACTTATGTGGGACTTGGAGAATTGAACCTGGATCCTTAGGCTTCACAAGCATGCACCTTAACCACTAAGCCAACTCTCCAGCCTCTAAATATTTTTATTTTATTTTATTTACTTGACAGAGAGAAAGAGAGGGGGAGAGAGAATGGGCATGCCAGGGCCTCCATCTCCTGCAAACAAACTCCAGACACATGCACCACCTCATGCATCTGGCTAACATGGGTCCTGGGGAATCGAACCTGGGTCCTTTGGCTTTGCAGGCAAATGCCTTAATCACTAAGCCATCCCTCCAGCCTCTAAATAAAATATTTTTAAAAAATACTATCTCACTTCCCTCCTCTTTTGTGCAGTAACTGCTGCCTGTGGGGACTATGTCTGCACCACACCTCAGTGAGAGCCAGGCATGATGGCGCAGGCTCACAACCCCAGCACGTGGGCAGCCATAGATATTCTCCCTCTCCTGGCCCAAGGGTAGTCATGGAACAGAAGCTGGTTCTGCCACCCCACTGTCTGTGAGAAGGAGAGCAGCATGCTCCCAGGTCCCCTGAGTCTGTGACTTCCTCCTTCAACAGTGTTCGACGGAACAGACAGAGACTTTTTTTTGTTTTTGAGGTACGGTCTCCCTCTAGCTCAGGCTGACCTGGAATTCACTATGTAGTGTTTTTAAAAAAGATTTATTTTTATTTATTAGGGAGAGAGAGAAAAAATGGGCATGACAGGGCCTCTAGCCACTGAAAACTCCAGATGCATGTGCTACCATGTGCATCTGGCTAATGTGGGACCTGGAGAATCGAACCTGGGTCCTTAGACTTCACAGGCATACGCCTTAACCACTAAGCCATCTCTCTAGCCCAATCCTAAATTTTTAAAAATTTTTAAAGGCTCATGAACTAATAACTACATTACAAAGATAAAGATTTAGTGACAGGATATAGGGCAAATTAACATCCGGGCCTCTGAAAGGACCCAAACAAGGGCAGCTCAGTGTATCTACATGGTAGGAGGCCTTTCAGTGTCTGTGCTGGGGTGAATCTCCTATACCTAATCTGTAGCTGGCCTTCCTGCCTGTCTTCCTTCTTCCCTTTCTCCCTCCCTTACTTCCCTCTCTCCCTTCCTTCCTCCCCCCCCCCCCTTTTTTTTTTGCCATACAAAACTTTATTTTGGGCTCGCAAAATGGCTTAGCGGTTAAGGCATTTGCCTGCGAGGCCTACGGACCCCGGTTTGATTCCCCAGGACCCAGGTAAGCCAGATGCACAAGGGGGCAAATGAATCTGGAGTTCATTTACAGTGGCTGGAGGCCCTGGCACACCCATTCTCTCTTTCTCTCTCCCTCTTCCTCTCTCTTTCTCTCAAATAAATAAAGAAATTTAAAAATATTAAAAAAAGAACTTTGTTTTGTCCAAGGCTTGGGAGGGGCTCCAGGTAAGGGTCAGTAATGCAGAACAGAGAAGCCTCTGGAACGCTGCCGTGGTTCAGGGGAAGCACTTGGAAGGATACTCGCCCAGAGATGGTGGAGGGCTCTCCAGTCTGCGCAGACAGGTCATGTGACTGTCCATCTTGACCTTTCCCACCATCCAAGAAATGGTTCTCAGGAGGTCACAGAGATGGGGTCTGTGCGGGTAGAACCAGCACGTGAAGATCCACAAGGGCCTGGTTCAGATTCTTCTCCAGGACCAAGGTGGCCTCCGTGGACCCGAGACCCCCTATCTTGGGAAGGCTTCTGCACATCCTGGAAGAGTTCCCGGCTGCCACACTGGTTTTGCGTCTTATGCAGATGCTGGGCGCCCTCGAAATAGAAGCCCAGAGAGAGGGAGGCGTAGGAGGCCCGCAGGTGCAAGTTGACCAGGCAGTTGACAGCAGCCTCCACCTCAGTGGAATAATTCTGATAAATCTGGGAAGTTGAAGTCATGACTGGTCAGCAATAATAAACTAGCAGCAAAAAGATAATTCTGACTGGTCCTGGAAGATGGAGATGGTGAAGAGCTGGTTCATAGAGGTTGAGACTGGAGAGACTTGAAGACAGTTGGAAGTTTAAAAAAGGAGGCAGGGACTGGGGAGACGACTGAGCAGTTAAGGTGCTTGACTACAGAGACTAAGGATGTGAGTTTGATTCCCAAGTACCCATGTAAAGACAGACACACAAAGTGGCACATGAGTCTGGAGTTTGTCTGCAGTGACTAGAGGCCCTGGTGTACCCATTCTCATTCATTCGCTCTCTGCTTGCAAATAAAATGATAAAAAAGCCAAGCATGATGGTGTACACCTTTAATCCCAGCACTCAGGAGGCAGAGGTAGGAGGATCACTGTGAGTTCAAGGCCACCCTGAGATTACATAGTGAATTCCAAGTCAGCCTGGGCTAGAGTGAGACCCTACCTTGAAACCACACCCAGCTAAGCCAGACACACAAGGTGGTGCATGCATCTGGAGTTGACTACAGTGGCCTGGGGTCCTGGCACACCAATTCTCTTCCGCCCTCCCTCAGCCCTCTTCAATAAAGGGCCATATGCCACCATGTCCAGCAAGAAAAAACAAGCGGTGAGTGATGCTCAGTGATTACAGCATTTGCCTACAAGCCTAAGGACCCAGGTTAACTACCCAGTACCCAGATAAAGCCTGAGGCAGAAAGTGGAGCTTGCATTTGAGTTGGAGCATTGGCTAGGGGCCCTGGCAGCCTATTTTCTCTCATCCCTTAACCACTAAGCAAGCCATCTCTCCAGCCCCTCATTTCTTTCTTGCTTTCCTTTTTTTTTTGAGACAGGGTCTCATGTAGCCCAGGTTGGCCTCAAACTCCCTATGTAACTGAGGATGACTTAACTTCAGTTCTCCTTGACTAAACCTCCTACGAGGTTGAATTACTGGTGGGTGTCACCATGTTCAACTTATGTAACACTGGGGTTCCAACACAAGACTCCATGCATATTAGGTAAGAACGCCAAACAACTGACCAACAGCACTAACCCCATTTCCATTATTATAACTGCCTTACAACTACAGAAGATATTGAGCTGGAGAGGTGGCTTAGCGGTTAAGGCGCTTGCCTGTGAAGCCTAAGGACCCATGTTCGAATCTCCAGATCCCACGTAAGCCAGATGCACAAAAGGTGAGGCAAGCTCAAGGTTACACATGCCCACTAGGTGGTGCAAGCATCTGGAGTCGGACTGCAGTGGCTGAGGCCCTGGTGTGCCAATTCTCTCTCTCTGTGTCTTTCGCTCTAAGATAAAAAAAAATAATTTTTAATTTGAAAAAAGAAAATAAGACATTTATTGTTTTTGTTCAAATACTATCTCACAGCTGGGCATGGTGGCATACACCTTTAACCTCAGCACTTGGGAGGCAGAAGTAGGAGAATCGCTTAAATTTGAGGCTACCTTGAGACTACATTGTAAAGTCCAGGTCACCCTGACAATGATGAGATCCTAACTCAGGGGGGGAAAAAAGGGGTGGGGAGGCTGCAGAGATGGCTTAGTGGTCATGGCACTTGCTTACGAAGCCTAAGAACCCAGGTTTTTTGTTTGTTTTTTAAAATATATTTTATTTATTTATTTGAGAGAGAGAGAGAGAGAATGGGCTGCCAGGGCTTTCAGCCACTGCAAACAAACTCCAGATGCATGCACCCCCTTGTGCATCTGGCTTATGTGAGTACTGGGGAATTGAACCTGGGTCCTTAGGCCTTGCAGGCAAACGCCTTAACTGCTAAGCCATCTCTCCAGCCCCAAAGCCAGGTTTGATTCCCCAGTACCCATGTAAGCTAGATGTACAAGGGGTGCATGCATCTGGAGTTCTAACTCTGTCTCAAATAATTAAAATTTTTTTAAGATTTATTTTTTATTTATTTGAGACACAGAGAGGGAGAGAGAGAAAGAGAGAGAATGGGTGCCAGGGCATCTAGCCACTGCAAACGAACTCCAGAAGTATGCACCACCATGTGCATCTGACTTATGTGGGACTTGGAAAATTGAACCTGGGTCCTTAGGCTTCACAAGCATGCACCTTAACCACTAAGCCAACTCTCCAGCCCTAAATATTTTTATTTTATTTTATTTACTTGACAGAGAGAAAGAGAGAGGGAGAGAGAATGGGCACGCCAGGGCCTCCATCTACTGCAAACAAACTCCAGACACATGCACCACCTCATGCATCTGGCTAACATGGGTCCTGGGGAATCGAACCTGGGTCCTTTGGCTTTGCAGGCAAATGCCTTAATCACTAAGCCATCCCTCCAGCCTCTAAATAAAATATTTTTAAAAAATACTATCTCACTTCCCTCCTCTTTTGTGCAGTAACTGCTGCCTGTGGGGACTATGTCTGCACCACACCTCAGTGAGAGCCAGGCATGATGGCGCAGGCTCACAACCCCAGCACGTGGGCAGCCGAAGCAGGACTGCTGTGAGCACCCATCGATATTCTCCCTCTCCTGGCCCAAGGGTAGTCATGGAACAGAAGCTGGTTCTGCCACCCCACTGTCTGTGAGAAGTAAAGCACTGTCTGTGAGAAGGAGAGCAGCATGCTCCCAGGTCCCCTGAGTCTGTGACTTCCTCCTTCAACAGTGTTCGACGGAACAGACAGAGACTTTTTTTTTGTTTTTGAGGTACGGTCTCCCTCTAGCTCAGGCTGACCTGGAATTCACTACGTAGTGTTTTTAAAAAAGATTTATTTTTATTTATTAGGGAGAGAGAGAGAAAATGGGCATGACAGGGCCTCTAGCCACTGAAAACTCCAGATGCATGTGCTACCATGTGCATCTGGCTAATGTGGGACCTGGAGAATCGAACTTGGGTCCTTAGACTTCACAGGCATGTGCCTTAACCACTAAGCCATCTCTCTAGCCCAATCCTAAATTTTTAAAATTTTTTAAAGGCTCATGAACTAATAACTACATTACAAAGATAAAGATTTAGTGACAGGATATAGGGCAAATTAACATCCGGGCCTCTGAAAGGACCCAAACAAGGGCAGCTCAGTGTATCTACATGGTAGGAGGCCTTTCAGTGTCTGTGCTGGGGTGAATCTCCTATACCTAATCTGTAGCTGGCCTTCCTGCCTGTCTTCCTTCTTCCCTTTCTCCCTCCCTTACTTCCCTCTCTCCCTTCCTTCCTCCCCCCCCCCCTTTTTTTTTTTGCCATACAAAACTTTATTTTGGACTCGCAAAATGGCTTAGCGGTTAAGGCATTTGCCTGCGAGGCCTACGGACCCCGGTTTGATTCCCCAGGACCCAGGTAAGCCAGATGCACAAGGGGGCAAATGAATCTGGAGTTCATTTACAGTGGCTGGAGGCCCTGGCACACCCATTCTCTCTTTCTCTCTCCCTCTTCCTCTCTCTTTCTCTCAAATAAATAAAGAAATTTAAAAATATTAAAAAAAGAACTTTATTTTGTCCAAGGCTTGGGAGGGGCTCCAGGTAAGGGTCAGTAATGCAGAACAGAGAAGCCTCTGGAACGCTGCCGTGGTTCAGGGGAAGCACTTGGAAGGATACTCGCCCAGAGATGGTGGAGGGCTCTCCAGTCTGCGCAGACAGGTCATGTGACTGTCCATCTTGACCTTTCCCACCATCCAAGAAATGGTTCTCAGGAGGTCACAGAGATGGGGTCTGTGCGGGTAGAACCAGCACGTGAAGATCCACAAGGGCCTGGTTCAGATTCTTCTCCAGGACCAAGGTGGCCTCCGTGGACCCGAGACCCCCCTATCTTGGGAAGGCTTCTGCACATCCTGGAAGAGTTCCCGGCTGCCACACTGGTTTTGCGTCTTATGCAGATGCTGGGCGCCCTCGAAATAGAAGCCCAGAGAGAGGGAGGCGTAGGAGGCCCGCAGGTGCAAGTTGACCAGGCAGTTGACAGCAGCCTCCACCTCAGTGGAATAATTCTGATAAATCTGGGAAGTTGAAGTCATGACTGGTCAGCAATAATAAACTAGCAGCAAAAAGATAATTCTGACTGGTCCTGGAAGATGGAGATGGTGAAGAGCTGGTTCATAGAGGTTGAGACTGGAGAGACTTGAAGACAGTTGGAAGTTTAAAAAAGGAGGCAGGGACTGGGGAGACGACTGAGCAGTTAAGGTGCTTGACTACAGAGACTAAGGATGTGAGTTTGATTCCCAAGTACCCATGTAAAGACAGACACACAAAGTGGCACATGAGTCTGGAGTTTGTCTGCAGTGACTAGAGGCCCTGGTGTACCCATTCTCATTCATTCGCTCTCTGCTTGCAAATAAAATGATAAAAAAGCCAAGCATGATGGTGTACACCTTTAATCCCAGCACTCAGGAGGCAGAGGTAGGAGGATCACTGTGAGTTCAAGGCCACCCTGAGATTACATAGTGAATTCCAAGTCAGCCTGGGCTAGAGTGAGTTCCTGCCTCAAACCCCGTCCCCCCGCCCCATAAAAAAAATTAGAATCAATTGATTTTCTTTAAATGTCTATGGTGGGCTGGAGGGATGGCTTAGCAGTTAAGGCACTTGCCAGCAAAGCCAAAGGACCCAGGTTCAATTCCCCAGGACCCATGTTAACCAAATGCACAAGGGGACACACGCATCTGGAGTTTGTTTGCAGTGGCTGGAGGCCCTGGCGCATCCATTCTCTCCCTCTTTCTTTGCTTCTTTCTCTCTCTCTCAAATAAATAATATAAATATATTTTCAAAAAAGAAAATTATTTTAGTCTTATTAGAAATTGCCATTTACTGGGCTGGAGAGATGACTTGGTTAAAGCACTTGCCTGTAAAAGCCTAAGGACCCAGTTCGATTCCCCAATATCCACATAGGCCAGATACACAAGGTGGCACATGCATTTGGAGTTCGGTTGCAGTGACTAGAGGCCCTGGTGCGCCCATTCTCTCTATCTCTCTTTCTCTCTCTCTTTCTCTCTCAAATAAATAAATAAATAAACTGGGCATGGTGGTGCACACCTTTAATTCCAGCACTTGGGAGGCAGAGGTAGAAGGATCACCATGAGTTCAAGGCCACCCTGAGACTACATGGTGAATTTCAGGTCAGCCTGGGTTACAGCAAGACCCTACCTCAAAAAAAAAAAAAGAAAAGAAAGAAAGAAAAGAAAAGAAAAGAAAAAGAAAGAAATCTCCATTTATTTTCTCAAGGTTATTTAACTCTGTGCATGTTAGCGCACACCTGTGATACCGGGACTCGGGCGCCTGAGGCGGGAGGTCTGTGACAAGTCTGAGGCCTGCCTCCACTACCCTAAACCAGCTAAGGTACAGAGCGTACACTGTTCAAAACACATATATACATTACTTCGCAATGGGCACTACTTGCACAAGATTCTAAATCCTTGTGGTGTTGGAACCTTGCCTTTCCTGATGCACTTTAGTAGTAAGATTACAGCAATATTTCTATAATAGATTAACTCAAAATAGCGTTCTGAGGTGTCAACCTAGCATTTCTGTGACTTCCTGGAGAGCCACTTCCATTGATCTTAGTATATGCCAGGATCTTAGTATATGCCAATGGGCACAACTCACTTAATTCTGGGCACAAATGGAAGCTGTCTCCAAAACTGTCTTAAACAGCTTAAACAAATACGGGATTTTTACAAGTATGTTACCATTCTGTACTGTTTCCACCATCCCTGGGACATAGGAAAAAATTTTGGATTTTTTGTTTTTGAGGTAGGGTCTCGCTCTAGCCCAGGCTGACCTGGAATTCACTATGTAGTCTCAGGGTGGCCCTGAACTCATCGCGATCCTCCTACCTCTGCCTCATGAGTGCTGGGATTAAAGGCGCGCGCCACTATGTCAGGTCGGACTTTGTTGTTATTGTTTTGTTTTGGAAATCTACATTGGATCCCTGTAAAATTTATTATTCTTTCCGTTCCTACCCTGCCTATATTCAAAACAGCACATGACACTGTTTTGCTCCCACGTGGGTTTTCCCGGCAGGCCGCGCCGCACGCTGACATCCGCGGCGGGGACAGGGACGGGCGAGCAGGACCAAGCCGGCCGGCCGGCCAGGTGCATCACGTCACGTCACGTGACGCGACGCACCGCGTTCCGGAACCAAAGACGCGCGCCGCACGTGGGCCGACGCCGGACCGGAACACTGAGCCCACCCCCACGCCCGCCAGCGCGCGCGGGCTGCGAGGAGGGCCCCGCCCGCGTCCCCTCAGGCCGCCGCCGCCCCGGCTCAGGCTGACTTCCCCAGCCCGCAGTCTCCACCCCGGGCGCCCCAGCACAGGAAGAACAAGATTCCCGGGGACACCGCCCGCCGCCTCACCGCACTCACGTCCTCCATCCTGCCGTCCGCCGCCATTTCCGGTCGCGGAGGCCCAAGCGCCCGCCACCCTGACCTCCGCTTGCGCCGGGGAACCGCGGGCCCCGGAAAGCCACCACCTTCGCGGACCTGCGGCCCCCGCACCCCCCACACCCACTCCTGCGTCCGCCCCGCCCCGGCCGCCCATGGCCACGCCCCCATATGCTCATTGGTCAGGGCGGGGAGAGGGGCGTGGCCCGCCCTGCGACTGCCACCTGTGGCCGAAGTCAGCTGCCTGCCGCAGGTTGAAGGGGATTCCCAGCACTGTCCTTTGATCTGCGCGTTGCCGAGGCCTGGGCGTTGAAGGATACCCTCATAGGCATACTGCACTATTTTCGGCCATCATTTGACTTTAAAACATTTTTTGGTTTTCTTTTTCGAGGTAAGGTCTTGCCGGAGCCCAGGCTAACCTGGAGTTCACTATGTGGTCTCAGTCTGGCCTCGAACTCACAGCGATCCTCCTACTTCTGCCTCCCGACTGCTGGAATTAAAGGCATGCGCCTTCCCCGCCTGCCTAAAATATATTTATTTATTTATGAGAAAAAGAGGGACAGAGAGAGAATGGGCATGCCAGGGCCTCTAACCACTGAAAACGAACCTAGATGCATGCGCCACCATGTGCATCTGGCTTACATGGGCTCTGGGGAATTGAACCTGGCTCCTTAGGCTTCACAGGTAAAGGCCTTAACTGCTAAGCCATCTCTCCAGCCCATCAAATAATTTTCTTTTTAAAAAGCTGGGTGTGGTGGCACAAACTTTTAATCCCAGCACTTAGGAGGCTGAAGTAGGAGGATTGCTGTGAGTTCAAGGCCAGCCTCAGACCAATTCCAGATCAGCCTGGGCTCCAGCAAGACTCTACCTCAGAAA
Organism: Dipus sagitta; assembly: GCA_036346955.1. Taxonomy (NCBI): domain Eukaryota; kingdom Metazoa; phylum Chordata; class Mammalia; order Rodentia; family Dipodidae; genus Dipus; species Dipus sagitta. The sequence goes on along the minus strand of CM070783.1, from coordinate 6,139,026 downwards.
ACCAAAACATAAAAATAATAATAATAGGGCGGGACAGATGGCTCCGTGGTCAAGGTGCTTGCCTGCAAAGCCAAAGGACCCAGTTTCAATTCCCCAGGACTCATGTAAAGCCAGGTGCACACGGTAGAGTATATGTCTGGAGTTTGTTTGCAGGGGCTAAACACCCTGGCATGCCCATTCTGTCTCTCAAATCTGCCTCTTTCTCTCTGTGTCTTTCAAATAACTAAATAAAATATTAATGGAGGGGAGGGAATTACCATGGTATTTTAAAAATAATAATTTAAAAACTTCAAGCTTCCCCACTCTGCTTCCCGAGTGCTTGGATTAAAAGCATGCTCCACCCCGCCCAGCAAAAAAAAAAAAAAAAAAAGTTTTCAATTTTTAAGAAAAGGCTGGGCATGGAGGCCCCACTTGTATAGCACAGGGTTTCAAAGCTAGCCTGAAACACACGAAATCCTGTCAAGAAAGAAGGGAGGGAAGAAAAGAGGAAGAAGGGAAAAGGAGGGAGGGAAGGAAAGCAGGGAGAACAAATGAAGGGAGATGCTGAGGAGCTGGCTCAGCAGTTAAAGGCACTTGCTTACAAAGCCTTCCAGCCCAGGTTCATCAATTCCCCAGCACCACATAAAAACAGAAGCAAAAGATAGCACATGGGCCTGGTGTACATTTGCAGTGGCAAAACACTGCCTTCCCAGTGTCGGGATTAAAGGCGTGCGCCACCTTGCCCAGCTACCATCTTTTTCTTAATAAACTCTTCACCTGTTTTTTTGTTTGTTTTTGTTTTTGTTTTTTCAAGGTAGGGTTTCATTCTAGTCCAGGCTGACCTGGAATTCACTATGGAGTGTCAGGGTGGCCTTGAACTCAAGGCGATCCTCCTACCTCTGCCTCCCAAGTGCTGGGATTAAAGGTGTGTGCCACCGCGCCCAGCAAATCTTCACTTTTTTTCTTAGTATTTTATTCTTATTTATTTATTTGATCGAGAAAGAGGGAGAGAGAATGGGCACGCCAGAGCCTCCAGCCAAACAAACTCCAGGCGCATGTGCCACCTTTGTGCATCTGGCTAATGTGAGTCCTGGGGAATCAAACCTGAGTCCTTTTGGCTTTGCAGGTAGACACTTTAACCACTAAGCCATCCCTCCAGCCCAGCTCTTCACTTTTTTTTTAATTTTTTTTTTTTTGTTATTTTATTTATTTGAGAGCCACAGACAGAGAGAGAAAGAGGCAGAAATAGAGAGAGAGAATGGGCGCGCCAGGGCCTCCAGCCACTGCAAACGAACTCCAGATGCGTGCGCCACCTTGTGCATCTGGCTAACGTGGGTCCTGGGGAATCAAGCCTCGAACCGGGGTCTTTAGGCTTCACAGGCAAGCGCTTAACCGCTAAGCCATCTCTCCAGCCCAGCTCTTCACTTTTTAACTAAATCCCTTATTTACTTAATAAACTCAACCCACCTTACAGACAAGCAAAATAAAGCTTAAAGAACAACAACTTCCCTAAAGTCACTCACAGGATGTGGTTTAGCCAGCTTGCAGACTTTTATGGTCTGAATGATGTCATCCAATACTCATACACACAGACACAGACACACACGCACACACGAGACAGGCTGTCACTCTAGCCCAGGCTGACCTGGAACACACTCTGTTGTCCTAGGCTGGCTTTGAGTTCACAGTGATCCTCCTGTGCCACCACACCTGGCTCAAGACTTATCTATTATCACCTAACACCCATGTGTTAAGAGGTGATGCTTCGCCAGGCATGGTGGGGTGCAAGCCTTTAATCCCATCACTTGGGAGACAGAAGTAAGAGTTTGAGGCCAGCCTGACACTACATAGTAAATTCCAGGTCAGCCTGGGTTAGAGCATGACCCTACCTCAAAGTCAACCACCACAAAAGAGAGTATATATGGGGGCTGGAGAGATGGCTCAGTAGTTAAAGGCACTTGTTTGCAAAGTCTGACAACCCAGGTTCAAATCCCCATTACCCATGTAAAACCAGACACAAAAAGTGGCACATGCACCTGGAGTTAATTTGCAATGGTGGGAGGCCCTGGAGCACCCATATACTCTCTCTCTCAAATAAATAAATATATTATTTATTTACAAGCCGAGAGATACAGACATATATACAGAGTATATATGGGGCTGGAGAGATATCTTAGTGGTTAAGGCACTTGCTTGGGAAGCCTAAGGACCCAGGTTCGATTCCCCAGTACCCATGTAAGCCAGAGCACAATGTGGTGCATGCATCTGGACTTTCATTTGCAGTAGCTGGAGGTCCTGGTGCACCCATTCTCTCTTTCTTTCTGTTACTTCTTTCTGTCTCTTTCTCTCTCTATCAAATAAATAAATAAAGTATTTTTTTAAAAGAGTATATATGGTATGGCTTCATTTACTTAAAACAAAACCAGGCAAAGATGACCTATGTTGTCAGAAGATGGGGGAGTAGTGCCAGGTGTGGTGGCGCACACCTTTAATCCCAGCACTCATGAGGCTGAGGTAGGAGTATCCCCATGAGTTCGAGGCCACCCTGAGACTACAGAGTGAGTTCCATGTCAGCCTGGGCTAGAGCAAGACTCTACCTCAAAAAAGAAAAAAAAGGGGGGGGGGAGCAGAGTATTGACTAAAGGAGACACAATATGCCCCAGGGTGCTGATGACGTCTCATGATTGGGTGCCTGACTGTATCTGTTCAATTTGTGGACTTTGACATGTGTATGTTCCTATAAGTATACAATGCCTCATTAAAATATTCTTTTTATTTTTATTTATTTTTTATTTTTTTAAGTTTTTCGAGGCACAGTCTCGCTCTAGCCCAGGCTGACCTAGAATTCACTATGTTGTCTCAGGCTGGTCTCAAACTCACAGTGATCCTCCTACCTCTGCCTCCAGAGTGCTGGATTGAAGGCGTGCACCACCACGCCTGACAAAGTATTCTTTTAATGCTACAGTGGGCTCAGGGTGCAGGAAACATGCCTAGCATGCACAAGGCTCAATCTCTAGCAAAGTGTGTATGTGTGTGTGTGTGTGTGTGTGTGTGTGCGCGCACACACACGGAATAAAAATGCTACTGTAGCCAAGCATGATGGCACACATCTTTAATCCCAGCACTTGGGAAGCAGAGGTAGGAGGGTCACCTTGAGTTCAAAGCCACCCTGAGACTACATAGTGAATTCCAGGTCAACCTGGGCTACAGTGAAACCCTACCTTGAAATAAAATTAAAAAAAATTAAAGTCCTATATTTAACAATTCTACTTTTAGTCATATGCCCAGGAGGACTGAAAGCAGGGACTCAGGGACATATTCACAGCAGTATTATTTAAAATAGCCAAAAGTAGAAGCGACCCAGGTGTCCAAATGGCAAGTGAAACAGTGAACTGTGGTAGTTACAATACATATTCTACCATAAAAAAGAAGACAGGCTGGAGAGATGGCTTAGTGGTTAGGCACTTGCCTGTGAGGCTTAAGGACCCTGGTTCAAGGCTCAATTCTCCAGGACCCACATAAGCTACATGCAAGGTGGCACATGTCTGGAGTTTGTAGTGGCAGGAGGCTCTGGCGTGCCCATTGTCTCTCTATCTGTCTGCCTCTTTCTCTGTCTGTCTGTCATTCTCAAATAAATAAACAAAAAAAAATTTTTTTAAAAGAATACAACAGGGTGTGGTCAGCCGGGCACGGGGGTGCACGCCTTTAACCCCAGCACTCAGCACTCGGGAGGCGGAGGTAGGAGGATCACCATGAGTTCAAGGCCACCCTGAGACTACATACTGAATTCCAGGACAGCCTGGGCTAGAGTGAGACCCTACCTTGAAAAAAAAAAAAAAAAGAATACAAATCCAATCAATGCAATGATATGGACTCAAGTCATTATTAAACCCCACTGAACGATATACTTAAAAGTTAAATCCTGCCGGGTGTGATGGCGCACGCCTTTAATTCCAGCACTCAGGAGGCAGAGGTAGGAGGATGGCTGTGAGGTCAAGGTCAGCCGGAGACTACATAGTGAACTCCACATCAGCCTGGGCTAGAGTGAAACCCTTCCTCAAAAAACCAAATAAATAAATAAAAAGTTAAATGAGGGCTGGAGGGATGGCTTATCGGTTAAGGCATTTGCCCGCAAAGCGAAAGGACCCAGGTTAGATTCCCCAGGACCCATGTTAGCCAGATGCACAAGGGGGTACATGCATCTGGATTTTGTTTGCAGTGGCTGGAGGCCCTGATGTGCCCATTTTCTCTCTCTGTCTCCCTCTTTTTCTGCCAAATAAATAAGTAAAAAAGTTAAGTGGCTGTGTTTCCCACAATCAGGAGACAGGGGAGAGGACCACACCACGAAGGGAGCCTGGGATGCATAGCAAGACCCCATCCGGCTCAAAGCCCTGATCCCAGGCTCCCAGGCTCCCAGGCTCTCAGTTTTCAACAACAAACTGTCTGCCAGGATGCTGGCATCCCGTTCCAAATCACCATATCCCTACCGACTGGAATTTTCTCCACCGCTGTCAGGTCTGCAGGAGGAATTGAAGCAGGAGAGTAAAAAAGACCAAGGTCAGCCTGGAGAGATGGCTTAGCAGGTAAGGTGCTTGCCTGAGAAGCCTAAGAAGGCTTGTTTGACTCTCCAGGTCCCATATATAGACACAAAAGTGATGCAATTGCACATGTTCACAAGGGACACATGCGTCTGGAGTGCATTCATAGTGGCTGAAAGGCCCTGGCACACCGATTCTCTCTGTCTCTCTCTTTCTCTGCCTCTTTCTCCCTCTCTCTGTCTCTCAAAGAAAAAAAAACAAGATCATTAGGCCTTGTAGGCAAGCACCTAACCACTGAGCTGGGAGATGGCTCATTAAAATGCTTGCTTGTGCAAAGCCCGACATCCCGGGTTTGAGTCTCCAGTACCCATGTAGAGCCAGATGCACAAAGTGGAACATGCATCTGGAGTTCATTTGCAGTGCCAAGGAGCCCTTGAATACCCACTCTCAACCTCTCTCCCCACTGCTTGCAAATAAATAAAAATATTATTTTCCTACTTCACCAGAAAGAAATAAACACCTGTTATTTTGTCCTATTCTTATTACTTGTGCTGTTTTTCTTCTCCTTCCCTCTCATCCTTTAGTTTTCTTTTCTTTCCTATTTATAAATTTAGAAGAGATTTACCTAAAAATTACAACAATTACAACAATTGCAGTTTAATAAAATGCACTGTGGGACTGGAGAGATGGATTAGCAGTTAGGGCACTTGCCTGCCAAGTTTAAGGACCAAGGTTCAGTTCCCCAGGACCCACAGAAGCCAGATGCACAAGGTAGTGCATGCATCTGGAGTTCATTTGCAGTGCCCAGAGGCTCTAGTGTGCCCATTTTCTCTCTCTTTCTCTCTCTCAAATAAATAAATATGTGCTTTTGCCTCCTTAGAGCTGTATTGGGACTAGGGGTAGCTCAGTATTAAAGCACTTGCCTAACATGCTAAAGGAGGTAGATCTCATCCTCAGCACCATAAAATGGTGTCTGCGGCTCCTTTTATCCTCCTCCAAATCTACCTTCTCTAAGAATCAGATTTTCAGGACTGAGGAGCTGGCTCAGTGACCCTTGCTGTCAAAGCCCTCCAGCCCAGGCTCAATTCCCCAGTACTCATATAAAGCCAGATGTACAAACTGGCACATGTATCTGGAGTTCATTTGAAAGAGCAAGAGGCCCTGATATACCTATATTCACTCAGTCTCTCTTTCTCCCCTCACAAACAAATAAAACTGTTTTAAGGAAAAAAAAAAAAAAAAAAAAAAGGAACAGTAACAAAAACAAAAAAGCAGAATATTTCACAAAGAAAAATAATCAGATTTTTAATTAATCCTCATTTTTTATTTTACATCTCATTAACTTGTGTTGTATTTTTATGAATTACTTTGCTTTATTTTGGTGATGTTATAGTTATAGTTTAAATAAGAAATATTCCTCACAGGCTCGTTTATTTGAACACTTGGTTCCCCAGCTGGTGGCGCTGTTTGGGAAAGTTGTGAAACTGTGTGTGTGTGTGTGTGTGTGTGTGTGTGTGTGTGTGTGTTACGGTCTCTCTTTAGCCGAGGCTGACCTGGAATTCACTATGTAGTCTCAGGCTGGCCTTGAACTCACGGCGATCCTTCTACCTCTGCCTCCCGAGTGTTGGGATTAAAGGCATGCGCCACCACGCCCAGCATGGGCATAAAGATACTTTTGTGTTTATTCATAACTTCTTTGTCCTACTCAGATCACTGCTGAGTTAAAGTGTTAACTGTGGGCAAACACTCTTCACACTCTTGTCAATTCCACGTCCATGTCGTGTCTGTGGCTGGCATCAGGGCTTCTCTTGCTTGACCCTGGTGGTCCTCATGTTGGTGACTGTAAATTCGCGGTCATGCGCGTACAACTTCGTTTCCGTGATGAATGCAACAGACCAGGGAGTTTCGTTCAGGGTTTGAAGCGCTCGGCTCTGGGTGAGGCTCGCTTCTCCGTGGATACTGCCACAAGTAGACTCGGGAACAGAATAACTCCCACGTGCACGTGAAAGCAAAGCCAACAGCCTCACCCGCCGCGTGGTCAAAGTCCATTCCGTTTTCACGGTGCCACCGCCAGCCCAAGGCGGCACAAAGCCAACCAACCCGCTCCTGGCTTCCATCACCAATGGCTAGTTTACAAATGTTTACTTTTTGTTGTTGTTGTTGATTGGTTTTTGGTTTGTTTGTTTGTTTGTTTTTTCGAGGTAGGGTCTCACTCTAGCCCAGGCTGACCTGGAATTCACTGTGGAGTCTCAGGGTGGCCTTGAACTCACGGCGGTCCTCCTACCTCTGCCTCCTGAGTGCTGGGATTAGAGGCGTGCACCACCATGCCCAGCTGTTTAGGTATTTCTTTTCCTTTTACTCTATATAAAAAAAGTTGAGAATAGCAAGCTGCCAAGGTGTCATGGGTTTCAACCATCTTCCAAACATCACAGTACATCCCTCAAATACCATCTTTCTCCTTCCCTTAAAATTCTAGATGAAAGCCGGTGTGGTGGTGGATGCCTTTAATCCCAGCACTCGGGAGGCTGATGTAGGAGGATTGCCATGAGTTCAAGGCCAGCCTGAGCTACAGAGGGAGTTCCAGATGAGCCTGAGCTAGAGTGAGATCCTGCTTTAAAAAAAAAAAATTCTCCTAGCACTCAAGAGCAGAGGATCACTGTGAGTTTGAAACCAGCCTCAAACTACAAAGTGAATTCCAGGTCAGCCTGGGCTAGAATGAGACCCTACCTCTAAAAACAAAACAAAACAAAAAAATTCTAGATGAAAATCCCCCGACCCTCCCAGCCCCCGCAGCTGAAGACAAGCAGATAAATTAGGGGAGGGGCTCCTAGCTCTCCTTGCCCAACCCTGTCTCACAGACCCAGCGGTAGGGTCTCTGACACACGTCATCATTCCAGCGGCCATCAGCGGTGAAATGGGCACAGTCCTCTCCTCCTCCCAGCCCATGTCCATACCAGTCGTCTGGCTGGTCTGGTCTCCAGTTCCTGCAGACAGGAGAGAGGAAATCGGACTCTCAATCGTAGTCACAGAAGCCCTCCCGCCTTGGGCCACGGGCTGCAAACATGGGGCAGTCTCCCAGACAGGGCCCCGGCTGCGTGAGGCATACACTCACTTGAAGCTTTTCTGGTAGTCGGTTCCATCTACCCAGTTCCAGGACCCATTTTGATCAGTTAGGCCAATCCAAGTGTTAATAGGGCCCATGTGGTGCTGGACAAATTTCTGGGGAAAGAAAAAGAACTGGTGACCTCCCCTTAACATGAACCAGCCTTCCGGGAGGAACTCCGGAGTGTCTCACCTGCTCCTCCCAGGAAGTCACCACCACTAAGTGGGCCTTCTCCAGCCGGCAGTAATTCTCAGCCTCCCGCCAGGCCCTTCCAGAGTTGGAGAACCAGTAGCAGCTGCCTTTGAATTCTGTCCAGTTAATGGGGCAGCAGGTCCTCGCAGAGCCTGAGACACAAGAGGGAGGGTGACAGGCTGAGGCACCGAGAGAGGGCAGGGGCAGAGGGAGGGGTCAGGAAAGTGGGTCTGGATGCCCATGTCCCTCACCATTGCCCTGAAGGACGGCCATCTGACAGCTCAAGCTCCGTAGGTCAGACACAAATTGATTCACGTGGAGCAGCAAGCTGGTGTGATCTGGGGGAGGTGCAGGACAGAGGGACAGGAAGGGAGGAATGAAGGCAGTGTGAACATGGGGAACCAATCATAGATGTCCTGACCAAAATGCCTTTATTTGCTTTTGTTTTGTTGTTGTTTTTCAAGGTAGGGTCTCGCTCTAGCTTAGGCTGACCTGGAATTCACTATGTAGTCTCAGGGTGGACTTGAACTCATGGTGATCCTCCTACCTCTGCCTCCTGAGTACTGGGATTAAAGGCGTGTGCCACCAAGCCTGGCCCAAAATGCTTTTTTAAAAAAATATTTTTTAGATTTATTTTTATTTATTGTTGTTTTGTTTTTTTGAGGTAGGGTCTTGCTCTAGCTCAGGCTGACTTGGAATTCACTCTGTAGTCTCAGGGTGGCCTCGAACTCACGCCGATCCTCCTACCTGTGCCTCCCGAGTATTGGAATTAAAGGTGTGCACCACCATGCCCAGCTAGATTTATTTATATTTATTTATTAGAGAGAGAGAGAGAGAGAGAGAGAGAGAGAATGGGCACGTCAGAGCTTCTAGCCACTGCAAATGAACTCCAGACGCATGTGCCACCTTGTGCATCTGGCTTACGTGGGACCTGGAGTGTCAAACCTGTGTCCTTAGGCTTTCTAGGCATGTGCCTTAACCGCTGATCCATCTCTCCAGCCCCCAAAATGCTTTTTGATTTGGCCTGAGCGACTCCCTTCCCACGCCCTTACACACACACATACATACACACACACACACACACACACACGCACGCACGCACGCACCCACCTTCACTCAGATCTTGCTGCTTCTCCAGCTGGGACTCCAACAGCTTAATCTTTCTTCCCACGCTGTCTCCTGAGAGAGACAGTTGCTCAGCATCCTGACATCGCTATCGCCCCTCGGCAGCCCAGCGCCCTCCCCTCGCCCTGGGATCGCACCCTGAGCGCCCAGGGCCTTGACTTCCGCCTCGGTGCCCGCTGTGAAGTTCCGGAGGGTCTCCCCGAGAGCCCGCAGCTCGCGCCGCAGCTGGGCGTCTGCTCAAGAGAGGACGCGGCAGGACATCTGGGCATGCCGCCCCCACGGCGCCCAGCACGCCCCGCACCACTGTCCTTCGCAAACATCGCCCCCCCCCCCAAGGTGGCCCCTTCTTTTCCTAGTCCCGGTCACCCACTTTGGGATCCGATCACACAGACCACCACCAGCAGCAGCAGGCTGAGGCCCAGGGAGAGCAGCAGAAGGCGGGGTCCCGAGCAGAGGCGCTGCAAGAGAGGCTGGCGGGGAGGCGGCCCTGCAAGACAAGGTGTCAGGAGCTCGGGACACAGGCCAACCGAGGTGCAGCTCCCGTGCCCCCGGAGGGGAACTAGGCTAAGCTCTCCAGGAGACTAATAGGAACCATACAGGTTAAGAAATCCGGGTGGTGGGGGGAGAAGGGACAGTCTGGACAGAAGGTGGACTTAAGTTTACTTTAAAATCATGGACTCTGGCCGGTAACTCCCCAGGCCCAGAATTGCCCCCCCCCCACAGTGAGCTATTGGTCAAGGAGACCCATGAGGTCCCCAAAACAATGCAGGTCATTGCCAAAAAACACTTGATTTCCTGCCAGAACTAAAAGGTAAGACGCTATTGCCGAAGACACCACTGGCTGGGGTCACAGGGCATCAGAATATCATGCTGGAACTGAAAGGGAAACTAACTCCCGCCTGGCTAGCCCTCATAGTACTGGAAAGTTCTATGGGAGCCACTGGAGGCAAACAGTCACCAACAGCATGAAGAATACGCAGGAGACTCTGCAGACTATGAAACTAACCAGCCCATCAGGAAATATACACTTAGCCAGGCATGGTGGCGCATGCCTTTAATCCCAGCACTCGGGAGGCAGAGGTAAGAGGATTGCCCTGAGTTCAAAGCCACCCTGAGACTACATAGTGAATTCCAGGTCAGCCTGGGCCAGAGTGAGACCCTACCTCAAAAAAAAAAAAAAAAAAAAAAAAAAAAAAAAAAACACTCATGCAATAGTGGCATGCCTCTGAGAGTAACCAACTGTTCTCTGATTGGACATGAGGCCCGCTCAGTGGGAGAGAACTCATATCTGATACTGGAAACCAGGTCAGAATCCCATGGTCAGGACACTCATGGATTCTAGAGAGAAGCCCTCACTGCTCTCTGGAAAATAAGAGTGGGCTTGCACACCAAAAACAAACAAACAAACAAAATCTCTCAACTGGAATCTCTCAGCTGGGTGTGGTGGCGCACGCCTTTAATCTCAGCACTTGGGAAGCAGAAGTAGGAGAATTGCCATGAGTTCGAGGCCACCCTGAGACTACATAGTGACTTCTAGGTCAGCGTGGGTTAGAGGGAGACCCTACCTTGCAAAAATAAATAAAGAAAGAAAGAAGTTAGCTGACTCTCGCCATGAGATGTGCCACCTCTACCACACCTGCCATGGCCCAGGAGAAATCGCAGGGGAAGTGACAACATGAACACTGCTCTTACTGCTAGCCTGACAACCAACCCCAGGTTGATGGCGACAAACACCATGATCAATCAAAACCTATCTAAACATAAATCCAGAGGCTACAGAGAGCTCAGCACTTAATCAGACTGCCAACAGGTCTGCTATAGCTCAGGGAATGTTGGGAGCACAGAGATTGGAAGAGCCACAGAGTGAGTAGGAATATCCTGAGGCACGGTCCCCTGCTACTCCATAGGGACTAACTGAGGCTTTGATGACCCCACAGTGAATACCGTAACCCCGCTGAGGAGGGTCTCCAGGGTAACGGGAGCTGGGGTGAGGTGATAAAAGAAAATAACCTGTTATAATTAATATAAAATAAAAATTAATGTCCGGAGAGATGGCTTAGTGGTTAAGGCGCTTGTCTGTGAAGTCTAAGGACCCATGTTCGACTCTCCAGGTCCCAGGTAAGCCAGATGCACAAGGTGACACAAATGCACAAGGCGGTGCACGAATCTGGAGTTTGTCTGCAGTGGCTGGAGGCTCCCAATTCTCTCTCTCTCATTAAACAAAAGGGGTCACAGTCTGTTGGACTGGCCTCAAAAAAAAACAAAATTAAAAAAAAAAAAGAAATGTGGGGGCTGGAAAGATGGCTTAGCCGTTAAGGTGCTTGCCTGTGAAGCCTAAAGACCCAGGTTCGATTCTCCAGGTCCCACGTAAACCAGATACACATGGTGGCACATGCGTCTGGAGTTCATTTGCAGTGGCTAGAGGTCTTGGTGCGCCCATTCTCACACACACACTCTCTCTCCCTTCCTCTCTCTATCTCAAATAAGTAAATAAAAATAAATCAAAAATAAATAAATAAAATTAAAAAAAAAAAAAAAAGAAAGAAAGAAACGTGGGTAGTGATGAACCTCGCCGAGCCAGAAGCAATCTGAGATGGGGAAGAGGCTGCTGCAAGGTGCAGAGCTTTGACCTTGCTGCGGTTCTGGGTCTCTGCTGCCACCTGGTGGCAGCACCGTGTCATTACACATTATGAACCTCATTACACATGATGAACCTTGGGGAGTCATTGTACCCATCAGCCAAAGTGCAAAACTTTTCTTCCTGTCTTGGCTACTTGCTGGGAGAGAAGGCAGTGTCACTCCAGAAAAGAACACTGGGCCCCGTCCCTGTGAGCTGGAGTGTGGGGCTCCCCTAATCCTTTTCCCTCCCTTGAGTCCCTTCCTACATGAAAGCAAACTCCAGGCGCCAGGAGCATCGTTATTGCTCTGCTCAGAGACCCAAATGTGGGGAGAAGCATTGGTCTTCGAGGCAGGATAATTCATCCTCCCTCAAAGCAGAAAGCCTTCAGCCTCCTCGCAGGGATCCTCAGCCTACCCTCCTGGATGGAGCTGATCCTGATCACACGCTTGCCAGACTCACCCTGCCACACACACGCACACATGCACGCACACACACGCACACGCACACACACACGCACGCGCGAGCACTTTCACAGCTGAAGTGGGAAAGGGCCTAACTCCAGAAGCAATGGACAATAAGCCCATTTGGCCGGCCTTTCATCGGCCCTACACCTTGGGTCTACCTCCTCCCTGGGGTCCTGAGAAGCGGGTGACGCAGTGAGGACGTCATCAGGGAAGGGAGTCAACCTCATAACCTGCACACATGCCCCCAACAGACTGGCTTAGCCACCATTTTCCGCGTGACAAGGGTGACCCCGGGGTCACTGGGAAAGCGAGCTGGGGCTGAGGGACCAGAGCCGTGGCGACGGCGTGTTCACCTCTCCGCGGCTGGGGGTCGTTCTCCTCGCCGTCCAGGTGCTGCAGATCTTGATACTCCTTCGTCATGGCCGCGCCGTGCTGCACCTGGGCCGGCCAAGACTGAATTTAAGGCTGAGCCTAGGGCTCAGAGGAGGGTCGCTGAAAGGTGAGATCTGATCCTTTTCCCATGTTTGACTCGGGGACCCTCATGGGAGTGGCCCCACGGATTTCTTTTTCTTTTTCTTTTTTCTTTTTTCTTTTTGCTTCCATCTCCTCCCAGGCCATCCCACACAGAGAACCACTCCATCCTCCCCCTCCCCACTCCCAACCTCTCTCTTCCTGTTTTACTTACTGAAGGACCCTCAGTGCTATGCGGATTCCCAGGCTAAGGAGGGGGCTGAGGTCTGAGGATCCGGCGGGGTGGACAGTCCTGGACAGTGGGAGGGGAGGGACAGGGTCCGTCTGAGGGCTCTGTGAGCTTGTGAATGAGCACGCGGAACCTGCCATCTCTGGCACCCAGGACTTTGGACCTTAAACACAGCTGGAAGTGGATTTGGAACCTGGGAGTTGTTTGGGGGATAGAAATGGGTGACAGGCGGTTGTCTCTGCTCCTCTCTTCCCCAGGGAAAGAGGGTCTCCTGGCCCATCCATCCCCCCCACCCCGTTTCTCTCACGCACATACACACAACCAGTCACCGCAATCTCATTGCACACGTGTGGGGCACGCAGGCCTACAGGAGCCAGCGTGTAATTTGCTATTTCACCTCAGTACCTCCCCCTTTCACTTCAGAATTTCCCAGAATGTTCTTTTCTGACCAGGATCAGAGGCACCGACTGCTTCCCTGCTCTTGCCCAATCCTGGTCCATGACCCTTGGCATCCGAGGGGCAGGCTGCAGCTGTGGTGGGGGCGGGGTGGAACCAGCCCCAGACTCCCTGGCCCTAACCTGATTCCTGCAGGTCTCCCTCCATGCAGCATGGGGCGGGGAGGGGGCCAGGAAGGACAGAAGGACAGCCATTAGGATTGACCCAGCCAACCTACACTGACCCTGCTTTGTCCTGCAGGCCCTTCAATCACCTATTTTTCTCATCATCCCCAGGACAAAACCCATTCTACAGGTAAGCACTGAGGCCCTGCAAGAAAGGGGCTAATCAGGGTCACACTGTGAGGAAGTGTGCAGGACAGACGACTGAAATGTGGGCAGCCTGACTCTGGCCTGTGTGCTGCCTTAGAACCACCAGGCTCTGGCTTGAGAGATGGTTTAGCGGTTAAGGCACTTGCCTGCAAAGCTAAAGGACCCAGGACCCACATAAGCCAGATGCACAAGGTGGCGCATGCATCTACAGTTTGTTTGCAGCGGCTGGAGGCCCTGGTGCACCCATTCTATCTTTCTCTTTTTCAATAAAAATAAAAAATTAAATTAAAAAAAAAAGGTAATCCCAGCTTTCAGGATGCAGAGGTAGGAGGATTGCTGAGAGTTCGAGGCTACCCTGAGAATACAGAGTGAATTCCAGGTCAGCCTAAGCTACTGTGAGACACTACCTCAAAAAACAAAGCCAAAACCAACAACAACAAAAAATAAAATAAAAAAGGGGGGTGCTGGAGAGATGGATTAGTGGTTAAGGCACATTCCTGAGAAGCCTAAGGACCCAGGTTCGATCCTCCAGGTCCCATGTCAGCCAGATGCACATGGTGGCTCATGCGTCTGGAGTTCATTTGCAGTGGCTGGAAGCCCTAATGCTCCCATTCTCTCCGATCCCCCCCCCCCCCGTCTCTAATAAATAAAATAAAATCTTCAAAAAATGAGCACCAGGCTCTCATCTGGCCAGTTTACCAGTCTCCAGAGCTAATGAAGCGTGGTCCCTCACAGCGCCAGGGCCTGCAGAACGGGCTTATGAAATTCAACTTGTGCTAACTCAGAAACTGCAGGACATTAAAGATACAAACAAGGGGCTGGAGAGATGGCTCTGCAGTTAAGGCACTTGCCCACAAAGCCTAATGACCTGAGGTCAATTTACCAGTACCCATCTAAAGTCAGGTGCACAAAGTGTTGCATGCACCTGGAGTTGGTTTGCAGTGGCTAGAGTCCCTGGTGCATCCATTCTGTCTGTCTTTCTTCTCTCTATCACTCTCTGCTTGCAAATAAATAAATAAAAATATTTAAAAATAAATAAAGATACAAACAAGGCTGACTTTAGGTTCCCAATGTGAAGTCATGTAAATCCCACTTTACAGACATTACAAAGACAAAATTAGATTTGAATTGTGGGAGTTTTAGATTTTATAAAATATAGAGGAACAAATCACTTACATAAAATATGACAGCTTGGTGTCTGGCTAAAAGTATATACTATGCTCACCAAACTTCCTGGTAAGCACTTCTCTTAACATTCATACCCATATATTAATGCTACTCTCACTTTTGGTAGAGAACCTTCTCTTTTCAGATGGCAGTGACCTTGGGATGACTCAGAAGGCATCATGGTGCTGGGAAGAAGTGACAGAGGAGTGCTCAGCACTGAAATATCTCTATCACACCTTCCACGGCTCAGGGTCTAATGCGGAAGAGGTGGCGGAAAGAATGTAAGAGCCAAAGGAAGGGTAGGACTCCTTACAATGTGCTCTTCCAGACACAAAGTGGCCTGGATATCCATGACCTCACAGTGCATGACACCACCTACACAAGACCATCATAATAGGAGAAAAAGATCATGACACCAAAATAAAAGAGAGATTGATTGAGAGGGGGAGGGGATATGATGGAGAGTGGAGTTTCAAAGGGGAAAGTGGGGGGAGGGAGGAAATTACCATGGGGTAGTGTTTACAATTATGGAAGATATCAATAAAAAGTTTAAAGATAATATGAAAGCTCTGCATGTGCCCTCTTTGTCTATGTGCTGATCACCTTCATGGTCTCTTTTTTAAAAAATATTTTATTATTTGAGAGAGAGAGAGAAATGATGCACCAGGGCATCCTTCTACTACAAATGAACTCCAGATGCATGCACCACTTTGTGCATCTGGCTTTATGTGGGTCCTGGGGAATCGAACTTGGCCCATCAGGTTCTGCAAGCAAGCACCTTTAATCACGTAGCCATCTCCCTAGCCCCACCCTCATATTCTTTACATGCACTTGGCCTGTCAGCAGGTTTTGATGACAATTAGGCCATTAACCAAGCCATCTCTGATATTACCACTTACAATCTGCTTTATTCACACAAACAAATCTACACTGATTCAATCTGGACAGTGGTTACACTCATAGAGGGTAATGTCTGGCAATGAGCACTGGAGGTGTTACGATTAGAAAACATCTGGTTTGGGGCTGGAGAGATGGCTTAGCGGTTAAGGCATTTGCCTGGAAAGCCAAAGGATCCTGGTTTGACTCTCCAGGACCCATGTAAGCCAGATGCACAAGAGGGGGCATACATGTGGAGTTTGTTTCCAGTAGCTGGAGACCCTGGCGCATCCATTCTCTCTCTCTCTCTCTCTCTCTCTCTCTCTCTCTCTCTCTCTCTCAATCTCTCTCTCCCTCTCTCTCTCTCTCTCTCTCTCTCTCTCTCTCTCTCTCTCTCTCTCAAATAAATAAATAAAATATATTTTTTAAAAGAAAACAAACACCTGGATTCCTGGTTCTGGATGCTGGTTACACAGTAGTATTCAGCTTGTAAAACTGTAGAATTCTATGAGCTTGAGATCCTCGATCTTTATATTTCCATGTTGTTCTGGAAGAATACATTGTTGAAAATATTGTATTTATTCATTTGACAGGGAGAGAGAGAGAAAGACACAGATCGAAAAAGAGAGAGAATGGGCACACCAGGGCCTCCAGCCACTGCAAATGAATACCAGATGCATGTGCTAACTTGTGCATCTGGTGTTACATGAGTGATGGGGAATAGAACCAGAGTCCTCAGAATACATTTTGAAATCTGGCTTCTACCATGTAGCTATATCCCCCTAATCCATGGATTAGAGAGCAGTGCTTGAACAAGTGCTAAATGTGTGTCTGTGTATGTACACAGTTTTTCTCCCTTTTCATTAATTTCTATTAGAGATGTGTTTTAAAATGTACGTAATACATCTGGACAGTTGAAAACATGCATTAGTTATCTATTGTTATAAAATAATTACCCCATAACTCAGTAACTCAATGAACGCACATCATCTCATGCAGTTTCAGAAGGTCAGGGTGTGGCTTAGCCCATTGATTCAGTGCTATATTCATTAAAAAACTGGACCAAGGTGGGAAGATAAACTACCAAGCTGCTCACTTACATACAGGCAAAATAGTGCTGACTCCTGTTGGGACGCCTCCCTTCCATAGCGCACAACCTCTGCAGGGAGCTGATTGACTTTCCTCAAGACATGGCTGCTGGTTACACCACCCTACACCCTGCCAATATATGAGTGATCCCAGAGCGTAACTACTTCTATGGCCTAGCCTGAGAAAGAACAGTCCATCTTTCCACTGTCCCACTTGTGTCTCAGGTCACCCTACTCAGTGCTAGAGGGGACTATAAAAAGATGGAAGTCTCAAGACATCGGAACAACTGGGACCATCTGGAAGGATGAGTGAGCACACACTGAGATCCACCGGACCATCAGGAAGGATGAGTGAGCACACACTGAGATCCACTGGACCATCAGGAAGGATGAGTGAACACACACTGAGAACCACTGGGACCATCTGGAAGGATGAGTGAGCACACACTGAGATCCACCGGACCATCAGGAAGGATGAGTGAGCACACACTGAGATCCACTGGACCATCAGGAAGGATGAGTGAACACACACTGAGAACCACTGGGACCATCTGGAAGGATGAGTGTGCACACACTGAGATCCACCGGACCATCAGGAAGGATGAGTGAGCACACACTGAGATCCACCGGACCATCAGGAAGGATGAGTGAGCACACATTGAGATCCACTGGACCATCTGGAAGGATGAGTGAGCACACACTGAGATCCACTGGGACTATCAGGAAGGATGAGTGAACACACACTGAGATCCACTGGACCATCTGGAAGGATGAGTGAGCACACACTGAGATCCACCGGACCATCTGGAAGGATGAGTGAGCACACACTGAGATCCACTGGACCATCAGGAAGGATGAGTGAGCACACACTGAGATCCACTGGACCATCTGGAAGGATGAGTGAGCACACACTGAGATCCACCGGACCATCTGGAAGGATGAGTGAGCACACACTGAGATCCACTGGACCATCAGGAAGGATGAGTGAGCACACACTGAGATCCACTGGACCATCTGGAAGGATGAGTGAGCACACACTGAGATCCACTGGGACTATCAGGAAGGATGAGTGAACACACACTGAGATCCACTGGACCATCTGGAAGGATGAGTGAGCACACACTGAGATCCACTGGACCATCTGGAAGGATGAGTGAACACACACTGAGATCCACTGGGACCATCTGGAAGGATGAGTGAGCACACACTGAGATCCACTGGGACCATCTGGAAGGATGAGTGAGCACACACTGAGATCCACTGGACCATCTGGAAGGATGAGTGAGCACACACTGAGAACCACTGGGACCATCAGGAAGGATGAGTGAGCACACACTGAGATCCAATGGACCATCAGGAAGGATGAGTGAGCACACACTGAGAACCACCGGACCATCTGGAAGGATGAGTGAGCACACACTGAGATCCACTGGGCCATCTGGAAGGATGAGTGAGCACACACTGAGATCCACTGGACCATCTGGAAGGATGAGTGAGCACACACTGAGATCCACTGGACCATCTGGAAGGATGAGTGAGCACACACAGATCCACCGGACCATCTGGAAGGATGAGTGAGCACACACTGAGATCCACTGGACCATCTGGAAGGATGAGTGAGCACACACTGAGATCCACTGGACCATCAGGAAGGATGAGTGAGCACACACTGAGATCCACTGGACCATCAGGAAGGATGAGTGAGCACACACTGAGAACCACCGGACCATCTGGAAGGATGAGTGAACACACACTGAGATCCACTGGACCATCTGGAAGGATGAGTGAGCACACACTGAGATCCACTGGACCATCTGGAAGTATGAGTGAGCACACACTGAGATCCACTGGACCATCTGGAAGGATGAGTGAGCACACACAGATCCACCGGACCATCTGGAAGGATGAGTGAGCACACACTGAGATCCACTGGACCATCTGGAAGGATGAGTGAGCACACACTGAGATCCACTGGACCATCTGGAAGGATGAGTGAGCACACACTGAGATCCACCGGACCATCTGGAAGGATGAGTGAACACACACTGAGAACCACTGGGACCATCTGGAAGGATGAGTGAGCACACACTGAGATCCACTGGACCATCAGGAAGGATGAGTGAACACACACTGAGAACCACTGGGACCATCTGGAAGGATGAGTGAGCACACACTGAGATCCACTGGACCATCAGGAAGGATGAGTGAGCACACACTGAGATCCACTGGACCATCTGGAAGGATGAGTGAGCACACACTGAGATCCACTGGACCATCAGGAAGGATGAGTGAGCACACACTGAGATCCACTGGACCATCTGGAAGGATGAGTGAGCACACACTGAGATCCACTGGACCATCTGGAAGGATGAGTGAGCACACACTGAGATCCACCGGACCATCTGGAAGGATGAGTGAGCACACACTGAGATCCACCGGACCATCTGGAAAGATGAGTGAGCACACACTGAGATCCACTGGACCATCTGGAAAGATGAGTGAGCACACACTGAGATCCACTGGACCATCTGGAAGGATCAGTGAGCACACACTGAGATCCACTGGACCATCTGGAAAGATGAGTGAGCACACACTGAGATCCACTGGACCATCTGGAAAGATGAGTGAGCACACACTGAGATCCACTGGACCATCTGGAAGGATGAGTGAGCACACACTGAGAACCACTGGACCATCTGGAAGGATGAGTGAGCACACACTGAGAACCACTGGAACCATCTGGAAGGATGAGTGAGCACACACTGAGAACCACTGGAACCATCTGGAAGGATGAGTGAGCACACACTGAGATCCACCGGACCATCAGGAAGGATGAGTGAGCACACACTGAGATCCACCGGACCATCAGGAAGGATGAGTGAGCACACACTGAGATCCACCGGACCATCAGGAAGGATGAGTGAGCACACACTGAGATCCACCGGACCATCTAGAAGGATGAGTGAGCACACACTGAGATCCACCGGACCATCTGGAAGGATGAGTGAGCACACACTGAGAACCACTGGAACCATCTGGAAGGATGAGTGAGCACACACTGAGATCCACCGGACCATCAGGAAGGATGAGTGAGCACACACTGAGATCCACCGGACCATCAGGAAGGATGAGTGAGCACACACTGAGATCCACCGGACCATCAGGAAGGATGAGTGAGCACACACTGAGATCCACCGGACCATCTGGAAGGATGAGTGAGCACACACTGAGATCCACCGGACCATCTGGAAGGATGAGTGAGCACACACTGAGATCCACCGGACCATCTGGAAGGATGAGTGAGCACACACTAAGATCCACTGGACCATCTGGAAGGATGAGTGAGCACACACTGAGATCCACTGGAACCATCTGGAAGGATGAGTGAGCACACACTGAGATCCACTGGGACCAAACTCCTGTCTGACCTTAGCAGGTCAGAGCACAGGTAAGAGGGCCCAAGACCTCCTGAGTTCAACTCCCCAGGTCTTATGTAACAGCTGGGAGTGGCCACATACTTCTGTAACCCCAATCCCATGAAGCCACACTCAACCTCTGTCTCTAGGAAACGTGCTAATGAAGGACAGGACACCCACTGTTTTCCTCTGGACTCCACACTCACATAGGCACATACATGTGCATACACCACACATACACAACAGTACAAATATTACATTTAGAAAAAGGTAGACAATACATGCTCAAAAATGTTTTACTGGCCAGTTGTGGTGGTGCTCGCCTTTAATCCCAGCACTTGGGAGACAGAGTTAGAAGGATCACAGTGAGTTCTAGGCCAGCCTAAGACAACATAGTGAATTCCACCACAGCCCGGGCTACAGAAAGACTCTACCTTGAAAAGCCAAAAACAAACAAAGTTTTACTGATAAGAGGAAGTAATTAATAAACTGAAAGACTGGGTATTGATTATAGGGGGCCATAAAGAGTTTAAGTAGGGCTGGGAATATAAATCAATGGTACAGTGCTTACCTAGCATGCCCAAAGCCCTGGATTCAATCCCCAGCATTGGAAAAAAGAAAAAACAAAAGAGGGCTGGAGAGAGGGCTTAGCAGTTAAGTGCTTGCCTATGAAGCCTAAGGACCCTGGTTCAAGGCTCAACTCCTCAGGACCCACGTTAGCCAGATGCACAAGGTGGCGCATGCTTCTAGAGTTCATTTGCAGTCGCTGAAGGCCCTGGTGCACCCATTCTCTTTCTCTCTCTCACTCTCTTTCTTTCTCTGTCTCAAATAAATAAATAAAAATAAACAAAAAAATTAAAAAGAAAAGGTACAGGCAGGACAGTGGTGAGGTAAGATCTCTAACATGAATAATAATGGCCTAGCATTGACATGGAAGATGGATCTGAGATGGGTCAGGTAGCCCAGACAAGGAGATCGGTCAAGAGGGTGACTGGAGGGAAAGTATGCTTTGAAGAACATCTTGTTTTTGTCTGTTTGTTTGTTTTGTTTTTTGTTTTCCAGGTAGGGTTTCACTCTAGCTCAGGCTGACCTGTAATTCACTATGTAGTCTCAGGCTGGCCTCAAACTCATAGCGATCCTCCTACCTCTGCCTTCCAAGTGCTGGGATTAAAGGTGTGCGCCACCATGCCTGGCCAGTTGAAGGGCATTTTATCGAGCTTATCCACAGACTCAGTTTCTGCTGAGGTAAGCGGCACCCTCTGCCACACACTCCCATCACCATAGGCTCTGCTTTACCACAGGCCAAAAGCAATGCAGCCAGCCACCCATGATCTGAAACCTCAGAAACCCTGAGGCAAAGTCTTTCCTCCTTTAAGTTGTTTTCATGGATATTTTCTTCCAAAAACAGCAACAAACTAACAGAGTTCTTATCAGATGGGAAAACAGAAAAACAAACTTTAGGACTGGCAAATGGGAAGTAGGAGTATCAGGCTTTCCTGGACACCTCAAGAACAAGGCTAAAGTCAGCCAGGAACAGAAATTGCTTCGTGGTTAAAGGCATTTGCTTGCATAGCTTGCAGGCCTAGGTTCAATTCCTCAGTACCCACATAAATTCAGTTGCACAAAGTGGTGCATGTGTCTGAAGTTTTTTTGCACTGGTAAGAAGCCCTGGCATACATGTGTGTTTTCTCTCTCTCTCTCTTCATAAAAAAAAAAAAAAAAAAAGTCAGGGCTACAGAGATGGCTTAGCGGTTAAGGCACTTGCCTGCAAAGCCAAAGGACCCAGGTTCGATTCCCCAGGGCGCATGTAAGCCAGATGCACAAGGTGGCGCATGCAGTTCGTTTGCAGTGGCTGGAGGCCCTGGTGTGCCCATTCTCTCTCTCTCTCCCTCTCTTCCTCTCTCTCGCTTTCTCTCTGTCTCAAATATAAATAAATAAGTAAATAAATAAATACATTTTAAAAGTCAGCCAGAGAGCCGGGCGAGGTGGAGCACGCCTTTAATCCCAACACTTGGGAGGCAGAGGTAGGAGGATCGCCATGAGTTCAAGGCCACCCTGGGACGACAGAGTTAATTCCAGGTCAGCCTGGACCAGAGTGAGACCCTACCTCAAAAAAAAAAAAAAAAAAAAAAAAAGTCTGCCAGAGGGCTGGAGGGATGGCTTAGCAGTTAACGCACTTGCCTGCAAAGCCAAAGGACCCAGGTTTGATTCCCCAGGACCCAAGTAAGCCAGATGCACAAAGTGGCACATGCATCTGGAGTTTACTTGCAGTGGCTGGAGGCCCTGACCCACTCATTCTCTTCTTTCTTTCTCTCTCTCTCCTTGCAAATAAATTTTTTTTGATGTTTGTCTCATTAGCCCAGGCTGACCCAGAATCCACTATGTAGTCTCAGGCTGGCTTCAAACTGATGGCACTCCTCCTACCTCTGCCCCCCCCCCCCGCCGCATGTGCCATCATGCCCAGCTTGCAAATAATTTTTTTTTTCCTTTGGTCTTTCATGGTAGGGTCTCACTCTAGCCCAGGCTGACCCGGAATTCACTGTGTAGTCTCAGGGTGGCCTCGAGCTCACGGTGATCCTCCTACCTCTGCCTCCCAAGTAGTAGGATTAAAGGCATGTGCCACCACGCCCGGCTTTAATTTTTTTAATTAAAAAAAAGAGTAGATGGAGCCGGGCATGATGGTGCACACCTTTAATCCCAGCATTCAGGAGGCAGAGGTAGGAGGATCGCCATGAGCTCGAGGCCACCGTAAGACTACATAGTGAATTCCGGGTCAGCCTGGGCTAGAGTGAGACCCTACCTCAAAAAACCAAAAAAAAAAAAAAAAAAGTAGATGGTGAGAAAAAAGTACTTAGCTCAATACAGGCTCTTATGAAGTGCTCAGTCTCACCAGCAGCAGTACAGACAAGAGCTGGGATCGAACTCAGGAGCCTCAAGTATCCAGATGGACAAGAGCACGTGTCTCATACTACACAGAAGGAAGCTGCGGCCACAGAGCCCCTCCTCTTTCACAGACGAGACCTGGATTCTGAGGTGCCCTCGGTGCATTCACAGCCTCCTGTGGGGCCCCACCTTGATCTTGAGAGTGGAGACTCCATGTGAAACCTCTCAGCACCCCTGGCCTGCAGTGTGGCACCAGCAGGTCTCAAGGGGCAGCTCACTGCTGGTCTGCGAAGCCAGTGGTCTACGATGCCCACAGCTAGGGAAAGGCAGGGCAGGCAGCGGTCTACGATGCCCACAGCTAAGGAAAGGCAGGGCAGGCAGCGGTCTACGATGCCCACAGCTAGGGAAAGGCAGGGCAAGCAGAGGTCTACTATGCCCACAGCTAGGGAAAGCAAGAGAAGTTAGGAGACGCACTCAAGCATCTCAGGGCTCAGCCCTGGGGAAAGAGGCAGGGGCCAAGGGTGACAGGCAGGAGCCCACCCCCCACGCACGCAGGTGTGCAAACATGTGACCTTGTACTTGCCTCACCTCTGTGCATCTGGCTTACGTGGGATCTGGAGAGTCAAACATGGGTCCTTAGGCTTCACAGGCAAGTGCCTTAATCGCTAAGCCATCTCTCCAGCCCTTGTTTTTTGTTTTTTCCAGGTAGGGTCTCACTCTAGTCTAGGCTGACCTGGAGTTCACTATGTAGTCTCAGGATAGCCTCAAACTAATTGTGATCCTCCTACCTCTGCCTCCCAATTGCTGGGATTAAAGGTGTGAACTACCATGCCTGGCTTATTGTTTTGTTGTTTACAAGGTAAGGTCTCACTCTAGCTCAGGCTGACCTGGAACTCACTATGTACTCCCAGGTTGGCCTTGAACTCACGTTAATTCTCCTACCTCTGCTTCTCAAGCACTGGTATTAAAGGTGTACACACCACACCTGGCCCTATCCCATCTCTATAGCTGGAGGGAGTCCTGCCTGGGACCTTAACCCCTGACTCTGTCAGTCTTTCTTCATCTTGGCTTGGGGCTCCCCATGTACATTCTCTCCACCCCAGACAACCCCGACTTTCAAGTGTTGCCGTAATTGGGATTGTGTTCCCAACTGCTCTCTAACTCTTTGCTTTCAGAGGATGACAATTTAGGGGGAAAAAAATGGGGGTGGGTGGGAGAGGTTGCTCAGTGGTTAAGGTTCTTGCCTGTAAATGCCTAATGACCCTAATGATCCAGATTTGATTCCCCAGGACCCACATAAAGCCAGAGGTACAAAGTGGTGCATGCATCTGGAGTTCATTTTTAGCAGCTGGAGGCCCTGGTATACCCATTCTCTCTCCTTGCAAATAAATAATTAAAAAAAATTTATTTATTTGAGGGAGAAAAAGAGAGAAGCAGATAGAATGGGCACACCAGGACCTCCAGCCACTGAATGAACTCCAAACACATGTGCCACCTTGTGCATCTGGCTTACATGGGTCCTGGGGAATTGAACCTGGGTCCTTTGGCTTTGCAGGCAAGCGCCTTAACTGCTAAGCCATCTCTCTAGCCCTAAATAATTAAAAAAAAAAAAAGCCAGGCATGGTGGCACATGCCTTTAATCCTAGCACTTGGGAGGCAGAGGTAGGTGGATTACCATGAGTTCAAGGCCACCCTGAGACTACATAGTGAATTCCTGGTCAGCCTGGACTTGAGTGAGACCCTACCTCAAAAAAACCAAAACCATACAGATGATTGGGCTTCTGTGCGAGAAGAAAAAAACTCAGTAGCAGAGGCCAGTAAGTTAAAAAGGAGATAGAAAGGGAAGAGAAAGGAAGGGAGGAGGGCATATATTAGGTTGGTATTGTATATATGTACGTAGAAAGATTGAGATGGGGAGGGGATATGATGGAGAATGGAATTTCAAAGGGGAAAGTCGGGGGGGAGGGTACTACCATGGGATATTTTTTATAATCATGGAAAATATTAATAAAAATTGAGAAAATAAAAAAAACAAAAACAAAAAAAAATTTTAAACCAAGTTTTGCATGTGTGTAGAGTACATACATGTATGTGTATGTGTAAGTTCACATGTGCAGATACATACCCAAGTGTGTTCATGTGTGTAGGGGAGAGACGACAACCTCAGGTGTCATCTATCCTCAGGCAGACACACACCTTTATTTGGGACAGTATTCCATGCCCAGCATTGATATAGACACTGGGAATCAAACTCAGGTCCTCATGCTTGGGCTACCTCTCTAACCCTAGGAAAAAAAAAATCTGATTCCTAATGTTCCCAGGTTTTACTTTAACTAAGAACTGAAGAGAGACCATGAAGCTTGGAACAGTCATTTCCCACTTCCCACATGTGTTGGACCCAGGGCCAAGGACCTGACACGTACTGCCCCATTTATTCCTCTCAGGACCCAGCAAGGTAGGCATTCTGAAGTCACCGTCACTGCTTCTATTCATTTCGGTAACCACCTCCCAAGCTGTTGCCCCCTGTTTTATGTTCTCCACTATCACCCAGAAACCTCCCTTGCCAAAACAGAGCCCCTGCTAATCCCTTCTTGCAGCGTGACAGCTTTTGATGGCACTTGGAATAACACCTTGGCACCAGATCCTGCTTACTTCTCTCCATCCCACTGTCCGCCGATGATGCCCTCCCATCTTCCAAACTTAATCTCTACCTTACTGTTCCCCTCCTTGACGTACTCCCCCATCCGTCTTAGTCATCTTTCAGGTCTCAGCCCAATGTTACCTCCCTGGCCATCCCATCTACACTAGCTCCTAACACATGCCTGGCTGCCACTTTACTTGCTTAACGGCCGTAGTTTCAGATTACATACATTGATTACCTGCTTTCTGTCACCCCCACTGGATGAACCCCAAGCTCCCTAAAACTAGGAATGTTGCCTTCCCAGTATTCAGAACATAGCTGGCACCAGGGAAGATTCAAACAAGGACTTCTTGAAAGGCAAAAAGAAGGTGAGGAACAGATGAGCCAGGATTTACTCAAGTCAGTCTGGAAGCCCAGGACTCTTCACTTAAGCACCTTTATTTTTCCTTTTTCATGAGAGACAGAGAGAGAGAATTGGTGCACCAGGACCTCCAGCCACTGCAATCAAACTCCAGAACTCATGCACCACCCTGTGAACATGTGCAACCTTGCACACTTGTGTTACCTTGTGCATCTGACTTACATGGGATCTGGAGTCAAACATGGGTCCTTAGGCTTTGAAGGCAAGCACCTTAACCACTAAGCCATTTCTCCAGCCCAGTACCTGCCTTTTAAAAATAAAAATTATTTACTTGAGAGAGAGAGAGAGGCAGCTCGTATGAACTCACCAGGGCCTCCCCCATTGCAAATGAACTCCGGAAGCACTTTAGTACATCTGGCCCTATATGGTTACTGCTGAATCAAGCACAGGCCTTCAGGCTTTGCAAACAAGCACTTTCAGCTGCTGAGCCATTGCTCCAGCCCCCAGTTCCTGCCTTCTTTTTTTTTTTTTTTTTTTTTTTTTTGGTTTTTCGAGGTAGGGTCTCACTCTAGCCCAGGCTGACCTGGAATTCACTATGGAGTCTCAGGGTGGCCTCGAACTCACGGCGATCCTCCTACCTCTGCCTCCCGAGTGCTGGGATTAAAGGCGTGCGCCACCACGCCCGGCAATTCCTGCCTTCTTAAGGGACTAGAGACTAAGGACATAGCTCAGAGGTAGTGTTTGCTACCCAGTATGGGCTGGGAGACGCAGGAAAGAGCTTTCCATTGATTTGGAATGGTAAATACCACCCTGCTACCATGCTGCCAGGAGAATGTGGAATGAGATGGGAAGAAAAAAAAAATTTTCCTGGGAAGGTCTCACTCCAACCCAAACTGACCTGGAACTCACTCTATAGCTCCAGGCTGACCCTGAACTCACAGTGATCCTCCTACCTCTGAGATTTAAGGCATGTGCCACCACACCTGGCTGGGAAGGGACTTTTTTGTGTGTGTGGGGGGGGGGCTCAAAGTAGGGTCTCACTCTAGCTCAGGCTGACCTGGAATTCACCTGTAGTCTCAGGGTGGCCACGAACTCACAGCAATCCTCCTACCTCTGCCTCCCGAGTGCTGGGATTAAAGGCATGCACCACCAGCCCGGCTTGGGAAGGAACTTTTTAATCATTTGCATTTCTATAGATGAATATTTGTCAAGTACATGAATTTAAAAACAATGCAAGCCAGGAATGATGGTGGACACCTGTAGGATGAGGATCAGGAGTTCAAAGTCATCCTCAGCTATGTAGTAAGTCTGAGACCACCTAGGCTACATAAGACTGTCTCAAAACAACAAAAAAGGGAAAATATGCCAGGTGTGGTGGCGCACGCATTTAATCTTAGCACTTAGGAGGCAGAGGTAGGAGGATCGCTGTGAGTTCAAGGCCACCCTGAAACTACATTGTGAATTCCAGGTCAGCCTGGACTAGAGAGAAACCCTACCTCGAAAAAACAAAACAAACAAACAAACAAACAAAAAAGGGTGCAGAATGTGGGAGTGCAGCACCTTCAATCCGAATCCTAGTTAATGAAGCGAAGGTGCTCTGAGCACTTTAGGTGAAGTATTTATATTTAGTAGGTTAGATGTATTAAGTGTAGCTTTTAAAAAATATTTTTATTTATTTGAGAGAGAGAGGGAGGATGGGCGCACCAGGGCCTCCAGCCACTGCAAAGTCTAGTTGCATGTGTCACCCTGTGCATATGGGTTTGCGTGGTTACTGGGGAATCAAACCTGGCTCCTTTGGCTGTAGGCAAGTACCTTAATCACTAAGCCAGCTCTCCGCCCTCAGTGTGCTTCCACTTCAGACATCCCCCTCAGGACGGGTTTGTAAGGCAGGGCCCACTGTCAGTTGAGAAGCCTCTGCATTGTATGTGAGAGACAAGTGCGCCTAGCGCACAGCTGGGGCTCCCCAGGAGTGAGAGAGCGGGACTAAAGGTGGAGGAAGTCTGTCAGTGACTTTGACAGAGCTCCAGCCCTTCCCAGGTCCATTTGTCACCATCTCTGTTTCCTTGGTGTGCCAGGTTTCTTCCAAGAACCTTTTTAGGGCACCCTATTTTTCTCTGGGGCAAAGAAGAATCTGCACTTACCAGAACCGCGCACCCCTGGGCCCCACCCTGTGTCCCTCCCCTCCCCTCCCTCCCTCATCCCAAAGAAGAAGGCCACACACCGAGTTTCAAGTATCTGTCTCTTCCTTTCACTCTCTCAAAATAAAATAAATAAATAAATTGCAGAAGGCGGCAGCATTTCCAGACTTCCCCTGGCTCCCAGATACCCAACCCCTGATCCCAGCCCCACCCCCTCCCCCCTCCCATATTCCCTACTCCCAAGACCCAACCCTCCCCTTTCCCCAAAAAAATTCCCAGGAAAAAAAAAAAGCCACAATTAAACCTTCCACTCATGCAAACCAGCAAAGAAAAAAGGTGGGAGGCGTGTGGAAGGCAGGGGACCCACAATAGAGTCCCCCAACTTCTCCCCCCAAAAACCACCTTTGAGAAGAAAAAAAAATGGAGAAAATAAATGAGAAATCAAGGGACATGGGGAGTTATGATGGGGACAGGGGAGACCCCAGACCCTGCCTCAGGAGAGCGCGGAGGCCTGTGGCCCTGCATCCCTATAGCAGGTACTCCTTGAGAGGGGCCTTGACTTCTGGAATGTGTGTGGGAGAGAACGGGGGAGGGTGGCATCCCCCAGTGGGTTTGTGTGTGCATGGGGGGGGAGGCAGAGGAGGGGGTTCTAAGGAGCAAGGGCTCAGAACCAGAAGCCCAGCCTCCCCCCAGACCCCAGGTTCCTGGGGCCCAGAATCCCAGTTCTGGGGTATGGGGATACATGCAGAGGAGTGTCCCCCCCCTCCAACGGGCTGGATCCAGTTAGAAAGGAAATAAATAAGAAGGGCTGGGAGGGAGGTCGGGGTGCGAAGGGCTTGGGCTATTCAGTCCAGACCAAGGGCCCAGGCGATGGAGGCAGGGTGAGTCCAGGCCAAGCCAGGGCAGGAATCAGAGTCTCTCTCGGGCTGGGACCCAGATGTAAGGGCCTGAGAGGTCTTCGATGACACGCTTCACTTTGTGGTAGATCTCTTCAAAGCTGTCACCCTCCACGATGGCTGGGAGTGGGTGGAGTAGGGAGTCAGGCCAGGGGCTCAAGGATGCCTGACCAAGGAGGGTCAGCAGCCCACGGCAAAGCCACAACAAGTCTAACCTGCTAAATGTCTCCTACTTCTCCAACCAGGGCCCACGGGGCTGTGTCCACCCATAGGGGCAAGTCTTTCCATCTGCCAACTCCCCAGTGAGACAGCTTGGGTGAATGTCTGCAAAGGCCCACAGCCTCTTACCTGAGAAACACTCTGTGAACTCCTGCTCTAGTTTGGTGGCTCTGTCGAAGGCTTTGCGGGCTTGCTCCTCTGTGATCCGCTTATTAATCTCTCTGTGAAGAGGAGAAAGATGCAGACCTGAGGAGTGAGCCTCACCCGTCTATTACCTCCTCCAATCAGGTATGCTAAGTTGCAACTTCTAGTTTCTTATTTGGAGAACACAGCAGAATATACATAACCTCTGCTATCCTCTGGAGCCACAGATGGACCATCACCCCCAACCCAGCCCAGCCAGGGGTCTCTCTGGAGCGCATCCTTCCAGCCTTCAGCCCCACAGAAGGGATCCAGACTCTCTGAGGTTCTGGCTGGCCCCGCTTGTGCACACCCCAGGGACCACGAAGAGTTGTAGCCTTGTGAAGCCCAAGGCAGGAGAGGAGGGGAAAGGGCTAGGACCCTACATTCTCTGTCTCTAGCTCTCCATGTAGATTCCCCTTTGAGGGCTGGGGGAATTGCTGTCCAGGGTTCTGAGAGGACAGTTCGATGCAGAGACCTTGAGAGCCCAGGATCACATGTGTGGGGAGCAGAAGGGAAGCCCCCAGGACCATACTCACAGCACATTCTCCAGGGAGCGGGGGCGGATGAAGATGGCGATAGGGTGCAGGTGGGCCGCCTGCAGCCGCCGCACGGCATTGGCCGAGACATCAAGGATGCAGTGCTTCCCCTGGGGCAGGCAGGGCAGGCGGAGGGGGACCAGCAGACAGCGGGAAAGGACAGACAGAGGTGCCAGGAAGGGACACAGGATATGTATAGGTGAAGACAGGAGGTTGGTCAAAGGGGTGGTGACAAATGTCAAAAGCCATGTAGGTGAGAAAGCAAGAAGAGGCATGGACAGAGTGACAGACAGAGAGTAAAAGGAAAGGGAAGATGGAGAGCCGAGCATAAGAGAACAGAGGAGGGAAGGAAGAGAGAATATCAGAGGTGATTGGGGAGGGGATGCAAGGATGGAGTCAGAGCAGGGGCAAGACAGGCATGAGAGCGTGGGGCAGGGGTTCAAAGGCAGGCCAGACAGTAGAGAAAGAAAGCAAAGGAAAAGGAGAAAGGAAGTAGGATAGAGGGAGGAGGGAGAGGAGGACGGACAGAGGACAGACAGATGGAAGGAGCAGGAGAGACAGATGGGAGGGAGGGGAGGCAGATGGAGAAAGGAGCCGAGGAGAGAGGACAGGCAGGGTGGGGAGCAGTAAGGAAAAGGAATTCAAGGAGAGGTGGGAGAGGGGAGTGGGGACCCCAGGAAAGGGGAGGAGAAAAGAGGGCCAGAGGGGAGTCAGAAAGGAGGGAGGGACCAAGTTGGGGACAGCCAAGCCACCAAAGACAAAGCCACAGGGAAGGGAGAAATGGGGCGAGGAGGAGGGAGGCCGGGAGGAGACAGATGGCGGTGAGAGCAGGGTCAGGAAGCAAGGGGAGAGGGCACAGAGAGCAGCGGTCAGAGTTGCCCAGGAGGAGGAGGAGGAGCGGAGTGGAGACCCAGCAGGGAAGGAGACAGAGAGAAAGAGAGTTAGAGAGAGCTGGAGGAGGCCATGGGGTAGGGAGAGGGCAGGAGGAAAAGGACAGGGTGCCCGCCAGCTCCTACCTGCTCTGCCACTTCTCGCACGGACTGGACGCTGGTCCCGTAGAGGTGACTGTTGTATTGGCCAGCCTCGATGAACTTGTGCGCCTGAATGTCCTTTTCCATTTTCTCCCGGGAGGACACAAAGTGATAATCCCGGCCATCTATCTCATATTCTCGCTTGGGCCGTGTTGTATCTGCCAGGAAGTCAGCCCACCCCACAAAGATCTAACCACCATCCCTCTAAGCTTAATATCGGCTTACATCAGCCAATCCCCCTGAGTGCCCAGCTGGTTCTTGATAGGAGGCTGTTGGGGAGATTAAGACTGAGGGGGGACAGCACTGCCACCCAGGGGTCTCCCAGTCTCTGACCCAGGCTTGCCTACTGTGTTACGTTAAGAGTGGGTGAGAGGCTCGCCTCCTCTGAGGCACCTCGTGCTCCAGTGCACTCTGATGCATTCTGCCTGTGACCCTCACGCGAGGTTCCTTGCCGACCCCCCCCCCGCCCACCTCCTGTATCCAAGGCCCCAGCACTCACGAGGGACGCAGGAGCCAAACTTGTCGGGGAACTCGGAGAGAAGATCATCATTGGCGCGGTCCTTGGTGGGTCCAAGGATGATGATGGGGCGAGCATAGTGCACTGGGGAGAAAAAGCCAGGCTTAGGGAGCAAGCAAAGCAGGGGGACAGGTGGGCTGCGGCGGGGTGCTGGGGCTCACCTTCCATTTGCGTCACTGTCTCATAGCTCAGAACCGAGTCTTCACGACCTGGTAGGAGACAGGGCGTCTACAAGGGGCTCCCGACAGGGTCTCGCCTGCTTCTCTAGGAATGTCAAAGGCAGTTCAGTGATCCTCTCACCCCAGGGCTATCTGGTCGACCCCACCTACCTTGTGATCCCGAGCTGGAGCCCCAGTCCTAGGAAGAAAAAAGCGATCCATGTGGTAGGTTAAGGGGTTAGCTCTGGGAGGCCTCCACTTCTCCACCAAGCTCACCCCCTCCTCCACCTACCTTGGCCTTTAACCTTGACCACTCCCGTCGCTCAACCCTGTGGAATAGAGGAGTGTCATTGGGAAATGCCCAGTGAGCCCCCCCTTCTCTGTACCGGAGGAGAACCCCATCTTCCATGAGTACCTGGGTCCTGTGATCCTCAGTGAAGAGTTGTCTGTCCCACTGGCTCACAGAAGGCATAGCCCCCAACAGAGCCCAGCAAACCCTCAGGAGTCCTCTACTGGCTGCCCACCCTGGGGAACCATGAAAACCTGCAGACCTTGTGTCAGGAAGGCTGTAGCCATAGATCCCAAGAGTCTCACCGTCGTTTGCTGGGAATGAAGCCAATGTCATCGGTCTCGCTGTCAGAGTGGACCCGCCGAGCCTGCCACCACTCCTCATCGCTGGCATCAATTACGTGCAGCACGTCCCCGAAGTGGAAGCTCAGGGCCTGGCTCAAGAAGCCGCAGTCCTTGGTCTTGTCATAATCAAACAGGGCCCTAGAACACAAGCAGCTAGGGGTCAGACCATGGCTAAGGACTCCAGACAGGATGTCCCAGCCCCCGCAAGAATCAACAACGAGGTTCTGGAGAAGGGATCTGCAATACAGCCTGGCTGCTCGTGACACACTCAAAGGAGCCCAAATACTGTGTTCGAACCCGAAGCTCTGCTAAAACTCACACTGCCAGAACAGGACACGTGCAATTTCCAGTGACAGCGTGAGCTCCAGAAAGCAGTCGCAATGCACAGGCACATCGCAATTACCCTGGATGTGCTCAAATGCATGAGGGCAGAAGGTCCCTCTTCAGAGAACTTCAGTTGTCCTTATCAGTATAAAACTGTCAATGAGTCACAAACCCTGGAGTCAGGACCAAAGAAGGGTCAACTCTCTGAAAGAGCCAAGACGCAGGGACAGGCCTGAGGAGAAGGGAAACGGCCCTGGGCTCCTGTGTTGTCACTGGAGTGACCTTTCCGACCCCAGCACGGAGGGAGAGCCAGTGAAGCCTGGGCCGGGTGTCGGGGTAGATTGTGGTCTCACTCAGCAAGAGGAGCACAAAGAAAGACAATGAGCTCAGTCCGGAACATGCTGAGTGTGACATGCCCATGGGACATCCCAATGGAGGTGACCAGAAAGCAAAGGGCTAGAACTGGTCTGGGACTCGGGGAAGAGGTCAGGCTAAACCAGACAGCTCTGAGACATCGGCTTGGCAGGGCAGCAGGTGAGGCCAGCCAAGCAGACAGAGGGAGAGGGAGGGCGAAGGGAAGAGCGAAAGGGGTAGGAGAAGGAGAGGGACACTACAGTGCTGGCCCCAGGGGAGGGCTTGAGGAATCATCGGGAAAGGAGCCCTAAGTGGGGACCAAATACTGCTGTACAGTCAGGAGACAAGGCCACGATAGAGCTCGGTGGTAAGCACTTGCCAAGCACGCATGAGGCGCTGGGAGTAGTGGTTCCCCGATCCCAGACTGCCCACAGGGAAGCCAAGCCTAGAGGAATATTCCAAACATCCCGAAGTTGGGCACGGTGACAAGTGCATAAAGTCCCAGCTACTCAGAAGGCTGAGGCAGGAAGACTGCTTAAGCACTGGACAAGGTAAGTGACAGAAAGGGGGCAGCAATCCTAGAGGCCGCTGTCAGACACTGATTTTCAGTGTCCAAATGTGAGGCAGTCTGAAAGCCCTTGGGAAAGTGCTAGGGTGACCAGGGGCTGAGAGGCAACTGGGATCCCTGAGGCAGAAGTTATCTCCCATTCTAGATGACCTGTTCCAGGAGAGCCCGAGAAAGCAAGCCCATGGGTCTGTGGCTGGGTGGGAGAGCGGAAGCTAGGCACGGTTTGGGGGGAAGACCTGGGTGGGGAACAGGCTTGCGCACAGAGGGAAGAGCAACCAACAGGGCCCTGAAGATCTTGCCCAACGCAGGAAGCCCCTGACCTGATGTAGAAACCCCTTTTGGGGTTGCTCCGCAGGGAGGCAGTCCCTGAGCCCAAACTGCTGTTCATGAGCTGCTCCCGAAGGTCGTGGATCTTGGCCTCAAATCGGCTATACTCTGAGGAAGGACAAGGTTTTGAACTCTGCCCATCCTACGGCCATGCCCCCTCCGCCCCTACCCAGCCCTGCAAAGCCGTCCACCAGGTGGACAGTTCTGAGGACCAGCAAGACAGAACCTCGGGCCTGGTACCTTCTGGCTTATACTGAGCAATGATCGTAACCGTCTGACCAGCATTCTTCAAGGCAATGGCAGCTTGCTCATGGCTGGCGTTACGGAGGTCAACACCATTGACCTAAAGAGAGGAGAAAAGACAGTAGCCAGGAATAGGGAAGCCACCATTCTTGGTCCAAGTGGGGCAGGGAGTGGTCTAGCAGGAGGACCAAGCTTCAGCTCAGCCAGCCCTTCCTCAAGAAGACAGGGCTCTACCCTGGGGCGGGGGGCAGCGGCAGGGGTGGTGTAGACCCACACAGGCCTTCCCTCACCGACAGGATCTGGTCCCCTTTCCGCAGCTCCCCGCTGAGGTCAGCAGGGCCGCCCGCAAGGATGAAGGAGATGAAGATGCCTTCGCCATCCTCGCCACCCACGATGTTGAAGCCTAGGCCTGTGGAGCCCCGGTGGATCACGATTCGCCTCGGTTCTCGGGGAATGTCCTCCTCCCCAAGCAGGTCTTTGGCTACAGGGGAGTACCGCCGAGGGGAAGTGGGGGTCATGGCTGTGGGGTAGTCGGTGCCCAGGTAACTGCTGTGACTGATCTCGTTGTCCAGATGCTGGGAATAAGCTGAGGGAACAGGGAGAGATGAGACGGAAATGCTAGAAGGGCAGCGGTGCCCCAGACCCACCCTCCTCAGAGGGAGCAGAAAGCCAGACTCCACAAGCAGGAGGTCATTTTGCCACAAATGCTTGGTGAGGTAGTCAAGGGGACATCATCAGATCCAGCAACAACAGGGGTCAATAATTTAGAGGAGGCGTCAGAGGCCGGCTCTCCTAGGAGACGAAGGATTGGAAGGTTCTAGCAAAGTCAAAGGGAAGTATTACTGTCGTGCTTTCGGGCTTGTCTTCTGGTCGATGTGTCTTTCAGATCTCTCAATCCATAAAATTCCTTTCCTTCCCACCCCCCTCGGTCATTTGTTTGTGACAAATCTAGGTCATTCGTCTAAAATGTTTTCCCATACGCTATGAGGGAAATTCTAACAGAGAAATTCCTGCTTATACCCACCCCTGTGGTCTTGTAAACATGAACCCCTGTGTCATCCCTCCTGGGCTTGGTGCAAAGGCTTGCACAGATGTAAATTCAATGTGTAAACCTGTTTCCTGGGTAGTGCTGTGTCACTACGGATGCAGTACCTGGCTGTTCTCCTTTCAATCACTGGTACATCCAAGTGTCACCAACCTGAAGTGCCCTGTCAGCCCTTCACCTCAGCTCTTACAGTTTTTGTTAGTAGTGGTACCTGGTTTTAATATTCACCAGGGACTGCAAAATGTTGATATTCTATTTATTTTTCCAGGGGGTAAAAATTAGTGGGTATTCTATTGAAAAAGAAAAAAAAAAAAAACCTGTTCTACCTGCTTAGAATGGTTTGTCATGCCTGTAAGCCCAGCACATGGGAGACTGAAGCAAGAGGACTTCCACAAACACAAGACCAACCTGGGTTATATAGTGACATTATGTCTCAAGACTTTCCAGTACCCTAAGGTAACTTGTACAGGAGAGGACAAATGAAGGAACTGAACCCAGGACCTTGCTCATCTCCACAACCGCTGCACTGAGTTACACCCTCACTCAAAATCCACTTCAACAGGGCATGGTGGCGCACGCCTTTAATCCCAGCACTCGGGAGGCAGAGGTAGGAGGACCACTGTGAGTTCCAGGCCACCCTGAGATTACATGGTGAATTCCAGGTCAGCCTGGGCTACAGTGAGACCCTACCTCAATAAACCAAAAAAAAAAAACAAAAAAAAAATTCCACTTGATTATAGGATTTTTTTTTTCTTGGTCTTTTGAGGTAGGGTCTTACTCTAGCCCAGGCTGACCTGGAATTCACTCTGTAGTCTCAGGGTGGCCTTGAATTCACGGCAATACTCCTACCTCTGCCTCCCAAGTGCTGGGATTAAAGGCGTGCACCACCACGCCGGCTCTTAGTTTTCATTTTCAAGTCAGGGTCTCACCACACTGTCACGCCTGTTCTGAGCTGAAGCAATTCTCCTGCCTCAGCCCAAGTTGAGACTACACATGTTCACTACCATGCCTGGACTTCCAATTTTTCTTTTTTTGTTTTGTTTTGTTTTTCAAGGTAGGGTCTCGCTCTAGTTCAGGCTGACCTGGAACTCACTCCGTAGTTCTAGGCTGGCCTCGAACTCACAGTGATCCTCCTACCTCTGCCTTCCAAGTGCGAGAATTAAAGGTGTGACTCAGGCCTGGAGAGATGGCTTAGTAGTTAAGGCACTTGCCTGCGAAGCCTAAGAACTATTGTTCAGATCTCCAGGTCCCACATAGCCAGACATACAGTGACCCCAAATCACACAATGTTGCACATGCACACAAGGAGGTGCACATGTCTGGAGTTCATTCACAGTGGCTAAAGACCCTGGTGTGCCCATTCTCTCTCTCCCTTTCTGCCTCTTTCTCTCTCTCTCAAAATAAATAAGTTTAAAAGATATGAGTTGCCAGGCCCAGCATTCCTTACACATTTTTTGACTAAGATTTGGAATCATTGGGATGGACAGATGGCTTAGTGGTTAAGGTGCTTGTATACGAAGCTTAAGGGCTCAGGTTCAATTCCCCAGTACCCACGTAAGCCAGATGCATGTGGTTGGCGCATGCAGTAACTAGAGGCTAGAGGCCCTGGTGCACCCATTCATTCTCTATCTGCCTCTTTCCCTCTTTCGCAAAAGAAGAAAAAAATATATACATATATGATTTGGAATCATCCCTCCTTTTTCCAACCCAAATCCTTTTGGTAGGTTATGGTGTCTAAAAATCATACCATAATTAATAAAAATATTTTTAAAAAGTAAAGGCCAGGGCTGGAGAGACGGCTTGGTGGTTAAGGCACTTGCCTGCAAAGCCAAAGAACACAGGTTTAATTCCCCAGGACCCACGTAAGCCATAGGGCCCTAGGGCTCATGACTACCCCTGTTTTAAGTTTTCAGTATCAGGGATGTATTCCCTCCCATAGAGCGGGTCTCCAGTCCAATTAGAGGGCAGTTGGTTTCCACAATGACAGATGTGCCACTATTGCACCTGTTGGCTCATTTGGCCTGGCTGGCCAAATATAAGGGCACATGTGTCTGGAGGCCCTGGTGTGCCCATTCTCTCTCTCCCTCTCTCTGCCTCTTTCTCTCTCTCTCTCTCAAATAAATAAAAATAAAATTTTAAAAATTACATATATATACATATATATATATATATATATATATATATATATATATATATATATATATATATATTAGGGGCAGGTAGCCGGGTGTGGTAGTGCACGACTTTAATCCCAGCACTCGGGAGGCAGAGGTAGGAGGATCGCCATGAGTTCGAGGCTACCCTGAGACTACATAGTGAATTCCAGGTCAGCCTGGGCTAGAGTGAGACCCTACCTCGAAAACAAACAAACAAACAAAAAAATAGGGCAGGAGAGATTGCTTAGTGGCTAAGACACTTGTCTGCAAAGCCTAAGGACCCAGGTTTAATTCTCCAGTACCCATGTAAGCCAGATGTGCAAGGTGGCACAGGCATCTGGAATTCATTTGTAGTGGCTAGAGCGACTGGTGCACCCATTCTATCTGCCTCTTTCTCTGTCTAATAAATAAATAAATAATATTTTAAATATATATACACATATGTAATAAAAGATCTCAAAAAATAATAATAGCTGGGCATGGTAGTGCATGCCTTTTAATCCCAACACTTGGAAGGCAGAGGTAGGAGGATTGCCATGAGTTCAAGGCCAGCTTGAGACTACATAGCGAATCCAGGTCAGACTAGACTACAGACCTACCTCGAAAAACTAATAATAATAGTAATTTTGCTGGGCGTGGTGGCGCACGTCTTTAATCCCAGCACTCGGGAGGCAGAGGTAGAAGGACCACGAGTTCAAGGCCACCCTGAGAATACATAGTGAATTCCAGGTCAGCCTGAGCTAGAGTTTAACTCTACCTTGAAAAAATATAATAATAATTTTAAAAATATGAGGGCTGGGATTCTACATGCAGTTCAATGGGAGAAAGAGAAATCACCAGTGAAGATACTCAACAGTAGACCCTGCAAGCCTTATATTTGGCCAGCCAGGCCAAATGAGCCAACAGGTGCAACAGTGGCACATCTGTCATTATGGAAACCAACTGCCCTCTAATTGGACTGGAGGCCTGTTCCATGGGAGGGAATACATCCCTGATACTGAAAACTTAAAACAGGGGTAGTCATGAGCCCTAGGGGTGTAACGTCTGCTGCTGTCTGGCTAAATGCATATACTATGCTTATCAAACTGCCCAGCTAAGCCCACTTCTCTTAATGTTCATACCCTTACATTAAGGCTACTCTCACTTTTGGTACAGAATCTTCTCTTTTCAGATGGCAGTGACCTTGGGATGACTCAGAAGGCATCATGGTGCTGGAAAGAAGTGACAGGAGTGCTCAGTACTGCAATGTCTCTGTCACACCTTCCAAGGCTCAGGGTCCATTGTGGAAGAGGTGGTGGAAAGAATGTAAGAGCCAAAGGAAGGTAGGACTCCTTACAATGTGCTCCTCCAGACACAAAATGGCCTGGATATCCATGACCTCACAGTGCCTGACACTACCTACACATCACATCATAAGAGGAGGAAAAGATCATGACATCAAAATTAAAGAGAGAATGATTGAGATGGGGAGGGGATATGATGGAGAATGGAGTTTCAAAGGGGAAAGTGGGGGAGGAAGGGTATTACCATGGGATATTTTTCATAATCATGGAATGTTAATAAAAATTGAGAAAAAAAGTCAAAAAAAATATGAGGGCTGGAGGAACTGCACTGTGGTTGAGGCGTTCGCCTGCAAAGCTCACGACCTGGTCCATTTCCTCAGTACCCATGTCAACCAGCTTCACAAACTGGAGCCTGCATCTGGGGTTTCTTTGCAGCAGCTGTAGGTTTTGGTACATCCATACTCTCTGTCTCTGTCTGTCTGTATCCCTGTGCTTGCAAATAAATAAATAACTTTTTTTTTTGTGTTTTCAAGGTATGGTCTCGCGCTAGCTCAGGCTGACCTGGAATTCACTATGTCGTCTCAGGTTGGCCTCGAACTCACGGTGATCCCCCTACCTCTGCCTCCCAAGTGCTGGAATTACAGGCATGCGCCCACCATGCCCCACACAAAAATTTTTAAATATTTTTAAATTTTTTTTATTTATTTGAGAGGGAGAAAGAGGCAGAGAGAGAAACAGACATAGAGAATGGGTGTGCCAGGGCTTCCAGCCACTGCAAACAAATTCCAGATGCATGTGCCACCTTGAGCATCTGGCTTATGTGGGTCCTGGGGAATTGAACCAAGGTCCTTTGGCTTTGTAGGCAAATGCCTTAACTGCTAAGCCATCTCTCCAGCCTTCAGATATGTACTTTTTAACAAGTAAAAAGAAATAGTACTACCAGGAGTGGTGGTGCACACCTTTATTCCCAGCACTTGGGAGGCAGAGGTAGGAAGATCTCTGTGAGTTTGAGGCCAGCCTAGAACTACAGAGTGAGTTCTAATTCAGCCTGGGCTAAAGGGAGACCCCACCTTAGAAAAAAGAAAAAGAGGGCTGGAGAGATGGCTTAGCGATTAAGGTGCTTCCCTGCGAATCCTAAGAACCCATGTTCCACTCTCCAGACCCCACATTAGTCAGATGCACAAGGTCACACATTTCCACTAGGTGGCGCAAGCATCTGGAGTTCGACTGCAGGGGCTGAGGCCCTGGTGTGCCAATTCTCTGTCTCTGTCTCTCGCTCTCTCTAAAATAAAAAATAAATTAAAAAAAAAACAATTTTAAAAAAGAGGGGGTTGGAGAGATGGCTTAGAGGTTAAGGTGCTTGCCTGCGAAGCCTAAGGACCCATGTTCAACTTTCCATATCCCACATAAACCAGACACACAAAAGTGAGCCAAGAGCAAGATCCCACATGCCCACTAGGTGGAGCAAGAGTCTGGAGTTCAACTGCAGTAGCTGAGGCCTGGCCAATTCTCTCTCCCCGTCACTCTCTTTAATGTACCTGCAGGGCTGGGAATATAGTTCAACTGGCACAGTGCCTGTCTAGCATGAATGAAGCCCTGGGTTCCATCCCCAACTCTTCCTAAACTGGGTGTGGTGACACATATGTGTAATCCCAGTCTTCGGTTGGTGGGAAGCTGGAGGAGCAGAAGATCAAGGTTATCTTGGTCTACATAGTGAGTTCAAGGCCATCCTGGACTACATAATGACACTGTCTGAGGGTGGGGCGGAGTAACCACTTACACTAAATAGCAAGAACTGTCAGGTGTGGTGGTCACATTGTGGGGTTTTTTTTTGATGGTCACATCTTTAATCCCAGCACTCAGGAGACTGAGGTAGGAGGATTTCCATGAGTTTGAAGCCAGCTAGGGCTACAGAGTGAATTCCATCCATGTCAGCCTGGGCTAGAGTGAGGTCTTTCTCAAATGAAGTACACAGGTGAAGGCCAACCAGAAAGTTGTCCTCCAACCTCTACACATGCCATGGGACATGCGCATCTACACCCACAGGAACAACACACACACCCCCAAATAAATAGGTAGGTAATAAAAATGTTATGTTTTCACCAGGTGGGTGACCTTTAATCCTGGCGAGCAAGAGTATCACCATGAGTTTAAGGTTAGCCTGGACTTGAGTGAGACACTGCCTCAAAAAACTTTTAAAAAACTTTTTTTTTTTTTTTTGTTTTTTTTGAGGTAGGGTCTCACTCTAGCCCAGGCTGTCCTTGAATTCACTATGTAGTCTCAGGGTGGCCTCGAACTCATGGTGATCCTCCTACCTCTGCCTCCTGAGTGCTGGGATTGAAGGAGTGTGCCACCACGCCCCACTCACAAGCTTTCCTTGACTCTTCATCTCTCCTGACACGTGAACCTCTAGGTCCCTGCTCTGCCAGGGCTCCTCCCGTCGGGGATGGGGAGGAGTGGGACAGCACACCCTGCTCCACATGGCCTCTCTGCTCTTCCTTTCCTTTCCTTTCCTTGTTTTTCATTCTTTTTATATTTTATTTTTATTTATTTATTAGAGAGAGAGAGAATGGGCATGCCAGGGCCTCCAGCCACTGCAAACAAACTCCAGTTGCATGTGCCCCCTCGTACATCTGGCTTACATGGGATCTGGGAAATTGAACCTGGGTCCTTAGGCTTTGAAGGCAAGCACATTAACTGCTAAGCCATCTCTCCAGTCCTTCTTTCCTTTTCTTTATCTAAAAAGTCTCTCTAAACCTTCAAAAAAAAAAAAAAATGCCAAGCATGGTGGTGCATGCTTTCAATCCCAGCACTTGGGGGGCAGAGGTAGGAAGACTGTCATGAGTTCGAGGCCACCCTGAGACTACACAGTCAGGAGGGAGGGGTAGTCGGGCACGGTGGTACACGTGCTTGCAATTCTCGCTCACTTGGGAGGTGAAAGTAGGTGAGTCAGAAGTTCAGGTTCAACCTTGGCTACACGGTGAGTTCAAAGCAGCCTGAGCTATGTGAGACCCTGTCTTAAAAAAAAAAAAAAAAAAGGAATTTGTAGCAAGGCATAATGAGTAAAAAGA
The DNA here is from genome assembly GCA_036346955.1 of Dipus sagitta. Taxonomy (NCBI): domain Eukaryota; kingdom Metazoa; phylum Chordata; class Mammalia; order Rodentia; family Dipodidae; genus Dipus; species Dipus sagitta. The sequence goes on along the minus strand of CM070783.1, from coordinate 6,097,424 downwards.
TACCTATTTTTAAAAGTCATGGGAAGCTGGAGGGATGGCTTAGCAGTTAAGGTGTTTGCGTGCAAAGCCAAAGGACCCAGGTTTGATTCCCTAGGACCCACGTTAGCCAGATGCACTAGGCAGCGCATGCATCTGGAGTTTATTTGCAGTGGCTGTAGGCTCTGGCACGCCCATTCTCTTTCTCTCTCCCTCCCTCTTTCTCTGTCAAATAAATAAATAAATAAATAAAATATATAAAACAGAAAAGTCCTGGGGCTGAAGAGATGGCTTAGCAGTTAAGGCACTTAACTCTGCCTCTTTCTCCTTCTTTCTCTCTCTCTCAAATAATTTTTTTTTTAAGTCCTAAAAGGAGTTGGAGAGATGGCTCATTGGTTAAGGCACTCACCTGCAGAGCCTAACGACCCAAGTTTGATTCCCCAGTACCCACATAAAGCTAGATGCACAAAGTGGTACATACATCTGAAGTCCTTTGCAGTGGCTCTGTCTCACTTCTATCTCTCTCTCTCGGCTTGCAAATAAATAAATAAATAAATAAATAAATAAATAAATAAAATTTTAAACAATCCTATAAAACAAATCCTAGGGCTAGGGATGTAGCTTGGGAGGAGGGTGCTTATCTAGTGCTTAATCCACAGTACCAAAATAAACAATAAAAATTCTAAACTGGATGTGGTGGCGCCTTTAATCTCAGCACTTGGGAAGCAGAAGTAGGAGGATCACCATGAGTTCGAGATCACTCTGAGACTACACAGTGAATTCCAGGTCAGCTTAGGCTCGAGGTCAGCTTGGGCTCAGTGAACCCTACCTCAAAACAAACAAACAAATGTCTGAAGCCAGGCTTGGTAGATTTCCACTTGTAATCTTAGCACACAGGAGGGTGAAGCAGGGCAATTTCCATGAGCATAAGGCTAGCTTAGCTATACAGTGAATACCAAGCCAGCCTTAAATTTCAGTCTCAAAAAAAAGTAAAAGAGCCAGGTGTGGTGGCATACACCTTTATTGCCAGCACTTGGGAGGCAGAGGTAGGTGGATTGCTGTGAGTTCAAGGCCACCCTGAGACTACATAGTGAATTCCAGGTCAGCCTAGGCTAGAGTAAAACCATACCTCAAAAAGCCAAAAAATAAAAAATAAAAACAAACAACAAAAAAAAAAAGTAAAAGAATGGGCTGGGGAGATGATTCAGAGGTTAAAGGTGTTGGCTTGAAAAACCTGCTAGCCTGGATGTGATTCCCTAGTACCCACATAAAGTCAGATACACAAAGTAGCACATGCATCTGGAGTTTGTTACTAGCGGCAGGAGGCCCTGGCATGCCCATTCATTCTCATTCTCTCTTTCAAATATGTAACTTTTTAAAAGTAAAAATATGAGTGTGGTGGCACAAACCTTTAATCCCAGCACTTGGCAGGCAGTGGCAGGAGGATCACCATGAGTTTGAGGCCACTCTGAGACTACATAGTGAATTCCAGGTCAGACTGGTCTAGACTGAGACCCTAACTTGAAGGAAGAAAAAAAAAAAAAAAAAAAAAAAACCCTAGGCCAGCCCAGGTTACATGCAAGAACTTGCCTCAAAAAAAAGAAAATAATAGTGTGGAAAGTCAACTGATGAAATTCAACATCTATTTTCAAATGAAAATTTTTAGTAAACTAGAAGCAGAGGTGCTCTTTGTAACACAATGAATACTTACTAGCAACCAACAGCAGACATTAGGAGCTGGGTAAGGGCTTCTCCATGTTGGTGCTGCTGACACTTTGGAATTTCCAGGATCCCCCCCCCCCCAGTAGTACTATGATGGAACCTAGGGTGTACACATACTGGGCAAGTGCTGGACCACTGAATTACATCCCCAGACCCTATAGAATTTCTCTCTGCATTATTTTATTATATATATATATTTGAGATAGAGTCTTACTGTAGCCCAGGCTGACCTATAATTCACTATGTAATCTTAGGCTGGCCTCAAACTCAGCGATCTTCCTACCTCTGCCTCCTAAGTACTGGGGCTAAAGGCGTGCACCACCATGCCCAGCAAAATGTGAAGCCCAGGCTGGCCTTGAACTCCTGACCCTCCTGCCGCTGCTCTTCCAGCAGTTTCCTACCGGAGTGCGCCACAACAGCTGGCTGCCCTGGAATTTTGAACCCTCCTGCCTCAGTCTCCGGAGTGCTGAATTTATAGGTTTAGACCACCATACCCATCTTTCTCACATCAGTTTTTAATATAATGTACTGCTATGTTAAGATAATATAAAACTTTGGTTTTCAGAAACAAATCTTATCTTGTGACAGTTTTGTCCTATGACTATGAGCTGTGTTTGGGTTCTTACTAGGGCATAATTATCTGCTCAGGAACAAACTTGCCCTTTACTTCCCTTCCTTCATGTTATCTTTGTGACTGAATTGCCACTATAAAGTGAGCTGTGGAGTGCTCTGTGTTTTCCTATACTGTTTAGTTTTTGGGTTTCTTTGACAGGGTAACCAGGCTGGACTGGTACTTGCTACATAGCCAAGGATGGCCTTAAACACCTAATCCTCCTGCCTCTGCCTCTCAAGTGTTGGGATTACAGGTGTGCACCACCACACCCAGCTCTTTTCCTATACTTGTAAAAAATTATATAGATAGATAGATAGATAGATAGACAGATAGATATAGATATAGATATCTCACAGGAGTCACCTGTCCCCTGAGGATTTGATCAAAGAAGCCAGAAACAATGGTTTTGGCTAGGGGAGTATGAATGAACTTTTTAAATGTTTCTGTGGTGACTGACTTTTCCATATTTTCTTTCCAACTACCACAAGAATTACAGATTGTGGCCATTTCATCAGAATACAATAGAGTAAGCCCACAGGGGTGCCACAGGATTGCACATCTTGGGGTTACTGAGATGGGGCTCTCACAGGCTGTGATGTCTGGGGGAGCATAGCTGTCACTCAGGTAGGCGTTGCTGGGCTTGGCCACCTTTAGGTAGACCACGTCGTACGTGTTCTTCAAGGCTGCCACGGCGTCCTCATGCATGACGTCCTCCAGCCCCACGCTGTTGACCTGGGGCCAAGGGAAGCAGAGCTCAGATGGAAGAAGGTGGTCAGGACCCCGGGCTTGCAGGGGAGACCCGAGTCAGGGCTAGAAATGGGAATGAAGCAGGTCCTCACCGCCAGGATCTTGTCTCCAATCTGCAACCTCCCATCCTTGTGGGCAGCACCTCCTTCAATGATCTTCGTTACATAGATGCTGTTATCTCCAGGGATATGCTGGTTCCCCACACCCCCTGCGATACTGAAGCCAAGTCCTAGGTGCCAAGGAGGGCAGAGGTGGCTGCCTATGTGCCTGGGAAGCAAGCCTTGGGGCGGGAAGGCAGGCAGGCAGGCAGGACGGGTGGCACAGAAATGGGATAGTACCTTTGGGCCCCTTGATGAGCTTGATCTCCATGACCTTCTCAGCAGGGGGCTTCCGGCGCATGACATACAGGCGCACGATGGAGCCTGCCTCTTTGAGGGCCTCCACCGCCGCTGAGTGGGTCACCTCCCGCACATCCACTTCATTTACAAACAGGATGCTGTCGTTGACCCTGGGAACAACAAGGTGCACCTGAGCCAGGAGCTTCCTACTGCCCTGGCCCTCCCTTTCCAGTGTTCTGCCTTCCTAACCCCTTTCTCCTCTCCCCACCTGAGGCGGCCGTCCTGGGCCGCGGCCCCGCCAGGAATGATCTTGGTGATGAAAATGGATGGGTCATCACCGATGTGGGGGTTGTCAGTGCCACCTGCGATGCTGAAGCCCAGACCTGAGTTACCCTGAGAAGAAGGAGGGCCAGAGGGTCAGCTCCCCTTACTGCCCAATTCTGCCAAGGCAAGTGGGGAAGGGAACGGATTAGAAAACTGCAGCCAGGGTACAGAGTGACATGGTTAAGGGTCTGGCCACCTAGGAAATACGGACATGGAGAGACAAGCACCAGCAAGAGCCAGTGCGCCTTGGGCAGAGGACCCGGCTCACCCTTTCCAATGTGATCTCCTCGTATTCCATCTCCCCCTCGGTTCCGTTCACCTGCAACTCCAGCATGGGACAAACACAAAAACAGTGAACTAGACATTCTAGCCTGACCTGTATCCTCCCTCTCTCACCCTCCTGCAGTGGCCCAGCCCCCAAATCTAAACAACTTACATATCCTGGGGCTTCTAGGGTGTCAGTGTTGACAATCACAGGGGGAGAATTGGCCTGTGACGAGAGACAGAAAACGCAACGCTGCCTGAGCCGTGGCTCCAGAGGGAGTCCATAGCCAAAGATGAGGCCCACCATCCTGCCTTCCCTTTCAGCCAGCCAGCCAATCCCACTCTGCCACCCATAGGACACCCTCAAGGACCCAGCCTCAATCTACATCACACACACACACACATGCACACGCACACACACACGCATGGATGTAACTCTGCCCGGCCTAGGTCCTTGCATGTGAAGGAAGTGTGTGAGAAGCGGGAAGGGAGAGACGACAGCCAGACGGACTGGGGAGAAGCAGATGGTAAAAAGTGGGGAAAGGGGGAGTATGATAGGGGGAGCTTCTCACCGGATGTAACACTACGGGGTGTTACATGCCTTATGTGCTACGCACATACGCCCCAGGGCTCATGTCCACCAGGTCCTGCTATCCCTTTGGAGTCCCCCCTTCCTGTCTGTATCCCTCACGTTTACCCAGGTATCTTTTATAATCCTCACCCAGATCTGTTCCTCACCTTCGCACACATTTGCTCTAAACCCTGTGCCCTGAGAATCCGGGGTTTCCCCAGCTGCAGGTCTCTCCCTCCCTCTCACACACCCGCCAACCAATCCACCCCTTCCTCCAGGGACCACGTTGCCTAGCAACGGTAGCTAAGACCAGCCAAGGCATGGGGAGACCCACCTCCTGGAGGCCTGGTCGCCAGGACAACAGGGGGGGGATGGGGCGTGGCCTAAGGCCCACCAGACTCCGAAGCACAGAAGTGCACTGACAGTCCCGCCTCTGCTGTACTGGACCCCACCACCCGCTAGCCACGCCAAGGGGAGGCCAGGACTAAGAGGTTTGTGGGCGCAGTACATCCCAAATAACCTGCCTTTTTCTCTCCTTTGCGTCCCTCACTCTACGCAGTGAAAAGGACGTCAAGAAGGGGGCGTGGTGAAAGACATCCGGGACCTAGCCACCTAGCCGGCTCATCAAGCGGGAAAGGGTTAAAGTGAGGCCTGCCCAGATCCCTGACGTCAGTGGCCTCGATGCGGTCTGGCCTCCACACTCGGGAGGGGCCAACTTTAGGCCTGTCCTTCGGGCTTCCCCAATTGCCAGGGCAACCGAAGCCACGTCTCTATGGCAATGTGGTGAGGTTGTCAAGAGACTCCTTCCGGGGTCCCCAATCTATTTCCTCCTTCAACAAATGTTTGGAGACCAAGGATGAGGATTTCCCAGTCCTCTTCATAAGGAACATTTCCTCTCGGAAGGGGCACCTCCGCTCTCCTACTGCTGTTTCTCAACCCTAGAAACTCCCGGCCACTTCCATGTTCTGTAATATATTTCATACCCATTAATCTAGTCATACGTCATCCTCCCCTCAAATCACAGTAAATGCTGTTGTCCAGCCAAAAGCCAGTGTCTGCTGAAATCTCACCCACAAATTCATCTTCCATGGCACGCCCAATCCTCAATTCCCATCCTTATACTACAACCACCCCCACACCCAATCCTTCCCCAACCATTCCACCTTATCACTACGCCCTCCATCTAGATCCCTAGCCCTAGCCTTTAATTTCTGAAGTCCTTCAACTTTTCTTCCCTGTCCCAGACTCCAGACCCCAATCCTAACCTCACCAGTGCTCCATCTCTACACAGAGTGATCTTCATCATCCTCCCTTACCTTACCTTTAACCCTCAAGATGCTAGCCCTAAATCACAGTCCTTTGCGATTCTAACCACTGCCCAGCTCCTTGCAATGCGGGGGGTCTCCTGTCCTCCAGTGAGGCCTTGTCCTGAGACGTGCCTTCACTCCTGGCCTCAGCCAGCATGCTCCCTCCACCAGCTTCCTGAGCTCTGGCCCCACTCCCTGGTGCTGAACTCCCACCCCAGAGCCTTCCTCCTGTCTTCCTCCTCTCCAGGGACACAACCGTCCCATCTTTCTAAAGGTATCTGGGATCTCCCTTAATGCCTTGCAGGCACAGAGTGGCACACAAGTACTCTGCACAACCCCCATTGTCAGGGTCTCGTTTTCGTTCTTCTCAACCAGCTCAATGCGTAGCCCAGTTTCAGTCTCACCCCCATCTGCCCCAGGCCCCAGGCTCCGTACCTTCCACCTCCCCTCCCACTCCTCGCCTGCGGACCCCGCCACAACCACTTCCTTGCCTCATCCCTTGGCACAGAAACCTTCTCCCCATTTTCTTAGTGAACTGTCATCCACTCTTCCTGAAGCATCCCACCTCTCTGGTCCCTCGGTACCCCCTCAGTTTCATAGCTTGAGTAATACTCTCGTTCCTCCCCATATTGTGTCCCCAGAAAAGGAGACTGAGGAACAGTAGGCTAGGAAATGGAAGGTCTCTGAAGAAGGGAAGGCGTACTGAATACAAAGAAGGACAGGGGAAACAGGTGGCCGTATATGATAATGAAGAAAGGGGGGACTGGAAGAAGGTATGGGGGAGGTGACTCCAAGAGAAAAAGACAGAGATGACCAGGGAGGGATGAAACTAGGAAAGAGGAAACTGGCAGACAGTGGGACAGGACAGACCGATCAATCCAGGACAGTCTTGATCAGACCTTGATCAGGCCGCAGAGGCCTAAGCTGGGGATGGGGAGAGGGGGAAGGAGATGCATGCGTGGGAGGAAGAGAGAGACAGCATCAAGAACCAGCCAGCCAGCCAGCGGGGAGGGAAAAGGCCAGGCCGAGGAGGGGGAGGGAGCAGGGGAGAGAAAAGGCTGGGGCAGGGGAAGAGGCAAAAAGACCCCACGGACTAGCCGGGAGGCTCAGGCCAGCCCGATGGAGAGAGAGCTGGAGACTCCGCACCTGAGAGCCAGGCCCAGAGGCTGACGTGGGGAGAAGTGGTGGGGAAGGGACTGGGAGCAAGTGAGGGCAGCAGGCGCTCGGAACATCGGAACAGGGAAAATGAAGCGGAGGTTGGGGGTGTGAAGAAACGAAGAGGGCCCTGGCACTGGGGGAGGGGCTTCTGGAGGGAGCCCCACATCTCAACACATGGCGCACAGGCTCACACACTCTCGGGTCCGCACCCACTTATGCTTGCCGGCCTAATTCTCTGCGAGACCACAGTGCCTCCACCCCTCACCCCCACTGGCCAAGCACCCCCTCTCTCAGGCCCCAGGAGCCACCCCCAGTCCCCCCCCACCCCCAACACGCGCACACACACATACACTCACACACACACACACACACACACACACACACACAGCTCTTGCCCTACTGGCCCTCGGGGGTCGCTGCAGCTCCGAGCTCCGGGGGCCGCATTGGGGGTGCCCACCGGGGGTCTCCCACCTTGAGGGGGAGGGGCGTGGCCCACGACCTCGGCCACGTGCACCAGCTTGGGGGCGTTTACCTGGTTGGGGAGGTGGGCCGGGCTGTGCTCCAGAGGGGGCGTGTCTTCATCTTGGTAGCGGTATTTCTGGGGACGGGGACCAGGCGTCACTGGGCCAGCCCGCGGCCTCCAGCTCCAGACGGCTGGCCAGCCGCCGCCTCTTCCCCAGTCGGTGCGGCGAACAGCCCCGGGGCCTGCCGGCTCCTCCCCCTCCCTCCCCTCCAGCCCATTGGCTTCCCTCTCTCCACCAGCCCTGGCCCGCATGCCTCTCGCCTCCCCGGAAGGACCCCTCCACCCCAGCTCCCATTCTTCACCATCCTAGGGCCTCCCCCGTACCCCGCTTATCTTTAGCCTCGGCTTCTTCTCCCCTTTCCAAGGCCTTCCACCTTCCACTCCATCCTTCAAGAGTTCTAAGCCCCTCCCCGTCCGTTGTACCCTCATTTATCTCCAACTTCTCCACTTCCCTACTCCACTTCACGCCCCTGCTCTGCACCCCACTTTCATCACCTCAGGTTTCCCATGACAGCCTCTCCCCCATGAGCAACTGGCTGTTCGGCACCTTACATGCCCGGGGTGTGACCCAGTCAGGTCCTCAATTGAAAGGCACTGGCCATCAGCTCTCCCCGGGAGGACAGGACTAAGCCTTCCCCACTCCTTCACTGGCCTCACGGGCTCCCAAGTAGTCAGCTAAAGGGCTTCAGCAGATAGGCGGATAATCTGGATATACTAGATGGGATGGGGGAGGGAGGAAACGAACAGAGGCAGTGGGGCTTAGGAGGGGGCAGGAACGGGTGCCAGGCCCTCTAACTGGAGAAAGGGATAACCACGTTGGACCTCAGAATACCTCTGCTCTCTCTGGCCTTTGGGAGTGAAAGGCCCAACATGTCCCCTGACTCCCTGCCCAGTTAACCAGCTGCCATGTCAACTGCCTCCTGTGCTAGCTTAATAGAAACCTCAGTAAATGAGATTAACAGGGGGGGGGGGGGGGAGAAGGGCAGGCAGAAGCAACAGTGAAGGGCAGTAAACCGGCCTGGCTCTTTCCACACATTAACACCACCCTCCTGTAGCCCTCTCCTGCAGAGTTGACCCCACAGACAGAACTGTCAAAACTCCAGACTCCGGAGACAGGAGAATACAGAGTTCCCTTAGGTACTGAATAAGACAAAGTTTCTGAGAAGCTGAGAGTACTATTAACTATTAATTGCATGGAAGAGAGCTTATCAAAGTCAATGCCTGATATTAAAAGTATGATTCTGGGGCTGGAGAGATGGCTTAGCAGCGGTTAAGGCATATGCCTGTGAAGCCTAAGGACCCAGGTTCGATTCTCCAGGTCCCACATAAACCAGATGCACATGGTGGCACATGCATCTGGAGTTTGTTTGCAGTGGCTGGAGGCTCTGGGTGCCCATTCTCTCTCTCTCTCTCCCTCTGTCTCAAATAAACAAACAAAATAGATAAATAAAATGTGTAAAAGACTTTAAAAAAAAAGAAAAAGTATGATTCTGAGCATTCTAAGGATAATGAATTAAGGTTGAGGATGTACCCAACTTTGCTGCAGACTAAGAACACAGTGAGCCAGATGTGGTGGCACACGCCTCTAATCCCAGCACTTGGGAGGCAGAGGTAGGAGGATCTCAGTGAGTTCGAGGCCACCCTGAGACTACATAGTGAATTACAGGTCAGCCTAAGCTAGAGGGAGACAAAACAACAACAAAAAAAGAAGAAAAAGAAGAAGAAGAAGAGGAGGAGGAGGAGAAGGAGGAGGAAGAAGAAGAAGGAGAAGAAGAAGGCGACTCAACTCAGGACACAGAGGCAAGTAAGGTAAAAAGGCTCCCTAACATATTTAAAGAGTCTTTAAAAAAAAATTTGCAGAGGTAGAAGGATCGCTGTGAGTTCAAGACCACCCTGAGACTACATAGTGAATTCCACGTCAGCCTGAGCTAGAGTGAGACCCTATCTTGAAAAGCCAAAAATAAAAATAAATTTTAAAAATTGATTTAAGCTGGGCGTGGTGGCACACGCCTTTAATCCTGGCACTTGGGAGGCAGAGGTAGGAGGATCGCCATGAGTTCAAGGCCATCCTGAGACTACATAGTTAATTGCAGGTCAGCCTGGACCAGAATGAGACCCTACCTTGAAAAAACAAAACAAAACAAACAAAGAAAAAAATATATATATATATATTGATTTATTTGCAAGGAGAGAGAGAGAGAGAATGGGTGCACCAGGGCCTCTAGCCACTGCAAATGAACTCCAGATGCATACACCACTTTGTGCATCTGGCTTTACGTGGGTACTGGAGAGTCAAACCCAGGTCATTAGACATTGCAGGCAAGCACCTTAATGGCTGAGCCATCTCTCCAGCCCTGAAGAACCTTAAAGAAGAAGCTGGGTGTGGTGGTTCACGCCTAAAATCCCAGTACTCAAGAGGCTGAGGTAGGGGGATTTCCACAAGTTCGCCTGGGCTACAGTGAGACCTTGCCTTAAAAAAAAAAAAAAAAAAAAAGGAGCCAGGTGTGGTGGCGCACACCTTTAATCTCAGCATTCAGGAGGCAGAGGCAGGAGGGTCATTGTGAGTTCAAGGCTACCCTGAGTACATAGTAAGTTCCAGGTCACCCTGGGAGACCCTACCTCCAAAAAAAGAGGGTGCTGAAGAGATTGCTTAGTGCTTAAGGAGCTTGCCTACAAAGTCTAAAGACCTGAGTTCAATTCCCCAGTACCCATGTAAAGCCAGATTCACAAACTGGCGCATGCATCGGAGTTTGTTTACAGTAGCTGGAAGCCCTGGTATGCTCATTCTCTCTCCTCTCTCTGCTTGCAAATAAATAATAAATTAATAAATAATATTTTTTAAAAGAGGAGGAAAATTGGGGTTCTCCACGTCTGGACAACAGAAGTAGAGAATCCTGAAATGTAGGTGTCAACATTATGGGCAAAGACAGTAGACAGGAAGGACACTAGGGGAGTATAGACAAAACAGGCCTCTTCAAAGGCTGAGCTGTCATGGATTACCAGTTCTGAATGAAAAGGTAGCAATCACAGCCTGGCCACTGCACAAACTGAGCGACCATGCCCCCAAACTGGCATAGTCTCACAGAACTGCCCCCAGTGCCCTGCAACATAAATTACGCAGGACCAAAACTTATAGCCCCAAGTTTTGGAGACTAGGGAGAATTTGAACTCAATGTCCCTTCGTCTTTAACTCACTGAGAAGCTTTCTGAATGGCACGAAGAGCTCAGATGTGCCAAAGACAATGGTAGCATAAGCGGGACAAGTTATCATTCAGTCTAAACAGGAAAATTTATCATAGTGACTCCCCAGATCTCCCTGCCCTAGCCCCATGGGGGGGTTGTATCTGCCATTAAGAAAAAAGGCTTTGGGGGTTGAGAGGCAATATGTGGGAAACGGGGAACACAAAATGAAGAACCAAAGTTCTCAAAATGTGACTAACAGAGATTTTACATGTATGGTAGGGCGGCTGGAAGGGTAAAGAAGTGGGGGGTCAGCAACCATGAAACTGCAAACTGGAGGTGGGGCAGTCAGCACCTCCAGTCCGGGATTCCAAGACAGCTAAAGCAGGAGAGAAAAGAGAACCCTCTCCTTGAACCCACTGGGATTTAGGGCCCCTGACTAGCACCATATTCTATCGGAACATGTCTGCAACCCAATATATTAGGGCTTAAAACAAGTAAAAGGCCTGGGGGAATCACAGATGAAGTTGTTCCTCCTCCCTTCCCCTCACCTCCAAAGTCCTAGCTTCACAGAATGACCTGGAACCAAGGCGTGCACCCCTAAAACAGGGGTGTGGGTTTGAGTAACAACAGGGGCGACCTTACTGCACCAGTATGCGGGAAGTTACAACCCAGAGACCCCAGCCAAGCAGAGGGAACAGGGGGAAGAGCGGCAGCACTTGAAGCTCGCAGCCTGCTATTTGGGGGTCCCGGAAGAGGGGAACGGGCTGGATCCCCATACCGCAGCACGTACCACGCAGAGACACATGGAGGCGAATCTGTTCCGAGCCGACATGGAGAAGGGGAGGGGGGACTAAGGGGAGGGGAATAGGTGGGACAGCAAGGGTCCCGGGATGGGGGAGGGGGAGGGGCAGAGGGGCGGGGGCTGCGGCTCCGGCGACTAGAGCTGCGGCCAGAGGGAGGGGTGACGGCGCCTGCGCAGTATGGGAGAGCGTCATGATGGGAAAAAGGGGTGCGGAGAGACCCTCTTAGCCACCAACTTCCCTGGCTCCAGCTGTTTTTCTTTGGACGTCACCTTCCACAGTATACTCTTATTTTGGCCCCTTTACAAATGGAGACACTTCTAAAACATAGCAATTTATGTTTCCGGTTATCAGGGATCCCTTATTTCACCTAATTCTCCACCACCTCCAAATCATCAGGCTTCTAACCATCCCCAAACCTCACTGAACAGCTTATCAATACTGTCCTCTCACCATACAGGGAAGGCACCAGCCTTTCCCCCTAACTTCTAGGAACCCCCCCCCCCAAGGATCCTAAGCCCCACCCCAACGGTTATGTGAAACTGCATCCTTCAAATCTCCAGACATCTACTTGCACAGTTAGTTCTCTGCAGTCCAGCCCCACCCCATAACCTGACAATGCTTCTTCCAGAGTTTAGAGAGCTGGGAAAATGGCTCAGTGCTTAAAGGTGCTTGTTTGCAAAGCCTGCTGGTCAGGGTTCATTTCCCCAGTTCCCAATGTAAAGCCAGATGCACAAAGTGATGTATACGTCTGGAGTTCGTTTGCAGTGGCAAGAACTGCATGCCCAGTCATCTTCATTCTCATTCTTTCTCGGTCTGTTTCTGTTTCTCCCATCTTTCTGCTCTCAAATAATATATATATATATATATAGTTTAAAGAATCACAGACTCAGCCAGGCGTGCTGGTGCTTGACTTTAATCCCAACACTCAGGAAGCAGAGGTAGGAGGATTGCCATGAGTTTGAGGCCATCCTGAGAATACAGAGTGAATTCCAGGTCAGCCTGTGCTACAGTGAGACCCTACCTTGAAAAGCAAAACAAAACAAAAAAAAAAATCACAGGTCCTTATTGTGTCCTCAAATTAATATGCTCCTGCAGTCATCCCTTTCTAAGGCCTATCTGTCCCCCAGTCCACTTATACAGACCTTAAAATTAGTGGAAGTTTTCCCTTGCTCTAGTAAAAACGTCCAAACAAAAGTCTTCAGATTTGTTTGTTGTCCCTTGTCCAAATCACTGAACTGAATGACACTCTGGACATTCTAATTTTCCACAGCCAAAACCTCACCAGAACTCAATAATCTACCTTCCAAATTCAACTGCAATCTTTTCAGAGTACTCCCAAACTACTTTTACTTCATATTAAAACACATCTCTCTCTCTCTCTTCCTCTCTCTCTCATATACACACACACACGGTCTCATGCAGCTTAGATTGGCCCCAAACTCACTATGTAGCTGAGGCTGCCTTGAACTCCTGATCCTACTGCCTTCACTTCTTCCCAAGTGTTGGGATAACAGGTGTGCACCACCATGATTGGTTCTAGGCTTTTTTAAAAAAATATTTTTAAATATTTATTTATTTATTTGAGAGAGAGAGAGGGAGAGAACTAGGCAGGTAAAGAAAGAGTGAGAGAGAGAGAGAGAGAGGGAGAGAATGGGCACGCCAGGGCCTCCAGCCACTGCAAACGAACTCCAGATGCATGCGCCCCCTTGTGCAACTGGCTTACGTGGGTCCTGGGGAATTGAACCTGGGTCCTTTGGCTTTGCAGGCAAGCGCCTTAACCACTAGGCAATCTCTCCAGCCCCAGGCTTTTTTTAACCCCTAAAATTCATAAATCATTCCCTTTTCAGGCTGTCCTCACTCCATGATTCTGCATTACATTGCTCCCAAATATATCTTCTCTACACCAAGGCTCAAAATACATTCATCAAAGTAAGATCTGGCCTGCAGTTTACAAGCAACCCATAAATCTTCCAAAACACCCCAAACTGACTGCCTCGGGTCTTTTTAGAAGCTTCCATTCTCTTCCCAACAAATGACCCTGAAAACCTCTATGCCAAATATTCGGCCACTGAATGCCCACCTTCTAGCTCTTAAAATTCAATGACGCGTCTCCCCAATTCAGCTGTGTATCCACAACAAAATGCCCACCCAAGGGAAAAGGGACAACTTCCCCATAATCTTGCCCTTGGATCAGCATCTGTTAGATAGACCCCCAAGATGATCCCCAGGGTCCTAGTTTCTTATCTGCATAGAATACATGGGTCCTTGGAGACAGCCAGTGCGGAATGGGCAATGCTCAAAATTCCTTTCTAGAATAGAAAATGCATGGGGCCTGCTCCTCCACCAGTAGGCGCTATGACACATTAAGACCCTCCACCCCCATCTCCTATTTCCTTTTTCCCTCCATTTTCCGTTTCCCCGTTGCATGGCAACGCAGCAATCAAGGACTTTACCGTCGCCTAGCAACCGTCTCCCTGGAATATAGAGCTGAGGTAGGAGGGGGTGCTTCTGATGAAATCTGAACAGGCCTCCATCTTAGGAAAACTGGGACGTCAGATCTCTGCCTCCCGGATTCTCCTTTCCAGAGACCCCCGCCCCCCCGCCCCGCCCCCGCAGTTACTTGGACGGCGGCCACTCCAACTCAGTCTCCTTTGCGCACAGGGACCACGCCCCGCCCTCCTGGGCCAGGCCCGCCTCATTTCGGTGTGTTACCCAGTCCCACCCCTTTCAGAGGGTTGTCGCCCGCCTCCTCCAAAGGAGTACGCCAGGCCACGCCCACCCGGCGGAGACCACGCCTCCGTCCGCTTCCCGCCCATTAGCTCCCCCAGCCTCGCCCACACTGTCCTTCCGCCACGCCCCTGATGGCCAATGAATGAGGCTGGCTGGCCACTCTGCCACGCCCCCCGGCGTTGGGCTTTGCCCAATAAGGACCACCCGGGTTGGGGGGGGTTTAACTGCTTCGACTCCCCAGCCAAATGCCCCCATCCCTTTGCCCACTTCCCCCCACCCTCCATTTGTTCTGCTCCGCCCTTCGCCACCCTCGCCCTGCCCTCGAGCCCGCCACGCAACTTCAGTCGTCGCTGGTTACCATGGCAACGGCGGCAGCAGCGCGGGGAGAAGGGGGAGGGACGGGGGCGGAGTGGGAGAAAGCTCAGACATAGAGATGCCGGCAGAGAGACTCGGGCACCGAGCTAAGAAGGTTCGGTGGCGGCTGCAAAGCGGAGTTCCACAGTGCACAGGGCGAGCACACAGTAGGCATTCATTAAACGTGCCTCGGGTTACTGCGGAGGAGTCTGCAAATGCAGGCCCGGAAACGGGAAAGCCGTCAAACCCAACTGAGAGCTCAAAGACCACAAAGCATGAGCGCTCCAGTCCCACCCAGCCTTCTCAGAGGACAGGAACCATGTGCCCCCTGCTGGTTCCTCTTGGGCTACTCTCCGCTGCCCTGGATAGAGAGACCGAACCCCAACTCCCAAGAGCCCTTAGGAGAGCAACACTCTAGCACTAAGGGATCTCGAGCCTCGGGGCCTTATGGGAGTTGGAGTCCCTTCATCCCAAGGCTGACAAGTTTTCTGGCCATCGAATGTGGCAAGCCTAGGTCTCCACGCCTCGGTGAAACCAGAATGCATGTTGCTCTCTGCAAGCCTCCTTCCCTCAGGGGTGCTCAACCAAGGGCTCCATCGAACAAGTAGAAGTCTGAAGGTGGGAAATGAATAGAGCCGCCCACCTAGAATAACTAGGTGCAGGCAGGCCCCTCACCCTTACTGGCATTCCCGTGTTCGCATGTCGGAAGCACAACCCACACATTCCATTGGCTTCCTATATACACCTGGACCCAGGTGACCACAGCCAGAAAGCCAAGGCCAAGGAACAGGATACAGCACAGGTTTGCACAGACACTGAAAGAGGGCCAGAACTGAGGCACAAAAATCTACTACGGGGTGCGGGGGGGGGGGATGGGAGATGACCGCCTGGAAGAAAGTCTAAAGCCCACAGAATAAAGAAAAGTAAGTAGCCCAAAGAAGACGGGGTGAGGGAGCCAAACCCAAAAGTCTTCACCCCCCCCACACACACTCTCTTCCAGTCATCCCCACACGTGCACAACGCATGTGTATACATATGTGTGAGTTTGTGGTAGGGAACATGTGTGTCCTCAGCTCCCTCAGTTCCCACTAAATATAACCCCCTCCCCAGCCTGTGACTCACCCGGACCCCGCCTCCCCCGGCCCCCACTTCCTGTCCCACCCCCCAGCCCCCAGCTGCCTGCCACCCGCCCAAACCTCCCTCTACACACCAGGCATCCAGTTTGCCAGTCCCAGAGTCTGAGAGCAAAAGACCCAAGTATTCTACATTCTACTAGGAGCTTGGGCTAGCCATCCAAGCTCTCCTACCCTTTCCAGGACCCAAGCACAGTGGTACCCTTGTACCCTTGTACCCTTGTGTAGATCCCACTGTACCAGCCCTGCCATCCTCCTCCACCTTTTCACCCCAATAGCCTCCTCACCCCTTAAAGTCAAGGCCCCTTATATCCATGTTTCCTGCCCAACCTTGATCCCAACTATCCCAGATAAGAGTGTTCTCTGCTCTTCCTTTTTCTTGACCAGGGCTACATACAGAGTAGGAGACTGGGGGACACTGAGCACCTGCCTGGGACACCCTGAAATCTGACACCATCCATATGGTCCCCCTTTGTAAATCCCCTCTTTTCCCAAACCTCAACCTTCTCAGGAGCTGACAATCTCAGCTGTTGCAACCTTCTAGCTCCCACGAGAGTACCTCAAACCCTAACCTCACCTGGTCCTGTCTCTCAGGTAATTGTGTCAGGCCCCAGGCCTGTGACAACTCCCAGCTCCCTTGTACAGTCCATATAATTAAGCCCTAAATGAAATGAAATCGAGAGCACCCCAAACATACCTACCACAAGATGCTTGTTCTATAGCCTAAAGGCTTACCCCTTTCACTGCTACCTGATACCCCCCAACTAGCCAAGCACTCACAAGCTGTAACCTTTATCTTCATGCCAAGAGCGCCCCAAAATTGGACAAGGCACCTGGAAGCCAGCTTTTCCCCCAGGAGGGAACCCACACACATAGCCCACCTTTCCACATACAGAAGCAGGACTCCCATGTGAGCCAGGCTTCTCAGATTTCCCTCAAGTTAAGCGGGTGAACCCCAAAACCCACTAAGCATCCCCATGCACCAAATTCTCCATTTCTCCCTAGGTACAAAGGGATCATTCCAGGAGGCACCTGTGGCCAAATCCAGTGTTTTCTCAGATGTGAACCCCAAAACTAAATTGTGACCCCCTCAATACATCTTACTTCTGATGCTCTGACTCCAGGGCCTCCAACCCCAGATAAGGCCTAGCTAACCCCTTCCCACAAATTCATCACCTCCCCACAGTTTGCGCCCCCCATCATGCTTACCTTGGTGGTCACTATACAGAGACAGTCCATGTTGGGGGGCCTGGCCGCGGCGGCGGGTAAGGGGCTCTGACTTCATTGGAGTTTTGTTCCTCCCCTCGGTGGGTTCTCACCCCTCCCCCCTCCGCACCCCACTTTTGCAGGGGGGGCCAGGATGGGGGGAGGGGTGAGAGGGGAAGGAGGGGGTTGGAGAAGGGAAGGGTAAGGGAGCGTGGGAGGGAGGGGAAGGAGCCCTAAAAGGGGCTCCCCAGTGAAGGGGAGGGGGCTTGGGGCGCACACCCCAATTCTCAGGAGGGGCAGGGGCACCGGGGGCTGGCAGCCCCGGAGTCCGGGGGCTGGGGCATGAGCTGGGGTGGGGGAGGGGAACTGGATTTCGGGAAGCCCCGGGATAGGAGGGGGTCTTGCCCAACGGCCAGGGGCTAGAGGCCGTGGCGAGGGAGTGGGGTGGGGGGGCTGGAGACGGCAGCGGCCGAGGGAGCCGAGGAGCCGAGGAGGGAAGGGGAGAGAGGAGGAGAGAGGAAGCAGGGGAGGGAGGGAGGGAGCTAGGAGCCAGAATGGGGGGGGCTGCCTTGGCAGTGTTAACTCCTTCGCTGCTGGCAGGAACCCGGATAATGAGAAAGAAGACAGAAGCGCGAGCAGAGAGGCCCTAAGACAAACATGGAGACCTGGCCAGCCTCCAGTCATGACAGCGAGGACCACGACCCCAATGGATTTCACTTCTTACAGGAGGAAACGCCCACACTGGGGCTGGGAGCATCCGTGGCTGTTTAAATAGTGGAGGAAGGCCATGGCAGGGGTAGAGTGTGAGAGAGGGGCTGGCAACAGGAAATCCTGGGGGCCTACTTCTCCCCTAGGATTCACAGGAGGGAGTCTGAAAAGTAATTATGTCCCTGACACGGACGGATGCTTTAGTGATGAAATTGGGACAGGGGAAGATAGGAGAATGGGGGACAGGGCTGGCTGACCACAGAAAGTCCATTCTCAGTGCTCCCAACCCATCAGCCTTTGACTCAGGATTTTTGTCACTGAGGCTCCCAAGTCTTAGTTTAATATTAGCAAGACTTTATGCACCCCTCTGGTCCTGCCCCCTCCCTCAGGAAGCCAGACACCCACCCTCACCTCCTTACCTGACTCTCTGAGATGGAAGCTTCATAATAGTCCAGGATGTCTATCACAAGAGCAAACTTAAGTCATCCTCCCCAACCCTAGGCCTCTCTGGCCACCCCTGGCGCCATAGTTTGTTTGTCAAGGCTACTGGGTCCTGATGGAGGACACAGTGGGGATGACCCTACAGGGAGCTCCCGCTTAAAGCAAATGCTCTGCAGGCTCCCAGAGTTAGTTCAGTACTTGCCCCTCACAAGCCCAGGCCAGCCCCTTCCACAGTGGCCCTCCACAACACTGGGGTTACTCACCCAGCAAGGCCTGAAAGAGGTCACTGTGCAGCACTGTGAGGAGAGGAGGTGCCCACCGCAATAGTGGGGGGGCCAGAAGCCAGAGGGCTGACCTCGGAGCTAGTGAGAAGCAAGTGACAGAAGATTGGGACAAGAGTGACACACAATCACTTCAGCTTCCCAGGCCTTACCCTGGCCACCCTAGACCTTACGGAAAGAATTTGGGGAGAAAAATCATGGTGTTCCAGAACCCCCCCCTCGTCACAGACCCAAACTTTCCTTCTACAAAGACCCCTGTTTTTCACCTCTTGGTCTCTGGGACATCTCTCTCTTCTTTCACTTTAATCTCTCTAATCCGCCAGGATCAGAGCTGAGCTGTCTTCTCTCCACCCAGTTGTAGCTGACAGGTAAAGCAGGCAATCTCTGAACAGTCAGACTCCCTATTCTTGCTTCACCAGGAATCACCACCGCTCTGCTCCATAGACCTTGACTTTCCCCTTTCCAAAGCCAAGTATAATGTAGGCATATATTCCTGCCGGGCGTGGTGACACACACCTTTAACCCCAGCACTAGGGAGACAGAGGTAGGAGGATCACCGTGAGTTCGAGGCCACCCTGAGACTACAGAGTGAATTCCAGGTCAGCCTGGACTAGAGTGAGACCCTACCTCAAAAAAAAAAAAAAAAAAAAAGAACAGGTCTCTTCCAAGGAGGCTCCAGCAACTCAAGAATTGAGCTGAGCTCTTTCTATTTCCAGACATGACCACAGTGGGGAGCACAGAAAGTGGTGCAACCAGGTGTGGCGGCACACGCCTTTGACCCAAGAACTCAGGAGGCAGAGGTAGGAGGAGGATCACTGTGAGTTCGAGGCCAGCCTGGGACTATAGAGTGGTTTCTAGGACAACCTGGACTAGAGTGAAACCCTACCTAAAAAAAGGGGGGGTGTTGGGTGGGCTGGAGAGTTGGCTTAGCAGTTAAGGCACTTGCCTGCAAAGCCCAAGGACCAAGGTTCGATTTTCCAGGTCCCATGTAAGCCAGATACACATGATGGCACATGCGTCTGGAGTTTGTTTGCAGTGGCTAGAGGCCCTGGTGCGCCCGTTCTCTCTCTCCATCTTTAATACATTAAAAAAAAAAGTATTTTTTAAAAAAGAGGGGAGGCCAGGTGTGGTGGCGCATGCATTTAATCCCCGCACTCAGGAGGAAGAGGCAGGAGGATCACCATGAGTTCAAGGCCACCCTGAGAATACAGAGTGAATTACAGGTTAGTTTGGACTAAAGAGACCCTACCTTGAAGAAAAAAAAAGGGGTGGGGGGAAAGACGGGTATAAATTTCTTGGTATTTATTTTTTATTTTGTTTTTTCAAGGGAAGGTCTTGCTGTAGCCCAGGCTGACCTGGAATTCACTATGTAGTCTCAGGCTGGCCTCGAACTCACAGTGATCCACCTACCTCTGCCTCCCAAGTGCTGGGATTAAAGGTGTGCACCACCACGCCCAGCCCCTGTTTCTTTTAATTTAATTTTTATTTATGAGAGAAAGAAAATGGGCATTGCAGAACCTCTAGGCACTGCAAATGAACTCCAGATGCATGCATCATCATGTGCATCTGGCTTACATGGGTTCTGGGGAGTCAAACCTGGATCATTAGTCTTCATAAACGAGTGCCTTAAACCATCTCTCCAGCCCTCTCTGCTTCTTGAGTGCTAGGCTTAAAGGCATGCTCCACCATGACTGGCAAGGATTTTTTTTTTTTCTTATTTTGGTTTTTCAAGGTAGGGTTTCACTCTAGCTCAGGTTGACCTGGAATTCACTATGTAGTCTCAGAGTGGCCTAGACCTCCCGGCAACCCTCCTACCTCAGCCTCCTACTGGGATTAAAGGCATGTGCCACCTCACCTGGATCTTTTTTTTTTTTTTAAGTTTTTATTTATTTATTAGACAGAAACGGAGAGAGAGAGTGAGAGAATGGGCTTGCCAGGACCGCTAGCCACTACAAACTCCAGATACTGTACCACCATGTGCATCTGGCTGATGTCAGACCTGGAGAATCAAACCTGGGTCCTAAGGCTTCAAAGACAAGCACCTTAATTGCTAAGCCATCTCTCCAGCCCCGGCTTTTTGTTGTGTTTTCGAGGTAGGGTCTCATTGTAGCTCAGGCTGACCTGGGATTCACTATGCAGTCTCAGACTGGCGAACTCACAGCAGTACTCCTACCTCTGCCTCCCAAGTGCTGGGATTAAAGGAGGGTTCCATCACACCTGGCTTTTTTTTTTTTTTTTTTTTTTTTTTTGAGACAGAGTCTCACACTGTAACCCAGGCTGGCCTTGAACTCGCAGTGATCCTCTTGCCCGAGTCTCCCAAATGCTGGAATTACAAGCATAAGCCACTGTGCCTGGCTTTCTTGGGCCCCAACAGTAAAGAAGCAAGGCATGTATGAAGACGCCATCTGTCCAGTGCACAAAGTCTCTGGAAGAAACAGAGGGTAGAGAAATTTTCGAGCTCTCAGAGGCCTGAACCAGATCCCTTCTACTGTACACTTTTAGGCATTTTTGAGAGGTAGTGACTCCCCCTAGGTCTCAGAATTTGCTTAGAACACAACCCAGCTCGAGTCCTCCATCCATTACCCTCCCTTTATGTTGGTGGAGACAGATTTCCTGAACTCAGAGTCATCTTTTCATTCCTCCCAGCTAGCATCTAACTCACACCTCTCCTCACTTGTACCTGGGGGAGCTCCTCCCTCCACCCGCTGGCTGCGGTCACTTAAATTTCCTCCCCCAACCATCCTATCCCATCACCCCTTTAGTAGACAGACTATACTTTAGTTCGGACCGTCAGGATTATGAGGTTTGGGGGAAAACAAGGGACGCTTGGAGATCGCTCTAGGTCAGCCAGACTGCAGGTACCAGAGGCGCCCCCAAAACTACAACTCCCAGCATGCTCGAGCGCCCGGAAGCCCCCACCCTCCACCGCGCGATGCATTGTGGAGGATGATTCAGGGCCGGGGCACCCAGCTTTAGCCCGGCGGGACCTGAGGAGGTCAGCGGTCGAGGCGGCGGCAGGAGCAGCTCGGAGATGCAGACCGCCCGGATGACCCCGAGCGTGGGGTGGCAGTTGCTGAGGCTGGGAACGCGAAGGTCTGTGTGTGGCAAGGGGGACGGGGGCCTAGGAACTGGGCCAGGACTGAACCCCCTACCCCTTCCCCCCAGCTCGCGACCCAGTGCGCTCCTGGGGCAGCCCGGGCCTGCCCCTGCCGGGCGACCTTATGCCAATGGCACGGCTCAGGTAACTAACTGACAGGCTTGGGAGAGGGGTGCAAGAATGGGGTTCTGCCTGGGCTCCCACTTTCCTGCTGGCCGACAGGGGTCTCCCTCCTCGTCTCAGTCACCCGGTGACAAGCTCTGGCACCAAAAGTAGGGGAAAGGGCAATCCAGGGTGCCCTGGGGTGAAACTAAGGGAAAGGTACCAGCCCACCCACACATCTTTGTCTTCCCCTGTGCTCTCCTTGGCACACTGGAAGCCCCATCCTGAGCCCAGCGATCCCTTCCCCTAGGCTGCTGTGGACAAGCCAGTTTCCCACTCCTCTGATGCTTCCACCAGAGAGAAACCAGCCAAGGCGGTAGGAGGCCCAGAGGTGGGGTTGACCTAAACTAGGGGTAGACCCACCCAGCCAGCTCCCTGAAACCCCTCTCTTCCCTGCCTAGGAATCCAAGTCCTTTGCTGTGGGGATGTTCAAAGGCCAACTCACCATCGATCAGGTGTTCCCATACCCGTCTGGTAAAGGAAGCAGCAGTTAGTGCTGGGTGGGGATAGGTAGACCTCCCCAGTCTCACCTGACTGGCCTGTTCCTCCCCTTCCCACCCCTGCAGTTCTCAATGAAGAGCAGACACAGTTTCTCAAAGAGATGGTGGGGCCTGTGAGCCGTTTCTTCGAGGTAAGGAAAGACTGGAGCCCAAGTTCTCATGATGTAGGTAGATGTTAAGGATTCTGAATGTGGGAGCTTCCCCTGCCCCCAAGGTAGGGTCTCACTCTAGCTCAGGCTGACCTAGAATTCACTCTGTAGTTGCAGGGTGGCCACAAACTCATGGCCATCCTCTTACATCTGCCTCCTAAGAGCTAGGACTAAAGGTGTATGCCAACACACCAGGCTCTACATGTGGCGTATATTCTTTCCCCAGGAAGTGAATGACCCTGCCAAAAATGACACCCTGGAGAAAGTGGAGGAGACTACTTTGCAGGGCCTTAAGGAGCTAGGGGCCTTTGGTCTGCAAGTGCCCAGTGAGCTGGGTGGTGTAGGTCTTTGTAACACCCAGGTGAGCCAACCACTTGTTACCTCCCAGCATTCCACCCTGACAGATTCAGATCAAGGTCTCTTAACAAGCAACTGGCCAAGGGGACCGACTATACCCCTGAAACTTCTCAGCTAGGTACACATCCTTCCCCTTCTCCCCACCCCCCCCAGTCTACATGCAGTTCACTAGGACCACAGCTCTCACTGACTCCTAAGTCCTTGGGGTCTGTGTGACAACAAAGTAGTAGGCAGTCTTGTCACCAAGACCTCGGACAGACACTGCTACCTTTGGATGTCCTCTTTTCTTGGGAGTACTAAGAATGGATCCCAGGGCCTCATGCTTGCTAGGCAGGCCACCGAGTTACACCTCCCGCTCCTCCTACACCGTCTTTGATCCCACCTCCCTTCCACATGTCCTGTAGATGGCCCAGGTCAGGTTATGCCATGTCGCCAATACTCTTCTGCTAAAGGAAGGTTCCATGCAGCCAGTTACAGCCCCAGATGCCTGCTTCCCCTCTAGTACGCTCGCTTGGCAGAGATTGTGGGCATGTATGACCTTGGTATAGCTGTTACCCTGGGAGCACATCAAAGCATCGGTTTCAAAGGCATCCTGCTCTTTGGCACAAAGGCTCAGAAAGAAAAATACCTCCCGAAAGTGGCAACTGGTAAGACAACCCCAAGAGCTCTGGGGCTTAGGGGTGTTTTGAGCTTGGTATAGAGTGCTGGTGAGGAAATGCTAAGAAACGGGAAACTGCCTGAAGGTGGAGGGACCAGGATTTTGACACTCATCAGGATTCCAGGTAAAGCAGCTCTCCTCAACAGGGGAGACTATGGCCGCCTTCTGTCTAACTGAGCCCTCAAGTGGATCAGATGCCGCCTCTATCCGAAGTTCAGCTGTGCCCAGCCCCTGTGGAAAATACTATACTCTCAATGGAAGCAAGATTTGGATCAGGCAATCCTACGTCTCTCCTTACTTCCTACCCTCAGCCCAATTCTGGACCCCATTGCTCTGGATCCCCCCCCCCAACCAAAACAAAACTGATTGCTCATTCTTCCACAGTAATGGGGGCATGGCAGACGTTTTCACGGTCTTTGCCAAGACACCAGTTACAGATGCAGCCACAGGGACTGTGAAGGAGAAGATCACAGCTTTTGTGGTGGAAAGGAGCTTTGGAGGTGTTACTCAGTGAGTAGGTAGAAACAAGCGGGGGAGCAACACAGGGCTCCATAGTGGGTAGTTCTCACAGGTTACCCTAAGAGGGTGTACAAAAGCTGAAGGAGCTGGACATAGCTGGACTTCCACAGTCCTCGGGACATGTGGACAGTTCAGGTACAAAAGCTGAAGGAGCTGGGCAGTTCTAACGGGGAACCCGGTAGCTGGACACAGCTGGACTTCCACAGTCCTCGGGACATGTGGACAGTTCAGGTACCCTCTTCACAGTGTGGCAGCTGCAGTTCCTCCCTACTGATAAGAAGTGGACAGTCTGTTTTCCCCCATGGCTGTCTATTCACACCTCAACTTTTCTTCCCCACCTTGTCACAGTGGGCCCCCTGAGAAGAAGATGGGTATCAAGGCCTCAAACACAGCAGAAGTGTACTTTGATGGAGTGCGGGTGCCATCAGAGAATGTGCTAGGCGAGGTGGGGGGCGGCTTCAAGGTTGCTGTGCACATCCTCAACAATGGAAGGTTTGGCATGGCTGCGACCCTTGCAGGCACCATGAAAGCCATCATTGCCAAGGCAGTAAGTACCCTGCCCGAGTCCCCAGCTAGCCAGAAGGAACCACTGCTCCTCTTTCCATGTGTCCCCGTTCCCTTGCAGGCACGCCCCTACATCAGCGACCCCTCCCCTGCTGGCAGTTCCAGACCTGTAGTTCAGGTCTCCCTCCAGCATGGACTGAACTTGCTGCGGCCCATTCCTCCAGCACAAGCCCAGCCCCTCTTCTAGGGGAGACTGCAGAACCACACACAAGTGGGATGCGTGTACCCTCTTCCAGGTGGATCATGCTGCTAATCGCACTCAGTTTGGGGACAAAATTTGCAACTTTGGGCTGATCCAGGAGAAGCTGGCCAAGATGGCTATGTTGCAGTATGTGACTGAGGTGAGGGTCTCCTGTGCCCCCTATGGCTTTCTCAACAGTCGGATCAGACTACAACCCCCAGCAGCACCTGGGGCAGTGGGTCTCCAGCTTTACACCAATGCCCTAGGGGATGCGAGGAGGCATAGTCAGGTCAGCTTCTGAAGGGAGAGATCCATGTTCTTGAGCTAAGGTGCTTCCCAGAGGTACCAGAAGTTAATTCTATTCCACCCACTTTAAAAAAGTCAACATCCTAGGCCGGGCGTGGTGGCGCACGCCTGTAATCCCAGCACTTGGGAGGCAGAGGTAGGAGGATCGCCAAGAGTTCGAGGCCACCCTGAGACTACAGAGTGAATTCCAGGTCAGCCTGAGCTAGAGTGAGACCCTACCTCAAAATACCAAAAAAAAAAAAAAAAAAAAAAAAGTCAACATCCTGCCCAGCGTGGTGGCACACGCCTGTAATCCCAGCAGAGGTAGGAGGATCACCCTGAGTTTAAGGCCACCATGAGACTACATAGTGAATTACAGGTCAGCCTGGTATAGAGCGAGACCCTACCTCAAAAAACCAAGAGAAAAAAAAAATTTGACATCCTGAAAGTCAGTTCAGAGATCAAACACATATTTGTACTTGATCTGAACACACAATGGATGCCAGTGCCACGAGGGCTACATGAGACCTGGCCTGGGAGATCTGAGTATTAAGTTTGTGTCTGATGCAGCCCTTTTCTACTTTCCTTCCCGTGTCTCAACCATGTCCCACCAGTCCATGGCTTATATGTTGAGTGCCAACATGGACCAGGGATACACGGACTTCCAGATAGAGGCCGCTATCAGCAAAATCTTTGGTTCGGTGAGGACCCGGCATGATGGGAGGGAAGGGTCCAGTTTGGGAACTCAGCTCAAAAACTAATCTCATCTGGTTTCTGTTCCCAGGAGGCAGCCTGGAAAGTGACCGATGAATGCATCCAGATCATGGGGGGAATGGGCTTCATGAAGGTACAGGGCATCCCTTGGCATGGGGCAGCTGGGCAAGTGGTTAGGCACATCTCAATACAAGGTCATGATGTGTCTTTCCCTGTACTAGGAGCCTGGGGTGGAGCGAGTGCTCCGCGATATTCGCATCTTCCGGATCTTTGAAGGAACAAACGACATCCTCCGGCTGTTTGTAGCTCTGCAGGGCTGTATGGTAAGAGGAGGGGACTCTGCGGGAGGGGCTAGGAAGGACAGCTGGGACTGACTGCTGGACCCTCTTTCCCCACAGGACAAAGGAAAGGAACTCTCTGGGCTGGGCAATGCCCTCAAGAATCCTTTTGAGAATGTTGGCCTCCTGCTGGGAGAGGCAGGCAAACAGCTAAGGCGGTAAGTTTAGGGGCCTGGGGTCAGGAGAAGGCAAGAGTGGGGTACTGCAACTAACCAGTCATTCTTCCCAGGCGGACAGGCATGGGCAGTGGCCTGAGTCTCAAGGGAGTTGTCCACCCAGAATTAAGCCGAAGCAGTGAACTGGTGAGTAGTCCTTGGAGCAGAGCCCGCAGCAAGGGACTGTCGCCCCATCCAGGCTCCATGACCCTCCCCTTCTTTTCAGGCAGTGCAGGCCCTGGAGCAGTTTGCCACTGTGGTGGAGACCAAGCTAATAAAGTACAAGAAGGGGATTGTCAGTGAGTAAGCTCTGCTCCAGTCCACTGCGCTTTCCCTCCCCCCTACCATGTTTCACCCCCAGACTAACACCCCATCTACCTCCCCACCCCACCATGTTTCACCCCCAGACTAACACCCATCTACCTCTCCACCATGTTTCACCCCCAGACTAACATAACACCCCATCTACCTCTCCATGTTTCACCCCCAGACTAACATAACACCCCATCTACCTCTCCACCATGTTTCACCCCCAGACTAACACCCCATCTACCTCTCCATGTTTCACCCTCAGACTAACACCCATCTACCTCCCCAGCATGTTTCACCCCCAGATTAACACCCCATCTACCTCTCCATGTTTCACCCCCAGATTAACACCCCATCTACCTCTCCATGTTTCACCCCCAGACTAACACCCCATCTACCTCTCCATGTTTCACCCCCAGACTAACACCCCATCTACCTCTCCATGTTTCACCCTCAGACTAACACCCCATCTACCTCCCCACCCTACCATGTTTCACCCCCAGATTAACACCCCATCTACCTCCCCACCCTACCATGTTTCACCCCCAGACTAACACTCCATCTACCTCCCCACCCTACCATGTTTCACCCCCAGACTAACACCCCATCTACCTCCCCACCCTACCATGTTTCACCCCCAGACTAACACCCCATCTACCTGACAGATGAACAGTTTCTGCTGCAGCGTCTCGCGGACGGAGCCATTGACCTCTATGCCATGGTGGTGGTTCTCTCCAGGTGAGGAAGCAGGGTGGGAGGAATGAGGCCTGTGTTGGCTGGGCCAGCAGCACAGCTGAGAGTATCTTATCCTCCTTCCTGACAGGGCCTCAAGAGCCTTGAGTGAGGGCCATCCCACGGCTCAGCATGAGAAAATGCTCTGTGACAGCTGGTGTATTGAGGTGAGCCTCACAGCTACTCAGTGTAAGCGGACACTGAGGCCCAAGACTGACTCTTTTTTTCCTCTCCCCAGGCTGCAGCCCGGATCCAAGAAAGCATGACTGCCTTACAGTTCAACCCTCGGCAGCAGGATCTCTTCCGTAACTTCAAAAGCATCTCCAAGGCCATGGTGGAGCGTGGTGGTGTGGTCACCAGCAACCCCCTTGGCTTTTGAATACTTCCAACCAGGGTTTAGCCTGGTTACGTGCCTTATCTCAAGCCAAAACATAGGCCACCTGTGTGCAGCTCGGGTTCTCCCTGTAAGGAGAACTTAAGATCCCAGGACTGGGTCTGCCCTCAGGAGTACTCACTGCCTCAAGAATAAAGGTTCTAACAAGCCATCTTTTGCTACTGTGTCTCACTCAGTTCTTTCCACTGCCTGCCTCCCTCCCCAAGAAAGGAGCCAGATGGGGAATTTGCCTCTATTGCTTTATTTGGTGTTTTATACAAGTGCCTAAAATAAATAGAATAACAAAAGCAGCTACACAGCCCCCAAATCCCCACCAGCTTCCTTCGACTGCTGTCTAGGGTACCCAACCCCCTTCCTCTTCCCAGGGTACCTCTAACCACCCCCCCCACACACACACACACCCTCTGAGGAACAGAACTGACTAGACAACTGGAAGAGGGTCACATTCTGGGGTTAGAAGGGACCCAGGAAATGAGGATTCTTCATATAAAAGAGGAAATGTCTATTTAAAAAAATACTCCCCCCCCAATGTAAAAAACTATCTTAACCCCCAGAAAGGCTTATAAAAAATAAAGCTAAAAATAACCAAAGGTCCCTGTCTACCCCTTGAGGAAGGGGAGGACCAGGCACTGCTGGTGAGTGTCACAGTGGCAATGATATGGTAGACAACAGCCACTAGGCTGAGCCCAGGCACTACACAGAGCACCAAGCTGAAACCACAGACCAAGGGCACAGGCCCAAGTGGCCAAAGTTGGGCTCTACATAACATCTACAAAGAACTCACTGGGGTTTCCCATAGCCATATGGAAGCTTTGGCGGCTGGCTGTCAGTTCTGGGGGCACAGAACCCAGGTCTCTGACTGGTGGAGCCCCAGGGGGCTGCACTGCTGCAGGGACAGGGGGTGGAGGTGGGGGCATCATAACCACCATCATGGGATTATAGGGAAGAGCCATGCCAGGGGGAGGTCCATAGGGATGGAGCCCTGGAAGAGGACGGAGATTTGGAGTACCCACTGTTGAGCCCCTTGATGGAGGAGGGGCCCCATCACCAGTCCCACTAGGTTCCCCACCACGCCGAAGGCTGCCTCCCCGGCTGGAGAGCTCAGACTCACTGCCACTGCCCGACTTAGACTCAGGGGCCCGCTCCTCAGGCCTCCCTGTGCGCCCAGCACCCCCATCGCTTCTTGTCGACCCACTGCTCCGGCTCCCTGTGGGGGAGAGGGACAGGGCAAGTGAGCCTCACCCCAGGGTGTGCTGGCTTCCCTAGGCCCTGTTCTAGCCTCTCCTCCCTGGCTCCCCTCTATTGTGCTCAGTCCCTGGCTGTATTGGCCTCTGCGGGTGGGGGTGACTTACCCTCACTGTGCTGGCTGCTGGCACTGCCTCCACCATAGGTATAGGACGAAAGCTCATGGTAGGGTGGGGGCTGGGGACTGTAAGGGTGAGGGGCTGGGTACTGGTAGGAGAAGGTAGGCAGCAGGGGCCATGGGGTGGCCCCAGGTAAAGGAGCCAAGGTGTCCTGGTCTGAAGCCCCACTTGAACCATCGTTGTCGTTCAGGGACAGATTCACCAGGTCTGGAACACGAAGGGAAAGGAGTAGTTACTGCCATTGCTTTAGGAGGCCTGGACTCCCAAGAATGGACAGAAACTTGGAACTGTTTCTCCAGGGTTCAAACAGGTTACAATGACTTTTGACAGGAAAGTGTACGGCAGGAATACAACCAAGACCACCATAGCTCAATACAATTTTGTGGAACTCAGAAAGAGGCATCCCTTCTTCAGGGGTAGGACTCTGCAACTGGTACATGGCTTATTCAGCAGTACTGGGCATACATTACCCCCACTGTTGGCCAGTTCAGGGCCAAGAGTAGGACACATAATGCTTGACTATCCACAGTTTCCATGGCTAATTTGTGGACTAGGCCTGGGTTGGAAAGGCAGGACAGAACAAGGCAGACCAAATTTTACGTCTAAAGGTAGGGTAAGTGACTTACAGCTCTCACAGCCACCACTGAGGTCCCCGAAAACATAATAGCATTGTTCAGAAAAGGTGATCTTGTTCACAGTGTGCCGGATGAGACCTGCCTTCAGCAGTCCACTGGCGTACTTGCGGGCCTCCCGACGTTCAGGAAAGCCCTCCACATGATGGTAGAGCCAGTCAACCACATCTGAGCCTACAATTACCCACAGTGGAAAAGATCTCAGAGTCTCCTCCTAGCTCCTACCCACAACCTCCCTATCTCATTCCCAGCTTTGGCCTCCTCTTTCCCTTCCCATGCCATCTTGGCCAGGGCCTGGTATTACCTAGAAAGGCATTGGGGATAGTGATCTTAAGCCACATGCGGTCCCGAACTTCTAGTCCAGACTCTGGAGATGCCATGGCCTTGGTCACAGATGCCATGTCCATATGGATGGAGAGACTCCGGCCCTCACAGCCTGACAGAGAAAATGGGGGATTGAAGACTCCCACGGGGCGGCAATCAGACCACTCACTTGTGGCTATCCTTCCAGGGAGGGGAGCTGGGGATTCACCGTCAGGCAAAGAAGACCCAGATGTAATGGTGCTCATGGAGGAGGAGCCAGGATAGGTGGGGAAGGTGCCAGTCAGCGCAGCGGAATGCGACACCCAAGCTGCAGGGTCGATAGGCTGGATGGGTTCATCTGAGACAAAGAAAACCAACAAAATGAATACTACTCAATCCTAGAAAACTAGCCCTGTTGCTCTAGAATTCAGACTGCTGGATCTACTTCTCTCTTGACCCTTCCCAACACATTCCCTACAGCTTGGAGGCCTAGCCCCATCTCCTGGCCCCCCTGGTCTCTTTATTTCTGGTTTTGTCCCCCCCTTTGAGGTAGGGTCTGTAGTCCAGGCTGACTTGGAATTTACCACGTAGTCTCAGGCTAGCCTTGAACTCACAGCAGTTCTCCTGAGTGCTGGGATTAAAGGCATGCAACACCACACCTGGCCTTTATTTCCATTTTTTGAGACAAGGTCTCACTCTGTAGCCCAGGCTGGCCTAGAATTCACAATGTAGACCAAAATGGCTTCAAACTCCTTGCAATCCTACTGCCTCAGCCTCCCAAGTGCTGGGATTACAAGGTATGAGCCGCTACACCCAGCTCCCCGGGTCATGTAATGTCAGACGCCTGCCTAGGGCATCACTCACCTCGAGGGAGGGTGAAGTAGGCCTGGGGAGAAGGGTCCCAGCACTTGGCCACGGTCAGCACGATGGGGCTGTGGGGAAGAGAAGGCCAGTCAAGAGGAGAAAAAGAGGTGGCCTCAGGAGAATCAAGCTCTAGAGCAAGAAAGGATTAAGGGACAGAATGAGAACATATATGTGGCTGGGCTGGAGAAAGTAAGAGAAGTGGGCTCTCCAATGTGGATGACTCACTAATATGGGAAAATTTAAAACATTACTGCTGGCTGGGGAGATGGCTCAGCTTGCTTGGAAAGCCTACTAACCTGGGTTCAAACCACCAGTACCCACCATAAAGCCTGATGCACAAAGCGGCACATGCATGTGGAGTTCATTTGCAATGATAAGTGGCCCTGGTGTGCTCATTCTTCCTCATCCATATTCTTTCTCACCCTCCCAAAAATAAATTATACAAAAAAAAAAAAAAAAAAAAAAAAAAAGGCTGGAGAGCTTGCTCGGTGGTTATGGCGCTTCTTGCAAAGCTTAAAAACTGGGATTCAATTCCCAGTACCCATGTAAAGCCAGATGCACAAGGTGGTGCATGCGTCTGGAGTTCATTTGCAGTGGCTAGAGGCCCTGGCATGCCCATTCTCTCTTTCTATCTATCTATAACCCCCATAAATAAGTACTAAAGAAAACATGGCACTGACTAAAACAAGGGAGAACATGCTGTATAATCCCTTTCACAGGAAGCACAAAACAGGTAACACTAAACCATGTTATTCAATGTTCCAGGCAAGAGTGGAAAGACCATCAAGTGAAGCAAAGGTTTTCTTGACCAAAGAAGAGGGAGATTATCCTTAGTGGGAAGTAAGGAGAGGGTGTGCGGGAAAACACAGGGTGGGGTGGGGAGGGGAGCAGCATTCTGAGAAATATACAACCTTGTTTCAAGATTTAGGCAGCAGTGAGATGGCCATCACTTAGAACTCAGCCATACCGTGCATTTCTGCTTCATGTACTTTGAGTGTTAGGTCTCAGCACTTTTTAAAATTTCAATGTGAAAAGTGAAAGGGCTTAAAAACAAGAGGCCCAAGGACCTGAGAGCAGACCAGAGGCTCACCCTGGCTTGTGCACAATGTCTCTCAGAACGCGCACAGCATCATCATTGCTCATGTTCTCGAAGTTCATGTCATTCACCTGGAAGGGAAGGGAAGTGGGGCAGAAGCAGAGCAGGGGCTGCAGAGACGGCTCAGTGGTTAAAGGTGCTTGCGTGCAATGCCTGCCAGTCTGTGTTCAATTCCCCAGTACCCATACAAAGGCAGACACACATGCATCTGGAGATCATTAAGAGTAGCAAGAGGCCTAGTGCGCTGATATATTCTCTCTCTCTCACATACACACACACATAGACACACTCACCTAGTAAATAAAATTTAAGAACAGAAACGCAGCAGCAGAGTGGGAAAGGCAGGGTCCCTGCCCAAGCGAGCTCAGCAGCGCACCTGCAAAAGCATGTCCCCAGGTTCGATGCGTCCATCGGCAGCCACAGCTCCGCCCTTCATAATGGAGCCTATGTAGATGCCGCCATCACCCCGTTCATTGCTTTGGCCCACAATGGAGATTCCCAGGAAGTTGTACTTTTCTGTGGAGGGAGTCACTGTGAAGGGTTAGCCCCAGTCATTCTAAAGAGCCACTCCTCCCCTTCTGCAAGCCAGGCTGCTCCATACCCATGTTGAGTGTGACCGTGATGATGTTGAGAGACATCGTAGAATCGGTGACGCTGCTGAAGGACGAGGTCTGTGGTGGGAGAGAGGAAGGAGCCAGACTGCCCTTCAGCAAAACAGAGAGAAGCCCCAGGCTTCTGGGTCACAGGACCACCTAAACTGAGGCCCACGTATCCCGAGAAGCCTCACCCTCTCCATGCGAGGTGGCCGCTGCTTCCGCCGCCGCCGGTGGCGCTTGAGGAGACGGGAGGCGCTGCTCTGTTCTGTGGAGCTGCTGAACCTGGCAGGGGTTGGGAGGCAGAGCACTTGGAGGCCCAAGGGGCCACGGGGGGGGGGGGGGATGCCCAAAGAGAAGGCTGACCGCAAAAAGGGAAGGGGGTGACGGAGGAAAGTCTGGGGAGAGACAGCAGTAGCCATACCTACTCATGGCGTCATCCTCGTCTGAATCTGCCAGGCCGGTGCTTTCCAGCTCACTGGTCATGAGGGTAGAGGAGCTCTCGTACCCAGCCAGATGGCGCTCCAGTCTGGAGGGTCCACTGGGCCTATGCCCCCCAGCTACATATGAACAAGACCCTTAGGAACGAGGCCTCCCCCCTTCACCCTCATCCAAGCTGGGGTCTGCCCACCTCCCAGCTCCCAGGCCCCACCCTCTAGGGCCCCTCACCGCCATGCTCACTGCTGTCTCTCCTTCGAGGTCGCTCTCGTCGCAGTGACACAACAGACTCGGTTTCTGTCTCAGGCTCCAAATTTTCGTGACTACTGGACACATTAGGGCTAGATGGGTAGAGATGGTGTCCAATCAAAACCAGTGGGACAGGGCTCCACGTCCTCAGCCTCCCCTCTCCAGGAGCTTAGCTTCGCTCCTCCCCTCCCTGTGTCCAAGGATGCAAAAGACTCACTGGAAGGATGGAGGCCTTGAGTCCCCAATGCCACTGGTTCTCTCTGGTGGCAAAGGAGGTAATGGCGGGGGTGGAGGCACCAGTTCTGTTCGAGGCTCGTGGGCTGTGGGAGCCATCTCAGGTTGGGGGTTATCTGATGACACTAGCTGTAAGAGGGCAAATAGGAAACATGGTTCCATTGGCCAGTAAGATATAAATAACTAAGGAAAGGCCCTGAAAAAGGAGATACCATCGCATAGACTGAGGAAGAGCCCAGAAAAGAGTTGCCAGTATGGTGAGCAAAAAAGCAGAAAACCAGGGCCACTCATGACTAGGCTGGAGGAGGGCTAAAGCTAGGGACAGTTTAGTAATGAGTCAGGGCCCTTACCCAGGAGACGACCCTTCCATTAAAGCAAGGCAGGCGGGCATTGTCATCCGAAATTTCTTCCTTTACCACCCTGCCAATAAATAAATGGTTAGCAAGGCTGGACCAGACATCCCCACCCTCAATCCCATTCAAAGTCTCTCCAAATCTCCATCCAATCCAAGGATTTCAGTTGAAACTCTCCTGCCCTGTCCAAGTCCTCTCTGAAACTATTCATTCTCACATGTAAGAAATGCCCAGTTTCAAATCCCTGTCATTATCTCACCATCTCTTCCCAGCTCCTCTTCAGGCTCCTGATCCAAACATCTCAGTTTAATTTCTAAGGCACCTCCATGTGGTTTCCCAGCTGTCCAAAAAATCTAAAATTTGAGACTACACTTTGGTTCTCATGTAAGTCTCTATCGTTGCATTTCCCTTAAGTTTTTTCTAATTCATGTTAGGAGAGCTGTTCAAATGTGTGATCTAACACCCATAAGGACTTGAGTGGTGGCACATGCCTTTAATCCCAGCACTGAGGAGGCTGAGGTAGGATCATAGCTGTAAATTGGAGGCTAGCCTGGGGCTACTGAGGGAGTTTCAGGTCAGCCTAGGTTAGAGACCCTGCCTCAGAACAAAACAAAATGCCACCACTCATTCGATGAAATAATAGTAACCCCTCACTAGCAGGGCTTCCAAGAGAGAGAGAGCCAGGCTGCCCCTTCCTCTCGTGCCTCACCTGGCACAAACCTCAAAACTAAGTAATGTGCTCAGCCTGACAAATCACAGCCCAGCCTTAGGGCTCATCTGTCCTATAAGGTCTTGCACTGGACTGGACTTGTTCCTTTTCTCAATCCTAACAGACCATTAGCACCTAGTTTATAGTCTATTCAACATCATGTTCTGGGAGCACAGCACCATCCCAGACTCGGAGGGGAGGGAGAAGGGAGAGGAGACAGAGAGAATAGGTGCACCAGGGCTTCCAGCCACTGCACAAGAACTCCAGATGCATGCGCCACCTTGTGTATCTGGCTTTACATGGGTACTGGGGAATCAAACCTGGGTCCTTTGGCTTTGCAGGCAAGTGCCTTAACTGCTAAGCCATCTCTCCAGCCCCCCACCCACCCTTAACAAATATATATGTGTGTGTGTGTGTGTGTGTGTGTGTGTGGCCTACTGCCACTACAAACTTGAATGTGCCGCTCTGTGCAACTCTTTATTTATTTATTATTTATCTATTTATTGCTTTTGGGAGGTAGGGTTTCACACTAGCCCAGGCTGACCTAGAATTCACTATGTAGTCTCAGGGTAGCCGCAAACCATGGCGATCTTCCTACCTCTGCCCCTCAAATGCTGGGATTAAAGGTGTGTGCTACCACACCCGGTTGTGCAATTGTCTTTAAGTGTATACTGGGGAACTGAACCCAGGCCATCAGGCTTTGCAAACAAGCATCTTTAAATGCTGAGCCATCTTCCCAGACTCATACCAGACGCTTGATAACCATTAACAAATACCTGTTAACTAAATGAAAAAAAGCAAAAACACAAACCCTATGAACCATGAGGCTCTCTTCTCACATACACACACCCCTCGCCCTCAAATTAGGACTTATCTGATCAACTTTAGCATAATATGCTTTTGGAGCCTGGAATATAAGCCAGCTTAGTACATTTGCTGTCAAAACACAGCAGTCAGTACAAACCCGCTCAGCCCAAGAATACAGAGCTTTCTTACCAACATAACCCAACCTCGACATCATAATTCAGTCTACTCCAAACCAAGCAATCCTTTTTTGTTTTAATCTATTTATTTACTTATTTATATGAGAGCGACAAGACAGGCAGAGAGAGAGAGAGAGGGAGGGAGGGAGAGAGAGAGGGAGAGAGAGCGAATGGATGCGCCAGGGCCTTCAGCCACTGAAAACAAATTCCAGATGCATGCGCCACCTTGTGCATCTGGCTTACGTGGATCCTGGGGAATGGAACCTTGAACTGGGGTCCTCAGGCTTCACAGGCAAGCACTTAACCACTAAGCCATCTCTCCAGCCCCAAAGCAAGCAATTCTGTATCACTAATAATCTTGCCTACAGGGACCAGTGCTTCAATACTAAATGAAAAGTAACCACTCTTCTAGAATTAAGCATTTCAGGCTATGATTACCATCATGCCACAGATGAGTATATCAAAGCACAAAATCTAAACAAATCCCAAAACTGCAATGCTAATAAATAGATGAACCTTGACTTAAACCCAAGAGAACTCCCCAAACAGTATCATTCCCCTAATGTTGAGCCATCTTTCTAGATAAGAGTCCAGCTTGTTCAGTTCCAGCTTTGACAGACAGAAATCTTCACAGGTAGAGGATTCTCTTCATCCAGAAGGTATAATATCACCTTGGTTGCCCAACATTCTCCCATCCTTGCTTCCACCAGCCCAGTCTATTAGAACCTAACCTAGTCTTCCTTCTAACTCTGCGCCTGGGAATTAAAAGGGCTCAGTTCAAACAGTTATGAACACAAAAGGACTTCTTACTCTTCATCACTGACAGTTCCAGGATCACCTAGATGTCCCAAATTATCCCAGAATAGCCCAATCTGTTCTAATATAATCTACTGTGTCCCTACAGGCAGCTGTTTGCACCAGTACAAACTGCAATACACCAACACAACTGTCTGTAGTAACCCCAACAGCCTTATTTGTCGCTGTCTTGAGTAACCCAACAAAATCATGCCTGAGCTAGGCATGGTGGCTGGCACACACCTGTAGTCCCAGCACCACAGGGACACACACAGACAGGAAGACTGTCAAAAGTCCGAGGCCAGACTAGTTGCTAGACATAGTGAGTTCGACAGCCTCAGTTACAGAGTGAGACCCTGTCTCAAAAAAGGAAAATAACGATCATGATGATGATGATGGGCATGTCTGGCCCCAAGAGAAACCAAGACCAACCCAGTAGGATCAAGAATGCCCCAAGTTTCACTAGGAAAATCAAACCACCCTGAACAGCCTAGGCCATCCCAACAGAGTGTATTAGTATAGAGTAGAACGTCCCAAACAATCCTGAGGCCCTAGAATAAGCTAAAACTTCTTAAATTTCCCCATTACAGTCCAATCAGTACCAAGGCATTATATGCCCAGTACAGTGGCTCACATCTGTAATTCCAACACTCGAGGAAGGCTGAAGCAAGACGACTGCCACCAGCTTGGGACACAAAGTAAGACCCCATCTCAAAATGAAAACAAAACAAAGACAAGCATACAACAATACTCCTATATAGCTTGTGTGTGAAACGTGGAAAGCACCCCAAACTACCAGAAAATAAATCAATCTTATCTCAGCACAGTCCGGAATATCCATCCCCAAAACAACCAGTGTGTCCCATGCACCCCGCCTAATCTTTTCATCTAGGTTGCAAACATTCAGCCCATCCTTCTGAAGCTGTACGCCTCGGGGTTCAAACCTGTCGGTTCTGGGGTAGGCGCTCCCGATCTTTCAGTACAGGCCAGAAAAATGCCCAGGTAAACCAGTGCCTCTCAATATCACCTAATGCATTCTACAACAGCCGCCGTCCTCCCCAAGTCTAGGCCTCGAGCTCACCCAAAATCCTGATCCATAGACTTGAAAAAGTACTTAGCGCCTGCGGGCCGCTGCAGAACGCTCTTAAAATCGCCGAGGGTGATGCGCTCCGCGGGGACAGGAATCTTCACCAGGTAGGGAGTCTCTTCCTCATCCAGGTGGTAAATCACCTTCGTCTCCCCGACACCACCGGCCCCCGTACCGCTGCCCGCCATGGTCTCGCCCGCGCGCTCCCGGGCTCCGCCGCCCACCCAGCCGAGCAGATCGCCCTCGCCGCGCCTGCGCACACCCGCAACCGACGCGCCAGCGCAAGAGGCCAGAGCAAGACGTGGGCCGAGAAGGGAAGGCGTCGGGCAGCGGGGCGGCGGCGCGAACAGCCGCGGAAGGCCACCAGAAGCCACGGACTCCACCGCCGCGAGCCACCGACGTCGCGAGCTCTCCAGATCCCCTCCCACTTCTCCGTATGCCACGTGACCCAAGCCCGCCCGCCCCTGTCACCTGACTGCTTTGATCACGTGGCACGCTGGCTCCGCCCAAGCGCCCCGCCACGTGACCACTGCCTTGAGCAATGGTCTCCGGGTCCTAAATGATCCTGTCCATAAATGTGTCCCCCGCCTTTGGAGCACGTTGGCCAGAGCGGCCTCTGTCAAGAACACAGGCGGCTGTTTGTTTTCCCCCTCCCATACCCAGCGCTGGAAGGACTCTGGCAGGCTTGACGAAGGGGTTGGGGCGTTGGAAAGAGGGGGGCAGGCACTTTTAGAAGGGTGATTTTAGTCTGCAGAGTTGGGACTTGCAAAGATAAAGTCCTGGGTTTGGCTACTTCATTAACTTGGGATGAAAGGCCAAAGCCAGTCCTTTTCTGGTGAGACCTTTTTTTGGCGGGGGGGCACAGCGTGGGAGAGGGTGTTGGGGTTGAAACAGGGTCTTGTGTAACCCAAGGTAGCCTCCAACTTGCTCCTGATCCTCCCCCACCCTCGGCCAGGATTACATGCTAAGGCTATGAGGCCTAGTCACGGAATCTTGAGAGGTGGAGAGCCCCAACATGTCTTCTACAGCTTTTCCGAAGCCTCCCAAGTAGGACAGTGAGGGCTATAAAACACAGAGCCCACTCTACTTTATTTACATCACGCAGGCTGTCTGTACAAGAGGCTGGCCAATATTATTAAACAAAAGTGATAGTCACCTTTTTGCTTTCCTTCCTCACTCCACCAGGCTATGTACTCCACCTTTGAGCAGCCATGCCCAAAAAGGGGAAGTCCAAAATTAAAAATACAACAGTGTAGAAGAAAATAAATGGGGAGTGAAATAGACGAAAAAATGAGGGAAGGGAGTGCTATATTTACACTACGGTTTTATAGACAACTATCCCATTACATCCTCATTTGAGCCCTGGCCCTGAAAGTGAGGGGTAGCAGGTCCAAGGGACAAGAGATTGTGTCTACGATCCAGACAACTTCTGGATCAGCCACTCAATTGCAATAGGTCCAATTTCAAGTCCAAGGAGCAGGAAGTTAGAAGACATTTCCAAGTGAGTCTCCTTTGGGAATTCCGGCCTTGAAGAGAGGACAGTATGGTGGCTGAGGAACAGGCTGAGGACCCTGAGGCTCAGTTCCCAAGTCATGTCAGAGTTCCAACCTAGGATGATGTCAAGGCTCTCCAGATTTGGGAAGACCCCCTAACCGCCGGGCCTCTGGCCGCAGTTCCTTGCATTTCTGGCAATAAAAGAAATCAGGGACATTGGTCTTCTTAATCTTAGCACAGGAGAGATGGATCCACGTCCCACACAGGCTGCACTCAATCATGGGCCGCCCAGCAAAGGGCTTTCTGCAGTAACATGTGATCAGATCCCATGAGTCATCACCTGGAAAAAAGCTTTTGTTTATTTTCTGCTCGAAGGCCAAGATCCACATCCCCCCAAACCAACATCCCAGCTGTCCCTGCCCGGGCCCCTAACCTCTCACCTGATTCTACCATGATGTCCTCATCCATAACCCGCATCTCGCCTTCACTGGAGCTGGCATCTCCATCCTGGCTTGTCTCTGTGCTGCCCACCTCCTTGCCTTCACTGTCAGTGGGAGGAGGTCCTTCAGGATGCACTGTGGCAGGTGGCCTCGGAGCCTCAGGGGGTGCCGGGAGCACGGGGACTGGGGCTTCACCCACCACTGCTGCCATCTCTTCTTCCTCGTCCTCATCCTCCTCCTCTTCCTCCTCCTCTTCAGAGTCTGTATCACTGGGGGGTGCTCGGGGAGGGCCGGCAGGTGGGAGCCTATCCCCCCGTTCTGCTTTTTTCAACTTCCGTTTCTTGCTCTTCTTGATTCGAGACCTCTTTTCCCCATCCCCGGGAGCTGGCCGAGGCCTCCGAAGCACGCCAAAACCAGCCCCCGCTCCTGGCCCCAACTTTCGGTTCTTTCGGTCCTTCTTTCGAGGCTGGGAGAGGTCTCCCTGGGAAAGCGGCACTGGAGTGAGAGCAGCAGGGGGCCGGGAGGGATGTGTCAGGGACGTGGGGGACAGTGGAGACGCCACTTTGGGCCCATCCAAATCAAAGAGAGAGTCCTTGAGCTTCATCTTCTCAAGCAAGGTGGCACTGTCAGGGGCCTGCAGACGAGAAAAAGTGGACCTTGGGGGTCCTGGCTGGGTAGGACCTGCTTGGGCTGCCCTTCTCTTTGATGATTTTGCTTTCTTAACAAAGGTCTGGATAGTTCGAAGGTCCGAGGGAGCTGAGTCCCAGCCATCACTGTCTGCTGCACTCTCACCTCGCAATGGAGAGCTAGAGCCAGAGGCTGGCCAGTCACTTTCCTTAAGAGGAAGAGACCAGGGTCAGCATAAACCTTGTGTCACCTCATGTCCTCCACAAACCTAACCTGAAAGCCAGGAACTAGATCCACCCGTGCCCCAAATCTGACATGTACGCAAACCATACTCTCTTCCCTATCCCCGCCAGCATCTTCACCTGACCACTTCTTATTACCTCGGCCCTCAAGGCTCCCCACCCAGGCTTTTTATAACACTGGGTGCCCTGGGCACAGCCATGTTCTGTTAGCTGCATTTCTGTCTGTCTCACCGCAGTCGGCTCCCTAAAACTCATCCAGAAATACTTCCACTAACAGCAAACCAAGACCATTCCAAACTTTTGATCAACACCTCCAAATCAGCTGTCCCTGCTTCTCAAGCCAGCTGTCCCTATTACCCCTTGCTCCCACGCTGGCTTTCCTACCGCAGTAAGAGCTGATTTCTCCTAGAATTACCTATCATTCAGGCAGAATCTTCCTATAAAGAGCACTGCAGTCCTGACTCGAATCAGTTGTTTTTCTGTCCCCTACCTACCTCTTTGCTAGGGGGGATGTAACCAGCATAGGCCAAGACAAAACTGCAGAATTTGTTGAAATCCTCAATTGTTCTCCGCCGTTTCTCTGGGGGCTGAAAAATCAATTAAACACATCACAAGGAAGCCAGACAGGAATGGTTACAGAGGCATTCCCAGTGATATAGCCCCTAACGTGAGGAATACAGAAAGTGGGGGGGGTGGGGGGTATCAGGAAGTAAAACTAACCTGGAAAGGTAAGGGGCATCTCACCTGAGTCTCTGGCTTAAGAGTCGGAGGTGGATCTGTGGAAGCAATAAAAGCTGAGTCAACGCGCTGAGGAAGTCGTGTGTATAAAGCATCACCTCTAAGCCTTGGAGATGCCAAGTGAACCCCCTCCTCAGAACTCTTAGGTCCCCGGGCCAGGCTAGCCAGCCCCCAGCTGTGCTGGACGCGTCCGCCTCCCCCTTCCGCCCCCGAGGGGCGGAGCCTGGGCGCGGCGCCTCCAGGCCTCGCCGGAGCACCCCCTCCCCTCCCCGCCCCTCCCCCAGCCGAGCCGGCGCCCCGCCCTCCTCCCGTCGGCTCCGCTCTCCCCGCGCCCCACCCGCCATACCAGTGCTGGGGCCGCCGAGCCCGAGCCGCCGCCCGCCCCCGTCCTGCACTCGCGCCCGGAACC
Organism: Dipus sagitta; assembly: GCA_036346955.1. Classification (NCBI taxonomy): domain Eukaryota; kingdom Metazoa; phylum Chordata; class Mammalia; order Rodentia; family Dipodidae; genus Dipus; species Dipus sagitta. Next base: position 6,056,278 of record CM070783.1, on the reverse strand, counting down.
CACACTTCCACCGGGCCGCGCTCCGCCGTCCCGGACTCTCCGGGGTCGGGTCGCACCCGCCGCCCCGGGCTCCGGGAGGACCACCAGGAATCGCTCTCCGCCCCTCCGGCCCCTTCTATTCGAACACGAGGCCGGGCGCGCCCCTCACCCCCAAACACACACACGGGCACACACACACACGCACACTCTCTCCCCCAACGCTACTTCGCGCCCGGGACAGACCGGAGCTCGAGCCGGGACACAGCCCCCTACCGGGCCCACACCCCACCCCGCCACCCGCTCTCCGCCGCGCTCCCCACTATTCCGCCGCCGTCCCTCCGCCCCCATCCGGGGCTTTGGCCCCTCCCCGTCTCGAGCTCGTCGGGCTCCCCGCCGGGCCCCCCGGGCCCTGTTCCGAGCCCCGCTCGCCGCCGGGCCCCGTACTCCGCACCAAGTCATTAGACGAGCGACCCACAAACTCTGGCCCCCAGGCCCGGCCGGCTCCTCCCTCCAGCGCAGACCCGATGCCGCCGCCCCCCCACCTCACCCCCGACGCCCCGCAACTCCCTCCCGGGCTCCAGCCCCCTCCCCGGGCGCAAGTTGCCGGCCGTAACCCCCGCCCGCCGCCCCGAGCGCGACCGAGGCGCCCGGCCCCCCGGCGGTCCCTCGCGCAGACAATACCCAGACCCCCGCGCCCGCACGACTCACGGTCGCCCAGCTCGGGCCGGCGGAGGGGAGCGGGGCAGCCCCACGCCCGCCGCGCCTCCCCCTCCGCGGCAGCTCGCGGGCCCCGCTCAACTCCGCGCCGGTCCCCTCAGCCTCTCCCGGCCGCGCTCGAGGCCCGAGCCAGTGCGAGGCCCTCCGCGCCGAGCCCCGGGGGCTGCGGTCCCCTCCCGGCCGCGGACCGGCGCCGAGCCCGGCCCCACGGGGTCCCGTCGAGCCATCGCGCGCCGCCGCGCTCCCGGGCCCCCTCGGCCGCCGGCTCCCCTAACTCCGGCTCGCCCGCCCGCAGCCAGCCCCGGCCCGCGTCCCCGCACTCTCCCGCCGGGCGCCCGGGCTCGGCCGCCAAGTTTGCCAGCTGAACGCTCGCCGCCCCCGCCCCCGGGCGCCGGCCAAGGGCTCACCTTCGGGACTGGGCTCCGCCATGGCTTCCAGCATTGCCCCCTTCCCTCCACCCGGTCCGGCGACCCCCTCCCCTGAGCCGGAGATCCCGGTGCCGCCTCTGGGGCTCGGTGCTCCTACTGCCTCGCTCCACACAGGAGTCTCCGCTGGTCGGGTAGAGACTCCAGTCCGCAACCCGCCGCCGCCGCCGCCACCTCCATCTACCTCAGCCTCCCGCACTCCCGAACCGGGCCCCCTCCCCCCGCGCCGCCGGCCGCCTGCTCCCTCCTCCTCCTCCTTTCTCCTCCCTCCCTCCCTCCTCTCCTCCACCGCCACCCCCGCCCGTCGGCGCTGACGCGCAGTGCACCCAGGGGTTTGTAGTCCGTCCACCGAGGGCGGAAAGGGGACTTGAAGCGCCTTGGGAACTTCAATTCCCAGTTAAATCGCGGGACTGCGCATGCGCAACAGCTCCCCACGGTCGGGTACCAGAGGGTAGAGCGCGGAGGCTCCTGGGAAATGTAGGCGAGGCGGGGCCAGACCGAGAAAGCGGAGGATGGGTTTACTACTCTCGGCCACCATACTGCCTCATTTAGGATCTTCTTTCTCCTCTGAGGTACCGCCCCACTTCCAGCCAAGTGGATAAATGGTTGCTGGGAGATGAAGTCCTCCTGGTGATAATGGCTCCCTGCTCCAGTGTTCTCTCCCCCCAGATTTCCACTCCACTGGATGCTTCATACTACCACAAACTCTGCAAGTGACAGCCAACTAAGAGCAGTCTTTCTATTACCTCCAAAACCTGAACATCTCTTCTGTAACCCGAAATCACATTTAAAAATAGTACTTTCAAACTTTCTCAAGAACCCATAGCAAAATTCCGCATTTTAGTCTCACAACCCAATACACACATATGTATTTAATTTTTTTAAGTTTTATGAAATAATGCACATAGTTCATTCACACACACACAAAAACCTTGCAGAGGGAAATACCAACATCAAGTACAACTATTCTTCCAGCCTGCAACCATTCTTGACCCAGCACTGAAACCCATGACAGCCTGAAACTAAAGACAGTGGCCGGGCTGCGGAATACACACAGGCGAGATTCAGTCCAGCTTAGTGGTTTCCTCTTTATTGATGTGCCTCCTACCATCCCCCCACAATTTCAGTCCCTTCCATCTACCCCCCAAAAAGAAGGTAGTGAAAGGAAGGGATTGTTGGGGCTCTGAGCCCCTTGGGCAGCTAGAAAAGGAATAGAAACCAAACGATCATTAGATGTGACAGAGACTGACAATCAATAAGTCTAAAGCAGTGTGAGAATGGAGGGCAAAGGGGAAAGAAAGGAAAAGAAGGAGAGATGCAAGAGGCCATGTCTACCATTACCCATCTTGCGAAGAGGGGCAGGAGAAAAAGCCTCAAACAATAAGGGTCCTGAAGAAGGGAGGTGGTGCTTGAGCCTGGAGGAAGGAGGTGGGGGTCATGGAAGGGCACCACTGTTCTTCGTCGAATCGGATGACAACCCCCACCCCACCTCAGGAACAGCAGCTTCACAGACCATAGACACTTTCATCACTGTAGGCAATGTATAGAAAGAAGTCTTCTTCGTGGTGTTCCTGAAGTGAAAGTAGAAAAAGGTGTTAATAGGCTGGAGAGACGGCTTAGCGGCTAAGGCCTTTGCCTATAGAGCCAAAGGACCCAGGTTCAATTCCCCAGGACACATATAAACCAGACACACAAGGTGGTGCATGTATCTGAAGTTCATTTGTAGTGGCTAGAGGCCCTGGTGTGCCCATTTTCTCTCTCAAATAAAGAAAATGGTGTTAAGGCACTCAGACATTTTTCAAAAACAAGAAAAGTCTTTTTTAAGTATTGGCTGGTGGTACAGGCCTATAATTCCAGCTACTCTGAAGGGTCAACACTTTAAGACTTGGAGCCAAGTGTGGCACACACCTTTAATCCTAGCACTTGGGAGGCAGAATTAGAAGGATTGCTGTGAGTTTGAGGCCAGTATGAGACTACATAGTGAATTCCAAGTCAACCTGGGCTGGAATTAAAGGCGTGTGACACAACACCGGGCAAAAAACACTTAAAAAATATTTATTTATTTATATGAGGGGGGGGGGAAGAGAGTGAATGTGGGTGTGCCATGGCCTCTAGCCACTGCAAAGAAACTCCAGATGCATGTGCTACTTTGTGCATCTGCCTTTCTGTGGGTACTGGGGAATCAAAGCTGGGTCATTAGGCTTTGCAGGTAAGTACCTTGACTGCTGAGCCATCTTTTCAGCCTCAAAAACCTTTTTGTATTTGTTTTCAAGACAGAGTCTCACTCTAACCAGGCTGACCTGGAAATCACTCTGTAGCCTTGGGCTGACTTCAAACTCATAGAAATCCTCCAAACCTCAGCCTCCTGAGTGCTGGGATTAAAGGCATGAGTGATCATACCACCAATACCATTCTTTTTTATGGTTTACTGAAGTAGGGTCTCGCTCTAGCTCAGGCTGACCAGGAATTCACCATGCAGTCTCAGGCTCACCTAGAACTCATGGTCACCCTCCTACCTCTGCCTCCCAAGTGCTGGGAAACCATCTTTTCTAAGTGCCTGGCTCGCTCCCTCAATGACTACAAGCCCTAGTGACCAAGCAGTGTCATCCCCAGAACAATCCTGAGTAAAAAAATCTCAAACTGTTCTCTGACATCTTGGAATAGAAAGACCTAAGTAATAAAGTCCTCATCAGAACAGTTCCTCCATCCCACTAGTATCTTCCTTTCATTCTAGTTCCACTGCTCTGCTAAATTCCCAACCCAGGACTACCATGAAACTTTAAAGCTAGTAAGCCAGACAGTCCAGGACTGCTGACCTTCACTTTCTCCCCTTTAAATTGTCCCAAGCCTTCTCTCTAAAAACTTTATTACTACCAATATACCAGGCATATTGGTAGCAATATATATACCTGGTATAGCTGACCCATCGTGGCACTGGTGGGTGGAATGACATTGTTGACAAAGAAAAACAAGGCATCCTCAGCTCGGAGATGAATTCGCTTCCGAATCAAGAAGTAAAACTGACCAACTGCCAAAAATATAAGGTACAAGAGAGTCAGTGAGGTTATCCGTGCCAGATGGGGCCTTCTCCCACAGAGATGGCATTCCCACGCACAGAAGGAAACCTGGGTCTTGGGTCAGACTCCCACCTGTGAGGTCAGAAGGCACCAGGTATTTCTTTTTGTCCAAGTCTCCTATCCGAGCTTTGGGAGCCTTTTCTACTATCACCTAATAAAAGATAAAATTAGGAGACATAAAGAATACAGCTCTGAAGAATTCAAGGTAATATTCCCAGTACTTAAACCTACCCCAATCTTATTTCTCTTTGTCCTCTACGTGCGGCGCCGCAGCACTGAATCCAGAGATCCTGACCTCCCTGGTTCACCTAAATACCCAGCATCGGTACTTGAACAGCACATCGGAACTATCTTCATCAGAAGCAGGGCAATTTATATGAGTTGAACTCGAGCTTCTCGGAATGCCCAGCTAGCTGGGAGGAAGGCCATGTGAAGATCAGGCTGTCAAACTCCTACAGGCCTCCACTGGCACGAATGCCAAGATTTCTCTCCTGTCACACCACCTCACCCTCTACTACAATCCTCTCACCCCTGGCCCAAGGGACAAGTTCCAGATTCCCTTCCAACCCAACACAGCCTGGAGCCTGACCCCGTGTTGCTCGTCCCAGCTTCAAGCCCAGCCGGGGGCGTCGGCGTCAGCGTCAGCGCCCCGCGCCTCCTCTGCGCTACCGTCCTTACCGGGACCCGGTCCGGGTATTTCTTTCGGATCTTTTCGCCTTCAGAGCGGCGCTTCTCGAACGGATGCTCCTCTTTGTACACGAACTTCATTCTCCCGGGAACCGGGCTGGACCGAGCTGGGCTGAGGGAACCCGGGGAGGGGCGGGGAGCCGGGACAGGGGGCGGCGGCGGCGGCGGCGGCGACGCGCGGGCAGACTCAGCGGAGCGATCCACGAATTTGCGCCACTTCCCTATTCACCAACCCCGCCCCCGACCGTCCCGGGCTGCCCCGCCCGCTGAAATACGCCAGTGGCGCAGCACGCTCCCTCCGCCAGCGCACCGCCACCCACTACCCGCCCCGCTCGCGCCTGCGGCCTAATCGCTTTGGAACTCGTTTCTGGCCCACGCAAGAGACGTTGCAGGGGTGGCTGACTTTGCTGTCGTTGAAAGTTAACTGAAAACCCCTTCCGGATCCCTTGCACCACGAAGCTGGGAATGAAAAGGGGTAGGAGGTAGTGATCACGAGACTGCTCTGTAATTCTCGGAAATTACGTAGGGGAAAAACAAATACAAAGCTAGCTATTCACGAAACGTGCTGCTACGCTTAAGGCGGACGTTGACACCAAAACAAAGTAGTGCCCAAGTGGCAGACATGAGTTCAAGAAATAGAGAACAGTACAAGTGGGGCCTGCACACATCCACAGAACGCTTAGGGTCCGAGAATGAGCGGCCGTATAAAGACCCGAGAGGATGTCCTGCAGGTAGGGACTACGCCAGCTAGCCAGCCAGCGCGGAGGAACACACTTGGGAATGTAAGTAAATCATGTGATCTCATGGATGGGCGGAGCGTCACGTGGCGGGTGCGAGGAAGTAGAGCCGGTTCCGGAGGGGGTGGCGCCGAGGAGGCGGGGCTTCGCGCCGGGCGGCGGGGAGCTGGGGGCCTCCGGCTCGGCTGGTAGTCAGCGCCCGTAGAGCCTGTCCACGTCACTCCCTCCAGATGAGCCTCGCCTTCTTCACGGGCATGTCCGTCTGGGCGTCCAGGTTTCTCCTCATTCTTCTGTATTCTGCTCTGAAGCTGTCCTCCACGGCCCACCTGGGACTTTTGTTAACGGGGCCTTTCCCGCCAAAGTATCTGGTGCTGACCTAACTTACTTACTCCATCCCAGTATTCAACAGCCTTTTCTTCCAACCACCAACCACCTTCCCCTCTTCTTTAGGGACAGCGTGGATGTGAAAAACAGTTCCCTCCATTTTCCAAAACCCCAGAGAAGGACCTAGGGCAGCTTTGGTTTCAAAGTTATAATACATGGTTTAAAAGAGAGGAAAAGAAAAAAAGAGAAAGCTGATTACAGGCATCAGGTTGTCTGGGGAGAGAAATATTGAGGGAAAATAAGGGAAAGGCAAGTTTGGGGAAGATCCAGTGGCCCAAAGTCCCAGTCTCCCACCCACAGCCCAGCCCTTGGAGCAGGAGTGAAGAATTAGATCAGTTTTGTACAAGAGTTTTTAAAAAATCAAATCACAACAAAGCTGACTTGGCTTTTCTTTGAGCCTCTTGGATCACCGTATGTCTGTCTGTCACTCTGGCCAGTCCTGCCTCTCCACCAGACAGTTTCTGCTCCCCAAGGCCTCTGCCGTCCCAGTCGGGCATTTCCATGGAGTGTGAGCAGATGAGAGTGAGGCTGCTTCACAGTCCGGCCCACGTGTCCATCCTGACTCCACAAGGTAGTGTAGAGCTCCCAGGGCAGAGGGGTGGGAGGGGCAGGCCCTGCCCAGGCAGTCCTCACATTGGACAGGGCAACAGACGGCATCCCAAGAAGTCACCCTCCCTTTCCCCCCCACCCCAACTCAGGTGGAGGGGGAGCAGCTGTCACCAGAGCCTATGTTGATGAAGGTTTCGGCTCAGCACGGACCGGACATCAGCAGTGAACCTAGGATGACAATAACTTGCATTGGTGGGATACCTTATAGTTGGTACCTTCCACGACACTAGCATAAAGCAGACTCACTGGAGAGATGGAATAGAGCTTATAACTACTTTCACATAAGACAAGGTTCAACTGGACCAGTGGCTAAAAATGATGAGCTGTGGAATAAGAAAACCTGTTTCTGGGCTGGAGGATGGCTTAGCCGTTAAGGCCTTGCCTGCAAAGCCAGAAAAGCCAGGTGTGATTCCCCAGGACCCACGTTAGGCAGAAGCACAAGGAGCACATGCGTCTGGGCTTCGTCTACTGTGGCTGGAAGCCCTAGAGTGCCCATTCTCTCTCTCTCTCTCTCTCTCTCTCTCTCCCTTTCTCTGTCAAATAAATGAATAAAAATAATTTAGAAAAAAAAAGTTTCAAGCACTTTACATTCTTAAGAGAAGAAAATTAAGTGAATCAGGGAACACTTTAATTCTCTCAGGACTCCCCTACCTCTTTCCTCAGAAATCCAAGTGTTGGGGCTGAGGAAATGGCTTAGTGGTTAAGGCATTTGCCGCCTAAGGACCCTGGTTCAATTCCCCAGGACCCACGTAAGCCAGATGCACACAGGGGTGCATGTGTCTGGAGTTCTCCTGCAATGGCTGGAGGCCCTGGTGTACCCATTCTCTCTCTCTATTTCTGCCTCTTCTTCTTTCTCAAATAAATAAATAAATAAATATTTAAATAAAAATAAAGAAATCTTGGAAGGCAGGAAGACTCCAAGTTCAAGGTCAGCAGTGGTAGGAGGACCACTGTGTGTTGAAGGCCAGCCTGGGACTACAGAGTGAATTCCAGGTCATCTTGGGCTACAGTGAGACCGTGCCTAAAAAAATAAAGGTGGGAGGGAGGGATCACAACACTTGGGAGACAGAGAGTTCAAAGCCATCATGGGACTACACAGTGTATTCCAGGTCAGCCTAGGCTAGAGTGAGACCCTATCTCAACAAACCAAAGATAGATAAAAATAAATAAATAAATAAATAAAATAAAAATAGCTGGGCATTGCCCGACATGGTGGCGCACGCCTTTAATCCTAGCACTTGGGAGGCAGAGGTAGGAGGATCATTGTGAGTTTGAGGCCAGCCTGAGACTACATAGTGAATTGCAGGTCAGCCTGGGCTACAGTGAGGCCCTACCTTGAAAAACCAAGGTAAATAAATAAAACTGACATGGAAATCTAAGTGTCTAGAGCCCACTTCCCTTACCTGAGGGCATCCAGCATTGGGAGGAGGTTGAGAAGGGCTGTATCACTTGGGTCACTAAACCAGGATTTGATGGGGATGGCATTATCTGCAGTGGTTGACAAAGCAGTTGAGAAGAAACAAATGATCACGAGAGCCTATGGTTGTTTCTTTTCCCCTTATAATTATTTCTTAAAATTCATACCCCCACCCAAAGTCAACAATCTAAGTAAACCTTGATTAATCCCCAAAAGTAAACTGAATATTAATCACCAGATTTTATACTGGTGTATGGCTAGTTCTAGTCAAGATTACTACCATTGTATCTAACTTGAAAGTAAGTGTGACTGGAAAAACTGACCTATAAAATGGACAAATAAGGTATCCCATTTAAAATATGAGTATCCCATTTAAAATAGAGAAACAATTTGCACTCAGACCTGATACAGTAGGGAATCCGAGTCTCCAGGACCAAGGCCCAGATCTCCTGCACCTTAGTTCCTGCACTCAGGTCAAGGGGTGTAGCTCAGTGGTAAGAGTGCTTGCATAGAATCGAGTTTGAGACCTTGAGTTCTATCCCCAGACCACCAAATAAAACAAGACAAGCCAGCCTTGGCTACATAAGGAAACCCTGCCTCAAAAATAAAAACAAGGCCTGGGCATGGTTGTACACGCCTTTAATCCCAGCACTTGGGAAGCAGAGGTAGGAGGATCACCATGAGTTTGAAGCCACCCTGAGACTACATAGTGAATTCCAGGTCAGCCTGAGCTAGAGTGAAACCCTACCTTGAAAAAACAAAAAATAAAAATAAAAATAAAGAAGGGTTTGGCAAGATGGCTCAATGGCTGAAGGTGCTTGCTTGCAAAGCCTGTCAATCTGCGTTCAATTCCCCAGCATCCATCAAAGGCCAGACACAAGGAGTGACACATGCATATAGTGGCTATAGACCCTAGTGTGCTCATGCACATGTACACAAATAAAAACATTTTTAAAATGTCCTCAGAAACATGTCTTGGTCCTTTAAGGTGACACTTTTCACCATACCTGGGTGGCTCCTATAAGCCCCTGGCGAGTTATCCAGGATCACAATGCTGGAGAGGTCACTGTGGACCACAGAGAGGTCCTTGATGTAGCTGCCCAACTCCAAAGTGCAGTGCTGGAAAGCAAAGAATTATGTGGTACACACTCCCACCAGAGCAGCTGTTTCATGCCCAGATGGCTCACAGGTAGGCTGCTCACCAAGCCTGATTCTGACTCCTTACCTGTCTGTAGTATCTCCTCTTGAGAATGCTTCTGCTATTGTCCAGTTTATCTGCCACAGCAGAGCCATAAATCTCCATACTTGCTGTAAATACTACCAGTTCATACCACTGGCTTACCTGAGACAAATTGGGGAAGAAGAGAGGTGCCTTACAAAGTGATCATTCATCTGGACATACAGTTCTTTTTAATCTACTCCTTGAGACCTTCAAGCAATATCAAATGTCTCTAACAGCACAAAATTCTGAAACTCCCCCAAACTTCCAAACTCAGTGTCTAAGACAACCAACACCCTAAGATCCAGATGCACACACAAAAGTGCAGGGTGTCTGTGGAACACAGAATTGCGTCAATATAACAATGAAGAACTACTGAAAGTTACTCCCTTACAATCCTCTACAAAACTGCCTCTAATCCCCTAAATCCCCAGAGCCCTACAATCATTCTTTCATCAGAGAGCACCATCAGCTCCTGCACACTCACCACTTCTAAGAAGAAATCCACATGGGGTCTCTTATGTACAAAAAACCGGACAGGATGTTTGTCTATTACCACCTGTAGAGGAACAGGGAAGGGCTGGGAAAGTCCTGAGCACCACCATACAGGTCTGGAGGACACTCCACCCCCACCCCCAGTGACTGCTTTTCTCCTGGTTGACCATGGTGCCAGGGCTTGCCAAACCACAGCCCTATAGAACTGGAAAAGAGAATCTGGGCAGAACAAGAGATGTAAGCATTCCATGTACTCTCCACCCCCTCTGCACCCACCTTGAGGATGAAGTCAGGAGGCGTTCCAGGCCGCACTGTAGGCCTCAGGACCCCATCATGATGGGAGTGAATAAGTGTCTCATCCAGATCCAGCACCAGGATCTTCCTCTTCACCTGGGCTGAACCACAGTGGGAACAGATAACTAGAATTGTGCTCCAGCCCAGAGCTGGAATCCTACTTTACCTTCCAGGAGGTTTCCCAGCCATACTCACCCAGGCGATTCCGGGACACAGGAGATAAGGGAAGAATATCGTATCTAACAGTTTGATACTGAATTACCTAAAAATAGCAAGAAAGAGTGAGAATTAGAACCACTTAAGAAGAAAATCTTCCCCAGTAGCAACAGCAATAGTGAATAATTACCCTATACTGTGTGTATGATTCAGGTTCCCATTTAGTCCTTAAGCAATCCTAATATTAGATGGAGGTAAAGCTCAGTACTAGAGTACTAGCCTAGCATGTGAGAGGCACTGGGTTCAACTCCCAGCACCATAAAAACGCAACAGGGCTGAGTAGGTGGCTTAGCAGTTAAAGATGCTTGCCTGCAAGGCCTGGAAGCCTGGGCTTGATTCCCTAGTACCCACGTAAATCCTGAGATACAAAGTGACACATGCATCTGGAGTTCCTTTGCAGCAGCAAGAGGTCCTGGCATATATTGTTTTGTTTTTAAACAGAATCCTGGGTTGGAAAGATGACTCCATTGTTAAAGGCTCTTGCTTGTAAAGCCTGATGACCCAGGTTCAATTCTCCAGTACTCACATAAAGCCATATACACACAGTGGCACATGCATCTGGAGTTCACTTGCAGCAGCAGGAAACCCTGGTGCAACAATTCTTATAAATAAACCCTGTTAATACTATTACACCTGTTTTAAGAATGATGAAACTGAGGATGGGAGGGTTAAATGCCTTCATGCCTAAGGCCACATAGCTAGATTTTGCTCCCCAGTTAGCATGAATTTTGTCTCAATTGTGTCTGTTTTTCCAGTGCCTAGAACACTGTGGCAACGGTAGTGAGTTAATATTAGCAAACCATGCACACTTAACCTGATGTTATCCTCCTACAGTGAACAAAGAAACACAAAAGTCTCCAACTTTCACCTCAAGGATTCTTGACGGTCTCTCCTATCATTTCTCATTGGGAACCAAGAGCCTTAGACTTACTGGACAGGGGTAGGAATGTCTCAAAGGGGAATAGGGAATGAGGGAATCCAGAGCTTGTCGGGTCAGCTAAGTTCTTCTGGCTAAGGGCCACCAGGTCTATTTTAACTAGCCACCTGTCCACATATGTTTCTACCAGCCAAGTCACAAGTTGCAGCGAGTCTCAGCTCTCTGAAATACCTCTTTATCCTAGTACCCACAGCAAGGCAGAGAACACTGGAAAGCCCCACTTGCCAGGCCAACTGACAGGGTTATGGAGAAGGCGAAAGTGAAGTAAGACAGGTCTGTGAGGAAGAGGTGAAGGAGGGACAAGGACATCAGCACTTCAGCTTTCTAGTTCTGTTTATTCAAGCCTTCTCTAGAGGGTATTCCCTAATACTGATACTCTATACAAATTCTGGCAGTTCCTTCTGCTCTTCAGCCCATTCTCAGTCCCAAGTCACATGCACCCCCTAACAAACCAAAAGGCCCTCTCCCCTTCATCCCAAGGCATCTGTCCTTTTCTCCCTGGGCCTGTGATGAAGGCTGAAACAGCTCGGGTGTCCTACCCTACCCTGCTATCTCGGGTTGCATATGCTGGGCATGTAGGGAATGCTCCAAGTATCTGCCAGAAAGGGGGTGGGGAGAGACACCAGACTGGAAGGAAAGAGAGGACAAAGGCTGTGGGGTCAGTGCTGAAGACAGGAGAGCAATCTGGGAAGAAACTAATCTTCCAATAGATAGGCTGGAGCACTGCTCACAACCCAGCAGGAAGGGGATTCTCGGAACAACGTCAGAAAGAGAGTCCATAAAGGAAACCCCAAGCACTAGCTCCACACCTGTTTCAGCCTCTCGAAATCCAAATCTTTCGTGACACCTAGCTCTCTTATCTTAGGGGACTAGTTGTGCCTATAACTACCACCACCTAGAAAAATCTTCACTCTAAATCAGGAAGTAAAATGAATAGAGTAGACTGGTAGAGAATGAGCCCATGTCTCAGCCACGGCCCTAAATCAACTAAGTGAACCACCACTAGCACTCAGGACTGTGGGAATTCTCTTGACACGGGCTGCCTCTACTTTGTTTCATTCTGTCACATTTTACTGCACACCTTTGTTAGCACAGCAAACTCAACTTTCCCCAGTCTGACTCCAAAGGGTTTGCCCCAATGGCGATGAAAACAGAAGGGCATGTTCATTAAATTATGTTAGCTGAAAAGAGCTTTGACCTTGGAGTAAAGCTCAGGGGGAAAGAACCCAAAAGGCTCGGGTATATCCGAACAATCCTCACTCCTCAGGTATTCCTTCATAAAGCTAGTGTCTCCTGGAGAAACAGGTGCAACCTCAGATACAAATGACAGACAGGTCTTCTACCAGGGACACCCAACTTGAATGTATTCCCTCCTAGGACTGAAGATACCCATCACAAAAGCATCTTTTTCAGTCCCAGGGTCTCAACACACTCATCTGTACACACACATGCAATGAAAATAAGTTTCTAGCATCTTACTAGAAGAGTTCTCTTTATGGGAACCACAGAAAATTTCTCCTTCACACCCCAGGCTTTTCCCATGTTCCCACCCTTGTATACTCTCCTACCCAACTCCACCCTTCACAAACAAGCTTGGCTCTCAGAGACCAAACATACCCGAGATTCTAACAGTAGGGTCTTTCTAGAGCCCACATCAACAGTTCTGGCAGCCAGCAAACAGGTGTTCCCCGCCTCTGGGTTTCTTTTGCAACAACTCCAGCTTTCTTCAAAAAAGCCCCTCCCACCACTCTAGCCCCTAAGCCAAAAACTGTCCCATCTAAGGCCCATTCAGAAAAATAACAAAACAAAACCAGTCTTGGCTCTGTTATAAGGATCTCCCCTTCTCCCTATCCTACGCCTTGCCTAAGGTGCGCGATTACTCTACAGGAAAAAGCCCCCGCCAGACTCCCTACCTAAGGCCCAGCATTTCCAAAACCCCGTGAGCACCGCGGACAGAGGTCCCCACCATTGCCGGTACCCAGCCCCCAACTCACCGTGCGGATCTGCCTCCGCAAGAGGTAAATGAAGAAGCTCCACAGCTTGGCAGCGAAGGCCACGAACGTGCGCAGCCCCAGCAGACACTGCGTCCGCATCATCCCGATGACCCCGGCACCGCCGGCCCCGGGACCCCCGCGGCCCAACTCCGCCAGCCCCCCGGGGGCAGCCCCCCGCCGCCGGGAGGGGGAACGGGGGGCCCGAGTGGCAGGAGAGGCTGCAGAGATGGGCACGGAGTGGGGTGGCTCAGAAAGCCACCCCAAGCGGGAGGAAAGCCCAGCGAAACCCGGAGCTGGGGGACAGGCGTGGGCAGCCCGCGGGGGCCCACATGAGCGGGAAATGGCACGTAGGGCCTCGCGTGGGTTGCAGGCCGGGTCGGGCTAGGACGGGGTCCTCAGGAGACCGGGAGGGAAGGGGATGGAGAATTGGGGGAGGGGCGCGGGGGGAGGGGGCCAGGGAGAAGGGAGGGGGGAGGGGAGGGGGAAGCGGAGGGCGGCCCGCTGCGCAAGCGCGCTCGGGGTCCGCTCGCGGAGAAGGGGCGGGCGCGCCGGAGGCCGCGGTCCCCGAGGGCGGGTGGCCCGAGCGAGGGAGCGGGGAAGGGGGGAGGGGGAGCCGGAGGGCACGGGGCGCTGGACCGGAGCGGCGTCCCCCTCCCCGAGGCCGGGGCCGCGGCCGGGGGCTTTCAGCCGCTGGGGAGCGGCGCTGCGCTGTGTGCAGCTCGGTTTCCCACTCTGACAGGCGCCATTTTAGCGCCCAGAGACGATGCCGCCTCCCCTCCTCTTCCCCTCCTCTTCCCGTCTGACTGGACTTCCGGTGGTGACGTGTATTCGCCTCCCCGGGACTTCGAGGCCTCCCCCTTGTCCGGGAGGTCAGGGTTCAAGAGGAAAGCCGAGCGGGCCCGGCGCAGACAGCAGCAGTGCGCACGCGCGCGCCGGGGGCGGGGCCTGCGGGGACGGAACCTCGACGGCGTGGGGGGGGCGGGGGGTGGGCGTCACGTGTCCCCAGGTTCGTACGGTCCTGAGTGGGTGGGGCTCGTGCGAGGTCCCCAGTCCCCGGCCCACGGGCAACTGTCCCAACCGCCCTTACCGCCCCAGTCCTGGTGGAAAAAAAATGAAGACGGAGGAGGTCGCCTCCCCGTCGGTGCGCCGAGACTCCGCAGCGGCCCGTCAGTGCAACCCCGCCGAGAACGCCGAACGTAAAACCACCTCTCATTCCACACGGTGCCGGCGCCCGGCGGTGGGAGGAGCCGCGGGAGCCCCGCCCCCAGTGCGGTGACGCCATCAGAGCGCGTCCGGAGAGACGCGGCGAGCGGCCGCCATGCTGGGCTCGCTGTCGCTCCCCGGCGGCTTGGTGCTTCTTCGAGGTGCGGGGGGCCCAGGCGGGGAAGAGACGTGGGGCTGGCCGAGGGACGGGAGACCTCGTTGCTTATCCGTGCCCGGCTCTCCCCCCAGATTCCGTGCAGTGGGAGGGCCGCAGCCTCCTGAAGGCGATGGTCAAGCGATCTGCCCTGCGGTGAGTGCCGCCGCGGCGCCTGGCGCGCCGGCCCCGGGCCCCGGGCCCCGGGCAGGGCGCCTGGGCCCCACTGTTTGAAATGGCTCCCCCGTCTCTCGCCGTAGTGGGGAGCGCGTCCACGTCCTGGGCTGTGAAGTGAGCGAGGAGGAGTTCCGTGAAGGTTTTGACTCTGCTGTCAACAGCCGGTAAGGACAAATCGGAAGGGATTTTGTGAGATGTGGAGCCTCAGTTGTTAAGGGACTTTATTTACAGCAGCAAGTACCTAGTACGTAGTGGTGTTCTGGATAATGGGGTCTTTCTTTTTCTTTTTTGATTTTCGAGGTAGGGTTCCACTCTAACTCAGGCTGACCTGCAATTCACTATGTAATCTCAGGGTGGCCTCGAACTCACGGCGATCCTCCTACCTCTCCCTCCCTAGTGCTGGGATTAAAGACGTGCGCCACCGTGCCCAGCTTCATAATGGGGTCTTTTATTTTAGTTTAATACTAAGTTTCTCTGTTACATGATGTCCTACATAAATATCCTGCTTATGTAGTTGGTTTTTTTTAAAGTAGAAACTGGACACATCATGTGTTGGTACCATCATTTCCCTCCTCCCTGCCCTCATTCCACTGAGGGCCCTCCTTAGTGAGATTGCTGTTATTCACCATGGAGTTGTGGGTTATAGTTATGAGAGCAGCAGTCAGTCATTGTAGGGGGCAGGCAATGCCTCTGGCTATTCCCTGTCACTTTGTGTCTCTTACAATCTTTCTACCGCAAGATTCAAAAAGAAAAAAAGAAAGGTGCATTTAACTATAATTTCCTTTGGTGGGGGAGGGATTTGGTTTTTGGAGGTAAGGTCTTGCTCTAGCTCAGGCTGATCTGGAATTCATTGTGTAGTCTCAGGGTGGCAGTCCTCCTACCTCTGCCTCCAGAGTGCCGATTAAAGGTGTGTGCCACTACACCCGGCTTAACTATAAAATTTGTTTCTTTGTCATTTTGAGACAAAGTCTCACTCTGGCCCAGGCTAGCCTTGAACTCACTAGGAAGTAGCCCAGACAGGACTGGAACTCCCAATAATCGTGCCTCAGCCTCCGAGTGCTGATCACCATCACAAGCCACCATGGTCCACCAGCCAGCTATGGTGGTACACACCTGTAATTCCAGCACTTGGGAGTTGGAAACAAGAGAATCAGGAGTTCAAGGCCATCCTGGGCTACATGAGACTGTTTCAAAAAAATAAAAAGCATGGAGGACCCAGGCATATGGCGCACACCTTTAATCCCAGCACTTGGAAGGCAGAGGTAGGAGGATCTTGGTGAGCTTGAGGCCACCCTGAGACTACAGAGTGAATTCTAAGTCAGCCTGGGCTAGAGGAAGACCCTACCTTAAACCCCCTCTCTCAATAAAAGGCAGGGAGGAGGCAGTGGCAATCTACAGGTTGCTCATAATTATATGCTGAAAAAATAAGGCATTATTTTTGTGCGTGTATGTGTAGGCCAGAGGTTAACACTGGGCATCTTCCCCTCTGTCACCTTCCACTTCATTTTCTTGATCTCTCACTGAGCCCAGAGCTCACCAAGACAAGTTAGGCAACCATCCCCAGGGGTTCTCCTGTCTCCTCCTGAGCATTAAATTAAATGCATTATAGGAGCATGCCAACATACCCAGCTTTTTAAAATATTTATTTATTTATTTACTTAGGGTGGCAGGAAAGAATGGATGTGCCAGGGCCTCCAGACACTTGCACCACTTTGTGCATCTGGCTTAAGTGAGTTCTGGAAAATCAAACCTGAGTCCTCGGTTTTGCAGGCAAGCACCTTAACCACTAAGCCATCTCTCCAGCCTTTGTCCGGCTTTTTACATGGATGTTGGGGATCCACATGCCCTCATGCTTGTGTGGCAGTTGCCAGCCCCCATTTATATATTTGAGAGAGAGAGAGAATGGGTGCGCCAAGGCCTCCAGCCACTCCAGACGCATGTGCCACCTTGTGCATCTCGCTTACATGGGTCCTGGAGAGAATTGAACCTAGGTCCTTTGGCTTTGCAGGCAAGTGCCTTAACTGCTAAGCCATCTCTCTCCAGCCGCCCCCCTCCCCTTTTTTTGAGAACGGCAGAGAGAGAATGGGCACACCTGGACATCTAGCTTACATGGGTACTGGAAAATAGAACCTGGGTGTCAGTCTTTGCAGGCAAGTGTCTTAACCACTAAGCCATCTCTCCAGCCCTTTTTTATTTGTTTTGTTTTGTTTGGGTGGAGGGCTTCGAGGTAGGGTTTTACTCTAGCCCAAGCTGACCTGGAATTTACTATGTAGTCTCAGGGTAGCCTCGAACTCACAGCAATCATACCTCTGCCTTCCGAGCGAGCACTATAAAGTGAATAAAGGCATGCGCCACCATCCCAGGCTGGTCTCAAGCTCATAGCGATTCTCCTACTTCTGCCTCCTGGGTGCTGGGATTAAAGGCATATGATCATTGTATGGAGAATATAATGAGAAGGGACAACCTAGAAATGGACACCAGTTAGGAAGACTATTGCAGTAATTCAGGTTCACTTGCTATATATACTGAGTATGTAGGAAGCACCATTTATAAATCAGAAGCATAGAATGAGACATACTTCTTTCCTTCCCTAGTAAATCTTAGTAAACAATGGTAAGTGACAAAGGCCTTGTACTTGGTGGTGTCAGTACAGTGCTCTCAATAACCATATTCTCCCAGTAGTTAACTTCCATTAATATTTAGGGTATTGGAGCCAGGCATGGTGCCATAAGTCTTTATTTCCGGCACTCAGGAGGCTAAGGTAGGAGGATCACTGTGAGTTCAAGGCCAGTCTGGGCCAGAGTGGGACCCATCCTTATTTAAGGGGCTGGAGAGATGGCTTAGCAATTAAGGTATTTGCCTGTGAAGCCAAAAGACCCAGGTTCAATTCCCCAGGACCCCTGTAACCTAGATGCACAAGGGGCACATGTGTCTGGAGTTCATTTGCAATGGCTGATGGCCCTAGCATGCTCATTCTCTGTCTACTTCCTCTTTCTCTTTTTCAAATTAATTAGTTAAAAAAAAAAATTTTTAGAAGCCAATCATGGCACACACCTTTAATTCCAGCACTCAGGAGGCTGAGGTAAGAGGATTGCCATGAGTTCGAGGCCACCCTGAAACTACATAGTGAATTCCAGGTCAGCGTGGGCTAGAGCGAATCTCTACCTCAAAAAAAATTTTTTTTTTTTAGGAAGGCTGGGTGTGGCAGTACATGCCTTTAATCTTGGCACTCAGGCGGTAGAGGTAGAATTGCCATGAGTTCAAGGCCAGCCGGGGGCTACAGAGTGAGTTCCAGGTAAGCCTGAGCTAAAGCTAGAAGAGGCATCAGGGATCTCTAGTCGCACTTTCTGCCATCTCTACCTCAAATAAACAAACAACAAGAAAGAAAATGTTTAAGACATTGGTGAAAACTGAGAACACAAAGCACCAAAATCAGAGGAAGAAGTTTGAGGTTGGAGAGAAGGGGTGATGTTTTGTCTCCTATTTTCCCTTTGCAAGGCTGGTTTACCATGACCTCTTTAAGGACCCTCTCAATTGGTGCAACAAGGAAGATGCTGTTCTTGGAGGTCCCCTGGGAGCCTTGAGAGCCCTGTGCCGGAGGACAGATCCTCGTCCTGTCACCATTGCCCTGGATTCACTCAGCTGGCTGTTGTTGCGTCTGCCCTGCACTACACTCTGCCAGACCCTCCGTGCTCTGAGCTGTCCAGCTGTCTACTTGGGTGAGCCCCTCCTTTTTGCCCTTCTGTATCTTCTCCTGTCAGAGGATGCATTTATTTATTTATTTTGTGGGGGTGGGGAGAATGAGACTGGGCGTACCAGGGCCTCTTGCCACTGCAAACAAACTCCAAATGCATGCACCACTTTCTGCGTCTGGTTTTATGTGCATATTGGGGAATCGAACCTGGAATGTCATGCTTTACTTTTAATGGCTGAATCATCTCTCCAGCCCTTGTTTTGCTTTTTGACAGGGTCTGTCTGTCACCATGGCTGACCTCAAACTTGCAGTGATCCTTCTGCCTTAGGGTGAACCACTTGAAGTTGTCTTTTGTTTGATCTAAAAGTGCTGACTTTTGTAAAGATTAGCATGTGTCCTGTGTTTAGTGCAGTGCCTGACACTGTTAATGCTCCCAAAACTGGTATCATCTGTATTCAGCCTTGCAGATAGAGATGTGGGCTAGAAAGTTTGTAGATACCACATGCTGAAAGTGTTCGTTCCATTCTAAGGCACTGAAGTCAGAGTGTGCCCTGGCCAGATTTGCTTAGGAATAAGAAAGTGTAGTAAGCCAGGCATGATGGCGCACACCTTTAATCCCAGCCCTTGGGAGGCAGAGGTAGGAGGATCGCTATGAGTTCGAGGCTACCCTGAGACTATGTAGTGAATTCCAGGTCAGCCTGAGCTAGAGTAAAACTCTACATTGAAAACAAAACAAAACAAAAAAGTGTGGTAAGGTGTGGGGCTAGGATTCTAAGCAGGGCAGTGAGATTTGCCAAGGTAAGTCACAGTATGGCAGAGTTGTGAGAGAATGTGGTTCTCTCCTTCTTGATTGTTTTTTGTTTTGTTCTTTTTGTTGTTGTTGTTGTTGTTGTTTATTTGAGAGAAGGGAGGGAGGGGCAGATAGAATGGTTGTGTCAGGGTCTCCAGCCCCTGCAAATGAAATCCAGATACATGTGCCACCTTGTGTATCTGGCTTACGTGGGTACTAGGGAATTGAACCTAGGTCCTTAGACTTTGCAGGCAAGTGCCTTAACCAGTAAGCCATTACTCCAGACCCATGGTTTTGTTTTTGAGATCAAGTGTCCTGTAGCTCAGAATAGTCTCCAACTCGCTAGTTAGCAAATGGCATTGAACTTCTGATCCTCCTGCCTCCACCTAAGTTTTGATATTATAGACATGCCACCACACCCAGTTTATTCAGTGCTTTGAACACAGAACTTGGTGCGGCCTGGAAAAGCACTCTACCAACTGAGCTGTGTCTTCAGGTCCCCTCCTATTTCTTACCCTCTTCAGGTGACAGCTCCCTGGTAGAACAGGTACAGGTGCTGGGCCTGCTACATGAAGAGCTTCATGGCCCAGGTCCCATGGGTGCACTGAGCAGCCTTGCTCACACAGAGGTGACCCTGGGAGGTAAAATGGACCAGACTTCAGCCCACATCTTCTACCGAAGGCCCCAACAGCACGCAGCTTACCAGGTCAGGAGGGGCAACAGGGTTAAACTGGAGATTGGGATCGGAAATGGGCAGCATGACAGAAAAGACAATGAAAAAAGCTAATCTGCACTTGGAGGTGGGTGGAGGCGGGAGAATCACAAACCCCTGATGAAGGCTGGGGGAGGGTGTAGTGGGTAGAAGCACTTGCTGGGGAGAATGAGCACATCTATAATTCCAGCGTTCTGATGGAGGCTGAACAGCAAGAGACCCTGTCTCAAGACAGAGAGGACCAGCACACACATAGCACATGCCCACACATACATACTTGCACGCATGCATGCACAAAACCCCGCTTAAGCTGAGGGGAATGAGTTCTTCCCTGCCTGGTTCTGGTGGTACCTGCGGCTCCAGCTGAGGACCTTAAGCATGCTAAGTACGCATTCTACCACTGAGGTGTATCCCCAGACCCTTCCTCTGCAGTTTCTATTTGCCTCATTTAATGTTCAAAGCTACCCTGTGAGATGATTAATTTGTTTTTGTTTTTCGGTTTGGGGCAGGGTGGGGGAGAGAAATCTTTAAATTTAAGTCGCTAACCCAAGTAGTAAAGCGTAAGTGCCATGTGAACAGACAGGAGTTGAACTCAGGGTTGCTTGACTCAAGAGCCTGTAAATTTAGTCAGTGTAGGGTACTATCTTCTAGAAACCAAAGTAAGACTTTCTTTTTAAATAGTTGATTTATTTGAGAGAAAAAGGCAGGCATAGAGAGAATGGGCACACCAGGCTCTCCTGCCACTGCAAACAAACTCGGGACACGTGTATTTTTGTATTTGGCTTTATGTGGGTACTGGGGAAATCTAACCCAGGCCTTCAGGTTTTGCAAGAAAGTGCCTTTAACCACTGAACCATCTCTCCAGCGCTCCTCCCCCAAGATAGGGTCTCACTGTAGCCCTGGCTAACCTGGAATTTACTATGTAGTCTCAGGCTGCCCTAGAACTCATGGTGCTCCTCCTACCTCTGCCTCCCAAGTGCTGGGACTAAAGGCCAAAACAAATTTTTTTTTTAAATTAGGAGAAGTAGGTGCAAGGTCTTGAATTTGATCTAGTTTATTTAAGAAGGTGGAGGGGGTAGCTGGAGAGATGAGTTAGTGGTTAAGGCACTCGCCTACAAAGTCAAAGGACCCACGTAAACCAGACACACAAGGTAGCACATGCGTCTGAAGTTTGTTTGCAGCAGCTGGATGCCCTGGCTCACTCATTCTCTCTCCCTCCCTCTCTCAAATTATATATGTATGTATGTATGTATGTATGTATGTATGTATGTGTGTGTGTGTGTGTATATATATATATATATATATATATATATAATTTTTTTTTTTTTAAAGAAAAGGGGAGGGCAGGAATTTTCTCTTTTCTCTACAGACTTGGTGGTTTTCCATCCTTCCTGACTTCAGTTTGGAACTCCAAGAGGAGCCTCCCTTCCATTTGCAGCCTCACCCAGGTCCTCACACAGCCCAGGTGTCTAAGTGCCAAAGCCAGGACAAGGAAGTGAGTTCAGGGTCTGCCAAGACAGAAAGTAAAAACTAAGGTAATGGAGGTGGGGTCAGGGATTACAGGGGTGGGGCTGAGTGACAGTAGTGTTTGTACCTACAGGTGGACCCTATGACTCATTTGACCTTTAACCTTCGTCTATCCAAGAAAGAAAGAGAAGCCAGAGACAGCCTGACTCTACCTTTCCAGTTCAGCTCTGAAAAGTAAGGTTGAAGCTTAAAAGCTTGGATCCCTGAGTAGCATCTGGGTTACAAAAAAGTGGGGTGATAAAGATTATTGATTAACTTCTCATGACTTTATGGGGGCTGAAGTCCGCCTCCAGAGCAAGTCTGGGGAGTGGTTCTCTACCCACCCACACTTCCTACCGTGGCAAGGGCCTTCATGTCTTTCCTCTTTGTTAGAGCTGTGGGTCCCAGCCTTGTGTTTGTCCAGAGTAATCTAGGCCTTGGCTGAGCCAGACAAGACTGAGAAGTGCTCCGACAGGAAGGTAGATGGGAGTGGCAAAGACCAGTTCACAAAGGCTTTTAATGGATGCCTGGTGTTCTGTGCCCAGTGTGTGGGTGGGTGAAGCAAGACTGCAGATTCCTTGCCCTCAAGCTGCTATCAGCTTAGGTTTGTTACAGTAGTACAAGAGAGTGCCTATCCCAGGGCCAAGTGGTTTTTTAGCTCTGCACATGGAGGGAAGGGAAAGGGACTTGGGCCCAAAAAGTGGCACAAGGCCCTAAAATGGGTTACCTGAGTGAAAGTCACTGTCATCTGGAAGGGGCTATCCAGACCCGACCCAGTACCCACCCACCAAATCTTCCCTCCTCAGACAGCAGGCCCTTCTGTGCCCTGGGCCAGGCCAGGCGACCAGCCACATCTTCTACGAGCCAGATGCTTTTGACGACCTAGACCACGAAGACCCAGATGACGACCTGGATGTTTGACTAAACCAATGGGAGGGGTTGACTGGGCCCAGAATCTTTGTTTTCTTTCTCATCCTGCCCTGTGGGCCAAGAAGAGCCTGGGCAGAAAGTGGAGTGAGGGCAGTGTAAGGCAGAGAACAGGAACCACCCCTAATAAAATATTTTTATTTTTTTAAAGTTCATTAGTGGTTAATAAGAGTGTTGGCTAAGTTAGCCGGGTGTGGTGGCGCACACCTTTAATCCCAGCACTTGGGAGGCAGAGGTAGGAGGATCGCCATGAGTTCAAGGCCACCCTGAGACTATATAGTTAATTCCAGGTCAGCCTGGGCTAGAGTGAGACCCTACCTCGAGAAAGCAAAAAAAAAAAAATAAAAATAAAAATAAAATGTTGGCTAACTTTATACATCCCAAGAACATGAATTTTTTGAGAGAGTCCAAAGTCAGGACCTAGTTCCTCAATTACAATGAAAATGAAATGAAGCACCGAAGGCTAACACCCTTGGTGCTGTATGAATGGTTTTCCAAGTGAAGTAGATACACTTTATAACAACCCTCCTCCGCTCCCTTGCAAAGATCTAGGCGTGAAGAAAGCAAGAAAGAAGTATTTTCCAAAACTTAGTTTTTATTACTGTACAAAAAGCACGCCCTCCCCCTCTTTGGTCCTCACTCCAACCCCTCCCCCCCCAACAGTACATGGTTTGCTCCGATTAAGTGGCCAGGAAGCCTTTGTCCCACACCTTGCCCGCAAGCTGAGCCCCAGCTTAGACATACTCCTTGGCAGAGTTTGCCTTGGGGTAGGAGCGGGGTGCGCGGTACGCGGCCTTACTCTCGCTGCCAGGGCATGAGCAAGAGAGCAGTGCGCCTCCCAGGAGCACCAGAGCAGACCCTGCCCAGCCAATGAAGATGGCAGAACCAAACTCGTACCTGTGGAGAGAAGGGAATCCGCTTAGAGCCCTTGCCTGTCCCTACTTCAGGACCCCACACACCTGTCTCCTAGTAGGAGGCAGAACTCCCGGACTTACTTAGTATTCATGGGAATCAAAGGGTTATAAAAATCTGTGACAATCTGATGGCCATACCAGGAGCATGCTACCAAGGCGGCAAGACCTGCAGAGAGAATAAGGATTGCGGTACTGGGCCCAAGGAGCACCTTGCCCCCTTCTTCCTAGCTGGGAGAGCGCTCAGTCCTCTCTTGGACCTGTAGCTCACCTGCCACGATGAAAATGATGCCTCCAGTCATAGCTATGCGGGCCTTCTTCACTTTGTCGTCTCCCCCGCAGCGCGTGCACTTCATGCCCATCGTGGCCACAAACATGGCCATGAAGCCCAGCACCAGAGACACCACCATCAGGGCCCGAGTGGCCTGCAGGGCCGCTGCGGAGAAAGGAAAGGAAGCCGTCGTTGCCGTTGAAAGGCTCCCGCCCCCGCCGCGCCCACTACCCCCGGGTCGCCGGCCCGGGGCTCCCCCGTCCACTCCCGACGCGCGGCCTCCCTGCTCCCACCCCGCCCAGTGCCCGGTGCTCGGAACCCGCCCGGGGCGCCGGGGTTTCGATGAAACCGCTCCGGGCGGGGAAGGGAGGAGGGGAGAGCGAGCGGGGGGACGGCCCGGGCCCTCGCGCTCGGCCGCACATGGCTAGCCCGGGCCCGGGCTTTGCCGCTCCTCCTAATCAGCCGATAAGATTAGAGGTCGCGAGCAGTGGCCCGCGTCTAGACAGCGGCCCTAGGGCGCGCTCCGGTCCAGAGAAGGGACGGGCCGAGCGCACGGAGGGAGGGCGGCTCGAGGGCTCGGCTCCCGCCGGGGTCGGGGGTCCACGTGCGGCCGCCAGGACCCCGCGCGCGCCCACCTCCTCCGGTTCCCGGGCGGCCCCGCCCCGCTCCACACCCCACCTGGGCTCGGCACGTCCGCCCCGTCGGTCGCGCGGACTTACCCGGCAGGGCGAGCACCGAGTCGTACATTTTGCAGCTCATCATGCCGGTACTCTGCGTGACGCAGTCCATCCACAGCCCCTTGTACATGGCCTGGGCCGTGATGATGTTGTCGCCCGCGTACGAGCTGATCTGCCACTGCGGGATGGCAGTGCTCGCCACCAGGCCCACCCAGCCCAGCATCGCCATTGAGAACCCCAGCAACTGCAGGCCCGAATTGGCCATTTCCGCCTCAGGAAAGACGGGGCGCCTAGGGGGCGACCCTACAATAAAGCAAACTAAATCTTTGGAGCAGCCCCACAAGAAAACGGGGGATGGTGGTCTAAGTCACCCAGAAACGACAACAAAAGGTTTTGACCCTGGAAACTGCAAATCTTGTCAACCGCGGTGAACAGAAGTCGACCCCGCAGGTGCAGCGACGGGCAGGGAGCAGGCTGCGCCTGAACGACAGGTTCCCAACCAGCGGTCCCCAGGAGTCCCCAGGTGGTCCAGCGCTCGGCGACTAGGCGGAGGTGGCAGGGAGCGGCTCCCAGAAAGTGTCTGGGCCCGAGGCTGCGGGGCGCGACACAGGAACCAGGGCGTACGGTGCGTCGGCAGGTGCGGGCCGACAGGTGCGGCGCACCTGAGTATATGTAGGGCTTCCGAGGCGCGCCCCCGCGGGCGCCGGGAGCGCGGGAGTTGGGGCGGAACCAGAGGGGCAGTGGAGGGTGGCCTGACGTCACTGAAAGGACACTCACCTGAACCGGAAGTCCTGGCCCCCACCCCTCCTTGTCCAGGTGAAGAGGAAGAAACCTGAGCACCAGGGTCACGCCCCCTCACCTGTCTGGCTGGACTGCTGGTGGAAAGGAGGAGGCGCAGGCTTCTCGCTCGGCTAGCTCTTTCCCTTCTTCCCCACTGGTGTTCCTGGGACGCTGCGGAGCCAGGGCCGCTGCACGCCCCTGAACAGGCTTGCTTTGCCCCTTCCCCTGCGGACTCATGCCCCAAGTGCTGCCTGTCCAGTCCTGCGTTCGCATCCCTTCTGTGCGCCTTTCTCTTCAGTCTCTTCCTCATCTCCAGGGGCCCAGGCCCCATCCGGGAGAGTCCCTCCTGTTTCCACCCTTCTTGGAGTTGCCCATGCCAGCGGCAGGACCCAAAGACCTGCCCCTTCGCTCTTGGCGCCCTCATGGTAGGTCCTCCAACAGACAGCTGACTTCTGGGCATGGCTTCCCCAAACCTCACCTTCCTGGCCCTGCATTCCCACTCATAACAAGACATGATGTCTGAGCTTGTCACTGTCCCCTCCAACATGAAAACCCCTAGCAGAAAGAAGAAACCTCAAAGGAAAGTCTTCGGAGAGTGGGCAGTAGGGTCAGGCCTAGGTCCGTCTCCACCACGCCAAACATTGCCCTCCCTGTGTATGTTTTCAAACCTGCCTGCCTTCCTCACCTCCTCCCCCAGCCACACACTTTTCTCTTCCCCTCTTCCTAAGTGGTTGAGGGGCCTGTGTGCGCGCTAATCCCATCCGTTTCCACTCTGTCCTCCCGGAGCATCTGGCTTTCCAAGTAGCCTTTGCTTGGGCCTCCGGTTCCCACCTCCGCCTCACCACGCATTCCTTTTCACGCTCCCCACGCGTTTACTATTGCTTCCAACAACTCTTGCCAGCTTCTCATTTTTTCCTCCTTTTGATCACTTCCCCTCTCCAGACTTGTACCTTATAGCTTTAAAAAAAAAATCCATGTTTCTGGGCTGTAGAGATGGCTTAGAGGTTAAGGCGTTTCCCTGCGAAGGCAATGGGCCCAGGTTTGATTTTCCAGAACCCACGTTAGCCGGGGGCACATTCATCTGGAGTTCATTTACAGTGTCCAAAGGCCCTGGCCGTGCCATTCTCTCTGTCTCTCAGTATCTGCCTCTTTTTCTCTCTCTGAAATGAAGTTAATTTAAAAAAATCCATGTTTCTCAAGCCAGCTGTGGTAGTGCACACCTTTAATCCCAGCACTCAGGAGGCAGAGGTAGGAGGATCACCCTGAGTTTGAAGCCACCTGAGTAGTGAATTCCAGGTCAGCCTGGACTAGAGCAAAACCCTACCTCAAAAAACAAAAAACAACAACAAAAAAATTGCATGTTTCTCATTATTTAAATAGCTTTTTTTTTTTTTTTTTTTTTGGTTTTTTGGGGTAGGCTAACCTGCAATTCACTATGTAGTCTCGGGCTAGCCTTGAACTCACAATGCTCCTCCTACATCTACCTCCCAAGTGCTGGGGTTGAAGCTGTGCACCACCACACTGGCTTCATTATTTATTTTATTTTTGGTTTTGTTTTTCAAGGTAAGGTCTCACTCTAGCTCAGGCTGACCTGGAATTCACTGTGTAATCTCAGGGTGGCCTCGGACTCATGGTGATCCTCCTACTTCTGCCTCCCACGTGCTGGGGTTTAAAGGCGTGCACCACCATACTCGGCTCTATTTATTTATTTTTTTATTTTCATTTTTTGGTTTTTCAAGATAGGGTCTCAGTCTAGCCCAGGCTGACCTGAAAATCACTATGTATTCTCAGGCTGGCCTCGAACTCACAACCATTTTCCTACCTCTGCCTCCAGAGTACTGGGATTAAAGGCGTGTGCCACCATGCTCGGCTCCCTGTTATGTTTTGTTTTGTTTCTTAGACAAGATCTCACTCTGTAGCCCAGGCTGGCTATCAATTCATGGTGATCCTCCTCCTTCAACCTACTGAGTGCTGGGGTTATAGGTGTGATCCACCATGTACAGTTGATTTTTTGTTTGTTTTTTGAGGTAGGGTCTCACACTAGCCCAGGCTGACCTGGAATTCACTATGTAGTCTCAGAGTAGCTTCAAACTCATGACCATACACCTACCTCTGCCTCCTGAGTGCTGGGATTAAAGATGTGTGCCACCACGCCCAGCTTTGTACAGTTGACTTTTTTCAATATTTTATTTTTATTTATTTATTTATTTATTTATTTATTTATTTATTTGACAGAGAAAGGAGAGAGAGAATGGGTGCACCAGGGCCTTCAGCCACTACACACGAACTCCAGACACGTGGGTCCTGGGGAATCAAATCTGGGTCCTTTGGCTTTGCAGGCAAATGCCTTAACTGCTAAGCCAGCCCTCCAGCCCATGTACAATTGATTTTAAGTTGTCTTTTTGATCTGGTGTAAGGGTACAAGTACTCAGGAGAGCAGAGTTGGAGGACAGTCTGGGCTGCATTGTAAGATTGCCTGAGGGATGGAGGGAGACGGGTTGGGTTACTTTCAGCTCTAAAAGTCCATGTTTCTCATCTCACTTAAATAAATCCAGTGTTTCTCCAAGCTTACTACCATTACCACACAGCCACTTGCTTACACCCTTGTCCTGAAATCCCGATAAGTGGTCTCTTTGTATAGACTCAGATCTTGTCATTCCTTTCCTTTTTTGTGGAGTGGGGGACGTTTCCGGGTAGGGTCTCACTCTAGCCCAGGCTGAACTGGAACTCATTACTCACTCTGTAGTCTCAGGGTGTCCTCGAACTCAGTGATCCTACCACCTCTGCCTCCTGAGGGCTGAGATTAAAGGTGTGCGCCACCACGCGGGGCCTTAAGTGGGGCTCCTTCCTAACTTCCCTGTCTCTGTGCTTGAACTGTGTTACCTTTCTCTCTGTTGTCCCACTAAAGCGCCTTCCCAGCTCTGTTCTCTATGCCTGACCCAGTATCCTCACCACCTCCCTCTGCCCAGCTATCAACTGACCCTTCAGGTGTCCGCTCAGCGGTCACTTGGAGGAAGCTTGCTCTGACGCCCCTGCCCACATGTGAGTCAGCTCGGCGTGCTGCGGTTACCTGTGCTTTTCCCTTTAAAGCGCTTATCGTAATCTCAGACTACGTTGTGTACTTACTGATTCAATATCGGTCTCCCCATTGTACTGTGATGTAGAAATCTGTCTCAATTTTATCATCAATGGATATTTGATTAATGAACGAATTCCAAATAAATAGTTTTATTCACTGTCCCAGAAAATTTTCCCAAGTCTCTGTAATGTGCCAGGCTAAGGACACTGTACTCATCTTAGTTATTTTTCTAGCAGGAAGCAGGTAATAAAGACATAAAATGGTAGGTATTTTGAAGGCAATGAAACAGAGGAATGGCAGGGTGTGGTGGCACATGTCTTTAAACCCAGCACTACAGAATCCTTTTTTTCTCTTTCTTTCAATTTTTTGTTTGTTTGTTTGTTTTTGTTTTTCAAGGTAGGGTCTCACTCTATCCCAGGCTGACCTGGAACTCACTATGTATCTCAGGGTGGCCTCAAACTCACAGCAATCCTCCTACCTCTGCCTCCCTAGTGCTGGAATTAATGGTGTGTGCCACCACACCCAGCTTTTCTTTCTTATTTTTTTTAAACTTTATTTTTTTTTTTTAATTTACTTATCTGAGAGAGAGAGAGAAAGAGGCAGAGAGAGGGAGAGAGAGAATGGGCATGCCAGGGCCTCCAGCCACTGCAAACAAACTCCAGATGCATGTGCCCCCTTGTGTATCTGGCTTTAAACTCTCCTACCTAAGAGCAGTGGCATTAAAGGTACGTACTGCCATGCCCAGCCTCCATCATCCTCTCGTATCCGCCTTCCATTCCTGCTAAATCCCATCTTCTTTCTAACTAGTCCTCTTCCTACTTTTCTTTCTCTTTCTTCCTTTCTCTCTTTCTTTCCTTCATGACCCATCAAGTCTAATTAGGCTTGCTAGCACAAGTATGGGTGGGGGTCATTTGCTGAAGCATGGGTAACTCTACCAGTGGTTACAGCACTGAGGTCTGCTCCCCTCCCCATCCTTGATGAATTCTGAGGTATTCGATCCTGTGCAGAAGCCACAGCTGCTGGGGTCAGGAGCGCATGCGTCATGTCCTTTCGCAGCACTCCTGCCCATACTCCAGCTCCTGTATGCTTTCCACATCCCCATCCTCCATGTTCTCTGAGCTGTGCAGGAGGTGACAGAGATGTCCCACAGAGGGCTGAGCACACAACGGTCTCTTATAGTCAGCACTGTGACCCGATATGAGTCTCTACATTAACCTCTGCCTACTGCAGAAAAAGAAATCTCTCTGATCAGAGGCTGAGAGCAGCATTTATCTATGGGTATAAACAGACAAAAAGAACTGTGTTAATGCTACATGTAGTGGCTCACACCTGTAATCCCAGCACCGAGAAGCCGAGGCAAGAGAACTTCGGAGAATTCCAGGCCAATCTGGGCTACAAAACAAAACACAAAGCAAAAGAAAACCCACGTCATTAGCTCAATCCTCTGCACCTGACCCAAATCTGCACCCGCAAAAGAGAGAAGGGACAAGGGCAAGAGACACTGCTGCCGGAACGCAGGCTTGACAGCTCTTCCCCAGAAGCAGGGGGAAGAGTGAGCCTGCACAGCGGGAGCGGGAGCAGTATCCAAGCTTCCTCCTGCTGTTGCCTCTTGACTTCTCACCTAGAGACAGAAAACAAGTTTGCAGGGATTAGCTCCCCAAGATAAAGAGAGTTTAGGAAAGGCTACAGTGGGTTCTGAGATAAACTAGTCAAGGATAGTCAAAATTCACTGTACAGACACACACACACACACACACTGTGGCAAACTCCAGTACGTAAATTCCTATATTATGTCTCCCCTTCCTCTCTCCCTCCCTCCCTTTTTTTTTTTTTTTTTTTTTTTTTTTTGAGGTAGGGTCTCACTCTAGTGGAGGCTGGTCTGAAATTCACTCTGAAGTTCCAGGCTGGCCTCAAACTCAGGGTGATCCTCCTACCTCTGCCTCCTGAGTGCTGGGATTAAAGGTATGCACCACCATGCCCTTCTTCTTTTTGATCTTGGTGTATATATGTGTGTGTGTTCAAATGCGTGCATATGGCTAGGCGTGTGGGTGCATATGAAGGGCAGGGTTTCTCACTGGAACTCAAAGCTCACTGATTCCGCTGGTCCAGTTAGCCAGCTTGCCCTGGGGGTCTTGTCTCCACCTCCCAACCATTAGGATTGCAGGCAGGCTGCCAAACCACACCACACCACCTGCTGTGTACGTGGGTGCTGGGATCTGAACCCGGCTTGCATCAAGCTTGGGTGGCAGCCTCTCTTTCCTTCCTTTCAACCCCCCTTTTTTGGAGGTAGGGCCTCACTCTAGCCCAGGCAGACCTGGAATTCACTCTGTAGTCTCAGGGTGGCCTCGAACTCACGGTGATCCTCCTACCCCTGCCTCCTGAGTGCTGGGATTAAAGAAGTGCGCCAGACTTATAATGTATTTTTTTAAAAAAAATTTATTGGGCTGGGGAGATGGCTTAGCGGGCTAAGGCACTTGCCTGCAAAGCCAAAGGACTCAGGTTCAATTCCCCAGGACCCACGTAAGTCAGATGCACAAGGTGGCACATGCATCTGGAATTCGTTTGCAGTGGCTGCAGGCCATGATGTACCCCTTCTCTCTTTCTCTCTCTCTCTCTCCTTCTCCCTCTCCTTCTCTCAAATAAATGGCAATATAAAAATAAATTTTAAAAGCCGGGTGTGGTGGCGCACGCCTTTAATCCCAGCACTCGGGAGGCGGAGGTAGGAGGATCGCCGTGAGTTCAAGGCCACCCTGAGACTCCATAGTGAATTCCAGGTCAGTCTGGGCCAGAGTGAGACCCTATGTCGAAAAACCAAAAAAAGTAAAATAAAATAAAAAATCATTTTATTGCCAGGCATGGTGGCACACACGTTTAATCCCAGCACTTGAGATGCAGAGGTCGGAGGATCGCTGTGAGTTCAAGGCCACCCTGAGATTACATAGTGAATTCCAGGTCAGCCTGGGCTAGAGTGAGAGACCCTGCCTTGAAAAAACCAAAAAAAAAAAAAAAAAAAAAAAAAAGAAAGAAAGAAAGAAAGAGAGAGAAAAGAAAAAAAAAAGAAGAAAAATTATTTTACTTTAGCCGGGTGTGATGGTGCACGCTTTTAATTCCAGCACTCAGGAGGCAGAGGTAGTAAGATTGACATGAGTTCAAGGACACCATGAGACTAATTTCATCCCAGGCTAAAGCAAGACCCTACCTCGAAAAAAACAAAAAAAAAAATTATTTATTTATTATTATTTTTTTTTTTCCAGGTAGGGTGTCACTCTAGCCCAGGCTGACCTGGAATTCGCTATGTATTCTCAGGGTGGCCTTGAACTCACGGTGATCCTCCTACCTCTGCCTCCTGAGTGCTGGGATTAAAGGCATGCACCAGCCGGGCGTGGTGGCGCACGCCTTTAATCCCAGCACTCGGGAGGCAGAGGTAGGAGGATCGCCGTGAGTTCGAGGCCACCCTGAGACTCCATAGTGAATTCCAGGTCAGCCTGGGCTAGAGTGAGACCCTACCTCGAAAAACTGAAAAACCAAAAAAAAAAAAAAAAAAAAAGGCATGCACCATCACGCCCGGCTTTTAAAAAAAAATTTTAAGAGAGAGACAGAGAGGAAAGACAGAGAATTGGCACTCCAGGCCCTCAGCCACTTCAGTTGAACTCCAGACTCTTGTGCCACCTAGTGGGCATATGCAACCTTGTGCTGGGGAGATAGCTCAGTGGTTAAAGTCATTTGCTTCAAAGCCTGCCAACCCAGGTTCAATTCCCCCTTTATCCACAAAAAGATGAGCCGGGCGTGGTGGTGCATGCTTTTAATCCCAGCCCTGGGGAGGCAGAGGTAGGAGGATTGCTGTGAGTTCAAGGCCACCCTGAGACTGCATAGTGAATTCCAGGTCAGCCTGAGCTAGAGTGAGACCTTACCTCGAAAAAACAAAACAAAACAAAACAAAACAAAAAAATGGCTGGGCATTACTTGGCACTCTCTTGAATACACATGCACACAAATAAAATTTTGAAATTAAAAAGAAGTTTGAGGGCTGGAGAGATGGCTTAGCAGTTAAGGCGCTTGCCAGCGAAGCCTGAGGACCCATGTCTGACTCTCCAGATCCCAGTAAGGCAGGTGCACAAGGTGATGCAAGTACGCAAAGTTGCTCATGTACACAAGGTGGGGCACACATCTGGAGTTTGATGGCAATGGCTGGAGGCCCCGGCATGCCAATTCACTCTCTCTCTTTTGCTCTCTCACAAAAAAAACTACAAAAAGAGCTGGAGGGATGGCTCAGCAGTTAAGGTGTTTCTCTGCAAAGCCAAAGGACCCAGGTTTGATTCCCCAGGACCCATATTAACCAAATGCACAAGGGGGCACATTCGTGTGGAGTTCATTTGCAGTGGCTGGAGCCCTGGTGTGCTCATTCTCTTTCTCTCTCCCTCCCTCTTTCTCTCTGTCAAATAAATAAATATTTAAAAAAAAGTTTAATTACATTACAACGTGCTCCCTCCAGACATAAAACGGCCTGGATATCCATGACCTCATAGTGCCTGACACTACCTGCACAAGACCATCATAAGAGGAGGAAAAGATCATGACACCAAAATAAAAGACAGACTGATTGAAATGGGGAGGGGATATAATGGAGAATGGAATTTCAAAGAGGAAAGGGGGTGGGGAGGGTATTACCATGGGATATTTTTTATAAACATGTAAAATGTTAATAAAAATTGAGAAAAAATTTAATTACAAAAAAGTATAAGGCTAGATTTAAATATATATATATATTGGTTTTTCGAGGTAGGGTCTCACTCTAGCCCTGGAATTCATTATGGAGTCTCAGGATGGCCGCAAACTCACAGCAATCCTCCTACCTCTGCCTCCTAAGTGCTGGGATTAAAGGCGTATGCCACCACACCCGACAAATATTTTTATTTATTTATTTAGAGAGCAAGTAAGAGAGAGAGAGTGGTGAGATGCAGAGAGAAAGAATTGTCATGCCAGGGCCTCAGCCACTGCCTTTGAACACCAGATGCTTGCGCCACCTAGTGGGCATGTCAACCTTGTGCTTCCCTTACCTTGTGTGACTGGCTTATGTGGGATCTGGAGAGTTGAACATGGGTCCTTAGGCTTTGCAGACAAGCGCCTTAACTGCTAAGCCATCTCTCCAGCCCAAGATTTTAAAATGTTTTATTTTTTATTTATATGAGAGAGAACAAGAGGCAGAGAGAGAGACAGAGAATGGGCAATGCTCAGGCCTCTAGCCACTGTGAACAAACTCGATGCATGACCCACCATGTGGATTTGGCTTACATGGATACTGGGGAATCGAACCTGAGTCCTTAGACTACTTCACAGGCAAGCACCTTAACTGCTAAGCCATCTCTCCTGCCCATGTGTTCAAAATCACCCTGAGACTACACAGTGAATTCCAGGTCAGCCTGGGCTAGAGCTAGACCCTACCTCGAAACGACAACAACAAAATCTCATGTAGCCTAAGTTGGTCTTACACTAACTATGTAGCCAAGGATGACCTTGACCTTCTGATCCTCCTGCCTTGATGTCCAAGTGCTGATCTCTCGTGCCTGGGGCTTTGTACATTCTAAGCAAGCACTCTGCCGACTGAACCACATGCCCAGAATGAGGTTAAACTTGTGAAAATTGTATTCTTCCTTTTAAGGGATGAGGAGAAGCAGGAAGAGGTGTCAGAGGCATGGTGATCTAAACTAAAGTGGCAGTGGAGAAACTCGAATGAGTTAAGTCAAAACATCAGTGTTAAGCGGGCATGGTGGCGCACGCCTTTAATCCCAGGCAGAGGTAGGAGGATTGCTGTGAGTTCGAGACCACCCCGAGACTACACAGTGAATTCCAGGTCAGCCTGAGCTAGACTGAGACCCTACCTCGAAAAAAACAAAAAACCAGTGTTGGGGAGAAGTGCAGGACAGGACAGGAGGATCAAGCATGGTTTCCAGGACAGAGGTGACTGGCTACTCATTGGGATAAGGAAATTAGAAGGACCATGTTGCCCACGTCCGGACATGCTGATCAGGCGGTAGCTGGACACTTGCGTTCCTTCCGTGGGGAGGTGGCCGCGATCCCTGGCGCCAGGCCGCTTCCTCCGGTCAGCTGCGGCTCCGCGCTCGTCCTTCGGGTGGCGGTGCAGCCCTGCGCTGCTGGAGCACGTTTTCTCACCCGCGAGCTCTGCCCCGGGCGTCCGGCTGGCTCTCTCCCCGGACACGCCGACCCTAGGTCGTGCCCGGTCTTCTGGGGGTTTAGCTGAAAGTCAAAACAGAAGCCGACTCTGGAAAGCATGAGGTCCACGCGGCCAGCACATGCATGGCAACTCGGGGACCTCAGGGCTGGTGGCGTGGCCGGCATGAGCATCTTGGACCGCTTCCAGAAACCAACGTGAGGAATCTGCACGGCGAAGAGCAACCAGGCAGTCGGTGCCCGGTACCAGGTACGCGAAGAAAGACAGGGCCCCGGGCATGAGCCAGACGCACTAGAACAGCATTCCCTAGCTCCTTGAAGCCACCCCTTTGTGGCAAGCGCGCTGCGGACCCTTTAAGACTCCATCTCCCCGCCCTGCCCGCCCCTGACCAGGACTGGCGGGGACACCCGGGGCCTGACATTTGGCTGTGCTTAAGGTGGGAGCTAAATATAGCACTCTGGGTTACTTCGGGGCATTGTTTTACACACACACACACACACACCTGCGCGCTGTGTGCCATGCTACCGGAGTCACCCCCTACCCCTGGCAAACGCACCCATCCTTTCCCCTCCTCTTCTACCTCACAGCCTACTCCAAACAGCAGCATTTAACTCAAGAAACGTCGAGGAGGGGGCGCTAAAGAGATGGTTTAACGCTGTTAAGTCTCTTGCCTGTAAACCCAAAGGACCCAGGTTCGATTCCCCAGGATCCCCTGTTCGATTCCCCAGGATCCCCGTAGGCCAGATACACATGGTGGCGCGTGCGTCTGGAGTTCGTTTGCGGTGGCAGGAGGCCCTGGCGTGGAGATTCTCTCATTTTTGTTTTTTGTTTGTTTTTCGAGGTAGGGTCTCGCTGTTGCCCAGGCTGACCTGGAATTCACTATGGAGTCTCAGGGTGGCCTCGAACTCACGGCGATTCTCCTACCTCTGCCTCCCGAGTGCTGGGATTAAAGGCGTGCGCCACCACGCCCGGCTCTCAAATAAATATATTAAATAAATGAAGGCAATTTCTCAGTCCAGGCTTTTGGGGGGTGGCGGGGCGGAGTCCTAACACGTGTCTGGGCGGGGCCTTTTGTTCCCAGGACCCTACCCTGCGACCTCAGGCGGAGGCTGGCGGGAACCGGGTGATGAGGGGTGTGGTCTCTCCGGTCAGCCCCACTAACCCGAGCCAAACTCTGCGGACACCGGCCTTCGGGTAAGGGCGTGTCCTTCTGGGGTGTGCGGGCCCCTGGCCAATGGGTGTTGTGATGGGCGTGGCCCGCGGCGGGGCGGGAGTGGGGTGGCCCCGGGCTGGGCGCATCGGTGCCCGCAGCCCGGCTTCTGCGCACCCAGAGAGCCTCGCCGCTGTCCGGCTCGCGGCGCTGGATCCCTCCGGGCTCGGAGCTCGCCTTCTCCACGCTGCTCCGGGGCTGCAGGGGCCCCTCGCCTTCTGCCCGGCACTCCAGGACCACGGGTGCCCCCCAGCCGCCTCTCCCCTGCCGCAGCTCCCGAGCCTGCTTCGCCGGTTCTAAGACAAGATGCCGTCGGGCTTCCAGCAGATCGGCTCTGAAGTGAGGCTCAGCACGAGGGCGCGGGACTGGGGCGCGGGTCCCGCTCGTCCTGGGGCTGGGGGTCGTGGTTGGGGGTCAGCCGGGGGGCGGTACCTGCGCAGGCGCAGGGGTACCACGTGGGGGGGGTGGGCTGGCTATTTATACTCGGCGAAGACAACCCGTGACTGTGAGAATTCCAATGCCGTCAAGAGACAAAGTGGGTCTGGAAGACTTTTGGAGCCCAGGCTGTAACTGGATTCTCTTTTTGTGCCGGGGATCTTAAGGGACGCTTGCCCTCCATCCGTCTTGGGATGGCAGATGCGGACGAGTTCTTGTCCTCCGGGCGCTGCCCCGTCGGTTCAGGCTCGCTGTCAAGTGTTTCGAGGACTGGAGACATTTCATGGGCCCCACCCCCATCCCTGGCCCCCCTCCAGGAGGCTGAACTTTCTCTTGGTTCTGCTGTGGGGGGAGGGCCGAGGGGAGTGTCAGCACCCCCCCCCCCCAGCTCAGGTTTCCGCTTGGAGACAGTCTGTGCCGCCAGCGAACAGTCACCACTGCCACCGCCCCTCACGCCACCATCCCTCCCTCTTCCCCCGGGCATGGCTTTCTTTGGCAAAACCCCATCACAGCCCCTGGGTTATGGTAGTACCTTAGAAGATGAGGGGAGGCCAGACTCAGACACAGAAAGCCACCTCAGACGAATGACCTGGGTGTCCTTTTTGGAATTGTCCTTGGGCCCATTGGGGGCCTCCTTGGAGCAAGCTGAGAAAAGCCCCGATTGAGGGGAAGAGGACAGGAGCTGAAGACAGCAAACCGCTTGTGCACTGATAAGAATCAGCGCTGTCCGGGGTACTGTTAGCATTTATTTTGATTTTCACAATTTATTTTGATTTTCACTCACTGACAAGTAGCCGAGAGAGGCACCACCTCACCAAAGGGAAATCTGGGTTCACTTCAGAATGAGGAAGTGACTTGACCAAGGTCACACAAATCAGAGCCTCTCCCAAGGTCACAGGGATTTTGAAACTTAGCTCCTTGAACATTTCTCAGCGCTGTAGACTCAGACATCTAGGTTCCCCTCTGTGCCCTCTTTTCCGCTGGGTTCTGTGCGCTCTTGTTTACGTTGAGGTCTTTGTGCAATTCCTAATATGGTGGCCCAGTTTCTCTCACCCAGCATGCTGGACGGAACCCAGCATCTTCATGCTCCGGCTTGGGCCTGGGCCCCGGGAGGAGGAAAATGAAGGACGCGTGAGTCAATGTGCTGTTGGCCCCTCTTTGCTCCTGTCTCTCCAGGATGGGGAACCCCCTCAACAGCGAGTGACTGGGACCCTGGTCCTTGCTGTATTCTCAGCTGTGCTTGGCTCCTTGCAATTTGGCTACAACATTGGGGTCATCAATGCCCCGCAGAAGGTGAGGGGCCTAACAGCTGGCAGAGTGGGCGTCCCTCAGGGTAGGAGGAGCTCTATGGGGACTCGTTCTCATGTTGTCTCCCCTCGCCTCCCTGCAGGTGATAGAACAGAGCTACAATGCAACGTGGCTGGGAAGGCAGGGTCCTGAGGGACCTGACTCCATCCCACCAGGCACCCTCACCACCCTCTGGGCTCTCTCTGTGGCCATCTTTTCTGTGGGTGGCATGATTTCCTCTTTCCTTGTTGGCATCATCTCTCAGTGGCTGGGAAGGTACGGAGTTAGAGGACGAGGGTGGGTGAGTGGGAAAGGAGCCACACTGTGTGCTCACTGACACTCACAGCTCACTCTTTCCTTGCCAGGAAAAGGGCCATGCTGGCCAACAATGCCTTGGCAGTGCTGGGGGGCACCCTCATGGGCCTGTCCAATGCCACTGCCTCCTATGAGATACTCATTCTTGGACGGTTCCTTATTGGCGCCTACTCAGGTACCCACAGGCGCCGTGATTCCACCCCATGCCCTGCTCTCCCTCATCATGCCTGGGCTTATGTATGAGAGTGGGCAGCTGCCCTCAACTCTGTCTTCTTCTTTCTGCCCAGGGTTAACATCAGGCCTGGTACCAATGTATGTTGGGGAGATTGCCCCCACTCATCTTCGGGGTGCCTTGGGGACACTCAACCAACTGGCCATTGTCACTGGCATCCTAATTGCCCAGGTGAATAGACCTGGCCTTGCGGCGAGGCTAGGCAGGGGGCGGGGTTGAGGTGGGCCTCCAGGGTCAGACCAGACCTCAGAGTCTACCGTCTTCCCTGCTTTCTCCCACAGGTGCTGGGCCTGGAGTCCATGCTGGGAACCGCAACCCTGTGGCCACTTCTCCTGGGCATCACCGTGCTCCCCGCCCTCCTCCAGCTGGTCCTGCTGCCCTTCTGCCCCGAGAGCCCTCGCTACCTCTACATCATCCGGAACCTGGAGGGGCCCGCCCGAAAGAGTGAGCTCCCATCCTGGGTCTGGCCCAGGCTCACACCTCCGCCCCATTTGCGGGCACCTGGCCTCCTCTCAAGGCCCTGACCCTTGTCACCCCCAGGTCTGAAGCGCCTGACGGGCTGGGCCGACGTGTCCGAGGCGCTGGCTGAGCTGAAGGACGAGACGCGGAGGCTGGAGCGAGAGCGGCCTCTGTCCCTGCTGCAGCTCCTGAGCAGCCGCACCCACCGGCAGCCGCTGGTCATCGCAGTCATGCTGCAGCTGAGCCAGCAGCTCTCGGGTATCAATGCTGTACGTACGTACGGAGTAGCCTCCAGGCCCAGCACGACGGGCACCGGTGCAGGGCAGGGGAGAGAGGAAAAGGTTTCTCCTCCCTTAAGTCTCTGGGTCAGTCGTGAGTGGAGACATGACCTTTCCTTTTCCCTCACCTCTAGGTTTTCTATTATTCGACCAGCATCTTCGAGTCAGCAGGGGTGAGCCAGCCAGCCTATGCCACAATAGGAGCTGGCGTGGTCAACACTGTCTTCACCTTGGTCTCGGTAACTGCCCTCCGGTGGAATGGCCCACACCACTGACTTTACAACCTCGGGTGCCCTGGGGGTTCGGCTTTGTTTGTCCCCACCTGCCCAAGCCCTCCCACTTCCTGTGTCCTCAGGGTCCCCTGACAGGCCCTTGACTCTCTCCCCACAGGTGCTCTTGGTCGAGAGGGCTGGGCGTCGGACACTCCACCTCCTGGGCCTGGCGGGCATGTGTGGCTGCGCCATCTTGATGACTGTAGCTCTGCTTCTGCTGGTGAGGCCTGGGGACCATGAGGGGCCAACCACCCAAACCTTGGCAACAGCCCCAAAATGCTCTGTGCCCAGCTAGGGCTCTGTCTTAACATTCATGCTTTGAATCCTGGGCAGGCTGTGCCAGGACCACAGCTTGGCTCTTTAATATTTTACTACTTATTTGAGAGAGAGGGGAGGCAGATAAAGAGAATGGGCGCACCAGGGCCTCCAGCCACTAAAAAGGAACTCCAGATGCATGTGCCACCTTGTGCATCTGGCTTATGTGGGTACTGGGGAATTGAACCTGGGTCCTTAGGCTTTGTAGACAAACACCTTAACTGCTAAGCCATCTCTTTGATCTTGACTGTTGAGTCTATAGGAACTGTGGCCTGTGAGGCCTGCCTAGGGAAGTAGCTATAGCATGAGTCTGGCTAGAATGAAACCCCATGTTGAAAAAAAAAAAAAACAAAAAAGATAAGTGTTCCAGGGACAGTTCCAGGTCAGGATGGCAGACCCTCACCCCCACCCACCCACCCACAAAGGGGAAATTGTAGTTCTCCTCTGAGCCAAGGACAAGGAAAGATCCAGAAAGGCTTGAACTGAATTTCCCACCTTCCCTCTCGGGTCTCCAGGAACGGGTTCCAGCCATGAGCTACGTCTCCATTGTGGCCATATTTGGCTTTGTGGCATTCTTTGAGATTGGCCCTGGCCCCATCCCCTGGTTCATCGTGGCCGAGCTCTTCAGCCAGGGACCCCGCCCCGCAGCTGTGGCCGTAGCTGGTTTCTCCAACTGGACGTGTAACTTCGTTGTTGGCATGGGGTTCCAGTATGTTGCGGTAGGTCCTCTGCCCTTGTTCCCATCTCCCACCCTCGGGGCCTGACTCCCCACTACCCGCCCTTGCTTTCTAGTCAGGGCCTCCCACCCCTGCTGCAATTGGTCTCTGCATCACTTTGGTGCAGCTGCTCTACCAGAACCAAAGGAAAGCAGCAGGTGGGTTTAGATGGGACTCATACAAGGAATAAAATTATAAACTTTATATTAATACTACAAAGAGCTGGGAATCTGAGTGCGGTAACTTGGGATGGTAAAGATGGGGGCCGGGAATCAAGCTTAGCGTAAATTTTCCCATTTGATCATCTGCGTGGCTTCTCGGAAGGCTGAGCCGCCTGCTGCTCACAGCACCC
Organism: Dipus sagitta; assembly: GCA_036346955.1. NCBI lineage: Eukaryota > Metazoa > Chordata > Mammalia > Rodentia > Dipodidae > Dipus > Dipus sagitta. The sequence continues at coordinate 6,016,149 of CM070783.1, read as the reverse complement.
CAGCTCCCTAGGAGTCTTCAGTGCTTGGCTTGCCTGAGCCCCTCCCTCACCCCTTCAGCCCCCACCCTCTCTCTCCACCCGTCCCAGGATGCTATGGGCCCCTACGTCTTCCTTCTATTTGCCGTCCTCCTGCTTGGTTTCTTCATCTTCACCTTCTTAAAAGTGCCGGAAACCAGAGGCCGGACGTTTGACCAGATCTCAGCTGCCTTCCGCCGGACACCTTCTCTCTTAGAACAGGAGGTGAAACCCAGCACGGAGCTCGAGTACTTAGGGCCAGATGAGAACGACTGAGGGGCCAGGCAGGGTGGCAAGAGCCGGCTTGCCCACCCAGGACTGCTCCTGCCCTCTGCAGCACCTTCCCCTCTCTTCTCCGTGGCCTCCAGGGTGCAGAAGGTTCCTGCAGCCTGCAGGGCTGGGAAGCCAGAGGGCGGGCGGTTTGAGCATCTTCTCATTCCTCCCACATGACTCCTGGATTATTTATGTGTTGTGGTTAGGCTGTGCCGCCCCCCAACCCAGGGTGGGCCATTCTCCCCTCCTGCCTTCCTCCTGCCCTTCCTCCAGCTCAGTTCCAGAATATTTCGTCTCCTGTAGAAACTGGGGTCCGCAGGAGGCAAGGCACTACACGGACTCAGCGGAGCTAACAGAAGCAGAGCAGGAACTGAGACGAGTTTCTGACCACCTCTGACTCCTCCCACAATCTGGCAATTTCACTGAATTCTTGCCACATAGACTCTGGGTGAAGCGGGTTGTGTCTTGACCCCTCCAGGGCAAAGGACATACCCCCCTAAAGTCCAGTCTGTCCTCCTCCCCTTCAGGCTCCATCCTCCAGAGTGAGGGAGCACAACAGAAAGGGCAGCAGGCACTGGCCTCTAGACTCGGGCCCTGTCCTGATTGTTCTCTAAGGCTACAAAGCTGGGGCCCAGCCCTTTCCTGCTCCTCTCCTAGACGGGTGCTAGATCCACCGGCTTATGACCAACCAAGGAAAGGAGGAGATCTGGAAGGCTCCCTCTAAATACTTGTTGGGAGGAGCCTTTGGACACGTCTGTACGCTTGAGGGGTAGGGAGCAGGGACGCAGGGCTGCTATGTTGAATGTGAACAGACTCATCCATAAAGTCGCTGGGTGAAGACGCGTCCTGTTGTGCCGACACTGGCGGGGGGCTGAGACAGGGGCACCCACCTCACCCGCCATTCTTCCTCTTGGCTGTCTCGGCTCAAGGTCTCAGAAGCCAGGTGCCGTCAGGTTATGCTTCGCTTTCATCTTTCCTCTCCCTCTCTTTTGAGACAGGATCTCACTATTCGGCCCTAGACGGCCCTGATCTCCTTCCTGGCAGTCCTCCTGCCTCGGCCTCCCAGAGTGCTGGGATTGCAGTTGTGAGTCATGACACCTGACTTGTTTTCTTGAGATGCTCTAGCTGTGTGGCGCAGGCCAGCATGAAACTTGGACCCAGGAGTGCTCTGGAATCGCAGACATTTGCCCCCACATCCATTTCCATGCACTGCTTTAATTAACAGGAAATGCTGAGTAAAGTGTAATCACAGGTGCTCACGCAGCCAGGGACACAGACCTGTGATGAGGGCGCCTCTCAGAGCTGCATGGCTGGAGGCCCTAGAGCAAGGAGTTAGGACCAGGCCTGGCCCTGCACACATCCCCACTCTAGGGCCCATAGTTCTGAAGGGAGTTACACTGAGCCTTGATTCGTAAACAGAAAAGAGCCAGAGACCAAGACAACAGGAAAGCCTGCTTTTGTTTTTACTGGAGGCTCAGGTGGCACGTGACAGTTCATAAAATGGCTTCAGAGGTAGGGATTGAAGGGAAACCAAAAATAGATGGGTGGGAAAGAAAAACAATCAGGAGGAGGGGAGGCTGGTTCCTTCTCAGCCTGACTTAAGGGATCGAGGTGACGCCGCTGCTGAGCAATAGGGATGGACACTTTCCTTCAACCCTTGGTAAGGAAGAAAAAAAAAAAGCCAAAGGCTGTTGCTTTGGGCCTCCTGAGTCTCAAGGAAAAAACCGATGTTTTGATGTCATGAATTATGGGAAAAGGAGGAGGGGGGTTTCCTGGGTAGGGTCAGTTGGAAAAACTGGCTGATACCTAAGAGATTGGGGGAAAAAAAAAAAAAAAAAAGCATGAGGGATGATAGCTTATCATCACAGTCCAGTCCCTGGCCTCTTGCTAACCCACCCTGAGAGCGGCTGCTCACCAGATGGTAGCTCTGGGTGTCCTTTGAGTTGGAATCACTCCAATATGGTGGTGGGGGGCTCCCCACTGTTGATGGGTGCTGAGGTCTAGAGAGAAGAACACTAGTTAATTGAGACTCTTGTTCAAAGCCTCCTACTTCAACCTTCTGCCTTTTCCCTTCTCATTCCTCTGCACACCAACTGCCACAGCTGAGACCCTAAGCAGAGCAGGGCAGAGTGTTCAGACAGCAGCCTGGGGCTGGAGCCCCTTTGCTGGGGGTGATGCCTGCCAGGAATGGGCCCAGCAGGCGGCATGGAGGAACAGAGGTAATGCAGAAGTGCGAAGGGAAAGAAAAGGGCAGTTGGCTCTGGCTTTTCCCACCCTCACCAAATTTTGGGCATCGAGAGCATCACCTCCACAGCTATGGGCTGCCGGGGGCCAGGAGGCTGCTGCCGTCGCCTCTGGAAGTAGGGACGGTTTCGTGGACGCTGAGGCTCAGGCCTGGAACCATCAGTGGGGCCTTGGCTGGGCTTGGTCTCACCATCCCCACCTTCTGTGGTAGGCTGTTGAGGTGGCCTTGGGCGGAAAGGCCTGGAGAGGGAGAGACTGTGAAGGGACCAGGGAACCCAGGCGACCGCCTCCCTCTCTGACTCCCCAGCTTCCCCATCTGCCCTCTTGCTGCAAGCCCTTTATGCCACAGAAAGGCGGTCTTTCTTACCTCCGGTACCTGGGCCGGAATCGGGGTGGGGGCGCCCGCTCATCTCCCTGCTGTTGGTCCCCCTCCAACGGGGCTGTCTCTTTGGGTTCTACTCCATCGGTGCCCTGGGAAGACACAGGTATGCTGCGGGGTGCTGGCCCTCTGGGGGTGCTGGGCTCTCTTCCCCCAGGACCGCTCCTTCCTTCCAGAATGTGGACGACCAGCTGCCCTTACCTCGATGGGCTGCTGCTGGTTGGGTGGACGAGGGCCTCTCACAAACCGCCGGCGATAGAAAAAGGGTGGTGGGCGCCGCCGTCTGGGTCGCTGCCCCGAGTCCTCGGCCCGCTCCCCTTCACTACCAGGTTCTGTCCCACCCGAGGGAGCCTCTGCCACCATGGGTGGTGGGGCCGCTGGGCGAGGCCGAGGGATGAAGCGGCGGAACCTACGTCGGTTGGGGGCGTAGCGGCTGCCCTTCACCGGCACCCCCCCAGGCCCAGTTACGTTAGCAGCTTCTGCACCCTGGGGAGGTGGAGATAACAGTCAGAACTTGCCCTGATGAGACATGCGCATCTGCAGACTTGCCAGCTCCACTGGACGGCCCTTCTCCCAGCCCAGGCCTACTATCCTGTGCCTCCTGAGCCACTTTCGCCCTTTTCCCAAGAGCCAGTGGAGGGACTTTGTACCCATCTGAGAAGAAACAACGTGTCCTTTCAGAAGTAACTGCTACATTCTCCCTAGAATTTAAAGAGAGTGGGGAAGGAAAGAGAGGGCCGCCATCCCCCTTTCACTCCAGAGGACTGACTGACAAGAGTCCTGTTAGGGTGGGGTCCTGTGTGGAAGAGACGTGGAGGTGCTTGGTGCAGCGAAGAGAAGAAACCCAATGTTACAGGGGGCAGGGCATGCTCTAGGTCTTATCTTCAAGCCGCCCTACCATTAAGACAACACCCACAGCCGGGCGTGGTGGCGCGAGAGAGGCAGAGGTAGGAGGATCTCCGTAAGTTCGAGGCCATCCTCAGACTACATAGTGAATTCAGGTCAGTCTGGGCTACAGTGAGACCCTACCTCAGGGGGAAAAAAAAGAAAGAAAGGATAATATCTAGAGGCAGTGCTGATCCCAGGATGGTCAAAACTTAGGCTGACCTCCAGGCCATCCTCCCACAAGCTTGGCCAACTCCAGAACCCACACAAGCCCCCAAACCTTCTCTCCTTCCACGACATCAAACTCCACAGTCTCCCCATCTCCAACGCTGCGCAGAAACTTCCTGGGGTTATTTCTTTTAATAGCTGTCTGATTGGGGAAAAGGTCATGAGAAAGGTAAGGGCAGCGAGACAGGCTGCAGCCTCCACCCAATTTCAGTAATTCCAGCATTTCACCTGGGGTCTAAGGTGGGGGGGGGGCAGAGCAAGAATGTGGTCATAGTAGTGAGTTGCCTTGAGTGTAACTCCACAGTACCACAGAAGAATAATGTATTAGAAGGGAAAAAGTCATAAACTAGGGTCTGGGGGACCCACTGTGAAATAACCACTGTCCCCAAGATGTCCTCCCTGTCCCCTTTACCCCTCAGGGACTTCAAAACCGGAGGCAAGAGAAACTCAAAAGCAGCAAAACAAAAGGCTGAGATGGTTTTTAAGTTGAAGAGTAGGTAAAACACATTGTGCTTCTTACCTCAATCCCACTGAGAATGCTCTCCACCAGAGCAGTGGGTCTCAAACTAGCAAGCATTAGAATCACCTGGGAGCTTGTTAAAACAGAGTGCCCAGCCCCAAGTCTGGTTAATTCAGTGGCTTGGGTGGGGCATTAGAGCCCAGGTGGTGCTGCTGCCCCTGATGGTGCAGAGACCACTCTTAGACTCGCTGCACCTAAGTGTCTCTGGCCTTCCCCTTGGCAATGTGCCGAGTCCCTCCTGTGGTTTTTAAACAAGGCCCAGGAGATAGCATGTCATGCTCTGAGGGCAACACACAACTCTGACAGCCACTCAGCAACTGCGGGCAAATGGGACTAGTGGTGGTTCATCCAGGAGCCCCAGGCAGACAGGAGGCCAGCTATTTCCTCAAGGGCAAGCCCATGTGAAGTTAGCAACCCAGAGAAACAGTGCACAGCAAAGGGTTAGGGTGAAGGCTTTCAGACAGAGGGCCAGTTAGTTCTTCCCCTCAGAGAGCTACCTAGCTCTTACCTGGTGAACAAAGACATCCTCCTTGGTGTCATTCCTGCAGAACAGGATGGGTCATTAAGGGGTGATAGGGTGTTCGGTTCCACTGAGGCCTCCCTAGGTGCCCTTTCCTAAAATGGGTGGAGCCCTCTGCAGCATTCCAGTTACTTCGGGGCAGAGAGGGCCCCGGAAGTGGGAGGTGGAAGCCCGTAGGGCCCATAGTGTACTAGAGTCTACCTAAAACCTTGGTTGAAAACCCTGGACTTCAGGAGTTCAAGGCAGGAGAAGGCAAAGGCACCTTGAAGGAGCTGAGCATGCTCACCTGCTGGTGTTCCACCTTCTACCCTAGGGCACCTTAGAGCCTGCTGGTGCTAGGTGCAATTGCCCTGGCCAATACCCCCTCCTCCCCTAACCCAAGTTGTGTTGGAAAATTCCACTGACTTCTTCCTTCTGGGCTCTAGGAGGCAGAAAGCAGGGGCAGGGTCAGAGGTACAGAACTAGAAGGAGACAGAGTGTCAGTAACGTGCTCCACATAGTCGCGAAACCTCTTTTCTCTCCTCCTGGAGGTGAGCGCAGGCCTCTCCAGAGACAGGGAGCCGGGTGAATGAAAACCTGCTGGGCCAGGCCAGGCTGCTCTCCACCACTGCCTCGTCTATCACCCTGGCTTGCTAGGGAAGGGATTCCACGCAGAAACTTGTCTTGCCCAGAACGAGTGTTCTAGTTTTAAAACACTTGGATCTGCACAAAGGTCAGCCTGCTAAGAGGGAACTAAGGCTCCCAGGAGGGCTTGGCTGGGCAGGGTGCCTGGGCTGAGGAAAGGCCCCCATGGGGGAGACCTGGCTCAACTCCGAATCCAGTATAGCCTCTCCCAAGGCTGAGAGGCGGGGCTCCAAACCAAAGAAAAGCGGCACTTTGGCTAGGCCAGCATCTCCAACCCCCAACAGCCTCAGTGGCTGCAGGTGAGGGACTGAAACGAGCCGGTAGCAACTTAAGACAGAAGTTGTAAAGATACCATCATGGTGGGCCTTAACAGGAAATCAGTGAGGACCCCAGCTTGAGCCCCCGGGGTGCAGAGAGGTCCAAATATTCTGCCCCAAAGGCGCAGCAAGCTAAAAATAATAAAACAATTCCAGAAGGAGAGACAGAGAAGCCGGGACAGGTCAGGGTCAAATTCGCCAAGTTCCTGGGTCATGAATCCTCTGCTGCCCTTGATGTGGACGCGAACTTCATCTCGCCTCTAGGCACACATTTGTGGCTAAAGCCTCAGCCAGCGTCAGCTGGCCATCACAACCATCACAACGGGCAGAAACAAAGTCAGGAAGTGTCCAGTCCCACGGGCCAGCTGAGAGGACACCCTTTCCTCCCCACCCCGGGTTCCGTGGATACCTGTTGATGAATCCATAGCCATTGCGGACGTTGAACCATTTGACAGTGCCCAGGACTTGGATTGCTGACAAAGCAGAGATGCAATGAGGGACAGTCAGACAGGGAGGGGAAATGAGATGGAATCGGGAGTGAGTTTTGAGGGGGAAAAAGAAACAAAAAACCCTGAATCTAAAGTGTAGGTGGTTCACGAAATGCCACTCCCTCTCGGGTCAAAACTCAGCCTTTCTAGCCCCCTCGCGTTAAGGATCCCCAGTGCACGCGCTTCCCAGGCTGAGGCTGGCCTGGTGCCAAGCAGGTGTCACCCAGGCCGGGGGCGTGGCCAAAGGATTTGCCCCCTCCCCAAGGCCGTCACTCGGACCAGCCGCCGGGACCTCCGGGCCAGGGACGCTCAGCAGGGTTTCCCAGCTGGGGAATCCACTTATTTTGTTCAGCCGACCCCAGCCCAGTTAGTTCTTGGGGTGTCTGGGCTAGGCCTGCCTTCCAGCTTGCCATACCGTGCGGACCCCTCCCCCAGCCCACGGACCCATGAGAGCCACCCGAGCGCGCGCGCCCTCCCCCCCGCCCTCACCCAGCACCGGCTTGTCCGCCTGACTCCGGGCTGGGGGCGCGGGGGTCCCCGAGGTCGCCGTCACTGAGTTGCCAGGGGTGCGAGGACCCGGCACCGAGGGTGTCCCAGCAGCAGGGACCGAGGCGGCAGTGCCGCCGGCCCCTCCGCCTGCTTTCTGTGGCTCTCCCGAGGGCACCGGCACCACCACCGCTACCACCCCCGCCGCCGTCGCGGGCACCGCCGCCGCCGCCGCCGCCGGGGCCGCTGTCGCCACCACTGCCGCCTCCGCCTCGCTCATCCCGCCGGGTCCAGTACCGGCCCCCGCCGCCACCTCCTCCGCCGCCACCACCGCCCCGGCCCCTCCCCCCGGCGCGCGGACCGGCCACCCCGCTCGCTCCTCGCGCCCCGAGCCTCGCCCGCACGCCGGCTCGGGGCGGGGTGGGGGGTCCCGGGGTCGAGGCCAATCGCAGCCCGCGGCCGCGGCGCGCTCCAGTCCCGCCTCTCGGCCCCGGGCCAATCGTGGCCGTGCGGACCCCCAGGCCTGCACGCCGGCCCCGCCTCCCGCACTGGGCACCGGTCCTCCCCGCCCGCAGCCCCGTAAGTACACCTGAGCCCCGCCCCGGGTCGTCACGTGACGCGCCCGGCACGACCCCCATTGGCCGGTGGGCACCTGTCCCCTCCCCCCCGCCGCCCCTTTCCACCGGCCGCGGGAAATCAAACCGGCTGCTCGCGTCCCAACGGCCACCTGGCCGCGGCACACCCCCCCCACCCCACGGGGTTGCCGGGACGAGCCGGGTGGGGGGCGGCTACCCGCGGCCTCGGGGCTGGCCGGCGGTACCGTGAGCATCTACCGCCCCAGGCGCACCTTGCCCCAGCACTGCCGGGGTGCAGGGGTCTCCTCCCAGCCACCATCACCCTAGAGACCGTCCCCGCGCACTCCGGGGCAGAGTATCTGTCCCCTGGCCCATGCAGGCAAGCCCCACAGGAAAAGCTTTTCCCAACTCATACGGTTCTCACAAACAAGAGCCCCTGTTTATATTTTCATTTTATTTTACTTAAGTTTTATTAATAAATTTTTTCAAATATTTTATTTACTTGTTTGTTTGTTAAGGGAAGGGAGGGCGAGATGGTCACACCAGGGCATCCAGCCTCCCGCAAACGAACTCCAGATGCACATGCCACCATGTGCATCTGGGTTTACGTGGGTCCTGGGGGGTTGAACCTGGGTCCTTTGACTTTGCAGGTAAGCACCTTAGTTGCTAAGCCATCTCTCCAACCCTTATTTAGGTTTTCTGAGACAGGGTCTCCGGGTAGCGCAAGCTGGCCTTCAACACCTGGTTCATCTGTCTGCGCCTCCCAGTGCAGGAAGATGGCCTCGAGTTGTGACGGAGTCTGGGTCCCGAGTCACATAGTTAGTTTCAGGATAGCCTGTAACCTAGGCTGTAGAAAGAGGACAACTCTTACCTGAGTTTCCATCAATGTGTCCACCATGTAGCCAATTCCCTAGTAAAGGGCTGGCGAGATGGCTCAACAGTTGAAGTCCTTTCTTTGTCCAATTCCCCAGTAACCACTAAAGCCAGACTCATAAAGTGGCGCATGTGTGTAGTTCGTCTGCAGTGGCAAGACGCTTTGGCTTTCTCTCTCAAATAAATAAAAAGCATTTTTTGCTGGGCGTGGTGGCGCACGCCTTTAATCCCAGTACTCGGGAGGCAGAGGTAGGGGGATCACCATGAGTTCGAGGCCACCCTGAGACTACATAGTGAATTCCAGGTCAGCCTGAGCTACAGAGACACTCTACCTCGAAAAAAAAGAAAAGAAAAGAAAAAGAAAAAAAAGGATATGAGAGCCCGGCGTGGTGGCGACGCCTTTGATCCCAGCACTCGGGAGGGGCTCTAATAAAGTCCCCTTAAGTCTTAGAGAGAAAAAGCATGGGTGCGCCAGGGCCTCCTGCCACTGCAAATATACTCCAGATGGGTGTGCCACTTTGTGCATCTCACTTTCTTCTTGTGTGCTGGTAACCGCTGAGCCATTTCTCCAGCCCCAGGGTGGCTCTTTCAAGTACTAGTTTATATGTGATCCTCACTCTTACATCAGCCCTTATGTTGCTCGTGGTAGTTTTGAAAACATGAACTAATCTTGGGCAACAACAGCTTGCTTCAATCCCCTTGCACACGGGGAAGTCCTCAGCAATTCGAACATCCTCGTGATGCCTGAACCCCGGAGCCGCTCACCACGCTCAACCATTACTGGATAAGTGAATGGCCCATGCCAGGTGTCTCAGATTTCTCCCTGATCCTCAATCTCCCTCGCAAAATCATGAGGCTCCAGCAATTGCCATCTGGGAGGACGCCGGTGGCTCGGCCATACAGCGCTTATTTTTAGCCGGGACAGGGCGCCCTAGCGCAGCACACACGCCCCCCGCGACACCGGCCGGGCCTCCGCTGCACCTGTCGCCGCTCCCGGTCCCAGCGCGCCACCTGCCGGCCGCTTGTGGTCCATCACCTAACCTGCCCACACGGTCCCTCTGGTCCTCCAGAGCAGAGGATTTTGATTTCTAGGGCAGAGGAGAGAGGCCCGGCGTTGTGGCGCATGCCTTTAATCCCAACACTCGGCAGGCAGAGTTAGAAGGATCACTATGAATTAGAGGCCACCCTGAGACTACATAGTGAATTCCAGGTCATCTTGAGCTAGAGTGAGACCCTACCTCAAAAAAAAAAAACAAAAAACAAAAACAAAAAAACCCTATATGTATATATATTTTATTTGAGAGGAAGAGGAAGATATATAGAGATAGATAGATAGATAGATAATGGGCACTCCAGGACCTCCAGCCACTGCAAATGAACTCCAGATGCATGCTCCACCTTGTGCATCTGGCTTTTTTTATGTGGCCACTGGGGAATTGAACCTGGATTCTTTGGATTTGCCAGCAAGTGCCTTAACCTCTCTCCAACCCTTTTCCTTAGTTTTAAAAACTATTCTTACGTTTTTTTTCAGTTCTTTTATTTAAAGATTTTTTTGTTTATTTTTATTTATTTGAGAGCGATAGACAGAAAGAGAAAGAGGCAGAGAGAGAGGGAGAGGGAGAGAGAATGGGCGTGCCAGGGCCTCCAGCCACTGTGAACGAACTCCAGACGCGTGCGCCCGCTTGTGCATCTGGCTAACGTGGGTCCTGGGGAATCAAGCCTTGAATCAGGGTCCTTAGGCTTCACAGGCGAGCGCTTAACCGCTAAACCATCTCTCCAGCCCTTCAATTCCTTTTTAAAAAAATGAAATTAGTCAGGTGTGGTGGCACATGCCTTTAATCCCAGCACTTGGGAGGCAGAGGTTGGAGGATCACTGTTCGAGGCCACCCTGAGACTACCTAGTAAATTCCAGGTCAGCCTGGGCTAGAGAGTGAGACCCTACCTGGAAAAAAAAAAAAAAAAAAAAGGTAACTGGGGCTGGAGATATGGCTTAGTGGTTAAGGTGCTTGCCTGTGAAGCCTAAGGACCCCGGTTCGATTCTCCAGGTCCCACGTAAACCAGGTGCACAAGGTGCTACATACATCTGGGGTTCATTTGTGGTGGCTGGAGGCCCTAGCGTGCCCGTTCTCTCTCTCTCTCTCTCTCTCTGTGTCTCTAATAAATAAATTTTTAAAAATGAAATTGTAGGCTGGAGAGATGGCTTAGCAGTTAAGGCACTCACCTGCAAAGCCTAAAGACCCAGGTTCAATTCCCCAGGACCTGTGAAAGCCAGATATACAAGGTTGTAGTTTGTAGTGGCTAGGGGCCCTTGTGCACCCATTCATTAAAGGTGTGTACTCTCTCTTTTTTCGAGGTAGGGTCTCACTCTAACCCAGGTGACCTGGTAGTTTGTAGTCCCAGGCTGGCCTTGAACTCACCATAATCCTTCTACCTCTGCCTCCCCAATGCTGGGATTAAAGGCATGCGCCACCATGCCCAGCTGTGGTTCTCTTGACTTTATGCCTGACATAGTTTCCACAGCCTGACCTTCCCCTATCCCCTTATACCTGCCTTTTATGGCTTGTCCTACACCAACCTCAACACCTATAGTCCCCTGTCACCTATGGGTCACTTCATCCATTCCCCTAGTTTTTTTTTTTTTCTTTTTCTTTTTTTGTTTTTTTGAGGTAGGGTCTCACTCTAGTCCAGGCTGACCTGGAATTCATTATGTAGTCTCAGGGTGGCCTTGAACTCATGGTGATCCTCCTACCTCTGCCTCCCAAGTGCTGGGATTAAAGGAGTGCGCCACCACACCCAGTCCCCATTCCCTTAGTTTTGGTGACCACTTTCTGATGGCTCTCAAACCTATTAGTCCCTGAGGTCAGTACTTTCTATCCAATTGCTCTCCAGCCTTCTGAACTTTAACAAGGCCAAGTTTAACCTCTCCTGTTTTTCTTCCCTCCTGAATTAGATGACCACTAATTGGCTATAAACAGGAGCCCTTTAGTGACCAGTCCTTACGTCTTCCCGTGTTGGGCATGCTCCCTGCAGCCAAGGCTCAGCACTAGAGAGAAGAAGATCGCTGGTAATCATTTGAGATATTTGAAAGGCCAAGGGGTTAGTGCCACCTCAGTCCGTTAGCAGAACAAACTTCCAGAAACTTTTCCAACACTTTCTCTCTCCTCTCGTTTGTTTGTTTGTTTCCTTTGGAGGGGCTGCATCGAGATGGGGGTCGTGCTATGCTGTGCAGTCCTGGCTGGCCTGGAACTCACTATGTAGACCAGGCTCCCCTTGAACTTACAGTCATCCTCCTGGCTCTGCCTCCCAAGCACAGGGGTCACAGGACTGGGTCACCGTGCCTGGCTCCTTCTCTTTCTGGTAGCTGCTCTTTTCTTGGCTGCTAGATTGTTCCATACCCATAGCCTCCATCATTTCCAATTCCACTCTCCACTTCCTTCTTAGCTGTTCTCACCTCTACCTTCCCCTTTGCTGGCTCTGATAGAATTTTGCCAATGCCTGACCTTTTCCCCACCTGCCTCCTCCTTGTCCCATGTGCTATACTTTATAGCATCATTAACCCTCCTTCCCAAAACTTCTATCTTGTCATTTTCTTTTTGCCTAATAGTAATATTAAAAATTAATTTTTTAAATATTTTATTTTTATCTGAGAAAAAGAGAAAGAGAAATAGAAAGAGGGAGAGAGACAGAGAGAGAGAGAGGGAGGGAGAATGGGCATGCCAGGGCCTCCAGCCACTGCAAATAAACTTCAGATGCATTCACTACCTTGCGCATCTGGCTTACATGGGTCCTGGGGAACCAAACCTGGGTCCCTTGGCTTTGCAGGCAAGTGTCTTAACTGCTATACTATCTCTCCAGCCCTAAAATTTACTCTTTTTTTTTTTTTTTGAGGTATGGTGTTACTCTATCTAGCCCAGGCTGACCTGGAATTCACACTACGTAGTTTCAGGCTGGCCTCAAACTCATGGCAACCTTCCTACCTCTGCCTCCCAAGTGCTGGGATTAAAGGTGTGCACCACCACATCTGACCTCTCCAATTTTTTTTTCAATGTAGGCTCTAGCCCAAGCTGACCTGGAACACACTTTGTAGGTCCAGACTGGCCCTGAACCCACAGAGATCCTCTTACCTCTGCCTCCAGAGTGCTGGTATTAAAAATTAAAAGCATGATAGAAAATTTTCAGTGCCAGGAATGGGATACCTTCCAGTGAGTTGTTGGCCAGGGAGGTCATTTATGCCCCCAAAACATTACAGGCTATTGCTAGGGCCCTTGGTTTCCCACCAGGAATAGATGGTAAGACTCTATTGCTGAAGACTCCACATACTTGGGCTGCAAGGCCACTGAGAAATCCTGCTGGAACTGAGCTGATAACCTCTTCCATGTAGAGCAGTTGACAGAAATCTGGAAGAAGTCATTCTGCATGCAGTTCAATGGGAGAAAGAGAAATCACCAGTGAAGATACTCAACACTGGACCCTGCAAGTCTTATATTTGGCCAGCCAGGCCAAATGAGCCAACAGGTGCAATAGTGGCATGTCTGTTATGGTGGAAACCAACTGCCCTCTAATTGGACTGGAGGCCCGCTCCACAGGAGGGAATACATCCCTGATACTGAAAACTCTGCTCACCAAACTGCCCAGTAAGCACTTCTCTTAATGTACATACCTATATATTAATGCTACTCTCACATTTGGTAGAGAATCTTCTCTTTTCAGATGGCAGTGACCTTGGGATGACTCAGAAGGCATCATAGTGCTGGAAAGAAGTGACAGGAGTGCTCAGCACTGCAATATCTCTATCACACCTTCCAAGGCTCAGGGTCTATTGCGGAAGAGGTAGTGGAAAGAATGTAAGAGGCAAAGGAAGGGTAGGACTCCTTACAACGTGCTCCTCCAGACACAAAATGGCCTGGATGTCCATGACCGCACAGTACCTGACACTACATGAACAAGACAATCATAATAGGATTATGATCCTATTAAATGAAATTTAATCAAAATGAAAGAGAGACTGATGGAGAAGGGGAGGGGATATGGTGGAGAATGGAGTTTCAAAGGGGAAAGTAGGGGGAGGGAGGGGATTACCATGGGATATTTTTTATAATCATGGAAGTTGTTAATAAAAAATGTTTTTTGAAAAGCAAAAAACAACAACAACAACAACAAGCGGGGCATGGTGGTGCACACCTTTGATCCCAGCACTCGAGAGGCAGAGGTTGGAGGATCACTATGAGTTCGAGACCACCCTGAGGGTCCATAATGAATTCCAGGTCAGCCTGGGCTAGAGTGAGACCCTACCTCAAAAAAACAAAAAAAACAAACAAAGAAATTAAAGGCGTGGGCTAGAGAGATGGCTTAGCAGTTAAGGCACTTGCCTGCAAAGTCTAAGGACCCAGGTTTGACTCCCCAGTACCCATGTAAGCCAGACGCACAAGGTGACACATGCACAAAAGGTGGCACATGCATCTGGAGTTCAATTACAATGGCTAGAGGCCCTGGCGTGCCAATTCTCTCTCTCTCTTTCTCTCTCTCTCTCTCTCTCGCTCTCACGCTCTCTCATAAACAAAAGTTAAAGGTGTGTGCCACCATGCCCAGCCTCTCTTCTGTTTGGACACCAACATTTTTTTCCTCCTATTATACATGTCTTGTTACATACACTTCCTTCTTGATTCTGTATCAGCATCTGGTAGTTTCTTTTGCTAAAATTGCTATCTCTACTCCACTCATTCTGTAAACATTTAGAGCTCTGCCTGTGTACGAAGGACATATGACCCTACCATCATGGGCCGTAGTCTATGGGATGAACATGAAAGTATATCTACAGGACCAATGCCAGCAATGAGTACTAATGAGTTCGGGGGCTATGAGAGAGTAGATACCATCCAAGGCAGCCTAGAACGCCATCAGTGAATACTAAAACCAGATCTGAGTTTCTGTTCTTTTTTTGGGGGGCGGGAGTTTTGGTTTTGGTTTTGGTTTTTCAAGGTAGGGCCTCGCTCTAGCCTAGGCTGGAATTCACTATATAACCTCAGGGTGGCCTAGAACTCACAGCAATTCTCCTACCTCTGCTTCCCAAGTGCTGGGATTAAAGGCTTGCGCCACCATACCTGACCTGTTCTTTTGTTTGTTTGTTTGTTTGGTTGGTTGGTTGGTTGGTCGGTTGGTTTTTTGTTTTTTGTTTTTAATTTTTTTGTTTATTTTTATTTATTTATTTGAGAATGACAGACAGAGAAAGAGGCACAGAGAGAGAATGAATGGGCGCACCAGTGCTTTCAGCCACTGCAAACGAACTCCAGACGCGTGCGCCCCCTTGTGCATCTGGCTAACGTGGGTCCTGGGGAATCGAGCCTTGAACCAGGGTCCTTAGGCTTCACAGGCAAGCGCTTAACCGCTAAGCCATCTCTCCAGCCCTGATTTTTTTTTTAATAAAAGTATCTTCTATATTCTGGATAGAGCTCTGTGTAGTCCCATGCTTTAGTTCATGTCATGACATAATTATCATGTATGCGCCTCATAACTTACTCAGTTTGCTGCAAAGAAAAATAGAATAGCTAAGGCTGGGAATGACTCAGTGGCTTAAACACTTCCTGTGTAAGCATGACAACCGGAATTCAGATCCCAACCTCCACCCAGAAAGGTGGCCATGGTATCATGTGTCTGTAATCCCAGGTGGGAGGCAGGAGCATCCCTAGATGCTCACAGGACAGCTGTCCTTGCGTTTATAGTGGTGATGGACAAGAACATGCTTCCTCCAAAAGGTGAGCGGTGAAGACCGACAGCGAAGGTTGTCCTCTGGCCTCCATATGCTCTCCTCAGTCTCTGCGCTCACACACAAAAATTCCCTGGTACCCTCAACCAAGTTAAAACATGAATTAACTCTGGATATTAAGTGGTTGTTATTTAATGGAGAATCCTTGGGAAGGGTCGGTTGGTTTTTTGAGGTAGGGTCTCACTCTAGCCCAGGCTGACCTGGGATTCACTATGGAGTCTTAGGGTGGCCTCAAACTCATGACAATCCTCCTACCTCTGTCTCCCAAGTGTTGGGATAAAAAGGTGTGCACCACCATGCCTGGCCCAGCCTGTTCTTTTTAGGATCTTAGTTTTATTTATTTATTTTATTCATTTGTAAGCTGAGAGAGAGAGAATGAGAATGGGCCTTCAAAGGAACTGTAGACACATGCCCCACTTTGTGCATCTTGCTTTATGTTTTTTTAATACTTTATTTTATTTATTTATTTACTTGAGAGAGGGAAAGAGGGAGAGAGAGAGAGAGAGAGAGAGAGAGAGAGAGAGAGAGAGAATGGGCATGCTAGGGCCTCCAGCCACTGAAAACGAACTCCAGATGCATGTGCCACCTTGTGCATCCGGGTAATTGAACCGGGGTCCTTTGGCTTTGCAGGCAAGCGTCTTAACCACTAAGCCATATCTCCAGTCCCTCTTTTTTTTAATGTTTTATTTATTTATTTGAGAGGGAATGAGACAGAGAAAGATAGAGAGAATGGGTGTCCTACTAGCTACTGCAAACTCCAAAGGCATATGCCACCATGTGCATCTGGCTTTATATGGATACTGGGGAATCAAACCTGGGTCCTTAGGTTTGTAGGCAAGTGCTTTAACCACTGAGCAATCTCTCCAGCCCCACATCTTGCTTTATGTGGTTACTGTGGGATTGAACCAGGACTATTAGGCTTTACAAGCAAGGGCCTTTAACTACTGAACCATCTTTCCAGCTTAGATTTTAGTTTTAAAAAGTACCTGTGAGGCATAAGAGGAGGAAAAGATCATGACATCAAAATAAAAGAGAGACTGATTGAGATGGGGAGGGGATATGATGGAGAATGGAGTTTCAAAGGGGAAAGTGGGGGTGGTATTACCATGGGATATTTTTTATAGTCATGGAAGTTGTTCATAAAAAAAAATTGAGAAAAAAAAGTACCTGTGAGGGCTGGAGAGATGACTTAGTGATTAAGGCATTTGCCTGAGAAGCCTAAAGACCCAGGTTCAATTCCCCAGTATCCATGTAAGCCAGATGCACAAGGTGGCTCATGCATCTGGAGTTCATTTGCAGTGGCTGGAGGCCTTGGTGGGCCCATTCTCCCTATGCCTCTGCCTCATTCTCTCTCTCAAATAAATAAAATAAAATGATAAAATAAAATTTAAAAGCATCTATGAGAGCTGGGCGTGATGGCACATGCTTTTAATTCCAGCACTTGGGAGGCAGAGGTAGGAGGATTGCTGTGAGGTCGAGGCCACCCTGAGTCTACATAGTGAATTCCAGGTCAGCCTGGACTAGAGTGAAACCCTACCTTGAAAAATAAATAAATAAATAAAGGACCATGTGGGACTGGGGAGATGACTCAACAGTTAAAGACGCTTGCAAAGTCTGTAGGCTTGGATTCAATTCCTCAACCACCCCCAAAAAAGTCATGCTTTCTCTCTCTCTCTCTCTCTCTCTCTCTCTCTCTCTCTCTTTGAGGTAGGGTCTCACTCTAGCCCAGGCTGACCTAGAATTCACTATGCAGTCTCAGAGTGGCCTCGAACTCATGTGATCCTCCTACCTCTGCCTCCTGAGTGCTGGGATTAAAGCATGCACCACCATGCCTGGATGGTCTCTTTTTAAAAATACTTTATTTTATTTATTTGAGAGAGAGAGAGAGAGAGAGAGCGAGGAAGAGACATATATATTATGGACACGCCAGGGCCTTCAGCCACTGCAAATGAATTCCAGACACATGTGCCACCTTGTGCATCTGGCTTAATTGGGTAGTGGGGAATCAAAACTGTGTCTTTAGACTTCGCAGACAAGCACTTTAACCACTAAGCAATTTCTCCATCCTCCCAAATAAAGTCAGATGGGAATTCATTTATAGCAGCAACAAACCCTGGCATGCACATATGTGTGTGCGCACACACACGCAAATATAAATATATATTAATAAACCAGGCATGGTGGTGCACACCTTAATCCCAACACTTGGTAAAAGGCGAAAGATTGATTCAGTCTGAAGAGAAACCAAAGTATAATCCCAACACTTGGGAGGCAGAGGTAGAAGGATCACCATGAGTTCCAGGTCACCCTGAGTCTATATAATGAATTCCAGGCTGGGCGTGGTGGTGCACACCTTTAATCCCAGCACTCTGGAGGCAGGAGGATTGTTGTGAGTTTGAGGCCAGCCTGAGTCTACATAGTGAATTCCAGGTCAGCCTGGGCTAGAGTGAGACCCTACCTTGAAACCCTCCCAAAATTTTATGCATTTATTTGCTCGTGTGTGTCTATATGTGTATACACATGCACGTGCCAGGGACTCTCACTGCAAGCGGAATGCCAGGCACTTATCCCCCTTTTGGGGGGTTTACTTGGGTGATTGGGGAATTGGACCTTGGGATGACAGGTTTTACAAGCAAGCAACTTTAACCACTGAGTCACCTCCCCAGCCTGATTTCTTCCTTTTATTATTATTATTATTTATTATTTGCAAGGAGAGAAAGGGGAAATTGGCACACCTTAAAAAAATTTTTTTTTATTATTTTGATTTTTCGAGGTAGGGTCTCACTATAGCCCAGGCTGACCTGGAATTCACTGTGGAGTCTCAGGATGGCCTCGAACTCACGGCAATCCTCTTACCTCTGCCTCCCGAGTGCTGGGATTAAAGGCGTGCGCCACCATGCCCGGCTAAATTTTAAAAATGTTTAGCAATATTTTTTAAAAATGTTTTATTTGGACTGGCAAGATGGCTTAGCACTTAAGGGACATGGCCTGTGAAGCCTGAGGACCAAGGTTTGATTCCCCAGTGACCACCTGGGCCAGAGGCACAAAGTGGCTCATGCATCTGGAGTTCCTGAGTTCATGTGTTGTGGCTACAGGCCCTGGTGCACCCATTCTCTCTCTCTCTCTCTCTAATATATAAATAAATTAAATATTTTAAAATACACACACACATATAAAATTTATAAGTAAAGAGAGAAGAGAGACAGCGAGAATAGTTGCTGCAGGGCCTCCAGCAGCTGCAAACAAACTCCAGATGAGTGCCACTCTGTGCATCTGGCTTTACGTGGGAATCTAGTGCAGGCAAGCACTTTAACCACTGAACCATCTCTCCAGCCCTTTTTTTTTTAATTGACAACTTCCATAATTGTAAACAATATCCCAAGGTAATTCCCTTCATCCCCCACTTTCTCATTTGAAACTCCACTCTCTAGCATATCCTCTCCCCCACTCAATCAGTCTCTCTCTCTCTCTCTCTCTCTCTCTCTCTTTTTTTTTTTTTTTCGAGGTAGGGTCTCTAGCCCAGGCTGACCTGGAATTCACTATGTAATCTCAGGGTGGCCTCAAACTCATGGTGATCCTCCTACCTGTGCCTCCCCAGTGCTGGGACTAAAGGCGTGCGCCACCACGCCCGGCTTTCAGTCTCTCTTTTATTTTGATGTCATGATCTTTTCCTCCTCTTATGATGGTCTTGTGTAGGTAGTGTCAGGCACTATGAGGTCATGGATATCCAGGCCATTTTGTGCCTAGAGGAGCACGTTGTAAGGAGTCCTGCCCTTCCATTGGCTCTTACATTCTTTCTGCCGTCTTTTCCTCAATGGACCCTGAGCCTTGTTGTTTTTGTTTTTTCAGGGTAGGGTCTCACTCTAGCCCAGGCTGACCTGGAATTCACTATGTAGTCTCAAGGTGTCCTTGAACTCATGGTGATCCTCCTGGCCCTGCCTCCCAGTGCTGGGATTAAAGGTGTGCACCACCACACTTTTAGTTTGAAAACCATTTTATTAGGAGACTTGAAGTCAGGGAGGGGCTGAAGATATTCACAAAACCTTAAGTCCTGTGCTTAGTCCTTCCCAGGTCAGGTCTCCATTATTTCCTCCTCCTGAAAGAGAAGTTTTTAATGTTTTTTGGTTTTTCCAGGTAGGGTGTGGCTTTTTCCCAGGTTGACTTGGAAGTCACTATGTAGTCTCCAGGTGGCCTCATACTCACAGCAGTCCACCTATCTTTGCCTACTGAGTGCTGGGATTAAAGGTGTGCACCACACCATCTGGCAAGCAGGCTTTTTTTGTTGTTGTGGTTTTAAAGAAGATTTTTTAACAAACATTTCTTATTGACAACTTCCATAATACAGACAATAAACCATGTTAATTCCCTCCCTTCCCCCTCTTTCCCCTTCACAAATCCACTCTCCATCATATCTCCTTCCTCTCTAAATTAGCCTCTCTTATTTTGATGTCATCCTCTTTTCCTTCTGTTATGAGGGTCTTGTAAAGGCACTGCAAAGTCATGGATGTCCAGGCCATTTTGTGTCGGGACGATTGCGTTGTAAGCAGTCCCACCCTTCCTTTAGCTCTCACAT
The DNA here is from genome assembly GCA_036346955.1 of Dipus sagitta. NCBI lineage: Eukaryota > Metazoa > Chordata > Mammalia > Rodentia > Dipodidae > Dipus > Dipus sagitta. The sequence continues at coordinate 5,996,386 of CM070783.1, read as the reverse complement.
TCTCCCCGCCACCTCTTCCACAATGAACCCTGAGGCCTGGAAGGTGTGATAGAGATGTCTCAGTGCTGAGCACTCCTCCATCACTTCTTCTCAGCACTGTGGTACCTTTTAGGTCATTCTACAGGTCACTGCCATCTGAAAAGAGTAGCTTCTCTAACCAAAAGTAAGAGTAGCATTAATATATGGGTATGAACTTTAAGAAAAGTGCTTGCAGGGCAGTTTGGTGGGCAGAAGAAATGCATTTAGCCAGACAAGAGCAAGGTTATACTGCTAGGGCTCATGACCTCCCCTGCCAAAGGCTTATGACTAGGTTTTCAGTACAAGGTGTGGATTCCCTCCCATGGAGTGGGCCTCTAGTCCAATTAGAGAGCAGTTGGTTTCCCCCATAACAGACATGCCACTATTGCACCCATTGGGTCATTTGGCCTGGCTGGCCAAATTTAAGGCTTGCTGTGTCCACTGTTTCCCCCATTGATGACTTCTCTCTTCCGTAGGACTGTATGAAGTGTAGCTTTTTCCAGCTTTCTGTCAGCTGGTCTATAAGGAGGAGGTTTTCAGCTCAGCTCCAGCTTGATTTCTCAGTGACCTTGCAGCCAAAGTATGTGGAGTCTTCAGCAATAGGGTTTTACCATCTGTTCCTGGTGGGAAGCCAAGAGTCTTGACAATGGCCTGTAATGTTTTGGGAGCATCAGGGACCTCCCGGGCCAATAACTCACTGGAAAAAATTGAACCAGGATCCTTTGGCTTTGCAGGCAAATGCCTTAACTGCTAAGCCATCTCTCCAGCCCCTCATTTAATAATTTTTATTTTATTTTTTTTCTCAATTTTTATTAACATTTTCCAAGATTACAAAAAAATCTCATGGTAGTACCCCCCCCACTTTCCCCTTTGAAATTCCATTCCCCATCATATCCCCTCCCCATCTCAATCATTAATAATTTTTAAAAAAGAAAGAGAAATGAATTCAAGAATGGTGGCTCATACCTTTAATCCCAGTGCTCTGGAGGCAGAGGAAGGAGAATCACTGTGAGTTTGAGGCCAGCCTGAACTACGTAGTGAATTCCAGATCAGCCCAAGCTACAGTGAGACCCTACTTCCAAAGAGAGAGAGAGAGAGAGAGAGAGAGAGAGAGAGAGAGAAAGGAGGGCTGGAGAGATTGCTAAGTGGTTAAAGTGCTTGCCTGCAAAGCCCAAGGACCCAGGTTTGATTCCCCAGTACCCACCTAAACCAGATGCACAAGGGGGCCCATCTGGATTTGTTTACAATGGCCAGTGGCCCTGGAGTGCCCATTCTCTCTCTTTCTCTATCTGCCTCTTTGTCTCTCTCTGAAACAAATAAATAAATAAAACATTAAAAAAAAAAAAAAAAAGGAAAGGAGCTAGGCATGGTGGTTCATGTCTATAATCCCAGCATTTGGGAGGCTGAGCTAAGAGGATAGCTATGAGTTTGGGGCCAGAATGGGTTAGAGTCAGATTTTGCCTCAAAAATAAAACAAGCGGCCGGGCATAGTGGTGCACGCCTTTAATCCCAGCACTCGGGAGGCAGAGGTAGGAGGATCTCCATGAGTTCAAGGCCACCCTGAGACTACATCGTGAATTCCAGGTCAGCCTGTGCTAGAGTGAGACTCTACCTCGGAAAACCAAAAAAATAATAAAAAAATAAAATAAAATTATTATTATTATAAAAAATGAAATAAAATAAAATAAAACAAGGAGGGCTGGGGAAATGGCTCATCAGTTAAAGGTGCATGCTTGCAAAGCATGCTAGCTGGGATCAATTCCCCAGATGCCCAGTAAAGCCAGACAAGCATTCATTTGCATTGGCGACCGACACTGGCATACACACAAATGAAAATAAACCACAACAACGAAACAATGAAACCAGGCCCATGCCTTTAATCCCAGAGCTCAGGACACAGAGGTCGGAGGATCACCATGAGTTCCAGGCCACCTGGGAATTATGTAGTGAATTCCAGGTCAGCCTTGGCTAGAGCGAGTCCCTACCTTGAAAAAAAGAAAAGGGAGAAGAAGGAGAATGGGAGTGGGGCTGGTGAGCTGGGAAAAGGTATGTCCTCAAAGGCTTGATGTGTGCTCTTCGAGTCTCTACCACTGAGCTACAGCCAAGTCCCAAACTTTATTTCATTCCCTAGGATCCAGAGCATGGCGAGGACTTCTCAGGAATTAGAGCCCTCCGTGTATGGTTCTTCTCTGCTTCTGCTCCAACCCTGAGCTTCTTTGAAGCAAGGTCAAGACTACAGAAGATTGCTCAGGGATCTCCTCAGAGAATTAATTGGTTCTACTCTTTTGCCAACTGCCATTCATAAACCTTGTCCTTCACTGAGGGCAGATACCTGACACTGTCCTGAGCACACAGATCAAAGATGTACGCATACGTACTTTTTTTTTTTTTTTTTTTTTTTTTGGTTTTTCAAGGTAGGGTCTTGCCCTACCCCAGGATGACCTAGAATTCATTATGGTCCCAGGGTAGCCTCGAACTCACAGTGATCCTCTTGCCTCTGCCTCCCAATTGCTGGGATTAGAGGCATGTGCCACCATGTGTAGCTGTTTTTTTTTTTTTTTTTTGACAACTTCCATGATTATAAACAATATCCCATGGTAATTTCCTTCCTCCCCCAACTTTCTCCTTTGAAACTCCACTTTCCATCATATCCCCTCCCCCTCTCAATCGCTTTTATTTTGATGTCATGATCTTTCCCTCCTATTATGATAGTCTTGTGTAGGTAGTATCAGGCACTGTGAGTTCATGGATATCCAGGCCATTTCGTGTCTGGAGGAGCACGTTGTAAGGAGTCCTACCTTTCCTTTGGCTCTTATATTCTTTCTACCACCTCTTCCACAATGGACCCTGAGCCATGGAAGGTGTGATTGAGATATTGCAGTGCTGAGCACTCCTCTGTCACTTCTTCTCAGAACCATGGTGCCTTCTGAGTCATCCCAAAGTCACTGCCATCTGAAAAGAGAAGGTTCTGTAGACAAAAGTGAGAGTAGCATTAATATATGGGTATGAACATTAAGAGAAGTGCTTACTGGGCAGTTTGGTGAGCTTAGTACATACATTTAGCCAGACAGCAGCAGACGTTACACCCCTAGGGCTCATGACTACCCATGTTTTAAGTTTTCAGTATCAGGGATGTATTCCCTCCCGTGGAGCAGGCCTCCAGTCAAATTAGAGGGCAGTCGGGTTTTCCCCAGAACAGACATGCCACTATTGCACCTGTTGGCTCATTTGGCCTGGCTGGCCAAATATAAGGCTTGCAGTGTCCACTGTTGAGTATCTTCACTGGTGATTTCTCTCTCTCCCATTGAACTGCATGCAGAATGGCTTCTTCCAGCTTTCTGTCAGCTGGTCTTCATGGAGGAGGTTTTCAGCTCAGCTCCAGCAGGATTTCTCAATGACCTTGCAGCCCAAGTATGTGGAGTCTTCAGCAAGTGGGCCTTACAATCTATTCCTTGTGGGAAACCAAGAGCCTCAGCAATGGCCTGTAATGTTTTGGGGGTATCAGGGACCTCCCTGACCAACAACTCATTGGAAGTTATCCCATACCTGGCACTGAAATTTTTCTAGTAACAATCTACGGCTTCTAGATGCATGCCATTGTCCAACAAAGTAAGTTTCCATATGACTTATTCATATCCTCTTAGATTTTGATTAACTTTGCCCCCATCTTTTCTTTATTCACTCTCTTCCCTGACCTTACTTAGGCCTTTCCACCCCCAGTAATCTGTTCTTCTACTTACATATATACAATACTATCCTCTTAAATTCTCTCTCCTCCCTCCCTTTCTAGTCCCTTTATATCCCCTTTCTAGCTTACTATGAAACTCTGCTACTGAGTTTTATTCCAACTCACATAGAAGTCCAAACATTTGTAGCTAGGATCCACATATGAGAGAGAACATGCGACATTTGGATTTCTGGGCCTGGGTTACCTCACTAAGTATAATCCTTTCCAGATCCATCCATTTCCCTGCAAATTTCATAATTTCACTTTTCTTTGCTGTTGAATAGAACACCATGGTAGAAATGTACCACATCTTCATTATCCACTCATCAGTTGAGGAACACCTAGGCTGCTTAGCTTTTTTTTTTTTTTTTTTTTTTTTTCTAGGTAGGGTTTCACTCTAGCTCAGGCTGACCTGGAATTCAGTATGTAGTCTCAGGGTGACCTCAAACTCATGGCAATTCTCCTACTTGATCTTCCCGAGTGCTGGGATTAAAGATGTGTGCCACCACACCCGGCCAACATTGCTGTTTTGATTTTTTTTTTTCCTGCCAATCTATTTAGCCTGGCTAGCTTAAGTTAGGTGCATCTGATTCAACATAAGTTAAAATTCATAGTCTTGGGGGGCTGGAGAGGTTATTTAGTGGTTAAGGTACTTGCTGCAAAGCCAAAGGACCCAGGTAAGCCAGATGCACAAGGTGTGGCTAAAGGCCCCGGCACACGTATTCTCTCTCTCCCTCTTTCTCTCAAATAAATAACTGAAAATTAAAAAAATTCATAGTTTGCCAAGTGTTTACTAGACATCACTGGTATTACAGATTATACTAGAGTGGTGTCCCAGTCATTACTCTAAGAGCCGGGCTCTCAGGTTCCTGTGCAGTAAATGGACTTACTCTGATAAGGAAGAAGAGATAGTAAGGAAGGAATTGCACAACTCAATGCCTGTCAGCGTGAAAGTGTATGGGAAGCTGACTTAGGTTAAGACTTTCCTGAAGAACTAATTCAAACCAGTGTGGTGGTGCTGCCTCTGATCCCAGCACTCCAGAGGCTGAGGTAGGAAGATTGCTGAGTTCCAGGCCAGCCTATGCTAGAGTGAGACCCTACCTCAGGGAAGTGGGGATGGAGGGAGAAAACAAGAATTGATTCAAGTCGGCAAATTTTAGTTTTGGGCCTTATCCAGCTGAGGTTCTACCCTGGAATGTGGTAACCCAATAGCTATGCAGTGCAGGTCACTAGGGAAGGCGTCGGTCTTCCCCCCAGCTCACCAATCTACACCACCGGTTACTATTGTCTTTTTCTTTGGTTTTTCTTTTTTTTTTTTTTTTTCCTTTCGGTTTTTCTAGGTAGGGTTTCACTCTGGCCCAGGCTGACCTGGAATTCACTATGTAGTCTCAGGGTAGCCTTGAACTCATGGTGATCCTCCTACCTCTGCCTCCCAAGTGTTGGGATTGAAGCTGTGTGCCACCACACCTAACAATTTTTATTTTATTTTAAATATTTTATTTATTTATTTATTAGAGAGAAAGAGGCAGAGAGAAAGAGAGAATGGGGCGCCAGGGCCTCCAGCCACTGCAAACAAACTCCAGATGCATGCACCCCCTTGTGAATCTGGCTTTATGTGGGTCCTGGGGAATCAAACCGAGGTCCTTGGGCTTTGCAGGCAAACACCTTAACCACTAAGCCATTTTCCCACCCCAATTTTTATTTTTTTAATTGAAGGGTCTGGGAAGATGACTCAGTGGTTAAAGAGCTTGTTTACAAAGCCTGTTGGCCCTGAGATTCAATTCCTCATCCACTCACATAAAGCCAGACAGGCATTTGATTGAAGCAGCAAGAGACCCATACACACCATGCTCATACATGTATACATACATCATAAATTTGTGGGAAAAAAATTGAAGCCAGGCATGGTGACACACGCCTTTAATCCCAGCATTTGAGTAAAACGCTGTGAGTTCAAGTCCACCCTAGGACTACAAAGTGAGTTTCAGGTCAGCCTGGGCTAGAGTGAAACAAAACAATACAAGCACAAAAACAAAAACAATTTGAGGCCGTTCCATGGCAGGGAATTCATGCTTGGTACTGTAAACATGGCCTAAAGCCCATGGCTGGAACAGTCATATAGGCCCCAGTGGGAACTACTACTGTTGTCTCCATGAATGGACAAGAGGTCAAAATGTTTCTGTTTGCGCTAGTGCTCTCTGCCTTGGTCAGAGAAGATGATGATGATGATGATGATGATGATGATTATGGAGAGGGAGAGAGAGAGAATTGGCACGCCAGGGCCTCAGTTACTGCAATCGAACTCCAGACACTTGCTCCACCTAGTGGGCATGTGCGACCTTGCGCTTGCCTCACCTTTGTTTGTCTGGCTTATGTGGGATCTGGAGAATCAAACATGGGTCCTTAGGCTTCGCAGGCAAGCACCTTAACCACTAAGCCATCTCCTCAGCGGAGAAGCTTCTTTTTGCAGTGGGGAACAGTTAATGCAGAGACTCATAACTGGTCAAAATGCTGAGGATAAGTGACAGCTGCATGCTCATTCCTAAACAGGGCATCTCTCTCTCTCCAAGGCTCAAGGAACACTGTGGAATAGGAGACATAAAGAACGTAAGAGCCCATCACACTCATGAACTTCTGATATCTGTGGTAACTTACAGAAGACCGGGTTCATCAATCAATTCCATCACAGATGGGTTAGGGGCTCCTGAGCCCCATCTCTCCCAGAGGAACTATTGGCAATTAATTGTCACTTGGAGAAGAGGAGTCACTTCCTTCTGTGGTTACAGCCCCTGGTAAGTTGTCCATGCTTCCGGTAAATACCACTCCACCCAAGCTCATGCATATAACCCTAATTAAATTCATGTCAGTGGCTCATACATTGCAACAAGGCAGAAGTGGGAGGGAAATGAGTGTGTGTGTGGGGGGGTTAATACGATCAAGAGGGTAATGAGAAGGGAGTGAGTTGCCTTTCCCGCTCTGCCGCGGCCGGTCCCTGACAGACCTGCCCCTGCGGTGTCAGCAAGCCCATGACAGAGCGACCCATTGCTCCGGCTAGCACCGCCCGCCCTCCGAGGGGTGCAGCTTGAGGGCCTCGATTCGAAATCCACCTCCGCCAGAGCCTGCGCGGCAGCCGCCTCGTCCGAGGGCCAGGCAGGGCCTCTCGGTGTGGGGCCCGGGCGGGCTTCCCACCAGCTCCACCTCGACCCTGGGTCCCCCTCCCCCTCCACCAGGCTCAGCACCCTGGCTCCCCTCGCAGCTCCACCCCGGCTGAGCTGCAGGGAGAGTGAAGACGAGGAAGAGGGGTCTGGGGCTGGGAGGCCCCTCCAGGCCTGGAGATGGGTACCGTGCTCCCCCCCCCCACTCCCTGGCTCCCCTCTCGGATCCCCTCCCAGAGCTGCCTACCCTCGACCTCTCTTCTCACTTCCACCTCTAAACACAGCTCCTTCTCCCCTTAGTGGGGGGTCACTGGCCCCCACTTCCCGCTTGCCCTTCTCACTCTTTCCTTTTCCCTTCTGTTTATGTTTTGTTTTGTTTTCCAAGGTACTCTCAGGGTGGCCTCGAATTCATGGCCATCCTCCTACCTCTGCCTCCCAGATTAAAGGCTGAGGTAGGAAGATCTCTGTGAGTTCGAAGTCAGCCTGACACTACAGAATGAATTCCAATTCAGCCTGGGCTAGAGCCAAAAAGAAAAGGGCAGGCTGTGATGACTCACCTGTTAAAGGCCTGGGGTTTGAGTCCCCTGTACTCACGTAACGCCATATGCACAAAGTGGTGCTTGTGTCTGGAGCTCATTTGCAATGGCAAGAGGTGTTGATGTGTCCATATCACTCTCGCAAATAAATAAAAATAAGAAAGAAAAAAGAAATGGTAGTGCTTCTTTTGTTGTTGTTGCTTGTTTGTTTGATTTGGTTTTCTGAGGTAGGGTCTCGCTCTAGAATAGGCTGACCTGGAATTCACTATGTAGTCTCAGGGTGGCTTTGAACTAATAGTGATCCTCCTACCTCTGCCTCCCTAGTGCAGGGATTAAAGGTGTGTGCCACCATGCCCTGCTTCTGGGTTTGTTTGTTTTTTATTTGTTTGTTTGTTTTAGGCTTCTATTTATTTATTTACTTATTTATTTATACATATGTATTTTTTATTGACAACTTCCATAATTGTAAACAATATTCCATGCTAATTCCCTCCCTCCCCCTGCTTTCCTCTTTGAAACTCCGCTTTCCATTATAACGCCTCCCCCTCTCGGTTGTTTATTTTTATTTATTTGAGAGCAACAGACAGAGAGAGAAAGAGGAAGACAGAGAGAGAGAGAATGGGCGCGCCAGGGCCTCCAGCCACTGCAAACAAACTCCAGATGCATGTGCCACCTTGTGCATCTGGTTTAAGTGGGTCCTGGGGAATCGAGCCTCGAATCAGGGTCCTTAGGCTTCACAGGCAAGCACTTAACCGCTAAGCCATCTCCCCGCACCAATCAGTCTCTCTTTTATTTTCATGTCATGATCTTTTCCTCCTATTATGATGGTCTTGTGTAGGTAGTGTCAGGCACTGTGAAGTCATGGATATCCAGGCCATTTTGTGTCTGGAGGAGCACGTTGGCTCTTATATTCTTTCTGTCACCTCTTCCACAGTGGACCTTGAGCCTTGGAAGGTGTGATTGAGATATTTCAGTGCTGAGCACTCCTCTGTCACTTCTTCTCAGCACCATGATTCCTTCTGAGTCATCCCAAGGTCACTGCCATCCGAAAAGAGAAGATTCTTTAACCAACAGTGAGAATAGCATTAATATACGGGTATGACCATTAAGAGAAGTGTTTACTGGATTGTTTGGTGAGCATAGTATATACATTTAGCCAGACAGCAGCAGATGTTATACCCCTAGGGCTCATGACTACACCTGTTGTGAGTTTTCAGTATCAGGGATGTATTCCCTCCCATGGAGTGGGCCTCCAGTCAAATTAGAGGGCGGTTGGTTTCCTCCATAACAGACATGCAACTTTTGCACCTGTTGGCTCATTTGACCTGGCTGGCCAAATATAAGGCTTGCAGTGTCCACTGTTTAGTATCTTCACTGGTGATCTTTTTCTCTCTCTCCTTTTTTTTTTTTTTTTTAACAGAGGGTAATGAGAGAGGTTACTATGACCAAAATACATTATATACATGAATTAATTAGTCAAAAAATATAAGCTGGGTGTGGCAGTACATGTCTTTAATCCCAGAACCTGGGAGGCAGAGATAGGAGAATCTCCATGAGTTTGAGGCCACCCTGAGACTACATAGTGAATTCCAGGTAAGCATGCACTACAGTGAGACCCTTTCTCAAAAAAAATATAGATAGATAGATAGATAGATAGATGAATACATACATACATACACACATACATACATAAATCTGCCAGGCGAGGTGGCATGAACCTTTAATCCCAGCACTAGGGAGGCAGAGGTAGGATGATTGATGTGAGTTTGAGGCCAGCCTGGGACTACAGAGTAAGGTCCTCTCTCTCTTCCTCTCCCTCCTTGATTTCTCTTATTTATTTATTTGCTTATTTATTTATATTTTTTGAGGTAGAATCTCACTCTAGCCCCAGTCTGACCTGGAATTCACTATGTAATCGCATAGTGGTCTCAAACTCATTGTAATCCTCCTACCTCTACATCCTGAGTGCTGGGATTAAAGGTGTGTGCCACCATGCCCACCTTCTCTCCTCTTCATTTATTTATTTATTTTTGGTTTTTCAAAATAGGGTCTCGCTTTAGTCCAGGCAGGCCTGGAATTCACTATGTAGTCTCAGGGTGGCCCTGAACTCACAGCAATCTTCTTACCTCTGCTTCCCGAGTGCTGGGATTAAAGGCGCATGCCACCTCGCCAGGCTTTTAACCTCTTTTAGTAGGAAGGAAATTAATGCAGATCAATTTCAGGTACCTCTCAAAGCACTGAGAACTTGAGTGCACAGACCTGGTTTGGTTTTGATCTTTGAGATGGTGGTCTCAGTATGTAGCACTAGATGGCCTGGGACTCTCTTTCTCTCTCTCTCTCTATATATATATGTATGTATGTATGTATGTATGTATGTATGTATAGACCAGGCTGACATCCAATTTGCAGCAGTCCTCCTGCCTCTGTCTCCCAAGTGGGAGATTATAGTTATGCTTAGCCTAGACCAGATGTCTAGTTGCTTCTTTTACAGTCCTGTTATCCACCTAGCAAGGTGGTCTACCCACGTAACCAGGAAGGTACTGTTGGAAAACTACGAACAGAAGGAAGACTACAATTTTGAGGAGAAACAGCAGCATTCCTTGCTAAAATGAGATTAAGGGAAATAAACTCCAAGGGACTGCTTGCTTTCAGCTTCTTGGATGTCAAATGTGACGGAGAGAATGTCATGTCAATGCTACTTAACATTCCCACCCCCTTTTTTTGTCTCTTATTTTTTGTTTTGCTTTTTTTAGGGTTTCACTCTAGTCCAGGCTGACCTGTAAATCACTATGTAGTCTCAGGGTGGCCTCGAACTCATGACGATCCTCCTACCTCTGCCTCCCAAGTGCTGGGATTAAAGGCGTGCACCACCATGCCCAGCTTTATTTCTCTTTCTTTTTCTTCTCTTTCTTTCTTTATTTTTATTTATTTGTTTGAGAGATAGAAAGAGAAGTAGACACAGAGAGAGAATGGGTGCTCCAAGGCTTACAGCCACTGCAAACAAACTCCAGATGCTTACGCCACCTTGTGCATCTGGCTTATGTGGGTCCTGGGGAATCGAACCAAGGTCCTTTGGCTTTGCAGGCAACTGCCTTAACTGCTAAGCCACGTCTCCAGCCATTTCTTTTTCTTTCTTTCTCTCTCTCTTTTTTTTTTTTTTGTTTTTTTTTTTCGAGGTAGGGTCTTGCTCTAGCCCAGGCTGACCTGGAATTCACTATGGAGTCTCAGGATGGCCTTGAACTCACGGCAATCCTCCTACCTCTGCCTCCCAAGTGCTGGGATTAAAGGCATGTGCCACCACACCTGGATTCTTATTTTTTTTTCAAATTTTTATTAACAACTTCCATGATTATAAAAAAATATCCCATGGTAATACCCTCCCTCCTCTGACTTTCCCCTTTGAAACTCCATTCTTCATCATATCCCCTCCCCATCTCAATCAGTCTCTCTTTTATTTTGATGTCAGCCTTTTCTTTTATTATTATTGTTTATTTTTATTTTTATTTTTCAGAGACAGGGTCTCTCACACCACAGTCCATGCAGGCCTGGAAACTTGGTCTGTAGCTCAGGCAGGCCTCCAACTCATGGCAATTCTCCCGTCTCAGACTCTAGAATGTTGGGATTATAGTCACAAGCCTCTGCACAGCTTTTAAACTTTTTTTGAAAACTTTTTTTAAACTTTTTTGTTTATTTTTATTTATTTATTTGACAGCGACAGAGAGAGAGAGAGAGAGAGAGAGAGAGAGAGAGACAGACAGAGAGACAGAGAGAGACAGAGAGAGAGCGAATGGGCAGGCCAGGGCCTCCAGCCACTGTAAATGAACTCCAGACGAGTGCGCCCCCTTGTGCATCTGGCAAATGTGGGCCCTGGGGAATTGAGCCTCGAACCGGGGTCATTAGGCTTCACAGGCAAGCGGTTCACCACTAATCCATCTCTCCAGCCCTGAAAACTTTTTAAAACCTTTTTTTTAAATTAACAACTTCCATGATTATAAACAATTTCCCATGGTAATGCCCTCCCTCCCCCCACTTTCCGCTTTGAAACTCCTTTCTCCATCATATCCCCTCCCCCTCTCAATCAATCTCTCTTTTATTTTGATGTCATGATCTTTTCCTCCTATTATGATGGTCTTGTGTAGGTAGTGTCAGGCACTGTGAGGTCATGGATATCCAGGCCATTTTGTGTCTGGGGGGCGCATGTTGTAATGAGTCCTACCCTTCCTTTGGCTCTCACATTCTTTCCGCCACCTCTTCCGCATTAGACCCTAAGCCTTGGAAGGTGTGATAGACATATTGCAGTGCTGAGCACTCCTGTCACTTCTTCCCAGCACCATGATGCCTTCTGAGCCATCCCAAGGTTACTGCCATCTGAAAAGAGAAGATTCTGTACCAAAAGTGAGAGTAGCATTAATACAAGGGTACGAACATTAAGGGAAGTGCTTACTGGCAGTTTGATAAGCATAGTATATACATTTTGCCAGACAGCAGCAGACGTTACACCCCTAGGGCTCATGACTACCCATGTTTTAAGTTTTCAGTATCAGGGATGTATTCCCTCCCATGGAGAAGGCCAACAGTCCAATTAGAGGGCAGTTGGTTTCCACCATGACAGACATGCCACTATTGCACCCGTTGGCTCATTTGGCCTGGCTGGCCAAATATAAGGCTTGCATTGTCCACTGTTGAGTATCTTCACTGGTGATTTCTCTTCCTCCCATTGAACTGCATGCAGAATGGCTTCTTCCAGCTTTCTGTCAGCTGGTCTACATGGAGGAGGTTTTCAGCTCAGCTCCAACAGGATTTCTCAGTGGCCTTGCAGCCCAAGTATGTGGAGTCTTCAGCAGCAGGATCTTGCCATCTATTCCTGGTGGGAAACCAAGGGCCTCGGCAATGGCCTACAATGTTTTGGGGACATCAGGGACCTCCCTGGCCAACAACTCACTAGAAGGTATCCCATTCCTGGCACTGAAAATTTTCTAGCAACAATCTACAGCTCCTGAGTGTTCCATTGTCCAAAAAAGTAGGTTTCTATATGATTTATTTATATCCTTTTAGATTTTGATTAGCTCTCCCTCTACCTTTCCTTTGCTCAATCTCTTCCCCTGAGCTCACTTGGGCCTTTTCACCCTTTAAAACTTTTTTTTTTAATCTTCTTTTATTGACAACTTCCATAATTATAGACAATAAACCATACATAATTCCCTCCCCTCTCCTGCTTTCCCCTTCACAAATCCACTCTCCATCATATCCCTGAACAGTCTTTTTATGTTCTTTCTTTGTTTCTTTTTCTTTCCATTTATTTATTTATTTATTTAATTTATTTTTGGTTTTTCAAGGTAAGGTCTTGCTCTAGCCCAGGCTGAGCTGGAATTCACTTGATAGTCTCAAGGTGGCCTTGAACTCATGGAGATCCTCCTACCTCTGCCTCCCAAGTGCTGGGATTAAAGGCATGTGCCACCATGCCCAGCTGTCTTATTATTTTATATTTATTTATTTGGAAGCAGAGAGAGATAGAAGAAGGACCGAAAGAATGGGCCCACCATGGCATCCAGCCACCACAAACTCCAGATGCATGTGCCTCTTTGTATCTGGTTTTATGTGGGTACTGGGGAATCAAACTCAGGTGGTGAGGCTTTGCAGGCAAGCACCTTAACTGCTGAACCATCTTTCCAGCCCTCCTCTTTTTCTTTTTCCTTTTTTTTTCTGTGTTTCAAGGTACTGTCTCGCTCTAGAACCGAACCTGGCTCCTTGCAGACATGTGCCTTAACCGCTAAAAGCCATCTCTCCAGCTCATTTTTTTAAAATTAATATTTGAGAGAAAGAACGGTAGGGAGGGAAAGAGATGGGGGGGATGGGCTCACCAGGGCCTCCAGCCGCTGCAAACAAACTCCAGACGCATGCTCCACCTGGCTGCACAGCATTTGAACTTGCAATCTTTCTGACTCAGCCATCTGAGTAGCTGTCATTATTGGCCTGTGTCACTTAGGCCCAGTTCCACTCTCCTTTATATGGAATTTCCTAAGGGAACTTTAGACAAGACTTTTGGAAACTTTAAGCTTGGCTGGGGGGAAGAAAAATAAGACAGGAACACTACGCAATTCTCTATATTTAAGGTTAGAACGGGTTCTTTTGTAACCACAGGGACCAACACCAACCAGAGTTTGGACAAGATGGTGGCTGGCACTGTACTGCGACACAGAAGGAACGTGAGACTTAGCGAAGCGCTGTCGGGTGGCAAACGGGGCACGCTAGCGCGGTGGAAGAGGGCTGAGAGCGACCTGTCTGCGCATGTGTAGAGCTCGGGGCAAAACCGGGAGACGAAGGGCACAGCCCACCGAGCAAGTTTTCTGCAGCGTGTGCGTCGTTCCAGTCCAGTTAAAGCCGCGGTGCTGCTGGTGGTGGCGGTGGGGGTGGAAGCGGGGGGGGGTGCTTTCGCAGACGCATGCGTGGTAGTCGCAGCCTGCGATCCAGGAGGCATGGTCTTTTCAACGCCCAGTGTGCAGACGACACGCATGCGCACTGGGACCTAGGCGTTTCCTTTAGAGGGTGTGGAGTGCAGGGTTCTTTACTGCGCAGACGCAAGGGCTGTCCGGTACGTCGAGGGGTCTATCCCGGGGAGGGAAGAAGAGGTTGTAGGGATTAAAAAAAAAAAAAAAAAAAAAAACGGGTGCGCCTGCGTGTTGCCGACTGGTTGGAACGCTGGGGGATGTGTGGGGGGCGGGGCCACGTACGCGCGTCATCGCCTGGGTAGGTGGGAGAGAGGGTGGAGATCGGGGAGGGTCCCTGCGCTTGCGCAGTGCGGGGGTGGAGGGCGGAGAGGCTCGCGAGCACGCCTGCGCGGCTGTCATAGGGCTGCTTGGTTGGTCAGTGGGGAGTCGGCGCCTGCGTACTAAGACCCGTGTGCAGCAGCGGCGGCGGTAGAGGCGGCGGCGGCGGCGGCAGCGGGCTCGGGGGCAGCGGTTGGGCTCGCGGCGAGCGGACGGAGTCGAGTCAGTGCGTTCGCGCGAGGTGAGAGCAGGCGGGCGCGCCTGCGCGGAGCCTCGGTCTGGGCCGCGAAGGCGCGAAGGACGTGCGCGGGGGTCGGGCGGTGGCACGGGGGAGCGGCGGCCAGCGCCGCACGGGTCTGGTCGGGGAGTGGCGCGAGAGGCGCAGGGGCCCGGGTCCGCGGCCCGGTGGGCGCGAGGAGCGGCGGTTGGGGCCGGCCGGTGACGTTGGAGACGCAGGGCGGGGAACCGCGCGGCCGCCACGCGGGAGAGGCCGCCAGGCGGCCACTGCGGGGCCGGGACCGGGCTGCAGACGGGCCCCGCCGGGGCGGGCCGGGGTCCCTGCGCGCCGGAGGACGGGGCCGCGAGGCCACGTGAGGTGGGGGAGGGGACTGCTCGGAGAGGGCACGGGGGGTGGCGGCCGGCGGGGGGAGGGGAGCGGCGTGGCCCTGGCCTGGCGCAGCTCTCGGGCCAGGGACGCCCGCGGCACCGGAAGTGTCCCAGTCGGAGGCTGCCCTCGGGGTCTGAGGCCATGCGGTCGAACGTGGACTGGGGCCGCATGGCAGCACGGGGACCCCTCCCCCCTGGTCCGGGCCACCGGAAGCCCCGAGCGGCCACATGGTGGGCGCGAGCCGGCAACTTCCATCCAGCTCAAGGGCTGGTTCTCCTGGGCGTCTGAGCAGCCTGGGATTTTGGCGTGCTGCAGGAGAGACCCGACGCCCAGGTCCCAGTCCTCCCGCAGGCCCGCTACTGGCATATGTTAGCGCTTCCCAAGCCCGTGGGCCCCTGGATTCTCCCCCGCCATCCACATGTTGTGTGAGCGGTCCTTCCACGCCGGGAGAAACGGGGAGACAGGTCGATTGGATTGGAGCCCCACTCTTTCGGCCCGTGCCGACCGCGCTTTAAAGTCCTGAACTGATGAGTTTTTCACGGTGTTCTTCACCTTGTCACTCCCTTCCCTGTTCTTTCTGGGTTTGAGCGTGTTACTCTGTTTAAGAGTTAAACTCCACCAGCCTTGTATGGATTCTGTTACTACTACCAGTCTTTTGCTTTCATTTTTATTGTCATTCACTACCCCTTACTCCCCCACTTTCTACTGACTGTACAGGCTGGGCCTGAAAAGCCGACAGGACTGGTGCATCCTGGGAAAAGTGGGAGGGCCCTTTAGGAAAGGCTGGGTTCCCTTAGGAAACTGAGACGGAGGTGTCTAGCTTAGGGATCATTTAGGAAACTTTCTCCCCTTTGACTGCATCCGCAAGTGCATGTTAGAGAGGCGGGAAAACCCCGAAGAGGCCTTGTGGTTTCCTGTATCAATGACTGGCTTATGTGTGGATAGGGGTGGGGGGGTTGTAACAGCTGGGTGGGGCTGTGTCCTCCTTCTCCACCCCCAATTAGCCCCGCCCTTTTGCTGGCTCATAGCTGCTCACCTAATTATAGCCCTGGCCTATGTGTAGGGAAGAGGGGTGATTGGTTTCAATGGTAAGTAACACCTGAGCTCTTCCCCCCTCCCAGGAAGTAGTCCTTTTCCCTCATCTCTGAGATTTGGCATCCCAACTCCCTGGAGCATTTCTTTCCTAAATCACTTTAGTTCTCTGTGGGGAGGACCCAACTGTTTAACCCTCCCTCCATACCCCAGGTTTATAGCATATTTTGGCCTGGTTCCAAAATTTAGGAAGTTTGACTTCATTTAGGTGGGTAATGGACTAAAAAGGTTAGGAAAATGAGCCATGTTTCTAGAGAGGAATGGGATAGATTAGAAAGTCTGTTGAACTCCAGCATTGCTGACATTAGTTCTCTCGTTGGCTTCAGTTGGAATCGAAGCCTCTTAAAATGGCAGATGATTTGGACTTCGAGACAGGAGATGCAGGGGCCTCAGCCACCTTCCCAATGCAGTGCTCAGCATTACGGAAGAACGGCTTTGTGGTGCTCAAAGGCCGGCCATGTAAGATCGTCGAGATGTCTACTTCGAAGACTGGCAAGCACGGCCATGCCAAGGTTAGACTCTTACCTTCCCTGCACCTCCCACATCCATAGAGCTCCTGGCAGTTGGGTGGTCCTGGCCCCTACCTTCCTTTAGCTCTTTTCTCAATATTTTAACGTTTTTTAATGCACACTCAGCCCTTACTCCTGTTTAAAACTGCACTTGCTCCCTGTCTTCAGTCCACCCTTGTACCCCTATCATTCTGACTCTTTTTCTCCATCTTTGTGCCAACCTCTTCGTGATCTTTACTTATGCTCTGATTGTTCATTTCTTTCGGCCTGCCCCCCACCCCCTTCCCTTTTTGGGAAGTAGGTTCTTAACTCTAGCTGGGGCTGACCTAAAACTCTCTGTAGCTCCAGGCTGGCCTCAAACTTATAGTGATCGTCCTACCTCTGCCTACTGAGTGCTGGGATTCAAAGAGTGTGCTACCACATCAGCTTGCCTACATTTTCCTGCTTTCTTCCTTGAGCCTTTTGCTACCATCACTTTGTATAAGGATGTCTCCCATCTGATACGTCGTGTGGAGGGCTCCGGTGTATTAGAATTTTAAAGTCTGGGGCTGGAGAAATGGCTTAGCAGTTAGGGCACTTGTTGGCAAAGCCAAAGGATCCAGGCTCCATTCCCCAGAACCCACATAAGCCAGTTGCACATGGTGGTGCATGCGGCTGGAGTTCCTTGCAGTGGCTAGAGGCTCTGGTGCACCTTCTGTCTCTCTCAAATAAATAAAAAATAAAATTTAAAATCTGCTTTTCAGTGAGGTGTGGTGGAACATGCTGAGTTCCAAGTCAGCCTGAGCAAGAGCTTAGTCTCAGGCTGAATACAGCAATCCCCCTACTTCTGCCTCACACCAGTGTTGGAATAAAAGGTGTGTGCCACCATGCCCATCTAAGAATCAGGTTTTGTTTTTTTTCCCCTAGGTAGGATCTCTACTCCTGCCTGGCCTTGAATTCATAATGATCCTCCTGCCGCTGCCTCCTGAGTGCTGGGATTGAAGGCACCACCATGCTCAGCAAAAAATGTGCTTTTCTTAAAAAAATATTTGCCTGGCGGGGTGGTGCATGCCTTTGTTAATCCTAGAACTCGAGAGAGGCAGAGGTAGGAGGATCGCCATGAGTCTGAAGCCACCCTGAGACTATATACTGAGTTCCAGGTCAGGCTGAGCTAGAGTGAGAGACCCTACCTCTCAAAAAACCAGAAAATCGTGTGTGTGTGTGTATTTGAGCAAGGCAGAAAAAGGATAGGCATTCCAGGTCCTCCAGCCACTGCAAACCAACTCCAGATATGTGCCACCTGTGCATCTGGCTTACATGGGAACTGGGGAATTGAACCTGGGTCCTTAGGCTTTGCCCACAAGCACCTTAACTGCTAGGCCATCTCTCCATGCCAAAAATCTGCTGCTGACTGTCCCTTGAGTTCTTTGAGCCTCCTTGCATCCTTGGATCTTAACATGCTTGTTAGAGCTTCTTTGTCACCTCACCCCCCCCCCTTTTTTTTTTCTTTGAGGTAGGGTCTCACTCTAGCTCAGACTGACCTGGAATTCACTATGTAGTCTCAGGGTGTGCTTGATAATCCTCCTGCCTCTGCCTCCCGAGTGCTGGAATTAAAGGTGTGTACCACCATGCCTGGTACCTCACTCCTTTTTCTTTCCCCTCAGAAGTTTGACATGGTTCATTCTTGTTGAATATTTGCGAGAGCATGGACTCACCAGGGCCTCTTGTTCCCTGTAAACAAATTCCAGGTGCAGCCACTACTTTTTGCATCTGGCTTTATGTGGATACTGGCGAATGAAACCCAAGCAAGCAAGTGCTGGGGATTAGCCCTGGGCCATCCTACAGCCCTGAATTAATTTTTTTCCCCAATCTTTTTTTTTTTTTTCCTGAGGTAGGGTCTCACTCTAGCCCAGGCTGACCTGGAATTCTTTATGTGGTCTCAGGGTGGCCTCGAACTCTCGGAGATCCTCCTACCTCTGCCTCCCAAGTGTTGGGATTAAAGGCATCCTTAGGCTTTGCAGGCAAGCACTTTAACCCCTAAGCCATCTCTCCAGCCCCACCAAGTTTTTCTTTAAACATTTCTTGTTTTCTAAGCCTTTTTCTTATCTGTCCTAATTTCCAAGTTCTTAGCCCCTAATGTGGGTGCCCATAAAGCTTACTCTATTCCCCAGACGGTTAACATTTTGTCTATGCTTTCTTGGGGGGGGGGGTGCTGATAGGGTCTCATGTAGCCCAGGCTGGCCTTAGCATCATCTTGATTCTCTTGCTACAACTCCCAAGTGCTGAATTACAGGCATGTATCACCACACCCAGTTTATGTCGTGCTGGAGATTGAACCCAGGACCTTGTACATGCTAGTCAAGTACTCTCCCGAGTTAAGTCTGTAGTACTGGGTACTTTTTGCTAACTCAATGTAACTGACTTCCCTGAGCCTCCCTCAAACACTTAGCCCCATGGTGCTGCCAACACCAATCTCAATGATGGTCTTTTTTTTTTGTGTGTGTGTGTGTGTGTGTGTGTGTTTTGTTTTTGAGGTAGGGTCTCACTCTAGCCCAGGCTGACCTGGAATTCTGCAGTCCCAGGCTGGCATCCAACTTAACAGCAATCTTCCTACCTCTGCCTCCCGTGTGCTGGGATTAAAGGCTTGTTTACACCACCATGCCTGGCCTGGGATTTTTTTTTTTTTTTTAAGCTTTATTGTCTCCCTAAGTTAATGAATTTCCAGCTCCCTTAATCTTTGCTCTAACCAAGTATAGGCCAATTTAGCTCATTAGCCATTAACATGAGCCATTATCTACTCCGTCCTAGATTTTGGTTGGGTTTCTCTTTATGATGCATCTACACAGGTTCACCTGGTTGGTATTGACATCTTTACTGGGAAGAAATACGAGGATATATGCCCATCAACTCATAATATGGATGTCCCCAACATCAAAAGGAATGACTTCCAGGTATGTTTATGGATTGGTTAGAGAAGGGAAATGGTAGATGATATTTGGGTAGAAGTTTGCTTGTTCCTGTAGTTTGCCCATCAATCTCCTCAATCTACCTGCATCTACCTTCTCTCTGCCCCAGCTGATTGGCATCCAGGACGGGTACCTGTCACTGCTTCAGGACAGTGGGGAAGTGCGAGAGGACCTTCGTCTGCCTGAGGGAGACCTCGGCAAGGAGATTGAGCAGAAGTATGACTGTGGAGAAGAGATCCTGGTACAGTGCTCCCTCTCCCACCTTGTATGTTCAACTTTGTTTCTTTTCAAGTTCGGAGTTCAGGTATCTCCTGACAATGCTTGCTTTTCCAGATCACGGTGCTGTCTGCCATGACAGAGGAGGCAGCTGTTGCAATCAAGGCAATGGCAAAATAACTGGCTCCCAGGTGAGTGTGACAGCCCCCATTGTCCTGTTGTCCTGAACAGTTTCTTAATGGTCCTGTCCCCTCCCACCCTTCTGTTAAGTCATTGTCCATCTTAAACATGGTTTCTTTCTCTTGCCCAGGGTGGCGGTGGTGGCAGCAGTGATCCGAGCCTGCAGAGGCCCCTCCCCCAGCCTGGTTCTGCTCTGGCTGGCCCTTGGCTGGACTCTATACAATTTATTTGACGTTTTATTTTGGTTTTCCACACCCCCCCCCCAAACTGTCGGGGAGCCCCTGCCCTTCAACTAGCTCCCTTGGCCAGGAGAGAGGGAGCCATGGCCTTGGTGAAGCTGCCCTCCTCTTCCCTTGCACTACAGCCCTGGTGGGGGAAAGGGGATGGGTGCTGCTTGTGGTTTAGGTTTTTGGTTTTTTTTTTTCCTTGGTTTTTTTTTTTTTTTTTTTTTTTTTTTTAAATTCAGCTTGGAATCAGAAAGCTGTGGATTCTGGCAAATGGTCCTTGTCCCCTTTCTCCCACTTGTCCCTGGTCTAGTCCCTGTTCTCCATAACTCTTCACCTCCAGGCACCACTTGTACAGACTGGGGACCAGCTCCCTTCCCTGCCTGTATTGTGTCTCTTCCCAAACCCCTTTAGGGGTAGCAAGAAGAGGAGAGGGGAGGGGACCTGCTCCCTCCTCAGGCACCTGAGAGGGCCCTGCCCCCATGGGCTTCATCTTCTCCTGCGGGCTCTCCCTGACACATTTGTTAAATCAAACCTGAATAAAACTACAAGTTTAATATGAAGCCCCCAACTCTGTTGCTCATTTGAATTAATGGTTTTGTTGAATTAATGAGTATTTGAAGATGGACTGGGAAGCCAGAAATGCGCCTATTGTGACCCAGTCTGACCCGCTCGCCAATTCCCCCCACATCCTCCAAGCAACCTTGGCATAGTTTTTGCAGCTGAGTGGGAAGCAAAACAGCAGTCAGGGCAATGAATGGTAGGTACATTTTATTGGCCTGGGGCAGAGATCTTTATCCATGGGGAATGGAGGGATAGGCTGAAGATATCTGGTGGTCACTTGTGGTAGAATCGTGGGTTCTGGCTGTGTTGGATGAAGGGGAGCCGAGGCCCAGGTTGGCTGGTAGTGGTGAAGCCTGACTGGGTGGTGGTGAGAAGAGGGCTTTCTCAGTGGAGACAAACTTTCCACTTGAGACCCTTACTTAGAAAGTCCTCCCGGGAGAGGAAAGGGCAATCACAGAAAGCACTGGTCTTCTGCCCCTGGTCACACGGGATTTGATGACCATTCTTACCTTTCCTGCTGGTTGCATCTGCACTGGGAGCTGAGGGGAAGCAAGGAGTCCAGGGGCTGGATGCAGAGCCTGGGGGTGCATGGGGCGCAGGGAAGACTGCAGAGGACAAAATTGACCTGAGGTAAACCAGATTCCCTTTAGCCTGCACACTCCCTCCCCACCCAGAAAGCGGAGCGAGAGTGCCGGGTCCTGCAGCCACTGCACACAAGCCTCACTGTGCATCTGGCCTACATGGGTCCTTGACTTTGTAGGCAAGCACTTTAGCTGCCAAGCCATCTCGTCTCCCCTGACTTTTTAAGTATTTGAGAGAATTGACATGCCAGGGCTCTAGTCACTGCATCTGGCATTACATGGGAACTAGGGAATCAAACTGGGGTCCTTAGGCTTTGCATGCAAATGCCTTTACCGCTGAGCTCCCTCTCAAGACCCAAGGGTTCATACTCACTGAGTCTGAGAATCCAGTCTGCTGGTTAGCATGTTCCATCTGCTTTTGCAAAGACAGGGCACCACCAGGCTGGAGGAACCCTGCGTGGGGAACACAGATAGATGAAGTAAGTGAAAGAGCAGATTCATGAAGCCAGGGCTCCTGCTGAGGCTCCTACCTGTCTGGGTGGGCTGAAAGTGGCCATGCACTGCATAGGGCTGTGGCTGTGGCTGAGATAGATACTGCACTGCAGGAAATGCTGAAGGTGCTAAGGAAGGTAGGCACACCATTAGAATTGACAGTCCTCAACAGTCTTTCCTCTGGGCTCTGAAGAAAGATTCCCACCCTCTTCCCAAAACTCACCTCTGAGCTGCTGGCTAGGACTGTAGGCTGGCTGTGTGGGCCCATAGTGAGGTGGGGCTTGAGCAGTCCCGTATGCACCACCTGGACTGCCCTGGAATTGTCCATGCTCTGGTGTGCCTGCAAAAGCAGCTGCCGAACCCACATAGTGCCGGGTCTGAGAGAGAGGGTGAACACTCAATGCTTACAAAGTCCTTGAAAGCAGAAACTTGTCATTTTGTATATTTATACTCCATATGAGGGTTAGATATATTTGCACTTGACACTGGCTTGGATGCCTGGGAGAGGAGCCGGGCACATACAACCACACCTATTCCTCAAGCTCTGCAGAGTGGGCACATGGCTGTACTCCCAGCACTTGGGATGTGAGGAGATGGAGGCAGGAGGATCAAGATTTCAAGACCAAGAGCAAATGAAACCCTGTCTTAAGCAAAAATAAAACTCTCACTGTAAGCACTTGGGGTCCAAACATCTGTTTGGCTCTGTCAGCTGCCATCAGGGTTCCTGGGCGGTTGTGTCCTCCTGGACTCCCTAGAAAGGGAGAAAGGCTTTATGATGCTGAACTGGGAAATTTGAACCTCCAGGACAGCCCCTTTCAGGTGCTTTTTAATCCTCACCTTGCATGCTGAGGAGGTGAGTTCCTGTGTGAACAGTCAGGCTCTGCTGGTATGCAGCTGATGTCAGAGTGGTCAGGTCGCTGAAGTGAAAGGCAGGTCACAGTCACACACAGGTAATCCCTTATGCCACTAAACACTGATTGTTACCTGATCCCAGTTCTACTTCCCCTTGATGTTTAGTTTTAGCTCTCCGATCCCACCTCTGCTCCTTCCGCCTCCGCTTTTCTTCCTCGTGCAAAACTTTCTTGAGCTGCAAGAAAAGCTGGTGCTTCTCTTCCTGTAGGGCCAAAAGCTTTTCCTGCAGCTTCAGGATCTGAGAGGAGAGAAGATGAAGGCAGGGAGAGGAAAGAGAAGAAGCCAGGGCTGGGAATAACTAGGGACTGCTTACTTGTTCCTTGGTCTCTTCTAGTGACATTCTCTCTTCCATTTCCTTTTTCTTTCTTCTCTCCTGCTCTTCTTTCATCTTCTGTTCCATCATCTTGTCCACCTCTTCCTCCTCTGGAGAATCAGAATGGGAAGTGATAGGGCAGTGGCAACAGGCGGAACGTTAGACTGAAGACCAGCAAAAGCCAGTTATCCCTCCACTCCATATACACTTGGCCATGATCCTCTGTCAGCAGCAGCAGGAAGAGGGAGACTTTCTTAGGTGCTCTCCAAGGTCCTTCCCAGCTCAAGGTTCTGGAACTTGGACCTGCTCTCTTCATTCACAGCGCAAAGGCATCGCTTCCTCCCTCTACCCTCGTCAGCTCAGCTTGAGGGCCGGGCAGGGGTGGGGGGCAGCTCGGGAGTACAGGGCACCCCAGGCCCTTGTGTCTGTCCCGCTCTGGCTCACCCTGCCGCTTGCGTTCCCGCTCCATCATGATGTGCCGGTGCAGCGCCCTGGCCATAGCGTTGGAAAGCTTGGGGCGCTCCAAGAGGGCGGGCATGGTGCTGCTGGCCTCGTTCGGGCCGCGGGGGCCCGGCGCTCACCGACTGGCAGGCCACAGAAGGGGCTGCCGGGAAAGCGGGAGCTCAGGAGCCCTGCGGAGCCCGGGCGGAAGCTCCTCGGCGCGACCCGTTCGCCACCTCGGTCACGTGCTCGAGGCGCCCCGCCGAGTGGCCCCGCGCCCCCGCCCTGCGCTCGCGGCCCAGCGACGACCAACCTCCCGCCACCCGCCGTCCGCGGCCTCGGCGTCACATCCGGCGTCCCGGCGAGTGCTTCCGGAGTCGCGGCCGCAGGCCACGCGGGTTGGGCGACAAGGGCGGAAGTGTGCGGCGCGCAGAGCGCTCGGGGGGAACCACCGGGCCAGGAACACTCAAGGCCCCGCGCCGGGCCGGCGGCCCTCCGAGCCTTGCACCTAAGCGAGCCGCCCAAGGCAGAGGCAGATGTTCTGAGACGGTATTTATTGGCTCCTTAGAAATCAGAGTCAGTAACAACTGTACAGAGGGCCCGCGTCTTCCTTCTGCCCGCCCTTCCTTCCCCACTCCCGTCCCGTGGCCCCGGAAAAAGCAGCTTCGTGTGGGCACAGGGGGACTCCAGGGATTCACAGTAACCAGAAACAAAAACGGAAATAAATTAAGTGATATGGGGAGGGGAGTAATAGGGAGTCGTGTTCCCCAAGTCAGTGCATGAAGGGGGTGCCCAGGGCCTGGAGCTGGGCTCCCCACAAGTTTCTTCCCAGCAGAGGGAGCTTGCTGGGTCCATTGGTGGAGAAAGCGCTCCACTTCTGGTCTTCATCAAAACCTGCCTATATGCTCTGGCGTCTGCCAGTAAAGCACCTGTGCATGCCATAGTCTGGAATGAGGTGGAGACAGTCTTCACTCAGGTTCTGGGCTGAGACCCAGCTGTGCTTGTAGTAGTGGTGTTTACCCCTCATTCCACCCGTACCAGCAGGGCATAGAGGAGAGTGGCTCCTTTCTCTTTAGTGACCCATTCCAGTTCTGCTGGGCTGAAGTGCTGGTCAGGAGGTTCTCTGAGGGCAGCAGAAGGAGGGCCAGGAGTGTAGGAGCCAGGTCGCACACACACTTGAAAGGCCACCTGAGCCTGGTGTGTCCGCTGGGATTTGGGGTCCCGGAATCTGTTAGATAAAAATGAGAAATAGGGGAGTGGGACTTGTGGGCTAACTCCACTCCCACTACATACCTTCTATTCCTGGAAATACACCCTCCACAATGAACTCAGCTCCAGCTGTCTGTAGTGCTCAGCTAACATCTGCGCAGTACACTTCATGTGTCTGCACACTCTAACACCTTATTTAATGTCCTTTTCTCCAAGGGTACTTCTCATCTGTTTCACTTTTTTTTCTTTCTTTCTTTCTCTTCCTTTCTTTCTTTTCTTTTTTTTTTTTTAGACTGGGTCTGTGCCCAGGCTGGCCTCTTAACTCTCTATGTAGCCCAAGATGACTTTGAACTTGTGATCCTCCTGCTTCCACCTCCGCCTCCACTTCCTGAATGCTGGTAATACAGATGGACTTGTACCAGCAAACTCAGTTCATGCGGTGCTGGGGACTGAGTTCCACAAGGGCAATGTTCCTTTTCCCTTTACTGAAATAGCATGTGGTCAGTGGTATCTTCAGTGATTAAGTGAACAACAGAATCAGATAAGAGGAGCAACCAGCAATGCCAGGGTGGGAAGAGGGGAGCGGGGACCATAAGAACCCAAGAGAGCCTGGAGCTCTTTCTCCAGTGTACTCACTGCACTTTGGAGGCCAGGGCCTCAGCCCCAGCATACTGAAGGGAGGGGGAGAGCAGTACTGGAGGCGGCTGCTCCTCTCGGGGAGGTGCACAGTTCTCACCAGGCTCCTCAAAGCCCACCCTAGTCTCTCCCTTCAAGGGCCGGCAGCTCAGGATGGAGGCAGTACCTGTGAGGAGACCTCGGTCAGTGTAGCCCTGTGATCCCTCCCAGGGTCCCTAGGCCCAGTCCACTCCGTGGCACCTGCTCCCAGCTCTCCTCGATCCAGCACCCTTCTTATGGCTGCTACATTACTCCCATGATATGCCATGTGCCACTTCTTGGTTAGCGTCCCAGCTTCCAGGCGGGGATTCACCCTAGGCAGACAACAGATAAGGCAGACAGGACAAAGGTCATTGACTCACCAAGATCATCCCACATGGAAGAGGTTCTGTCACTTATTTGAAGTATTTATTCGACAGAGAAATAGGGGGAGAAAGGAAAGAGAGGGAACGCGAATGGGTGCACCAGGGCCTCCAGCCACTGCAAACAAACTCCAGATGCGTGCACCCCCTTGTGCATCTGGCTAACGTGGGTCCTGGGGATTCCAACCTGAGTCCTTTGGCTTGCAGGCAAACGCCTTAACCACTAAACCATTCCTCCAGCTCTTATTTATTTGAGAGAGAGAAAGAGGCAGAGAGAGGGAGAGAATGGGCATGCCAGGGCCTCTAACCACTACAAACTCCAGATGCATGCACCCCATTGTGCATCTGGCTTATGTGAGTC
Organism: Dipus sagitta; assembly: GCA_036346955.1. NCBI lineage: Eukaryota > Metazoa > Chordata > Mammalia > Rodentia > Dipodidae > Dipus > Dipus sagitta. Next base: position 5,970,500 of record CM070783.1, on the reverse strand, counting down.
CTAGAGAATCAAACTGGGATTCTTTGGCTTTGCAGGCAAGGGCCTTAACTGCTAAGCCATCTCTCTAGCCCCTGAGGTAAGATCTTGTTCTGACCTGGAATTCATTCTGTAGTCTCAAACTCATGGCAAATTCTGAGCCTCCTGAGTGCTGAAATTAAAGGTGTGTGCCACCACACCCATCTGCTTCTATCACTTAAAATTTTTTTAAATTTTCAAGTGTGAAGGAGCATGGCAGGGCCTCTAGCCACTTCATATGAACCTCCAGATGCATGCATCACTTTGTGCATCTGGCTTTACATGGGCACTGGGGAATCACATCCAGACCTCTCTCCAGTCCTCTATCACTTTTTGCAGGTACCTTTTGGAACTCTCAAAAGGGCAAAGAACAGTAGGGAAAATGCATGACTCTGATCTCTATGTACCTGAGATTGAACCTGCACCAGCCAAAGGGCAGGGCATATTCCCGCGGGGGTTCTCCTCGGCGCCTGTGGGCCTCATCTCCTCGCAGCTTCCGGCAAGACTCACAGTAGCATAAGCTACGCTTTGGTGGAGGCATGAAATAATCCTCTGAGGAACAAAGAATGAAAATCCTGGTGGCTTTTGCCTTGGAGGTCGACCACACTGCTCTCTCCAGCTGGGGCCCAGGGCTTTGGCCTGACTGTGGTAAAGGGGCAGGTTCTGGAGGGCTGGCCCTCACCTGGAAGCAACAGCAGTTCTTGGAAACGGGAGCAAAGAGCATGATACTCGCAGCTCTTGAGGGGGCTAGCGGCAGGTGGTGGGCCCCAGCACACACTCTCCTTGATGCCTGAGGGAGCAGACGGAGCACAGGTCACAGGAGCGGGGCATAGGAAGGATGGGAATGGGGACACAGGAAGGAGATTGGGGGTAGGATCCTGTTCCCTGTGGGCAGGCGTACCATCTACCATATCAGCTTTTTCCATGTCCCCTTGGGTTCCAGCACCCTTCCCACTGGCAGCCCCGGGTTCAGGACTCACAATTGTCACCTGCAGGAGAGAGGAGTGGTCAGCCAGAGCGCAATCCCTTTCGTGGACCAGAAATGTTCATCACCTAAGCAGTCCACCTCAGTTGCCACTAACCTGCTCACACTGCCCATAGAGGTCCACGAGTGCGTGGCAGGGCTGGGGCACATCGGGCACAGCTACACCCTGGTCCACCCCATTGACATGGAGATGCAGCCCTCCAGAGCAGTCCAGCCGCAGTCCCAGAATAGTGCCTTCAGGACATGTGTCGAGATTTGGCCCAAACTTCTCACAGATCTGGGAGGAGAGACCTACTGTCTTCCAGACATCAGACTCCCACCAGCAGCACCCATCCCACCCTTCACTCTGCTTCTGGTTGCAAGTCCCTGGACTTTGCTTCTATCCTTTCCCACTGTCTAAGCTTTTCCTTCCCAATCTAATTACCTACAGTCCCTGTTTAAAAAAAAACAAAAACAAAAGCCGGGTGTGGTGGCGCACGCCTTTAATCCCAGAACTCGGGAGGCAGAGGTAGGAGGATCACCGTGAGTTTGAGGCCACCCTGAGACTACATAGTGAATTCCAGGTCAGCCTGGGCTAGAGTGAGACCCTACCTCGTAAAACAACAACAACAAAAAACATTTTATTTGGGCTGGAGAGATGGCTTAGTGCTTAAGGCACTTGCGTGCAAAGCCAAAGGACCCAGGTTCGATTCCCCAGGACCCATGTAAGCCAGATGCAAAAGGTGGCACATGCATCTGGAGTTCATTTTACAGCAGCTGGAGGTCCTGGCAGGCCCATTCTCTCTCTCTCAAATAATAAATAATAAAGTTTTTTAAGCCAGGCGTGGTGGCACACACCTTTAATCCCAGCACTCGGGAGGCAGAGGTAGGTGTATTGCCGTGATTTCGAGGCCACCCTGAGACTACATAGTGAATTCCAGGTCAGCCTGGGCCAGAGTGAGACCCTACCTTGAAAAAAAAAATTTTTTTTAAGTATTTTATTTATTTGAAAGAGAGAGCAAGAGGCAGAGAGACAGAATGGATGCACAAGGGCCTCTAGCTACTGCAAAACTGCAAACAAACTCCAGATGCATGTGGCACCTTGTGCATCTGGCTTTACTTGAGTATTGGGGACTCAAACCTGGGTCCTTGGGCTTTGCAGTCAAGCACCTTACCCACTGAGCCATCTTTCCAGTCCAGTTCTTTTCCTTTTCTTTCCTTTTCTTTCCTTTTCTTTCCTTTTAAAACTCCCAATTATAACGTTCTCACTGACAGAGGCACAAGAGGGGGCACCTGGCTTGAGACTGAGCAGGTAGTAATGTGACCCCTCCCATTTCAGACCTGGGGTCCCGTTCCCATTTCTGCAGGTTCCGCTTCTCCCTTTTGCATGGCTCTCTATTCTTTCTGGCACCCTTCCTCACCTTGAGGCCATTGTGGAAGACACCACGGCCCCGTAGTAGCCAGGCTGACCGCTTGAGGGCACAAGCAGAGGCAGGGAAGTTGAGCCTCTCGGGTGGGCAGGTGATGACTCCCAGGACAAGGGAAGATGTCCACTGTCGGTTCAAAAAGTCGATCCGCACCTGCAGGAAGAGGAACCTCTCTCCACTCAAGCCTCCTGGACAGAGACCCATCCCTCGCCCACCCGGTCCAGGCTCAGATGTTTCCTTCCCTGTTTTCCAACGTGCTGGAAAATGAGCCTGCAGTCTTTCACGTGCCGAACAACTGCCCTACCAATGAGCTACTCTCAACATCCTTGTCTTTAAACCTTGGTCTTAGTGTCCCTAGAAGCTTCTTTCACCTGGCTAACTTCACGATCTTTTAATTTGCTGAAAGACCCCAACTAGGAAGCTGGCTACGGGTCGTCATGGGACAAGAGGAGCCAAGCAGGAGGAAGTACACACCTGGACAAGCAGCTGGGGCACCAGGGGCTGGCTGAGGACCACAATGCCCTGATTGTAGCTGGACACCCGCGTGGCTGTACGGTTCCCATTGGACAGGAGTATATTCTTCCCATGGTTCTCCAGGAACTCAAGGACTGTAGGCATAATACCCACTTGATTCTGTTCCTGGTACGGAGCAAGAGACGAGCTACACAGGGAGACAATGGCAGGCCTGACCTACCACACTGGCGTACACAGAGCTTGAGTTTGAGCCTCTGCTGGACCAGTTGAAAACCCAAGAGCATGGCATCCAATGGCCCACCAACTACCCTTCCCCATGCCCAACAGGCCCTACCACAGCCTTACTCCCAGCCCACGCTCCTCGCCCTCGTCGTCCTCTTCGCCTTCACTGCCAGTGTCAGAGCTGGGAGAAGGTGGCTGGGTGCCTTCTGGTTCCTCCAGCCTGGTGGAACTGACAATGGACACACTGCGTACTGGCCCATACAGATCCAACACAGCCCACACATTCTGAGGACACAAGACTCAGGAGGTCAGAAATCAGTACAAGATCTTCATCCAACAACCCTCTCCTAGAATCCAAAGCTCTTACGTTTACCTTGGCAATGCCAGTGGCTGCAGGCCCCATATCCTCTCCATCCACCAGGATGTGCATGGTGTCATCTGCCCCCCGACAAATGCCCACACGGCTCCCCACCTAGGTCGAAGGCGAGATAAGAAAGGACGCTCAGCCCACTCGCCTCTCCTCCCGTCCCCGACCCCACACCGCCGCCCTGCAGCCAGCGGCCTCACCCCCAGCCTCTCCAGGTCGCGGCCATAGTTCATCCTCTGGAGCTGCCCGTCGCGCTTCACTTCACAGCTGGACACTATCCAGGTGGTCTTAGTCCGCAGTTCTGGCAGGGAAGGTGGCAATCCTGGGCCACCACCTGCTCCAGGCCCAATCTCTCCTGGTGCTAGTGTGGTCAGCCCCAGCCGGAGGGAACCTGCCCACTTCTCATCCAGCGCTTCCACTTTCACCTGTGAGAGAAAGAACATTCGCTGGCCCCTGTTTGATGGCCTGACAAAGCCCCTTTCACTTCTCCACAGCTCACCTCAAAGACTTCTTCAGTTTTGAGCTCCTTGGTGCTGAAGACAAGACCATGAGCATAGCCAGCCACACGCACTGCCCTTGTGCCATCTTCCTCCAGAGTGACATTCTTGCCACATGTGCTGTGGAATCGATGAGCCACACCCGCCACTATGGATAATGGCCAAAGAAAGGGGTAGGAGTAAGGCAGCTAGCTTCATATGGGATGCAGGGTGAAGCTTTTAGATGATATAGAAACTAAGATATGACACTAAGGTCCTCTCTACCATCATCCATCAAGACTTCAGCATAGTCAGACTCATTCCCTGACCCAAGGTGCCACTGCATGGCATCCGGACCCCTGGAAGGCAGGAAAGTAACTAAACTCTGTGTTCCTAGTTCCTGAACAGAAGGGGCAACCAGATCCTGGAGGTCTGACAGTGCCCATGACCACCACAGGTGTAAACCCTACTCAGCACCCCATCCCAGCCCTGCCAAGCTGGCTCCAAGTGCAGACATCGTCCTAGTCTCAGTACCCACTTATGACTCAATGTCCCCTGCCACACTTCTGAACTGGTTGTCACCAGGGCTGCTCCTTCCCCCAAACAGTCATCCTTAGGCTCACAACAGGTACCTGGGGAGTGAAGAGGGAATGACTTCTCAGTGGCGGTATTGCTGGTCGCCAGGCTATTGTCCATGGGCCCAGTAGCATTGGTGATGGATACTTGGACACACTGGCCATAGAGATCCACAACTGCATACACTTCTGTATGGGGAAAGGCAGGCATCAGAAGGCCGAATTTCTGGGTAACTTGAGCCAGGGGTGGCAGGCTGGAAGCCACAGAGTAGTCACCTTTACCCGGAGGCAAGCCTGAGCAGGCAGCGCCTTGGTCCTGGCCATTGATGAAGTAGTGCAGGTCCCCCTTAGCAGTTCGCATCATGCCAATACGCGCCCCGGTGCCCAGGGCGTCCAGATCACATCCATAGTTGTTCCGCATTGTGTTACCGTCTTGCATGATGGCTGTGCCACTGAGGGGACAAAGGGGCCAGTCACCCTCACAGCTTCGTCACTGCACTGCTCCCTTCTCTGTATCTGCCTGTGCCTTGGTGGGGTGGTGATCTTGGTCTGAGGTCCATTCCTATGCCCCATGTCCCCAAGATCCCTCCCTCAACTCTGCAGAGACAAACAAGAACTCCTGTGCAGGGTGCCTGGAGAAGGGTTCCCAGAACTAAAAAGGTCCCCAATGTCTGCCAGTGCCCTTGGACACCATAAGCCCAAATCATACTTAGTTCCCTGACCCCAGACAGCTCCACCCAGCCCTGCCAAGCTGGCTCCAAGAGCAGACATCAGAACCTCAGCATCCATGTATCATAGTCAATGTCCGTCATGGTGTTAGGAAATTCCAGGTCTTCGGGCCGAATAGCAGTCACTCCTGGGAGAGGGCAACGAAAGGTGAGCAATGGCCCTCCTGGACCCAGGTACCTGGCACTCCTCAACCCACGCAGGAGTCCTCACCAGCTTCAATGGAGCCTGACCAGCGATCTACCATCTTCTGAATGACAATTTCAAACAGTTCTCCATCCCGGAGGGCCCTGTCATGGAAAGTGGGGATCACTAAGACCCTACTTAAGTGGGCAAGTAGGACAGTAGGGAGAGGGAAGTGCAGAGACTGACCGGTTGGAAATGACAATGGCATCATTGAATTCGCTGCGGCAGTTGTGGCGGAGAGCAGTGCGGCCGCCGTTAGTGATGACGGCATTACTGCCGTGCAGCTGGTGGAAGCGCAGGTCGGAGCCTCCAGCTGCTGAGGAAGGGGAACTTGGAGACACCTGGTTGTTCCCTTCAGGGAGTGGCTCAGGGACTTGAGGCACCTCTGAAAGAGCAGACATCACTCATTAGGTCTCTAGGTATCGCTAAGGCTTCCCAAGGCCACCCTAACCCTGCCCCAGCCCTGCCCGGCCCTCACCCACGTCGTCCACAATGGTGGCCTGGGCAGCCTGGCCATAGAGATCGACGACAGCATAGACACCCGGGGGCACATTCCAGGCAGCAGGGCCCTGAGTCATTCCATTGACAAAGAAGTGCAGAGTCCCGTCCTCCCTCCGTACCACGCCCACCGTGTCCCCTGCCTTGGAAGAAGGGGGGAGGGCTGCAGTGAGGAGTCAGGCAGTGTTCCTGCCTGGGATGATCCTGCATCCACCCCGCCTCACTGGCTCCCCCACTGATGTGCCCAGGCACTGTGCCCATTCTCTCACCTTTAGGCGGTCTAGGTTGTGTCCATATTCATCCAGAATGGTTGTTCCATTGTGCATTACACCGTTCCCTGTCATCATCCAGGTCCCTACAGGGACACAGAGTGGCAGACAATGACAGAGAAGGCAAGGGCTAGGACTCTGGGGACAGCTTCCTCTCTAGGACCCAGCCCTGCCCTCTGTGGGAGCTCACCAGAGCGCAAGTTGGTCATAGTAGAGGGCAACTGGAGATAGGCAGGGTTATGAGTGGTGACACCAATCTCAATAGAGCCAGCCCACTTGTCCACCATCTTGTCAATGCGCACCTGGAACACCTCACCGTCCCGGAGTGCTCTGCTGCTCAGTACCACGCCATGATTGAAGTCATCCGTGGCACTGAGGACACAAGCAGGGACTCTTGAGTGTTGCCGAGGCTTAGACCAACAATACCTGCCTGACACCGACTGCCCCAAGCCAACCAACCAGACATCACACTAAGAAATTCCCCACCTTTCTGCCCAGGACTGCTAAACCACGTTCCCTGCCTCCCACCCCCAAGCCCCATTAGGGCCCCTTCTGCAGGCTTCTCTCCAACCCATGGGTCATACTGGGGCCTCAGGGCAGTGCGTCCCTCGTGGGTGATGGCTGCCTTCTGCCCACAGTTGGGATGGAAGAGTAGGCGCTCAGGTTCTGCCTGGGTAGCAGGAGCAGCACGGCGGAGAGCGCCCTCAGGGGGACAGAGCCCGCAGGATGGCATTGTTCCGGCGCAGACGGTCACTGTGGTTATTATTGTGGACAATGGTCACCTTCACAGCCATCCCATACAAGTCTACCACACCATACACCACAGGTGGTGTCAATGGGGTAGCTACACCTGTGGCAGAAGAGAGTAAGGGAAGAGTTGAGTACAAGAACAAGCACCGCCGAGGTAGGGAGCCCCCTTGACAGCCCCTTCTGAACATCACCTTACCCTGATCAATGCCATTAATGAAGAAGTGCAGGGCAGAGTTGGACTTCCTTGTGAGGCCAATATGGTCACCCTCCTATCCAAAACAGAACAAAAAGCTCAGTCTGGAATCTAGCATGGGCAGATTCAGATTCCACAGCAGTCCTAAGATCCTTCCACCACCCTGTTCCACAGAAAACCAGCTCCCAAATAAATTCACATCAATCTCAGACCACTCCTGAGGACAGGCCGGGCCTAGGTCTTTTCCAGATACAACAACTTTCACCTCTAAATGTTCAGAGTGAATCAGGTACTGAGCCAAATCATCTTACAAGCAACAAATTCTTCCAATCTCAGCTGGGGATGTTGCTTTGCTCAGTGGCAGAACACTGGCCTGGCATGCCTAGGGCCCCAGGTCCCACCCCCAGCTGCAAAGGAACACACTGCTCCTCAGTGGCTTACTGTAGAGCACCATGGCTGCACGGCCCTCTCAGAAGGACCCACATGCAAACAGAAGGGGCCTGCTGCGTCGGAGTACCCAACCTCTTGAAACTGCAACATGACGCTGTCCTCTACAGATGTGGCGGGCTACATTCCCAGCTCTTTTGGGATCGTGTTGGACAAACCCGCTCTGCATCACAGGCAGCACTTCATAGCACCCAGAGACAGAGTACCCAGGGCTCTCCTGGAGGGGCCAAGCGTGCCGTGCCCCACACTTACCTGCAACTCGTCCAGACTGAATTCACAGTATTCCCGGCGGGTACCCTTGCCATTAGTTAGGATCCCACAGCCACTCATCATGATGGTGCCTGAGTAAAGGTGGCTATCTGGTTAGCGTATAGGGTTCTTTCCCCTCAGTAAACCCAAACCTTGCCCAGGGTTGGTACCTGACTGGAGGTTGGTCATGGTGGCTGGATACTCCAAACTGTTGGGGTTGTGGGTAGTGACACCAATCTCGATGGAGCCTGACCACTTATCTACAAGTTTGTCAATACGGATCTGGGGTTGAGTGGCAAGAGATAGGAGGAGCAGGAAATGTAAGTGCAGAGAAGGGACCCTCAAGCCCCTGGTTGTTCTCCAAGTGCCACCCTCCCAGCATCAGGGACCAACTCCCATCTTCACTGTGAAACCCAGGCAGACCCCAGGATCTTACACACCTCAAACATTTCATTGTCCCGAAGTGGGCGGTTGGTCATGACAACCCCGTTGTTGAATTCATCAAGGGGCCTCCGGCGCTCAGCCGTCTTATTATTGTTGCTGAGTTTGATGAGGGTCCCACACTTCTCATGAAAGAGGAGGGCGTCATTGGAGGTAAGGATGGGTGAGGTGGCAGCTCCACTGGTTTCCAGTCCATCCCCTGCTGGGGGGGAGCTCAGGTTCACATTCAGGAGCCCCCCATTGTAGGCAGATAGGATGGCATTACTGACCACCTCAGAGAGCTCCATGCTGGCAAAGTCTATAGCAGCAGGATGGAGAAAGGAAGCTGAGCTGAGGCTTTACTCCATCCAACTTAAGACCCTCTCTCCCTACCCATCTCTTGAGATCCCACCCTTGTCCACCTCACTGCCCGCTCCCCTTCCCTGGGCTTCCCCGAAGCCCTCACCATTATGCGACTCAAGGCTGTTAGGAAACGTCTCCGGCCGGGCCTGTGCTGGGGACACCGTGAAGGCTGGGAACCAGGTGGGATGGTAAGGGTTTAGCCCCTGCTTCAAGACCCATAGCCAGGAGACCCTCTTCTAGTTCCTACATTCCCCTGCAACAGACTCAAGGGTCTGAATGGCCCTGCCCACACCCAGCTGGTTTGTGATGGCATTTTCCCCATGTCTGCACCCACATCGCCTGCCCCACCACCCTAGTTGTGTCCTTACCTTCATCCCCAGAGGTCCCCTGATCCACCAAGGCAGCATCTTCTGGAGGGGCCAAAGTCTCAAGGGAAGGTGTGGGGATGGGAGCAGGGGGGCTGAAGCTTGGCTCAGGAGGGAGCACGGTGATTTGAGTGCACTTGCCATAAAGGTCAACCACGGCCCAGACACGAGCAGGCAAGCCTGTGGCAGCCACACCACAATCCCGCCCGTTCACCCAGAGCCGCAGCTCCCCAGCAGCTGTGCGCTCCACACCTACACGGTCCCCTTCTCCAAGCTGGTCCAGATCCTGGCCATATTCCTCCAGCACAGAGCGCCCATCCCTCAGTACTGAGCAGCCGGACACTACCCACGAGCCCCCTTTCAGCCCTGTGGCACTGCTTGGGAAGTCCAGCACACTGGGGTCCAGCGCTGTCACCCCGATCTCAATGGAGCCACTCCAGGAGTTGACCTATGAAGAAGGTGGTGGACAATGATTCCGGATGCAATCCCACTACCAGGAAACCACATTCCTGAGGGCACTGTGTCCTCCTCTCACCACCTATGAGGCACACAGAGGCAGACCCTCAAGTAACTTTCACCAAGGCTCTTCAGTTACCCAAAACCACGTGTTTCCTATGTCCTTATCTCTTGTTCTCGTGGGTCACTCTCATTCCACCCGCCCCTCCAATCCTCTCCTAAGGTAACCTCCATAGATTCATTCTCTTCCCAAATTATTTCTCTGAGCCCAGCAGACTGCACACACCTCCCTCTCCCTGAGTATGTCAACTCATCCATTTTCTGGCTTTCAGAGTTTGTCCTTCAATAGTTTGCTCTTTCCTGGGTATTTCTCATCTCTCCCCCATCACATCTTGGGCACCTCTCTATTCTCCATCCCCAAGAAAATTGTCCCAGAAGTCCATTCTAGTGGCTGGGTCGTGTGTCCCTTTCCTGTTCGGAGGAAGCTCAAATCCTAGTCTTCCTTCAGACTGAACGCGTGGGCTTCGTGCCTTTTCCCCTGCCTGTCCCCTGGTGCCCTAGCGTTGTTTCTCTCAGTACCTGCAGACCTGGTGATGTAGGCTTTCCGGCAGTTCCACCTCTTCTCCCTCCGGTGCCCTCCCACCACCACCACCGCCGCCGCCCCGTACGTCGGTTCCGCGGGCCCCAGCCCTGCACCTTGCGGTCGATGCGCACGGTGAAGACGCGTCCATCGCGCAGGGGCTCCCGGCTCAGCACCAGCCCGTGGTTAAACTCCTGGCCCGGCTGCTGTCGCCGCGCCGTACGCCCACAGGCCGACAGGCTCACCAAGCGCCCAGTGCGCGGGTGCAGCTCCCCGCCACTGCAGAGACCCCCGCCGGACCCCAGTCCTGGCCCGCCGCCGCCAGGACCCCCACCCCCGCCCGGCCCTGGCCCGGGGCCTGCCCCAGAGCCCCCACTCCCACCCGACCCCGCCGCCATCGCCGCTAGGACCGCGGCAGCGCGACAGCCGCGCTTGGCGGCACCGTGGCAACCGCGGCGGAGAGACACCCTGGGGGAATACGGCCCGGGGCTGGGGCCAGGTATGCTTTACGGCACTGCCGGGCGGTGAAGCATCCTAAGCTAGGGAAAGGTCTATCGCGATGGGAACAGAAGGACGACGGGGTCGGAGAGGCTTACTTTACGGCACAGCGGCATGCATGAGAGAGGCTACGGGAGAACTAAGACTTGGGCAGGGAGCTTTTGCGACAGTGGGTGGAAGGAACGCCTGCCACAGGCGTATTTGCGACAAAGGGGTGCTGGCGCCAAACAGCCCTCGCCAGGGAAAGAAACCCATTGAAGTATTCGCTTTACGGCAAGGGGGGGGGGTGCCTTCCTACCACACTGCTCGTTTTAAAGAGGTATAAGCGCTGTCTGCGGGACATAGAGGCAAGACAGCTTTATAAAGGCAAGTCTGTCTAGCGCCCTGGGAGACCGGAGGTGTCGCAGTCCCCTCGCCTCTGGATCACACTTCTCCGATGATGGGGAAGAACGCAGATTAGACCAATTTCAATTCCCATTTAACCAGATTCTTGGGTTTTTCAAGCCACTAATAGTCTAAAGATAACGGACAATCTGGAAGCAACAGCGTCTGGATTCCCAGATCACTGAACACTTAACAAAGCCCCCAAACCCCATTCACAGGGTCGCTATGAGGAGGGGGAGCTGTGACATCACAAGGGTTCTCGCCCCCTGGCCATGATTGGTCTGCGGTGATAGGGAAGGGAGGGAGCAAATCCCAGAGACAAAGAAAGTATTTGTGACAATTGGGGAAAGGAGGGACCCCCTCCACCCACTCCACCGTGGTGGGGACCAGGCCTGGGAACTGCGCGGGATGTGGCGTCCAGGTGGGGCCCTGGAGCAGCGGGAGTCCCCGGCAGCTGCTAGCGGTCTCAAGGTGGAATTCCCCGGAGAGGCGATCCGGAGGGAAGCCCCAGGGGTCGGAGGTGCCGGGGCCGACACCGCGCTGCCCTCCAGTGGAGCCTCGGTTCTCGGTTCTGGGCCTCCCTTGCAATCCTGGAACACTGTAACTCGCAGTCCCGGCTCTAGCCGACCCTCTGCGGGGACAGTGGCCCAGGGTTCCGTGCCTAGTTGGCACGTAGGGGAGGTTGTGGACCATAGCCTTGGGTCCTACACCTCCTCTGGTGGATTCAGCGTCCCCTGTCCAGGAACCAGTGGGTCCAGCCCTGAGCCCGCGGAGTGTAAGGTGTACAACTCGGGGTACAATTCAAGCTCCCAGTCGACTTGCTTGCACCCTCACAACTATGAGGTCCATCCCCGGAGCATCCTAAAAAACAACAATTCGGTTTTGATGCAGAAATACCCTAGTAAGGAGAAGTAAGCAGTCCATAGTTGGGGGAGTACTGGGGACGGAAACATGAGAGAAGGGACCGAGTCCTGAGAACTTGGCATGAGAGTAGATGAGGGCAGTTGGTTGGGAAATCTGAGGTTCCATAACTTGCGGGGGGGGGGGGGGGGGGAGCAGATGTCCCAGAAATCCTGGCCGTTTATTAATATGATTATCATTGTGTGTGTGGCCCAATCCCTAGCTTCTCCAAAGAGGTGTGAGAGTTTTTCCACAAGCATAGGAGAATGAGGGAGGACTGTAAGGAAATGGTCGTGAGAAAGCGTCCTCTTCCCTTGCTGTGTGCCCTCGCCTTAGGAAGGCTCAGCACTGGGATGAGATGAATATCTTGGCCACCTACCACCCAGCTGACAAGGACTATGGCTTTAAGAAGGTGGATGAACCCAACACCCCCTACCACAGGTGCTAAGCCCCTCAGCCCTAGCTTTGCAGCCTACATCCCTCTTCTAACAGAAGAACCTGGGGGGGGGGGGGAGGCAGACAGCCTTCCGCAATATTGCTTCCTCTCTCCAGGCTGCAGGGCAGTGATGAGGACCTGTCTGCAGAATCCTCCCTCAAGGTGACTCCTGAACTACTGGCAGAGAGGTGAGAGTCCTGTCATAGATCAGTTGAGCTGTGCCTCCCCCCACCAAACACCCTTGAACTCTGAGTTAGTGTGCTTTTGGACTCCTAAATGAGAATTACTACAGTGTTCTTTAGGTCTGGCCAAGACTGATCTGAGGGCATCAACCAGCTTGATCCTATCTACCTGCCCCCATTGTTTTCTCTCTTCTGCGTCCCAGCTAGTCTCCCTTCCCCTCAGGTTTGCCACAATGGACAGCTTCCTCCCCAAGGTCCTTCAGTATGGTGAGACAAGCTCAGGGGCTACAGACAACTTTTCCAAGACATGTGAGATGGAGGCTGTGCACTGACTGTTAAGTGGGAGGTGGAGTGGACCTTCAGGGAGAGTCTGGAGGGAAAACCAAGCTCTCACACTGGCCCACAGACTTCAGTGATTTTGAAAAGCACCGAAAGACACACTACAACGAAGGGAAGTTTCTGAAGGCACAGAAAAACCTGCCTGTGGCCAGTGCGGAGGAAAGCACTGGGGCCAGTGCCAGCAGCAGCAGCGAGATCCAAAGCAGGAAGATGGACCCAATGCCTAGGACTTCAGAGAGAGGCTGGGCAGGAAGACTGGCCAGAGGAGTCAAAGATGAGACTGGCCTGGTGACTGAGAGCCATGCCCTAGACACCAGGGGTTAGTGATGGTGGGGGGGGGGGTCCCGAAAGTCTGAAGAGAGTTGTATACAAGAGCGTGTTCCAGAGCCCATGGTTCTCTTAGACTTTTCCCTGTTGCATACTGCTTTTTGTTGTTGTTGCTGAGGTTGGGTCTCACACTAGCCCAGGCTGGCCTGGAACTCACAGAGCTCCTGCTACCTCTGCCTCCAGAGTGCTGGCATTAAAAGTGTTGCTGTCTTTTGCAAAATCCTCTTGGGTTTCCTGTTCCTCACTGTTGAGTAGTTGTTGGCCCACAGCCCTGCTGCCTGACAGGGGAGGCCGTGGTTAGAGGTGACCCCAGGGAAAAAGGAGACAGCAGGAGTTGAGCCTCCACGCAGGATGACTACCAAAGATGGCAGGCTGGTGAGGAACAGAAAATCTAAGGGTGCCATGGGGGAAAGGGAATCACTGAGCACTTTCTCACATGGGGCTAGTAAGTGAGATGGGAACTTGGGACTTGAACTTGGCACTATGCACACCTAAGATTCCTGGACACAGTAGGTAGTCACAGGCTCACGCTGTTTGGGGTGATTTCTCAGCTGCCTCTGCCTACAGAAATCAGTTCCCAGCAGCTTCAGCCCTGAAGGTGTTGGATCAGATGGATCTGCAGCACAAGGAATATTACAGCCAAAGCAGATACCTGAGGTCCTGCTCCCAGCCAGAGCCCGAAGAGGACACGGATGAGCAGCAGGACAGTGAGGACTGGGGAGGAGAGCCTGAGGGTGGGAGGACCGACTGACTGACCAGCAGCCTGCGAGGGGCCCCACCCTTCGCCCCGATGCTTCCACTGCTGGGCTCGGGGCGCTGAGGATCACATAAGTGCCGCAGGCCTGTTGGACCGCAAGGGAGGCTCCTTTGGGTGTCAGAGACCTTGAGTAGGCCCTAACCATGACAGTGAAATCACTGCAGCCTGGTGAGGGCACACACTGCCATCACCCTGAGCCTGGCTCTGGGCAAGCTTCCAGCTTCTCAGCCCTGTTAAGCCAGTCCCCCAGCCACAGGCGGTAAAGGAGTCCAAGGCCTGCATTGTAGAGCAGAGACATCAGGAAGGATTGGGAACACCTCCAGGCTCTTCCCACCCACTGCCTCCATGCCTCTTCCTTGCCTGTTTATTTATTTACTTGAGAGCGACAGACATAGAGAGAGAGAGGATAGGTGCACCAGGGCCTCCAGCCACTATAAACGAACTCCAGATGCGTGCACCACTTATGCATCTGGCTTACATAGGTACTGGGCAATCGAGCCGTGAACGGGGTCCTTAGGCTTCACAGGCAAGTGCTTAACTGCTAAGCCATCTCTCCAGCCCTTGACTACTTTTTGTGACTGCCCCTTCCCATCCCGCTCTAGGTAGTACCATGTCCTGTTCTTAGTCTGTGTCCAACTGGTGTCAGTGGCTGGGGAATAAGGGGCGGAGCAGCCAGAGCCCAGGAAGCTCAGAAAGGGAACATGGAAGTAACCAGAACTCTGCAAGCCGGGCTGGGGCGCAGACGCAGGCGTGTGCCCCAGCAGATCCCGGGGGGATGGGTACATATATTAGCCAGGGAGGCAGATGGGCTAAATGGATAGGTTCTAGGGTGTCTGGAGGGTCACACAGGCAAGAGCTCATGCTGCAGGAACGCCACTGGCCTAACCTCTACTCTGCAGATAAATCCTTGCGGCTCCTGTGGACTCAGGAAGAGGAACCAAGGCCATGGAAAATGTAGCCAGCTATGGAGGGCTGAGGACAACCTTCTGCTCTTGCCACCCTGAAGGCGGATAATAAAGAGAAGAGCAGGCATCTGGGTGCTGTGATTGGGTGCCCTGGCTAGGCCTGCTCTGTCAAGGAGCAGGGCATAGGAAGAGTTCACAAGCAACCAGAAAGCACAGCACAGGAGAGGAAGCTGGGAGTAGCCCAAGGGATGGGACTCAAGCCCTAGGATCCATCACCTGAGGGCAGTTCAAGACCAGCTTGCTCTACATAGATCCCTCTCCTCTCCTTTCCTTTCCTTTCCTTTCCTTTTCTTTCCCTGTCCTTTCCCTTTCCTTCCTCTTCCCTTCCCTTCCTTTTCCCTTTCTTTCTTCTTCTCCTCCTCCTCCTTCTTCTTTTTCTTTTTCTTTTGTTTTGTTTATTCAAGGTAGGGTTTCACGCTAGTCCAGGCTGACCTGGAATTCACTCTGTAGTCTCAGGGTGGCCTCAAACTCATGGCGATCCTCCTACCTCTGCCTCCCAAGTTCTGGGATTAAAGGTGTGTGCCACCATGCCTGGTTTTCTTTTTTAAAAATATTTTATTTGGCAGAGAGACAGAGAGAGAATGGATGCGTCAGGGCCTCCAGCCACAGCAAACAAAATCCAGACACATGCACCACCATGTACATCTGGCATACATGAGTCCTAGGGAATTGAACCTGGGTCCTTTGGCTTTGCGGGCAAGTGCATTAAATGCTAAGCCATCTCTCCAACCCTCTTTTTCTTTCTCTTTCTTTTTTTTTTTTTTTTCTCTAGCCCAGGCTGACCTGGAATTCACTATGTAGTCTCAGGGTGGCCTTGAACTCACAGTGATCCTCCTACCTCTGCCTCCCGAGTACTTGGGATTAAAGGCGTGCGCCACCACGCCCGGCTCTTTTTCTTTTTCTTTTTTTTTTTTTTAAATTTTATTTATTTGCAAGCAGAGAGAGAGAGAAGAGAGACAGGGAGAATGGGCACAGCCTCCAGCTGCTGCAAAACAGATATATGTGCTACTTTGTGCATCTGGCTTTATGTGGTACCGGGGAATGGAACAGGTAGTTAGGCTCTGCAGGCAAGTGCCTTAACTGCTGAGCCATCTCTCCAGGCCTGTGAGGTCATTTTTCAAAACAAAACAAAGCCTAGGCTTTTCAGAAGGTCCAAGCTGGAACAGGATGACAATTTTTTTTTTTTTTTTTCGAGGTAGGATCTTGCTCCAGGCCAGGCTGACCTGGAATTTACTATGTAGTCCCAGGGTGGCCTTGAACTCAGTGATTCTCCTACTTCTGCCTTCCAAATGTTGGGATTAAAGGCATGTGCCACCACACCTGGCTCTGATGACAATGTTTGATGTAATTAATTACCATAAATTGGCTAGTATCACCATCTTTTTTTCTTTCTTTCTAACATTTTTTTTTCAAAGTAGGGTCTCGCTCTAGTCCAGGCTGATCTCGAATTCACTATGTAGTCTCAGGGTGGCCTTGAACTCATGGCGATCCTCCTACCTCTGTCTCCCAAGTGCTGGGATGAAAGGTGTGCACCACCACGCCTGGCACTTTTTAAATTATTTATTTACTTATTTATTTGAGAGAGAGGAAGACAGACAGAAAGAGAATGGGCACGTCAGGACCTCCAGCTGCCTGCGTCACCATATGCACCTGGCTTTACTTGGGTCCTGGGGAATTGAACCTGGGTTCTTTGGCTTTGCAGACAAGCATCTTAACTGCTAAGCCATTTCTCCAGCCTGCCTGCTTGCTTGCTTTCTTGTTTGGTTTTTCGAGGTAGGGTCTCACTGTAGCTGAGGCTGACCTGGAATTCACTATGGAGTCTCAGGGAGGCCTTGAACTCAATAGCGATCCTCCTACCTCTGCCATCCAAGTGCTGGGATTAAAGGCGTGTGCCACCATGGCTGGCTTTCATCTTTTATTCTTGTAACAACATTCATCTAATCTTCCAGATGAGGAAACCAGAGAATTTTCCCAGGGTCACACAAAGTCTTAAGTGTTAGAGACCGGATTTGAATCCAGATCATCAGGCGCCAAAATCCAATCACCAAAGGAGAAACAGAGAAAGACAGGGTCCCCAGGAGGAAGGTGACAGCAGAGTCTCTGGGGGTGGGGCTGTGGCTTCTCTGACCTCAGCACCCCCTCTGCCCAGGCCCCACCCCCGCCCCTCCCAGTGCTGCCTGGAAGTGGTAGGGTGAGATCTCCTCTTCAGCCACCTCTTTCCCTTGGGGAAACAATTGCAAAGCCGGGTCCCACCTGAGCGAGGATTCTCCTTCCTCAACACTCCTCCTGGGGTCTAGGGAGTACTTCCACCTACCTCCCCACTGCCCAGCACCCAGGGCCCCTGGGCCAAAGCAGTCTACCTGAGATGACGGTCAAGCTGGATCTAGAAGAGTGTCTCAAGGATTCACCCCGCTTCCGGTAAGTGTGTGCAGGTCCAGTGGGCCCGGAAGGGGAAAGCCCAACACCCCTTAACACACAATGCACATACACCGTCCTCCAGGCCAGACCTCCCTCTGGGGAGTACGCCTCCAAGACCAGAGGGAGCTGGTGGGCCAAAGTCATACCTCTGCTATTAAAGCAGGGCTCTCAAACCAGACAGGGCTCATGCCTGGAATCCCAGCAACTCACAAGGCTGAGGCAAGAAGATTGCTGTGAGTTCCAGGCCAAGCTGGACTACTGAAAGCGAGACCCTGTTTCAAAAAACACAAGCCAGCAGAGAAAAATCAACCCCGGGCTCTTTAGTGCTCTCCACACACTGCCTCTAACTGCGCCATCTGGCCTCTAACTGGCATTCCTTCCTCCCCATCTCTGGGACCCTTGCCCCTCCCCCAGCACCTGCCCTGGGGTGGATAGCAACTTCCTCCCCTGACCACATCCACCCTCTTCTCTTCCTGCCTGGGGTGCGGTGGTAGCTGTGATCACGGTAGATGTGCAGAGTGCTAGAGCCAGAACAGGAGGGGAAGGGTCCTTCACAACCCATTAGTATTCTCCACACTGGCTCCCTCATGACCCCAACCCTGACCCTGAGGAGGCACACAGACCCAGCGGACCTAAGCTCTGTTTCCATGGCCTGTCCCTCCTTTCCAGAGCCTCTATCGAGCTGGTGGAAGCTGACGTGTCAGAACTGGAGATCCATCTTGAAAAGGTGACCCTGCCATGGAGAGATGACCCAGGGTTGGGTTAGAATGAGCGGGTTGTGCCAAGGAGAAAGCTGGAGACCGGGGATGAATTCCAGGGTTATTGAAAGCTAATTGTGCTGGGCACGTTGGCTCACACGAGTAATCCTGGAACTCTGGAGGCTTAGGCACGAGGATTGCCATAAATATGAGGCCAGCATAGGCTACATAGTGTGAGTTTCAAAAGGGGGGGGGGACGTGGCTCAACAGTTAAGGGCACTTACTTGCAAAGACTGCTGGCCTGGGTTTGATTTCATAAATCCAGACACTAGAGTCAGGCATTGTGGCGCACACCTTTAATCCCAGCACTCGGGAGGATCGAGAATTCAAGGCCACCCTGAGACTATATAGTCTAGTCCAGGTCAGCCTGGGCTAGAGCAAGACCCCACCTCAAAAAAAATCAATAAATAAGCCGGGTGTGGTGGCGCACACCTTTAATCCCAGCACTTGGGAGGCAGAGGTAGGTGGATCGCCGCGAGTTCGAGGCCACCCTGAGACTACATAGTAAATTCCAGGTCAGCCTGGACTAGAGCAAGACCCTACTTCGAAAAACCAATAATAATAATAATAATAATAATAATAATAATAATAATAAATAAAGCCAGACAGAAAAAGTGGCACATATATGTGGTGTTCATTTGTAGGATTCAAAGAGACCTTGGTGTGCCCCCTCCCATGTAAATAAATTTTAAAAGAAGCTAACTGTAGGGTAGAAACTATTTTGGGTACTAGAGTCACTTGTTTGAGTGCTCATGCGCACATACACATGCACGCACACACATATACACTCCCATTCCCCTGTTATTTTTTCTCTAAAATGTTCATCTCTGACTTGACATATATATACTTGCTATATTAGTTTTCTGTTGCTATTTAACAAATTGTCACAAAATTGGTGTCAAGAAATAGTACTCATTTGCTAGTTTCTTTTTCATTTATTTATTTGCAAACAGAGCTAGAAGAGAGAGACAGAGAGAATGGGTGTGCCAGGGCCTCCAGCCACTGCAAAAGAACTACGGATGCATGTGCCAGGCTGTGCATCTGGCTCTACCTGGGCACCTGGGGAACTGAACTCCGGGTTGGTAGGCTCTGCAGGCAAGCGCCTCAACTGCCAAGCCATCTCTTCAGCCCTCATTTGCTAGTTTCTATGGGTCAAGAGTCTAGGCAGTGCTTAGCTATTCCTCCATTCAGGGTCTCCTGGACTGGAGCCAAAGTCTCGGCCAGGGTTGCAGTCCCCTGTGAAGCCTGAGACTCTGTTCCAACATCGTGTGATTGTTGGCACATGCAGCTTTAGAGGGCAGCTGCAGGTCCCCGCCGTGAGGCTGGCCCTCTCCAAGGACGCGTGGCATCACGGCAACTTCCCTGCTGCTTTTGCCTTCTTCAAACCTTTTTTGTGTATGTTAGCAAGGTATCAACAGATACCATAAGGTGACCATGGGCACACCACCCAGCACCCACACCACACGGGAGGGCCATCCTGTTACCTTTGTCATGTCTGCTTGTTTGAAGCAAGTCACAGGTCTTGCTCTCACTCCAGTGGGGCTCATACAAGGAAGTGGACCACTGGGGAGTCACCTTCGTGGATTTCTGGTGCTCCTGCTTATTTGTTTCTTGTCTATTTACCTTCACAATGATATAAATGCCCTATGAAGCTTTTGTATTTTATTTTTGCACAGTTCCCAGTTCCCATACCAGGGTGTTTTTTTTTAATTTTCTCAATTTTTATTAATATTTTCCATGATTACAAAAAATATCCCATGGTATTACCCTCCCCCCTTTCCCCTTTGAAATCCCATTCTCCATCATATCCCCTCCCCATCTCAATCTTTCTACTTACATATATACAATACCAACCTAATAAAAAGCCCTCCTCCCTTTCTTTCTCTTCCCTTTCTTTTTTTTTTTTTTTCGAAGTAGGGTCTCACTCTAGCCCAGGCTGACCTGGAATTCACTATGGAGTCTCAGGGTGGCCTCGAACTCACGGCGATCCTCCTACCTCTGCCTCCCGAGTGCTGGGATTAAAGGCGTGCGCCACCACGACCGGCTTTTCTCTTCCCTTTCTATCTCCTTTTTTAACTTACTGGCCTCTGCTACTGAGTTTTTTCCTTCTCGCACAGAAGCCCAATCATCTGTAGCTAGGATCCACATATGAGGGAGAACATGTGGCGCTTGGCTTTCTGGGCCTGGGTTACCTCACTTAGTATAATCCTTTCCAGATCCATCCACTTTTCTGCAAATT
Source organism: Dipus sagitta (assembly GCA_036346955.1). NCBI lineage: Eukaryota > Metazoa > Chordata > Mammalia > Rodentia > Dipodidae > Dipus > Dipus sagitta. The sequence continues at coordinate 5,950,275 of CM070783.1, read as the reverse complement.
TCATAACTTCATTTTTCTTTACCGCTGAGTAAAACTCCATTGTATAAATGTGCCACATCTTCATTATCCACTCATCAGTTGAGGGACATCTAGGCTGGTTCCATTTCCCAGCTATTATAAATTGAGCAGCAATAAACATGGTTGAGCACGTACTTCTAAGAAAATGAGATGAGTCCTTAGGATATATTCCTAGGAGTGCTATAGCTGGGTCATATGGTAGATCAATCTTTAGCTGTTTTAGGAACCTCCACACTGATTTCCACAATGGCTGGACCAGATTGCATTCCCACCAACAGTGTAGAAGGGTCATACCAGGGTTTAAAAGCTAATAGGTGAGCTGGGCATGGTGGCGCACGCCTTTAATCCCAGCACTCGAGAGGCAGAGGTGGGAGGATCGCCATGAGTTCGAGGCCACCCTGAGACTACATAGTGAATTCTAGGTCAGCCTGGGCTAGAGTGAGACCCTACCTCGAAAAACCAAAAAAAAAAAAAAAAAAAAAAAAAAGCTAATAGGTGACCAGTTCATATTCTCTCTTTTAGTACATGGTCAAGGGAGGAGTAGGCTAGGGAGTAATTAAGTACTGCCTATGTATATGTTTATTTATTTATTTTTGCTATGGAGGACTGACTATATTGCCTGGGCTGACCTAGAACTCCTGAGTTCAAGATGTCTTCATTTTTTTAGCCCCTAAATAGTTGGTACCACAAGTGTACTCCACTACACCCAATTTTTTGGAGGGTGTGTGTGACTACAGGGCCTCATATTGTAACCCAGACTGTCCTTGAACTTCAGACAGTCTTCCTGCTTCAGCATCACAAGTGTTAGGGCTATAAATGTGCACCACTATACTTGACTTTCAAATGTATATGCATAAAAACCAGGCATAACGACACATGCCTATAATTCCAGCACTTAAGAGACAGAGGATAAGAAGTACATAGGCAGCCGGGTGTGGTGGCGCACGCCTTCAATCCCAGCACTCAGGAGGCAGAGGTAGGAGGATCGCCATGAGTTCAAGGCCACCCCGAGACTCCATAGTGAGTTCCAGGTCAGCCTGAGCTAGAGCAAAACCTTAAAAAAAAAAAAAAGAAGAAGTACATAGTTAGTTCAGGATCAGCCTGGGCTACATGCTGCCTCAACAAACAAACAAAGTATATGTATTATATAGTATTGGCATAATATAATTTACAATAAAGTTTAGAGATCACAACTAGAACTTGATTTTTCTGTTTGTGTTTTGAGGTAGGGTCTCGCTCTAGGCCCTGCTGATCTGGAATTCACTATGTATGTAGTCTTAGGGTGGCCTCGAACTCACAGAAATGCTCCTACCTCCCCCACCTCACTCAGTGTTAGGATTAAAGGCATGTGCCACCACACCCGGCAGAGAGGAAGAGATAGAATGGGCACACCAGGGCCTGTTTTCCTTTTTTTGTTCTGTTTGTTTTGTTTATCGATTATTCGAAGTAGAGTCTCGCTCTACCCCAGACTGCCCTGGAATTCACCATGTAGTCTCAGGATGGCCTCACACTCACGTCAATCCTCCCGAGTGCTGGGATTAAAGGTGTGCACCACCACGCCTAGTAGGGCCTTTTGCTACTGCAGACAAACTCCAGACACTTGTGCTCTGGAAACTGAGTGAGGGAGTGGAGAAAGGGAGAGTAAGGTGGGAGGGAGGGAGAGAGATAGAGAAAAGAAGGGGAAGGAGGAAAGGAGAGGAGAAAGAAGAAAGAAAAGAGAAAAGAGGGATTGGCCTTTGTAAAAACTTGAAGTCAGCCAGGCAGAGGTTGGAGGATCGCCGAGTTCAAGGCTAGCCTGAGGCTAACAGTGAATTCCAGGTCAGCCTGGGCTAGAGAGAGTCTCTATCTCGAAAAAACAAAACAAAAGAAAAGAAAAAAAAACACTTGAAGTCTAAATTGTTGCGCATACCAAGCTTCTTCCTCTTTTTTGCTGAGTACTATTGTATGGCTGTACTAGTTTGTTTCTAGTTTGGTCTTATAAAAGGTACTTACTCCTAGAAGGTAGAGGGGGGCTGGTATACAAAAACCAGATGGAGGCACACTGAGTGGTGGCCATCTTTGTCCCCATGTCACTGACTGATCAGATTTGATCTTAGTTTTCTTTTCTTTTCTTTTCTTTTTTTTGGTGTGGGGTGATGGGGACTTTGTGTATATGCGTTTGTAAAATGTATGTGTGGTGTATGCATGTGTATGCGCCCTTGTGATGCCCCATGTGCTTGCTGGTGGGAGGGCAGGGGCGATCGCCTGCGGTTGCCAGAGCCGAAGATGGGTTCCTTGGGGTAAGTGGGTTTTACTTTGAGCCAGTATCTTCTACTGATAGCTGAGCCTGCTGCTTTTCCCTGAGCCCGAGTGACTCCCTGGTCTCTGCTCCCCTTAGCAGGTCTGGGGTTACAGGTGTGCGTGCCATACCAACTTATTTACATGGATCCTGCATATTCAGACCCCCTTGGGTCCTCATACTTGTGCAGGAAGCTCACTTAAGAACAATCTGTCTAGCCCAGATCTCAGTTTTCTGACTGGTACTGCTAGTCATTTTCAAGTCATGTTTCTCAGAAACCTCTATAAGCCCCAGAAAATGTTATTTAACAACAACAGCAAAAATGCACTGAACACATCGGGAGTCCAAGACTGCCTGTGGTCTCCTGCCACCCTGGGCCAAGGTAAAAGGCATTTACAGATCTTTAATTTTTTTTTTTTAAGATTTATTTTGTTTATTTACTGAGAGCGACAGAGAAAGAGGCAGAGAGAGAGAATGGATGCACCAGGGCCTCCAGCCATTGCAAACAAACTCCAGATGCGTGCCACCCTTGTGCATCTGGCTTATGTGGGTACTGGGGAACTGAGCCTCGAACCGGGGTCCTTAGGCTTCACAGGCAAGTGCCTAACCACTAACCCATTTCTCCAGCCCCAGATCTTTTTTTTAAGTTTATTTATTTATTTATTTGAGAGAGTCAGAGAGAGAAAGAGAGAGAGGGAGGGAGACAATGGGTGCACCAGGGCCTCCAGCCACTGCAAACAAACTCCAGACGCATGCGCCACTTTGTGCATCTGGCTTATGTGGGTCCTGGGGAATCGAACCTGGGTCCATTGGCTTTGCAGGCAAACGCCTTAACCACTAAGGCAGATCTGGCTTCATCCTAGTGTGTTAACTTCAGGGTAATGTCGCTCTGGCGCTGCAGATACTGAGATCCAGGGATCAGGGACTAACTAGGTTTTGGCTGAACACCTGACTCTCCCACATTAGTCAGCTGGGCCTGGTCTATCACACCCTCTGTTTGCCCATTGTGGGGGCCCGATAGGATAGACCATGGAACACCCTGGCATCCTACTTGGCTCTGACCCTGTGGCCCAGATGACTAGCTAGTGTTGGTGAGGGAATGGATGTTTAGTGAGCACAGAGCGTGCAGCCCCAGACAGAGAGGCTGCAGAACTGAACCTAGCCGTGAGAGAATTCATGCTGGAAGCCAGACAGTATAGGAGGTTGGATTTCCTGGGGAGACCTTCACTCAAGCGAGAAGGCAGGGCAGGGCTGAAGAGATGGCTTGGCAGTTAAGCGCTTGCTTGTGAAGCCTAAGGACCCCGGTTTGAGGCTTGATTCCCCAGGACCCACGTTAGCCAGATGCACAAGGGGGCGCAAGCATCTGGAGTTCGTTTGCAGCGGCTGGAAGCCCTGGCGCGCCCATCGCCTCTCTCTCTCTGCCTCTTTCTCTCTCTATCTGTCACTCTCAAATAAATAAATAAAACTAATTTAAAAAAAAGGCAGGGCAGAGAAGTGGACAGGAAAATCTATTTTGGAGGTAAAGCTGACAGTGGCTTTAGAGACAGGCTGGAAGGGACAGGCAGGAGTTTCGTATCAGGCTAAGGGCAAGGACACCAAGAAGCACACTTCACGGGTGAGTTCATAGTAGGTGAGAGCTTCACCAGGCGGGAGGAAGACAGTGGAAAGGGAAACAGCCCTGAACAAGATGGAAGTAGAGCAGTGGAGGGCAGGGCCTGGTGTGATGGCATGACTCTTGCCCCCATTCTTTCCCAGCTCCTCAAGCTGGGTACCAGTCTCCTGGAAAGTGGACGCCATTACCTTGCTGCCAGCCGTTCCTTCATTGTTGGCATTTGTGATCTGGCCCACCTGGGTCCACCAGAGCCCATGATGGCGGTATGTGGAGGGCCTGAACCTGGGTGGGTTGGGATCTGGGATGAACAGGTGCTGTGGCCGCGAGTGGTGGCGCACGCCTTTAATCCTAGCACTTGGGAGGCAGAGGTAGGAGGATCACCATGTGTTCGAGGCCACCCTGAGACTACATAGTGAGTTCTAGGTCAGCCTGGGCTAGAGTGAGACCCTACCTCAGGAAAAAGAAAAACATACTGTGGATGTGGAGGACTGGCTCAGTGGCCATAGGGTACAGGCCAGAGCAGGACCGGGCTGTCATCCAGGACAAGTGAGGCAAATGGGGGCCTAGATTTTGGAGGACTCTGCTCTCCCATGCCTGATACTGTGTGTGTGTGTTGTCTTGCCCAGGAGTGCTTGGACAAATTCACTGTGAGCCTGAATCACAAGCTGGATAGTCATGCAGTGAGTTGGCGGGGGGGGGGGGGGGGGGGGGGGGGGGGGGGCGGGGGAGGCAGTGCCTCATCTCGTCTGTGATCCTGATCCCCATTTGCCAACTTCTGCTTCCCTCAGGAACTTCTTGATGCTACTCAACATACACTGCAGCAGCAAATCCAGACTCTGGTCAAGGAGTGAGATGGGAGGGAAGGAGGCCTCTTATTTCCAAGGAACCAGCCCTCCAGCCCTCTTCCCATTACACAGGGCCTCCCCAGTTGAAAGGGCTGGGGGACGGCTCGTGGCCCGATTTCTGTCCTTCCATCCCAGGGATTCCCTGGGATTTCCCACTGTACCTAGGCTGGCTGAAAGGACATGGGAGGGCCTTCTCCTGGGATTTCTCTGCTGGATGTAGCTGTGATTCCATGTTATCCTTCCTGCTTCCAGAGGCCTCCGGCGTTTCCGAGAGGCTCGCAGAGATTTCTGGAAAGGGGCAGAGAACCTGGAGGCCGCTCTCATCCACAATGCAGAGGTCCCCAGGCGTCGTATCCAGGAGGCAGAAGAGGCTGGACTTGCTCTGAGGACTGCTCGAGCTGGGTACCAGGGTCGAGCATTGGATTATGCCCTGCAGGTGCCTGACTCAGCCTGCCCTCCAGGGTGCCAGGGCCTCAGGTGTCTCCGTGAGGCTGGGGAGTCCTTGGGATGCAGTGGAGGGGATGCTGTGATTTCAAGACTGAATTGAGGTCTTTTGGGGCCTTCAGATCAACGTGATTGAGGACAAGAGGAAGTTTGACATCATGGAGTTTGTGAGTTGCACTTGGTGGTAAGGGCAAAAGGAGAGAGGAACCTGCTGACAGACGAGAAGAGGGAGAGGGACCCTTCCTCAGCTCTGTCCCCATCCGCCTTGTCCCCAGGTGCTATGTTTGGTGGAGGCTCAGGCCACCTATTTCCAGCAGGGCCACGAAGAACTGAACCAGCTGGCCCCGTATCGCAAGGAGCTGGGGGCCCAGGTAGGGCCCCAAAGGACAGGCCATGGTTCAGGGAGGTTAGGGTCCTCTAAGATGACGCTTCTGGCCTGGCCAAGGGGAGCGCTGACATCTGAGTTACCCCTCCTGTGCCCAGTTGCACCAGCTGGTCTTGAATTCAGCACGAGAGAAGAGAGACATGGAACAGAGGCACGCACTGCTGAAACAGAAGGTGAGGGCTGGCACCGTGGGCCCGCTGCCAGACAGACGGTTCACGGCCTCAGTCTCTGCCCACCTCAGTTGTCTCTGACCTCCTTGTGCCCCAGGAGCTGGGTGGTGAAGAGCCAAAACCAAGCTTGAAGGAGGGGCCTGGTGGCCTAGTCATGGAAGGACATCTTTTCAAACGGGCCAGCAACGCATTTAAGACCTGGAGCAGGTGAGAAGAGACAGGGCATTCGGACAAACCCACCCAGTTGAATATCCTTGGGGTGCTGGTTATGGTGTGCTAAGCACATCCAGGAAAAGCAAGACAGCGTTCAGTCAGCAAAGACAGGCAATACACACATCACTTAAGCAGATTGTGAGCTGGCTTTGAAAAGTAATAGTGCCAAGAAGCAGGTGTCACATCCCTGTAATCCCAGTGCTCAGGAGGGTAGGCAAGAATTTTTTGTTCTTTTTTATGAGGGAGGGTCTCTAGCCCAGGCTGACCTGGAATTCACTGTGTAGTCTCAAGATGACCTTGAGCTCACAGCGACCCTCCTACCTCTGCCTCCCAAGTGCTGGGATTAAAGGCGTGCGCCACCACGCCCTGAAGCCCCTCCTTTTGAGATAGAGTCTCATGTAGTCCAGGCTGGCCTCAAACTCAATATGTATCCAACAATGATTCTGAACTCTTGCTCCTTCTACTTCCTTCTCCCAAGTGCTGAGGTTACAGGTATAAGCCACCATGCCTGGCAGAGGAAGTATCTTTGTTTGTTTGTGTTTGTTCTTCAAGGTAGGGTCTCCCTCTGGCCCAGGCTGACCTGGCATTCACTATGTAGTCTCAGGGTGGCCTCCAACTCACAGGGATTCTCCTACCTCTGCCTCACAGAGTCCTGGGATTAAAGGTGTGCACTATCACACCTGACAGGAAGTAACTTTAAAAAAAATATTGATTTATTGATTGATTTGAGAGAGAAAGAGGCAGATAGAGGAAGAGAGAGAATGGGCACGCCAAGGCCTCAAGCCACTGCAAACGAACTCCAGATGCGTGCGCCCCTTGTGTTTATGGCTTTGGGGAATTGAACCCAACTTCTTGGGCTTCGCAGGCAAGTGCCTTAACTGCTAAGCCATCTCTCCAGCCCCCCAAAAAAAGACTTTTTAAAATTTTATTTATTTATTTACGTGAGAGGGACAGAGAGAGAGAGAGAGAGGCAGATAGATAGAGAGAGAATGGGCGTACCAGGGCCTCCAGTCACTGCAAACGAACTCCAGACACATATGCCCCCTTGTGCATCTGGCTTATGTGTGAGTCCTGGGGAGTCGAGCCTTGAACCGGGGTCCTTAGGCTTCACAGGCAAGTGCTTAAACACTAAGCCATCTCTCCAGCCCTGTTTGTTTTTTTGTTTTGAGGTAGGATCTCACTCTAGCACAGGCTGACCTGGAATTCACTCTGTATTCTCAGGGTGGCTTCGAACTCATAGCGATCCTCCTACCTCTGCCTCCCAAGTGCTGGGATTACAGGCATGTGCCATCTTGTGCATCTGCCTTACATGGGTACTAGGGAACTGAACCTGGGTCCTTAGGCTTTTCAGGCAAGCCATCTCTCCAGCCCTGAAAATAACTTTTCAAAAAAGATTTATTATTATTTATTTACTTATTTATGACAGAGAGGGAAGGAGGAAGAGAGAGAAAAAGAGAGAGAGAGAATGGGAGCACCAGGGCCTCTAGCCACTGCAAAGGAACTCCACATGCATGTGCCACCATGTGCATCTGGCTTACGTGAGACCTGGAAAATTGAACCTGGGTCCTTGGGCTTCACAGCCAGGTGCCTTAACTGCTAAGCCATCTCTCCAGCCTGAAAGTAACTTTTTTTTTTTTTTTTTTTTTTTTTTTTTTTTTTGGTTTTTCGAGGTAGGGTCTCACTCTAGCCCAGGCAGATCTGGAATTCACTATGGAGTCTCAGGGTGGCCTTGAACTCACGGCAATCCTCCTACCTCTGCCTCCCGAGTGCTGGGATTAAAGGCGTGTACCACCATGCCCGGCTTGAAAGTAACTTTTGATTCAAGACTTTAAGGCTATGTGGGGGAAGAATGTTGCAGGTAGAAGGAACAGTCATAGCACCAAAGTCTGAGACCCTGGGGTATTTGAAACAGTGAGGAGACTGTGGCCTAGAGGGAGCGAGGGGGGAAGAAGTACGGGCTGAAAGGTATGAGTCACTCTAGGGCCTGTGGACATTTACAAGACAAGGTCTACTCTGAGGAAAAAAAAAGAGGAACCCTTACACAACCTGATATGACCGCTTCCCTTCCAGACCTGCCACCGGCCCCTGAGGAACCTTGGTGCAAATTAGAAAATGGAGCCCCTCCTCCAAGATGCTTCCAGTTGTCAAAGATTATAGTAATGAGCCTGGAATAATTCCAGCACTCAGGAGCCTGAGGCAGGAGGATTACAAATTTGAGGACAGTCCAGACTACAGAGGAAATTCTAGGCCAGGCTGGGCTCATGACAAGATCCTATCTCAAAAAAAAAAAAAAGATGCAGTAGTACTGATTACAATTGTCCTCATGACACACCCAGAAATGTTAACCATTTTCTTACAGGTTTTTAGCCCACACAAGTTGACAGATAACCACTTATAGCTATTTAGCACTGCTGTCTCCTCAAATACTGGCCACAACTGTAATCATAAAAGTTATTTAATTAAAAAAAAAAGGCTAGGTGTGGTGATGCACACCTTTAATCCCAGCACTCAGAGGCAGAGGTAGAAGGATCGCTGTGAGTTTGAGGCCACCCTGAGAACCCCCCCCCAAAAAAGGGCCATTCTTGGTAGTGCACACCTTTAATCCCAGTACTCAGGAGGCAGTGATAGGTTTGCCATGAGTTCCAGGGTACCCTAGTACTACAGGGTGAATTCCAGGCCAGCCTGAGCTAGAATGAGACCCTACCTTGAAAAAAAAGGAGATCAGTGTGGTTACACAAGCCTTTAGTCCCAGTGCTCGGGATTCTGAGGTAGGAGGATTGCTGTGGGCTAGCCACAGTTCCAGGTAAGCCGCTAGGCTGGGATTAGACCCCACCTTGAAAGAAAGAAAGAAAGAAAGAAAGAGAGTGAGAGAGAGGGGGGGAGGGAAGGAAAGAGAGAAGGAAGGAAGGGAGAGAGAGGGAGGGAGGGAAGAAGGAAAGAAGGAAGAAAGTGACAGAAGGAAGGAAAGAAAGAGAAGGGAAAGGAAAAGAAAAGAAAAAAGAAAAGGAGGGTCTGGGCCTGGGGATGGCGCTCAGTAGCTAAAGGTGTTTGCTTGCATTGCAAAGCCTGCTAGCCTGGGTTTAATTCCCCAGTCACACACATTAAACCAGACAGGCATTCAGTTCTAGTGTCAAGAGACCCTGGTGCACCCAGGTGCAAATAGATTTTAAAAAAGAATGCTGGGCATGGTGGCATATGCCTGCAATCCTAGCACTTAGGGTGGTAGAGGCAAGAGGGTCACACTTTCAAGGTTATCCTCCACTATCTATCTAGTGAGAGCTCAACCTAGGCTACATGAGACCCTGTCTCCAGAAACAATGTCCCAGGCATCTGCTGGAAAGTTATCTTCATTAACATCTGGGTTGTCCAAGGCGTAAGAAGAGCATTCTCTAGATGTCCCAGTCTGCACAACTGCTCACTCTTACCTGCAGTGTCCTCTCTCAGCAAGGTGCTTACGGGCAAAGGGCACAGCCTCTCTTCCATCTTCCCTGAGCCCTATCCCAAGGCTGCTCATGTCCATAACTCCTTCCACCTCCTCCAGACGCTGGTTCACCATTCAGAACAACCAACTGGTTTACCAGAAGAAATACAAGGTGGGTAGGTCTCGGGTACCTGGGTTCTAGGTAGGCTCAGCCCTTGTGTACTGTGGCTGGACCTTGGACCCCTTACTACCTTCCGTCAGGACCCCGTCACTGTGGTAGTGGATGACCTTCGTCTCTGTACAGTGAAGCTCTGTCCAGACTCAGAAAGACGGTTCTGCTTTGAGGTGGTGTCCACCAGCAAGTGAGTACAGTCCCCAGGGTGATACTCTGATGTGCTTGAATATTCAGTAACCAGAAAGGCAGGACCACCAAAGCGGAGGCCGTCATGCAGTTCCAGGCCTTGACCCTTTGGTAACTAGATTGAGGAGGGGCTAGGTTGAGATACGGGGTGATGGGAAATATTTAGGGGATATTATCACTCGGTGTAGAAGTGTAGGTATTCCTCCACTTATGGCTGGGGTTACATTCCTAATGAACTCATTATAAGTTGAAAATATGTCAAAAATCTACTGGACATAATAGGTAAGCCTTAGCCTACCTTAATCATGCTAGAAACACTTAATTAGCATACAGTTGGGCAAAATAATCTAACACAAAGCCTCTTTTATAACAGTTATCTCCTGTAACTTGTTGAACACTCTTTTAAAAATATTTTGCCTGGGGCTGGAGAGATGGCTTAGCGGTGAAGCGCTTGCCTGTGAAGCCTAAGGACCCCGGTTCGAGGCTCGACTCCCCAGGACCCACGTTAGCCAGATGCACAAGGGGGCGCACGCATCTGGAGTTCATTTGCAGTGGCTGGAGGCCCTGGCGCGCCCATTCTCTCTCCCTCTCTCTATCTGCCTCTTTCTCTCTCTGTCGCTCTCAAATAAATAAATAAAAATAACAAAAAAAAAAAATATTTTGCCTGGGGCTGGAGAAATGGCTTAGTGGTTAAGGCATTTGCCTGCAAAGCCAAAGGACCCAGGTTCAATTCCCCAGGACCCATGTAAGCCAGATGCACAAGGGGCACATGCATCTGGAGTTTGTTTTCAGTGGCTAGAGGCCCTGGCATGCCCACTTTCTCTCTGTCTGTCTCTTTTCTCTCTCTCTGTCCTTGCAAATCAATAAATAAAAATAAATCAAATTTTAAAAAATATTTTACCTGGCGTGGTGGTGCACGCCTTTGATCCCAGCACATGGGAGGCAGAGGTAGGAGGATCATTGTGAGTTCAAGGCCACGCTGAGACTACATAGTGAATTCCATGTCAGCCTGAACTAGATTGAGACCATACCTCAAAAAACCAAAAAATAAAAAATTAAGAAAAAAAATATATATTTGAGTCAGAGAGAAAGAAGCACAGGGAGAGAGAAAAGAGAGAGGGAGGGAGAGGAGAAAGTATGAACATGCCAGGGCCTCCTGCCACTGTAAATGAACTCCATATGCATACGCCACTTTGTGCATCTGGCTTTATGTGGGTACTAGGAAATTGAACCTAGGTTGTCAGGTTTTGCAAACAAGTACTTTTTTTTTTTTTTGGTTTTTTGAGGTAGGGTCTTACTCTAGCCCAGGCTGACCTGGAATTCACTATGGAGTCTCAGGGTGGCCTCGAACTCACGGCGATCCTCCTACCTCTGCCTCCCGAGTGCTGGGATTAAAGGCGTGCGCCACCACGCCTGGCTGCAAACAAGTACTTTTAACTACTGACCACTGAGCCATCTTTCCCAGGCATCTGCTGGAAAGTATCTTCATAACATCTGGGTTGTCCAAGGCGTAAGAAGAGCATTCTCTAGATGTCCCAGTCTGCACAACTGCCCACTCTACCTGCAGTGTCCTCTCTCAGCAAGGTGCTTTATACGGCAAAGGGCACAGCCTTCTCAATTCCATCTTCCCTGAGCCCTATCCCAAGGCTGCTCATGTCCATAACTCCTTCCACCTCCTCCAGACGCTGGTTCACCATTCAGAACAACCAAACGGTTTACCAGAAGAAATACAAGGTGGGTAGGTCTCGGGTACCTGGGTTCTAGGTAGGCTCAGCCCTTGTGTACTGTGGCTGGACCTTGGACCCCTTACTACCTTCCGTCATGACCCCCGTCACTGTGGTAGTGGATGACCTTCGTCTCTGTACAGTGAAGCTCTGTCCAGACTCAGAAAGGACGGTTCTGCTTGAGGTGGTGTCCACCAGCAAGTGAGTACAGTCCCCAGGGTGATACTCTGATGTGCTTGAATATTCAGTAACCAGAAAGGCAGGACCACCAAAGCGAGAGGCGTCATGCAGTTCAGGCCTTGACCCTTTGGTAACTAGATTGAGGAGGGGCTAGGTTGAGATACGGGGTGATGGGAAATATTTAGGGGGATATTATCACTCGGTGTATAAGTGTAGGTATTCCTCCACTTATGGCTGGGTTACATTCCTAATGAACTCATTATAAGTTGAAAATATGTCAAAAATCTACTGGACATAATAGGTAAGCCTTAGCCTACCTTAATCATGCTAGAAACACTTAATTAGAATACAGTTGGGCAAAATAATCTAACACAAAGCCTCTTTTATAACAGTTATCTCCTGTAACTTGTTGAACACTCTTTTAAAAAATATTTTGCCTGGGGCTGGAGAGATGGCTTAGCGGGTAAGGCACTTGCCTGCAAAGCCAGAGGACCCAGGTTCGATTCCCCAGGACCCACAAAAGCCAGATGCACAAAGTGCGACAGGAGTCTGGAGTCTGTTGGCGGCAGCTGTAGGCCCTGACACGCCCACCCTCTATCTCTTTCTTTCAAGTAAATAAGTTTGTTTGTTTTTAAGTGTATGCTGTTTTTCTCTCCGTGTATTTATTGGGCACCACTTTGGGGGCCTGGCAGGGTGTCGGGCGCTGTGATTCAGGGTGCGGGTTAGCATTCTGCAAGTGACAAAGGAGGCGACTCTCGAGCGGTGGCACTTTGGGCCGCAGCCCCAGCGCTGGGTAGCTGGCGGGCGGGGCTCTGGGACTCAGGCGACGTGGCCAGACTGGTCGGGCGGGAGGGAAGCTGTCCGCGTGGGGGTGGGAGGCGGCCAGCAGGGGAAACTGGCGCGGCGCCGGGATGGAGATTGTTGGCTCTGGCCACCCTAGCCGGGAGGCATCCCCGGAATGCGGTGGCTTAGCACCCGGGCCCTGGGGGAATTTCCCCCTTCCCCTCCCCCAGAAGTCACCCGGTGGGAAACGACCCCCTAGCCAGGGCCGGCGGGCGGCCTGGTGTCCTCGGAATGGCGGGACTAGGGACTCGGGCCCCGGGCAGGTTGCACACCTGGAGGAGCGCGGGGCTGGCGCGGCCACATCCGCTGCAGAAAGCATGCGTCACGACGCCCGCCCCCGCCCCCGCCCGGGCCCTCCGGCCCGTCCAGCCCGTCCGCCCCGTCCCTCGCGTCCGCGCCCCGCGGCTCCCACCTCCACCGGGGCAGGGCCAGCCCCGCGGGGGCGTGGAGGCGGGGCGCCACGGGGCGGGGTTGTGTCTTAAAGGGCCCCCGGCCGCTGCCCTCAGGCCACTTCCTGGGGGTGGAGAGGATCGGTGCAGTGGTGGCGACGGCCCGGGAAGGCGGTCCACGCCCGAGACTCCGGGCTGCTTCCATCTCAGCCGGGGCATACTCCCAAGCTCCGACCGCGCGGGCATCGCCGGCCCCCAGCCGCGCAGGGTGGCTCGCCTTCCGCCCCATCAGTCGCGCGTCCATCTCTGGGTACCCGCGCGCAGAGCCCTGGGCTGGGCCTCGGACCGGTCCCCGGAATTCTGCATGCCCTCGCGTACAGCGACAGCTACCCCGGCAGAAACTCGGAAGTCGAGGCTTTCCAAGAATCCACCCGTGCTCACCACTGTCACCTGCTGGTTGGATTCCGGAAACCCACTCTTTGAAGACCACAGAAGGGAATCGCTGACCACGCAGAATACGAACAGTCTGGATCGAAAGTTCCTTTCCCTTCCCTGGCTGCCTTCTGGTCTTGTTATCTGCGCCCTCATCCTTCCTGTCGAGGATTTCTGTGTCCCCCCCCTCCCAGCCCCCGCCAGCGTAGCTGGGTGAGCTAAACCCTGTTGACTTGCTTTCCGACCTGTGCCTCCAAGCCCTCGAGTCGTAACATTGCCACCCAATTCTGCACACATCCAGACAAGCAACTGCTTTTCCTTCTTGCCTGTTTCCTGTAGTCCCCAAGATTTCCCCTCCTCCTGTATCCTCTTCGCCCCCTTCTTTTGGGGGCCCCATCACCCTGAATGTGGGGGGAACACTATACTCCACCACTTTGGAGACCCTGACCCGCTTCCCAGACTCGATGCTGGGGGCCATGTTTCGGGCGGACACACCCATGTCAGCCAATCCCACCGCCCAAAGAGGTGGGTATTACTTCATCGACAGGGATGGTAAGGCCTTCCGTCACATCCTCAATTTCCTGCGGCTGGGCCGACTGGATCTGCCCCGTGGGTATGGAGAAACATCTCTTCTCAGGGCAGAGGCTGACTTCTACCAGATCCGGCCCCTCCTGGACGCACTGCGGGAACTGGAGACCTCCCGAGTGACCCCTGCCCCCACAGCTGCCCTGCTCCATGCAGATGTGGATGTCAGCCCGCGCCTGGTACACTTTTCTGCTCGCAGGGGACCTCACCACTATGAGCTGAGCTCCGTGCAGGTGCGCACCTTCCTAGCCAACCTCTTCTGCACCGACCCCGAGTGTCTGAGCGCCCTGAGGGCCCGATTTGGTGTGGTCAATGGAGACAGGGCAGAGGGAGGCCCGCATTTTCGTCTAGAGTGGGCCCCCCGCCCCCAGGAACTCCCAGAGGTGGAGTATGAGAGACTGGGGCTGCAGCCACTGTGGACTGGGGGGCCAGAAGAGCGCAGGGAGGTGGCGGGCACACCGAGCTTCCTGGAAGAAGTGCTGCGGGTGGCTCTGGAACACGGATTTCGCCTTGACTCTGTCTTCCCAGACCCGGAAGATCTGCTGAACTCCAGATCTCTGCGTTTCGTCCGGCACTGAGGATGCTGTCCTGAACTTGACTGTGGGAGGAAAGGGAATGAGTGAGCAAGAGGGACCTCGCCTGCTACCAAAGCCGCCTTCTAGTTCTGGTGTTGGCGCTGTGAGAGTCAGGCGCGCCTGACTGGAGCCCAGACGTAGGCTGAAATTCCCAAACCTGAATCCCTTAAGGGCTCACAGGTAGTCCAGAGCGTCTGAACTGGTGCTTATCCTTGGGAGGCAGTGAAGATTCTCTGGCCTGTTCTTGCCTGAAGCGAGGGCTCTCCAGTGTCTCCTTACCTGCTCGGAATTCAGGGGTCTGAAAAAGTGAGGGAGCACATCTTTGGCCAGGGTACACTCATTAGAGCTTTAGGGGGAATTACCTAATGTGGTCAGTCTCCTGGACTGTGTGTTTTCCCCTCCCAGAGCTGGCTATCACAGCCTGGCCTGACCAGTGAGAAGACAGAACACTTTTGGAACATGTGAAACAGGAGGGGCCTTTTGCTATGTCCCAAGCCACTTCCTGAGGGAGGTGGAAAAAACACACCTCATCTTAGGTTGACATGAGGGAGCTAGGACGGTCCCTGTCAGCATGGAGGCGGGAGCAACTCTCTGGAGCGTCGGGTGTTTTTAGAGGATCCCTATGTAAGTGAAGTTGGTCATGGGGACGAAGGTGCTATCTTTTTGTGTACTGGCCTGCCTTTGTGTGTGTGTGTGTGTGTGTGTGTGTGTGTGTTAGCCAGTGGATCTGACTGATGCGTGAGTCCTTGGCCTCCTGGTTCCCATCTGTGTTGCTGACTGTGATGTTTACGTGTTGGTCTTTCTGTAATCTCTGCATGTTTGGCCCTGTTTGACGTTGCTGAGAAACTGTTCCTGCTCAGGTATATCTTTGATATGTGTATGACTAGGTTGAGATTTAGTTTAATCATAGGGTGTGTATGTTTGAGTGTGTGTGTTTATGCATTCACAACACTGTGTAGGCAGGAGGAGCTTGTTTGAGTCACTAGGGTCTTACTGTGAGAGGTAAAAGAAGTCACTGGGCTTCAGCTGAGCCTCTGAGACCTGTAGGGAACTCTTGGTTGCTGAGGCAACCATGGACCTGTTGCTAGGAGATGGCTGGGGAAGTCCCACAGCTGCCCTGGGCAGAGAGTGGAGATGAGTTTGGTGGGGGGGGATGTGGGAAGGGATGGGATTTCTGGGCCCCTGAGTGGATGGGATATACATGTGCAACTCCTTCATTGGGGGCGTCTCACACAATTTTTCACTGATGACTTACCAGATGAAAAATAAAATTGCTTTTGGAACCACAGACTGACTTGTACAGGACACTGTCCCCAAATAACTGATGCCCTGATTTCTATGTCGTCCTCCTACTAGAGATGTCTTTGGCCTCCAGTTCTTTGGGAGGGAAAGGGAGAGGGTAGAAATCCCAGCTTTACCCTAGCCAAGGCTGGAGTTATGGCATTGTTCTAGAACACTCTGGCTCTAGAACTTTCCCAGCAAAGGGCTGGCATCAGGATCTCAGAGCATTCTGAGATCTCTTCACCCAAGTGGGGCCAGCTCCCACCCCATTGCCCAACAGGCCTCATGTGGGTGCTGTCACTGATTGGGGTTTTCCTGGCAGTGACCCAGGCCTGTATATTTTGTCGCCTCCCAGCCCATGACTTGTCAGGTCGCCTGGCTCAGCTTAGTCAGACAGAGGCCGAGCGGGGAGAATGGGCGACCCCAGATTTCTCAGGCTTTGCCTTAGGTAAGACTAGGCAGGAGTGGTCCCGTCACAGCCACCCTCATGTCCTAAAGGGAGAGGCACGTCTAGCCAAGCCCCTCAACCACTGCCCTGGTCCATAGCTCTCTCTGGACACACTAGCCTCTCCCTCTGGGCCAGCACTGGATCCTAGGAAAGTAGCAGACCCTAGAGCCTCCTGCGATGGCGGTGAGAGAGTGGCTGGTCCTTGTCCATCTCTCTACAGATGAGGTGACCATGAACAAAATCACAGAGAAGACTCACAGAGTCCTGAGGGTCATGGGTGAGGCCAACGGGAAGCTAAAACCTTGGGGCTTGGGAGGACTCCCAACGAGAGACATCCGAGGGAGGGCAGGGGATAGGAGGCTAGATGGAGGATAGGAGGGAGAGGGCTGGGTGCAGACGGGGCGCTGTGGATCCAGTACTGCTTGAGGTCCAGGGCGACACAGCCATCTACCCTTCCTCCGCAGAGATCAAAGGATCCGTGTCCTCGCTTCCCTCCTACTGGCAATGGCTCCAAAAGACCAAGATCCCCCAGTACACCAGGGAAGGTATCACCGGGGAAGGGCATCAGGGGGTGCCTTCCATCTGAGGCAGTGTGACTTAACAGGTCGGCCACCCTCGCTCCTTGTCTTTCTTTTCAGCTCTCTGTGCCCCTGCCTGCCGTAAGTAGATAAGGAAAGGGGTAACAAGGACATGGGGCGTCAGGAGGAAGCGGGGTGGCTCTCAGGGCGGAGGCCTGGGCCTGGCTCAGCGGCACCGTCTCCTGCAGGGGGGAGTACCACCCTGTACAACTGCTCCAGCTGCGAGGGAAAGGAGGTGTCTTGTTGGCCCAGAAAGCGTTGCCTTCCAGGTCCTCATACCCCCCTCCCGCCCCCCCAAATCCCGGAGCCCTTAGGCCCCCCTCGGGTGTGCCAGGGGTGGTCCACCGGATCATCTGCGGCCTCCTGGGTTCCCTGCAGGAAGTCACGATCTGTGGGAAGCTAGGATCCTGCTCTCCTCGGTCTTCGGAGCCGTCCTCCTTTTGGGTGTTGTGAGCCTGCAGGTGGAGTGAGTTGTGGGACAAGGGGGAATCCGCCTCTCTGCTTCCTACCCTGCCCACTGCCTTCCACTTCCCTCTTCCGCCAGCCCCCTGCCTGGCTCGCTGGGCCCTTTCCACTCGGGTTTCCCACAGGTACCGCCACCTGCAAGCCGAAGGGAACCTGTGACGATGCTGACACCCTCCCCCCTTGGGCTGGGGACCCATGGCTTCCCAGTCGTGGTGCGCAGGGCTCGCTCGTGCAGACCTCCCTGGCGCTCCAACCCCGCAGTGCCATGGAACCCGGGCACCCTCGGGCACCCTCGGCTGGAAGGGCCCGCCCCTCCCGCTCGCCGCCAATCACAAGGCAGCGGACGGTGCCAAGAAATTATCTACAGAAGGAAAGAATCCCTAAACAACACCCCGCTCCGCCCCCGCCCATTCCCGGAAAGTGGGGGTCGTCCGCCCCACAAGCTGTTCTGGGCTCTCCTGTGACTGATTGGGAATCCGGGAATGAGAGTTCTGGAGAACTCCCTCCCTGGGGCTGAGACCACATCAGTCAGCCCGCTGGCATACTGTACCTCCATTCTGTAAACGCTGCAGTCTCGGCCTCCCGTCCTGCTGCGCCCAACTGAACTTGCTGCGTGGTCTGCAGTCAGGGGGCTGGGGCACATGAGGAAGTCTCAGGAGGTCTAAATGGTGGTGACCCCCCCATAGACATTTAGCAATATCTGGAGACTTTTTTGTTTGTTTGTTTGTTTCTGAGGTTAGGGTCTCATTCTAGCTCAAGCTGACCTGGAATTCACTATGTAGTCTCAGGGTGGCCTCGAACTCCTGGTCATCCTCCTACCTCTGCCTCCCGAGTGCTAAGATTAAAGTCATGCACCACCACACCCAGTTTAGGACACATTTTTATTTTATTTATTTATTTACTTGAGAGAGACAGAGAGAGAAAGAGGCAGAGAGAGAGAGAGAGAATGGGTGTGCCAGGGCTTCCAGCCACTGCAAACGAACTCCAGATGTGCGCGCCACTTGTGCATCTGGCTAACGTGGGTCCTGGGGAATCGAGCCTGGAACTGGGGTCCTTAGGCTTCACAGGCGAGTACTTAACCGCTAAGCCATCTCTCCACCACTTGGACACATTTTTTAAAAAGTTTATTTATTTGAGATAGAGAGAAGCAGAGAGAAAGAGAGTGTGGGAGAGTGAGTGAGAAAGACAGAGAGAATGTGTGCGCCAGGGTGTCTAACCGCTGCAAACGAACTCCAGATGTATGTACCACCTTGTGCATCTGGCTTACATAGGTCCTGGGGAATAGAACCTGGGTCCTTTGGCTACACAGACAGACGCCTAATAAGCCATCTCTCCAGCCCTTCTAATTTTGTTGGTTTTTTTTTTGTAATATTTTATTTCAGATAGAGACAGCAAAAGAGGCAGAGAGAGAGAGAGAGGATCAGAGAGAGACAATAAAATATTTTTTATTTATTTGCAAGCAGAGAGAGATAGAAGGGAGACAGAATGGATGCACCATGGCCTTCAGCCCCTGCAAACAGACTGCAGATGCATGTGCCACTTTGTGCATCTGGCTTTACATGGGTACTGGTAAATTGACCTCAGATCATTAGATTTGCAGGTAGCGCCTTCATGGCTAAGCCATCTGGAGACATTTTTTTTTTTTCAAGGTAGGGTCTCATTCTAGCCCAGGCTGACTTGGAATTCACTACATAGTCTCAGGGTGGCCTCGAACTTATGGTGATACTACCTCTGCCTCCTGAATCCTGGGTTTAAAGGTGTGCCCCACCATGCCCGGCTCAAAAGATATATTTATTTATTTGAGAGAGACACAGAGAGAGAAAGAATGAGTGTACCAGGACCTCTATCCACTGCCAACAAACTCCAGACGCATGTGCCACCTTGTGCATCTGGCTTACATGGGTACTGGGGAATCGAACCAGGGTTCTTAGGCTTTGCAGGCAAGTGCCTCAACTGCTAAGCCATCTCTCTAGCCCTGGTGACTTTATATATATATATATATATATATATATATATATACATATATATATATATATTATATTTATATATTTATGTATTTATTTGACAAAGGAAGGGGGGAGAGAGAGAGAAAGAATGAGCACACCAGGGCCTCCAGCCACTGCAAACGAACTCCAGACTCATGAGCCCCCTTGTGCATCTGGCTAATATGGGTCCTGGGGAATCGAACCTGAGTTCTTTGGCTTTTCAGGCAAACGCCTTAACCATTAAGCCATCCGTCCAGCCCCCTGGAGACTTTTTGATTGTTTTGATGCAATGTGTTACTGGCATCTAGTAAGTAGAGAATAGAGATGCTCCTAAGAAGTCTATAATGCATAGAAAGGCCCCCACAAGAAAAAAACCGTCATGTCCTGTGTCAACAGTGTATGGCAGAGAGACTGTGATGTAACAGGAGACTTCGATTTTGGGGATAGATGGAAAATGAAGAGAGGCCTGTCATAAATTGTGTGTGAGTCCTGCTCTGAGCTCATAAGGCATCCAAAGGCTCACCTAGTTTTCATACTGGTTACCTGGAGGCTCCCAAGTGTTCTCGAACAGCTGCACATTGCAGTCACCTGAGCAGCTTGTATCCCTCCTCCAGCTGCAAGCGTGGATGCCTGGGCCGCTCCTCCGATCTGAATTAAGTTGTCTCATGTGAGGCCTTAGTCAGTGTGACCTATAGCCACTGTGGTAGCGCTGCGCAGAGAGGCCCTGGGGGTAGGGAGAGACCCTCCTATCCATCTCATGAGTAAGACTCACCCTCATTTCTTTTCCTTTCTTCTTTTCTTTCCTTTTTTTTCCCCCCCCCCCAAGGTAGGGTGTTGCTCTAGCCCAGGCTGACCTGGAATTCACTATGTGGTCTCAAGCTGGCCTCACAGTGATCCTCCTACCTCAGCCTCCAGAGTGCTGGGACCAAAGGAGTGCACCATCACACCTGGCTCTCTTCCTTAGCCTCCCTTTCATTTATTTAGTTGGGAGGAGAGTGACACACACAGAGAATGGGCCCACCAGGGCTCTTTGCTGCTGCAAATGAACTCCATATACGTGTTTACCTTGTGCATCTGGCTTATGTGAGTGCTGGAGAATCAAACCTAGCCTGTCAGGCTTCAACAGCAAGTAACATTTAATTTTTTTTTTATTATTGACAACTCCAGTAATTATAGACAACAAACCATGATAATTCTCTCCCCCCACTTTCACCTTCACAACTCCACTCACCATCATATCCCCTCCCCCTCTCATTCAGTCTCTCTTTTATTTTGATGTCATCACCTTTTCCTCCTCTTATGATGGTCTTGTGTAGGTAGTGTCAGGCATTGCAAGGTCATGGATATCCAGGCCATTTTGTGTCTGGAAGAGCATGTTGTAAGGAGTCCTACCCTCCTTCATCTCTTACATTCTTCCTGCCACCTCTTCTGCAATGAAGCCTGAGCCTTGGAAAGTATGACAGAGATGTTTCAGTGCTGAGCACTCCTCTGTCACTTCTCAGCACTATGGTGCTTTTTTCTTTCTTTCATTTTTTTAAATTTATTTTTATTTTTATTTATTTATTTATTTATTTTTTTTTTGATTTTTCAAGGTAGGGTCTCACTGTATCCAGGCTGACCTGGAATTTACTATATAGTCTCAGGGTAGCCTTGAACTCATGGTGATCCTCCTACTTCTGCCTCCTGAGTGCTGGAATTAAAGGCGTGCACCACCACACCCGGCCTCTATGGTGTCTTTTGAGTCATCTCAGAGGTCACTGCCATCTGAAAAGAGAAGCTTCTCTAACCAAAAGTAAGAGTAGCATTAATATATGGTATGTACATTAAGAAAAGTGCTTATGGAGTAGTTTGGTGAGCATAACGTACACATTTATCCAGACACCAGCAGACATTACATCTCATGAATACCCCTGTTGTAGGTTTTCAGTATCAGGGATGTATTCCCTCCCGTGGAGCAGGCCTCCAGTCCAATTAGAGGGCAGCTGGTTTCCACCATGACAGACGTGCCACTATTGCACCTGTTGGTTCATTTGGCCTGGCTGGCCAAATATAAGGTTTGCAGTGTCCACTGTTGAGTATCTTCACTGGTGATTTCTCTCTCTCCCATTGAACTGCATGCAGAATGGCTTCTTCCAGCTTTCTGTCAGCTGGTCTACATGGAGGAGGTTTTCAGCTCAGCTCCAGCAGGATTTCTCAGTGGCCTTGCTGCCCAAGTATTTGGAGTCTTCAGCAATAGGGTCTTACCATCTATTCCTGGTGGGAAACCAAGGGCCTCGGCAATGTTTTGGGGGCATCAGGGACCTCCCTGGCCAACAACTCACTGGAAGGTATCCCACCCCTGGCACTGAAAATTTTCTAGTAACAATCTATGACTTCTGGGTGCACCATTGCTGGGTTTCTTTTCTGTGACAGGTCAATTGGGAGGACGGCCTGCCAGGACAAGAGTGGCTTCTCTGGGCCCTTCACCAAACAAGGCTGCTATGCATGTGGCAGTTCTAAGAAACACATTTTGCAAGGGAGAGGTCTATGCCTAGACCTTCCGTCCAGTCTGCACTCTGTGGCAGGTTGATGAGAGAATATTACAGGAGGGATTCTGGACATTCTCTGGGCCCAGGTCCGGTGGAGCTGGCCTTTCCACACTCTCCCTATTAGGATGGTCACTCGGGAACAGTTGCCATCATTGAGGCTCAGGTTCAGGAAGAGTCCACGAAGAACAGCACCAGTGAAAAGCTCACACACGTGAGCCATATACAGTCCCCACTGTCAAGTCTCCTAACTTTCAAGTTTGCTTTTTGTTGTTTTTTGAGGTAGGGTCTCACTCTAGCCCAGGCTGACCTGGTTTCACTATGTAGTCTCAGGGTGGCCTCAAACTCACAGTGATCCTAGTAACCTAAGCCTCCTGAGTGCTGGGATTAAAGGTGTGCCCCACAATGCCTGGCTACTTTCAACTTTTTTTTTCTTTTCTTTGTTTTTCAAGGTAGGTAGGGTCTCACTCTAGCCTAGGCTGACCTGGAATTCACTATGTAGTCTCAGAGTGGCCTCAAACTCATGGCAAGCCTCCTACCTCTGCCTCCCAAGTGCTGGGATTAAAGGCTTGTGCCACCATGCCGAGCTTACTTTCAACTTTTCTACTAAGACTTCAGACATTACAGAACAGAGACTAAACCATCCTCACAATGTCCTATTGCAACTCCTGACTCACTAACTCCAGAGGCAAAATGAAACAGTCATTTTCAGTAGGTGTAGTGGCTTGCTCTTATAATCCTAGCACTTGGGAGGAGAAGGCAGAAGAAACAGGAGTTCAAGGCCAGCTTCAGACACAGGGCGTTGAAGGTCGGCCTGGGCTACATGACATCCATCCCAACAAAACCAGAAAGAAATGGTCATTTTATGCCACTTGGTGTTATTCCTTAACAAAAGATAACTGGAACTGCAGGACAGAAAATGGAGCTCAAGGCTTGGCATTAAGCGTTCAAGATGTGACAGGCCTGTCACTTCCTAGCTGTTAATTCTAGGAACAGCAAAAATCAGTTTCAGTCCTCTGAAATGGAGTTAATCATGGCTTATTTGTACAGACATGTGTCAAACACTATTCACAGCGTTTTGTGCACTATATTAGTGTTTATAGGTGTGTAACAAATTATTCTAAAATACAGTGGCTGTACTCACATTGGCAGCACATATCCTAAAATTGGAACAAGACAGAGAAGATTACCATGGCCCCTGTGCAAGGATGACAAGCAAATTCGTGAAGCATTCCATATCTAAAAAAATAAATAAGAGCCAGGCGTGGTGGTACACGCCTTTAATCCCAGCACTTGGGAGGCAGAGGTAGGAGGATTGCCATGAGTTCAAGGCTACCCTGAGACTACATAGTGAGTTCCAGGTCAGCCTGGGCTAGAATGAGACCCTACCTCAACCCCCCCAAAATAATAAATAAAATACAATGGCCTAAACCAATAAGCATACTTTCATAGTTTCTGTGGACAGAAATTCATGAACAACAGGTACCAATATACAGTTACATAGGAGGAATAAGGTCTAATATTCTACTGGACAATAGAATGATTATAGTTTGCAACAACTTATATATATATAAATTTTTAGGGTATCCTAGATCCTTATGAATTCTAAAGAATTAAAATTCATTGCCAGGCGTGGTGGCGCATGCCTTTAATCCCAGCACTTGGGAGGCAGAGGTAGGAGGATCGCCGTGAGTTCGAGACCACCCTGAGACTCCACAGTGAATTCCAGGTCAGCCTGGGCTAGAGTGAGACCCTGCCTTGAAAAACCAAAAAATAAAAAAAAAAAAAAGAATTAAAATTCACTGGGCATGGTGGTGCACACCTTTAATCCCAGCACTCAGGAGGCAGGAGGATTGCTGTGAGTTTGAGGCCAGCCTGAGACTAACTTCAGGTCAGCCTGGACTAGGTGAGATCCTGCCTCAAAAAATTAAAAAAAAAAAAAAAAGCTGGAAAAATGGCTTAGTGCTTAAAGTGCTTGCCTATAAAGCCAAAGGACCCAGGTTCAATTCCTCAGGACCCACGAAAGCCAGATGCACAAGGTGGCACACGTGTCTGGAGTTAATTTGCAGTGGCTGGAGGCCCTGATTCACTCATTCTCTCTCACTCCATATATATATCTGCCTCCTCTTCGCAAATAAATAAATAAAAATAATTTTTAAAAAACGGTCTGGAAAGTTGGCTTAGCAGTTAAAGTGCTTGCCTGCAAAGCCAAAGGACCTCAGCTTGATTCCTCAGTACCCACATAGGCCAGATGAACAAGGTGGTGCATGCTGGAGTTTGTTTGCAGTGGCTGGAGGCCCTGGTATACCCATTCTCTCTCTCTCTCCCTCTGTCTCATTCTGCTTCTCAAATAAATAAATAAAAATAAAAATATCTTTAAAAACAAAGAAAGAAAGAAAAAAGAAAAGAATTAAAATCCAAAGACTAGAGGATAAGACTCAAATAGACTTTATTAGATTAAGAGAAGGGACTGGCGAGATTGCTCGGTGGTTAAAGCACTTGCCTACAAAGCCTAACAACCCATGTTCGATGCCCAAGTATCCATGTAAAGCCAGATACACAAAGTGGCGCTTGCGTCGGGAGCTTGTTTGCAGCGGCTGGAGGCCCTCGAGCATCCATTCTCTTTCTCTCTGTCTCTGTTTCAAATAAATTAATAAAAAATAAAAGAACCAACGAGGAGAAAAGGTCAGAGAGCCACTGCCACGTGGAAGACAGGAGGGAGTAGAGAGCCCATGTAGGAGTAGGGGCCCCCATCTCAGCCCAGCCAGTTCTCCAGTAATGGCATCAGAAGCCGGGCATGGTGGCGGTACACGCCTTTAATCCCCACACTCGGGAGGCAGAGGCAGGAGGATCGCCTCAGTTCAAGGCCACCCTGAGACTACATAGTGAGACCCTACCTCGAAAACACACACACACACAAATAATAATGGCATCAGGTCGATATTCCCAGTGGGCTCATCCTGAAGAGGAGGAAACAGGTCTGGTGACGTGAAGTGACGTCCTCAGGCTCATAGCCTCCGAAGTGGTACATCTGGAATTCAGCTCAGGCCGTCGGACTCCAAGGTTGAGTTCTGAGCCACTGCACCGTGGAGGTTCTCATTCCCAGGTAGCCTGAAGGAACAGAGTGGCTATGATCACCTCCACTTCGGGGTGAAAAGCGGGTGTATACAAGGCGGTGGGCAACGGACTCTGAAAATGAGTGAGGCAAACGCAAACTGAGAAGGGAAGGGATCCCAGGTGTCCTGGGAGATGACGGGGTGACAGAATAGGGAGAATTCTACCTAAAGACCTGAGAAAAACCTAAGGGCTTGAGAAAACCCAATCATATGGAGCCAGGGGATGGCTAACTGGGAGAGGGGCAGGGATCGATTCTTAAGGAGAATCCATGTTGGCGAGGCTTGGAAATCCCCATCCTCACCACTTCCGGAAAAAGAGATCTTGCTTTCAAAATTCTCCTTGGATTTACCAGCTCCAGATGACTCTCGGTCCCATCCACACAGTCAACAAGGGTTATTGAGCGCTTACCACAGGAGGCAGACGCTAGTGTGGGCACGGGAGATATAGTGATGCCCAGGCAAGATAACGCTCTCATTTACTTGGAACTTAGAGTGTGTGTCAGGGGAGACAAGTTACTGGCAGGGTGACGATACAATTATGGGAAAGCTCCGGGGTCTTGGAGTACAGAAGGAGAGACGTGATGGATTACCCATAGGCTTTTGGCACTTGGTACGGCCAGACAAGTGTAGGCCAGGTTGGGAAAACTTTTCCAAGCAGAGGGAACAGCCAGCTGTGCAGAAGTCCAAAGGAGGATGAGCCAGCACGCTGGCGCGCTCGTCCCTGCTGTGAGATGACCAAGGGAGGGGTAGGAGAGCCCAGTGACCGCAGCATCCGCGCACTGGAAAAGCTAAGGCTGCGCACACAGTTCTCGGCGGGCGCGGGCTGCTGAATGGGCTTCACTCAAATGTGCCCCTCCCCCAGCCAGCCCAGTGGGGGCGGGGGAGCGGGTGCTGGTGGCTGGGTGCCTTCTCAGCTAATCTCCTTGGCTCTCAGCCCCATGCCGGAGGACTTGGCCCTGCTGGTGTAAATGTGCTCATTCTTCTTCGATGGATGCGCCTGCAGGGCAGGGCAGAGGTTGGGAAAAGGCGCACGGAGGGAGTGGTGCCCAATCTGGCCCTCCAGGTCTGAGGTGTTAATAGGATGCCCATCCTGGTCTGGAGGAGGGGCTCCCCAAGGGTGGCTAATTAGTAGAGTCACGCTGCGCACCTCCACCTCTACGATACATCCCATGCCCCTTTGTGGTGGGGATGGGAGAAATAAAAAATTCCACCTCTTCAAACTGAGCATGGGGCTGGAGAGATGGCTTAGTGGTAAAGGCGCTTGCCTGAGAAGCCTAAGGATCCATGTTCCACTTCCCAGATCCCAAGTAAGCCAGACATACAAGGCGACGCAGGCGCAAGGTAGCACATGAGCAAAAAGTGGCATTCACATCTGGAGCTTGATTATAGTGGCTGGAGGCCCTGGCGTGCCAGTTCATTCTCTCTTTCTTTCTTTCTCTCTCTCTCTCTCTCTATCTATCTACCTAAGGGGGGAGTGGGGAAACTGGGCTGGAGAGATGGCTTAGCAGTTAAGACATTTGCCTGCAAAGCCAAAGGACCCCAGTTCAATTCTCCAGGACCCACGTAAGCCAGATGCACAGGTGGTGCGTGCATCTGGAGTTTGCCATGGTTGGAGGCCCTGGCTTGCACATTCTCTCTCTCTCTCTCTCTCTCGCAAATAAATAAATGAAATATATTTTTTTAAAAACCTGAATATGGTGGCTCATATGCAGGAGGATTTGAAGTTCAAAGTTATTCTCAGCTACATAGCAAGTTCAATGCCAGCCTGGGATACACGAGAACTTGTCTCAAAAACAAAATTTCAGCTGGGCGCGGTGGCGCACGCCTTTAATCCCAGCACTCATGGGGGCAGAGGTAGGAGGATCGCACTGAGTTCGAGGCCACCTGAGACTACAAAGTGAATTCCAGGTCAGCCTGGAGTAGAGTGAGACCCTACCTTGAAAAACAAAATAAAAACAAAACAACCAACAACAAAAATTCTAGCTGCAAAAGAGGTAAACATGGATAAAAGAAATAATCAAAAGGCTTCCAATTCTGTGGATTTAAAAAAATATTTTGGGGCTGGAGAGATGGCTTAGAGGTTAAGCGCTTGCCTGTGAAACCTAAGGACCCCGGTTCCAGGCTTGATTCCCCAGGACCCACGTAACCCAGATGCACAAGGGGGCGCATGCATCTGGAGTTTGTCTGCAGTGGCCGGAGGCCCTGGCGCGTCCATTCTCTCTCTCTCTCTCTCTATCTGCCTCTTTCTCTCTCTGTCTGTCGCTCTCAAATAAATAAAAACAAACAAAAAATATTTTGGGCTGGAGAGATGGTTTAGCTGTTAAGGTGCTTGCCTGCAAAGCCAAAGGACCCAGATTCAATTTCCCAGGACCCACATAGGCCAGATGCACAAGGTGATGCACGTGTCTGGAGTTCGTTTACAGTGGCTCAAAGCCCTGGCACACCCATTCTCTCTCTCTCTCTTTCTGTTTCTCTGAAATAAGTAAAATAAAAACTAAAATTAAAATATAAAAATTTAAATTTATTTATTGGGAGAAAGAGGGAGAGAACACCAGTGTCTCTTGCTGCTACAAACTAACTCCAGACACATACACCACTTTGCATTTTGTGCATCTGGCTTTACATGGGTGTTTGGGAATAGAACCTGGGCTGGCAGGACTTGCAACTAAGTGCCTTTAACTGCGGAGTCATCTCCTCAGCCCTCCCTGGAGTTTGTTCCCAAGCTGAAGATTCACTGGGGGAGAGAGGCCTCTGCCTCTGGTTTCCTGCGTCAAGGTGGAGCGCAGAATACCTAGGCCAGGAGCCCAAGCGTCAGTGCCTCCAATTCTCAGCCTCCTCTCCATCTGTGATGTTGGAATTATAATAAGAAATACATATTCGGTCTTTGTCCCAGTTCCTGCCATAGAGCTCCTAAAATCCTCAGAATTTCCTGAGTGATACTAGGGCCAGGAACATCTGTTGTTGTTTGGAATAAGCTTCTTTCAGTCATACCTAAGTTTATGTTAATGAGGACACTCAGGAGGGTGGGGTGTGCTGCCAGATGGCTGGGACGTTCAGCCTCATTCGATAATGCTGGGCAGGAGAGAGTGGCTGGAGACGGATTTCAATCCATGATGGCCACGTATGATGCCTATACATTATACATTAAAGCCTCCATATGAACCCAACACGGTATTACTGAGAGCTTTGCAGGTGGTAAATATAGGCATTGAGAAGACATCAGGCAGAGAGATGGCATGGAAACTCCCGCCCCACCCCCACACCACACCATGTTCATCTCTTCCGATTGGGTATTCGCCTGTATCCTTTGTAACGTCATTTATTTGCTTACTTATTTAACTATATATTTTGAGACACAGCCTTTTTTCTCAAGGTAGAGTCTCACTCTAGCCCAGGCTGACCTGGAATTCACTATGGAGTCTCAGGGTGGCCTCGAACTCACGGCGATCCTCCTACCTCTGCCTCCCGAGTGCTGGGATTAAAGGCGTGCGCCACCACACCCGGCTTAATTAAATTTTTAAAAGAAACCAGGTGTGGTGGCGCACGCCTTTAATCCCAGCACTCAGGAGGCAGTGGTGGGAGGATAGCTGTGAGTTCAAGGCCACCCTGAGATACATAGTGAATTCCAGGTCAGCCTGGGCTAGTGTGAGACCCTACCTCGAAGAACCAAAAAAAAAAAAAAAAAAAAATTAATTAATTTTAAAATATTTTTATATTTTATTTTTATTTATTTATTTGAGAGAAAGAAAGAGGGAGAGAGAGATTGAAAATGGATGTGCCAGGGTCTCTGGCCACTGGAAACGGACTCCAGACACATGTACCACCATGTGCATCTGTTATGTGGGTACTGGGGAATTGAACCTGGGTCCTTAGCTTTTGCAGGTAAGTGCCTTAAACCGCTAAGTCATCTCTCCAGCCCTATTTATTTATTTATTTATTTATTTATTTTTTAAATATGTTTTGGGGGCTGGAGAGATGGCTTAGCGGTTAAGTGCTTGCCTGTGAAGCCTAAGGACCCAGGTTCAAGGCTCGATTCCCCAGGACCCATGTAAGCCAGATGCATAAGGTGGTGCATACATCTGGAGTTCGTTTTCAGTGGCTGGAGGCCCTGGCACGCCCATTGTCTCTCTCACTCTCTCTGCCTCTTTCTCTGTCTGTAGCTCTCAAATAAATAAATAAATACGTTTTCATTTATTTCTGTTCATTTATTTGAGAGCAACAGACAGAAAGAAAGAGCCAGATAGAGAGAGAGAGAATGGGTGTGCCAGGGCCTCCAGCCACTGCAAATGAACTCCAGATGCATGCGCCACCTTGTGCATCTGGCTTACGTGGGTCCTGGGGAATCGAGCCTTGAACTGGGGTCCTTAGGCTTCACAGGCAAGCACTTAACCGCTAAGCCATCTCTCCAGCCCTAATTTTATTTTAATTTATTTGAGAGAGAGAGAGAGAATAGGCACACTAGGGACTCTAGCCACTGCAAACGAACTCCAGAGGCATGAGCCACCAGTGCATCTGGCTTACATGGGACCTGGAGAATTGAACACAGGCGTGTGCCTTAACTGCTAATCCATCTCTCCAGCCCCGATGTCTGTTTTTTGAGGTAGGATCTCACTCTAGCCCAGGCTGACCTATAACTCACTCTGTAGTTCCAGGCTGGCCTCGAGCTCACAGCAATCCACTTACCTCTGCCTCCTGAGTGCTGGGATTCAGGGTGTGTGTCACCACTCCCAGTGAGACAGGGTCTTCTTATGTAGCCTAGGCTGGCTTAAAGTCAAGAAACACCAAGTATTGGGACTAAGACACGTGTACCACCATTCCTGGCTTTATTTATTTTTACATTTAAAAATATTTTATTTTTATTCATTTATTTGAGGGAGAAAGAGACAGGGAGAGAGAGAGAGAGAAATGGGTGCACCAGACCATCCAGCCACTGCAAACTCCAGACACATGAGCCACCTTATACAGCTGGCTTATGTGGGTCATGGGGAATCAAACCTGGGTCCTTTGGTTTTACAGGCAAGAGCCTTAATCACTAAGCCATATCTGTAGCCCTATTTTCACATTTTTTTTTTTCAAGGTAGGGTTTCACTCTAGTCCAGGCTGATCTGGAATTCACTATGTAGACTCAAGGTAGCCTTGAACTCACGGTGATCCTCCTACTTCTGCCAGCGAAGTGCTGGGATTAAAGGCATGTGCCACCATGCCTGGCTTTTATTTTCACATTAAAAAATATTTTTATTTATTTGAGAGAGGGAAAGAGGCATATATTAATCAGGGGTTGGAGAAATGGCTTAACAGTTGAGGCACTTGCCTGCACAGCCTACGGACCCAGGTTCAATTCCCCAGTGCCCACATAAAGCCAGATGAACAAGGTGGTGCATGCACCTGGAGTTCATTTGCAGTGACTACAGGCCCTGGCACACCCATTCTCTCTCAAAAACCAACCAACCAAACTATATATATATATGTGTGTGTGTGTGTGTGTGTGTAGTTTGGTTGGTTGGTTTTTTGAGGTAGGTTCTCATTCTAGCTCAGGCTGACCTGGAATTCACTATGGAGTCTCAGGGTGGCCTGGAACTCATGGCCATCCTCCTAACTCTGCCTCCCGAGTGCTGGGATTAAAGGCATGCACCACCACACCCGGCTAAATAAAATAATTTTTAAAATGCATTAATCACTAAGCCATCTCTCCAGCCATATTTTTTTACTTTTTTCTGTTAAACAGATTTGTTTGCTTGCTTGCTTATTAATTTTGGTATTTTGAGCTAGGGTCTCGCTCTAGCCCAGGCTGACCTGGAATTCACTATGTAGTCTCAGTGTGGCCTTGAACTCATGTTACTCTTCCCACCTTTGCCTCCTGAGTACTGGGATTAAGGGCCTCTGCCACTCACACCCCCCGCCCGAGACAGGTTCTCACTGACCACCCAGTCTGCTCTCAAACTTGTGGGCATAAGTGGCTCCTCCTGCCTCAGTCTCCATGTAACTGGAACTGCTGCGGGTAGTACAGGGGGTCCAGACTTTCAACCAGCGTCTAATGAGGGGGGCAGTGTGTGGGGCTGAATAAAGAACAGCTGTGAGGTCTGTACTCTTTGAGGGGTGTATTAGTGACTTGTTGTTGTGACCAAATACCTGACAAGAACAACTTAGGAAAGGAGGAATTATTTTGCTGACAGTTTGAGGGTGCAGGCACCGTGGCGAGGAAGGCTATGGCGGCAGGAATGGCTCTTAGGCGAGGCAGTGAGCGCACGAGAGCGTTGGCTCTTATCTCCTCATATCTCCGTGGACAAGGACGCAGGCTTTCTCCTTCCAGGCCCCAGCCTGTGGACGGAGCCTCTTACATTCAGCCTGGGTCTTTCGTACGTCAGTTAATTTTGTCAGGTAACATCTTCACACACACACAAAGGTAAGCTTCGCCAAAGCTCTATTGAGGCTTCTCTTTTTATTTACCCTTTGTTTTATTTATTTTATTTTATTTTATTTTATTTTATTTTATTTTATTTTATTTTAGAGAGAGAGGCAGATAGAGAAAGAGCATGGGTGCACCAGGACCTCCAGCCACTGCAAACAAATTCCAGACGCATGCACCACCTTATGCATCTGGCTTACATGGGTCCTGGGGAATCAAACCTGGGTCCTTTGGCTTTGTAGGCAAGTGCTGTAACTGCTAAGCCATTTGTCCACCCATCTCTTTTTATTTAATTAACTAACTTATTAGTTTTTATTTAGTTTTCCCTCCTGGTCTCCATGCATATGGACACAGAGGTGCATATGCCACACATAAATCATATCACACACCACACATGTTGTACCCCCCCCCCCGCCACACACACACAGCTGGGGCCGGAGTATAGCTCAGTTGACAGAGTGCCTGCCTAGCCGGCAGGAAGCCCTGGGTCGAATCCCCAGCACCATGTAAGCTGGGCCTGGTGGCACAAGCCTGTTATCCTAGCACATGGGGGTGGAAGCAGGAGGATCAGGAGTTCAAGGTCATTCTTGGCTACATAGCAAGTTCAAGGCCAACTTAGGCTACATGAGACCCTGTCTCAAAAACAACAGGTTGGGTGTAGTGGTGCACAGCTTTAATCCCAGCACTTGGGAGGCAGAAGTAGGAGGTTCACCATGAGTTCCAGGCCACCCTGAAACTACATAGTGAATTATTCCAGGTCAGCCTGGGCTAGAGTGAGACTCTACCTCGAAAAAAAAAAAAAAAAGCTGGAGGGATGGTTCAGTGGTTAAGGCGCTTGCCTACAAAGCCTGTAACCTGGGTTTGATTCCCCAGTACCCAGGGAAACCCATATGCACAAAGTGACACATGCATCTGGAGTTCATTTGCAGTGGCTGGAGGCCCTGGCACACCCATCTCTCTGTCTTCTTTCTTTCTCTGCTTGAAAATAAATAAATAAAAATATTAAGGGTTGAGCTGGGCGTGGTGGTGCATGCCTTTATTCCCAGCACTTGGGAGGCAGATATAGGAGGATCATCGTGGGTTCAAGGCCACCCTGAGACTACAGAGTGAATTCCAGGTCAGTCTGAACTAGAGTGAGACCCTACCTTGAAACCCCCCCCCCCAAAAAATTAAGGGCTAGAGAGATGGCTTAGCAGTTAAGGTGCTTGCCTGTGAAACTCATGGACCCAGGTTCAACTCCCCAGAACTCATGTAAGCCAGATGCAAAAGGTGGTGCATATATCTGGACTTGTAGTGCAGTGGCTAGAGGCCCTGGCATGCCCATTCTCTCTCACTAATAAATAAATAAATAAACACTTTAAAAGATAGTTTAAAAACAAATAGTAACATGGCTGGAGAGATGGCTTAGTGGTTAAGGTGCCTGCCTGCAAAGCCAAAGAACCAAGGTTTGATTCACCAGGACCCACATAAAGTCAGATGCACAAAGTAGTCCATGTGTGTGGGGTTTGTTTGCAGTAGCTAGAGGGCCTGGTGTCCCCATTCTCTCTCTTTCTCTCTATTTCTTTCTCTTTCTCTTCCTCCCTCTCTTTGTCTCACAAATAAATAAATAAATAAATAAATAAATAAATAAATAAATAAAAGAAAAAGAAAAAGAAGCCGGGCGTGGTGGCGCACGCCTTTAATCCCAAGAGGCAGAGGTCGGAGGATCACCATGAATTCGAGGCCACCCTGAGACTAGAGCGAGACCTTACCTCGAAAAAGCAAAATAAAACAATTAATAAATAAAAAGAAGGGAGAACTGGGTGTCCTCTGTTGCTCATCCATGTATTTCCTAGAGACAGTATCTCACCAGAGCTACCATTTTTGGTCAGCAAGACCCAGTGATCTCTGGTCTCTCCATCCGTGGACTGGAATTGCAGAACTGCTTTGTATGTTGAGCTTTTCCGATGGGTGTTGGGGATTGGAATCAGGTGGTCATGCTCCCACGGAAAACACCCATACCTGCTGCCATCTCCTCAGCCCCACCTCCCCAGCTCTTTTTATTTTATTTTGCTTAACACACACACAGAGAGAGGGGGGCAGATAGAAAAAGAGAGAATGGGCATGCCAGGGCCTCTAGCCACTGCAAATGAACTCCAGATGCATGCATCTGGCTTATGTGGGTCCTGGGAAATCGAACCTGGGTCCTTAGGTTTAGCAGGCAAGTGCCTTAACCGCTAAGCCATCTCTCCAGCCCCCTGCGCTCTTTTTATTAATTGGCTTACATTAGGGCACGGTAGTTAGCTGAGGATAGGAAAATGTTGAAAAACACAACAAACAAGACACAATCTAAATGAGCAGCAAACGCGATCCAAAACCCGGCGTGGCTCAGCAGTGCCTTATCAAAGCAGCTACACACAGTGTCACCTACGGACAGCCCAGTACATCCACCCACCACGTGAGCTGCAAAAGACACTAGACACTGTCTGCTGGGACAAAGGACCTTCTGAAGAGAGCAAATGCCATGTCAGACCCAACTATTGGGATGATGATCAGTAGACCCACAGTTCCTAAGGCAGGAATCATTTCTCGAACATTTACTAGAACATTCATTCGTCAGAACATAGACACCTCCTGAAGACAGAGCTGTTGAGGGAGCACACAAGCACTCCTGCGGGTACACTGGCCCCGCTCAGAAGCCTTTATGCACCACCCAGAAAGCTTCATCAATAGATTCTCCACGATGCGCTGAGTGCCTTCTTGGCCAGCATGCATGTATGAGATAAACCTCCAGGCTTCCTCCCTCTTCTCAGCACAGTAGGTAAAACAGTGCCTAAGATCCCCATGTCCAAGGTGATCCACTCTTTCTAAGGCTTCCACACAACATAGTCAAGTTTGGTATTTGGAATAGAACTCGAGGCCTCAAGCATGTTAAAAAGATTGCCCCCTCCCCAAAGCAGGATCTCACTGTAGCCCAGGCTGACCTGGAATTCACTATGTAGTCTCAGAGTGGCCCTGAACTCACACTGATCCTCCTACTTCTGCCTCCCAAGTGCTGCGATTAAAGGTGTGCACCACCATAACCAGCTTTAAAAAGATTTTTAAGGGCTGGAGAGATGGCTTAGAGGTTAAGTGCTTGCCTGTGAAGCCTAAGGACCCCGGTTCGAGGCTTTATTCCCCCAGTACCCACGTAAGCCAGATGCACAAGGTGGCACATGCATCTGAAGTTCGTTTGCAGTGGCACACCCATTCTCTCTCTCTCTCTCTATCTATCTGGTTCTTTCTTTCTGTGTCTGTCGCTCTCAAATAAATAAACATAAAATAAAAATAAACAAAAAGATTTTTAATGCATAACCGACAACCCCATGGAAAATATCAGCAACCCCACTGAGGCGGGCCCTTTGCAGAATGGGGGCAAGGAGGAGGGAAAAGATGATACCAACACATGATGTGTCCACACAAAATGTTTTTAATTAAAAAAAAAAAAAGTAGCCGAGTGTGGTGGCACACGCCTTCAATCCCAGCACTCGGGAGGCAGAGGTAGGAGGATCACCTTAAATTCAAGGGCACCCTGAGACTACATAGTGAATTCCAGGTCAGCCTGGGCCAGAGTGAGACCCTGCCTCAAAAAACACAACACAACACAACACAACACAACACAACACAACACAACACAACAAAAAGAGCCAGGCTTGGTGGCCCACTGCAATCTAACTCCAGATGCATGCACCACCTCGTGTGCATGTGCAACCTACTCAAAAGCCTATGACCCAGGTTCGATTCACCAAGACCCACATAAGACATATGCAAAAAGTGGTGCATGTGTCTGGTGTTTCATTTGCAGTGGCAAGAAGCCCTGGTATATCCATTCTCTCTGTCTCCCTCCTCTCTCTCTCCCTCTGCTTGCAAATAAATAATAAAGAATAAAACACACAACTTAAAAAAAAAAAAAAAAAGAATGGGGCCTGGAAAGATGGCTCTAGTTAAAGGCGCTTGCTTGCAAAGCCTGATGGCTCAGTTACGAATCCCCATTACTCACATGCACAAAATGGGGCATCCACCTGGAGTTCGTTTGCAGCGGCAGGAGGCCCTGGAGAGTCAATACACTCTCTACTCTCTCTCTCTCTTTCTGACTTTCTGTCTCCATTCTTTCTTTCTTTTTTGTTTTTGAGATAGGGTCTCACTCTAGCCCAGGCTGACCTGGAATTCACTATGTATTCTCAGGGTGGCCTTGAACTCACAGCAATTCTCCTACCTCTGCCCCCCCGAGGGCTGGGATTAAAGGCGTGTGCCAGCATGCCTGGCTTGTCTCCCTCTTTCTATCAAATAAGTAAATAAAAATATTAGATGGGGGCTGGAGGGATGGCTTAGTGATTAAGGCACTTGCCTTCGAAGCCTAAGGATCCAGGTTTGACTGTCCAGATCCCGTGTAAGGCAGATGCACAAGATGGCTCATGCATCTGGAGTTCATTTGCAATGGCTAGAGGCCCTGGTGCACCCATTCTCTCTCTCCTTCTCTCTCTCTAATAAAACTATATATATGTGTGTGTGTGTGTGTACACATATATGTACATATGTACACACACATATATATATATTAGCTGGGCGTGGTGGCACACGCTTTTAATCCCAGCACTCTAGAGGTAGAGGCAGAGGTAGGAAGATCACCGTGAGTTTGAGGCCACCCTGAGAATACATAGTGAATTCCAGGTCAGCCTGGGCTAACGTGATCGAAAAGCCAAAACCAAAACCAAAACCAACCAAAAAAGAAAAAAAAAAAAAAACCCAAATACACACACACACACACACATTAAAAAAGAAAAGAATGTCAGAGCCAAAGGATGGGAAGAGCACTTTGCAATACTGTTTTCCAACACAATGTGGCCATGGCACTCATGACCTCACAGTGGCTGATGCTATCTATACAAGATCTGCATGATAAGAGGAAAAATAATGACATCACAGTAGAAGAGAGGCCAGTTGGAAAGAAGAAGGGATTCAGTGGAGGGCAGATTCATGAGGGGAAAAGTTCAATTCCCCAGTACTCATGTAAGGCCAGATACACAAAGTGCACATGTATCTGGAATTCGTTTGCAATGGCTGGAGGCCCTGTTATGCCCATTCTCTGTCTGTCTCCCTTCTCTCTCTCTGCTTGCAAATAAATACATTATATATCTACATATATATATATACAATAATATGTATGTATATATATATATATATATATATACATATGTTTGTTTTTTTCAGGGTAGGGTCTCACTCTAGTCCAGGCTGACCTGGAATTCACTATGTAGTCTCAGGGTGGCCTCGAACTCACCGCGATCCTCCTACCTCTGCCTCCCAAGTGCTGGGATTAAAGGCGTGCGCCACCACGCCCGGTTTAACTTCATTTTTTGGCTTTTTTACCCCAACACGAACACCTTTGTGCCCTGACCTCCATCTCAAATCGCACTGGCTTGCTTCCTGAGCTACAGCATGCGTAGTATGGCTTCTCTCCGACTTCAAGGCAATGCCTGTGTTCTGCTTAGCTTACATTCCCAGGGCCTGGGCAGGTTACTAGGGGTACTCACCCAGCTCTGCCTGAGAGAGAGGCGAAGGACTTGGGGAGAAAGGGCACAGAGGACAGGACTCAGGGAGAGATCTAGAACGGACTGGGAAGACCGTGCAGGAAGTTAACCATGTCCCCCAGGCCGCCTGGGCCACCTGGGAATTGAGAGGGCGGCCCTTGGCTGCACCGGGCCAGATGCCAGGGCCCGCCCTCCAGGAGCCGTGGGTCCCGCCCTTCTCGGGATTTAGTCCTTGCCATCTGGGCGGCTCCGCGGCTGCCGTTTCCGCCTTGGCCAGGTGAGGGTCCGCACCTAGCAGGGGCGCTCAGGTCAGCACCCATAGGCTCGCTTGGGGTGTGTCTGCGGGGTGCTAGGCCTTAGCCCGTCCTTTGCTTTCTGTGGCTGTGTTTCTTCTGGCGTCTGCACCCGAGCTTCCCCTTCCCACCTTAAGTGTTAGGGCCAGTTTGCAGGGTCTGCGCTTTTTCCTCTGGCTCAGTTCCCAGCATGCCCAGGGTTGCCCGTAGAGCCCCTCCTGCGATTTGCGCTTCTCTTCGTTTGACTACGGTAGAGGCCCGGCGTGTCAGGGAAAAGTGTTTGTACAGGTGGACCCGGAGGCCTACACACCTAAGGAAGGCTGGTGGAGCTGCCTGGAAGGCCCGGGGCGTGGGGCGTGTGCGCGGGGGCTCAGGACCACACCGCTGGCGGTCTAGGCGGCTCTGTGAGCAGTGCCTGAGCTTGGCGCCAGCCTTTATTTGACCACCCAGTACAAATTACCTATTTGATTTCCCTGAGGCCGCGACCCTGGGCGTTGCTGGTGTGAGGGGACAGTATGCTTGGGTTGAGGGTAGCAATTGACACCTTGCCCCAGGTGTTTTGGGTAACCTGGGCTCTACCTCTGAAGTAGAGTGCCATTCTCCTCAGACGGCCTTCTCCAGACATGCTCCCTGATGATAGTACTACCTTGTGGCTGCTTTGGCTGCTCCGGGACATCCAGCTAGCCCAGTTCTATCGGCCCATCCTTGAGGAACTGAATGTCACTCGGCTAGAGCATTTTGACTTTGTAAGGCCTGAGGACCTGGACAGCATTGGCATGGGCCGGCCTGGTGAGGACCCCTGTCTTGATACCCCAGTAGCTCCCCCAGCCTACCAGTTGCTGGCCCCATTCTCCCACACCCATTCATCTTGCCTGTCAATTTCCCTATACCCCAGCCTTCTAATTCTGGTCTCCCAGCCCAGCGCAGGCTTGCTGAAGCCCTGAAGAGGCACCGGTCAGGGGTCAAGTCTAAGAATTGGGTCTACAAGGTATGTGGTGCTGGTATTGGAGGGGCTTAAAGGGCCAGCTTAGGCTGGGAATGGATCACACTGAGTGGCTGGCGAGGGTTATGGGGTGGGGGACTGCATACCTGAGTTACTATTCTTGTTTCAGATTCTCGGGGGCTTTGCCCCTGAGCACAAGGAGACCACTGCACCCTCAGACAGCCCTCGGTACCTTCCTGAGCCAGAGGGGGGACTCAAGTGTCTGATCCCAGAGGGGGCTGTGTGCAGAGAGGAGCTGCTGGGCTCAGGCTGTTTTGGTGTGGTCCACCGAGGGCTGTGGACACTGCCCAGTGGCCAGAGTGTGAGTGTCCTGGGGGCTTCCTTCACCCAGAGGACCTGGGCAATCTGCCTGCATCTTCCTTCACGCCCGATGCTGCAGATGGTTCCCTCGGTATTTGATGGTATTTCCCTCCACCTCCAGATCCCCGTGGCGGTCAAATCCCTCCGGGTGGGTCCTGAGGGTCCGGTGGGCTCAGAGCTGGGAGACTTCCTGCGGGAGGTGTCCGTCATGATGAAGCTGGACCACCCACACGTTCTGCGTCTGCATGGCCTCGTGTTAGGCCAGCCTCTGCAGATGGTGAGCAAATCCACGGGCTGGCTTCCCAATAGCCCCAGGGCTAGTGTGTGTGTGTGTGTGTGTGTGTGTGGTGGGGGTGAGTCCCACGGGACCAGACCATGGCTCATGCGTCTCTGTGCCCTGCAGGTGATGGAGCTGGCTCCACTGGGTTCCTTGTATGCGCGCCTGACAGCTCCTGCCCCGACGCCCCCTCTACCTGTGGCCCTGCTCTGCGTCTTCCTGAGGCAGTTGGCCGGAGCAATGGTGTACCTAGGGTCCCGGGGGCTCGTCCACCGGGACCTTGCCACTCGCAACCTGCTGCTGGCCTCCCCTCGCACCATCAAGGTGGCGGATTTCGGACTGGTGCGGCCCGTGGGCGGTGCCCTGGGCCGTTATGTAATGGGTGGACACCGCCCCATCCCCTATGCCTGGTGAGGGCTGCGCTCGGAGGCTGAGGCAGGGGCCTGGTGGTGTTGGAGGTGGAGGACATCACATAGCTAGGGGCTTGGAAGGGGCTTCTAAAGGAGGCAGGAACCTGAGGGGTCATCAGGTCTACGGGCACAGAAGGGACTTGAGGCTACTCAGTGGAGGGTGAGCTCCCCCCCCACCCCGGGGCCCAGGCCCAACCGCCTTCGGCTTTTCTCAGGTGTGCCCCGGAGAGCCTGCGCCAGGGAGCCTTCTCATCTGCTTCCGACGTGTGGATGTTTGGGGTGACGCTGTGGGAAATGTTCTCCGGAGGCAAGGAACCGTGGGCTGGGGTCCCACCATACCTCATTCTGCAGAAGCTGGAGCAGGACCGAGCCCGGCTGCCAAGGCCTCCTCTCTGTTCCAGGGCCCTCTACTCCCTTGCCCTGCGGTGCTGGGCTCCCCGCCCTGCGGACAGGCCTAGCTTTTCCTGCTTGGAACAGCTGCTCCAAGAGGTGGGGACTCCCAACTCTCTAGATATACACAGTCTCTCCTCTACTCTTCTAGTTCCAAGCATAAGACAAACATATACTGGCATTTGTGCTGGAGCGGGGGATGCAGCTCTGAACGAAACAACTTCAGTCCCTTCCTGCAGGCAGCTCAGTGAGCCGGGGAGGGGGCCCGAGCCACACAGGTGCATGCTGAAAAGCTGGTCTGTGTCTGGGCCAGAGAAGAGACACAGGGGAACTGTAACCCCTGTAGGCAAAGGAAAGAAGTGCTTTGTGTGAGGACAAATGCAAGTTATGAGGCTGCTAGACGGAAGCAGGGCTATATCATAAAAGGTTTCCTGGGCTAGGCATGGTGGTGCATGCCTTTGATCCCAGCACTCGGGTACGCAGAGGTAGGAGGATTGCCGTGAGTTCAAGGCCACCCTGAGACTACATAGTGAATTCCAGGTCAGTCAGCCTGAGCTAGAGTGGCACTCTACCTCAAAACAAAACAAACAAACAAACAAAAAAAGTTTGGTCTTGAGCTAGGTGTGGTGGTGCACACCTTTAACCCCAGCACTCAGGAGGCAGACGTGGGAGGATTGCCATGAGTTCGAGGCCATCCTGAGACTACAGAGTGAATTACAGGTCAGCCTAGGCCAGAGTGAGACCCTACCTCGAAAACAAACAAAAAGAAAGGAAGAAGTTAGAGTGAGAACTGAGGCAATGGGGCTACAGTGGAGTGGAATGTTCTTGAAGTGCTTCGGCGGCGGGGGGCGGGGGGACCCGATGGGCCTGGGGGTGAAGTAAAAGCCATGAACAGGTTGGCTCTCCCCTTGGCCCCTAGGTAGAGACAGGGTCCTGTTGTGTTGCTCCCCATACCCAGGCTATCTCCAGCATGGCATGGGATCCGGTTAGCCTTCCCCACTGTGTTAACCCTGGGAGACAGGAACTGTCCCACCTGGGACCCAGTGCAGAGGACAGACTTGGTATGGGTTTCACAGACACACGGGGAGGGGTCCTTTCTTTCCTGCTTCCATATGGCAGTGCTGACTCAGGCCCAGAGCTCAGCTGTTCCTTCTTCCTGTCTCTAACAGGCCTGCCCTTCCGAGGGGCGGTGTGTGCGGGAAGTCACAGAACCAGGTGCTTTGCAAATGGAGCCCGGTGACGCCATCACCATCATCGAGGGCAGGTGACAGCCTCATGTCCCCCACTCGTCCCTCCCTCCCAGCCCTCTCGTCTCCAGTTCCTTGGCTCTTGATCTCAGGGTCCTTCCCACTGGTCGCTGGCCTCGGCACAGTCCTGTTCTCCCTGCTGCAGCCCTGCTTGGCCCATAGAGCCCTTCTGTGTTGGGGAGCAAAACGCTTCCTCTCCTCCAGGCAGACGTGGCCACAAGGCATAGGGCTTGATGAGCAGCGTGTGCCTGAGCCCAGCTCCATTTCCCACCTTGATCACATCTCCCTCACTGTCCCCTCTTCTCTCAGCCCGGATGCCATAACCTGGAGGGGCCAGAATGGCCGCACCTTCAAAGTGGGCAACTTCCCGGCCTCAGCAGTGACACTGGCAGATTTAGGGGGCGCACCAGCCACCTTCCCAGCCCACAGAGGCTCCTCTGCCCGGGGAGAACAACGGAGTATAGAAGGGTAAGGAGCTGACAGGGCGAGGGTCAGGGCCGAGCTCCAGGGGCCAACTAAGTGCCTTCCCTGGAAGGAAACTTTGGCAACAGGACCAGGGCACGGTTGTGAGTAAGACTGGATTTCCCCCACCCACCATCCAAGCTGGAGCTCGCCCCATGGGTGTTAGTGTGCCTGGAAACCTGGTGCTTTGTCAGGGGTCAGTAATAAACAGGCGGGGAGGAGGCTGGAAGATGCGCTGCTCACTCTCTCCCAGGGACAGAGAGAAGGCAAAGCCTGCGGGCCCGCCACCACCAGGCCAGAGAAGGAAAGTACCTCTGCGGAGGATGAAAGGTGGGTGTTTCCAGGGTCTCACAAACCCTCCAGTTCTGCCTTTCATAGTCAATTTCCTTCCTCCAAATTCTGCCTTGGGGCATCCTGGCTCTGCTTTGAGATCAGAGGCCTCCTGATTTCCCCACTGGACTGCATCTCTTTGCTTTAGCCCCTGAACTTTCAGTTCTCTGGGTCCCTAGCCACCCCTATATTGACACGCCCCTATATTGACACCTATTTGCATATGTGCCTCGCCATCCCACCTAACACATGGTACAACTCGAGGACTGGGCCAGTTAGCTCATCTGAAAATCCTTGTTAAACCACTGAGCTCAGTGCACGTAGACTGAAAGCAGGAAAGATGGGACCTAGCATCTGAGCTTCCTCTCCGGGCATGTCTTTCTCAACTACACAGGCATTTCCAAGAGTCTGGAGTCAGTGCTATCCCTGGGCCCTCGACCTACAGGGGGAGGTTCAAGTCCCCCTGAACTTCGACATTCCAGAGCTGTGCCCCGAGGACCCCCAGACCTGCCTCCGCGCCCACCTTTTATCCCCAGCGCTTCTCAGCCCATCCAGCCCCCAAGGACGCGGCCTCCCTGGCCCAAAAGAGAACATGTGTACAGTCACCACAGTGGAGTTGCTGGAGCCAGTAAAGCCACTGGCCCCCCGGGGGGCCTCTTGCCTGACCCTGAGTGGCAGAGGAAGATTACAGAGGTGAGATCCCACTGAAATGACCCGGCACTCCAGAAGGGCCCACAAGATGGGGCAGGGTCTGAGCAAGCATTCGTCCCCGTAGGTGGGGTTGAGGGTGCATGGAGTCACTCACCAGGAATGCCAGGTGGCACTTAGGGCCACTGGAGGAGATGTGGCTTCTGCTGTTCGGAACCTCAAGGTAAAGCTAGCCCTCTTTTAACCCAGGTTCTTTCTTCTGTCCTGTCCCCTGGAAGTCAGCCGCCCTCCCTCCTACTCCCACAGGTAGACCAGCTCTTCCACCTGAGCAGCAGGTCCAGAGCCGACTGCCGGCGCATCCTGGAGCGTCATCAGTGGGAC
This sequence comes from Dipus sagitta, assembly GCA_036346955.1. Lineage (NCBI taxonomy): Eukaryota > Metazoa > Chordata > Mammalia > Rodentia > Dipodidae > Dipus > Dipus sagitta. Next base: position 5,907,706 of record CM070783.1, on the reverse strand, counting down.
CTGTCAGCAGCCAGCCGTTATGTCCTGGCCCGGTCCTGAGCTCTGCTTCCTTGGGCACATACACTAGTGTGCAGCACCTCAGGGCCCAGCCTTAGGAGGCCAAGCAGGCTGAACTAAGATCTCGACAGAAGCAGATGTTTCCCACCTTGGGAGATTCCAGCTGCCATAAGGAGATGTGGGAAGTGCCCAGGGTCAGTCACTGAGGGGCGAGGAAGGCCAAGTACCTTTGACTAGATGAGAAAGATCCAGTCCACTCCCAAACAAGGACGGCTTGGAGGAAGAACCGCGGCACATCATATCTAGAGGGCCCTTCTACTCACTACAGACGGTGACCATGTGGCCATCTGGGCCACGGAACAGCTATTCTGAACTGTCATTAGCTACCTCACTGGACTCAACGGGGCACCCATGCTGGGTGAAAGAACAGCCAAAGTGACTGGAAGGCTAAACCCAAACTGCCTTGGTTCGGTCCAGAGCTACCATGTGTGATGAAAACTGCCCTCTCCGATTCGAGCATTTTTGATACTAATGGCATAGATTATGAGATGGGCCAACCACAGTCTAGCTGTTGAAGTTCCCTTTGTTTTATCCCACATCAATGCCTTCTTCCACCCTCCCCCATTACATATGTCTTCCAATGTTCAAAAAGTTACAAAGTTTATATGAATAAACATATAAAGACGCAGCCTCCTTCCTAAAGCGAGGGAAGGAAGGGATGGTTAAATAAGGCACAGGAAGCTGCAGCAAGCACCAGCTGTGGGCAGGGCCCAAGGGGGAGAGGAAGTTGGCACTGGGGCCCAGCCTCTACAGCTGTTAGTTGGGGAGGCAGGAATCCCCTCACAGTGCCATACTGGGCTAAGTTGGCAAAGCTGGCAGAGGGGAAACAGCAGCATGTCTACCATCTTTGGTGCTGCTGGCCCTTTGTCCCCCAGCCCTGCTGTAACGCCCGAGTCCCGGATTCCAAAGGCCTCCAGTGGTGCGGAGGCCTATGGAAGAGGGCGGGAAGGAGCGGGCAGGTAAGGCGTGAAAGCTGACGTGGCTGTGTGCGTAGGGCCTGCTGAGAGATGGGGGCACAGCGGGAAAGTCTCTCACATATACCCTGCAGAGGGCCACAGAGAAGGAGGCCAGAGGAACGGGAAGGGAGCAGATGCCATGGCTCTCGGCCACTCAGGCATCCCTGTCTGTCCTTTGCAGTGTAAAGTCAGGAAAAGAGTTGCCTCTTAGGAGGGGCTGGGCCAGGGCACGTGACCATCTTGACTCCTGGTTGAGGTGAAGATCTTCTCACCCTGAAGTGGCTTCTAGCTGGTAATGGCAGAGGGCCCAGTGCCTCCTCGCTTCTCAAAGAACATGTAGTCCTAAGGGAAGGCCAGTGTCAACAGGAGTTCTGACTGGGCAGCCTGGCCCGGCTACCCCACTCCACGTCTGGACCCACCACCCGCCATCATGTGTCCCTAACCTTCGCGCAAGAGCCCAGGAAGGAGTCGCAGGAGGGGAGGGGCAGAAGTCACAGCAACTCACAATGAGGAAGGTGGCTCCCAGCAGGACAGCCTTAACCCTCACATCCAGGTCCACCGGGAACTGTAGGCCAAAGTCGTCGGCGTCGGTGAGGGCTTCCCGGAGCAGCCCGCCCCACTGCTTGCTGATGCGGCCCACGCTGCGGGACTCGTCCTTGGTCTTCACCTGTCGGGGAGGAAGGACCCAACTGCGGAGGATGTCCCCAGTCGCACTCCACGAATCTCCCCAAAAGCTTTAGGCTCCCGTGTGACAGTGTGGGAAACTGAAGCGAGCCCAGGTTCCATGAGCAGCACGGTGAAAATCGGGATTTAGACTCTGAACCGTTGCTTTCCAAAAGTCATCCATGGGCTGGAGAGATGGCTTAGAGGTTAAGCGCTTGCCTGTGAAGCCTAAGGACCCTGGTTCGAGGCTCGATTCCCCAGGACCCACGTTAGCCAGATGCACGGGGAGGCGCATGCATCTGGAGTTTGTTTGCAGTGGCTGGAGGCCCTGGTGCACCCATTCTCCCTCTCTCTCTGTCTGCCTCTTTCTCTCTCTGTCTGTTGCTCTCAAATAAATAAATAAATAATTTTTTTAAAAAAGTCATCCATGACGTCAGTCACTGCCTATCAGTGATAGGTGGCAGGCTGCTAGGTTTGCTTTGGTCACCAGTGTCCCTGACACCCACAGTTGGTGCAGCCTGTGCCCTAGCAAAGCGGTCTAGGCGAGAGGGAAGACAAGGCTTCCAAACTCCTCTCAGAGGAGATGTACACTCAAAGGGGTGGCTTTTCTCTAGTCCACAAGGCAGTTGAGTCCTCTGTCCAGCATCACATGAGACCTTTATCTAGAGGGGACCTGAGCCTAGTGGAAGGGAGCGCCAGTAAGTGGCTTCTGAGGATCATGACTCCCCATCTGCCCAGCAACAAGAAGCCTGTGGAAGTGAGTGGTCACATGGTGACTTCCTGATCCCTTTTCTCTGCTCTGGTAAATAGAACTGAAGCTATGTCCTATCTTCTCCATCCCTTTCCCCTACTGGGCTATGGCCATGGAGTGCTTTCTGAAGCCCAGTACCAGGCCAGCCTGAGCTAGAGTGAAACCTTACCATGAAAACAATAAATAAATAAATAAATAAATAAATAAATAAATAAATAAATGTGGGGCTGGAGAGATGGCTTAGCAGTTCAGGTGCTTGCTTAGTACGCCAAAGGATCCAGGTTCAATTCCCCAGTACCCATGTAAGCCAGATACACAAGTGGTGCATGTGTCTGGAGTTTGTTTGCAATGGCTGGAGGCCCTGTTTGTGCCCATTCTCTCTCTCTCTGCCTCTTTCTCTCTCTCTTTCAAATAAATAAATATTTAAAATTTTTTTAAAAAAGAAAGGTTAGGGGCTGGAGAGATGGCTCAGAGGTTAAGGCACTTGCCTGCAGAGCCTAATGACTTGAGCTCAATTTCCCAGTACCCACATAAAGCCAGAGGCACAAAGTGGCACATGCATCTGGAGTCTGTTTGAAGTGTTGGGTGGCCCTGGCACGCCCATTCTCTCTCTCTCTCTTTTACAAAAATATGGAATGCTTCACAAATTTGCATGTCATCTTTGCACAGGGGCCATGCTAATCTCTGTATTGTTCTAATTTTAGTATATGTGCTGCCGAAGCAAGCAATATCTGTCTCCTCTCTCTCTCTCTCTCTGCTTACAAATAAATAAAATATTGAATATAGGGCTGAAGAGATGGCTTAGCAGGTAAAGCGTTTGCCTGTGAAGCCTAAGGACCCATGCTCAAATCTCCAGATCCCACGTAAGCCAGACACACAAGGTGAGGCAAATGCAAGGTCACACATGCCTACTAGGTGGTACAAGAGTCTGGAGTTCGATTTCAGAGGCTGAGGCCCTGGCATGCCAAATTCTCTCTCTCTTGCTCTCTCTAAGATAAAAGAAGACCTGGAGCTGGGTGTGGTGGCACACGCCTTTAATCCCAGCACTCGGGAGGTAGAGGTAGGAGGATCACCGTGAGTTCGAGGCCACCCTGAGACTACATAGAGAATTCAAGGTCAGCCTGAGCTAAAGTAAGACCCTACCTCGAAAAAAAAAAAAAAAAAAAAAAAAAAAAAGAGCCGGGTGTGGTGGCACACACCTTTAATCCCAGCACTCAGGAGGCAGAGGTAGGAGGATCGCTGTGAGTTCGAGGTCACCCTAAGACTACACAGTCAATTCCAGGTCAGCCTGGGCTAGAGGGAAACCCTACCTCGAAAAACCAAAAAAATATTTAAAAAGAGAGAAATATTTGAAGTTTATTGGATGGTACCTGTATGTGTCATTTCTCCTTTACCTGCACAGGGAATTATCTCTGAAAGAACTCAGGAGTCTGTGCCTGTGTTTTCTAGAAACCAAGGTGTTGCCCAAGCCTCATTCTGAAATTTTCATTGTAGGAACTGGGGAGATGGCTCAGCCACTAAAGGCACTGGCTTAAAAGTCTTCATCACAGCTGAGCATGGTGTCACACGCCTTTAATCCCCAGCACTGGGAGGTAGAGGTAAGAGGATCACTGTGAGTTCGAGGCCAGAGTGAGACTACACAGTGAATTCCAAGTCAGCCTGGGCTAGAGCGAGACCCTACCTCGAAAAACCAAACCAAAACAAAAATCTCTCTCACCATCCGGTTCTCCTGGTTTGAGTCAGTAACAGGAAGCCAGGGTGAGAAGGACACTGCATGGACTTTAAGTTGGGTAGGTCGTTTGGACGTCTAGGCTGGTGGAACAAGCTAAGATGCCAAACCAGTGGTGCTCTGAGGGACCTCTGCTCACAGACTCAAGCACAGCAGTTATATGGACCCAGACCATGGCCAACTTACGTACTAAAAGCAAACCAGAAAATCTTTCTTCACTCTAGATCCAGGCTGGACTTGGATTTCACCGCCGCTCCCCCCCCCCAATACAAAGGCTGTAGGTAAGACTTAGCATTGATCTTGAAAATGAAATTTTTTTTTTTAAAGCTTTGCCTTCAGCCGGGTGTGGTGGCGCACGCCTTTAATCCCAGCACTTGGGAGGCAGAGGTAGGAGGATTGCCGTGAGTTCGAGGCCACCCTGAGACTCCATAGTGAATTCCAGGTCAGCCTGGGCTAGAGTGAGACCCTACCTCGAAAAACCAAAAAAAAAAAATAAAAAATAAAAAATAAAATAAAGCTTTGCCTTTATAGGACCATTCCATTTCTGAACGGAAGCAAACTGAAAGTGTAGGAATCACAACAGATTTCTACTGATGGATTAGCTTTGGTCTTGACTTTGAGCCACCCCGCATGCATCGCGGAAGCTGCCATTTTTGGTTTATATGGGGCCTAGGGAATCTTGCCCTATTCCTGATACCTCAAAGTTGGTGTCTGTGCCACAGCCACAGGTCCAGCAAGGCCCCACCACTCGCAGGACGGTCTGGCGATCAGCATCCTGGATGGAGAACTTAGGCAGAAAGGGATGCCAAGTCTGTAGCACATGGCCAATAGTGGTACCGGGCGGCGCCTGTACTTCCATCTGGAGTGGTAGCGGCAGATGGTTACCATCGAGCAGGATAGCCAAGCTTTTCACTAGTCTATGATGTGTACCCAGGCCCTCACTAAACCTCCCATGCCCTCCCACTGGAGCCACCCTTCATCTTAGGCCCGCCCGGGCACACGAGACCTGCTGCCCACCTCCTGGAGGCCGCAGGGGCAGCAGCCGCAGCCACAGTGGAGCGGGCGGAGCAGGCGCAGCACCTCGCGATCCCCAGGGTCCGCCAGGCGGACGCGCAGCGGCCGGTGGGCGCCACAGCACAGACGGGCGCAACAGTTGCTCTCCTCGGCCGCCTGACCCAGGGGCTGCCCAGCCCCGGAGCGCAGTTCGTACCTATTGCAGGTCTCCCAGCCTAGGAACGCTGTGAAGGTGGACACACTGAGGCTCAGGTGCCTTGCTACCCAGAAGCCCACCGATCGTCCCTGCGATGATAACAAGGCTCCTCCTTCTACTTACACTCCAGTCGGTCAGCCTTCTGGTGAATCAAGATCTGGTCAATCTGGAAAGAGCAGCGGCAGAGCTGACATCAACCGTTCAGCCCGAACGCCCAGTTCTGTTCCTTCCCAAGTCATCCTCCTTCCCACTCACCTGCACTAGGAATTCAAGGCCAGAAGGCACCCCTGGCAGTGGCAAGAAAGGAGCAGGAGACCCTGGGGCCACCGGGCCTGGTGAAGGGAAGACAGCGAAGCCGGGAGCAGGGGCAGGCACCTGGGCAGGCACTGGGGCCGGCCCGGGCCCAGGATGCAACGCTGCCTCCGGATATCCAGCAGTCACTGGGTAGGGAGGTGGGGGCGAAGGAGCGTAGCCTTTTGGGGGCAAGTAGCCTGTGGGGATAAGTCAGAGAGGAACCTGTGTTTTCATCACCCCCCCCCCCTCAATTCTCAGCCCAAGGCCCCTGGGGAAATGCGGTAGGAAGATGAGGCAGGGGAACAAGGCGGTGGCTCCCCGGGAGGAAGGGAGGGCCCCACACAGCCAGTCCGAGCACATTCCTGGAGGATGTGTTCAGCACCAGGCACCCAAATTCGTGGTGTGGGGGGGATAACGGAGACCCCCCGGCCCTCGGCCTAGCACACACTTACCTGCCATGGGAAACGTGCACAGGACCGTGGGACGCTGGCTCACTCCGGGGAAGTGGAGGCCAGCTCGGAGACAGCCAGACAGACAGACACAAAGACGGACAGGAAAGCGCGGAGAGGTGTCTGCACCCAGCGCCGGCCCAGGGTCTGTAGGGCGGCGCCTAGGACTCGGGAGAAACCGAAAGTGTCAGCGGGCGGGGCGGGGTACCTGGGACCCTGGATTCCCTCGAGAGCCCCAGGACCGCCCCCTCCCTTTGTTCTCCCATGCTCCGCGGAGGCAGCTGTCCACGGACAGCAGGACAGACGGACCAGCGGTCAGACAGACGGCCCGACCCCCGACGGAGGTCTCCCCGGCCCCTCTATATACCCCCGCTCACCTGAAGCCCCTAGAATAAGTCGGGGTGGGGGGACCACGCACTCTCCTGCTCCCTGGTGCTGGTGGGGGCGGGCCCAGGATGTGGCTCCGCCTCCAGCTCTCCAGGCCACGCCCTTCGGCCTGCGCGGCGCGTGCGCGCCTGCGCGGAGATCCAGGCCGCGGCTCCCCGGCGCCGGAGCGTGGGACTCGCGCGCCGCCCCTCGCCTCGCCGGGCTCTCCGCCTCTGGCGTTCCGAGCGGAGGGGAAGATGAGGGCCGGGGAGGGGTCGGTCGCCGAGGCCCCAGCTCTGCGAGCCGGGCGGCGGGGCCCGCGGTGCGGTGCGGTGCGGTGCGAGGCCCGGGCCGCGCGGGACCCTGGGATGCTCCTCCCGGGGGGCGGTACGCGAACACCCGTCCCCATCACCCATTGGCTTCCCAAGTTGGCTCCGGCTTCTCTTTCCACCTCCTTAGGGCGACCTTGTCTGCAAGCCCTGCCGCAGCGGTGACCCACACGGGTCTCTATTCAGGCCTTCCTCCCCCCCCCCCCTCCAACCACGCGGGTGTCAGGCCGCCGGAGGTGTCCTCAGTGATGAGGGTGATGCTCTGGGGAAGACATTTGCTCAAAAAGGCCTGTAAGCCCAGCGCTCGGGGCAGGCAGAGACAGGATTGTCGTGAGTAAGGGGCTAGGTCAGGACTGCATTGCAAGTGGCGCACGCCTTTAATCCCAGCATTCGGGAGGCAGAGGTAGGAGGATCGCCGTGAGTTCGAGACCAGCCTGAGACTACACGGTGAATTCCAGGTCAGCCTGGGCTGGAGCGAGACCCTACCTCGAAAAACCAACGAAAAAAAAAAAAAAAAAAAAGACCAAAAGAAAAGAAAGGTATTGGGGACAGATATGACAATGGCTCCTTCGAGGCAGACGGATCTTCAAGTTGGAGGCCAGTCTGAACTACAGAGAGAGGCCCTGTTCTCAAAGCAAAGGCAGTGTGGTGTAAATACACACAGGGTTTCGGGGGTCCAGGACTTGACCTGGAGAATACAATGAGCCGCAGAAAGAGAGGTCTAATTTGTGCTTTGAAAACATCGCTCAGTCCACACTGCAATGAGGAGCACCAGAGGTCCCCAGGCCGGGCTGTTAGCAGTCGTGAGAGCCGGAGCAGTGGTGGTGTAGACAAGTAACGGCTTTAGATGTTTAGACAGTCGTGTAGAATTCGGCTAGGCAGTGAGATGAGAAGTCCAGGTTGACCTGTATCCTGTCTCATAACCAGGCAGACGCCAGCAAGTTTCACCCACCAAACTGACTACTTGGAGAAACAGGTTTGGGAACCTTCTTGCCCCTAATTCCATGTCTATGAGCTAGTCCCAAGCTCCCTTTCCCAGCGCTGATCAGCTCTTTCCACTGCTTCAGTCAGCATCCATCCACTCCAGGCCCAAATGTTTGCTCTCTCCCTGTGTCTCCTGATACCTTAGACTCCACATAGCCCAAATCATGAGCCAGCTTCCTTCAAGTCAACTCAGAAACTCACCTATCCAACAAAGGTTCTAGTAAGCACTATCTGTGAGACAGCATCTGAGTCAATAGGAATGTATATCAGTTAAGAAAAAGTTACAGAGCTGGAGGAATGGATTAGTGGTTAAGGCACTTGCCTGTGAAGCCTACAGACTCATGTTTGACTTTCCAGGTCCCACTAAACCAGATGCACAAAGTGACTCAAGGGCTCAAGGTTGCACATGTGCACAAGGGGGCACGTGCATCTGGAATTTGATTGCAGTGGCTGGAGGCCCTGGCTCGCCCATTCTTTCTCTCTCTCACAAAAAAAAAAAAAAGAAAGAAAAGAAAGAAAAAAAAGAAAAGAAAAGAAAAGGCCAGAAGCCGGGCATGGTGCTGAATGCCTTTAATCCCAGCACTCAGGAGGCAGAGGTAGGAGGATCGCTATGAGTTCAAGACCACCCTGAAACTACAGGGTGAATTCCAGGTCAGCCTGAGCTACAGTGAGACCCTACCTCAAAAAAAAAAAAAAAAAAAAAAAGGGCTGGAGAGATGGCTTAGTGGTTAAGGCATTTGCCTCCAAAGCCAAAGGACCCCCATTCGATTCCCCAGGACCCACGTAAGCCAGGTGCACAAGGTGGCGCATGCGTCTGGAGTTCCTTTGCAGTGGCTGGAGGCCCTGGCGCACCCATTCTCTCTCTATCTCTGCTTCTCTCTCTCTCAAATAAATAAAAGAACTAATAAAAATAACAAAGCCAGGGCTGGAGAGATGGCTTAGCGGTTAAGCACTTGCCTGTGAAGCCTAAGGACCTCGGTTCGAGGCTCGATTCTCCAGGACCCACATTAGTCAGATGCACAAGGGGGCGCGTCTGGAGTTCCTTCGCAGTGGCTGGAGGGCCCCCCCTTTCTCTGCCTCTTTCTCTCTCTGTCACTCTCAAATAAATAAATAAAAATTAACAAACAAAAAATAACAAAGCCTGTCTGTTGGCCATTCCTGAAGAAAAAGTTACAAGTTTTGTACTCTATGTGTATATGTGTTGCAGTCAGGTTCACATTGCTCGTAGAAATCACTCATCCAAGAGCAGCTTGTGGGAAAAAGAGGTTTATTTTGGCTTATAGGCCAGAGGGGAAGCTCCATGATGGCAGGGGAAACAATGGCATGAACAGAGGGTGGACATCACCCCCTGGCCCACATAAGGTGGATAACAGGGACAGGAGACTGTGCCAAACACTGGCATGGGGAAACTGGCTATAACACCCATAAGCCTGCCCCCACCAATACACTCTCTCCGGGAGGCATTAATTCCAAAATCTCCATCACCTGGGAACCTAGCATTCAGAACACCTAACTTTATGGGGACACCTGAATCAAACCACCACAGTATGTTTCAGTAGAGGAAAAATAATGGTTAAATAAAACATATGGGAAGCCGGATGGTGGAAAGTGCTGTGAAGACAAACAGCACAATGAGGAAGATGAGTAGTGGGCAGGGTCTGATTATATATATATTTGAGAGAGAGAGAGAGAAAGAGGTAGATAGAATGGGCACACAGGGCCTCTAGCCACTGCAAACGAGCTCCAGATGCATGCATAACCATGTGTATCTAGCTTACATGGATTCTAGGAGTCAAACTTAGGGCCTTAGGCTTCACAGGCAAGCTCTTTAAACACTAAGCCATCTCTCCAGTCATATATATATATATATATATATATTTTTTTTTTTGTTTTGTTTTGTTTTGTTTTTCAGGCAGGGACATTAGGCTTCACGGGCAAATGTCTTAACCAATCAGCCATCCGTCCAGCTCAATTTTATAAAATTTATTTATTTTAGAGAGAGAGAAAGGCAGATAGGATGGGCATACCAGGATCTCCAGCCACTGCAAATGAATTCCAGACACATGTGCCAACTTGTGCATCTGGCTTTACATGGGTACTGGGGAATCCAACCTGGGTCCTTTGGCTTGCAGGCAAGCGCCTTAACCACTAAGCCATCTCTCCAGTCCTGGTTGGTACTTTTGTTGAAGCAAGGTCTCACTCTGGAACAGGCTGATCTGGAACTCTGTAGACCAACCTGGCCTTGAGCTCATGCAGTCTTCTTACATCAGCCTCCTGAGTGCTGGGATTCAAGCTGTGCACCACTGGACCTAGCTCTTTATTGTTATTATTTTTTTAATCTGAGAGAGAGACAGAGCGAGAAAGAAGAGAGCATGAGAGAAACAATGGGTGCGCCAGGGCCTTCTCTTGCTGCAAATGAACTTCAGATGCGTGTGCCACTTTGTGCATCTGGCTTTACATAGGCAATGGGAAATCTAGCCATTTTTTTTTTCTAAGTAGTATGAAAGATTGAGTTCAGAGCCTCATACATGGTGTGCATGACTCTATCACTGAGCAACATATTTAGTGCCTTAATTTTTAGGGAGAGTAGTTACAATTCTTAAGTCTGGGAAGGTATCACTGAAAAGGTGACAGTTGAGCAAAGAATTTCAGCAGTTAAAGGGGCTTATTTACTATGCCTGACAGCCTGAGTTCAAGTTCCTAGTATCCATGTCAAGCCAGAAGCAGAAAGTAGCCCATATGTCTGGAGTTTGTTTGCAGCCAGATGCACAAAGTGGCACATGCATCTGGAGTTCATTTGCAACAGAAGGCGGCCCTGGCAAGAGGCCCTGGTGCACCCATTCTCTCTCTCATTTTTTTTCTCTCTCTCTCTCTCTGCTTGCAGGTAAATAACAAAAATATTAAAAATATACACAGGGGCTGAACAGATACCATAACAGTTAAGGTACTTGCCTGCAAAGCCTAAGGACCCAGGTTCGATTCTCCAGGTCCCATGTAAGCCATATAGTAGTACATATAGTAGTGCATGAGTCTGGAGTTTCTTTGCAGTGGCTAGAGGCCTTGGTGTGTCCATTCTCCTCCTCTCTTTCTCTCTCCCATAAATAAATAAAATAAAATAAAATTTAAGTATACATAGGTATAAGGGCTGGGGAGATGTCTCAGTGGTTAAAGGTGCTTCCTTTAAAAGCCGGCTGACTAAACTGGGCGTGGTGGCGCATGCCTTTAGTCCCAGCACTCAGGGAGCCAGAGGTAGGAGGATCACCAAGAGTTTGAGGACACCCTGAGACTCCATAGTGAATTCAAGGTTAGCCTGGGCTAGAGAGAGCGAAACCCTACCTTGAAAAACAAAAACAAAAACAAAACAAACAAAAAAAAAAAGCATGCTGATCTGGGCTCAATTCCTCAGTACCCAGTAAAGCCAGAAGCACACACAAAGTTGCCCATTCATCTGGAGCTCATTTACAGTGATAAGAGGCCCTAGTGTACTCATTCTGTCTCTTTCCCTCTCTCTGTCTTCTCTCTGTCCTCAAAAATATATGTAGATATCTATTTTGGGTTTTTTGAGGTAAGGTCTTTCTCTAGCCCAGGCTGACCTGTAATCCAGAATTCACTATGTAGCCTCAGGGTAGGGTGGCCTCGAATTTATGACAATCCTCCTACCTCTACCTCCTGAGTGCTGGGATTAAAGGCATGTCCCACCACGCCTGGCTCTTTTTGTAAAAATATTTTATATTTCTTTATTTATTTGAGAGAGAGAAATGGGCAGAGAGAGAGAGAATGGGAGCACCAGGGCCTCCAGCCACTGCAAACGAACTCCACATGCGTGTGCCCCCTTGTACATCTGGCTTACATGCATCCTGGGGAATTGAACCTAAGTCCTTTGGCTTTGCAGGCAAGTGATTTAACCACTAAGCAATCTCTCCAGCCCCATTATTATTATTATTATTATTATTATTATTATTATTATTGAAAGAGGAAGAGAAAGAGGACCAGGACCTTTAGCCTGCTGTGAACGCCAGATGCATGCCTCCCCTTGTGGCACGTGTGGGACATTGCACATTTGCATCTGGCCAATTGGGATCTGGAGATTTGAACATGAGTTCTTTGGCTTTGCAGGCAAGCGCCTTAACGGAAAAACCATCTGTCCAGCTCAAATAAAATATTTTTAAAAAATAACCCCAATTGCTCAGGCAATAAAACCATAGATTAATCACTGGGACCTCATGAAATTGCAAAGATTTTGCACTGCAAAGGACACGGTGAATAAAGCAAAGAGGCAACCTACAGAATGGGAAAAAATCTTCGCCAGCTATATATCTGATAGAGGATTAATATCTAGGATATACAAAGAACTCAAAAAGTTAAATAATAAGGAATCAAACAAGCCAATCAAAAAATGGGCTATGGAGCTAAATAAAGAATTCTCAAAGGAAGAAATATGAATGGCATATAAGCATCTAAAAAAATGTTCTATGTCACTAGTCATCAGGGAAATGCAGATTAAAACTACATTGATATTCCATCTCACTCCTGTCAGATTGGCTACCATCATGAAAACAAATGATCATAAATGTTGGCGGGGATGTGGAAAAAGAGGAACCCTTCTACACTGTTGGTGGGAATGCAATCTGGTCCAGCCATTGTGGAAATCAGTGTGGAGGTTCTTAAAACAGCTAAAGATTGATCTACCATATGACCCAGCTATATCACTCCTAGGCATATATCCTAAGGACTCATCTCATTTCCTTACAAATACGTGCTCAACCATGTTTATTGCTGCTCAATTTATAATAGCTGGGAAATGGAACCAGCCCAGATGTCCCTCAACTGACGAGTGGATAATGAAGATATGGCACATTTATACAATGGAGTTCTACTCAGCGGTAAAGAAAAATGAAGTTATGAAATTTGCAGAAAAATGGATGGATCTGGAAAGTATTATACTAAGTGAGGTAACCCAGGCCCAGAAAGCCAAGTGCCACATGTTCTCCCTCATATGTAGATCCTAGCTACAGATGATTGGGCTTCTGCATGAGAAGGAAAAAACTCAGTAGCAGAGGCCAGTAAGTTAAAAAGGAGATATAAAGGGAAGAGAAAGGAAGGGAGGAGGGTACTTATTAGGTTGGTATTGTATATATGTAAGTAGAATGATTGAGATGGGGAGGGGATATGATGGAGAATGGAATTTCAAAGGGGAAAGTGGGGGGAAGGGAGGGTACTACCATGGGATGTTTTTTATAATCATGAAAAATGTTAATAAAAATTGAGAAAAAAAGAAAAAAAAAATCTACAAGAGGAGCTGGGCATGGTAGCACACCCCTTTAATCCCAGCACTTGGGAGCAGAGGTAGGAGGATTGCCATGAGTTAGAGGCTACCCTGAGACTACATAGTGAATTCCAGGTCAGCCTGAGCTAGAGCAAGACCCTACCTCAGAAAAAAAAAAAAGAAAAACTAAACTAAAAGAGGGCTGGAGAGATGGTAGCGGTTAAGGCACTTGCCTGCAAAGCCAAAGGACCTCAGTTTGATTCCCCAGGACCCACATAAGCCACATGCACAAGGTGGCACATGCTTCTGGAGTTTGTTTGCAGTGGCCAGAAACCCTGGCACGCCCATATTCTCTCTCTCTCTCTGTCTCTTTCTATCAAATGAATGAATAAATAAATAAATGAAAATAAAAACTAAAAGAGCTGGGCACGGTGGCGCATGCCTTTAATCCCAGCACTTGGGAGGCAGAGGTAGGAGGATCATCATGAGTTCAAGGCCACCCTGAGACTACATAGTGAATTCCAGGTCAGCCTGGGCTAAAGTAAGACCCTACTTTGAAAATTTGTAAAACCAAGAATAAATAAATAAAATAAAGGAGAGTTGGGCATGGTGGTGTGGGCCTTTAATCCCAGCACTTGGGAGGCAGAGGTAGGATGATTGCCATGAGTTCAAGGCCACCGTGAGACTACAGGGTGAATTCCAGGTCAGCCATGGCCAGAGTGAGACCCAACTTCGAAAAAACAATAATAAATAAATAAATATGAGGGCTAGAGAGAGGGCTAAGTGGTTAAGGCACTTGCCTGCAAAGCCAAAGGACCCAGGTTTGATTCCCAGGACCTATGCAAGCCAGATGTACAAAGTGGCACATGTGTCTGTAGTTTGCTTGCAGTAGCTGGAGGCCCTGGAATGCCCATTCTCTCTCCTCTCTCTCTCTCCCTCTCTCTCTCTCTGTCTCTCAAGTAAATAAACATAAGATATTTTAATATATTTTATTTATTTATTTGCGAGAGAGAAAGAGGTAGAGAAAAAGGAGAGAAAATGGACATGCCAGGGCCACCAGCCACTGTAAACGAACTCCAGATTCATGCGCCTCCTTGTGCATCTGGCTTACATGAGTGCCGGAGAGTTGAACTGGGATCCTTTGGCTTTGCAGGCAAACACCTTAACCGCTAAGCCGTCTCTCCAGCCCCCAATAAAAATTGTTTAAAATATTAAAAAAAAAAGAAAGCCAGGTGTGGTGGTGGACGCCTTTAATCCCAGCACTCAGGAGGCAGAGGTAGGAGGATTGCCATGAGTTCAAGGTGACCCTGAGAAGACAGGTCAGCCTGGGCTAGAACGAGACCCTTCCTCAAAATAAATAAATAAATAAACAAACAGGACTGGAGAGATTGCTTAGTGGTTAAGGCACTTGCTTGCAAAGCCAAAGGACCCAGGTTTGATTCCTCAGGACACACGTAAGCCAAATGCACAAGCTGGCTCATGTGACTGGAGTTCATTTTCAGTGGCTGGAGGCCCTGGTGTGCCCATTCTCTCTCTCTGCCTCTTCCTCTGTCTCTCAAACAAATAAAAATAAAGAGTATATTTTAAAAAAATAGCTGGGTGTGGTGGCACATGCCTTTAATCCCAGCACTTGGGAGACAGGTAGGAGGATTGCTGTAAATTCGAGGTCACCCTGAGACTACATAATGAATTCCAGGTCAGCCTGAGCTAGAGCTAGACCCTACCTCAAAAAACCAAATAAATAAATAAATGTGACTAATTGAGGTGGGAGAGGATATGATAGAGGGTGGATTTCTGAGGGGAAAAGTGGGGATAGGAAAGGAATTATTATGGTTTATTGTCTATAATTGTGGAAGCTTTCAATTTAAAATAGTGAAAAAAGAAGAAAAAAAAACCACTGTCCCTCTAAACACCTTCCAGTTCTCTCTGTGCTATGATTTCTTGTCCACACTGCCTTGACACTGAGTCTTCTTTCCTACCAACTTCATAGACATTCATGATACTTGCAAATCCTTTCCCTCCCTACCTTAGTCTTTGTGCATGGAATATCTTCTACCCTACAGAGCTCTATTTTTTTAATATATTTTTTTCAAATTTGTTGTTTACTTATAATTTATTTATTTATGAGCGACAGACAGAGAGAGAAAGAGGCAAAAAGAGACAGAGAATGGGCACATAAGGGCCTCTAGCCTCTGCAAACGAACTCCAGATGCATGCGCCCCCTTGTGCATCTGGCTAACGTGGGTCCTGGGGAATCAAGCCTCAAACTGGGATTCTTACGCTTCCCAGGCAGGCGCTTAAACACTAAGCCATCTCTCCAGCCCCATTTTTATTTTATTTTATTTTATTTTATTTTATTTTATTTTATTTTGTTTGTTTGTTTTCAAGGTAGGGTCTCACTCTAGCCCATACTGACCTGGAATTCACTATGGAATCTCAGGGTGGCCTCAAACTCGTGGTGATCCTCCTACCTCTGCCTCCCGAATGCTGGGATTAAAGGCATGTGGCACCATGCCCATCTCATTTTTAAAAATTTTTTTACTGACAACTATCATAATTGTAAACAATGTCTCATGGTAATTCCCTCCCTCCCCCACCTCCCCCCTTTCAAATTCCACTCTCCATCATATCCCGTCCTCCTCTCAGTCTCTTTTATTTTGATGTCATGATCTTTTCCTCCTATTATGATGGTCTTGTGTAGGTAGTGTCAGGCACTGTGGGATCATGGATATCCAGGCCATTTTGTGTCTGGAGGAGCACACTATAGGGAGTCCTACCCTTCCTTTGGCTCTTACATTCTACTGCTAACCTCTTCCACAATCAACAATGAGCCTTGGAAGGTGTGATAGAGATATTTCAGTACTGAGCACTCCTCTGTCACTTCTTCTTATTACCATGGTGCCTTTTGAGTCATCCCAAGGACACTGCCATCTGAAAAGAGAAGCTTCTCTAACCAAAAGTGAGAGTAGTAATAATATATGGGTATGGACATTAAGAGGAGTGTTTACTGGGCAGTTTGGTGAGCATAGTATATACATTTATCCAGACACCAGCACACGTTACCCCTAGGGCTCATGACTACCCCTGTTGTAGGCTTTCAGTATCAGGGATGTATTCCCTCCCATGGAGTGGGCCTCCAGTCAAATTAGAGAGCAGTTGGTTTCCCCCATAACAGACATGCCACTATTGCACCCGTTGGCTCATTTGGCCTGGCTGGCCAAATATAAGGCTTGCAATGCCCACTGTTAAGTATCTCCACTGGTGATTTCTCTCTCTCCCATTGAACTGCATGCAGAATGGCTTCTTCCAGCTTTCTGTCAGCTGGTCTACATGGAGGAGGTATCAGCTCAGTTCCAGCAGGATTTCTCAGTGACCTTGCAGCCCAAATATGTAGTCTTCAGCAATAGGGTCTTACCATCTATTCCTGGAGGGAAACCAAGAGTCTGGGCAATGACCTGTAATGTTTTGGGGATATCAGGGACCTCCCTGGCTAACAACTTACTGGAAGGTATCCCATTGCTGGCACTGAAAATTTTCTACTAACAATCTATGGCTTCTGAGTGTTCCATTGTCTGAAAAAGTAGGTTTCTATATGACTAATTTATATCCTCTTAGATTTTGATTAGCCCTTTCTCCACCTTTATTCAGTCTCTTCCTCTGGCCTCACTTAGGCCTTTTCACCCCCATTTATCTATTCATATATATATATATATATATATATATATATATATATGTACACAACACCATCCTATTAAGTCCCTCCTCCCTCCCTTTCAATTCCCTTTATATCTCCTTTCTAGCTTACTAGCCTCTGCTACTGAGTTTTATTCCTACTCACACAGAAGCCCAATCATTTGTAGCTAGGATCCACATATGAGAGAGAACATGTGACGTTTGGCTTTCTGGGCCTGAGTTACCTCACTTAGTATAATACTTTCCAGATCCATCCATTTTCCTGCAAATTTCATAACTTCATTTTTCTTTACCGCTGAGTGGAACTCATTTACACATTGTGTAAATGTGCCATATCTTCATTATCCACTCATCAGTTGAGGGACATCTGGGCTGGTTCCATTTCCTAGCTATTGTAATTAGAACGGCAATAAACATGGTTGAGCAAGTATCTCTAAGGTAGTGAGACGAGTCCTTAGGATATATGCCTAGGAGTGATATATGGGTCATGTGGTAGATCTATTTTTAGCTGTCTTAGGAACTTCCACGCTGATTTCCACAATGGCTGGACCAGATTGCATTCCCACCAACAGTGTAAAAGAGTTCCTCTTTTTCCACATCCTCACCAGAATTTATGATCATTTGTTTTCATGATGTTAGCCAATCTGACAGGAGTGAGATGGAATCTCAATGTAGTTTTAATCTGCTTTTCCCTGATAACTAGGGGTGTAGAACTTTATTTTAGATGTTTATATGTCATCCATACTTCTTCTTTTGAGAAATCCCTACTTAGTTCCATAGCCCATTTTTAATTGGGTTGTTTGATTTCTTATTATTTAATTTTTTTTGAGTTCTCTGTATATCCTAGATATTAATCCTCTATCAGATGTATAGCTGGCAAAGATTTTCTCCCATTCTGTAGATTGCCTCTTTGCTCTATTCACAGTGTCCTTTGCCATACAAAAGCTTTGTAATTTCATGAGCTCCCAGTGGTTGATCTGTGGTTTTATTTCCTGCGCAATTGGGGTTATATTCAGAAAATCTTGCCAATACCAATATGTTGAAGGGCTTCCCCTACTTTTTCCTCTTGCAGTTTCAGAGTTTCAGGTCTGATATTAAGGTCTATGATCTATTTGGATTTAAATCTTGTGCATAGAGAGAGATAAGGATCTATTTTCATCCTATAGATACATATCCAGTTTTCCCAGCACCATTTGCCGAAAAGGCTGTCTTTTCACCAATGAGTATTTTTGGCATTTTTGTCGAAGATCAGGTGGCTATAGCTACCTGGACTTACATCTGGGTCCTTTATTCTGTTCCATTGATCTACATGTCTGTTTTTGTGCCAGTACCATGCTGTTTTTGTTACCATGGCTCTGTAATATAGGTTAAAATCAGGTATGGTGATAGCATCAGCCTTATTTTTGTTGCCCAAAATTGTTTTAGATATTTGAGGGTTTTTGTGCTTCCAAATGAAGTTTTGGATTGTTTTTTTCTATTTCTGTGAGGAATGCCATTGGAGCTTTGATGGGGATTACATTAAATGTATAAATTGCTTTTGGTAAGATTGCCGTTTTCACAATATTGATTCTTCCGATCCAAGGGATGTCTTTCCATTTCCTAGTGTCTTCTGCAATTTATCTCTTGAGTGTTATAAAGTTTTCATTGTAGAGATCCTTCACTTCCTTGGTTAGGTTTATTCCAAGGTACTTTATTTATTTGTTTATTTTTTTTTTTGTTTATTTTTTTGGTTTTTCGAGATAGGGTCTCACTCTGGTCCAGGCTGACCTGGAATTAACTCTGTCATCTCAGGGTGGCCTCGAACTCAGGGCAATCCTCCTACCTCTGCCTCCCGAGTGCTGGGATTAAAGGCGTGCGCCACCACGCCCGGCTATTTGTTTATTTTTGATGCAATTGTGAATGGGAGTGATCCTCTGATTTTATCCTCTGTGTGTTTGTTGCTAGCATATAGGAAGGCAACTGATTTCTGTGTATTTATTTTGTATCCTACTACATGGCTATAGGTATTTATCAGCTCCAACAGTTTGCTGGTAGAGTCTTTAGGGTCCTTTATGTATAGAATCATGTTATCTGCAAATAACGATCACTTGATATCTTCCTTTCCAATTTGTATCCCTTTTATGTGCGTCTCTTGCCTTATTGCTATGGCTAAGACTTCCAGTACTGTATTAAATAAAAGTGGGGACAGTGGACACCCTTGTCTTGTTCCTGATTTTAGTGGAAAAGCTTCTAGTTTCTCCATTTAGTATTATGTTGGCTGTAGGTTTGTAATAAAATTGTCTTTATTATGTTGAGATATGTTCCTTCTATTCCCAGTCTCTGTAGGACTTTTATCCTGAAGGGATGTTGGATTTTGTCAAATGCTTTTTCTGCATCTAATGAGATGATCATGTGATTTTTGTCCTATTTTTTTTTTTCCAAGGTAGGGTCTCACTATCTTAGGCTGACCTAGAATTGACTATGTAGTCTCAGGGTGGCCTTGAACTCATGGTGATCTTCTTACCTTTGCCTCTTGAACGCTGGGATTAAAGACCACCACACCTGGTCTTTTTTTTTTTTTAATTTTTCATTTTGTCAATAGAAGAAGTTCATTCATTTTTATAAAATTATTATTTATTAGAGACAGAGAGAGAGGGAGGGACAGAGAGTGAGTGAGAATGGGCACACCAGGGCCTCTAGCCACTGCAAACGAGCTCCAGATACATACACCACCATGTGCATCTAGCTTATGTGGGACCTGGAGAATCGAACCTGGGTCCTTGGCCTTTGAAGGCATGCACCCTAACTACTAAGCAATCTCTCCAGTCCTTTTGTTTTGGGGGGGGGGGATTTCAAGGTAGGGTCTCACTCTAGTCCAGGCTCACCTGGAATTCACAATGTAGTCTCAGGGTGGCCTGGAACTCACAGCGATCCTCCTACCTCTGCCTCCTGAGTGCTGGGATTAAAGGCGTGTGCCACCACACCCGGCTTTTTTTTTTTTTTTTTAAGGAAGGGTCTCACTCTAGCCCAGACTGACCTGGAACTCACTGTGTAGTCCCAGGCTGGCCTCAAACTCATAGCGAACCTCCTACATCTGTTTCCTGAGTGCTGGGATTAAAGGTGTGTGCCACTATGCCTGGCCCAACAGAGCCCTTTTATGGCTCTCAAGCACTACAAAATATTTTCTGACCTCAAATAAATTATGTTATTTCTGCTTTGAACCCCAGTGTATTTCATAAGTAATGATACTGTTCCTATACTTTCTTAAAGCAAGTATGCCCTGGCACACCCATACACACATAAATAAATTTTAAAATAAAGTTCAATTACTTGGAATACCTGCAAAAAAAAAAAAAAAAAAGCAAGTATGCAACAAATTTCTAAAGTAATAGAGTAAAAAACAGCACCCTAAAGTAATCTTCAAATTCTAACGAAGCTAAGCTACATCCCCAGCCATTTGTTTTTGTTTTGAGACAAGGTTTTATTATATAGGCCAAACTCGTCTCAAATTCATAATCCTTCTGCCTCTGCTTTTTAAGTACTGGCATATGCCTCCACATTCAGCTTTGTGTATCATTTAGAAAACACAATTCGTATAACATAGTGAGGGTGAATACTTTATTTTCCTGATGGTATATATTCAGAAAAGCCTGCAGTGCAGACTCTAGATCTTTAATCTTCAAATTCTAGTGGTACACACTTGTAATCTTGAGGTTGAGGCAGGAAAACTGCAGGTTTGAGGACAGCATGAGACTTTCTGACTTATTGCCTAACACTCCCAAGGCTTTGAGTTCAATCCCTAACACTGGGAGAAAAAAATTTCTAATGACCATCAGTAGTATTTGATGAACTTATTACAACTTCCAGGTGCCAATGAGGGCTTAAGTAGGTATCTGCGATATTTCAAGCCCCCCCCTTTTTTTTTTTGGCTTTTTGAGGTAGGGTCTCACTCTAGCTCAAGCTGACCTGGAGTTCACTATGTAGTCTCAGGGTGGCCTTGAACTCACAGCGATCCTCCTACCTCTGCCTCCTGAGTACTGGAATTAAAGGCATGCACCACCATGCCCAGCTTTTTTAAAAAAAAATTAACTTTTTAAAATATATTGGGGTTCAAAGCAGAAATAGCATAATTTATTTGAGTTCATAAAATATTTTAGAATTTTAAAATAAAATAAAATATTTTATTTAGTTATTTATTTTAGAGCAACAGACAGACACAGAGAGAAAGAGGGAGAGAGAATGGGAGCATCAGTGTCTCCAACCACTGCAAATGAACTCCAGATGCATGCACCACCTTGTGCATCTGGCTTATGTGGGTACTGGCGAATCGAGCCTCTAACCAGGGTCTTTACGCTTCAAGGGCAAGAGCTTAACCACTAAGCCATCTCTCCAGCCCTAAAATTTTAACATTTTTATTCACTTAAGAGAAAGAGAGAGGCAGATAGAATGAGAGAACGGGCACACCAGGGCTTTCAGCCACTGCAAACTTCAGATGCGTGTGCCACCTTGTGCATCTTGCTTACGTGGATCCTGGGGAAACTGAATCTGGGTCCTTTGGCTTTGCAGGCAAACGCCTTAACCACTAAGCCATCTCTCCAGCTCTCTTTTTATGTATATATTTTGAGACAGGATCTTACTCTATAGCCCAGGCTGTCCTCAATTTACTTTATAGACTGCTGACCTTGAACTCATGGTGATCTGACTACCTCAGCGTCCATAGTACTGGGATGATAGGCATGAGCCACCGTGCCTGGCATTCCAAGCAGTCTTTTTTTTTTTTTTTTTTAAGGATTTCTTTATTTACAAGAGACGGAGAGAGGGGAGAGAGAGAGAGAATGGGCACACCAGGGCCACTAGCCACTGTATACAAACTCCAGATGCATGTGCCAACATGTGTATCTGGCTTACGTGGGACCTGCAGAATTGAACCTGGGTCCTTAGGTTTCACAGGCATGTGCCTTAACCGCTGAGCCATTTGTGCAACCCGTTTCAAGAATTCTTTATGAATCTGATGTTCACTATCATCATAACACAATTTGAAAAAAAAAAGAATCATTTGATTGTAAATCATACAAGATTCATAAGGTCCTCCTCCAAGACTGTACACAGAGTAAGAATTGTTTGGGAG
The DNA here is from genome assembly GCA_036346955.1 of Dipus sagitta. Taxonomy (NCBI): domain Eukaryota; kingdom Metazoa; phylum Chordata; class Mammalia; order Rodentia; family Dipodidae; genus Dipus; species Dipus sagitta. Next base: position 5,885,852 of record CM070783.1, on the reverse strand, counting down.
GAAAGACTGGGACCAGCACAGCCGCCTGCAAGCTGGGCAGCACGCTCCAGGGGTGCAGCCTCCGTGAGTCACCACCTATGGTTTTTTCCATGATGCAGCTGCTTTGAGTTTTCTGTGTTGCTGTAGGTAACCCCGCACCCCTCCTCTTGTATGCAATCCCAATAAACTCATTGGTTCGCCGTTGGCCTCTGGTGGAATCATTTCTTTGTTCTGTTGTCAGTGCCCTATCTGGGGATGAATAGACATTTGTTCACATCTCCCCAAGAAATGGTTAGTGCAACAGCATTTTGACGATGTGTGCATGCGCATGGGGATGTGAGCGTGCCACGGTGGGCGTGTGATGTGAAGGTCTGAGGACCACTTCATTTGACGCAGGGACTTTTTTTGATTGTTTTGTTTTGGAGGTAGGGTCTTGCTCTAGCTCAGGCTGACCTGGAATGTACTATGTGGTCTCAGGGGTGGCCTTGAACTCATGGCAATCCTCCTACCTCTGCCTCCTCCCGAGTGCCACGAACTGAAGGCATGCGCCACCACGCCCAGCGAAGCTGGGTTTCTTGTTCACTACTGTATTTGTTAGTTGGTCCTGTGAGCCTCTGGGAAATTCTCCTGTCTCTACTTCCTATCTTGTCTTAGGCATTCTGGGATTATACACGCTGGCTTTTAGCCCGGCATGGTGGCGCACTGCCTTTAATCCCAGCACTTGGAGGCAGAGGTAGGAGGATTGCTGTGAGTTCAAGTCCAGCCTGAGGCTACATAGTGAATTCCAGGCCAGCCTGGGCTAGAGTGAGACCTTACCTCGAAAAACCAAAAAAAAAAAAAAAAAAAAAAAAAAAAAGGCAGCTTTTGCACGGGCTCTAGGGATCTGAACTTCTGAACTCCAGGTACTCATGCTTGTGTAGCAAGTCAGTGCTCTATCCATTGCACTATCTTCCCACCCACAAAGATTGTATTTCTTTTTTTTGTTGTTGTCGTTGTAGTTGTTTTGTTTTTCAAGGTAGGGTCTCACTCTAGCCCAGGCTGACTTGGAATTCACTATGTAGTCTCAGGGTGGCCTCGAACTCATGACTCCTGAGTGCTGGGATTAAAGGTGTGCGCCACCACGCCCGGATGAATTTCAACTCTTCTTTGTTCAAGAGGTTGGATGAACAGACTGAATCCGAGGTTCTTCATTTGCCTTTCTCTTTTAATTCCCTTTTTGCTCCAAGTCCCCCCCCCCCGAAAATCACCCAGAAAGCCCAGCATTGGGTACTTAAACAAGAGACTTCAAAGAGCCAAGGCAAGCCACCCCAAGATTAACAGGCTCCCTCCAATGGGACCCATAGTCTGGATGCTCGTGTCTCCACTCAGAGCCTGGTAGTAAAAGCTGGTGCAGAATAAGGTGGATCCAGAGGCTAGTAGCAGCCCTGCCTGAAGGAGACAGAGAACAGAACACAGACTTGTAAGGGAGAGTGCTCTGAGGGAGTTGATGAGGTCTGATCAGGATTAGACAAGGGCATTGATTACCCAGAGGGGCTTTCTGCAGTGGGTTACCCCTAACAGGGCCAGGCTATGTAAGAAGTGGTGCTTGTTGGCCTTGTCAAAGAGCTGTGAAAAAGAAAGAAAAGAGACATGACATGCGGATATTTTCTGAGCAATAAAGGAACCCAGGATCTTTAGATGGCATACAGGACCAAAGTTCACACCCCCCACCCTCACCTCCACCTTTGAAATCCCAGCTTGCTTTTCCCTCAGATCCCCATGTCACAGGCTTGCAACCCTTGCTGTTCCGGAGACCCGCGCTTCGCCCCTCCCCAACATTCAACTGTGCATCTTCCACCCTCAAAGCCCCTATTCCCCACTTTCAGCTACTTCACCTCCTTCCCGTAGGCATCCGGGAATTGAGCGCCTGTGGAGAGGAGATGCAAAAGTTATCTGACCTATGCTTCCGAGTGTCCTCAAAGTCGGGGGACCTACATGGACATGGTGAGAAAGGGTGTCCCCGGAAGCTTCCGATTGGTGAAAACCCTGATCGAGAAGTACTTGGGGAAGCAAATGGACTTCAAAGGTTTGGGGCTTTGCAGGGATCTCTGGTCAATGGGAGTCAGGGCATTTCCTACAGGCTCTTCCCCTCTACCCAGACGATCGCCCCCAGCACAGCCCAGTTGCGTGCCCGGCCCCCTAACCGTGTGCCCCGAAGGTGGCCATGCCCAAGGCCCCAGCTCCAGACAAGGCACCAAGGCGGCGGAAAACAGCCCCGACTCCTGCCATGGTTGCGGGTGGTCACGCGCGGGAAGAACACCGCCCTGGCCACCCAAGAAGCCAGCCAATCCTTATTGTCCATGCAAATAAGGTGTCCAATCAGGGCCGTGTTCATTTCGGCGCTCAGGATCTCACCCCGGCACTTACACCTTTGTAAAACCTCTCCTGAGTGGCCAAGATCTCTAGCGGGGCGGAGACACTAGAGCCAATGAGGAGCGGAGGACGGGAGCCCCGGGAGGCGGGGTTGAAGGCGGGACTAGAGGATTTGCGTCACGGATTGGCCCACTTTCCAAGTTGATCGCCTCTTCGACACCCCCAACCCACACCTTAGGCTAATTTCCAAAGATCTGGGTCCCCACACAAAGTTCCGCCCCTTTCCCCGCAGGCTCCTGTTCACTTTCAAACCAGACCCACTACTACCCCCCCCAAAAAAGAGGCGGCCTCACCGAGACCTAAACCCCACCCATCTTCACGAAACCCCTACCCACTTCGCGAATGGCCCCGCCTCGTGCCCACGGGGTCCGCCTCCTTCCTCAGACACCCCGCCCCCCATAGTTCAGCTCCTCTCCCCCCACCACCACCCACCCTAGGACCCGGAGAGCCCCGAGGGTGGGAGATCCAGGGGAATGTCTCCACCCTGCCCTAGCCGGCTGCGTCCACCCGTCCGTCCGTCCACTCCCGCCCCACTTCGCTGCCTTCCACCAACCTCCCCCCACCACCCCAAGACACACGCTCCGGAGGGCGGGTGGGCTGGCGGGTGCGAGCGAGGGGTGTGCGCCTCTCTCCCGGCAGGGGGCGGGGGAGGCGGCCGCGCGGTGACGCGCGGGGCTGCTGCGGCTGCTCGGCCGGCGGATCATCACTCTCGGGCTAGGATGGACGCGGGGCGGGCGGGCCCTGGCGCGCGGAGCCAGGAGTCCGGGCCTCCCGGCTGCTGAGCGGAGCCCCCCCTTCCACCACCACCACCACCCCAGCCCCCGACCCCGGCCTTCCATCCTAGAAGCAGCGCCGACCTCTGCCTCGAGGCTCGGCCCCCGCCCTCCTCCGACTCCCCGACCTCCCTCTTCCTTCCTCCCGCCCTCGGGATCGACTAGATTCCCCACCACCACCACCAACCTCCCCGAGGATTCCGGCTGGATCCCTGCACCGCGGATCCTGCGCTCCGGGGGGCCCCGAGCCCCTAGGGATTGCTGTGAACTCCTCCAGCACCTGATCCCTTAGGATCCTCCTCCGGACCACCTTCTGGTCCCTCGAAGCTGACCCACTGAGCCAGTGGATCTCCAATCCAGTCCTGTCTCGTTGACCCCCTCCTTGTTCTGCCGTCCCCACTGCGGGGTTCCCTGTTTTTTGGGGGGCTCCTCCGGATCCCCCATATCCTAGCTCTTCTTTTCCCGGGGATCGACTGGATCCCGGCCCCGCCCCCCGGGGCTGGGGCGATCCCCCTCCCCCGCCGGGTGAGGCGCTGCGGGCGGGGGCTGGGCCTGCGGGGCCGCGGGGGCTCAGAGGCCGCCGCCCCCCTTCTGAAGCCCGTCTGCCCCCCCACTTGGAGCCCTGGATGAAGGCACCACGGCCCCAGGGCTGAGCCAGGTAGGAGCTAAGCCAAGCTGGGTAGAGGGGGCTGCGTGGCGGGCCGCCGGGGTCTCCCCTCTTCCCATAGTCCTCCCTGCGCCCGGTTTCCCCATCCTGCTCGGTCTGCGTGTCTCCGCCTAGGGATGCTCTCGCCGTGTCTCTGCGTCTTGGTCTCTTTGTCTCTGCCTCTCTCCAGTCCATGAATGATCCTTTGAATGGGCCCACAGACCCCGTGTGTTCCCATCTCCCCCTCCCCCTCCTTCTCCCCTTCCCGGCCAAGCCATTTTCCCCACTGCGGGAAGGGGGGGGGTTGCGGCCTGAGCCCCCGTCCCTCAACTCTCCCTGGCTGGGGGAGTCAGGCCTGGGCCGGAATGGAGAGAGCTAGGCAGAGGGATGGAGAGAAGGAGGGGGAGGAAGATGTGGTAGACAGAGATGGGGAGAGAAAATGGGGGAGACCGAGATAGAAGAGAGAGAGAGAGAGAGCACGTTTTTGAGGAAAATTAGAGAAGGTATTTGGAGGAGAAAGTGATGAGAAACACCAAGGAGACAGATGAAGAAGACAGAAATGAAAAAAGACCAAAGGGTGAGAGACTGAAGACAAGAGCCAGAGCAAGCTGGAAGAGGCCAAGGAAAGACGCTCCGTGGAGAAAGATAGGGAGGAGGGCTCCAGTGGGAGGGAGAGAACGGAGGGGAGGAGGCAAGGGGCCCAAAGTACCTTAAGAGAGGGGGGTGACAGGCAGGCTGTGTTGGGTGGAGAGGGGGAGGGGGCCAAGAAGGCCATAGTGGCTGAGCCTAGCCTGGCGATTGGGAGAGATCCTTGGGGAATCAACCCCAAGCCCCCTCCTGGTGATGGGAGAACAGAAACTTAAAAGGACCTGAAGAGGGGGAGGGCATGACTGGGTGTGAGTGGTAAGGATTCCTGTGTCCTCATCTCTGGAATAAATTGACACCTGCAGAGAGCCACCCGCGGGCTGGCGCCTGGCTCTGAAAAACCTCGCGTCAGCAAACAGCTCTGGAAGCTGGGGGGGGGGGGGGGCTTGCTGAAATGACCTGGGTGTCTGCCCCTTCTGTTTCTTCCCTTGTCCTGCCTCTTGCTTCCTGAGCACCCAGGACCAGAGCAGCCACGGGGTGTGTGTGTGTGGGGGGGGGTGCTGACTAGGGGAAGGGGAGGGTTAATGGGAGAGAGAGGATGAGAAGAAACCTGAGGTTTGCCCCTAGGACATAGGTCAAAATGCCGTGTAAAAAAGAGGTGTCTGGGGTCCAAAACTGTTTGGGAGGCTCATTTGGGAAGCCCACCTCAGCAGAGAGACCTGGTCAGTAGGACTAAGCTCTGATTGGCTAACAAGGGGGGGGGGTATCTTTTAGGTTCTCCATTCTCCCACACTTCCCTTCTCTTCAACATATATACTTCCTATGTGCTAAGGGTGGAGAAAACTAGTATTCTGACTCATGCCTGCCCTCTCTCTCATGCCCTGAATGGACCCTACTACCCCTTCCTCTTCCTCCAGACCCCCCCCCCCCAGGGTTAAAGCTGCAGCCCGTTGCCGAGGTAACATTGCGGGGCAGCATCCCGTCGCCCAGCAACAGTCTGCAGGATCACGCATCTGTCCCCGGATTTTCCCCTCTAGCATCCCTTCCCCACTGTAACCCCTGCCTGTAGGCACCCCAACTTCTGAGGAAAGAAATGGAAGGGCCTTGGAAGAAAGGAGTCCCAGGGTAGCTGAAATCCTTAGGGCATGGTATGCTGAACGGGAGAGAAGGTGCTGGGTTTTGTACAGTCTTGAAGGCCCAGAGTCTGGCCTGGGGTGGAGGTTCAGTGCCATGGAATTATAGCACAGGAGTAATTAACACGTATAAACAAACCTGCTACTTCCTGCTAATTAATGACTTGGTATTTTTTATTTTCTCTTCTTTGTTTGATTCCTTCCCAGGGAGGTTGGGACTGGGTCTTGTGGGTCGCTAGGGAGAGCCAGCCTGGGAGGAAGAAAGGGGCTGGAAAGCTGCACACTGGGTCTGGGACACTGACCCGCTCTCCTCTGACTCTGTCCTTCTTAACTTTTACCACAAACTGGTCCCTCCCCCAAACTGGGTCTCAGCTGAGGGGAAGAGGGCAGGCGGAGTGCGGGGGGGGGCCGGGGGGGGAGTGGGTAGGTGTCGGAGGGCCTGTGGGTGGGTGGAAGAAATGGGTAACTTGGTCTGAAATCCAAGCCACTAACCACTTGTCTCTTCTGTTTTCCCACTCCTTCTTGTCCGTCCCATCCAATTTCCCTTCCCCTCTTCTACCTCTCTGTATTTTTCTGTCTGTTCGTCTGTCTGTATCTTGCACGGCCTGTGCTCGCCCCCCACCCCACTCCCCTCCCTCCCCCCTCTGGCCGCAGGTCGGGCCTGCCTGCACCTTCCTCCACACCCTTCCCCTTCCCCACCCCTTGCCCCCTCCATGGAGAGGAACAGACCCCTCTGCCCTTTCTAACCCAGGTCCCTACCAGCCCCCCTCCTCCATCCTTTCCCCGCCCCCTCCTCCCCCCTGGGGCGAGGGGGGCCTCCCTCCCTCTCCCCCCTTCTCTCTCTCTCCGAGGGGGGGGTCTGGGGAGGGAGGGGGGGTCCCCCGATCAGCATGTGGCTCCTGGCGTTGTGTCTGGTGGGGCTGGCTGGGGCTCAACGGGGAGGAGGGGGTCCCGGCGGCGGCGGCGGCGCTGCCCCGGGCGGCCCGGGCCTGGGCCTCGGCAGCCTCGGGGAAGAGCGCTTCCCGGTGGTGAACACCGCCTACGGGCGAGTGCGCGGCGTGCGGCGCGAGCTCAACAACGAGATCCTGGGCCCCGTCGTGCAGTTCTTGGGCGTGCCCTACGCCACGCCGCCCCTGGGCGCCCGTCGCTTCCAGCCGCCGGAGGCCCCCGCCTCGTGGCCCGGCGTGCGCAACGCCACCGCGCTGCCGCCCGCCTGCCCGCAGAACCTGCACGGGGCCCTGCCGGCCATCATGCTGCCCGTGTGGTTCACCGACAACCTGGAGGCAGCCGCCACCTACGTGCAGAACCAGAGCGAGGACTGCCTGTACCTCAACCTCTACGTGCCCACCGAGGACGGTAAGGGCGCGGGCACCAGGCTGGGCACCCCTCCACCCCCGTGGACACTGCCCACAAACGCACACACAGAGCCTCTGGCGCTGGGCCGGCTTTTCTGGACCCCTTGATGGGGACAGTGTGTTACCTGTAGCCTCTGAGCATCCTCCAAAGAACCGTAAGGGTGCCCGGTCCCCGGAGCACCCTACAGCACACACACCAACACGGAAATGCGCACTGCTAAGGGCACGAGGCTAGATTCACCCGCCCTCTCCGCAAAGAGGCGCACGGACAGCTCAGTATCGAATATGATGGCTGGGTGTTCAGGAGTGTGATCTACTCAGTCACGCGCCCAGCCTTGCCCACCTCTGGCCCTCTATGCCTGGGCTTGGCATACACACCCACTTTAGACTTCACCCATGTCTTAGCTACAGCCGCACCAAAGAGACTGTACCCTCTACCCCTGCCAGCCTGCACGGACTTCACCACAGGGCACCTGTGGGCCCCTTTTACCTGTGCTGAGTGAGGTGGTTGGTGGTCCTCATGTCTCCTTACAGGAGAATTCTTTCTCCTATGGAGACGTCCCTATGTACCCCTGAAGGATCAGGGGAACTTCTTCACAAAGGGCCCTCGCTCAGCACAGCCGATGCATGGCTACCTTTGCCCTGGGGCTGAGCTGCTGTTCTGGTTGATGAACTCCTGTTCACTGTAGGACAGCTGTGTAGCCCCCAGCAGACACCCCCAGACACCTCTCCACTCACCAAGATTCATCGGAACACTTTCCAGCTTTCTGCCACAAAAACCATTGTCACAAACAGCCTCCCTCTCACCCTTCACACAATCTTAATACTAAAACATTCCAACATCTCCACAGAGTTGACCCACTGCTACACCCTCCCCACGAGGCATTCTTTCCAGTAACTTTACGTCATACACAGGACCCTAATGGACTCCAACACCTTCACATTGGATACGTAGGTCTTAGCAATAGACTGAGTTTCAACTACTCAACCCAGATCGTTTTTTTTCCCAATTGACTTATATTTTGGTCACGTGTTCCAACACTGCTTTTTCAACACGCTACTTACATCCACGGTCCTCAGCATTCCTTATACCCCAAGACCATTTGTGCCACACCTCTGGTGGTGACCACGCACCCTGCTGACAAATCCAGTATGCCGAACACCTTGTGTCGTGCACTGAGGTTCCTCTTAGGTCAATCACAGAATAATTCACACACTTTAACCTATTGCGTCCATCCTAATAACTCCCACATATGCTCCTCATTGTAGCCGTGTCTCTAACCTCCTCTCCTGACAACCCTCCCTGTGTAAATCATGCCTCCTAATATCTATATACACAATATACGGCAACATTATCTACGCTAATACCAAAGCACCCTTATCTCCTGTAGACCATTTACCCCAGCACCCTCCACACATCCTTCCCAGTTCCTTAACGCACCCTCCGCATGACAATGTTCCACTACACATCCCTCGGCCCCCCCATGGATCGCCTATCCCAGCACCTTCCCATCCTTGGAGTACCTCACAGACTCCCTCTCATCTCAGCATGCCCCACTCATGGTCTCCCCACTCCCACACTTTCTTGTGTGTATGTTTGTAAAAATAGTTTTAATGTACTCTGTAAGAGGGCAGTAGGCTGGCCATAACTAGAGTACTACCTGAAAAGAGAGAGAGAGAGAGAGAGAGAGAGTGTGTGTGTGTGTGTGTGTGTTTTGAGACAAGGGCTCACTGTGTAGCCCAGGCTAGCCTCAAACTTATAGCAGTCTCCCTGCCCCAGCCTCCTGGCAGCTGCATTTACAGATAGAAACCACCATGCCCGGCAACCTCCACATATGCTATCCATGTTATCCACCTTATTTCTCTCTCACAGGGGCTGTCTCCTCAGTCTCCTGTGGAATATACAACACTTCTCACCATTGGCCTGTCCACCCCAACACCTCCACATAAAGTGTCCCTGCCCCGACACTCATCCCACACCTTCTGTATTTTTAACCATTGTATACTGCAGACGGGCTTGGGGCCTGACTCATTCAGGTGATCTCACTAAATGTTCACACCTGTGGACTTTATTCCCACCTACACTCTCACCCAAAGAACAGGCCCTGTTCCCATTATCGGTTAGAAGTCTTCCAGAGCTATCCTGGCCTTTGCTGACCTGTTCCCCCCACCAAACGAGTCAGCTTGGCAAACCCCAGAGGCCTCCGGCTTCCAGCTGTCCCATGACCAATCCCCAAATCCAAAAGAGGCCTGCCACCAATGTCTGGAGCCTTTCTCTGATGCTGGGCACACTTTGTACCTCCTAGCACAGCCCCTTCACCCACCTTCTATGTCAGACTGGTCCAGGGCACCATTTCCTGCTCCCTATTTGCAGAGTGACGCCCCCAAGAGGGGAGGAGGGCTCTTTAGCAGTGGACCAGGAGGTGGGGCTCATGGCCCTATGGGAAGCTTACAATTGTGGGGGGAGGAGAGGAGGCCTGGGCAAGGGATGAGGTTGGTGGGAGTGCGGAGGGTTGAGTTGGAGTGGAGGGCAAGACCTGATGACCCCTTTCCCTGTTTTGCCCACATTTGGGGAAATGGCATATGAAGCCAGGCCTGTGAGGGTAAATGAAAGAGAAATGCTGGCGGGTGAGGCTGGGTAGGTGGCAGGTGGGCAGCCCTAGCCGACCTACTCGTAGCCCTTCAGAGGGGAGCAGAGGGCTTCTGGGGCCAGTGAGCTGAGGGCTACCCCCAACCCCATCTTGCCCAGTGCCCTCCGGAGCAAGCTAGGGGAAGCAGTCTTCTGCACAGTCTCTCCTCCGTAGCCTGGGGCGGACAGCAGGCAGCGCTTGGCTGGCTCTGAAGGGGGCCTTCGTGAGAGGTGACCTGGGTGGCAAGCCAGTCTTGGTCTCCTGGGACTTCCCCTCCCCCCACCCCACCCCTAACACTGCTTCATTTCCAGCAACTAGCAAACACACCGACCAACCAGCTAAGTCAATCAATATGTCTCAAGACAGGCCTCAGGCCGCTGTGGCACCCCACCCCCCAAAACCGACCTTTTCTTTGGGGCATGACTTTTTCCGGGGAGGGGAAAATTGGGTTGTAGAAACGTTTTTCTCTTTTCTTGGTTTCTTTTTCTTGCAAACAAATTTTGCTTTTTTTGGCTTATTTTTTCTGCCTCTCCCACCCTCCCCTTTTCTGCTTTCTCTCCTCCCCTCCCCATCTACCACCTCCCCTGACCCCATCTTTCCCCACAAAATTGTCCTTTTTTCTCTGTTTTGTGTTCCCGGTCTTAGGTCCGCTCACAAAAAAACGTGACGAGGCGACGCTCAATCCGCCAGACACAGGTAGATTTAAAAATCCCGCTGCTGCATGTGGTTGCTTATAAGAGGACGTTCATGCCCTAACTAAATGACCCCACAGCCCTCCAGGCCCCTAAGCTGTACTCCCATCCAAAAAACAAAACAGAAAAGAAAAAATTTTAATAATTGGAAAAAATAATTATGAAAACTCCAAATGAAATTTGAATAATGTTGGATCCACTAGAAAACATGCAAAAAAGAAAAAAAAAAGGCTAACCATGGTGAAAATAGAGAAAAAGTAAAGAAACTAGAATATCAGGAAAAAAAAGCAAAGAATTGGATAAAATGTTTAGAGTTTAAAAGAAATCTGGAATGCCTTGAACTGTGTGAAATGTACCATTTGAAAATAGAATTTAATTTGGAGCAAAGTAATATTTGAAAAAAATTAAAAGTTGACAAATTGTTGACACAATTGAAACATCAGAAATCTATAATTTCCAGCCCAAAGTCTTGTGAGGTACAGAAGCCTGTCAGGTACAGAAAATGCAAGCATTTGAAGCTAATTAAAGAATATGGAAATTTTTTGAAAAGATGGCCCAATATCTTGAAGTTTCACCACAAAATTTTGAAAAATAATGCAAAGAATTTTTTTTATTTTTTAATTTTTTTCCAAAATGGAGCTTTTTTTTTTTCTTTTTTCTTTTTTTTTTTTTCTTTTCTTGTTGGATCTGCCCCGAGAGCTTCTTGCTTTTTGGTTGTTGTTTTTCTTTTTGGTTTTTTATTTTTCTTTCTTTCTTGATCCTGTTTTTGTTGTTGGTTTTGAATTCTTGTTGCCCCAAACCCTATTCCTGATCCCTCCCTTTCTAACTCCACTCCCCCCACACTGGGAGAGGGGGTGCGGGAGGGGGAGAGAACTCAGTGCAGATAGGACCTTGGAGGTGTAGGAGGCTCTTTAACCCCAGACTTCTGGAAAGTCAGGAATGAAAGTAAGAACAGGATTGGGAGGAGGGGGGGGTGCACTGCCCACTTGGGAACTAGCCAAAGAAGTCTGGAGGCTACAGAGAATTCCTGAAAGACAAGAGCAGGAAGATGGCTAGTGAGGGCTGAGAAGTGTGTCCTAGTGACCTGCAAGCTGACCTGGCAGAAGGGAAGTTTCTAACAGGAGGAGGCTAGGTGCTGGGGACCAGCTATGGGGGCCCAAGCCCGGCTCTTGTGGCAAATGCTCTACCACTGAGCGACCGCAAGGGCAAGGCAGACGTCGAGAAGTCTGGGACTGACCCTAGCCTCGGCCCCTGGCTGAAGTCATGGGCGGAGCGGCGGGGAAGCAGACCCTCTCAGACTCCTATTGTCTTTAGGCGTTAGTCAGCCCCAGTCCAGTCCAGAGTCTCCAGAGACTGCTGTATGTGGCAGTAAAAGAATCCTTTAAAAGGCTTCTTTTGGGATGTGGCGAGAGAGCTCCATTGAGAAGGGCCCAGGGCTTGGATCAGTTTGTGGGGGTCCAAAACTCAGAGCTTTACCGTGACTTCATTAGGTGTAAGCTCTTTCCCACCCTGCCTCCTGCCACAGTAATTAGGCTGGGGGTTGCCATGGTAACTTGGGAGGTGACCTAGAAAGGAATTAGGGCGGGGAAGAGATCAAGCCCCCAGGGACCCTAGGGCCTGGCACCCCTCACCCACAGACCAGGGTGCCGCGTGGAGCTGAGGCCCAAGCCTGAGTCTGAGGAGATGCCAGGACTCTCCCAGCCCCACTAGCCCTAGGTGCAGCCTGAGCCCGCCCTTCCCGGGAACAGGAAGGAGATCAGCTGTGTGTGTGGAGGGTCCCTGGCTCCGGCACAGGCCCTGAGGAGGGCCACTTCCCACCCCTGGCCTCTTGCAAGCTTCTTGAAAGGTCTGCCTAGAATTTGGTGAAGTGCTTGGGGTCATGCTGGCCAGGGGTGAGGACGGACCCTTCTCTAGGGCTAGCTGGGGAGGGCGGGAGGGGAATCCGGTCTTGCCCCCCCCAGGGATGGTAATGACATGTTCCCTAAGCTCCAGGCTGGTCCTCAGCAGGCCTAGGAGCTCTGCAGTGCTGCCTGTGGTCTGACTGTGTCCTTGTCCCCAATCTCCTGGCCCACCCGCCACCCCTCCCCACGCAGATATTCGGGACTCCGGAAAGAAACCGGTCATGCTGTTTCTACATGGAGGCTCCTACATGGAGGGCACCGGGAACATGTTCGACGGCTCAGTCCTGGCCGCCTACGGCAACGTCATCGTAGCCACGCTCAACTACCGTCTTGGGGTACTCGGTGAGGGTGGGCATCCCTCTTGGGGGGCAAGGTCTGGGAGGCAGATTCTCCTTAAGTAACAGAATGGCCTCTGGGCTGCACTAAGATTCCCCAAAAGGGGACCGGGGTTACCGTGACACCTCCAAGGAGCCCTGTTCTCTCCCTAGGTTTTCTCAGCACTGGTGACCAGGCCGCAAAAGGCAACTATGGGCTCCTGGACCAGATCCAGGCCCTGCGCTGGCTCAGTGAAAACATCGCCCACTTTGGAGGCGATCCTGAGCGCATCACCATCTTTGGGTCCGGGGCAGGGGCCTCCTGTGTCAACCTGCTGATTCTCTCCCACCATTCAGAAGGTATCTTTAACTTCCCCACTTACCTGCCCTTCCTATAGCCTAGCCTCTACCAAGTAGCCCTTCTCTTTTTTGCTGATATATCGTCCAGCTTGAGGTCTGCCTGTCCCATTAGGGCTGTTCCAGAAGGCCATTGCTCAAAGTGGCACCGCCATTTCCAGCTGGTCTGTCAACTACCAGCCGCTCAAGTACACGCGACTGCTGGCAGCCAAGGTGGGCTGTGACCGGGAGGACACTGCTGAGGCTGTGGAGTGTCTGCGCCGGAAGCCTTCCAGAGAGCTGGTGGACCAGGATGTGCAGCCCGCCCGGTATGAGGGTGAGAGAGGGCGGGGTCGTAGCCTTCACTCCTTGTTGGTGCCAAGGAAGCTGAGGTGAGAGGTACTGGTTGAGATGAGCTTCAGGCCTCTCCAGTGGTCATCTCTTAGGTGACCAAGTAGAGCAGATGAGCCCAGGGTACCATGAAATGCAGCAGAAAGGTATCCAGAGAGGCCAAGGGCCCTGACAGACTCTAGGAAGCCTTCTTCTTTAATTTTTTAAATTTTTTTTTGTTCATTTTTATTTATTTATTTGAGAGCGACAGACAGAGAGAGAAAGAGGCAGAGAGAGAGAAGAGAGAGAATGGGCGTGCCAGGGCCTTCAGCCACTGCAAACGAACTCCAGATGCATGTGCCACCTTGTGTGTCTGGTTTAGGTGGGTTCTGGGGAGTATGAGCCTCGAACCAGGGTCCTTAGGCTTCACAGGCAAGCACTTAACCGCTAAGCCATCTCTCCAGCCCTGGAAGTCTGTGTGTGTGTGTGTGTGTGTGTGTGTGTGTGTGTGTGTATGTGTGTGTTGACATTTTTTTAAATTTAAACTTTTTTAATTTAAATTTTTGACCTTTTTTCTTTTAATTTTATTTATTTATTTGAGAAAGAGAGAATGGGCACATCAGAGCCTCCAAACACATGCACCACTTTGTACATCTGGCTTTATGTGGGTACTGGGGAATTGAACCTGGGTTCTTTAGCTTTGCAGGCAAATGCCTTAACTACTAAGCCATCTCTCCAGCCCTAATGTTTTTTGTTTTTTTTTAATTTGTTTGAGAGAGAGAGAGAATGGGCATGCCAGGCCTCCAGCTACTGTAAATGAATTCCAGATGCATGTGCTACCTTGTGCATCTGGCTTACGTGGGTACTGGGTAATCAAACCTGGGTCCTTAGGCATCATAGGCGAGCACCTTAACCACTAAGCCATCTCTCCAGCCTGCGTTTTTGTTTGTTTGTTTGTTTGCTTGCTTGCTTGTTTTGTTTTGTTTTTGAGGTAAAGTCTCACTGTAGCCCAGGATGGCCTGGAATTCACTGTGTTGTCCCAGGCTGGTCTCAAGCTTATGGCGATCCTCCGACCTCTGCCTCCACAGTGCTGGGGTTAAAGGCGCGCACCACTTCGCCTGGCTATCTAGGAAGTCTTCAAGCCATGGAGAAGGGTCTTCTAGGCAAAGGGAGGCACCCACATGTAGGCTTCGTGGGCCACGGGCCCAGAGCAGGCCCGCAGGCAGCTGATGAGACCCTCCCCCTTGCTCCCCAGCTACCATATTGCCTTTGGGCCTGTGGTGGACGGCGACGTCGTCCCTGATGATCCTGAGATCCTCATGCAACAGGGGGAGTTCCTCAACTATGACATGCTCATCGGCGTCAACCAGGGGGAGGGCCTCAAGTTCGTGGAGGACTCTGCAGAGAGCGAGGACGGCGTGTCCGCCAGCGCCTTTGATTTCACCGTCTCCAACTTCGTGGACAACCTGTACGGCTACCCAGAGGGCAAGGACGTGCTGCGGGAGACCATCAAGTTCATGTACACAGACTGGGCCGACCGGGACAACGGCGAGATGCGGCGTAAGACCCTGCTGGCCCTCTTTACTGACCACCAGTGGGTAGCGCCGGCTGTGGCCACTGCCAAGCTGCACGCTGACTACCAGTCCCCTGTCTACTTTTATACCTTCTATCACCACTGCCAGGCTGAGGGCCGGCCAGAGTGGGCAGATGCAGCCCATGGGGACGAGCTTCCCTATGTCTTTGGTGTGCCCATGGTGGGTGCCACTGACCTCTTCCCCTGCAACTTCTCCAAGAATGACGTCATGCTCAGCGCAGTAGTCATGACCTACTGGACCAACTTCGCCAAGACTGGGTGAGGGCCAGAGGGGCTAGCGGGGCTGGGTGGGGCACCCCTTCAAGGAGAGGCATTCTCGGCTGGTTTCTCTCCCCCCCCCCTTCACACAGCTTTCATTCCTCCAGAAGGACACTGGCTCTTGTCTTCCCTTGCTCATGTGACACTGACTGCTGAGCACCCTCTCTGTACCAAGCACTGAGGTTGGAGAGTCAGTGGTGTTAGAGAGGTCCCTGTCCACCCTGGGGGTGGGGACCCCCAATGGCTTTGGTGTGGTGTCTGTCTAGCTTCTTCCATGCCTCCCCCGGCACTTCTCTAACCCCCTCACTACTGGTCTGCGCCTGTCTCTCCACCCTGCTTTGTGTCTAAGTGTGGAAGAGTCCGGTTGTCTGTCTGTGTCTCTGACTTTCTCCTGAACTCTAATAACATTTCTTTTTTTTTTTAAAAAAATATTATTTATTTATTTGAGACAGAGAGAGAGAGAGAGTGAATGGGCACACCAGGGCCTTCAGCCACTGCAAATGAACTCCAGATGCATGTGCCACCACCTTGTGCATCTGACTTACATGGGTCCTGTGGAATTGAACCTGGGTCCTTTGCCTTTGTAGGCAGGCGCCTTAACTGCTAAGCCATTCCTCCAGCCCCTCTAATAACATTTCTATTTTCCTGTTAGGTCTCTGATTGCTGGCTGCTTCTGCCCAGGCTCTCTCCCTGTCCCTGGCTGTCTCTCATGCAACTATTCTTTTTTAAATTTTATTTATTTTATTATTTATTTGAGAGAGGGAAAGAGACAGACAGAGAGAGAGAGAATGGGCACACCAGGGCCTCCAGCCACTGCAAACAAACTCCAGACACGTGTGCCACCTTGTGCATCTGGCTTACGTGGGTCCTGGGGAATTGAACCTGGGTCCTTGGGCTTTGCAGGCAAATGCCTTAACTGCTAAGCCATCCTTCCAGCCTAATTTTGTTGTTGTTGTTGCTTTTTTTTTTTTTTTGAGGTAGGGTTTCACTCTAGCTCAGGCTGACCTGGAATTCACTCTGTAGTCCCAGGGTGGCCTCAAACTCATAGTGATCCTCCTACCTCTGCTTCCCAAGTGATGAGATTAAAGGCGTGTGCCACCATGCCTGCCTCCTAATTTTTATTTTATTTTATTTTATTTATTTATTTATTTATTTATTTATTTATGAGAGATGGAGAATGGGCATGCCAGGGCCTCCAGCCACTACAAAAAAACTCCAGACACATGTGCCCCCTTCTGCATCTGTCTTACATGGTTGCTGGGGAATAGAACCTGCCTGGGTCTTTTGACTTTGCAGGCAGGCACCTTAACTGCTGAGCCATCTCTTCAGCCCATGTGTCTTTTTTTTAATTATTTTATTTTATTTACTTTTTATTTATTTATTTTTGAGAGAGAGAGAGAATGGGCATGCCAGAGCCTCTAGCCACTGCAAATGAGCTCCAGATACATGTGCCGCCCCTTACATCTGACTCACATGGGTTCTGGGGAATCAAACCTGAGGCCTTAGGCTTGACAGGCAGATTCCTTAATGGCTAAGCCATCTCTCCAGCTCCCATGTGACTTTATCTCTTTGTTTCTGTCTGTTTCTCAGCTTTTGTGTCACTGGGTGTCTCTCTGTCACCTCTCTGATCTGACTCTCCCTGCACTATCTTCATCTCATTTGGTCTCTCTGATTCCATTTCTGTCACACACAGGTAATTTTATTTATTTGCAAATAGAGGGACAGAGATAGAATGAGAATGGGCACACCAGGGCCTAGTGCTACTGCAAATGAACTCCAGACACATGTGCCACTTTGTGCATCTGGCTTTACGTGCGTACTGGGGAATTGAACCCATGCCTTCAAGCTTTGCAAGCAAGTACCTTTAACCACTGAACCATCTTTCCAGCTCCCCCTCTCTCTCTCTAGCAAGATCTTGCTCTTTAGCCCAGATTGATCCTTTTCCTTCTGCATCCTGGGTACTGAGATGGTAGGCATGCGCCATCACTTCCAGCCTTCTGTCTCCTAGTCTCTCTATATCTCTTGTCTCCTCCCTCCCCTCTGCTGCCCCACCCTGCTCTGGAGCCTCGACCTCACTCCTTTCCTTGCCCTCCTGTGCCCACAGTGACCCCAACCAGCCTGTGCCACAGGACACCAAGTTCATCCACACCAAGCCCAACCGCTTCGAAGAGGTGGTGTGGAGCAAGTTCAGCAGCAAGGAGAAGCAGTATCTGCACATAGGCCTGAAGCCGCGCGTGCGAGACAACTACCGTGCCAACAAGGTGGCCTTCTGGCTGGAGCTCGTGCCCCATCTGCACAACCTGCACACGGAGCTCTTCACTACCACCACTCGCCTGCCTCCCTATGCCACACACCAGTCAGTTCACCCGCCAAGTCATGGCTCTCCTGGCACACGCCGCCCACCTCTGCAGACCCCCCTGCCATCTGACTCTGACCTGGAGCTGGGTCCGAGGGCCTATGACCGCTTCCCTGGGGACTCACGGGACTACTCCACGGAGCTCAGCGTCACGGTGGCAGTGGGAGCCTCCCTCCTCTTTCTCAACATCCTCGCCTTCGCTGCCCTCTACTACAAGCGGGACCGGAGGCAGGAACTGCGGTGCCGGAGGCTGAGCCCGCCAGGAGGCTCCGGCTCAGGTGTGCCTGGTGGAGGCCCCCTGCTCCCCACTGCTGGCCGTGAGCTGCCCCCAGAGGAGGAGCTGGTATCTCTGCAGCTGAAGCGGGGCGGTGGCGTAGGGGCGGACCCTGCTGAGGCCCTGCGCCCTGCCTGCCCACCCGACTACACCCTGGCCCTGCGCCGGGCACCGGACGATGTGCCTCTCTTGGCCCCTGGGGCCCTGACCCTGCTGCCTAGTGGCCTAGGACCCCCACCGCCCCCACCACCTCCGTCTCTTCATCCTTTTGGGCCCTTCCCACCTCCTCCCCCTACTGCTGCCAGCCACAACAACACGCTACCCCACCCCCACTCCACCACTCGGGTATAGGGGGCAGCTTGGGGAGGCCTGCCTCCCCAGCCCTCCCCAGCCCAGGCCACTCTGAAGGCAGGGAGGAGGACTTGACACCAGGCTTGTCTACTGTGGAGCTGTCACAGGTCATCGAGCAGCATTAAGGTGGACATGGGGTTCCTCACTGGGATGCAAGCTTTTCCCATGCAGAGAGGCCCATTCTCTTCTCTGGACCTGGGACTTTGAACACCTGGGGGGAGTTTTTGCCCTCCATCGGGACACCAGTGTACGGTGTGTGGAGATGTGGAAGTCTTTTCCCATGTGGAGGCGTGCTTTACGCATCAGGGGGTGTTTTCCCATGTGCAGGGTGAGGTTTTTTTTTTGCCGCCCTGGACACATGTTGACCCCCTCAAAGAATTCCTGTGGGGATTTGTACCCCAGAATCCTGTTCCCTCATGCCTCTGGCCCTCCTCCTCCTCTCCCAATCCTTGGAGACCCTGGAAGAGAAGTGTTTGTATACAGTGACCCTTGGCCACCAGACAACAGAGGGTGGTACCCGAGGAGCAGCAGCGACATTACAGACACCCTGACCCCACTGTCCCTGTCGCCCCTACAAAGCATGTTTCTTCCCCATGGCACAAGTCAGAACAAGCACGGTCTCCTAGGAAGGCCCTTGCCTTCTGCAGACAACTGATTTCCTGCCAAGGGGAAGGGAGATCTGTGCTCCCACCGCGGCCTGGAAATGTCTTTTCCCATGGTCCAGGACACATTTCACTGAATGGAGACATGTTCTTGCATGTGGATATGTGCTTCCCAGGCAGAGGGTCCCCGTCTCCCCAGCACTTCCCTGCACCCCCATGCCGCAGGCCCAGCACTCAGTTCCTCCTCACATAACAGGTGGGAATGGACTTCAACGTGACAGAAGCTAAGGGGGTGTACAAACTGAGGGAGTTGCTGAGATGAGAGGATGGGGGCATGGCACATGCCACCCACAGAAGCCATGCATGTTTGACCAGAGCCCTCGTGGGGCCTGAGGACAGCCTTTCCCTCAATCCTCAGACCATTGCTCATCTGTGCCAAACTGGGTAGGTGGGTTGGGGGCGGGCGGAGAACTTCAAAATGTGCCAAGGACCCCCTAGTCCTAGGCTAGGTTGAGGGAAACAGCAGAGGGCAGTTAAGGGGGGCTCTTACCCATGTCTTGTCTCTGTGTCATGCCTCCCTCTCTGCCACGGCTCCTCGTTCTCCCCTGGCTCCTGTGTCAAAGTTGTCCCCATCTCGGGGTCAGACCAGCTTTCTCTCTTCACCTTCTCTGACCTGCTTCCCCTCCCTAACTGCTCAGGCTGATGGATGGAAAGGAACAGAGGGGAGGGGAGGGAACAGGGAGAAAGGTTGCATGGGCAGTTTGAGGAATGAGGTCAGCTGCACCGAGGAGCAGATGGAGGGGGCCCTAGGGGACAGGGGCTTGGGCAGATACCAGCAGGAAGAATCTGAAAGGAAATGTATGAGGCAACTGCCCAGAGGTCCTTGGGTTTAGGCACTCTGGGGAAAAGAATCATCGTAGGGGACACCAGTGGAGGTGTCGTGTGGCTCTCTGTGGGATGCTAGTGCCAAACGTGTATAGGGGTGGGTGCTGTCTTCCACTGACACCCAGATCCAGAATCCTGGTCTTGAGTCCCCTGGCCTTCCTCCCACTTCCACCCATGGAAATGTAGTTCTTCTCTGGCCCTCTCCCTGCCTGGTCTAGCAATTCTTGGAACAGCCATGCCTTCCAAATGCTATCAGCCTGGGCCTTGAGCCATGTAGGCAGATATCCCCAGACCTAGGGCATGAGAGCGGGGCTGGGGGACCCCATGATATAGCCACGGACTCCAATTCCAATACCCAGCCCCTCCAGAACAATCCCGTGACCCCACCCCAACCCTTTGCGGCTCTGTACACATTTTTAAACCTGGCAAAAGATGAGAATATTGTAAATATAAAAAGTTTAACTGTTGGTTGTGTCTGCTGTTGTGATAGAAGGTTGGGGGTAGACGGGGAGGACACCCAGCCCTTTCAGAAGAATAGTTCTGAGAAGGAGAACTGGGCTCTGGGGTCAAGTTGCCAAAGTAAGGGGACTGGGAGGTTATAGCCAGGACTCAGATGGCCAAGTGGCTGCACATGATTGTAATCACAGCACTTAGGAACTGAGCCAAAAGGAACATGAATTTGAGACCAGTCTGAACTACACAGTGAGATGCTATCTCAAAAAAGAAAAGAAGGGCTGGAGAGATGGCTTAGCGGTTAAGGCAGTTGCCTGCAAAACCAAAGGACCTAGGTTTGACTCCCCAGGACCCACGTAAGCCAGATGCACAAGGGGGTGCACGCATCTGGAGTTCGTTTGCAGTGGTAGGAGGCCCTGGCACCCATTCTCTCTCTCTTTCTACCTGCCTATTTCTGTATCTCTCTCTCTCTCAGATAAATGAATAAATAAAAATAATATATTAAAAGAAAAGAAAAGAGAGAGAGCCAGCCATGGTGGCACACGCTTTTAATTCTAGCACTCGGGAAGCAGAGGTATGAGGATCACTGTGAGTTTGAGGCCAGCCTGAGACTACATAGTGAATTCCAGGTCAGCCTGGGCTAAAGTGAGACCCTACCTCAAAAAAAAAAAAAAAATGTGCACATTTGTAATCCCAAAACCTGGGTGTTTGGCAGCAGAATGATCAGGAGGAGCTCAAGGTCATCCTTAGCTACATAGATTGTGGCTAGCCTGGGCTACATGAGACCCTGCGAAATAAAATTAAAAGATTAGGACCTGGGACTGTGCAGAGACCAGAGCGTGGTGGTGTTTGGTGACTGATGGGGGCAGATGCCCAGTGGATCAGAGCCGGTGGGCTGGTCCAGGAGGCTGGCTTAGGGGAGGCATGCAAAGTGAAGAATCTAACCCCTGCCAGGCCTGTGCCCAGCAGGCAGGAGGGTCAATGCTGGGCCCAGGACACTGAGAGTAGCACCTTGGCACATTATGAGCGAAAGTTCCAGCACCATTG
The DNA here is from genome assembly GCA_036346955.1 of Dipus sagitta. Classification (NCBI taxonomy): domain Eukaryota; kingdom Metazoa; phylum Chordata; class Mammalia; order Rodentia; family Dipodidae; genus Dipus; species Dipus sagitta. Next base: position 5,864,946 of record CM070783.1, on the reverse strand, counting down.
TGACTCGCTTCACCCTCGGGACCCTCTAGGTCAGACAGGCAAGCCAGTAGGACTCTGTGGACAGAGTGGGCTGGGGGCCTATGGGCCCTGGTGGCCCTGGGGACCACCATGGCCATGGCTGAGTGGCCACGGCCCGGATGGGCTTTGTACCACTACCCCAACACCAACAACTGCCAGGACATGGGCAACTCCATCCTGTTGCTGTTGGGCCTTGTCATCTCTATTAACATTGGCATCAATATGGTGACCCTGGTCAGGATGAGGCCAGGCGGGTGGGAAGGTGCTGGTTGGGTGGCCGGGAGGCAGCCTTGGTGACAAGGACCTTCCTGTTAGTCACCATGTTCTTCCACACCTAGCTCTGGAGCCGACTACGAGTGGTCTTACGCCGAATGTTCCATATGGTTTGTGAGAAAGGTAAGCGGCCTCGGGGTTGGGGGGCTGAAACCAGACATTCTCTCTCTCCTAGCCGCAAACTGGCTCCTTGCTGCTCTGGAGCCCCACCTTCCTGTAGCTCCCTGTACAAGCCGGCCTCGCTTCTCCCCAACCCACAGATGCTGCCAAATTATCCTCACCGGGAACGGTGACCCAGCCTTCAAAGAAGCAGAGCTACCCTGAAGTTCATCTTCGATGCACCATGGACCCCGTGAAAATGACCGTGACACCCCCACCCACTCGTCGTCATCGCCATCGAGCCTCTCTGTCTCATCGCCACTGTCGTGCCTACCGCCCGGTAGCTTGGACCCCCGACACTGAGGACGAGAAGCCCCCACGTCAGCAGCCAGAAATCTGCTCCCACCATTGGGATGGCCCCAGAGACTGGGATGACTTCCAACCCATCCAGCAGGTCTGGGATCTCTGGACCCAGGATGCTCCAGAGCCACATCCCCAGACCATCCATTTCCAGCCATCAGTAGAGGGAAAGCCTCTCAAATCGGATGTCCGCTCCGAGCTGGGCCTAGAGGCCTATGTGTACACGGTGAACCCGCCACCTCCAAGCCCAGAGGCTTTGAGCCGCAAGAACAATGGGGTGGGAGTGGGGGCAGGTGCCCAGGGTGAAGAAGCGCAGTGCCAGCCTGCCCCCCTGACCTTCCTGGGCCCAGCAAACGTCCCTGAAATCCCCCAGCGCCACTCCTCAGGCCGAATAGTGTATGATGCCCGAGACGTGAGACGGCGACTTCGAGAACTGACCCGGGAGGTGGAGGCCTTATCCCACTGTTACCCTTTGGCGTCTGGATCCAGCACTGCTGAGGGTACAAGGAAGGACTGGGTGTATCGTCCCCTAAAGGGAAGGTGACTAGGAAAAAATAAAAAGAAGAGAGGAGGTGGTTTGTGGTGGTGTAGATTGTGGTGCACTAGCCGCTCCCAGAATCTCAGGTTGCTAGGGGAATGGTTTCTCTAGCAACAGGACCTAGAAAGTCCAGGGACCCTCATCCGACTCTTGCCCTCTCAGACCCTGGCCTGAGCCCGTCTGCATGTCCTTAATGGTTCCGAGGCTCCCAACTGCCTATGTGACCACCGCGTTTTCTTTTCTGGTTTTTCTTTTGTTGTTGTTGTTGTTGTTTGTTTGTTTTTCAAGGTAGGGCCTCACTCATGCCATGTTTTCTTTAGTGCCCAGAGAAGTCCCTAGCTCCAAGAAGATTCCCAGGAAGTCCTGTACTAGAGGAGAGACCCCACCCCTAATGTCCCAGCTCCTCGGAGGTCTGAGGAGCCCAGGTTGACCGCGCTGGGCAGGGGTCCTGGAGACTCCCTAGGCCCTCGGTTTCTGGGGCAGAATCTGAAGTTCCTTCAGCAGGCTTAGATAAGGAGATGAAATACTGAAGGTATTATCAACACGTGCCTCACCACAACATCTTCGTGAGCTCACTCCTTCCCATGTCACGAGAGGCTGAGTGAGGCTCAGGCCAAGTACTTGTTATAGAGACCAAGGGTCAGCAAGTTCATGGCCTTAAGCTTACCCCTTTCCCCCACTCCTGCTGGTAGAGTCACAGTGGCAGTGAGTCAGCCTAGCTCACCTGCCTCAGTTTACCATGTAACTTTATCAGAATATTCCAATCACTGAATAGCAGAGAGAAAGACTCCGCCCTACTCCTAGATTGCTGGGATCCTATGCATGTGCATACATCACACACACACACACACACACACACACACGCACACCTTGGGAACAAGGAGCAATATGAGCAAGCTCAGGCTGAAAGAACCAAAGTCATTGAACTTGGGTAAGGTATTGCACGCATGCCTGAGAAGAAGGCAGGAAGATCACAAGCAGTTCAAGACCACAGACCAGCTAGGTTTACAGAGCCAGTTACAGGCCAATCATGGCTACATAGCAAGACCCTGTCTAAAAATAAATTTTAAAACTCGGGTGTGGTGGCGCAGACCTTTAATCCCAGCACTTGGGAGGCAGAGGTGGGAGGATCGCCATTGAGTTCGAGGCCACCCTGAGACTACAGAGTGAATTCCAGGTCAGCCTGAGGTAGAGCAAGACCCTACCTCAAAAAACCAAAATAAATAAATTTTAAAACTTTATTTTTATTTATTTGTTTGAGAGAGAGAGAGGCAGAGGGAGAGAGGGAATGAGAGCACCAGGGCCTCCAGCCACTGCAAACGAACTCCAGACGCATGCGCCCCCTTGTGCATCTGGCTTATGTGGGTCCTGGGGAATCGAACCAGGGTCCTTTGGCTTTGCAGGCCTTTAAAAGAAAACTTTATTTTTCAAAATAAATAAATTTTAGGGCTGGAGAAGATGACTTAGTGATTAAGGCATTTGCCTGCAAAGCCAAAGGACCCTGGTTCAATTCCCCAGGACCCACATAAGCCAGATGCACAAGGGGGCGCATGCGTCTGGACTTCATTTGAAGTAGCTGGAGGCCCTGGCATGCCCATTCTCTCTTTCTCTCTACCTCTGTACCTCTCTCTCTCTCTTAAATAAATAAATAAAACAAGATAAATAAATTTTAAAAGTTTGTTTTAAACTAACCTGATTGTCTTACTCAGTGTACGTACTGAGCATGTAGGTGCATTTAGACTTGATGGCTGGCCTTTCCTTCACTGCTGCTGAGTCATTTACTGTGTAGAACAAATGACTCGTTGGAAGGTCGAGGTGGGAGGATCAAGGTGTTCAAGGTCGTCCTCGGCTACATACTTGGGTTTGAAGCTGACCTGTGGTACATGAAACCGTGTCTCACAAGCAAAACCACTTGGTTGGGCATGGTGATGCATGCCTGTAACTCCACACTCAAGAGCCAGAGGCAGGAGCACAACCAAAAGTTCAAAGCTAGCCTGGTCTGTACAGTGAATTTAAAACCTTGTTTCAGAGCCGGGCGTGGTGGCACATGCCTTTAATCCCAGCACTCGGGAGGCAGAGGTAGGAGGATCACCGAAAGTTTGAGGCCACCCTGAGACTCCATAGTGAATTCCAGATCAGCCTGGGCTAGAGTGAGACCCTACCTCGAAAAACCAAAAAAAAAATAAAAATAAAAAATAAATAAATAAATAAAAAAACAAACAAACAAATAAATAAATAAATAAAATCTTGTTTAAAAAAAAAAAAAAAAAAACTAGACCTGGAGAGATGGCTCAGCAGTTAAGGCGCTAGCCTGCAAAGCCTGTCGACCTGGGTTTAATTCCCCGGTACCCACATAAAGTCACATGCACAGTGGCACATGCATCCGGAGTTTGTGTGCAGTGGTTGGAGGCAGTGGCATGTCCATTCTCTCTCTTTCTGTCTCTCTTGTATCTCTGCTTGGAAATAAATAAAAATATTAGAAAAAAAGAGCCAGGTGTGGTGGTGCACGCCTTTAATCCCAGCATTCTGGAGGTAGGAGGATCATGAGTTCCAGGCCACCCTGAGACGACATAGTGAATTCCACGCCAGTCTGGGCTAGAGCAAGGCCCTACCTTGAAAAACAAAAACAAACAAGCAAACAAACAAAAGATGCTACTTTATGGCCCAGAAGATGGCTTATTAGTTAAAGTTGCTTGTTTGCAAAACCTGCTAGCCTGAGGTTTGATTCCCCAGTACCCCCGTACACCCAGGTGCACAATGTGGCGCATGTATCTTAAGTTCATTTGCAGTGGCCAGAGTCCTTGTTGTACTCAGAATCTCTCTCTGAAACTAAACACACCCACCTTAAATACACCCACCACACCTCAAAGAAGTTTTCAGAACAGGGGACAGAAAGATTGTAAGAGCCACAAGGTGGGAGGGACTATCCAGAGGCATTCCCCACCCCACCCCCAATGACTGACTGTTGCTCTCACAACTCATAACCCACAATCCCATGGTGAACACTGTCAATCTCACTGAGGAGTGTCCTCAGTGAAATGGGGGCAGGAGGAGGGGAATGATGCTAGCAACACATGATGCATCCAAAGTTCACTTAACTGAAAAAAAAAAAAAAAAAAAAAAGATGCTACTTTACCAGGCGTGCCTTTAGTGCAAGCACTCGGGAGGTAGAGGTAGGTGGATCACCTTGACTTCAAGGCCACCCTGAGACTACATAGTGAATTCCAGGTTAGCCCAGGCTAGAGAGCAAGACTACTTAAAAAAAAAAAAAAAACTACTTGATAGACGCTAGAGATGAACCAAATTTACATGAAAGACTCCTTTTGTCATGCCAACAAATACATCTATTTTGTGCTTTGTTAATTCCTGATAGGTTTTTTTTTTTTTTTTTAAGTTTTTTTGAGGTAGGGTCTCACTCTAGCCCAGGCTGACCTGGAATTCACAATGTAGTCTCAGGGTGGCCTTGAACTCATGGCGATCCTCCTACCTCTGCCTCCCAAGTGCTGGGATTAAAGGCATGCGTCACCACACCGGGCCCTGTTTTTCAGTTTTTTGACGGAGTGTCTCATTCTAGCCCAGGCTGACCTGGAATTCACTATGTAGTCTCAGATTAAAGGTGTGTGCCACCATGCCTGGCTGTTTTAGTTTTTGCAGCAGGGTCTCACTCTAGCCCACGCTGACCTGGAATTCACTCTGTATTCCAGGCTGGGCTCAGTGATCCTCCTACCTCAGCCTCTCAGTGCCGTGCACTATCATGCTTGGCCTGGTGTTTTAGTACTATTATTATTTATTTTATTTATTTGGGAGAGCAAGAAAGGAAAAGAGGCAGACACGGGGGTGGGGGTAGGGGAATGGGCACACCAGGGCCTCTAGCCACTGCAAACAAACTCCAGCGCGTGTGTCACCTTGTGCATCTGGCTTACCTGGGGAATCGAACTGAAGTTTGTTGGCTTTGCAGGTAAATGCCTTAACTGCTAAGCCATTTCTCCAACCCTATTATTATTATTATTTCATTTTAGTAATTCAATAATTTATTTTTGTTTTTTTGAGGTAGGGTTTCACTGCAGCTCAGGCTGACCTGGAATTCACTATGCAGTCTCAGGGTAGCCCTGAACTCATGGTGATTCTCCTACCCCTGTCTCCCAAGTGCTGGGATTAAAGGCATGCACCACCATGCCCAGTTTATGAAGTATTTCATATTTATTTATTTTATTTATTTATTTGCAAGCAGAGAGATGCAGGGGAAAAGAGACAAAAGAGAGATAGACACAGAGAGAGGAAGGAATGGGCAAGCCAGAGCCTCTAGCCACTGCAAACAAACTCCAGATACATGTGCCACTTTGTGCATCTGGCTTACACAGATACTAGGGAATTGAACCCAGGTAGTTAGGCTTTGCCTTAACTGCTGAGCCATCTCTCCAGTCCTGGCTTTATTATTGTTGTTGTTGTTATTTTGCAGTACTGGGCAAGCATACTTGGCAAGCACTGTGTGTGTGTGTGTGTGTGTGTGTGTGTGTGTGTTTGTGTGTTTCTTCATTTGAGGTGATCTTACTGTTTCAGATTGGCCTGAAATTTACTAGACTTACTGTCTCAGCCTTCAGAGGCTGGGATTACAAGCCTATTGCTACCATACTGAGCTATGATTTTCTTTTTCTTTTAAATTATTTTATTTATTTATTTATTGGTTTTTTTCAAGGTAGGGTCTCACTCTAGCCCAGGTTGACCTGGAATTCATTATGTAGTCTCAGGGTGGCCTCAAACTCATTGTGATCCTCCTACCTCTACCTCTGCTGGGATTAAAGGCATGTGTTACCATGCCTGGCACTTTATTATTATTTTTTATTTATTTATTTGCAAGTAGAGAGAGAAAGAGAGAATGGGTGCTTACCTCTAGTCACTGCAAATGAACTCCAGATGCACGCTCATCCTTGTGCACCCCACTTTACATGGGTACTGGGGAACTGAACCCTGGCCCTTAGGCTTCGTAGGCAAGTGCCATCTCTCCAGCCCCATGGGCTGTGATTTTATTCATTTATTTATTTATTCATTTATTTTTTCAAGGTAGGGTCTTACTCTGGCTCTGGCTGACCTGGAATTAACTCTGTATTCTCAGTGTGGCCTCCAATGCACACATGGCAATCCTCCTACCTCTGCCTCCCAAGTGCTGGGACTAAAGGCGCCACCACGCCCAGCTGATTTTCTTAAAGGGGCAGCTAGTGGTTTTTCAACTTGGAGTAGGTGTGAGAGAACAGTTGGCTTGGGAGAAGAGAAACCAAAGTTGAGGCTGCTGGCTGTCAGAGACAGAGGCCTCAGTAAGGTCGAAGTCCACCTGATTCTGGAGCAAAGGAGCCAATGGGGCTTAAGGGGCCACCAACACTTAGAGCTGAAGCCCTTTTTAGGAAGGGCTGGACAGGGATGGGTGCAATAGGAATTACGTCAGAGAAATGGTCAGAATAGGGAGGAGGGATTAGGACTGAAGGTAAAAACCCACATATCGTCACTCTAGATGCTGGCTTCGAAGTGGATTGGAGTTAGACACACCAACAGGCCATATATGGCGCTATAATGTCTCCAAAAGAGCATAAAGATGGAGGGAGTCCTTTATGGTTAATCTGACCCTGTGAAGACTAGCTACCATAAATTCAGATCAGCAACCAGATGTGGGGTTAAGCAAGCCTCATAGAGACAGAGGGACAGACTGAACTCACGTATAGGGGGACCAGATTCCATGAAGGGGAAGCCAAAGGCAAAGATGGCCATGCTCAGGGTCAGCAGAGTGGCTATAAAAGAGCTGCCACCTCTACATTGTGACTCTAACGTGGCTCATTATGACCTGGCTTCACTCCCCCAGCTAGTAGGTATCCCTAGGTACTAGCATGAGTACAGTGTGGGTCGGGCCAGGTGGTGGGGGGGTGGCCCACGTGGCCCTAGAACCCCCCCACCATGGAAAACCAGCTGTGGCAGGACACCCTGGGGTGCTACATTCAATACCAAGAAAGCTCCCAGGATGTGGAGGACATCCTGTTCCTGCTGCTGGGCCTCGTCATTCTTGTGAACATCAGTGTCAACATGGCCACTGTGGTCAGTGATGACTGTGGCCACTACTAGGGGTGAAAAGGACAAAGCAGGAGGGGGTAGGGTCTTGGGCAGTGGTGGTGCGGGGGAGCAGCTGGCCTTCACTCCCATCTCTCCACCACCCTCAGATGTGGCACGGGCTCCAGAGTGCCTTGGACAAAATGATCTGTTGGGTAAATGAGAAAAGTGAGTACGGAAGCAGACAGTGAGTATGATAGCCCCTCTCAACCACCAATGGCCCTTTAGAACGACACCCCCAGTGACCCCAAGCCTGAATTCTTCTGGAACTTGTCCTGACCTCGTGCACTCTTGGCTTTCCCCAGATGAAGGCCAGGCTAAAGAATGTTCCCCCAAAGATGCCGCAGCCAAGGCCCAGGACATCCACATCCACTGCACTCTGGACCCCGTACAGGTGAAGATGGCCCGACCCACACGCTGCTGCTCTTCCTTCTACCACTATCTTCACAAGTGCCGGAGCCGCAGCCGCAGCCGCAGCCGCAGCCGCCGCTGTCGCCAGCGTCGCCGCCAGCATCGCCCACGTGGCTGCCGCGGCCACCGGCAGAGCTCCTGGAGCCAGAGGCCGTTCTCCCGCGGCCCCCTCGCTTGCCAGGAGCCCCAGCTCCGCGAACTGCCGCCGCTGCAGCCAGCGCCCTTTTTCGACCTGGAGGACCGAGACTCCTCTCCTCCGGAGGACGACCTGTTGGTGCCCCCGGCCAAGTGCCCGCAGCGGGGCTGGGACGGGCTCTACAGGCCGGTGGCTCTGGCCTCCCGTGTGGGGCTGTGGGGCCGCCAGGGCGGAATCCTGGCCAGCCTGCCGCTGCCCTCCCTCTACCTGTCCCCGGAGCTGCGCCGCTTGCCCAAGCGCGTGGAGGCCAAGTCGGAGCTAAGGCTGCAGTCCTTTGCGCCCCACTATCCGCAGCCCCCGACCCTGGGTAATGTGGAGGCTGATCAGCGGGTCTCGTCACCACTCCCTCCCCGCCGGCTGCTCCCCAACCCCTCCTGGGTCGCAGGGGGACACAGCCCCTACCCTCCAGGAGGCTGCGCCCTGAATGACGCCTCGGAGCAGAGGAGGCGGGCCGGCCGGGGCCCCGAGCCTCCTGCGGCCTTTGTGTCCAGGCACTCCCGGTCAGAGGCCCAGGGTTACCGGGAGCACAGCTCCCCGCAGTCCCACGGGAGGAGCATCCTCGGCTACACTCACAGCCAGCCCAACCGCACCCCACCGCAATCCATGGGACCCCTGGGGTACAGCTCCCGGGATTCTCACGAGCCACGCTATCGGACGGCTGACTGGGCCGAGGTCATTATGCCCACTCGGCACCCTCTGGCCACTTCCACCTCCCTCACAGCCCTGGCTGAGGCCTCGTATCAAAGGGCCCCCGCTGCCAGCTCAGGCTTGCCCCTCCACTCTCCTCAGCCCTTACCAGAAATCCAGGCTGATCCCACCCCACCTCCAACCGCCTTCGTGCCACTTAGTCGGAGTCCCGGGGGCACTGCCAGCTACCAAGTGTATGACAGCCTGGAGTTAAAGCGGCAGGTGCAGGAGAGCAAAGGAAGGGCCAGCTCCCTGCCACCGCCTTCCGCCTCGGCCTCGAGGCCCTCTCTGCACAGAAGCCAGACGGGGAAACTCAGCTGACCAGTCCAGGAACGTGGGCACTGGGGCAGGATATGGAGAGAGGAATAAAGAGAAACAGACTCCAAGAAACCTTGTGGTGGTCTGTGGTTTGGAAGCACCCCTCCTTCTGTTGTCCTGGGAGCTTGCCCTTGGATTCCTGAGAATGAGAAACCAATGTGTCCTGGCCACAGAGCTTCTCTTCATTCAGGGGCCCTGCTCCTGCCAGTAGGTCCCTGCCGGTCCCATGTGGTAAGTACCCGAAGGTCCTGTGATTGCAGACTGCAGGCGGCAGGTGTTTGAGCACCCACCCAGTCTCTGCTCTTCCTGTTCCAAAGGGGGATCAGAAACAGGTCAGAGACCAGGCAGATCAAGGCCTGGGGCCCACTGGAGGGCTCTAGATTCCAGCCAAGGCTCCAAAGGCAGACTCCTCCCGGTCTCCCAGAGTGATCAAGGACCGAAGGATTTTGGACTCTCAACTGAAACTGTAGGAATGATAACATGAGTGAGGAATGTTTGAGCTGAGCAAATCAACACACCAAGGGAATAATGGAGCAGGGGGAAATGGCCGCGAGGCTTGCTTTTCCCAGTCCTCACTACCCGGGAACTCCATCCTGGTTCCTCCCCGCGCCCCCCCCCATTGGAATCCCAACCACCTGTCCCTTTATGACTCAGTCCTTTCCCCTCCCCCACCAGAAAAGTGTTTCCCAGTGATGTGGGGGCTACGGGACTTCAGGTAGTCCCGGGACCCCAGGTCATGGGTCAGCAAGCCCACTATGGAGCACAAACATGCTTGGGCACCAATCCCAGGAAATGCCAAGATTTAGGAGACTCCATTCTTCTGATCCTGGGCAGCTTCATCTTGCTCAACGTGGGCATCAACGTGGTGACTCTGGTCAGGGCAGGGTCTGGGCAACAGGGCAGAGGGAACTTTGGGTCTTGTCTTCTTTTCTTTCGATATAGGGTCTCACTAAGTAGCCCAAGCTGGCCTCGGACTTGAGATTCTCCTGTCCTATCTACCATATCCAGTCTGAGCTCTGGGGTCCTGAAGAGGCTGACAGGGGAGGGCTGCTGGGATGTGGCCAAACATTGGACTTCAATATTCACCCTACTTCTGGACTCTCCTCCCCCTGCCTCCCTTAGCTCTGGAGGAATCTGAAGAGCTCCTTGCGGATACTTTTCCATCATTTTTTCCCCAAAGGTGAGTGGACCCCCAGCCTGGTCTCCTGGGTATGTTTGTTCCCTTTCTTTTATCCTGGTGTCCATTCTCAGCACCCCAACACCTTGGGCACCCAGTCCTTGTCCTGTCCCTCCTTTTCCTGCAGACAAGCAACCCAGTGGTGCAAGCAGCCGACCACTGTGCGTGCACTGCGCCGCAGATCCCAGGAGCTTGTACTCAAGAATCTCTTCCCGCTTCCATCGTCACCCCAGCTTCCTGCTTGGGCATGTTAACCACCTTGACTGGCTGCCAGACTCACATGAAGAGAAGGTTTCTAGGTGCTGCTGGATGCCACCCCAATGTGGGCATCCCATAGGTCCCAAAGAGGCTCCATGGGAACTGTGGAAGGAGAGGATGGTGGGATCCAAGGAGGATCCTCAGGTCACAGCCAAGAGAGCCCAGGCTTCCTTGTTTTCCAGGCCTGAGAGTTCTTCTCAGTTTCCAAAGATGAACAAGATGGACATACTTCCACACCCTTTAGCCCAAGAGAGCAAGACCAAAGCCCCAGACTACAGCCCAGCCCATGCCTCAGCCCACCTCCATGAGCACAGCCTCACCCAGTCCCAGACGCAGGCCTCAGAGAGCACTCACTTCCAGGCACAGGATCTTGAGCACACCTCAGCCCAGGCCCCACCAGTCCATGCCCCAGCCCTTATCCCCACCCCTACTGAAGTTCACACTCCAGCCCAGGCCCCACCCCCTAGCCAAGCCCACACCTCAGCCCAGGCCTTGGCTCAAGCCCAGTCCCATAGCCCAGCCCCTACTACAGTCCAGATTCCAGCCTTCACCCCAGCCCCTCTCCCAGTCCAGAGTCTAGCTTCCACCCCAGGCCCGGGTTCAGCCCACAGCCCTGAGCAAATCTCAACCCACACCCCAGCCCAGGTCCCTGTATATACTGCCTGCCATTCCCAAAGCCCCGGCCCAGTCCAAACCCCAACCCAGACCTTGACCCACTCCCAGGCTGATGTCCTTGAGCAGATATTATCCAAAGTCTCAGTGCACACCCCAGCCCATTCTCTAGTTCATCCCTGTGTCCCCACTCCAGCCCATGGCCCACTCTCTGTCCCAGAACCTCCCCCAACTTTGGCCCCAGCCATATGTCCTGCCGTGGCATCTGTCCCAGTCTGTGCTCCAGCAGCTAGAAGCACCTCCGCTGCCTTTAACCCTAGCCTCTGTACTGGCCATGTGGTTTTTGATGCCCGGAGGGCAAAACAGAGCATGGTCCTTAAGGACAAGGCCCAGAACTGTAGGCATCCTGGAAGAGACTTGTATGCCTTCTCTCAGCCCCAAGGGGGGCAGGGCCTGGTAACATCAAAGCAAGATGGAGGGGGCATTGTTAAGCCTCCTGCAGGATCAATACTGAGCTACCTGGGGTTAGGGAACATGGAACGGAAGATCTCAGATGATGCCAAAGACAAGCTCTCCCAGCCCAAGACCGTCCCTCACTGCAGCTTCCATCCTTGCAGTACTGAGAGGAAAAATGCAGACTCACAGATTCCGGTCTGCCCAAAGATCCTGGTGTACACCCAGGATGCTGCTCCTTCTAAGCCTTGCTTTCATTCTCCAAGCACTGCTCAGAGCTCACTGTCTACCTTTCCTCCACCATGCACTCTTTCTCTGCCACTTGTTCCCCCCAGAACCTTTGTTCTTCCTCTACCCAACCATCAGAAGCCCTCCAACTTCACACAGTCTCCCCCCATCTTTCTCCCAACCTGCAAGTCTCCTTTGTCGGTCCCCACTTCCTACTTTCCTAGCTCTTCCCAGTTTCCCACCATTTCTCAACCCTTGATCCAGCTGCAACACTCTGAGGGTCAAGGCCTCACGCAAGAATTTGACCTTCAGAGGATCCTATGCGTTTCCAATGATTCCAGATTTGCCAGGAATCCAGGCCTTAACCCAAATCCAGTCATTCACAAGAACCCAGAACCTACCCCAAATCCAGACATCTGCAAGAACCGAGGCCTTATCCCAAATCCAAGCCTTATCCAAAATCCAGACATCCAAAAGGACCCAGGCCTTACCCTAAATCCAAGCCTTATCCAAAATCCAGACATCCACAAAGACCCTCACCTCCACACAAATCCGAGCCCTTCCCACAATTCTGGCCTTCACAAGAACCCAGACATTACTCAAGATTCTGGCCCCCCAAGCAGTTCAGGTGCTACTCAAGATGCTGGTGTCTTTAGGAACCCATGCACGCCCCAACATTCTGACCTCCACGAGAACATTTTTACTCAAACTTCTGACCAGAAAAATGTGGGGTTTATGCAAAACTCTGGAATCTACAGGAATGTTTTATTAAACCAAGACACTGCAGTCTACAAAAGTCGTGATCTTTCTAGAACAACTGGCCAAAAGAGGTCAGGCCTTTCTCAAGATTCTAGAGGTTACACAAATACAGGAAATGTTCACAATCCGGAGTCAACAGGAGTCTGTAGGAGTCAGGGTCATACTCAAGACTCTGAAATCAACAAAAGCCCAGGGCTTACCCAGGAATCTAGTACCCACAAGAGCCAAACCTCCTGCATCCATAAGGGCTCGGGTCTCACACAAGAATCAAGACAGTACAAGCGTCTTGATTTTACCCAAGATTCTGGAATCTACAAAGTTGCAGATCTCACCCAAGATTCTGACTGCCACAAGAGTCCTGGCATCACCCAAGTCACTGAAGTTGAAAAAAGACTGAACCTTACCCAAGATGTTGGCATTTGCAAAAGCTCAGAGGCCAGCCAGGACCCTAACCTCAACAAGTGCCCAGGAGCTAATCACGATATTGGCCCTCAGAAGGATTCAGCACTTGCCCACGGCTCTGACCTCCCCGAGGCTAGATGCCATACCCAGGAAGCTGGCCTCCACAGGAAACTGAGTCCTGTTCCAGGTACTGATTCTGCCCAAGTCTTGGACCCACTTCAAACCCTAAAGTCAACACCGTCCTCAATGAAGTCATTTTTGTATAAGATGGCTTTTCAGAAAAAGGATGCAAAACATGTGTCCTGGACTTCTGTTCCAATTAATCAAAACCCCTGCCCTTCCAAGACCCAGGTGATCTCCACTGACCAGAAAGCCTTCTCAGAGGTACCTGTACTCATTGAGCTGCAGTCAGTCTCCCAACAGGAAGGCAATCCAGACTGGGTATACACCCCTGTGGGTACAGTTCCTTCAACCTGCCAGAACCATCGCCAGATGTCTGCGCCTCCGAAAATCAACTGCAGACACCATTTCCCTGGATCCGACGCTCGGACAGGCCATGTGGTCTTTGATGCTCGCCAGAGACACTTAGGAACGGGCAGGGACAGGTGTGAAGCTCTGTGTCCCAGGCGCCTTTGTCAAGAGGCGCCCAGCAATGCAGGGGAGCCCCCCAGGGAGTGGGGATATCAAAATGTGATGAGGACCTCAGACACACAGGGGGGAAATATGAATCAGAAATAAAGAGGCAAGAGAAGTGTGGTGTGATTGTGTGCAGACATTCATCCGAGCCCCGTCCAGTGCGGACCACCAGCCTGAAGAGAATAGGAACCATCACGTCCCTGCTCCTCCTCCACAGCTCCACAGCCAAGCAGGCAGTAGAGCTGTTATATCTGAAAATACAGTAGCCACCAGCTAAATGTGATTATTGGAAAAGAATGTCAATTAAAACAACATTCAGGCCAGGCGTGGTGGCGCACACCTTTAATCCTGGAGGCAGAGGTAGGAGGATCACTGTGAGTTCAAGACCAACTTGGGACTCCATAGTGAATTCCAAGTCAGCCTGGGCTAGAGGGAGATCTAAAAAAACTTAAAATTCAGGCTGGAGAGGTGGCTTAGTGGTTAAGGTGCTTCCCTCAAAGCCTAAGGTCCCCGGTTTGATTCCCTAGTACCCACATAAGCCAGATGCCCAAGGTGGCACATGTGTCTAGAATTTGTTTGCAGTGGATAGAGACCCTGGCGTGCTCATTCACTCCCTCTTTCTCTCTCTGAAATAAATACAGTTAAAAATCTACCATGTTCACAACCATTTTGAGCTGGAAAGATGGCTCAGTAGCTAAGGCATTTGCCTGCACAGCCGAATGAGCCAAGTTTGATTCCGCAGTACTTGCATAAAGCCAGATCATGGTAGTGCATGCATCTAGAGTGTGTTTGTAGTGGTTGGAGACCCTAGTGTGCCCATTCTCTCTCTCTCTCTCTGCTTATAAATAAATAAAAATATTTTTTTGGAAAAAAAGTAAAATTCTAGGGTTGGAGTAATGGTTAAGGTGCTTGCATACAAAGCATAAGGCCCCAGATTCGATTCCCCAGTACCCACATAAGGCAGATGTACAAGATGGAGCATGTGTCTGGAGTTTGTTTGCAGCAGCTAGAGGTCCTGGTATGCCCATTCTTTCTCTCCCTCTAAAAACTATAAAAATTTTTTAAAGACTTAAATTACTAGGGCTGGAGGAGATGGCTTAACGGTTAAGGCCTGTGAAGCCTAAGGACCCAGGTTTGATTCCCCAGTACCCAAGTAAGCCAGATGCACAAGGTGTCACATATATCTGGAGTTCATTTGCAGTGGCTAGAGGCTCTGGTGTGCCCATTCTTTCTGTCTCAAATGAATGAGTAAATAAATAAAATATTTTTAAAAAAAAACCTTAAAATTCTAGCCAGACATGATAACTCCACCCATAATCCCAGCATTTAGGAGGTGGAGGCAGAAGGGTCAGTTCATTATCCTAGCTACTTGAGAAGTTCAAAGCCAGCCTGGGTTATATGACACTCTAGCTCAAAAAAGGAGGTGGGAGGGGAGATGATTCAGTGATTAAAGATGCTTGCTTGCAAAGCCTGACAACCTAGGTTCAATTCCCCAGCCACCTACAGAAAGCCAGACAGGCATTCATTTGCAGTGGAAAGAGACCCTGGAATGCTCACATGCATGCAAGCACACGTACGCACACACACACACACACACACACACACACACAAATTTTGTTTGAGAACAATGCTTTAGTTTTTAAAGAACTTTTGTTCCTCTTGTCACTCATCCTTAACATCTTCAAGGCTCCTACAGAACTCGGAGCAGTTTGTTATGCTTTTTTAAATATTTTTATTCATTTGAGAGAGAAAAGAGGTAGATAGAGGGAATGGATGTCCCAGGGCCTTTAGCCACTACAAATGAACTCCAGATGCATACACTACCTTGTGCATCTGGCTTTACGTGGGAACTATGGAGTTGAACCCTGGTCCTTAGACTTTGCAAGCAAGTGCCTTAACCACTGAGCAATCACTCCAACCCAGAACTTTGTGGAATTTTTTTTGTTTTTTTGGAGGGGGGAGGTTCCAACGTAGGATCTCACTCCAGCTCAGGCCGGCCTGGAATTCGCTATGTACTCTCAGGATGGCTTTGAATTCACTGCAATCCTCCCACCTCTGCTTCCGGGTGCTGGGATTAAAGGTGTGTGCCACCACACCTGGCTCAAGAATTTTGTTTTTAGGGTGGCTCAGAAGCTACCTTCTGAGGAGGAAGTAGGATGTAGGTATGTCTGATGCCAGGTTATCTCAAACTAGAATGAGCCCCATCTTTGGTTTTCTTGTCTGACCTCTTGTGCCAATCAGATAGATGCATTACATTTCCATTGCTTTCAGTTCCCTAACTCTGGTGGCTCCCGGTGTTAGTGACTGGGAATCCCTTATGTCGAGGCTTCCCAAGTAAACTGTAATTTCAGTCTCTTCCTTCATAGGTGTCTCTTCTCTTCCTCTAATTTTTCTCTTATTTTTTAATTTTTTTTATTTATTTGAGAGCAACAGAGAAAGAAAGAGGCAGAGAGAGAGAGAGAGAGACAGAGAGACAGAGAGACAGAGAGAGAGACAGAGAGAATGGGTGCGCCAGGGCCTCCAGCCACCTCAAACAAACTCCAGACGTGTGTGCCCCCTTGCACATCTGGCTAACGTGGGTCCTGGGGAATCGAGCCTCGAACCAGGGTCCTTAGGCTTCACAGACAAGCACTTAACCACTAAGTCATCTCTCCAGCCCTTTAATTTTTTTAAATTGACAACTTCCCTAATTGTAAACAATATCCCATGGTAATTCTCACCCTCACCCTACTTTGCCCTTTGAAACTCCACTCTCCATCATATCCCCTCTCTCTCTCAATCAGTCTTTTATTATGATGTCATGATCTTTTCTTCCTGTTATGATGGTCTTGTGTAGGTAGTGTCAGGCACTGTGAGGTCATTGATATCCAGGCCATTTTGTGTCTGGAGGAGCACATTGTAAGGAGTCCTACCCTTCCTTTGGCTCTTACATTCTTTCTGCCATCTCTTCCGCAATGGACCCTGAGCCTTGGAAGGTGTGATAGAGATATTTCAGTGCTGAGCACTCCTCTGTCACTTCTTCTCAGCACCACAATGCCTTCTGAGTCATCCCAAGGTCACTGCCATCTGAAAAGAGAAGGTTCTCTAACCAAAAGTGAGAGTAGCATTAACATATGGGTATGAACATTAAGAGAAGTGCTTACTGGGCAGTTTGGTGAGCATAGTATATATTTTTAGCCAGACAGTAGCAGATGTTACACCCCTAGGGCTCATGACTACCCCTGTTGTAGGTTTTCAGTATCAGGGATGTATTTCCTCCCATGGAGTGGGCCTCCAGTCCAATTAGAGGGCCGTTGGTTTCCCCCATAACAGACGTGCCACTATTGCACCCCCTCTTTTTTTTCTATAAGGCAAGGCTTCACTGTAGTCCGGGCTGACCTGAAATTCACTCTGTAGGCCAGGATAGCCTCCAACTCATAGTGATTCTTCTACCACAGCCTCCCAAGTGCTGGGATGATAGGCATGAACCACCACACCTGGCACAAGCCTCTAAGGTTTCAGAATGTTCTTAATGAATTCTCTTAGCCAAGAACTTAAGCCTACTGTACTCTAGAGAGAGACTGCAGGCAGATGGAATGGAAGAAGTCCCAGCCATGGTGGTGGGTCTGATCCAGACACAGGGTGCCGGTTACTATCTTTCTGTTCCCTTATCCTGGCTCCTGGTCCCATCCTGTATTTGACTTATTCTGGTCCCTGGTAGCATAGGTTACTGAAAGAAATTTCCAGCCCTTAATTATTTTCCATGGCCTGACCCCAGTGTAGCTGGGAGTTTACTCTGAACTTGAATTTCAGTCCTGAAGCTACTGTTATCCAACTTGCCATCCTCCTTTCTCAGCCTCCCAAGTTGTGCAGAACCCTTCAAAGCCACAGTCTCCCTGTCTGGAAAATGAAGTCATAATTTCCTTAAAGGACCCTCAAGTGATCAAGGAGCTTCACAAATGGGATGCAGGGTGTGCCCTTCATTATTGTTTGCAATTCAGATCCATCCAACTATAGACTCCAAGGAAGGTCTGTGGGGGATGAATACACTCCAAATATACAATATACGGCCACAGAAACCACACCTTCAAGAAGGCCTCATGTTGCATGTCTGTAATCCCTCCGAGCACTTGGAAGACAGAGACAGGAGGAGAATACCCATGAATCTGAGGTCAGCATGGACTACACAGTGAGTTCCAGGACAGCTTGTGATATGTAGAAAGACCCCGTCTCAAAGAAAAATAAATTGGGGCTGGAGAAATGGCTTAGCAGTTAAGGCATTTGCCTGTAAAGCCTAAGGATGCAGGTTTGATTCCCTAGTACCCACATAAGCCAGATGCACAAGGCAGAGCATGCATCTGGAGTTTGTTTACTGTGGCTAAAGACCCTGGCTCACCATTCTCTCTATATCTGCCTCTTTCTTTCTCTCTCTCTCTCTCTCTCTCTGGATAAATAAGCATTATTTAAAAAAGAAAAAGGTGACAGGCGTGGTGGTGCACGCCTTTAATCCCAGCACTTGGGACGCAGAGGTAGGAGGATTGCCATGAGTTCTAGGCCACCCTGAGACTACATAGTGAATTCTAGGTCAGCCTGGGCTAGAGTGAGACCCTACCTCGAAAAAAAAAAAAAAGAAAGAAAGAAAGAAAGAAAAGAAAAAGGAGCCAGGCGTGGTGGTGCACACCTTTAATCCCAGCACTTGGGAGGCAGAGGTAGGAGGATCACTGTGAGTTCGAGGCCACCCTGATACTACATAGTGAATTCTAGGTCAGCCTGAGCTAGAGTGAGACCTTACCTCGAAAAAAAGAAGGAGCCGGTCATGGTGGCACATGCTTTTAATTTTAATCCCAGCACTTGAGAGGCAGAGGTAGGAGGATCACCATGAGTTCAAGGCCACCCTGAGAATTCCAGGTCAGCCCCTGGGCTACAGTGAAACCAAAAAAAAAAAAAAAAAAAAAGGAAAGAAAAAAAGAAGAAAAAGGGCTACAGAGATGACTTAGTGGTTAAGGCATTTGCCTGCAAAGCCAAAGGACCCAGGTTCGATTCCCCAGGACCTACATAAGCCAGATGCACAAAGTAGCACATGCACCTGGAGTTCATTTGCAGTAGCTAGAGACCCCGACATGTCCATTCTCTCTCTCTCAAATAAATAAAAATAAAGCTTTAAAAAAAAGAAGAAAAAAATTGGAAGGACATAAAAAATGGCACAAGAGGGCTGGAGAGATGGCTTAGCAGTTAAGCGTTTGCCTGTGAAGCCTAAGGACCCTGGTTTGAGGCTCGATTCCCCAAGACCCACGTTAGCCAGATGCACAAGGGGGCGCACATGTCTGGAGTTCCTTTGCAGTGACTGGAGGCCCTGGTGCGCCCATTCTCTCTCTCCATCTGCCTCTTTCTCTCTCTGTCTGTTGCTCTCAAATAAATAAAAGTAACAACAACAACAACAACAAAGGGCACAAGAGGGCTGGAGAGATGACTTAGCAGTTAAGGTGCTTCCTGCAAAGTCTAACCACCTGGGTTCAATTCCCCAGGACCCATGTAGTGCCGGATGCACAAGGTGGCTCATGCATCTGGAGTTTGTTTGCAGCAGCTAGAGGTCCTGGCATGCCCACATTCTCTCTCCCCCCTTCCCTCGCAAATAAATAAAAATATCTTTTTAATTTTTTTTCATTTATTTTTATTTACCTTATTTGAGAGCAACAGACAGAGAGAGAAAGAGGCAGATAGAGAGAGAGAAAGAGAGAGAGAGAGAGAATGGGCACGCCAGGGCCTCCAGCCACTACAAACGAACTCCAGATACGTGCACCCCGTTGTGCATCTGGCTAACATGGGTCCTGGGGAATCCAGCCTCAAACCGGGGTCCTTAGGCTTCACAGGCAAGAGCTTAACCGCTAAGCCATCTCTCCAGCCCTCTTTTTAATTTTTAAAAGTATTTTATGTATTTAAGAGACAGAATGGGTGTTCCAGGGCTTCCAGCCATTGCAAACAATCTCTAGACGCATATACCCCCCCTTGTATATCTGGCTTACTTGGGTCCTGGGAAATCAAATCTCTGTCCTTTGGCTTTGCAGGCAAATGCCTTAACTGCTAAGCCATCTCTCCAGCCCAAATATATATATACATATTTTTAAATTTTTTTTGTTCATTTTTATTTATTTGTTTGAGAGTGACAGAGAGAGAGAATGGGCACACCAGGGCTTCCAGCCACTGCAAAGGAACTCCAGATGCATGTGCCCCCTTGTGCATCTGGCTAACGTGGGTCCAGGAGAATTGATCCTCGAACCGGGGTCCTTAGGCTTCACAGGCAAGCGCTTAACCACTAAGCCATCTCTCCAGCCTATATATATATATATATGTGTGTGTGTGTGTGTGTGTGTGTGTGTGTGTGTGTGTGCATTTTTTTTGTTAATGGCACAAACATTGGGTGTGTTGGTGCACACGTTTAATCCCAACACTCAGTAAACAGAGGTAGGAGTACTGTCATGAGTTTAAGGCCACCCTGAGACTACATAGTGAATTCTAGGTCAACCTGAGCTACCTCAAAAATCCAAAAAAATAAATAAAAATGACACAAGAGCCCGGTGTGGTGGCACATACCTTTAATACTAACACTTGGGAGGCAGAGGTAGGAGGATCTCTGTGATTTGAGGCCAGCCTAGAACTACAGAGCAAGTTCCAGGTCAGCCTGGGCTAGAAAGAGATTATGTCTTGAAAATATCAGGGGGAAATAAAAAGGCCGGGTATGGTAATGTGCACCTTTAATCCCAGCACTTGGGAGGCTGAGGTAGGAGAATCTCTTTGAGTTCTAGGCCAGCCTGAAACTAGATAGTGAATTCCAGGTCAGCCTGGGCTAGAGCAAAAGTATGCCCTGGGGCTGGAGAGATGGCTTAGCAGTTAAGCGCTTGCCTATGAAGCCTAAGGACCCCGGTTCAAGGCTCGATTCCCCAGGACCCATGTTAGCTAGATGCACAAGGGGGCACACACACCTGGAGTTTCTTTGCAGTTGCTGAAGCCCTGGTGTGCCCATTCTCTCTCTCTCTCTCTCTCTGCCTCTTTCTCTCTCTCTGTCGCTCTCAAAATAAATAAATACAAATGAAAAA
The DNA here is from genome assembly GCA_036346955.1 of Dipus sagitta. NCBI lineage: Eukaryota > Metazoa > Chordata > Mammalia > Rodentia > Dipodidae > Dipus > Dipus sagitta. Next base: position 5,844,355 of record CM070783.1, on the reverse strand, counting down.
AATTTTTTAAAAAAGGAGAAATGCAATACACATAGTTAACAATGCAATACACATAGTTAACATGGTGAATTCTTTTTTTTTTTTTTTTTTTGGTTTTTTGAGGTAGGGTCTCACTCTAGCCCAGGCTGACCTGGAATTCACTATGGAGTCTCAGGGTGGCCTCGAACTCATGGCGATCCTCCTACCTCTGCCTCCCGAGTGCTGGGATTAAAGGCGTGCGCCACCACTCCCGGCTAACATGGTGAATTCTTAAAAAAAAAAAGTATGCCTGGAAAAACTAAAATAAATAAATAAATAAAAAGCACAAGAGTCCAGTATTCAGCCGGGCATGGTAGTGCACGCCTTTAATCCCAGCACTCGGGAGGCAGAGTTAGGAGGATCACCATGAGTTCGAGGCCACCCTGAGACTCCATAGTAAATTCAAGGTCAGCCTGGGCTAAAGTGAGACCCTACCTCGAAAAGCCAAAAAAAAAGAAAAAAAAAAGGAGTCCAGTATTCATTTGTAGCAGCAAGAGGCCTTGACACGCCCACCCATCCACACAAATAAAGTTAAATTAAAAGGGTTAGAGAGATGGCTCAGCCGTTAAGGTGCTTGCCTTCAAAGCCCAAGGACCAGGGTTCGATTCCCCAGTACCCACATAAAGCCAGATGTGCAAAGTGGCGCATGCATCTGGAGTTCCTTTGCAGGGCCTAGAGGCCTTGTGGTGCCCGTTCTCTCCCTCTTAAAAAAAAAAAAAAAAAAAAAGCCAGGCATGGTGATACACACCTTTAATCCCAGCACTTGGAAGGCAGAGGTAGGAGGATCACCAAGAGTTCGAGACCAGCCTGAAGTCCAGGTCAGCTTGGTCTAGAGCGAGACCCTACCTTGAAAAACCAAGAAGAAAGAAAGAAGAGGGGGGGGGGGAGGGAGGGAGGGAGGGAGGGAGGAGGAAGGAAGGAAGGAAGAAAGGAAAAAAGGAAGGCAGACAGACTTGGTTTCCCACCAAGGTAAGACCCTATTGCTGAAGACTCCACATACTTGGGCTACAAGGCCTCTGAGAAATCCTGCTGGAACTGAGCTGATAACCTCCTCCATGTAGACCAGATGACAGAAAGCTGGATGAAGCCATTCTGCATGCAGTTCAATAGGAGAGAGAGGAATCACAAATGAAGATACTCAACAGTGGACACTGCAAGCCTTATATTCAGCCAGCCAGGGCAAATGAGCCAACTGGTGCATTAGTAACACATGTGTCATGGTGGAAACCAACTGCCCTCTAATTGGACTGGAGGCCCGCTCCATGGGAGGAAATACATCCCTGATACTGAAAACTTAAAACAGGGATAGTCATGAGCCCTAGGGATGTAATGTCTGCTGCTGTCTGGCTAAATGTATATACTATGCTCACCAAACTGCCCGGTAAGCACTTCTGTTAATGTTCATACCCGTATATTAATGCTACTCTCACTTTTGGTAGAGAACCTTCTCTTTTCAGATGGCAGTGACCTTGGGATGACTCAGAAGGCATCATGGTGCTGGGAAGAAGTGACAGAGGAGTGCTCAGCACTGAAATATCTCTATCACACCTTCCAAGGCTCAGGGTCCATTGCGGAAGAGGTGGCAGAAAGGATGTAAGAGCCAAAGGAAGGGTAGGACTCCTTACAACGTGCTCCCCTCAGACACAAAATGGCCTGGATATTCATGACTGCACAGTACCTGACACTACGTACACAAGACCATCAGAATAGGAGGAAAAGATCATGACATCAAAATAAAAAAGTGACTGATTGAGATGGGGAAGGGATATGATGGAGAATGGAGTTTCAAAGGGGAAAATGGGGGGGATATTTTTTATAATCATGGAAGTTGTTAATAAAGAAAGAAAGAAAGAAAGAAAGAAAGAAAGAAAGAAAGAAAGAAAGAAAGAAAGAAAGAAGGAAGGAAGGAAGGAAGGAAGGAAGGAAGGAAGGAAGGAAACTATAACTTCCCTTAGAAACCAGTTCCGTGTAGTGGGGAGATGGCTCAGCGGTTAAAGGTGCTTGCTCAGAAAGGATTCAGTTCCCCAGCACCCACATGAAGCCAGCAGGCATCAGGCGGTCGACTGCAGCTGCAAGAAACCCTAGCACACCCAAACCCACACATGTGCAAATAAAAGTGAGGGGGAAAAAACTGCTTGAATGGAATGGGAAAGGATGTGGAGAAGCGGAGGCGAGGCTCCAAGGCACGTGCTGGCGGGAGGCACGGGCGAACTACAGTTCCCAGAGTAGCTGGGAGAGCTCAGCAGGGTGAAAGGCGTGGTGAAGGTCGCCGTGGAGGAGGGACCAGGTCGGAACCACAGTTCCCAGAAAGGGGCGTGATCTGAATGTAGGGGCGTGGGCAAGTCGACATCAGGAAGAAGTTACCTGTGGAGTCCTTCCTTGCTTTCTCTTCCGCATCTATGCAACTACCCCAGTCATATGCGGAAAGCTGACCATTAAGGTAGGCAAGGGGCGCTGGCGAAGACTGGCTCTTTCATTTCCCAGGAGGGCTCAAACAGCTACTTTTTTTTTTTTTTTTTTTTTTTTGGTTTTTCCGACCTGCTGAGCCAGGTGAGCCAGTTCACCAGGGCGCGTTCCTGCACTTGAGAAAAGGACGAAGGAGGTATTTGTATTTTGAAGACTAAACTTAGAACCCATCATCTAAAAGACCCATTTGTGGACTCTCTGTGGACTGCAGCATAAGGAAGGAAGACCTGGAGCGACTTTATTTTTTTTTTTTTTCCAGCAAAGGAAAGGCCTGTCTAGGCCACCTCCTGTCGGAATTTACCCCTAGCCCCACACGGTAGAGACGCATGGCTTCGGCAGTCTGGGGGAGTGCCCCTTGGTGGGGTCCGCCGCCCCCAGCCCCAGCCCGACCGCTCACAGACATCGACTTCTGCTCTGGGGCACAGCTGCAGGAACTGACCCAGCTAATTCAGGAGCTGGGTGTGCAGGAAAGCTGGAGCGATGGACCCAAGCCCCAAGCAGACCTCCTCCGGGCCAAGGACTTTGTTTTTTCCTTGCTTGGTAAGTAACTCTCCTCGCCTGTGCTAACTTGCAGCCCACCCACCCCCGCCCCACCTCCCTCCCCAGCCTTGGCACTCCATGCCCGGGCTCCGGACAATGACGCCTTCACCATCCTTTCCCTTCTTCAGGTCTAGTGCACCGCCGGGACCCTCGTTTTCCAGCCCAGGCAGAGCTGCTTCTGCTTCGCGGTGGAATTCGCGAAGGCTCCCTGGATCTGGGCCATGCACCCTTAGGTCCCTACGTCCGGGGTCCTCACTATGATGTCGGCTTCACACTGCTCGTGCCGGTGTTCTCGCTGGATGGTACTGGGCCCGAGCTGCAACTGGGCCTGGAAGCCTGTTATGCACGGCTCCGCCTCCCAGAGCTGGTGCGCGGGACTTCCGTCCGCGAAGCCTGGCAGGATTGCCTAGAACCCCCGGTCCCAAAAGAACGTGATTGGATTCCTCAAGCCCACAGCCAAGCAAGTCCCACGGATCGGCACAGCTCCGAGGGCCAGCAACACAGTGACGTCCCTGAGCCTGAGCCACACACATCTTTGGAAAAATCACCTAGTGACCTTTCGGCGCCGGAATCGCCTCAGCATGACGTCACCGACCTGGGCTCTCCGGCGTCATTGCAAACTCTATGTCGTGAAGCCACCAAAAGGGCCTTCGGAAGTCCAGCCCCAAAGCCGTCGGAGGCTCCGAAGGCATGGCCCACTTTGTGTCCTGCTAAGGTGGCTAAATGGTTCTTCATTAATCTTGCTGAGGTCGCCGAGTCCCTAATCCCGGTACCAGGTGCCCCGCGCCTGGTGCACGCAGCTCGCCACGCGGGTGTCACCACGGTCCTCCTGGCCACGCCGGGACCACCGCGCCACCTACTGCTCTTCGATCTGATCCCCGTAGTGTCCGTGACGGGCTGGCCCGAGGGGGCTCGGAGCCACTCGTGGGCAGGACCACTGGCCTCCGAGTCGACTTCCTTCTACCTGGTGCCGGGCGGCTGCGTGGAGCAGCAGCAGGGCGCGTCTGGCTGGCAAGTCAGCTTCGCCCGCCAGGAGCTGGCGCTCAAGGCGCGCATCCCCGCGCCGCTGCTCCAGGCGCACGCGGCCGCCCAGGCGCTGCTGCGCCCGCTGGTGGCGGGGACCCGGGCCGCCGCGCCCTACCTCCTGCGGACCTTGCTGTACTGGGCGTGCGAGCGGCTGCCCGCGCTTTACCTGGCGCGGCCGGAGAACGCGGGTGCCTGCTGCCTCGGGCTGCTGGATGAGCTGGGCCGAGCGCTGGAGGCCGGGACACTGCCTCATTATTTTCTGGGCGGCCGGAAGCTCCGCGCGGGAGAAGGCTCGGCCGCCCTGTTAGGGGCTCTGGTCCAGCTCCGCGGGGACCCTGCCCAGGCGCTGCGCGCCGCCGTGGAGGAGGCCAAGGTGGCCCGCAAGGGGGGCGGTTTAGCTGGCGTAGGGGGCGGGACCCACTAAATAATCTACTCCTACTCTTGCGGACAGTGGTTTCCATTGGCGGGCGGGACTGCTCCTCCCTCTCACTGGAGGCCGACTGTGTGCACTGGGCCCCAAAGTCTCTCTTCGGAAAGGGCTCCAGATGATTCCTTCCCATGGCCCTGTCCTGCCTCTGGTCCAGGGTTCTCCAAATCTGGGCAGCACCCCTGTGGTCCTAGCGCTGCCTCCCTTAACCTTTATCCTTAATTGTTGCAGTCAACAGAGATGGGGGAAATAGATCTGTTGGCAAAAGGAAGAGAGAGAGAGAAAGAGAGAGAGAGCGCCCTGGAAACCTGGACTGGTAATTAGGCACACCACACACAAAAGCAGATGTTAAAGCCAGCTTCTATCCCAAGGTGTATCTTACAGTTACCCCATCTCTCCACTACACCCTACTTTTCTCGTCCAGTTCTGTCTTCACTTCCAGCGGGGTAGAATCTCCCGCGTCGCCATTCCATAGCAAGTGCCCCCCCCCCGTCCCCCAGAATCCAGGATTCGGTTCAGGATTCCTTGTCCCTCCTCGGAGCCCCGAGACTCGCTTTGCCTAGGCTCCGCCTGTCCCCACTCCGAGCTTCCGAGGAACCCCAGGGTACCGCTCGGCCCGCTTCGCAACCCCGCCTTTGCCGGCGTCTCCGCCCCCTGCCCCGCCCCCAGGCCGGCACTCGGAGCTGGGGGAGCTGCTGTCGCTGCCACCGCCTCAGCTTCCCACGGCTGCTGCCGCCACCGCCGCTGCCACCGCTCTGCCCGGGTCTAGGCTTCAGGCCCAGGGTGCCGCCTTCGCCGAACCGGGGCGCTCTCTACAGGGACATCCTCATTCCTTCGTCGGGGGTCCGAGACGCCCGAGCCAGGCGTTGGGGGGAAGCTCTGCTTGCGGGGGACAGGGAGGGAGGAGCCTGGAGCCGGAGCCAGCGCCACCCCGTCGCCCGGATCAACAGGACGGGACAGGTTGAGGGGCGTCGGGGGAAAGGCAGAGTGGGGGGGGGCTGTTAATTGGCAGTTCCGGGGAGGACGAGGAAGCCTTGTCGCAGGAAGCGCTGATGCGCTTTGAGTTATTAGGGGATTGTTCACATTTGGGGAGTGGTGACAACGTGGGTGCACTCCTCTCTTGGGGGGCTGGTTAGATTGGAGGGCGTGGGATCTAAACAGCACCAGCTGTCCCTGGGGAAATTTAAGGTGCAACCAGAAGAAGAAAAATAAAACACCAACAAAACAGAACAACAAAACAAAAAAACACGAGGGATGGTCCTTGTGTGGAGGTGACAGAGGGTCCTCCACACGACCACCTGGCGTGTGCACTAGGACAGGCTGGTTTGGAGGTGACTTCAAAGGAGTGGAGGATAACAAGGTGAGGGAAGGGCCTGGAGCAGCTGGAACTCTGTGGGACCAGAAATGGAGGTGACAGTGAAGAAAGGCCCCATCCAACCAGAGGATCTAGGAACCCTTTCTCACTAAATGCAGATAGCCTGTATATTCTGAGACACACTTAGGGCGAATTTTGGTGAAAAGTAGGAGACCCAGTCCATTTAAAGGGTAGCAAAAGAAAAAAGCACCCTAAGGCTTGGGTTTCGCCCTGACATTGACAGCGGCCCAGCTCGAGCTAATATCCCCAAAGCTGAGGACCCACACATCCTTTATCTTATGAGTGGACTGGTCAAGAGCGGCCCCAAAATAGGGTTGAAAGGAGCCTGAGGGTATTGGGAATACATCTTAGAAATTTGGGGAGGGTCTTGGCTTTGGGGTAGAAGTGGGGCTTAGAAACTGGAGAGGAGGGAAGGAGAGAGTTTTCCGTAAGGGATGAAATTGATGGGTGAGGTCAGCTGAATAGGCTGCTGGAGCTAGCGCAGGGTCCTAAGGGTGGGAGCTGGGGGTTGTGGAGGGGGGGGGGTGGACGCTGGGGAGCCTGAGGCTTATCCTCAGGTCCTGTGGGTGGGGCAATGAGTTAGGTTCTTAGCGACCAGAGCATGCCCTGGTGAGAGGTCTGCTCTCGGGGAGCCCAGCGCGCTCCGAGCGCCTGCTGGTTTGGGGGTGTCTCCTCCCGGGGCGCCATGGCGGCGCTGGCCAGTAGCTTGATCCGGCAGAAGCGGGAGGTCCGCGAGCCGGGGGGCAGCCGGCCGGTGTCGGCGCAGCGGCGCGTGTGTCCCCGCGGCACCAAGTCCCTCTGCCAGAAGCAGCTCCTCATCCTGCTGTCCAAGGTGCGACTGTGCGGGGGGCGGCCCACGCGGCAGGACCGCGGCCCGGGTGAGTGCCCCTGGGGCAGGGTCTCGGGGCCAAAAGTCTCTCTCTGCCGGGGAGGCTGCGGCCGGGGATCCTGAAGGATGGAGCCCGATGGGGAGGGAGGGGTTTTCCGAAAGTGGAAGGGGTGGGCCAGGATCACCGAGTCTAGCGGACCATGCCTCAGTTTCCCTCTTGTCGGAAGGCAGAGTCTCCTTGCTTTCGAGGGCAAAGGGAAGGTTTAGAGGGGCTAAGTCCTGCGCCCCAAGCTTCTTTAGCTCCTGCCTGCCAACACAGGCGTCCCTGCCCCCCTCCAGCCCCCCCATGGCTCTCCGCCTACGTGCCGGCTCTCGCGATTCTTTCAGTCCGAAGCGGAGGGGCCTGGGGGTTCCGGACGCCTGGGTCACCCGGAGGGTTTCTGCGGGCAGCGCTGGCTGCCCCGCCCCCGCTCCGGTGCCCCCGCTCCTGCACGCTCTGGCCGCCTTCCAGCTGGTCGAGCTGGCCTGGCTCGGTGTCCTTGCGGCTCGCTCCCCAGCCAGCCCCCTCTCTACGCCCTCCTTCCGTGACCTGCGCTTCGACGAGGGAGCTGGACACCCCTCCCTTTACCCCCGTGAGACTTCGAAATCGGGTCCTAAAGGCTCTGGGGACCCTGTGACAGGAGGAACTCACACGGTTCAGGACTGGAGACCTGCACAGAGTGGGGGGGGGGGTCGCACCACCTACGAGGGGGGACTGGGAAGTCGGCACCCGCGACAGGAAGAGAGAGTTATGAGGGTTAGTTAGCATGTGATCTCTATCGAGGTATGACAGTCAGGGAGTCCCTCTGGCCTTGCTCCAGTCTGCTGCCACTTCCCCTGAGGGTAGCCCCTTACATCCTCCACCCCTGCCACCAGCCACTGGTAGTGGTACAGTCCGCAGCCCACCCTCTGAGTGGGACCCAGCCCCCCACGTGATTCAGCCTGCCTCTCCATCTCCTTGGCCCCCTCCCCCTTTTCCTTGATGTGGTAGGAATGTTCCCTACCCCAGGCTGGTTACCTGACTGAAGGGGAGAGGTTTAGCTTTAGGGAGGACTGGGCCCCAGAGAGCCAACAGACTGACAGACAAACAGACAGATGGGTCAGTATCAGACAGGCGGGCGCTGTGCCAAAGCAAGGCCCGCGCCAAGCAAGCGGCAGCCGCAGCAGCAGGTGCTGAGTCAGCGTCAGACCCAAGCCCACGGCTAGTTGTGAGGGGGAGCCCTTCCCTGTGGTCACCTTGCTGCCCACGCCCCCCCCCCAGCATTCGCAAACACCGTGTCTTATTCAGCAGCCCTGCATTTATTGTTTTGTCCATTGCCTATCGGTGTCTCCTCTTCTTCCCCATCCCCTCCCCCACTCTGGGTGAGCTGTAGAGTAGGAATTAAGCCATTTAAATAAATTTCAATAAATTAAACTGAACGTTCATGATTAAAGGAAGCAGGAGAGACCCACACCCCAGCTTCCTCCGGAATGAATGAGAGGTGGGAGACAGCTTGCTTGTGGGGTGAGAGAACTGGGGCCTTGGGACCCTCTTCTCTCCATTCTCCTTTCTTTCTTTCCTGTGATTTTGCCAAATGTAGGAACGTTTCTGAGAACAGAGATGTCATTTTCAAAGATGAATGTCTCTTTCTCCAGAGCCTCAGCTCAAAGGCATCGTCACCAAACTGTTCTGCCGCCAGGGTTTCTACCTCCAGGCAAATCCTGACGGGAGTATCCAGGGCACCCCAGAGGACACCAGCTCCTTCAGTGAGAGGGGAAGCCAGCTGCTGGGTGGGAAGGGGGAAGATGGGGACAAGGGGACAATTCTATGCCCTCTTCAAGCTCCGATGCTTTCATTCCGCCTTCCTGACCCCCTGGGAAAGCCTTGGAGTTGGGATGGGGGTGGGATTCAGATGGGAGGGAAGCTCCCAGGTACTCACGTCTGCTCTCTGCTCCCCAGCCCACTTCAACCTGATTCCAGTGGGGCTCCGCGTGGTCACCATCCAGAGTGCCAAGCTGGGCCACTACATGGCCATGAATGCTGAGGGGCTTCTCTACAGCTCGGTGAGACAAGGAGGCTGAGTGGGCTGGGCTACTGCGGGCACCTCCAGCATACGACCTTCCTTAGCCACAGATATTTGGTATCCAGGTCTCTCTCACCACACTCCAGACTTCCTCTTTTAGGGTGTACCCAACCTCTGCTTGCACAACCCCCTTCCTAGGTAGCCCTAGGTTCTTTGCATGGCCAATCTCTTCAGCTTTTAGGGGCCCCCACTTTCCACCCTATCGCTTGTAGACTTTATATTTACTTATTTCCAAAGTCACTTAGGATGGGAGTGGAGAGAAGGGGTCTTATTTTTACGGGTCCCCATAAGGGTAGTTTTAACCCTGTGTGGCCTACCAGACGCTTCTTTATTTTCCCTTTGCTCTGGTTTCTGCATAGATTCAGAAGTTCTTTTCTTCCTCTCCACAAGCTGTACGGATTATACCCCACTTGCTCTTCCCAAGGGCTTCCTTCTCCAGTGATGTATGTTTTTGTCAGTACCTTTCTGGGTCTTTGTCTCCTCAGCCACATTTTACAGCGGAGTGTCGCTTTAAGGAGTGTGTCTTTGAGAATTACTATGTCCTGTACGCCTCTGCTCTCTACCGCCAGCGCCGTTCCGGCAGGGCCTGGTACCTAGGCCTGGACAAGGAGGGCCGGGTCATGAAGGGAAACCGAGTCAAGAAGACCAAGGCAGCTGCCCACTTTGTGCCCAAGCTCCTGGAGGGTGGGTATGGACTCAAGAAAAGGTGGGCCACGAGGGAGGGTACTGACCTTGATGTGAACATTTGGTGACACACTGCTCAAGCTATGAGTGTTAAAAACATGTTATGACAAGCCAAAACAGGAAGGCTTTGGCCTTTGGGGGTTGAGGAGCTCGCCTCTTTTGGGTTGGGATTCCCTGAGGGTGAGTGTAGGGGAAAGGAGGCCTCTCAGAGCTCTGGTTCTGCCTGGGTCTCTCTGTGCCTAACTCTCCTTCCCTGCTCCTCTTCTCTCCCCTCCACAGTGGCCATGTACCGGGAGCCTTCTCTCCACAGTGTCCCTGAGACCGCCCCTTCCAGTCCTCCTGCCCCTTGAGAAGTAGTCCCTGGACTGGAGGATCCCAGCACTCCCAGTGAGCCAGCCCCCGTCACAGCCTGTTTCCCAGCCCTGCTCCTGGCCTTGTGCTCACCCCTGCTGCCACACACATGCCCACAGCAGCCAAGTCCTGCCAGGTTCTCTAGCCTGAGGGAGCCAAGGGGCGCTTGAGGACTTCCAGGACAGCTGAGCTCTTAGATCCTGGCATCTAGGAGAGGGTCAGAGACAAGCATATCTGAAAATTGTCCTGGCTGATCACTTCCTTCTTTACATGACCACATCCCCCCAAAGCCTATTCTTGAAATGAAAGCTGAGGGGGGAGTGTCCCAAAATTGACAAAGCCAGGGCATTAACACTCCATCCACGTGGCTCAGCCCGTTCCTGGAGCCCTGCACCTCTTCTCATTGCCACTGAGCCATATTTATACGTCCATTGGAGCTCAGGAGTAGTTTCCTTTATTCTCTATGTTCTGCCTTGGTCTGGGCAGATTCTGGTATACCAAACATCCAACCAGTGCCATTCCTGTGTTCCCTGGGCTGGAATCCAGGCATATTGCCAGGGTCTGTTCTGGATCTTTCAGGCTTCTATCCTTGACCCAGATGGACCCCTGGCTCCCAAGCAAAAGCAGGCTGGATTTGAGCCTAGTGAAGCAATTGGCCTTGGCCTGAACTGGAACCACAGACTTAACCTTCTTATCCCAGAGACACCCAATTCTAGAGCATGGTATTCTAGAACTTTGCGGAGCCATACTTCCTCCTGAATCTCAGCTCTAGAACATGGACCATGACTCTCAGCCATTTTTCCAAGATGGAACTAGGGCCTGTAAAGCCATATTATTACTCTAGAGTAAGTTCTAGATTCACCCTTCCACTTTCTCTCATAATATCTATTAAGAATAAGAATAAGCTCTGGATAGGAACCAGGTATGAGTCATAAAGAATTAATCAGATCTGAGCTGGGCATGGTGGCACATGCCTGTAATCCCAGTACCTGGGAGGCTGAGGCAGGAAAATTGCCAGTTGGAACCAGCCTCTGGACTATAATAGCAAGCAAGTCCTTGTCTCAAAAATCCAACACACACACACACCCTAATTAATTAATTAATTAATTAGTTCTGGTTGAATAAAGAAATCTTGTTTTTCCTAGATAATTTTCTAAAAATATTATTCTTCCCTATAGATTGCTAACCTTATTTTTACATGCAGTTTTTAATTCCTGCATGGCAGCTAGGGTCCTGCCAAGGGAACAGAGTCTGGGGAAGGGTACCTGGCTCATAACAGAGAAGCTGCATGGGGGAAGAAGCCAAAACTATAGCAAGATTAAACCTGTATGTGGGTTGGGGGAGGGGCAGACACGAACACGTAGCTACCTCAGCAGGAAGTCCTTCCCGGTCCACTTTAAAGCTGGGGTCCTTTGCTGGACATGTTGCACACTTGTAATCTTGGGAGGTAGAGACAGGGGGATCAGAACCAGTGGAGGGGGTACACACCTTTAAGCCCAGCGCACTCAGGAGACGGAGGTGCATGCACTATGAGTTCAAGACCTGACTGGGCTACAGAGTGAGTGAGCTCTAGGTCAACCTGATCTAGAGTGAGACCCTGCCTCAAGAAACAAAACAAAAAAAAGCAAATTTTAAAAAGCTAAGGTCTTCGTTAAGGGTCATGCGTGTAGAATAGAAAAGGAGAAATAGGACATAGCCTCACCCTCTTTCCCAGTGAGAAGACCCCAATTCAGCAATAAATCTCACCTCTTTCTGCTATAAATCAGGCCAGGGAGGGTGAAGGCCTCTTGGGCTCACGGATCTCATGTACCCCTAGAGCTTCTAACTAAATAGAACTTGCTTTACCTTACAGCTTATAACCTGACTAGATTTTTCTAAAAAGCATGGGGAACTACGGGGGGACCCCCACACTAGTGAATGAGGAGGGACACCCAGAGCCACTACAGACCTAGACCAAGGGGGGCCCTACGGGTGGGGCTAGTGCTCAAAGGCAGGTCACTTTTCCAAAGGCTCTTTCTCTGGCTGTTGATGCCCCCACCCCTCACCCTCCTCTTTGTCACACGGACCCTGCTCAGGCTCCACACCAATCTCCCGGCTCTGCTCTCCGGGGACCGGGTCTCCGCTCCATGCTTTCTCAATTAAAGACGATTTCTACAACTTGAAATGTTTCTGTGACATGTGTTGAGTCTTAGAGGGTGGCGGCATTGGCTCCTAGCTGGACCAAGTCCCCAGGGAGGGAATGGGGGGAAGGGTGGGCTGGCGGCTGGTCCCCTGACAACAGGTGCACATTCCTGGGCGCCTCGTCACTTCCCCTGCTCGGGGTGGTCAGCGGGAGCTCTGGGAGCGGAGTCGCTGAGCTACGGCGGCCAGGCTATGGCCCCGGGGGAGCTCCTGCTGCTCCTGTGGGTCCTGGGGGCGCCGCTCGCCCCAGGTAAGCGTGGGGGCTCCGAAGAGCCAGTGGCCGGGGGACAGCGGCTGTAGCCAGGCTCCCCGGGGCTTCACACACGTGCCTTCTTCCTGGCCCAGGCGCCGGTGGCTCGGAAGCCGAGGGCCGACTGCGGGAGAAACTTTTCTCCGGCTACGACAGCACCGTTCGGCCGGCGAGGGAGGTGGGAGACCGGGTCACGGTCAGCATCGGCCTCCGCCTGGCGCAGCTCATCAGCCTGGTGAGCCCCCCGCCCCGCCCCGCCCCGCTCCTGCAGCGGGGGAGCTGAGGTCGCCCGGATGCACGGGCTGGGGGTGTGGGCGTGGCTTTCACGGCTGGGGGCGTGGCTTTCTCCCCGAGCCAAGCCAGGCTGGGGGCGGGGCCCGAGGCGGTCTGAGAGACGGGCGAGCTTTCGGGAAGAGACCGGGCAGGCATCAAACCAATGAGCCAGTTCGTGGGCTGGGCTAGAGCCGCTCGGCGTGCAGCTGGGTGATTTGGTGGAGCTGGTTGTGGGCGGAGCTGGGGAGGAGGGATTCGCTGGGGTGTGGGGCGGTGACCTTGAGGCGGAGCTTGGGTGAGATTCTGAGCGGCCGGGGCGTAGTTTGATGCTCAACAGATCGATGGACATCACCCCCCCTCCACCCCCAGCGGAGCCTTTGGGGCTCTGTGGATTGACGGTGCCCGGTGGGCAGGGGCGGGGACTGAGCCAGGTCCAGGGCGACACTTGGAAGGTTACCCCAAGACTGGGAACGCAGATAGCGGAACCTCGTGTATTTTGTTTCTGAGGTTAAAGGTTAATCGAAAGCCCCTTTTCTCAGAGGTGGGGTTTGGACCCAAGAGGTGGGGCTCAGAGAAGGAGAGAAAGAGCATAGTTGGAGAGGGAGGTTGACCTAGTGAGCATCCTCACCTCTCTCCACCTCACTTCTCCCTTTCAAAATTTTCCTTTCTAGAACGAGAAGGATGAAGAAATGACCACAAAGGTGTACTTAGATCTGGTATGGAGACTGTGGGGTGGGCAAGGGAATCCCTCTGCCTTGATGAGCTCCTGTAAGGTCCAACTCAGAAAGAAAGGTTTTTCTTGTATCACAACTTCAGAAAACAAATTTGTAACTGAAATAGAAGCATCAGTAGACAATTCCCGAGGGAGTTGTACTACATACATTTTTGTCATTGTTTTATTGAGGTAGCGTCTCACTGTAGCCCAGGCTCACCTAGAAGTCACTTTGTAGCCCCAGACTGGCCACGAACTCATGACGATCCTTCTACCTCAACCTTCAAGTGCCAGGGTTAAAGGCGTGTGCCACCCATGCCTGGCTTTCATTTGATTTTTTGACTATAGCCATTCAGACTGGCTTTACGTAAATCTCATTGTATTTTTTAATTTGTTAAATTTATTTATTTAAGAGAGAGGGAGAGAGAGAGAATGGGCACACCAAGGCCTTTGGCCACTGCAAACAAACCCCAGACCTATACGTCACCTTGTGCATGTGGCTTGCATGGGTCCTGGGGAATCAAACCTGGGTCCTTAGGCTTCGCAGGGAAATGCTTTAACCACTAAGCCATCTCTCCAGCCCAATTTTTAATTTTTTTATTGATTATTTATTTGCAAGGAAAGATGAGAGAGAGAGAGAATGGGAATGAATGGGGGCACCAGGGCCTCCTGTCACTGCAAACGAACTCCAAACATATGTGCCACTGGGGGAATCAAATGAGGGCCACTAGGCTTTGCAAGCAAGTGCCTTTAACTGCTAAGCCATCTCTCTAGGCTTCGTTGTGATTTTTTTTTTCCCTTGGTTTTTTGAGGTAGGATTTTGCTCTAGACCAGGCTGACCTGGAATTGGCTCAGTAGTCTCAGGATGGCCTCAAACTCACAGTGATCATCCTATCTCAGCCTCTCAAGTGCTGGGATTAAACGCCTGGGCCACTACATCTTGCTTATTGTGATTTTTTTTTTTTTTTTTTGGTCTTTAAAGTTTTTTTTTCTAATTTAATTTTATTTTGCTAGCGAGAGAGAGAATTGGTGCGCCAGGGCCTCAGCCACTGAAACCAAACTCCAGACTCTTGCTTCACCTGGTGGGCATGTGTGACATTGTGCTTACCTCACCTTTGTGCGTCTGGCTTATGTGGAATCTGGAGAGTCAAACATGGGTTCTTAGCTTCGCAAGCAAGAGCCTTAACTGCTAAACCATCTCTCCAGCCCTGTTTTTTTGTTTGTTTGTTTGTTTGTTTTTCGAGGTAGGGTCTCACTCTAGACCAGGCTGACCTGGAATTCATTATGTAGTCTCAGGGTGGCCTCGAACTCACAGCAGTCCTCCTACCTCTGCCTCCCAAGTGCTGGGATTAAAGGTGTGCACCATCGTGCCCAGCGCTGTTTTTGTTTTTTTACAGTAGGGTCTCACTCTAGGCCAGGCTCACCTGGAATTCACTATGTAGTCTCAGGCTGGCCTCGAACTCACAGTGATCTTCCTACCTCTGCCTCTGGAGTGCTGGGATTAAAGGTGTGCACCACCGTGCCTGGCTTTCATTATAATTTTTTTTGTTTGTTTTTTTGAGGTAGAGTCTCGCTCTAGCCTAGGCTGATCTAGAATTCACTATATAGTCTCAGGGTGGCCTCAAATTCACTGTGATCCTCCTACCTCTGCCTCCCAAGTGCTGAGATTAAAGGCGTGTGCCACCATGCCCGGCTAATTAAAAAAATATTTTCATTTATTGATTTGTGAAGGGAGAGAGAGAGAGAATGGGTCTGCCAAGGCCTCTTGCTGCTGCAAATGAACTCCAGATGCATGCACCACTTTGTGCATCTGGCTTTATGTGGATCCTGGGGAACTGAGCATGAGGCCGGCAAGCTTTGCAAGCAAGTGCCTTCAACTGCTGAGGCATATCTTCCTAGCTGCCTTGTAATTTCTGTTTTGTTTTTGAAACAAGAGTTTGGGCCTCTGATCTGAGCCCCATCCATTAAAGGGTCATGAACTGCAATTTGAAAACCACAGTATCAGAGGGTAGCTAGTGCAACTTCTTCATTTTTATAGTTTAAAAGCTTAGGACGTGGTCCAAGGGGGTAAGAAAGTAGACGATGTGGATCCCAATGAATGAAGGCGGAGGCCCAGGGAGAATCTGACCCCTTGACCCTCAGGCTTGGTGTGCACTGCATTTCTTTCTTGGGCTTTCTTCCCAGCATCCCACGTCCCTTTCTGGCCTCTAGCCCGGAACAGCCCTTTAACCTCTGCTTGCCTAGGAATGGACCGACTACAGGCTGAGTTGGGACCCTGCGGAACACGATGGCATCGATTTGCTCCGTGTCACTGCTGACTCCGTGTGGCTCCCTGACGTGGTGTTGCTGAACAAGTAGGATTTCAGCAAAGCCTGAGAGGTTGAGGTGGGACCCTGGAGGGGCGGGGCCTCCATAAATGGATCCAAGTCCCCTGTGAAAGCAATCCTTCCTCGCAGCAATGACGGGAATTTTGACGTCGCTCTGGACATTAGTGTCGTGGTGTCCTCCGAAGGCTCCATGCGCTGGCAACCCCCGGGTCTCTACAGGAGCAGCTGCAGCATCCAGGTTTCCAGACTCCACCTGTCCTCAGAGACCTCGGCCCCCAGACTCACTCGGCTCTAGACCCCAACCCCCCATGATGTCTTGTTTGCCTAACTTTTCGGTGTCCTGTACACCTCTGACATCCAGTCTTCCTGGTGACCCTCCTCCACTTCCCCAGTGACCTCCTGTAATAACTCTTCTGAAACCCCCACCACCACCTTTTCTGTGATCTCCCTGGTGATCCCTATTTCCTTGGTGCCCCATATTCAATGACCTTCCAAACTCCCTCAACCCCTACCACATCTCTGGCAATCCCATTGTGTGCCCTCTCCATCCAGGTCACCTACTTCCCTTTCGACTGGCAGAACTGCACCATGGTGTTTAGTTCCTACAGCTATGACAGTTCTGAGGTCAGTCTGAAGACCAGCCAGGGTCGTAATGGGCACGATGGACAGGAAATCTACATTCATGAAGGGACCTTCATTGGTGAGTGGGTGTGGCCCTCACATCCATAGACTTTCTCATTCCAGTTTCTGAACGGTTGGTAAATGTGCTCTGACGGCAATGCCCTGTGTAACTGTGGCCATGACTGTCAGCACTTTGTGTATGTGAAAATTGAAGCTGCTTGTGGTGGCTCACATCTTTAATTTTAGCCCTTAGGAGGCTGAGGCAGGAGAATTGTTGCAAGTTTGAGGCCAGCCTAGAGCACGACAGTGAGTTTCAGACCAGCCTAGTTGATAGTGTGAGAATCTGTCTCAAACAAGACCAAACAAAAAATACAAAACAAACATGGAAAACTGAGACTTTTAGTTAAGCTTATTTGAGAAGGGTTGTCCAGCACAGTGTACCACACCTGGCACTGACCAGGACAGCTCCCATGTGTCCCCTTCTTCTGTCCTCCTCCCCCAGAGAATGGCCAATGGGAGATTATCCACAAACCCTCTAGGCTAATCCAAACTCCTGGGGATCCCAGAGGAGGGAGGGAAGGACAGCGTGAGGAAGTCACCTTCTACCTTATCATTCGCCGGAAGCCTCTCTTCTACCTGGTCAACGTCATTGCCCCCTGCATCCTCATCACTCTGTTGGCGATCTTTGTCTTCTACCTTCCACCAGATGCAGGTAAGGGGGAGGGTCCCAGTCCTCTTTATCATTGCTTCAGCTTCGTCCTCCTTTTTTTTAAAAAAAAAAAAAATTCTTAATTATTTTTTAATTAATTAATTTTTTATTAACAACTTCCATGATTGTAAACAATATCCCATGGTAATGCCCTCCCTCCCCCCACTTTCCCCTTTGAAACTCCACTCTCCATCATATCCCCTCCCCCTCTCAATCAGTCTCTCTTTTATTTTTTGATGTCATGATCTTTTCCTCCTATTCTGATGGTCTTGTGTACGTAGTGTCAGGTACTGTGAGATCATGGATATCCAGGCCATTTTGTGTCTGGGGGGAGCACGTTGTAAGGAGTCCTACCCTTCCTTTGGCTCTTACATCCTTTCTGCCACCTCTTCCGCAATGGACCCTGAGCCTTGGAAGGTGTGATAGAGATATTACAGTGCTGAGCACTCCTCTGTCACTTCTTCCCAGCACCACAATGCCTTCTGAGTCATCCCAAGGTCACTGCCATCTGAAAAGAGAAGGTTCTCTACCAAAAGTGAGAGTAGCATTAATATACGGGTATGAACATTAACAGAAGTGCTTACCGGGCAGTTTGGTGAGCATAGTATATACATTTAGCCAGACAGCAGCAGACATTACATCCCTAGGGCTCATGACTATCCCTGTTTTAAGTTTTCAGTATCAGGGATGTATTTCCTCCCATGGAGCGGGCCTCCAGTCCAATTAGAGGGCAGTTGGTTTCCACCATGACACATGTGTTACTAATGCACCAGTTGGCTCATTTGCCCTGGCTGGCTGAATATAAGGCTTGCAGTGTCCACTGTTGAGTATCTTCATTTGTGATTCCTCTCTCTCCCATTGAACTGCATGCAGAATGGCTTCTTCTAGCTTTCTGTCATCTGGTCTACATGGAGGAGGTTATCAGCTCAGTTCCAGCAGGATTTCTCAGTGCTTTTTCAGCCCAAGTATGCGGAGTCTTCAGCAATAGGGTCTTACCATCTATTCCTGGTGGGAAACCAGGGGCCTTAGGCAATGGCCTGTAATCTTTTGGGGGCATCAGGGACCTCCTTGGCCAACAACTCACAGGAAGATATCCCATCCCTGGCACTGAAAATTTTCTAGTAACAATCTACAGCTCCTGAGTGTTCCATTGTCCAAAAAAGTAGGTTTTCATATGATTTATGTCCATTTATATCCTCTTAGATTTTGATTATCCCTCCCTCCACCTTTCCTTTACTCAATCTCTTCCCCTGACCTCACTTAGGCTTTTTCACTCCCATTAATTTATTCATCTACTTACATATATACAATACCATCCTATTAAATACCCTCCTCCCTTCCTTTCTATTCTCTTTATATTCCTTTCTTTTTAAAAAAATATATTCTGTTTGTTTATTTATTTATTTATTTATTTATTTATTTGAGAGAGAGAGAGAGAGAATAGGTGCACCAGGGCCTCCAACTACTGCATACCAACTCCAGATGCATGTGCCCGCTTGTGCCTCTGGCTTACTTGGGTCCTGGATAGTTGAACCGGATCCTTTGGTTTTGCAGGCAAATGCCTCAACCGCTAAGCCTTCTCTCCAGCCCTAGCTTCCTCCTTTCATATTTAGTTCAGGTTAGATTTTTCTTTTTCTATTCTTTAAAATATCTTATTTTTATTTATTTGAGACACACACACACAGAGAGAAAGAGGCAGATATTAAGAAAGAGAATGGGTGTGCCAGGGCCTCTAGAAGCATGCACTACCCTTGTGCATCTGGCTTACGTGGGTCCTGGAGAATTGGACCAAGGTCCTCAGGCTTCTCAGGCAAGGCCTTAACCTCTAAGACATCTCTCCAGCCCCCCAGGTTATGTTTTCTTGCCAACCCAAACCATCATGATGGATTGGACTTCAGCAATTTCAGGAAGGTTTTCCCTCCCACCGAGTAGACCCAACTTCAGGCTCTGCATCCCCTCTGTTGCTGGCTTCTCCTCATCCAGTAACATTTGCACTTTTCCCTTTAGAATCTCCCATTCTCGGAAGCTGTACTTCTCTTAAAAGTCATATTCCAGGGCTGGAGAGATGGCTTAGCGGTTAAGCGCTGGCCTGTGAAGCCTAAGGACCCCAGTTCGAGGCTCGATTCCCCAGGACCCACGTTAGCCAGATGCACAAGGGGGCGCACACGTCTGGAGTTCGTTTGCAGTGGCTGGAGGCCCTGGCACGCCCATTCTCTCTCTCTCTCTCTCTCTCTCTCTCTCTGCCTCCTTCTCTCTGTTGCTTTCAAAGAAATAAATAAAAATTTTAAAAAGTCATATTCCAGAGCCAGGTGCAGTAGTGCATGCCTTTAATCCCAGCACTTGTCAGCCTGGGCTAGAGTGAGACCCTACTTCGAAAAAAAACTACAACACAATTCTATTCTATTCCAGGCTGAGCCAACTTTCGAGGTAGGGTCTCACTGTGGCCCAGGCTGACCTGTTATTAACTATGTAGTTTCAGGGTGGCCTTGAACTCAAGGCAAATTTCCTACCTCTGCCTCCCGAGTGCTGGGATTAAAAGGCGTGTGCCACCATGCCCGACTTTTCTTCTTTTTAATATTTTTATTTTTATTTATTTATTTATTTGACAGAGAAAGAGAGAGAGAGAGAATGGGCACACCAGGACCTCCAGCCACTGCAGATGAACTCAAGATGCGTACTCCCCCTTGTGCATGTGGCGAACGTGGGTCCTGGGGAATCAAACCTGGGTCCTTTGGCTTTGCAGGCAAACAACTTAAATGCTAAACCATCCCTCCAGCCCTCTTTTTTAAAAATATATTTTTTATTTTTGTTTATTTATTTGAGAGAGAAAGAGACAGAGAGAATGGGCATGCCAGGGCCTCCAGCCACTGCAAACAAACTCCAGACACATGGGACACCTTGTGCATCTGTGAGTCTCTTCTTCGTGGTTCCCATTCCTAGAAAAATCACTCTTTCCTCACCTCTCGGACACCCACTCATGCCTTAACTGTGTGTCTTGTTGGAAATAAGAGTTGATGCTTCTCTAGGAGGAAGCACACTGTAGTAACAGGGTAACGCTGGCTGGGTGTGGTGATTCTGGCCTATCATCCCAGCTCAGGAGGCTGAAGTAAAAGGGTCACAGTGAGTTCAAGGTCAGCTTGGGTTTGAGGAAATAGTTCAGCAGTTAAATGTGCTTGCTTTTAAAGCCTGCTAGCCTCTGGTTCAATTCCCAATACCCACATGAAGCCAGGTGCATAAACTGGTACAATGCATCTGGAATTCATTTGCAGCTGCAAGAGACCCTGGCATCTCTCTCTCTCTCTCTACTTGCAAATAAACACATAAATAAGTACATAAAAATATTTTTTAAGCTGGGTGTGGTGGCACATGCCTTTAATCCCAGTAATTGGGAGACAGAGGTGGGAGGATCACTGTGAGTTTGAGGCCACCCTGAGACTACATAGGGAATTCCAGGTCAGCCTGGGCTAGAGCAAGACCCTACCTTGAATTTTTTTTTTTAAGCCAGGAGTGTTGGTGCATGCCTTTAATCCCAGCACTCAGGAGGAATAGGTAGGAGGTCACCATGAGTTCAAGACCAGCCTGGTACTACAGAGTAAGTTCCAGATTAACTTGGGCTAGAACGAGACTGTACTGGAAAAAAAAATCATATATATATGATTTTATTTTCTTTTTTTTTTGAGGTAGGGTCTCGCTCTAGCCCAGGCTGACCTGGAATTTACTCTGTAGTCCCAGGCTGGCTTTGAGCTCATGGTGATTCTTGTACCTGTTTCCTGAGTGCTGGAATTAAATGTATGCACCACCACACATGGCTCAAATATATATATATATGTGTGTGTGTGTGTGTGTGTATATATACACATATATGTATATTTATTGTATATATATACATATGTATGTATATATATACATATGTGTATTTATTGACAATTTCCAAAATTATAGACCATAAACCATGAAAATTCCCTTCCCCCCACTTTCCTCTTCACAACTCCACTCTCTATCATATCCCCTCCCCCTATCAATCAGTCTCTTTTATTATGATGTCATCATCTTTCCCTCCAACTATACTGGTCTTGTGTAGGTAGTTTTTAGTTTTTCAAGGTAGGGTCTCATTCTAACTCAGGCTCACCTCGAATTCACTATGTAGTCTCAGGGTGGTGTTGAACTCACAACAGTCCTCCTACCTCAGCCTCCCAAGCACTGGAATTAAAAGTGTGCACAACCACAGCTGGCTATATATATATATATATATATATATATATATATATAACATTTTTATTTACTTTTTAAATATTTTATTTATTTATTTTTATCTTATTATATTATTATTTTTTATTTATTTATTTGTTTTTTTGTTTTCTTCAAGGTAGAGTCTCACTCTAGCCCAGGCTGACCTGGAATTCACTATGTAGTCTCAGGGTGGCCTCGAACTCATGGCAATCCTCCTACCTCTGCCTCCCGAGTGCTGGGATTAAAGGCATGCACCACCACACCTGGCTATTTATTTATTTGAGAGAGTGAGAGAGAGCGGTAGATAGAAAGAGAATGGGTGCGCCAGGGCCTCCAGCCTCTGCAAACGAACTCGATGTCTGCCCACCATGTGCATCTGGCTTTACATGGGTCCTGGGGAATCAAAATCCTTTGGCTTTGCAGGCAAGTGCCTTAACCACTAAGCCATTTCTCCAGCCCCCAAAACATATTTTTAAAAAGGCCAGCCAGGACTATGGTGAAACCCTGCCCCCACCCAAAAAAATCCCTTGGGCTGGAGAGATGGCTTAGCAGTTAAGGTGCTTCTGTGCAAAGCCTAAGGACCCATGTTCACTCTCCAGATCCCACAGAAGTCAGATGCACAAAGGTGAGGCAAGCACAAGGTCACACATGTCCACTAGGTGGCGCAGGTGTCTGGAGTTCAATTGTAGTGGCTGAGGCCAATTTTCTCTCTTGCTCTCTCTAAAAAAGTAAAATAAATCCCTTAACTTCTATATGTTTCAGTTTTCCAATAATTTTTAAATTTTTAAAAAATTATTTCAGAAAGAGAGAAGGAGGAGATAGACACAGGATGGGTGTGTCAGGGCCTCTTGCCACTGCAAACAAACTCCAGAAACATGCACCACCTTGTGCATCTGGCTTTGCAGGTCCTGGGTAATTGTACCTATGTCCTTTGGCTTTGCAGGCAAGTGCCTTAACCGTTGAGCCATCTCTCCAGACCCTGTTTTTACTATTATGTTTTTGTTTGTTTGTTTTGTTTTGAGGTAGGGTTTCACTCTATCCCAGGCTGACCTGGAATTCATTATGTAGTCTCTGTGGCCTCCAACTCACAGAGATCCTTCTACCTCAGCCTCCCCACTGCTGGGATTAAAGATGTGCCCCCACCAGTCCACCCTTGAAAAGCATATTTTCTTCTTCTTCCTCTTTTTTAAGATTTCTAACTTTTTATTCATTTCTGAGAGAGAGAGAAAGAGAGAATGGCATGCCAGGGCCTCCAGCCACTGCAAAGAAACTTCAGATGCATATGCCACCTGTGCATCTGGCTTACGTGGATCCTGGGGGAAATTGAACCTGGGTCCTTTGGCTTTGCAGGAAACTGCCTTAACCGCTAAGCCGCTCCTCCAGCCCAAAAAGCATATTTTCAAGTAGGGCGGCTAAGGTAAGAGGATCCCTGTCAGCCTGGCCTACAGAGTGAGTTCCAGGTCAGCCTGGACTACAGTGAAAGTGCTTCAAAAAGACAATAATAAATAAGTAAATAAATAAATAAATATTTTAAAAGGGCTGGAGGGTGGCTCAGTACTGAAGGCACTTGCCTACAAAGTCTAATGACCCATGTTCAATTCCCCAGTACGCATGTAAAGCCAGATGCACAAGATGCATCTGGAGTTCATTTGCAGTGGCTAGAAGCCCTGGAGTGCCCATTCTCTCCTTCTCTGCCTCTCTCTTTCTTTCTGTCTCTCAAATAAATAAATACACAACAACAAAAAAGCATTCTTGGGGTTGGGGATTTAGCTCAGTGGATGAGCACTTGCCTAGCAAGCACAAGGCCCTAGGTTCAGTCCACAGCACCGGAAAGAGAAAAAAAAAAAAACAAACAAACAAACAAAAAAAAACACCTTTCTTATAATTCCCTGCACTCAGGAGGCTAAGGCAGAACTGCCAGTACCAAGTCAGCCACAGCTACCTGGCAAGACTGAATCTCAGAAAGAAAGAAAGAAAGAAAGAAAGAGAGAGAGAGAGAGAAGAAAGAAAGAAGAAAAAAGTGGTGACCATCATGAAAGACCTGTCTCCAAGGATGTGGACCATGACACCTGAACGTCACCTGTGGCCTGCACAGATGGGCTGTGGCACTCATGTGCCCTCACTTGCACATATGAACACACATACACACAATAGAGAGAGGAAGAGAAAAAGAAACAGGGAGGAGGCCGACAGAACTGCATAACTGAGTGACGTAAACAAGGGGTAAGACATCAGATAAAGTCAGGGAGCTAATGAGGTAGATTTGTAGATCATAGTCATAATGATGGTTTTTTTTTATTTTTTCGAGGTAGAATGCCTTTAATCCCAGCACTTGGGAAGCAGAGGAGGTAGGGCAGACTGAGTTCCAGGTCAGCTTGGACTAGAGTGAGACCCTACCTTGAAAAAAAAAAAAAAAGAAAATTCTATTTTGTGTCTGTGTATGCAAAGACCCATGTGGCTTTACACGAGTAGCTGGAGAGAATTGAACCTTGGCTAGTAGGCTTTGCAAGCAAGGGAGGTTAGTAGGAATATAGGCTGTGCCAGGCCAAGCTCGGAAAACAGCTCTGATAGTGTGGGAGTTAAGTTTCAGACATGTTAAATATTTTTTGTTGTTGTTTTGTTTTTGTTTTTCGAGGTAGGGTCTCACTCTAGCCCAGGCTGACCTGGAATTCACTATGTAGTCCCACGGTGGCCTCAAACTCACAGCGATCCTCCTACCTCTGCCTCCCGAGTGTCAGGATTAAAGGTGTGTGTCACCACGCCCAGATCCAGACATGTTGAATTTGAGATGAGGAGCTGGAGAAATGGCTTAGTGATTAAGGCACTTGCCTGTGAAGCTGAAGGACCAAGGTTCGATTCCCCAGAACCCACAAATGCACATAGTGGCTCATGCATCTGAGTTCATTTGCAGTGGCTAGAGGCTCTGGCATGCCTCTCTCTCTCTCTCTCTCTCTCATAAATAAATTAAAATCAGAAAAAAAAAATTGAGGGCTGGAGAGATGGCTTAGCAGTTAAGGCACTTGCCTGCAAAGCCTGAGGACCCTTGTTTTACTCTCCAGATCCCACGTAAACCAGACGCACAAACGTGAGGCAAGCACAAGGTTGCACATGCCCATTAGGTGGCACAAGCATCTGGAGTTCAATTACAGTGACTGAGGACCTGGCATGCAAATTCACTCTCTTCTCCCTCTGTCTGTTTTTCTTTCTCTAAAAGAAAAAAAAAAAATTGAGATGAGCTTGGGCGTGGTGGCACACACGTTTAATCCCAGCACTTAGGAAGCAGAGGTAGGAGGATCTCCGTGAGAAATTCACTACATAGTGAATTTCAGGTTATCCTGGGCTAGAACAAGATCCTACCTTGAAAAACAAACAAAAAACAAAATTGAGATGACGGATATCCAAGGGGAAAGATCGAGTAGGCACTTGGATGTAAGTCTGAAGTTCAGGGATGTCCAGGCTGGAGCAGCAAATAACAAACGATTTGCATGCAGATGGCCTTTCTACAAGCCTGGGGGGGGGGGGAGTGGGCTGGAAACATAGCCACTGATAGGCCATTGATATTGCCCTTTGGCCAAGCCTAACTCTTCTGCTTTCCCTCTGCCCTCTAAGGAGAGAAGATGGGGCTCTCGATCTTTGCCCTTCTGACCCTTACCGTGTTCCTGCTGCTGCTGGCAGACAAAGTGCCCGAGACATCCCTGGCGGTGCCCATCATCATCAAATATCTCATGTTTACCATGGTCCTCGTCACCTTCTCTGTCATCCTGAGTGTTGTGGTCCTAAATTTGCACCATCGTTCACCCCATACCCATCAAATGCCCCATTGGGTCCGTCAGGTAAGACAGCTCTCCTTCAACTTGTGTTAACTCCTAATCTTCTAATCCTAGCACTTGGGAGGATGAGGCAGAAGGATCTTTAATTCAAGGCCAGCTTGGGCTATATTAGACCCTGTTTCCAAAAAATGAAGAAAGATCCCAGTGTGGTGGCACCTGACTTTAATCCTAGCACTCAAGAGGCAGAGGTAGGAGGATCACCTCTGGAGGAGTTTGAGGCCACCCTGAGACTACATAGTGAATTCCAGTTCAGCCTGGACTAGAGTGAAACTCTACCTCAAAATAATAATAATAATAATAAATAAAAAAGAAGAAACTTCTCAAAAAACTAAAAAAAAAAAAAACATGTACAAAAAAGAAGAAACTTCGTGATTGGTTTCTGGGTAGATATCACTTTCCCTTCCACCAACCTGATGCCCCTTTTACAAACCCGAGGGAATCTACAGCTCCCTGAGATGGTGTTGAAGTGCCAAATCTGTTGGGTGTTAAAGCATTGCACACTTAATTTTAATTTTACTTCCCATCACTGTCATCTCATAGATTCTATACTGTTGCCATTCTTCTGCCCACTGCAGGTCCCAGGCAAACCTTCTCGGGGTGGGTACTACAGGGTAGAGCACTCTCGGGGTGGGTACTACAGGGTAGAACGCTCTCGGGGTGGGTACTACAGGGTAGAGCGCTCTCGGGGTGGGTACTACAGGGTAGAACCCTCTCGGGGTGGGTACTACAGGGTAGAGCGCTCTCGGGGTGGGTACTACAGGGTAGAACGCTCTCGGGGTGGGTACTACAGGGTAGAACGCTCTCGGGGTGGGTACTACAGGGTAGAGCGCTCTCGGGGTGGGTACTACAGGGTAGAGCGCTCTCGGGGTGGGTACTACAGGGTAGAGCGCTCTCGGGGTGGGTACTACAGGGTAGAGCGCTCTCGGGGTGGGTACTACAGGGTAGAGCGCTCTCGGGGTGGGTACTACAGGGTAGAACGCTCTCGGCGTGGGTACTACAGGGTAGAACGCTCTCGGGGTGGGTACTACAGGGTAGAGCGCTCTCGGGGTGGGTACTACAGGGTAGAGCGCTCTCGGCGTGGGTACTACAGGGTAGAACGCTCTCGGGGTGGGTACTACAGGGTAGAACCCTCTCGGGGTGGGTACTACAGGGTAGAACGCTCTCGGGGTGGGTACTACAGGGTAGAGCGCTCTCGGGGTGGGTACTACAGGGTAGAGCGCTCTCGGCGTGGGTACTACAGGGTAGAACGCTCTCGGGGTGGGTACTACAGGGTAGAACGCTCTCGGGGTGGGTACTACAGGGTAGAACGCTCTCGGGGTGGGTACTACAGGGTAGAGTGCTCTCGGGGTGGGTACTACAGGGTAGAATGCTCTCGGGGTGGGTACTACAGGGTAGAACCCTCTCGGGGTGGGTACTACAGGGTAGAGCGCTCTCGGGGTGGGTACTACAGGGTAGAGCGCTCTCGGCGTGGGTACTACAGGGTAGAACGCTCTCGGGGTGGGTACTACAGGGTAGAACGCTCTCGGGGTGGGTACTACAGGGTAGAACGCTCTTGGGGTGGGTACTACAGGGTAGAATGCTCTCAGGCATGGGTACTACAGGGTAGAACGCTCTCGGGGTGGGTACTACAGGGTAGAGCGCTCTCGGGGTGGGTACTACAGGGCAGAACGCTCTCGGGGTGGGTACTACAGGGTAGAGCGCTCTCGGGGTGGGTACTACAGGGTAGAACACTCTCGGGGAGGGTACTACAGGGTAGAGCACTCTTGGGGTGGGTACTACAGGGTAGAACGCTCTCAGGCATGGGTACTACAGGGTAGAACGCTCTCGGGGTGGGTACTACAGGGTAGAACGCTCTCGGGGTGGGTACTACAGGGTAGAGCGCTCTCGGGGTGGGTACTACAGGGTAGAGCGCTCTCGGGGTGGGTACTACAGGGTAGAACGCTCTCGGGGTGGGTACTACAGGGTAGAGCGCTCTCGGGGTGGGTACTACAGGGTAGAACGCTCTCGGGGTGGGTACTACAGGGTAGAGCGCTCTCGGGGTGGGTACTACAGGGTAGAGCCCTCTCGGGGTGGGTACTACAGGGTAGAACGCTCTCGGGGTGGGTACTACAGGGTAGAGCCCTCTCGGGGTGGGTACTACAGGGTAGAACGCTCTCGGGGTGGGTACTACAGGGTAGAGCGCTCTCGGGGTGGGTACTACAGGGTAGAGCGCTCTCGGGGTGGGTACTACAGGGTAGAGCGCTCTCGGGGTGGGTACTACAGGGTAGAGCGCTCTCGGGGTGGGTACTACAGGGTAGAGCGCTCTCGGGGTGGGTACTACAGGGTAGAGCGCTCTCGGCGTGGGTACTACAGGGTAGAGCGCTCTCGGGGTGGGTACTACAGGGTAGAACGCTCTCGGGGTGGGTACTACAGGGTAGAACGCTCTCGGGGTGGGTACTACAGGGTAGAGCGCTCTCGGGGTGGGTACTACAGGGTAGAGCGCTCTCGGGGTGGGTACTACAGGGTAGAGCGCTCTCGGGGTGGGTACTACAGGGTAGAACCCTCTCGGGGTGGGTACTACAGGGTAGAACGCTCTCGGGGTGGGTACTACAGGGTAGAACGCTCTCGGGGTGGGTACTACAGGGTAGAACGCTCTCGGGGTGGGTACTACAGGGTAGAACGCTCTCGGGGTGGGTACTACAGGGTAGAACGCTCTCGGGGTGGGTACTACAGGGTAGAACGCTCTCGGGGTGGGTACTACAGGGTAGAGCCCTCTCGGGGTGGGTACTACAGGGTAGAACGCTCTCGGGGTGGGTACTACAGGGTAGAACGCTCTCGGGGTGGGTACTACAGGGTAGAGCGCTCTCGGGGGTGGGTACTACAGGGTAGAACGCTCTCGGGGTGGGTACTACAGGGTAGAACGCTCTCGGGGTGGGTACTACAGGGTAGAGCACTCTCAGGCATGGGTACAACAGGGTAGAACGCTCTCGGGGTGGGTACTACAGGGTAGAAACCTTTGTGTGTGCACTTGGGATGCTTTCCCAGTCCGGAGAGAGGGCTTGTGGTTAAAGGTGCTGGTTTCGTAAAGAGCTCTCGAGGCTTCAGTCGCAGTTGTCAGCATAGTTCAGTCAGACCGTGTGGACCCGTGGGACAGAAATGAATACGTGGAGTGGGGGGGGGGCGGTGAGCTGTTTCCATTGTGGTCTGAAAGCATGAGAGGCCCCTCCAATATGTCTCTTTTATTCTACAGATCTTCATCCACAAGCTCCCTCTGTACCTGGGTCTGAAGAGGCCTAAACCCGAAAGAGACCAACTGCCAGAGCCACATCCCTCTTCTCCAGGAAGTGGTTGGGGCCGGGGAACAGATGAATATTTCATCCGGAAGCCCCCAAATGATTTTATCTTCCCCAAACCTAACAGGTAAGACCTATACTCAGCAGCCACTTGGAAAGGAGAAGGAGAACTACAGTTCTCAGAAGACCCTAGAAGCTGCTGGCCCATGCTCTGGAAGATGCTG
Organism: Dipus sagitta; assembly: GCA_036346955.1. NCBI lineage: Eukaryota > Metazoa > Chordata > Mammalia > Rodentia > Dipodidae > Dipus > Dipus sagitta. The sequence continues at coordinate 5,815,908 of CM070783.1, read as the reverse complement.
TGGTCAAGTCTCACGGGAGTTGCAGTACCTGCTATGGTATCATTTAAAAGCTTAGAGGAGGGCTGGAGAAGATGGCTTAGCCATTAAGGCTCTTGCCTGCAAAGCCAAAGGACCCTGGTTCTATTCCACAGGACCCACGTCAGCCAGATGGGCATGCATCTGGAGTTCGTTTGCAGTGGCTAGAGGCCCTGGCACGCCCGTTCTCTATCTCTTTCTCTATCATAGATAAATAAATAAAATAGTATTAAAAGCTTAGAGGAAAGCCGTGTGTGGTGGCACATGCCTTTAATCCCAGCTCTCGGGAGGCAGAGGTAGGAGGATCGCTGTGAGTTCGTGGCCACCATGAGACTACATAGGTCACCTTGGGCTAGAGTGAGACCTTACCCTACCTCGAAAAACGGGGGGGGGGGGGGCGGGCATAAAGCTTAGAGGGGTGGAGGAATTTGCAGAAGTCTGGAGAGATTGCTGCCAACAGGGAGATCCTCAAGAACCCCGTAGGGTTTTGAGAGCTGGCAGGTTGTAGGAGGAGGGGGCTAGGGCAGGGTGGAGGTCACCAGCACCCGCAGCTCCCTCCGAGCCTGAGGCGTCCCGGCCCCTCCAGGTTTCAGCCTGAACCACCCGCCCCGGACATGCGTCGATTCATCGATGGTCCAAACCGAGCGGTCGGCCTGCCTCCCGAGCTGCGGGAGGTCGTCTCAGCCATCAGCTACATCGCCCGACAGCTGCAGGAGCAGGAGGACCACGACGCCGTAAGTTCGGGGAGGTTGCAGCCCCGCCCCAAGCCCCGCCCCTAGCGCTCGCTTTCGTTTCTGATTGGACGCGCGTCTCTGAGTCCCGCCCCCGGCTCGCCCGTCACCGCGGGTACGCGGCTTCCCTGCGGGCGGAGCGCGGAGCTCAGGGGTTTCTTCTGTCTGTCCGCCCTCAGCTGAAGGAGGACTGGCAGTTTGTTGCCATGGTGGTGGATCGCCTTTTCCTGTGGACTTTCATCATCTTCACTAGCGTCGGGACTCTCGTCATTTTTTTAGACGCCACGTACCATTTGCCGCCTCCCGACCCCTTCCCGTGAAGACCGAGGAATCAGCCGCCTTGAAGGTTGCCCATGTTCTCAAGCCGGTCCTCCTAGTGTCTGAGCAAGGCGCCGAAGTGGGACTGAGGATGCCTTGAAGTGCATATCAGCTTACTTACTCTTAGGGTTTTTTGTTTTGTTTCTAGTTTTTTGTTTTTTGTTTTTGAGACAGGATCTCACTCTAGGCGAGGCTAGCCTGGAACTCACTACATAGCCCAGCTTGGCCTCAAACTCGAGGTACTACTCCTGCCTCTGCTTCTGTAGTGCTAAGATTACAAGGTTCTTGAGTTTAGGTCTGCAAAGAAGTAGAACAAAGAGTAAGAACTACATTGTAAGCCTCAGGAGAGCAGGTGATGTGTTGTTCATGTAATGTCCCAACATCTAACACAGGTCCTGACTCACAGTGCTTCGTATTTGTTGAATGGAAAACTCTCAAAGGAAAATACACCAATTATTAGTGCCTATATCTGCATGTCAGGACTGATTATTTTCTGGTTTTATTTATTTTTATTTTTTTAGTCTTTTTGAGACAGGATCTCTCGTTCCCAGACTGGCCTTAAATTTACTATGTGGCCGAAGATGGCCTTGAACTTGTCATTCACTTTCTGGGTGCAGGCACTCATTCCTGATCTTATGAGGTGCTGAGGATGGAACCTGGGAGGCAGGCACTTTAGCAAGTAAGTGACACCCCAGTCCCCTTTGTATCATTTATTACCTTCTGTAACAAGTACCACCTTTGAGATGAAAAAAAAAATAGTTATTTCTAGCCTGGCATGGTGGCACATGGTGGCAGAGGTAGGAGGATTGCTGTGAGTTCGAGGCTACCCTGAGACTACATAGTGAATTCCAGGTCAGCCTGGGCTAGAGTGAGACCCTGCCTTGAAAAAGCAAACAAACAAACAAAAGAGTCCTTTCTAAAAAGTATGCACTTGTCATGAGCAAAGAAGAAAAGCATTTTAGGGGCTCAGAAGATGCTCAGTGGGCACAGTGCTTGCCATGCAAGCATAAGGACCTGGGTTTGGATTCCCAGTGCTCACATAAAAGCTAGGCATGGTGGTAAGCACCTCTTAATCCCAGTGCTGGGGATTCAGAGACAGGAGATCTCTAGGGCTTGTTGGTTAGCTTTAATGAGAGACCCTGTCAAAAAATAAGGTAGAGAGAAACTAAGGAAGACATTAACATTGACCTCTGGCCTCCACACACACATCCATCCACATGTTCACAGGCACACAAAGTTTTTTTAAATTTTTATTTATTTTATAGATAGAGATAGAGCTCATGGGCACGGGAGGGCCTCCTGTCGTTGCATGAACCCTGCATGCACCAGTTTGCACATCAGCTTCACGTGGGTACTGGGGAATCAAACCTGAGGCATCAGACCTTGCAAGCAAGTACCTTTAATCATCGAGCCATCGCTCCAGCTGTATGCCCCCCACAATGCACTTTTTTTGGGGTAGGGTTTCACTCCAGCCCAGGCTGTCCTGGAACTCACTCTGTAGTTCCAGGCTGGCCTTGAACTCACAGTGATCCTCCCACCTCTGCCTCCTGAGTGCTGGGATTAAAGGTGTACACTATCACACCCAGCTAACATCCTCCCCCCTCCCGTTGTTTTTTTTTTTTTTTTGAGTTCAGGTCTCAGCTCTAGCCCAGGCTGACCTGGAATTCACTATGTAATCTCATGGTGGCCTCAAACTCAACAGTGATCCTCCTACCTCTGCCTCCTGAGTGTTGGGATTAAAAACATCTCCCTTTTTTGAGACAGGGTCTATGTAGTCCTAGCTGTCCTGTAACTCTGTAACAAACTTGGCTTAAAAATCACAGATCTCTCACCAGGTGTGATGGCGCATGCCTTTAGTCCCAGCATTCCGGAGGCAGAGGTAAGAGGATCTCCATGAGTTTGGGGCCACCCTGAGACTACATAATGAATTCCAGGTCAGCCTGGGCCACAGTGAGACCCTACCTCAGAAAAAATAAAAAATAAAAATCAGAGATCTGCCTGCCTGTTCCCTGAGTGCTGGTATTACAGACATGAGCCACCAACCACGCCTGGTTTCTCAGAAAGCATTTAAATTTATTTTATTTACATGTGTGTATGCATGGGCATACCAGGACCTCTTGCCACTGCAAATAACCACCAGATGATTGTGCCACTTACGTCCAGCTTCTGTATGTGGCTTGGGAATTAAATCTGGGCCAACTTTAACTGCTGAGCCATCTTCCCATTTTAAAGACCTTATTCAAGATCTGGGAGTGATAGTGCTAACCTCTAATTCCAGTAATTGCAAGGCAAAGACAGGAAGACCACAAATTCAAGACCAGCCTTGGATATATAGGAACTCAAGGCCGGTCTGTACTATATGAGATCCTGTCTCCAAAAAACAAAAGAACAAAAATTTAAAAAGACAATTCAAGCCAAGTGTGGTGGCTCATAATTTCAGCATTTGGAATGCTGAGGCAAGAGGATCACTATAAGTTTCAGGCCAGACTACAGAGTGAGACACTGCCTGGGGTGGGGGACATCATTCAAGTTCTAGCTAACTTTGGTGCTCAAACCACTAACCTGATTTGAATGTTTTCACATCTATAAAATGAAACTAGTAATAATTCCTAATAGTATATATCAAGCTTTGCAAGTTGGTGTGTTTTGTTTGGCCCTTTATTATTATTATTATTATTTTTCTTTTTTGGTTTTTTGAGGTAGGGTCTCACTCTAGCCCAGGCTGATCTGAAATTCACTATGTAGTCTCAGGGTGGCCTTGAACTCATGGCGATCCTCCTACCTCTGTCTCCCAAGTGCTGGGATGAAAGGTGTGCACCACCACACCCGGCTCCAATATATATGTTTGAGAGAGAGATTGACAGAGAAAGAAAAGCACTCCAGGGCCTCCATCTGCTGCAAACAAATCCCAGATGCATATGCCACCTTGTGCAGCTGCCTTATGTGGGTCCTGGGGAATTGAACCTGGGTCCTTTGGCTTTGCAGGGAAGTACCTTAACAGCTAAGCCATCTCTGCAGCCCATGCTTTTTGTTTTTATACAGGGTCTCATGTAGTTCATGGTGGCCTTGAATCCACTATGTTCAAAGGATGACCTTGAGCTCCTGATCCCCCTGCCTCCACTTGCCCAGGAGCTGGAATTACAGGCATATACTGTCATGCCTATGTGGGTTATTTTTTTTTCTTTTTGGTTATTTATTTAATTAATTAATTTAACTTTATTATTAGTAGTAGTATTTTTTTGTTGTTGTTTTTTCAAGACAGGGTCGCACTCTAGCCCAGGCTGACCTGGAATTCACTATGTAGTCTCAGGGTGGCCTCGAACTCACAGCGATCCTCCTACCTCTGCCTCCCAAGCTTTGGGATTAAAGGAACATGCACCACCATGCCTGGCTTTATTTATTTTTATCACAGAGAGAGAGAGAGAGAGAGAGAGAGAGAGAGAGAGGGAGGGAGAAAGAATTGATAGTGCACCAGGGCCTCAAGCCAGTGCAGTCAAACTCCAGACGTGCATGCACCACCTTGTGCGCATGAGTCACCTTGTGCATCTGGTTTACATAGGTTCTGGGAAATCAGACCAGGGTCCTTAGGCTTCACAGTCAAGCTCCTTAACCGTTAGGCCATCTCTCCATACAACACCCCCCCCCCTTTTTTTTTTTTTGAGACAGCGTCTCACTGAACTTGGAGCTCTCTGATACAGCTAGACTAGCTAGCTAGCAAGACCTAGGGATTTCTTGTCTGCACCTCCCACTCTGAGATTACATTCTCTAGTCTTCATGCCTAGGGTTGATCTGGAACTTTTGTTTTTCTGCCAACACCTCCAGAGTAACTGGGATTACAGGCATGCAGCACTATACCCTGTTGGCCTGTTTTTTTTTTTTTTTTTTTTTTTTGAGGTAGGGTCTGACTCTAGCCCAAGCTGACCTCGAATTCACCATGTAGTCTCACTCAGGGTGGCCTCGAACTCATGCTGATCTATCTCTGCCTCCCAAGTGCTGGGATTAAAGGCATATGCCACCACACCCAGCAAATTTTTATTATTTTTTTTCCCATTTACTAGAGGGAGGGAGGGAAGGGGAGGAGAGAGTGGGTGTGCTGGGGCCTCTAGCTACTGCAAATGAACTCCAGATGCTTACGTGGATTCTGGGGAATTGAACCTGGATCCTTAGGCTTCCCAGGCAAGCGCCTTAACGACTAAGCCATCTCTCCAGCCCTTGGCCTATATTTTTGGTGAATTAGCTTGCTACTTTTAAAATTTGTATATTCCAGGGACATTTTGATTTCTGGATTTTCTTGAAAACATGTTTAAAAAGTGACAGTAGCTCCAGACCTGGTGACCATGCTGGCAGCAACTTGCTTGAGCTGATTAGCCTACTCTGTTGGGGCCAGAACCCCTCGAAGCTCCCATCCACTTAATCAGCTTCATGGTTTTACCTACCCACGCTTCCATAACACAAGAAAAGACTCAGGGGAGAGGACAGGAGGCAAGAGGAGGCTGTAAATGGAAGGCCTTTTGTGGCCATGACACATTTTGTGCCACAGTGTGCCTTTCAAACTGGGAGAAGGACTGGACCTAGTTTAAGGCAAGGTTGTTCACAGCCACAGAAATTGTGTACCTGGCATAACTGTGTACCTAGCATTGTACACTTGGGGTTGTAGCCTGAGTTAATGTTTCTGCTTGGAGGTCAAACCAAGGTCAGCTCCACCCCTAGTGGCTAAGCAATTACAGTGAAGCACCTAGAGCCAGCATGTCTCACAAGCACGCAACTGCTAGAAGTTCTCCTGGGAGAAGGAGTAGGTCTGCGGGTGTCAGGACCCCTGAGGGACGAAGAAAGCAAGTCCCTACCCCCCAGACCCAGCCACACAAATAACTTCACCTGCCATCCCAGTGTAAGCACAGTTCGTTTGTCTTGTTGGTTTATTGGCCTAGAGAGTTGGACACACACACAAATGCGGAGATAAATATTGGTCAGTTTCTCTAAATCTGGGTCCTCACTACGTATAGAGCTAGTCTGTAGAATTCTAAATCTTGCGTGCTGTGGCACAGAACCAGCGGCCTTCCCACTCCATCACCTCCTTCCCAGGGAACATGGGGAAAGGGCACAAATTGACAAGACTTAATCGTTTTCAAATGACAAAATTGCAAAACCCCAAATTTCCAACATCTGAAACTCACGATATTCAAGTTCCCCAGCTCAAATACATATTTTTTTCAATCTCTGCTTTGCCAGAATCTCATTTGTTGCCCAGAATCACCAAATTCTGGATGCTATTTTCCTTAATATTAAAAAAATAAATGTCTATAATCTCTCCTAAAATGTTCACAATTTTGGAAATTTGACCTATTCTGAAATCCATAATCCCTAGTCTATCCTCAATCCCTTCCATTCTCCTGTGCCTGACTGCCTCAGAGAAGTACGGGTGACGGTACAGAACTGTCCCCTGCCTCCAGGCCCTCCTCAGTCTCTCCTGTGGTTCCGCTGTATATATAGATATATATATATAATTTGTGTGTAGATATATATATGTATTCTTTATTAGTTTTTTTAGCATTTTTTAAAGTGCCAGAAACAAGATTTGTGGGAATTTTTAGTGATTTCTTTTTTCCCATTTGAAACTTTGCCCCTTAAAAATTGGAACTTGGTACATTCAGTAGGAAATTCTTCACTCAGGCTGTGGCCAAGACCAAAAAAGTGCAAAGAGACAGAGTGACCCCTCTGTGGTTACCATTTAGGAAGCTTGTGGAGAACCTCACTCCCTTCCCTCCTGATATGCTGGGAGGGCAGGAGGATGCTCCTCGTCCTCCCACACTCTCCTCCCTCCAAAAGTCATGATCTTACCCTCTCCATAGTAAGTAGAGGGCAGCCATCTTGGCCCCAGAAAACAGTAGCTGAGAGAAAGGCTGCCATTTTGATAACAACCTTGACTCCTCTTAAAGTCTCACTCCTCTAATTCCCATACCGAATTTGCTCCTCTGAATTGGCCTTCCCCTTATGAGCTGGTTTTGGGGGGAGTGAGAAATGTTCATCCAATCACACAGCAGGGAGGCCCCATTTTCAAAGAGAATTAGGACAAAACATTTCTTCATCTTCCCCAATGGAAGGAAACATAGGGACCCCTGACCAAGGTTAACTAGTGCAAATTAGAGATTAGGGACTATTTAAGGTCCCTTCACCCCCTCCCTAGGTTGGGATCTTTGGGTGTGGGGAACTGAGTCAATGATGGGATATAAGGTGCTATTTTGGAGGGAACGTTGGTAGGAATACCCCGAAGCCCACCAGGAGGATAGGATGGTTCCCCCAAACCATCTGGAGTGACTGGTGGGAGAGTGACACTGGGGGAGATGGGGATAAAGGTAAGGGTGGAAGGTCATGTGCAAATCTTGGGCTTACCACCCATCAGACCCCCCCCCCATCATTTTTCTGGCTATTTGGTCTAGTCTGGGAGAAACCAGCAATGGGGAAAAGCAGGGAGAAAGTAGACACTCTGCGTCCTGCAGGAGCTCTTCCCTTCTGGCCCCCAAATTTGGTTTAGCCTTGGAAAGGCCAAATATAAAGGCAGGAAGAGTATGATCTATTCACCTCTTTTGTCTTGGAAGAATCCAGGAGTCACTGGATTTGGGGGTCAAAGTAGGGCCAAGATTTCTCTGCCCTGGACTAGAAAAGTGCTCAGCCACGGAACACCTCCAGCCACCTCCTTTCGACCTGGATTGGGTTAGGCCATCTCCAAAGTCTAGGAGCACAGGAAGGTATACGGAAGACCCAAAGGCATGGAAGGCATGGCATCTTAATGTGAAGGAGACAAGGACAGAGAAACCCACCCTTGGGAAGAACGGAATCCAAAGCCATGCTTCCAGGCTGGTGGGTCAGGTATCACAATGGTCTGGTCCAGGCTCTGGGCCACAAGAATGGAATGTGCTAGGAAGCATCTGGAAAGGGCATCAAGGAAGCTTCAGAACTAGCAGGCATCATTAGGTGCAAGAGATGGTCTCCCCCTAGGTTTACACATCAAGGGAGCAGGTTACACATTCAGAGCTGGTGGGGCCGTGAGTAGAGATTCAGTTAAGTATATTGCTGAGTTGCCCCAAGGGCTGGAGAAGGGATGGGAGCTGGCCTTGCCTCTCACATAGGCCATTCCCTGGAGAAGGTTGAGAGGGGGAACCACCAAAGATCCATTCCCAGAAGATGGGAAAACTACAATCTCACACAAAGCAACCTGACTCCTGAGCTCCAGGGGTCCCCAAGTCCCTGCACAAGTGTGTGGTGGGGCTCCCAAAGGGCAGGGAGACCAGGGAGCTGATAGTGGGGGGAGGGTTCAGGGAGGGTGGCATCTGGTGAAAGGGGGTGTCTGGCCCTACCTAGAGCTCATCCCACGTCTCCCTTTTGGGTTCTCACCACCTCTGCCCTTTCTCCTTCTGCCTTAGGGGGAACTGGTGGAGGAAGAGTTGGGGGTGGTGGGGTTGGGGGACTAGAGGGTGCCGCTTGAGGATTTACTGTGTAGCCAAAGACTCCCGGCAGGAAGGGAAGGGCTCCCCCACCCTTCTCATCAGGTAGGACCATGTTAAGAGCAACTGGGAGAGCGGCCAAGTTGCTGAAGTTGTAAGGGTAGGCAGCGAGGAGCTGGGGGCCGTAGACAAGTGGGTAGGGCTCGGGATAGAAGGTGACTTTAGCTGCCCCCATCCCTTCCATCCGGTCTCCCTCCGAAGCCCCCACTGGACCCTCACTCCCAGCTTTTCCTCTGCCACTGCTGGGCTCCCGGTTGCCCCCTATCAGGGCCAGTGGAAATTCCTGCACAGGTGGGTACAAGTAGCTGGCCGCCCCTGCTACTGGGGGTTCCTCACCCCCCGAGATGACAGGGTCCTGGAGTGAGGCCGTCCCGGAACCTTCCTCGGCGGCAGCACTCCCACCACCTGCTTCCCCGCTGGATGAAGACACTTGCATCTCTTGGGGGGCTTCCTCCTTGACGTCCCCGGGCCTGGCGCCCGCGCTGCCCTTGGAGTAGGCGATGACGGGCGTGGGGGTGCCCCCGGGCCGCTCCGCCGCGTGCCTCTGCCCGTGGCGGCTCAGGGCAGCCGCGGTCTTGCACACCTTCGCGCAGTGGGGGCAAGTGAAGCGGGTGGAGGACCTCCGGCCGGCCCTGGAGCTGTGGGAGCCGCCGTGGGCCTCCTGGTGCTTCCTCAGCTTCCTCGGGGTGCTGAAGGTCTGGGCGCAGTCCCCGCAGCGGTGCCTCCGCGCGCGCCCCGCCGGCCCCTCGGCCGCCTCTTCCCAGCCCCGGCGGTCCGGCTTCGGCCTCCAGCGCGCCGGTCGGCGTCGGGGCGCCCCGGTGCCCCCGCCGCTGGCCCCGCACGTAGCCCCAGCCTTGCGCTTCGGTTTGTAGGAGTAGTAGGGCCTCCAGAGCTGGTCCTCCCCACCGGCCTTTGAGTCTTCCTCACCCTCCTCCTCCTCGTCCTCGTCCTCCTCCTCCTCCTCGTCCTCCTCGCTCTCCTCTACGTCCTCTCCGCTCAGCTCCCCAGGACGAAGGTCAGTCTCTGAGATGCGGCGCTTGACGATGGCCTCTTCCCCGATTCGCACAGTGATCTGACATAGTGGAGGTGGAGCCTGGAGCTGAGCGGAGCCCCGGCCCGCCCCCGCGCCAGGACCCCCGCTCCCCACCCCACCCACGGGCTTGGCTGTGTAAGTCAGAGTTCTCCCAGCCCGCAGGCTCCGGGCCTTGGCCTCCTCGGTGGCCACGGCTGGCCCCGCAGCTGTGGCTGGGCCGAGCGGGGTGCAGGCTGGGCCGGTGGGTGGTGCTGCAGGCTCGGGGGGAGGAGGTGGGTACTCCCGTTTCTTGGGGGGTCTCGGCGGGGCCGTGTACGTGATGACTGAGGCCGCTTGGGACCCTCCGGTACTGGCTGGCCCGCTCCCAGCTCCACCGGTGCTGCTACTCCCGTGGACAATGACAGAGGGGGCCGGGTGAGCAAAGGTGATGACAGAAGGGGGTGGCCCAGGCTCCGGGGCAGGTGGGGGTCGGGGTGAAGGTGAGGAGCTGGCTGACATTGCCATAGGGGCTGGTGGGTGGAGGCTTGGAGAAAGGGGGGCCTCAGGGGCTCCCTGACTGTAGGTCTTGTAGGGCCGTTTGGCTGCTCGCATGGGAAGCAGGCGGTAGAGCTTGAGGGTGTTTAGCTTGGGCTTGTAGCCTCCATTGGGCGTCTTCTCGCTGGCCAGGAGGCCGGGACTAATGCCATGGAAGGCTCGCTGGTGGGTCTTCAGATTATAATAGGTGACAAAGGTTTCCCAGCAGAAGATGCACTGGTACCTGGGCCAGGACAGCAGAGATCAGGGCAGGAACAGAGCTCCTTGCGTCAGAGGCTCTGAAGCCAGAGGCCCAGCTTCCCATGTGCTCTGCAGCCCTCAGACCTGTCACTCCCCCAGCCACCTGCTCATCCTCCCCTCACGCTGCTTGCCTCACCCTGCCAGCCTCCAGAGCAGCATCAGACCCAGCTTAGCACCCCCCCCCACTGGCTTCCAGACTCAGCCTCAGCTGTTCCATCTGTGAATTGGGAATAACCCACAAAGCCTGCTGTAGCATACGTAACAGATGGGGGAAATGGCTTGTGAACAGTGACGTGCTATAGAAATAAACAGGTGCTGTGCTGAATAAGTGCTGGTGGGCAGGCCTGGACTCCCATAATCCTTTCCTATGAGGGCAAATTTCTTTCTCCTTCCTGCCTCTCCCCACAGCACCAAGCCAGGATGTAGCAGACGAGATGCTGATAAATATCAGCGAAGGAACTGGGCCTGAAAGGAGGTGGGTGGTTGACAAAGAGCAGGTCCTGGGCCATGGACTAGTGTGGTTGGATGACTTTAGGCCCCACACACTGCCTATTTCCCCCCTTGTCCAAAGGCCTTTGAGTGTTTACTCACCCCCCCCCCCAGGCCACTCACCTGCGCTCCCCCGTGTGCCACACCTCGTGCTTGGTGCGGTACTCAGCCAGGGCAAACACTTTCTCGCAGTATCGGCAGGGGTACTTCCTCCGCCACGAGTGTACATTGCTGTGCCGCTTCAGGCTGGACAGGGTCACGTAGGAGCGCTCGCAGGCCGCACACACATAGAGCACGTGGCCGCCCACCACCTTCACCACGTGCTCAGGGCCACCTCGGAAGCCCACTGGAGGAGGAAGGGCTGAGGCGTCCACTCCTGCGGGACCACCCGGGCCAGAGCCCCCAGCTCCCAGTCCTGCAGACCCTCGAGTGCTGGAGCCCCGACGGCACTGGGCCTCATGGGTCTGCAGGCGCTTGGGATGAATGAAACTTTTTCCGCATCGGGGGCAGGGGAGGGGCCGCCGGGACAGGGAGGGCTGGGAGTCAGGGGCCTGGACCTCAGCCTTGTCCCCTTCCCAGTCTCCACCTGGCCTAGGCCCAGCTCCAGACTCAAAGCTGTCCTCTTCGGGCTGTGAGGTGGCCATAGGAGCCGGGCCTGAAGGTACCCAGGAATCGCCTCCCTCTCCCAGGCCCTGCAGGCGGGGGATACCCAGCCGCCGCCCCAGAGCTCCGATCTCTGCCACGGCTGCCCCATCCCCTCCCCCGCCTGGGAGTGCCAGGCGGGCACTATAGATGAAGTTGAGGACATCGGAGAAGGCAGCTGCTGGGACCCCTGGCAGCTCCAGGACCCGGGGTGGGGCTGAAGCCAGGGGAGAGGCTGGAGGGGAGGAGGAGGAGGCAGCTGCGGTGGTTGCAGGGTTGGGAGCGGAGCCCCCAGAAACTGGGGGCAGAGGCAGCGGGGCCGAAGCGAGCAGGGCCTCTCTGAAGAAGGGACTAGAGGCGGCCAGGACGCTCCGGTGAGCAGGGAACTTGGTGTCTCCAGCTATGAGGGTCACGTCACAGAAGAGACCGCGGAGCCGCTGCTCGTTGAGCTGCCGCAAGACGGCAGGGGCGTGGGAGGGGTCCGTCACCTCGGCAGGGGGGGGCATGGTGCCAGCCTAGACACGGGGAGAAGAGCCAGCGGGGAGTCTCAGTGGCTGGGCGGAGTCAGGAACCTCTGAGACCAGAGAGAGGAAGTGTGTGTATGGAAAGGTGTCAGGCATCTGATCTGGTGGAATCTGGATAATAATCAGAATCTGGTGGAAGGCTGAATAATTTTATGTGACAGAAAGGGTTAACACGGAGCCACCCAAGTCTGGCCAGTGTTCATGACCAGCATGCCTAACATCTGGCTGGAAGAGGCTAGGGATACCTCAGGTCATGGTGAAGGTCAAGGGGTCATGACCTCCAAGAGTCAGACTAGAGAGGTAAGCAATGGGAGAAAAAAAACCTCTCTCTTACTGGGAGGAAGTCTCCCCAGGAACCATTTCCCGGCATTCCCCAGCTGCTCAGCTACCTTAGATCTACTTTTTCCCAGCTACGGTCTTCCTGACACCCCCTCACCTGAAAACACAGCCAACATGGAGCAGAGTGGAGGGTGGCTCAGCACGTTCCTTCTGCCTGACCTTTTCCTTCTGCAGAGAAACAGAGACTGTGTCAGGGGGACAGAGAAGATAGAAAAGGTCCTCAGGATGGGACTTTAGGAAGTGGGCGGTACTGCAGCAGTCAAGGTCAGAGAGGGCGCTTGGGCTGCTCAGGCAGATCTTGATCCCTCCCAGGAGTCTGTCAGGTTATTTGGCTAAATCCAATCAGACCTAGGATGTCACACAGATTATTGCAGAGCCTTATTCTGCTGGCCCAGAGAAGTACAGTGACAAGACAATATGCACATCTTCAATTCACCTCCAAACTGTGTACCAGCACAGTTCTATCCCATACATTCAGTAAAGCCACACAGATCATTCCCTTTGGTCCAATCTTGGGACTCAAAGGAAATCAAAGATTTGTCATGTTGTCTTATTATATGTACTTATTTACATATCAAAAGAGAAGTTTTATTGTATCAAGTGCTAAATATTCAAATAAGGAGAGGGCCTCTTCATATACACCCCAGCCCCTTAAATCTTAAGGGTTTCTGGCCTAGGTCCGGGTGACCACTGACTTGGACATATGTGCCCGCCTGCTGTAGGTTTCAGAGGGCACTGGAAATGTCAACCAACAAGAAGTAAGGAGCCTTCAGGGTCCATTGCAGAAGAGGTGGCAGAAAGAATGTAAGAGCCAGGGCTGGAGGGATGGCTTAGCGGTTAAGCTCTTGCCTGTGAAGTGTAAGGACCCCAGTTCGAGGCTCGATTCCCCAGGACCCACGTTAGCCATGCACAAGGGGGCGCATGCATCTAGAGTTTGTTTGTAGTGGCTGGAGGCCCTTGCACGCCCATTCTCTCTCTATATCTGCCTCTTTCTCTCTCTGTCTGTCGCTCTCAAATAAATAAAAATAAAAAATTAAAAAATAAATAAATAAAAAGAATGTAAGAGCCAAAGGAAGGGTAGGACTCCTTACAACGTGCCCCTCCAGACACAAAATGGCTGGATATCCATGACCTCACAGTGCCTGACATTACCTACACAAGACCATCAAAATAAAAGAGAGACTGATTGAGAGGAGGAGTGGATATGATGGAGTCTCAAAGGGGAAAGTGGGGGGGGGGAGAAGAGCATTACCATGGGATATTGTTTATAATCATGGAAGTTGTTAATAAAATAATAATGATAATAAAAAGAAGTAAGGAGCCTTGGCTTTCACTCCTTACTCTGAGAGCTGCTGGCCTGTAGACTTTGGACTCTTGCTGGAATGCTCATCCAAAGGAATCAGCAGGCAATACAAATGTGAGCTATGACAGTTGCCCTGAAAGCACACATAAAAGTACACAGCTGTACTCCTACAGGCACTGCAGAGTCTTGGGTTCCAAGTTTTCAGTTGAGGATCTGCATTGTGGAGCCACACAAGTTCCCTATCCAGTCACATAGCTGCTAATAACAAGCGGGGACTGTTGACCTGAAAACTTGGGCCTTTCTCATCCACCTTCCGTGTGGCTTGGGAGCTCTAGACTCTCTGGGGAACATCTTTCCACATGCCTGGAGTCACACACATTCTCCAAAGCATACTGCATTAAGAGCTCCGCATCCAGCTGCCCTCCCCCACGCCATCTCAAACATTTCCCTGTAACGATTACCCACGTTATCTGGACTACAAGGCATACCCACTTCATAGCCCCCAAAAGATGGCTCTGACACCTCTCCTGAGTGGGAAGAAGGAAGGTGATAAATACAGTAATAGTCAAAAGTTTTATTACCTGCCATGCAGGCACAGAGCAAGAGCTGGTCAAGTGTTACCCCATTCATTGCTGGGTTGTGACAGGGCCGAGCATCCTGGGGACAAGGCTCACCTCATCCACGGTCTGTTTCCATGTCTCTCACTCTTCCACGATAGTTTCGGCCCTCTATGACCCTAAGAGCATCTTATTTGCATAATTTCATTTTTTCTCACCACTACCTAAATATAATAGTTAGCTTCCCCACTTTAAGATAACTGAAGCCCTGGTCATGCCTTTATTCCCAGTACCATTAGTTCCAGGTCAGCCTGGGTTAGACTGTCTAATATATATATATATTTTTCAAGGTACAGTCTCACTGTGGCCGAGGCTGACCTGAAATTCACTATGTAGTCTCAGGGTAACCTTGAACTCATGGCGATCCTCCCACCTCTGCCTCCCGAGTGCTGGGATTAAAGGCATGTGCCACAACACCCAGCTAAAAAATTATTTTTTAATGCAAATGAAAACATAATAACAAGCTCAGACATGCTAGTAGCTTGCCCAGTGATATATAACTAGTTAATAGTTAGGTCAGGTTCTGACCCTTCAAAGTTTAGCTCCAAAGCCTATATTCCCAGTGACTTCACTACAACATGATGGGCTGCTTACATGTTAACGGTCCTTACTGTGGGGGGGGGGCACAACTAGCCTATCTGCACTTTTGTGGGGTAGTAGTCACATGAGGTGAGCACAGTTATGGTTCAATTCCAGACCCTACTAGCTAGGACTTCCCACAGGCACAATATATGCTGCAGGCTAGGTGCCTGCCGATACGCAGCTATACGTGGACTGCCATGATACTAGATAAAGGCCTCTTGGGGGCTGGAGGGATGGCTTAGCGGTTAAGGCATCTGCCTGCAAAGCCAAAGGACCCAGGTTCGATTCCCCAGGATCCACGTACGCCAGATGCTCATGGGGGCGCACGCATCTGGAGTTTGTTTACAGTGGCTGGAGGCCCTGGCGTGCACTTGCTCTCTCTCTCACTCTCCCTCTTTCTCTGTCAAATAAATAAATAAGTTTATTAAAAAAAAAAAAAAAGGCCTCGTGGGTCTTCTTAGGACCCTACAGAACTGAAGCTGGATTAGCCCTCAGAGATCTCCCCAAATCATTATCACTGTGCTCTTTTATGGTGCCATTTGTGACATATTTATGTGCAAAGCATAGTGCTTATGTGGAAAATATTTTATCCACATTATCTCATTTTAATACTCAAAAGTGCCCAGAGTGAGAAAATGAAACACTATAAACTCATCTTCAGGTCAAGGAAATGTAGTGGTGGGGTGATTTGTGTCTGATCTTGTTGTTAACTGTAGTTTGGACCCAGCTCTACTGAATTCGTGTTCTATCAGTGGCCACTCCCCGGAAAGGATTTATGGGATGTGGAGAAGCCACTAGCTGCCTGACCTTAGGAAAGTTACTTAACCTCCAAGTTTATTCGCCTATATGATGATGATTCATAGTTCCCACTGTTCAGGGTTGTTGTAAAGATGAAACAAGCGAATGACTGGTAGACTCAATCAATTGAGAATCAAAATATTCAGAAAAATGCTTTGTGGCTGGGGAGATGGCTGAGTGGTGAAGGCACTTGCCTGCAAAGCCTAACTACCCAGGTTTGATTTCCCAGCACCCACTTAGAGCCAGATACACAAAGTGGTGCATGCACCTGGAGCCTGCAGCAACTGGAGGCCCTAGCATGCCCATTCTCTCCCTCCCTCCCTCCCTCCCTCTCTCTCTCCTTGCAAATAAACAAAATACTTTTTAAAAAATGCTCTGAGCTGTGTGTGGTGGCACACGTATTTAATCCCAGCACTCAAGAGGCAGAGGCAGAGGCAGGAGGATCACTGTGAGTCTGAGGACAGTCTGAGACTCCACAGTGAATTCCAAGTCAGCCTGTGCTAGAAGCAAGACTTTAAAACAAACAAACAAAAAAACAGCTTCTATACTGAATATGTACAGATTTTTATTTTCTTTTCACTATCCCACAAGCAACACATATAACAAATATTTAGCCAGGTGTGATGACACACGCCTGTAATCTCACTGGGGAGACAGAGACAGGAGGATTGCTGCAAGTTTGAGGCTAGTCAGAACTACATCGTAAGACCCTGTCTCAAAAACAAAAGCAAAGCTGGAGACCACACCTTTAATCCCAGCACTCAGGAGGCAGAGGTAGAGGATCATCTTGAGTTCGAGGCCACCCTGAGACTACATAGTGAATTCTAGGTCAGCCTGGGCTACAGTGAGGCCCTACCTCAAAAAAAAAAAAAAAAAAAAAAAAGACATGACAGAGCCTCTAGCCACTGCAAATGAACTGTAGATGCCTGCACCACCTTGTACAGCTGGTTTGCAAGGGTACTGGGGAATCGAACCTGGGTCCTTAGGCTGCACAGGCAAACACCTTAACCACTAAGCCATCTCTCCATCCCTGGAATGTTCTTTCCTCCAGATAGCCTCATGCTTCAATTCCATCAAACCTATACTCAAAAGCCACCTTCCTTAATGATCTTTCCTGGCCAATTCTTGTTTGTTTGTAAGAAGAGACACAAAGAGAGTATCTGCGCACTAGGGCCTCCTGCCACTATAAATAAACTCCAGATGCATGCACCACTTTGTGCATTGGGCTTTATTTGAGTACTGGGGAATCAAACCTGAGTCAGCAGTCTGTTCAAGCAAATGTTTTAACCTTTGAGCCATCTCCCGAGCCCTACCTCTTTTTTTTTTAATTTTAAAAAATATTCTATTTATTTGAGAGAGAGTGAGAGAGAGAGAGAGAGAGAGAAAGAAAGAAAGAAAGAAAGAAAGAAGCAGGTAAGGAGAGAGAGAGAATGGGTGCACATGGGCCTCTAGCCCTGAAAATGAACTCCAGATGCATGCGCATCCATCCATCTTCCTGCTTCTCTCTCAAATATGTGTGTGTGTGTGTGTGTATTTTTTTTTTTTTTTTTTTTTTTTTTTTTTGGTTTTTTGAGGTAGGGTCTCACTCTAGCTCAGGCTGACCTGGACTTCACTATGTAGTCTCAGGGCAGCCTCAAACTCACGGCGATCCTCCTACCTCTGCCTCTTAAGTGCTGGGATTAAAGGCACGTGCCACTATGCCTGGCAAATAAATTATTTTTAAAATAAATAAAATTAAAAACACATTGGAGCTGGGTGTGGTGGTACATGCCTGTATGTATGTGTGTGTGTGTGTGTAGGTATGTGTGTGTGTGTATGTGTATATATATATATATACACACACACACACACATAAATATATATATATATATATATATATATATATATATATATATATATAATTTTAGTTATTTATTTGAGAGAGAGAGAAAGAGGCAGAGAGAGAGAGAAAGAATGAGAAAAAGGGTGCACCTCCAGCCACTACATATGAACTCCAGATGCATGCGCCACCTTGTGCATCTGGCCTTCTGTGAGTACTGGGAAATCGAACCTGGGTCCTTTGGCGTTTGCCAGCAAATGCCTTAACCACTGAGCCATCTCTCCAACCCCAAGCCCTACTTCTTACTTTCTAAAACCTCACACCCCCTATCCTGCTTTATCTTCCTTCGTGTCATTTAATGAAAACACATTGCACGGGCTGGAGCAATGGCTCAGTGGTTCAAGGCACTTGCTTGCAAAGCCTGATGCCCTGGGTTCAATTTCCCAGTAACCACATAAAGCCAGGTGCACAAAGGGGCACATGCATCTGGAGTTCGGTTGCAGTGGCTGGAGGCCCTGGCTCACTCATCCATCCTCTCCTCTCTCCCTCTCTCTCAAATAAATATTTTAAAAATAAATAAAAATAAAATAAAAACACATTGCAGCAGGGCATGGTAGTACATGCCCATATATCTGGCTTACGTGCATCTGGCTTACGTGTGTACTGGGGAATTGAACCTGGGTCCTAATGCTTTCAGGCAACTGCCTTAATTGCTAAGCCATTTTTTTTGAGGTAGGGTCTCACTCGAGCTCAGGCTGACCTGGAATTCACTATGTAGAGTCAGGGTGGCCTCAATCTCACAACAATCCTCCTACCTCTACCTCCCAAGTGCTGGTATTAAAGGAGTGCACCATCATGCCCGGTTATATTTTTAAAAAATATTTTATTTACTTATTTGACAGAGAAAGAGGGAGAGAGAGAGAGAATGGGTGCACGAGGGCCTCCAGCCACTGCAAACAAACTCCAGATGGCGTGCGCCCCCTTGTGCATCTGGCTAATGTAGGTCCTAGAGAATTGAACCTGTGTCCTTTGGCTTTGAGGCAAACGCCTTAACCACTAAGCCATCCCTCCAGTCCCTGGCTATATTTTTAAATTTATATTTATTTATTTATTTGAGAAAGAGAGAGAATGAATGTGAATAGGTGTGCCAGGGACTCCAGCCACTGCAAATGAATTCCAAACACATGCACCACCTTGTGCATCTGGCTTACATGGATGGGTCTTGGGGAATCAAACCTGTGTCTTTTGGCTTTGCAGGTGAGCACCTTAACTGCTAAGCCATCTCTCCAACCTGGTGCATGCCTTTAACCCCAGCATTCAGAGGCAGAGGTAGGAGGATCGCTGTGAGTTTGAGGCCAGCCTGAGACTACATAGTAAATTTCAGGTCAGCCTGAGCTTAAGGGAAATCCTACCTCAAAAATCAAAAACATAAACAACCAAAAAACCCAACCAACCATATAGCTCCATTTGTCTCTAGAATGGGAGCTCCAAGGAGAACAGGTTAGGACTTTTTGAATGCTTTGTTCACTGAAATAGCTTTAGTCCTTACAAAAATGCCTAGCACACAATGTGTTAAAAAAAAAAAAAAAGCCACCGGGCGTGGTGGCGCACGCCTTTAATCCCAGCACTCGGGAGGCAGAGGTAGGAGAATTGCCATGAGTTCGAGGCCACCCTGAGAATACAGAGTGAATTCCAGGTCAGCCTGGGCTAGAGTGAGGCTCTACCTAAAAAAAAAAAAAAAAAAAAAAAAAAAAGCCACTAGGCGTGGAGACAGAGGTAGGAGGATCACTGTGTGAGTTTGAGGCCAGCCTGAGACTGCATAGTGAATTCCAGGTCAGCCTGGGCTAGAGTGAGACTCTATCTTGAAAAACAAAAACTAAACAAAACAAAACAAAAGCCTACAGTGCGCTGGAGAGATGGTTTAGTGGTTAAGGCATTTGCGTGCAAAGCCTAAGGACCCAGGTTCGATTCCCCAGAAACCACACAAGCTAGATGCACATGGTGGCGCATATGTCTGGAGTTTGTTTGCAGCGGCTAGAGGCCCTGTAGTGTCCATTCTCTGCTCCTCCCCCCCATCATAAATAAATAAAGGAATGAACGAATGAAAAACAAAATTTTTAATCCTAGAGGTTGGGATGGGGGTGTAGCAAAGAGATGAGGAGCTAGCCTGGCATGGTCCTGGATTCCTTCCCAGCACTGAAGAGAGGCTCGAGGGTAGGATAAGATTCTAGTAAGTGAAAGAATTGCCTTTGAGGCTGAAGCAGGAGGACCACAAACTTGAGGCCAGCCTGCACCACGTGATGAGACTTTGTCCTCCCTCAAAACAAACAGAGCCGTACTAGGCTTGCTGGAGTCTCTGCCCTCAGGAAGGAAGCCCTCCTCAGTGTCAGCCTGAGTCCGCCAGGAGCTGCAGATGATTACAACATGACTTTGGGGACATTCGCACCTTACTTGAGATATTTCTAGGGGCTTTCTATGCATTGTCTCGTTTAATTCTCAAAACAGCCAGCCACCCACAGTATGTATTTATACTCTCCCAATTTTACAGAAGAGGAAACTTAGACTCAGAGAAGAACATACTTTGTTCCAGCTCCCATAGCTTGTAAGTAACAAATTTTGAATGCTGCCTGACCTCCACATACCAAATCTTTCCCTCTGCCATACTTCTGGATCGTGCCCTAGAAGGGCTTATGGCAGGCCAGCTGGTTACATAAATCACCACACAAAGTCTCACGTGCTGAGTATTAATTGTGTCATGTCTAACTCCACCCTTTTCCACAAGCTCAAGTCCAGCAGTCACAGACTGTGGCCTAAACTGAGGGTGAGCTTGGGAATAACTCTAGAAGCCTTTTCCACAAGTCCTCTCTGACCACCAGAATAGTTCAGGTCCTTGTGAACATTCATATCCGTCCCCTTTTTTTTATGAGATAGGATCTTGCTGTAGCCCAGGCTGACCTGAAATTCATTATGTAGTCTTGGAGTGGCCTCAAACTCAAGGCGATCCTCCTACCTCTGCCTCCCAGTTGCTGAGATTAAAGGTGTGTGCTACCACACCCAGCTTTATCCCCTTGCTTTTAAGTTTACCTTATCCACCCTGCTTTCCTCCACTGAGAGTGGGCATCCCTTTAACTGCTGAGCCATCTCTCTAGCCAGAGAGCTGGCATACCTAACTGCAGTTTAGGTCTCATAACTTTTGGGCTGGGCTATATATGGTAACTCCTACCTATAGTTCCAGCACTCAGGAGGTTGGGGCATGAGGATTTCAGAGTTTAAGCACCCTACATAGTGAGCTCTTGTCTCAAAAAAAAAAAAAAAGGTTTCTGGCCAAGCTCTGGGTTCCCCTTAATTTCCTTTTTCTCTTCCCAATTCCCTGACCTCTTCCAAACATCCCTCCAAAATTGCTAAGATCTAACTCAAATGCCACCTGTTCTTTGCTCTCTACCTTATTCTAGCAATTTCTGCATGCGTGCGGCGTGCTGTATGGTGTATGCATGTTTCTGTACAAATGTGTGTGCTATGCGTTTGCATGTGAAGGCCAGCGAACCTCAGGTGCCTCCTCTGTCACTCAGTCATGTATTTCCTTGAAAGGGGGTTCTCTTCCTCTACCTGGAACTGCGGTCAGTCAGCAATCCCCTACCCCCCCACACTTCATGGACTGGGGTTAGTAAGGTGTCGCCACACCCAGATTTTTATGTGGGTCCTAGGGAATCAAACTTGGAGGTTTCTGGCCAGAAAAGCAAGTGCTCTTAAGTGCTGAGCCATCTCTCCAGCCCCGCCTTGTTCTTTGAGACAAGGTCTTTCTGAACCTGGAGCTCGCCAGTTTGGCTAGACCAGCTAGCTGGTGGGCCCTAAGGGTTCTCCTGTCTCCACCTCCCCAGCACTGGGACTACAGGCACATGGCACCATGCCCAGCATTTTATGTGGGTGCTCAGAACCCAAACTCAGGTCCTCAGGCTTCCAGGGTAAACGCTTGCTTTATCTGCTGAGCCATCTCCCTGGCCCTTCTTGGCCCTTTCTGACCCACGGAAAAGGACAGTCTCTCCTTCCTCTGATTCAACATTCTGTGCCTTGGCACTCACATGATACAGCAGCAGATATTTAGGTTCTCCTGCCCTAGGCCTGGACTCCCAAGAGGACTATCTATCATACTGGTTTCAAAAATGGATTGGTGAGCCAGGCCTGGTGGTACATGCTTGGAATGCCAGCATTCAGGAGGTTGAGGCAGGAGGATCACTGTAAATTCAAAGCCAGAATGGGCAGAGTGAATTCTAAAAGAGCTGGGCAGGTGGTGCATGTCTTTAATTCCAGCACTTGGGAGGCAGAGGCAGGAGGATCGCTGTGAGTTCAAGGCCACCCTGAGACTCCATAGTGAATTCCAGGTCAGCCTGAGCCAGAGTAAAACCCTACCCCCCCCCAAAAAAAAAAAGACGAGGTAGGGCTAGAGAGACAGCTTAGCAGTTTAGGCATTTGCCTGTGAAGCCTAAGGACCCAGGTTCAAATCTCCATGTCCCAAGTAAACCAGATGCATAAGGTGGCATGTGTCTGGAGTTCATATTGCAGTGGCTAGAGGCCCTGGCATGCCCATTATCTCTCATTCTTTCTCTTCCTCTCTCTGTCTCTAATAAACAAATTAAAATTTTTTAAATGAGGTCATCACTTTTCTTTTAAATAAATTTTTTATTCTTTATTTATTTGAGAGAGAGACAGGCAGGTAGAGAGAGAGAGAGAGAGAATGGGTGTGCCAGGGCCTCCAGCCATTGCAAATGAACTCCAGATGGGTCACTCCCTTGTGCATCTGGCTTATATGGGTCCTGGGGAATTGAACTTGGGTCCTTTGGCTTTGCAGACAAGTGCCTTAATCACTAAGCCATCTCTCCAACCCTCTTTTTGTTTCTTTCTTTCTTTTTTTTTTTTTTTTTGAGGTAAAGTCTTACTCTAGCCCAAGTTGTCTTTGAACTCATAGCAATCCTTCTACCTCAGCCTCCTGAGTGCTGGTAATATTGATGTGAACCCACCACACCTGAAGTGGCAATAACTTTTTTTTTTTTTTGGGTAGGGTCTCACTCTAGCCCAGGCTGACCTGGAATTCACTATGTAGTCTGAGGCTGGCCTCAAATTCACTGAGATCCTAGTGCTGGGATTAAAGGATTGCCCCACCACACCCTGCAGCAATCACTTTTTACAGTGACGAGATAGGTCACAGAGGGCTTACTGTGAGGAATGGCAGCCAGGCAGTGTCCCACGACTTTAATCCCAGCACTCAGGAGGCTGAGGTAGGAGGATCACTAGGAGTTCTACCCAGCCTGGGACAACAGAGTGAGTTCCAGGTTAGCCAGGGCTACGGTGAGACCCTGCCTCCAAAAGAAAACAAAACCAGAAGCCGGGCATGGTGGCACACACTTTTAATCCCAGCACTCGGGAGGTAGAGGTAGGAGGATCGCCGTGAGTTCGAGGCCACCCTGAGACTCCATAGTGAATTCCAGGTCAGCCTGGGCTAGAGTGAGACCCTACCTCGAAAAACCAAGAAAAACCAAAAGAAAACAAAACCAAAAAAAAAAAAAAAGAATGCATGAGCGATCTTACAGAAAAGCCTTAAGAATGGAGTCTGGTACAGTCAATGCAAAGCAAGTGTTTTTGGCCATTGTTACTAGGGAAACTGAGGCAAGGGGCTTCTCAGCGCCGGCACAGGTCTGATAGGGGCTAGCGTAGTCTTCATTTGTTTACGTCTTAGGTCTGTTTCTGACATTCTGTTGGAAGATAGGCAGGGCAGGTAATTAAGTCCATCTTACACATCTGGAACTGCGATGCACTCAGGAAAGTGCCAGTGAGGAAGTTGAAGAGGCACCAGAACTCTTCAGTGCCAGTGTAGGGCTTCAGTCTTGCACCAATTATGCCGGCTTCACCCAGCACTCAGCCACCTCCCACCTCCATGCCAGAGGATCTGGCCACAGTGCCCTCCAGCCTCCCTGTGAATACACACACTCCTGTAGGCCAGGCATAGTACATAGTGTTGCACAAAATTGGAACCAGCACCTTACCCCCTCCACAGAAGGGCCTAGGCCCCAAAGGTTAGGGAAACCTGTTCTGAGGAATCAGCCCAGAGAGGAAATTCTGTCCAAGGTCCTTCCACTGTCACAGGAGTGGGGCCCAGTGTGCGTCAGAGATACCAGCGGGGGGGGGGGGGGGGGGGTGAAGCAGCCGGAGGAGACTGAAAATTTCACCGTTCCTTTTTTCCATTTTAGTGACAAAAGTCACACCCGGCCTTTACATAAACATGGCCAAGGAGCCATTCTGTCTAAGCTCACTTCCCTTACAGGCGGGCGCCAAGACTTTCCTCCCCGTGACCCTGACACACTGGGTGAGGGGAAAGCAAGTGGACCCTGCAAAAGACAAGCTGTGCTACCCAACAGCACCCATACCTGAGGCCTGCTGTCCTTTCTCTGCCTCATGTTTATCTCCCTACCTCCTCACAACATCCCCCGGGCAGCCCCACACTGCCATTTAAGCACACAGAAGGTAGTCACGCACACAGCTTGCGGCTGGTCTCCTGGCTGAGGCCCACATTGCCCTTGTCACTCCACCTCCCTCCCAAGTGTTTTCTGACCAGCTGGCATCCCAGCCCAACAGCCCAGACAGGCTCCCACAAACAACGTCACAAAAGAATCCCGCGGAGAATGTTGCAAACACACAGCCTTCCCCTTGCTTGGCTGCTCAGGATCCCATAAACATAACTTGCATGTCCCACCCACAACCCCTCACACCAGTGCCAGCTGACCCACGGACATCAGGGACATACCTCGGGGACCCTCACTTTCCTCCTTATCAGTGGGGTCTGAGTTCTAGACATGCACCCCCATGTAACTCTTTCATTACAGTCCCAGCTGCCTGTTTTTACCACAATTGGGCCACACCTCAGCGGGGCTACAGAAATGGGACCCAGACATACCTTCTGACTCAAAGGTCCACAACTGTCCACTCCAAAAGGGGACCACCATAACACACACGCGCGCGCTCGCGCACGCACGCACACACATCACTAGCTATGCAGAAAATAATGTTCATAAACAGTTCACGTGTGCAATGAGACATACGTGCAAGAAAACACATGATGGTGGAACACACATACACAACCCCATACTGAACACATTCCGCACTCAGGATAATTGTGCCCTGCTTAGAATGCCCATCTGTCACCTAAAGCCACAGGGCCATACCTTGTAATTCTGTCCCACCATTGGATACCCCCTCTTGGCTTTCTGTCTCTATGGCCTAGGGAGGCTACTCGGACCTCTGGATGCCAGACTAGCAAACGGTGGTGCCCAGGAGCAGTTTACCTTGCCCTACAACAACTGTGGGAGGCACGATCTCAGACTGGCAGCCACAACCCTGCCCCGACGGCGCGGTGGTTTCAGGTCCCCTGCTCGCACTGCGTTACCGTGCACACCCCAACTCCCGGGCGCTCGGCGGGCCACCCCTCCCCCTCTCTGCCCGGCTCCTACGCCATCGCCCTCCCTGCAGCTCGGAGCGCTCGCCCGGGCTCACACCGGCCCCACCCCACCCCAACCTGCCCCACACTGGGCTGCAAAATTAACCCTTCAGAGTAGGAGTGAGCGCGACCCTTTTCCACAAGCCCCGGGTGACCGTGTCCCCCCAAAGCCACCGCTCGCACGGACACAACACCGCGATCCCTCCGGCGGCCCTCCAGCGCCCCGCGCGCCCGGGGGCGGGGCCTGTTCGCCCCCCCCTCCCCGACCCCGGGGCCCCCAGGTCAACTCCCACGGGAAGAGGTCGCGGGGCGCAACCCGGGCCCCCGCGGCGCCGGGCAGCGGGGAGGGGGCCAGGCAGTTGGCTCCGGTCCGCCCTAGCCCTGCCCGGCTCGCCCCGGGGCCCACCTGACTGCGATGGCGCCGCGTCCGCCAGGCCCGGCTCATCCCCGTGGCCGTCCCCGGCCGCTCAGGTTTCGCCCGCCTCCAGCTCCGGCTCCGGCTCCGGCCCCGGCCCCCCCAGCGCCCGGCCCCGGCCCGGCCCCGCCGCCGCCGCCGCCGCTGACATCATCGGCTCCCCCCCCCACCCGCCCCGGTCCTACCCCCACCCCCACCCCCGGAAACAGTCCCCCCCCAGCGCCGCCGCTGCAGCCGAGAGGAAGCCGGCGCGGCGCGGCGCGGCGGACACCGGCTCGGGGCGCTGGGTCGAGCCCACGCAGGGAAACTGAGAGGAGCAGGGCCGCTGGGCCGGTGGGCACCTCACAGATAGCTGGGTTGAAGTGCCCTAGGAGGGGCGCACGACCACCCTGAGAAGGTACTCCCCCCTTCCCTCTGTACGCCCTTCACTCAACGGTGCACATCACCCAAAAGCGTACGCACACACACACAGACACTACACACATCACACCACACCACGCGAGCTCTCCTGGGCCGCAGACGTACGACATGGCAGACTCAGTTGGGCTCAGTGGGACCAGGGTCAGCAAACAAAAACAACAGCTTTGCTGCCCCTCCCCTCCCCGCCAACCAGGAACCCAGAAAAGCTCAGGCCCACAGGCATACAAGGCCCTAACCCCGCACAAAGAGGGGCACACCAGTGACCACCAGTGCAGATGAACACACAGCTTGGTACTTTGCTTCCGTCGGTGTAAATACCCAACATCTGTGCACTTGTGCATAAATGGGAGGCCTTGGTGTGTGCCTCCTGGGACAACAACAGCAACATCACTAGTGGAAGCACACGCAAACATGTCTGAAACTCTAGTTGGACAACCCCACGGACTCCTTTCCAGTGCTGTAAAATTAAAAATTCTGGAGACAGATGAACCATACCTCAGAACTCCTCTCCCTAAAACCTTTGACAGCTGGGCGTGAGTTCGAGGCCACCCTGGGATGACATAGTGAATTCCAGGTCAGCCTGACCTAGAGCAAGACCCCTACCTTGAAAATAAATAAAGCTGTATATAGTGGTCCATGCTCAGCACTTGGAAGGTGGAGATAGGAGGACCAAGCGTTCTAGGCCAGCCTAAGGATACATAGTGAATTCAAGGCCAGCCTGGGCTACATGAGACCCTGTCTCTAGAAACCAAAGGAAGAAACAAAACAAAAACCCTTATGAAACTTGGTAAACCATAAACAAATTAAAACTAAAGAAGTCTCATCACAGAGCCAGTCATGAGAGAGAGAGAACTTGGAGTCATGGAGACAAAGATAAAGAGAGTTGGGAAACATGGTGGTGCACACATGTAATCAGCATGTTCTACATACTGAGTTCCAGGCCAGCCTGGAACGAGACTGTTTCACACACCCTCAAAAAAGTCCACTCAGGGGCTGGAGGGATGGTTTAAGTGGTTAAGGCGTGACCCAGGTTCAATTCCCCAGAACCAACCTTAGCCAGATGCACAAGGGGGCGCATGCATCTGGAGTTTGTTTGCATTGGCTGGAGGCCCTGACACGACCATTTTCTCTCTGCCTCTTTCTCTCCCTCCCTCTCTCAAATAAATAAATAAAAGTAAATATTAAAAAAAAAAAAAAGTCCACTTAACATGAGTCCAAGGCCACCCTGAGACTACATAGTGAATTTCAGACCAGCCTGGACTAGAGTGAGACCCTGCCTCAAAAAAAAAATCCACTCAAAACAACCCCCCCAAATAAACAAAGGTTTGGAATTGATGAGATAATAGCCCCTCCAGGAAGGTTCCAGGGAAGAGCCCACCCCCACTTCAGCAGCCAGGTCACAATGGCTGGAACTCTGAGGGGCTCAGGCCCCAGCCAGGAAGAGAGGATGAAGTCTAAGGAAGGATGGTGAGTAGTGGGGCAATGGGGCATAGCAAGGGCACATTCAGCTTCTTGTCATTTCCCTTCCCTTCTTTCTCTAAAATTTCTCAATGCTTCTGGAGATAAGTATAAATGAAAATCATAATGGTATTACCCAGAGGTCCCTGGAGCCTGGGACATCATACAGATTCACAGCATCTGCAGCTGCTTGCCCTTCCTCAATGAACAGAGCATCCCTGGCTCCTCTTTTTCTCCTCCCAGTAGCAGTAGCCACAGAAACATGATGCCCCAGGGCTATTTACTCCCTGCTTCCTGCTTTAGATTCTCAAGACCCACATCGTACCACCTCATCCATCTTCCAGGCCTTTTCTAGCTCCCATGAGTTCCATTTCTATCCTGAAGGTCCCCAGATCCCAGCCAGGTATTCACCCTATTCCAAGTCCCCCAGACTGTGGCTGCCCTCGTGTCCCAGTTCCTTTTTCCCTAACAGGTTGCCAGTCAGTCGTACTACAGCCTACCTGACTTCACCCAGCCATCACCGCCCTCCACTCCGCCCAGCCTCCCCTCACAGAAGCGCTGCTGGCCCTCCGATGCCACCAAAGGCCTGCTTGTGGCCCTGCTGGGTGGGGGCCTGACTGCCGGCTTCGTGGGCCCCTTCTCCCGTATGGCTTATCAGGCCTCGGGCCTGCCGTCCATGGAGCTGCTCATCTGTCGATGCCTCTTCCACCTCCCCATTGCCCTGCTACTTAAGCTGCGTGGTGACCCACTCCTAGGACCTCCTGAAGTCCGGGCACGGGCCTTCCTCTGTGCCCTGCTCAACGTCCTTAGCATCGGATGTGCCTACAGTGCAGTTCAGGTGGTCCCTGCGGGCAACGCAGTCACTGTTCGGAAAGGTTCTTCCACCGTGTTCTCTGCCCTCCTCGCACTCTGCCTCCACAGCCAGGGTCTCAGCTGCTACGACTGGTGTGGCCTGTTGGGCAGCACCCTGGGACTAATCATCATTGTGGGGCCTGGACTAGGGACACTGCAAGAAGGGACTCCAGGCCTCTACACGGCCCTGGGCTACGTGCTGGCTTTCCTGGGAGGCCTGGCCCTGTCTCTGGGGTTCCTGGTTTACCGCTCCCTGCACTTTCCCTCCTGCCTACTGACAGTGGCCTTCCTATTTGGCTTGGTGGGGCTAATGGTGTCTGTGCCAGGCCTCTTTGTTCTGCAGACCCCTGTGCTACCCACCGATCCGCTGAGTTGGAGCTGTGGCGGGGCTGTGGGGATCCTTGCCTTGGTCTCTTTTACATGTGTGAGCTATGCAGTCACCAAGACCCACCCTGCCCTGGTGTGCGCTGTCCTGCACTCGGAGGTGGTGGTAGCCTTGATGCTGCAGTATTACGTGCTCTACGAGACTGTGGCACCTTCCGACATCATGGGAGCGGGGGTCGTGCTGGGCAGCATTGCCATTATCACGGCCCAGAACCTCAGCTGTGAAAAGGAAGAGCAGGTGGAGGAGTGAGATCGTGCTTAAGAGGCTGGGGGTTGGGGAGGGAGGGCAAGGGTAAATAGAAGGAAAGACTGGAATACAAACATTGGAGACAAATGCCTGGCAAAGAGCTGGTGTGGGGAGGGACACCCCTCACATTCAAGGGTGCCTGGATAGTGGAGAGGAATACCTGGAAGATTTGAAACAAACATGGAGGACCAACGGATATGGAGTTTAGGCTGGATCCTAGGAATAAGGGTCTCAGATCCAAGGGGCTGAGGAAGGTTGGCAGTGGGCCAAGGGAAGTATTTCCCTGGGCAGCAAAGAAAAGAGCACAGTGATGCAGTTGAACACCAGTTCAAGCAAACAGCCAGCAGCTGCCCTGGGGGAGGAGGAGTGCTCCTTTTCCGCCTGGGCGATGTTTTTCTTTCCTCGTGGTAGTGCTTCCCTTTGGGGTGGTGACGTGACACTGACATCAAACAAGGATCATTCAATGATTCAATGTGGTTGTGCGGTTCGTGCCATCTCTGCTTTGGAGGGAGAGTGGAAGTCCACTCTTACAGGTGAATCTCTTGGACCCCTCCCGCCCCCGGCCTATTTTGTCTGAAACACAAGGTGAGGGATTTTCTAAAATGTTGATTCCTTAATCGCAAATTCCCCAGGACTTCCAGAAGTCTCCCCGGGGTTTAATAATCTGCTTTTCTCAGATTGTCGCAGCCCGGTGATCTCTCCTTAGGCAGCAACCAACCTCCTTCCGGAACGGGCCTCGGAGCTGAGAGCATTCGGAGAGGCTCAGGTCGGAGGATCCCAGGACCAGGGATGGCTTCCTGCAGCTCTCCACGAAGAGACCCAGGAAGGTGGCTCGACCGATAACAAGCTACTTCCAGACAATCGACTGGACTCGCCATCTTGGCTTGTTCATGCATATTCAGCGAGTGGCTGAATATTCATGATTAAGGACGGCCTCCAGTACTCCCCGCCCGCCGCCTCCGCAGCGGCCCGGAACCCGCTCGGGAGTACCTGACTTAACCCCGCCTTCATTACCGATTCGGGGAACGGACCATTTTCCAGCTGGGGAGGGGGGGGACAGATTTTCATGAGACACCAGCTGAGAAATGAACCTGTACTCCGAAGTAGAATAAAGATGGCCTAACTTGATCCTCGACTCTGCGAAGCCTGGCCCTCAGTGCGACAACAATCGGCGAGGTGGGGGGGGAGAAGGCGGCGGGACCGGGAAAGCTCCCCTCCCGCCGTGTCCAAGGAGACCGCCTCGGAGCATTCGGGGCAGGCTCCACAAGTCCAGCGCGCCGCGGCTCCGTGCGGGCGGGCGCCGGCAGCCCCGTAGCGCAAAGGAGGGCGGGAAAGGAAGGGGCGGAGCCTTGGGGCGAGTCTATAAAAGGCGTCGTGCAGCCAGTTCTCTCCTCAGAAGCGCCGAGAGCGCGGCCGGGACGGTTGGAGAAGAAGGCGGCTCCCGGAAGGGGGAGAGACAAACTGCCGTAACTTCTGCCGTTCAGGAGTCCGGTTACTTATTTATTCGTCACCCCTTTTCTTCTTCCTCTTCCCCCAAACCTTCTCCTTTCCTCCCTTCCCCCTCCCCCTTTTTTTATTTGGGAGCCGAAAAAAAATATCTCCGGAAAGGGTTTCTTTCCGTTCTCCCTCCCCCTTCCTCTCCTCCCCCACCTTTCCCTCCTCCGGCCTTTTCCCTGTCAGCTCGCAGAGGTCTTTCTCGGCGGCCGCCCGGACGGGGTCTGAGCACCTAGGCGGAGGTGGCGCAGGCTTTTTGTAGCGAGGTTTGCGCCTGCGCAGCGCGCCTGCCTCGCCATGCACGGGGGCGGCCCCCCCTCCGGGGACAGCGCATGCCCGCTGCGCACCATCAAGAGAGTGCAGTTTGGAGTCCTGAGTCCGGATGAGTTGGTAAGCTGCGCTGCCCTTCAGTGCGCTGATGTCGGTGGTTGTCGGAAACCTGGCACTTGTTGCTGTCCTGCCTGCGGGTGACCCGCAGAGAAGGATGGGTTAGGGTCGCCGAGGTCGTGTGGGGAACCGGCCTCCAGGTTCCCAGGATTAAGTTTTGGCCAGTGTTTTTAAAGCAAGCTTTATCCGAGATAGGTGCCCGCCTGCCAGAGAGGATGAGGATTTCCGACGTTCGACGACATGAAATGAGTCCAGGGAAGCGGGGATCTTTGCAAGTGTGGCTAGGAAACCCACCCCTAGGAGTCCCCCTCCTTTCTACATACACGGGACAGCCTGTTATGTGACTGTCAACAGGCTTGTGGGATACACTGAGTAATGTAAACAAAGACCCCCTGTTTCTAGAGCAGTTTCTGTGGAAAAGAGCAGAGAAGACCGATAATAAGCAATAAAAGTGAACGAATGAACAATGTAAGTTAATGACAAGTGCCTAGAATAAAATAAAATGTGAAAGTCACTGAATTGGAGCTACTTCAGTTGGGAAGTCCTGTTTGAGGAGGTGACATCTGGGTGATAAAAAAGCATCAGTCATCTAAGCCATAGATTTTGGGGCAAGGATTTTGTAGGGAGGTGGGAGTAATTAGAATAGGCAGAGGACTTGAGACCACATACTGAATTCCAGTTCAGCCTAGGCTAGAGCTAGACCCTACCTTGAAAAACAAAGCAAGCAAGCTGAGGAAACAAGTGCTTATGAACTGAGGGATAAATGAACTTGGTGTATCTAGAGGCTGAATGGCCAATGACACAGGTAAATGTGTTACAAAATAATCTGAAGAGGCACACGTCTTTAATGCCAGCCCTCAGGATGCAGAGGTAGGATCACCATGAGTTCGAGACTACATAGTGAATTCCAGGTCAGTCTGGACTAGGGTGAGACCCTACCTTGAGAAAACAACAACAAAAATTGGCTGAAGAAACAGGATGTTGTAAATCATGGTAAGGAGTCAGGATTTAGTTCTCTTTTCAGTAAGAAGTCAGTGGACAAAAGCAGGAGAATGGCACTAATTTTTATACACACATACTTAACACTTGCTCTCTGAAGAGCCAGTGGGAACTGGTAAGTATGGATACAGGAGAAACAAGAAAGGAGGGTAATCTTAGAGTTTTTGATGTCTTGGACTTTTCTAATGGACTTCAGTAGAAATAATAGAAATGTTTCTAATACATACATATATATTAGAAACATATATATGTATACAAATATATAAACATATATATATGACATTTATTTGAGAAAGAGGCAGATAGAGAATGGGTGTGCTGCCTCCAGCCACTGCAGACAAATTCCAGACGCACTGTCACCTTGTGCAGCTGGCTTACGTGGGTACTGGGGAATCAAACCTAGGTCCTTAGGCTTCACAGGCAGACACCTTAACCGCTAAGCCATTTCTCCAGCCCAGCAATGCTTCTAGAAGGAGAAATTCTATTAGAAGAAAGGGCTTAGCTGTGTCAGGACTCAGAACTTCCAGACCTCACGTACTACCACAGAATAAATTGCAGATAGAATTAATGGCTAAATCAAAGTATAAAAAAGGCAAAAGGGTTTTGATGGGCT
This sequence comes from Dipus sagitta, assembly GCA_036346955.1. NCBI lineage: Eukaryota > Metazoa > Chordata > Mammalia > Rodentia > Dipodidae > Dipus > Dipus sagitta. The sequence goes on along the minus strand of CM070783.1, from coordinate 5,783,667 downwards.
GGTACCAGAGAAGAAACTATAGTAATGAATTAAGTTATGGTAAATTTTATGGTAAACCTTAAATGAGCAAAGCATTGTATATACAAGAAAGAGCAAGGCAGATTTCACTACATAAAAATAAAAGCCACTTCTGTATATCAGGCTCCATGGACAAAGCTAAAAACCAAATTGGGAAATACTGTTTAACATGTTTAAGGCAAGGCTGATTTTTTGTTTTGTGTGTTTGTTTTGTTTTTTCGAGGTAGAGTGTCACTCTAGCTCAGGTTGACCAGGAATTCACTCTGCATTCTCAGGGTGGCCTCGAATTCACCCTGATCCTCCTACCTCTGCCTCCCAAGTGCTGGGACTAAAGGCATGGGCCACCAAGCCCTGTTAAGGTGGAATTTTTTGTTTTGTTTGTTTTTTGGTTTTTCCAGGTAGTGTTTTGCTCTAGCCCAGGCCAACCTGGAATTCATTATATAGTCTCAGGCTGGCCTCAAACTCAGAGTGATCCTTCTACCTCTGCCCTTCAAGTGCTGGTTTTAAAGATGAATTTTTTGTTGTTGCTGGAATCAAAGCCAGCCTTCTTATGATGGTAAGCAAATGCTCTAACCAAACACATCCCCAACCCTTGTTTGTCTTTTTAATCTTGTGTATGCATATAGTGTGCATGTATGTGTATGTTCATGTGTGTGAGTTGCACACCTGTGCCCAGCTTCTGTGTTTTGAAACAAGGTCTCACTATGTAGTCCAGGCTGGCCTGAAATTGGTGATCCTCTTACCACAGCCTTCTGAGTGCATTTCTAATCCTGGTTTGGTTAGATTTGTTAGTACACTTAGTAATTGCACATCTAACAGAAGAATGTGTAAAGATGGATAAGGATTATGAATTGGCACTTGACAGAAGTTGAACAAATGTTCAATAAAGTGCTTACTAATAGAACATTTTTCATTTTAAAAGGTTTTTCATAATATGATTTTCCCTGCTGACAAAAACATTGAGAAATAAACATGGTTATACATTATTGGTAGAAAAATTAATTGGTGTAAGTAGGCATTTTGGAGATCATTCTTTTTTTTTTGATTTTCAGAGGTAGGGTTTTGCTCTAGCCCAGGCTGACCTGGAATTCACCATGTAGTCTCAGGGTGACCTCAAACTCACAGCATTCCTCCTTACCTCTGCCTCCTGAGTGCTGGGATTAAAAGTGTGCACCACTACACCCAGCTTTGTTTTTCCAGGTAGGGTCTTATGCTCGCCCAGGCTGACCTGGAATTCACTATGTATGTAGTCTCAGGGTGGCCTTGAACTCATGGCAATCCTACCTCTGCCTTCCGAATAAAATTTTTTTGTTTTATTTTTATTTATTTATTTATTCATTTAAATCTTTATTTATTTATTTGACAGAGAGAGAGAGTGGGCACGCCAGGGCCTCCAGCCATTGCAAACAAATTGCAGATGTGTGCGCCCCCTTGTGCATCTGGCTAACGTGGGTCCTTAGCAAACAAACTCCAGATGCATGCATCACCTTGTGCTTCTGGCTTTCGTGAGACCTGGAGAATCAAATGTGGGTCCTTAGGCTTTGCAGGCAAGTGCCTTAACTGCTAAGCCACCTCCCCAGCCCTGTCAAGTCTTTTTAATATGTCCATCCTTTGACCCAGTAGTACTATACTAAGAATTCATAACCCTAGCACATGGCCCTCCCACTTAACCTGGTTCAGGAAATGGCTCATAAATGTAGTTGCTCAGGCCAAGAACCTAAAAGCCAGCTTTGGTTGGTTGTTTCTCTTCCCCCCATCCCCCTCTTCTTTCCCTGCTCCCCTTCTCTTTCATTCTTGCTGTCCCTCTCTCCTCTCCTTATCTCTCCCCTCTACTTCTCTTTGTTATTTTTTTTTAGACAGGTCTCATGTATACCAGAGTGGCCTTGAGTTCACTGTGTTGCTGAGGATGACCTTGAACTTCTAATCCTCCTTCCTCCACTGTGGCACCACCAGGTTAAGTGTTAGGGAACAAACCCAAAGCGATGTGTGTGTGTGTGTGTGTGTGTGTGTGTGTGCGCGCGCACGCACACGCCTGCACACAGTATACCAACTGAGCTGTATACCCAGCCCCATGATAATTTTTTCTCCACACAATCCATTTGCTAATCTATTCTACCTTTCAAAGTATGCTCAGAATTGAGCCATTTATGAGCATCTTTTTTTAAATAATTAATTTATTTTTTAAATTTTTTTATTAACAATTTTCATGATTATAAAAAATAACCCATGGTGATACCCTCCCTTCCCCCACTTACCCCTTTGAAACTCCACTCTCCATCATACAACCCCTCCCCATCTCAGTCAGTCTTTATGAGCATCTTTACCTCTTTGCCCTACTATTCCATTCCACCACCTTTTTTGTTCACAGTTTGCAGTAGTCCTGGGTCCTTAGTTATCTTCTAAGGTAGATATTTTCATGTCCCTTGTGTGGAATCCTCTCTCAAGGATCCCTCCAGACTCCTTATTCTGAGGCCCTTTGGTTTCCTGTCCTTGTTTCCATCTCATTACCAGTGTGCTCCCTGCTTTTCTTTTAGTTACTCTGACCTGCTTGTCTCTTTTCTGAAGCACAGGTTTCTCTCTAGCCCAGGCTGGCCTCAAGGTCACTATGAGACTCCTACCTCAGCCTCCCAAGTGCTGGGATTATAGGCATGTGCCACCATGCCTAGCTTAACCTGCTTTTCTTTTAGCACCACAAGCTTATTCCTGCCTCAAGGACTTTATTATTCATTTCCCCCACTGCTTGCAGACATCCACATATCTGTTTCTTTTTTTTTAAAAAAAGTATTTTATTTTTTTTTATTTATTTGACAGAGTGGGGGAGAGAGAGAATGAGCTTGCCAGGGCCTCCAGCCACTGCAAACAAACTACAGACGCATGGGCCCCTTGTGCATCTGGCTAATGTGGGTCCTGGGGAATCAAACCTGGGTCCTTTGGCTTTGCAGGCAAACACATTAGCCGCTAAGCCATCCCTCCAGCCCCACATACCTGTTTCTTCATGTCATGGTGTTCTGTATTCAGGTGTCATATTGTTAAGATCTCTACCCTGACCACCTGTTTAAATAGCATCCTGTATTCTGTAACCCCTTGCCCACTATTTTACTTAATCGTACACTCTTAAAATGATTAGTATTTTGGTTTCTTGCTGTTTTCACAGAATATTGTTACCTTGGTCTCCTTAGTATCTCACAGTTTCTGGCATTAACAGGCATGTAATTAAAATGAGTTGGGTAAACTAGTGGTTGTGCAAATATACTTGGGGAAAGCTGGGTTTGGTGTCACACACTTTAATTCCAGCACTCAGGAGGCAGAGGCAGAAGGATATCTGAGTTCAAGGCCAGCCTCAAGTCTGAGGAATTCACATAGTAAATTCCAGGTCATTCTGGGCTAGGGTGAGACCCTGTCTCAAAACTGAAAATATACATGGGGAAAGATTTTTATTTTGACATTGTTTGAAAATGACAATTGCTGGAGAGATGGTTCAGGGTTAAAGGCACTTGCCTAATAGGATCCCAGTAGGTTAAATAAAATGTTTCCAAACTTCTGGAATACCTGAGATGCTGTGGCAAACTCAGAGCAGCACAGTGAAATATTTTAAATTTTGGAAAAAAGCACAGGTGACCTATAAACTACTAATTCCAAATGATCCAGTTTCAACATTAGATGGCGCTGAATCTCTTTGAATAATGTCATATCTTTGATTTAGTTTGGTTTTGGCTTGGCTTTTTTGAGACAGGGTGTTGCTGTGTAGCCCAGGATGATTTTAAACTCAAGCATCTGTGTGTTGGGATTACAGATCTGTGCCAGTATGCCTGTACCACAGAGTTGCATTGTTAGCAGTTGCTAAGAACTAGCAAAAATAATTTGGAGTAAAAAATATGAGTGTTGGTGTCCAATCTGAGTCTAAAGGTTGGGAGATTGTGCAGTTCCTAACAGTGTACAATAAGTAATTGGGGCTTTGTGGTTAAGGCGCTTGCCTGCGAAGCCTAAGGACCCCAATTCCATTCTCTAGAACCTGTGTAAGCCAGATGCACATGGTGGCACATGCATCTGGAGTTTGTTTGTAGTGGCTAGAGGCCCTGGCATGTCCATTCTCGCTTTCTCTAAATAAATAAATAAAATATTTTTTTTAATTTGGTTTTGGGGAAGATTTAAATATTACTATTTGGGGGCTGAGATGGTCATTGGTGTTTTGCTATGCAAGCATGAGAATTTGAGTTTGAATTCCCAGCACTCATGTAAATGCCAGGAATGGAGGCATGCACCTGTAATCCCAGCACTGGAGAAACAGACAAACATATCCCTCAGGGTTTGCTGAATTGAATCGTTGAGTTCTGGGTTCAGTGAAAGAGACCCTATCTCAAAAAATAAGGTGGTGGCACTCTCCTTTAATCCCAGCCCTCAGGAGGCAGAGGTAGGAGGATCACTGTGAGTTCAAGGCCACCCTGAGACTACATAGTGAATTCCAGGTCAACGTTCAGCCTGAGCTAAGTGAGACCCTTCCTCCAAAAAACAATTAGGTGGTGAGTTTGATGGTGTATGCCTTTAATTCCAGTACTTGGGAGGCAGAGGTAGGAGGATCACTGAGTTTAAGGCTGCCTTGAGACTACATAGTGAATTAATTCCATGTCAGCCTGGACTAGAGTGAAACTCTACCTTGAAACAAACAAAAAACAAACAAACAAAAATTAAAGCTGGTAATGGTGGCACACACCTTTAATCCCCAGTATTTGGGAGGCAGAGGTAGGAGGGATCACAGTGCGTTCCAGACCACCCTGAGACTACATAGTGAATTCTAGGCCAGCCTGGGCTAGAGTGAGACCCTACATTGAAAAACAAGAAAAAAAATTTTTTTTAATTTATTTATTTGAGAGAGAGAGAGAATGGTAGCACCAGGCGTTCCAGTCACTGGAAACGAACTCCAGATGCAAGTGCCACCTTATGCATCTGGCTTATGTGGATCCTGGGAAATCGAACCTTGGTCCTTTGGCTTTGCAGACAAACACCTTAACCACTAAGTCGTCTTTCCAGCCTCCCCCCCAAAAATTTTTTTATTTTTTATTTGACTTAGTTATTTATTTTTGTTTTTTCGAGGTAGGGTCTCACTCTAGTCCAGCTAGAATTTTATTTATTTATTTATTTTGTTTTTTCAAGGTGGGATTTCACTGTACTCTCAGGGTGGCCTTGAACTCATGGCGATCCTCCTACCTCTGCTTTCTGAGTGCTGTTATTAAAGGTGTGTGCCACCCTAACTGGCTAGATTTTTTTTTTTGTTTTTTGTTTTTTTTTGTTTTTTCGAGGAAGGGTCTCTAGTCCAGGCTGACCTGGAATTCACTATGGAGTCTCAGGGTGGCCTCGAACTCACGGCGATCCTCCTACCTCTGCCTCCCGAGTGCTGGGATTAAAGGCGTGCGCCACCACGCCCAGCTCGAATTTTTTTTATTTGAGAGAAGAGAGCGAGAGCAAGCATGAAAGAGACAGATAGATAGAATGGGCACTCTAGCTGCTGCAAACGAACTCTTAAGTGCATGCACCACTGTTTTTTTTTTTTTTTTTAACTTCATCTCTCTGGAAGTTAGTGGACCAAAGCCTAACTAATTTAAAAGTCCAGTTTTTATTGTGTGAAAAGATGGTAAAAGTTGCCTTGACCTTCTAGTGCAGGGCAAAATAATCTCCGTAGTTCATAGCTACTTCTGGGCCAGGAATATGACTTTGTGGCAGAGTGCTTACCTAATATGCCCGAGGCCCTACGTTTGCTCCCCAACACTGCCCCCTCCCCCAGAGTCACAGCTATTTCTGAGCTACTCTCCACTCAGTTTTTACCCATTGAATCACAGCTCTAGCTTTCTTGGAATTTCAGGTAATTGCTTCTGCTCTACTCATCTATCTACTAGAGCACCTGGTTCACCTGCATTATAATAAAATTTCCACCAGGATGTGGAAGTGTTGAGGCAATTTAGGTCCTTGAGAAAGGAGCAAGTGGCAAAGATGGGGGTAAAAGTCAAAACTGAATCTTTCAACTGCTGATATCTGCTGGATCAGGAGCAGGATCATTGGGCAGGCCTGTCCTGGGGCAGCACACTTGAGCTTTCAAGGTAGCTTGCAAGTATGGAGAGATTCCTGCCAGGGTCTCAGCTTCATGGGCCCAATTTCAGCTTAGAAGAAGAAATAAGGCTTTAGTTTTCATTTTGTGATCTCTCCCCCCTCTCCTAAGCAATTTTGGTTTCCCTTTGTGTTAAATATTATGGATATCAGTGACCTAGAATTCAGCTCAGGGATGTTGGGTTCAAGTAGCAGAGGGAAGTGAGCTGAACATGGTGGCACACACATAAAATTTCAATACTTAGGAGGCTGAGGCTAAGGCAGGAGGATCTAGAGTTTGAGGCCTGGATTACTTAGCAGCAAGACTTTGTCTCAAAACAGAACACTAGAGGTCGGCCATTTGTATAAGGCTGAAGGTCATTCACACTCCACTCTGTGCACATGCCACCCTCACTTCACAAACACACAGTGACTGGAACAAGCATTTGATTTATAATACTCAAGTTTGATACTTCCAAAAATATAACTATATCAATCTTCTCATCTCATACTAGGCTAAGCATGTTTAGTTCTACTATAGGTGGTTTGAAATTTTCTTAGGCCATGGGCATCACAGCCACAAAGGCTAGAAATAAGGAATCCTGCTTAGTTGTTATTGGCCTTTCTTTTCCACAGAAGCGGATGTCTGTGACCGAGGGTGGTATCAAATACCCAGAGACAACTGAAGGAGGCCGCCCCAAACTTGGGGGACTGATGGATCCAAGGCAGGGAGTGATTGAACGGACTGGCCGTTGCCAAACATGTGCAGGTAAGTGCTGGTTCTAGAGTGATTCCCGAGGGAAGGAGAGGCTTGATCTTTAAAACCAGGGGGTGAATATCTAGTCTCAGGGAGGAAAAGTGTCAGGTGTGTGTTTCCACAGGAAACATGACTGAGTGTCCTGGCCACTTTGGTCATATTGAACTGGCCAAGCCTGTGTTTCATGTGGGCTTCCTGGTGAAGACAATGAAGGTTTTACGCTGTGTCTGCTTCTTCTGCTCCAAACTGCTTGTGGACGCCTGTGAGTGGGACATTGGTCTAGGAGGAGTGTTACTGGCTGGGGTGGCATGGGGGAACATCCCCAACTGACTGCTTTGCTCTGTCCCTAGAATAACCCCAAGATCAAAGACATCCTGGCCAAGTCCAAGGGGCAGCCCAAGAAGCGCCTTACACATGTCTACGACCTTTGCAAAGGCAAAAACATTTGTGAAGGTGGAGAGGAGATGGATAACAAATTTGGTGTGGAACAACCAGAGGGTGACGAGGATCTGACCAAAGAGAAGGTGGCTGGAACTGGCAAAGACTGTGGGGAAGAAGAGAGGTGGTCAGAGGCCTGGAGGCAGGGAATAAAAGGAGGCTACAGAATTATCAGGAATGGAAAGGATGTGGAGGAGCAGGAAGTACTGGCCTCATGTGGCAAGAAATGGTTCTTGATGGCACCTCTTTTCTCCTTTGAAGGGCCATGGTGGCTGTGGCCGGTACCAGCCCCGGATCCGGCGATCTGGCCTCGAGTTGTACGCTGAGTGGAAACATGTTAATGAAGACTCCCAAGAGAAGAAGATCCTGCTCAGTCCCGAACGAGTACATGAGATCTTTAAGCGCATCTCCGATGAGGAGTGCTTTGTCCTGGGCATGGAGCCTCGCTATGCCCGGCCTGAATGGATGATTGTTACAGTGCTGCCTGTGCCTCCCCTGTCCGTGCGACCTGCTGTGGTGATGCAGGGTTCTGCTCGTAATCAGGTCAGTAGCTATAGACTCTGCCCTTTTCAAAATTTGTTTATTTATTTGAGAGAGTGGGCACACCCAGGGCCTCTGTAAACAAACTCCAGATGCATGTGCTCACCTGTGCATCTGGACTCTGCCTTTTCTGTGGGAGGGTAGTTAGATGTCTGAGGGGAGGGAACCCTGTAGGGGGTAGCATGTGTACAGGAGCAGATGGAGACAGATCTGACTTAAAAGATACTCTGGGCATTTGTTAGCTGTGTGGTATTATCTCATCGTCATCATTTTGATGTCTTCAAGGCATGGTCTCACCCTAGCCCTGACTGACCTAGAACTCTAGCCCTAGGCTACCCTTGAAGTCAGGGCAGTCCTCATACCGTAGCCTTCATAGTGCTAATACTAACGGTGTACACTACCATTTGCAACTACTGTGTCTTTAATCCCTCAATGTAGTTAAAAGGCTCAAAAGTGGGGACTGGAGAGATGGCTCAAATAAGGTGCTGTTTGAGTCCCCGGTACCCATGTAAAGCTAGATGCACAAAGTGATGCATACATCTAGAGTTCCTTTGCAGTGGCCAGAGGCCCTAGCTTGCCAATTCTTTCTGTCTCTTCTCTCTCTCTCTATGCTTTTAAAAATATTTTTTAATAGTCACAAAACAGGGCTGGAAAGATAGCTTAGTAGTTAAAGCACTTGCCTGTACAGAAACCTTAGGACCTAGGTTCAGCTCCCCAGAACCCATGTAAGCCAAATGTGCATGGTGGTGCATGTGCCTAGAGTTGGTTTGCAGTGGCAAGATAGAGGCCCTGGCTTGCCCATTCTCTCTATCTCTAATAAATATATATATTTTTAAAAAGTCACAAAACAGAGTACACACAGGAAGAAGAATAACCACATCAGATCCCAAAGACTGGGGTGGATCTCTTTCTTAATATCCACTGTCCTTTGTCTTAAGATTTGGTGTGATATTATTAAACACACACACAAAAGGGGAAGCCAAGCATGTTGGCTCATCCCTTTAATCCCATCACCATGAGTTTGAGCCTACCTGGACTACGGAGTTCCATGTCAGCCGGGCATGGTGGTGCACACCTTTAATCCCACCACTTGGGAGGCACAGGTAGGAGGATTGCCATGAATTCAAGGCCACCCTGAGATTATATAGTGAATTCCAGGTCATCCTGAGCTAGAGAGAGACCCTACCTCCAAAAACCAAAAATAAAAATAATAACAATAAAATGGTCAGCCAGGTATGGTGGCATACACCTTTAATCCCAGCACTCGGGAGGCAGAGGTAGGAGGATCGCCATGAGTTTGAGGCCACCCTGAGACTACATAGTGAGTTCAGATCAGCCTGAGCTAGAGAGACCCTACCTTGAAAAATCAAAAATAAGTTATATAAATAAATAAAACTATCACAAGGTAGTATCCCATACCTGTAAAATGAGAGGGAGGCAGAACTGTTTCAGCCTTTCAGGAGGGTATGAGGAGAGCTATAACTGTGTCTGAGCCTTCAGTGGGTGGTGACTTGACTATGGTTCTGACTTCTCTCTCAGGATGACCTGACTCACAAACTGGCTGATATAGTGAAGATCAACAATCAGCTGCGGCGGAATGAGCAGAATGGTGCAGCTGCCCATGTCATTGCAGAGGATGTAAAGCTCCTCCAGTTCCATGTGGCCACCATGGTGGACAATGAACTGCCTGGCTTGCCCCGTGTATGTCTGTCTACTCCTAGGGCCCCAGTGGATTGGAGCTAGGGTGGAGGCCAGCATGAGGCATCAGCTCTGGAATAGGGCTGAGTACTGACTGCTGGGTGGCCCCCTTCCCATGTTTCATTATAGGCCATGCAGAAGTCTGGTCGTCCTCTCAAGTCCCTGAAGCAGCGTTTGAAGGGCAAGGAAGGAAGAGTTCGAGGGAACCTCATGGGCAAGCGAGTGGACTTCTCAGCCCGCACTGTTATTACCCCTGACCCCAACCTGTCCATTGACCAAGTTGGTGTGCCCCGCTCCATTGCTGCCAACATGACCTTTGCGGAGATTGTTACCCCCTTCAACATAGACAGGTGTGTCTCAGTCCATAAGTCCTGTGCCTGAGTGTGGGCTGGGATGAACATGTGCTCAGATATGCTTGTGAGACGTGAGCAAGTTTGGCTTCTAAACTTCCACTTGGACCTTTGTGGTAATAGTAGAGGCTGTTGGTAAAACATTTTATTCATTTTGTACTTTTCTTCCTAGACTTCAGGAACTAGTTCGCAGGGGGAACAGCCAATATCCAGGAGCCAAGTACATCATCCGAGACAATGGTGATCGAATTGACTTGCGTTTCCATCCCAAGCCCAGTGACCTGCACCTGCAGACTGGCTACAAGGCATGTAATAGGACAAGGCCTCTCAATCACTTGAGTACACAGCTTCCTGGAATGGGGGCTGACTGGAACAGAACACTTGAAACTGTCTTGTTGACTAAGAGCTAGAGTTGAGTGTTTTTTTAAAAACATATTTGGGGCTGAAGAGATGGCTTAGCTGTTAAGCGCTTGCCTGTGAAGCCTAAGAACCCCGGTTTGAGGCTCAATTCCCTAGGATTCACGTAAGCCAGATGCACAAGGTGGTGCATGCATCTGAAGTTCATTGGCAGTGGCTGGAGGCCCTGGTGCGCCCATTCTCTCCCTCTCCCTCTCCCTCCCTCCCTCCCTCCCCCTCTCTCTCTCTCAAAAAAAAAGTTAAAGTTAAAAATTTTATTTTTATTATTTTTATTTTATTAAATATTTTATTTATTTGAGAGAGAGTCAGAGAGAGAATGGGCTTGCCAGAACCTCTGTCACTGTGAATGAACTCCAGATAGTTGGCCACATTGTGCATCTGGCTTTATGTGGGTTGGGTCCTGAAGAATTGAACACAGGCCAATAGGCTTTGCAAGCAAGCATCCTTAACCACCAAGCCATCTCCTCAGCCCCAATTCTTTTTGGTTTGTTTGTTTTGTTTTTGAGGTAGGGTCTTGCTGTAGCCCAATCTGACCTGGAACACACTATGTAGTCTCAGGCTAGCATGGCCTCAAACTCACTGTGATACTCCTACCTCTGACATTAAAGATGTGTGCCACCATGGCCTGCGTTTCTTTCTTTTTTTAAGCATTTTTTAAAATTATTTATTTATTTGAGAGCTACAGACAGAGACAGAGAGAAAGAGGCAGAGTGAGAATGGGTGCACCAGGGCTTCCAGCCGCTGCAAACGAACTCCAGACGCGCACACTCCCTTGTGCATCTGGCTAATGTGGGTCCTGGGGAATTGAGCCTTGAACCAGGGCCCTTAGGCTTCACAGGCAAGCGCTTAACCACTAAGCCATCTCTCCAGCCCTTCTTTTCTTTCTTTCTGAGGTAGGGTCTTACTCTAGCCCAAGGTGGCCTCAAACTCCCAGTGATCCTCCTACCTCTGCCTCCCAAGTGCTGGGATAAAAGGCATGCACCACCACATGCAGGGTTTTTTTGTTTTGTTTTGTTTTTTTAAACTCAGGGTCTCTATACCATGCTGATGTGAAACTCACTGTGGCCAGGCTGGCCTCAAACTCAAAGTATTCCTCCTAAATCAGCCTCCTTAGGGCTGGGAATAGAGAAGTGACCTGCCATGGATGGCTAAATAATATTTTTAATTAATTTTTTTTGTAATTTATTAGAGAGAGAGAGAGAATGGCATGCCAGGGCTTCTAGCCACTGCAGAAAAACTCCAGAAGTGCCACTATGTGCAACTGGCTTATGTGGGTTCTGGGGAGCTGAACCTAGGTCCTTAGGCTTTGCAGGCAAGCTCCTTAACCGCTCTAAGCCATCTCTCCAGCCCTAATGATTTGATTATTTTCTCATTTTATAACATGTCAGCCTGGAACTCGGTGTAGCCTAGGCTGGCCTCGGGCTTCTGAGTTTTGAGATTGCAGGTATGTATCACTATGGCGTTACTTTTTCTTTCTTTCTTTTTTTTTTTTTTTGCATTGCTGCATATGTATATCTGGAGGCCAAAGAATCTTAGGTATACCATCCAGCTCTTTTTGAAACAAAATTTTTCTGTGGTCTGAAGCTCACTGATGAAACTAGCTGGCCATCAAACTCCAGGGATCCATCCATCTCCACCTCCCCAGTTCTTTGATTCCAGGCATGTGCTACCATGCCCAGCATTTTATGTGTGTACTAGTGGGTCATACTCTCATACTCAGATTTATAAGGTAAGCCACTGAATTACACCCCCAGCCCCAACTTTTTTTAATGCTGCTGGTGACCCAGGTGTGCTTTTAACTACCAGTCACTATTTTCAGATTGGGGGTTACATCAACACATGGCAGCATGACAGGGAAGAGACATCTGTGGAGGAGCAGTGCAAAAGATTTCATGTTCAGTGTTTGTTGGTTTTCTTCCTAGACTGATATCCTTAAGATGAGTGGTTACGCCATTTTATTGTTCGAATAAATTACCAGGTGCTTAACCCACAGTTGGTGCAAAAGGAATATTTGATACATTTTTGTTGTTGTTTATTTGTGTTTGGTTTTTTCAAGGTAGGGTCTCACTCTAGCCCAGGCTGACCTGATTCTCTCTGTAGTCTCAGGGTGTCCTCAAACTCACAGCAATCCTCCTACCTCTGCCTTTCGAGTGCTGGGATTAAAGGTGTGCGCCACCACATCATTGCTTTTTTTAAAAAAAAAAATTGAGGGCTGGAGGGATGGCTTAGCAGTTAAGGCATTTGCTTGCAAAGAAAAGGACCCAGGTTTGATTCCCCAGGACCCACGTTAGCCAGATGCACAAGGAGACACATGCAACTGGAGTTCGATTGCAATGGCTGGAGGCCCTGACACTCCTATTCTCTCTCTGTCTCCTCTCTACCTCTCAGTCTCTGCTTGTGCCCATTCCTTCTCTCCCTCTTTTTCTGTCAAATAAATGAAAGTAAAATATTTTTAAAAGTTATTTGAGAGAGTATTGGCATGCCAGGACTTCCTGCAAATGAACTCCCAAGTGCATACGCCACTTCATGCATATGGCTTTTTTTTTGGTTTTTCGAGGTAGGGTCTCACTCTAGCCCAGGCTGACCTGGAATTCACTATGGAGTCTCAGGGTGGCCTCGAACTCACGGCGATCCTCCTACTTCTGCCTCCCGAGTGCTGGGATTAAAGGCGTGCGCCACCACGCCCAGCTTATGCATATGGCTTTTATGTGGGTTCTGGGGAACCATAACCCCGGCCATCAGCAAGCACTTTGTACCACTGAGCCATCTCTTCATCATCTTTTACAGCCTACAAGAGACTCTAGGTCCCCCCTCAATTCATTATTAGTGTGCCTCCTTCACTGATCCTTTTTCTGTACCTCACCTCCCTAGGTGGAACGGCACATGTGTGATGGGGACATTGTTATCTTCAATCGTCAGCCAACTTTGCACAAAATGTCCATGATGGGACATCGGGTCCGCATCCTTCCCTGGTCAACTTTTCGCTTGAATCTTAGGTCAGTTTCTCTTACCTTAAGGAAGCAGGCTGGGATGAAAGCAGGCTAGACTGACAACTTGAGGTGTCACTGAAGACCTCTTCCTTACTCTGAATTCTTTCCTGTTCCAGTGTGACAACTCCATACAATGCAGACTTCGATGGGGATGAAATGAACTTGCACCTGCCACAGTCTCTGGAGACACGGGCAGAGATCCAGGAGTTAGCCATGGTGCCTCGAATGATCGTCACCCCTCAGAGCAATCGGCCCGTCATGGGTATCGTGCAGGACACACTCACAGCAGTGCGCAAATTCACCAAAAGAGATGTCTTCTTGGAGCGGGTATATATGGTCTTGAAACTGGACTTAGTGGGCAAGAGAGGGGAAAGCTTTAGTGATTTTCTCTGATCTGCTCTGTATGTAAGATTACCTTTTTGGATAAGTAGAAGGAACAGTTAGGGAAAATCAGAGGCCAAAATTGCTGTATGGCTTCAGCTCCTATTGTAAATTTTTTATTATTTTATTTATTGTTTGTTTGTTTTTTGTTTTTGTTTTTCGAGGTAGGGTCTCACTCTAGCCCAGGCTGACCTTGAATTCACTATGTAGTCTCAGGGTAGCCTTGAATTCAGGGCAATCCTCCTACTTCGGCCCTCCAAGTGCTGGGATTAAAGATGTGTGCCACCATGCTTGGCATTTTTTAAATTTATTTTAGAGATTGGTAGAGAGAGAATGGGTGTGCCAGGCCCTTTAGCTGCTGCAAATGAACTCAGATGCATGTGCTGCCTTATGCATCTGGCTGAACTTGGGTCCTGGGGAATCAAACCCGGGTCCTTTGGCTTTGCAGGTACAAGTGCCTTACCCACTAAGCCATTTCTCCAGCCTTATAAATTTATTTTTAATTTTTTAAAAATATTTTTATTTATTTGAGAGTGACAGACAGAGAGAAAGAGGTAGAGAGAGAGAGAGAGAGAGAGAGAGAGAGAATGGGTGCATTAGGGCCTCCAGCCACTGCAAATGAACTCCAGATGCATGTGTCATCTTGTACATCTGGCTTACGTGGGTACTGGGGCATCAAGCCTCGAACCGGGGTCCTTAGGCTTCACAGGCAAGTGCTTAACGGCTAAGCCATCTCTCCAGCCCATTATTTTTAATTTTTTTAAATGTTTTTTTGATGTAGAGTCTAACTATAGCCCATGCTGACCTGGTATTCACTGTAGTTTCAGTGTAGTTCCAGGCTGGCCTCAATCTCATGGCGATCCTTCTGTCTCTACCCCCCAAGTGCTGAGATTAAAGGCATGAGCCACCACTCCCTGCAAAAAATATCTACATTTTGAATTTTATTTTTATTTATTTGAGAGAGAGAAAGGCAGGTATATAGAGAATGGGTGTGTCAGGGCCTTTGGCTGCTGCAAATGAATTCCAAATGCATGCGCCACCTTGTGCATCTGGCTTACGTGGGTCCTGGGGAATTGAACCTGGATCCTGTGGCTTTGCAGCCAAGCACCTTAACTGCTGAGCCATCTCTCCAGCCCCTTGCATTGATTTTTTTTTTCATTTTATTTTATTTATTTATTTGAGAGCGACAGGTAGAGAAAGAGGCAGATAGAATGGGTGCTCCAGGGCCTCCAGCCACTGCAAACAAACTCCAGACGCATGTGCCCCCTTGTACATCTGGCTAACGGGGGTCCTGGGGAATCGAGCCTCAACCCAGGGTCCTTAGGCTTCACAGGCAAGTGCTTAACTGCTAAGCCATCTCTCCCACCCTGAGTTTTTAACTGAAACTTTGGAAGTCACTTCCTGGTATCTTTTTGCCTCCAGAATCTAATCTGGTCAAGGAAGCATCCCTAATATTCCTGAGATGTGAAGCCTACAATCTGAGTTTGCATCTTTCTTGCTATTTGTCACACAGGGTGAAGTGATGAATCTCCTAATGTTCCTGTCCACGTGGGACGGGAAGGTCCCACAGCCAGCTATCCTCAAGCCTCGGCCCCTGTGGACAGGCAAGCAGATCTTTTCCCTCATCATACCTGGCCACATCAATTGTATTCGTACCCACAGCACCCATCCTGATGATGAGGACAGTGGCCCTTACAAGCACATTTCTCCTGGGGATACCA
This sequence comes from Dipus sagitta, assembly GCA_036346955.1. NCBI lineage: Eukaryota > Metazoa > Chordata > Mammalia > Rodentia > Dipodidae > Dipus > Dipus sagitta. The sequence goes on along the minus strand of CM070783.1, from coordinate 5,768,279 downwards.
AGGTAGGACCTAGTTTCTGAATGTGTAGCTATAAGATGGGGATATGGGAACCAGAATTGGTTTGAGTGAATACTTGTCCACAGGTCATAGTGGAGAATGGGGAGCTGATCATGGGCATCCTGTGTAAGAAGTCTCTGGGTACCTCGGCAGGCTCTCTGGTGCACATCTCCTACCTAGAGATGGGACATGACATCACTCGCCTCTTCTACTCCAACATTCAGACTGTCATTAACAACTGGCTCCTTATTGAGGGCAAGTATAGTGAACTCTACCAAGCCCTCTCTGAGTCTTTCCCCCATTTTACACTGTTTCCTCTTCTGTTGGCCAAGATCTCTCCCAGACGGCTTAGGAGTCCAAAGACAATGCTACTGATGCTTCTGTTTATCCCCTAGGTCATACCATCGGCATTGGAGACTCCATCGCTGACTCTAAGACTTACCAGGACATTCAGAACACCATTAAGAAGGCCAAGCAGGATGTGATAGAGGTGAGAAGGAAGGCAGGACAGAGATAAGAGGTTCTTAAGGACTTTGAATTTAACATCAGCAAGAACAAAATAGGTATAAGAACTAGAGAAAAGTGGGTACGTAGGGATTCATGTGTCACTAACACTACCTCCAGGTCATCGAGAAGGCTCATAACAATGAGCTGGAACCCACCCCAGGGAACACATTACGTCAGACATTTGAGAATCAAGTAAATCGCATTCTCAATGATGCCCGAGACAAAACTGGCTCTTCTGCTCAGAAATCCCTGTCTGAGTACAACAACTTCAAGTCTATGGTGGTTTCTGGCGCTAAAGGTTCCAAGATTAACATCTCCCAGGTAAGGAGCCTTGGTTTTCCAGATAAGGAGTCTATACTGAAGTCTGGAGGAGGAAAGGTAGTTGTGTATGTATTTTTAGTGTGGGTGGAGATAGGAGAAACAGTGAGAACTCCTTGCCCCGTGTTAAGGATTGGACCCAGTGCCACACACATGTGGAAAGTCTGCCCGTCCCCCATTCATACAGGGTCTTGCAGTGTAGCCCAGGTTGAGTTTGAGCTCAGTATCTTTTGCCGCCTCCTCCCCAGTGGTGGGATTACAGGCGTGTATGGTGGAATTTTTTTTTCAATATTTATTTATTTGTGGGTGTGCTTGTACCAGGATTGCATGCTGCTGCCAGTGCATGCTGTCTGGGTTTACATGGGTGGGTGGGTGGAGAATTGAACCCAAGCCAGCATGCTTTGCAAGCAAGTACCTTTAGCAGCTGCTGAGCCATCTCCACAGCCCTTCTTGTAGGATTTTTAACACAAAGGGAGTGAGATGTAGCCCACTTTTTCTTTCCTTTTTGGTTTTTCGAGGTACACTGTAGTCCACACTGACCTGGAATTCACTAAGTAGTCTCAGGGTGGCCTTGAACTCAATGTGATCCTTCTATCTCGCCTCCCAAATTCTGGGATTAGAGGCGAGCACCACCGTGCCCGGCATGCAGCTGACTTTTTCTATTTCCTAGGTCATTGCTGTTGTCGGGCAGCAGAACGTAGAGGGCAAGCGGATCCCATTTGGATTTAAGCACCGGACTTTGCCTCACTTTATCAAGGATGACTATGGGCCCGAGAGCCGAGGCTTTGTGGAAAACTCTTACCTAGCTGGTCTCACACCCACTGAGTTCTTCTTCCATGCCATGGGAGGACGTGAAGGTCTCATTGATACAGCCGTCAAGACTGCTGAGACTGGTGAGGCCTTTTTAGGGAGACACATGGGGATGATGAGTGGGAATTCTCAGGCTAAAAGTTCTCTTCTCAGAGTTGGAAGTTTGGTTTCTGCGAGTCTGGACTTTGTTACCCTGTTGCCTTGGGTCCTTCACTTGATTCCTTTCCCCAGGGTATATCCAGCGGAGGCTGATCAAGTCCATGGAGTCAGTGATGGTGAAGTACGATGCAACTGTACGGAACTCCATCAACCAGGTGGTGCAGCTGCGCTATGGAGAGGACGGCCTGGCAGGAGAGAGTGTTGAGTTCCAGAACCTGGCTACGCTTAAGCCTTCTAACAAAGCTTTTGAAAAGAAGTGAGGAAATGGGCAAGTGGGTGGTTCTTGCCCTGGGTCCTGAGTTGTAGGGTTCCTATTCCCTCAGAATAGTGGTCTAACACATCTTGTAGTAGGCTTTACCTTTTAGTGCTACCACTTTGCCATCCATCTGAAACAACTGCTTGATGGAGGAAGAAGGTGAATGTGGAGGCAGATTGGTGATTTTTTCCCTTAGTGATAGGACAAAGCAGCCCAGAGAAGCAGGAACAACATTCCATATTCAGATCCCATTGGTAGTCCTTGGGACTGGGCCTTAGATGTCTCTGCTCAAGATTCTTTACCCTAAATCCCTATTTTGGGGGAGCCTCATTCTGTTCTTGTGTGGATGAGAACCCAAAGGTACCTATCCCCTGATTCCACTCCCTTCCCACTTGCAGGTTCCGGTTTGATTATACCAATGAGAGAGCCCTGCGGCGCACTCTGCAGGAGGATCTGGTCAAAGATGTGCTGAGCAATGCACATATACAGAATGAGCTGGAACGGGAATTTGAGCGGATGCGTGAGGATCGGGAAGTGCTCAGAGTCATCTTCCCAACTGGCGACAGCAAGGTACATGTTCATGGGAATTGCTAGGCTAGAAGTCCTGCTGTTTGCTGGGGGTCTTCCTCTGGGCTTACAGTGCTCCATCCAAACTTTCTCTCAGGTTGTCCTCCCCTGTAACCTTCTGCGCATGATATGGAATGCTCAGAAAATCTTCCACATCAACCCTCGTCTTCCCTCTGACCTGCACCCCATCAAAGTGGTAGAGGGTGAGTACTTGCTTTGGGTCTCCAGGCTAATAAGCAGGGGATCAAAGTCTGCTGGGCCCTGGTCTGATAATGTCTTCTTCACCACTCCCTGGGCTCTAGGAGTCAAGGAATTGAGCAAGAAGCTGGTAATTGTGAACGGAGATGACCCACTAAGCAGACAAGCTCAGGAGAATGCCACGTTGCTCTTCAACATCCACCTACGATCCACACTGTGTTCCCGCCGCATGGCTGAGGAGTTTCGGTTAAGTGGAGAGGCCTTTGACTGGCTGCTTGGAGAGATTGAGTCCAAGTTCAACCAAGCCATTGTGAGTACTGTGCTTCTTTCCTTGGCCTTGTTATTATCCTGGCGTTGCCTATTGGCGTCTCTGGTTTCCGAGAACAGCCCATTTCTGTCCACATCATGTATTAGCTTTGAAGGACTGCCGTGTACATTTGGTGCACTATGCCTCTCTGCCATAGCAACCATGACATGACTCAAGCCAGTCCCATATGCCAGAGACAAACTTGAAGCTCAGTGACCATTGATTTCAAAACTTAACATACAGTATACCATTAGTAGAGAATTGGGAGTCCAGAAATAAGTTTATGATTATTTTAATTTTTTTTTTTTACTTTCTTATTTTAATCCATTTTGAAAGAGAAGGTGTGTGTGAGGTTGGGGGCAGATACTATGGTTACATCAGGGCATCCAACCACTACAAACAAACTCCAGATGTATGCACCCCTTTGTGGCTTATGTGGGTCCTGGGGAATTGAACCTTGGTCCTTAGACTTCGCAGGCAAGTGCCTTAACTGCTAAGCCATCTCTCCAGCCCTTATTTCTGTTTTTGAGATGGGGTCTCATGTAGTTCCAGCTGGCCTTAAACTCCTGATCCTCCTTTCATGTACTTTTTCATTTTTATTTTATTTTATTTATTTATTTATTTTTGGTTCTTTGAAGTAGGATTTCACTCTAGCCCAGGCTGACCTAGAATTCAGTATGTGGTTTTAGGTGGCTTTGAACTCATGCAATCCTCCTACCTCTACCTCCCAAGTATGGGGATTAAGGTATGTGCCATCATGCCCAGTACTCATATACTTTTTTGCAGGGTAGGGGGCGTTTCAAGGTAGGTTCTCGCTCTATCCTAGGCTGACTCAGTGGCCTCAAACTCATGGTAATCCTACCTCTGCCTATAATTTTTTTTAAATTTTTTTGTTCATTTTTATTTATTTATTTGAGAGTGACAGAGAGAAGAAGAGGCAGATAGAGAGAAAGAGAGAGAATGGGCGCGCCAGGGCTTCCAGCCACTGCAAACGAACTCCAGATGCGTACGCCCCCTTGTGCATCTGGCTAACGTGGGTCCTGGAGAACCAAGCCTCGAACCGGGGTCCTTAGGCTTCATAGGCAAGCGCTTAACCGCTAAGCCATCTCTCCAGCCCTCTGCCTATAATTTTTACATGGTTTGAAATAGCAGTTCAACTTCATTAGTATGTGGGTATTTATTTGTCCTGAGACTATTTGCTTTAAAAAAAAAATAGTTTGCTCATTTAATTGAATTGGTCAAATCAAGTGACCAGGGCTGGAGAGATGACTCAGTGGTTAAAGGTGCTTGCTTGTAAAGCTTGATGGCTTGGGTTTGATTCCTTAGTACCCATATAAAGCCAGATGCACAAAGTAGCACATGGATCTGGGAGTCATTTGTACTGGCAAGAGACCCTGGCCCACCTATACTCACATTCTCCCTTAAGTAAGTAAAAAGAACTGAGTATGGTAGCTCCCGTTTATAATCCCAGCACTGGAGAGGCTGACTTAGGAGGATCATTATGAATTTAAGGTCAGCCTGGATAGAATGAGGCAGAAAGAGAGAGAGAGAGAAGTGAAGAAAGAAAGGAAAGAAGGAGGGAAGAGATAGCACACATAAAGAGAAAGAATACTTTCAAATCATTTATCTGGTAAATGCCATGCATAAATGATACAAAACAAAGCCAAGTGTCTTGAATCACTGAGCCATCTTCTCAGCCCTTCATTTTACTAAAATTACATATACATACATACATATATATATGTATGTGTATATATATGTGTATGTGTGTGTGTGTGTATATATATATATATATATACACACACACACAAATAAATATAGACAGTGAATATGGGCATATCAGGACTTCTTGCTGCTACAAATGAACTCCAGATGCATGTGCCACTTAGTGTTTATGGCTTATGTGATACCAGGGAATTTAACCAGGGTCAGCAGGCTTTACAAGCTGAGCCATCCCCCCCTTTTTTGTTTTGTTTTGTGTTTAGGTTTTTCAAGGTAGGGTCTCGCTCTGGCCCAGTCTGACCTGGAATTCACTGTGTAGTTTCAGGGTTACCTCAAACTCATGGCAACCCTGCCTCTGACTCCTGAGTGCTGGGATTAAAGGTGTATGCCACCATGCCTGACTTGCCCCCCCCCACCTTTTTTGAGACAGCGTTTCACATAGCTTAAACTGTCCTCAAACTTGATATGTAGCTGAAGATGACTTTGAGTTCCTGATCTTCCTTCTGTCACCTCCCAAGTGCTGGGATTGGGCATTTGTCACTACATCCAATTTACTACCATGTAATTTTAGCATAAAGGTACATTTTGGGGAGTATGTAGTCCATCCCGAAGTGCTGTTAAGTGATTCTAGAATATCTTCTAAAGATAATCAAATGAGACTTTTTTTTTTTTTGAGATAGGATCTTGCTCTAGTCCAGAGTCCAAGCTGACCTAAAATTCACTATGTAGTTTCAGGGTGGCCTTGAACTCACTATGATCCTCTTACCTCTGCCTCCTGAGTGCTGGAATTTATTGGTATATGCCAAGCCCAAGACTGGTTTTTTAAAAGTCTGTTTGTCTTTGCTATCTGTACTCACCTAGCCCAGATCCCTGTAAGACTCGTAGATGGTCCCACCATGGCTGCACCTCATTTACTCAACACAAGACAGAGAGGGGTTGGCTTTGTCTGATTTTGGCTTTTCTTTAGGCTCACCCTGGGGAAATGGTGGGAGCTTTGGCTGCACAGTCCCTGGGCGAACCTGCTACTCAGATGACTCTGAATACCTTCCACTATGCTGGTGTGTCTGCCAAGAACGTAACTCTGGGTGTGCCCCGACTTAAGGAACTCATCAACATTTCCAAGAAACCAAAGACACCCTCACTCACTGTCTTCCTATTGGGCCAGTCTGCTCGAGATGCTGAGAGGGCCAAGGTACGGGGGCTGGGGTGATGGGCTTTCTGACAGAAAGGCCTGAACTCTCCCTTGAATCAGAGAAATTCCTTCAGTAAGAGGGCTTCTATCAGGAGCAACCAAATGCCCACGTCATGAGTCTCTCCCTGTCTCTTCCCAGGACATTTTGTGCCGCCTGGAGCATACAACATTGAGGAAGGTGACTGCCAACACAGCTATCTACTATGACCCCAACCCCCAGAGCACAGTGGTGGCAGAGGATCAGGAATGGGTAAATGTCTACTATGAGATGCCTGACTTTGATGTGGCCCGAATCTCCCCCTGGCTGTTGCGTGTGGAGCTGGACCGGAAGCACATGACTGACCGGAAGCTCACCATGGAACAGATTGCAGAAAAAATCAATGCAGGTAAAGGTTGAGGGAAGCCCAGCTGAGGTGTTCTGCCTAGGTTTCTGCTGTCACTGCACTTGTCCTAACAGAGCCACCCACCTCTCTTCTGCCACCTGTCTTAACACCTCTGCCCTCCAGCAGGTCTATTCTTGAGTCTAGACTTCACTCCCTTTTTCCTCCCCCTGTGGGCTTATTCTAGAGGAGAATCTGTGAGAAGGAAAGTTGTAAGAGTAGGGGCAAGCCAAAAGAGGAGCTGCAAATGGAGAGGGACTAGGGAGCGAGTCTTGTTCCATGTAGTCTTCTCATGGCTCATTGTTCTCCCCACCAGGCTTTGGCGATGATTTGAATTGCATCTTTAATGATGATAATGCAGAAAAGCTGGTCCTTCGTATCCGCATCATGAACAGTGATGAAAATAAGATGCAAGAGGTAAATGGGACCCAAGAAGAAGTTGGCACATTGTAGAAAGCACTTAAATTTTGTTTAGTGACCAAAAACACATTAGGATTTAAGCAATGTTGAGGTGCCAATCAGAGCTATTATAGGAGTAGGAAATAGTGGGTAGTAATGATTTTCAAAACTTGGGGCTACATGCTCCCTCCAGACACAAAGTAGCCTGGATATCCATGGCCTCACAGTGCCTGACACTACCTGCATAAGACCATCATAAGAGGAGGGAAAGATCATGACATCAAAAGTAAAAGAGAGACTGATTGAGATAGGGAGGAGGAATGATGGAGAATGGAGTTTCAAAGGGGCAAGTGGGGTGAGGGAGGGTATTACCATGGGGTATTTTTTATAATCATGGAAGTTAATTAAAAAAAAAAAAAGTGGGGCTAGAGAGATGGCTCAGGCATTAAGGCACTTGCCTACGAAGCCTTACGACCCAAGTTTGATTTCCCCAGTACCACATAAAGCCAGATGCACAAAGTTGCACATGCATCTGGAGTTCACTTGGCAGTGGTTGGAGGCCATGGCATGCCCATTCTCTCTGTCTGTCTCATCCTCCCCACCCCCACCCCCGCTTGCAAATAAATGAAAAAAAATTGGGGGAAAAACAAAAAAACCACAGCAGCAAAGTTCCTTAAAATCTGAACCATAGCTGGGCTGGGTGTCATGGCACTTGGGAGGAAGAGGTAGGAGGATTGCTGTGAGCCACCCTGAGACTACATAGTGAATTCCAGGACAGCCTGGGCTAGAGTGAGACCCTACGTTGAAAAACTGAAAAAGATAAAAATACTTAGGGCTGGACATATGGCTTAGCAGCTTGCTCTCTGGTGCGCTCACTCTCTCTGTCTCCTCTTTCCTGCTCTCAAATAAATTAAAATAAGTAAGTTTTTTTTTCTTTTTTTTGTTTTTTTGTTTTGTTTTGTTTTGTTTTGTTTTGTTTTGTTTTGTTTTTTTGAGGTAGGGTTTCACTCTAGCTCAGGCTGACCTGGACTTCACTATGTAGTCTCAGGGTGGCCTCAGACTCGTGATTCTCCTACCTCTGCCTCCCAAGTGCTGGAATTAAAGGCATGTGCCACCACACCTGGCTTAGAAATAAGTAAATAATTTTTTTTTTAAATTTTAAGTTTTTTTTTAATATTTATTTTGAGAGAGAGAGAATGGGTGCACCAGGGCCTTCAGCCTCTGCAAATGAACTCCAGACACATGTGCCCGCTGGCTTATATGAGACCTGGGGATTCGAACATGAGTTCTTAGGCTTTGCAGGCAAGCGCCTTAACTGCTAAACCATCTCTCCAGCCCTGAAATTTAAAAAATAAAAAATATCATGACCTGGAGAGATGGCTTAGCAGTTAAGGCGCTTGCCTGCAAAATCAAAGGACCCAGATTCAATTCCCCAGTACCCACGTAAGTCAGATGCACAAGGTGGCCCTGGGTCTGGAGTTCATTTGCAGTGGCTGGATGCCCTGGCGTGCCCATGCTCTCTCTCTCTCTCATAACTAAATAAAATTTTTAAAAATTTTTAAAAATGTATTTATTATTTGTTAGAGAGAGAATGGCTGTACCAGGAGCTCCTGCCACTGCAGACAAACTCTATCACTTGGTGCATTTGGCTTTATATGGGTACTGGGGAGTTGAACCTGGCCAGCAGGTTTTGCAAGCAAATGTCTTTAACCACTGAACCATCTCTCCAGCCCCCAGGAAGCTTATTTCACGGAAGACTCCTTAGTGTTGTGTCAGATCTCTGGCCTTAAATTATACTGTCAACTCTCAAGTACTAGGCTTCCCATGCCTTAAAAAATGTTGACATACCTTGACAGATTGCACTGTATACCCATTAAGAGGTCATTATCAAATCAGTATCAGTGTGGCAAGTACATATACTTGCAAAGGCCAGGTGCTAGATGAACTGCATTCTGGTGGTAGGGTGTTGCTGCCTTTTCTCGGGTACATGCCTGTAATCCTGGCATTTGGGAGGTGGAAGTAGGAGGATCAGGAGTTGGAACCCATCCTTGGCTACGTAGTTCAAGCCCACCCTGGGCTACATGAGACTTTTTCTCAAAACAAATTTAAAAAATAGTGGAGCCAAGAAGGCAGTCTGGTTTATTCCTAGGGAATGAACAAAAGGATTGTAGGATTACTGACCTCACTCTTGTTACAGGAAGAAGAGGTGGTGGACAAGATGGATGATGACGTTTTCCTACGCTGCATTGAGTCCAACATGCTGACAGATATGACCCTGCAGGGCATCGAGCAGATCAGCAAAGTTAGTGTGCAGGCACCTCCCAGCCAGCCATCCTCTCCTACTCGTGCCCCCTCTGGCCTGACCCAAGCTTATTTTGTCCTTCAGGTGTACATGCACTTGCCACAAACAGACAACAAGAAGAAGATCATCATCACAGAGGACGGAGAGTTCAAGGCCCTGCAAGAATGGATCTTGGAAACGGACGGTGTGAGTTTGATGCGGGTGCTTAGTGAAAAAGATGTGGACCCTGTGCGCACCACGTCCAACGATATTGTGGAGATCTTTACAGTGAGTACTCAGGGCACACTGCCCAACAGTCTTTGTAAGAGGACTTTCTACTCAGGAAATTTCCACACTCAGGTTTTCCTCCTGAATTCACTTTTGAATGTAGTATGCCCTGATTCCCGATTTCCTATTTGTAATTATGGGTAGCAGTAGGATCAGGAAGATGAACATAGCTAACTTGGTCTTGTCCCTTCCCTTCAAACCCATGGCAGGTACTAGGCATTGAGGCTGTGCGGAAGGCCCTGGAGCGGGAGCTGTATCATGTCATCTCTTTTGATGGTTCTTATGTCAATTATCGGCATTTGGCTCTCTTGTGTGATACTATGACCTGTCGTGGCCACTTGATGGCCATCACCCGACATGGAGTCAACCGTCAGGACACTGGACCACTCATGAAATGTTCCTTTGAGGAAACGGTAATGGCATGCTTTTTTTTTTTTTTTTGTCTGAGGTTTTTTTAAATCTATATATTATTTGTGAGAACAGGGAGAGGAAGAGTATGGGCATGGTAGGGCCTCTTGCTGCTGCAGACAAACTCCAGATACATGTGCCACTTTGTATCTGGTGTTACATGGGTACTAGGAATCAGCCCCAGACCAATAGGCTTTACAAGCAAGCACCTTTAACTGGTGGGCCATCTCCCCAGCCCATGTTTAAAGCTGTTTCAATGTTTATTTTTCTGGTTTTTATTTATTTATTTATTTGAGAGAGACAGGCAGAGAATGGACTCACCAGGGCCTGCAGCCACTGTAAATGAACTCCAGACGGGTGTACCACCTTGTGCATCTGCCTTACGTGGGTCCTCGAAAATCAAACCTGGGTCCTTAGGCTTTGTGAGCAAGTGCTTTAATTGTGAAGTCATTCCTTTAGCCTTTTTTTGTTTCTTCATTTGTTTTGTTACTGTTTTTCAAGGTAGGGTGTCGCTTTTGCCCAGGCTGACCTGGAATTCACTGTATAGTCTCAGGCTGGGCTCAAACTAAAAATGAATCTCCTACCTCAGCCTCCCATGTGCTGGATTAAATGCGTGAGGGATTGAACTCAGCTGAGTTCGAAATTTCATTCTGTAGCCCAGGCCGACCTGAAACTCACTTTGTAACTCAGGTTAGCTTGAACTTGCTGGGATTCTTCTACCTCCAGCTTCCCAAGTACTAGGCATGAGCCGCCACCTCCATCTGCTAATAGTAACTTCTAAGCAGGTTGGGGAGAATTGTGGAAGGTGAGTGAATGTGCAGTGGTCATTGGTGCTGCTCTTCCACTGTCAGATGTTTGACTTAATGATGGCAGGTTCTGTATGTAGAGGAGCCTCATGGGACCTGTTTTCTTGTGGTTGCTCAGGTGGATGTGCTTATGGAAGCAGCTGCCCATGGGGAAAGTGACCCTATGAAGGGAGTCTCTGAGAATATCATGTTGGGCCAGCTTGCTCCAGCTGGCACTGGCTGTTTTGACCTCCTGCTTGATGCAGAGAAGTGCAAATATGGCATGGAGATCCCCACCAATATCCCTGGTTTGGGGGCTGCTGGACGTGAGTATTAGGACCTCTTCTGCACAAAACCTGATTGGATCTTGGGTGTGGTTATTGAGACAATCATGGCAGGGAGGGTGTCATCTGTCCCTTGGTACTCATGAATCACTGTGGGCCTCTTTATAGCCACTGGAATGTTCTTCGGCTCAGCACCCAGTCCGATGGGAGGAATATCTCCTGCCATGACACCCTGGAACCAGGGTGCAACCCCAGCTTATGGTGCCTGGTCCCCAAGTGTTGGTGAGTCACCTAGGCCAAGAAGAACCCCCCTCAGGGTGGGTGGGTAAGCTAGGCTGGAATTGAGGCTGAAGAAAGTGTGGTTGGGTTCCATCTCTTATCTCAGTCTGTTCTCCCTTCCAGGGAGCGGAATGACACCAGGAGCAGCTGGCTTCTCTCCAAGTGCTGCATCTGACGCCAGTGGCTTCAGCCCAGGATACTCTCCTGCCTGGTCTCCTACACCGGGCTCTCCAGGATCCCCTGGCCCCTCGAGCCCATACATCCCCTCACCAGGTGAGTGTCATGCTCATTTCCTCCTCAATCATCGTCCTTACTTTGGGGCCAGACTTTCCATCACTCATCTCCCATGTTTGCTTCTTTCCTACAGGTGGTGCCATGTCTCCAAGCTACTCCCCAACATCACCTGCGTATGAACCACGGTCCCCTGGCGGCTATACACCTCAGAGCCCTTCATACTCTCCTACTTCACCTTCCTACTCCCCCACCTCCCCATCCTATTCTCCAACCAGTCCCAACTACAGCCCTACTTCACCCAGCTACTCCCCAACCTCTCCTAGCTACTCCCCAACCTCTCCTAGTTATTCTCCAACTTCTCCTAGCTACTCCCCAACTTCTCCTAGCTACTCCCCAACATCCCCAAGCTACTCACCGACATCACCCAGCTACTCCCCAACTTCTCCCAGCTACTCACCAACATCTCCCAGCTATTCACCGACATCACCCAGCTATTCCCCCACATCCCCCAGTTACTCACCAACATCTCCAAGTTACTCACCAACATCTCCAAGCTATTCACCTACATCGCCAAGCTACTCGCCAACTTCTCCAAGTTACTCACCCACCAGCCCTAACTATTCTCCAACTAGTCCCAATTATACCCCAACATCACCCAGCTACAGCCCAACATCACCCAGCTACTCACCGACCAGTCCTAACTACACACCCACCAGTCCTAACTACAGCCCAACCTCTCCAAGCTATTCCCCAACTTCACCCAGCTACTCCCCAACCTCGCCAAGCTATTCCCCGTCAAGCCCACGGTACACACCACAGTCTCCAACCTATACCCCAAGCTCTCCTAGCTACAGTCCCAGCTCTCCAAGCTATAGCCCCACTTCACCCAAGTACACCCCAACCAGTCCTTCCTACAGTCCCAGCTCACCAGAATATACCCCAACCTCTCCCAAGTACTCACCTACAAGCCCCAAATATTCACCTACTTCTCCCAAGTATTCTCCCACCAGCCCCACCTACTCTCCCACCACCCCAAAATACTCACCCACCTCTCCTACATACTCTCCAACATCTCCAGTCTATACCCCAACCTCCCCCAAGTATTCACCTACTAGCCCCACTTACTCACCCACTTCTCCCAAGTACTCACCCACCAGCCCCACCTACTCACCCACCTCTCCCAAGGGCTCTACCTACTCGCCCACTTCACCTGGCTACTCACCCACCAGCCCCACCTACAGCCTCACTAGCCCAGCCATTAGCCCAGATGACAGTGATGAGGAGAACTGAGGGGAAGCAGGGCACAGCAACAGCTGGCTAGGGCAACCTCATTGGCGCTGTGCATTCCTCTCTTGTCCCTTGTGGGCTGTGACCCCAGCCCAGCTCCCTTGTACATAACTTCTTGTGACAGAGTTCTCTGTTAAAGTTCTAAATCCCATTTTTGATGGGGCTTTTGGTCGTCTTCTCCACTCATGCTGTCTGTGTCAGAATTCACTGACGTAGCCGTGGGGTTTTTCCTACCCCACCAACTCCATGCCTGGCTCCACAGTGAAGATCTTCATTGCCTGTGGCCTGATTGGGCTTAAAGGGTATTTTAACTACGAAGGGGTAGTTCCTGTTTTGGATCATGTCCTCTTCTGGAAGAACAAAGCTTAAGCTGCCTTTTGTCTTTTTTTTTTTTTTTTTTTTGAAGTTTAAATAAAGTTTACTAATTTTGAGCAAAAGTTTATATATTGAGTGTTTAATTGGGCCTCAGGGAGGCAAAAATTCTGAAGCTTCTGTGCTATACAAAAAATGTTAGTAATACGGGAGCAGCAGCAATTACCTTTGATCCTACCACTAGGAGGCATGGTTTTCTCTGTATTTCCTTCTACACATTTCTTGACTTCTACAAAGTGAACAAGAACAAAATATTGGTGACTTGCATTTGTAATCCCAGCACTTGAGAGGCTGAGGCTGGATTGCCAACCTAGGGCTATAGAGTTTCAGATCAGCCTGATAGAATAGGATTTGAGTATACCTATTTTTAGTTGGGGATTTCTTTTTTCCTTCATTAGCATTTAAAAGAAATGTACTTTTAAATATTTTATTTATTTGAAAAAGGTGGGCGTGGTGATGCATGCCTTTAATCCCAGCACTCAGGAGGCAGAGGTGGTAGCATCACTGTGAGTTCAAGGCCATCCTGAGACTACATAGTTAATTCCAGGTCAGCCTGAGCTAGGGTGAGATCCTACTTGAAGAAACAAAAATTTTTTTCTATTTATTTGAGAGAAAGAGACAGGCAGAAATAGAATGGGCACACCAGGGCCTCTAGCCATTACAAATGGACTTCAGATATATGTGCTACCTTGTGCATCTGGCTTACGTAGGTACTGGGTCGAACCTGGGTCATTTGACTTTGCCAGCAAGTGCCTTAACCACAAAGCCATTCCTCCAGCCCAAGAAATAGGCTTTTTTGTTTGTTTGTTTGTTTTTTTAATTATTTATTTGACACAGAGAGAGAGGCAGGTAGAGAGAGAAAGAGAATGAGTACATCAGGGCCTCTAGCCACTACAAATGAACTCCAGATGCATGCATCCCCTTGTGCATCTGGCTTACGTGGATCCTGGGGAATCGAACCTGGGTCCTTTGGCTTTGCAGGCAAATGCCTTAACCGCTAAGCCATCTCTCCAGGCCCACAATTTTCCATTCTAGTCTTCACCCACTCCCCCAGCTAGACTGCAGTTAGACTTGCATGGCCACGCCAATTTTTTTTACATGGCTTCTGGGGAATTGAACTCAAGTCATCTTAGATGCATATATGTAATACACCCGGTTTATGCAATGCTGGAGAACAAACCCAGGGCTTTGTGTGCCGGCAAGCACTTGACCAGCTGAGCTACATACCAACTGTAAATGTTTATCTTTTCCCTGATTTTGGTTTTTCAAGGTAGGGTCTCACTCTAGATCAGGGTCTCAGGGTGGCCTCAAACTCATGGCAATCCTCCTGCCTCTGCCTCCGGAGTCCTGGGATTAAAGGTGTGCGCCACCACACCCAGCTCCTTGATTTTTTTTAATGTGCATATGTATTTATGGATGAGCCAGGGCCGCTTGCAGTTGCAGACAAACTCCAGTGACATGTGTCACTTTGTGTCTGGTTTTACATGGGAGCTAGGGAATTGAGCCCAGGCTGGCAGGCTTTGCAAGCAAGCACCTTTCACCACTGTTGAGATGCAAATACACATACTCACCTCAGGAAGGGTGCAGAGAACAGACCAAAGCACCAATACCCCAATTCTGGTGAACTAATGAGTTTACTGGAGTGACTATGGGAGCCTAGGTGACTTCTCCCAAGTCTCACCCCACCCTGGATGGAGTCCTTGGAGTTAACCTACTCTTAGAAAATCTAGCTTTTTCTTAGATCGTTTGCATTTGGGAAGAGGCAGGAGGTAACAACTGCTGGAATTCCCGGTGAGGGTCTTGTGATCTTCCCCTCTTTCATCTAATGGGGACTTGAAATTAGCTCTATTAAGCACGCCTTTGCAGAGGTAGAGGTATGAGGATTGCTGAAAGTTCAAGGTCACCCTGAGACTACACAGTGAATTTCAGGTCAGCCTGGGCTACAGCAAGACTGTACTTCAAAAAAAAAGCGAAAGAAAAAAAGAAAGAAAACAGCTCTATTATCATAACCATACACCTGACTATCACTGTTTTTCTGCTCCAAAGTTACCATGGTTACTAGGCCAAAGCATTCTTCAGGATATCATCATCTTATAGGAAAATTGCCATACAACTGCTGAGTCATTTCTCCAGCCTCTTTCCCCTGATTTTTATTTTTCACTTAAAAAAAAAATTATTTAGCTGGGTGTGGAGGCACACACCTTTAATTCCAGCACTCCATTTGGGAGGAAGAGTAGGAGGATTGCTGTGAGTTCAAGGCCACCCTGAGACTACATAGTAAATTCCAGATCAGCCTGGGCTAGAGTGAAACCCTACAAAGAGAGAAAGAGAATGGGCACACCAGGGACTATAGCCACTGCAAACAAACTGTAGACTCATGTGTCACCTTGTGCATCTGGCTTACATGGGCACTGAGGAATCGAACCAGGGTCCTTAGGCTTTGCAGGCAAGTGCCTTAGCCACTAAGCCATCTCTCCAGCCCCTTTTCTCTGATTTTAAAAAGTTACTTTGAAACTGGGCGTGGTGGCGCACGCCTTTAATCCCAGCACTCAGGGAGGCAGAGGTAGGAGGATCGCCGTGAGTTCGAGGCCACCCTGAGACTCCATAGTGAATTCCAGGTCAGCCTGGGCTAGAGTGAGACCCTACCTCGAAAAAACAACAACAAAAAAAACAACAACAAAAAAAAAGTTACTTTGAGCTGGCCATGGGGTAGCACATGCCCTTAATCCCAGCACACAGGAGGCAGAGGTAGGAAGATCATCATGAGTTCAAGGCCACCTTGAGACTACATAGTGAATTCCAGGTCAGCCTGGACTAGAGTGAAACCCTACCTTGAAAAAAAAAAAAAAAAAAATATATATATATATATATATATGTATGTGTATATATGTATATATATATAAAATATATATGTATATGTATATATGTATCACATATATGTATATATTATGCATTTATTTACTTTGGTGAGTATGCATGTTAGTGTGAGCATGTATGGACCACAATGCATGTGTGGAGGTCAAAGGAAAGTTGGGTAGGTCTTTGCCTTCTACATTTTGAGGTACCAGCTTGTTGATGAGCTTTCAGGAACTTCTGTCTTTCCATCACTTCCAGCCTCAGCTGCACGGGGGTCACAGAGGGTCCCCACAGCGTCCAGCTTTTACATAGGTTCTAGGAATATGAGTTCAGGTACTCAGAGTTGGCAACAAGCACTTGATCCACTGAGCCATCTCCTCATCCCCCCCCTTTTTTTTTCTTTTTGTATTTGTGTTTTTTTAAAATAATTTATTTGTTGCAAGGAGAAAGAAAAAGAAAGAGTGAATGGGTCCACCAGGGCCTCTTGCCACTGCAAACACCCTCCATGTGCATATGCCACTGTGTATATGGGTTTACCTGAGTACTGGGGATTTGAACCTGGGCTGAACCCAGGCCAGCAGGCTTGTGCAAGCAAGTGCCTTTAATCACTGAGTCATCTCTCCAGCCCCTGTATTGGCATTTATCATTGCCAGGCTGAGGGTTGAACACAGGTATTCATGCATGCTGGGTAAGCACTGTACTACTAAGCTACACTCCCAGCCCCTGTTATTTGTCTTTAACAGAGTTGTAGAATATTGATGTATTTTGTACACTAATCCTATGTGAATTACCTATTTTACAAATAACCCTCCAATTTAATGGCTTGGCTTTTCGCTATAGTGTCTTATTCATACATGCATACATACACACACATGTATGTATGTGTGCATGTATGTAAGTTTGCAAGCAGACAAAGATAGAAGAGAGACAGAATGGGCATGTCAGGGCCTCCAGCCACTGCAAACTGACCAGATACATGCACCACTTTGCACATCTAGCTTTACATGGGTACCGGGAAAACAAACTCTCATCGTTAGGCACAGAAGGCAAGTGCCTTAACCACTGAGCGATCTCTCCAACCCTCTTATTCTTTTTATGGCTCAATTTATCAATTTTTTATTTATTTAATTTTAATTTTTTTGTTTTTTCGAGGTAGGGTCTCACTCTAGCCCAGGCTGACCTGGAATTCACTATGTAGTCTCAGGGTGGCCTCGAACTCAACAACCCTCCCACCTCTGCCTCCTAAGTGCTGAGATTAAAGGCATGCACCACCTCACCCAGCTGAGTTTTTAAAAATTATTTTATTTTTATTTATGTGAGAGAGAGGGAAAGAGATGAGAGGAGAGAGAGAGAGAATGGGTGTGCCAGGGCATCCAGCCGCTGCAGATGAACTAGACATGTGCACCATCTTGTGCATCTGGCTTAGTTGGGTCTTGGGAAATTGAACCTGGGTCCTTTGTCTTTGCAGGCAAGCACCTTAACTGCTAAGCCATCTCTCCAGCCCAATTTTTTTTTTTTTTTAACCTCTGCTGCTGTGTATTTTTCAGTGCTGGGGTGTTACTCAGGTGCTCGTGTGTGCTGAGCAGGTGCTCTATAACTGAGCTAGACACAGCCCCTCCTTGTCTGCCAAAACTTTTATTTCTACACCTTGTACACTTAGAAGTTTTTGTTGTTGTTGTTTTATTTTGCTTTGTTTTTCAAGGTAGGGTCTCACTCTAGCTCAGACTGGCCTGGAATTCACTATGTGGTCTCAGGTTGTCCTTGAACTCATGGGAATCCTAACTGTGCCTCCAGCACTCCATAGTGCTGGGATTAAAGGCATGTACCACCATGCCTGGCTCCTACACTTAAGTCTTTTTTTTTAACATTTTATTTTTATTTATTTGAGAGAGGGGGGAGAGAGAGCAAGAGATAGTGAGAGAATGGGTGCACCAGGGTGTCCAGCCACTGTGAACGAACTCCAGACACATGTGCCACCTTGTGCGTCTGGTTTACGTGGGTACTGGGGAATTGAACGGGGGTCCTTGGGTTTTGCAGGCAAGTGCCTTAATAACTAAGCCATCTCTCCAGCCCCCATAAAGACTTAATGTGCCTAAAACTGACTTACTCATTGGGAAGAAGGGACCCACTTTCATGTTCGCTACTGTTCCAGCATAACTTATTTAATGTGCCACTTGCTCACCTGTCATCTCTGCATTGTTGCTGTGTTTTCATCAGTCTGTTGCTGTAGACTTCCATTCCTTTAGTCTACTTCCTCTTCCTCTGCTAATGCCACCTTATTTTAACTTACTATACTTTTCATTACAGTTTGGCTAGTAAAAGATTTCCTTTGCTTATTCTTCAGTGATTGTTTTGTCTAGTTTTGGTCCTTTGGATCAAGCCTAAAATATTTGGTCCACTACAAAAATAACCCAGCTACTGGAGCCGAGGAGATGCCTTAGTGGTTAAACGTGATTATTTGCAAAGCCTGCCTGCTCGAGGTTCAATTCCCCAGCACCCACATAAAGCTACATGCAAAGTGGCACATACATCTGTGATCCCAACATGCCTACAACAGTGGAAGGCATAGCCGGGAGTATCCTAAGCTCTCACTGGCCAACTAGTCTGACATGTCTTTACAGGAAGGCATGCCATTTGCAGCAGCAAGAGACCCTGTGTCTGACTAGATAGATGGATTAGTGGTTAAGGCACTTGCCTGCGGAGCCTAAGGACCCATGTACGACTCCCCAGATCCTATGTAAGCCATATGCACAAGGTGACACATGCACAAGGTTGCGCATGTGCACAAAGTGGCCCACAGCTGGAGTTCGATTACCATGGATGAGAGGCTCTGAAGTGCCAATTCTCTCTCACACTCTCTCTTATTTAAAAAAAAAAAAAAAAGAGCTGGCTTAGTAGTTAAGCGCTTGTCTGTGAAGCATAAGGACCCCGGTTCGAGGCTCAATTCCCCAGGACCCACATTAGCCAGATGCACAAGGTGGTGCATGCATCTGGAGTTCATTTGCAGTGGCTGGAAGCCCTGGCGCACACATTCACTCTCTCTCTATCTGCCTCTTTCTCTTTCCCTCTCTCTCTCCTCTCTCTCTGTCACTCTCAAATAAATAAATAAAAATGAACAAAACAAATTACCTCTTCAGTGTTTCTCATGCAAACTTTTCTTCTAGCATGTAATATTTGAGTAAACTAAAATATTTTCTTCGCTTTTCTCAATTAACATTTAGGTAGTATACTTTAGGGTGATGTTACCTGAGTTAAAAGTAGCTTTTAAGTACATGAAGTGTGGATCTTTCCAGCACACCACAGTGAACACTGGGGAGAACTCAAAGGTGCTAGGTCCCCGATTTAAAGAGAAGCATTTCTCATGTTCATTGTAGTTTATATTTTCATTTAAATCTTTTTTTTAAATATTTTTTGGGCCAGGCGTGGTGGCGCACGCCTTTAATCCCAGCACTCGGGAGGCAGAGGGAGGAGGATCGCCATAAATTCGAGGCCACCCTGAGACTACATAGTGAATTCCAGGTCAGCCTTGGCTAGAATGAGACCCTATCTCGAAAAACCAAAAAAATAAAAAAATAAAATATTTTTTGGTTCATTTTTTAATATGTTTATTTGAGAGTGACAGACAGAGAGAGATAGAGAGAATGGGCGCGCCAGGGCCTCCAGCCACTGCAAATGAACTCCAGATGTGTGCGCCCCCTTGTGCATCTGGCTAACTTGGGTCTGGGGAATGGAGCCTTGAACCAGGGTCCTTAGGCTTCACAGGCAAGCACTTAACTGCTAGGCCATCTCTCCAGCCCTTCATTTAAATCTTTTAGTTTAAGTTTTAAGCTTTTTAAAAATTAGTTTTGAGAATTGAGACACAATACTAATACTATAGGATTTGGTGAGGCCTTGACTTAAAGCTTTCTTTGTACTGTGATTTCCTTTGGATGTATTTTGCAAAGCGAAACTTGTCAAATTTTTTGTTAACTAATTTTTTTTCTTAAAATAAAGACTTTTTCACAAAAAAAAAAAAAAAAAAATTGGTGCATGGGTCTGGAGTTCATTTCCAGTGGCTAGAGACCCTGGTGCCCCATTCTGTATCTGCCTCTTCCTTGCTCTCTCTTTCAAATAAATAGAGGGAGAAGACAGAATTGGTTCTCCAAGACCTCAGCCACTGAAATGAAACTTCAGAAATCCAGATGCTTGCACCACCTAGTGGGCAGGCACGATCTTGCACTTGCCTTACCTTTATGCATCAGGCTATTGTGGGATCTGGAGAGTCAAACAGCACCTTAACCAAATAATTTTTAGAAAAGGCGGGGGGCTAGGACTGGAGAGATGGCTTAGCAGTTAAGGCGCTTGCCTGCGAAGCCTAAGGACCCAGGTCCAATTCTCCAGGACCCAGATAAGCCAGATGCACAAGGTGGCACATGTGTCTGGAGAGTGGCTGACGTACCTGGCGCGTCCATTCTCTCTCTCTCCTAACCATTAGACTACCAGGGAACACACACACACACACACACTCTCTCTCTCTCTGCCTCTTTCTCTCTCTCAAATAAATTATATATATATATATATATATATATATATATATATATATATATAATTTTGTTTGTTTGTTTGTTTTTTCAAGGTAGGTTCTCACTCTAGCCCAGACTAAGTACATTTTTTTTTAAGCCAGGTTTGGTAGCACACACCCTTAATCCCAGCACTTGAGAGGCATCAGTAGGGGGATCATCACGAGTTGGAGGCCAGCCTGAGACTACATAGTGTATTCCAGGTTAGCATGGGCTAGGGTGAGACCCTATCTGGAAGTCCTCCCCCCCAAAATACTGCCAGGTATGCATGCCCTACTTGAAAAACAAAACAAAACAGCACCCCCCTCCAAAAAAAAAAAAAAAAAGCAAACAAAAGAACCAGAAAACCCCAGGACAATGCTGCCCCAGTGTGGGCATTTGGTGTCATTGGCTTTCCTGGGGTTCTGGGCACCGATAAAAAGTAGAGACATTCCATCTTCTGTGGAGCTCTCAAAAGCAGAGGCTCCCGTTCCCAGCCCCCTTGCGGTGGTTGTGTGGAGGTCTGTCTGTTTGAGGCACCGCTGTCCCCTTACGCTGTGGTTGGAAGGCTGCAGAGCCAGAAGAATACAGCAGCAAGTGAACATCTATCCTGGGGCATCTCCAGCGTCCTGGCCAGTGGTCCTGGCAGTCCTGGCCATAAGACTATGTCCTGTGGGGCTTAAGTTGGGCGTGTCCCCACCTGGCCTTCACAGAGAGCTTTGGCCCCTATCCAAGCTGTAATTTGCTTGCTTCTCCAGTGTGGTGACGCAGCGTTCCTGTGACTCTTGGAGCTGCGTGTGGCCTTCCATAACTCATTTACTGCTTCCAACAACAACAACAACAAAAATCCTGCAAATTCCCCCTCCGAGGCTCTAGGTAAAAGTCTTATGGTCCTCATCCGACGGCCAGTCATCAGCCTGCTCTGCCAGGGTCTTCCCATCAGATTCAGGGATGGACAAGGAGCCTGGACTATAGCACTGTTAGGCGAATGTCACTTCTAGTCTGACACACACTGGATCAGAACTCTGGGGCCAGCGCTCTCTGGGTGAGTTCCCTCCCGGTGGTTTAGCTGCACCTCACGGTTTACCCTATGGCTCTGTTGCAGTCAGCTTCACGTCGCTGGCAGAAAACACCCAACCAAGAGCAGCTTGTGGGAGGAGAGGGTTTATTTCGGTTTACAGACTCAAGGGAAGCTCCATGATGGCAGGAGAAAACGATGGCATGAGCAGAGGGTGGACATCACCTCTTAGCCAACAGGAAGTGGACAACAGGAGCAGGAGCGTGTGCCAAAGGCTGGCGAAGGGAAGCTGGCGATATATAACACCCATAAACCCACCCACAACAATAATCACCTCCAGGAGGATCCAATTCCCAAATTGTCACCAGCTGGGGATCTAAGCATTCAGAACACATAAATTTATGCCAGGGGGGGGGCACCTGAATCAAACCACCACAGGTTCCCAGGATCCATTTGTAGTAGAAAAAGCCGCCATCAAATCAAGAGTCCCGAGTTTGTGGTTGAAGAGATGGCTTAGTGGTTAAAGCTGCTTTCTTGTAAAGCCTACCTTAGGAAAAAAAAAATTATTTAAAAAAACTTACACATGGCCAGGCATGGTGGTACACAGAGGCAGAGGTAGGAGAATCACCATGAGTTTGAGGCCACCCTGAGACAACATAGTGAATTCCAATCAGCCTGGGCCAGAGCAAGGCCCTACCTCCAAAAAAACAAAACAAAACAAAACTAGCTGGGTGTGCTGGCACACAACTTAAATTCCAGCACTAGGGAGGCAGAGATAGGAGAATCACTGTGAGTTCAAGACCACCCTGAGACTACATAGTGAATTCCAGGTCAGCCTGGGCTACAGTGAAACCCTACCTTGAAAAACTAAAAAACAAACAAACGAAATAAAACACCAAACAAACAATTTAAACAATCCCCACCACCCTCCTTTGCCCTTCCCCCTCAATTCCCCTCCATAGGGTACCCTCTTCTTTCCAGCCCCTCCCCCAACCCTAGGCTTTGACTAGGTCTTAGGCATGAATTCCCCTCAGGGAACAAGTCACTGCAAAGGAACTCCAAATGCATGCGCCCACTTGTGCATCTGGCTTACGTGGGTTCTGGGGAATTGAACCTGTGTACTTAGGCTTTGCAGGCAAGTGCCTTAACCGCTCAGCCATCACTCCAGCCCTAGATTCTTAATATCTAGCTCCAGTGGGTAACCAAGAGCATTGGTGATAGTCAATATTTTTTATGGTGCCTCCTTGACCAAACAATTTGCTGGAGTGTATCCCACCCCTGGAAGTGAAATTTGTCTGTAACAACCTATGGCTTCTGGACACATTATCTACTCCCACACTTCTGCCCAAACTCTTTTAGATGTATTTAAATTAGCTAATTGTTTAGCTTTAATTAATCCTCTTCCCATCCCTCTCCTCCAAGCCTCTCCCCTAACCCCATTTATACCATTCCACCCAGCGTTCTATCCCTGTATTTCCATCTCTACTATACCCTCACCTTAGGCCCTTCTCCTCTCTCTCTCTCTCTCTCTTTCCAGGTAGGTTCTCACTCTAGCCCAGGTTGGTTGAAAAGTTGATGTTAAGTATCTTCCTCAGTTGGTCTCCAGGCTGACCTGGAATTCACTCTGTAGCTTCAAGGTGGCCTTGAATTCACAGTGATCCTCCTATCTCTGCTTCCCCAGTGCTGGGATTTAAGGTGTGTGCCACCACGCCCAGCTAGTTTTATTTTGTTTTTTTTCAAGGTAGGGCCTTGCTCTGGCCCAGGCTGACTGGAATTCACTCTGTTCCCGAACTCACAGTGATCCTCCTACCTCTGCCTCCAGAGTGCTGGGATTAAAGGCGTGCGCCACCATGCCCGGCTCTATTTTTTCTTTCTTTTTCTTTTTTTTTTTTTTTTTTTTTTTTTTTTTGGTTTTTCAAGGTAGGGTCTCACTCTAGCCCAGGCTGACCTGGAATTCACTCTGTAGTCTCAGGGTGGCCTCGAACTCATGGTGATCCTCCTACCTCTGCCTCCCAGGTGCTGGGATTAAAGGCCTGCTCTATTTTTTAAAATATATTTTATTTATTATTTATTTGAGAAAAAAGAGGCAGAGAGAGAGAGAGAGAATGGGTGCACCAGGGCATCCAGCCACTGCAAAGGAACACCAGCATGAATTCCCCTCAGGGAATGCACCTCCTTGTGCATCTGGTTTATGTGGGAACCAGGGGAACTGAACCAAGGTCCTTTGGCTTTGCAGGCAAACACCTTAACCACTAAGCCATTTCTCCAGTCCTATTTAATTATTTTTTTAATGAGGTCTCTCGTTGTCCTGGAGCCCACCATTTAGAGCAGACTGGCTGGCCAGTGAGCGCCAAGGGTTCACCTGCCTCTGCCTCCGCAGTGCTGGGGGAAGAAGCGTGTGCCACCATTTGCCCAACACTTTTACATGGGTTCTGGGAATCAAGCACAGGTCCGCATGTTTTCAAGACAAGCACTTTCCCCACTAAAATACCTCCCCAGTCCTGTACTATAAAGTTTGAATTTGGATTTTTCCACATTTCGGTGACATGCAGTCTGATCTCTCTTGATTCTAGGTGGTGGCGGCAAGCCACACGTCGCAGTCAGCCCCATGCTCTCCAGGAAACAACCGCCACACCAGTGTGGGCTGCATTGCTAAGCTAGCTGTGCGGTAGTTAGGCGATCCAGTGTTCTCACAGTACCATGTCACCGTGAGCTTATCGGGATTTAGTTGTAAATCAAAGATCAGCATAATAAATTCATACCACCTCTAATCGGGTCCAACCCCAAGTCCTACCTCACACTGAGCCCCCGTTGTGCTGTTCCCGTCACAGCACCTGGTGTTTCTGCCATGGCCCTGGCATGGTTGCCCTATGTGGTCTGCCTCCCTGACTGCACTACGCAGCCCCGTCAGGGTAGGAGCTCCCTGTCTCAGGACCTTCATCTCTCCTGGCCTGGCTTGAAGCCTTGCACGTAGTAAGAACTAGACACTTAAAAAGAAATTTTGTGGGGCTGGAGAGATTGCTTAGTGGTTAAGGAACTTGCCTGCAAAACCTAAGGACCCAGGTTGGATTCCCCAATACCCACATAAACCAGATGCACATGGTGGCGCATGCATCTGGAGTTTGTTTACAGTGGTTCTAGAGGCCCTGGTGTGCCTATTTTCTCTCTCTCTCTCTCTCTCTCTTTTTCAAATAAATAAATAAATAAATAATAAAATTGTTTTTTAAAGGTGGGCATGATGGTACATGCCTTAAATCCCAGCACTCAGGAAGCTGAGGTAGGAGAATGGCTGTAAATTCAAGGCCATCCTGAGACTACATAGTGAATTCCAGGTCAGCCTGGGCTAGAGCGAGACCCTACCTTGAAAACAAAGACTAGGCTCAAGGTGTAGGAGGACTGAAGGGGGGCCTCTGGCAGAGCCCGTGTTCTGGGGCGCAGTGGGAAGAATTGTCTAGTCATCAGCCGACGGAAGGCAGATGAGGTCTAGGAGCGAGCAGAGGAAGGGGCTCGGGACCTGGAGCTCTTTGACTGCGTGAAGCTTTGGTTAGGCTCATTAATTTTGAACAAAAGTGAGTGTTGGTGGCTTAGGAGTGGCACTAGTTCTTTCTTGAGCCTGGTAGCAACTCGCTCTCCTGGTCTTAGCACTGAAATCCCCTCACCTGGCACCTCCTCAATTCCAGCAAGCTGGGATGATTACTGTGAACTCAAAATCTATTATCACTGCTTGGTCTCTATTCACTGCTAGCCATGAGGAGGTTAGCTTATATTTATCCATCCCGGGAACACAAGGGATAACAGTAAACTGTACACATGACATCCCTACGTAAGATATACACAGATTACATGAATATCTCTCTTTGCATGTCATGGGATATTAAACTAAGACTGAAAATTAAAGTAAGGCTGGGCACGGTAGCCAATGGCTTTAGTTCTAGCACTTAGGAAACTGAGGAAGGAGGGCCACTATGAGTTTGAGGCCAATTTGGAGCTACAGAATGAGTTCCAGGTCAGCCAGGCGTGGTGGTGCACGTCTTTAACCCCAGTGCTCGGGAGGCAGAGGTAGGAGGATTGCCGTGAGTTTGAGGCCACCCTGAGACTCCATAGTGAATTCCAGATCAGCCTGGGCAAGAGTGAGACCCTACCTCGAAAAACCAAAATAAATAAATAAATAAATAAATAATAAAAAAACAATGAGTTCCAGGTCAGCCTGGGCTACTTTGAAACAAAAATTTTAAAAAAGGGCTGGAATGATGGTTTAATGGTTAAGACGCTTGCCTGCAGAGCCTAACAACCTGAGTTTGATTCCCCAGTACCCACATAAAGCTAGATGCACAAAGTGGTGCATACATCTGGAGTTTACAGCAGCTAGAGGCCCTAGCATGTGCCCATCCTCTCTCTCTTCGCCCCCCCCCCTTTTCTCCTTGTAAATAAATAACATATTTTTTTTTAATACTTCTGAGCTGTGTGGTGGCACAGGCTTTTAATCCCAGCACTTAGAGGGCAGAGGTAGGAGGATTGCTGTGAGTTCAAGGCCACCGTAAGACTACACAGTGAATTCACCCTGGGATAAAGTGAGATCCTACATAGAAAAAACAAAAGAAAAAAAAATCAGGCGGAGAGATGGCTCATGAGTTAAGGCACTTGGGGAAGGTTAAGGTCCTGGGGAATTGAACCTAAAGACCTAGGTTCAATTCCCAATGACCCACGTAAGCCAGTTGCACAAGGGGATGCAGGTGTCTGGAGTTCGTTTGCAGTGGATAGAGGTCTTGGTGCTCCCAATCTCCCTCTATCTGCCACTTTCTCTCTCTCTCAAATAATAAATAATATATAGAAACATTTGTTCGAGGCAGGGTCTCACTCTAGCCCTGGCTGACCTGGAATTCACTATGTAGATTCAGGGTGGCTTTGAACTCATGGGGATCCTCCTACCTCTGCCTCCCAAGTGCTGGGATTAAAGGCATGTGCCACCACACCTGGCAATTAAATAAGTAAAATATTTTTTTAAAAAATCAAGGTTGGCCTGCCTGTAAGCTGAGCTACTGGGAAGGCTGAGATGGGAGAGTGGCTTGAGTCCAGCAGTTTGAGATCAGACTTATCTTGAAGAACAAACCCTGTTTTGTAAAAGAAAAGAGCAATAAATTCTTAAAACTTAAAAAAAAAAAAAAAAAAGGTTGTGGTTGATCTGGAAGCCTCCTCAACGGTGAGTGGCTCTCAGGATGCTGGTGGCCATGAAGAGCCCCTTCACTCTAAGTATCTCTCTTTATCTCTGCTTGCAAATAAACAAAAATATTTAAAGAAGAAGAAGAGGAGGAGGAGGAAGAAGAAGAAAGAAGAAGCCAGGTGGTGGCACACACCTTTAACCCCACCCTAAGGGAGGCAGAGATTGGAGGATCTCTGTGAGTTCAAGGTCACCCTGAGACTACAGTGTGAATTCCAGGTCAGCCTGGGCTAGAGCAAGACCCTACCTCGAAAAACAACAAAACTAACAAACAACAAAAAGGGAGGGTGGTGGTGCTGAAGAGATGGCTTGGCAGTTAATACACTTGCCTGCAAAGCCTAAGGACCCAGGTTTGATTCCCCCAGTACCCACATAAGCGAGATGCATAAAGTGGCACCTGCATCTGGAGTTTGTTTGCAGTGGCTGGAGGTCCTGGTGCATCCATGCTCTATCTCTCTGTCAAATAACAAACTAAATAAAATATTAAATTTTTTTTTTTTTTTTAGTTTTATTTGCAAGCAGAGACAGAGAGAAAAAGAGAGAGACAGACAGAGAGAAAATGGGCCTCCAGCCCCTGCAAACGACCTCCAGATGCATGTGCCCTTGTGCATCTGGCTTACGTGGGTCCTGGGGAATCGAACCTGGGTCATTTGGCTTTGCAGGCAAACGCCTTAAACACAAAGCCAGCTCTCCAGCCCAAATTAAAAAAAAAAAATTTTTTTAAAGAAAGGCTCTCCTTACAACGTGTTCCCCCCAGACCCAAAATGGCGTGGATATCCATGACCTCACAGTGCCTGACACTACCTACACAAGACCATCATAATAGGAGGAAAAGATTATGACATCAAAATAAAAGAGAGACTGATTGAGAAGGGGAGGGGATATGATGGAGAATGCAGTTTCAAAGGGGAAAGTGGGGAAGGGAGGGCCTTACATGGGATATTTTTTATAATCATGGAAGTTGTTAATTAAAAAAAATTTTAAAGAAAAAAATAAAATAAAACAAGCTGGAAAAAAAAAAAAAGAAAGAAAGGCTGGAGAGATGGCTTAGCAGTTAAGGCGCGTGCCTGTGAAGACTAAGGACCCCAGTTCCATTCTCCAGGTCCCTTATAAGCCAGATGCACATGGTGGTGCGTGTGTCTGGAGTTTGTTTGCAGTGGCTAGAGGGCCTGGTGTGCCCATTCTCACTCTTTCTCTCTCTCTCCTTCTCTCTGTCTCTAATAAATAAATAACAATATTTTAAAAAATAAATAAATAAAAGAAAGAAAGAAAGCCAGGCGTGGTGGCACATGCTTTTAATCCCAGCACTCAGGAGGCAGAGGTAGGAGGATCACTGTGAGCTCAAGGCCACCCTGAGACTACATAGTGAATTCCAGGTCAGCCTGGGCTAGAGCGAGACCCTACCTCAAAAAAGAGAGAGAGAGAGAGAGAGAGAGAGAGATTGGGCTCTTAGAGATAGTAATAGTAGATCATCTGCAGATCCCATAACTTTGCCTTGAAAAATTAATTTGTTACACTTAACCTTTTTGTTCTTGGTTTGCAGCCAAAGCTAAAATTGACTTGCATTTTTTAGTCAATGATCGGAAATGACTTGGGAAAATGTGTAGGAAAAGTACTGAGAGAAAAATTGCCAGTATAATTGTGATTTCTTTACTACCTTCTTACATTTTTCTTTACTTTCTAAATTTTATACCATGA
Organism: Dipus sagitta; assembly: GCA_036346955.1. NCBI lineage: Eukaryota > Metazoa > Chordata > Mammalia > Rodentia > Dipodidae > Dipus > Dipus sagitta. Next base: position 5,739,921 of record CM070783.1, on the reverse strand, counting down.
TACTAAAAAACTAAACAAACAAAAAGAAACCTTTTTTCCTTTTCTTTCTTTCTTTTTTTTATTTTTATTTTTTCCGAGGTGAGGTAGAGTCTCACAGTGATCCTCCAACCTCTGCCTCCTAGGGCACTAGGACTAAAGGCCTGCACCACCATGCCTGCTCCACTGCCCCCCTCTTTTTTTGTTTGTTTTGTTTTTTGAGGTAGGGTCTCACTCTAGCTCAGGCTGACATGGAATTCACTCCTACCTCTGCCTCCCAAGTGCTGGGATTAAAGGCGTGCTCCACCATGCCTGACCCTCCCCTGGCTTTTTTTAAAAGGTGCTTTAAATTTTTTTTTTTTGCTTTTTCGAGGTTGGGTCTCACTCTAGCCCAGGCTGACCTGGAATTCACTATGGAGTCTCACGGTGGCCTCGAACTCCCGGCAATCCTCCTACCTCTGCCTCCCGAGTGCTGGGATTAAAGGCCTGCGCCACCACGCCCGGCTCTAAAAAAATTTTTTTCTTTAATTTTACTTATTTATTAGAGAAAGAGAGAGAGAGGGAGAAAATGGGCACACCAAGGCCTCTAGCCACTGCAAATGAACTCCAGAACTCCAGACACATGTGCCACCTCGTGCAGCTGATTTATGTGGGTACTGAGGAATCAAACCTGGGTCCTTAGGCTTTGCAGGCAAGCCCCTTAAGACCCAGAAACCAGACTGGCGCCATGACAGGCTTCAGGCAAGGCTCTGCCCTGGCTAGGCCTAACTTTCAAATTCCGGCTTACGCAGAGGACCTGAGTCAGCCCCTAGGCATGTCCAGCCTTGCTGCTCTCTGCCGCAGCCAATCAGAAGAATACAAGTACGGTTACTGTTTAAACCGACCAATCATGTAACCGCCCCCTACCTCTTTGTTCAAATCCCTGTAAACACCCTGCCCTTGTGCTACTCGGGGCTCTTGTATGATCCCCTGCGGTGGTGAAGTCAAGAGTCGGAGCTTAAACCCTGAAATAAAGCTCTCTGCCTTTGCATGCGTGTTTGGTTCTCCTTGGTGGTCACCGGCGGCTCGGAGAACTGGGCATAACATCTTTATAAACTGTACTGCTTTATGTTGGGACTAAAAGTATGTGCCACCACGCCTGGCTCTATCAGTGAGTTTAGAGGTTCTGCCAACAAGTTTACAGCTCCCGTTCCTGAGCATGACTTCCCAATTTACAAGGTTTTTTTTTTTTTTTTCCCCCAAGTTGAAATGCTGCATTCACCTGATAATAAAAAGCAAGTAGAGCTGGGTGTGGTGGCGCACACCTTTAATCCCAGCACTTGGGAGGCAGAGGTAGGAGGATCACTGTGAGTTCGCCATCCTGAGACTACATAGTGAATTCCAGGTCAGCTTGAGCTAGAATGAGACCCAACCGTGAAAACAAAAAACAAAAAAGCAAGTAGAACAGGGGAGTGCCTCCCTTCTGCCCTACCTCCTAGAAGCCCCGTCAACAGTTTGATTTTGGACCTTCTGGAAGTTATTTCAAAAATCCTAGCTATGAGCCAGGCATGGTGATGCATGCCTTTAATCCCAGCACTTGGGAAGCAGATGAGTTGGGTCCACTCTGAGACTGACTTCATAGTGAATTCCAGGTCAGCCTGAGCTACAGTGAAATCCTACCTCGAAAAAAATAAATCCTAGCTAAATGTTCATACTTTTTTTCATTTTCATACTTTTAAAAATATTTTATATATGTATTTATTTGAGAAAGAGGCAGATAGAGAAAGAAGCAGACAGAAAGAGAGAATTACAGTTTTTTGTTTGTTTTTTAAACTGGGCGTGGTGGCGCATGCCTTTAATCCCAGCACTCAGGAAGCAGAGGAAGGAGGATTGCCATGAGTTTGAGATCTGGACTAAATAAAGTGAGACCCTATCTCAAACCCCTCACCCAAAAAAAAAAGAAAAAGAAAACCTAAATAAAGAAAGAGAGAGAATTCGTAGGCCAGAGCCTCTAGCCACTGCAAACAGACTCCAGATGTATGCGCCACCTTGTGCATCTGGCTTTATGTGTGTCCTGGGGAATTGAACCTGGGTGCTTAGGCCTTGTAGGTAAGTGCCTTTACTGCTAAGTCATCTCTCCAGCCTAACTTTTAAAAATACATCAACTGTGGTTACTGTTGACATTCTAGTGTGAAACAGCAGCTGGGCCTGGAAACGGCTAAGTGGGTGAAGTGCTTGTCACACAAGCTTGAGGACCTGAGTTTGGCTCCCCAGAACCCATGTAAAATGGTGGGCATATGGTGCACCTGTAATGCCAGCACTGGGAGGTGGAGACAGAATCCCTGGGGCTCCCTGACTAGCTAGTCTAGCCCATCTGTGAGCCCTAGGTTCAGTGAGAAACCTTGTCTTAACAAGGTGGGGCCGGGTGTGGTGGCACTCGCCTTTAATCCCAGCACTCGAAGGCAGAGGGAGGAGGATCACCATGAGTTCAAGGCCAACCTGAGACTACATAGTGAATTCCAGGTCAACCTGGGCTAAAGTGAGACCCTCACTCGGAAAAAAAAAAAAAAAAAAAAAAGCAGTTACAGTTAAAGACACTTGCTAGCAAAGCCTGCCGGCCTGGGTTCAATTTCCCAGCCATTAAAGTGACTCAGACACAAAAAATGGTGCATCTGGCATTCATTTGCAATGGCAAGAGACCAAGGTGTATATGTTCACACACACAGACATGCAAATAAATAATTTTTTAAAAAATAAGGCGGACAGTGCTGGAGAAATGGCTTAGTGGTTAAGCACTTGCCTGTGAAGCCTAAGGACCCTGGTTCGAGGCTCGACTCTCCAGGACCCTTGTTAGCCAGATGCACAAGGGTGCGCACGCGTCTGGAGTTCATTTGCAGTGGCTGGAGGCCCTGGTGCGCCCATTCTATCTGTGTCTCTCTCTCTGCCTCTTTCTCTCTCTGTCTGTCGCTCTCAAATAAATAAACAAATAAAATAAACAAATAAAATAAACAAAAAATTAAAAAATATATATATATGAGTATGAACATTAAGAGAAATGCTTACTGGGCAGTTTGATGATAGGAGTGCTCAGCACTGCAATATCTCTATATCTCTATCACACCTTCCAAGGCTCAGGTTCCATTGCGGAAGAGGTGGCAGAAAGAATGTAAGAGCCAAAGGAAGGGTAGGACTCCTTACAATGTGCTCCCCCCAGACACAAAATGGCCTGGATATCCATGACTTCACAGTGCCTGACACTACCTACACAAGACCATCATAAGAGGAGGAAAAGATCATGACATCAAAATAAAAGAGAGACTGATTGAGACGAGGAGGGGATATGATGGAGAATGGAGTTTCAAAGGAGAAAGCGTGGGGAAGGAGGGCATTACCATACGATATTGTTTACAATCATGGAAGTTGTTAATAAAAAAAAAAAAGAAAGAGCAACAACAACAACAAAAAAGGCTGGCGGGGGCGGGGAGGACCAGAAAGATGGCTCCAAGTTTAAGGTTTTTGCCTGCAAAACCTAACAACCTAGGTTCTATTCCCCAGTACTCACATAAAGCCAGGTGGACAAAGTGGCACATGCATTTGGAGTTCATTTACAGTGGCTAGAGGCTCTGGTGTACCCATTCTCTCCCTCTCTCACTTCTCTGCTTCCAAATAAATTAATTAAAAAACAAATAAATAATTTTTAAAACAAACAAACAAAAAAGACAAAGATAAGAGCCAGGCATGTGGTGGCACACGGGGCATGGTGGTGCATGCCTTTAATCCCAGCACTGGGTGGGGGGCGGCAAAGGTAGGAGGATCACTATGAGTTCAAGGCCACCCTGAGACTACATAGTGAATTCCGGGTCAGCCTGAGCTAGAGTGAGACCCCACCTTGAAAAAAAACAAAGCAAGAAAAGACAAAGCTAAGGAGGAAACATTATTCTCCAGCCATTCTGATGTAGGATCAGTTATGATTCCACATTAAATATTTCTCTGGGCTTGGAGATGGAACTTATACATCATACATGTTAGGCAAGTACTCAACTACTAAACTACATGCTGCCACCACACAGCCCCTTAACCTTAGCCTGCTAGATTTCTTATATCAAATGTCATTTAATTCTGAAATTTTGGACTGGGGAGGTGGCTCAGCAGTTAAATGCAGCTCCTTGCAAAGCCTGCCAACCCAGGGTTCATTTCCCTAGTACCTACATAAAGCCAGACACACAAAGTGGCACATGCATCTGGAGTTCATTTGCAACATGCCCATACTCACTCTCTCTCATACACTCAAATAAAAAAACAAAACAAAACTTTTTTTTTAATTCTGAAAAAAATAATAAGGTGGAGCTGGCATGGTGGCAAATGCCTTTAGTTTCAGCACTTGGAGGCAGAGGTAGGAGGATAGCTGTGAGTTCGAGGCCAGCCTGAGACTACATAGTGAATTACAGGTCAGCCTAGGCTAGAGCAAGACCCTACCTTGAAAAACCAAAAAATAAAAATAAATTTAAAAATTAAAAATAAGCCGGGCGTGGTGGCGCACGCCTTTAATCCCAGCACTAGGGAGGCAGAGGTAGGAGGATCGCCATGAGTTCGAGGCCACCCTGAGACTACATAGTGAATTCCAGGTCAGCCTGGGCTAGAGTGAGACCCTACCTCAAAAAACAAAAAACCAAAAAAACAAAAAAATTAAAAATATAACTGTTGTAAATAGCTGCACGTTGCTGGGATGAACAGACATGGTTTACGGAAGGAGGGGATTTATTTTAAGCTTACAGATCCAGAGGAAATTTCATGAATGGTGGAAGCTGCTAACTTCCACAAATACAAACACAGAGAGACAATTGTAAGCACCTGCAGACAGCACCACAGCGAGTACAGACAGAGCTCACACAGTTTTCCATGCCTTTGGGCTGGAATCCACAGTGACATGCCTCCACCAGCAGGCTGCTGGAGACTTAAGCAGGAATAAAAAAAATAATAAAAAAAAATTAAAAAGAGGGGGAAAAATGGGCTTGAGAGATGGCCTAGTGGTTAAGGTGTTTGCCTGTGAAGCTAGGTTCCATTCCCCAAAACCCACGGAAGCCAGATCCACATGGTGACGCATGCATCTGGAGTTCTTGTGCAGTGGCTAGAGGCCCTGGCATGCCCATTATCTCTCTCATAAATAAATAAATAATTTTTGTTTTTTAAAAGCCAGGAGCCGGGTGTAGTGGCACACGCCTTTAATTCCAGCACTCGGGAGGCAGAGGTAGGAGGATTGTCAGCCTGGTGTAGAGTGAGACTCTACCTCAAAAAAATAAAATAAGGGGGCTGGACAGATGGCTTAGCGGTTAAGATACTTGCCAGCAAAGCCAAAGCACCCAGGTTCAATTCCCCAGTACCTATGTAAAGCCAGATGCACAAGGTGGCCCATGCATCTGGATTTTGTTTGCAGTGGCTGGAGGCGCTAGTGCATTCTCTCTCTCTCTCTCTCTCTCTCTCTATGTGCCTTTCTCTCTCTCTCAGAAATAAATATAATAAAGTGGAGAGCAATTTAGGAAGTCACGCAGCCTCTTGCCTCCACACACATGTTCATGTACCCACACACACACATGGAATGCATACATTCACACATGCACTCCACACATGCGAATGATTCATCTGTTTAACTCACGCTCATCCTTCCAGTACCTTGCACATGCTAGGCAAGCTCTCCACCACTGATCTACATACCCAGGGCAGGGATTTATTATTTTGTTTTTTAACTTTTTTCAATTATATATATAATTTATTTGAGAGAGTGAGAGAAAGAGACAGATAGATAGAGAATGGGTGGGCCAGGGCCACTAGCCACTGCAAATGAACTCCAGACGCACGTGCACGCTTGTGCATCTGGCTTTATTTGGATACTGGGAAATCAAACCTGGGTCCTTAGACTGTGCAGGCAAGCACCATAACCACTAAGCAGTTTCTCCAGCCCTAACTTTAATTTTCAAGGTATGGTCTCACTCTAGGCCAGGCTGCCCTGGAATTTACTATGTCATTTCAGGGTAGCCTAACACTCCCCGTGATCCTCTTGCCTGTCTTCCGAGTGCTGGAATTAAAGGCTTGTGCCACCACATCCAGCTTTGTCTTTCTTTCTTTTTTTCTTTTTAATGTCTTATTTATTTATTTATAAGCACAGAGAGAGAGAGAGAGAGAGAGAAAATGGGCATGCCAGGGTCTCCAGCCACTGCAAACGAACTCCAGACACATGTGCCACTTTGTGCATCTGGTTTACGTGGGTCCTGGGGAATGGAAACCTGGGTCCTTAGGCTTCACAGGCAAGCATCTTTACTGCTAAGCCATCTCGCCAGCTGTTACAGTCAGCTTCACGTTGCTGGCAGAAAACACCCAACCAAGCTGGGCATGGTGGCGCACGCCTTTAATCCCAGCACGCGGGAGGCAGAGGTAGGAGGAGCACCATGAGTTCAAAGCCACCCTGAGACTACATAGTGAATTCCAGGTCAGCTTGGGCTATGGTAAGACCCTACCTTGAAAAAAAAGAAAAAGAAAAAGAAAACACCCAACCAAGAGCAGCTTATGGGAGGAAAGGGTTTATTTTGGTTTATAGACTCAAGGGAAGCTCCATGATGGCAGGGAAAACGATGGCATGAGCAGAGGGTGGACATCACTTCCTGGCCAACATCAATCAGGTGGACAACAGCAGCAGGAGAGTATGCCAAACACTGGCAAAGGGAAGCTGGCTATAACACCCATAAGCCCCAACAATACATCACCTCCAGGAGACTCCAGTTCCTAACTTGCCACCAGCTGAAGACCTAGCATTCAGAACACATAAGTTTATGGGGGACACCTGAATCAAACCACCACCCCAACCCTTTCCTTCTTTCTTTCGTTTTTTTTTTTTTTTTAGGGGGATTTGGGGTAGGGTCTCCCTCTAGCCCAGGTTAACCTGGAATTTATTATGTAGTCTCAGGGTGGCCTTGGAACTCATAGCAATCCTCCTACTTCTGCCTCCCCATTGCTGGGATCAAAGGTGTACGCCACCATGCCTGGCTTTTTTTTTTTTTTTTTTTTTTTTTTTTTTTTTTTTAAATGAGGTAGGGTCTCACTCTAGCCCAAGCTGACCTGGAATTCACTCTGTAGTCCCAGGCTGACCTCAGACTCATGGTGATCCTCCTACCTCAGCCTCTGAGTGCTGGCATTAAAAGAGCATGACACCACACCCAGCACTTGTCTTTCTTTTTGTACTCTTTACTTATATAATATGCTTTGGTTTGGATTATGGTTTAAACATAGTTTGCCTCTCTGAAGCTCATGTTGGAATTTCATCCTCATCAGGAGATAGCAAGAGGTGGGACCCGGTGTAATGTTTAAGAGGCGACATAGGCGTCTCCTTCATGAGTAGATTAATCCATGCTTGCAATTAATGCATTAATAGATTATCCTGAGAGTGGACTGGCTATAAAGCCAGTTTGTCTATGTCTCTCTCAAGCTTCTATCTCATATCACATGATGTCCTATGCTGCTTTGGGACTTTGCCAGGAGAAAGGCCATCACTGGATGTGGCCCTTCGACCTTGGACCAGAACAATGAGCCAAGGTGTAAGTTACCCAGTCTATGGTAGTATGTTTTCAGCAATAGACATCATATATATATTTTTTGGTTTTTTGAGGTAGGGTCTCACTCTAGCTCAGGCTGACCTGGAATTCACTATGTAGTCTCAGGGTAGCCTTGAACTCATGGCGATCCTCCCACCTCTGCCCCCTGAGTGCTGGGATTAAAGGCATGTGCCACCACACTTGGCTGGTAGTCAAGGGCTTTTGACCAAGTTTACAGTACCAGATGTGTATTCCCTCCTGTGAAGCAGGCCTCAAGTGCAATCAGAAGTAGTTGATTGCCTCCCTAACGGTCATGTCACTATTGTACCTGTGGACAGATCTTGCCTGGCCAGTCTTCACTGTAGACATGAAGTCCAGAGCTGTGAGACTGTGGATGACTTTTTCTCCTTTGTACCTCTGGTACTGTGAAAGTTAGTGAGCAGGAAGGAAGCTTCCAGCTCAGTTCCAGCTCGACTCCTCTCTGTGCTGCAATCACAGAGTAATTGTCTCAGCAATAGGGTCTTCCCATCCAGTTCTGGTGAGCAGTCAACAACAATGGCAACAGCTTGTATTGTATTGGGGTCTTTTCATATTTTTGCCCTATATTTTCAGATTTTGTTTTGCTTTGTTTTGCTGTGTTCCTGGTTCTGGGGATTGAACTCAGGGCCTCACATATGCTAGGCCTGCGTTCTGTCACTTAGCCACATTCCTATCCCTAGAAAGGTTTTCTTTTCCTTGTTTTTTTTTTTTTTTTTTTTTTTTTTTTTTTTTTTGAGGTAGGGTCTCGCTGTAGTCCAGGCTGACCTGTAATTCACTATGTACTCTCAGGGTGGCCTCTAAAACTCCTGGTGATCCTCCTACCTCTGCCTCCCCCATGCTGGGATTAAAGGCGTGCGCCATCACACCTTACTAGAGAGGTTTTTGTTGTTGTTGTTTAAATTTATTTATTAATTTTGGTTTTTCGAAATAGGGTTTCACTGTAGCCCAGGCTGACCTGGAAGGAATTCACTATGTAGTCTCAGGGTGGCCTCGAACTCACGGCAATCCTCCTACCTCTGCCTCCCCAGTGCTGGGGTTAAAGATCTGAGCCATCATGCCCAGCTTTAAAAAAGTATTTATTTAGGGCTGGAGAGATGGCTTAGGGGTTAAGGCACTTGCCTGGGAAGCCTAAGGACCCAGGTTCGATTCTCCAGGTCCCACATAAGCCAGCTGCACATGGTGGTGCATGCATCTGGAGTTTGTTTGCAGTGGCTGGAGGCCCTCTCCCCCTCTCTCTGTCTCTGATAGTTAAATAGAATCTTTAAAAATATGTATATATATATTTATTTATTTTAGAGAGATAGTGCTAGGGATTCCTGCCACTGCAAACTGACTCCAGACACACGGGCCTTCAGGCTTTACAAACAAATGCCTTTAACAACTGAGCCATCTCTCCAGCCTCCCAAACCAGTTCAGGTCAGCCTGAGCTAGAGCAAGACCCTACCTCAAAAAACCAAAAAAAAAAAAAGAAAATTTTTTTGTATTTATTTATTTATGAGAAAGAGAGAATGAGTGCACCAGGGCCTCCTGCCACTGCAAATGATCTCCAATGCATGCACTGCCGTGTGCATCTGGCTTACTTGGGTTCTGGGGAATCAAACCTGGGTCCTTAGACTTCCCAGACAAGCTCCTTAACTGCGAAGCCATCTCTCCAGCCCCCCTCCCCCCCAAAAACCAGACTTTTAAAGACACTTTAATCTGTATGTGTGCAGAAGTGAACATTACAGGTTAAAGGAACTCTTGAAGACTTGCTGTTCACTAAACTTTTCACAACAAAAAGGGTCATAATTTTGTTTTGCGAGGTAGGGTTTCACTCTAGCTCAGGTTTACCTGGAATTCATTATGTAATCTCAGGGTGGCCTCAAACTCACAGTGATCCTCCTACCTCTGCCTCCCTAGAGCTGGGATCCAAGGCGTTCACCACCAGGCCTGGCTCATTTTTAAAAAATTATTTATTAATTTTGAGAGACAGAGAGAGAGAGAGAGAGAATGGACGCACCAGGGCTTTCATCTGTTGCGAGCGAACTCCTGGTGCATTCGCCACTTGCGGATGTGTGCGACATTGCGCACTTGTGTCACTGCGCATCTGGCTTACGTGGGACCTGGAGATTTGAACCGGAGTTCTTAGGCTTCACAGGCAAACCTGGTAGAGAAGAGAAGAGAGAGGTGGATGCATGGGGCGTATCAGGACTAACTCCAGAAGTACCATTTTGACAATCTGGCTTGACATGGGCTGGGGACTTGAACCTGGACCATCAAGCTTTACAAGCCAACAGCGGAGCAGTCTCCCCAGTCCCATGGGTCCAGTTTTTTTTTTTTAAGTTTTTACGATATTCATTTATGGGCTGCTTGTAGCTGTACGTTGCAATCCATAAGCTCCATTATCAGTTGAAATGGCCTTGGTGTGGCAGTCGAGTCCCCTCGTGGGGACACACTAGCTGGGGACAGCCCATTCCTCTGGTCTGCCATAGCTTCGCTGGAAGGAGTGAAAACAGACCCGCAGGGAGCGGGTGTCCCGCAGGTTCTCCTCCAGCTACTTCCTGGAAAGGACTGGAGTCGCCGAAGGAGCTCGCCGCCTCGGCCCTCGCGCAGTTCGCCGAGCGAGCAGGCTCCAGCCGCCCGCTGCAGTGGGCAGCTCCTCGGGTCGGGTCGGGTCTGCAGCCCGGGCCGCATCCCTCGGCACGCAGGCCCGGGTGGGTGTCGGTCCAGCCCTGCTCGCGCTCCTGGCCGCCGGCCTGGGGCTGGGGTGCCACCACGGGCCGATGGTGCCCGCTCCCGGGCGCACGCTCGCCGGGCAGGGGCTGGAGTTGAATCGCGCACAGTGTCCGGCTTCCTGTCCTCCCCCGTCCTCCCCCCACCGCACCCCGCTCGCGCCCGTTTCCCCGGCCCCTCCCTCTCCCGGGCCCGATCCGCCCACCGGCTCCCCCTCCCCCGATCCCCCAGGTCCCGGGATGGGGGGGCGGTGAGGCAGGCACAGCCCCCCGCCCCCATGGCCGCCCGTCGGAGCCAGAGGCGGAGGGGGCGCCGGGGGGAACCGGGCACCGCCCTGCTGGCCCCGCTCGTGCTGAGCCTGGGCCTGGCGCTGGCCTGCCTTGGCCTCCTGCTGGCCGTGGTCAGCTTGGGGAGCGGGGCATCGCTGTCTGCCCAGGTGAGGCCCCCAGCACGCCCCTCTCGGGCACGTTAGGAGTGCAGAGCGGAGAAGCGCAGATGGGGGCCGGGTGGGCAGAAGGCCAGGGGATGGGTTGAGGGTGACATGTCAGCTGTAGGAGGCCAGGGTGACGCTGCCTCCTTCCCAGCAGGAGCCTTCCCAGGGCGAGCTGGCGGCAGAGGACGACCGGGAGCCCCTGGTGAGTAGGTGTGCACAGTGTGTGCGCAGGATTCAGTCGTGGGCAAGTGTGCCCGAGCGCTGCCCTGCGGTGTGAGTGTGTGCTGGCTGTGACAGCTGCGTGTGGGGCGTGTGCACGAAGGCTGGCAGCGCGGATGGGGCTCTGCCAGTGAAGAGGGGTGCACCGGCGTGCGTGGGCAAGTCCGCGTGTGAGAGAGGGTGATCTGCGTGTAAGGGGCTGGTGGTAAAGTTGTGCCACCTGAGAGGGAAGTGCTGATTGGCTGTGGGTGGAAAGGTTCTGAGACATTTCAGCCTGCCACCAGAGACGGATGACGTTGTGTTCAGGGTGTGTGCACCTGTGCATAAGAGTGGTGCATGCGTGCGTGCGTGCGTGCGTGCGTGCGTGCGTGTTATACCTGAAGGGTATGTGTGGGTCGTGAATGGGGGCATTAAAGTTTGGCTGGTCTCCAGAAAGGGGTGGACCCGTCTCAACCACCAGGTTTGATGGAACCCTAAGCCTTCTGTGTCTCTGCTGGCTTTGGCTCCTCTGACAGGCCCTGTGGGCAGCTCGTCTCAGGAGGGCCTGTTTAGCCATGCCCTTAATTCCCCTAGGAACCGAACCCTCAGACAGAGGACAGTCAGAATGTGGTGCCTTTACTGGAACGACTAGTTCGGCCTCGCAGAAGTGGTGAGCATCCATCCCTCCTCCTTCCCAACCTCAGGAAGGGCAGTTGCCAGCCTGTGGTAGCTTCTGGGCTTTTTACCGCTTCTGTTCATCAGAAAGTCCATGAATTGGGCTGGGGAGACGGCTTAGCAGTTAAGGGCTTGCCTGCGAAGCCTCAGGACACAGGTTCCATCTCTTTCCAGATCCCTTGTTAGCCAGACGCACAAAGGTGAGGCAAGCGCAAGGTCGCACATGCCCACTAGGTGGCACAAGCATCTGGAGTTTGATTGCAGTGGCTGAAGCCCTGGCCTGCTAATTCTCTCTCTCTCCCTTTCTCTCTGTTTCTCTTGCTCTGTCTAAAAATAATAATAATAATAAAGTCTATGAATTGAGCAGAGCAATAACTATTATTCTCACAGAGAAACTGAGGTAGGGAGCATGAAGGAGGTTCAGAGCAGCCAACTAGTGGAGACTGGAACCTGGGAATTCCAGCTTTACTTTCTGAAGTTCCTGTTGTCATATGGGCGTGTTTCCATGGGTCATAACCCCAGTAGCCAGGAGTTACAAAACTCTGGAGTCCTTATAAAGACAAGGCAAGGGACTGGAGAGATGGCTCAGTGGTCAAGGCACTTGCCTGCAAAGCCTAAGGACCTAGGTTCAATTCCTCAGTACCCACGTAAAGCCAGATGCACAAGGTGATGCATGCGTCTGGAGCTTGTTTGCAGTGGCTAGAAGCCCTGATGTGCCCATTCTCTCTTTCTCTCCCTCTCAAATATATATATATTATTAACAACTTCCATGATTATAAAAAATATCCCATGGCAATGCCTTCCCTCCTCCCACTTTCCCCTTTGAAACTCCATTCTCCATCATATCCCCTCCCCCTCTCAATCAGTCTCACTTTTATTTTGATATCATGATCTTTTCCTCCTATTATAATGGTATCATGTAGGTAGTGTCACACACTGTGAGGTCATGGATATCCAGGCCATTTTGTGTCTGGAGGAGCACGTTGTAAGGAGTCCTACCCTTCTTTTGGCTCTTACATTCTTTCCACCACCTCTTCCACAATAGACCCTGAGCCTTGGAAGGTGTGATAGAGATATTGCAGTAATAATATATATTTTAGAAAGACAAGGTAGGGCTGGAGAGATGGCTTAGCGGTTAAGGTGCTTGGCTGCAAAGCTAAAGAACCCAGGTTCGATTCCCCAGGACGCATGTAAGCCAGATGCACAAGGTGGCACATGCATATGGAGTTCATTTGCAGTGGCTGGAGGCCCTGGTGTACCCATTTTTTTTCTCTCTTTCTCCCTCTTTTTCTCTCTCAAATAAATAAAAATAAAATTTTAAAAATTTTCTAAAAAAAAAAAAAAAAAAAGACAAGGTAGAGCCAGGTGTGGCGGTGCACGTCTTTAATCCCATCACTCGGGAGGCAGAAGCATGAGGATCATCATGAGTTCGAGGTCACCCTGAGAGTACGTAGTGAATCCCAGGTCAGTCTGGGCTACAGCGAGACCCTACCTTGGAAAACAAATGACAACAACAAAAAATAGACAAGGTGAGAGAAGCCGAGGCCTGGGTCCCAGTAAGAAAAGACACTTACGAATCAATGCCTATATGCCCAGGTTTGCTGGAAGAACTGAAGCCCGGAGTTTGGATAAGACTAAAGCTGCCAGGGTTCTGGTAGGAGAGGGGGCTGAGGACTGGCTCCTGGGCCCCCAGGGGATTCTGCTCTGCTTATCCATCACCTTTCCTTTATTCCCAGCCCCTAAGGCCGGAAACCACGGGCCCGCAGAGCCATCGCGGCCCATTACGAAGGTGAGTGATGGGCGAGCATTCCCGGGAGGAGTGTCGGAAGGGGCAGGGGGGGGGGGGGAGTCTTACCAACTCTCTGTGTCTTACAGTTCATCCACGGCCAGGACAGGATGGAGCACAGGCGGGTGAGGCCTCATCCCCACCTCTGAGATCTCCCCTAACCTTCCACAGAACTGGTCTCCTGGGAAAGGGGACCCCCAAACCTTTGATTTCCCAACACATTCTCTGCCTCCCAACCTAGGAACTTCAGAAGGGTCTCTCTGTGACACAGGCATGTGGCATTAGGAAGACCTCTGTGCTCCCCAGAACCCAAGCCAGCTTCCCTCCCCCCCGAAAGTGGCCCCAGTCTCCTTCCGCCCACAGTCTTCTCCAAGAAGCACCTGCGATTCCTTCCTTTTTATCTCCTCCGTATTCCATGAGTTTCCCCTCAATGATCATTGTTTCTCAAAATGCTTCCAGTCTCCGCCCATCTTCCCTCCCTCTCCCCATACACCCCCCCACACACAACCTGAGAACCCCAAACCCAGGTCTGTCCCCTTCTCCATTCCTCAGCCTCTCCACATCTGCAATCTGATCTGCTTATGATATCAAACTAAGCCACCCTGAGCCTATCAGTCACTATCCCATCACTTCTCTGCTGGTCATGGTCTGCTGTCAACCTCACTTCCTGGCAAATGCATGTGGGACTGATGCCCCTGGGCCCCTGTGGGCCTCTTCAGTGACTCCCCACTGGGGATGTCCTTCCATTGTGAAGGCTTGGAGGCAACAGTGGCTCTGTCAGGGTCTTTCACACTAGCAAAGGGGAGAAGTAGATGGATTCAACATGCGACTTAAAGATATAGGGCTCAGCCAGGTGCACGCCTTGAATCCCAGCATAAATAACCGGGCGTGGTGGCGAACGCCTTTAATCCTAGCACTCAGGAGGCCGAGGAAGGAGGGTCACCACTAGTTCCAGGTTAGCCTGGGCTAGAGGGTGACCCTACCTTGAAAAAAAAAAAAAAGATATAGTGCTTGCTTGTGGGATGGATGAAAAGACTGATAAAGGGAGGAATTATAAATTGACATCTACTTTATTACTATTATTTTTTGTTTTGTTTTGTTTTTTGAGGTACGGTCTCACTCTGGCCCAGGCTGACCTGGAATTCACTATGTAATCTCAGACTGGCCTTGAACTCATGGTGATCCTCCTACCTCTGCTTCCCAAGGGCTGGGATAACAGGCATGCGCCACCACACCCAGCTATTTTTTTTTTAAGTTTAAATATTTTATTTATTTATTTTTTATTTGACAGAGAAAGAAGGAGAGAGAATGAATGGGCATGCCAGGGCCTCCAGCCACTGCAAACAAACTCCAGATGTGTGTACTCCCTTGTGCATCTGGCTTACTTGGGTCCTGGGGAGTCAAACCTGGGTCCTTTGGATTTGCAGGCAAATGCCTTAACTTCTAAGCCTTCCCTCCAGCCCTATTTGTTTGTTTTTTTTTTTTATATAGGTTCTTGCTGCATACATCACTTAGGCTGGTCTCAGCCTCCTGGGCTCACATGAGCCCCTTGCCTTAGCTTCCTTAGAAGCTGGGACTATCAGCGTTGTTCCAGTACACCTCACTTTTTTTTTTCTCTCTCTCTCTCTTTCTCTTTGAGATAATGTCTTGAACTGGATATGTAGCCAAGGATGATGACCCTGTAATTTTTTTTGAGGGGGGAGGGTGTTGAGTGAGATAGGATCTCACTATAGCCCAGGCTGACCTGGAACTCACTCTGAAGCCCCAGGCTTGCCTTAATTGTGTGTGTGTGTGTATATTTTGTTTGTTTGTTTTGAAGTAGGGTCTTGCTCTAGCCCAGGCTGATCTGGAATTCACTATGTAGTCTTAGGGTGGCCTCAAACTCATGGTGATCCTCCTACCTCAGCCTCCCAAATGCTGGGATCAAAGGAATGCACTATCACACCTGGCCCTGAACTTGTATTTTTTTTTTTTTTTTGAGAGAAAAAGGGGGAGACAGAGAGAGAGAGAGAGAGAGAGAGAGAGAGAGAGAGAAGGGGCAAAGCAAGGCCTCCAGCCACTGCAAAAGAACTCCAGGTGTGTGTGCCCCTTGTGCCCACGTGCAACATTGCACACTTGCACCACTGTGTGTCTGGCTCACGGGTGACCTGAAGATTCAAACAGGAGTTCTTAGGCTGCACAGGCAAGTGCCTTAACCACTCAGCCATCTCTGCGGCCCATCGACCTTGTGTTTTTGATCCTCTTGCCTCTATACCCTGAATGCAGGGCTCATGGGCATGAGCCACGACGACAGGAAGCAGTGCTGGGGAGCCAACCCAAGACTTCATGCACACTAGACAAGCACTTTCCTAACTGAGCTACATCCCCAGCCCACACTCGGCCTTTTGGCTTCTGGCTTTTGAACTCGGATATCTCAGGAAATGCGGGTACCATTTCCTAAGACTGGTTTGACTACAGAAGAAATGGGTTGTAAGTTGTTAATTAACTTTGAGATATCTAATAATGAACAAGTGGATAAAATGATAGTAAACTGAATTTCACCAGCGAATGGCTGGATTTAGCCCGGGCTAGGCTAGGTGAAGACTATAAAGTCAGAAGTCTTGGTCATGTGGATATTACTTAAAACTACAAGAAAGATAGAGCCGGGAGTGGTGGCGCACGCCTTTAATCCCAGCACTTGGGAGGCAGAGGTAAGAGGATCAAAGTGAGTTCAAGGCCAGCCTGAGACGACATAGTGAATTCCAGGTAAGCCTGGGATAGAGTGAAACCCTACCTCGAAAAACCAAAAATAGAGAGAAAAAAAAAAAAAAAAAAGCTACAAGATAGGCCAGGTATGGTGGGCCTTTCATCCCAGAACTCGGCGCAGGGAGGAAGATTGCTGTAAGCGTGAGGCCTGTCTGAAGCTACAGAGTGAGTTTCAGGCTAGTCTGGGCTACCGTGAGACCCTACCTAAAATAATAAAAGTACAGGGTGGGATGAGACGCCATGGGAAAGAAAGGCCCCGAGAATGAAGCCTACGGCAGAAGAGGAAGCTGGCCAAGGAGACCAAAATTCAGCTGGAAAGGAGGAAGAACCCCGCCAGGAAGGGTAGTGTCCTGAAGTGTAAGAATAGATGCCCTTTCAGGCAGGAGCATGTGGCTGTCTGCGGGCAAGCAGCTGAGAGGTCACATGAGACGAGGCAGATGTAACTGCTCCAGGGCTGGTGGTAGAATAAAGGCCAATAGGGACCGAGGGGAGAAGAAAATGGGAACTAACTAGAATCACGGACATCGGTTTTTAGAAGTCTCTGTGACAAGGGCTGGAGAGACGGCGTAGCAGCTAAGATACTTGCCTGCGAAGCCTAAGGACCCATGTTCAACCCTCTAGATTCCGCAAAAGCCAGACACACAAGATGACGTAAGTGCGCAAGGTCGCACATGCGCACAGGGCGGTGCACAAATCTGGAGTTCTATTACAGTGGCTGGAGGCCCTGGCATGCCAATTCTCTCTCTCTCTCTCTCTTCCTCTCGTGTAAAAGAAAGGCCAGTCTGTTGAGCTTGCCTCAGGAAAAAAAAAAAAAAAAGTTTCTGTTACAAGAAGCAAAGAAATGGGTCAGCAGATGGAGGGGGATGTGACTGGAGGAGAGTAGTCCTTTTACCAAGATTAACTCATTTTAGCTAACCATCAGTGAGTGCTTTTTTTTTTCCTTCCAATTTTTATTAACAACTTCCATGATTATAAAAAATATCCCATGGTAATACCCTCCCTCCCCTACTTTCCCCTTTGAAACTCCATTACCCATTATATCCCCTTCCCCTCTCAATCAGCTTCTCTTTTATTTTGATGTCATGATCTTTTCCTCCTCTTATGATAGTCTTGTGTAGGTAGTGTCGGGCACTGTGAGGTCATGGATATCCAGGCCATTTTGTGTCTGGGGGGAGCACGTTGTAAGGAGTCCTACCGTTCCTTTGGCTCTTACATTCTTTCTGCCCCCTCTTCCGCAATAGATCCTGAGCCTTGGAAGGTATGATAGAGATATTACAGTATTGACCACTCCGGTCACTTCTTTCCAGTACCATGATGCCTTCTGAGTCATCCCAAGGTCACTGCCATCTGAAAAGAGAAAATTCTCTACCAAAAGTGAGAGTAGCATTAATATAAGGGTATGAACATTAAGAGAAGTGCTTACTGGGCAGTTTGATGAGCATAGTATATACATTTAGCCAGACAGCAGCAGAAGTTACACCTGTAGGGCTCATGACTAGCCCTGTTTTAAGTTTTCAGTGTCAGGGATGTATTCCCTCCCGTGGAGCGGCCTGCAGTCCAGTTGGAGGGCACAGTGAGGGCTTTCTTGGAGTAGGAACTGGGGCTGACACTTGTGTTTGCTCTTATCTAATCCAAAGTTGCCCTAACAAGAAGACATTCTGGTTAGTTCCATTGATTTATTATTTTTTAAATATTTTTTGTTTATTTTTTATTTATTTATTTGAGAGCAATAGAGAGAGAAAGAGGCAGATAGGTAGAGAGAGAATGGGCACGCTAGGGCTTCCAGCCACTGCAAACAAACTCCAGATGCATGCACCACCTTGCGCATCTGGGTTATGTGGGTCCTGGGGAATAGAGCCTCGAACCAGGGTCCTTAGGCTTCACAGGCAAGCACTCAACCACTAAGCCATCTCTCCAGCCCTGATTTATTTTTTATTTTATTTTGGTTTTTCAAGGTAGGATTTTTCTCTAGCCCAGGCTGAGGGCTATGTAGTCTCAGGGTGGCCTCGAACTCACAGCAGTCCTCCTACCTCTGCCTCCTGAGTGCTGGGATTAAAGGCATGCACCACCACACCCAACATGGTTACTTCCATTTAATTGACAGAGATCATGCAGTTTGCCCCAGGTCAGTGGTAGAAGCAAGGTTCGAAGTCAACTAGGTCGTGCTAGCGTGCTGCTCATGGTCAACATGAAAGGCAAGCTTGCTGGGGTAGGGACGGAGATACCCTCAGGTCAATGTCCAAGAAGGTGAAAGGGTGACTACCACGGGAAGAGGGGACACCATCATAAAGGTATCAAGGGGAGCATGTGAGGAGAAGTGACTTTGTAGATTTGGTGATCTGAGGACATCTAGGTCCTCCAGAAAGCTAGGGAGTGAGGGCCATCTGAGGAGAGATGGAACAAAATCCACCTTGGTGGGAGCAAGCGAGTTGGTAGGCAGTGTGGATGTCCATATGAGGTCTGTGGAGGTGGGATGAGTGACCCCAGGCACTGTACACAGACACCCCATGCCATTTGGCCACAACAGCCTCGGTGTAACCTGGTTCTGCTGGGGTACTCTTGCTTCCCCTCCTTTTTCCTTTCTTTCTTTCCTTTCTTTCTTCTTTCTTTCTTTCTTTCTTTCTTCCTTTCTTTCTTTCTTTCTTTCTTTCTTTCTTAGGCAGGGTCTCCCTCTAGCCAAGGTTGACCTGGAATTCACTTTGTAGTCTCGGGTTGGCCTTGAACTCACAGCCATCCTCCTACATTTGCGTCCTGGGTGTTGGAATCAAAGGCATGGGCCACCACGCCCAGCCTCCCCTGGTTTTCAAGGCCAGCGCAGGTCTCTCCTCCTCGTTGAAGTCACTTACTTGTGCAGCTCCCCATGTATGTATGTTCCAACATGCGTGTGTCAAGAACTTGCTGTTTGCCAGGGACTAGACTAAGTGCCCATGGGGAGTCACACTTAGACTTGTGCCTAAGAAATCACTGCAGAGGAAAAGTAGACAGTATATAAATGTATAACTACAGTGCCAGAAGGCAAGAATGATAATAAAGTAGCCCAAAATGTATGGCACTACGCAGGAAGACAACTGCTCTACAGTGGAGTCAGGGACTCCTTCCCGTGACAGCGGCAGCAAACCTCACTGGACCTTGGAGCTGGCATGTGGGTAGCCAGAGTCCCTAGGGGGATGCAGGTAAAGTCCCCACGGTTTGAAAGCCAAGTTTGCTAAGAGTCTGATGAGGCTGAAAACTTCATGAAGCTCAGCATGGCTGAAGCAGAAAGTGCTAGAAGGAGCCAGGCGTGGTGGCGCACACCTTTAATCCCAGCACTTGGGATGCAGAGGTAGGAGGGTCACCATGAGTTCAAGGCCACCCTGGGACTACATAGTGAATCCCAGATCAGGTCAGCCTGGGCTAGAGTGAGACCCTACCTCGAAAAACAAAAACAAAACAAAACAAAAAGTGCTAGAGGGTGCAGTCTAAGGCTGCAGAAGACACAAGGAGGGCCACAGGAGGATCTGGAAGTTATTCTTAGATGATCCATCAAAGGTCATATAAGGAGAGGCAGGCTTCAGCTGCAGTTTGGAAGTTGTAGTCTGTGGGTTTAGGGACTAAACTGAAAGAGGCAAGAGTGGAGAGATTCCAGTGAGGAGGCCCGACAGTATCCCACTGCCAGACGGGCAAAGGGAGGAGGGAAGCAGGACAGGGCTATTTAGGGAGCAGAAGAGATAAGAACTTGTGGTCAGTGAGTAAAGTTGGTGCACGAGAGGGAAGCTGGTGGAACCGTGAGCCAAATGTGGGATACAGACTGTGAAGCAAGTCTTCACCCTTTGGGGTGAAGGAAGTCAGCTCAGCTTGGGTCAAGATAGGCTTGAGGTACCCATTGCTATTCTGATGTCAGTGTGGAGCACAGTGAGGAAATGTCAGGCTGGAGAGGCAGATCTGGATTCACAGGGCACAGGGCATACTCCTAGGTTGGAATGAAAGTGTCCAGTGAAAGTTACTATTTTTGTGTGCTGTGGCTCAAACCCAGTGGTTTACGCATGTTAGGTAAATACTTTGCCACTGAGTCATCCGTCACAGACCAGAAAGTTATTGTTTGTTTGTTAAAGTGACAAGGGACATAACTGGGAAGAGTAGTGCATACCTGTAATCCAGAATCTAGCACTTGGGAGGCTGAGGCAGGATGATCACAAGCTTGAGATCAGCCTGGGTAAGTACTAAGCAGCCGGGGAGATAGAGGCTCTGCCTTAAAATAACAAAACAATAAAAACAAAACAAGTGACAGAACAGAGCCTGGAAGGGAGGCTGGTGAGATGACTCAGTGGTTAAGGCACTGCCTTCAAAGCCTAACGACCTAGGGTCGATTCCCCAGCACCCAGGTAAAGCCAGCTGCACAAAGTGGTGCATGTACCTGGAGTGCCTTTGTATGGCTGGAGACCCTGACACAACCATTCTCTCTCTCTCTCTCTCTGCTGACCTACAACTCCAGACTGGCCTCACACTCACAGTGATCTTCCTACTTCTGCTTCCTAAGTACTGGGACTAAAGGCATGTGCTACCATGCCCTGCCCTGTTGGGGCTTGATGTTTTTTGTTTTTTTTCCTTTTCTTTCCTTCTTTCTTTCTTTTTTATTTTTTGAGGTAGGCTTTCACTTTAGCCCAGGCTGACCTGGAATTCAGTATGTAGTCTCAGGGTGGCCTCGAACTCATATGATCCTCCTACCTCTGCCTCCCGAGTGCTGGGATGAAAGGCGTGTGCCACCACGTCTGGCTGGGGTTATGCTTGCGTCACTGCATCTGGCTACGTGGGACCTGGAGATTCAAACATGCATTCTTAGACTTCACAGGCAGGTGCCTGAACGGCTAAGTCATCTCTCCAGCCCAGGCTTGATGTTTTAAACTGGATGGCCCAAAAAGACAGAAGGTCTTCCCCTTGAGTTAATTTCCCCAGCACCCACGTCCTACAGAAGCAAAGACTGGAGAGTGGCTAGGGCTTACTGGCCAGCCAGTGAGACACAATAAATGACGGCTCTGGATTCAGTGAAAGAGTCCACCTCAAGGAAACAAGTGAATGAGTGATCGAGAGGGACACTTGACGCTCTCCTCAGGCCTCTACACATGTGCATCTAGGACACATACATTCACACACACATGTGCACACACTGTACACC
The DNA here is from genome assembly GCA_036346955.1 of Dipus sagitta. Taxonomy (NCBI): domain Eukaryota; kingdom Metazoa; phylum Chordata; class Mammalia; order Rodentia; family Dipodidae; genus Dipus; species Dipus sagitta. The sequence goes on along the minus strand of CM070783.1, from coordinate 5,718,643 downwards.
ACACTTACTACACACACACACATGCAAAATAAATGTAAAGCCTCCAAAAGAGTAATCATTTGATACACAAGTGTACAACTTAATGGTTTTTAGACTATTCACAGAATAATGCAACCATCAACCACAAAACAGCAATTTTAGGATATTTGCTTCACCTTACAAAGAGGCATGATGGGGCTGGAGGGATGGTTTAGTGGTTAAGGTGCTTGCCTGCAAAACCTAAGGATCCAGGTTTGATTCCCCAGTCACCACGTAAAGCCAGATGCACTAGATGGTGCATGTGTCTGGAGTTCACTTGCAGTGGCTAGAGGCCCTGGGTTGCCCATTCTCTCTCTCCCTCTCTCTCTCTCTCTCTCTCTCTGCCTCTTTCTCTCTCTCTCAATTAAGTTAAAGTAAATTAAATTTAAAAATAAAAGGCACTATGCTGGGTGTGATGGCTCATGCCCTTAACACCAGCACCTGGAAGGCAGAGGAATGGGATCTTTGTGAGGTCAAGGTTAGCCTGTAACTACATAACTACATAGTGAATTCCAGGTCAGCCTGGGTATAGTGAGAACCTAAAAAAAGAAAAAAAAAGCTGGGTATGGTCGTGCACGCCTTTAATCCCAGCACTTGAGAGGCACTGGTAGGGGGATCGCCTTGAGTTTGAGGCCACCCTGAGACTACATAGTGAATTCCAGGTCAGCCTGGACCAGAGTGAGACCTTACTTTGAAAAACCAAAACACACACACACACACAAGGCGCTAGGCTGGAGGTGTAGCTCAGTTGGTAAAGTGCTTACCTGGCATACATAAAACCCTGGGTTTGATCCATAGCACCACATACACCAGGTGTGGTGGTACATGCCTGTAATTCTGTCACTCTGAAGGTGGAGGCAGGGTGATCAGAAATTCAAGATTATTGGTGGGCTGGAGACATGGCTTAGCGGTTAAGGTGCTTGCTGTAAAGCTTAAGGACCTACATTAAATTCCTCAGGAACCATGTAAGCCAGATGCATAAGGTGGCTCAGGTGTCTGGACTTCGTTTGCAGTGTCTAGAGGCCCTGGCAGGCCTATTCTCTCTATATGTGCCCATTTCTCTCTCTAATAAAAATAAAAAATATATTTTTAAAGATGACTGGAGCTGGAGAGTGGTTAAAGGTCTTTATTTTTTTTTCAATTTTTTTTTGTTTTGTTTTTTTGAGGTAGGGTCTCACTCTAGCCCAGGCTGACCTGGAATTCACTATGGAGTCTCAGAGTGGCCTTGAACTCATGGTGATCCTCCTACCTCTGCCTCCCAGTGCTGGGATTAAAGGCGTGCGCCACCACGCCCGGCCAAAAATTTTTTTATTAACAACTTGCATGATTATAAAAAATATCCCATGGTAATATCCTCCCTCCCCCCACTTTCCCCTTTGAAACTCCATTCTCCATCATATCTCCTCCCCATCTCAATCAGTCTCTCTTTTATTTTGATATCATGATCTTCTCCTCCAATTATGATGGTCTTGTGTAAGTAGTGTCAGGCACTGTGAGGTCATGGATATCCAGGCCATTTTGTGTCTGGAGGAGCACGTTGTAAGGAGTCCTACCCTTCCTTTGGCTCTTATATTCTTTCTGCCACCTCTTCCGCATTGAACCCTGAGCCTTGGAAGGTGTGATAGAAACATTACAGTACTGAGCACTGCGGTCACTTCTTTCCAGCACCATGGTGCCTTCTGAGTCATCCCAAGCTCACTGCCATCTGAAAAGAGAAGATTCTCTATCAAAAGTGAGAGTAGCATTAATATAAGGGTATGAACATTAACAGCAGTGCTTACTGGGCAGTTTGATAAGCATAGTATATACATTTAGCCAGAAAGCTCTGATGTTACACCCCTAGGGCTCATGACTACTACTGCTTTTTTTTTCCAGTTTTATTTTATTTTATTTTTCTCAATTTTTATTAACATTTTTCATGATTATAAAAAATATCTAGGGCTGGAGAAATGGCTTAGCGGTTAAGCGCTTGCCTGTGAAGCCTAAGGACCCTGGTTCGAGGCTCAATTCTCCAGGACCCACGTTAGCCAGATGCACAAGGGGGCACACGCATCTGGAGTTCGTCTGCAGTGGCCGGAGGCCCTGGCGTGCTCATTCTCTCTCTCTCTCTCTCTCTCTCTCTCTGTCTCTTTCAAATAAATAAAAATAAACAACAAAAAAAAATCTCATGGTAATACCCTCCCTCCCCCAACTTTCCCCTTTGAAATTCCATTCTCCATCATATCCCCTCCCCATCTCAATCAGTCTCTCTTTTATTTTGATGTCATGATCTTTTCCTCCTCTTATGATGGTCTTGTGTAGGTAGCGTCAGGCACTATGAGGTCATGGCTATCCAGGCCATTTTATGTCTGGGGGGAGCACGTTGTAAGGAGTCCTACCCTTCCTTTGGCTCTTACATTCTTTCCAACACCTCTTCCGCATTAGACCCTGAGCCTTGCAAGGTGTGATCGAGATGTTACTCGGTACTCCAGTCACTTCTTTCCAGCACTATGATACCTTCTGAGTGGTCCCAAGGTCACTGCCATCTGAAAAGAGAAGATTCTCTACCCAAAGTGAGAGTAGCATTAATATAAGGGTATAAATATTAAGAGAAGTGCTTACTGAGCAGTTTGATATGCAGATTATATACATTTATCCAGACATCAGAAGATGTTACACCCCTAAGGCTCATGACTACCCCTGTTTTAAGTTTTCAGCATCAGGGATGTATTCCCTCCCATGGAGTGGGCCTGAAGTCCAATTTGAGGGCAGTTGGTTTCCACCATGACAGATGTGCCACTATTGCACCCATTGGCTCATTTGGCCTGGCTGGCCAAATATAAGGCTTGCAGTGTCCACTGTTGAGTATCTTCACTGGTGATTTCTCTTTCTCCCATTGAACTGCATGCAGAATGGCTTCTTCCAACTTTCTGTCAGCTGGTCTACATGGAGGAGGTTATCAGCTCAGTTCCAGCAGGATTTCTCAGTAGCCTTGCAGCCCAAGTATGTGGAGTCTTCAGCAATAGGGTCTTACCATCTATGTCTGGTGGGAAACCAAGGGCCTCAGCAATGGCCTATAATGTTTTGGGGGCATCAGGGACCCCCCTGGCCAACAACTCACTGGAAGGTATCCCATCCCTGGCACTGAAAAGTTCCTAGCAACAATCTGCGGCTCCTAAGTGTTCCATTGTCCAAAACTGTAGGTTTAAAGGTCTTTCTTGATAAGCCTGTTGGTCCAAGTTCGATTCTCCAGTACTCATATAAAGCCAGATGCACAAAGTGGCACATGCATCTAGAGTTAGTGTGCAGTGGCAAGAGGCTCTAGTGCACCCATTCATTCATTCTCTCTCTCTACCTCTCAAATAAACAATTTTTATTTTTTTATTTTTTTTATTTTTTTTACCAAAAGAAGTTCAAGCACCGGGCGTGGTGGCACACGCCTTTAATCCCAGCACTCTGGAGGCAGAAGTAGGAGGATTGCTGTGAGTTCAAGGCCACCCTGAGACTACCTAGTGAATTCCAGGTCAGCCTGAGCTAGAGGAAAACTCTATCTCAAAAATAAAATAAGATCGGGCTGGAGAGATGGCTTAGCAATTAAGGCACTTGCCTGCAAAGCCAAAGGACCCAAGTTCAACTCCCCAGGACCCACATAAGCCAGAGGCACAAGGTGGCCCACGTGTCTGGAGTTAATTTGTGGTGACTGGCTGCCCTGTCTCACCCATTCTTCTCTCTTTCTCTCTACCTGCCTCTTTCCTGCTCTCTCTCTCTCAAATAAATATAAAAAATAAAATAAAAAGAAATTTAAGGTTATCCTCCACTACATAGCCAGCTTGATGCTAGCCTGGACCACATACGACCCTACCTAAAACAAATACCTTGTTTCCTTTAGTTATTACCTCACATGTCTATGATTTCCAGCCTTAAGCAACCAATAATGTACTTTCTAGATTTCCTGTTCCAGATATTTCTGGTGTATGAACGCATACAACATGTGATCCTTTTGTAACTGGGTGTTTCACTGAACGTAATGTTCTCAAGGGTCAAGCACATGGTGGTGTGCAGCAGGACTTTATCCCCCTGCATGGATGAACAGTAAGAGTCCACTATATAGTATATCACATTTGTTTATCCATTCACCAGCTGAATAGTAATAGTCCACTATAGAGTATATCACATTTGTTTATTCATTCATCAGCTGAATAGTAACAATCCACTATAGAGTATATCACATTTGTTTGTTCAAATTCATCAGTTGATGGCCATTTGGGTTCTTTTTTTTTTTTTTTGTGGTTTCTCGAGGTAGGGTCTCACTGTAGTCCATGCTGACCTGGGCTTCTAAGCCATCTCTTCAGCCCTGGTATAAGTTTTTTGTTTGTTTGTTTGTTTGTTTGTTTGAGGTAGGGTCTCACTCTAGCTCAGGCTGACCTGGAATTCACTATGTAGTCTCAGGGTGGCCTCAAACTCTTGGCAATCCTCCTACCTCTGCCTCCGGAGTGCTGGGATTAAGGGTGTGTGCTACCATGCCTGGCAAGTTTTTTATTTGTTACCCATAAGCCACTATGGACTATGACCAAGAATGAGTCTGTGCCTGTCATTGACTCAAGAAATGTACATATGCATGTTAGTATAAAAGAACCGATGTAGTATAAAATGTAAAAGCTTCCACCTTCTACTTCAATCTCTTCTCTCTCTCTCTCTCTCTCTTTCTTTTTTTTTTTTTTTTTTTTTTTTTTTTTTTTTGGTTTTTCAAGGTAGGGTCTCACTCTGGCTCAGGGTGACCTGGAATTCACTATGTAGTCTCAGGGTGGCATTGAACTCACAGTGATCCTCCTGCCTTTGCCTCCCGAGTGCTGGGATTAAAGGCGTGTGCCACCACTCTTGTCTCTTCTCCCCAGAAGCAAGCACTAGTTCTCCCTAAACCTTTCTGGTCATATGTGTTTGATTTCTTCACACACCATCCTATGCTATTATACTGCGGGCTCATAGGCTCTGGCTCCTCAGGCAATGTAGCCACTGAAACCTCTTCTGGATAAAAAGGGCCCCACACAAATATGAACTCGAAGGCTCCCTGGGGAGTGTGGAGAAGTCTTGCAAAGGGACTTTTTCTTATCTCTGAATATTCATGTTCAGGTGTGGATGGGACAGTGAGTGGCTGGGAGGAGGCCAAAATCAACAGCTCCAGCCCTCTGCGCTATGACCGCCAGATTGGGGAATTTACAGTCACCAGGGCTGGGCTCTACTACCTGTATTGTCAGGTAAACCCCACCTGGCCCCATGGGCAAAGCAGTAGCTAAGGGGAGAAGGGCATGGCTTGGGAAGAAGGAAGGGGGCAGCGTACAGGTTGGGGAGAGTCAGTCAGGTTGGGGAGGGATGCCTGGGTGTCCGAGGAAATTTGAAATGAGGGCCTGGACTCCACCTGCTCTCTCCACTGCAGGTGCACTTTGATGAGGGGAAGGCTGTCTACCTGAAGCTCGACTTGCTGGTGGATGACGTGCTGGCCTTGCGCTGCCTGGAGGAGTTCTCCGCCACAGCCGCGAGCTCTCCTGGGCCCCAGCTCCGGCTCTGCCAGGTGTCTGGGCTGGTGCCCCTGCGGCCAGGGTCCTCCCTGCGAATCCGCACCCTCCCCAAGGCCCATCTCAAGGCTGCCCCCTTCCTCACGTACTTTGGACTCTTTCAAGTTCACTGAAGGGTCCGGGGTTCACAGTAGATATCCTGAGCTTCCCCAAGCAGCATTCCGAAGACCCAGACCCCTCTGCCCCACTCCAAGCTGCTCCTGGCTCCAGATCTACCCCTCCCTCCAAAGGTAGGCGGGGCTTGTTCTCACGTTTTTCTGTCCCACGTAAAAATGCCACCCCCCACCCCGTCCACCTCAGTAGCTCTCAGAGCCCCCACCTATCTCTTGCCTCCCTAGCCCCCATACCCCAGTACACTGTGTTTACCGACGCTGCGCTTCAGGCACTCACGGGGCCTGGACCTGGTGGCAGGTAGCCCAGAAGCCTGGGGCTAGACCATGAGCTCCCGAATGTGAGGGTGAGAGCCCAAGACAAGTTCCTTCCTTTCAGGATGATTCCCTGTGGATTTTGAAAACAGATATTATTTTTTATTATTGTGATAAGAATGTTAAGTGGATATTAAAGAGAATAAATCACAACTTCTTTGTTCTCTGGGACCTAGTGTAACTGTGGGCCATGGTGAAGGAGTTTAGGCACTGGGGAGCAGGGGGAGCCCCCCCCCCCCATTGCCTCCAAGTTCCTCCGGGTGGCTGAGCAGAGCACAAAAGGTACCCTGTGGAGCAAAACAAACAAGCAGAAGCACACCTGGTCTTCTGCTAAAGGTGTTGCCAAAGTGCAGCCAAGTAGCCTCATTTCCCTAGGAGGTGAACTTCCTCCTGCAGGGGAATCCCTGACTAGGAGGAGCAGAGGTCCTTCCTCTTGGAAGCCCCGAGACCTTCAGCAGGTGCTGGCACAAGCCCGGGTTCAGAACCCGGATGGAAGGTGGCCTGGAGGGGAGCTCTGAGCCAGTAGACAAGACTGCCAAGTGCTGGGTACCTGGGAACCTGGCTCCCTGGGACCCTGGAGGAGTCCTGCAGTGGCTGGGGGCTTAGGGCTACGTCTGTGTCTCTGTCCAGAGAGCCTTATGTAAGAACTTTTCTTGGGAAACAGGAAGTCCTGATTGCCAAGTTCAGTACAGGGAGCAGTGCAGGCCTCGTTCCAATACACCCAGCCCAGCCTTAACCCCCGCACTCAGCCAGTTTCTTGTCCCTGGTTCTCCTCCCTATGGGCCCCCTATGCCCCCCCTTTTCACGTTCAGTGACCCCGTAGCAAACGTCCCCAGAGATCTCTCCCTCGCCTGAGCCAGAGGGTCATCCACTCTCATTCCCCAACCCTCAGTACTACGCAGACTGTCCCCATCCCTGCTCCTGGCACCATGCCCCATAACCAGCCAACCTTCCCTCCCCCAGCTCTGGGGCCGCCCCTGGGCTCCTGAGCGCTGGCCGCTCCTTCTGGGAGTCATTGGCAGCCCTGTCCTTCCTAGAGAGATTGGGACCAAATTCTCCTGAGGCTGGTGCGGAGGGTCTTGGGCAAACACTAGCTCCACAGTGGTGTGTCAGGAGTACCGATAGTACCCCTAGCTTGCTTTCTTCCTCCCTCCTTTTAATTTTCAAGTTCCTTTTTATTTTTCCCTTGCGTAACACCCTCTTCCCTTCTGCACCATTGCCTGTACCACCTCCCCCCCGCCCCCTTCTGGCCACCCCATTCCTGAGGTGACGGCTGTTGGCAGGGTCCCCAGCTCATGCCAACCTCATCTCCAGGCGGCATGGGGGGCCCAGTCCGAGAGCCGGCACTCTCAGTTGCTCTCTGGTTGAGTTGGGGGGCGGCACTAGGGGCTATGGCTTGTGCCATTGCATTGCTGAGCCAGCAAACAGACCTGCAAAGCCTAAGGAAGGAGGTGAGCCGGCTACAGAGGAACAGAGGGCCTTCCCAGAAGCAGGGGGCGCTTCTCTGCGACGGTCTCCGGGAACAGGTAAAGGGAGATGGGCATTTGTGGGTGAAGAAGGAATGGTGGGTCCCAGGACCTCTCAATTCTGCCCCCTCCAGTGTGCAAAACCTCAAGTGGGTGCAAGAAGGGGTCCCAGATCAGAAAGTCAAGGGAGTGGCCGTTCTAGGAAAAGAAATTGTTAAAGATTAATTTTTCTTGTACCTAACATCCTGGAGGGCAGCCAATAATCCCAAGGCACAGGGGAAAGGCACAGAAGAGATGGGAGTTCTTGGTGTTGGGGAGGAGGGCTGTCTAAGGCGCTGGCATCTTACTCTCGCGCTGACCCTGTCTCTGAGCAGAGCCCTGCTGCCCGCGAAGCCTGGGAGAACGGGGAGCGATCTCGGAGGAGGAGAGCGGTGCTTGCCCCGAAGTGGAAGAGTGAGCCGTAGGGTGAAGCGTGGGCACTGCTGACCACAGCCGGGTGAGGGTGGACACCAAAGGCAAGCAGATACTCCCATTTCCTCTTTCTCTCCTCAGAGAAGCACTCAGTCCTGCACCTTGTCCCCATCAACATCACCTCCAAGGGTGAGCACCATTTTAAATCAGGGCTTTGGGGGAGGGGCACAAACCAGGAACTTTGGGGCTGGTAAGCCGCACCCAAGAAAATCTTAGAAATGAAAAGCGGGGAGCTGATGTATCTGAGAGCACAAAGAAATGCTGACCACCTGCCACACTCCCCACCTCCAGTGGACTCTGATGTGACAGAGGTGATGTGGCAACCAGCTCTTAGGCGTGGGAGAGGCCTGGAGGCCCGAGGATACGTTGTCCGAGTCTGGGACACTGGAATTTATCTGCTATATAGTCAGGTAACCCCAGACAAGCCCTAAGTCTCCCATAGGGCCTGGAAGCTGGCTCTTTGCTTGTCTCCAAAAGTCTGTATGCCCATAATGAGAGGTCCAGATCCCTCCACTCATATTGGACTTAAAAGACCCTCCTTTATTCCCTGACTCCTGTGTCAGGGCTCCCGAGGCCTCCCAGAATTGAGCCATGCCATCCTGGGTTTCCTCAGTATCTCCTCCATCCCCGGCCAGGTCCTGTTTCATGATGTGACTTTCACCATGGGCCAGGTGGTGTCTCGGGAAGGACAGGGAACACGCGAGACTCTATTCCGATGTATACGCAGTATGCCTTCTGATCCTGCCCGGGCCTACAATAGCTGCTACAGTGCAGGTGAGAGCCTTGTGGGCAGTGGAGGTGTATACAGCGGAGGTGTATATACAGCGGGGGTGTATATACAGCGGGGGTGTATATACAGCGGGGGTGTATATACAGCGGGGGTGTATATACAGCGGAGGTGTATATACAGCGGAGGTGTATATACAGCGGGGGTGTATATACAGCGGGGGTGTATATACAGCGGGGGTGTATACAGCGGAGGTGTATATACAGCGGAGGTGTATATACAGCGGAGGTGTATATACAGCGGAGGTGTATATACAGCGGAGGTGTATACAGCGGAGGTGTATATACAGCGGAGGTGTATATACAGCGGAGGTGTATATACAGCGGAGGTGTATATACAGCGGAGGTGTATATACAGCGGAGGTGTATACAGCGGAGGTGTATATACAGCGGAGGTGTATATACAGCGGAGGTGTATATACAGCGGAGGTGTATACAGCGGAGGTGTATATACAGCGGAGGTGTATATACAGCGGAGGTGTATATACAGCGGAGGTGTATATACAGCGGAGGTGTATATACAGCGGAGGTGTAATACAGCGGAGGTGTATATACAGCGGAGGTGTATACAGCGGAGGTGTATACAGCGGAGGTGTATACAGCGGAGGTGTATACAGCGGAGGTGTATACAGCGGAGGTGTATACAGCGGAGGTGTATACAGCGGAGGTGTATATACAGCGGAGGTGTATATACAGCGGAGGTGTATACAGCGGAGGTGTATACAGCGGAGGTGTATACAGCGGAGGTGTATACAGCGGAGGTGTATATACAGCGGAGGTGTATACAGCGGAGGTGTATACAGCGGAGGTGTATACAGCGGAGGTGTATACAGCGGAGGTGTATATACAGCGGAGGTGTATACACAGCGGAGGTGTATACACAGCGGAGGTGTATACAGCGGAGGTGTATACACAGCGGAGGTGTATACAGCGGAGGTGTATACACAGCGGAGGTGTATACAGCGGAGGTGTATACAGCGGAGGTGTATACACAGCGGAGGTGTATACAGCGGAGTTGTATACACAGCGGAGGTGTATGCAGCGGAGGTGTATACACAGCGGAGGTGTATGCAGCGGAGGTGTATATACAGTGGAGGTGTATGCAGCGGAGGTGTATATACAGCGGAGGTGTATGCAGCGGAGGTGTATATACAGCGGAGGTGTATACAGCGGAGGTGTATATACAGTGGAGGTGTATATACAGTGGAGGTGCATACAGTGGAGGTGTATACATTGGAGGTGTATATACAGTGGAGGTGTATACAGCGGAGGTGTATACGGCGGAGGTGTATATACAGTGGAGGTGTATACGGTGGAGGTGTATATACAGTGGAGGTGTATACAGTGGAGGTGTATATACAGTGGAGGTGTATACAGTGGAGGTGTATACAACGGAGGTGTATATACAGTGGAGGTGTATACAACGGAGGTGTATATACAGTGGAGGTGTATACAACGGAGGTGTATATACAGTGGAGGTGTATATACAGTGGAGGTGTATATACAGTGGAGGTGTATACAGTGGAGGTGTATATACAGCGGAGGTGTATACAGTGGAGGTGTATATACAGCGGAGGTGTATATAGTGGAGGTGTATACAGTGGAGGTGTAAATAGCGGAGGTGTATACAGCGGAGGTGTAAGTGAGCAGAGCGGGGCACGGCTGACTTTGCGGTAGTGGTGTGGGGGGCGAGAGTAGAGGGTTGGGGACCTGCAGATAGAAGCAGATCTGAGGAATGAAAGACAGGGTGCCTAGATCCATGCAGGAAGAACCGAGAAGACAGAAGAAGCCAGGTAAAATGGCTCAAGCCGGTAAGCCTAGCATTGAGGGGTCGGGACAAATGCCCCAAATTCAAGGGCAGCCTGATTATACAGTGAGTTTCAGAGCTCTGTCTCACAAAAACAAAAGTGTGTGTGTGTGAGAAAGAGAGAGAGAGAGAGAGAGAGGAGAGAAAGGGGGTGGGTAGTGGCGCAGGCAGAGTGAAACGGCTGACGTGGATGGCTGCGTTTCCCTGAGCATCTGTTTCCTCCGTTTTCTCAGGTGTCTTTCATTTACACAAAGGAGATACTCTCAGTGTCATAATTCCCCGGGCAAACGCAAAACTTAGCCTATCTCCACATGGAACGTTCCTAGGGTTTGTAAAGCTGTGATTACGCTGTCAAAAGCGGCTCTGTGCTGGGAAGACCAGTGCGGTTACAGGCTGGAGACAGCCAAGAACCGGCTAGACAAAGGAAGAGAAGGAGCGAGAACAGAAACCTCTACTTGGGTGTGCCTTCATAGCTGTTTGTCCCCCCGTTCCCACTTCCTAGACTTTGACGTAATGGATATTAAAAAAAAAAAGAAGCTAGAAATGTTGCTTTTCATGTCTCACTCAGCCCCAAACTCTTGCGCGTGTGTGTGGAGGGGAAGGGGGTGCCGGGACGGTGCCGAGCATTGTCCACTCTGTCCACTCTGTGACGAGGCCACTGGAATGCATCCAGAGCGCCGCCGCCACCTCGCGGCCGGCTGCGGAATCGACACGGCCTCTTGGCAGAAGCCCGCGACGCCTGCCTCCCTCTGCTGGCGGAACCCGCCGGGTACCCTGCGCTTCACCCCGCAAGAAGCCTCGGCCTCACTTCTCTCCAGCTGTTTGGTGCCAGTTTCTGTCGCTGTCTCCAGTGATGTACGTATCATACGTTCGTCTGCAGGGGCGTTGCAGCCGCATGGCTGTGTCTCAGGTTGTCTTTGAGGGAGAGCCACTTCAAGAACCTGGGGGCTTGGGCTGGAGAGATGGCTTAGCGGTTAAGCGCTTGCCTGTGAAGCCTAAGGACCCCGGTTCGAGGCTTGATTCCCCAGGACCCACGTTAGCCAGATGCACAAGGTGGCGCATGCGTCTGGAGTTCGTTTGCAGTGGCTGGAGGCCCTGGCGCGCCCATTCTCTGTCTCTCTCTGTCACTCTCAAATAAATAAAATAAACCAAAAAATTATTATTTAAAAAAAAAAAAAAAAGAACCTGGGGGCTTGGAACCAGTGGCCGCTGCAGCCCATCCCTGGCGCTCTGCTCAGTCAGGCCTCACTCTTCTTTCATCTCCCCCCCTTATTAAAAAGATTTTTTTTTTGATAAGGCGAAGTTTTTTTTTTGTTTGTTTGTTTGTTTTTCGAGGTAGGATCTCACTCTAGCCCAGGCTGACCTGGAATTCACTGTAGTCTCAGGGTGGCCTCGAACTCATCGCGATCCTCCTACGTCTGCCTCCCAAGTGCTGGGATTAAAGGCGTGCGCCACCACGCCCGGCTAAGGCAAAGTTTTATTGGGTAAAAAAGAAAGTAAAAGAAGAGAGCTGGTGCACCAGGTCTGCATCCCAAAGGTCGGGATCTCAGGATGCAGCAAAAAATATATTTTTTTAAATTTATGTATTTGAGAGAGAGAGAGAGAGACAGACAGACAGACAGAATGGGCGGGCCAGGGCCTCCAGTCCCTGTAAATGAACTCCAGACGCATGCGCCACCTTGTACATCTGGCTTATGTGGGCCCTGGGGAATTGAACTTGGGTCCTTTGGCTTTGCAGGCAAGGGACTTAACTGCTAAGCCATCTCTCCAGCCCTCCCTTGCTTTTTAAAAAAAACTATTATTTATTTGAGAGCGAGAGAAAGGGAGGGAGAGAATGGACACGCCCGGGCCTCCTGCAAACAAACTCCAGAGGCACGTGCCACCATGAGCACCTGGCTTTTGTCAGTTCTGGGGAGTTGAACCTAGGTCTTTAGACTGTGCAGGCAAGCGCCTTTACCGCTAAACCATGTGTCCAGTCCCTGCTCACCCCCCACCCTCCGAGGTAGGGTCTCACTCTAGCCCAAGCTGACCTACAATTCACTGTATTCTCAGGCTGGCCTCGAACTCACAGCAATCCTCCTACCCCGACCTCCCGAGTGCTGGGATTAAAGGCGTGCGCCAGCACATCCCTTATTAATCTTATTGTTTTGTTTGAGGCAGGGTATCACTATAGTCCAGATTGACCTAGAACTCACTACATAGTCTGGGACGGCCTCTAACTCACGGCGCTCCTCCTTCCCCAAGCGCTGGGACCAGAGGCGTGCGCCCCTACACCCGGCCTGTAACTCTCCCTTTTTTGAACCAAGTCTTGCTTAAAAGTTCAATGAAACACAACGAGTGACACTCCGGGCTCCACTCGGTGCAAGTGACTCGCCTCAGGTCGGTGCCGGTCCCAGGCCCCACGAGCCCGCCCCCGACCCCGAACGCCGCGCTGGGGGTTCACGGTCCTGGGGCCGCCGCAGGATTAGGCACGCCAACGAGCGCGGAACACGGTAGGGTTACGACGTACGGCGACGTACGGCGACGCACGGGCGTAAAGGAGCGAGCGGTGGGGGCCAGCCACGCGCCGCCGAGAGGGAGGAGGGTGTGCGCAGGCGCGGGCAGCGTCGCGCTGGGGGCGGGGCGGGGGCGGGGGCGGGACGGTCCTGCGGCCAGGACGCTCTCCGGTAGGCGGGACTCGGTGCGTGATGGCCGCGCCGGCGCGGATCGCCGGGTGTGACGTCGTAACCGTGCGCCGCCGACGCCGGTGGGCCTGGGGCTCGCGGGAGGGGAAGGAGGAGGAGGGGGAGGTGACTGGTGGAGGTGGAGGTGGAGGCAGAAGCCGAGCCGGAGGCGGCCGCGGCGGTGCAGGGGCGCGCGGCCCGCAAGCGTTGGAATCCTCCATTGAGACGGCTCCGCCTGAGCACGGCACGGGTGGCGGGGCCGCCGCCGCCGCCGCCGACGGAGAGATGAGCAGGGAAGCGTGAGGCGGAGACACCCGCCTTCGGGCCCGTGAGCCCGGCTTCCCCGCTCCGGGTGAGGACGCCCCTTCCCCCTCCCCCAGCCCAGCCGGGGCCTCTTTCATTCCTGGTTCTCTTGGCGCACCCAGCCCAGGGGTTCCTTCGAACCCGTGTGCACTGGGCTGCCCGAGCTTGCAGGACCGTGCGGGTGCTGGGGAGCTTCAGGTCCCCCGGGGGATGGGGCAGGAGAGGGGGCTGGGCCGGCCTGGCTCAGGTTCTGCTCCAGCGCCTTGATTCGGTCGCTAGTCACCGATTGGCTTCGTTTTCAATTCCCTTCAAAAATCTTGTCCGTTCCATCACTCTACTCCATAAGCCATAGGACTGGCACCCCCATTCTACCTGCAATTACCGCAGCGTGCCCACCCAACCCCCCTCACTCCCACGTCATTCCAGGGTGAGAGGGAACTTCCCATTCTGGAGCAAACTTTCCTCGTGAAAGTTAGCTTCTCAGGTATCATGTCAGGATTCCTAGGCTAACCAATCTCCCCGAGCAAAATAGCCTTTAATAGGTTTGCAAAGGACACCCATTGTGGCGTTAAAGTGGAGTCTGAAAATACTGCATTTCATCTACGGAGCTTAGAAATATTAGGCCTGCCGCTTAGTAATTTTTCCTTGCTTCTATCTTGGCAAGGGAGAGAGGATGAAACAGATTCTAAAGGGTTGCAGTGGACCAGATTGTCTGGCAAGAACTGACATTATGAGTTTTGCAGGTTTTTCCTTGTTCTTTGTACCTGAAGTCAAAGAGGCAGGCTGAGGAAGTGTTAGGACTTTAAGGGAGGGGGAAGATATTTGGATTCTAATATTCAAACCTTTGTTTTACAGGGTACTGGAAGATGAAGGAGACTATACAAGGGACTGGGTCTTGGGGGCCTGAGCCTCCTGGACCCGGCACCACTTACTCAAGCCCCAGGAGGGAGCGCCTTCGTTGGCCTCCACCCCCTAAACCCCGGCTCAAGTCAGGTGGAGGGTTTGGACCAGACCCTGGGTCAGGGACCACAGTGCCAACCAGACGCCTCCCAGTCCCTCGGCCCTCATTTGATGCTTCAGCTAGTGAAGAGGAGGAGGAGGAAGATGAAGATGAAGATGACGAGGAAGTAGCAGTTTGGAGGCTGCCACCTAGATGGGGTCAACTGGGAGCCTCCCAGCGGCCTCGTCCTCCCCGCCCCACTCATCGAAAAAGCTGCTCACAGCGCCGGCGCCGAGCTATGAGAGCCTTCCAGATGCTGCTCTACTCAAAAAGCACCTCGCTGACATTCCACTGGAAGCTTTGGGGGCGCCATCGTGGCCGTCGGCGGAACCTCACACACCCTAAGAACCATCTCTCGCCCCAGGAAGGGGGTGCAACGCCACAGGTGCCATCCCCCTGTTGTCGTTTTGACTCACCTCGGGGGCCACCCCCACCCCGGCTGGGTCTGCTAGGTGCTCTCATGGCTGAGGATGGGATGAGAGGGTCTCCACCTATGCCCTCTGGGCCCCCCATGGAGGAAGATGGACTAAGGTGGACTCCAAAGTCTCCTCTGGACTCTGAATCCGGTAAGGTGGGAAAGGACTTGGGGGGAGGGGGGCTAAGAGCCTGGAGCACCAGGAGTTCTGGTTGTGAGAATTGAGCCTAAGGAAAGCCAAATGAGGGGTCCAGAAGAGCCATGAAGTGACCTCATTAAACCTCATTTTGAAAGCTGAGTGGTGGCACAAGCCTGTAATACCAACACTCAGGAGGATTGTGTGTTTAAGGCCAACCTGGACTACAGAGCATCCTAACAAAAAAAAAAAGGCTGTCTGGCTGTCTCGGAATAGGGAATAAGCCTGTGAAACAATCAGGGCTGGAAGACAACCCCTAAAAGGTGTCCTATAGTCTTCAGTACAGATGAGAAAGGGCCCCATGGTTTAAAATAAATCAGTCTTTAAAAAAAAAATTATTTGTAAGCAGGAAAAGAGAGAGAAAATGTGTGTACCAAGGCCTCTGCAAATGACTTCCAGATGCATGTGCTACTTTGTCCATCTGGCTTTTTTCATTCGTACTGGAGAATTGAACCCAGGCTATGAGGCTTTGTAAGCAAGCACCTTTAACCACTGAGCCATCTGCCCAAAAAGTCAAATCTTGACTACTCCAAATCTTTCCTTCTCTCAGGATAAGAGCCTGGACAAGTACATCTCCAGAGGGTGCCATTCTCATGATGTTGGAATGGGACCTTTCTACTAGTGGAGTATATCATCTGCAGATCGTTGGTGACTTTTTTTTTAAGCTTTTAAAAGAACTTTTATTGTTTTTCTTAACATGTGCATTACAGGAAACAAAACCACAAGCAAAAAGCAGCCATCCAGTCTGTGACTTTTTTTTAAATTTATTTATTTGGCAGAGAAAGGGAGAGAGAGAATGGGCACACCAGGGCCTCCAACCACTGCAAACGAACTCCAGACGCTTGTGCCCCCTTGTGCATCTGGCTAACGTGGGTCCTGGAGAATCAAACCTCCTGGGTCCTTTGCCTTTGCAGGCAAACTCCTTAACCACTAAACCATCCCTCTAGCCCTCTGTGACATTTAAAAAAATTTTTTTTGTTTTATTTTATTTACTTACTTGAGGCCTGCAAAGGAACTCCAGACGCATGCGCCACCTTGTGCGTCTGGCTTACGTGGGTCCTGAGGAATTGAGCCTCGAACCGAGGTCCTTAGGCTTCACAGGCAAGTGCTTAACCACTAAGCCATCTCTTCAGCCCCCCTCTGTGACATGTTTTGTTTTGTTTTGTTTTTCGATGTAAGGTCTCACCCTGGCTTAGGCTGACCTGGAATTAACTATGTAGTTTCAGGATGGCCATGAACT
This sequence comes from Dipus sagitta, assembly GCA_036346955.1. Taxonomy (NCBI): domain Eukaryota; kingdom Metazoa; phylum Chordata; class Mammalia; order Rodentia; family Dipodidae; genus Dipus; species Dipus sagitta. Next base: position 5,702,301 of record CM070783.1, on the reverse strand, counting down.
CACGGTGATCCTCCTACCACTGCCTCCCAAGTGCTTGGATTCAAGGCATGTGCTACCATGCCCAGCCTCTGACATTTTTTGTTTGTTTGTTTTTCGAGGTAGGGTTTCACTCTATCCCAGGCTGACCTGGAATTCACTATGTAGTATCAGGGTATCCTTGAACTCAACGGTGATCCTCCTACCTCTGCCTCCCAAGTGCTGGGATTAAAGGTGTGCGCCACCATGCCTGGCTGTCTGTGACATTTTTATTCAGAATATTTGCACTTTGAAAACTCCAGCCAAACAATTTAACATCTTTTTATTTATTTTTTTTAAATTTAAATTTATTTACTTGAGAGCAACAGACAGAGAGAGAAAGAGACAGAGAGAGAGAGAATGGGCGCGCCAGGGCCTCCAGCCACTGCAAACGAACTCCAGACGTATGCGCCCCCTTGTGCATCTGGCTAACGTGGGTTCTGGAGAATTGAGCCTTGAACGGGGGTCCTTAGGCTTCACAGGCGAGCGCTTAACCACTAAGCCATCTCTCCAGCCCTTAACATCTTTTTAAATAAGTATTTTTTGTTTATTTATTTGAGAGTGAGAGAGGCAGCTAGAGAGAGAAAATGGGTACACCAAGGCCTCCAGCCACTGCAAATGAACTCCAAATGCATGCGCCACCTTGTGCATCTGCCTCTATGTGGGTCCTGGGGAAATGAGCTCTGGTCCTTAGGAGGTTTTACAGGCAAGTGCCTATACTGCTGAGCCATCTCTCCAGCCCTAACATCTTCAGCCTGGGCTAGAGTGAGACCTTACCTCGAGAAGCAAGCAAACAAATAAACAATATATATTTGCAAGGAGAGAAGGACACTGAGGGAGGGGGAGTGAGGAGGAAAGGGTAGGGTGTGCCAGTGCTTCCTGCTACTGCGAACTGCCCAGCCTTATTTATTTATTTTTTCAAAGTACAGTCTCACTGTAGCTCAGACTCACCTGGAGTTCACTAGGTAGTCCCAGACTGGCCTTGAACTTCAGGCGATCCTTCTGTATCTGCCTTCCAAGTGTTGAGATTAAAGGCGTCCTATGCCCAACCATAATAGGACTTTTTTTTTTTTTAATGAGAGAGAGGGGGCGGGGAGGAATGAATTGGTGCTCCAGGGCCTCCAGCCACTGTAATTGAACTCTAGACGTGTGCACCACCTTTTGCGCATGTGTGACCTTGCACATGCGTCACCTTGTGCATCTGGTTTACATGTGATCTGGGGAGCTGAACATGGCTTCTTAGCTTTGCAGACAAGTTCCTCAACTGCTAAGCCATCTCTCCAGCCCCAATTTGACATGTTTTTGAACATCTAGTTATTGATCCTTTCTAGTTTGTCTTATAGAGTACCATGCTTGTTATTAAGCATCTAGTGGTAACAGATGTTCCTGAAATTCACATCTCTGAATCCTAGTTTTTTTGCTTTCCTCCTGTCTGTGAATAGGAGTGCCTCCTTTCTTTCCATTTATAAACAGTTTTTGTTTTGTTTTTCAATGTAGGGTTTTGCTGTAGCCCACACTGGCCTGGAATTCACTATGTAGTCTCAGGGTGGCCTTGAACTCCTACCTCTGCCTCCTGAGAAAGGCATACACTAGAAACTCTGGGACCTCCTTTTTTTTTTTTTTTTTTTTTTTTTTTTTTTTTTTTTTTTTTTTTTTTTTTTTGGTTTTTCAAGGTAGGGTCTCACTCTAGCTCAGGCTGACCTGGAATTCACTCTGTATTCTCAGGGTGGCCTCGAACTCATGGCACTATTCCTACCTCTGCCTCCCGAGTGCTGGGATTAAAGGTTTGTGCCACCACGCCCGGCTATCTTTTTTTTTTTTTTTTTTTGGATGTCCTCTCATGCTGTAGGGCTGTATGTAATTTCTTAAGGGTTACATTAGTAGATTCTACTTTAGCTCATCCTTCTGTGGTCTTATTGTTTTGGGACACATCAGTTAATTCTCTCCTTGTTCTTTTTTTAAATTTTTTTTAATAATTAACAACTTCCATGATTGTAAACAATATCCCATGGTAATTCCCTCCCTCCCCCTCCCACTTTCCCCTTTGAACCTCTATTCTTTTTTTTTTTTTTTTTTTTTTTTTGGTAGGGTCTCACTCTAGCCCAGGCTGACCTGGAATTCACTATGGAGTCTCAGGGTAGCCTCAAACTCAGGGGATCCTCCTACCTCTGCCTCCTGAGTGCTGGGATTAAAGGTGTGCGCCACCACGCCCGACACTCTTTTTTTTTTTTCAATTTAGGGTCTCAATGTAGCCCAGGTTGACCTGGAATTCATTATGTAGTCTCAGAGTGGCCTGGAACTTAAACCAATTCTCATACCTCTGCCTCCCTGGCCTTGAATTAACTCATGGTGATCCTTCTATATCTGCCTTCCAAGTGTTGGGATTAAAGGCATGCACCACCACACCTGGCCCTCTCCTTGTTTATCCTGGGCTAATTTCTCATCCTTATCTTATTTCCCTGCCTCATAGGCCACCTCTCATGTACTCTGCCCAATGGCTTTGGGGGACTACCTGGGCCAGAAGGGGAGCGCAGCCTAGCACCCCCTGATGCCAGCATACTCATCAGCAATGTGTGCAGCATTGGAGATCATGTGGCTCAGGAGCTTTTTCAGGGCTCTGATTTGGGCACTGCAGAAGAGGCAGAGCGGCCTGGGGAGAAAGCTGGCCAGCACAGCCCCTTGCTGGAGGAGCATGTGACCTGCGTGCAGAGTAAGCCCTTAGAGGACCTGGTTGTCTTCTCTTGGCCAACTCCTAGAGCAGTTTGGAAGCCTCACCCCACCCCTCTCTCTTGCCTCTACTTAGGTATCTTGGATGAATTTCTTCAAACTTATGGTAGCCTCATCCCCCTCAGCACTGATGAGGTAGTAGAGAAGTTGGAGGACATTTTCCAGCAGGAGTTTTCTACGCCTTCCAGGTGAGGTTTGGAAGTACAGGTGCTCTTCCGAGGAGGACTGGGAAGCGTATGCTGTTGCCTTTTCTCCCTCAGGAACATACTTGGGAAAGTAGAAGCTAGAAACTGGAGGGGAGAAAGCTGCAGGCAAGGTGCCCAGTCCCTACAAGCCAACTGGGTGGATCTTTTATTTGTTATTCTGAAATAGATATACCTAAGTGTTCATGTGCCTTTTTGAGAAGTGGGCCTTTAGTAGGTCCTCAAAAGGACCCATAAAAGGGGGGGTTCATTTTAGATTCGTATTATAGATGGTAGCAGGTTTTTTTCTTTGTCCCAGCCCCATCAACTCTTGTGTGATTCAACCTTTGGTCTATTCAGGAAGGGCCTGGTACTGCAGCTGATCCAGTCCTACCAGCGGATGCCAGGCAATGCCATGGTGAGGGGCTTCCGAGTGTCCTATAAGCGTCATGTGCTGACCATGGATGATTTGGGGACTTTGTATGGACAGAACTGGCTCAATGACCAGGTAAGAAGAGGTAGATAAAGGTCTAAGAGGACCGTAGAGAGTAGAGTATGTGGGGCCCTTCATGGGGGACCCTGGTACCCATGCTATACCCTCCATGCATCCCCCCAGGTGATGAACATGTATGGAGACCTGGTCATGGACACAGTTCCTGAAAAGGTAAGTCTAACTGATTCATTAGTCCCCAGAAGTTCTATAGTTCTATCTAAGCAGTTCTGTTAGTCCCCTTTCAACTCTCTCATTTTATATAATTAGGGTCTGTTTCTGGGGTAGAAGTAGTAAATGGTAATCTATAAATTTCTAACCTTACTTTACCCATTATTTTCCTTTCCGTCAGTCTAATTTTAGTGTTTTCCCCCATAGTTCACCTTAAGAATTGGGCTAAGAACCATTATAAGAGAACATTAATAACAGTAACTTTTACTGTTAGTAAATTAAGAGTGGCAGTCATTGAAGCCATTCCACTTAGGCCATAGGGGTTGGGGGGTGGGGGGAAATGAGAGACTGAAGTTTTTTAATTCTATCCAGCTCTTTGGTGTTGTTTTCACAGGTGCATTTCTTCAACAGTTTCTTCTATGACAAACTCCGTACAAAGGGTTATGATGGGGTGAAAAGGTGGACCAAAAATGTAAGTTGTAAATTCACAGCTACTTGTAGAGTACTTTGTCTCTAAATAATTAAGTTCTGCTTTCTTTCAATTTTTAAAATTAATTTACATTGGGAGGCAGGGTGCACATCAGGGTCTTTTGCCACTGCAACTGAACACCATATGCATGTGCCACTTTGTTCATCTGGTGCAACTGAACCCAGCTCATTTGGCTTTGCAAGCAAGCACCTTTAATCACTGAGTTATCTCCCCAGCCCTAGAGTTTTGATTTCTTTGAACTCTTTTCAAACCCTGTTGAATTCCGAATATTAAATGTGTCATTTGTGCCAGGCACTTTTACTGTTATAGGCATTAAAGATGAAAAAAAAAAAACTTATTGCCTTTATGGAGTAAGACTTCAGCTAGTGATGAGTGCTGTGAATAGATTAAAAGAGAGTAATGTGATAGCATGAAGTCCTTTATTTACTTGAGAAAGAGGTAGAGAGAGGGAGAGAGAATGGGTGTGCCAGGGCCCTCAGTCACTGCAAATGAACATGATCCACTTTGTGCATCTAGCTTACGTGAGTCCTGGGGAATTGAACCTGGGTCTTTTGGCTTTGCAGGCAAACACCTTCACTGCTAAGTCATCTCTCCAGTCCAACATGAGGTATTTTAGATTGGTTGGTCTAAGGCCTTCCACCTCTGAGACTTGAATAAGTAGCCACCATGTGCAGATCTGGGGGAATAGTGCTATAAGTAAGGTAACAGCAAGTACTTAAGATCCACAGAGGAAAGTGACCTGGTTAAAGAACAGAGGGAGGCTGGGTGTGGTGGCGCACGCCTTTAATCCCAGCACTCAGGAGGCAGAGGTAAGAGAATCTCCGAGAGTTCGAGGCCACTCTGAGACTACATAGAGAATTCCAGGTCAGCCTGAGCTAGAGTGAGACCCTACCTCAAAAAAGAAAGAAAGAAAGAAGAACAGAGGGAGGGTCCACATGGCTAGAATGATGGAATACAATGAGCAAATGAAGAATGATAGACAGTTCTGTGAAAGAGATTGTGTAAGGTATGTAGGGTAGATTTTATTCTGTATATATTGAGAAACCATTGGAGTCTTAAGTAGATGGGTGATGCCTCATGTATAAGCTCCTGTTCCAGTGATAGAAAGAAAGAGGGTAAGAAGAGAGGCTAGGATGGTAGCTGGACTGGAGTACTAACTGAGGGGGAGATAGTGCAAGACTGGGTTTATCTAGGATAAGTTACATATGTAGAACCAGTAGAGCTTTTTGGTAGGTGGGTTGTGGGAAATAAAGAAGAGATAAATGAAGGATGATACCTGAGAGTTTGGCCTACGTAACTGAAGAAAATTGGGACAGAGACAGGGAGGAAAATCAAGAGTTATTTTTCATGAGTTTCTCTGCCCTATAGTTGAAAGGCCAGGAAATTCCTAGTGTTGCAGGATGTTCTAGCATCCATCTACCTTACTTTACCTTTCTTCTCCCTGCCCCTCCTCGCTACATCCTCGGGTTCAAGTAGCTAAAAGTATACCCATATGTCACTCTACCACTGGACTACACCCCTGGCCCTAGCTCCAGCATTTAATTGCTGTCATTAGGGACCTGGTTGGCCTGTTCCAGTAGAGGCAGGGGTAACATAGCGTGAGAAAAAACTTGCCCTTCTGTATACCCTAGTTAAAATCTAAAATCTGTCCTGTGCTGTTTCTTCTATGACCCTGAACAAGTAACTTTTTGTTTGTTTGTTTGTTTTTGTTTTTCCAAGTATTATCTCACTGTAGTCTAGGCTGACCTGGAATTCATTATGTAGTCTCAGGGTGGCCTCAAACTCATGGCAGTCCTCCTACCTCTGCCTTCTAAGTGCTGGGAACAAGTTAGTTTTTTAAGCTGCAGTTTATTTGTGTAGTTGAACATGAGAATGTGTGGTAGGATTATTGTGAGCATTAATTGAGCATTTATTTCATGACATGGATTGTTTTATATGGATATTAAGTAGTTCAATCCTGGTAATGACTGGATGAAGGAAGATGTGTACTTTTGTTTTCTCCCTCTTACAGATAACTGAGGTATAGAAGGTTAAGTACCTTGCTCAGGGTCGTGGGTCAGTAAATGGAGGAGCAGGATTTCAACCCTGGTAGTCAGGCACCAAACTCCTGAGTCTGGGTTCTTATCTACTAAGCACTTTTTTTTATTTTATTTTAATGAGTAAGAGAGAGAATTGGCGCACCAGGGCCTCCAGCCCCGGCACTCAAACTCCAGACACATGTGCCATGTTGTGTGCACGTGTGACCTTGTGTGCTTATGTGGAATCTGAAGAATTGAACATGGGTCCTTAGGCTTCGCAGACAAGTGCCTTAACCACCAAGCCATCTCTCCAGCCCTAAGCACTTTTCTCTTTAATGAGTGAGAAGTGCCTGGAATGAGACATTCCTCATGTTGTCCAGGCAGCCAACGAACTCGATGTGTAGCTGTGACTGGCCTTGAACTTTTGATCTTCCTAACTACCTCTCAAGTACTGGAATATGCACATGCGACCTTGCCTGGCTCAAAGCACTTGTGTGTTCTGACTCTACTTCCTTATTCCATTCCTACCTTCCCTTACCCTCAGGAATCTAAATATCCAAGGGGTTAGGGGTATAGCTCAGTGGTAGAGTGCTTGCCTAGCATGCACAAGGGCCTTGTTGTATCCTCAGCAAAGTATTAACATTTCAGATGGTGAGCATGGCCTCACAGTCCAGGGCACCTGCATCTTGTGTTCTTCCACTTGACTGCCTTGCCTGCTCCACATTTTCTCTTTAGAATCTTCATGGCAGTCAGCAGGACCCTTGTGTGTTGTACCTGACCTTCAGCACTTTCTCTTCAGGTGGACATCTTCAATAAGGAGCTACTGCTAATCCCCATCCACCTGGAGGTGCATTGGTCCCTCATCTCTGTTGATGTGAGGCGACGCACCATCACCTATTTTGACTCACAGCGCACTCTAAACCGCCGCTGCCCTAAGGTTTGAGGGATTGGGGAAAAGCAATGTAGGGAGATCTGGTGGCAAGCCATTTCAGGAAGAATGGCAGGCTTTGGGTCCTTGAGTGACCTGGGCATGGTGTTTGCCACCATCATACCCTGGGTTCAGCTAGTAATTGGAAGGTCTCACTTTCTCTTTTTCCCCATCCACATAGCATATTGCCAAGTATCTACAGGCAGAGGCGGTAAAGAAGGACAGACTGGATTTCCATCAGGGCTGGAAAGGTTACTTTAAAATGGTAAGTTTTCAAGGAGAGTGGAATAGGGTGATGGGTGTAGCAGAAATTGAGGTCATACCTCTAGGAATCTCCCAGTGAAGTAATCTAGTTTTCTATTCCCTAGAATGTGGCCAGGCAGAATAACGATAGTGACTGTGGTGCCTTTGTGTTACAGGTAAGCAAATGGTGAGGCCTCCTCAGGTCTGGAGTCAGTGCATTAAAGGATTAGCAGGCCCTTGCAATTGGCTCAGCCAGTTGTGGAGCTGGCAGTAGAACATAGAAACACTGTTTTCCTCAATCCTCTCCAAGACTTCTCCATCCCACAGGGGTATTGGTTCTCTGGCCTTTGGCATTGGTCCTACTTCCTGCTCCATACCCTCCCCCAATGTATTATCTCCTATTTAAATACTAGGTGCAGTCAGGCATGGTGGCACACACCTCTAATCCTAGCTGAGGCAGAGGTAAGAGGATGGCTGTGAGTTCGAGGCCAGCCTGGGACTGCAGAGTGAGACCCTACCTCGGAAAAACAAAAACAAATTAAAAAAAATACTAGATGTATTATGTACTAAGAACAGTAGCTTTAGAACTAGGCTGCTTTTCAGCCGCAGGCTATTAGATTTTAGTGCTGTTTGTATAAGAAGTGGGAATAATCTCTGAAAGATTAAGATATTTTTCGTGAAATGTTTAGCACTGGACCTGGTTTGGGAGAGATGCTTACTAGATGGTTCTAATGGCCTGTTTTGTTAACACCCAGTACTGCAAGCACCTGGCCCTGTCTCAGCCATTCAGCTTCACCCAGCAGGACATGCCCAAACTTCGTCGGCAGATCTACAAGGAGCTGTGTCACTGCAAACTCACTGTGTGAGCCTCATACCCCAGACCCTAAGCCCATTAATGGGCATGGGGAAAAGGGAGACCCTTCCCAAGAAACTGCAGTTCCTTTTTTCTCCCTACCCAGTTCCCTTGGATTTTTCATATTTAAATGTTTTAATTGGTTTCTGTATCTCTTTTTCTTTGAATGTTGATTTCTGATGGGCAAGGAGTGGCCATGTAAAAGCCCTTTTCTCCCTCTGTGTAGGGGAGTGTTGCCTTGTGGCCTGGGTGGAACATTCATTCCTCCTTCTATGTTCAGGGGGCAGGAAATCAGTGTAGGGGTGGTGGGCGGGCAAAGGGATTACTACCTGCCAGATCTTAAAACGTTTTTTTATATATATAAATATATATAAACGCCACGGTCCTGCTCTGGTCAATAAAGGATCCTTTGATGATATATAGTGGTGGTCTTCCTTAAGGGGCCTCAAACTAGCGGATATGCTGTCTCAGGCCTTCTTCTTCAGCTAGTACTCTTGGGGTATTAAGACCTCAGAAACTAGCTTTTCATACCTGGCTGAAGCCGTCCCAACACCCAATCTTCATCACTCCAACAAATCCTCTAGGTCAGGAAAGCAGAAGTCAAGATAAAGGAATAAGCAAACCTCAGAAATAATAGAAAAAGCTGGGAAACAGGACACTGAGGGAATCCAGGATCCATGACAGGAAATTTGCCCGTGTCCAGAAATGGGTTCCATTCCTTCTCTTCCCTGTAGCCAGGGAAACTTCGCAGCGTGGGCTATCGCTCCCGAGTCTGTGATCCCGCTACACTCAGAACACTCTCGGGTGGTGCTGGATCCATCTTCTCTGTAGGGGAGAGTTAAAAGAAAACGTGGGTCCTGTGGAAACCTGAGGCCAAGAGGTAAAGGTAACTTGAGTCCAGGGTGCCCGGAAGTCCCCGGAGGCTGAGGTCTCGCCCCCTTCGCATGATAGGCCCTCCCGAGCCACGTGACTAGGGCACGCTCGCCTCCGCACGTGTAAGATTGCAGGGACTCAAGATGGCTACCCGGCCGCGAGGCCCGACTTCTGTACGTCACTTCCGTACCGGCAAGAAAGGCGGGCCCTCCAGCCAATGGGGTCGCGGGGCGGGTCTTCGCCTTGATAGGCGTTCTAACTGCCCAATAGGGCCTGTGTACTGGAGCGCCTACAAACTAACGTCACGCCGAGTTGCAGAGCGCCGACAGGCGGGCCGAGGCGACCAAGCCAATGCGATGGCTGGGGCGGGGTCGGGCGCTCTATAAGTTGTCGATAGGCGGGCACTCCGCCCTAATTTCTAAGGATCATGTCTGCGAGTCAGGATTCTCGGTAAGAAAGGCGTCTGCAAGAGCTTGTGTCCACTTACCCCGTCGCTCCCTTCGGAAGGCCCCGCGGGGGGGCGCTGGGCCCGTCACCTAGACCCCGCAGGGCCGGGGGAAAGCCGAGCGGGCGGAGCCGTCCCGGGGATGAGGGGCAGACCCGCGGCCGCCGGCGCCGAGGCAGGAGAGGACGGACGGCCTGGTTAGGGCGGAGGGCGGGCGCGAGGTCCGCCCCGAGGCCTCGGCCCGAGGGTGTGGCGTGTGCGGAGCCCCGGCGCCGAGGCAAGGTCGCGACCTGGCGTGGGGAAGGCGGCTACGTGCCTCGCCGGCGGCGGGCCCGGTGGTCCCGGCGCGTGGGGAGGGCTCACGCGTGGGTTCCGGCGGCACCACCCGCCGGCCGGGGGTGGCGGCCTCACGTCGCGGCTGGAGCGTGGGTCGGGGACGAGGAAACCGGCCGTTCAGCGTGCTGGTTTTCTTGACGGCCAGGACCGAGCCTCACCCCGAGGATCCGCCGCGTGAGGCACCAGCAGCCCACCCGGCGCCGGGCGGGAGGGTCCATTTTGCCGCACAAGCCGGGCAATTGGCAAACTGCGGATGGGCAGGTCCACTTTCCTTCAGGGGTGAGCGGCCCGAGGTATGGGAGGGCGACGCCATTTCGCGACGGGGGCGGGTGGGCTGTGGATCGTTCCACGGAGGGGAGACGCCGCCGAGGGCCGTGCTTGCGAGCACATGGCGGCTTGAAGGGGTTCCCCTCCCCCAGTCCGCTTCGCTCGTGTGTTGTGCAATCTTACCCCCTTGCTAGCTCGGCTGGGGCTCATTGTGCGCCAGGCCGCCACCGCCCGCGGCCTCCCACATCCGGGTACTGCGGCGGGGGGGGGGGTTATCGGCTGGAGGGAGTGGGGGAGGGCGCTGGCGGAATGACGTGGGGGAAGGGGATGGCCTACCCTCGGAGTAGGAGGTGAGGGGCGGGACTTCCGGCGGCCTGGTGCTGAGAAGGTGGGAGGTGCACCCGCTTGAGTTTTTTGAGCTGCCAGGCCCAGGCGGCCAGGGCTGTTGCCTCGGCACCGTGAGTGCCAAGGTGATCCAGGCAGCCCCTCAAGCATCAAGAAGGGTTATCTTACCAGGGCTAGGGTGGTTTGTCTGTTTCTGAGATGGGAAACAACAGGCTTTTAAACAAACAGGCTATTTAAAGTAGTTTCTAAGTTTTCCGGGAACGTGAGGGAGAGGTGGATCAGGAGTGGGTTGGCGGCATCATACATGGGGTTGTTGGTGTGCTTTTAAGCAGGGGACAAAACTCATTCTTTAAATCAACAGATCCAGAGACAATGGCCCCGATGGGATGGAGCCCGAAGGCGTCATCGAGGTGAGACTGAAACGGGCCACCACTACCCTAACGCTCTCTCAGAACGTGTGTGGAGCATAATACTGTCCTCACCTCTTTCAGCCACCCCACCTATTTCTCAGACATCTAGACTCAGTTAAACCTGGAGGGTGAAAGGGGCTGCACAGTGGTCACCTTTAATCTCTGTGAACCCTTTCAGAGCAACTGGAATGAGATTGTTGACAGCTTTGATGACATGAATCTCTCAGAGTCCCTCCTCCGTGGTATCTACGCCTATGGTTTTGAGAAGCCCTCTGCCATCCAGCAGCGAGCCATTCTTCCTTGTATCAAGGGTGAGAGCTCTCATGTCCAAAATAGATTATGGGCTGTCCTTTATCTAGACAGAAGGGCATGGAGTTGGTGCTGCCCCTCTATATAATAAACTGTTTATCCATGCCTGGCGCATGCCTTGGGTACAAGGGTTGATATATTGATAGTAAGTTCATGTGTTGGAGTTTACTGCCTAGCCTGATTTGTTGTGGTAGGAGACTTTGTCTACTCAAATGTTTCCATTTTGTCATAATATGATGACACTGCTGTGAGACACTCAATGCTTGGTTTATAATCTTTGTTTCCTTTTTTTCTGTATTTTTATTATTTTATTTATTTATTTTGAGGTAAGGTCTCAACTTTAGCTCAGGCTGACCTAGGTTTCACTATGTAGTCTCCGGGTGGCCTCTGCCTCCCAAGTGCTGCGACTAAAGGCCTGCGCCACCATGCCTAGCTCTTTGTTTCCTTATTAATTTCATGAGGTTAGGCCATGAATGTCCTTTGAGTCCAGAAAATATTCCCTCTACACATCTAATTCTTAATTTGTCTGTTTAGGTTATGATGTGATTGCTCAAGCCCAGTCTGGGACTGGGAAAACAGCCACATTTGCCATATCAATTTTGCAGCAGATTGAATTAGATCTAAAGGGCACTCAGGCTTTGGTCTTGGCACCCACTCGAGAATTGGCTCAGCAGGTAAGGATGCAGCTTTTTTCCCTTGCTTAATGGCTGGTTTAGGAATAACAATCACAACTTAAAAACCAGATGTATTTGACAACGCTGGGTGATGGATATAAAGGGATGTTGTGGCTAAGATAAATAAGTTTGTTGAGTTGGTTATGAGAAGTTTCCTACCAAAACATAGCTACTTCCTCTACCCATTTCCTGAGATAAGGTTTTTTGGAGACCAGTTGGCTGGTCAAGTATGGCTGTTCTATGAGCAGACCCCCCTGGCAATGGGCAAAGAAACACCTCGTTGGTGGTGTTGATCTTATATCAGTCAGGGGAAGAACAGATGGAAGTCCTTTGTTCATCCTAGCTTGATGCCTGGCTTGGTGGCCAAAGCTGTTTCATGCCTAGGACACAATCCTGCTGCTACTCTGTTCTTTCTTGGGGTTTGCAGAAGGTAGAATCAAGCACTGGGCACATTGTTGAGACTCAAGGAGGTAATTTAAGTGCTTGGTTGCAAACCTTGTGATTATTCTGAAGCAAGCTTCTGGGTACTATAAACAAAAGTTAGCATAGATTTTTATTGTGTAAGGTCCTTTAGGTTCAAGACAGGCTTTGTTTTTTTTTTTGGTTTGGGTTTTTTTGGTTTGGGTTTTTTTTTTAGAGGCAGTCTCACTCTCTAGCCTAGACTGACTGACCTTACTCTGTAACGTTGAACACAGTAATCTTCCTTTACCTCCTGAGTGCACCACCATATCTGGCTAGGACATGATTAGGTGAAATAATTATTGGAGAGAGGGGCAGATAGAATGGGCACATCAGGGCCTCCAGCCACTACAAATGAACTCCAGACACATGCACCACCTTGTGCATCTGACTTATGGGGAATTGAACCTGGGTTCTCAGGCTTTGCTGGCAAATGCCTTAACCACTAAGCCATGCCTTCGGCCCCCTTTTTGAAATATTTTATTTATTAGAGGGAGAGAGATTTTTAACAGTGAGCTGGGGCATGGACAAGGCCTTGGGCTCTGTGGTGGGTGTAGTATGCTGTGCTATGCAGCTCCTTAAAAATGAAAAGGAGCTGGCTGTGATTGATGGTGCACTTCCAAGTCCCAGCACCTCCCATTCATCCAGGAACCAGGGTAGATCCTACTCACTCGTGGCAGGGGTGTTCTTGAGGGGATTTATGATTCCTTATCACCTAAAAAAAATGAACCAGATAATAATTTGTGTCTCAAGGTTGTTGGAACAAACACATGGGAATACAGAGGTAGGATCACTGAGTTTGAGGCCAACCGGGAAGTAGAGTGAATCCTACCTCCAAAAAGAACGATTATTTGGGAATGATTGCAAAATCTGCCTGACATTGTTGAAGCTAATAGATATCTTTTTCTGGGTTCAGATACAAAAGGTGGTCATGGCATTAGGAGATTATATGGGTGCCTCTTGTCACGCCTGCATTGGGGGCACCAATGTGCGTGCTGAAGTGCAGAAGCTGCAAATGGAGGCTCCCCATATCATCGTGGGTACCCCTGGTCGCGTGTTTGATATGCTTAACCGGAGATACCTGTGTGAGTACTGTTTTCCAGTTCCTGGGTCATTTCCTTATGCAAGCTTTCACCTTAAGCCAAGTCATTTCCTACAGTGCTAGTTTCTCCTTTTCTCTGTTTTGAGTTGCTCTGTGATGAACTCCATGCGTGTCATCTGAGCCTGGCTACCCTGTTGCCTTAGCCCAGGTAGTGTTCTACTTCCCTGGGCTGTTGTCTGGCCTGGCAGGGAGACCCTGGGCAAAGGATCAGTGCTTGTATTCTGAGAGCAGACTGCCTGCCCCTTCACTGTCTAAACAGGGGAGCTTAATGTGGTTCACATACCTTTATTATGCGTTGGTATTTTTTTGTACCTTGTAGCTCCCAAGTACATCAAGATGTTCGTACTGGATGAAGCTGATGAAATGTTAAGCCGTGGATTCAAGGACCAGATCTATGATATATTCCAGAAGCTCAACAGCAATACCCAGGTAAGAAAAACTAGCCTTGCCAAGGTGGAGAAAAGCCCAACATCCAAATGTCAGTACCAATCAGAGTCTCGTGTGAAGATTTTTTGAATGCATCATCTGGAAGAGGGACAGGCATGTATGTCCACAACCCTAAACCTCATCTCTTTCCATTAGGTAGTTTTGTTGTCAGCTACAATGCCTTCTGATGTGCTTGAGGTGACCAAGAAATTCATGAGAGACCCTATTCGGATTCTTGTCAAAAAGGAAGAACTGACCCTGGAGGGTATCCGCCAATTTTACATCAATGTGGAACGAGAGGTGGGGCCCAGTGCAGAAGGCGGGTCTGGTAGTAAGCTGTTGGGTATAGCCCCTGACTGATTTTTCTCTCCCTGCCTCTAGGAGTGGAAGCTTGACACACTGTGTGACTTGTACGAGACACTGACCATCACCCAGGCAGTGATCTTCATCAATACCCGAAGGAAGGTGGATTGGCTTACCGAGAAGATGCATGCCCGGGACTTCACGGTCTCTGCTATGGTAAACTTTTTTCCAACTTAGAAAAGTTTATGTCCTACTTAGTTTCACAGAAGCTTCTGCAACTGAATCCATCTATTTTCTAGCACGGGGACATGGATCAAAAGGAAAGAGATGTGATCATGAGGGAGTTCCGGTCTGGCTCTAGCAGAGTGTTGATTACCACTGACCTCCTGGTGAGTTAGGGGGATTTATGAAAAGGGGTGACTCCAAGGTGATTCCCTCTCCAAGGGGCCAACTAATGCCCCTTTCAGGAACGTAGCAACTTGGAAGAAAACCTGGCATGCCTGGGGTCCTTGGAGTGCATGGGATGTGTATTTCCTTTGCCTTCCTTTGGCTGCCTACATCATGCATGCTTAATTTTTAGATTTTTATCCTCACTAACAAGCTTTGTCTTTTCTTGACAGGCCAGAGGCATTGATGTGCAGCAGGTTTCTTTAGTCATCAATTACGACCTTCCCACCAACAGGGAAAACTACATTCACAGGTAAATGTGGTCCTAAGACACCTAGTACTCCCACTCTGAAGTGCATGTCACCTTACTCCTTCCTTGTTTTTCAGAATCGGTCGGGGTGGTCGTTTTGGCCGCAAGGGTGTGGCTATTAACATGGTGACAGAAGAAGACAAGAGGACTCTTCGAGACATCGAGACTTTCTACAACACCTCCATTGAAGAGATGCCCCTCAATGTTGCTGACCTCATTTAGGGGGGGCTGTCTGCTTCCTGGCCCTAGCCAGGGTTCAATCCTGGGGGGCTGAGGAGCAATTGGAGGGGGGAGGGAAGGGAGCCAAGGGATGGACATCTTGTCTTTTTTTTTTTTTTTCCTTTTTTTTTTTCTCTTTGAATAAATGTCACTTTTTGAGGCAAAAGAAGGAACCGTGAACATTTTAGACACCCTTTTCTTTGGGGTAGGCTCTTGCCCCAGGCGCCGTCTCCTCCCCCAAAACACTAACCCGTTTCTCTAACCTAGTCAGTCACCTAGATCCCACAGGCTCTCCCACCCCAGCCAAATCTCAGTTATTCAAGGGGCTAAAAACATCAAGTCAGCCTCATTTGCTGGACCAAATCTGCAGGGAGAACCCTGAATGAGGTTGCATAGGGAATTATCCCCAGGTGGGGGGAGAAGGGGAGAAAATGGTAGCCATTTTTACATTGTTTTGTATAGTATTTATTGATTCAGGAAACACACAAAATTCTGAATAAAATGACTTGGAAACTGCCTGTTTGGGCTTCTCATTTCTTCCCTCCCACCTACTACTTAGTATACTTAGTTCTTCCTTCACAACACGTGCTTACATTACTTGGTATGTTGCCTTTATTGCCTAGTAGCTACCAAATTTTCCCAACAGTGCAAAGTGTGTGGCCCTTTATAAAGGGTGCTGTCACATGTGCCTCAGCTAAGAGGAAGTAGTAGATGGGAGGAAATGTGGCACTATCTGCCTTACTGTGAGCCTCATTTCTGGGGAAGGGAATTCTATGCACATTTCTGCTGGTCCTCTGCCACAAGTTACTGAGCAAGTTAGGTTAAGGTAGACGGTGGAGTTTCATGAGTCAACTGCCCTAATGACCTCCCACTTAATGAGGCTGGGGCCAATCATCCCCTAACAGTTGTGAAAGCTAGTGACTAAGGGGTGGCTGGAGCTGAGGTGTCTGAGTCAGGAAGGGGGTGGGATCCTAGATTACAGGAAGTTTAAAGACTTTCATTTCCTCTTACAAGAGCAGGCAGAGGGAATAGAGTTGAGAGTTGGAACTGGTACAGCCTAGTTGGGCTTTGGACTTTGGGTGAAGCAGTTCTGACATGAGGCTGGCTGTGCTTTTCTTAACCTTGCTGGGGCTACTAGTAGGTAAGGAATAGGGGATACTGAAGGGAGGGAATCCTTGGGAAGGAGCCTGCTTCACAGTTGCTAATCAGATTTGTTGATAGCCAAAGGAAATGACTGTCCTCACAAAAAAGCAGCTACTCTTCTGCCGTCCTTCACGGTGACACCCGAGGCTACAGGAAGCACAATGAAGCCCACTACGACCAGCCACAGGCCCACCACCACAAGTCATGGGAACGTCACAGTTCATCCAACAAGCAATAGCACTGCTACCAGTCCTGGACCCACAACTGCCACTCAGAACCCTGCCAACACCACCAGTCATGGGAACGTGACAGTTCATCCTGTCACCAGCATCACCAGTCCAGGACCACTTCCACCCTCTCCAAGTCCTAGCCCAGGCTCTAAGGGGGCTATCGGAAACTACACGTGGACTAATGGGTCCCAGCCTTGTGTCCAGCTCCAAGCCCAAATTCAGATTCGAGTCTTGTACCCCACCCAGGGTGGACAAAAGGTAAGCTAAAGTAGTGGGCTGTACAGGGTGGGAGGCAATAAGTCCTGAAGTGATTCAAAGGAAGCGCAGAGGAGGGGTCAAGGAACCCTGGGTAACAGCCATATAGTCTCAGACCCTTTATCACTTCTGCAGGCCTGGGGCATCTCTGTACTGAACCCAAACAAGACCAAGGTCCAGGGGGACTGCAGAGGTACCCAGCCCCACCTGATTCTCTCATTCCCTGATGGACAGCTCACCTTTGGATTCAAGCAGGTACAGTTCAACTTCAGCCTCATCTTTCACTCTCTCTGGCCCTTGCCTCCCTTGTTCTGTGATGCCACGCCTGAGCCCTGAGCCTGCCTGGTCACCTTCCAGGACCTGGAGCAGAGCCATGGAGTAGTCTACCTCAATTACATGGCAGTGGAGTACAATGTATCCTTCCCCCAGGCAACAGGTGAGGAACCTCCTTTCCTCTTCACTAGCACTAGATGTCTGGGCTCTGAAGGGACTAGTTGACAGTGGGGAGGTGGATTAGACCTGACCTTTCCTTACTTACCGCTTCAGAGTGGACGTTCTCAGCTGAGAATTCATCCCTCCGGGATCTCCAAGCACCCCTGGGCTGGAGCTTCAATTGCAAAAATTCGAGCATAGCTCTTTCTCCAGCTGTTCACCTTGACCTGCTGTCCCTGAGACTACAAGCTGCTCAGCTGCCCCACACAGGGGTCTTTGGACCAAGTAAGACCTACCTACTCCTTCCCTCTTAGAACCACACTGGAAGCCCCTTCCCCAGATTTCCCTTGCTAGATACCAGGTTCCCCCAGTACATTTGTCATGGCTATAGGGCAGCTGCCCTCCCTTCCTCTACAAGATCTATTTCCCCTTCACTTATTGCTCCAAGTCATGGGGTTGAGTTCCTCACTAACCTCTTCCTTCCACACTCCGTGTTCTTCCCTCCTCCTTTATCCTAGCCATCACAAAAAGCTATGTCTGTTTGTCTTCCTTCTGCCAGGTTTCTTTTGCCCCAGCGACCAATCCTTCTTCCTGCCTCTCATCATTGGTCTGGTCCTCCTCGGTCTTCTCGCCCTGGTGCTCATTGCCTTCTGCATTTCCCGGAGACACCCATCCACCTACCAGCCCCTCTGAACATTTCCTCAACCCCCCAGGGCACCAAAGAACACTTCCATGGCCTCAACATGACCCAAAGACAAAGTTAGGGGCTGGGGAGATGGCTACGGGGTTAGAGGTGCTTATTTGCAGAGCCTGCGTGCCTGGGTTCAAATCCCCAGCCACCCACATACATAAAGCCATTCATTTGCAGGGCCAAGAGTAGAGAACCACACACATGCAAATAAATAAATTTTTTAAAAGTTTCCTTTCCTTGTCTTTCTTGAAATTTTGCAATGGGTAGGGAAGAGATTTTTGTTCAACATGTAAGATTCCCTACCCCCTCTCCTTAAGAGTACTGAACTCTGAAATTTTGTCTTTGGTTTCCCTTGTCCTGCTAGAATTTAAGCCATGTGTTTGTCATATGCCTTTCTGTGCCTTCCCATGGCTGAGTCACAGGAACCCAAAGACAGCCTGCAAGAGGAATGAAAACACCAGTGTATGACCAAATGCCCTCAATGGTTCATACCCCAGTCTGATAACAGTTGCTGAATCTACCCAAACTCCTTTCCTCCCTACTGGATGGGAACCATCCTGCAGCCCTGTTACTGACCCAGGAGACAGCCCTTTAAAGCAATGAGTAGGTGGCTCTAATTTTATTTCAAAAGGAGATACCAGTGTCTCCTTCCATGGAGTACCCTGTTCACTGTGGCCAAGCCTAAACCGAAAGACACAATGCAAAAGATCGCGCCAAAGACTAGAGTAGTGGGCATTCTTGAGTTCCCCATACGAGGTTGTGCCACTGGGAACAGCTTCAGGCCCAGCACACCCGTGACAGCCCGGGGTTGGGGACGGGGAAGTGCCACCTACAGGGTGGGCTGAGCCCAGATTCTAAAAAGGGACTTGCAGATGCCCGCCGCCTGCACCACCACCAAATGCAAGCTGTGTTCTTCACAGAGGGACGTGGTTTGACCGCCGAGAGCAGAGGGTGGGTGCCCCTCCAGAGGTAGACACCCCAAAAGCCTCTGGGCTCTGGAGTCGCGCTCTGCTGCCGGTGCATGTGGAAGAGCCCAGCAACCCCACCGCGCACAGCGGGCGCGGGGCGTCCACGAGGGCTGCGGGTGCAGCTCCACTGCACACGTGGTGTCCCGGGCGGCCGGAGGAGCCTTTGCTGGAGAGGCTGGCCGAGGTGCGTGCCAGCGTGGGGCGGAGGGCCGCGCTAGCGCGCACGGGCTTTCTTCCCAGGCCAGCGGCAGGGGAGGCAAGGGGCCTTCGGCGACCCCCACCCGCGCCATTTTGGAGACTCACTCTCCTTTTCTCCCATCTTTGAACAATGCGAAGTTGGCCGAGAGAAGACAAGATGGCGCATAAGCAAAAGGGGCGGAGAAAGGGCTACATCTTGCTTGTTTTCAGAACTGGAAGCAGAAACAAAAGGCGCGGAAGGCCTGACTGCGCACGCGCTCGGGTCTGACACGCTTGGAAATTCGAACGGCGAGGCGCCACGAGACCCCGTCTCCACGCCGGGCGGCCGGGCGGGCGTCACGCGGGTGAGGCTCCCACGCGCGGGAGAGGGCAGGAGGCGGGGCGTACGGCACGCGCATGCGCAGCGCGGCTCAATGGCGGACCACAGGCGGGCGGAAGGTAGTTTCCCAAGATGGCGGCCGCCGCGGACGGAGCGCTCCGGCGGCTATTGGTGCCGATCCTCTTACCCGAGGAATGCTACGACCAGCTTTTCATTCAGTGGGACTTGCTTCACGGTGAGTGCGTCCACTCCGAGCGAGCTGGGGCGTGAGCGGTGCATGGTGGGCGACTAAGTGACGGCGGCGGGCTCCGGAGCTGGCAGGGAGGAAGGCGCTCCGGAAGAGGGCGGAAGTGTCCTGCGCTCCGCGGGGGGAAGGCGCCATATTTGGGCAAGAGGGGCAGTCGCCGGGGTGAATGGTTTATTACTGCCTGTGCATTAGAACAGGCGAGAAGACTCCCCCCAACAGACACACTTTTTTTTTTTTTTTTTTAATTTAAATGAAGCGGGAGTGCTAGTGCACGCCTTAAATCCCAGCACTAGGGAGGCAGAGGTAGGAGGATCGCCGTGAGTTCGAGGCCAGCCTGAGACTGCAGAGTGAATTCCAGGTCAGCCTGGGCTAGAATGCCACCCTGCCTTGAAAAACCAAAATAAAATAAAATGAGGTGCCAAGAATCAAAGCCAGGGTTTCTTTTGTGCAAAGCAAGCCCTCCACCCGAACTAGATAAAACAAAGTGAAAACCTTGATAAGTCATTTCAGCTTTTCTAGATCGCTGGCAAGATTAATTCAAAGCCACAGATGTGCCTTCAAGCTTTAGGGGGCATCCCAAATGTTTGTGCCATTCTTTTACTCCCCCCCCCCCCAATTGGCTTATGGTATAATTTGCCTTTCTCCTCCCTTTTTTGGGGGGGGGTTGTTATGAGAGGGCCTCAATTCTGTAACACAAGCTGACCTTGAACTGGTGGCAGTTCTGCTGTCTTTTGTTTTTGTTTTTTCGAGGCCTTTTTATTCCCATTTACATGGCAGCACACATCAGATCCTTTCCCTTCTACGCTTGCCAGTTTATGTCATCACAAAACACCCTTCTAGTTCGTTCTGACTGGTCACTGGGCCAGGCTTCTTGGGGTGAAAGTTTCAATAGTAGAGAAGTTGTGGGTGGCCAAGGCATAAATAAAAGCAAGCCCTGAGAGGAAGGGTTAGCCCCTATTTAAGGGCCGTAGGGTTGGGAATGAATTGTGTAGAGATTTGTCTTTGGCAATAAGTCATTTGAAGTCAGCCACACAGTTGCTCAGAAGAGAAAAGGACCAGGCCTTGCCAAGGTGAATGGAGAGGGAACAGGCGCACTTCAAGCCCGTCCTGGCTTCCAGAAGCCTCGCTTACTTTTTTGTTTGTTTGGTTTTTTGAGATAGAGGCTCACTCTAGTCCAGGTTGACCTGGAATTCACTATGTAGTCTCAGGGTGGCTTTGAACTCATGGTGATCCTCCTACCTCTGCCTCCGAAATGCTGGGATTAAAGGCGTGCACCACTACACCTGGCTCTTTTTTTTTTTTCTTCTCAGTCCCCTGCCTCAAGATTCTCCTCAGCAAAGGTCTTGGGCTTGGCATTGTGGCTGGGTCTCTTCTTGGTACGTATGATGCCAACACACCAGAAGTGTGGTTAACATCTTTCCCAGTTAGTTGTTTTTGTAACTGTTATATTGTTCATCCTTTCCCCAGTAAAGCTACCCCAGATATTTAAAATCTTGAGAGCCAAGAGTGCTGAAGGACTGAGTTTCCAGTCAGTAATGCTGGAACTAGTGGCTTTAACTGGAACCGTGGTCTACAGCATCACTAACAACTTTCCCTTCAGGTGAGGGGCCTATCCTTCATCCCCAAGGGTCAATGCCCAAATCTGTAATGGTGGGTTAAGGTGTGGGAAGGTAAAGGATAAGAAAGCTTAAGTCCTTCTACAAGTCTTGTCATACCAATGGAGGTGATGAAATGAGCATTCCCAAGAATGTCCATGCTTCCAAATAAGTCATTCACAATTCAGGTCTGTGGATGGTAGAGGAAGGCAATCAGAGTGCCGTATCCCCATGGACAGGCTACGGAGGCCTTCGCCGCTGCCTCTTTCCAGGCCTGCCTTTCTTCCTCCCAACTCTTGACTCTGCAGCTCTTGGGGTGAAGCCCTGTTCCTGGCACTCCAGACAGTCACCATCTGCTTCCTGGTCATGCACTACAGAGGAGAGACAATGAGAGGTGCTGGGGATTTGCCCAGGAGTGGGCCTTGGCTCTTGGGAACCTTACTGGGAACTTAAGCCTGGCAAAGTTGGCGGACATAAGGAGGTTGATGGGGTCTCCTTGTCTTTCTGACCTCCAGGAGTCGCTTTCCTTGCCTGCTATGCACTGGTCCTGCTAGTGCTGCTTTCACCACTCACACCTTTGGCTGTAGTCACCCTGCTCCAGGCCTCCAATGTGCCTGCTGTGGTGGCAGGGAAGGTGTGTACTGGGAAGCGGGAAATAAGAAGGGAAATGGATAGAGTGTAGGGCAGAGTGGGAAAGAAATGGGGAAATAAATCAGTGATAGGACTTTGGGGAAGGTTCAGGTGACAGAACCAACCCTGAAGTTCTCCTCTAGCTACTCCAGGCAGCCACCAACTATCGCAATGGGCACACAGGGCAGCTCTCGGCCATCACAGTGTTTCTGCTGTTTGGGGGCTCCCTAACTCGGATCTTCACTTCCATTCAGGTGAGTGCACTTTCTACCCTCTAGAGGGCACTAAAGCCTCATCTTACTCCACTGATTCCCTCTGGAATCTGTTTTCAGGGGACCCTTTCTATGAAGGGTGACCTAGCTGTCTCTTATAACCAGGAAACTGGAGACCTCCTCATGGCTGGCGTCTTTGTGGTCTCCTCCCTCTGCAACGGCCTCATCGCTGCCCAGGTCCTCTTCTACTGGAGCGCGCAGCCTCCCCAGAAGCTGAAGAAGGAGCAGTAGGGCTGAGCCAGCTAGTCATTCCAGTGCCGGGCGCACCCCACTTCAGGGTCCTTCCCACGGGAGCCAGTCTGCTGGGGTGGTTCACTTCCTCCGCTACTGTAGCTTCCTGAGCCAGGGTTTGTTCTTGGGGAAAATGGCTAAGTCCTGTTCCTGTACTGTTCCTCCACTTGGCTGGGACCCCTCCTTTCTAAGAGCTGTCTCCTTGCTGGGGCAGACCCTGCCCCAGCCACCCACCTCACTTCTAGCCCTAGAGGACAGCCCGGACAAGAGGTGGAAGGAACTAGATTTGTAGCTGCTTCCCTCCCCTAACCGGCTGGGACTGTCTCTGGGACCCTGGTGCTTGGGGGTGAGGGAGGGGGGCAATGACTCAGGCAGGGCCGCAGGGTGCGGTGAGGAGGATCCTGCCCTGGCAGGTCCAGGCAGAAGGGAGTGAAGATGGCTGCTGCCGTGAGAACACATGGCCCAATAAAGACTCAGAGACATTCACTTGTACAAAACTGTTTAGTGTGGTTTTGTTGGCTCTGGCTTCTGTGCAGTACAGGAAAAGGCTGGCAAAGCCTGGGGCTGAGGAATTGGTACTTGGGTGAAAGGAGGATGCAAGCCTTATCTGGAAGGCCATGACCCTGCCAGTTCAAGGTGGGTTAAAGGCATGGGAGTACCAGTGAGGGGAGTGTGGTGTGGATTGGAAGAGCCTTGAGGTAGGTAAGGGGGAAGTTGGGGTAGCGGCTGCCCCTGGAGCCTAGGATCACTCTGCGGAAGGGAGCACAGCGGAGGGGCCTCCGGCCTACCGTGGGAAGAGCTGCAAAGAGAAACACGGGGTGGTGTTTGAAGGTTACTTGCTGGTTTGAGGAACTGAACAGCATCCCCAACTCTCGTGGGGACTGGTCTGGCCAGTTTTAATTTTGGGCAGACAGGGGTAGGACTGCGGCCGAGCCAGCAATGCTGGGTACAGCGAGCATGGTACTAGACCCCAGTGTGGCTTAAAGAGCAGGGCAGCCCTGTTGGGGCATGCTCAGGAGCAGGCTTGCGTGCTGTCAGGCTGTTTTCCTCTTTTGGGGCCAGGAAGGAGCAGGATGGGCCTGGCCTCTCCTTGCCCCGAGGGCTGGGAGAGGAGCGGGGTCACACACCGGACAGAAGTGGGGAGAAAGGATGGGCTGGTAACACACTGAGCACATTGGCCTGGGGTGGAAAGGGTCTGCGCCCTCAGGACTTCCCAACCAACCTCAGTCAGTTGTGCCTTCCGCTGGGGTGGGCTCAGGTCCTCCTCTCCAGTCTGGCTCTCTGGCATCTACCTCCTCCCAGACTCCAGGAAAAGGGGACAAGAGTCCCCACCCTGTTTCCCAGGAACTCACCTGTAACTTCCAGGCAGGTAGGATGTCGAGTAGTTGGGGGGCTGGTAGCCAAATCCTCTGCTCCCTTGAGTAGTGTACCCCGGCCCCCAGTGCGGGCCCCCACAGGCCAGGCCGCCTCCCTGGCTGAAGTGGGCAGACCCGATGCCCGAGCTCTTGGCCTTGCGTCGGGGACGGTACTTGTAGTCAGGGTAGTCGCGCAGGTGGCGAGCACGCAGTCGCTTAGCCTCCTCCACGAAGGGCCGCTTCTCTTCGTCGTCCAGCAGCTTCCACTGGGCGCCCAGGCGCTTCGAGATCTCGGAGTTGTGCATCTTGGGGTTCTGCTGCGCCATCTGGCGGCGCTGAACAGAGCTCCACACCATGAACGCATTCAAGGGCCGCTTCACCTTCTCCAGAGGAAGCCCGGGGGATGCTCCAGTGCCCTCCCGCTCCCGCGAGGAGGTAGCAGCTGTTGAAGCGGGAGCTTCGTGGTTCCAAGTCTGGGCCTGTGAGGAGCCGGCCAGCGCCATGGGTTGGGAGTAAACCTTAAGAGGGTGTCCTGAATGCCCTCCTCAAAGCGAAGCCACGACCCTTAAAATGGAAGAAACTTGAATCCTTAGGTAGCTCCAAGTCTGGAGTACGTGGAAGTAGAACTTTTTCTTCTAACCAATGTTTTACCTTTGGGGAGTCTAATTCCCTTCGTCTGGCACCTCTGTCCTGAAGATGATCTCTTCCAAGTCCACCAAGCAGGGGGACAGCCCAGGTGCCACTGACCTTGCCTACCAGTGCTCCGCTTCTGCCGCTGATGGGCCACCCTGGTAACAGCTTTTAAAGGTTGGCTCCTCCCCAATCTCTCCCAGAGGCTGGGCCAACATCCCCCTCCTTTAGGCAAACCCAGGTGTCCTGTTCTTCCTAGCCCTGACACCTCCCCCGGGCCACTACACGCCCCTCTCCACCCAAGGCCTGGATGACAGGTCTTCCAGCCCCAGTGGCTACAATTGTTTCCCCTCCCTTCAAGCACAAGCAATTTAAAGTCAATTCTTTTGGGATGAAGTGAGGGCATCAAATGCCCTCAAGGTCAGAGTCATGCAGGGAGAGATTTGGGGAGGTCCCATTCCCCATCCAATCCCTTTTCTGAAGGTTCTGGTGTTTCCTCAAACCCCTGACCTGCCCTGGGGTAAGGAAGGTAGGCCATTGTTTTCTGAGTCATTCCGGCAGGTGCCTACAAGGTTATTCAACCCCTTCTCAAGGTGAGAAAACTCTAGCCTCTCACCTCCCGCTGCCACTGAATATTTGTTTCATCTTCATTCCCAAGACAGGAGGGAACCAGCAAAGGACCCAAGTGTCAAGAAGTGCATTCAGGTTTACAATTCCAACACCTGGCACTGTTTGGCTCTCACAGCCACTACCACCCTTGCTTGGGACCCCAGTCACTGAGAGGTTAGTTGTGTGGATAGGTACTGTTCAGTCAGCACACAGAAGCCAAGAAGACAGGACAATTTCTGGGTTCCAGAAGCTGCGCGGAACACTGCTTGCCACCCTGCCCCAGGCTCTAGGTAATCGGATTAAACAGCCTGTCCTGGCTCTCATCTCCTAGGCAAGAATGACTCCAGCTTGGAGCAGCCCTGCCTAGCCCACTGTGACTCAGGGCACAGGAGTGGTTCAACGACTCTATTGGCAACCAGGTATAGGAAGAATCTGCAAGGTCTTCTGGACCAGCATTGTAACTGGGCCTAGAGGCTTTAGAAATGTCAGTAATTTCCAGCATACCATCTTCCAACACCTTATGAGGAGCATCGGTAAAGGTGCCAGGGTAGGTCAGTTCCAGGATTCAAATGGGCCAGGCTGGTGACAAGGAAGAAGGCACAAGAACCACAGGGCCATTTGGATTTTTTTATTCTCTTTTTAAATACTGTACAGTGAAAAATAAATACGCCTTCTCATCCACCAGACAAGGTTAGACTCCTCCACCTCCTGGGGGAACCTTGTCACCCCCCTTCATACACACCCCTGGCTCTACTCCAAAACCTTCCCCATGCCTCCCACCCACAGATACCCTTACTATCCCCTTCTTCCACAGTGATGAGGCCCCAGAAATGGGGGGTACAGGATGGGAGGAGGGATAGCAGGGGAGCCCCCCCTGAACTGTCAAATATGGGTGGGTCAAGAAGCACCCCCACCAACAGGCGGAGAATGAGGGTGTTCAGAGGTTGGGGCATTAGAGGATAAAGGCACATCCAGTCTGATGGGGGAGGGGAGACTCCCTCACCCTGGGGGAAGGGTGGACAAGAGAGAGGGGGTATGACCCTGTTACACACCCCTCCACTAGCTCCTGGAGGTTGGGGGGGAACCCAAGCTGTTGTGCTACCCCCCCTCCCCTGTAGATAAGAGCAGCTCCAGCGCAGGTCAGTTGGACCCATGAGGGCCACGGTGGTGGGCAGCAAGCGAGATGGAGAAAGGAGGGATGTGGGCTGGAGGTTTTATGAAACCCCATTCACCAAACTACCCAACTCCAAGGGGGCTGAAAGCTCCCCATTCTCCGAGGGGCCCTTAGGAAGCTTGCTGACAGAGTCGCCCTGTGGAGAAAGCAGGAAGAAAATGGAAGAAGGCAGGCCATCTATCGGAGATAAGGGGTAAGCATTCCTGCCTAATACATGCTCCACACTTGGAGAGCAGAGGCTGCTCCCTCAAGTACACTTTTCACTGTGAGCCAGTGTTCTGTTCCAGCTCTGCACTATTAGCAGTGCAGCCTTAACTCCATCAGGAACAGTCAGCTCAACGTCTATGGTTTCTTAGGAAATTTTCTGTGCTCTTTTCCTGGAGTTACAAAACGGAGTAAGCTACGTCTTGCCTGCCTACCTTCTGTCCTGAAAGAGAATCCTCCGAGGATTTAGTGCGTTCCCGAGGTGGTCGTTGGCGGCTCTGAGACTCTGCTCGTGAGATATAGTCAGCCACAGTCACTGGGGAAGGCAGAGAGGATCAACACCATAAGAATGAACTCGGGTATCTAGCTAAATCCAAACCTGGTTTTTCTGGGACATGAAGCACCCAATTTTCAATTCCAACAGGGCTCCTGGCCCGCAGTGTCAGCTGACCTGGCTGGCGGTCTCCACTGATGGACCCATCAGTCCGGTTACCACGGTTGCGGCGGCGGCGGCTGCGATTACGACGTTGGGGTCTTGACTCATCTTCTGTGGAGTAAAGACAAAGGAGTCGTACATCCGTTCTTCCATTCCTTATTCACTTCTCTGTCTCTCAGATCCCAGGCATACCACTCACCCAGGCCATTCTCAGTCATGTTGGGACCATCAGACTCCAGTCCTCCATCCATGACAGTCCTGTCTTCATCAGTGCGACGGCGGCGTGAGCGTCGTCGCCTAGCACTTGCTGGAGGGGGTTCTCCAGGCTCTGAATCAACTGGGGGCTCTGGTTCAGATGTGTCCAGTAGGCTGTAGGGATTACTGTCCGGATCCTTCAGCACTGATTAAGGAAGAAGAGGAGTTGGGAGTCAGGTGAACACTGTCTCTCCTTTTGACCTAGATTCATGACCCCAGCTCTTTGGTACCTGAGCTAATAGACGAAGAGTTGTATCTTGAGGTGGGGCGGGACACAGTTGGGGGTCCCCTTCCCCGGCCCCCAACTGGCCGTCTCCGGCTTTCTTCCCCCCGGCTTGGGGGATCACGATCACCGGGCCCTGCTCGGCTGGACTCCTCTCTCTTCTCGGACTCAGTCTCAGAAGATGTGGATGGGTCTGAGCTGGGACCTGAAGGACACTAGTTTACTCAGGGCCACTTATCCTGTCCTAGCACCTACCACCATCTCCAGTCACCTCAACACAACTTGCCCCAAGTTTCTACTCAGATCCCACAGCTGTCTCACCATAAGCTGGGCCACCAGTTCGCCGGCCCCGGCCCCGGCCTCCATAGCTGCCTCCATAAGTTCGAGTTGTGTGGAGGGAGGAGGAGCTCTCATCTGTAGTATAGCCAGCTTTGTCACTGCCACCGCCACCACTGCTGCCCCGTCCACTCCCAGGAGGACGAAAGCCCAGCCCAATCTGCCGAAGCTGTTCATCAATCTGCAGCCTCTCCAAGCGAAGCTGCTCCACCTCCTGGTTGGGAAAATGGAAAATTACACAGAAGAATGAAGTGGACAGCCCACTTCTTCATGACTCAGTTCTACGAAATGATACCCCAGGCACCACAGTCCCCAAGTTTATATACCAGCCCGTCCCTCTCCTGGGCCTCCAGCGTGGCTACCTGAAGGTAAGACAGGTGATACTCCAGAAGCGCCTGAGCATTGCTGATATTCTCTCGAGTGCCAACAAATATGAAGGGAACCATTCCCTGGAAAGCAGAGCAAAAGACAGATCAGAAGTAAGGCAGGCAAAGTGGTACTCACCTACTCAGCATGTGGGAGATAGAAAGATTGGGAGGTCGAGGCCATCCTCTGCTACAGGCTATACATAGTGAGTTGGAGGCCAGCCTGGGTTACATGAGACTGTATCAAAAAGCCAAAAGGGGGCTGGAGAGATGGCTTAGTGGTTAAGCGCTTGCCTATGAAGCCTAAGGACCCCGGTTCAAAGCTTGATTCCCCAGGACCCACGTTAGCCAGATGCACAAGGGGGCACACACATCTGGAATTCATTTGCAGTGGCTGGAAGGCCTGGTGCGCCCATTCTCTCTCTCTCTCTCTCTCTCTCTGCCTCCTCTCTGTCACTCTCAAATAAAACAAAAAGCCAAAAGTGGGTAAAAAATAAAACCCAGAAATGACAGTAACATAAACATGTTAAGCCCACCTCACAAGACTGCAATCTACCAGGGCAGACAATTTTCTGTGGCTGGGCGTGATGGTGCATGCCTTTAATCCCAGCACGCAGGAGGCTGAAGTAGGGGGATCACCATGAGTTTGAGTCCAGACTGAGACTACATAGTGAATTCCAGGTCAGCCTGGGCTACAACGAGACCCTACCTCAAAAAAATAGAACAAAAAAGTTTCTGTGCTCCACCTTCTTAGATGTCCCCCAGTTCTCAAAAAACACCTCCTACTTACTGAAACCATCTCTAGGTTTACGTGCCCCTTACCTCCTCCCTGGGATTCTTCTTGTCGTTATCACCTTCCACACGAACCCGCACCACGCCAGATTTATCCACAATCTCTTGGATCACTTTTCCATTCTTTCCAATCACTTTGCCTACACGGGTAAAGAAGGGATTAGGGGGCTGAAGATGGCTTAGCGGTTAAGGCATTTGCCTGCAAAGCCAAAGGATCCCAGGTTCCACTCTCCAGGACCCACGTAAGTCAGATGCAAAAGGGGTCGCACATGTTTGCAGTGGCTGGAGGCCCTGGTGTGCCCATTCTCTCTCTTCTTCCTCTCTCAAATAAATATATAACAACACATGAAAAAAAGAAACGGATTAGAGGTTTTTTTGTTTTTTTAATAAAGGAAATAAGAGTAAAAACAGAAGCCGGGCGTGGTGGCGCACACCTTTAATCCCAGCACTCAGGAGGCAGAGGTAGGAGGATCGTCGTGGATTCAAGGCCATCCTGAGACTCCATAGTGAATTCCAGGTCAGCCTGGGCTAAAGTGAGACCCTACCTTAAAAAACCAAAAAAAAAAAAAAAAAGAAAAGAAAAAAAAAGTGAAAACAGGCCAGGCGTGGTGGCACATGCCTTTAATCCCAGAACTCGGGAGGCAGAGGTAGGAGGATTGCCATGAGTTTGAGGTTACCCTGAGACTGCATAGTGAATTCCAGGTCAGCCTGGGCTAGAGTGAAACCAAAAAAAACAAAAACAAAAACAAACAAACAAAAAAAAAACAAAGCTACAATAGCCCCAAATTGCTTTCCCAACTCACCAACCAAGTTCCTGGGCACTTGTACAGAGTCCTCCGAAAATTCCAGGTAGCTTCGGGCCTGTCGGCATGCCTCTGGGGTCTATGGAAAAAAAGTAGACAATTATTACTAAAACACAACTTGGATCTCCCTACCACTCTTTGGAGATACAGGCTACTACCAGAGTCAGGGAGGAAAGTAACTATAACTCAGGTCACCTGTCACCTAAGGGTCCCAAAAGAGAGATATTTGCTGACCTCCCCATAGATGCGGAAAGTACAGGTCTCTTCACCCAACTCAATGGCAGTCACACCAGGTACTTTTCGGGCCTGCTGGATGTTGGCACCATGAGTTCCGATTGCCAGACCCATCAGATCCTCTCGGACTGTGAACTCCTCCTGGAACGCAGGCTGCCAGCTGTTTACTCGTCTGAAAGGACAAGGCATCATGGAAATCATGGCAGTGCAGCCTCAGAACACCTGTGCCAACCAGGTGCCTAAGCCTTTGTATCTTTTTTTCTTTTCTTTTTTGTGGTTTTTCAAGGTAGGGTCTCACTCTATCTCAGGCTAACCTGGAATTCACTATGTAGTCTCAGGGTGGCCTTGAACTCACGGCGATCCTCCTACTTCTGCCTCCTGAGTGCTGGGATTAAAGGTGTGTGCCACCATGCCTGGCTCTTTGTATCATTTAAATAAGGGAAAAAATGTATAAAGGAAAAATATGAAAGAAAGCCCAGCACTCGGGAGGCAAAGGTAGGAGGATCGCTATGAGTTCAAGGCCACCCTGAGACTACCTAGTGAGTTCCAGGTCCGCCTAGGCCAGCATGAAACCCTACCTCGGAAAACAAAAAAAAATAAGGTTGGAGATATAGCTTGGTAGTTAAAGGCGCTTGTTTGCAAAGCCTAACAGCCCAGGTCAATTTCCAAGTACCCACATAAAGCCAGATGCACAAAGTAGTGCATACATTTGGAGTTTGTTTACAGTGGCAGAAGACCCTGGTGTGCTCAAATTCACACTCTTTCTGTATCATAAATTAAAATATTTACATAAGGGGGCTAGAGAGAT
The DNA here is from genome assembly GCA_036346955.1 of Dipus sagitta. NCBI lineage: Eukaryota > Metazoa > Chordata > Mammalia > Rodentia > Dipodidae > Dipus > Dipus sagitta. The sequence goes on along the minus strand of CM070783.1, from coordinate 5,671,884 downwards.
GGCTCAGCAGTTAAGGTGCTTGCCTACAAAGCCTAAGGACCTGGGCTCGATGTCCTAGTATCCACGTAAGCCAGATGCACTAGAGGATACACATATCTGGAGTTCGTTTGCAGTGGCTGGAGGCCCTGGTATGTCCATTCTCATTCCCGCCCCCCCCCCCCCCGTCTCTCGCTCTCTGCTTGCAAAAAATTAAAAAATATTTAAATAAAAATAAGACCTGCAAGCAGGCATGGTAGCACATGCCTTTAATCTCAGCACTGGGGAGGCAGAGGTAGGAGGATCAGAGTGATTTTGAGACCAGCCTGAGACTACACAGTGAATTCCAGGTCAGTCTGGGCTAGAGTGAAACCCTACCTCAAAAAACAGGAGGCAGCAGCGGGCTTGGTGGTACACACCTTTAATCTCAACACTTGGGAAGTAGAGGTAGGAGGATCCCCTTGAGTTCAAGACCACCCTGAGACTACATAGTGAATTCCAGGTCAGCCTGAGCTAGAGTGAGACCCTACCTCAAAAAACAAAACAAAAAAAAGGCACTCTCCAAGATATAGGACTGGGAAGACTTCCAGGACAAAATCCCAGTAGCCCAGGAAATTAAACAAGCACTCAACCAATGGGATCTCATGAAGCTAAAAAGCTTTGGCACAGACAAACATACCATAAACAGAGCCAATACTTTACCTACTGAATGGGAGAAAATCTTCTCCAGCTATACTACTGAAAGAAGTCTAATATGTAGAATCTACAAAGAACCAAAGAACTCAAAAAACTAAACAATGAAAAAAAATCAAACAACCCACTCCAAAAGTGGGACAGAGAACTAAATAGGGGGTTTTCAGAGGAAGAATTACAAATGGCTAGCATACACTTAAGAAAATGTTAAAAAAAAAAAAAAAAAGAAAGAAAGAAAATGTTCAACATCCTAACCATTAGGGAAATGCAAATTAAAACAACTATGAGATTCCACCTTACCCCAGTAAGGATAGCAAACAAAAAAAATCAAATGAGGGGGCTAGGGAAATGGCTTAGCGGTTGCAGCATTTGCCTATGAAGCCTAAGGACCTGGGTTCAATTCCCCAGGACCCACGTAAGCCAGATGCACAAGGGGGCACATGTGTCTGGAGTTTGTATGCAGTGGCTGGAGGCCCTGGCATGCTCATTCATACTTTCTCTCTGTCTCTTTCTCTCTCACAAATAAATAAATAAAATATTTTAATTAAAAAAAAATCAAATGAAAGCTGGGTGTGGTGGCACACGCCTTTAATCCCAGCACTCGGGAGGCAGAGGTAGGAGGATCACCGTGAGTTCGAGGCCACCACGAGACTACATAGTGAATTTCTGGGCTAGAGTGAGACCCTACCTTGGAAAAAAAAAAATCAAATGAAGCCGGGTGTGATGGCACACGCCTTTAATCCCAACACTGGGTAAGCAAAAGTAGGAAGATTGCTGAGAGTTTGAGGCCACCCTGAGACTACATAGTGAGTTCCAGGTCAGCCTGAGCTAGAGTGAGACCATACTTCGGAAAACAAACAAACAAAAAAATCAAATGAAAACAATTTTGGGGAGGATGTGGAGAAATAGGAACGCATTCATTCACTGTTGGTGGGAATGTAAGCTGGTACAACCACTATGGAAATCAATATGGAGATTCCTGAAAAGGATGAATATAATAGAGTTACCAACAGACCCTGTTATTCCCTTACTGGGCATTTACCCTAAAAGCCCCACATTTCAGTTCAGAGATATTTGCTCAACTATGTTTACAGCTGATCAATTCATAGTAGCTAAGTACTGGAATCAACCCAGGTGCCCATGATTGGATGAATGGATAACCAAGATGTGGTATATCTACACAATAGAATTCTACTCAGCAGTAAGAAAAAAATGACAGTGAAATTTGTAGAAAAATGGCCAAACTTGGAACAAATCATTCTAGGTTAACTCACACAATCACAGAAAGACAACTGTTGCATGGTCTCACTCATCTGCAGTTCCTAACCTGGATCAGCCCGAGTTGCTGACATACCTGAATGGCATCCCGAGGCTTGGGCAATAGGGAGGGTAGATCTTGGGGGAAGGTGAATGGTGTGGGGGAGGGGGACACAAAACTGAACCCAAATTGTACTGGTACCATAGAATCCCTATATCCTGGAAGTCAGACTAAAAGGTGGAACCCTGAAGGGGACCTTAGGGGGAGCACCTGAATTGAAGGGCACTAGAGAGGGTCAGATGAAACCTAACCTTAAATTTCTCCTGTTTCTCTTCTCTTTTTCTTTCTTTCTTTTTTTTTTTTTTTTTCCCTTGGCACTGGCCTATAATTCTCTGTATCTGGATGTGGTTTACATCCACAATGAACTGTTGATCAGAGAAATCTACTAGATCTCCCAAAACAAACAAGAAAGACTTCTGTCAGAGCACTTGATTACCCACCAGACCCTACTGCTAAAGATACCATATGCTGTCAGCATGGACCATGGAGAGACATGGTTGGAATCCAGAGGAGAGCCAGTCCCCAGACAATTAGCCCATCTAATGCTGGAATGCACTACATGAGCTACCAGGGGAAAGTGGCCAACATCTGTCCAGGCAAGTGAAAGTCTAAGCGACTCAGAAGCAAACAACCTAATGTGATGCTCACACTTGTGCAACAGTGGCACACAACCATGGTGGGTAACCAGCTGCTCTTGGATGGGCTAACAGATCCATTCATGGAAAGGAAACCATATCTGGAACTGGGAAACAAGTCAGAATCCTATCCAGGTAATGATTAATGATTCTGCTTTCCACTGTTAAGCTCCCACTAATCTTGGGTTATAAGAGGGTCTACACCCTTTAAATTCTAAATTATAATGGTTATCCCATTTAACAGGTGCTGACTTCATTCTCCGTTGGAGAATCTGCTTTTTTTTCAGATGGGAGCTGGACCTCGGGAGATAAATGACCCAGTGCACTCCACCCTGGCCCCAGCTGAACCCACAGAGGAATTGGGGAAATGAGCAAGAGTGCTGCTTTCTCAGTGAACATTATATCAGCACAAGGGTGAAGGAGATAAGACACTGAGGACACTCAACACTTGCCAAACCAGAGATCCAGAGGCTCCTAAGTGCCCATCACTGAAGTAGACTTAAAATGCTCCACTCAGGGAATTTTTGTGAAAGAGGGGAAGATTGTTAGAGCCACAAGTTGGGACATTTTGCACACAGACGTTGCCTCCCGCCCGCACCCCCCCCCCGCCAGCCCAATAACACATGACCCACAATCCCCATGGAGTTGACCTGCATCCCCAACAAGAAAGGGCTCTTCAAAAAAAGGGGCAGGGGAGAAGGGAAAGGATGGTACCAACATGTGTTGTTTACATACTAAATATTTCCATATCTAATAAAAAAAATTAAGACCTGCACAAAAAGCTCAGGCATTTTAAGGATTATGGCTTGGGAGGGCAGGATGGAGGATCCCGTAATGAGGACAGAGTTTGAGCTAGAAACTGCCAAACTTCTGGATTTGGCTCTAACACTATCTGACAGTGTGAATCTAAACAATACACATTGTACCTCTGGTTTGTCATCTGCCAAGTCAATGACCGTCGACCTAAGTTGTTCTCAAGACTAGGAAGAGAGCCAGGTATGGTGGTGCACACTTCTGATCCCAGAACATGGGAGGGAGAGGTAGGAGGACTGCCGTGAGTTCGAGGCCACCCTGAGACCACATAGTGAATTCCATGTCAGCCTGGGCTAGAGCAAGACCCTACCTCAAAAAACAAACAAATAAACAAAAGCAATCTCAAAGGACTATCAATTTACCAAAGTATATATTCCAGCAGATTGGGGCTGGGAATCTAACTCAGTAGTAAAAAAATTGCCAAGTTTGAGGAAAGCTCTAGGTTCCTTCTTCAACATGAGGTGGGGTGGGGTGAGGGTTGAATAAAAAAGCAGAAACTAGGGATGGAGAGTTGGCTTAGCCATTAAGGCACTTGCCTGCAAAGCCAAAGGACGCAGGTTCAATTCTCCAAGACCCACATAATGCATAAGATGCATAAGGTGGCACATGTGTCTAGAGTTTGTTTGCAGCAGCTAAAGGCCCTGGCGTGCCCATACTTTCTACCGACCTACCTATTTCTCTCACTAATAAATACAATAAAATAAATGTGTGTGTTTGTTTTTTTTTAAGCAGAAACTGAGCATATTTAGGGAACTACAATTCTACTTAATTTTCTTCCCTCCCCTCTCTTTTTGGTGATTGTTTTGTTTTGTTTTGTTTTTGAGGTAGGGTTTTGCTCTAGTCCAGGCTGACCTGGATTTCACTATGTACACTCAGGGTGGCCTTGAACTCAAGGCAATCCTCCTACCTCTGCTGCCCAAGTGCTGGGATTAAAGGTGTGCGCCACCACGACTGGCTCTCTTTTTGGTCATTTTGAGGTAGGGTCTCACTCTAGCCCAAGATGACCTGGAATTCACTCTAGTTTCAGGCTGACCTCAAACTTATGGCAATCCTCCTATCTCTGCCTCCCAAGTGCAGGGATTAAAAGAAAGGTGTGTGCCACCATGCCTGGCTGTCCACTTACTTTCCTAACTAGTCCTTAGAGGGGCTACCTGGGCTCAGGGGCAGGAAGACAGAAGTTCAAAAGCAGCTGGGTGTAGTGAGTGGCACACATGTCTTTAATTCCAGTATTTTAAAGGTGGAGGTGGGCGGTTCAAGGTCATAATCAGCTACATATAAACTTTGAGGCCAGCCTGGGATGTAGTGACCCTGACTCAACGATCCTACCCACCCAAAGACTGACTGCTACTCTCACAACTCGTAACCCGCAACTCCATGGTGAATACCAGCAATCCCACTAAGGAGGCCCTTCAGTGGGATGGAGGCAGGGAGGAGGGAAATCATGGTACCAACATATGATGCATCCATACAAAGTTTCTACTTAATTAAAAGAAAAGCACAAAGTAGCACATGCATCTGGAGTTCATTTGCAGGGGCTGGAGGCCCTGGCACACCCTCTTTCTGTCTCTGTTCTCTATTTCTCTCTGCTTGCAAATAAATAAATAAGGAAAATATACCATTCATTATGATTTTACACAAGCTTGTTTCCAGCTACATAATGAGGCCAACCTGAGGATCACTGTCAGTTCAAAGCCAACCTGGAACTACAGAGAGTTCCAGGTCAGCCCGGGCTAGAGTGAGAGACATTACACAAAAATCACAATAAAAAAAATAACAGGAAGTAAAAAAAAAAAAAACAGGAATGGGGTTATAGCTCAGCCTAGCATGCAAAGCCCTGAGTTCAATCCCCAGCACCACATAAACTGGGCATGTAAATAAATAAATAAATATAAAAAAATAAAGGTAGGTACAGGCAGGGTAGACTATGCCTTTAATCCCAGCACTCGGGAGGCAGAAGTAGGAGGACTGCCGTGAGTTCTGAGTTCAAGACCACCCTGAGACTACAGAGAGAATTTTAAGTCAGCCTGGGCTAGAGTAGGACCCTACCTCAGGGGGAAAAAAAAATTAGGGGCTGAAGAGATGGCTTAGTGGTTAAGGCACTTGCCTGCAAAGCCAAAAGACTTCGGTACAATTTCCCAGTACCCACGCAACCCAGATGCACAAGGTGGCACATGCACCTGCAGTTCGTTTGCAGTGGCTGGAAGTCCTGGTGCGCCCATTCTCATTTTCTCTCTCTCTCACTCTGACTCTTTTCCTCTCAAACAAATAAATAAAAATAAAATATTTTTAAAAAAATTTAGCCAGGCATTGTGGTGCAAGCCTTTTTTATCCCAGCACTTGGGAGGCTCACTGTGAGTTCTAGGCTAGCCTGAGACTAATTCCAGGTCAGCCTGGGCTACAGCAAGACCCTCCCTCACAAAAATGGAAAAAAAAAGGGGGGGGAGGGCTAGAGACAGGTCAGAGATTACAGGTGCTTGCTTGCAAAGACTGAATGCCTGGGGTTGATTCCTCAGTACCCACATAAAGCCATGTGCACAAAATGACGTTTGTGGCGGCAGGAGGCCTGGTGCACCCTTTCTCTGTTCATTTCTCTTTCAAATAAATAAACTGGGCATGGTGGTGGCACATACTTTTTTCAGGTCCTTACATATGGCTAGGGTTATAAATGCCTGCCACAGCATCTAGCTTTTTTACTTGGGTGCTGAGGTTCCAAACTCTGGTCCTCATGCTTGTGTCGCAAGCCTTTAGTCAACTGAGGCATGTTCCCAGTCCCCCAGCCCACATTTTTGTTTTCAATTATTTTTCATTTATTTGAGAGCAACAGACAGACAAAGAGGCAGAGAGGTAGAGAATGGGACCACCAGGGCCTCCAGCCACTGCAAACGAACTCCAGATGCATGCACCACCTTGTGCATCTGGCTTACGTGGGACCTGGGGAATCGAGCCTTGAACCGGGGTCCTTAGGCTTCACAGGCAAGCACTTAACCACATAAGCCATCTCTCCAGCCCACAACCCATATTTTTAAGACCTTTGAAAAGACTATTTGTTGCTACCACAAAGCAATAAGGCTAAATTCTGGGAAAGGTGAGTATTAGAGACACTGGGAACTGGAGCAAGTAATTTGTATTGTGTACAGGTAATGGTGAATTTTCATCAGTAAGTGCCCTGAGCAGTATTGCTAAACAAGGATCGCTGTGAGTTCAAGGCCACCCTGAGACTACATAGTTAATTCCAGGTCAGCCTGGGGTAGAGTGAGACCCTACCTCAAGAAACAAAAACAACTGAAACTAACCCCATCAAACCATGATGAATTGCTCTGCTATCTAGAGCAGCATGAGATTTAATAGCCAATCCAGGTTTAATAACCCAAACCTTTGTCTACTAGTTTCATAAACAAAAAAGGATGAGGCAGGAAAGGAGGATGTTACCATGCAGCAAGAGAAAGAAGAGCCAAAACTTACCTCAAGATGTTTGGTAGCCTCTTCATTGCGGGACATGAGTAACAATTTGGTGCGCAGGCTTCGGAAATGCATATCACCCAGCAGTGAGGCCCGCTTCACTGGGGCTTCTGTGGTGGACTGGGGACAAACCAATGAAAAAGTAATTTAAAACAACTATGAATGAATGGGAGGGAGGGGAGGCACAAACAAACTGTATATACACTAAGGGAAAATTAAGGACTGGGCACCAGAATGCCTGAATCCCAGGAAAAGGGCAGATGTTAAGAAACGAAGTTAAGCCAGGCATGTACGCCTTTAATCCCAGCACTTGGGAGGTAGAGGTATGATTGCTGTGAGTTTGAAGCCAGCCTGGGACTACAGAGACCCTACTTGGGGGTGTGGGGGGAGGTGAATAAGGCTGGGGAAATGGTCCAGTGGTTAAAGGCGCTTGCTTGCAAGTCTGACAGCCTGGGTTCAATTCCTCAGTACCCAAGTAAAGTCAGACACATAAAGGGGTGCATGCCTCTGGTATGTTTGCAATGGCAAGAGGACCTGGCACACACAAGTGTGCAAATAAACTAGTAAAGCTGTTTTTATTTTATATTTGGCTTTGTCCAGGCAGGGCCTCAATCTAGCCCAGCTGTGAGTTCCAAATCATATGAATGAGAGTGAGATCTTACCTTGAAAAAACTAAAAAAAGAAAGAAAAAAAAGGTTGGGTGTGGTGGTGCATGCCTTTAATCCCAGCACTGGGAAAGCAGAAGTAGGAGGATTATTGTGAGTTCCAGATCAGTATGAGCTAGAGTGAGATCTTACCTTGAAAAAACTAAAAAAGAAAAAAAAAAAAAAAACACCAGAAATGAAGGTAGGCAGGTAAAAGGAAAATCAGTCACAGAGGCTGGCTATTTGGGTACTTACAGCAAAAAAGCAGGAAAGAGCCAGTATAAGGTAAGAGCTACATAGTTTATGCTTTAACCACTACACCATTCCTCCAACCCCATAGCTCAGGCTGACCTAGAATTCAGTATGTAGTCTCAGGGTGACCTTGAACTCACAGTGATCCTCCTACCTCTGCCTCCCTATGTAACATTCAAGCAGAAAAACTCACCAGAATGAAGAGTTCACTGTTTGTGAAGTTGAGGAAGATGCAGTTAGCTCCCAGTGCTTTCTTGAACTCTTTATGGACATTTTCATTGGAGCAGCTGCAGAGAAGAGTAAGGTGCTCAGAGGGCACAGGACGGTGAAAGGTGCAGGGATAAAGAGAAGTGAGAAAGGAGGGACCACACAAACAGAGATGGGAGAAAAAGAAATTAATAATGAAGAGATTTTAAAAAACTAGAGATGGAAACGGAGGGGCTGAAGGTACAAAAGGCAAGAAGGGCCCAGACCAGAGGGTTAGGGGAAGAGGCAACAACAACAACAAAAAAAGCAGGAAGTAACCTGGGACAACTAAGGACAGCGACTAGCACTGTAAACAGCGTCCTCTATTCCCGACCTCCCCATCACTCACGCCTCTCTCAGATCCTCAGGCACAGCCATGGTAACCTTGAAAAAGCTGCCTTTGGTAGCAAGGGGGTTGGGATTAACTGGCCGAAGTCGCTCCAGGGTGACAATCTCATTGTAGGTGGCATCACAGGCAGCATATTCAATGACATAAAACTGGCAGAAAGAAAGAAGTAGGGATGACCTAAGAGTCCATGTACAGTTCCATGAATAAAATACCAGTTCTACGGGTCCTCAAATGCTCACTCACATCTCCCTTCATCATCCGCACCCGGGCAAGCCACCAGCCACAAGGTTCCTGTTCATTGGCTCGAGAATAAACCTGAAGACATTGGAAATAAAAAAAGAGAACAGTGAAGACCATCCAAAAGCATCAAAAATGGAATAAGCATTCAGATCTTGAAATGTATTCCTAAACCAAGGACACAGGAAACCAGAGGAAGGACTTATAACTAATCAGGTGGAATCCTTTAGAAAAACCACCAGAGAAGTTTTCCAATTCCCACACCCGACAATACCACTCAGGTCGAAGAAGCCAGACTGGTCATCATGCCAATTCCCTAACAGCAGTTAGGGTTGCTTCTTCAGAAGAATTGAGGCAGTTTGGGGTAACAGGGACTACTAGATTTCAAATACTTTTATCATAAATAGAAAAGTGGATCCCTTCTGAAAGTCTAGCTGATTACCCTTACCTGTGATGGAAAAGAGCTGCTGCATTTTACTTTTCCATCGGCTACATGGCTAGATGTGGCTGCTTACCAGGTGAAGAAGAAACACAAACCAACCAGAGAAAAACTTACAATCCTAAGAAAAACATACAGTTTGGAAAAGTAGACTTTTCTCTTACCTCTACTTCATCTCCTTCTGTGATCTCCTTATTATAGTCAGCTGGAGGTGGTAGCCGGACATCCCCAAAAGGAATCTGTCTTTCACTCTGCCAGCTACAACAGTAACATGAAAGCTTTCAGATTGGTGTGGTGGCCCATTTCGTCATGAAGGGCTGCTCCCTCAGGTAGGCCACTTCCACCCTCCCTGGTCATTAAGCAGCTAAACTCCATGCCCATAGTGGTCTCTTTTTTTCTTTTGCTTGGTGGGGGGGGGGGGTGCGCGGTTTCAAGGTAGGGTCTCCCTCTAGCCCAGGCTGACCTGGAGTTCACTATGTAGTCTCAGAGATCCTCCCACCTCTGCCTCCCAAGTGCTGGGATTAAAGGCCACCACACCCAGATATAGTGGCTTCTTCTACCTTGATACTACCTATCAAATGCCCACCCTGCACCAACCTACCACCAGTTCCTTTCCTGGGATTTCCTTTTTTTTTTTTTTTTTGGTTTTTTCAAGGTAGGGTCTCACTCTAGCTCAGCCTGTCCTGGAATTCACTATGGAGTCTCAGGGTGGCCTCAAACTCATGATGATCTTCCTACCTCTGCTTCCCAAATGTGGGATTAAAGGTGTGCGCCACCACACCCACCTTTCTCCTGGGATTTCTATGCAAACCCTCAGCTCCTCCACTACACACATCTATTATGTATCTTAGGACTCAGCTGCCCCCTTTTCTCTACACCTCGAGGCCCTGATATGATTGATGGACTCTTTATTCCCAATGTCTTACTTGTTTTCAAAGAAGATCGTGACGGAGTCTTCATGGACATCCTTCACAAAGCCCTAGAATGGATACATAAAATGATATTACACCACTATCCTAGCCATAAAGAAGCAAGATATTAGAAACCCTTAAAATAAGAATTTTTTATTTTGGGGGGGGTGAGCGAGGTTCCAGCACATGCCACAAAACCTGCTAGACAAATTCCAAAAGAGCTGTAACACTTAGTAAGAATTCTAGGTGAGGAGACACAAGCAATATGAAGGTGCCCAGAAGGCTGTATTAGAGAAAGAAGATGAACAGTGAGCCAGACAAAGAAAATGATACTGGCATGGAAAGAAGTATTATGTGGGGCTGGAGAGATGGCTTAGCGGTTAAGACATTTGCCTGCAAAGCCAAAGGACCCAGGTTCAATTCCCCAGGATCCATGTAAACCAGATGCACAAGGGGCACATGCGTCAGGAGTTCGTTTGCAGAAATCACCAGCGAAGATACTCAACAGTGGACATTGCAAGCCTTATATTTGGCCAGCCAGGCCAAATAAGCCAATGGGTACAATAGTGGCATATCTGTTATGGGGGAAAACAACCACCCTGTAATTTGACTGGAGGCCCGCTCCATGGGAGGGAATACATCCCTGATACTGAAAACCTACAACAGGGGTAGTTATGAGCCTAGGGGTGTAACATCTGCTGGTGTCTGGCTAAATGTATATACTGAGCTCACCAAACTGCCCAGTAAGCACTTCTCTTAATATCCATATATTAATGCTATCCTCACTTTTGGTTAGACATCTTTTCAGATGGCAGTGACCTTGGGGATAACTCAGAAGGCACCATGGTGCTGAGAAGACATGACAGAGGAGTGCTCAGCACTGAAATATCTCTATCACACCTTCCAAGGCTCAGGGTCCATTGCGGAAGGGGTGGCAGAAAGAATGTAAGAGCCAAAGGACAGGTAGGACTCTTTACAACATGCTCCTCCAGACACAAAATGGCCTGTATAACCATGACCTCACAGTGCCTGAAACTACCTACACAAGACCATCATAACAGGAGAAAAAGATCATGACATCTAAATAAAAGAGAGACTGATTGAGAAGAGGAGGGAATATGATGCAGAGTGCAGTTTCAAAGGAGAAAGTGGGGGAAGGAAGGGAGGGAATTACCATGGGATACAATTATGGAAGTTTTCAATACTAAATAAATAGGAAGAAAGACCCAGCCGGGCATGGTGGCGCATGCCTTTAATCCCAGCACTCAGGAGGCAGAGGCAGGAGTGCCATGAGTCCGATGCCACCAAGACTACATAATGAATTCCAGGTCAGCCTGGGCCAGAGTGAGAACCTACATCAAGAAAGAGAGAAAGAGCAAGCTAGACCTTTAATCTCAGCCCTCAGGAAGCAGAGGTAGGAGGATGACCATGAGTTCAAGGCAACCCTGAGACTAGAGTGAATTGCAGGCTGAGTAAGACCCTACCACAGAAAATTAAAAAAAAAAAAAGAGGAAGATAGAGAATGGGCAGACCAGGGGCCCTGGTGACTGCAAATGAACTCCAAACGGATACACTATGTACCACCTTGTACATCTGGCCTATGTGGGTGGGTCCTGGGGAAACAAACCTGGGTCCTTTGGCTTTGTAGGCAAGTGCCTTAACCACTCAGGCATCTCTCCAGCCCCTATTTATAAATATACAATTTTTTATTGGAGAGAGAGAGAGAGGAAATAGGCACACTAGGGCCTTCTGCTGCTGCCAGTGAACTCCAGATGCATGTGCCACTTAGTGTATCTGGTATTACATGGATACTGGGGAATTGAACTCAGGTCCTTAGGCTTTGTAGGCAAGCACCTTAACTGCTTAGCCATCTCTCCAGCCCCAAAGTCATTTTTTTTTTAACCTATGGTTATCCAGTTTTTCCAGCACCACTTCTTGAAAAGACTATTCTTTTTCTTTGCCTTTTTTAAAAACTTACAGTTTTTTTTTTGTTGTTGTTGTTCATTTTTATTTATTTATTTGAGAGTGACAGAGAGAAAAAGGCAGATAGATAGAGAGAGAGAGAGAGAATGGGTGCACCAGGGCTTCCAGCCACTGCAAACGAACTCCAGACGCATGCGCCCCCTTGTGCATCTGGCTAACGTGCGTCCTGGGGAATTGAGCCTCGAACCGGGGTCCTTAGGCTTCACAGGCAAGCGCTTAACCGCTAAGCCACCTCTCCAGCCCAAGACTATTCTTTTTCTAAACTGTCTTCCCTTTTATTAAAAATGCAAAATTGACAGCTTAGCAGTTAAGGCACTTGCCTGCAAAGACAAAGGACCTACATTTGACTCCCCAGGACCCACGTAAACCAGAGTCACAAGGTGGTGCATGCATCTGGACTTTGCAGTGACTGGAGGCCTGGCGTGCCCATTCTCTCTCTCTCTCTCAAATAAATAATAAGTATATTTTTTAAATCCAAAATTGGCCAGGCGTGGTGGAACATGCCTTTAATCCCAGCACTTGGGAGGCAGAGGTAGGCGGATAGCCATGAGTTCGAGGCCACCCTGAGACTACATAGTTAATTCCAGGTCAGCCTGGGCCAGACTGAGATCCTATCTCAAAAAACCAAAAAAGAAAAATAATAATAATAATAAATCCAAAATTGGGCTGCAGTGACAGCTCAGTGGTTAAGGCATTTGCCTGCAAAGCCTAATGAACCACGTTTGATTCCCCGGTACCCACATAAAGCCAGATGCACAGGGTGGCACATGCATCTGGAGTTCATTTGCAGAGACTGGAGACCCAGGCACAACCATCCTCTCTCTCTCTCTTCTCTCTGTTCTGTCTCTCTCTCTGTGCAAATAAACAAATAAAAACATTTAAAGGATGGCTTAGCAATTAAGGCACCTGCCTGAAAAGCCAAAGACCCAGGTTCAATTCCCCAGGACCCATGTGAGTTAAATGCACCAGGTGGCGCATGTGTTTGGAGTTCATTTGAAGTGGCTGGAGGCCCTGGCGCTCCCATTCTCTCTCTCTCTCTGCCTCATTCTCTCTGTCAAAAAAACAAAAATAGTTGGGCATAGTAAGCTAGAAAAGAGATATAAAGGGAAGAGAAAGGAAGGGAGAGGGGTACTTAATAGGATGGTATTGTGTATGTGTAAGCAGAAGAGTAGATTAATGGGGGTGAAAAGGCCCAAAGAGCCGGACGTGGTGGAGCACGCCTTTAATCCCAGCACTCGGGAGGCAGAGGTCGGAGGATCGCTGTGAGTTCAAGGCCACCCTGAGACTCCATAGTGAATCCCAGGTCAGCCTGGGCTAGAGTGAGACCCTACCTCGAAAAACCAAAAAAAAAAAAAAAAAAAAAAAAAGGCCCAAAGAGAGGTCAGGGGAAGAGACTGAGTAAAGGAAAGGTAGAGGGAGAGCTATTCGAAATCTAAGAGGAAATAAATAAATCATATGGAAACTTTATTTTTTGGGGGGAGGGGGTTTGAGGTAGGGTCTCACTCTAGCTCAGGCTGGCCTGCAATTCACTATGTAGTCTCAGGGTGGCCTTGACCTCATGGCGATCCCCCTACCTCTGCCTCCCGAGTGCTGGGATTAAAGGCGTGCGCCACCACGCCGGACATGGAAACCTACTCAGGAGCCACAGATTGTTGCTAGAAAATTTTCAGTGCCAGGGATGGGATACCTTCCAATGAGTTGTTGGCCAGGGAGGTCCCTGATGCCCCCAAAACATAATAGGCCATTGCCGAGGCCCTTGGTTTCCCACCGAGAATAGATGGTAAGACCCTTTTGCTGAAGACTCCAAATACTTGGGCTGCAAGGACACTGAGAAATCCTGCTGGAACTGAGCTGATAACCTCCTCCATGTAGATGACAGAAAGCTGGAAGAAGCCATTTTGCAAGAAGTTCAATAGGAGAAAGAGAAATCACCAGTGAAGATACTCAACAGTGGACACTGCAAGCCTTATATTTGGTCAGCCAGGCCAAATAAGCCAATGGGTGCAATAGTGGCACATCTGTCATGGTGAAAACCAACTGCCCTCTAATTGGACTGGAGGCCTGCTCCATGGGAGGGAATACATCCCTGATACTGAAAACTTAAAAGAGGGATAGTCATGAGCCCTACAGGTATAACTTCTGCTGCTGTCTGGCTAAATGTATATACTATGCTTATCAAACTGCCCAGTAAGCACTTCTCTTAATGTTCATACCCATATATTAATTGCTACTCTCACTTTTGGTACAGAATCTTCTCTTTTCAGATGGCAGTGACCTTGGGATGACTCAGAAGGCATCATGGTGCTGGAAAGAAGTGACAGGAGTGCTCAGCACTGCAATCTCTATCACACCTTCCAAGGCTCAGGGTCTATTGCGGAAGAGGTGTCGGAAAGAATGTAAGAGCCAAAGGAAGGATAGGACTCCTTACAAAATGGCCTGGATATCCATGACCTCACAGTGTCTGACACTACCTACACAAGACCACCATAATAGGAGGAAAAGATCATGACATCAAAATAAAAGACAGACTGATTGAGATAGGGAGGGGATATGATGGAGAATGGCGTTTCAAAAGGGAAAGTGGGGGGAGGGAGGGTATTACCACAGGATTTTTTTTTTTTTTATAATCATGGAAGTTAATAAAAAAAAATAGAAAAGAAAAAAAATGAAAGAAGGAAAAAAAAAATAGCAAGGCATAGTGGCGCACACCTTTAATCCCAGCACTCGGGAGGCAGAGGTAGGAGGATCGCCATGAGCTCAAGGGCACTCTGAGACTACACAGTGAATTCCAGGTCAGCTTGAGCTAGAGACTCTACCTAAAATAAATAAAAATATTTTTTAAAAATCGGAAAAACATTCAAAAATTTTTTGGGGAGCCGGGCATGGTGGCACACATCTTTAATCCCAGCACTAAGGAGGCAGAGGTAGGAGTAGCACCAAGAATTCAAGGCCACCATGAAACTATAGTGAATTCCAGGTCAACCTGGGCTAGAGTGAGGCCCTACTTCAAACCCCCCCAGCAAAAAAAAATTGTGTGGTTTGGGAGGATGGGCAGCTGGAGAGATGGCTTAGTGGTTAAGGTACTTGTCTGCAAAGCCTAAGGATCCAGGTTTGATGACCCAATAACTATGTAAGCGCCAATTGCACAAGGTGCCACATATGTTTGGAGTTTGTCTGCAGTGATTAGAAGCCCTGGTATGTCCATTTTCTCCATCTCTTTCTTTCTCTAAACAAAAAATGTATTTAAAAACATTTTTTCCAGGAGTGGTGGCACACACCTTTAATCCCAGCACTTGGGAAACAGATAGGAGGCTCACCATGAGTTCAAGGCCATCCTGAGACTAGATAGTGAATTCTAGGTAAGCCTGGGCTGGAGTGAGACCCTACCTCAAAAAAATACATATTTTTTTAATCCCAAATTATGGATGGGAAGATAGCATAGTAAGTCAATTGCTTGCCTCCTCAAGCCCAAGGAACTACATTTTATACCCAGTATCCATGTAAAATGCTGGATGTGGCAGCACACCTATAATTCCTGCAGTGAAAAGGCAGAGCCAAGAACCAAGAACCCTGGAATTCACTGACTCCACTGTTAGGGGAAGGTGGGTGCAAGCCATGGCCTCCTGCCACTACAAAACAGAACTCCAGATACATATGCCACCTTTTTAGGTCTGGCTTTACATGAGTAGTGGGGAATTGAACCTGGGCCAACAGGGCTTGCAAGCATTTTTAACCACTGAGCCATCTCTTCAATCCTTTACACAAATCTTCTGAAGTACTTTTACTCCAATTTGCCTAGGTCACTCTGTCCTTTGTGGTTCTTCTTTGTTTCAGACAAGGTTTCATGTAGTACAAACTGGCCTCAAATTCACTATGTAGCTGAGAATAACCTTGAACTCCTTCCTGCTTCCACCTCCAAGTCCTAGGATTAGAGGCACATACGTCATCATGCCCAGCCTTTATGGAATTCTTTTGTTGTTTTTATGAGGCAGGGTCTCATTTTGTAGCCCTAGGCTTTATGGAATTCTTTATCCAAGTTCACATCCAAGTCTTCATGGTAGATTATCAAGGCAGTTACCAATTCTCAAAGACATTTTAGGGATGAGAAAAAAAGGAAATAGAAAAGTGACAATCCAGGGCTGAGATGGCTTAGCAGTTAAGGCACTTGCCTGCAAAGCCAAAGGACCTAGGTTTGATTTCCCAGGACCCACATAAACCAGATGCACAAACTGGCTCATGCATCTGGAGTTTATTTGCAGCAGCTGGAGGCCCTGCCACACCCATTCTCTTTCTCTGCTTCCAAATAAGTAAATAAAAAAAATTTTTTTTAAGTGACAATCCAGACTGAGACTACACGGTGAAGTCCAGGTCAGCCTGGACTAGAGACCCTACCTCAAAAAAAATTTTAAAGCCAGGCATGGTGGTGCACACCTTTAATGTCAGCACTTGGGAGGCAGAGGTAGGAGGATCACCATGAGATAGAGGCCACCCTGAGACTACATAGTGAATTCCAAGACAGCCTAGGCTAGAACAAGACCCTACCTCAAAAAAAAAAGGGGGGGTTGCAGAGATGGCTTAGCAGTTAAGGTGCATGCCTGCAAAGCCTAAGGACCTAGGCCAAATGCACATGGTGGCGCATGTGTCTAGAGTTTATTTGCAGTGGCTAGAGACCCTGTTGTGCCCATTCTCTCTCTCTCTTGGTCTCTAATAAATAAATTAGTTAATTAAAAATAAATTTAAAAACTAAAAAAAGTCTAGGCATGATTGTACACACCTTTAATCCTAGCACTCGGGAGGGTGGCTGTGACTTCAAGGCCAGCCTGGGACCACAGAGTGAATTCCAGGTTAGCCTGGGCTATAACAAGTCTCTGCCTCAAAGAAAAAAGCAAAAAAAGAAACAAAGAAAACTGACAATCACTTGCCTCTTTCATAAAGAAGTTCCCACTCCTAGATATACTCATTCATAAGGTTTATGCTTACAGCTCTAATGCAATTCTCCTCTAACACTAGCACTATTACATTTTTTTCAACAAACATGACTTTCAAAACAAAACTGCTAAGCCCAGAATGGAGTCATCCCTCCTATGCAGTTTAACCCAGTCACTCACCCCTACTCCTCCAGGATCTTTTTCTTTGAAATGTTCTCCAGAATAAGCTCTCTTCCCAAATTCATATTCCAGTACTCTCTTTCTCTTAATTCTACCCATTCACCTCAGATATTAGGTTTTCCTTAAGGATACAAGTTGTGGAAAGTGTGCTCCAAGTCCTGTTTGGTCTATGCTCACTGAGAAAATAAGGAGGTGAAGGCAAGAACAGATGAGTGGAACCTGTCAGAAAACCACCTAGGGGCTGGAGAGATGGGTGTAGCTAAAAGTACTTACTTTGTCCATCTGCAAATCCAGGTTTGAGCCTCCCCATACACTGATAAAGCCAGATGTAAGTGTTACACAAGGTGGCACATGTGTCTGGAGTTCGTGCGCAGTGGCTGAGGGCCCTGGCACACTGATTCTATCTGCCTCTTCCTCTAATAAATAAAATAAAATGATTTAAAAAATAAAAATAAAGGCAGGCATGGTGGCACACGCCTTTAATCCTGGCACTCGGGAGGCAGAAGAATGATTGCCATGAGTTTGAGGCCACCCTAAGACTACACAGTGAATTCCAGGTCAACGTGGACTACAGTGAAATCCTACCTCAAAGAAAAAAAAATTTGTGATCCCAACACATCTACAGTATTGAGAGGTGGAGCCAGGAGCATCCCAAAGCTTGAGGCCCAGATAGTTTGGTGTACATAGTGGTAAAAAGCAAGAGACCAGACCCTGTCTCAAAGAAGGTAGAGAGGACAGATACTTTGAGGTTGTCCTAACCTTCACAGATTAAATAAATACAGATTAAATTTTAAAAAAAGGAAAAAAGAAAACCATCAAGACCCAGAATGATTTAACAGGCTTTTGCTTCTGGGGCTTAGTACTATCAGACAAAGGAAAAGACCTCTACTTTTCTAGGAACTTTGGTTTCATTAAATTAGAAGAAATTAGTCCCCATCTTCCCCTTCTCAAAAAAAATGGGAGGAGGCCTAGGGAGATGGTTTAGTGGTTAAGGCACTTGCCTGCAAAGCCTAAGGACCCAGGTTCAATTCCTCAGTACCCACATAAAGTCAGATACATGTGATGGTGTATGCATCTGGAGTTGTTTTTAAAAAAAAAAAACAAAAAAGTAAAAAAAGAAAAAAAAAACAACAGAAGGCTGGAGAGATGGCTTAGTGGTTTTAAGGTGCTTGCCTGCAAAGCCAAAGGACCCAGGTTAAATACCCCAGGACCCATGTAAGCCAGATGCACAAGGGACACATGCAACTGGAATTTGTTTGCAGTGGCTGGTGGCCCTGGCACACCCATATTCTCTCTCTCTCTTCCTATTTCTCTCTCTCAAGTAAATAAATAAAAATAAAATATTGAAAAAAAAGAAAGAAATGGGGAAAGAGTTCAAGAGATAGCTCAGTAGTTAAGGTGCTTGCTTGCAAAGCCTGCCAACCCAGGGTTCAATTCCCTAGTACCCATGTAAAGCAAGATACACAAAGTGGCACATGCATCTGGAGCTCATTTGCAGTGGCAAGAGCTCTGGCGCAACCCATACTATCTTGCTCTCTTAAATAAATATTTTTTAAAAGATAAGCAGGAGTTCTAGGAGAAAAATACAAAGAGTATAGGTAAGAACTATGCACTAAGTTTAGGAAGTCCCATTCATTAAGAAAAGAATAGCTGTAATCACAGCACTTGGAGCCTGAGGCAGGATACCCAAGAATTGGAGGCCAGCTTGGGCTACATAGGAAGTTGTGGGCAACTGGAGCTATAATCCTGTCTCAAAATGGGGGGGGGGGGTTGAGAAAAAGAAAATACAGGAAGGAAAAAAATGGCAGGTTGCCTGAGGGCACACCTCAGTGGTGCAGCACTTGTCTAGCATGTGTAAGACTGTGGATTCAGACCTTAGCCCTATTTAAAAAGAGAGATGGAGCAAGTTAGGCCTGGTAGCACATACCTAGTCCTAGCACTTGGGAGGCTGAAGTAGGAAGACCACTATGAGTTTGAAATCAGTCTGGGCTAAAGTGAGAACCTAACCCCCCCCCTAAAAAAAAGAGAGAGAGAGAGAAGGAAGGAAGGAAAGATTGATAATTACCATATGGTCCAGGTTCAATTCCCTAGTACCCACATAAAATCAGACATACAGCCGGGCATGGTGGGACACACATTTCATCTCAGCACTCAGGAGGCAGAGGTAGGATTGCCATGAGTTCAAGGCTACCCTGAGACTACATCATGAATTCCAGGTCTGGGCTACCTTGAAAAACAAAACAAAAAAAAAAAAAGACATACTAAGTGGCATGAGTCTATAGTTCATTTGCAACGGCAGGAAGCCCTGGCATACCCTTACATACTCTCAAATAAATATATATTAAAAATAATAATGTGGATCTTAAGAGCAGCATCTATACTGAAAGAAAATTAAAACAGGACCTAATCCTGAGAAAGGGATCATCTCAAACGTATAGATCTGTAAACAATGTTAACACTCTGACCCACAAGAAAGTTTGCTGAGTCATGAATACTCAATCTAGCAACATCAGAATGGTTATCTATATGGCACAGAGAACTAATGAAGAATTAAGTCTGATTTTAGGGAATTAACTGTTAACTCAGTCATGGAACAAAAAATACTGACTTTAACCCAACTGCTTACTCTCTAAATCAAAGCATCTTGTTTTCCATGAACTCAAATCTACCATTGCCACAGCTCACAGGTAAAGAGAAAGAGTGGCAGACTGTTAGACACTTGCACATGGAACAGGAAATATGTCCCTTCCCAGCCACCTTATAAATTAATCTATACTACATATGCATGGATGCCATGCTTCCTATAAGGAAAGCTAACATCTTATCTTTATCTCAGACACAATTCAAGAATCACTTTTCTTGGAGCCCCAAATTTGGGGGTGGGAAGTATCAAGATGAAGAACAAGATACTGGGGAAGTTGGGCGAGGTGGTGTACCACCATGCCTGAGGTCAGCCTGAGCTACAGACCCTACCTCAGGGGAAAAAAAAAGGGTTGGCTCTAGCCTAAGCTGACCTGGAATTCACTAAGTAGTCTCAGCATGGCCTCGAACTCATAGCGATCCTTCTGCCTCTGCCTTCCAAGTGCTGGGATTAAAGGAGTGTGCCACTATGCCCAGCAAATTAATTTTTTTGAAGCAAGATCTCACTCCTTGCTGACCTAGAACTCACTCTGCAGTCGAGGCTGGCCTGGAAGGCACAGAGATCCTCCTACCTTTGCCTCCCAAGGGCTGGGATTAAAGGTGTGTGCCACCAAACCTGGCAAGAGGATAAGTTAAGATAAATAGGTATGTGTACCCGTTGGTACTAGCTAAAGAAATATGGCCAGGGAGGGAAAAATTGTTAAGCAAGGCCTTTAGAGTGGATAAAAAAATATAAATATATATCCATTGAAGTGACCCATGTTCAAAGGCTAATACAAGACACTTTTCAGCTATAAAATTAAATAATTTCAGAGTTGGAGAAAGTCATTTCCAAGGACAAGAGAAGACAGAAAAGTATGTGGGGGGAGGGACAGCTGAGAATTGAAGGAAAGGAGGCTCTTCTGATGCTACGAGATTCTTCTCTCTCAAAATGATCAGACAGAAAAGAGTTTCTGGAACAATTCCAGGCCAAAAGTCCTTAAGAGTTCAGAATTCCATCTATCATACAGAGAAAAATAATATCTTACAGACGAGAAGGGTCTGTCTTAATCTAAATAGGAAAAAAAAAATTCTCCTTAAAACAGAATCAGACCAGATATAGAAGGTAGTACCAATAAAAGCTCTAGTCCAGCTGGGCGTGGTGGCGCACGCCTTTAATCCCAGCACCAGAGAGGTAGAGGTAGGAGGATTGCCATGAGTTCAAGGCCACCCTGTACCTACATTGTGAATTCCAGGTCAGCCTGGGCTAGAGTGAAACCCTACCTCAAGAAAACAAAAAAAAAAAAAATAGAACTTGGGAGGCTGAAGTAGGATTTCTGAGAGTTCAAAGCCAAGCTGGGCTACAGTGTGAACTCTAGCCTAGTAGACCTATATATCAAGACTCTGTCTCAAAAAAGTTAAAAAGAAACTAGATCTTGGACAAAGAAGAAACTGAAATAAGCAAGTCTTTAAAAGATTGTGCGCTTCTCTTTCCAAAAAGGCTGCCAACAAGTAAAAACCTTTAAGAAAAACACAAGGGATCCTGGTGGTCCCTTCATCATTTTTAGAGATGATAATGAAATTTAAACTCCTCACGATGAAGAAACTATAGGAATGGCCTCAATGTATCTGAGGTCAAAGTGAAATACAAACCCACCCCTGAGCAGAATGCTGGACTCCTTGGCAATAAAGGTGTGGTGGAGTGACAGGACTTGTGAGAAGGCATTCACTCGCCGTTGACTGGAAAGCCACTCCACTGAAACACCCCGAGACCCGAGATCCAAATGCCAAAAACGTACCCTCACTGTCTCTTCTTAGGCTGGGAACAGGAATACAGAAGTAGAGCGAGGGATCCAGAGCCAGCACACGGAAGCCTCCCCGAAGATAAAAAGGTCTAATAATAACATGAGACGGGGGCCTTCCCAAGGCCGTCATGTAGAAGAAAGAACCCTCCCTCCATGTGCGGGACCGAGGAAGACGTGATGGAAGGCTAAGGCATCCCTGACACCAAGGAACAGGAAAAGTGAATTAGAAGCTGGGTCAAGAGGCTTCTCCTGGGGGAAGGGGAGGCGCCCATTCAGCCACTATCACGACCGACGTTCATCCTCCGGGCCAGGTAGAAGGGGCAGGTGTCACAGAAAAGGACGCAAGGTAAAGAGGGGTTACCTCCCACGGTCCCCCGGAGGAGGGCTGCGAGAGGGGCGCGTGGCGCGAGGGCTGCCCGGGTCCGGGCTCCGCTCCCGGCCACCCCTCGATTCGGGGCTTCGGCCGGGGACCCCGCCAGACGGTGCCCCGGGTCGGCACGCCGCCTCACCTTGTAGAAGGCCCCGTTGGAGCCGCGCACCTCGACGGGAAGTCCCGGCTCCACGTCCCCCCCGGAGGCCAGGCCGCCCATGGCGCCACCGCCCGCGACTCCCGCGGTGGCGGCGGCGGCGGCGGCGCTCTGAGTGCGGCTCGGGCCGGGCCCCCGGCGTCTCCCAGGAGGAGGAGGAGGAGGAGGAGCCGGAGGGGGAGCCGCGGGGGGCGGGAGCCGGGCCGGCCCCACGGCGGCCCTGCCACAGCCGACGAGCAGGGGGCCGGGGCCAGGCCGCTCCCCGTCCGCCGCCGCTGCCTTGGTCTCCGCCACCGTGAGGGAAACGGCTGCCGCCGCCGCCGCCGCTGCCTTCGTCACCTCAGCTTCCGCCCCCCGGCGGCCCCGCTGCTGCCTCAGTCCCGGGACCCGCTGCTGCCGCCGCCGCCGCCGCCGCTCCACGGTCTCCACCTCCCCTGCCGCCGCCGCCGCCGCCGCCGCCTACTGCGCAGGCGCACAGGGCACCCGCCCGGCGCGCGCGGAACCCCGGGGCCAAGGCGCAGGCGTCTAGGCTGGCGCCCCAGCTCGCGCTTGCCAGCGCATCAGGGCTTCCACATTCCCCGTCCGCTCTCACGCCCCCTCCCGCCCGCTCCGCTGGCGCCTGCGCAGAACCGCACGAGCCATCTTTTTTTTTTTTTCCTCGCCAGCCCCAACCTTCCACTGTTCCTAGGGCCGGCTTTCCCCGCCCCACAACACCGCAGCCTCAACCAATCGTGCGGAGGGAGGGACCGCGCTCGGGCTCTGCCATTGGACTCCCGCCCCGGCCAGACCACACCCACCCCACCTCCGCGAGCCCCTCGGTGCCTGGGCAATTAGGGATGGGCATGCGCCTAAATGATTGCTTGGTCACTTTCCCCCACCTTTGTCTTCCTTGGTGCGCACACTCCAAAGGGGGGGGAGAGTAAAGGAGAGGAAAAAAAAAAAAGTGCCTGGTGCGCACGCGCTGGGTTTTGCCGTCCTTGCGTTTGGGTTTGATTCTCGGCATCTGTAGGAGATTCAAGAGTCATGGTCCTTGGCTTGAAGAGATCTTTTTTTTTTTTTTTTTGAGATAAGGTCTCAGGTAGCCCAAGCTGGCCTCGATCTCACTCTGAAGCAGGGCTGAGATGGCAGGTGTCTGACACCATGCTGGATTTGAGGAGATTCTAATAATATAATGGACAATTAAAAAATAACCCCAAGGCCATACTAAAAAGCAAAATCGGGCCAGGCGTGGTGGCGCACGCCTTTAATCCCAGCAACAAGGGAGGCAGAGGTAGGAGGATCGCCGTGAGTTCGAGGCCACCCTGAGACTACAGAGTGAATTCCAGGTCAGCCTGAGCTACAGTGAAACCCTACCTCGAAAAACAAACAAACAAACCAAAAAATATATTGTAATTTAGATCTGCAAGTTGTAAATTAGATCTCAGATGGCTGGAGAAGGTGTCACTGGGCAGATCTTAGGGTCCAGTTTTAAAGTGTGGTGGTGGATTTAGAATTCCAACCTGAGATTTGCAAAGTGGTGAAGTTCTACCTGGGGTTCCTGAAGTGTGCTTGCTGGTGGTGGCTTGCGGCTTTTTTCTCTTTGTGCTTGGACCTGTGAAAGCAAGCCAGTTTCTTCTGCCATTATGGAACTTCCCGATTCTGTAAACTTCAATAAATATCCCTCCCTCCATAACTGTGCCTGGTCTGGAAGTTCATCTCATTGACCTGAAGCTGTCTGCTCCACACACAAGCACACACACGCACGCAGACATACGCACACAAGCAAATAAAAACATAACGTAGGGGTGGAGAGAAACCTTAAGACACTTACTTGTGAAGCCAAACGACCAGGGTTTGATTCTCCAGTACCCACGTAAAGCCAGATGCACAAGGTGGCACATGTATCTAGAGTTCATTTGCTGCAGCTGGAGGCCCTGGCACACCCATTCTCCCTCTCTCAAAAAAAAAAAAAAAAAAAAAAAGAAAAAAAGAAAAGAAACGAAAAACCTGGGTGTGGTGGCACACTTCTTTAATCTCAGCATTTGGGAAACAGAGATAGGAGGATCACTGTGAGTTCAAGGTCACCCTGAGACTATATAGTGAATTCCAGGTCTGCCTGGGCAAGAGCAAGACCCTACCTCAAAATCAGAAAGAAAAAAAAAAGCTGGGTGTGGTGGCGGTGCACACCTTTAATCCCAGCGCTCAGGAGGCAGACAGGCAGAATTGCCATGAGTTCAAGGCCACCCTGAGACCACATAGTGAATAGTGACCTTGACTAGAGTGAGACCCTGCCTGGGCGGGGTAAAAAAAAAGAAGAAAAAAAAAAAAAAGCCAGGCATGGGACAGGAGAGATTTCTCAGTGGATGGAGGCACTTGTTTGTAAAGCCTAATGGACTGAGTTCAATTTCCCAGTATCCATGTAAAATCAGATGCACAAAGAGGCACACGCATCTTGAATTTGTTTGCAGTGGAAAGAGGCCCTGGCATGCCCATATGCGTTCTCATTCTCTCTCTCCTTGCAAATAAATTAAAATAGTTAAAAAAAATAGTTTTTTAAAATAGTTAAAAAAAAAAAAAAGCCAGGGCTGGAGGGATGGCTTGGAGGTTAAGGTGTTTTCCTGCAAAGCCAAAGGACCCAGGTTCATTTCCCCAGGACCCATGGAGGCCCTGACACTCTCATTCTCTCTCTCTCTCTCTCTCTCTCTCTCTCTCTCTCTCTCTCTCTCTCTCTCTCTCTCCCCCTCTCCCTCTGTCAAATAAATAAGTAAAAATAATTTTTTTTTTTTTTTAAAGCCAGGGATGGGCTGGAGAAATGGCGTTTGATTTTCCAGGACTGGAGGAAGGGTTGTGGTAACTTGATTTACAGCAGCTGGTCAGAAACATTGTTAAAACAATCATAGGTCTTCAAATTAAAACTCAAAGCGAGAGAGAAGCAATTTTGAGACTGAACTCTCAACCTATGGGATTTGATGTCTTCTTTCCAGCCAGATAATGTCAAAACAGCTTAGTTAATGAGTGCCTAGTTATCTCTGCTGCTGCTGTTGAAAACTTGGTTTCTTGCTAGTGACCACAAATGTAGCTTTTGTTGTTGTTGTTTGTTTTTTCCCAAGGTAAGGTCTAGGCTAACCTGGAATTCACTATGTAGTCTCAGAGCGGCCTGGAACTCACAGCAATCCTCCTACCTCTACCTCCTGAGTGTTGGGATTACAGGGGTGCACAACACCATGGCGGGCTATGGGGTATTCTTCTTCTTCTTTTTTTTTTTTTTTTTTTTTTTTTTTTTGGTTTTCTGAGGTAGGGTCTCACTCTAACTCAGGCTGACCTGGAATTTACTATGGTGAATTCACACAGGGTATTTTCTAAATTTTTTTTCACTTATTTATTTTTGTGTTGTGTGACAGAAAGAGAGAAAGAGGCACAAACAGAGAGCATGGGTGCACCGTTGCCTCTTGCCACTGCAAATGAACTCCATATACATGTGCCACTTTGTGCACCTAGCTTTTTATGGTTACCGGGGAACTAAACCCTGGGCCAGCTGGTTTTGCAAGCCATATCCTCAGCCTTAACCAGGCATAGTTGCTCATGCTTTTAGCATCTTTTTTTAAAATATATTTTTTTTATTTATTTGAGAGAGAGAGAATGGGCACACCAGGGCCTCCAGCCACTGCAAACAAACTCCAGATGCATGCGCCCCCTTGTGCATCTGGCTTATGTGGGATCCTTTGGCATTGCAGGCAAACGCCTTAACCGCTAAGCCATCTCTCCAGCCCTTTAGCATCTTTTTTTGTTTGTTTGTTTTATCAATGTTCATTTCTCAAATAACTAAAGAAATAAAATATTTTAAAAATAAAATAAAATGTTTATTTCTAGCCAGGCGTGGTGGCACACACTTTTAATCCCAGCACTCGGGAGGCAGAGGTAGGAGGATCTCCTCCATGAGTTTGAGGCCACTCTGAGATTACATAGTGAATTCCAGGTCAGCCTGGGCTAGAGAGTGAGACCCTACCTCAAAAAAAAAAAGTGTTTATTTCTGCCAGGTGTGATGGCACATGTCTAGCTATTTCTTTATTTGAGAGAAGAGAAAGAGAGGGTGAAGGTGGGAGATAATGGGTGTACCAGGGCCCCCTGCCACTGCACAAGAATTTAAGACATATGCACCACTTTCTGAATCTGACTGTACATGGGAACTGGGGAATCAAATCCAGGCCATCAGGCTTTGCATGCAAGCACCTTTAACCACTGCTGAGCCATTTCTCCAGCCATGCTTATGCTTTTAATCCCAGCACTGAGGAGGTTAGGTAGAAGCAACACTGTTAGTTCAAAGCCAGCCTTGGTTACACAGTGATTTCCAGGTCACCTGGGCTAGCATGGGACCCTGCCTCAAAAAGCCAAAAAAAAAAAAATATATATATATATATATGGATGGTCTTATCTAGTCCAGGCTGCTCTCAAACTTGCTATGTAACTGAGGATGGCCTCTTGATCTTCCTGCAGGCAAGAATTAAAGGTATGCATGATTATGCACAGCTTGGCACATTTAAAAAATGTGTGTGTGTGTGTGTGTGTGTGTGTGTGTGTGTGCGTGCATGCGTATGGAGTCCGAGGACAACCTTGGTGTATTGGTCCTCAACTTCCACCTTATTCCAGACAGAATCTCTCCTGTTCTTGTTTTCATACATTTGTTTTTCTTTTTGGTTTATTGAGGAAGGGTCTTGCTCTAGCCCAGGCTCACCTGGAATTCACTAGTGTGGCCACAAACTCACGGTGATCCTTCTACCTCTGCTTCCTGAGTGCTGGAATTAAAGGTGTGTGCCACCACGCCCAGGGGATACATACTTTTTGAAGTTGAAAATCATTACTAAAACTAAAAGGTTATTAACTATTATGTATGTGAGACTATAGTTTTATTTGTTATTACTTGGTGTGAAACAATTATACCCAGAGCCCTGAAGATGCTAAGCACATACTCTACCACTGAGCATCCACACTCCTCTTATTTTTTATTTTATTTATTTGCAAGCAGAGAGATACAGAGAGAGGGACAGGGAAGGAGAGAACGGGTCCACCAAGGCCTAGACACTGCAACAAACTACAGATGCATGTGCCACCTTATGTATCTGGCTCATGTGGGTACTGAGGAATTGAACCCAGGTCGTTAGGGTTTACAAGCAAGCACCTTAACCGCTGAGCCATCTCTCCAGCCTTTTTTTTTTTCTTTCTTTCTTTCTAGGTAGGGTCTCACTCTAGTCTAGGCTGACCTGGAATTCACTACGTGTTCACTATGTAGTCTCCTACCTCTGCCTCCCGAGTGCTGGGATGAAAGGTGTGCACCACCAGGGCCCGCTAATTTTTTATTTTTGAGACAGGGTTCACGAAGCCTAGTCTGGCCTCAAACTCCTTGAACTTCAGATCCTCCTGCCTCTACTGGCCAAGTGCTGGAATTACATGCACTTGACATCATGCCTAGTTTTAATTAACTCTTACTGTTTTAAATATTTTTCTTTCTTTATTTGCAAGCAGAGAGGAGGGAGGTGGAATGGGCATGCCAGAGCCTCTTGCCATTGCAAACAAATTCCAAATGCCTGCTCTACTTTGTGTATCTGGTTTTACAAGGGTCCTGGGGAATTGAACCACACCATCAAGCTTGGCAAGCAAGCATATTTAACCACTAAGTCATCTCCCCAGCCTAGCTCTTCCTTTTTTTTTTTTTTTTTTTTTTTCCAGGTAGGGTCTCACTCTAGCTCAGGCTGACCTGGAATTCACTATGTAGTCTCAGAGCAGCCATGAACTCATGGAGATCCTCCTACCTCTGCCTCCCAAGTGCTGGGATTAAAGGCATGCATCACTATGTCCAGTTCTTCCAATTTTTAAAAATATATTTTATTTACTTATTTGAGAGAGAGAAAGATGTATATATATATATAGAGAGAGAGAGAATGGGCATGCCAGGGCCTTCAGCCACTGCAAACGAACTCCAGATGCATGCGCCTCCTTGTGCATCTGGCTTCTGGCTTACGTGGGTCCTGGGGAATTGAACTGGGGTTGGCTTTGCAGGCAAATGCCTTAACCCTCTATGCCATCTTCTCCAGCCCTCTTGTTTGTTTTGTTTTGAAGAAGGGTCTTGCTATAGCCCAGGCTGACCTGGAATTCACTCTGTAGTCTTAGGCTGGCCTCAAATTCATATCAATCCTCCTACCATGGCCTCTTGAGTGCTAGGATTAAAGCCATGTGTCATCACACCTGGCCAACTCTTTCTATTTTTATCTACACATTCCAACTTTTCAAACAAGTGCCTTTAACTGCTGAGCCACCTCCCCAGTCCACATTCCAATTTTTGTACAAGCTTACATTACTTGAGTAATAAAATAATATAAAAAATAGTATGAGGTGGGGCCTGGTGGCTCATGTCTTTAATCCCAGCACTTGGGAGGTAGAATTAGGAGGATTGTCATGAGTTTGAGGCCAGCCTGAGACTACATAGTGAATTAAGGTCAGCTTGGGCTAGATCTAGACCCTACCTCAAAAAAACAAAAAAAGAAAAGAAAAAGAGTACGAGGGCTGGAGAGATGGCTTAGTGGTTAAGGCACTTGCCTACAAAGCCAAAGGACCCAGGTTCAATTCCCCAAGACCCACGTAAAGCAGATGCACAAGGTGACCCATACGTCTGGAGCTTGTTTGCAGTGGCTAGAGGCCCTGGCACACCCATTCTCTCTCTCTCTACTTGCCTATTTGTCTCTCTCTCAATTAAATAAGTAAAAATAAAAATGTGTAAAAAGGGTTGACGAAGCTGTGTGTGATGGCACATGACTTTAATCCCAGCACTTGGGAGGCAAACGTAGGAAGATCGTTGTGAGTTTGAGGCCACCCTGAGATGACACAGTGAATTCCAGGTCAGCCTGAGCTACAGTGAGACCCTACAAAAAAAAAAAAAAAAAAAAACAGGCTGGAAGATGGCTTACTGGTTAAGGTGCTTGCCTGGGAAGCCAAAGGAACCAGGTTCAATTCCCCAAAACCCACATAAACCAGATACACATGTAGAGCATGTGTCTGGAGTTCATTTGCAGTGGTTGGAGGCCCTGGCATACCCATTTTCTCTCTCTCATATAATTTTTTTTTTAAAAAATGAGTAAAGGTCTGAAGAGATGGCTAAGTGGTTAAGGTGTTTGCCTGTGAAGCCCAAGGACCCCAGTTCAATTGTCCATGACCCACTTAAGCCAGATGCACAAGGTGGCACATGCATCTGCAGTTCATTTGCAGTGCCTGAGGACCTGGCATGGGCCCTCCCCCTTCCACTCTCTACCTCTTTCTCTCTCAAATAAATAAGATACATTTTTTTAAATGAGTAAAAAAGATATATAAAATCCTGGCATGGTGGCTCACACTGGTAATCCAGGACTTAGAAGGCTGAGGTAGGAGGATTGGTATGAGTCTGAAGCCAGCCTGTTCTATGTAGTAAGTTTCAGGTAACCTTGGACTACAGAATGAGATCCTGTTTCAAAAGGCAAAAACACAGAGCTGGAGAGATGGCTTAGCAGTTAAGGCACTTGCCTGCAAAGTCTAAGGACACAGGTTCAATTCACATAAGCCAGATGCACAAGATAGGGTCTTGCTCTAGCCCAGGCTGACTGGGACTCACTCTGTCTCAGGCTGGCCTCCAACTCAAGGCGATTCTCCTAGCTCTGCCCGAGTGCTAGGATTAAAGGCATGCGGCCACCACGCCTGGCTGTCTCTACTCTTTTGTAAGAAATGCCAATGATAATCAAGACTTTGTGAGTTATGCGTGTTTGAGTAGGAGTGCCTGTGCAGGTGCACACATATGTGGAGGCAGAGGTTGACGTCAGTACTGGGTATCTTCCTCTACTGTCTATAGCTCTCCTTTGAGACATGGTCTCTTGTTGAACTTTGCTTACTGATTTGGCTAGCAGCTAGCCAGTGAACCCAGGGATTCCCTGTCTCTACCTCCCCAGTATTGGGATTACACATGTGCACCACCCTACCCAGTTATTTATTTATTTATTTATTTATTTATTTATTTTTGTATTTTGTTTTCTTTGGGGTAGGGTCTCGCTGGAGCCCAAGCTGACCTGGAACTCACTATGGAGTCTCAGGGTGGCCTCGAACTCACAGTGATTCTCTCACCTCTGCCTCCCAAGTGCTGGGATTAACGGCGTGCACCACCACGCCCGGCCACACACAGTATTTTAAGTGGGAACTGGGGATTTAAACTCGTGTCCTCATCTTGCACCACAGCACTTGACCCCCTGAGCCATCTCTCCAGTCCCACAACCCCCCAGACAGGTTCTGTTTTCCAGTTGGGCCCCGAACTCCCAGGATCAGGGGATTCTCCTGCCTCGGGCTCTTCAGTACCATGCCACTTATACCCAGCTAACTGAGCCGGTTAGCTTAAGCTGAGGCAAACTGTCTCTCCCAGTGTCATTTGTAATGCTGACAGCAGGGACAACTTGTTTTTTCTGGTGAGTCTGGGCCTGCCTCATCTTGGATCTGACAGATAAGTCCAGATATTTGAGGTTTTTTGGATAATAAAGGTGACTGACAAGTTTGAACGACAAGTATATCCCTCTCACTCCCCTCTCTATTTTGCAGGCCAGAACCAAACAAGACTCAGGTCCCCTGAGAGTTGGAATCACCTTGGTCACACCCATGCTCCTAGCTTCCTGGTTGTCCAACCCAAAGCAATATTCCTTGCCCTGAACACTCGATCAAGTCCATGGGGATCAATCCCATGGCTAGGTAAGCACTCTAGCAAGTGCAGCTACATCCCCAGACCCCAGCTTTTTTTGTTTGTTTTTCATTTTTCAGTTTTTCGAGGTAGGGTCTCGCTCTAGTCCAGGCTGACCTGGAATTCACTATGTAGTCTCAGGGTGGCCTTGAACTCACAGCGATCCTCCTATCTCTGCCTCCCGAGTGCTGGGATTAGAGTTGTACACCACCATGCCCAGCCAAAGAAGGATTTTTAAGTGGCTGAATGAAGTTTATTACCTATCAACTCCTCTACCCAACGTCACATCAGGACACACTAATTCTTTTATTATTATTTTTTTCACCCTGGAGAAGGCCTCTCCCTCATTTCTGCTCTTTCTGTACCTCAGGAATCTGCACCAACCCCTCCTTCCTCAGGGAGGCCTCTGGGGTAGTGTCTGCGGATATGGTTTTGGGAGTACTTAAAGTGGTGAGCACATAGAGGAATCCAAAGGATGGTGTCAGGTGTCATCTTCCTGCCAATTCCCTCATCGTTTCTTCCTCAAATCGAAAGGAGCACCAGCCCTCTGCTTCAGTCAAATCTTGAGCGCCCAGAGCCTTGTACAAGCCCACCGCCCTCTTGTTCCAGTCCAAAACTGCCAGGCGGAACTGGGAGCAACCCTTATCCAGGGCCACCTGTGGGAGAAGACATCACTCACTATCCTGGGATCGGTCCTCACCTCCTTGTTCAAGCTGGGCCACCCCATATACTTTTCAGAGACTAGCTGGTAGCACCCACCCTTCTCCTCACCTCAGCCACCTTTTTGATTATCCGGGTACCAATCCCTTGACCTGTTGTGGGGAAAGAGGGGAAAAGAACTACCGTTTGCATTTAGGAAGATCAGAAGAGATACACTGGCTGAGATTAGGAGGCAGAGGAAAGGGGGCTGGTATATGGATTGCTGTGTCCACCCCAGGCTCAGTCAGCCCCCTTGCCCAGTACCCCGATATTGTGGCATCACATAGATGTCTTCCAGATAAATGTTTCGTCCCTTCCATGTGCTGTAGATGAAATAGTACAGCCCGTAGCCCACCACGCGGCGCTCTGAAAACGAGAGAGAAGGTAAGGCCTGTGGTCGGAGGGACCCCTCGAAGCTGCTGGGAGGAGCTCTTACCCTGCGGCTCCCCGGGAGGTGGAAGAAACTCTGCTACCAAACAGTGATAGAAAGGGTTCTCTCCAAAGCCATCTGCTCTCAGGACTGCAGCGATCCGGAGGTGTGACAAAGAGGCAGGGAGAAAGACGACCTGGGTTGTATGCCCAGCCAGGGAGGTGCTGCCCGGGGCGTCCCTTCCTCACTTCCTCCCCCAGGTGGCAGTCGGAACCCGGGGACTGAGCCCACCTTCTTCACTGATCTTCACCTGGTCCGCGAGCTTCTCATACTCAGCCAGTTCCTGCAGCGTGGGATGGGGATCGGGAGCAGGGCTAGGGCCCGAGGGCCTGCTGCCCGCGCGCGGGGTTCGGGGCGCGCCCCTCCCTCTCGCCCCCCACCACCGTCCACCCAGCCTCGCGCCCCGCAAGAGGTCTTCACCCGAATCAGCCTCAGGATGTCTCCACAGTCTCCCTCCGTGGCCTCTCGGATCCTCACCGACGCCATCCGAGGCCCGCTTCCGGCCCGCGGGGCCTGGCGGAGTGCGGGCAGGCTCAGGTCCCAGCACGCAGGGAGAGCCGGCAGCAGAAACTGCGAGCTCCGAGCTCGGGTCCTGCCCTGGTTCCGCTGAGCCCAAACAGCGCGGGGGGTCCTCCTGGCCAGCCGGGCCCCAAGATCCTGCCCCTAAATGCACGCACACCCGCGAGCCAATCAGCTTGCCTGTAAGACACATTTCCCCGCCCACCCACCCCCATAGCCCCACCTCCGACTAGCCGGTCTTGTGACTGACTCCTGGGCAGGGGTCAAAGCCTCTTGTACCAACCTCCATCAGAAATGCCCCGTACCTGTGCTGGAGGAATGTCTTAGCAGTTAAGAGGACTGCCTCCAAGTCCAAAGGACCTAGGTTCAATTCCCTATGGTTTTCAGCTCAGCTCTAGCAGGATTTCTCAGTGACCTTGCATTGCAGCCCAAGTATATAAAATCTTTACAATAGGGTCTTACCATCTATTCCAGGTGAGAAACCACAGGCCTAGGCAAATGGCCTGTAATGTTTTGGAGGTATCCCTGGCCATCAACTCACTGGAAGGTATCTCCCATCCCTGGCACTGAAAATTTTCTGGTAACAATCTATGGCTTCTGAGTGTTCCATTGTCCAAAAAAGTAGGGTCTCACTCTAGCCCAGGCTGACCTGGAATTCACTATGTAGTCTCAGGGTGGCCTCGAACTCATGGTGATCCTCCTACCTCTGCCTCCGGAATGCTTTAAAGGCGTGCGCCACCACGCCCTGCTCCTCTTAGATTTTGATTAGCCCTCCTCCACCTTTCCTTTACTCAGTCTCTTCTTCTGACCTTACTTAGGCCTTTCACCCCCTATTAATCTGTTCTTCTACTTACATATGTACAATACCATCCTAATGAGCCCTCCCTCCCTCTCTATTCCCTTTATATCCCCTTTCTAGCTTACTAGCCTCTGCTACTGAGTTTTATTCCTATTCACCTAGAAGTCCAATCATTTGTAGCTAGGATCTACATATGAGAAAGAACATGTGACGTTTGGCTTTCTGGACCTGGGTTACCTCACTTAGTATAATCCTTTCCAGATGCACAAGGTGGTGCATACATCTGTACTTGGTTCGTTTGCAGTGGCTGCCCATTCTCTATCTCTCTCTTAAGTAAATAAAATAAATTAAAAAATAAAATAAAAAAACTTCAGCCAGGCATAGTGGCACACGCCTTTAATCCCAGCACACTTGGGAGACAGAGGTAGAAGGATCGCTGTGAGTTCAAGACTACCCTGAGACTACATAGGTCAGCCTGGGGTAGAGCGAAACCCTACCTCGAAAACCAAAAACAAACAAACAAAAACAAAACGCAGGCTCAAAAGTCATCATCCCCTGTGCTTCTTTAATTGGAGTATGTGGCAAATTTAGTCATCTAACCATTCAGGGCAACCCAGACCCTGGGTGAGCTCCAAGATTCCAAGCTCCGAAAGCTGTTTGCTTTTTGTGGTGGAAACCCAGACTCTTGCACATGTTAAGAATGTGCTCTACCTCCTACAGCTGCTACTCCTTCTCCTCCTCCTTTTCTTTCTTTCTTCTTTCTTTTTTGATGTTCTAGGCATTGAGCCCAGAGCTGTGGGCACACTGTATAACTGAACTACTACAGTCTTAGCCCTTCTTACACTTGTTTAGTGACTTAAAATGTTTCTTCTGTCAGGGACACACACATATTTATTTATTTATTTATGAATGTATGTGTGTGTGTGTGCTTTGCACACTCATATGTTTTTCAGGGCCTCTTGTTGTTGCAAACACCAGATGCTTCAGCTATTTTTTGCACCTTTTTTTTTTTTTCAAACCAAGAGAGAGACAGAAAGAAGAAACAGATAGAATGGGTGCACCAGGACCTCCTGCTGCTGCAAACAAACTCCAGATGCATGTGCCACCTTGTGCATCTGCCTTATGAGGGTCCTGGGGAATTGAACCAAGGTCCTTTGGCTTTGCAGGCATGTGCCTTAACCACTAAGCCATCTCTCCAGCCCCACCCCTTATCTTTTTAAAAGAAAGGTTTGAGCTAAGCCGGGCATGGAGGTGCATGCCTTTAATCCAGCACTCTTGAGTCAGAGGCAAGAGGATCACTGTGAGTTCAAGGCCATCCTGAGACTACTTAGAGAATTTCAGGTCAGACTGGGCTAGAGCGTGACCCTACCTTGAAAAACAAAAAAGAGGGCCTGGAGAGTGGCTGGAGTCTGGCACGCCAATTCTCTCTCTCTCTCTCTTTCTCTCTCTACTCCTCTCTCTCAAATAAATAAAAATAAAATTAACAAAAAAAAAAAAAAAAAGAAAGAAAGAGGGCTGGAGAGATGGCTTAGCAGTTAAGGCACTTGCCTGCAAAGTCTAAGGACACAGGTTCAATTCACATAAGCCAGATGCACAAGATAGGGTCTTGCTCTAGCCCAGGCTGACTGGGACTCACTCTGTCTCAGGCTGGCCTCCAACTCAAGGCGATTCTCCTAGCTCTGCCCGAGTGCTAGGATTAAAGGCATGCGGCCACCACGCCTGGCTGTCTCTACTCTTTTGTAAGAAATGCCAATGATAATCAAGACTTTGTGAGTTATGCGTGTTTGAGTAGGAGTGCCTGTGCAGGTGCACACATATGTGGAGGCAGAGGTTGACGTCAGTACTGGGTATCTTCCTCTACTGTCTATAGCTCTCCTTTGAGACATGGTCTCTTGTTGAACTTTGCTTACTGATTTGGCTAGCAGCTAGCCAGTGAACCCAGGGATTCCCTGTCTCTACCTCCCCAGTATTGGGATTACACATGTGCACCACCCTACCCAGTTATTTATTTATTTATTTATTTATTTATTTATTTTTGTATTTTGTTTTCTTTGGGGTAGGGTCTCGCTGGAGCCCAAGCTGACCTGGAACTCACTATGGAGTCTCAGGGTGGCCTCGAACTCACAGTGATTCTCTCACCTCTGCCTCCCAAGTGCTGGGATTAACGGCGTGCACCACCACGCCCGGCCACACACAGTATTTTAAGTGGGAACTGGGGATTTAAACTCGTGTCCTCATCTTGCACCACAGCACTTGACCCCCTGAGCCATCTCTCCAGTCCCACAACCCCCCAGACAGGTTCTGTTTTCCAGTTGGGC
Organism: Dipus sagitta; assembly: GCA_036346955.1. NCBI lineage: Eukaryota > Metazoa > Chordata > Mammalia > Rodentia > Dipodidae > Dipus > Dipus sagitta. Next base: position 5,636,386 of record CM070783.1, on the reverse strand, counting down.
CCCGAACTCCCAGGATCAGGGGATTCTCCTGCCTCGGGCTCTTCAGTACCATGCCACTTATACCCAGCTAACTGAGCCGGTTAGCTTAAGCTGAGGCAAACTGTCTCTCCCAGTGTCATTTGTAATGCTGACAGCAGGGACAACTTGTTTTTTCTGGTGAGTCTGGGCCTGCCTCATCTTGGATCTGACAGATAAGTCCAGATATTTGAGGTTTTTTGGATAATAAAGGTGACTGACAAGTTTGAACGACAAGTATATCCCTCTCACTCCCCTCTCTATTTTGCAGGCCAGAACCAAACAAGACTCAGGTCCCCTGAGAGTTGGAATCACCTTGGTCACACCCATGCTCCTAGCTTCCTGGTTGTCCAACCCAAAGCAATATTCCTTGCCCTGAACACTCGATCAAGTCCATGGGGATCAATCCCATGGCTAGGTAAGCACTCTAGCAAGTGCAGCTACATCCCCAGACCCCAGCTTTTTTTGTTTGTTTTTCATTTTTCAGTTTTTCGAGGTAGGGTCTCGCTCTAGTCCAGGCTGACCTGGAATTCACTATGTAGTCTCAGGGTGGCCTTGAACTCACAGCGATCCTCCTATCTCTGCCTCCCGAGTGCTGGGATTAGAGTTGTACACCACCATGCCCAGCCAAAGAAGGATTTTTAAGTGGCTGAATGAAGTTTATTACCTATCAACTCCTCTACCCAACGTCACATCAGGACACACTAATTCTTTTATTATTATTTTTTTCACCCTGGAGAAGGCCTCTCCCTCATTTCTGCTCTTTCTGTACCTCAGGAATCTGCACCAACCCCTCCTTCCTCAGGGAGGCCTCTGGGGTAGTGTCTGCGGATATGGTTTTGGGAGTACTTAAAGTGGTGAGCACATAGAGGAATCCAAAGGATGGTGTCAGGTGTCATCTTCCTGCCAATTCCCTCATCGTTTCTTCCTCAAATCGAAAGGAGCACCAGCCCTCTGCTTCAGTCAAATCTTGAGCGCCCAGAGCCTTGTACAAGCCCACCGCCCTCTTGTTCCAGTCCAAAACTGCCAGGCGGAACTGGGAGCAACCCTTATCCAGGGCCACCTGTGGGAGAAGACATCACTCACTATCCTGGGATCGGTCCTCACCTCCTTGTTCAAGCTGGGCCACCCCATATACTTTTCAGAGACTAGCTGGTAGCACCCACCCTTCTCCTCACCTCAGCCACCTTTTTGATTATCCGGGTACCAATCCCTTGACCTGTTGTGGGGAAAGAGGGGAAAAGAACTACCGTTTGCATTTAGGAAGATCAGAAGAGATACACTGGCTGAGATTAGGAGGCAGAGGAAAGGGGGCTGGTATATGGATTGCTGTGTCCACCCCAGGCTCAGTCAGCCCCCTTGCCCAGTACCCCGATATTGTGGCATCACATAGATGTCTTCCAGATAAATGTTTCGTCCCTTCCATGTGCTGTAGATGAAATAGTACAGCCCGTAGCCCACCACGCGGCGCTCTGAAAACGAGAGAGAAGGTAAGGCCTGTGGTCGGAGGGACCCCTCGAAGCTGCTGGGAGGAGCTCTTACCCTGCGGCTCCCCGGGAGGTGGAAGAAACTCTGCTACCAAACAGTGATAGAAAGGGTTCTCTCCAAAGCCATCTGCTCTCAGGACTGCAGCGATCCGGAGGTGTGACAAAGAGGCAGGGAGAAAGACGACCTGGGTTGTATGCCCAGCCAGGGAGGTGCTGCCCGGGGCGTCCCTTCCTCACTTCCTCCCCCAGGTGGCAGTCGGAACCCGGGGACTGAGCCCACCTTCTTCACTGATCTTCACCTGGTCCGCGAGCTTCTCATACTCAGCCAGTTCCTGCAGCGTGGGATGGGGATCGGGAGCAGGGCTAGGGCCCGAGGGCCTGCTGCCCGCGCGCGGGGTTCGGGGCGCGCCCCTCCCTCTCGCCCCCCCCCACCGTCCACCCAGCCTCGCGCCCCGCAAGAGGTCTTCACCCGAATCAGCCTCAGGATGTCTCCACAGTCTCCCTCCGTGGCCTCTCGGATCCTCACCGACGCCATCCGAGGCCCGCTTCCGGCCAGCGGGGCCTGGCGGAGTGCGGGCAGGCTCAGGTCCCAGCACGCAGGGAGAGCCGGCAGCAGAAACTGCGAGCTCCGAGCTCGGGTCCTGCCCTGGTTCCGCTGAGCCCAAACAGCGCGGGGGGTCCTCCTGGCCAGCCGGGCCCCAAGATCCTGCCCCTGAATGCACGCACACCCGCGAGCCAATCAGCTTGCCTGTAAGACACATTTCCCCGCCCACCCACCCCCATAGCCCCACCTCCGACTAGCGGGTCTTGTGACTGACTCCTGGGCAGGGGTCAAAGCCTCTTGTACCAACCTCCATCAGAAATGCCCCGTACCTGTGCTGGAGGAATGTCTTAGCAGTTAAGAGGACTGCCTCCAAGTCCAAAGGACCTAGGTTCAATTCCCTATGGTTTTCAGCTCAGCTCTAGCAGGATTTCTCAGTGACCTTGCATTGCAGCCCAAGTATATAAAATCTTTACAATAGGGTCTTACCATCTATTCCAGGTGAGAAACCACAGGCCTAGGCAAATAGCCTGTAATGTTTTGGAGGTATCCCTGGCCATCAACTCACTGGAAGGTATCTCCCATCCCTGGCACTGAAAATTTTCTGGTAACAATCTATGGCTTCTGAGTGTTCCATTGTCCAAAAAAGTAGGGTCTCACTCTAGCCCAGGCTGACCTGGAATTCACTATGTAGTCTCAGGGTGGCCTCGAACTCATGGTGATCCTCCTACCTCTGCCTCCGGAATGCTTTAAAGGCGTGCGCCACCACGCCCTGCTCCTCTTAGATTTTGATTAGCCCTCCCTCCACCTTTCCTTTACTCAGTCTCTTCTTCTGACCTTACTTAGGCCTTTCACCCCCTATTAATCTGTTCTTCTACTTACATATGTACAATACCATCCTAATGAGCCCTCCCTCCCTCTCTATTCCCTTTATATCCCCTTTCTAGCTTACTAGCCTCTGCTACTGAGTTTTATTCCTATTCACCTAGAAGTCCAATCATTTGTAGCTAGGATCTACATATGAGAAAGAACATGTGACGTTTGGCTTTCTGGACCTGGGTTACCTCACTTAGTATAATCCTTTCCAGATGCACAAGGTGGTGCATACATCTGTACTTGGTTCGTTTGCAGTGGCTGCCCATTCTCTATCTCTCTCTTAAGTAAATAAAATAAATTAAAAAATAAAATAAAAAAACTTCAGCCAGGCATAGTGGCACACGCCTTTAATCCCAGCACACTTGGGAGACAGAGGTAGAAGGATCGCTGTGAGTTCAAGACTACCCTGAGACTACATAGGTCAGCCTGGGGTAGAGCGAAACCCTACCTCGAAAACCAAAAACAAACAAACAAAAACAAAACGCAGGCTCAAAAGTCATCATCCCCTGTGCTTCTTTAATTGGAGTATGTGGCAAATTTAGTCATCTAACCATTCAGGGCAACCCAGACCCTGGGTGAGCTCCAAGATTCCAAGCTCCGAAAGCTGTTTGCTTTTTGTGGTGGAAACCCAGACTCTTGCACATGTTAAGAATGTGCTCTACCTCCTACAGCTGCTACTCCTTCTCCTCCTCCTTTTCTTTCTTTCTTCTTTCTTTTTTGATGTTCTAGGCATTGAGCCCAGAGCTGTGGGCACACTGTATAACTGAACTACTACAGTCTTAGCCCTTCTTACACTTGTTTAGTGACTTAAAATGTTTCTTCTGTCAGGGACACACACATATTTATTTATTTATTTATGAATGTATGTGTGTGTGTGTGCTTTGCACACTCATATGTTTTTCAGGGCCTCTTGTTGTTGCAAACACCAGATGCTTCAGCTATTTTTTGCACCTTTTTTTTTTTTTCAAACCAAGAGAGAGACAGAAAGAAGAAACAGATAGAATGGGTGCACCAGGACCTCCTGCTGCTGCAAACAAACTCCAGATGCATGTGCCACCTTGTGCATCTGCCTTATGAGGGTCCTGGGGAATTGAACCAAGGTCCTTTGGCTTTGCAGGCATGTGCCTTAACCACTAAGCCATCTCTCCAGCCCCACCCCTTATCTTTTTAAAAGAAAGGTTTGAGCTAAGCCGGGCATGGAGGTGCATGCCTTTAATCCCAGCACTCTTGAGTCAGAGGCAAGAGGATCACTGTGAGTTCAAGGCCATCCTGAGACTACTTAGTGAATTTCAGGTCAGACTGGGCTAGAGCGTGACCCTACCTTGAAAAACAAAAAAGAGGGCCTGGAGAGTGGCTGGAGTCTGGCACGCCAATTCTCTCTCTCTCTCTCTCTCTTTCTCTCTCTACTCCTCTCTCTCAAATAAATAAAAATAAAATTAACAAAAAAAAAAAAAAAGAAAGAAAGAAAGAGGGCTGGAGAGATGGCTTAGCAGTTAAGCGCTTGCCTGTGAAGCCTAAGGACCTCGGTTCAAGGCTTGATTCCCCAGGACCCACATTAGCCAGATGCACAAGGGGGCGCACTGGTCTGGAGTTCGTTTGCAGTGGCTGGAGGCCCTGGCGCACCCATTCTGTCTCTCTATCTATCTGCCTCTTTCTCTCTCTGTCTGTCGTTCTCAAATAAATAAACAACAAAAAATTTTAAAAATATATTTTTAAAAGAAAGAAAGAGAAAAGAAAGGTTTGTGCTGGAGAGATGGCCAAAAGCCTGATGGACTGGGTTCAATTCCCCAGCGCCTACATAAATCCAGATGCACAAAGCGGTGCATGCATCTGGAGCTCCTTTGCAGTGGAAGGAGGCCTTTGTGCACCTATGATCTCTCTCTCTCTCTCTCTTGCTTTATCTCTCTCTGACTACCACTTTCTCTGTCTCTTTCTCTCAAATAAATAAAATAATTGTTTTTGTTGTTTTTTTCTTGGTAGGTTTTCACTCTAGCCCAGGCTGATCTGGAATTCACTATGTAGTCTCAGAGTGGCCTTGAACTCACAGCGATCTGATCCTCCTACCTCTGCCTTCTGAGTGTTGAGATTAAAGGCGAGCACCACCATGCCTGTCTTATACACTCAAATCTTTAGTGTCCATTAAATCACACAAAGAAACAATACCTTCTTGTGAGATGAGCATTGTAGGCCTGGGAAAAGTGAGGGAGGAGTTCAAACCAGATTCCAGGCACTGTGCCAGAATTATTTAAACCCTTATTCACAGCAATCCCATAAAGAAAGGATTATTTTCCTCATTTGACAGGTAAGGTCACTGAAGAACGAAGGTGAAGTTTGGCTTGCCCAAGGTTACTCACGTAAGTGTATGCTGTGTTTCATCTCCAGCCCTAATGGAGGATGATAACTGAGCAGGGAGGGCTGTTTCCAGACCTCATGTCTGCCAAGGGGGCCTCCCTATGTGGGCAGAATGCTTGGAAGAGCCACATTAAGTCTAGGGGAGGAGAAGAGATGGGATGTCTTCTCCCAGGTCATAACGTTCTTGACCATGAGGCATACTAATGGAGGGACTCCGTCCCTCACCCCATTTGCCTTCAGAGGGGCCCGCAAGGTCAGTGTCCCTATCTCCTGCCCCCCTTCTTCCCCCCGGGGAACAACCTTTAACCCTCACCACCCATGCGCAAAGCTGCCTACCCCCACGCGTTCGGCTCAGGGCTATCTGAGCCACAGAGTGGACGGCTGACTATGGAAAGCAGAGGCCCCCTGGCCACTTTGCATCGGCTGTCGCTGCTCCTGCTGCTGCTACCACCAGCCCACACCCACCAGGAGCAGGCCACGGGATACGTTCTCCCCAACCAGGTGCAGAAGTGGGGCAGAAATCCTCAACACCTATGTGTTTTAAATGAGCGGCCCTTTGGCTCTTTCTTTTGTTCTTGTCTTTTTCCAGGTTGGGTCTCACTCTAGTCCAGGTTGACCTGGAATTCACTCTGTAGCTCCAGGCTGGTCTTGAACTCTTGGTGATTTTTCTGTCTTGCCCAGCCAGCTTTTTCTCACCCTTGTCTCCTCCCGTGGCCTCTTTATCTCTAACATATCCTTCGTCAGCTTGTTTATTTTCTCTTTCTGCCAGAAGGCCCAGGACCCTCCTGCTAGGCACCTCAGCAATGGCCTAGGACAAGAGCCTGTTGCTGTTATGAAAATCAACCTCACCAAGATCATCAAGTATGGGGGTCACTTGACTTCCTGACCCAGCCCTCTGCCCCTTTGTTCCCCCATCAGTTCTTCCCCTTTCCTTATTCTCCTGTCCCCTGTCCCTGAGCTCCACCTCCTCCAGCCCTCAAAAGACAGACCCCCATAACACAGTCTTTTCTCCCGTGTCCTTCCAGACCCTCTTCCTCCTTTGAGTTTAGGACTTGGGATCCAGAGGGAGTGATTTTTTACGGAGACACTAATACTGAAGACGACTGGTTCATGCTGGGACTTCGTGATGGTAGGCCTGAGATACAGCTGCACAATCTCTGGGCACAGCTTACAGTAGGTACTGGCCCTCAGCTGGATGACGGGAGATGGCACCAGGTAGGTGAGCTCTGCTCCTGTGGGGAGGGGGGCCTCTTAAGCTGGTCTGAAAACATAAGCAAATTGTGGGGCATCCCTTTGCCACAGTCATCTCATCTCCACACAGCCTCCATAAAATAGCTATTCTTTCTTTATCTTTTTAAATTTATTTTTATTTGAGACGGGGGTGGGGGAGAGAGAAAGAGAGAGAGAGAATGGGCATGCCAGGATCTCCAGCCACTGCAAACAAACTCCAGATACATGTGCCACCTTTGTGCATCTGGCTTATATTGGACCTGGAGAATCATTAGGCTTTGCAGGCAAGTGCGTTAACCGCTAAGCCGTCTCCAGCCCTATTCTTTTTTATTTATTTATTTATTTTAGTTTTTTGAAGTAGGGTCTTACTCTAGAACAGGATGACCTGGAATTTACTATGTAGTCTCAGGGTGGCCTTGGACTCAAAGAGATCCTCTTACCTCTGCTTCCCAAGTGCCGGGATTAAAGGAATGTACCACCATGCCTGGCATATTATTTATTTATTTAAGAAAGACAGAGAAAGAAGCAGATAGAGAGAGTATGGGCATACCAGAGCATCCAGACACTGCAAATGAATACTCCAGATGCATGTGCCACCTTATGCATCTGACTTGTGTATTAGGGATTTGAACTTGGGTCCTTAGGCTTTGCAGGCAAGCACCTTAACCACCAAGCCATCTCTCCAGCCTAAAATAGCTATTCTTTTTTTTTTTTTGTATTGTATTTTTATATGTTTATTTGAGAGAGAGACACACACACACACATACACACACAGAGAGAGAATAGGCATGCCAGAGCCTCCAGCCACTGCAAATGAACTCCAGATGAATGTGCCACCTTGTGTATCTGGCTTACATGGGTACTGGGGAGTTGAACTTGGGTCCTTTGGCTTTGCAGGCAAGTGCCTTAACTGCTAAGCCATCTCTCTAGCTCCTAAAATAGCTATTCTTTTGTTATTGTTTTTTTTTTTTTTCCCAAGGTAGGGGGTCTTGCTCTAGCTCAGACTGACCTGGAATTCACTATGTAGTCTCAGGATGGCCTCAAACTCGTGGTGATCCTCCTACCTCTGCCTCCCGAGTGCTGGGATTAAAGGCGTGCACCACCACGCCAGGTCTTCCAAGTGCATATTCTTTCAGTCATACTAGGCTATCTCAGAGGAAAGTGGGGACCAGCTTGAGGATCTCTGATGCTGTTTCTTACCACCTCTTCCAGGTGGAGATAAAGATTGATGGGGACTCACTGCTGCTGTGGGTGGATGGAGAAGAGATGCTGCGCCTGAGACAGGTCTCTGGTCCCCTGGCCAACAAATCCCAGCCAATCATGAGGATTGCCCTAGGTGGGCTGCTCTTCCCTGTCTCCAGCCTTCGGTTGCCGGTAACTACACCCCAGGACAGTGTCCAAAGCTGTGGGAATCTAAATCCAGGTTTTAGGGAGAGGGGCTGGGGTGAGAGCTACAAGAGGGAGCCAAATGCTTTTGTTTCAGAGGGAAGTGCCAGGGGCTTGGGCCCAGATCCCCGATTCTGACATCCTGTCATCTCCCCTCTCCTTCACCTCCTTCAGCTGCTCCCTGCCCTGGACGGCTGCATGCGCAAGGACACCTGGCTCGGCCACCAGGCCCAGCCCTCCACTTCTGCATCTGCTAGCCTCAGAGACTGCAGTGTGGACTTGCAGCCGGGCATGTTCTTCCCTCCAGGGACCCATGCAGAGTTCAGACTCCAAGGTAGCCTTCTTGAAGTCTATTTTCCCTTCTTCTGTCTGCCTTCAACACTAGGCCAGTCTCTCCATGAAGCCCCGGCCTTGAGGCTCCAGGTGGATCATTTCCCCTCTCCTCTCCTCCCTAGACATTCCCCAGCCTCATGCAGAGCCCTGGGTGTTCTCTCTGGACCTGAGATTTAACCTTGCGGCAGGCTCAGGACACCTTCTTGCTCTTGGAACAGAAGCCAACTCTTCTTGTCTTAGCCTTCACCTCCAAGATCAGGTGAGGGGAGCTGGATGGGTTCTGCCTGTGTTTAGCAGTTTCTGGGAGCAGTGGGGCAAAAGAGAGCTCTAATGATGCAAGAGTAGGAAGGCGTAAGTGGGCATTCAGTTAGGGCTGGGGGTGGGAGGCAGGCTCTCTGAGCAGCTGCTCACAGAAGGCAAACAGCATTTACCTAGATTGCATGTTTATTTGGGGTGGATGTGGTTTCTGGGACGGTCAGACCAGGAAAACTGAGCAGAGATGCGGCTGAGGGATGGAATGGAAGCAAGTAGGCATGGGAGCATGAGGTACAGGCGCAGCTCACTGTCTTCTGACTCCTGCAGGAGGCGGTGCTGTCTTCTGGAGCAGGGCTGCAGCTAGCTCTGCCCTTGGCCTTGGGACTCCCTCTTCAGCTGAAGCTGGGCATGTTCAAAGTGGTCTTGAGCCAGGGGCCAAACACAGAGGTCCTAGTTTTGCCTCCTTTGGGATTTGGTCCCCTCTTTAACCTCTGGTCCCAGCCTCAGGGCCGTCTCTTCCTGGGGGCTTTACCAGGTAAGAGAATGCTATCCAAGCACATCAGCTAAAGAGAGAGAACACATTTTGAAGGGAAGGAAACCTCTGGGAGAGACGAGTAACACTACAAGGAGAGGAAAGCCTGGGGATGTCACTAAAGCCTAGTGTTCACCCAGCTTCCATGAGGTCCATGGTTCTATTCTCAGTATTGCAAAAAGTGTGGGGGGGGGATGCGGGGGGGGGGGACAAGGAAGGAAGCTAGGCACAGTGAGACATGCCTGTAATCCCAACAGTGAGGGAGTTGAGGCAAGAGGATCAAAAGTTCAAGGTGAGGGGCTAGAGAGATTGCTCAGTAGTTAAGGCACTTGCCTGCAAAGCCAAAGGACCCAGGTTCAATTCCCCAAGACCCACATAAGCCAGATGTACAAGGTGGTGCATGCATCTGGAGTTCATTTGCAGTGGCTAGATGCCCTGGCATGCCCATTCTCTCTCTCTTCCTCCTGCTGCCTCTTTCTCGCTCTCAAATAAGAAAAAAGGTGGTCTGGAGAGATGGCTTGCAGTTAAGGCACTTGCCTGCAAAGCCATAGGACCTTGGTTCGATTCCCCATTACTCACGTAAGCCAGATGCATGCATTGGTAGTTCATTTGCAGTGGCTGGAGGCCCTGGCACACCCATTCTCTCTCACACTCTGCTTCTTTCCCTCTCTCAAATAAATAAATAAAAACAAAATATATATTTTTTAATTACAATGTCAAAGCCAGTCATGGTGGCACACGCCTTTAATCCCAGTACTCAGGAGGCAGAGATAGGAGGAGCGCCATGAGTTTGAGGCTAGTCTGAGTCTACATAGTGAATTCCAGGTCAGCCTGGGCTAGAGTGAAACCCTACCCTGAAAATAAAAAAAATAAATAAAAACCTTAAAAAGTGGATGAGGCAATGGAGGAAAAAGGTGATTTTGAGAGGCAGGGCACAGTGGCGCATGCCTTTAATCCCAGCACTCAGGAGGCAGAGGTAAGAGAATTGCTGTGAGTTCGAGGCTACCCTGAGACTACATAGTGAATTCCAGGTCAGCTTGGGCTCCACCGAGAACCTACCTCAAAAAACCAAAATACAGGGCTGGAGAGATGGCTTAGTGGTTAAGCACTTGCCTGTGAAGCCTAAGGACCCCGGGTCGAGGCTCGAATTCCCCAGGACCCACGTTAGCCAGATGCACAAGGGGGCGCACACGTCTGGAGTTCGTTTGCAGCAGCTGGAGGCCCTGGCATGCTCATTCTCTCTCTGTCTCTCTCTCTCTCTGCCTCTTTCTCCCTCTGTCTGTCACTCTCAAATAAATAAATAAATAATAAACAAAACAAAAAGAAGGTAACTGCAACATTAAAAAATACAAAAATAAATAAATGAATAAATAACTGGGTGGGGTGGTACACATGTGTAATCCCAATACTGGGGAGGTAGAGACAGGGAATCCCTGGGTTCACTGGCTAGCTGCTAGCCAAATCAGTAAGCAAAAGTTCAACAAGAGACCATGTCTCAAAGAAGAGCTATAGACAGTAGAGGAAGATACCCAGTACTGACGTCAACCTCTGCCTCCACATATGTGTGCACCTGCACAGGCACTCCTACTCAAACACGCATAACTCACAAAGTCTTGATTATCATTGGCATTTCTTACAAAAGAGTAGAGACAGCCAGGCGTGGTGGCCGCATGCCTTTAATCCTAGCACTCGGGCAGAGCTAGGAGAATCGCCTTGAGTTGGAGGCCAGCCTGAGACAGAGTGAGTCCCAGTCAGCCTGGGCTAGAGCAAGACCCTATCTTGTGCATCTGGCTTATGTGGGTACTGGTGAATTGAATCTGATTCCTTAGACTTTGCAGGCAAGTACCTTTACTGCTAAGCTATCCTCCAGCCCTGTGTTTTTGCTTTTGTTTGTTTGTTTGTTTGTTTTTGTTTTTGTTTTTATTTTTTGAGGTAGGGTCTCACTCTAGCTCAGGCTGACTGAGAATTCACTATGTAGTCTCAGGGTGGCCTCGAACTCACGGTGATTCTCCTACCTCTGCCTCCTGAGTGCTGGGATTAAAGGTGTGCACCATCATGCCTGGCTTTCACGTTGAAATTTTTTATAAAATATATTTTGTTTTTTAAATTTATTTGAAAGAGAGAGAATAGGTGCACCAGGGCCTCCAGCCACTGCAAATAAACTACAGATACATGTGTCTGGTTTACGTGGGTACTGGGGAATAGAACCAAGGTCCTATGGCTTTGCAGGCAAGTGCCTTAACTGTGAAGCCATCCCTCCAGGACCCCTTCCCTTTTTTAATTTGAGAGAAAGTGATTTTGAGAGGCCGGTCATGGTGGCGCACGCCTTTAATCCCAGTACTCAGGAGCAGAGGTAGGAGGAGCGCCATGAGTTCGAGACCATACTGAGACTACATAGTGAATTCCAGGTCAGCCTGGGCTAGAGTGAGACCCTACTTCAAAAAAAAAAAAAAAAGGAAGTAATTTTGGAAATTCAGGCTACAGAACTGGGGCTTCTGGGTCTGAGCCACCCTAATGCCATCTCTCTGCCGCTTCCCTCTAGGAGAAGATTCTTCTGCCTCTTTTTGCTTGGATGGCCTTTGGGCACAAGGACAGAGATTGGACATAGACCAGGCCCTGAGAAGAAGCCGGGACATCTGGACTCATAGCTGCCCTCAGAGCCCAGGCAACGGCTCTGACACCTCCCATTAAGCCCCCTTTGTGAACTGGGCATGGTGGTGCATGACTATAATCTCAGCACGGGGGAGGGGGAGGCAGGAGGATGCAGAGTTCAAGGTCATCCTCAAATACATATCACTGCCAGCCTGGAGTACATGACACCCTGTGTCAAAAACAAAACAAGGGCTGGAGAGGTGGCTTAGGAGTTAAGGCACTTGCCTATAAAGCCAAAGGACCCAAGTTCAATTCCCCAGGACCCACATAAAGCCAGATGCATAAGGTAGTGCATGTTTCTGGAGTTTGTTTGCAGTGACTAGAGGCCCTGGCACACCCATTCTCTTTCGCTCTGTCTGCCTCTTTCTCTCTCTCTCTCTCAAATAAATAAATAATAAAATGTTTAAAAAAAAAAACCCTTGGAATGCGACTCGCTCATTTATTTTACAAATATTTACTGTGCATTGGCAATGGACCAGGCAGTGTGCCAAACATGGAGATGTATTGAAAAGCAGAAACCACCCCCGTTCCTCTTGGTGCTCATAAGCCCATGGGAGAGGCAGGCTTGCCTCAAGTACACGGATAATTGGAAACTCCCATAAGCATCATGAAAGTACAGTCAGAGAGTTGTGTCAGCGCAGAGCCCAGGAAGCTGTGACCTAGTCTGGGAAGCGGGGCTGGCTTTCCTGAGGAGGTAGCGACTTGGGCTGAGCGTTGGCAGCACAAACCCAGAGAAAGAAGGAGAGAGGGTGGGGCGGGGAAGAGACAGAAAGAGAGAGTTAGTTCACTTTTCTGGAAGCCAGGAGCCCACCTTTCCCCTCCAATATTTATTTATTTACTTATTTTTTCAAGGTAGGTAGGCTGACCTGGAATTCACTATGTAGTCTCAGAGTGGCCTTGAACTCACAGTGACCTTACCTCTGCCTTACCTGTGCTAGGATTAAAGGCGTGCACCACCATGCCCAGCTTTCTTTTCTTTTCTTTTCTTTGCTTTCCTTTCCTTTTCTTTTTTCTTTCCTTTTCCTCTCCTCTCCTCTCCTCTCCTCTCCTCTCCTCTCCTCTCCTCTCCTCTCCTCTCCTCTCTTCTCCTCTCCTCTCCTCTCCTCTCTTTTCTTCTTTTCTTTTCTTTTTTCCAGGTCCCCCAGCATTTATTCCCTTTGAGATCACAGCTTCCTATCTCAGCTATCAGGAGAGAATTTTGTTATCTCAATCATGTGGGTCCTTAGTATGGCAATTGCTGCCCAGGGAAAGAGCAGCAGGGGGCGTGAGAGGCTCACAGAGATGGGACGGTGGTTCTGGGAGGGACAGAACTGGTAGAAAGCTTGCCTAGTCTATGTGTGGCCCTCGGCTCCATCCCTAGTACTGTAAAAGCAAAGAAAAAGAGAGTGGAGGGCTTCGTCTCTCTTAGCCTCTGTCCTAGTTGCTTTCCCAAAGGAGTTTATCTCTATCCATTAAACAAGAACTGCCTTGAACAAGAACTGGCTTGCGCTGGCCCCAGATGGAAAGAACAGTCATATTCAGGAAGATTTCTACCTCAAAGAATATGGTTGACGGGCCCTCCACTGTCAGACCTGTGAAGAATGCTGGTGGCCCTCACTATCCCTAGGGAATCTTCATGGACAAGTACCCAGCTCGCTGTGCTCAGCTCATTTCAGTATCCCTGTGTCCTGGCCTGCCAAGAAGGCCTCAGGCTCCCATTTTTCAGTCACCATGTCTTAATCCTCATCCCTCCCCAAAACTGTTAAACATCTCCAGAAAGGGAGGCAGGGAAGGTCTCCTATAAAGGCCAGACTTGTCCCAAAAAACTTGCTATGTAGCTGAGGATGACCTTGAACTTCTGATTTCCTGCCTCCACTAACTGAATGCTGGGGTTAGAGGCACCATGCCAGTTACATGTCCTGGGATCTAAACCCAGGGCTTCATGCATGGTAGGCAGGCACTCTATCAACTGAACTGCATTCTCAGCCCTAAGCTTCCCGTTTCTTACAAGGATTTCTCTAGTAAGTAACTCAACAACAGGATGTCACTCACTGAACCTGCTATCCCCTTCCATAGAACGTCAGTGATCTCCCAGCAGAGAGCCTCAGGAGAGCCTGTGGAATGGAAGACACGCCTCCAAGCCTTGTCTGGATCCCTCCCAATTTTGTTCCTGGAGACCCTTTTGCACCTAGCCAGCAGTGTTTGTAGGGAAGTCTTCAGTATGGCTAGGAAGTCCAAATTCAACTCTGGTCCCAGGTCAATTCCACATTCAGGGTCAACCTAGGCCACCTGGGTATGTTCCTTTAACTGATATTTACTATGCATCACAACTGTTTTGGACACTGAGCTTGCATTGGTGAGACCCTATGTTAAAAACCAAAATCAACAACAACAAGACACCTGGGCTGGAAAGATGGATTAGCAGTTAAAACACTTGCCTGCAAAGCCTAAGGACCCAGTTTCAATTCCCCAGTACTCATGTAAGCCAGATACACAAGGTGGCGCATGCATCTGGAGTTCATTTGCAGTGGCTAGAGGTCCTAGCATGCCCATTCTTTCTCTCTCTTCCTCCCTCCCTCTCAAATAAATAAAGATTAAAAAAAATTTTAAATCCCCACAAAACAACAACCCCCTCCAAAAAGTTGCATCATTTCAGATAGTAGTTGGGAGCAAAATCCTGTACTGTAGCAGGAGGAAGAGAAGGACACCCTAGGAGGGAGGGCGGGTGGAAGAAAAGGCTTCTTGCAGGGGCTGTCACTTGGACAGAGACCTGAAAAATGAAAAGTGGCTGGGCATGGTGGCGCACGCCTTTAATCCCAGCACTCTGGAGAAAGAGGTTGGAGGATCGCTGTGAGTTGAAGGCCAGCCTGAGACTACATAGTAAATTCCAGGTCAGCCTGGGCTAGAGTGAGACCCTACCTTGAAAAATCATGTACACACAAGAAAGAAAGAAAGGAAGGAAGGAAGGAAGGAAGGAAGGAAGGAAGGAAGGAAGGAAGGAAGGAAGGACGGAAGGAAGGAAGGAAGGAAGGAAGGAAGGAAGGAAGGAAGGAAGGAAGGAAAGGAGGGAAGAAAATGAAAAGAAAAGTTATCCATTGGTGGCCTCAGGTGCCAGCCAGTGACGAGTGGGTTAAAGTGCCAGGATACAAGTGGGAATCCACCAGAGGGGGAGTGTCAACTTCCTGGCCTTCCTGACCTTGTGTCCCTGGAATCTCTCAAGGGCCAGTTTTTCTGTCCTCCTTCCACCCTGTCCTCTCCAGGACACTGTGCCCCAACTTTTCTTCCCCAGCCTGCCCTAGATTCCAGGATTCCTGATTACCATCCAGGGCTGTCTACACTCTTTCATTAAGAGTGACTTTGCTGTGACACAGACTTTGCCAAGCCCCCAGCAAGGGCATCACGGTGCGGCAGCCCGATGTCCTCAGCCTTCCCCAACACTCCTAAAAACCTTTCCAGAGTGTGGCAGCACACAAGGCCTCAAGGCCTGGCCTACCCACTCCTTACACGTTACCCACCACCTCCCTCTTTCCCTTTCCTCCTCCATCCCTCTCCATCTGCCCCTTTGTCCTCTTTCTTTCAATTAACACTTATTGTCTACTGACAGTATGCCAAGCACTGCGTTAAGTAGTCTACAGGGATGTTAAGGATTAATAAGACTTGGTAATGGCCCCTGGATACCTGGGATCTTGGGAAATACATATGTAAAATGCTTTTTTTTTTTTTCTTAAAAAAAAAAAAAAAGCAAAGCTAGAGAGGTGGCTTAGCAGTTAAGGGACATGCCTGTGAAACCTAAGGATTCAGGTTTGATTCCTCAGAACCCACATAGGCCAGATGCACAATGTGGCACATGCATCTGGAGTTCATTTGCAGTGGCTAGAGGTTCTGGTGTGCCTATTATCTCTCTCTTTCTCTCTCTCTCTCTCTCTCATAAATAAATTTAAAAATTTAAAAAAAAAAAACAGAGCTAGGACTGGAGAGATGGCTTAGTGGTTAAGGAGCTTGCCTGCAAAGGCAAAGGTCCCTGGTTCTATTCTCCAGGACCCACATAAGCCAGACGCACATGGTGGCACATGCATTTGGAATTCATTTGTGCGCCCATTCTCTCTTCCTGTTTCTCTTTCTCCCCTCCCTTCCTCTTTCTCTCTCAAGTAAATAAATAAATAAAAATAAAATATTTTTAAAGAAAAAACAGAGATAGGACTGGAGAGATGGTTTAGTGGTTAAGGCACTTGCCTGCATAAACAAAGGACCCACATTTGATACCCCAGGACCCACATAAACCAGATGCACAAAGTGGCACATGCATCTGGAGTTTGTTTGCAGTAGCTGAAGGCCCTGGTGCACCCATTTTCTCTATCCTCCCCTTCCTCTCTCTCTCTCTCTCTCTCAAATAAATTAATAAAAATAAAATAGGGCTGGAGAAATGGCTTAGTGATTAAGGCGCTTGCTTGCAAAGTCAAAGGACCATGGTTCGATTCCTCAGGACCCACGTACGCCAGATGCACAAGGTGGCACATGTATCTGGAGTTCATTTGCAGTGGCTGGAGGCCCTGGTGCACCCATTCTCTCATTTTTCTATCTCTACTGCCTCTCTCTCTCTCTCTCTCTCTCTCTCTCTCTCAAATAAGCAAAAATAAATTAAATATTTAAAAAATAAAATAAAATAAAACAGAGCTAGCCAGGCGTGGTGGCATTTTTTTGATCCTAGCACTTGGGAGGCGGGGGTAGGAGGATTGCTGTGAGTTCAAGGTCACCCTAAAACTACAAATTCCAGGTCAGCCTTGGCTAGAGCAAGACCCTACCTCAGAAAAACAAACACACACACACAAAAACCAAACAAATAAAAGCAGCCTTAGAGAGATGGCTCAACTGTTAAAAGGCACTTGCTTGCAAAGCCTAAGGGACTGGGTTTGAGTCCCCAGTACCCATGTAATACCAGTTGCACAAAGTGGCACATGCATCTGGAGTATGTTTGTAGTGGCAAGACACTCTGGTGTGCTCATTCTCTCTTTCTCTCTCTCTTATTCTCTCTATCTACTTGCAAATAAATAAATAAAAATATTAAAAAGAAAACATCCAGGCAAGGTGGTTCATGGTTATAATCCCAGCTCTTGGTAAACTGAGGCAGGAGGATTGCCATGAGTTTGAGGCCAGCCCGGCCTAGAGAGTAACTTCCAGGTTAATCTGCACTAGAGAGAGACTGCTTAAAAAAAAAAAAAAAAAAAAAAAAAAAGTGGCGCACACCTTTAATCCCAGCACTCAGGAGGCAGAGGTAGGAGGATCACTATGAGTTCCAGGCCAGCCTGGGACTACAGAGTGAATGCTAGGTCATCCTGGGCTAAAGTAAGACCCTACCTTGGGGAAAACAACAACAAAATAGAACAAAACAAAACAAAAACAAAACAAACAGAAGGGGGAAAGCTAGGGTGATGGCTCAATGTTGAAAGGCACTTACTTGTAAAACCTGCCAGCCTGGGTTCAATTTCCCAGCCACTCACACAAAGCTTGATGGAAAAAAAAAAAAGGGCACAAGGACTTGAGAGATGACTTAATGGTTAATGCACTTCCCTGCAAATTCTAAGGACCCAGGTTCAATTCCCCAGTACCCATGTAAACCCACACCTTTAATCCCAGCACTCAGGAGGCAGAGGTAGCACAACAGCTATGAGTTCAAGGCTAGCCTGAGACTACATAGTGAATTCCAGGTCAGCCTGGGCTAGAGTGAGTCTCTATCTTGAAAATCCACAATAAATAAATAAATATTTAAAAAACTGCCGGGTGTGGTGGCACATGCCTTTAATTCCAGCACTCAGGGTTAGAGTGAGACCCTACCTCAGAAAACAAAAAAAAACAATAATAATAATAATAATGATTGAGGGGGCTGGAGAAATGGCTCAGCGATTAAGGCACTTGCCTATAAAGGCTATGGACCTGGGTTTGATTCCCTAGTACCCACACAAAGCCTAGATGCACAAAGTGGCATTTGTATCTGTACTTCCTTTGCAGTGGCTAGAGGCCTTGGTGCACCTGTTCTCTATCTCTTTAACTCTTGCTCTCTCTCAAATAAATAAATAAAATATTTTTAAAAAAAGAAAGATGAGGGCTGGATGTATGGCTTAGCAATTAAGGTGTTTGTCTGCAAAGCCAAAGGACCCTAGTTCGATTCTCCAGGACCCACGTTAGCCAGATGCACAAGGGGATGTATGTGTCTGGGGTTCATTTGCAGCAGCTAGAAGCCCTCATGTGCCCATTCTCTCTTTCTCTTCCTCTTTCTCTGTCAAATAAATAAATAAATAAAGATAAAATATTTTTAAAAAAGAATAATGAAGCCTGGCATAGTGGCACACGCCTTTAATCCCAGCACTTGGGAGGCAGAGGTAGGAGGATCGCCATGAGTTCGAGGCCACCCTGAGACTACATAGTGAATTTCAGGTCAGCATGAGCTAGAGTGAGACCCTACCTTGAAAAACAAAAAAAAAAAAGTCATGACATAACATAGAGCTGAAGTATATGGCACAGAAGGAAATGAAAGTTTCAGGCTAGAGACTACAGTTTAGTTCAGCTGTAATTGTTAGTGAGTACCACCATTGAGAGTGGGCCAGCTGTTCTATTTTTTAGTTATTTGAGAGAAAGAGAGAGGCAGAGAAAGAGAGAGAGAGAGAGAGAGAAACAGACAGACAGAAAGAGGGAGAATAGGCATGTCAGGGCCTATAGCCACTGCAAACGAATTTCAGACACATGTGCCACCTTGTGCATCTGGCTTACGTGGGTCCTGGGGAATTGAACCAAGGTCCTTTGGCTTTGCAGGCAAGCACCTTAACCACTAAGCCATCTCTCATCTTTCCAGCCCTGGGCCAGTTGTTCTATATGGGGCCTGAAGGAAGAATACTGAAGGAGTTTTTCTGCTTTTTTTTTTTTTTTTTTCCCCTCCAGATAGGCTGACTTGGAATTCACTATGTAGTCTCAGGGTGGCCTTGAACTCAGCGATCCTCCTACCTCGGCCTCCTAAATGCTGGGATTAAAGGCGTGTGCCACCACATCTGGCCTATGTTTTTCTGCTTTTGAAAGATGGCTTTATTCCTCCCTGGATTAACAAATTTGGTAATCCGCCTAGTATGGATATATGACAAATGCTGGAAAGAGAGGGTCATTGGCTTTGCAAAGTAGCTTATTTTTTTTAATTTGAAAATGGCCACTGGGGAATGTGAGGCAGGGTTGTTGAAATCCTTGTGTGGAGGCCCTGGAAGACCACGGCATGGAACTATGGGTTGCAGTGGAGACCCCAGGAGCTTGCAGATGCCAGGACTATGAGAGGGCTGTCAACAGGAGTTGCTGGCTCACTCCGGACGGTGTTTACCCAGGCTGTGGGCAGCTCAACTGGAGGGGTGGTATTGGAACTGTAGAGACTTCATCACGGTCTCACATACCAGACATGGAGCTACGGGAGTTGACATGTGCCCTACTTGGTTTAGATTTGGCATTGATTCGATCTTCTTTTTTTATTTTTATTTTTTTTATTTTTTTGGTTTTTCAAGGTAGGGTCCCACTCTGGTCCAGGCTGACGTAGAATTAACTATGTAGTCTCAGGGTGGCCTCAGACTCATGGCGATCCTCCTACCTCTGCCTGCCTGCCTCCCAAGTGCGGGGATTATAGGCATGCGCCCCCACGCCCGGCTTTTTTTTTCCCTCAATCTTCTTGTTATGCCTTCTTTCCCACTGGGAATGCTTACTCTGTCCCATCATGTGCTTGTAACTTGAGGCTTTGCGCTACGGGTATGTGTGAACAGTGTTGGGATTGATAAAAACTGCAGGAGCTTTTGCTCACTGGCCCATCCATCACTTTGGTGAGGTCCCCTCACAGGGGCGAGAACCCCATAACACCTACTCTCCACATGGGCTCTTTGCCCCCTCCAGCTCTCCACGTGGCAGGAGCTCTTGGTACTCTTTTCTGGCCTGTCCACGGTTTTTCCAGAACCACCACATGGGCTTTCACCCGTGTGTGTGTGTATGCATTTTCCTTCCCTTGGCTCTGTACTCCCCTTAACTGCTGAGCTGTCTCGCCAGCCCTCTCTCCCCCTTATTTACTGTGGCAGGGTCTCTCAGTTGAATCCAGAGCTCATTGATTCAGATTGTTTAGCTAGCCATCTTGCCCTGAGAATCCTGTCTCTGCCTCCCAAGCATTAACGTTATAGGCAGGGAACCCTGCTCACCTAGCATGTACATGGGTGCTAAACTCAGGTAGGTCCTCAACTTGGGGGCAAGTGCTTTATCCACTGAGCCATCTCCCCAGCCCCAATATTAACAGTTTTCGGGCTGGAAAGATGGCTTCGCTGTTAAGGCACTTGCCTGTGAAATCTAAGGACCCAGGTTCAATTCCCCAGTACACATGTAAGTCAGATGCACAAGGTGGCACGTGCATCTAGAGTTTGTTTGCAGTGGCTGGAGGCCCTGGCACATCCATTTTCTCCTCCCTCAAATAGATAGATAGATAGATAGATAGATAGATAGATCGATCGATCGATCGATAGATAGATAAGTAGGTTAAAAATAAGATGAACGGGCCGGGCGTGGTGGCACCTTTAATCCCAGCACTCGGGAGGCAGAGGTAGGAGGATCGCCATGAGTTCGAGGCCACCCTGAGACTTCCACGTCAGCCTGAGCTAGGGTGAAACCCTACCTCGAAAAACCAAAATAAATAAATAAATAAAAATAAAAGAACATTTTTCTACTGGGAGGCAAAACTCCTAAGCACATGGCCGTAGGGCTGGGGCCTCGGGGAATTCCAGGGGCTGGGAAGGCGACAGCTTTCAGAGAGGTGTGTTCGGGATGCGAAGACGCCCCTAGGCGTGGGGCCGTGCACTGAAGAGGGCGTCCTGTGGTGCCTTCTCTCCGCGTCTGCATTCTAGCTTCCACCTCCACCACCTGGTGGAGCATCGGGCTGGTCTTTTGGCTCTTCTCGGTTTCTGACTCCTTCTTCCTCCCGCTCGGTCCTGAGTCCCGGAGGGTTTCGCGGCATCTCGGTCTTAGCCTCCCCTAGCTCCCAGCCTCGGCCCCACCTTTGAGCTGCTTCCCTCTCGGTTTTTCTCGGGAGTTTCTCTGGGGGTGATTTTTCCTTCTTCTCCATCCAGACACGCCTTCTGTTCCCTCCTCCTACTCTATTCTGGGGTGGGGGAAAAGGAAGAGACCTCCCGGACCCTAAAGACGCGACAGGGGGCGGGTCCACCCCTCCATTTTGCATATGCATGAGGTCGCCGGGGCCGGGATCCAGGGGGCGGGGCTTGTGGGGGGTGGGAAGGGGGCGGACACCCTGAGAGTCGCACGGTATAAAAACCGGGCGCAGCGACTTCGGGCTCCGCACTGCTGAGGAGCGGAGCCTCGGCCTGGGGGACCTCGACCCCCGCCTGTACCCGGACCCCCCGTCGCCCCGACCGCGCGCCCTCGCCCCAGCGCCCACGGCCGGGCCCCGGTGGTGTGGCCGTCTCCGCTTGTCGGAGGAGCCTTAAGCGGCCACCTGCCGCGTTCCACAGCCTCGGCATCTCGGATTTCGGGGCGGCCCCCTCCCCCCTTTCCCCGCCTCTCGGCACCCCGCCTTTTCTCCGTTGAGCTCCGGTTCGGTAGCCGTCTGTTTTTTTTTTTTTTTTTTTTTCCTTTTGCCCCCTTGTCGTTTTGCTTCCAGGCGGGTTCTGGGCGAAGCTGCGTCCGCGCCTCTCCTCCGGGTCATCTCTGCTGCTCCGGCAGCCCTCACCCCCCTCCCCAGCTTTCCCTCGAGGCCGGGGGGCCTAGCTCCGGCGCATCCCCGCCGCGCACCCCGGCATCTGCAGCAGCCGCCCATCTGAGCGGGGGGTCCCCCGTGCTCCTCGCTCCCCGCGGGCTCGGCTGCGTGCAGGGCTTCAGCGCGGGGCGCGCGCCCCCTCTCCTCCGCAGCCCCCCGCCGCGCACCGGGGACTCGCCCCGCGCCGCGCCGCACCGCCGACATGGTCATCCAGAAAGAGAAGAAGAGCTGCGGGCAGGTGGTTGAGGAGTGGAAGGAGTTCGTGTGGAACCCGAGGACGCACCAGTTTATGGGGCGCACCGGGACCAGCTGGGGTACGCGGGGGGCTGGCGCGGGAAAGGCGATGGGCAGAATGCCCGGCGATCGCCTCGGGGGAGGGTCTCGGGGTCCCGCGGGCGCAGCCTCGACCACCCTGCCAGGTCCCTGGCGCCCGCTCCTCCCCCCCCCCCCCAATACACACACACCCGCCAGGCTTTGGACCGGGCGAGGGCCGAATCGCCGGTCTAATCTCTCCGGCTGGCCGCAGCGGAGGCGGAGAAAGTAGGTCACCGCCGCCTTCCCGCCCCCCGCGGAGCCCCCTCGGGCGGGGGGTCGCGGGCTCTGCGCGCGCGTGTCCGTGTCCGCGCCCGCCGCGGCGCTCCCGCTCCGGTTCGGGGCCTGCGGGCTGCCTGCGACCGCCACCTCTCCCCCCACCCCTCCACGAGGAGGACCACGGCTCCCCATCGGCTTTCATGAGCTAGCCAGCCGCGTCTATTTTTAGCTCGCACCCACCCCCCCTGAACCCTGGGAACCTTCGTGAGAGGGTGGGTCCTGCGGGGGCCGGCGAGGTTGGTGGGGTTCTTCGCAGAGGAAGTTGTTTGTTTAGATAGCCCACCACCGGGCGTTTGGAGTCTTCTTATAGCTGCTTTGGGGTGAAGTGGTGGTGGGGGAGTGGGCTGCAAGAGAGGGGCGGCACTGTTTTTATTTCAGGCTGGATGTTTCCAAATGTTTAAGTGGCGGAGGGAGAAGTGGTCGCTGCGGTGAGATGGGTGCTGGGCGATGGCCATGGCCTGGGGCACCTCTCCAGGGTGTGTGGAAGGGCCTGTGTGTAGGTAGTCAGGGTCTGATGAGGAGCACAGGTGAGGTGAGGGGTGAAATTCTTCAAAAAACAAAGAAAGAAAAGAGTGTCAAGCTGGAGAGTCAAAGCCCAAGGTTCTCTATGTGACACAACGCACAATTAATCCACACTGATTGCACACCATCCTCATCAGACCACCCACCTAACGCTCAGAGGCCCATGAAGGGATCCAATGCGATCCTTGTCCTCAGGGAACTGGAGACCCTGTTCTGGGATGTGAGGGATGAATAAACGCTTGGAACAATTTGAGGACTTCTGAGGTGGTGGGAATGCCAGGTCCTCACACGAGGCTGAGGAGAGGAGATGGTGTCAAGGGAAGGCCTGTAGGGGAGTCTTATGTTTTCTCCTCACCTTTACCTAGGGTTTTATGTGAGCTCAGAAGATGGGACACTTGTTGACGTTCTGACTGCTATCTCTGCGACTTTGTAGCTAGGCCCCTCGCAGGAAATTCTCTTCAGGTTTGGCTTCTGCAAGGTGCCACAGAGAGAGAAAAAGAGAGAGAGAGAGAGACAGACAGACAGAGAGATGTTGGCTATTTGAGTCCTTGGGGGCATCCAGGCTCTGTGGGATGGTAAGAGTTTGGCTGTGACTGGAGGCCAGTACCAGCTTACAAAGTCCTTGTGCTGGGACGGCTTTAAGCGTATCAATGCAGCAGGAACAGATGTTGTGCCTTTTCAGGACCACGCATGGTTGAGAAGTTGGAAAATGTAATTAGAGGCAGAATGACAGTGGCCTATTCTTGGAGTTGTCACAGCAACGAGAGTTTAGGTCTCTTGTGGCCTCTGCAAGGTCAGACTTCACTGTGCCCTAAGGACCAGGAGGGGGCTGGGAGTTAGGGCTGAACGCTAGACACTGCCTGTTTCCAGCTCATTTTCTTTGGCTCCCAGGGGAAGGTCTCTAAGACATCCTGTAGCTCGGCCTAATCCAGTACACAACTCGAAGGGAAGAGGGGTGAGTAAGGCTAGGTGGCAGGCAGGAGACTTAAAACCTACTGACTCGGATTCTTCCACCCCAGCCTTCATCCTCCTCTTCTACCTCGTCTTCTATGGCTTCCTCACGGCCATGTTCACCCTCACCATGTGGGTGATGCTTCAGACTGTCTCTGACCATACTCCCAAGTACCAGGACCGACTGGCCACACCAGGTGAGTGATGAGGTTTCCCCACCAGCCACTCTGACTGCTGTTAGTTCCCAAGCCTCCAAAAGAAACAGTTCTGTCATGGAGTTTTCCTCTGATGTACTGGGAAGTTCTTGAAATTTGCCTTCCTTCCCGTGCCCTGCAGCTGGAGGCTGTGTTCTGGGGAAATGGAAGATGTCACGATAGATTGCTCTCCCGTGAAGGCAATCTCTGATCTTCACTCCATCCCTCACCCGGGTGTTTTTTCTTCTCTGCATGTCTCATACATGACACCTTCCCCACCCATGTCAACCATAGGTTTGATGATTCGTCCCAAGACTGAGAACCTTGATGTTGTTGTCAACGTCAGTGACACTGAAAGCTGGGAGCAGCATGTTCAGAAGCTTAACAAGTTCTTGGAACGTGAGTTTGGACTTACTATGTGGTAATCCAGGATCTCAGGCAGGATACTAGGGACCCTGGAAATGGAACATCAGGCTTGTGACTCCTTCCCTTCTATCTCCTTAGCTTACAATGACTCCATCCAAGCCCAGAAGAATGACGTCTGCCGCCCCGGGCGCTATTATGAGCAGCCAGACAATGGGGTTCTCAACTATCCGAAACGTGCCTGCCAATTCAACCGGACCCAGCTGGGCAACTGCTCTGGAATCGGGGATCCCACCCACTATGGTTACAGCACCGGGCAGCCCTGTGTCTTCATCAAGATGAACCGGGTACACATGACCTTGGTCCCCAGGGAGAGCAGAGGAGGGAACTGGAGCCATCAACTATTAACTGTATTAATTAGAGAGATTTTTGGTTGGTTGAGTAGCTTTCAGAGGGTTCGCTCAGTTGTTGGACGCCAGGCTGTGACAAGTTCTTCCTCCACCTCTCACCATACTCCCTCTTCTCCAGGTCATCAATTTCTATGCAGGGGCAAACCAGAGCATGAATGTTACCTGTGCTGGGAAGGTGAGTTAGTAGGTCTGGACCATCTGCCTACCTGTTGGTCCTTTATGGTTTCTGTGTGATTCACCCATCTCTCCCTATCTTTTTTTTTTTTTTTTTTTTTTTTTTTTTTTTTTTTTTTTGCTTTCAGAGGCCCCAACACTATAAGGACAAGGGGGTAAGAGCAGGATCTAATGTGGCGTGAGCTCCAAAGGGCTCCCAGCCATTTTCCTGCTCTGTAGGATGCAGAAGCCTGCTCTTTGTAGATACACTCATGCTTTCTTGCTCAAAGCCCAGCCTCTGACTTCTCCCCTACCCACTTTCCTTTTGTCTTATGTGTGGATGGTTCCCAGCCTTCCTTCCTTCTTGCCCTGTTTCTTAGTCCCTTTAGATGTTTGGTAGCTGATCAGTTAGCAACATCTACCGCTGCTAAGTTGTCACTGGAACCGTCCTCTCTAGAAACCTATTGCATCTCCTGCATTTACCCTCCTCCGTCTTCCTACCCAGTCCTTACTGTTTATCTGTTTTTTTTTTTTTTTTTTTTTTTTACCCTTGGCTCTGCTCCAGAAACCGATTCCCAAGGATGGGGTAAGAACGTGGGGAGGTAGTGGAGTAGAAGGCTTCCATTGTACCCTTAGCATCCTTAGGAGAGCCACTCTGATGGGAGACAGGCCACCCCCTTCTGTTGGATATGTGTGTACACACATTTACACTCACACACACAGCTCCAGGAAAACAGATTTGAGCAGGGTGTGGTGGCGCATGCCTTTAACCCCAGTGCTTGGGAGGCAGAGGTAGGAGGATCACTGTGAGTTGAAGGCCATCCTGAGACTACATGGGGAATTCCAGGTCAGCCTGCGCTAGAGCGAGACCCTACCTCGAAAAACCAAGACCAAAACCAAACAGATTTGACAGAGGTGAAGAAGATGCCACATGCAAAGGGAAGTCTTGTGAGCTTCCGGATGCCTGCCATTTCTAATATCCTCCCCCACCCTCTTTGCCTCCTACAGCGAGATGAAGATGCTGAGAATCTCGGCCACTTTGTCATGTTTCCTGCCAATGGCAACATCGACCTCATGTATTTCCCCTACTATGGCAAAAAGTTCCATGTAAGTCCCATGGGAGGCCCTGGATATTGGCTCTCTGAGGGAGCACAATGGGGATCGTGGGAAGGAGCCCAAGATGCGCTAGGCCTAGACCCTCCGCCCTCTTCCTGTGACCCAGGTGAACTACACACAGCCTCTGGTGGCTGTGAAGTTCCTGAATGTGACCTCCAATGTGGAAGTGAACGTGGAATGTCGCATCAACGCTGCCAACATCGCCACAGATGATGAGCGAGACAAGTTCGCTGGCCGTGTGGCTTTCAAACTCCGCATCAACAAAACCTGAGGCTCCCCTCTTGCTACCCCCACCTCTTTCCTGTGGATGCTTCTGGAATGTCCTTGACCCTGCCTGATCCCTCCCTCACCCATCCCAAAGGTATTTTTTATAACAGAGCTATGACTTGTCTGAGCTTTCACATCCTTTTCCTTGACTTCTCAACCCAGCCTGACGCCCACTGTGATTCCCTAACCACACACGGTTTCTGCCATCTCCTCCCAACCTTCACTCAGCCAGAGACAGGAAGCTGTATTGCCAGAATGGCCACAGAGGAGTTTGGAGTCTTTCTAGTTCTAGGGCTGGAGATGTTGCTCAGTGGTAGAGCTTGCCTCGCGTGCACAAAGCCCCCAGCATTGAAGGAGTCGTTCTAGTTCTGTGAGTGGGATGTCCTTATAGCTCCTGTCCCGATTTTTGCCCCCATCCCCTGAGACCTATAGGAAACGCACACTTACCCACCAACACACATGCACACACACACTCATACATTTTAGCCTTTTGCTTCCCAGAGATGAGCACTGTTCTCCCTTCTCCCATTCCTAGGCTCCCACCATTGTCCCTTCCGTACTTTGGCTCCTTCAGCAAATGTTCCCTTCCTCCTTCCTCCTTTCCATCCTTGTTCCCTCTCAAAGCAGCCATTTGTAACTGCGAGCACGTTGCCACTTGGTCCTGTGGTCCTTTCCCTCTCTCCTGACCGTCCTACTTTTCCTCCTTTGGTGACTTCAGGAACCGGGACTAGAAGAGACGGCAGAGTTGATTCTTGTAGAAAATTTTCTAATGGCCCTGGACTTTAACTCCTTCCTGGTCCCTCCTGTCATCCAAATAGCTACTACTCAGAAGGGCTTGTCCTGGGCTGAATATCCACTTTGTTTTTAACTGATGGCTCCCTACCCCCACTGTCCTTCCCAGAATATCCTTCGAGTTCCAACTTCCCAGGGAGCTCTGGGGGAGGGGCAACCGTTTTGGCTCCATCCCCAGTGGCCACCTTGGAAACATCAGCTGGCTGGGGAACTAGTCCACCTCCTTCCCCTGAGCTCAGATTTACCCCCACCATGCTCTCTCTGGCTTCTTCTAGCAAGTTATTAACTGATCACTAACTCTGCATGCCAGCCTGAATGTTTCAGATAGCCTACTGCAGCTCAGCTCTGAATTTCTTGGCTCCATCTCTTTGAGACTCTTTTGCCTTTAAAACAACAACAAAATAACTATAATGCCCATAGAATGTTAAACGAGGGACCTCCTGCTCTGAATATTCTTTAGTTCTAGAGGCATTTTAACTTTTTCCTCTGGTTTCCCTCACGCTCTCTAACCGCCTCCTTTGTTAATCCTGTAGCCCCTACACCCCACCCACAAATGGGTCCTTCCCTTTTTCTTTTTCTTTTTCTTCTCACTGGGTTTGTGTCTCTTCCCTTTGGGTCCCCGGGTTGTCCTGCCCTCTTCTCTCCCCAATGGTCTCCCTCTGCAGTTATTTAATGCCCGTGTCAGATTTACTGTAAAAAGAGGAGAAAGTACAATAAAATAAGAGCAATTATATATATATATATAAATATATATATCATACACAGAGCCCTGTGTGTGGGTTGTCCCTTTCTGAGCCTTTGGAAGAATCCTGGATATGGGTGAAGGATGGCTTTGGGTCATAACTGGGGTTACCTCTCAGCTTTGACCATTTCTTTCAAGTGTCCAAACACCCACTTCCTCCTCTTCAGCTTCGTTAGGTTAATATGCACTGCTTTGAGATCAGAGGCAGAAGTCTACATTCTTTGTAGTGAGACTTATAAAATGACTACTGTGTGCATTCTAGGCACCATGAGGATACACTCATGAAAGAGGCAGAGTTCCTGCCCCCAAGGAGCTCCCCAGTTTAACGGGACAGATGAGCAGCACATGAGAAACTGTCATAACAAGGTAGACCGTGATGTGCTTTAAAGGAAGGGGACAAAGTTGTTGACAAAATTCAGTGTTCCATATTTTATGTCCGGTGCTCCAGAGGGAAGTTTTCTTAGAGGAGGGAGCATCTCAGATGGGATCTAAAGAATTTAAGTGGTAGATGAGCGTGGTGGGGCATGCATTTAATCCCAGTGCTCAGAAGGCTAAAGTAGAAGGCAAATTGTAAGCTCAAGGCCAGCCCAGGTCTACAGTGAATGCCAGGGTCAGCCTGGGCTGTGAAACCTTAACTGGCAAAAACAAAAACAAACAAAAAGAATTTTAATGGCTTGGGAGATGAGAACATCCATAAATGCTTAGAAACAGACAAGTTGACTTCATGAGACAGATTGCAAAATAAGGAAATTAGGGCCAGGCGTTGTGGCACATGCCTTTAGTCCCAGCACTTGGGAGGCAGGGGGTAGGAGGATCTTGCCATGAGTTCACGGCCAGCTTGAGACTACATAGAATACATAGTGAATTCCAGGTCAGCCTGGGCTTAGAGAGAGACCCTGCTTCACAGCTCCGCCTCCAAAAAAAATAGGAACTGTAGGATCTTGTTTTGTTTTCCTGTGGGAGGTGGGGAAATGAAGCCTCCTTCATCCTGTCTGGTCTGAAACTCAGTATAGCCAGGGCTGGCCTGGAACTTGAGGCAGTCCTGCCTCAGCCTCTCCAGTACTGAGATTTATAGGCATGTATTACCACACAGAAACATCTAAGAAAAGATGGGTGCATATATGCAACACTGATTGTGGTACATTGGAGAAGCTAATTTTTCTTCTTAGGGCTCGGTCTTGCCTTTTTGTTTTGCTTTTCCAGGTAGGGTCTCGCTGTAGCCCAGGCTAACCTGGAATTCACTATGTAGTCTCAGGCTGACCTCAAACTCACAGCGTTTCTCCTATGTCAGCCTCCTGAGTTCTGGAATTAAAGGTGTGTGCCACCACACCCGGCCTTGGTTTTGCTTTTTGTTTTGGTAATGAATTGGTCTGGTTTTGCTTTGAAAAAGAACTTAAAAAAAATTTTTTTTTAAAGGTGTGCACGACAACGCCTGGCTTTTTAAAAAAAAATTTTTTTTTGTTTATTTTTATTTATTTATTTGAGAGCAACGGACAGAGAAAGAGGCAGATAGATAGATAGAGAGAGAGATAGAGAGAGAGAGAGAGAGAATGGGTGCATCAGGGCCTCCAGCCACTGCAAACCAACTCCAGATGCATGAGCCCCCTTGTGCATCTGGCTAACATGGGTCCTGGGTAATTGAGCCTTGAACCAGGGTCCTTAGGCTTCACAGGCAAGAGCTTAACCGCTAAGCCATCTATCCAGCCTGAAAAAGAACTTTCACATATACAATCTTATCATGAATGCATATTATATACACACACCATCCTATGGATAAGGATTTCGGTCATTGTTATTCCAAACTTGGGTCATAATGCACACACTTCTATGCAGCTCACTGTTTGTACTGGATAAAGACCACGTGTTTACGTTTGACCTGGTCAAGTACTATTTCACTTTTTTTTGTTATTGCTTTTAAATGTCTTATTTTTATTTATTTATTAGAGAGAGAGGGAGAGAGTGAAAGAGGCAGGTAGAGAGAAAGAGAGAATGCGTGTGTCAGGGCATCTAGCCACTGTAGATGAACTCCAGAAGCATGGGCCACCTTGTGCATCTGGCTTATGTGGGTCCTGGGGAATTGAACCTGGATCCTTTGGCTTTGCAGGCAAGTGCCTTAATGCTAAGCCATCTCTCCAGCCCTTGTTTTTTTTTTTTTTTTTTTTTTTTGAGGTAGGGTCTCACTTCAGCCAGGACTGACCTGAAACTCATATTGTAGTCCCAGACTGCCTCGAACTCATAATCTTCCTACCGCAGCCTTCTGAGTGCTGGGATTAAAGGTGTGTACCACCACACCTACCCAGATTTTTCTTTTTGTGGTGTTGAGGGATCAAACCTAGGGCCTTGTACATGCTAAGCCTTTCCCACTAGGCTCCAGCCCCAGACCTCCTTGTTATTTTTGTTTATTTATTTTTGAAACAGAGTCTCATGTAGCCCAGGTTGCTGTGCAGCTAAGGATGACCTTGAACTTCAGGTTCTCTTGCCTCCAGTTGAGGAGTGCTGAAATGACAGATGTGTACCTGCAAGCCCAGTTTATGCTGAGCGTCAGACCCAGGGCTTCATGCGTGCTGGGCAAACAATTTGCCAACTACAGTTCTAGCCCCTCTCCTAGACAGTTCTACAACTCCTCTTTCTCGTTTTTGGACTTTCATGGTAGGGTCTCGCTCTAGCCCAGGCTGACCTAGAATTCACTGTGTAGTCTCAGGATGGCCTCAAACTCATGGCAGTCCTCCTACCTCAACCTCTGAGTGCTGGGATTAAAGGTAAGTGCCACCTTGCCTGTCTAATTTAAGTTTTTTATTCATGTTTTCTGGTATCTGGCAAAGGTAAATAGGATGCCCTTTTCAGTGCCAGGGGGTAAACCCAGGACTTTGCACATGCTAGGTGTGTTAAACTATAAAGCATTGTGCCCAGCCCTCATTCTTTGTTTGAAATAACTATCAGCTGTTCTTGGGGAGTAACCTTTGGTTGGTGTATAGCTCAGCAGTAGAGTACATGTTTAGCGTGGAGAAACCCAGGGTCCAATCCCCATCCTCCCATCCCCCCAAAAGGTATTTTAAAAAATGTATTTTTGAGGGGGAGGTTGTGAGGTAGGATCTCACCCTAGCTCAAACTGACCTGGAATTCACTTTGTAGTCTCAGGGTGTCCTTGAACTCATGGTGATCCTCCTACTTCAGCCTCCTAAGTACTGGGATTAAAGGCGTGGGCCACCATACCTGGCATATTAAAATATTTTTTATTGGGGCTGCAGAGGTGGCTTAGTGGTTAAGGCGTTTGCCTGCAAAGCCAAAGGACCACGGTTTGATTCCCCAGTACCCATGTAAGCCAGATGCACAAGGTGGCGCATGCGTCTGCAGTTTGTTTGCGGTGGCTGGAGTCTCTGGTGCATCCATTCCCTCTCTCTACCTCTCACACTCTCAAATAAATAATTAAATTAAATTAAATATTTTTATTTATTTGCAAGGAGAGAGAGAGAGAGAGGGAGGGAGAGGAGAATATGACCAGGCACACCAGGGCCTCCAGCTGCTGTAAAACTCCAGATGTATGTGTCCCTTTGTGCATCTGACTTTACGTGGGAACTGGGGAATCGAACCTGGTTTTTTAGACTTTGCAGGTAAGTGTGTTGGCACACTGAGCCACTTCTCCAGCCCCCAAAAGGTAATTTTTGAACCAATATTCTATTTTTCTTTGATACAGTGTCTCACTCTAATCTTTTTATTTATTTTTATTTATTTTTTTTTGTTTTTCGAGGTAGGGTCTCACTCTAGCCCAGATTGACCTGGAATTCACTATGGAGTCTCAGGGTGGCCTTGAACTCATGGCCATCCTCCTACCTCTGCCTCCCGAGTGCTGGGATTAAATGCATGCGCCACCACGCCTGGCTTCACTCTAATCTTGGCTGACCTGGAACTCACTTTGTAGCCCAGGCTGGCATTCAATTGGCAGCAGTCTTTCTGTCGCAGCCTCCCAAGTGCTGAGATTATAGGCATGAGCTTTTATTTATTTATTTGTTTGGATTTTCGAGGTAGGGTCTCACTGTAGCCCAAGCTGACCTGGAATTTACTATGGAGTCTCAGGCTGGCCTTGAACTCACAGAGATCCTCCTACCTCTGCCTCCCAAGTGCTAGGATTAAAGGCATGCATCTTCATGCCTGGCTTAAAAAAAATGTTTATTTAGGGCTGGAGAGATGGCTTAGCAGTTAAGGCACTTGCCTGCGAAGCCTAAGGACCCAGGTTCGATTCCCCAGGTTACACGTAAACCAGATGCACATGGTAGTACATGCATCTGGAGTTCGTTTGCAGTGGCTGGAGGCCCTGGTGTGCCCATTCTTACTCTCTCTGCCTCTAATTAATAAATAAATCAGAAAATTTTTAAAAAGTTTATTTATTTGCAAGCAGAGAGAAATAGAAGAGAGACAAAGAAAATGGGCATGCTAGGGCCTCTAAACATTGCAAACAACTCCATATGCATGTACCATTTTGTGCATCTGGCTTCACATAGGTACTGGGGAATCGAACCCAGTTGTTAGGCTTTGCAGGCAAGCGCCTTGACCATTGAGGCATTTTCCCAGCTATGCCTTTTCTTTCTTTCTTTAACTCTTTTTTTCTTTTAAATGATTTATTTACTTGACAGAGAAAGAGGGAGAGAGAGAGAATGGGCATGCCAGGGCCTCCAGCCACTGCAAATGAACTCCAGACACTTGTGCTCCCTTGTGCATCTGGCTAACATGGGTCCTGGGGAATCGAACCTGGGCCCTTTGACTTTGCAGGCAAACGCCTTAACTGCTAAGCCATTCCTCCAGCCCCCTTTTTCTTTTTTGAGCCTCTTGATATGCTAAAACCAATGTTAGTGGGCATTCCTATGTAGTTTTCATTTCAACTGAAGTTATCTTAATGTCTTAACTATTGACTTGCCTAGGATGTAGTCAGGGGTAGAGTACTTGCTCAATATGTGCGAAGCCTTGGGCTCAGCACACACACAAGAATACTGATTTACTGGTATTTATTACCAGCACATTATTGTTTGTTTATTTATTTATCTTATTTGAGAGCGATAGATAGAGAGGCAGATAGAGAGAATGGGCACACCAGGGCCTCCAGCCACTGCAAACGAACTCCAGATGCATGTGCCACCTTGTGCATCTGGCTTACGTGGGTCCTGGGGAATCGAGCCTAGAACCAGGGTCCTTAGGCTTCACAGGCAAGCGCTTAACTGCTGGGTCACCTCTCCAGCCCCTATTGTTTGTTTATTTATGCATGTGTGGGTGCGTATGCGAGCAACAGGGTATCTTGCTGCCACTGCAAGTGAGCAACACATTATGTGGGTAATGGAGACTTGAACTTGGGCTGGCAGGTTTTGCTAGTAAGCGCCTTAACAGCATCTCTCCAGCACTTGTATTACTCCTGGTATTACTGTTTGTTTGTTTTTTTTCTTTTTTGAGGAGAGTATGGGTACATCAGGGCATCTTGTTGCTGCAGATGAACTCTAGATGCATGTGCCACTTTGTCTCTGGTTTTACAAGGGTACTGGGGAATTGAACCCCAGTGGGCAGACTTTGCAAGCAAGTACCTTTAATCATCGAACCATCTCATCTCCCCAGCCCGACTGTTTTATTTGTATTCATGTGTATGTGGACATACCTGGGTCTTTTACTGCTGCAAATGAATACCCATCTGGCTTTATGTGGATGGCTGGGGAATTGAACTTGGGCCAACAGACTTTGTAAGCAAGTGCCTTTTCTTGTTGAGCCATCTTCCTAAGCATGTACAATTGCTTTAACCAATAATTTGCTTTTTGTTTTGTTTTATGAAGCAGTCTCATTTATAAAGCCCAATATGACCTAGAACTTACTCTGTATCCCAGAATGGCCTTGAACGCATGGTGATCTTCCTACCTCAGCCTCCTATGGGCACCCAGGGCTTCCTGTCACTGCAACTGAACTCCAGATACATTTGCCACTGTGTACATCTTGCCCTACATGTGTACCTGGGCAACTGAACCCGGGGCCATCAGGCTTTAAGCAAATGTCTATGTGCTGAACGATGTCTCCGTCCCACCCCCCCGTTTTTGTTTTCGAGGTAGGTCTCGCTGTAGCCCAGGCTGACTTAGAATTCACTAGGTAGTCTCAGGGTGGCCTCGAACTCATGGTGATCCTCCTGCCTCTGCCTCCAGAGCGCTGGGACTAAAGGCATGTGCCACCACGCCTGGCTCCAGCCTTTTTTAAAGTAAACATACATTTATTTATTTGAAAACAGAGAAAGGGTGTACAAGGACCTCATCACTGCAAACAAAGTACATTTTGTGCATATGGCTTTACATGAGT
The DNA here is from genome assembly GCA_036346955.1 of Dipus sagitta. Taxonomy (NCBI): domain Eukaryota; kingdom Metazoa; phylum Chordata; class Mammalia; order Rodentia; family Dipodidae; genus Dipus; species Dipus sagitta. The sequence continues at coordinate 5,602,554 of CM070783.1, read as the reverse complement.
ACTAGGAAATCAAACCTAGGTCATCAGGCTTTTCAAGCAAGTGCCTTTAACCAGTGAACCATCTTTCCAGCCCCTACAAGAATTTTTTTTTAAAGGCATGTGCCACCATGCATGGCTTATTTTATTATTTATTTATTTGACAGAGAAAGAGGGAGAGGGCCTCCAGCCACTGCAGATGAATTCCAGATGCATGCGCCCCCTGTGCATCTGGCTTACATGGGTCCTGGGGAATCAAACCTGGGTCCCTTGATTTTGCAGGCATGTGACTTAACCAGTAGGCCACCCCTCCAAGATTTTAATGAAGTCAGCATAATTTTCATCCTTGATTTTTTGTTTGTTTTTCAAGGTAGGGTCTCACTGTAACCCAGGCTGACCTGGGATTCACTATGTAGCATCAGGGTGGCCTCGAAATCACAGCAATCCTTCTACCTGTGCCTCCCAAGCGCTGGAATTAAAGGCATGTGCCACCATGCCCTGCCTGGCTTTCTTTCTTTTTTATGTGAGACTAAGAGAGAGACTTGGTGTGCCAAAGCCTCCGGCCTCTGAAATCGAACTCCAGATGTGTGTGCCCCCTTGTGTGCATGTGCAACCTTGTGTCACTGTGTATCTGGCTTATGTGGGACCTGGAGAATTGAACATGAATCCTTAGGCTTTGCAGGCAAGTGCCTTAACTGCTAAGCCATCTCTCCAGCCCTCATTCTTTCTGATAGAATCTTATCTATCCCAGGCTGGTCTTGAACTCACTATAAAGCTGAGAAAGATCTTGAAATTGTGATCCTCATGCCCCTACATCTTAAGAGTGCTGGTATTACAGGTGTGGTACCACCATACCCCATTAAGCGGTGCTGGAGAGATGGCTGTCATTAAAGGCAAGTGCTTGCAAAGCCTGCCAACTCAGGTTCAGTTCCCCAGTGCCCACATAAAGCCAGATGCAGACAGTGGTGCATGGCATCTGGAGTTTGTTTGAAGCAGCAAGAGGTTCTGATGAGCCCATACATTTTGTTTTAAATATTTTATTTGGGAGAGGAAGACAGAAGAAAAAGAAAGGGCGTGCCAGGGCTTCTAACCACTGCAAATGAATTCCAGATGCATGTGCATCTGGTTTACTTGGGTACTGGGGAATTAAACCTTGGTCCTTAGGTTTCACAGGCAAGTGGCTTAACCACTAAGCCATCTCTCCAGTCTCCATACTCATTTTAAAAATGTTATTATTTAGTTGCAAGAACAGAGAGAGAGAAAGAATGTGTGAGAGAATGGGTATATCTGGGCATCTTGCCACTGCAAACAAACACCAGACACCATGTGCACTTTGTGCATCTGGCTTTACTTGGGTACTGGGGAACTGAACCCAGGTCATCAGATTTTGCAGGCGAGCAAGCCTTTGACCGTTCAGCCATTTTCTCCAGCCTGAGCCTGTACTATCAGTGGTACAATGTGTACTTAGCACACTTGAGGCTCGGGTCCAATAACTCACCATCCCCATAAAAAAAAAAAAAAAAGCCTGGTGTGGTGGTGTATGACTTTAGTCCTAGCACTCAGGAGGCTGAGGCTAGCCTGGGGCTACAGAATGAGTTCCAGGTCAGCCTGGACTAGAGTGAGACTCTACCTCGAAAAATAAAACAAGTTTTAACATGCTTAGAGCCATGAGGAAACTAGGACATTTGATTCTAGTCCTCCGTGGGGTAACTCCTTGGCACAGGTCAAACTGCCACAGGTCCCCAGTGCTAGGCACCATACTCTTGTGAGTACCAGTTGGCCACTTGGGTGGATGCCTGGTTGAATACAACTGAGTGAAGAAGTCAGCGAATGAAACCAGAGTTTAGTGACTCACGGAAGACCACACAGCTCACAGTAGAATTGATCTGATACCCCAAACCCCAATGCCCCCCTCTTTTTTTTTTTGAAGTAGGGTCTCTAGCCAAGGCTGACCTAGAATTTACTCTGTAGTCCCAGGCTGGCCTTGAACTCAGTGATCTTCCTACTTTTGCCTCACAAGTACTGGGAATAAAGGTATGTACCACTAAATGAGACATCTCTACCATACTCTCCAAGACTCAGGGACCACTGTGGAACAGGTGGCAGAAAGAATGTAAAAGTCAGGGCTGGAGAGATGGCTTAGCAGTTAAGCGCTTGCCTGTGAAGCCTAAGGACCCCGGTTTGAGGCTCGATTCCCCAGGACCCACGTTAGCCAGATGCACAAGGGGGCACACGCATCTGGAGTTTGTTTGCAGTGGCTGGAAGCCCTGGCGTGCCCATTCTCTCTCTCTGTCACTCTCTAATAAATAAATAAAAATGAACAAAAAATTAAAAAAAAAAAGAATGTAAAAGTCAAAGGAAGGGGAGGAGTGCTTACAATACTGTCTTCCATGTACAAAATGTTCTAGATATTCATGACCTCACAGTGAATGTTACCTACAGAGGACCTGCATAATAGGAGGGGAAAAATGATATCAAAATAGACTAGTTGGAAAGAAGGGATTTGGTGGAGGGATTTCGGAGAGGGAGGGTGGTAGAAAGGGACTGTGATCATGATTATTTATGGAAGTTGTCAATTAAAAAATTAAAAAAGCCAGGTGTGATGGCTCATGCCTTTAATCCTAGCACTTGGGAGGCAGAGGATCACCATGAGTTAAGGCCACCCTGAGACTCCCAACCTGGGCTACAGCAAGACCCTGCCTCAAAAAACAAAAACAAGTTAAAAAAGGTTGGAGAGATGGCTTAGCAGTTAAGGCGCTTGCCAACAAAGCCAGAAGACCCAGGATCAACTCCCCAGGACCCACATAAAGCCAGATGGACAGGGTGGCACATGTGTCTGCAGTGTCCATTTTTTCTCTGCCTCTTTCTCAGTAAATAAATAAAATTAAAAAGAAAGAAAGAAGCCAGGCATGGTGGCACACACCTTGAATCCCAGCACTTAGGAGGCAGAGGTAGGAGGAGACTACTTAGTAAATTCCAAGTCAGCCTAACCTAGAGTGAAACCCTACCTCAAACCAGCCCCCCCCCTCCCCCGCTAAAAAAAAAAAAAAAAAAGAAAAAAGAAAAGAAAAAGAAAATTAGTGTATGGAGGCATATGCCTTCAATCCCAGCACTTGGGAGGCAGAGGTAGGAGGATTGCCGTGAATTCAAGGCCAGCCAGCCTGAGAGACTACATAGTGGATTCCAGGTCAGCTAGGACTAGAGTGAGACCTCTAAAACCTACCTCGAAAAACCAAGAAAAAAAAAAAATAAATAAAAGGTCTGAAATAGGTGGACCTGGTCTTCTGGAAAAGCATTTGGTACTCATTAATAAGTAAAAAAGGTTGTTTGAGGGCTGGAGAGATGGCTCAGTGCTTAAGGCTTGCCTGCAAAGCCTAATAACCCAGCTTTGATTCCCCAGTACCCACATGTACAAGGCGGTGTATCTGGAGTTCATTCACGTTAGGTACAGGCCCTGACATACTCACTGTCTATCTGCCTCTCAGATAAACAAATAAAATATATTTCAAAAAAGGTGATTTTACAGCAGAAGTACTGGTCCCTTTCTAGCTGTCTTGGACTCTTGGGCAAGGCAATGGCTCCTACTAGCACTTTAAGCCTGGTTGACCAACTCCGAAGTCCCTCTGGACCTTACCCTTCCTTCTCCATCACCAGAAAACAAGGCCAAGCCACGTGCCAACTGATTGGCTCTCCTTGGCTTGGGCAGCAGTGGGCATGGGTAGAGCCTGGCCCAGCCCCCTGTCCCTGGGAGCCAACAGGGTGGGTATGAGGGTGTTGGGCTCTCCAACCCCGACTCTCCTCCTACCCCAAGAAGCCCTTTCAAAGGTTTTCCTGGCAGAGTGCAAAGCTTCAATTCATTCAACTGTCTGGCACGAGGCCCAGGATGTAGGGATGCTGGGAAGGCCCCAAACCTCACCTTAGCTGCCCCCAGTTTCCTGGGACCCAAACTGACAGGCCTTTCACTGGTCTCTTCACCCAGTAGTGCCCACCCCCTTCCCCTTGAATCCCGGGTACCCTGCCCCTCTCCCCTAGAGCAGATGGCTACCCCAGAGGCTCAGGATGGCTAAATCAGATATTTAAATCCTGTAATCCTCAGTGAGAGGCTTCCCAGGGGGCCAAGAGCCTAACCTTAGAAGCAGGAGCGTGCCAGCTCTGGCAAGAGGGAGGAGGGACAGTTGGTTCCCAAGTTATGAATGGAAGCCACCCCTCTCCCTCGTTGTCATGCAGTTCACAAACTGACCCAGTCCCCAGCCTTTGTTCCTTTTTTGGAACGAAAGTGCTGCCCCCCCCCACCAGGCCATACTGCCTAGACTCGAGGCCGTGCTCCCGTTTCACCTCCTCGCTGTTCAGCTCCGCACCTGGAGGTCAGCAAGCCAGTGCTGGCAGAACCCCCCCCCCGCCGCCAACACACACTTGGTAGCAAAGTTTTATTGTAAAATAAGAAATCGATATATAAAAAGGAGATATAAAAAGGGAGAAGGGTGGGGGTGACAAATGCAGGTACATCTTGCAGTGTGAGGAAAAAACTGACCTTAAGTACATGGTGGGGGTGGGGAGAAGGAATGGGTCTTGGAAGACACGGACCCTTGTGAGAGACATTCTTCTAGGGCGTGGCATGGAGTAAAATTTCATTTTAGGAGCCAAGGTTCAACAGAGACTAAACAGGATTTGGCTGGGCCAGAAGAGGCTTGACTGACTACTTCCACTGAACCAGCTGTCCAACCTTGGAAACTACCAGCCCCACCTACAAGGACAGGGAACCAGCACCCACATGGGTCCCAGCCATGAGGTAACAGAAGATGGTTGAAGGCCTGACAAACATTATCTCATTAACCCTCACAACAAGCCCTGTGAGGTAGGTCGTGATGACCAGCATTTTATAGATGTGGGTATTCAGATTGTGAGAAACTAAACTTGAGATAGTTTTCCTGGTAGGTGGGTTAGAGAACTGGGGTGGGCTTTGACACATAGTACGGCCAATTGTAAACTCCAGCCTCACAGGCAAAAACATTTTCCTTTCTCCCAAACTCTCTACAAAGAAAAAAACCTTAAAAAGCCAAGCTTGTGCATTCTAGCTCCCACCACCCTTCCCAAATTCAGGTCAAGGCAAATGGCAGGGTTCTCAGGTATTTCCGAGTTACACCTACACCAAGCAGGAGTTCAAGCAGCTGAGTCACAAAATGCCAGGGAAGGAGGAGAGGGGTGGGAGTCTGCTGGTGGACAGGAGGCAAACAGGGGATCAGTCTGAGTCAGGGCTCTCTCTCTTGAGCATTAGTTTTTTATGACGGGAGGTAGACTGGCCCTTTTTGGACTTCAGGTAGCTGTAGAAAAGACAAAAGAGGAGAGATGAGGGGCTGGAGGGGATGGCTTAGCAATTAAGGCAAAGCCAAAGGATCCAGGTTCAATTCCTCAGGACCCACATAAAACCAGATGCACAAGGGGGTGCACGCGTCTGGAGTTCGTTTGCAGTGTCTGGAGGCCCTGGCGTGCCCATTGTCTCTCCCTCTGCTTCTTTCTCTCTCTCTCTCTCAAATAAGTAAAAATAAATAAATAAATAAATAAAAATAAATAAGTAAGAGGAGAGATGAAGTGACAGGAGTGTATGGTCTGAGCTTTTCTCCTTGATCAACACTTGGAAGGCACTACGTTAGAGTAAGAGAACTTCGTAAGTTAAGACGGTCTCTACTGCCTGCAGGTCTATTCACAGAACACCTTGGCGTATCTGTGTTTCAGTGTCTTCATTTTCCTTTACACCATTATTTATCTGTCTGTCCTTCTGATCCTTCTGTCTCCACCTCCCAAGGACTTGTGGTGCCAGAAATTAAACTCAGGGCTTTCTGAATGCTGGGCAGGCACTCTACCTACTGAGCCACATCCCCAGACCTATTTATTTTTTTAAAGACAAGCCCACAGACTGCCTTTCTTTTTCTCTTTTTAAATGAGAGAGAATCGGTGCAATCAGACTCCAGATGCGTGTGTCCCCTAGTGTGCATGCGCAACCTTATGCGCTTGCATGTGCCTTACGTGGTAGCTGGCGAGTTGAACATGAGCTCTTAGGCTTCACAGGCAAGCGCCTTAACCACTAAGCCATCTCTCCAGCCCCCTATTAACTTTTAAAAATTTAATTTAATTTTTTTTTTTCCAGGCTGACCTGGAATTCACTCTAGTCTCAGGGTGGCCTTGAACTCACTACAGTCCTCCTACCTCTGCCTCCCGAGTGCTGGGATTAAAGGCGTGTGCCACCATGCCCAGCTAACTATTAATTTTTTTTAAGACAGGGTCTGTAGCCCTGGCTGGACTCAAACTCGCAGCAATCCTCCTGCCTCTGCCTCCTGGGACCACAGGAGTATGCTACCACTCCTAAGTGTCCCTCACTCTACTCTATAAATGAGGACACAGAGCCTGAGACAGAGTAACAAGGTCACACAGGACCTGTCAGCACTTGGCAGAGCTTTGTGACCACTTCAAACTCTGAAAGACCCCCACTCGTCCAGTGGGATGGGCCCTTTACCACAAAGGCAGAACTGGAAGGAGTCTTGTGGCTTTTTACCTCAGGAAGGTGGGGGTGGGGGGCACCATGGCTGGGAGCTGGCCCAGGCCCCTCACCTGGACTGAGCCCTATTTTCCCCTGGCTCCTTTTCAGCCTGGGCATCCTTGAATTCCAAGGCTTCATTCAGCATTCGGAACATCTCAAAGCGGTCACGACCACGGATCTGCAGCAAGGGAGGGGAACAGAAGTATTGGGCAAAGTCACAGAATCATTTGCATGTTCTGTAACAACTTTTTCTTGAAAGGTGATCCTTTGTAGATGGTCCCCAACTTATGATGGTTTGACTTACGAATTTTGGACTTTACAATGGTGTGAAAGTGACAGGCGTCCAGTAGAAAGTGTACATTGAATTTGAATCTTTTCTGGTTAACAGTATGTAGGGTACTCTCTTGATGTTGGGCGGCGGCAGCAAGCCGCAGCTCTCAGAAAAACCATGGGATTGAGTGGGGGAAAAACATCAATAATATTCATAGTTCACTGTGTTGCTAAGCTGTGGGGTTCAGTAGGTGAGGTGGATTAAATGCGCCCCCCCTTTTTTGTGGTACTGGGGATCAAGCCCAGGGCCTGGTGTATACCAAGCAAGTTCTCTGCAAGTGAGCAATCTTCCCAGCTCTAAGTGCATTTTCATTTTGTTGAGCTTACTATGTAGCCCTGGCTGGCCTAGAACTTCTCTGTAGACCAGGCTAGCCTCCAGTCTGTAGCGATCCTCCTACCACTACCTCTGCTTCTCCAGACATGGACTGAAGATGTGTGCCACCATGCCTGGCTCACGAGGGAACATCTGACTTACCATATTTTCAACTTAGGATGAGTTTACCTGGATATGACTTTTTAAATAGAACATGCAAAATATGGTACAAGTTGATATTCTCAAGTTAGGTATAAACAGAGCCTTCGTCTCTAAGGCCAAATGCCCTAGTTACAGCCAAAAGGAAAGAGCTTTTTTTCTGTTTTTTTACTTTTCAAGGTAGGGTCTCACTCTAGCCCAGGCTGACCTGGAATTCTTTATGTAGTCTCAGAGTGGCCTCGAACTCACAGTGATCCTCCTACCTCTGCTTCCAAGTGCTGGGATGAAAGTCATGTGCCACCACACCCAGCTCAGAAAAGAGCATGACTTAAAACTTTCAACCTGGTAATAATAGCTTTATAAGAGTCAGAGACATGAAGAGAGCAAACAGTGGACGTATCTTTTCTTCCCTTATCCCACCCCACTTAACATGCAGTGGACCATGCAAGTAACTCTCCCAGACTTGGTACCTTAAGGGTATAATATTCTCCATCCAGTGGTTTCTTCTTTGGCTGGGGAGAGGAACTGGTGCTGGGGGGCAGTGCTGTAAAAGAGGTAAGCAGGTGAAACTTGGGGCGCAGCTGTACCTCTTACTCCCCATCTCCTCTCATCCCAGCTGTTACCTCGCTTAGTGTTCCCAGGGGATAATTCAAGGCGAGGTTCCTCCTTCTTGCGGAAATTTTCTTCCTCCGTGCGGCGGTCTCTCCCAGGACAGGCACAAACACGCACTTCAAAGCTGTTCCGTCCCAGCAGGTTCCCACTGCCCCGGGTGAGAAGAGAGAAGCGTAAGGACATCGACATCGGGCCCACCCTGCCCTGTGTCACAAACCAGGTCCCCGCCGCTCCCAGCTGCCCTTGTCCTGTCCCGAATCTAACCTCCTGCCACAGAGACTCGCTCTGAGAAACCACAGGCAGGGAGAGAGTTCCCAAGCCAGAGCGGGAGTGGCGGCGGAGACGTCACTGCAGGGGATGGGGTGAGGACTGAGGGGACAGGAGTGTGGTAGGGCTGAGGACAAAGGGTCAGTGGCAGGCAGAGGCTGGGAGGAGCACGCCACTGTAAAGGGTGTGTGGGGTTTCCTACCTGGAGTCCTCCAGTGTGATAATGGTGAGGATGGGTCGCCGGTTCATGCCTCCCATGCAGGAGCTGTTACACATGTAGTTGTAGTGGATGGTGGTACAATCAGAGCCAACCTAAAGGAGGGCACAGGGCCTGTGTGATGCCACTCCTCCCTCAGCCTATAGTAACTGGGGGGAAGGGGAGCTATGGCCTCTGAAAACTTCTATCTCTTTTTTAAAAATATTTATGAGGCTGGAGAGATGGCTTAGCGGTTAAGCGCTTGCCTGTGAAGCCTAAGGACTCCAGTTCGAGGCTCGATTCCCCAGGACCCACATAAGACAGATGCACAAGGGGGCGCATGCGTCTGAAGTTCGTTTGCAGTGGCTGGAGGCCCTGGTGTGCCCATTCTCTCTCTCTCTCTGCCTCTTTCTCTCTCTGTCTGTAGCTCTCAAATAAATAAATAAAAATTAAAAAAAATATATATTTATTTGCCGGGCATGGTGGTGCATGCCTTTAATTCCAGCACTTGTGAGTTAGGTCACCCTGAGACTACACAGTGAATTCCAGGTCAGCCTGGATAGAGAATGAGACCCTACCTTGACAAAACCAAAAGGTAACCCCCCCCACACACACACACCACCACCACCACAATCAGAAAAACAGACCTCAGGTGGCTCATAAGGCACCACCACACTGTGTCGAAAAGTCTGTCTGTCATCCAGATACTCGGCCCGCAGATTTCCTTCCACCCGGATAAGATGCTGAGGCGGAGCCAGACCTAAGGGTAATCAAGAGCAGCTCAGAGGCTTGCAGGTCGCTGGCCGCCACTTTGGGCCACCTCCAGCCCCAGGGGCTCACCGTCACTATCAGAGCAGCGCTCGTGGTGGGGGCAGCGCCTCACAACTTCTGTCATGTGTTGTGACTTCTTGTAGATGGCCATGGCACGGACACGGGTGCCAGGTGGGGGTGTGGAGTCTACCCAGAGCTGCACAGGACATGTCTTGGCCAGCTGGCAGAACAGCTTGTTGAGGGCAGGGGAGTACTGTAGGAGTGAAGCAGAGTCAGAGGTCAGGAGAGACGAGTCAGTAAAGAAGGGGAAAGAGGAACCCAATGAACAAAAACCCTTCTTAAGCACCCACTAGACACCAAGCCTCACGGGAGAGGGCAGCTCGTAAGGAGAGGACTGGGTTTACATACCAGAAATCTACTTTCCCCCACCTAAATTTTTTTTTTTAATTTTAATTTTTATTTATTTATTTGAGAGCAACAGACAGAGAAAGAAAGAGGCACAGAGAGAGAGAATGGGCGCGCCAGGGCCTCCAGCCACTGCAAACGAACTCCAGACGCGTGCACCCCCCCCTTGTGCATCTGGCTAACGTGGGTCCTGGGGAATGGAGCCTCGAACCGGGGTCCTTAGGCTTCACAGGCAAGCGCTTAACCGCTAAGCCATCTCTCCAGCCCCCCCCCCACCTAAATTTAAAAAAAAAAATTTATTTTTATTTATTTGAGTGAGAGAGAGAGAGACAGAGAGAGAGAGAGAATGGGCATGCCAGGGCCTTCAGCCGCTGCAAAAGAACTCCAGATGCATGTGCCACCTTGAGCATCCGGCTTACATGGATCCTAGGGTATCAAACCTGGGCAAGTGCCTTAACTGCTAAGCCATCTCTCCAGCCCCAGAAATCTATTTTCTCTCTCATTTTTTATATTAATTTTATTTTTGGTTTTTTTGGTTCTTTTCGGTTTTTCGAGGTAGGTCTCACCTAGCCCAGCTCTCCACATGGCTTTTTCATAGGTCTTGCTTTGGTTAACTCTCCCTTCTCCTCTCCACCACCCCACCTCAATGCCCAGTGAAATCTTTCCATCCCTAGTATTCTACCCCTGTTCCTTCATATCATGTGTTCTACTCTCCCTCCCTTTAAGCTCTTCCTCATTCTCTCTTAAAAAAAAAAAAAAAAGGCTGAAGAAATGGCACAGTGGTTAAGCGCTTGCCTGTGAAGCCTAAGGACCCCAGTTTGAGGCTAGATTCCCCAGGACCCACATAACCCAGATGCACAAGGGGGCACATGCATCTGGAGTTTGTTTACAGTGGCTGGAGGCCCTGGCGCGCCCATTCTCTCTTTATCTATCTGCCTCTTTCTCTGTCTGTCACTCTCAAATAAATAAATAAACAACAGAAAAATTTAAAAAATAAAAATAAATAAAAAAAAGCTTCTTGCTATGAAGCCCTAATAAGCAGGTCTTTAACTTTTCATTCTCCTGCCTTAGCTTCCCCAGCACTAGGGTTACGGGCTCATCAGTCTGCCAGGCTGAGTCTTCATGAGACAGGGCTCTTGCTGTGCTGCCCAGGCTGATCTCGAACACCTGTGCACAAGCAATCCTGCCTCAGCCTCCTGAGCAGCTGGGACTACAGCGCATGTCACTGTGCCTAGCTTCAGACGCTTATTTTCAAAAGCCAAGGAAGGAATGTGAAGAAAGAAAGTTCTCTGCTCCCTGGAGAGATGCTCAGAGTAGGAGGGGAAGGATGAAAGGCCAAGTGAAGTCCAGGGGGGAAATTCAACTCTGAGACACAGGTCCAAGTCCATGAGCTAAACAAATAGGTGGAATATAAATAGACAGACAAGAAGCCAAAGGCTGAAAAGAACCCCCCAAATTCTAGACAGAAAACCAGCCATTGAAAAGGCAGATGCACGAGGGGCTGGGGAAATTGCTTAGCGGTTAAGGTGTTTGCCTGTGAAGCCTAAGGACCCTGGTTCGGTTCCCCAGGACCCACATAAGCCAGATGCACAAGGTGGCACATGCATCTGAGTTTGTTTGCAGTGGCTGGAGGCCCTGGAGCACCCATTCTGTCTTTCTCTTTGCCTTTTCCTCTCTCTCTAGTAAATAAATAAAATATTATACATATATATATATGAAAAGTCACATGAAAGCTAGCTCCTCAGGGCACTGACCGTGCATGTGACAGATTTGGCTGTCCCGGAGTGCAGGAAGCCCAGACGGAAACCATAGTTGCCCTGGTAGGTTTTCTGGGAAGGGACAGAGGATGACAGAGGCCAGGGAGTGGCTGGCGCAGGGGCCGCTGGTGCAGGAGCTGTTGATACTTGGGGGACTTCATCCGGGCCTTCTACCAGCCAGTTCTCATCGTATTCTGGGGGCAGCAGCAGATCTTCCATGGAAGTGGATGACAGTGAGGTGGACTGTGGATGGGTCAAACAAGAGTCTTCAATGCTGGGTTCCCAGCCCACCAGTCAGTTTACCAAGTCCCCAGTCCCTTCCTGCCCTGGTTCTTACCAGCACATTTTTTGCAGGAAGTCTGAAAAACAAGAGTAAAGAGTCAACATTACTGATCTTTGCTTGCCATTGGCCTCTGGGGACTTCTATAGGAAAGGAAGTAAAGAGACAGGGCACCTGCAGGGGAGGCACCATGACAAACACTCACAGTTTCCACAAGTCTGAAAATGTCTCCTGACTCAGAGGGGGCTCGATGCCAAGATCTGACTGTGGTTCCTCCATGGCAGCACCCAGGAAGTCAGTGTGGCCACTGTGAGGAGAAAAGTGAGGACCAGACCTGAGATCCCAGCACAGGAGACAGAGCACAATGTCGGGGGGGGGGGGGGGTCCCGCACAGAAACAGGGACTTAGTAGCTCTCCAGCCACTCCTTCCCCTACCACACTTTCTTTTTCTTTTTTGGTTTTTCGAGGTAGGGTCTCACTCTAGCCCAGGGCTGACCTGGAATTCACTATGTAGTCTCAGGGTGGCCTTGAACTCACAGTGATCCTCCTATCTCTGCCTCCCAGGTGCTGGGATTAAAGGCGTGCACCACCACACCCAGCTCCCTACCAGACTTTAAGGAAAAGATAACCAGAGAGGGACTTTCAACTTCCTCACCATCAAATTCCTAAGCCCTCCAAAAAACTTGTGTGTATATCACAGCATGCATGTGGAGGCCAGAGGTGTCAGTGCCCATGAGTTTCTGAGTCTCTTGGCTCTGTCCCCCATTGTCATAGTCACAGTTGGGATCATGGATGCATGTGCCACTCTGTATCTGGCTTTACGTGGGTGCTGGGGAATTGAACCCCGGGCCAGCAAGCTTTTTAAGGAGGCACATTTAACCACTGAGCCATCTTCTCAGCCCTCACCCTTCTTGTTAATGAGGGTGCCCACTCCCTTCATTTGGGGAAATGTCCTTCCCCATCTCACACACAGCTCCATTTCTCAGATCCCCTTCTGGAGAGAGAGAGAGAATGAGTGCACTAGAGCCTCCAGAGCATGCACCACGGTGTGTATCTGGCTTTATCTAGGTACTGGGGAATCGAACCTGGGTCTTCAGGTTTTGCCTTTAACTGCTGAGCCATCTCTCCAGGTCCCCCATTCACGGTAAATCTTTAAGAATGATCACTGGGTCTCACCTTCCCTTCATCTATTCCCTGGGACTGTTCTCAGGCTTGCCTCCTTCACAAGTCCCTGCTGACTGAGCAACTCTAATAATTTGATTTTATTTTCTAGCATCATCCCATTGCCTTCCCTGGGGGCTCTAGCGAGCGTGGCTCTCCCTCTGCTCAGCCAATGGTGATTCTCTCTGTTCCCCCGTATGGCTACGAAGCAGATTCCTTCCCACTGAAATTTCATCTTATACGTCGTCGCATGTCAGGAGCGCTTCCCTGAATCAGGCAGTGACAGCCAGCCAGCCAGTCGAGCTCCCTCAAGCCACACAGCTATAGTTCTCTTGCCTGAGACAATTCAGCCATCATTTCACCTTCTCCCAGATCAGTTTTTTTTTTTTTTTTTTTTGAGGTAGAGTTTCATTCACTATGTAGTCTCAGGGTGGCCTGGACCTCATGGCGATCCTCCTACCTCTGTCTCTCAAGTGCTGGGATTAAAGGCGTGTGCCACCACCCCTGGCCCAGATCAGCTTTCAAATGGCCGTCATACTAACTTTCCTTTGGCCAGTAGGCTTTGCATGCAAGGGCCTCTAACCACTGAGAAATCTTCCCAACCCCGTATTTACTTTGCTTCTTTTCTATTATAAAAAGTATTTTATTTTGGGGCTGGACCTAGAGGTTAAGGTGCTTACCTGCAAAGCCAAAGAACCCAGGATCAATTCTTCAGGTCCGACGTAAGCCAGATACACATGGTAGCACATGCATCTGGTGTTCGTTTGCAGTGGCTAGAGGCCCTAGCATGCCCATTCTCACTCTTTCTCTCTCCCTCTTTCTGTCTCTAATAAATAAATACAAACTTAAAGGCACCTGCCTGCAAAACTTAGCAATCTGGGTTCAATTTCCCAGTACCCACATACAGGCAGATGCACAAAATGGCACATGCATCTGGAGGTCCTGGTGTGCCCATTCTCTCTCTCTGCAGGTAAACAAATAAAAATATTTTTTAAAATATTCTATTTTGGGCTGGAGAGATGGCTTACTGGTTAAGGGGCTTGCCTGCTAGGCCTAAGGACCCATGTTCAACTCTCCAGGTCCCATGCAAGCATGCAAGGTCGCACATGCACACAAGGTGGTGCACCCATCTGGAATTTGATTGAAATGGCTGGGAGCCCTGGTGTGCCTATTCTCTCATAAAAAATATTACAAAAAAATTTATTTTCATTTATTATTTATTTGAGAGAGACAGAATGGGCACACCAGGGCCTCCAGCTGCTGCAAACAAACTCCAGACACATGGGCTACCCCTTATACATCTGGCTTACGTGGTTCCTGGGGAATTGAATCTTGGTCTTTTGGCTTTGCAGGCAAGTGCCTTAACACTAAGCCTTCTCTCCAGGCCTCCATACTTGCTTTCTTGATAACACACCTACCACTAGCTTTACTAAGAAATGCCCACTATAAATCTTCACTACATTTTTCCTTTTCTTTTCTTCCTCCTCCTCTTTCTTTCTTTCTTTTTTTGTAGTTCTGGGCCTCACCTCACACATGCTAAGCAGGCTCAAATATCATTGAACCACATTTATGATTTATGATCTATTAGATGACAAACATTACAAAACAAAGCAAACCACTCTTAGTAATGGCTGACTCCAATATTCCTTAACATTTACTTCCACCTTTATGTTTAGGGCTTTCCTATATATTTAAGAGTTTGCAGAGCCAGGTGTGGTGGCGCCAGCCTTTAATCCCAGCACTCGGGAAGTAGGATTGCCATGAGTTCAAGGCCACCCTGAGACTACGTAATGAATTCCAGGTCCGCCTGGACTAGAGTGAAACTCTACCTCGAAAAAACCAAAGAGTTTGCAAAACCCTTTCGCATGGTTTATCTCATTTGTCTTGATAGTCACACCTGACACTTGACAGGTGAAGAGGTTAAGTGACTCGCCAAAGGACAGAGAAGGCAAGTCAAGAAGCCTGTATTCTCCCTAATGCCCACATAAAGCCAGATGCAACAAGGTAGTACACGTGTCTGGAGTATGTTTGCAGTGGCTGGAGGCCCTGGCATGCCCATTCTCTCTATTTGCCTCTTTCTCTCTCAAATAAATAAATAAAGTTAAAAAATAAAAATAAATAAAAAATAGCTATTTTGGGCTGGAGAAATGGTTCAGTTTAAGGCACTTGCCTACAAAGAGTAAGACCTGAGTTTGATTCCCCAGTACCTATGTAAAGCCAGATGCACAAGGTGGCTTTCAAACATTCTATAATTAAGATGTCTACTTTATCACAGGCTCCTTTGAACAGCTTGCTTTTGTAATCAGTCAAGGCAAATCTTAGCTGATACAAATCCAAACAGGGGTTGGCAAAGGGTCCAGTATTACAGCCCCTCCATGCTGAGTACAGAGGTGGCTACGGGTAAGCATGCCGGAGGGAAAGGAGGGAGGACCACAACGTCCCTAGATTCATAATGAAAACAACAGACTTCCTGGGGGGGGGGGACCCGACACACATGTGGAGGCCTCATTCTAACCCAGCTAACCTGGAACTCACAGCCTAAATGCTGGGATTAGAGACATGAACCATTACAGTGGGCAACAAAACAAGGTTTTTTTTTGAGGTAGGGTCTCGTTCTAGCTCAGGCTGACCTGGAATTCACTCTGTATTCTCAGGCTGGCCTCGAACTCACAGTGATCCTCCTACCTCTGCCTCCCAAGTGCTGGGGTTAAAGGTGTACGCCACCACACCCGGCTGGTTTTTTTTTTTTTTTTTTTTTTTTGAGGCAGGGTCTCAGTTCTATTTCAGGCTGACCTGGAAATCACTATGTAGTCTCAGGCTGTCTTTGAACTCACAGCAATCCTCCTACTTCTGTCTCCTAAGCACCAGGATTAAAGGCGTGTGCCACCATGCGTGGTTTAAAACAAGAGATTTAAAAAAATTTAGCCAGGTGTGGTGGCGCACGCCTTTAATCCCAGCACTTGGGAGGTAGAGGTAGGAGGATTGCTGTTAGTTCAAGGCCACCCTGAGACTACATAGTGAATTCCAGGTCAGCCTGGGCTAGAGTGAGACCCTACCTAGAAAAACAAAAACAAAATAACAACAACAACAAAAAGTCCAGATACATGTGCCACTTTATGCATCTGACTTTATGTGGGTACTGGGGAATGGATGGAACCCAGGCCATCAGGCTTTGCACGAAAGCTCCTTTAACCATTGAACATTCTCTCCAGCCACAAAAGAAGAGACTTTTATGAAAGACTAAGAAGTCAAGAGTCCTGGATTTGACATTGTGGTGTTATATGCACACATACTAGCAAATTGAGACAAGTGCCTGGCATATAAACTCCACAGATTGTTAATCACTGCTAGCCTCACAAACCTAGGAGGTCTCCCCACTCTAGTACACGTCTTTCGTGGCAATTGTTCTGTCAGTGTTTCACTAAGGAGAAGTCACCACCAGCAACCCTTCTCAAAGCAGGCACTTCCATAAGTACCAAGAGACTGATACAAATGTGCCATCAAGCCCAACAGGGAACCCTGGTGTTTGAATGGCAGGTCTGATCAGGCTCACTGTAGTAGCTCATCTCATTTGGCATTAAGTCAAACTAGGTGTGGTGGCTCCCACCTTTCTTTTTTTTTTTTTTTTTTTTTTTTTTTTTTTGAGGTAGGGTCTCTCTCTGGTCCAGGCTGACCTGGAATTAACTATGTAGTTTCAGTCACATCTTTTTTTTTGTTGTTGTTGTTTATTTTTATTTGTTTATTTGAGAGTGACAGAGAGAAAGAGGCAGAGAGAGAGAGAGAATGGGCACGCCAGGGCCTCTAGCCACTGCAAACCAACTCCAGACATGGGCCACCTAGTGCATGTAGCTTACGTGGGTCCCGGGGAATCAAGCCTCGAACCGGGGTCCTTAGGTGTCACAGGCAAGCTCTTAACAGCTATCTCTCCAGCCCACTCACACCTTTTTTTTTTTTAAAATTATTTTGTTTTTATTTATTTATTACAGTCAGAGAGAGAGAACGGGTATGCGCCAGGATTTCTAGCCACTGCAAATGAACTCCAGACGCAGGTGCCACTATGAGCACCTGACTTATGTGGACCCTGGAGAATCGAACCTGGGTCCTTAGGCTTTTCAGGCATGCGCCTTAACCACTAAGCCATCTCTCTAGCCCCACCTTTTTTAATTTAAGTTTTTATATTTATTTATTTGAGAGAGAGAAAGAGAGAATCGGCACACCAGGGCCTCTAGTCACTGCAAATGAACTCCAGATGCATGTGCCACCTTGTGCAACTGGCATATGTGGGATCTAGAGAACTGAATCTGGGTGCTTTCGCTTTGCTTGCAGGCAAGTGCCTTAACCACTAAACCATCTCTCCAGCCTGGCTCACACCTTTAATCCCAGCAAGAAGGAAACAGAGATAGGAGGACTGCCATGAGTTCAAGGCCAACATAGGCTATGGATTAAGTTCCAGGTCAGTCTAGGCTACAATGAGACCGTGCTTCAACAAACAAAATAATCCAAACCAGGGCTGGAGAGATGGCTTAGCAGGTAAGACTCTTGCCTGCAAAGCTGAAAGACCCAGATTCAATTCCCCAGTACCCATGTAAACCAGATACACAAGGTAGCCCACGCGTCTGGAGTTCGTTTGCAATAGCTGGAGGTCCTGGTGCACCCATTCCTTCCCTCTCTCAAATAAATCAATAAATTAAATATTTCAAAAAATCCAGGGCTTGCCAGGCATGGTGGAGCACACCTTTAATCCCAGCACTCAGGAGGCAGAGGTAGGGGAATCACTGGGAGTTAGAGGCCAGCCTAAGACTACATAGTGAATTCCAGGTCAGCCTGGGCTAAAGCTAAACCCTACCTACCCCCCCCCCCAAACAAAACAAAACAAAACAAAACAAAACAAAACAAAACAAAACCCAGGGCTGGAGAAATGGCTTAGCGGTTAAGGTGCTTGCCTGTGAAGCCTAAGGAGCCAGATTTGATTCCCCAGAACCCACAGAAGCCAGATGCGCATGGTGGCACATGTCTGGAGTTGGTCTGCAGTGGCTAGAGGCCCTGGTGTGTCCATTCTCTCTCATTAAAAAAATAAAAATAGGGCTGGAGAAATGGCTTAGCCGTTAAGCGCTTGCTGGTGAAGCCTAAGGACCCCGGTTCAAGGCTCGATTCACCAGGACCCACATTAGCCAGATGCACAAGGGAACGCACACAGCTGGAGTTCATTTGCAGTGGCTGGAAGCCCTGGCGCGCCCATTCTCTCTCTCTCTTAAATAAATAAAATAAAAATAAAAAAAATCCCAACGAAACCAATCAAATAATAATCAGAAACCCCAAAGCAGTGTCTGGTAAAACTTAAAGCACACATCTTACTGCTCAGCAAAACCACTTCTAGGTACATTTCCTAGGAAAACAGTTGACAGGGACAGCGGGAGGTTTCCACAAAAATATTCATGTCAGCATTGTTCCTGATGCAGAGCAAGGAGGAATCACATTGGAATGCATAAATAAAAAGTATTTTTTTTTCTCGGAAAAAAAAAACCCACCTCAGAAACCTATTGTACAAAAAAAAAAAAAAAAAAAAAAAAAAAAAAGTAATTTGCAGGAAAACCCAAACAGTTTAATCCCAGCACCCAGAGGTATGAATTTGAGGCCAGTTTGGGACTACAGAATAAATTCCAGGTCAGCCTGGGCTAGAAAGAGACCCTACCTCGAAAAACAAAAGCAATCCTGGTTTGGTAGTGCACACCTTTAATCCCAGCACTTTGGAGACTGAGGTAGGATGTTCCCTGTGAGTTTGAGGCCAGCCTGAGACTACATAATGAATTCCAAGGCAGCCTGGGCTGGAACAAGACCCTACCTGGAAAAGCAAAACAAAAACAAAAACAAGGGCCGGGGCCTGGAGAGATGGCTTAGCAGTTAAGGCACTTGCCTGCAAAGTCAAAGGACCCGGGTTTGATTCCCCAGGACTCAGGTAAGCCAGATGCACAAGGAGGCACATCCATGTGGAGTTCGTTTGCAGTGGCTGGAGGCCCTGGCGAGCCCATTCTCTTTCTACCTGCCTATTTCAGTCTCTCTCTCAAATAAAAAATAAAAAAACTAGGGCAGGAGAGATGGCTTAGCATTAAAGGTGCTTGCCTGTGAAGCCCAGGACCCAGGTTCAATTCCTCAGTACCCACAAAAGCCAGATGTACAAGGTGGCACATGTGTCTGAAGTTTGTTTGGTTTGATGCCCTGGTGCGCCCATTCTCTCTATCTGCCTCTCTCTTTCCCCCTCAAAATAAATAAAATAAAATTAACATTAAACACCAAAAAGCCAGGCTTGGTGGCACATACCTTTAATCCCAGCACTCAGGGGGCAGAGGTAGAAGGATCCCCATGAGTTCTAGGCCACACTGAGACTACATATTGAATCCCAGGTCAGCCTGGGCTAGAGTAAGACCCTTTGCCTCCTGCTGGAATAAAAGGTGTATGCCAGCCAGGTGTGGTGGCGCACACCTTTAATCCCAGCACTCAGGAGGCAGAGGTAGGAGGACTGCTGTGAGTTCAAGGCCACCCTGAGACTAGAGTGAATTCCAGGTCAGCCTGGACCAGAGTGAGACCCTACCTCAAAAAACCAAAAAAATAAAAAACAAAGAAAAGGTGTATGCCCACTATGCCTGGGCTGATTTGTACTACTTTACTTTTTAAAAACATATTTTATTTATTTATGAGAGAGAGAGAAAGGGGGGGGGGGGAGAGGAGAGAATGGGCGTGCCAGGGCCTCCAGCCACTGCAAATGAACTCCACATGCATGTGCCACCATGTGTATCTGGCTTATGTGGGTCCTGGAGAATCAAACTGGGATCCTTTGGCTTTGCAGGCAAAAGCCTTAACCGCTAAGCCATCTCTCCAGCCCCTAAAAAATATTATTTGTTTGAGACAGATAGAGAGAATGAGTATAGGGATGCCACTGCAAATAAGCAAAAATAACCAGGAGTGTGGTGTACACCTTTAATACAGAATCACTGATTTTGAGATTAAAAAAAAAAGCAAAGATAGGTATCCAATGCTATGTTCTCTCCTCTCTTCAAAGTTTGTTTTCAAGGTAAGGTCTCACTCTAGCCCAGGCTGACCTGGAATATACTCTAGTCTCAGGGTGGCCTCAAACTCACAGCGAGTTCCAAGCCAATTTGAGAATGAATTCCAGGTGAATTTTTCACCCCATTAAAAAACAAAAACCAAACAAATGAAACAAACCAAACTGAGCACTTGCCTAGCATGCCTGAGGCCCTGGGTTTGAGCCCTAGCATCAACCAGTAAATAATAGACTAAGGAAAGTAATGAATAGGCATTGAATATTGTCAACTGCTTTTTCTGCATCTGTTGAAATGATCATAGACCCATTCTTTAATCTGTTAATATGAATCACACAGGCTAATTTTTCTTTTTTAAAATATATTTTATATTTATTTATTTATTTGAGAGTGAGAGAGTGAGAGAGAGAGAGGGAATGGGTGCACCAGGGCTTCTAGCCCACTGCAAACAAATTTCAGATGTATACACCACCTTGTGCATCTGGCTTATGTGGGTCCCGGGAAATCGAACCTGGATTCTATGGTTTTGCCAACAAGTGCCTTAACTGCTAAGCTATCAGCCCCTCACCTTTTCTTTTCTTGAGTAGGGTCTCCCTCTAGCTCAGACTCTGGAATTCACTATGTAGTCTCAGGGTGGCCTTGAACTCATGGAGATTCTCCCACTCCTGCCTCCCAAGTGCTGAGATTAAAGGTGTGCACCACCAAACATGGCTTTGGCTACCCCCCGCCCCCGCAAGAGGTATGCTCTCACTCTAGTCCAGGCTGGCCTGGAACTCACAGCACTTGGGAGGAAGAGGTAGGATGATCGCCGTGAGTTCGAGGCCATCCTGAGACTACATAGTGAATTCCAGGTCAGCCTGGACTAGACCAAGGCCCTATCTTAAAAAACTAAAAGGGCTGGAGACATGGCTTAGCAGTCAAGGCACTTGCCTGTAAAGCCAAAGAACTAGGTGTTCGATTCCCCAGGACCCACGTAAGCCAGATGCACAAGGGGGGGGGGGCATATGTCTAGAGTGGCTGGAGGCCCTCTGCCTCCTTCTCTCAAATAAATAAAAATACATGTCTAAAAGTGCTTGCTTTGGCAGCACATATACTAAAACTGAAAAGATACAGAGATGAGGATGCCCTTGCACAAGGGTGACACACAAATTCGTGAAGCATTCCGTGTTTTTAAAATATGAATTAGAATGTCAAGAAAACCTGTCTATCCTTACAACGTCCTCTCTCCAGACATAAAATGGCCTGGATATCCATGACCTCATAGTGCCTGACACTACCTACACAAGACCATCATAAGAGGAGGAAAAGATCATGACATCAAAATGAAAGAGAGACTGATTGAGATGGGGAGGGGATATGATGGAGAGTGGAGTTTCAAAGGGGAAAGTGGGGGGAGGGAGGGGAGCACCATGGATATTTTTTATAATCATGGAAAATGTTAATAAAAATTAAGAAAAAAAAAACCTGTGTAGCCGAGCATGTTGGCACATTCGGAGGCAGAGGTAGGAGGATCTCTGTGAGTTCAAGGCCACCCTGAGACTACATAGCGAATTACAGGTCATTCTGAGCTACAGTGAGACTCAACCTCAAAAAAAAAAAATAAAATAAAATAAAAAAACCCTAACTGTCTAAAAACCATTAAAAACAATATATATATATATATATATATATATATATATACATACACACACACACACACAGACATAGCTTATCAACAACATATTTGCATAGTACTTATATTGTATTAAGTATCACAAGTAATCTGAGATGATTTAAAACACAGGTTATAGGCATATAGGGGACTTGAGCATCCAGGATCCACCCCCCCCCCATGTCTAGGGCAGATTGTACTAAATTATTCAGACACTGAAGACCTGGGCAGACAAAGGATAGCTCTCAAACTTGTCCTTTTGTAAGAAAACAAATAAAATTTACAAGTATATACATTAGTAAAGTGAAGGTAGTTGGAGGCATTTCCATCTGACATCCCCCTTTGCTTTGGAAAGATCTTTTCACATTTGCAAGAGACTGGGATTCTGACACCAAGATCAGGCAAGAGATTACAAGTGCCAGTTACCAGGGATCCTTTCTGCATAACAAGGCAACTCTAGCTGGCTGGACAATCCTCTTCTCAACGTTACAAAGCCACACTCCCCTCCTCCCCGCCCCTCCAAACCCTCGAGGCTCCTCCAGCGTTTGTTTAGCACTTTTTAAAAAAAAATTAATTTTTTTTTTTTTTGAGTAGGGTCTCACTCTAGCCCAGGTTGACCTGTAGTCTCAGGGTGGCCTCGAACTCACTGTTATCCTTCTACCTCTGCCTCCAGAGTGCTGGGACTGAAGGCTGGCGCCACCACGCTTGTTTAGCTCTTTTTAAACCTGAGCTATTTAAACCCTTTTGTGTTTCATACCACAGTGTTAAGACCATTGTTATTTTATTTTCTGAAGCTGGGCCTCACTTTGGCACAGCATGGCCAGGAACTCAGGCCCATCCTCCTACCTTCAGCCTCCCAAAAGCTGGGATTAAGTGCGCTGCCACGCCCAGCAACTCAGTTACCTTTTCTTTCTTTTTTTTTTTTTTTGGTTAATGCACTGTAGACTGAAGCTGAACTTTCGGAGGGACAAGAGGAAATTACAAGCCTCCCCTACAGTGATGTGTGCAAATGCTACCTTCATTTAGACAAAAGACAACTCACATAAGCAAAGCGCGCACAGTGCTTTATTTACAAGTCCGTGAGCAGAAGCTGTGGAATGAAGTGACCCGGGCAGAGGACCAAAGAGCCGGAGGATGCACCGGGCGCCGGGCGCGCCGAGGCTCGCACGGTCTCAGACCCGGCGCCCCGCCCCGCCCCGCCCCGCCCCTTCCGCTTCCAGGACGTGCAGTGGACGTTCGCGAGCGGAGCGGCTCAGCCCCCGACCGGGTGCCGGGGAAGCTGCTTTTCCCCACACAAATGACCCAACACGGAACTTCAAAATCTGATCGCCTGTTGTCCCTGTTTGCGGAAATACCCGAGTATTCCTCATCCCCTCCCCTCACGAGGTCCCACGCGGGGGCACAGTCGGCCCCACGGCAGGTGACGGGGGCGGGGTGAGGAACGCACCATTCAAGCAGGGGGAGGGACCGAGGTGGGTGTCAAAACAAACACCCCTTGCTCGGTAGAAGCTGTAACTGAGCAGTCCGAGAAAAAAAGAAAACGAGGAGAGGGGGAAGCAGGGTAGGTCTCTCCGCGATCGACAAGAACCAGGCTAAAAAATGCATTTTCTCCCCTCCTGCCCCACCCCCCTCTCACCGAGTGGACAGTGCGTTGCTCCGGCGGAATGAAACCGGAAATGCTCCTGCAAGCGGCAGAAAAGTGAATGTGGACCGAGCCAAACAATAACAGGGCCACCGGGCCTCGCAGACCCAGGGGACTCGTGGGGTCCCGAGGGCAGACCTCGGCTTTAGTATTTGTCTCCTGCACGGCTGACAGTCTCTAATTGGATTTTCTTCACCTAACGGAGCCGGGGGAGGGGGGTGCAGCTGGAAAGACTACTCCAGGAAGGACAAAGGTCCGGAAGTTGTGGGACCTTAGCCGCTAGGGCTTCGCGCATCAACCCAGTGAATTCAGCAATGGAGCCCGCGGTTTCACTAGGATACCCGTGAGCTCTAAAACCTCGAGTCCCGAGAGTGTCAGACCCCACTGCTTCGTGCATGTTATTTTAGGGTCTTCCACCACTCGCAGACGAGTAGATAAGGGTGCGTGTGTGGGCGCGCACTGCGAGACCAGAGAATGCCCATCGGAGCGGCTCAAGCTTCCCCAAAGTCCATCTCCTCTGTTCAGGTATTCAGCTTCGAGGCTGTCCGGTCCATCATCTGCACCCAAGGCCTCCCAACACTGCATTCCCAAGTTGATCCCGCCAGCCCAGCTTCCATCGCACCCCCCAATCCGCCGAGCCCCCACTCCCAGACCTCACCAGTCTCCCGAGCTGAAAGCCAGGGACTCAGGGAAGACTCACCAGGCTCAGTCAAGGGCTTAACCGATCTTCCAGGGAGTGTGTCAACGTCCGAGGAAGTGCTTCCCGGGGCCACAAGACGGATGCCCACCGAGCACAGAGGATACCTGCAACCAGGATGGTGGCTCTGGACTTTTGAGGAGCTCAAAACTTTTAGCGCCAGTATGAGCACATGGGAGGGGAAAGTCCCAATCCCAGCAGCCTCCGCGAAGCTCCTGGCACAAAGCTGGACAGCCGCCATGACAAGTAAGGGCAAGTCATTCTCCTGAGACCAGGAAATGGAGTATTAGGAGGAGCGTGCCGGCAAAGAGAGGATAATTTCTGAAGTGGAGCTGACGTTTTGTGGGTGGGGAAGTAAAACCAGAGCTGAAAGGACAGAATTTTAGAAAACCATTTTGGAAGACTCCTACCACTGTGTCAAGGATAAAGAGTAGGGGCTGGAGAGATGGCTTAACGGTTAAAGCGCTTTCCTATGAAGCCTAAGGACTTAGAGAAATGGGCGCGTCAGGTCCTCCAGCCACTACAAACGAACGCCAGACTTACGTGGGTCCTGGGGAATCGAACCTGGGTCCTTTGACTTTGCAGGCTAGCCCCTTAACTGCTAAGCTATCTCTGGAGCACAACTTTTGTTTTAACTAAGTTTAACTAAGTTAATTAAACATCATCTTGTTTAGCACTCAGGAGGCAGAGGTAGGTGTATTACTGTGAGTTCGAGGCCACACTGAGACTACATAGTGAATTCCAGGTCAGCCTCGGCTAGACTGAGACCCTACCTAAAACTGAAAATAAATAAACAAATAAATAAAACAAAAATCATCTTGTTTAATTTCTTGCATATTCCTTATCACAATCTGAAAAAATTTCATCGTCACTTACAATTGCATAGTAACAAAATCTTAACGATCATATTTTCTTTTTTTAAAATTTTGTTTATTTATTCACTTATTTGAGAGCGACAGACAGAGAAAGAGGCAGAGGGAAAGACAGAGAGTAAAAGAGAGAATGGGAGCACCAGGGCCTGCAGCCACTGCAAACGAACTCCGAATGCACGCGCCACCCTGTGCATCTGGCTAACGTGTGTCCTGGGGAATCGAGCCTCCAACCAGGGTCCTTAGGCTTCACAGGCAAGCGCTTAACCACTAAGCCATTCCTTCATCCTACGATTGTATTTTCTAACGGCTTGTACAGTGCTGGGTAGGAAATAAGAAGTTGATAATAAATGTTTGTTGGATGAAGTTCCGAGGAATTTGACAAGATGAAGAGGTGAGCCCGACGTGGTGGCGCAAGCCTTTAATCCCAGCATTCGGGAGGCAGAGGTAGGAGCATCGCCGTGAGTTCGAGGCCAGCCTGAGACTACATAGTGAATTCCAGGTCAATTTTAAGCTAGAGTAAGCCCCTACCTCCAAAAACAAACAAACAAAAAAAAGATGCAAAGCTTGTTTTAAAAAAACAACAAAAAAATCAAGCACCCTCTGCAGGCGAGGGAGGATCGGTGCTTTAAGAATTGCCGCAGGAGACGATAGGGGGTGCTGCGGCACTTCTCGCGCAGGCGGAGCGCTCAGACTACAACTCCCAGAATCCACTAGGGACCGAGGGGGCGGACTCAACTCGTTAGTTCCCGCCCGCCCCTCGCGGGTCGCCCGCGAAATCTCATCCGGGATGCGGAGATCCAATCGGAAGAGGGCTCCAATGCCGCCATACCGCGGGTTCCTCTGCGTTCGCCTCCCTTTGCTGGTGTTTTGAGTCTTCCCGGAAGAGGAAGGAAGGCGCCGGCGGGTCTTCCCACTTCTGCGTCCGGATCGCTGGAACTTTGCGGGCTGCCGGTAGCCGGCGCGGAGAGTGCAGGCTGAGGCGCCCGTCCGCCGGCCTTCCTCTTCAGCATGAAGTCGCCCGAGCTGCTCTCCGCTCCGGGGAGCCTTCCCTCCGATCAGACCCTGGCTCCGGCGCATCTCTCTCCCCAGGCTTCTGTGGATGAAAATACCGACGGTGAACTGATGTCACCGCCACGCGGTGGGGATGATCAAGCCCACATGTCCACAGATGCCGTGGCTGGCTCGGCCGTGGCCCAGCAGCTGGAGCAGGGGGACCCAGTGTCTCTCTCCATTCCCCTGGAAGAGCTCAGTCCTCCTAGTGAGTTGAACCCTCCAATCGAAGAGCAAGACCTTTCGGAAAACGTGAGCCTTCCTGCAGAAGAAACGAACCGACCAGAGACAGAGTCCGGAGAAGCTATGGACGGTGTGTCTGAAGACCCGGTCCCGGACCACGAGGGAGACACGTAAGTGCCAGCTGACACTGGTCTCTGAGGAGAGTGGACGAGTGAAAGAAACTTTATCCACTAGTCCTCAACCAAGTCCACTTCTCCAGGTCCATTTTGCTCCGGCGACACAGGTTTTTTCTTGTTTGTTTCTCCATCTTCCAGCATTTGGAACTACAACTTTTCCCAGTTACCTCGATTTCTCAGTGGTTCGTGGTCCGAATTCAGCGCCCAACCTGAGAACTTCTTGAAAGGTTGTAAGTGGTAAGTATAATGAGGTAGGAGATGCTCATCCTTAGGACTTCCACCTGGAAACACCTTACTTATGTGCCCCTACATGGTGGGAGTTCAAGGCTAGCCTTGGGTACTACATAGTGTATCAAAACAAAAACAGAAAACCCCACACTTAGCATGGAGGCAAGTAGTGAGCTTAAGATTTTCCTACCTCTCTTCTTTCCTCTTTCTCACGCTGAGGAGGCCTTGAACTCCTGCTTCTCCTGTCTTCACTTCCCTAGTGTTGATATTAGAGGCCTGTGCAACCACCTCAGTTTATGCATACTAGGCAAGCACTCTAGTAACTGAACTATATTTCAACTCCTGCCTTTGCTTTCTTTTGCAGTACTGGGGATTGGACCCAGGATATCTTGCATGCTAGTCTAGTGCCCTACCATATCCTAGCCCGTGTGTGTGTGTGTGTGTGTGTGTGTTTTCAAGGCAGAGCCTCACTAGGCAGAGCTGACACTAAAGGTATGTGCCATCACACCTGGCCTGGCTCTAGCCCTTTTTTACTTTATTTTGAGACAGGGTCATGCTAAGTTGCCCAAGCTGGCTAGGAACCCTTAAGTCCCCCTTCCTGCCTCTTGTCAGGTAACAGGGGTTAAAGGCATGTGCTACAACATTCTGAAAGAAATTTTTTAAATTTTTATTTAGTTATTAGACAGACACACACAGAGAGAGAATGGGCACAACAGGGCCTCTAGCTACTGCAAATGAACTCCAGATGCATGTGTCACCATGCACACCTGGCTTACATGGGATCTGGGGAATGGAGCCTGGATCCTTAGGTTTCACAGACAAGCACCTTAACCACTAAGCCATCTCTCCAGCCCTAATAGAACTTTTAGGTCCAACCTTCCCCCTCCCACACACACACCCAGGTAGGGTCTCATTCTAGCCCCGGCTGACCTGGAATTTACTGTATAGTCTCAGGCTGGCCTCGAACTCACAGTGATCCTCCTGCCTCAGCCTCCCAAGTGCTTGGATTAAAGGTGTGTGCCACCATGCCTGGATAAACTTAAGTTTTATTGACTAATTAAAAAATTATTTTTATTTATTTATTTATTTATTTGACAGAGAAAGGGAGAGAGAGAGAGAATGGGCGTGCCAGGGCCAGGGCCTCCAGCCACTGCAAACAAACTTAAGATGCATGTGCCCCCTTGTGCATCTGGCTAATGTGGGTCTTGGGGAATTGAACCTGGGTCCTTTGGCTTTGCAGACAAACGCCTTAACCGCTAAGCCATCCCTCGAGTCCAATTTTTTTAATTTTATTTTATCTTATTTTATTTTATTTTATTTTTTTGTTGAGAGAGAGAAAGAGAATGGGCATGCCAGGGCCTGCAGCCTCTGCAAACAAACTCCAGGTGAATGTGCCACCATGTGCATCTGGCTTATGTGGGTTCTGGAGAATTGAACCTGGACCCTTTGGCTTTTCAGGCAAGTGCCTGAACCACAAAACCATCACTGATTAATATTTTTATTTTTATTTTATTTATTTGCTAGCAGAGAGAGAGAGAAAATGGGCAAGCCAGGGATTCCTGTTGTTGTAAACAAATTCCAGATGCATGTCTCACTTTGTGCATCTGACTTCTCATGGGTACTGAGGAATCGAACCCAGATTGGCAGGCTTTGCAAGCAAGTGCCTTTAACTGCTAAGCCACCTCCTTAGCTTCAAGCTTAAAGTATATTATCATTATTATTTTTCTTTTTTGAGGTAGAGTCTCACTGTGGCCCTAGATGACCTGGCAGTCTGTAGTCCCAGGCTAGCCTTGAATTCACAGCAGTCCTCCTACCTCCGCCTCCTGAGTGCTGAGGTTAAAGGGGTGCTCACCACACCTTGCACACTGAAGTTTCATCTAGGACCCTTCTTCCCTCCAGGACTCGGGCTTATGTACCTCAGAGGTAGCCCTATGCGTATACTTGGAAAATGTAGGACTGCCCAGTTTTCTAACTTTCTTCTTTTGCATTTCTAGGGCCCCTGATGGTTCCTGCATCTTGACCAATAGTGCTGATAACATCCTGCGGATTTACAATCTGCCCCCAGAGCTGTACAGTGAAGGAGAGCAGGTGGAATATGCAGAAATGGTAGGGGGTAGGGGCGAACTCTGCCCCTTGTCAGATGCTGCACTGTTAAGTCCTTCACGTAGCTGAAGAAAGTGTAGTTTGTAGGGTACCACTCAAGCAGCATTACTTTATAGTTTTAGGGTACACTCATAAGCAGGCATTACTTTCCAATGAATTTCCGCATGTAGTTCTTCTGCCCTGAATTCTGAGGTTTTTAGAGATGACTGTCCCTTTACTCAGGAATATGTGTTTTCTGTAGAAAATAGTGGATTTCTGTGAGTATATATTTGTAGATATTTATTGAATCATTACCAGCTGTGGTGCTATGATGATGAAGAGGTGAATAAGCAGAGAGAGGTAGAAGAAAGAGAGAATGGGAGAGCCTCTTGCCACTGCGAGGGTCTTATTGTAGCCCAGGCCGACCTGGAATTCACTATGTGGTCTCAGGGTGGCCTTGAACTTGCGGCGATCCTCCTTTCTCTGCCTCCCGAGTGTTGGGATTAAAGGCGTGTGCTACCATGCCTGACTTTTAATAAACAAAAATATATTTAAAAAACACACAAGGAGAGTGAGACCCTCCCTTGAAAAACCAAAAAAAAAAAAAAAAGAAAGGAAGAAAGAACAACAACAACAACAAAAAAAAAACCACACAAGTATGAGTCTTAATCACAAGCACATGAAGCTGTGGGGAACATTTTACATTCAACCACCAGAGCATGTCAGTGTCACCTTGGATAGACAGAGTGTAGATGGAGGAGAGGAGATGGCTTACACAGAGCCCGAGAGCATCTGCAGCATCTGCGGTCAGGGCACAAAGTGACAAAGGTGAAGGTACGGTCATGGCTGGTGCTGCTGAGAGACAGCAGGGTGATGTAGAGAGCAGTCCCAGAGGACATAGTGACCTTGACAAGAGCGTTTCTCAGGAGAGAGGGGGCAGAGTCACTTAGAAGGGTGGAGGTACAAGAATGGACAGGGTTTTAGAGTTTGCTGTGGAAGGGAGCCAAGAATATTTTTTCTTACCAGTTTGATGCTTGCCCTTTTTTGTTTTTCAAGCTAAGGTCTGTCTCTAGCCCAGGCTGACCTGAAATTCACTATGTAGTCTCAGGGTGGCCTTGAGCTCACAGCAATCCTCCTACCTCTGCCTCCCTAGTGCTGGGATTAAAGGTGTGCGCCACCACGCCCAGGTGAGGCTTGCTTTTTTGTGTTACTGCAACTGAAGAACAGATTAATTTATAAGGAAAAGATTTGCTAGATCTGATGGCCCATGCCTATGATCCTAGCACTGGGGACATTGAGGCAGGAGGGTAAGTTGAGTTCCTGGCCAGCTGGGTTTAAGGTGCATACCTGTAACTATTAGCACTCAGGAGGCTGAGACAGGAGAAATGGGAGTTCAAGTGCAGCCTGGACTTCATAGAAAGATCCTTTCTCAAAAAACCAAAAGTTTACTAGTGTGGTGGTACATGCCTTTAATCCCAGCACTTGGGAGACAGGGGTAGGAGGATCGCAATGAGTTTGAGGCCACCCTTAGACTACAGAGTGAATTCCAGGTCAGCCTGGACTAGAGTGAGACCCTACCTTGAAGGAAAAAAAAACAAACAACCCACAGTTGGGTTGGGGCTGGAGAGATGGCTTAGCGGTTAAGCGCATGCCTGTGAAGCCTAAGGACCCCGGTTTGAGGCTCGATTCCCCTGGACCTACGTTAGCCAAGGTGATGTAGAGAGCAGTCCCAAGGTGGCACATGCACATGGAGTTTGCTGGAGGCCCTGATGTGCCCATTCTCTTCCTCTCTCTCTCTTTCTTTTTCTCTCTCTCTCTGCCTCTTTCTCTGTCTTTTCGCTCTCAAATAAATAAAAGTTGGGCCAGAGAAATTGCTCAGTGGTTGAAGGTGGTTGCTTGCAAAGCCTGGCTGTCCTGTTTGTATTCCCCAGGACCCACATAAAGCCAGACACACAAAGTGGTACATGTGTTTGGAGTTTGTCCGCAATGGCAGGAGGCCCTGATGCACCCATATTCTCTCTCTCTTTCCCAAATAAATGAAAGAATAAATATTTAAAAAAAACCAAAGGTTGTGAATATAGCTCCCTGGTAGAAGTGCTTGCCTAGTGTACCCAGACCCTAGATTTAATCCCTCGCTTTGCAGACAAACCAAACCAGACCAGACCCCTCAGCTTTGGAGGTTGGAAAGTGCATGATCTAAGGGGCTGCACTTGGTAGAGTCTGGCAGAAGACATCTTAGGGCAGGAGCATAGAAACTCTCCTGCCCCAGTGCGCACATTCACACTTAAAGGCAAGCCCCACCTCTTGTCACTGCAGACGAACTCCAGATGCATGCACCACTTTTTGTACCTGGGTGTACATGGGTGCTGGGGAGTTGAACACAGGCCGTCAGGCTTTGCCAGCAGGTGCCTTTAACTGCTGAGCCATCTCCCCAGCACCCTATTCTTTGCTTTTATGGTGGGATCTCATATTACCCAGACTGTCCCCCAACTCCTGAACTCAAGGGATCCTCTTGCTTCAGCTTCCTTAGAAGCTGCACCTATATGTCCCTATATGTCCCTGTGCCCAGATAGGCAGCACATTTTGTGTGCGGTGTACACCATGTGTGTAGATTGTGCCCCACGTAGAGGCCAGAAGAATATGTCTGGTATTTTCCCCTATTGTTCTTCCTTATTTCTCTAAGATGGAGGGCCTGGGGAGATTGCTTAGTGGTTAAGGTGCTTGCCTATGAAGCCAAAGGACCCAGGTTCAATTCCCCAGGACCCACCTAAGCCAGATGCATAAGGTGGCGCATGCATCTGGAATTCATTTGCAGTGGCTAGAGGCCCTGGCATGCTTGCTTGCTCTTGCGCGCCCTCTCTCTCTCTCTCTGTCTCTCTCTGCCTTTCCCTCTCTTTGTCAAACACATAAACTAAATAAATAAGATGGAGTCTCTGTGAACCTGGAGCTCCCTGGGTTTCAGTTATACTGGCTGAGCTGTGAGTACCGGCAGTCCTCCCTTCTACTCTCCTCAGTGCTAGGGTTATAGGCATGTGTGGCCATGTCTGGCTTTTGTAAAAAAAAAAAATTTTTTTTGGTTTTTCAAGGTGGGGTCTCACTCTAGCTCAGGCTGACCTGGAAGTCACTCTGCAGTCTCAGGGTGGCCTTGAACTCATGGCGATCCTCCTACCTCTGCCTCTCAAGTGTTGGGATTAAAGGCATGAGCCACCACGCCCGGCTGTAAAAAATATTTTTATTTATTTGCAAGAAGAGAGAGAGAGAATGGGTGTAATAGGCTCTCCAGCCACTTCAACGGACTCCAGATGCATGCCCACTTTGTGCATATGGCTTTATGCAGGTACTAGGGAATTGAACTTGGTCGTCAAGCCTTGCAGAGAAGGGTCTTAATTGCTGAGCCACCTCTCCAGCCCCATGGCTGGCTTTCCCTGCCCCCCCCCCCCAAGGTAAGAGTCTCATTCTAGTTCAGGTTGACCTGAAATTTACTATGTAGTCTCAGGGTGGCCTTGAACTCACACAATCCTACCTCTGCCTCTGGAGTGCTGGGATTAAAGGCGTGTGCCACCACGTCCAGCCCCCATGTCTGGCGTTTTATATGGGTGCTTGGGATCAGGTTCAGGTTCTCATGCTCGCATTCTTACTGTGCTCATTCTGTGTAATAAGCCTTGTTTTAGGTGTTAATTAGGCACAAAACAGACTGAAATCTGTGTCCTTGTGAAGCTTATATTCTACAGCAAGAAAAAGGCAAAGCAGAGCCAGGCATGGTGGCGCACGCCTTTAATCCCAGCACTTGGGAGGCAGAGGTTGGAGAATTGCCATGAGCTCAAGGCCACCCTGAGACTACATAGTGAATCCCAGGTCAGCCTGGGCTAGAGTGAGACCCTGCATCGGAAAACAAAACAAAACAAAACAAAAAATAATTAAAATAAGTAAACAAAAAAAAAGGAAAGAAAGAGGTAAAACAACAACAACAAAAATAGCAAAGAGGGGCTGGAGGGATGGCTTAGTGGTTAAGGCATTTGCCTGCAAAGCCAAAGGACCCAGGTTTGATTCTCCAGGACCCACGTTAGCCAGAGGCACAAGGGGGTGCATGCCTCTGGAGTTCATTTGCAGTGGCTGGAGGCCCTGGCGCGCCCATTCTCTCTCCCTCTCTTGCTCTCTCACTCTCCCTCTACTCTGTCAAATAAATAAAATAAAAAAAAAATAGCAGAGAGGCTGGTAGATGGCTTAGTGGGTAGACCACTTGCTGTGCAAGCATGCAGACCTGGGTTTGGGTCTCCAGAGCCACATAACGTTGGCTGCAATAGCAAACATCTATAGTCTTAGTGTTCCTGTTGAGAGATGGGAGGCAGCAAGAGGCTTTGTAGGGAGCAAGATGGAGAACCGGGAG
Organism: Dipus sagitta; assembly: GCA_036346955.1. Taxonomy (NCBI): domain Eukaryota; kingdom Metazoa; phylum Chordata; class Mammalia; order Rodentia; family Dipodidae; genus Dipus; species Dipus sagitta. Next base: position 5,569,766 of record CM070783.1, on the reverse strand, counting down.
GGTAGGTTTTGGGGCATAAGAGAGAGAGAGAGGGATAAAGTGGTAGTAGATTGATGTCAGCAACTGCAAGGATAGACACTGCACTGTGGCTCAATTGGTAGAATGCTAACTCCTACTGTCGTATCAGATAACATTTTATTTTTCTGTTTCTCTGTACGCGTGTGTTCATATGTGAGTTTAGGTTCCTGTGGGGGTCAGAGGACCACCTTGGCTGTCAGTCTTGGATGTCATGTGTTTTCCTAGTACATGGGAGGCCTTGAGTTGGATTCATTGCACTGCATAAAATGCATATAAGCCAGGCATGGTGACTTGTGCCTTTAATCCCAGCACTAGGGAGGAAAAGTTTGGAGGATCGCGTGAGTTCGAGACCACCCTGAGACTACATAGTGAATTTCAGGTCAGCCTGGACCAGAGTGTGAGACCCTACCTCAAAAAAACCAAACCAAAACAAACCCACAAAAAGTGCCATAAGCATTTGATGTTGTTATTTGCAATGGAAAGAAAACCATACACACACGTGCATGCACACACATGTTCAAATAAATAAGAAAATTTAAAAACCAATTGAGGTGATTGTCATTTAAAGATGTTCTTTAGGGCTGGGGAGGTGGCTCAGCTCTTAAAGGTGCTTGCTTGCAAAGCCAGATTCAGTTCTTCAGGACCCACATCAACCCAGATGAATAAAGTAGTACATGCCTCTGAAGTTCATTTGCAGTGGCAAGAGGTCCTAGCACACCCATACTCCTCTCTCTCTCTGCTCACAAATAAATAACATTTTTATAAAATATTATTTAGTAAATTCATGTATTTTGAGGGAGGTCTTTCCTTCTTTTTTTTTTTTTTTCTATTTTCCCTCTCTTTCCCTTTCTTCTTTCCTTTCCCTTCTTTCTTTTCTGTCTCTGTTTTGAAATCTTTTCCCATCTCCTTTTAGGAAACTTTTCCTTCCCCTGGCCTCTTGCTGAGTGCTAAACTCAGAACCTTTTGCAGAAGGTGATTCTTTTATAAGAGATAATTTTTATTTATTAGAGAGAGAGAGAATGGGCGTGCCAGGGCCTCCACCCATTGCATACAAACTCCAGATCTGTGTACCACCTTGTGCATCTGGCTTACATGGGTCCTGGGGATTTGAACCTGGGTCCTTTTGCTTTGCAGGCAAGTACCTTAAACACTAAGCCATCTCTCCAGCCCCTACAGAAGTTTTATTTATTTATTTGCAAGCAGAGAGAGAAAGAGGGTGTACCAGGGCCTCTAGCTACTACAAACCAACTCCAGATGCATGCAGCACTTTGTTCATCTAGCTTTATGTGTGTACTGGGGAATTAAACCCAGGTTATCATTCCTTGCAAACAAGTGTCTTTAACTGCTGAGCCAGCTCTCCAGCCCCAGAAGGAGATTCATAGGAAAAGAATTTATAAGTAAGAAATATTTTAGGCAGGGTGTGGTGATGCACATCTTGAATCTTAGCACTCAGGAGGCAGAGATAAGAGGATCATCATGAGTTTAAGGTCACCATGAATTCCAAGTCAGCCTGGACTAGAGTGAGACCCTACCTCGAAAAATCAAAAATAAGAAATATTTTAGCTTTGTGGCTGGAGATGGCTCAGTGGTTAAAGTGGTTGTAAAGCCTAATGACCCAGATTCAGTTTCCCAGTACCCACATAAAGCCAGACGCAAAAAGTGGTGCATTCATCTGGAGTTTGTTAGCAGCAGTAGAGGGAGGCCCTGGTGCATTTTCTCTCTGTCTCTCCTTGCATATCAATAAGTAAATATTATATATAAAAAAGAAATACCTTAGATCTGATGATATGTATCTGATGTCTGTGTATATATCTATATGTAGATTATGTGTCTATTAATGTCTTATGATGCAACTTGTTTACAAAAGCTTTTTGTGCCTTTTTTTTTTCCTGCTGTTTCAGGGCAGCCTGGGCTACCTAGTGAGACCCTGTCTCAAGAAAACAAAAATGAACACAATCTGAAAAAACGTTTAAGTTTGGCAATATGCTGGGGGTATGTACAGCCAGTGCTAGAGCACAAGGCCCTGGCGTTTGATCTCTGTCACCACAAAAGAATGCAAAAAGGGCAGGAGAGATGGCTCAGCAGTTAAGGCACTTGCCTGAATTGTCTGACAACCTGAGTTCGATTCCCCACTACCCACATAAAGCCAGGTACACAAAGTGGCACATGTATCTGGAGTCCATTTGCGGTGGCTGGAGGCCCGGGCACACCCATTCTCTCTGTCTCTCTTCTATCTCTCTCTCTCTACTTGCAAATTAATAAGTAAAAATATCTTAGCTGGGTGTGGTGGCATATGCCTTTAATCGCAACACTCAGGAGGCAGAGGTAGCATCGCCATAAATTCTAGGCCACCCTGAGACTACATAGTGAATTCCAGATCAGCCTGGTCCAGAGTGAGACCCTACCTTAAAAAAAACCAAAGAAAGGGCTGGAGAGATGGCTTAGCAGTTAAGCGCTTGCCTGTGAAGCCTAAGGACCCCAGTTCAAGGCTCGATTCTCTAGGACCCATGTTAGCCAGATGCACAAGGGGGCACACATATCTGGAGTTCGTTTGATAGCTGGAAGCCCTGGCACACCCATTCTCTCTCTCTCTCTCTCTCTCTCTCTCTCTCTCTATCTATCTCTCTCTCTCACTCTCAAAAAAAAAAAAAAAAACAGAAAATTAAAAATGCAAACAAACAAAAACAAAATGGCACCAGGGCAAGGGAGTGCATGCCTTTAATCCTATCACTTGAGAGGGACATAGAAGGATCACCATGAGTTTGAGGTCATCCCAGGCTACAGCACGACCCAGCTTCAGGAAAACCAAAAAAGAAAAATAATTCAAAGAGCAATGCCAAGAAGATACAGAATACCAGGCTGTCATGTGCTGCTGCTGGGGACAAATTATCTTAAAGTGAAACGTGAAGGCTAGAGGCTATCGTTTTACCTTTTTGGGGGCATGTGTATGTGTGTGATGTGCATGCATGTGTGTTTGTATGCACAAGGACATGTGTGGGTGTGCAAAAATGGTGTGTGCATGTACATGGAGGCCAAAGTTGATGTTAGGTGTCTTTTTTTTGTTTTTTGAGGTAGGGTCTCACTCTAGCCCAAGCTGACCTGGAATTCATTATGGAGTCTCAGGCAGCCTCGAACTCATAGATACTCCTACCCCTGCCTCCTGGGCGTTTGGACTAAAGGCGTGGGCCTGGCTCAGGAGTCTTCCTCATTGCCCTGCTGTTCATTACTGAGGCAGTGTTTCTCACTTGAGCCCACAGCTCACTGAATCAGCTCGGCTAGCCAGCTTGTCTGGGGAATCCCTTGTCTCCCCAAGCGCTAGGATTACAAGTGGTCTTTATGACCAAGTGGCATTTTATCAGGTGCTGAGGGTCTGAATTCCAGACCCAACAATTTTGTGGAAAGTACTTTATATCTACTGAGCCATCTTCCTAGCTCCTCATTTACCTGAAATTGTAGAGAAACCTTTCCACATTGTATTCTACAATGTTAAATCACACAACACAATTAAAAAAAAAAAAAGGCCTATTAAAGGAAATACATCAGTCTGAGTACAATGAAGAATGGAGTACCATGTAGTTCAAATGAAGTAGAGCAAAATGTCACTGTGAATGTATCCTACCATAGTCACAGGTAGTTGAATCCAGTGATTAAAGTAAAGGAATACATAGCTAATATGTTTTTAAAAATACTTATTTGCACTCAAAGAGAGAGAGAGAGAATGGGTCTCCCATGGCCTCCTGCCATTGCAGACAAACTCTAGACTAATGGGCCACTTTGTGCATCTGGTTTTATGTGGGATCTGGGGAATTGAACAGGGCTGCCAGGCTTTGCAAGCAAGTGCCTTTTAACTGAGCCATCTCTCCAGCCCAGAACCTTTTTTTTCTTTTTTTTGAGGTAAGGTCTATCTCTAGCCCAGGCTGACCTGGAATTCACTATGTAGTCTCAGGGTGGCCTTGAACTGGAAGTGATCCTCCTACCTCTGCCTCCTTAGTGCTGAGATTAAAGGCTTATGCCACCACGCCCAGCAGATTTTTATTATTATTATTATTTTAATTTAATTAAACTAATTTATTTTTATTGACAACTTTCATAATTGTAAACAATATCCCATGGTAATTCCCTCCCTCCCCCCACTTTCCCCTTTGAAAGTCCACTCTCCATCGTATCCCCTCCCCCTCTCAATCAGTCTCTCTTATTTTGATGTCATGATCTTTTCCTCCTATTATGGTCTTGTGTAGGTAGTGTCAGGCACTGTGAGGTCATGGATATCCAGGCCATTTAGTGTCTGGAGGAGCACGTTGTAAGGAGTCCTACCCTTCCTTTGGCTCTTAAATTCTTTCCGCCACCTCTTCCGCAGTGGACCCTGAGCCTTGGAAGGTGTGATAGAGATATTTCAGTGCTGAGCACTCATCTGTCATTTCTCAGCACCATGGTGCCTTCTGAGTCATCCCAAGGTCACTGCCATCTCTCCAGCCCTCTTTTGTTAGCGCAGTCTTGTTACATAGCTTAGGCTGTCCAGGAATTCTTCAACGCTGGCCTGGAATTCTTTCTTGTCTGCTGAGTGCTGGACTTATAGGTACTAGCCACCCAGCTGGGAAAGTGGTTTTGACTTTTTCTTCTTTTTTTTTTTAATTAAAAATTTTTTTCTTTTTATTTATTTATTTGACAGAGAAAGAGGGAAGGTGGGAGGGAGGGAGGGAGAGAGAAAGAAAGAAAGAGAAAGGGCGCACCAGGGCCTCAGCCACTGCAAACGAACTCCAGATGTGTGTGCCCCCTTGCGCATCTGGCTAATGTGGGTCCTGGGGAATCCAACCTGGGTCCTTTGGCTTTGCAGGCAAATGCCTTAACCGCTAATCCATCCCTCCATCTCCTTTTTTTCAAAAAAATATTTTTATTTATTTATATGAGAGAGGGAAAGAGGCAGAACAAGAAAGAGAGAATGGACGCACCAGGGCTTCCAGCCACTGCAAACGAACCCCAGATGCATGTGCCACCTTGTGCATTTGCTTACTGGGTCCTGGGGAATCGAACCAAGGTCCTTCAGCTTTACAGGCAAGCACCTTAACCATTAAGCCATCTTTCCAGCCCTGACTTTTTCTTAAACTGGGTAGTGACATCACAGGTGTTTGCTTGTGGTGCTAAGGATTGAACCCCATGCCTCACACATAAAGCTCTGTCACTGAGCAATGTCTCTAGCCCTTTTCTTGGGAAAGTTTTTATTTATTTGTACCCACATGTGTATGGGTGCGCCAGGGTCTCTTGCTGCTGCAAATGGATGCCCACTGGCTTTTTGTGGATGGCTAGAGAATTGCATTCAGGCTGTTAAGCTTTGCAAGCAAGTGCCTATAACTATCGAGCCATCTCCCCGGCCCTTGTCCCCGGTCCTTTTAAATCTTTGTGTGTTGGGGCGGGGTAGTAGCTCAGTTGGTAGAGTTGCTTAGTATGCACAAAGCTCTGGGTTCAAACACCAACACCACATAAACTGGGTGTGGTAGCACCTGCCTATAATTGTAGCACCTAGTAGACAGGGTAAGAGGATCAGAAATTCAAGGTCATTTTTAGCTACATAGTGAGTTGGAGGCCAACGTAGGATACATGAGACCTTGTCTCAAAAAAAAAAAAAAAAAAAAAAAGCTTATGTCTGAACGGTTAGTCATTCATTCATAGGTGCTGTCTCACTCTAGTTCAGGCTGACCCAGTGTGCTACAGTGATTTGATTTGATTTTGTATTACTGCGGGGAGCAAACTCAGGGCCTTGCACATGCCAAGCACTCACGCTGCCAGTGAACTACAGCCCTCAGCCTTGAGGGTTTTTTTTGCTTGTGTGGGTGGTGGTGTGCATGTGTAAGTGCCCACAAGTGTGTGTGGGGTGGCGGTGTGCATGTGTAAGTGCCCACAGTGTGTGTGGGGGTGGCGGTGTGCATGTGTAAGTGCCCACAAGTGTGTGTGTGGGGGTGGCGGTGTGCATGTGTAAGTGCCCACGAGTGTGTGTGGGGGTGGCGGTGTGCATGTGTAAGTGCCACAAGTGTGTGGGGGGGCGTGCATGTGTAAGTGCCCACAAGTGTGTGTGTGGGTGTGGTGCCCCGGTGTGGCCATGTGTAAGTGCCCACAAGTGTGTGTGTGTGGGGGTGGCCAGGTGGTGGCCATGTGTAAGTGCCCACGAGTGTGTGTGTGGGGTGGTGTGGCGGGGTGTGGCATGTGTAAGTGCCCACGAGTGTGTGTGGGGGGTGGCGGTGTGCATGTGTAAGTGCCCACGAGTGTGTGTGGGGGGTGGCGGTGTGCATGTGTAAGTGCCCACGAGTGTGTGTGTGGGGGTGGCGGTGTGCATGTGTAAGTGCCCACGAATGTGTGTGGTGGGGGGTGGTGGTGTGCATGTGTAAGTGCCCACGAGTGTGTGTGTGTGGGGTGGCGGCGTGCATGTGTAAGTGCCCACAAGTGTGTGTGTGGGGGGGGTGGTGTGCATGTGTAAGTGCCCACCTGGTGCTCCAGGAGCTCTCCTGCAGAGGTTGCACTTGGCTGTGGTGGCCCACGTGGAACTGCAGGTATTCTGCTCCACTGATGTTCTACCCATCCTTTTTGTTTCCTTTTGTTTTATGTATGTGAGAGAGCAAGACAGGAAGTGAGTGTACGCACACCAGGGCCTCCTGCCCCTGCAATTGAATGCTAGACACATGTGTCGCTTAGTGCACCTGGCTTTACTGGTGAATCCAACCTGGGTCAGCAGGCTTTGCAAGCAGGTGCCTTCACTGAGCCATCTCCCAGCCGATGGTAATTTTTTTTAAGGGTGAAATGACACCAAAGGGTTCTTCAGTAAATACTCATATTATTGATGGGTTCTTGGTGTCTAGGTTAGGTTATTGTTTGCTGCTGCTTCTGTAAGTGTTCAAGAAAGAGAGTTTGAACCTCTACTTTTTCATGGCCTGGGTCAATGTTTGAACACTGAGATACAGATTCTCTTCTTTTTTTGGGGGGGATATTAGGAGGTAAGGTTTCAGTCTAGCCCAGGCTGACCTGCAATTCACTATGTAGTCTCAGACTCACAGTGGTCCTCCTACCTCTGCCTCCTCCCAAGTGCTGGGATTAAAGGTGTGCACCACTGTGCCTGGCAAGATACTCTCTCTCTCTCTTTTTTATTTACTTTTATTTATTTATTAGAGACAGAGTGTGAGAGAGAATTGGCACGCCAGGGCCTCTAGCTACTGCATGAACTCCAGACACCTGCGCCACCATGTGGGACCTGGAGAATTAAACCTGGGTCCTTAGGCTTCGCAGGCAAGCGCCTTAACTGCTAAGCCATCTCTCCAGTGCAAGATTCTCTCGTTTATATATACCTCATCTGCTCTGCTATAAAACCACCAGAGTTGTGTACAAGCCCCTGACTCCTTTCCCTACCTGTGATTGATATGATCCAACATCTTTGTCCAGGCTCCTGTCCTTCGGATGGTGGAAGGTGACACTATCTATGATTACTGCTGGTATTCTCTGATGTCCTCTACCCAGCCAGATACCTCCTAGTAAGTGATGTCCTTTGCTGCCACCCTGTCCCCACCCCCCATGTCAGTGAAGTCTTCTGCTGAGAACTGGGCTGCCAGGAGTACTGGAAGAAAGCTCAGTGTCCCCTTCTGGTGAGAGCTGAGGGCTGGTCAGTTGGCTTCCTCCCCTTCTTTTGACAGTGCCAGAGCCTCAGTGTCCATGTTTCTCTCAGCGTGGCCAGCAGCAGCCGGGAGAATCCAATTCACATCTGGGATGCATTCACTGGAGAACTACGGGCTTCCTTTCGGGCCTACAACCACCTGGTATAGAACTCCCTGTCCAGCCCCCGTTCTCACTGTGCCCAGCCCTCCTTGAGGACCGCCGAGGCTTTCCACAGCTGGCTTTAAGCCCTGTCTTGCCCTTAGGATGAGTTGACTGCAGCCCATTCTCTCTGCTTCTCCACGGATGGTTCCCAGCTCTTCTGCGGCTTCAACAGGACTGTGCGTGTCTTTTCCACATCCCGACCGGGTCGAGACTGCGAGGTGCGAGCCACATTTGGTAAGCTTCCAAGGGAAGAGGATAAGAAAAGGTGACCTCTGCCCTCAGTGTAGACCTGGGAGGAATGTGCCTGTTTGCAGAAGAGAAAGCAGACTCCAGTGGGGAGGAATCTTTTTCAAGGTCAACCAGCTGCTTAGAAAGCTGGGTCACTGCTAACCAATGCCTGTCAAGTGTGTGTGTGTCTTTTGGTCTCCCCAAATCTTCTGATTTCTAGACATTATTATCATTATTATTTTGGGGACAAGTTCTCACGTATCCCAGGCTGGCCTCCAACTTACCATGTAACTGACTATGATCTTGAACTTCTGGTTCCCCACTTCTACCTCCCAAATTCTGGGAGTACAGTCTTTCATCCTCATGCCTGGTTTATGCAGTGTGGGGATTCAAACCCAGGGCTCATGCATGCTGAGGCAAGCAGTCTATGAACTGAATGACATCCCTTGCCCTAAAACTTGTTTTTATTTTATTCTCTTTTTGTAGTGCTGAACATTGAACCTAGGACTTTGTCAGTGTTAGTCTAGTGTTCTGTCACTGAGCTTTAGAAAACTGGAGTGACTCTTACTCCATTTCGTATAGGCCTTCAGCTTCCAGGAACAACTGGGATACAAGAGGGAAGGGAGCCCTGGGCTTTAGGTCCTTGTGCATATACGTTGGGGGGAATTGAGACTTGGGAGCATCAGATCTTACTTGTAGTGAGGTGGGAGGATGTTGAGTCCCAGTGTATTGGTGCTGGGGCAAGAAACAAAGATAATGTTACTGGCTAATGGTAGGTGTTTTTGCCTTCTTGTTCCTTGTGTAGTAAAAAAGCAGGGTCAGAGTGGCATCATTTCCTGCATAGCCTTCAGCCCAGTGCAGCCCCTCTACGCCTGCGGCTCCTATGGCCGCTCCCTGGGCCTGTATGCCTGGGATGATGGCTCCCTTCTCACCTTGCTGGGAGGCCACCAAGGGGGCATCACCCACATCTGCTTTCACCCCAATGGCAATCTCCTCTTCTCTGGAGCTCGAAAGGTAGGGGTCACATGCTGAGAGCCAGAGCCAGGGGGTGGTCTGCAGTGTGTTAGGGAGCGCCAGGCTTGAGGCTGGCCAAGAGGCTGAGGTGAGGGGCGGGGGAAGGCAGCTCCTGCAGGCCCGTTCTTGTCTTCAGGATGCTGAACTTCTGTGCTGGGATCTTCGGCAGGCTGCTCACCCGCTGTGGTCTCTGAGTCGGGAGGTGACCACCAATCAGCGCATCTACTTTGATCTGGACCCGTGAGTGGCCATGGCTCCTTCCAGCCTTAGGCCCCACTACCCCAGACATGCCAGAGCCTGGCTATAGGGTCTTAGCCCTTGAGGGTGAGGGGTTCTTGTCCCAGGAGTGATGCCTACCTACCCATAAGTGTCTTCTCTCCCAGGAGTGGACAGTTCCTAGTGAGTGGCAATACGAGTGGGGCTGTCTCTGTGTGGGACATCAGTGGGGCCTGCAGCGATGGGAATCTGGAGCCCGTGCTGAGTTTCCTGCCCCAGAAGGACTGCACCAACGGAGTGAGGTCCTCAGTTCATTTTCCTGAAGGAACTTGGGTGGGAGCTGGGAATGGAAGGTGGCTTTCCCAGAGAGCAAGCATCCTAGCCCAGGTGCTGACACCCTGCCTTCTGTCCCTCAGCTTGCACCCTAGCCTGCCTCTACTGGCCACTGCCTCTGGTCAGCGTGTGTTTCCGGAGCCCACCGACAGTGAGGATGAAAGAGAACAGGAGCCAGACCTTCCCCTGCTCTCCCTGCGCCACATCCACCCGGAGTGTCAGCTACAGCTCTGGTGGTGTGGGGGGCACACGGATCCCGGTAGCTGTGGTGATCAGCAGGGGCTGACGGGACACGGTGGCACAGAGGACTGTGGGGATGAGCTCATATAAAGGTTTTGTATGATACTAGAGTCTTTGTGTCTGTCTGAGAAGTACAATGGCAGAGGTGGGAGCTGGATAGGGGTACTAGTGGGTACCCTTGTCTAGCATATTGTTCCCAAAACCAGGGGTTGAGAGGTGGAACCCTAAAGGAGCCAATGGAGAGGCTGAGCATGGTATAAAGTCAAGTGGATGGAGGTGGGGCCTCATGCCATTGACTGGCTGGTTGCTAGGCAACATGGTAAACTGAGGGGGCAACCTGTTTGAAATCTCACTGCCAAGGTGGCAGCAGCAGGGGTCAGGGTGAGCGTACCCGAGCTGGAGTGGCAGGAGCTGTGTCAGACTGTTGGGTGTGACTGCGTGAGACTGCAGATAGTGACAGACAAGACACGGCACAGCACATTGTTTACTGTCATCCAGCGGCAGAGGGACCATTACTCAGCTCTGGGGAAGGAAGGGCAGGAGAGGGCTTCTCTTCCCTCCTTTCCCCAGTAGCCCGAGTCAAGGACACACAGGAGAGAGAAGGTCGCTCCTCTGCGCTTGCCTGCCCACCCTCTCCCCACGCACCTTGCTAAACACGGAAAGGGGGTCTTTGAAGCGAGACTGTCAACTGGGGCTGTGGTGGGGACCTCGGTCAGAGGAGGGGAAATGACTGTGGAGGTTGGAGCAGGAAGGAGAGAAGAATGTCGCCCCTGCTGGGAGGTGCTGAAAACCAAGGTTCTTACACCCAAAAACTCCTCCCTTCCCCCAGGATAATTGGAAACAGCCCTTGCTAGGAGTGCGGCTTTGGGGTTGTAGGTCCCCCTCCTCTCCCAGCTGCACTTATCTTCACACTCACCTAAGGGCCCAAGTTCACCCCCCCCCCCCGACAGTCCTATCTTCCACCTAACCTCCAGGTGGGCGGGTCGGCCAGGCTGTGAAGGAGACCCCAAGAAAGGGGAGTTCTGCAGCCTCCAGCTGGGTTGGTGGCTTTACCCAGCCTTCCTGTGTGACCTTGGGCAAGTCACAGGGTCCTCCCTGAGCCTTGGTTTCTTCCCTACCATGGTTTCCGTAGCCCTGCTGCTCCCACCTCATACAGGTAGTCGTGACTTCCAACTTAGCGCACTTTGTGAAGCCTTTAGGGTTACCCAGATCCTCCCCAGACCGCCCAGGAGCCGCGGCGTGGCCGGGGGTTTGAGAGGGGTGCGTTCCTGGGGTGGCGAGGGCTAGATCCTTGCTGGATTCCAGAGGAAGATTCCAGCCGCTCCGGCCCTGGAAGGGCAGAAGGCAGGCCGGCTGAAACTCGGCGAGCGATGGACACCGGGAGACAAAGGGGGCGTGAGACCGCGCCAGGCGGCGAGGCGGGGCCGTGGCCGCGCTGCACCGCGCCGCGCCGCGGTGCCCGGGCGGGGAGGTGCGCGAGCGGGCGGCGGCGGGCGAGGTGAAGGGTGAGGGAGGTGTGGGGGGCGTGGGCCCCAGGATGCTGCCTCCCGCTCCGGCGGAGCTCCAGCTCCGGTTTTTCCCTCCACCATCGTCTCCCCCTCCCCGCCTCTCCTTTAACTCCCCCCTCCTGGGCTCGGGACTGGTTTCCTCCCTTAGCCTGCTGCCCTCAATCCCGGCGAGGCTGGAGCTCCGCTCGGCATCCTTTTCCTTGCTCCCTCGCTTGGCACCCCATGCTGCCCCCGCCCGGTCCTCGGCTTCCCCTGTCCCCCACGTAGGCCGGTGCACAAATCCTGGGGTGCTGGCGCGTGGGCCAGGGGCGTGCAGAGGGCTTGCAGACGGCCCCTGCCAGCGCTCTTGTGGGGCTGAGCGCTCTGGAGCCCGGGCGCGGGCAGAGCTGGAAGAGGGTCCGCGTGGGCGCTGGGGATATCGGCCACCGACCGGGCTGATCGATTAGGGTTCCACAGCTCAGTAGCCACCCCTGGGGGGGGGGTGAGCGACTTTGGGGCAGTTGGTGCCCCGCCCCCAGGCCTTGGTGGGGTCATGGGGGCCCCCCATTCTGGGCCCGGGGGCATGCGAGTTGGGACCCTGCTGCTGCTGTTGGGTTTTGGGGGGCTGGTGTCTGGGCTCAGCCTCGAGCCTGTCTACTGGAACTCAGCGAATAAGAGGTGAGCGGCCTGGGGCTGGGGAGACCTCGGATCCTGTGGGTAAGGGGTATGGAAGCTTTGGGGTGCTGCGACCTGGCTTCGCCGAGCTGGGGGGAGACTGGAGGAAGGGTGGTGGAGCTCTGAGGTGAGGTGATGGGTTGCTAGAGAGAACATTGATCTTGGGGGGCCAGATTCCTGGGTCCCACACACAGCTGGAGGTGGGTGCTTATGTCCATGTGTCAGGAGTTTGCAGACCTTAAAGGGGCAAAGATAAAAAGTTCAGGGACAGCGGGAGGGCAGTGGAGTGGTTATTTGGATCTGGGTGAGACCTGTGTCATCGGCTTGAAGGGAGCCTGGTTAACGTCAGCTCTCGGGAGAGCAGTGCTGAGTCGGTGCCGCCGAGGCTCCCAGGAGTAGGGCAGAGGTGCTCTGCTCTACAGGCGCTCAGTGTTGGAGATAGGAGGGAAGGGGGCTCCGTCTGGGGGCTGTGGGAGCAACTTGCCCAATGCTGTTTGACTCTACTGCTTGTGTCCCAACTCTGATTTGCACCCTGAGGGTTGGTGAACCCCTGGCTGTACAGTCTCCCAGGCAAAATATATTTTTGTCTTTCTGGCTTGGGGACTTCTTCCTGGATTAAGCCTTGAGCCCCCTCTTGCCTCTGGAGCCTAAAGGCTCCATTGCCCCCTCCCCCTGTCTTTGCTGCACGCTCTGCCGTCAGGGCCTCTGTTCTGTGGCATACTTGCTTTGCTTTGAGAAGAGGCCAGGGGTCAGATGAAACTTAAAGACCCACGGACAGGGTAGGAAGAACCTTGGGGAGGTTGGCCGGGTGCCTTGCTTTCATACACTTTCCGTTCCCACTAGCAAAAGAGTTCTGTGTTTCCTGGAGAGGCTGCACTGTGGGCAGGTCATGGGGAGGGAGTGGGCTTCAGAGCTCATCACATACTTACTTGGTCTTAATCCTAGCTCGCTGCTTGCAGCTGTGTGGCCTTGGGCATGTCACATAACCTTTCTGAGTTTATGTCTTCAATCCTTTCAGCTGTTCTGAGGATTGGAGGTAAGGTATTTATTTGTATGCTCATGAAAGGTGAGCTAAGATTATTCTTGTTTTTGCTTCCTGGCCTCCCTGTCCCAAATGTCCTGGTGTCTTCCCCTCCCCTAGCTCAGTGGGAGGAATCTCAGTGTCTTTTCTGTAGTCAGGCTCTCCTACCTGCCAACTCCTGGCTGTAGCTGGAGAGGCAGGAGTGGCTGCAGGACATAAAGGCAGGGTCCTAGGTTCTCTTTGGATGTTGGATGGGAGGGAGGGGGTCAGTTGGGAAGATGTTGAGGAGCAGTTCCCAGGGACCCAGTCCTGAGACCCTGCCTGTCTCAGCTGCGGATGCCCAGGGAGGACTTGGAGTGGTTGGCAAGTTGTGGCTCTGCTGGGCTCATGGGTGTCCTGGCTTACTGACCAAGCCGATGGGTTGTGTCATTTTGTGGTTAGAAAAGCCACCTAGTTCAAATCCAGAGCAACAGAGCACCTTCCACAGGAAGTCTGAGCCTTCCGGGGGTGGTGCCAGCAGGGTAGTGACACCCCCATACCTTGGTTTCTGTTAGCCCCATTTAAGGTCATTGCCAAGCTGGGTATTTGCCTCCTGTCCCATTAACTGGCTAACTTGGGACCCCAGTCTAGATGACTCCCCCCACCTTCTTTGCCCTGAAGTCCCTAAAATTTGGTGGTGGCCTGGAAGGAGGGAAGGCTCTGTCCCCATGGTTGATTGCCATGGAATAGTGAAATCACCTGGGAGGGGTGGGCTATGTGGTTCCAGAGAGGCCAGCTCCTTGGTAACTGGCATCCTGTTGCCATGGTAATGGCGCCTGTGATGGAGTGGGAGATGGCAGTGTGCATGTGGTGAGGGCGGACTGAAGAGTGCATTTGGGCACACCAAGGGGCAGGAGACCTCTGAGCCTGGCTTCCTGCTGCTTCTGATGTGAGCTCACAGGGCCCTTGGTGCTTGCACTTACAGAACAACACACTTTTCTCTCAGACAAAGGCAGGGCACATGAGCTGAGAACTGTTGTGGGGGGGGGGAAGCTCCAGGCACCGCATGCCTGATATCTTTCTTTTCCCCTCTGCTCTCCTCTCCACAGGTTCCAGGCAGAGGGTGGTTATGTGCTCTACCCTCAGATAGGGGACCGGCTAGATCTGCTTTGTCCCCGGGCCCGGCCTCCTGGCCCCCACTCTTCTCCCAGTTATGAGTTCTACAAGTTGTACCTGGTAGGAGGTGCTCAGGGTCGGCGCTGTGAGGCACCCCCTGCCCCAAATCTACTTCTCACGTGTGACCGGCCAGACCTGGATCTACGCTTCACCATCAAGTTCCAGGAGTACAGCCCTAACCTCTGGGGCCACGAGTTCCGATCACACCATGATTACTACATAATTGGTACTGCTGGCCGGGAGGAAGTGGCTTGTGGGGTGTTATTCCTAAGATGGAGGGCAAGGGGGTGGGGAGGGCAGTGAGAATCCAGAGGGAGGGCCTCTACATACTCAGTGGCAGTCTTCCCAGGGCACGGGGAAAGAAGAGGGAGTAGACTCCAGAGGGCCCACTTCTTCCTCTGTACTTGCCCCCTAGCCACGTCCGATGGGACCCGGGAAGGCCTGGAGAGCTTGCAGGGAGGTGTGTGCCTGACCAGAGGCATGAAGGTGCTTCTCCGAGTGGGACAAAGTGAGTTGGGGCCGAGCCGTCCCTGCCAGGAGCTGAGGCTTCAAGCAGCACCCACACGGTCAAAGGCAGGTGTCTCAGCCTCTGCTTTTGGGTGTTCCCCATCTCCAGGTCCCCGAGGAGGGCCTGCCCCCCGAAAGCCTGTGTCTGAAATGCCCATGGAGAGAGACCGAGGGGCAGCTCACAGCCTGGAGCCTGGGAAGGAGGGGATGCCAGGTAGGAACCGGGGGCTAGCCCTGCCTCCTCTGCTCTCAGACCCCAGCTGCCCTGCCTTGGACCTCTCCCGCCCTCCCTCTCCCATTTTGGGGGGCGGTGATACAGGAAAGAGGAGACGAGAGGCTGGGAGGGTGGGAGGGAAATGGAAGCCAAATGAGGAAAAGACTCAATTAGAACTAATTAGCCAAGTCAGTGCTTCAATCAGAGCTGTCAGAGAAGTGGGGAGGACTGCGTGGCAGGGAGCTGCAGGCTGGACACCTGGATTTTGAGCTGGGCTTAAGGGGGGAGGTAAAAGTAGGGTCCCCAAAGGAGCCTGGGCACTGCTGGGGAAGCCCATGGGGACCCCCCAGGGCTGGGTGTCCAGATGTCCAGGTGGTTCCTTCAGCCCCTCCCCCTCTTTCCTCCTTCACCCCTTCCCTGCCAGGTGACCCCACCAGCAATGCAACCTCCCGGGGTGCTGAAGGCCCCCTGCCCCCTCCCAGCATGCCTGCAGTGGCTGGGGCAGCAGGGGGGCTGGTGCTGCTCTTGCTGGGCGTGGCAGGGGCTGGGGGTGCCATGTGTTGGCGGAGACGGCGGGCCAAGCCTTCGGAGAGTCGCCACCCTGGTCCTGGCTCCTTTGGGAGAGGAGGGTCTCTGGGCCTGGGGGGTGGAGGAGGGATGGTACCTCGAGAGGCTGAGCCTGGGGAGCTAGGGATAGCTCTGCGGGGCAGTGGGGCTGCAGATCCCCCCTTTTGCCCTCACTATGAGAAGGTGAGTGGTGACTATGGGCATCCTGTGTACATCGTGCAGGACGGCCCTCCTCAGAGCCCTCCCAACATCTACTATAAGGTATGAGGGCTCCTCCTACATGGCTCTCCTCCTTGGGGTGCCCCCTCCAATTTTAAACTCGTGGTGTGAGAGACACCTCTCTTTGGCCCCTTTTGCCCCACCAGCTCCTTGGCATCTCCTGGCTATAGCCCTCGTCTCCACTTTAGGATCCCTTAAGACTTCCACGCACCTCCTCCTGCCCATCTCCCTGTGTCTGTCCGTGGGCACCCTCTGTCTCTGTGTCTCTTGGAGAAGGGACACAGGCTCAGCCTCCTCTCTGATCACGTTCCCCTCACCCACCCATAGCAGGGGTGGGGACAGTCTTTCTTTTGGTTGGCACCTCTTTTTGCCTCTCACTGTTTTTCTTTTCTATCTTTTATTGTTTCTCTCTCCTGTGTCTAGGTCTGTTCTGTTCCTCTTCCCTAGCATCCTCCTCCTTACATCTCCTTTTTCCCTCTTGGCTTCTTGTCCCGTGCCTGGGTAGGGGCATCAAAGCATTTCTCCCCTTAGCTCTTGGCCTCCTGACCTCTCATACCAACTGCTCTCCTGAGTCCGCCAGAATCGGGGGCCTTAATGGGGAAGGCTCTGGCACTCCACCTCCGCTCCGAGCATGTGGACGCAGGGCGGCCTCCTCCTCTGCCCTGTCGTAGGGTTCTACATACTTACTCCAGCCATTTGGGGTGGTCGGGTTCACAGCAGCTACCGCGAGAAGAAGTGTCCTTTTGTGTCCAGTGGCTGATAGCAAGATATGAACCAGTGGGGACATTATGGACTTGATCTGATGCTGAATGGGCCACTTGAGACAGGAAGTGACTCTCCAGACAAGAAATGGCCAGGCCTGGACAGAACGGGCCTGGGAAGTGGCAGAAGCAGTGCAGCAGGAACTGGAAGTGCCTTCGTCCAGGACAGGAAGTAGCATTTCTGAAATAGGAAGTGGTCTGGCTGGAATTCCAAGTGGCTTAGTCTGGGGTGGGGTTGGGGGGAGTGGATGGTTCTTACCCTATGGAGAAGAGGGTCCAGGAGGAACTTCCTGTTTCAGGAGGAAGCTGGAACTTAGACTGAGAGGACAGGTGTGGACTGAGAATTTTCCTAGTATTCAGTGGCACCCCCAGGATCCCCCTTCCCTTGTGCTCTGTGCGACTTTAGGACAGCTAAGATGACTGCCGTCTGTTGTGGCAGGCCCAATTTGTCTTGTTTTCCCCTTACTGTATCCATTTAACCTCTGCTGATCAACAGGACTACCCTAAGAGCCCGCGTGTTCTCCCCAGTAACCAGATGGCTGTCTTGTTTATGCCTTTCTCCCTTCAAACCCAACACAGCTCCCTTCCTAGTGACCAAAAGGTGGCCTCCCAACCTGTCTCGCTGGCAGTGGTACTTAGCAGTGGATGCTGTTTCCGTAGTGACAAGCCTATACCTCTTCCTGCCCTCTAGTGCACAATGAATGGGCTGTTGCCTCACTTTCCTCCCAGCTCAGTTTTATTAGATCAAAGCTGCCCTTGGGCACCAAGTTGGCCACCTCAATCACCAGCCAAAATGGTTACTTTGTCCACCAGAGGTCAAGTCATCTCTCTGGCGCTGTAGTTCCCAGCTCCTTCCAGGGCACAGGAAGTTGATATTGTCATGGGGGGAGGTGGCGGGGTATGGCCGTCACCTCGATAGTTTTACTGTTAAAGGGAAAATTGAACAACAAAATAAAACAAACAAAAAAAAGAATAAAAAACTTCAAAACCAGATGAGAAGGCTGAAGAGTGACTGGACATGAATTTGGTGCTTATAGATCGGCTTTCAGGCCAAGGGTTGCATCACATGAAACCAAGGGCCGTGGATTGGTTGGAGTGGCGAGATGGGCAGTCTGTGGGGAGGGGGTCCTGGGCTCGCAGAGGAGGCTGAGGAAGGCAGGCACCTGCTGAGGAGGGAGAGGAACGTCGGTGAAAGGGCACTGCCAGGACACTCGTGTAAGGATGTGTGCGGAGATACAGATCACATGGGGCGTGTCTGTTGCTAAACCAAAGCACCTCAGAGGAAGCCAGTCACAATTAGCAGCGAAGTCATGAAAACATGTCAAGTCTGAAGGTGTATCTATTCCCTAGCATCCCTCTCCAAGGTACCGCTGACTTGGGAAGTTTTGCTATTGAATGACTCTTGCGAGCCAAAGTAATGGAGCTGATCAGAAGAAAGTGGGAAGGACTTGGGGCATCCAGGCATCAAGTGTCTGCCTCTTCACGGCTTATATACGAGTAACCCAGGCTTCTTCCCCCACCCCAAACCCAGGTGCCCAGCCCCCTAGACTCGGCCCCATTCTCCAACCACAAAAGCAGCCATCCGGCGCATCACTGGAGCGAGTCAGCAGGGGTCACAACCTCTGCCCTCCTTTGACTTCAGGTTCCCTCCCACTGTCTCCCATCTGCCTGAAGGTCAAGGGGTCCCCCTTTCCCATCCTCTGTCCACTGGGACCCCTGTTCTTTCTCTTCCTCTCAGCAAGAGGCCTGGGTCCTGAAAGGCGTAGGCACTATAGGAGTGGAGTTGAAAACTGGGAGACCAGGTGCTGGGCTGTCTGGAATTTCCTCCTGCCTTCTGAGCCCACACTGGAGCTGCCAAGGTGGGGAGGTTTGAGGGGGGTGGGAGGGCTGGTCCCTGGCCCTTAGTGGGGGTTGGTTGTCTTGGCAACATCCCCTTCTCCACACAATGGGAAGCCCCCCTCAGCCTCCCTCATGGATGGAACAGACAGCCCCATCGCTGGCTATCAGCCTCAGGGACTTGGCAACCGTCGCTATGGTAACTCAGAGCCCAGCAACAGGGCCCACTGAGAAAGGGAGGGGTTCAAGACGGGCAGAGCTGTGTGTGAGGGGGCAAGGGAGCCTAGAGAGTCCCCCAGACATAGCTAGAGGTACAGATGGAGACAAGAGGGAAGAGAAGTGGGGGTTGTCCCTGACAAGCACCTCACCAAAGCAGTCAAGACATCACAACATGCTGAGAGACAGGAAGACACCTGGGGACAGATGCGCAGCTGGGGAGAGGAAAAGCCCATGATGCTCAGTGCTCCGGGACACACCCCCTCCGAGCGCTGGCATCCACATCCCCTGCAACCACCTGATGTTAATGCCGCAACACCTACAGCCTTTCCCGTGTGTGCTGACTTCAGTGTCTTCTGAACTATTTGAAAATGCTGGCGACTTCCACATATAACCACGTATGCCATCTTTTGGCTTTTGGGTACAAGTGCACAAACACACTCCTAGGGTAACAATTACACCTAGAAGAATAGAGTGAAGACATTTATTTGTGCATCTGCTCACTCATCCGCCTCATAGCACGTCTTTGTTCCAAGGGCTCCTTCAGGCACTGGGTTGGTAGGGCAAAGTTACTGCTTTCATGAAGTCTACAATTTTGGGGGGTTTAGTTAATTTTTTTTTCTATTTAATAGTTTTATTTGTGGGCTGGACAGTTGGCTTAGCAGTTAAGGTACTTGCCTGCAAAGCCAAAGGACCCAGGTTCAATTTCCCAGGACCCACGTAAGTCAGGTGCACAAGGTGGTGCATGCGTCTGAAGTTCATTTACAGTGGCTGGAGAACCTGGAGTGTCCATTCTCTCTCTCTCTGCTTCTTTCTCTATCTCAAATAAATAAATATATAATATTTTTATTTGCAAGCAGAGAAGAGAGACAGAATGGGCAAACCAGGGCCTTCTAGCCACTGCAAGCCTTATACATGCAGTTTATGTGGGTCCTGGGAACTGAACTCCAGTCATTAGGCTTTGCAGTCAAGTGCCTTAACCACTGAGCCATCTCTCCAGTCCTATTTAATGTGTTTTTTAATGTATTTTTAAATTTTTATAAGGTTTCACAGGCAAACGCCTTAACCACTAAGCGATCTCCCCAGCCCCCTATTTAGTGTTTTTTGTTTTTTCGAGGTAGAGTCTCACTCTGGTCTAGGCTGACCTGGAATTAACTATCTAGTCTCAGGGTGGCCTCGAACTCATGGTGATCCTCCTACCCCTGCCTCCCAAGTGCTGGGATTGAAGGCGTGTGCCACCACACCTGGCTGCTAGTTTTTATTTTATTTCATTTGAGAGAAAGAGGCAAATAGAGAGAATGGGCATGCCAGGGCCTTCAGCTGCTGCAAACGAACTCCAGATGCATGTTCTGTCTTGTGCATCTGGCTTACATGGGACCTGGGGAATCAAACCTGGGTCCTTTGGCTTTGTAGGCAAGCTCCTTAACTGCTAAGCCATCTCTCCAGCCCCCTATTTAATGTTTTTATGAGCCTCCCACCCACATTTTCTGTCAGTGCTGAGGATCAAACTCAGGGTCTTACGCATTCTAAGCAAGCACTCTACCACTGAGCCACACATGCATCCCTGAGATCAATCAATCTTTCATTCCTTTCCTCCTTTCTTCCTCCTCTACCTTTTCCCTTCCTCCCTCCCTTTCTTCTCTCCTTCCCTTCCCTTCCCTCTTCCCTCCTTCCACCTCTCTCCTCCTTCCTTCCCTCCCTCCCTCCCTTCTTTCCTTCCTTCCTTTCTTCCTTCCTTCCTTCCTTCCTTCTTTCCTTCCTTTCTTCTTTCCTTCCTTCCATCTTATAGCCCAGGCTGGCCTAAAACTCACTTTGTAGCCTAGGTTGTTTTTGAACTTTAGCAATCCTCCTGCTTCAGCCTCCCAATTGTGGTTGCAGATGTGAGCTACAATGCCCAGCTTTTGAAGTCCACTTGAAAAAAATAATTTGGGCTGGGTGTGGTGGCACACACCTTTAATCCCAGCACTTGAGAGGCTGAGGTAGGAGGATCACCATGAGTTCAAGGCCACCCTGAAACTACAAAGTGAATTCCAGGTCAGCCTGGGCTAGAGCTAGACCCTACCTCAAAAAACCAAAAATAATAATAATAATTTGAGCTGGAGAGATGGCTTAGCTGTTAAGGCACTTGTCTGCGAAGCCTAAGGACCCAGGTGTGATTCTCCAGTATCCACACTGGCCAGATGCACAAGGTGGCACATGTGTCTGGGGTTTGTGTGCAGTGGCTGGAGGCCCTGGCTCGCTTGTGAGAACTTTCTCTCTGCCTCTTTCTCTCTCTCTCAAATAAATAAGTAAATAAGGGCTGGAGAGATGTCTTAGTGGTTAAGCACTTGCCTGTGAAGCCTAAGGACCCCGGTTCAAGGCTCAATTCCCCAGGACCCACATTAGCCAGATGCACAAGGGGATGCAGGCATCTGGAGTTCATTTGCAGTGGCTGGAGGCCCTGGCGTGCCCATTCTCTCCCTATCTGCCTCTTTCTCTTGCTGTCTGTCGCTCTCAAATAAATAAACAAAAATGAACAAAAAAAATTTAAATAAATAAATAAAAATATTTAAAAATTGAGCCAGGCGTGGTGGTGCACACACCTTTAATCCTAGCACTTGGGAGGCAGAGGTAGGAGGATTACCATGAGTTCGAGGCTGCCCTGAGACTACATAGTGAATTCCAGGTCAGCCTAGACTAGAGTGAAATCCTACCTAAAAAAAAAAAAAAAAAAATAATAATAATAATAATTTAAATTGGGTGTGGTGGTGCATGCCTTTAATCCCAGCACTTGGGAGGCAGAGGTAGGAGGATCTGAGGGTAGGAGGCCATCCTAAGATTGCACTGTGAATTCCAGGACAATCTTGGTTAGAGTGAGACCCTACCTCCAAAAAAAAAAAAAAAATCATTTATTAATTGGAGAGAGAGGGGAGAATGGATGTATTAGGACCTCAGAGAGAGAGAAAGAGACAGAGATGTGTCATGGCCTCTTGCCACTGCAAACAACAGATGCATGGCTTTATAGGTACTAGGGAATTGAACTCCAGGTCAGCAGGCTTTGCAAGCAAGCACCTTTAACTGCTGAGCCATCTCTACAGCCCAGAAGCCTTGTTTTTCAAGGTAGGGTCTCACTCTAGCCCAGGCTGACCTGGAATTCACTATGTAGTACTCTCAGGGTGGCCTTGAATTCATGGTGATCCACCTACCTTTGCCTCCTAAGTGCTGGGATTAAGGCCCAGTTCATTTTATTTTATTTTTTTGAGGTAGGGTCTCACTGTAGCCTAGGCTGACCTTGAACTCACTCTCCCCAGGCTGGCCTTGAACTCACAGCTATTCTACCACAATCTGAATGCTGGGATTATAGGCATGAGCCATCACACTTGGCTTTGAAGTCCATGTTTGAATATTTTATTTATTTATTTATTTGAGAGACAGAAAGCGGCAGAGCGAGAGAGAATGGGCACACCAGGGCCTCTAGTCATTGCAAACTCCAGACACGTGCCACTTTGTGCATCTGGCTTTACATGGGTACTGGGGAATTGAACCTGGGTCCTTTGGCTTTGCAGGCAAGCTCCTTACTTGATAAGCCATCTCTCCAGCCCAAGCAAGCACCTTTTTTTTCTTCTTCCAAACAAGCACTTTTAACTGCTCCTCTATCTTTTCAGCCTTTCCTTTTTGATTTTTAAAAAGTAACTTTTTGAGCCGGGCATGGTTGCACACGCCTTTAATGGTAGGAGGATCAGGAAGATTGCCATGAGTTCAAGGCCACCCTGAGAATACACAGTGAATTCCAGGTCAGGCTGGGCTAGCGTGAGACCTTACCTTGAAAAACAAACAAACAACAAAAATAATTTTTTGGAAGCTGGGCGTGGTGGCACACATTTTTAATCCCAGCCCTCAGGAGGCAGAGGTAGGAGAATCGCCGTGAGCTCAAGGCCACCTCAGCTAAGACTACATATAGAATGAGATTGAGGTTAGCCTGAGCTAGAGTGAGACCCTGCCTTGAAAAAAAAAACAAACAAAAAACACTTTTTGTTGTTGTCTTGGTTTTTCTGAGGTAGGGTCTCACCCTAGCTTGGGTTGACTTGGAATTCACTATGCAGTCTCAGGGTGGCCTCGAATTCATGGTGATCCTCCTACCTCTGCCTTTCTGGTGCTGGGCTCAAACGTGTGCCAACACACCCAGTTTAAAACAAACAAACAAAAAAAAACTTTTGATGGGCGTGGTGGCACATGCCTTTAATCCTTTAATCCCAGCACTCGGAAGCAGAGGTAGGAGGATTGCAGTGAGTTATAGGCCACACTGAGACTACATAGTGAATTCCAGGTCAGCCTGGACCAGAGTGAGTCCGTACCCTGAAAAACAAAACAAAACAAAAAACCACTTTTTATTGACAACCTCCATACCATTGTCTATTCCCTCCCACTATGGTCTTGTAGTTCACATTTTGATGCGGAACAATATAATACAATAATATTGAAAACAGGTATAATCCCAGCACTCAAGAGAGTTTAAGGCTAGCCTGGGCTACAGGGTAGGTAAGACTCTGTGGCAACCAAGACCAATCAAAACAGCAAAACAAAAGGAGTTACAGGGTGGAATGTAACAACGCCATCCTTCAGGTAAGGAGGCCAGGAGGCTCCCTGTGAGGTAACCAGGAACTGTGGGCACTAGGGTTCAGGGCAGGGCAGGAAGTGCAAAAGGCAGAGGTGAAATGCCTCGTTTGGGAATGGCAAGAAGTTTCCTGCCCTTCTCTAGCCTCAGCCTGAGGGGGTAAAAGTCACTTAGGGTGGAGAATACACATTTAGGAAATTGATCTAGTTCAGTTTTCCATTTTCCCACCTTTATTTCTTATGCGTCTGTGAATTTGTTTTTTTCCTCAAGTACACTGCAGTCTCTGGGAGGGCAAAGATGATGCTTTGAGCTTTTGGGGTTTGTAACACAAAATCCAGAGCAGGAAGCTGGGCACAGTGGAGCATGCCTATAATCTCAGCTCTGGGAGAGATGGATGCACAGAGGCTTGTAAGTTTGAGGCCAGTCTGAGCCACAAAGTAAACCCAGTTGAAAAAAAAAAAAAAAAAAAAAAAAAAAGGAGGGGAGGGTGGAGAGATTGCTTAGTGGTTAAGGCCTGTGCCTGCAGTCAGAGGACGTAGGTTCAATTCCCCAGGATCCACGTAAGCCAGATGCACAAGGTGGCACATGCATCTAGAATTCTGGAGTTTGTCTACAATGGCTGAAGGCCCTGCTGTGCCCATCTCTCTGTGAAAATAAATAAGATAAATTAATAATAATTTAAAAAAAACAACCCAGTGAGTGGGCAGGCAACAGGGAGAGCAGAACTAAGTGGACCAAAAGGGTGGGCTCCACTAAGCTAAAGCAAAGGCATAAGGAAGAAACAGGGTTGTCCTGGGGAGGAACACAATCCTACCTGACACTGTGTGTGGTTGGGAATGAGGTGAGAGTAATTTCCGATGTGGAATGTTTGTGGTCACATCTGAGATTTCAATTAGAATTAAAAAAAAAAAAAAAAAAGAAGAAGAAGAAGACAAAAACATAGAACTTCCTAAGAGAAAAGTGGGCACCCATAGATTTGGGGCACCATCTACCCAGAGAAGGGGTTCAAGTTTTGCAGACAGCCTGGGAGAAGTGTTGTAGGAAGCGTAGTTTCAGCCTGGCATGGTGGCAGGGTACTTTTGGAGGTCGGTGCTGGCTTGCATGGACTGGGAGCGACAGGTAGCGACAGCAGTAAAAGGACACAGAATAAGCGGTAATGACATCGGGGCAGTGGGAGTGATGTTTGCAAGGTGGCAGGGCAGGCGGAGTCCTGGAGGGAGGGGAGTTCTGAGGGGACCAGGCCCCCGGTACTCCTGACTCCGGTAGAGAATTAAAGCGGTCAGTTTCCTGGCTCTCTCTCTTCCCCATCAGGAACGTGGGCATCAGCTCCCCCAATCCTACTGACCAGTGGAGTGGGGGCCCAGGAGCAGCCTCAGGGGGCGGCAGCTGGTGAGGAATCTGTGTGCTCAGCAAACAGCAGTCTTAGTGTGCGGGGGGCTGCCTCCTCCCTCATCAGTCAGCCCCAGTCAAATGTCCCTTCATTCCCACCACCCCAAGGGGACTGGGGCTGGGCCAGGGTCCCCAGGGGAGTGAGAAGGGGATGGGTGGGGGGGGGGCCTGGGGGTGGAGCTTGGCTTCTTGTTCCTTAGCCTCTGTTCTCTTCTCTCTGGAAATCCCCAGGTCTTCATGTCACCAAATGACTCTTTCCTGGCCCCCGCCATTGTGGGGGCATCAGCTACAAATCACCTGTGGGGGTCTGCTGGGAGAGAAGCAGGGCAAAGGGATGAGTCAGGGCTGTGGACGAATCCGCTCTGGTTCTCACGGGACTGGTCCAGGGCACGGTCGGCAGGGAGGCTGCTGGCACAGAGGCCCTGTCTCCCTGGCTGGCCTCCCCAACTTGATGGATGCTCTGGACAGCGGACTGAAGCCCTGACCCCTGAGCGTTCTCTCTTTTCCCACTTTCTCCTAGCACCCAGGTCTCATGCTTTGCTTCCTACCAAGTTCTAGAGGTCTGGAACCCCAGCTCCCTCCAAGTGTGCGGAAACCAACTAGGGACTGGACCATATAGGCCTTTTCCTCCGGCTTCCTCTCCCCGGCGGCCCTTGCTCCCCTCAGGGACCCAGGCGTCCTGCCCACTCCGGAGCTTCACCATAACAACCATTCTACTTGGAGTTGTTTAAGTCCTTAATATCATTTCATTAAGTCAGTAAGTTCAGAGAAGGTTGGGGCACAAAGAGACTAGGGGTGGCCCAAAGAGGACCAAGGTAGGGGGTAAGAAGGGAAGAGCCCTCTCTTCTCCGTGGAGATGGCGCTGAGAAATCAAATATTGACAATGAGAGAACAGAACCTATTAAATCTGGGGCAGGGGTGTGTATGGGCAGCTGTGGGAATGGCTGGATGCCGGGGTTCTGAGGGTGATGATCAAAGTTCCAGGAGGAGGGAGGGGACTGCAGCTGGGAGGATGCACGAGGCTAATTGACTTCAGGGTACCACCGCCTTCCCTTTGCCTGTGGGATGTGCCCAGGCTTGTTACCCGGCTTGTTTCTCAGCTGTCCCCTAGAGGCCCCAGGGACAATTCCCCATCACAGCTGTAGCTGCCCCCCTTCATCACTTCCCCTACCTCCACCTCTGTTGATGAGCTTCAGAAGCATTTAATCCGATTGAGCAGTAATTAGCAAAGCGAGATGTTTGATTACCTATTTAGCATAATGTGGGGGCTGGGATCCCCAGGCACAGCCACCGTTGAGGGGGAGTCGGAAGAGAAATAGGGTCTCCGCAAAGTTTCTTTCCCTGAGGAATTCATGAACCTACCCTTAAGGCTTCCTACCCCATTAGTCCTCACAAATTTTCACTCCTTCGGGACTTTTCTCTTGGGGCTTTGACCAACCACATCACCTCTCTGCCACGTGGTGGGAAGATCACCCGTTATGCTTCATCTTAGCCCTGTGTGGTATGCAGCTGGTTTGGGGGAACGGAAGGACCTCTTTTCCTTCAATCCCTGCTCTCAGCAGCAGGAGTCTGGGCTGAGCCCGAGGTCACAGACGAGAGTCCACAGACCCATTTTAAGGACAGTGATGGCAGCTGGCTATGGTAGAGTGCTGTTGTAAATCCCGCACCTTGGGAGGCAGAGGCAAGAAGACGCCAGGTTCTGAGAGCTTGACACCGGACTGGGTTACCCAGTGGGCTCAAGGCTAGCTCAGGGGTACATAGTGAGACCTTGTCTCAATTAAGGAAAAAAAAAAAAAAAAAAGGTAACCTTGGTGCTGGTGGTGTTTGCGTCTGTAAACCCAAGGAGCATGGATTCTGAGAATAAAGATGAGATAGGGAGCGTGGTGGCGCGTGCCTTTAATCCCAGCATTTGGGAGGCAGAGGTAGGAGGATCGCTGTGAGTTCGAGGCCACCCTGAGACTACAGTGAATTCCAGAGCTAGCGTTGAGACTACGTAGTGAATTCCTGAGCTAGAGTGAGGCCCTACCTTGAAAAACCGAAAGGAAAAAAGATGAGGTAGGGTGGGATGATGGGGTCAGGGGCGGGTCAGTGTGGACTGACCCATCGTCAGCCTCCATGGCAGGAGTGGCTAGGGACTTGCCATTCTTGACAGTGCCAGACTGGCTTAATGCGACCTATCAGGTGCGAACACAGACCGGAAAAGGGGGAAACTGAGGTGCCCCGCTTCTCCTCCGCTCATCCAGCAAAGAAAATGACATCTATTTAGCTCCTCATGGAAATGTAATCAGCGGGCTCACTGCTGGCTTTGTCTTAATTAGGCACTATTGATGGAAGCAGGGAGGGCGCCTCCCCACGGTGTTTCCCAGCCCCCAGGTACAGCCTCGTCCATTGTGACCCTCCCAGTCACTGGAGCCCGCAGCGCCCCCTAGCACCCCGTGACTTCTGCCCCTCCTCCGTGCCCCTCTCCTCTCGCTTTCCATCCCCCCCCCCAGCCTTTGTTCCAATGGAGAGCAAAGCCCCTCCCCAGCGCGGTCACCTTCCCCAGGGGAGTCCCCGCCTCCCGTTCGTCCCCTCAACCCGCGAGGCTTTCCGAAGCCAATCCAGTGCTTCCCAAAATTCCAGTTTCCAGTCTTCGCGCATCTCCCCCCTCCCCATCACCCATCCTAGACCCCCCAGTCCAAGCGGAGTCGGGGGAACGAGCCGGAGGGCAGGGACGCTCCAGCCCCGGTTTTTCCTCCGGACCCAGCTGCAGCGACTGGCTGCCTGGAAATCCTGGAGAGCTTTCTAGAAGGCGAAAAGAGCGTCGCCCGCGGGGCAGCGGGCGCCATCTGCTGGGCCCGACGGGTTGGGGTGCACGCACACACCTGGAGCGGGGCTCGGGCGTGGGGTTCCCCGCGTGGGCCGAGCCGCAGTGTCGCCAGCCCCCTACATTGGTCCCCCCTGCCCCAGAACGTTCCGGACGGCCACATTTGGTTACCTTCCCGTAGACATCCCCCCCGCACCCTAGTCCCCGACCCGCCGCCCGCTGGACTCCGGTCCACGCGTGGGAGGGGGCCACGGAGCCCGGGGGTCCACGCGCCTGCGCAGAGGCGGCCGGCTGCACGCCGCGGAGCCCGCCACCGCCCCTCCCTGCCCCGGGTTGCCATAGCGACGCGTGCAGGCTCGGGGCAACTTCCCCGTGCGGCGCCAACGGCCCGGGAGGAGAGGTGGGCCGTGGTGAGGTGTGTGTCGCGAAGGGGGGACAGCAAGGACGGCGAGCAGAGCCCGTGGGGACACGGGAGGGAGCCGCAGCTGTGGGGGAAGAACATGGGGACCCCGGGAACGGGGAGGAGGAAGGGGCAGGGCCGTCGGGGGCATCCCAGAGGGCGGGCGGAGGGGGAGAGGCAATTGCAGGTGCGATGGAGATGGGACGGGGTGACCGCGGTGCAGGGCAGGGGACGGTGGTGATGACCACTGTGAGGAGGAGCTCCCTGCTGCCCAGCCATGGAGCCAGTGCCAGGCCAGCTCCCCGGGCCTGCGCTGCGGGCCATGGCATCACTTCTCACCCCGGGTGAAGGCATGGCAGAGCGAGTGAGACCCTTCCCTGGAGGCCCGTGGAGGAAACCACGTCCCTGTAGTTGCCTTTATTGATTTGTTGGCCTAATAGAACGTCTTTCCTTGGAGCAGTGTACAAATCCTTCAAGTCTGAAATTCATAACCTATGATCAATGCCCGTGGCGGCCTGTAGGGACGAGGAAGGGAAGCCACAGGTGGCTGCCTGGTAGCTGAATGAAGAGGGAGCGCGGAGCAAGTCCAACGTGGCCTTGAGACTCTGAGCTCCTGCCGGGAGATGCTGCTTTCTTCCCACCATCCTGTTTTTCTTTCTTTATTTCCTTCCTTCCTTCCTTTCTTTTTTTTTATTAAAAATTTTATTTCTGTTTATTAGCAAGAAAGAGGCAGAGAGAGCAAGAGGGGGAGGGAGAGGAACTCCAGTCCTGGAGAGTCAAACCTGGGCCCTTTGGCTTTGCAGGCAAAAAGCCTTAACCGCTAAGCCATCACTCCAACCTTCTGTTTCCCTCCCTTTGTCCCTCCCTCCCTTCCTTCCTTCCACCACTGAGTCTTCCTCAGTTGCTCATTTCCTTTCCCCCATTACACAATTTGAAATTCGTTACTGGATGACTCGTTCCTCCTGCTTTCAGGCTGCTCGCAGGACATTTGGACGTTTCAGTCTAGCCGCCTGGAACTCACAGCGATCCTCCTACCTCTGCCTCCCTGGTGCTGGCATTCGAAGGCCTGCGCCACCACTCCCAGCTGTTCTTACTCTTTACCACTTAGCACAGACTAAACAAACAGCCAAGTAAGAAACCTCAGTACACAAAAACAGCGTTTCCAACCCTCTGCAACTGAAGAGACTAGTGCAAGTACATTCTTTTTTGTTTAAGGCTGTTGTAGATTTTAGTGTGGGGTAGGAGGAGCATTTTTTTCCATCTAAATGGAAAGGAAAGGGGTTGCATAGGAAATCATCTTCATTTCAGTCAACGAAGACACAATGACAGTGAGGAACATAGGTACTGTCTTCCCTTTCACAGGTTTTCTCTCGCCCAGGGTCCTCTGAAGGGCAGTGTGGCTGAAGGTTTGGGTGACAATACCTCAGCTTCATAGATCTTTTCCCGAGTTTACATGCTTTATATCCCTGGGCGGAGATATGGATTCAAAAACCCTCATTAATGGTTGTCACAAGCCGTTAATCCCAGTACTCAGGAGGCCGAGGTAGGAGGATTGCTATGACATCGAGGCTAGACTGAGACTACATAGTGAATTCCAGAGGTCAGCCTGGGCTAGAGCAAGACCCTACCTCAAAAACAAACAAACAAATAAACAAGCAAACAAAAAAAGGTGTGCATCACCACACCTGGCAACTTTGATTTTTAAACTAATGCTCTGAAGTGGGGAATCCCAGGGAAAAAACTGAAGGACTCCAAAGTCTCTGTGTGTGTCCTTTCTTTCTCTCTTTCTTTCTTTCTTTCTTTCTTTCTTTCTTTCTTTCTTTCTTCTTCTTCTTCTTCTTCTTTTTTTTTGGTTCTTAGGTTTTTCGAGGTAGGGTTTCACTGTAGCCCAGGCTAACCTAGAATTCACTATGTA
Organism: Dipus sagitta; assembly: GCA_036346955.1. Taxonomy (NCBI): domain Eukaryota; kingdom Metazoa; phylum Chordata; class Mammalia; order Rodentia; family Dipodidae; genus Dipus; species Dipus sagitta. Next base: position 5,540,158 of record CM070783.1, on the reverse strand, counting down.
GTCTCAGGGTGGCCTCGAACTCGCGACAATGATGCTCCTTCTACCTTTGCCTCCTGAGTACTGGGATTAAAGGCATGTGCCACCACACCCAGCTCGCTCTTCTTCTTCCTCTTCTTCTCCTTTTTATACTTCTTATTTATTTATTTGAGAGAAAGAGACAGGGAGAGAGAGAGAGAGAGAGAGAATATGAATGGACATGCCAGGGACTCCTGCCACTGCACATGAACTCCAGATGCATTGTTTTTCTGTGCGTCTGGCTTTATGTGGGTACTGGCCCACAGGCCATCAGGCTTTGCAAGCAAGCATCTTTAACTGCTGAACCATCTCTCCAGCCCCCAGGAATTTTTTTTTTTTTTTTTTTTTTTGCATATCGTGCCATTGAGCTAAACCCCAAACCTTTAAGGCCCTACTGTGTACAGGCCCCTTTATGGGGAGCAGGGTAAACCGAGGCCCAGAAAAGATGATCATATTATCTCTTTCACTCACCTTCTGATCCAAAAGAGACTATATGTGTATCAGGGGCTGAGTTAGGGTGGGATTTGGTGGTAGACTCCTAACACCTGCCTATCTGCAGATTTTACCTTCATGATGTCCACCAAAACTGATAAGAAGCGGAAAGTGAGTGGCCGGGGAGGCTCCCGGACTGGCCGTACGGGCCGAGCTGCTCAGGGTATGGTGGCCTCAGTTGCTGATTCTGCCCTGCCTATTATTGAGCAGGAGCCCGAGCCCGAGCCCATCAAAGAAGAGCTTGGTGAGTACTTGTAGGCCAGAGAGTGCTTAGAAATGGAGGCTAGGGAAACTGGAGAGGCTTGGTGGTAATATGTTTGTATTTCAGGAGTGTCTTAGGGCTGGGGAGCAGGCTTTCTTGCTTCTGGGCCTATGTGACACTTCACTTCAGCCACGAGGCTTCAGCAGATCCGTGTGTGTGTGTGTGTGTGTGTGTGTGTGTGTGCGTGCGTGCACGTGTGTTCCTTCTGCTAGCCCCATACTTATTTATTCTGCTGTGAAATTTCCCACCAATGAACCAGGAGTTCACCAGCCAATCTTTTCTCTAGCCTCTTCCTCCTTATTTCAAGTGTTCCTGGTTATTTCCACCCCACTGCAGAGGGTTTGATCTCTTCCTTTTTCCCATTTTCACCCTGGGTGGCAAAACAAATAGTGTTTTTCTTCCATTAAGCCCATCACCATGGAGACTCAGCCTGCTTTGCCACCCTTTGAATCCTAAGCCCGGCGGATGCTTTCTACCATCTGTTGAAGGCTCCTGTATCTCCCTCATTTTGGCAGGGACGTGGTCGATTGCGGAGGTTCAGGTTCGGGGTGACAGGAAAAGAAGTCTAGATGGAGGGAACAAAGCTTAAATAGGCTGCCTCTTGTGGTTTGATCCTGGAGCCGGCAGGATTGGAAGGTTTTGAGTATCAGTTGCTATCAGTGGGTTTCCCCTTAGGGTGCTGGTCAGTGGAGACAAGACAAAACTGCCCTAGGGGAGCTAAGTGTAGACCTCACCTTTAATAGTATGTGAGGCTCTTTGACACTGATAGTGTCCTATAAAGATGTGGAGGAATAGAAGTACCTCTCCACTTTTTGTTTTTTTTTGAAGTAGGGTCTCGCTCTAGTCCAGGCTGACTTGGAATTCACTATGTAGTCTCAGGGTGGTTATCCATAGAGGCTGTGTGCCACTGTCACACAAGTGTGTACTTCTTGTTAGGCTGGTTGATTTTATAGTCAGCAGGGTCCCCTGCTTATTCATGCTGTTGGTGACCGATGTCCTTCAGCGGCTCCCATAGGGCTCTCAGTACTATGAGGGCCAGCCAGGAGGGAGCTAGTTTCTCTTTTGGTTCCAGAACCATGGTATTCTGATGTCCTGTGACCACAGCCTGTGGTGTCTTCAGCAATAGGGTCTTACCTTTTAGCTCTGGCAGGTAATCAAGTGTTTTCGCAATGGCCTGCATTGTTTTAGAGGCCTCATAGGTCTACCTAGCTAAGAGCTCACTGTGGGTGGCAACCCAGGCCTGGGTCTGGAATTTACTAGCCAGCTAGCCAGCCTTTTTAAAAATTTTTTTGAGGTAGGGTCTCACTGTAGCTCAGGCTGACCTGGAATTCACTATGTAGTCTCAGGGTGGCCTTAAATTATGACTATCGTCCTACCTCTCCCTCTTAAGTGCTGGGATTAAAGACATGCACCACCACACCCAGCTAGACAGCCTTTTTACATTTCTGTTTCTTTCTTTTTTTCTGGGGGGTCATAGCAAAGAAATATTCAACCAATACAAGATTTAAACAGGGCAAATATCAAACTCTGTAGCTTCAAGTCCAACAACTCTAGACAGTAATGAGGCTCCAAGTCCGATAGTTCTTTTTGTTTTTAAGTACGAGAGAAGTTTTTAAAATTTTATTATTTGAAGGAGAGAGAGAGAGAGATTGGGCATGTCAGGGCCTTCAGCCACTGCAAATGAACTCTAGATGCATACACCACCTTGTACATCTGGCTTACGTGGGTTCTGGGGAATATAACCTGGGTCCTTATGCTTCACAGGCAAGTGCCTTAACCACTTAGCAACCTCTCCCACCCTCTTTCTATTTTTAAAGTTTAATTTTTAAAAATTAATTTATATGTTTGCACGTGTGTGTGTGTGCCTTGCCACTGCAAACAAGTGCCTGTTAGGTTTTATGTGGCTACTGGGGAATTGAACTCAGCCAGGCAGGCTGTGCAAGCCCCTTTAACTACTGAGCCATCTTCTGGCCACGTGAGACCATGTCTTTAAAGACCAAACAAATAGAAGCAGGGTGGCCCATGGCTTGGTCCCAGGGTATGTCTGAACATTGTCATTCTCCACTAGTCAGTGTCTACTGAACGATGGGGAAAGGCGGGGGGATGAAAACTCCAAGCATTCAAGATTTCTGCTGTAATTACTGACTTGAAGAAAGGAAATATATTTTAGAAGGAATCAGGATAGGTTGGGCTCCATTTTAAATGGATCTTTTGAGAACTTTCATCCTATTTTACCTTTTTTAAAAATTTTTTATTATTTATTATTATTATTTTTTTATTAACAACTTCCATGATTATAAAAAATACCCTATGGTGCTGGGCGTGGTGGCGCATGCTTTTAATCCCAGCACTTGGGAGGCAGAAGTAGGAGGATTGCCGTGAGTTTGAGGCCACCCTGAGACTACAGAGTGAATTCCAGATCAGCCTGGGCAAGAGTGAGACCCTACCTTGAAAAACCAAAAAAAAAAAAAAAAGAAAAAGAAAAAGAAAAAAAAATACCCCATGGTAATACCCTCCCTCCCCCGACTTACCCCTTTGAAACTCCGTTCTCCATCATACCCCCTCCCCATCTCAATCAGTCTCTCTTTTACTTTTGATGTCATGATCTTTTCCTCCTCTTATGATGGTCTTATGCAAGTAGTGTCAGGCACTGTGAGGCCATGGATATCCAGGCTATTTTGTGTCTGGAGGGAGCATGTTGTATGGAGTCCTGCCCTTCCTTTGGCTCTTACATTCTTTCCGCCACCTCTTCTGCAATGGACCCTGAGCCTTGGAAGGTGTGATAGAGATACTGCAGTACTGCGCGCACTGCAGTCATTTCTTTCCATTACCATGATACCTTCTGAGTCGTCCCAAGGTCACTGCCATCTAAAAAGAGAAGATTCTCTACCAAAAGTGAGAGTAGCATTAATATAAGGGTGTGAACATTAAGAAAAGTGCTTACTGGGCAGTTTGATAAGCATAGTGTATACATTTAACCAGACAACAGCAGCCAAGTCCGATAATTCTAACCAGCAACAAGTCTCTGGAGTTCCAATTCTGCCCCTCCAGCTAGGTTACTCACAGTCCTGGAAAACTTCATCCAGGGCTGGCAGCTTTTCTCCCCTGCAACCCATGGTTCATCCTTATGGCTCCATTGGGTCTCCCATGCAGGCATCCAGCAAATCTGCTTCACACTGCCCATGGCTGTTTCCAAAACACGAGACTGCATTGCAAACTCAATGACCCTCTCTTTCCTGCATTTCTTATACTCCAAATACCAGGTGGCATGCCAATTTGTTAATCGGGGGGGAGGGGGCGCGGATAAAACAGACTTTGAAGAATAGGACACTCCTTGAGCATTCAGGCCCCTTCAAAAGACTACATTCCTAGCCGGGTGTGGTGGCACACGCCTTTAATCCCAGCACTCGGGAGGCAGAGGTAGGAGGATCGCTGTGAGTTCAAGGCCACCCTGAGACTCCATAGTGAATTCCAGGTCAGCCTGGGCTAGAGTGAGACCCTACCTCGAAAAACCAAAAAAAAAAAAAAAAAAAAAAAAAAAAAGACTACATTCTTTCTGTTGTCCCAATGCAGGTCAGCTGGCCCACTCTCAAAGGTTGTAATCTCTCATACAATTGCAGCTGAATGGGCAGAAGTTTTGGCCAAAAGATTTCATTTCTGTGCCATATCCCTCTGCTCACACCAGTCCATTTCTACATAATGCAACCCTACACAAGTTCTCAGGACACGGGTATAACAGCAAGCCTCTCACACAAATTGCTTCTAGCCCAGTCCAGGCAAAGCTCGTTCTCACCCTCATAAGCCAAACCTCACTGTCCATAGTTCTTACTGCATTCATGTCTTTCAATTCTGACCAGAATAGCCCATCAAGCTTTACTTACAACACTGCAAGGCATCTCTTAGACCAAGATTTCAAATCCTTCCACATTCCTCTCAAAAATCAGTTCCAGGGCTGGAAGGATGGATTAGATGTTAAGACACTTGCCTGCAAAGCCAAAGGACCCAGGTTTGATTCCCCAGGACCCACATAAGCCAGATGCACAAGGTGGTGCATGTGTCTGGAGTTTGTTTGCAGTGGCTGGAGGCCCTGGTGTACCCATTCTCTCTTTCTCTCTCAAATAAATAAATAAATAAAGATTAAAAAAAATCAGTTCTAAAAGGTCAAAATCTACACAGGCAGGTGTCTAGCATCAGTGATGCTACTCTTGGTACCAACTTTACTGTTGCAGTCAGGTTCACATTGCTGGCAGATATCACCCAACCAAGAGCAGCTTGAGGGAAAAAAAGGTTTATTTTGGCTTACAGACTGTAGGGGAAGCTCCATGATGGCAGGGGAAAATGATGGCATGAGCAGAGGGTGAACATCACCCCCTGGCCCACATAAGGTAGACAATAGCAGCAGGAGAGTGTGCCAAACACTGGCAAGGGGAAACTGGCTATAACACCCATAAGCCTGCCCCCAACAACACACTGCCTCCAGGAGGCGTTAATTCCCAAATCTCCATCAGCTGGGGGCCTAGCATTCAGAACACCCGAGTTTATGGGGGACACCTGACTCAAACCCCACATCAGGAAGCGCCTTAACTACTAAGCCATTTCTCCTGCCCTAGCTGCTGCTGCTGCTTCTCCACCCACCCCCCAGGAGGGGTCTTACTGTAGTCCAGGCTGACCTGGAATTCACTATGTAGTCTCAGGGAGGCCTCGAAATCATAGTGATCCACTTACCTCTGCCTCTTGAGTGCTGGGAGTAAAGGCATGCGCCACCACATCCGGCTCTGGCCTTCTTTTTTAAAAATATTTAATTAATTTTTATTGATAACTTCCATAATTGTAGACAATAACCTGTAGGAATCCCCTCCCTCCCCCTCGCATTTCTTTTCCATGATCTTGGTACTAGACCTATGACCTTGAGCATACTGAGCATGCATCATGCTTCTGAGCCACATCCCTCAGCCCTTATAACTTTGAGGTCCTTCCTTAAGTGCCGTTCAATTCCCATTAAAAGAAGAAATCTTTTTTAAAATATTTATTTATATAAGAGATAGATACCCTTTCTCTCTGTCTCTCTCTCAAATAAATAAATAAAAATATTTTTTAAAAAGGGGGGGCTGGAGAGATGGCTTGGTGGTGAAGGTGTTTGCCTGCAAAGCCAAAGGACTCAGGTTCGATTCACCAGGACCCATGTAAGCCAGGTGCACAAGATGGCGCATGTCTCTGGCATTCGTTTGCAGTAGCCGGAGGCCCTGGAGCACCCATTCTCTCTCTCTCTCTCTCTCTCTCTCTCTCTCTCTCAATATGCTTCTTTCTCTCTCTCTCAAATAAATAAATAAAAATATATTCTAAAAAAGAGACAGATAGAAAGACAATAGGGGTGCACCAGGACCTCTTGTCATTGCAACCAAACTCCAGATGCATGCACATTTGTGAATCTAGCTTTGTGTGCATACTGGGGAATCAAACTCAGGCTATTAGGTTTTCCAAGCAACTATCTTTAACCACTGAGCCATCTCTCCAGACCCAAAGAATTCTAATCAGGTATACCTTCTCTGTAATTTTCAAAAGCTTTTTAACAATTATAGGAGCCCCTTCCTTATTTGGTGGCAAAATCTAATGGAAACTGACATGAAGATATTTATGGTATGTTTAAGCCATATTCATATTTTTACTGCAGAAATATTAAGAATAGTAAAAATTTGGTTGTTAAATTTTGTGGGCATCAGGGGTTACATTCTATCACACTATATTAACATGGTATATTACAACGTTATTTTATTTTTTGTTTTTTTTTTTTTTTCAAGACAGAGTCTCAATGTATCCCAGGCTGACCTGGAACTCACTCTGTAGCCTCAGACTGGCTTAGAACCCTAGGCAGTCCTCCTACCTCAGCCTCTGAAATGCTGGGATTAAAGGCATGTGCCACCATTCTCAGCTCTTATATTACATTTTTGTGTTTATTTTTATTTATTTATTTTAGAGCGACAGACAGAGAAAGAGGGAGAGGGAGAGAGAGAGAGAGAGCACGCCAGGGCCTCCAGCCATCCAGAGGCTGCCTCAGTCTCCCCTCACAGGCCTCATTCCTGTCTGAAATCTGGAATACCACCATTCCCAAAGGAACTAGCTCATGCCTCTCATCTCTCAGTTCCTATGATCACCTTTCCATCTTTTCATCACTTCCTTGGTGTCTCTGGAAGGCAGTGTCTCCTGTTCCCCGAGGTCTTTCAGTTTTCCCATTTTTTTTTTTCTTATTCCAGCCCCCAGCAATGGAAAGCCAATAACTTTCTTTTAAATGTTTATTTTTATTTATTTTATTTATTTATTTTATTTATTTATTTATTATTTATTTCAGTGAGAAAGAGGCAGATAGGTAGAGAATGGGTGCACCAGGGCCTCCAGCCACTGCAAACGAACTCCAGATGCATGCGCCCCCTTGTGCATCTGGCTAACGTGGGTCCTGGGGAATCAAGCCTCGAACCGAGGTCCTTAGGCTTCACAGGCAAGTGCTTAACCTCCAAGCCATCTCCCCAGCCCGAAAGCCGATAACGTTTTACTTCAGTCTTTAGCATAAGCAGAGTGTCAGGAGATGGGAACCAATCTGGATTTGTGGGCCTCCAGAGTGGGTGTGTCGGAAGCGAGTGCCTAGGCATTGGAGGAAGAGCCACTTCATTCAGGCCTGAACTTCTCCCTGTGGGAAGAGGGCTGGGGAAGAACGGAAGGCTGTAAACCTTCTACCTGTGCCTCGCACATTCTGGGATTAAAGGCGTGTGTCACCACGCCCAGGCTACACCCAGGTTTTTATGTGAACACTGGGATCAAACTCAGGTTCTCATGCTTGTGTGGCAAGCACTTTACCCGCTGGGCAACCTCCCAGCCACCCCACTTCATGTAGTTTTAAACTTGACTTACGTTTTTCCAGTATCTCAGTTTTTTTTTTTTTCTGTAGTTCTATTTCTTTACTCATCTTATATCAGCCTCCTTATTTCATTCAACTGATTTTTTATGTTCTCTTGAGATTCCTTCAGGGGTTTATTTTCTTCTTTGATTTCTTTGGATTCTTCTTTGAACATACTTATAATCATTCTTTTGAGTTCTCTGTCTGGCATTTCATCTAAATCAGTGTAACAGGAGGCCTTTACTGTGGGAGTCATAATTTTTGGAGGTGTTGTGTTGCCTTGATTTTTCATGTTTCTTATATTGTTGCATTGGGACTTATGCATCTGGGGTTATTTCCTTGTTTGGACTTATTTATGGATTTCTTTTTGTTTCATCAGTTGTATTTTTTAAAATTTATTTTATTTATTTGAGAAAGGGGGAGAGAAAGAGAAAGAGGGAGGAAGAGAAAGGGCATGCCTCTAGCCACTGTAAACAAACTCCAGATGCATGTGCCACCTTGTGCATATGACTTACTTGGGTACTGGGGAATCGAACTTGGGTCCTAAGGCTTTGCAGGCAAGTGCCTTAACCACTAAGCCATCTCTCCAGCCCCATCAGTTGTATTTTTAAGTGTGTGTACTTCAGAAGTTATCTCCTCAGACTAGGAGCTCAAGGTACCTGGCATGGCCTCTATATTGTGCCTGCTGTGGATATGCCTGCTATGTAAATGTAATTCTACCATGCCAGTTAACAACAGCGGACCTTTTGACGTTAATAACTGTTGGTGGATATGGTATGGAGTGTGCTAGAATTTTTGTCACTAGGTGTGTTGGTTTGCGTTAAATGTCCCCTATAAACTCGTGTGCTTTGAATACTCAGTTCCCCGCTGATGGCAATGTGTTGTTGGGGGCAGGCTTCGGGGTGCTATACCCACTGTGCTCACCCTCTTGCTGCTGTTTTCACCTGCTCTGGCAGAGGTGATGTCCAGCCTCTGCGCATGCCATCCTTTCCCTACCATCATGGAGTTTTCCCTCGAGACTGTAAGCCAAAGTGAATATTTTCATTCCACAAGCTGCTTCTGGTCAGGTGTTTTGTTCCAGAAACAAGACGGTAATTACAACACTAAGGCTAGAAGTAGGAGGGAAGTAGGATTAGGATAAGGACTAATGTTAGACCAACTGTGAAAAAGATAAGGTGGGAAAGTATCTGGAAGGGGAAAGCTGGGATACTGTTAGGTTCCACGTTATTAAGGCATGGAGGCTTGTAGTTATGGCGCGCACAGAGGAGGATAAGGAGGAGAGAATGTGGAAAAGTGGCTGAGATGAGAGGTAGAACGTGTGAGTGTGTGTGGGAAGATTGGACCTGACTACAGAACAACCCTAAAACCTAACTGACCAGTGTACTAACACACACCCATTGTGAGGCATATACGGGGAGAAAAGAGAGCTTAAAAAGGAGGCAGGAAAAAAAAAAAAAAAAAAGGAGGCAGTAAAAGATAAAAAAGAATGCTAAAAATGGGAGTCCGGTGTGGTGGCACACGCCTTTAATCCCAGCACTTGGGAGGCAGAGGTAGAAGGATCACCATAAATTCGAGGCCACTCTGAGACTACATAGTGAATTCTAGGTCAGCCTGGGTCAGGGCGAGACCCTACCTTAAAAAAAAAAAAAAGCTAAAAATGATAAAGTTACCAGAACATATAAATGATCAAAATAGGAAAATGTAAGATGTATGTTAAACTAAAAAAAGGAAGTTATAAGCCAGGCATGGTGGCGCATGCCTTTAATCCCAGCACTCGGGAGGCAGAGGTAGGAGGATCGCCATGAGTTCAAAGCTGCCCTGAGACTACATAATGAATTTCAGGTCAGCCTGACCTAGAGTGAGACCCTACCTCGAAAAACCAAAAACAAAAAAAGGAAGTTATTACATTGGTATTGCTAAATTGGAGGGATGGGTTTGAATTCTTTCCATCCCTGTGATGTTTCATTTGGCAATCTATACTGATATGGGAAGCATAATTTCCGTGTTTTTTTTTTTTTTTTTTTTTTTTTTGGTTTTTCGAGGTAGGGTTTCGCTGTAGCCCAGGCTGTCCTAGAATTCACTATGTAGTCTCAGGGTGGCTTCAAATTCACGCCATCCTCCTATGTGCCTCCTGAGTGCTGGGATTGGCTTAATTTGCACTTCCAGTTCAAACCTATAGGACCAGATTTGGCTATGCATTGCCCCAGTAGGGCTTGGACCAGCCACCTTTTGAGGTGAGTTTCCAGTGCACTTGCCCTGAGTTGCGAAGTCTGTTCCTTCCTTGGTGCACTCAACTTGGCTTGGCCCAGTGCTATGTGGGGGAGGGAGAGTGGGCTCTTGACTTGCTCTGCAGTCTTTGTGCACAGCCCCCCCCCCCCACATTGATGTTTGGAGGAAGGGACGTTGTGGTATGTTACCTGAGCGAGTTCCCTTAGAGCTCACTGGTCCTTCTGTGCTCAGGATCTCCTCACCTTGCAAGGCTGGGGTGGGGGGACGTGCAAAGTCTTTCTGGAAGGGCCATTGTGTGTAAGGAGAGGCACTGTGCAGTGTGGGGTGGTGCATGGTTCCAGCTAGGGACCTTCATTTCTTCATATGTTGAGTAATATTCCACTGTAGACCTGAGCCATCTTTTTGTTTATCTGCTCATAGTGTATTAACACTAAGGGCTGTTTCCACTTTCTCTTTTCTTTCTCAACTCGAGCACACCAGGCAAGTACTCAACCACTGAGCTTTACCCCCCCCCCCCGCAATCTGTTTTCATCTTTTCCCCATTGTGAATGCTGCTGCTGCAAATATTGGCATTCCAGTATCTCCTAAAGCCGTCCTGTCTAGCCTCGTGGGCGCGTAACTAGAAGCAGAATACCTGGGTAATAAGTTCCAGTGTTTGTCTTCATTTTTGTGTCTTTATTCCTAGCAGAGCCATTACTGGAGGAACCTGACTCACAGAAAGACTTGGAGGCTTCGGAGAATGTGGTAGGCTTGGCTTTTCCCCAAGGGCGCTCCCGTTCCTCCCACCGCCCGCGCCCGCCCGCGAGGGAAGCACTAGCGAGGGAAGCGGTCCAGGAATTCTCTCCAGTGTGTTTCTCTCCCACTTCCTCTCCACCAATGACCTGCTTAGCGTAAGGTCAGAGGTGCTCCAGTCTCCCTTTCTCTGGGCAGGGCTTTGAGTAAGGAATGGTCTCTTAGCTTATCTCCCTTGTCCCCTACTTTGGGTCAACTCTGGTCAGTCTTATGGGTGGACATCTGAACAACTTGAACAAACTGGTAAATATTGTCCTAATTTGATGGTAATTTATTTATATTTATATTTATTTATTTGAGAGCGACAGAGAAAGAAAAAGGCAGAGAGAAAGGGAGAGAGAGAATAGGTGCACCAGGGCCTCCAGCCACTGCAGACAAACTCCAGACATGTGCGCCCCTTGTGCATTTAGCTTACGTGGGTCCTGGGGAATCAAGCCTCTAACTAGGGTCCTTAGGCTTCATAGGCAAGCGCTTAACCTCTAAGCCATCTCTCCAGCCCCTTGATGGTAATTTTTTTTAAGACATTCACTTCTCTCTTGTAGTTCTGTCCTGAGGAATTGAAAGAAGGTTCCCCAATTGCCTGGAAAATGTGCACTAAATGACATCTTTTCTCCAAGTTACAGCAGAACCTAGCCATATTCATATAGGGTGGTGATTTTGAAGTTTTTAAGAAAGGGGATCTGGGAGGATTGGCTCAACACTTGAAAGCTCTTGCTTGCAAGGCCTGCAGGCCCAGGTTTGTTTCTCTAGTACCTGTGTAAAGCCAGATACATAAGGTGGTGCATGCCTCTTCATTTGCAGTGCCTGGAGGTCCTGGTGTGCCAGTTCTCTCTATCTGCCTTTTCTTCTCTCTTTCTCCTCTCAAATAAATAAATAAATAAATAAAATATATATAGAGAGAATGTGGGCTCGCCAGCACCTCCTAACACGTAAGTGAAATCCAGATGCATGCGCCACTTTGTGCATCTGCCTTTACGTGACTACTGGATAAACATACTTGGAACATAAGGCTTTCCAAGCAAGCACCTTTAACCACTGAACCATCTCTTTAGTCCCTCTTCTGGAACTTTTGTTTTGAGGTAGGGTCTCACTGTAGCCCAGGCTGACCTAGAACTTGCTCTGTAGTCCCAGATTGGCCTCTAACAGCAATTCTCTTAACTCTGCCTCCCAAGTGCTGGGATTAAAGGCATGCGACACCATGCCCAGCCTGTCCTGGAGTTTCTTTTTTTGTTGTTTTCTTTGGTTTTTCGAGGTAGGATCTCACTCTAGCCCAGTCTGACCTGGAATTCACCATGTAGTTTCAGCCTGGCCTTGAACTCATGGCGATCCTCCTACCTCATTCTCTGGCTAGTGCTGGGACTAAAGGTGTGTGCCACCATGCCCAGCTCTGTTCTGGAATTTTTTTTTTAACATTTTGTTTATTTATTTGAGAGAGAGAGAGAGAATGAGAATGGGTGCACCAGGGCATCCCACCCTGCAAATGAAGTCCAGACGCATGTGCCACCTTGTGCATCTGGTTTATGTGGGTCGTGGGGAATCGAAACCGTGTCCTTTGGCTTTGCAGACAAGTGCCTTAACCGCTAAGCCATCTCTCCAGCCCTGTTCTGGAAGTTTAAGAGTGATTCCTTTTTATCTTTTAGAAGCACCACAAGAAGGACATTATGACTTCTCAAATATGCTGAGCTGTATCTACACGCTTCCTCGTTTCTTTTACTTAGTAGAGTTCTACAGATTCATTGTTTTTTAGTCCCCAGTTATGATTTATTTTCCATCTAATTGCTCTAGTGGGTTTCAGTTTTTCTTCCCTCACCCCCTTAATTTTTCCTTGTTGCTGTGACGATTGACTTTTTTTGTTTGTTTGTTTTTTCTTTTTCTTTGTTTTTTTTTTCGAGGTAGGGTCTCACTCTAGCTCAGGCTGACATGGAATTCCCTATGTAGTCTCAGGGTACCTCTGCCTCCTGAGTGCTGGGATTAAAGGCATGCGCCACCATGCCTGGCTACAATTGACTTTTTCCAATACTCATACTTTAGCATCCTGAGGGGCTGTCGTGAGGAAATTGTCCTTTACCAGCCAGTCATCTCCCCACCCCTAGCTGCTTGATCCAGACTAAAAATTCTACCTGTTCCCTTGATTCACTTTTACCCTTGAGGTTGAGGGTTGCTTCAGAATGCGTTTTTATAACCGCACAGAAGGGAACTGTTTTGAGGAGGTAATAGTCTATTGTTTTCCCTCTGTGACACATTCTGTTTTCACTCCCCGAGGCAGGAGAATCTATTGTCTCCTCTCTTCAAATGCTCCAAACCTATCATTCAGTCATCCTCTGCTTTCTCTCCTGCATTCTGAACCTGTCTGGCTTCTCCCCCTCGGGTGTGCCGTTGAGGGTGGGAGGCCGGCTCATTCCGACAGCATGACTGCCCTGCGTCTCTGTCCACTCTCCTTCCGCAGAAGCCCCTTTTCCTCGCTCGAGCTGTGCTGACGGGACTGGCCGACGCGGTGTGGACAGAGGAGCATGATGCGGTTCTGGAGCACTTTGCCCAGGACCCCAGGGAATCCATTCTCACCATCTTCGTTGACCCTTGCTGTGGGCTGAAGCTGGAGCTGGGCATGCCAGTGCAGGTGGGTACTCTGGTTTCTGGGCCAGGGGCGGTCAGTCCTCCAGGGAGCTGAGGGTACTGCACTCCCCTTCACCCGGACTCTGTGCTCAAAGCCCATAGGACCCGCTGTGTGGGGGATTCCCTGCCTGGAAGCAGAGGTGCGAGACGATAAGGCAGCATTTTGCTTTCGATGATTGCTTGGGCGAGTAGGGAAAGGAGACATATAAACATTTAAATATTTTTATTTTTATTTATTTATTTGGTGGTGCTGGGCATTAAACCCAGGTCTTTGTGCATGTCAAAAAATGTTCTGCATGGGGCTGGAGAGATTGCTCAGTGGTTAAGAGCATTTCCTGCACAAGCGTTAGGAATTGAGGGGGTCTGAGACCACTGAGTTCGATTCCCCAGAACCCTTGTAAATAGCTGGGTGTGGCCATGCGTGTCTGCAACCCCAGTCTTGTGGGGCGCAGAGGTGGAGAATCACTGGGGCTTGTGAAAATGGCAAGCTCCGGAGTCAGTGAAGACTCTGTCTCAAGCAAACAATGGATGAGCAACGGAGAGCACATCGCCATTCTCTTCTGGCTGCCATACATGCACACAAGGACCCACATCACATACATGCATATACCAGGCACACTGCATTATACCTATTACATGACACACATGCAAAAAGTGCTCTACACCATCGAGAAGAGTGCCTGCATATATGTTTTGATGCATGGTCAAAGCTTTATCATCATCATCATCATCATCTTTTTTTCAAGGTAGGGTCTCACTGTAGCCCAGGCTGACCTGGAATTTACTACATAGTCTCAGAGTGGCCTTGAATTCACAGTGAGCCTCCTACCGCTGCCTTCCAAGTGCTGGTATTAAAGGCGTGTGCCACCATGCCCAGCAAGCTTTGTTGTTTTTTATTTTTTATTTTTTTAGTCAGAGTCTCACTATAGTCCAGGCTAACCTGAAACTCACTTGATGGCCCAGGCTGACCTTGAACGTACAGCACTTCCTCTATTAGCTCAGCCTTCTGAGTGCTGGGATAATGGGTGTGAGCCAGGGTGCTTGGCTGATCAAAGCCTTATAAAAGCTTTTGGTGAGCAACTAATAAAGCCAGTGAATTGTGGGAAAGCTTGATATGGAGGTGATCTTTGAGCTGGGAATGAAGTTAATAAGTAGGATTTCATCAAGACCGGGTGAAAACTATTCAATAATGAACACTTTATGTGCAAAGAAAAGAGGAGTGGTGGGAAAAGGATACTGAGAGGTGAGTTGGGGTCAGTCTGTAAGGAGCCTTGTATGTTATACTAAAGAATTTGGCTTGTTTCCTGAAGAGAACTACCGAGGCCTTTAAAAAAAATAACTGTTTCGACAACATGGAGTATATGTTAGTGAAAAGTAGACCTAGGACAGAGAGAAAGCAAGACAAAGAAGTGTAGTTAAAAAAAAAAAAAAAAAGGATAGTAAAATGTTAGTGGTGGGATTTGAGTGGTGGGCGTGTAGGTGATGTACACATGTACGCATGTTTGTATTGTGTGGGGGTGCATGTGCATAGTTATGTGTGTGCCTGTGGAGGCCAGAGGACAACCTCAGTGTCATCCTCAGGTGCCAGCCACCTCTTTTTGAGACAGGCTCTCTCACTGGCCTGGAGATTAACAGGCTGGAGTGACTAGGGAGCCCCAGGGGTCTGTCTTTCTCTGCCATCCCAGTGCTAAGATTGCCAGTGTGCACCACCACAACTGGATTTTCTTTCTTTTTTTTTTTTTTTCGAAGTAGGGTCTAGCCCAGGCTGACCTGGAATTCACTATGTAGTCTCAGGCTGGCCTCGACTCATGGCGATCCTCCTACCTCTGCCTCCCGAGTGCTGGGATTAAAGGCGTGCACCACCATGCCCGGCTTTCATAGTGGTGTTTTAATAGTGTAAAGTGTGGGCAAGCATGAGGACCTGAGTTTGGATCCCCAGCACCCAAGTAAATTTCAGGTATGGAAGTGCACACTTGTTATCCCAGAGCTTGGGAGATAGGCTGTTCTTTTTTTTTTTTTTTTTCAAATTTTTATTAACAACTTCCATGATTATAAAAAATATCCCATGGTAATTCCCTCCCTCCCTCACTTTCCCCTTTGAAATTCCACTCTCCATCATATCCCCTCCCCATCTCAATCAGTCTCGCTTTTATTTTACTTATTTTTTGGTTTTTCGAGGTAGGGTCTCACTCTGGTCCAGGCTGACCTGGAATTAACTATGTAGTCTCAGGCTGGCCTCGACTCATGGCGATCCTCCTACCTCTGCCTCCCGAGTGCTGGGATTAAAGGCGTGCACCACCATGCCCGGCTTTCATAGTGGTGTTTTAATAGTGTAAAGTGTGGGCAAGCATGAGGACCTGAGTTTGGATCCCCAGCACCCAAGTAAATTTCAGGTATGGAAGTGCACACTTGTTATCCCAGAGCTTGGGAGATAGGCTGTTCTTTTTTTTTTTTTTTTTCAAATTTTTATTAACAACTTCCATGATTATAAAAAATATCCCATGGTAATTCCCTCCCTCCCTCACTTTCCCCTTTGAAATTCCACTCTCCATCATATCTCCTCCCCATCTCAATCAGTCTCGCTTTTATTTTACTTATTTTTTGGTTTTTCGAGGTAGGGTCTCACTCTGGTCCAGGCTGACCTGGAACTAACTATGTAGTCTCAGGCTGGCCTCGAACTCTTGATGATCCTCCCACCTCTGCCTCTCAAGTGCTGGAATTAAAGGCGTGCGCCACCATATCCGGCCTCTCTTTTATTTTGATGTCATGATCTTTTCCTCCTATTATGATGGTCTTGTGTAGGTAGTGTCAGGCACTATGAGGTCATGGATATCCAGGCCATTTTGTGTCTGGAGGGAGCACGTTGTAAAGAGTCCTACCCTTCCTTTGGCTCTTCCATTCTTTCCGCCACCTATTCCACAATAGACCCTGAGCCTTGGAAGGTGTGATAGAGATATTGCAGTACTGAGCACTCCTGTCACTTCTTTCCAGCACCATGATACCCTCTGAGTCATCCCAAGGTTACTGGAGATAGGCTGCTCTTGAGTCAAGCTGGCTAGCTAGATTAGCTGAGTCAGTGAGCTCTGGGTTCAGTGAGACCCTGTGTGGTGGATTGCATCAGGTGTCCCTCATAGACTCATGTGTTTTGAATATTGGTCCCCAGCTGGAATCAGTTTGGGAGGTGCAGCCTTGCTGGAGGAGGTGTGCTGCTGTTGCTGGTTGCATGATTTTGGGGGTGTCACAGCTAGCTTCCGGTGGCCAGAGCTCAGCTCATTGTCTTTGGGGTGTCACAGCCAGCTTCCCGTGGCCAGAGCTCAGCTCATTGTCTTTGGGGTGTCACAGCCAGCTTCCCGTGGCCAGAGCTCAGCTCATTGTCTTCGGGGTGTCACAGCCAGCTTCCCATGGCCAGAGCTCAGCTCATTGTCTTTGGGGTGTCACAGCCAGCTTCCCGTGGCCAGAGCTCAGCTCATTGTCTTTGGGGTGTCACAGCCAGCTTCCCATGGCCAGAGTTCAGCTTATTGTCTTTTTGCTTTCTGCTGGGACTACAGGTGTGTATTCTCATGTATTAGTTGTAGTCAGTGTGTCTGAATGTCACACTCTCTGGATTCCTTGTATAAAGCATTTTAGGGTCTGAGAGATGGTTCAGTGGTTTAAAGTTATTTGTTTGCAAAGCCCGTGGACTGAGTTCAATATCCAAGGTGCCCACATACACCAGATGCAAAGAAACTGGCATATCTGATGTTCGTTTAAAAAGGCAAGAGACCAGCCGGGCGTGGTGGCGCACGCCTTTAATCCCAGCACTTGGGAGGCAGAGGTAGGAGGATCGCCGTGAGTTCGAGGCCACCCTGAGACTCCATAGTGAATTCCAGGTCAGCCTGGGCTAGAGTGAGACCCTACCTCGAAAAACCAAAAACAAACAAACAAACAAACAAACAAAAAAGGCAAGAGACCATGGTGTACCCATATACACAAACACACAAACACACACTCACATACACAAATAAATAGGTAAAAGTTCATTCTTCTTCTTTTTGTTTTGTTTTTCGAGCTAGGGTCTCACTCTAGTCCAGAGTGTAGTCTCAGAGTGGTCCTTGAACCCACTGTGATCCTCCTACCTCTGCCTCCCAAGTACTGGGATTTAAGGTGTGTGCCACCCCACCCAGCAAGTTCATTCTTTAAAAAGAAGGAATTTTAGGCTGGAGAAATGGCTTAGCTATTAAGGCGCTTGCCTGCAGAGCCTAAGGACCCAGGTTTGATTTTCCAGGTCCCACGTAAGCTAGATGCACAAGGTGGTGCATACATCTGGAATTGGTTTGCAGTGGCTAGAGGCCTTGGCATGCCCATTCTCTCTCTCTCTCTCTCTGATAAATAAATAAAAATATATTTAAAAAAAAGAATTTTGGAATGAGTGGAGATATATGGCTCACTTGGTCAAATTCTTGCTTAGCAAACACAAATCCCCAGGTTTATTCCCTAATACCACATACACTTTGGGGGGGGGGGCTGCACTTCTGTAATCTCAGCATACAGGAGATGGAGGCAAGAGGACTGGAAGTTCAAGGTCACCCTTGGCTACATAGCAAGTTCAAGGCCAGCTTGGGATGCATGCGACCTTGTCTCAAAAAAATTGTTTTAACGTATGCAGAAAAATGCATGAAAATAGTAAAGGTAATTATGAAAGAAAATAATGTAGATTTATTATCACAAAATCTTTTATTAAATTACACTAATATCAGTAGTTATATGTCAGGAATATATAGGATGACAATATAGAAATGTAGAAAGTATAAAAACAGACATTATTGGTCACAGTACATAGGAAATAGAAAGTACAGCAATAGATATGTAAGCATTCTCTATAAAAGTGACATTTAAAATCGGTGGGGAAGGATGTGTTAGTCAATGAAACATATGGAACATGAACTTTTTCATTTTAAAAGAATCTCTTGCTGGTGTAGTATTGCACGACTATAATCCCAGCACTTGGGAAGATTGAGACAGGAAGATCACAATTTTGAGGAGAGCCTGGACTATATAGCAAGAACCTGTCTTAAAAAATAACAAAAGTCTGGGTGTGGTGGCCCTCAATTGTGATTCCAGTCCTCAGTAGGCAGAGACAGGAGGATTCCTGTAACATCAAGACCAATGTGCACTACAGAGTGAGTTCTAGCCAGTCAGAGCAGTGTAGCGAGACCAGGCCTCAAGCAGGCAGAACAACAAACAGAATCTATTTAACCTGCTCTGAAATAGCCTGTAGACTCATTGCGTTCTCCTAGTTAAGATGGCTAGTTGAAAGTTTCTTACAGACACTGTCATCCTCAGAGCTTGGGAGTGTGACTCAGTGGGAGTCCTTATGCTCAATCCCCACTGCAGAGAGAGGAAATAAAGGCTCATCTCTTCCTGTTCTCTGACTTCACGGTGTAACCAGTCACCTGCTGCCACACCTTCCCTTATAAGCCAAAATAAATTCTTCCACCATTGGAAAAACATTACTCAGCACCTGCCAAAATGAGCAAAAAGTAAAATTAGCAAATATGAAAACAAAAAGCGACATGCAACAAATAAAGAAGTATTTCAACTCTAGTGAACTTTCAAAATGAATGATGGCCCGAGACATAGCTCAGTTGGTAAAGTTACTAGCCGTGTGAGCATCACGACCTGAATTCCAGCCCCAGAACCTACATAAACCAGGCTTGGTGTGCAGACTGCCATGCCCAGTGCTGGGGAGGTGGAAAAAGGTAGATCCCTGAAACTCTTTGGCCAGCCAGTCTAGCCTAATTAAGCAAGTGCCAAACCCAACTTATTTATTTATTTATTTGAGAGCAACAGACAGATGCCCACATGTGTATGTACACGTGCACTCACACGCTCACACAATAACACACGAGAGTGTGCTCTGATGCACACATGCATATGTACACTTGCACACATACGTACATACAATAAGAATAACTCCCGAGTGTCCCCTGACGCCCACATGCGTATGTACACGAGCACACACACGTGCACACAATAAGAAAAACACCCAAGAGTGTCCTCTGACACCCACATGCGTATGTACATGAGCACACACACGTGCACACAATAAGAATAACACCCGAGAGTGTCCTCTGACGCCCACATGCGTATGTACACGTGCACACACACGTGCACAGAATAAGAATAACTCACGAGTGTCCTCTGACGCCCACATGCTTATGTACACGTGCATACACACGTGCACACAATAAGAATAACACCCGAGAGTGTCCTCTGACGCCCACATGCGTATGTACATGAGCACACACACGTGCACAGAATAAGAATAACACCCGAGTGTCCTCTGATGTCCACATGCATATGTACACGAGCACACACACGTGCACACAATAAGAATAACTCCCGAGAGTCCTCTGACGCTCACATGCGTATGTACACGAGCACACACACGTGCACACAATAAGAATAACACCCGAGTGTCCTCTGACGCTCACATGCGTATGTACACGAGCACACACATGTGCACACAATAAGAATAACACCCGAGAGTGTCCTCTGACGCTCACATGCTTAAGTACACGTGCACACACATGTGCACACAATAAGAATAACACCCGAGTGTGTCCTCTGATGTCCACATGCTTATGTACACGTGGACACATACGTGCACACAATAAGAATAACACCCGAGAGTGTCCTCTGACGCCCACATGCGTATGTACACGAGCACACACACGTGCACACAAGAATAACACCCGAGTGTCCTCTGACGCTCACATGCGTATGTACACGAGCACACACACGTGCACACAATAAGAATAACACCCGAGAGTGTCCTCTGACGCCCACATGCGTATGTACACGAGCACACACACGTGCACACAATAAGAATAACTCCCGAGTGTCCTCTGACGCTCACATGCGTATGTACACGAGCACACACATGTGCACACAATAAGAATAACTCCCGAGTGTCCTCTGACGCCCACATGCGTATGTACACGTGGACACACACGTGCACACAATAAGAATAACTCCCGAGAGTGTCCTCTGACGCCCACATGCGTATGTACACGAGCACACACATGTGCACACAATAAGAATGACACCCGAGAGTGTCCTCTGACACCCACATGCGTATGTACATGAGCACACACACGTGCACACAATAAGAATAACTCCCGAGTGTCCTCTGACGCTCACATGCGTATGTACACGAGCACACACATGTGCACACAATAAGAATGACACCCGAGAGTGTCCTCTGACGTCCACATGCGTATGTACACGAGCACACACACGTGCACACAATAAGAATAACACCCGAGAGTGTCCTCTGACGCTCACATGCGTATGTACACGTGCACACACATGTGCACACAATAAGAATGACACCCGAGAGTGTCCTCTGATGTCCACATGCGTATGTACACGAGCACACACACGTGCACACAATAAGAATAACACCCGAGTGTCCTCTGACGCTCACATGCGTATGTACATGAGCACACACACGTGCACACAATAAGAATAACACCCGAGAGTGTCCTCTGACGCTCACATGCGTATGTACACGAGCACACACACGTGCACACAATAAGAATAACTCCTGAGTGTCCTCTGACGCTCACATGCGTATGTACACGAGCACACACATGTGCACACAATAAGAATGACACCCGAGAGTGTTCTCTGACGTCCACATGCGTATGTACACGAGCACACACACGTGCACACAATAAGAATAACACCCGAGTGTCCTCTGACGCCCACATGCGTATGTACACGTGCACACACACGTGCACACAATAAGAATGACACCCGAGAGTGTCCTCTGACACCCACATGCGTATGTACACGAGCACACACACGTGCACACAATAAGAATAACACCCGAGTGTCCTCTGACGCTCACATGCTTATGTACACGTGCACACACATGTGCACACAATAAGAATAACACCCGAGTGTGTCCCCTGATGTCCACATGCTTATGTACACGTGGACACACACGTGCACACTATAAGAATAACACCCGAGAGTGTCCTCTGACGCCCACATGCTTATGTACACGAGCACACACACGTGCACACAATAAGAATAACACCCGAGTGTCCTCTGACGCTCACATGCGTATGTACACGAGCACACACACGTGCACACAATAAGAATAACACCCGAGAGTGTCCTCTGACGCCTACATGCTTATGTACACGAGCACACACACGTGCACACAATAAGAATAACACCCGAGAGTGTCCTCTGACGCCCACATGCGTATGTACACTGAGCACACACACGAGCACACAATAAGAATAACACCCGAGAGTGTCCTCTGACGCCCACATGCGTATGTACATGTGCACACACACGTGCACACAATAAGAATGACACCCGAGAGTGTCCTCTGACGCCCACATGCGTATGTACATGAGCACACACACGTGCACACAATAAGAAAAACACCCAAGAGTGTCCTCTGACGCCCACATGCGTATGTACACGAGCACACACACGTGCACACAATAAGAATGACACCCGAGAGTGTCCTCTGACACCCACATGCGTATGTACACGAGCACACACATGTGCACACAATAAGAAAAACACCCAAGAGTGTCCTCTGACACCCACATGCGTATGTACATGAGCACACACACGTGCACACAATAAGAAAAACACCCAAGAGTGTCCTCTGACGCCCACATGCGTATGTACACGAGCACACACACGTGCACACAATAAGAATAACACCCGAGAGTGTCCTCTGACGCCCACATGCGTATGTACACGAGCACACACACGTGCACAGAATAAGAATAACACCCGAGAGTCCTCTGACACCCACATGCGTATGTACACGAGCACACACACATGCACACAATAAGAATGATACTGAGAGTGTCCTCTGATGCCCACATGCGTATGTACACGAGCACACACACGTGCACTCAATAAGAATAACACCCGAGTGTCCTCTGACGCTCACATGCGTATGTACACGAGCACACACACTGAGTGACAAATATGGCTGACCAGTGTAAAGCGTAAGCACTGAGTTCAGGCACCCATCCTGACTATAGACTGGTTGGCACTCTGCCTGGATGGAGGGAACCTTGGAGCATTTACAAAATCTCCATTTGACATTACTTAACCATCTATTGCTCTCCTCACACCAGTCTCTTAGGCTCCAGAATAGTGAAGAAATTAGAGCTGGAGAGATGGCTCAGTGGTTAAAGGCGCTTGCTTGCAAAGCCTGACGGTCCTGTTTCGATTCCCCAGTACCTATGTAAAGCCAGATGCACAG
Source organism: Dipus sagitta (assembly GCA_036346955.1). Lineage (NCBI taxonomy): Eukaryota > Metazoa > Chordata > Mammalia > Rodentia > Dipodidae > Dipus > Dipus sagitta. The sequence continues at coordinate 5,517,580 of CM070783.1, read as the reverse complement.
AGTGGCACATGAGTCCAGAATTCGTTTGCAGTGGTGAGAAGCCCTGGCATGCCCATCCCCCTTCTCTCTGTTGCAAGTAAATAAAAATCTTTTAAAAAGAAAAGATAATAACATACAAAATAGCCAATCCATTCACTTTAAATATGACAAGTGAAAGAAACACGCTCTGTCTCGGTGGGGCATCAAGAAGTTACCCACAGTACATCAGAACCAAAAGAGTAAATTCACAGAAATGCCTAGGCATGAGCGAAATAGGAGAAATTGCATGGCAACAGCAAGCATATTATATCAAGGACAAAAAAAAAAGAACAAAGAACAAAGAACAAAGCATGTACCGGAGGAGAGGTACCTGAGGAGAGGAGATTCCTCACACAGCGTCATGGTAGCACAATTTGATACGGACATGAATTCAAGTTTTTAAGAAGCAGACAAAATGATAAATGGTGAGAATGAGATAAAAGGGGGAACACAGATTTCAGGGAATGGATAAAGCAACATGCTGCAAGACTAGTGAGAAATGGCAAGGAGCTGACTAGCTGTGGCTGGAAATCGGTCACCCGTCTAGAGAAGGCTGAGGTAGTCGCCGTGCCTCCAGAAGAAAAGGCTGAAGGCATTAAGGAAGTTAGAGAGACGCTGAGAGACTTGAAAGGCAGCATAGCTGATCTGGGTAGAGCCAACAAATGACACAAATGTGAGTTTAGACATAAAATACAAAGAATTTTCCTGAAATTCAAAAGGAACTGTATCTGGAATCAAAATAACATAGCATTTTGCATAAAGTTTATTACTCAGTGCCTACTACAAATTATATGTTATGTACTATGTATGTATATTATAAATTAATACATTTTAGTTGCATAACTAAAATTCAAGGATACTAATTTTTTGAGAATGTCACCTATGTAATAGTCTACCAGGAATATTTAACTTCAATCTAATAATGAGGACAATCTGGTCAATCTAAATTAAGGGATATTTTGGAAAACAACTGGTTTGAACTATCTAATTCTTAGAACTATCAATGGATACTATAAAAGAAAGAGAATGGATGGATATGGTGGAAATGACTGTAATCCCAGCACTTGAGAAGCTGAGACAGGAGAATCAAGAATTCAAGTCTAGCCTGGGCCATATATGGAGACCCTATCTTAAAAAACTCCCAGACAGACAGACAGACACACACACACACACAGACACACACACAAGGGATGGGAATTGTTAGAAATGAAAGGAGGATGAAGAGACATGGCCTTGTGTGCGGAAGGTAGAGGCAAGAGGATTCATAGTTCAAAGCCAGCCATGGCTACACAGAGATTTTGAGGACAGCATGAGATCCTATGTCAAAATACAAAACACCACACACATACACACAAAAAGTAAGACCCTGTTTCAAAACAACAAAAAAGGCATGAAGTGTTAGGCAAGTACCACTGAGCTATACCATCAGTCCTTCTGTAAAGTTTTAATAATTTGTAATTAACATATATCATCTTAACAAAAATAGTTACCAAGCATTTAGAAAATGGCTACAAAAATAAATAAATAAATAAATAAACAAACTTATAGAAAATAGCAGCCAGGCATGGTGGTGCATGCTGCATGCCTTTAATCCCAGCATTTGGGAGGCCAGGCTGGATTAGAGTGAGACCTTACCTAAAAACACAAACAAACCAAAACAAACAAACAAACAAAAACTACAAATGCTGAGATTTATTTCTGGATAGTGGGAAGATGCTTAATTATTTCTTCTTTCTTTCTTCTTCTTTTTTTTTTTTTTTTTTGAGGTAGGGTTTCACTGTAGCCCAGGCTGACCTGGAATTCACTATGTAGTCTCAGGGTGGCCTTGAACTCATGGCGATCCTCCTACCTCTGCCTCCCCAGTGCTGGGATTAAAAGGCGTGCACCACTACACCTGGCTCTTATTCTCAGTTTTTAAAATTAAGGAAATAATAAGGAACAGTTGCACTAAAATACTTTAAAAATATTTATTTATTTGAGAGTGAGAAAGGAAGAGAGAGGGAGAGAAAGAGATTGATTGGGCTCCCCAGGGCCTCTTACTGCTGCAAATGAACTTCAGATGCATACATCACTTTGTGCATCTGGCTTTACACGGGTGCTGGGGAATCCAACCCGGACCACCCTAGTTAAAAGGCTTTGCAAATAAGTTAACTACTGACCTATCTTCCCAGCCTAAAAACATTTTTTTACAGGTTAGAGATCTATCTCAGTGGTAGAGTGCTGCCTAACACGTGAGAGGCCTTGGGTTCGACCTTCAGTACGACAATCCAGGTGAACAAACACCCTTCCAAACACACACAAAAATGGAAACAAGAGCAAAACAGCAAATCTCACTCAGTGAGAATGAGTTTTCTAAGGATGTGGCAGTCAGAACTTAAAATAGAAATATTGTAGTTGTAAATTAGAAAAATACATTTTTGCTGGGCATAGTGGCACAAGCCTTTAACCCTAGCACTTGGGAGGCAGAGGTAGGAGGATCACTGTGAGTCTGAGGCCAGCCTGGGGCTCCAGAGTGAGTTCCAGGTCAGCCTGGGCTAGAGCTACCTTTTTGAATGTAAGCAATAACAGCATTCACCACAGACAAAATTGAAGGCTAAATGAAAATTAGGTAAAAGAATATGCAACTGAAGCTGTCTCAAGCAGCACACTTGCCTCAGAAGTCAGTCAGTCAGACTTAGAGCAGAGAGGCCGGCTGGGGGAGGTCACGATTGGGTAACGCCTCTGCCTCTCCCCCCAGCACAGTGCTTTTGTTAAGAAGCATATAAGGAAATGATTAACAAGCTTACGTGTGAAAGGTACAGTAAGATACAATCGCTTCTTTGTGTCTTATGTTAGTATCCATTGGGGATTTAGTAAGAATTTAAGAGCAAAAACAAGAGCATCAGGACCTAAAAGCAAGAGCATTGTGACTTAAACTTAGCAAACAGAAAACTGAAAAACAGTGTGACGTGCACAGGAAATACGTTGAGACACTTGTGGTTCGTTGCATGGGGTCAGCCGTGTTCACCTGAGAGCACATGGAAGCATGTCCCTTCCCCCTGCTGTGCGGGACAAAAGGTGGACTCCAGATGGCTGTTGGACTCCTGCGATGGAGTCGGCCTCCAGCGTGCAGCCAGGCTTGGTGTGCGTACCTGCAATCCCAGCTGTCTGGAGTGGAGGCAGGATTAGGAGTTCACGGTCATCTTCTGCTACCTAGCAAGTTTGAGGCCAACCTGACTCAGAACAAAATGATAATTAAAAAACCCCAAACCTAACAAACCAAAAACAAAAATAGAACATGCATCTGCACTGGCAGTCCTAGCTCACGGCTTTGCTCTTACAGTTTTCCTCCTTTCTCTCTTACTTCCAGCACTCCTTTGTCCTGTTTTTCCCCTTGGCTGAAAAGCATCATCCATTCTATTCTCTCCATCTCCCATTCCCCCAACAAACATTTATTGAGCGTCTACTATATGCCAGCCATTGTGTTAGACTCTGGAGCCCAAGGTGTGCACAATAGTCTATACCCTGCAGGCTAGCTCTCTTCATTCCTACCCACACCAGTGAGTATGACATCTCTTATGTCCCTGAGGTGAACAGAAAGCACTTCATGACAAATGTAGGAGCAGTGACGGCGAACTCAGTCTGGCTTTCCGGATGGGCACCTCAGATTCCTTTGTGGCGGGGCCTGGAGGCTGAACCCTGACCTCCTGTCTTTCATGCAGACCCAGAATCAGCTCGTCTACTTTATTCGCCAAGCACCTGTTCCCATCACCCCTGAGAACTTTGAGGACACTGTGCAGTTTGGCACAGTGCGCGGCTCCTACATCCCAGCTCTGCTGCGGCTGCTCACTGGTGTCTATGTCCCTCAGATCTTTATGAACACAACTTGGCCTGAGAGCATTCGAAATCATTTTGTCTCACATCTGCACAGGTTCCTGGCCTGCCTGACAGGTAAGCAAGAAAGCTGGAGTGACTGGCTTCTCCATTGTAGGGCTTGTGAGGTAAGTGGATGATTCATCATGGCCAGTGATACTCCCCCATTTGAAAACAAATATTTATTTATTTATTTATTTATTTATTTATTTATTTATTTAAAGAAAGAGAGACAGAGCCGGGCATGGTGGTGCACGCCTTTAATCACAGCACTCAGGAGGCAGAGAGGTAGGAGGATCACAGTGAGTTTGAGGCCAGCCTGAGATTACATAGTGAATTCCAGGTCAGCCTGAGCTAGAGTGAGATCCTACCTCAAAAAATAAAAAAAATAAAAAAGAGAGAGAGAGAGCGAGCGAGAGAGAATGGGCATGACAGGGCCTCTGGCCACTGCAAATGAACTCCAGACAAATGCACCACCATGTGCATCTGATTTATGTGGGTTCTGAGGAACCAAGTCTGGGTACTCAGACTTCACAGGCAAGCGCTTTAACCACTAAGCCATCTCTCCAGCCCCTCCCCACTTTTTTGTGGTGGTGCTGGAGATTACACCTGGTCCTCACTCATGGTAAGCACAGGCTCTACCATTGAGCCACACCACTAACCCTGTTACTAATATTAAAACCAACAGTTAGCTGGGTGTGGTGGTGCACACCTTTAATCCCAGCACTTGGGAGGCAGAATTAGGTGGATTGCCATGAGTTCGAGGCCACCCTGAGACTACATAGTGAGTTCCAGGTCAGTCTGGACTAGAGTGAGACCTACCTCGAAAAAAAGAAAAAAAACCCGACAGCTAAAAGAAGCTTTTACTTTTTCAGCACTAGGACCAAACCCAGGGCCTCATAATACTATGTAATTGGTCTATTATGGAGTTACATGCCCAGTCTTCAAAAGGACTTTTTTTTTTTTTTTGAGGTAGGTCTCACTCTAGCTCAGTCTGACCTAGAATTCACTATGTTGTCTCAGGGTGGCCTTGAACTCATGGCAATCCTCCTACCTCTGCCTCCCAAGTGCTGGGATTATAGGCATGTATCACCACATCTGGCTTCTTTTAAAAAAATTTTAAAAATTTTATTATTTATTTACAAGCAGAGAGAGAGAGACTGAGAGATTGGGTATGCCAGGGTCTTTTGCCATTGTAAATAAACTGCATATGCATGCACCATTTTGTGCATCTGGCTTTACGTGGTTACTGAGGATTTGAACCTGCACAACCAAGCTTTGCAAGTAAGTGCCTTTAGCCACTTCACCATCTTTTCAGCCTAAATATTTTTGTTGATTTATTTGCAAAGAGAGAAAGAGAGAGAGAATATGAATATGGGCATGTCAGAGCCTTCTACCACTGCAAATGAACTCCAGATGCATGTGCCACTTGGTGCACCTGGCTTTATGGGGGTACTGGGAGATTAAACTTGGCAGTCAGGCTTTGAAAGCAAGTGCCTTTAACTGCTCAGCCAGCTCGCCAGACTCAGATGTAGATTTAAGAAAATATGTCCAAGTCGGGTATTGTGGCACACACCTTTAATCCTAGCACTTGGGAGGCAGAGGCAGGAAGATTGTCGTGAGTTCGAGGCGACCCTGAGACTGCATAGTGAATTCCAGGTCAGCCTGGGCTAGAGCAAGAATCTCTCTCGAAAAACAACAACAACAAAAAAAAAACAAAAAAAAATTGTTTTTTCAGTACATAGTTGTTTGAGTCTCTGGATAGGGAACTCATGGAAATACAGGTCTGACTATATTCCCCCCTCTCCATTATCCACCATAATTTATACACGACATGGTGGTTTGAATGTAAAATGTCCCCGTAGACTCATATGTTTGAATATTTAATCTTCACCCAGTTGGTGGCACTGTTTGGGCAGAGGGTGCAACCTTTAGGAGAATGTGTCACTGGGGTGGGTCCTGAGGCTTTGGAGTCCAGTTCTCCTTGCTGTTCTCTCTCTTTCCTTCTCTCTGTCTTCCTCCTCCAATGTGACCGTGGTTTCCTGCTCCTGCTATGCCTTCTCTGCCATAACGGGCTGTAACTTCTGGAACTGTAATTCAGAATAAACTCTTTCCTACCCTAACCTGGTTCTGGTCAGGTATTTTGTCCTGTAATGAGAAAGTAACTGATGATGGGGGAAGCAAAAAAAAAAAAAAAAAAAAAAAAAAAGCTCAGTTTCTTGGAACTTTCCTGGTCTGTTTTTTTCTGTTTTTAAGACACTCGTTACAAACTGGAGGGGCACACTGTCCTCTACATTCCCGCCGAAGCCATAAACATGAAGCCGGAGGTGGTGGTGAAGGACAAAGAGCTGGTGCAGCGGTTAGAGAGTGCGTGGCTGGCATTGCCAGTGTGTGGTGGGGCAAAGGAGCTGGATAGGAGGGCGCTGTGTGGGGAGGGCGCAGGTAGGGAGCAGTGTACATAAATGCAAGAGATCTCATCCTCTCCCCTGCAGCCTCCATGATCCACTGGACCCGGCAGATCAAGGAGGTGCTCAGTGCCCAGGAATCGGTGGAGACAGGAGAAAACTTGGGTCCTCTGGAGGAGATTGAGTTCTGGCACAACCGGTGCATGGACCTGTCCGGCATCAGCAAGCAGCTGGTCAAGCAGGGCGTGAAGCATATCGAGTCCATCCTGCAGCTCGCCAAGTCGTCCTACCTAGCGCCCTTCCTGAAACTGGCTCAGCAGATCCAGGTTGCTGAGTGGACCAGAAGCTGGGGCTTAGCAAAAAGTGGGCAGTGGGGCTGGAGATATGGCTTAGCGATTAAGGCGTATGCTTGCAAAGCCAAAGAACCCAGGTTCAATTCCCCAGGACCCACGTAAGCCAGATGCACAAGGGGCACATGTGTCTGGAGTTCATTTTCAGTGGCTACAGGCCCTGGCGCACCCATACTCTCTCTCTCGTTCTCTTTCTGCTTGCAAATAAATAAAAATTAAAAAAAAAGGGGGCAGTGGCTGGGGTGACATGAGGAGTTGAGAAGGAGGCAGGAAGACTGACCCACGCAGTGCTTGCCTCTGTACCTGCGGGAGAAGATAAGAGTAGTACTGACTAGGTCTCTAAGGAGCTTATGGTTTTCGCAGGAAGACGTTCATTAATCAGCAAATAGATGTTGACTACCCTCAGTGAGCCTAACCCTTCCAACGCAGCTGAGAACACAGGGCTTACGTAAAACAGGATTAGAGGTGGTGTGAGAATCAGAGATGAATCTGTGTGGTTCAGCCACGCATTTCAAAACAAACACGTACTATGACATGCTGATCATGTTCGTGCTGGGTCACAGGAGATGAGTGATCTGTGTGATACAGAGGTGGAAGAGCTCTCTTCCCAGATGAAAATTTCAGCCAGGTAGTAAGGGAATTGAGCTGGAGAGGTCTGAAGCTCTTGTTGACAGCAGAATCAGAGACAGGATGGAGTGTGGAGAGGAATGATGCCCAGACACTTGGTCAAGAATGGGGAGGGCTGAGCAGTTAAGGTGCTTGCCTGCGAGGCCTAAGGACCAATGTTCGACTCTCCAGACCCCATGTAAGGAAGATGCACAAGGTGGCACACGCGTCTGGAGTTGATCACAGCTGGAGGCCTTCGTGTGCCAATTGTCTCTGTCACACATGAAAAAGAAGTGTAGAGCATTCACTTTTTCTTTTGTTTTTTTTTTGGGGGGGTAGGGTCTCGCTGTAGCCCAGGCTGACCTGGAATTCACTCTGTAGGTTCAGGCTGGCCTTGAACTCACAGCTATCCTCCTATCTCTGCTTCCTGAGTGCTTGGATTAAAGGTGTGCGCCATCACACCTGGTGAGCATTCGCTTAATTTTTTTTAAAAAATTATTTACTTGAGAGAAATAAACATAGAAACAGATAGAAGGAGTGAGTATGGGTATGCCAGGGTCTCTTGCAGCTGCAAACTGAACTCCAGACATGTCTACCACTATGCACATCTGGCTTTTCGTGGGTACTGGGGAATTGAACATTATAGTCCGCAAGCACACATATGTAAGCAGTGGGCCATTTCTCCAGCTCAGAATTCACCACTTTTTTTTTTGTTGTTCTTTGTTTTGAGGTAGGGTCTCACTCTAGCTCAGGCTGACCTGGAATTCACTATGTAGTCTTAGGATGGCCTTGAACTCATAGCGATCCTCCTACCTGTGCCTCCCGAGTGCTGGGATTAAGGCATGCATCACAACACCCGGCTTTTTAAATTCATCACTTTCTAAAAAGAATTGTTTATTTGCATGTGCTTGTGTGTGTGTGTGTGTGTGTGTGTGTGTGCGTGCGTGCGCATGTGTGAATACTAGGGCCTCTTGACACTGCAAAAGAATGAAGCACGCGCACCACTTCTTGTGTGGATACTGGGGAATTTAATTCTGGATGGTGGGCTTTGCAAGTAAGCACCTTTCACCTCTGAATCGTCCCCCCAGCCCCATCACTTTGTTTGGAGCTGTTAACTCAAATGGAGAAGACAGATGAACCGACACCAGATCTGGGCTCGGGGAATTCCCAGTCTTAAAGGCTTTCATAGCCAATGGCAAATGAATGCGAGTTGGTATGTGCAAACTCTGTTGCTCGGGCAGGTTCATCCGGAGGGCTTCCCAGCAGAGGCCAGTGTGGACGGCGTTCAAGGTGGGTGGAAGGTGCTGACTCCTGTGCATAATATGCACGATTTCTCTTGGCCGTCAGGATGGTTCTCGCCAAGCACAGTCCAACCTGACCTTCTTGTCGATCCTGAGGGAACCCTACCAGGAGCTGGCCTTTATGAGGCCTAAGGACATCTCTGCCAAGCTCCCTCATCTGATCAGTCTCATCCGCATCATCTGGGTCAACTCTCCGCACTACAACACTCGAGAGAGACTGACCTCCCTCTTCGGAAGGTCTGTGCATGCAAACTGTGTGTGGGGGCCGGGGCTGCACTGGTAGGGCTCAACTTCCCTGGCACATGAGTGGTGTGAGGCCCGCCTCTCAGCTGAGGTGGACACCCAAGGCCTCCGCCCTTACAGATTCTCAGAGCTGGGGCCTCCGCTTCCATTTCTCCTGAGAAGTAGCTCAGGCAGGAAGAGGAGCTTTGAGAAAGAATGCTGATGGCCTGGGCACGGAGGCAGCGAGGACCCGCTCTGGGCTGAGTTGTTCAGAAGGGAAGGTCTCCTCTCCTTTCCCAACGTGGGGTTTGCAGTGGAGTGTGAGGAGGTTGACCGAGGACTGGGCAGCAGGGCCTGGTGCTTCTCACGTGGGCTGGTGGAGAGAGCAGTGGGAGAAGGGTGCCCGCTGAGCTGGGTGGCGTAGTCCAACCGTGGCGCTGGGCTGAGGCCAGCGAAGGGCAAAGAGCGCAGGGAGAACGCCTGGAGCCGCGGGGAGGGCGGGCAGGGCGGGTCGGGAGACAAACCAGGATGGGACTCGGGAAGAAGGCCATGAGCTGAGAGAGGTCCTGGGCCCCCTCTGCAGATGAGCAATGAGATCATCCGCCTGTGCTGCCACGCCATCTCCCTGGAGCGCATCTTTGAGGGCTATGTCTCTTCAAGCAAGGAAGACCTCCAAGGCTGCATCTCCTGTTGTCATGCTTGGAAAGACCACTACCTGCAGGCTGTGCAGATGCACACCCAGTATGATGGGCTCCCCCACCTCCTTACTCCTGCAGGGGGGCATTGTGACTCCTTTCTTACGCCTTTTTATTTTTATTTTTTGTTTCTCGAGGTAGGATCTCACTGTAGCCCTGGCTGACCTGGAATTCACTATGTAATCTCAGGCTAGCCTCAAATTCACGGTGATCCTCCTACCTCTGCCTCCCAAGTGCTGGGATTAAAGGCATGTGCCACCACGCCCAGCTCACCCTTTTAATTTTTTAAAATATATTTTCTTTTTAAAAAATTTTATTAATTGAGACAACAGGGGTGGAGGGAGAGGAGAAAGAGAGAATGGGCATGCCAGGGTTTCTTGCCACTGCAAACAAATTCAATATACATGACCACTTCGTACATCTGGCACCCATTGGTAATGGAGAATTGAACTCAGACTGCCAGGCTTTGCAAGCAAGCACTTTAAACCACTGATCCATCTCTCCAGCGCTAAAATATTTTTTTTTAAATGTGTTTATGAGAGAGAGAGAAAGAAGCCGGGCGTGGTGGCGCACACCTTTAATCCCAGCACTCGGGAGGCAGAGGTAGGAGGATCGCCGTGAGTTTGAGGCCACCCTGAGACTCCATAGTGAATTCCAGGTCAGCCTGGGCTAGAGTGAGACCCTACCTTGAAAAACCAAAACCAAAACCAAAAACAAAAGAGAGAGAGAGAGAGAGAGAGAGAGAGAGAGAGAGAGAGAGAGAGAAATGTGTGTGTATGGCACACCAGGGCCTCTTGTCATAGCAAATGAACTCTGTATGCAGGTGGCACTTTATATATCTGATTTTATGTAGATCCTGGAGAATCAAACTCAAGCCAGTAGCTTTTGCATGCAAGCATCTTTAACTGCTAAGCATCTCCTCAACCCTGCCTTTTAAAAATTACTTGTTTTTAGATATTTATTTACACACACAGAGAGAGAATGAGAATGAATGAATATGGGCTTGCAAGGGCCTCCAGTCACTGAAAACACACTCCAGATGCATGTGCCACTTTGCGAATCTGGCTTTACCTGGGTACTAGGAAACTGGAACCAGGCTGTCAGGCTTTGTAAACTAGCACCTTTAAGTGCTGAGCCATCTTTCCAGCCCACCTTTTTAAAAAATATTTTATTTATTTGAAAGAGAGAGAGAAGAGGTAGATAGACAGAGTGAGAATGGGCACACCAGGGCCTCCAGCCACTGCAAATGAACTCCAGACGCATGCGCCACCTTGTGCATCTGGTTTTCGTCGGTACTGGGGAATCAAACCTGGTTCCTTAGGCTTCACAGGCAAGTGCCTTAACCACTAAGCAATCTCTCCAGCCTCTCTCTCTCTTTTGGTTTTTCAAGGTGGGATCTTGCTCTAGCCCAGGCTGACCTGGAATTCACTATGTAGTTTCATGATGGCCTCAAACTCATGACAATTCTCCTACTTCTGCCTCCTGAGTGCTGGGATTAAAGGCATGCACCACCACTCCTGGCCTTCACTCTCTTTTATGTCATGTAGCCATGTGGGTTTTACTTTCCCATGTGGGTTTTACTTTTTTAGACCTTGAGGTCTCTATATCCAGTCAAGTTTGTGTTTGAATGCAGATGTTGTAGCTTCGAGACCTGAGGTCCTTCTTCTTCTCACTTTCTCCTGATTACAGCAGCCTTCTTGAGTCTCTGCCCTTAACGTTCAGGGAAACTGCTCCTCAGCGCCTCCTTCTCAGCACTGGTCCATGCAGTCTAGTTTTGCATGGGCAGACTGATGTCTAGTGTGCTGGCTTTGTGGTTCAGTCCGGTCTTTCCCCTCACATAGGTTCTCCAGTCGGGGCTGGGTCCTAGACCAGACCAGCATATTTGCTCAGGTTGATGCCTTTGTACAACGCTGCAAGGACCTTATTGAGGTAGGTCTTCAGACTGTCAGGGTGAGTGAATCAACAGCCAGTAGCATACTCCCAAGTCCCTCTCCAGAAGCCACAGGAAGCCAAGGCTCTGATTAAGATAGGGGCTGGGAAGATAGCTCAGTGGTTAAAGGTGCTTCAAGCTATCTTCATAAGCTACTCAAAAAGTGACCCAAATGGCTGGTGTTTGTTTGCAATGGCAAATGGCCCTGGTGTGCCTTCACACACACACACACACAAGTTAATGAATAAAAACAATAAAAAGTTGATGGCCAGGAGTTAGAAGCACTTGCTTGCAAAACATACTGGCCCCAGTTCAATTCCTCAGCATTCATGTAAAGCCGGATACTCAAAGTGGCATTAATGTCTGTAGTTTGTTTTCAGGGCCAAGGGGCCCTGGCACACACCCATATTCTTTCTTAAATAAATAAATAAAACTATTTTTAAAAATTTTAAAAGAGGGCTAGAAAGATGTCTAAGTGATTAAGGCACTTGCCTGCAAAGCCTAAGGACCCATGTTCTACCCTCCAAATCCCAGGTAAGTCAGATGCACAAAGGTGAGGCAAGCGCAAGGTCGCACATGCCCACTAGGTGGCACAAGCATTTGGAGTTTGACTTTCAGTGGCTGAAGCCCTGTCATGCCAATTGTCTCTCTCTTTCTCTCTCTCGCTCTGTCTTGCTGTAGCTAAAAAAAAGAAAATAAATAAATAAAAAAAATTAAAGAAATTTAAGTCGGGTGTGGTGGTGCACGCCTTTAATTCCAGCACTTGGGAGGCAGAGGTAGGAGGATCACCATGAGTTGGAGGTCAACCTGAGACTAAATAGTGAATTCCAGGTCAGCCTGGACTAGAGTGAAACCCTACCTCCAACCCCCCCCCCCCAAAATTAAAAACTTATAAGAAATAAAGAAGCAAAGCTGGAGAGATGGCTTAGCAGTTAAGGTGCTTGCCTGTGAAGCCTAAGGACCTAGATTTGACTCCCCAGAACCCACATAAGCCAGATGCACAGGATGGTCCATACTTCTGGAGTTCTTTTGCAGTAGCTAGAGGCCCTCGTGCACCCATTCTCTCTCTCTGTCTGTCTCATAAATAAAATAGAATATTACAAAAAAAAAAAAAAAAAGGCTGAGCCTAGAACTTGCCATGCTGGCTGTTCCTACACGGTTGTGTGCCCACTTCCCATCACCCCTTTCTTCCTAGCATTTGCCTGTTGGCAGTGTGGCCGCAGTTCATGTCAGTGTCTCCTTGCATCTGGTTGGTCCTCTCTGCTTTATAGACATTTGAAGTGAAATGAAAAGTTCAGCGTCCCTGCGTCCAGCAAGGAAAGCAGGCCGCCTCATGCTGGTTTCTTTTAGGTATGCGACTGTCAGTACCACTTTGCCCGTTGGGAAGATGGCAAGCAAGGTCCCCTTCCTTGCTTCTTTGGTGCCCAGGGGCCTCAGATCACACGGAACTTACTGGAAATAGAGGACATCTTTCATAAAAATTTACAAACGCTGCGTGCTGTTCGTGGGGGCATCCTGGATGTCAAGAACACCTCTTGGCACGAAGACTACAATAAGTTAGTGAATCACAGGCTCAACCAGGGTCAAGCAGGGAGGGGAGAGAAGAACAGGACCAGTGGGCATGTATGAAGGAGACCATGGCAGAGCTGGCATGGTGGTGTACGCCTATAATCCCAGAACTCAGGAGGTAGAGGCAGGATCAGGAGTTCGAGGTCATGTTCTGCTACATGTTGAGTTTGAAGCCAGCCTGGCTTACATGAACTCCTGTCTCAAAAATACAAAAACAAAGGGCTGGGGCAATGGTGCCTTGCTTAAAGGCACTCGCTAGTCAAGCCTGTCAGCCTGGGTTTGACTCTCCTGCACCCATGTAAAGCCAGACACAACGTTTGGCATTCAGTGGCAAGAGACCCCGGTTTCTACCCCCCCCACATGCATACAAATAAAATAACAAGGCCAGGCCAGCTTAAGGATGGAAAGGCAGCGTAGGAGAGAGCAGCGAGGAGGAAGGTGCTAGTCAGGCCCAGACCCAGGGCTCAGAACTGGGCTCTGCGCAGACTGTTCCCAGGGCTGTCTGCGCTGCTCACCTCCAAGCCAGGGCAATGCCAGACCCGCCTCCTACACGCAGGAAGCCTCAGCGCGCAGCAACATGCGTAACTTGTCCTTAGGGGATGTGTCCCGCGCGGCCGGCCTCGGGGAGGTCTGTCCTTGACGTGCCTCTCTGCTGCTGCAGATTCCGAGCCGGAGTCAAAGACCTGGAGGTGATGACCCAGAACTTGATCACCTCCGCCTTCGAGTTGGTTCTTGATGTGGAGCATGGCGTGCTGCTGCTGGATACCTTCCACAGGCTTGCCACCCGCGAGGTGTGCCCGCCAGCCCCGTGGGCTTGCCCGCTCTCCTCTCCTCCAGGGCCCTTCAGACACTGTCCGGCCTGTACTTCCATCTCTTCCTTTCTTCCCGTGGCTTCCGTTGTGTGTGTGTGTGTGTGTGTGTGTGTGTATGTACACGCATGCGCCCATGCATGGGCTGGGGAGCTTTCCTCTGGGATGAGTGACTGAGAGACCCCCCGCCCCCACCGTTTTGGAGCATGTCATCTGTTTTTTCCTCTTGTCCCTTAGGCCATCATGAGGACATACGAGAAGAAGGCAGTGGATCTCTACATGCTGTTCAACAGTGAATTAGCTCTGGTGAACCGCGAACTGAACAAGAAGTGGCCTCACCGGGAGCCCTACATGGCTCAGTATTCCAGCCAGGCGCACTGGGCCCGGATCCTCCGAAGACGCATCGACAGGGTCATGAACGTAGGTGCCTGACCCCTTCCAGACGTCCTCAGTGAGATGGCGGGGTGTTGGCTGTGTGTAGCTGGGAGGGGGAGGGGAGGGCACCAAACAAACTCCCTCAGAAGGCTTTCTAACCCTAGACAAGATTGGATGTGGGAAGAGACAGCCTCGGTTTATTTTGGCAAGCCATGCTGTGATTTGCAGAGGTGACACTAGTGACTGGTGGAGCAAAGGCCGTTTTAGGCCTTTCATGTCTAGTTGAGGAAGAAGAATAGGCTGAGAAGTCAAGCCAACAGGAGGGCATCACACCTGGTGCCAGAAGCCTGGACACAGGCACAAGGAGGCGAGGGGGAAGAACGTTTTGTTCTGGGCGTAGTGGCTGAAATCGCAGCACTCGGGATGCTGAGAGATGAGTTCCAAACCAACCCGGGCTGCATAGCAAGACCCGGTACCTGCCCCTCTGTATAATGTCAGCCCTTCTGGGGAGTCTAAGGTGAAAGCTATTTGAGCTGCTGTCTTGCTATTGTCTAGCTGGTTCTGAGAGAGAAGGAGGAAGCATGAAGATGACTGGGATGAGACAGGCTGATGGCCCAAACTCATTGTCAGTCTTTGACCTCTTGAGCCCTTTTCTTTCTGTGACTTACCTTTTTCTGCAAACCTCTGCTTTTCTGCCTTCACTTTGGTTTCCTTTCACAGGGTACCTTGTTTTTTCCTTCCCTTTTCTGTTTGGTCCTGCCTTCCCTCTGAGTTGTCAGAATCAGTCAGTCCCCTCAGCTCTCCTCACACGTGTGGTAGGGTGTGAGTGTCCGCATGTGTGGCGGGTGTGGGGAGATGGTTCTCCTGGAGGAGTGTGCCAATGGACTCTTATCTGTCCACCTCCCAGTGCCTTTCAAATGCCCATTTCCTGCCCCACATTGGAACTGGAGAGGAGAGTGTACACACCTACCAGCAGATGGTCCAAGCCATCGACGAACTGGTTCGGAAGACCTTCCAAGAGTGGACATCAGAACTGGACAAAGACTGCATTCGGCGGCTGGACACACCACTATTACGAATTAGCCAGGAGAAGGCGGGCATGCTGGATGTCAACTTTGACAAGTACAGGACCCACCCTGGTTCCTTCTCCCTGCCGTGGTGCCAGTCTCTAACTTTCAAAAGCTCGGGCTTTCTCTATTTTTCCTTTTCTTTTGCATGTGTGCATGGTGTTTGCACATGCATGTGCCTGTGCACTTGGCTGGAGTGAGGAGCTCCGTTATTCTTGTGTCTGTTCTTATTTGAGTCCCTTACTGATCCCACAGCCTACTGTATATTCATGAGCTCTGGAGATTTTCAAGTCTCTGCTCCCCTGTAGGACTGGGGTTACAGATATGTGTGGTCGTGCCCGGCTGCTTATGTGGGTTCTCACTGTTGAGCTCAGGCGGGTTTCCTTGGGCCTCCTCAGGCCTTCATGCTTGCACAGGAAGTGCTGTTAGCCCTTCAAGCCCCCCTTTTCTTGAAGTAAGGGTTTACTTTAGTCCATGCCGCCTTGGACTCACTATGATCCTCCTGCCTCAACCTGTTTTCTTGACAAGGTCTTACTACGTAGTCCAGGCTGGCTTTGAACTTCTGCTTCACTGTGCTACCTCACTTTTAGAATAATTATTTATTTGCGCATGCACACATCAGGGTCTCTTGACTGCAAACCAATGCTTTAACTAGGTGGCTGGGGTATTCAACCTGGGCTGGCAGGCTTTGCAAGCAAGTGTCTTTAACTGCTGAGCCAGCTCCCTAGCCCATTACTTCTTTTTTATTTTTATTTTTTTAATTTTATTCATTTATTTGCATGGAGAGAGAGAGAGAGAGAGTGTGTATGGGTGCACCAGGGCCTAAAGCCACTTCAAACAAATTCCAGATGCATGCCCTACTCTGTGCATCTGACATTATGTGGGTACTGAGGAATTGAACCCAGGTCGTTAGGTTTTGCAGGCAAGCACCTTAACCACTGAGCATTCTCTCCAGCCCCATTACTTTTAATTTTGTTTTATTTTGGTTTTCCGAGGTAGGGTCTCACGCTTTCTCAGGCTGACCGGGAATTCACTATGTTCACCAAGAGTTTGAGGCCACCCTGAGACTACATAGTGAATTCTAGGTCAGCCTCAGCTACAGTGAGACCCTGCCTAAAAAAAAAGAAAAGAAAAGAAAAGAAAAGGGGGCTGGAGAGATGGCTTAGTGGTTAAGGCATTTGTTTGCAAAGCCAAAGGATCCCAGTTCAATTCTCCAGGACCCACGTAAGCCAGATGCACAAGGAGGCGCAAGCATTTGGAGTTTGCAGTGGCTGGAGGCCCTGGCGTGCCCATTCTCACTCTGTCTCCCTCTTTCTGTCTCTCAAATAAATAAATGACATATATTAAAAAAAAAAAAAAAGAGCTTGGGGGCTGGAGTGATGGCTTAGTAGTTAAGGTGCTTGCCTGTGAAACTTAAGGACCCAGGTTTGATTCCACACTACCCACATAAGCCAGATGCATAAGGTGCTGGAAGCCCTGGTGTGCTCATTCTTTCTGTCTTCCCCTTTCTCTCTTGTCTTTCTCGTAAATAAAAAATATATAAAACAATGGGTACGGTAGTACATGCCCTTAATCCCAGCACACAGAAGGTAGGAGTATTGCTGTGAGTTCGAGGCCAGCCTGAGACTAATTCCAGGTCATTCTGGGCTAGAGCAAGACCCTATCTCAAAAACACAAAACAAACAAACAAACAATTAAAAAAGCACCAAAATTAAAAACAAATGACAGCAAAACAACCCACTAATGTACCGAACCAGTGATGCTGTCATTCTGCCACTAGATGGCGCTGATGGCTCAGCCAAGTCATCTAAATGCGGAACACTGAGAATTGATGCATGGTACTGTAAGACCAAACCCTCTCCTGTAGCTTTAAAATTTTATCTCCAAGGTTGCAGAGATGGCTTGGTGGTTAAGGCGCTTGCCTGCAAAGCCAAAGG
Organism: Dipus sagitta; assembly: GCA_036346955.1. Taxonomy (NCBI): domain Eukaryota; kingdom Metazoa; phylum Chordata; class Mammalia; order Rodentia; family Dipodidae; genus Dipus; species Dipus sagitta. The sequence continues at coordinate 5,500,444 of CM070783.1, read as the reverse complement.
ACCCAGGTTCGAGTCCCCAGGACTTGCATAAACCGGATGCACAAAGTGGTACATGCACCTGGAGTTTGCTTGCAGTGGGTAGTGGCCCTGATGTGCCCATTCTCTCTTTCTCTATCTCTCTCATAAATAAATAAAGATAAAAATTTTTAAAAAATTACATCTATCTATCTATCTATGTTTTTTTATTTGAGAGAGAAAGAGAATGGGCACATCAGGGCCTCCAGCCACTGCAAATGAATTTCAGATGCATGTGCCACCATGTACATCTGGCTTACATGGGTCCTGGGGAATCGAACCTGGGTACTTTGGCTTTGCAGGCAAGCGCTTTGACCGCTAAGCCGTCTCTCCAGCACCTTTATTTATAATTTTGAAAAATGTAACTATCCAGGCATGGTAGCACATGCCTTTTGTTCTAGCATTCGGGAGACTGAGGTAGGAAGATTACTGTGAGTTCAAGGCTAACCTGGGCAGAGTGAGTTCTAGGTCAGCCTGGATTAGCATCCCATTAGTTCATTTTAAAAGTCTACAGTGAGTGCCATGTATGGCACATCGTGCTTATAGGCTGAAGCAGGAGCATCTTGAGTTCTAGGCCAGTCTAGGCTACAAGTCAAGTCAAATCAAAATAAGACAAGACAAAAACAAAGTGGAACACCACAAATAGGAAGGCAGCGAGCACTGTGTATGTTTAGGAACTGAGGAGCGCACCAGGAATGTGTAAAATGGTAGTCTCTTTCCTGGTGGAGGCGAGGCTGTCATTCTGTAAACCCACAAGTCTACCCTCAGAGCAGAGAAGAAAAAGGAAGGAGGAGCCGTGTGAGGTATCTGTCTACTGATGATGAACTTGCTGGTGACAGTTTTCTTCTCGTCAGAAGGAAGTGACTTTGCACTGGATTGGTTTGGCTCTCTTGCCACCGCCTGTGCCTTCTGGTAAGAGCTGCTTCCCACACGCAGACTGTTGCTTCCGCACCAGCGTCAGCTCACAGTGCTCATGTGTGTTGGGTACAGGTGCACAAGGAGCTTTGCCAGACGGACATGAAGGGACAGACAAGACTGTGTGTCCCTCCTGGGCAGCTGAAGGCCCCTGACCATAGGGTGATGATGATATCCTGTGCTTGAGACACCAGGTGAAAGAGCCAAGCTGGAGAAGTGTGCAGTGAGAGGGACGAGGCGGAGGCGCTGGCACGGAGAACAGGGACATCAGAAGCCTCATAGGTAGTAAGGAGCCCAGTATAAGGAAGGGGACAGTCAGAAGTTTGCGATGGGGAGGGGTTTTGGAGGCCACCTGTGGTGAGGTTTGTGCTTTGTTACCTAGCAGCGAGGGAAGGTTGGGAAGAGCCATATAAAAAATTGCCCCAGAGCTGGAGAGGTGGCTTAGCGGTTAAGCACTTGCCTGTGAAGCCTAAGGACCCCAGTTCAAGGCTCAATTCCACAGGACCCACGTTAGCCAGATGCACAAGGGGGCGCACGCATCTGGAGTTCATTTACAGAGGCTGGAAGCTCTGGCGTGCCCATTCTCTCTCTCTCTCTCTCTCTCTCTGCCTCCTTCTCTCTGTCACTCTCAAATAAATAAACAAACAAACAAAAAAAAAATTTAAAAAAATTGCCCCATAATTGATAGTGAGATGCTGGAGAGAAAGAACACCAGGTCAGGGTTATAACTGGTGATACAGATTTGTAGATCTAAACAATTGTGATCTGTAATTTGCAAGCACAAGAGGCATTCTTCTGTTAATCTGGGTACCTGAAAGGTTCTGTGTTGGTTGGGACATCAGTGGAGCTGACCCTCCTGGGTTAGTGTGAACATGAGCATGCGCCGTCCACCAGTTGTCCTTTTCCATAAAGCAAAGAGTTATAGTCACTACGTAGTGTCAGGGTGGCCTCGAACTCACAGCAATCCTCTTACCTCTGCCTCCCAAGTGCTGGGATTAAAGGCTTGCGCCACCATGCCCAGCTGTTAAAGGGATTATATTCAAATCACAGAGTTTCACTAAGCACTAATGCTCAGTTTGTACATTTTATTTATTTTAAAAACATTTATTTTTTCTTATTTATTTGCAAGCTGAGAGAGGGAATAGGTAGGTGCCCCAGGGCATCTTGCCATTGGTAATGAACTCCAGACGCATGCACCACTTCGTGCATCTGTCTTTATGTGGGTACTGGGGAATTGATGCCCAGGTGGGGGCAGACTTTGCAGTTTTTACATCTTTTTTTTTTTTTGATTTTTTTTCTTTCTTTCTTTCTTTTTTTTTTTGTTTTGTTTTTTGAGGTAGGGTCTCACTCTAGCCCAGGCTGACCTGGAATTCACTCTGTAGTCTCAGGGTGGCCTCGAACTCATGGCAATCCTCCTACCCCTACCTCCCGAGTGCTGGGATTAAAGGTGTGTGCCACCATGCCCGGCTCTGATTTTTTCTTTTTATTTATTTTATTTATAATTTTTTAAATTAATTAGTTTTGTACTCAGTGAATACAGTCAAGTTGGAACCATTGTTAGGCTCATCCATGTCCTACCCCCTCTGCCTGGCCCCTCTTTGTTGAGGTATATGTGTCATGCATTGTGGAGTTAGCCCATAGTTATGGGTAGGAGAAATGTCTCTTGAGTATCATGACCCAACTTGTGGCTCTGACATTCTTTCCGCCCCCTCTTCCGCAAAATTTCCCTGAGCCATGTTGGGTTCATTTTAGGTCTGCTTCACTGCTGAGGTGTTGGGAGCCTCTAGGTCTCTGGATCTCTGATTTGGTAGGAGTTGATTTTTCTCTGTGTTGATCTCCTTCACTCTTGTGCTGGTACCCAGTTCACCAAGAAAACAGCACACTTGCTTGTTTCACCAATTGTTCTTAGCTGGGGCCCTTTTGAAGTATGATGGGGTGGCTCTCTCCTTAGGATCCGTGTTCATCTTTCTTTCCCGGGGATGTGCGGCGCAGTTAGACGGTTGCCATCTTGGCTGGAAGTCCTAAATCCCTTTTTTTTTTTTTGTTAAGCTTTATTTGAGATAGAGAGAGGCAGACAGAGAGAAAAAGAATGTGTGCACCAGGACCTCCAGCTGCTGAAATGAACTTCAGACATATTGTGCCACCTTGTACATCTGGCTTACATGGGTCCTGGGGAAACAAACCTGGGTTCATAAGCTTTTCAGGCAAGTGCCTTAACTGCTGAGCCATTTCTCCAGCTCAGTTTTTACATTTTAAAAAATATTTTATTGATTTATTTATTTGACAGAGAAAGAGGGAGAGTGAGTGAGAGAATGGGTGCGCCAGGGCCTCCAGCCACTGCAAACGAACTCCAGATGTGTGCGCCCCCTTGCTCATCTGGCTAACATGGGTCCTGGGGAATCGAACCTGGGTCCTTTGGCTTTGCAGGCAAACGCCTTAACTGCTAAGCCATCCCTCCAGCCCAGTCTTTACATTTTTAACATGAGAGTAGAGATAAAAAGAAAAGAAGTATCATGTGAAGCACTGGTTGGTGGCCACTTCCTTCTAATCCCCAGGGTCAGCCAGTAAGAGGACAAAGCACAAACTTCAATGCCAGATAGCCTAGAGCTTGAACACGGGGACAGGTTTGTTTTCTGACATGAACTTAGGCAAGTCAATGATTTTTTTTTTTTTTTAATTTTTCGAGATAGGGTCTTGCTCTAGCCCAGGCTGACCTGGAATTCACTCTGTAGTCTCAGGGTGGCCTTGAACTCACGGCGATTCTCCTACCTCTGCCTCCCAGGTGCTGGGATTAAAGGCGTGTGTCACCATGCCTGGCTGGGTTTGTGTTTAAGACAAAATCTTGCTGTGTAGCTCTGGTTGGTCTAATACTCACTCTGTAGACCAGACTGGCCTGAAACTTGTGACAAACCTCCTACTTCAGTCTCTTGATTGCTGGGATGACAGGTGTATATCACCCCATCATGGACACACGCTTCTTCCTCTTCTTTTGTTTAAAAATATTTATTTATTTATTTGGGGGAGAGAGAGAGAGAGAGAGAGAGGATGGGCCCACAAGAGCTTCCTGCCATTGCAAATGGACTCCAGACACATGTGCCACTTTATGTGCCTGGCTTTACCTGGGTTCTGGGGAACTGAACTATGGTCATCAGGCTTTACAAGCAAGCACCTTTAATCTCTGAGCCATCTCTCTAGGCCCCTCTTCTTCTTCTTCTTCTCTCCCTCCTCCTTCCTCTCCCCTCCCCCCCTCCCCTCCCCCTCCTTCTTTTGCGGTGCATACACCTGTATGTGCAGAGGCGTGGCTCTATGTGCGTGTGTGCTAAGCCTAGTGGGGAATGGCAGGCCTCCTCGTCTAACTGTGCACCTGCATATTGCTTTCCGTGAGGTGGGGTCTTTTCTTCATCAGGAGCTATTGTGGCTTGGTGAGCCTTAGAGGGTCTGTGGTCTCCACCCCTGAGGACCGCAGTTACAACTGTGCATGGTCTGAGCAACAAGCGCTCTTTTTTTTATTCTTTTTTATTTTTTAATTTTTTGAGGTAGGGTCTCACTCTAGCTCAGGCTGACCTCGAATTCACTATGGAGTCTCAGGGTGGCCTTGAACTCACGGTGATCCTCCTACCTCTGCCTCCCAAGTGCTGGGATTAAAGACGTGAGCCACCACACCCAGCAACAAGCACTGTTAACTGCTGGACCATCTCCACAACCCTCCTCTTCTTGGGACAGGCTCTCATGTAGCCCAGGCTGGCCTTGAACATGCTGTGTAGCTGAGTATGACCCTGAATTCCTAATCCTGCCTCTACTCCCAAATCCTTGGATTATAGGAGTGTACCGCCATGCCTGGCTCCTGGCTAACAGTATTCTTAAAAAGATTCAACCTCTTAGAAAGGGTTAATATATACACATGGCACAAAATGAAAAGTTATGGAAAAGTAGCGAATGTAGTGTCGCTGTCCTCAGTAACTGAATCTCTCTCTGGAAATCTGCTTTTCCCTAATCTGCTAGCAGCATTCTAGAGATAAGCATACCTGTTCATCTAGCATCCTCCTTTTTTTTAAACTTTAGTTTTTTTAGAGACATTTTTATTTTTATTTATTTATTTATTAGAGAGAGAGAGAGTGAGTGAGAATGGGCATGCCAGGGCCTCCAGCCACTGCAAACGAACTCCAGACGCACACGCCACCATGTGACTCTGACTTACATGTGACCTGGAGAATTGAACCTGGGTCCTTAGGCTTCACAGGCAAATGCCTTAACCACTAAGCCATCTCTCCAGCCCTCTAGCATCCTCCTTATATGAACAGAAGAATATATATTGTTCTGCATGTTCAGTTATAAAAGTAGTGCATGCTCAATGTAAGAAAAGAAAAACACAAAACCTACACTGATACAGAAGTATGGGAAGGAAATGGTGACAATCCACCACTGAGCCCCAATCCCTTGAGGCAATCATGACAACTATATTATACTTATAATGGAGAAATATCTACTATGTACATAAAATAAGATCACTTTATGAAAAGTGATCTTTGCACCTTGTTCCTTTCTCTAATAGTTAATCTTATATATTTTTAATTAATTCATTAATTGACTTAATAGACAGAGGGGGAGGGAGAGAAAGAGGAAGAGGCAGATAAAGAAAGAGAAAATGACTGGGCATGGTGCCGCACACCTTTAATCTCAGCACTCGGGAGGCAGAGGTAGGTGGATCACCGTGAGTTCGAGGCCACCCTGAGACTACATACATTCCAGGTCAGCCTGAGCTAGAGTGATACTCTACCTCGAAAAGACAAAAAAAAAAAAAAAAAAAAAAAAAGAAAAGAAGAAGAAAAAAAAGAAAGAAAGAAAGAGAAAATGGGCACACCAGAGCCTCCAGCCTCTGCAAATGAACTCCAGGTGCATGCGCCAGCCCGATAAGTTTGTCTTGATAGTCAATCTGACTGGACTGAGAGATGCCAAAGAAAGTAGTAACGTAACCCATGTGTGGTGGTGCACACCTTTAATCCCAGCCCTCGGGAGACAGAGGTAGGAGGATCACTGTGAGTTCAAGGCCAACCTGAGACTACAGAGTGAATTTCAGGTCAGCCTGGGCTAGAGGGAGACCCTACCTCAAAACAAACAAACAAACAAGTGGTAAAGTACACTTGTGGGTGCATGTGTGAGGACACCGTCAGAGAGGACTAACTAAGGGGAGGAGATTGCCCGGCAGTGGTGGTGCCCTGTCCTTGGTTGGGAGTCCAACTGGAATAAGGGGGGGAAGCAGCCCCTCCATCCTTTCTCTTGGTTTCCTGGGACCGTTCTGTGCCCCACATCTTCCCAGCTCCAACCGTCTGCAGCCTCTAAAATCGTCAGAGTAAATCTCCCCTGATTTAGGTTGTTACCGTCAGGTATTTTGTCCTAGTCCTGCCAAGTCTAGAACCTTCCTTCTCAGGGCTGTGTTTCTGGAAGGTTCAGTGCAGTGTCCACGTAGTTATGGTAAATGCCTGTGTAAGCGTCTGTCTGGAGCACCTTTTGCATACTCTGTGTCAGAGCTTGACCAGGCAATGTTGAGCAAATATTTATAGCGTGTCTTCATCTGAAACACAAATAATAGCTAGTCATGTCTTCCAAATAGAAAAAGAACCTATTCCTATCTCTTGGCAATTATTTTCTAGAGAGATATGGCATAAGATGCGTTACATTTTCTAGTTTTAAGATAAAACTGCCTCAATTCAGTAAAAATGTTAGGAAGAAAGAGCATGATAGAGAAGGATTTTGAAAAATCCAGGCTCGTTAGAGCTGTAAGACATCTAAGACAGTTTCAGCTGCCAGAACTTGTTAACCCCCCAGTAGTGCAGATAACGTTATCAGGTCCACCCTCTGCGTTCAAGCCTGGTGAAGATCTTGACTGAGCATTCTTTTGCAAGCTCCCGATGGTCCTCAGCGTTATCTGACGCTTGGGTCTGGGAACCTTTCAGGCTCCAGTAGCAGTTATTTCATCCTCCGAGGGATCTGTTATCCCACTGTATGGCCCAAACATTTGAACTTTGAAATCCAAATGAGCTTTTACCATATTTTACCGCCAGACCAGCTTTACTGATTGCACTTAACTGCGAACACGTTCCAGATGCCATCTGTGCTCTGGTTGAAAGAGTTGTCTTATCACCTTGTGGACGGCAGAGCGGAATTTTCCCAGAGCAGGACAGGGGACACTGATACCTATCTGTTTTTGTTCCTAGGGCTTCCCTCTCCTCTCTCATACCCAGTCATACAGTGCTGTGAGCACTGAGCTCAGCTGACCTCATTTTCTTGCCTCTATTATATATTTGGGGATGCATTTTAAAATATTAAGAGAACATTTTCCCAAATGCATTTTGAAAGATACTATGCTTATTAATAAAATAATATTTTCATTATGGATATTTATTGACAAAATTCTGTCAAGGCTGGAACACCTTTATGAAAGAAGTTGTTTATAGGATTTTCAGGTCAACCACCGGAAGGTATTGTCCAAATTTATCCTATTGACTGACCAAAATTTAATAATTTACCTTAAAGTTATTTTAAAAATCCTGTCAGGATGGAAAAACAGAAGAGATATTTTGGCGCATTACTGGCCAGCATCCGTGCCTTAGTGAATTTGCCCTAACATTTATGGATGGAGACAAATCCAGCCCCTCCGGTTTAAAAACATAGGAGAAAGTATTTAGGCCACTAAAAAGTATTTAAGCCACTAAAAAAATGTTTCCGTGTATATTGTAGCCTTCTAGCCTTCTTCATGTAGCTAAGCACAAGTTTTTTTAATTGATGCTCAGTGTTCCTTATGACTATTAGTATTATTACCTACTAAACCAAATAATGTTATGTTACTATATAAGAGTTTCCCCTTAACAGCAGTCTGAAAATTTTAATATTTATTTTGACCCTCTCAAAAGAGAAATACTATATTCATATTATAGTATTTTTATTATAATTTATTATAGTGATTCCATTTTATTATTAGTTATTGTTAATCTTACTGTGTCTAATTATCCTTTTTTAATTTTTTAATTTTTTGGGTTTTCAAGGTAGGGTCTCACTCTGGCCCAGGCTGACCTAGAATTCACTATGAAGTCTCAGGGTGGCCTCGAATTCACAGCAATCCTCCTACCTCTTCCTCCTCCCGAGTGCTGGGATTAAAGGCATGTGCCACCATGCCCGGCTCTGATTTTTAATGTTTTTTTTAAAAAAATATTTTATTTATTTGCAAGCGGCGGAGGGGGAGATGGAAATGGGTGTGTCAGGACCTCTAGCCACTGCAAAAAACTCCAGATATATATGCCACCTGGGGCATCTGGTTTTAAGTTGGTACTAGGGAATTGAACCTGGGTCCCAAACCTGGGTCCTTTGGCTTTGCTGGCAAATACCTTAAGCGCTCAGCCATCTCTCTAGCCCCATTTTTTTTTTAAAAAGATTTATTTTTATTTATTTATTAGAGACAGAGAGAGAGGAAGAGAGAGACAGAGACAGAGAGAGAGAATGGGTGTGCCAGGGCCTCCAGCCACTGCAAATGAACTCCAGACGTGTGAGCCATTTTGTGCATCTGGCTAGTGTGGGACCTGGAGAATACAACTTGGGTCCTTTGGTTGGTCAGGCATGCACCTCAACCACTAAGCCATCTCTCCAACCCCATTTTTTTTTTTTTAAATGATGCTAGGGATTAGTTGCAGGCCTTGTGCATGGGACATTAGCATTCTACACTGAATTACAACGTCGCCTATCTTGTTTGATTATCTGTTTTCTGACTTGTTTATATCTTTGTTTTGGCAAAATGCATCCTTTTGCACTGGAAGATATTTTATTTCTAAAATGGATGTGGTGACTCACGTCTTTAATTTCAGCATGCTGGAGGCTGAGGTATGCAGATCTCAGTGAGTTCAAGGCCAGCTGGCCTGATCTTCAGAGTGAGTTCCAGGTCAGCCTGGCCTGGAGTGAGATCCTGACTCAAAAAAACCCCCAAAATCCCTAATAATATAATTTTATTTTTTAGACTATTCTTCTACAAAGAAGATGAAAATATAATCCCTTGCAAAGTTTAAAATGTGATATTATTTCCTATATTGTTAAGTCAGAGTCTGTCTGTAGAACCAGCAAAAAGAATTGATATTTTTAGCTCAGTACTTTTTCCAGATAACATTTCAGTAATATTCAGAACACAAAGTTGAATGAATGTATCCTCTGTGGTTAAAATGTGCAATTTTGGGCAGGAGAGATTGCTCAGTGGTTAAAGGCACTTGCTTGCAAATCCTGATGGTCTAGGTTCCATTTCCCAGTTCTTACATAAAACCAGATGCACAGAGTGACACATGCACACCCATATGTTGTCTCTGACAAATAAATAAATAATAAAGAAATAAATAGATATTTTAAATGTACAATTTCATAAAATTTTATTTATTTATTTATTTATTTATTTATTTATTTTGGTTTTTCGAGGTAGGGTCTCACTCTAGCTCAGGCTGACCTGGAATTTACTATGTAATCTCAGGGTGGCTTCGAACTCACGGTGATCCTCCTACCTCCGCCTCCCGAGTGCTGGGATTAAAGGCATGTGCCACCACGCCTGGCTTATTTTTTATTTATTTATTTAAATTTTTTTGTTATTTATTTATTTATTTGAGAGCGACAGACAGAGAGAGAAAGAGGCCGATAGATAGATAGAGAATGGGCACGCCAGGGCCTCTAGCCATTGCAAAGGACCTCCAGACGCGTGTGCCCCTTGTGCATCTGGCTAATGTGGGTCCTGGGGAATCGAGCCTTGAACCGGGGTCCTTGGGCTTGACAGGCAAGCACTTAACTGCTAAGCCATCTCTCCAGCCCTTTATTTTTTGAGGTAGGGTCTCACTGTAGCCCAGGCTGACCTGGAAATCATTCTGCAGCTCCGGCTGACCTTGAGCTCACAGTGATTCTCCTACCTCAACCCCTGCCTCTGAGTGCTGGGATCAAAGCCGTGCACCACCACACCCAGCCATCATCACCGTTGTTATTTTAAATTTTATTTATTTGTCTGTTTTTTGGTCTTTTTTTTGTTTTGTTTTTTGAGGTAAGATCTTTTATTTATTCGTATTTGTTTGCAGAGAGAGGGCATGAATGGGTGCACCAGGGCCTCCTGCCACTGCAAACAAACTCCAGATGCGTGAGCACTTTGTGCATCTGGCTTTATATGGGTACTGGGGAGTTGAACCCTGGGTCAGAGGCTTTGCAAGCAAGTGCCTTTAGCCAATGATCAATCTTTCCAGCCCATCATCATCACCATCATTGCTAGTTTTCAAAGTAGGGTAATGCTGTAGCCCAGGCTGACCTGGAATTTACTCTGTGGTCTCAGAGTGGCCTTGAACTCATGGCAATCCTCCTACTTCTACCTCTCAAGAGCTGGGATTAAAGGTGTGTGCCACCATGTCCAGCTGCATTATTATTTTGTTAATATATTTTTTATTGATTTGCAAGCAGAGAGAGATGAAAGACAGAATGAATATGAATTTGCCTGGGCCTCTTGCCTTTGCAAACAAACTCCAGATGCATGCTCCACTCTGTGCATCTGGCTTTATGTGGGTACTGGGAACTGAACCCCAGCTGGCAGGCTTTCAAGCAAGCGCCTTTGACCACTGAGCCATCTCCCTAGCCCACAATTATCATTATTATTATTACTACTACTACTACTACTATTTTTGGTTTTTCGAGGTAGGGTCTCACTCTAGCCCGGGCTGACCTGGATTTCCCTATGTAATCTCAGGCTGGTCTCGAACTCATGGTGACCCTCCTACTTCTGCCTCCCAAGTGCTGGGATTAAAGGCGTGCGCCACCACGCCCGGCTCTCATTATTAATTTTTGATGTAGGTACTTGCTGTAGCCCAAGTTGACCTGGAATTCAGTATGTAATGTCAGACTGGCCTTGAATTCACAGCAATCTTTCTACCTCTGCCTCCTAAGTGCTGGGGTTAAAGGCATGTGCCACCATGCCCAGCTCATTATTATTTTTATTTTTTCTCTCTTTTAAAAATATCTTATTCATTTTTAAGGACAGAAAGAGGCATATATGGAGAGAATGGGCCCACCAGGGCCTTCAGCCACTGCAATCAAACTCCAGGTACATGGGCCATCTTGTGCATCTGGCTTACAGGGGTACTGGGGAATCAAACCTAGGTCCTTAGACTTTACAGTCAGTTAGCTAAGCCATCTCTCCAACCCCCTCTTTTTTTTTTTTCTCTTTCTTTTTCTTTTCAAATTTTTTTTATTAACAACTTCCATGTTGGTAAACAATAGTCCCATGGTAATGCCCTCCCTCCCCCTATTTTCCCCTTTGAAACTCCACTCTCCATCATATCCCCTCCCCCTCTCAATCAGTCTCTCTTTCATTTTGATGTCATGATCTTTTCCTCCTATTATGATGGTCTTGTGTAGGTAATGTCAGGCACTATGAGGGCATGGATATCCAGGACATTTTGTGTCTGGGGGGAGCACGTTGTAAGGAGTCCCACCCTTCTTTTGGCTCTTACATTCTTTCCGCCACCTCTTCCAAAATAGACCCTGAGCCTTGGAAGGTGTGATAGAGATATTTCAGTGCTGAGCACTCCTCTGTCACTTCTTCTCAGCACTATGATGCCTTCTGAGCCATCCCAAGGTCACTGCCATCTGAAAAGAGAAGGTTCTCTAACCAAAAGTGAGAGTAGCATTAATATATGGGTATGAACATTAAGAGAAGTTCTTACTGGACAGTTTGGTGGGCATAGTATATACATTTAGCCAGATACTAGCAGATGTTAACCCCTAGGCTCATGACTACCCCTGTTGTAGGTTTTCAGTATCAGGGATGTATTCTCTCCCATGGAGAGGGCCTCCAGTCAAATTAGAGGGCAGTTGGTTTCACCCATAACAGACATGTCATTATTATACCCATTGGCTCATTTGGCCTGGCTGACCAAATATAAGGCTTGCAGTGTCCACTGTTGAGTATCTTCACTGGTGATTTTTCTCTCTCCCATTGAACTGCATGCAGAATGGCTTTTTCCAGCTTTCTGTCAGCTGGTCTACATGGAGGAGGTTATCAGCTCAGTTCCAGCAGGATTTCTCAGTGACCTTGTAGCCCAAGAATGTGGAGTCTTTAGCAATACAGCTCATTATTATTTTTTATTTCAATTTTAAAAATATTTTTATTTTTTCATGAGAGAGAGAGAAAGAGAAAGGAGGTAGACAGAGAGTGAGTATGGGGCACCAGGCCTCCTACCACTACAAACGAACTCCAGTCACATGCACCACTTTGTGCATCTGACTTTACGTGGGTTCTAGGGAATTGAACCTGGGCCATCAGGCTTTGCAAGCAAATGCCTTTAATCTCTGAGCCATTTTTCCAGTCCCCCATCAATATTACTTTTAAGTAAGGGTATCATGTAGACCATGATTGAGGATAACCTTGAACTACTTTTTTTTTTTTTTGAGGTAGGTTCTCACTCTAGCCCAAAGAGGAGATGGGTGGAAGGACACTGAGAAGTGGGGATGAGGGAGGACGCAGGGTCTGGGTGTCGGCAGTGAGGTGGTGCCCTCCTGGGCTGGCACTGTTCCTGGAAGGTGGCTCTAACCTGAAACAGGAGCTCCAGTTTTGGGGGACACACTGCGTTTGAGGTGCCTGGGACAGTCCAAGGAGCGATTGCTGGTCGAGCATTGAGCGGGCAAGTTGGGCAATGATCAGCTTGCAGAGGCAGCTGGAGCCTGGCTTTACTGGAAAGGAAGCGCCCCAGGGAGCCCTGGGGGGAAGCTCACTCTTTGCTGTGGTCCTGTGGAATGCTCCCCAGGGACACTGGAGAGAGAAGGGAGTTCTACTGGGAAGAGCACAGTTGCACACACCTTAAATCCCAGCACTCCAAGGCTGAGGTAGGAGGGTCCTTGTGAGTTCAAGGCCAGCCTGGACTAGAGTGAAGCCCTGCCTCATAAAAAAGTGTGTGTGCTGGGGTGGAGGTGGGGCTGTGGGCTGGGGAAATGGCTAGCAGTGAAAGGTACTTGCATGCAAAGCCTGCTGCTTCAAATTCAGTGTCGTCTTCTAGGTGGGGAGAAGGCTGGGTATCAACATTGAGTATGTGAACTGTCGTGTCGTCTTCTAGGTGGGGAGAAGGCTGGGTATCAACATTGAGTATGTGAACTGACGTGTCGTCTTCTAGGTGGGGAGAAGGCTGGGTCTCAACGTTGAGTATGTGAACAGTCGAGTCGTCTTCTAGGTGGGGAGAAGGCTGGGTATCAACGTTGAGTATGTGAACAGTCATGTCGTCTTCTAGGTGGAGAGAAGGCTGGGTCTCAACGTGGAGTATGTGAACTGTTGTGTCGTCTTCTAGGTGGGGAGAAGGCTGGGTATCAACGTTGAGTATGTGAACTGTCGTGTCGTCTTCTAGGTGGGGAGAAGGCTGGGTATCAACGTTGAGTATGTGAACTGTCGTGTCGTCTTCTAGGTGGGGAGAAGGCTGGGTATCAACGTTGAGTATGTGAACTGTCGTGTCGTCTTCTAGGTGGGGAGAAGGCTGGGTATCAACGTTGAGTATGTGAATAGTCGTGTCGTCTTCTAGGTGGGGAGAAGGCTGGGTATCAACGTTGAGTATGTGAACAGTCGTGTTGTCTTCTAGGTGGGCAGAAGGCTGGGTATCAACGTTGAGTATGTGAACAGTCGAGTCGTCTTCTAGGTGGGGAGAAGGCTGGGTATCAACGTTGAGTATGTGAACTGTTGTGTCGTCTTCTAGGTGGGGAGAAGGCTGGGTATCAACGTTGAGTATGTGAACAGTCGTGTTGTCTTCTAGGTGGGGAGAAGGCTGGGTATCAACGTTGAATATGTGAATAGTCGTGTCGTCTTCTAGGTGGGGAGAAGGCTGGGTCTCAACATTGAGTATGTGAACAGTCGTGTCGTCTTCTAGGTGGGGAGAAGGCTGGGTATCAACGTTGAGTATGTGAACAGTCATGTCGTCTTCTAGGTGGGGAGAAGGCTGGGTATCAACGTTGAGTATGTGAATAGTCGTGTCGTCTTCTAGGTGGGGAGAAGGCTGGGTCTCAACATTGAGTATGTGAACAGTCGTGTCGTCTTCTAGGTGGGGAGAAGGCTGGGTCTCAATGTTGAGTATGTGAACAGTCGAGTCGTCTTCTAGGTGGGGAGAAGGCTGGGTCTCAACATTGAGTATGTGAACAGTCGTGTCGTCTTCTAGGTGGGGAGAAGGCTGGGTCTCAATGTTGAGTATGTGAACAGTCGAGTCGTCTTCTAGGTGGGGAGAAGGCTGGGTATCAATGTTGAGTATGTGAACAGTCATGTCGTCTTCTAGGTGGGGAGAAGGCTGGGTCTCAATGTTGAGTATGTGAACAGTCGAGTCGTCTTCTAGGTGGGGAGAAGGCTGGGTATCAATGTTGAGTATGTGAACAGTCATGTCGTCTTCTAGGTGGGGAGAAGGCTGGGTCTCAATGTTGAGTATGTGAACAGTCGAGTCGTCTTCTAGGTGGGGAGAAGGCTGGGTCTCAATGTTGAGTATGTGAACAGTCATGTCGTCTTCTAGGTGGGGAGAAGGCTGGGTCTCAACGTTGAGTATGTGAACAGTCGAGTCGTCTTCTAGGTGGGGAGAAGGCTGGGTCTCAATGTTGAGTATGTGAACAGTCGAGTCGTCTTCTAGGTGGGGAGAAGGCTGGGTATCAACGTTGAGTATGTGAACTGTCATGTCGTCTTCTAGGTGGAGAGACTGTGGGTCTCAACGTTGAGTATGTGAACAGTCGTGTCGTCTTCTAGGTGGGGAGAAGGCTGGGTATCAATGTTGAGTATGTGAACAGTCATGTCGTCTTCTAGGTGGGGAGAAGGCTGGGTCTCAATGTTGAGTATGTGAACAGTCGAGTCGTCTTCTAGGTGGGGAGAAGGCTGGGTATCAACGTTGAGTATGTGAACTGTCATGTCGTCTTCTAGGTGGAGAGACTGTGGGTCTCAACGTTGAGTATGTGAATAGTCATATCGTCTTCTAGGTGGGCAGAAGGCTGGGTCTCAACATTGAGTATGTGAACCGACGTGTCGTCTTCTAGGTGGGCAGAAGGCTGGGTATCAACGTTGAGTATGTGAACAGTCGTGTCGTCTTCTAGGTGGGCAGAAGGCTGGGTATCAACGTTGAGTATGTGAACCGACGTGTCGTCTTCTAGGTGGGCAGAAGGCTGGGTATCAACGTTGAGTATGTGAACAGTCGTGTCGTCTTCTAGGTGGGCAGAAGGCTGGGTATCAACGTTGAGTATGTGAACAGTCGTGTCGTCTTCTAGGTGGGGAGAAGGCTGGGTATCAACGTTGAGTATGTGAACAGTCGTGTCGTCTTCTAGGTGGGCAGAAGGCTGGGTATCAACAGTTGAGTATGTGAACAGTCGTGTCGTCTTCTAGGTGGGCAGAAGGCTGGGTATCAACGTTGAGTATGTGAACAGTCGTGTCGTCTTCTAGGTGGGGAGAAGGCTGGGTATCAACGTTGAGTATGTGAACAGTCGTGTCGTCTTCTAGGTGGGGAGAAGGCTGGGTATCAACATTGAGTATGTGAACAGTCGTGTCGTCTTCTAGGTGGGGAGAAGGCTGGGTATCAACGTTGAGTATGTGAACAGTCGTGTCGTCTTCTAGGTGGGGAGAAGGCTGGGTATCAACGTTGAGTATGTGAACAGTCGTGTCGTCTTCTAGGTGGGGAGAAGGCTGGGTATCAACGTTGAGTATGTGAACAGTCGTGTCGTCTTCTAGGTGGGGAGAAGGCTGGGTATCAACGTTGAGTATGTGAACAGTCGTGTCGTCTTCTAGGTGGGGAGAAGGCTGGGTATCAACATTGAGTATGTGAACTGACGTGTCGTCTTCTAGGTGGGCAGAAGGCTGGGTCTCAACGTTGAGTATGTGAACAGTCGAGTCGTCTTCTAGGTGGGGAGAAGGCTGGGTCTCAATGTTGAGTATGTGAACAGTCGAGTCGTCTTCTAGGTGGGGAGAAGGCTGGGTCTCAATGTTGAGTATGTGAACAGTCATGTCGTCTTCTAGGTGGGGAGAAGGCTGGGTATCAACATTGAGTATGTGAACTGACGTGTCGTCTTCTAGGTGGGGAGAAGGCTGGGTATCAACGTTGAGTATGTGAACAGTCGTGTTGTCTTCTAGGTGGGCAGAAGGCTGGGTATCAACATTGAGTATGTGAACTGACGTGTCGTCTTCTAGGTGGGGAGAAGGCTGGGTATCAATGTTGAGTATGTGAACAGTCGTGTCGTCTTCTAGGTGGGGAGAAGGCTGGGTATCAATGTTGAGTATGTGAACAGTCATGTCGTCTTCTAGGTGGGGAGAAGGCTGGGTATCAACGTTGAGTATGTGAACAGTCGAGTCGTCTTCTAGGTGGGGAGAAGGCTGGGTCTCAACGTTGAGTATGTGAACTGTTGTGTCGTCTTCTAGGTGGAGAGACTGTGGGTCTCAACGTTGAGTATGTGAACAGTCGAGTCGTCTTCTAGGTGGGCAGAAGGCTGGGTCTCAACGTGGAGTATGTGAACAGTCGTATGTGGATAGTCGTCTATGCTTCCACCCTCACGGCCTCATTCTCCTCTTATTCTTTTCCAGTACTGGCCCCTGGCTTAGGTCCCCTACCTCACAACAAGCCTTCAGGGCTTTGGCTAAAGGAGGGTGGAGTACCTGCTTCACAGTTCAGAGAAGGGGAGGGACCCAGGGAGAGCTGCTGCTTTCCTCTGGTCTTTCTTTTTAAGTCTCAATTTTTAGCGTTCGGTTATGAGTTTCCTTGACGTTATCAGCTCCTCGGCCTTAGGCAGCCAGGTGGCTTCCTAACTGTGTTACTGGCCACTCCCCACTGCCTTCTGTCTCCTGTCCCTCTCATCTCCTCCCCGGCCTTGCCTGTGTTCGCCTCACACCTTGGGATCTTGCCTGAAGCACACAGAAATCCCCTTCGCGTTGTGCTCATAGTCTGGGGAAGAGCAAGTGAGCTCTGTCCAGTCTGTCTGTGGGGCCTGCTGGTCCCCCTTCCTCTCCTGTCTCTATTTTCCTTTGTGCCTCAGATGTCCACACCCTTGTTCCTCACTGGCTCCGGACTGTCTGTCTGCATGCATTCTGGGATTGGTCTCGTCCTTTCTTTCCTAGGACGCTCCTCATCCTCTTCACGGAGATTGATTACTGGGAGCGGCTGCTTTTTGAGACGCCCCACTACGTGATGAACGTAGCCGAGCGTGCCGAGGACCTGCGCGTTCTGCGGGAGAACCTGCTTCTTGTTGCTCGAGACTATAACAGGTAGATGCCATTTTATTTCTCTTGTCTTATCTGCCCCACGATATCGCTTCTGTCCCTTACATTTCATTCCTCTAAAACAAATGGCTTCCATATTCTTTCTTAAGACCCTGTAATTATTGTCCCTTACAGTTTAGTCTCCTAGCCACAGAGGAGAGAGCCAGAAGAATCAGGTCCTCCTCCCCCCCAAGCGGGTAGCATTTGTGTAAACCAGTGGGAAGAATGACAGCGTGTTCCCTGAGCCCCGTTCCCTTCAGTCTCTGCACTTCTGGCACCCATCTCCACAGTGAGCCTTGTTCAGTGTCCTCTGAGGTTCCACACACAAGGACCTGGATTCAGTCTCCAGCATAGCAAAAAAAATAAAATCAAATCAAAATTATGCCAGCCTGGCCTACAGCATGAGTTCCATGTTATTGTAGGCTACAGTGAGACCTTGCCTCAACACACACACACACACACACACACACACACACACACACACACACGCACACTCCATTGGCCCAGGACACATCTTGAACCAGCTGTGACCAGTGGACTTTGCAGAGTGTTTGCATCATCATAGAAAGTGTCTCTGGAAAGCCGAGAGCTAGAATGCAGCTCTGAGACGCTGTCAAGTTTCCCCGGCATGGAGGAGAGGTCTTCAGAACCTGTCCTCTGAGCCACCAGTCCTCTCTCACACACAGGATCATTGCCATGCTGTCCCCGGATGAGCAGGCCCTGTTCAAAGAGCGCATCCGATTCCTAGATAAGAAGATCCACCCTGGACTCAAGAAGCTGAACTGGGCCCTGAAAGGGGCCAGCGCTTTCTTCATCACAGAGTGCCGCGTACATGCCAGCAAGGTGGGCCACGCCGTGAGACCCTGGAGGTGTGCAAGGGTCACAGAAAGGCTGGCTCGTCCATACCAAGTCATGCGTGACAGCCGAGGGGCCCAGGAGCTGCATAAGTGTGCTTGGGGGCAGTGCACTGGGAATTGAACCCAGTGTCTTGTTCACACTGGGAGAGTGCTCTACCACAGAGGGAGGGGTGCAGTGCTAGCAGGATGACGGGGGGGGGGGGGACAGAATCGGATGCGGAGGTCTAGCACGGTTCAGTAGAACATCTGGTGGTCGTAGAGGGTGCTCATCTGTGAACCACGGGTGGGTCTGACTCCAGGTGCAGATGATTGTGAATGACTTCAAGGCCTCCACTCTGACCATTGGCTGGCGGGCACAGGAGATGTCAGAGACGCTGCTGGTACAAATTTCTGGCAAACGGGTGTACCGGGATCTGGAGTTTGAGGAAGCCCAAAGAGAACATCGGGTGGCTGTACAGCAGAAACTGATGAGCCTGCACCAGGACGTGGTGAACATCATGACCAGCTCCTACGAAGTCTTCAAGAACGATGGCCCTGAGGTGGGGTGCTGTGCTGGGGCTGGTGGGAAAGCCCGCCATCCCCCAGTCCCATCAGACCACTCTCTTGCCCTCAGTCCCTTTTCACCAATGCATATTTTTCAAATATCCTACTCTGGTCTAGGTAACCTTCCATTTTTCAAGCCTTTTCCTTCGCCACCCAGCACCCTGCCTTTCTGTAGCTGTCTTGTTCCCTTCTCTCTCAGCACGTTCTCGTTTCTCAGCTCTGTTTGGGCTTTCCTGAAGGATCTTTGGTCTCCTCTTTCCACCAGATTCAGCAGCAGTGGCTGCTGTACATGGTCCGGCTGGATCACATGATGGAGGACGCCTTACGCCTCAATGTGAAATGGTCACTGCTGGAACTGTCCAAGGCCATCAATGGTGATGGGAAGACCACTCCAAACCCACTCTTCCAAGTCCTTGTCATTTTACAGAATGATGCTCAGGGAGGTGTGGCACAGGTGGGGACCAGTGAGACTCCAACATCCCAAAACTATCACATCTTAGTCATCAGTTTCCCTCAATTCTAAAACTCGGTCCTTAGCTCTGATTTTCACTCCAAGCCTCTAGGCCCAGTTCTGAGCTGGTCAGCCTTGCCAGGCTCATCTCCATGGGCCATGCTAAGCCCCTCGCTGCTGTGCTTCCCACAGGTGGAGTTCTCTCCGACTCTGCACACTTTGGCAGGTGTAGTCAACGACATTGGCAACCACCTCTTTTCCACCATCTCTGTCTTCCACCACCTCCCTGACATCCTCATGAAGCGTAAGATGAATCGAGAACCCATCCATGTCATTGTGGGTGAGTGGCCTGTGGAGAGAGCACACGATGGCGGGCGTGGGGGCGGCTCTCAGAGGCTTAGGACTGGGCAGAGCTAGGAGGGGAGTCTATGGCATATCAGACACACTGGACTAGCCAGGCCCATTGTCCCTGTAGCTGTGGGAAAGGGAGTGGGCATGGGGACAGGGAGAAAGGTTGAGGTTACGTGATTAATGCTTATGGAAGTGGGGAACTGAGGTGGGAAAAGAAGAGAGACAAATTTGATACTGGAGCTGTGCTAGAAGAGGCCTCTTCCCCACTAGAAAGACCTCTAACCCTGTGGAAGACACAGGGTCAAAGAGTCACTTGCTGGGCCTGTTTTTGCATGCTCTTATTTGAGCATATTTCTTTGGGGAACTGGTGTTGGAGTAGCAGGTCTAGAGAAGTGCCTGGGTCCAGGCTAGGCTTGGACTGGGTGGATGTCAGTGAGATGCATCCTTCTGGGTCCTTTGAAGAGCGAGATGAGGACATCAAGAAGATCCAGGCTCAGATCAGCAGTGGCATGACCAACAACGCCAGTCTGCTGCAGAACTACCTTAAGACCTGGGATATGTATCGGGAAATCTGGGAGATCAACAAGGACTCCTTTATTCGTCGTTACCAGCGTCTCAACCCCCCTGTGTCTTCTTTTGATGCTGACATTGCCCGGTGAGTGAAGAAGGGGTGGGGCAAGTGCCTGGAAGAAGTATAAAATTTCCTGATGGAAGAGGTTGGAACTTAGAGACTTGAGAAAGAGGCCTGGGGCTGGGGCAGGCCCGCGAGTCCTCAGCTATAGGGAAGAGCAGAGGTAAAGGCACCAGCCTGTCAAGGCTAGAGATCCAGAAAGAGCTGGACAAAATTTACGGGAAAAGTTGTGTGTGGGAGGATAGCAGGGCTCCATTAGGAAAGAGGAAATGCCAGAGACCTGAGAAATGAAAGAGCTGAGCATGGTGCCAACCCAGCCCTTGAGAAGTTGAGGCAGGCTGAGCTATATAGTGAGAACCTTGTCTCAAAACAACAACAAAGAGGGCTAGAGAGATGGCTTAGCGCTTACGGCACTTGCCTGTGAAGCCTAAGGACTCATGTTCGACTCTCCAGGTCCCACCTAAGCCAGACACACAGTGATGCAAGCATGCAGTGTTGCACATGTGCAAAAGGGGGCGCACACATCTGGAGTTTGACTGCAGTGGCTGGAGGCCCTGGTGTGCCAATTCTCTCTCATTCTCTCTCTCTCTCTTTTGCATAAACAAGGCCAGTCTGTTGGGTTGCCTCAAAAAAAAAAAAAAAAAAAAAAAAAGAGAAAAAACAGGTGAAATAGGGGGCACTTTCGCTATAAGATAACAGATCAGAAAGAAATTGTAAAAGAATCTTAAATTCTAACCTTAAGACATCTTTGCATGGTTCCCTGGCCATGGTCATTCATTAAATAAATACAGTACACTTAGTAAATACATGGTCCTGTGGAAGGAAGGAAGGAAGGAAGGAAGGAAGGAAGGAAGGAAGGAAGGAAGGCAGGAAGGAAGGAAGAAAGGAAAGGCAAGAGAGAGATAAAGAAAAGAAATGAATAAGCTCTTTCTTGCATTGGCAATAACACAGTGGGGAAGATGAAAGCAATGCTATGACAGAAGTGGCTGTGGTGGTTTGGGTTAGAGAGATGGCTCAGTGGTTAAAGGTGTTTGCTTGCAAAGCCTGCTGGCCCAGGTCTGATTCCCCAGTACTCATGTGAAGCCAGGTGCACAAAAATGGGCTTATACTGTGTTCCTTCTAGCTCTCTTAACTCAGGCAGAGGTAGGTGCCTTGTGTGGGTTTTGTTTTGTTTTGTTTTTTTTTGTTTTTTTGAGTTAGGGTCTCACTCTAGCCTAGGCTGACCTGGAATTCAGTATGTAATCTCAGAGTGGCCTTGAACTCATAGTAATCCTCCTACCTCTGTCTCCCAAGTGTACCCACCACATGTGACTTTTTGTTTTGTTTTAAGAGATGGGATTTTGATATTTCCCCAGGCTGGCTTCAAACCCCTGAGCTCAAGGGCTACTCCTGCCCCAGCTTCTGGAGTAGCTGGGACTATAGACATGGGACACAGCACCTAACTCAGGTGTTTTTCTCGGTCCCCCCCCAAAAAAAACTATTGTGAGCTTCCCTTTCCTCATCTGTAACACTGTGGTAATAACACAGCCTGTCTCCCCGGGTGTTGAAAGGATTGCTGCTGGATGTAAATCCTTTTGCACGTTTTTGTTCCTGAACCCACACTAGACCGTTCACTCTGTGAGGAGCACACTTGTGGGCTCCCTTCTGTGCCTCTGCTTGTGCTGTTTCCTCCTGGAGTGCCCTCCTTTCTGCCTGCTGAGGGCCCCTACTGTAGAACACAACCCCAAAGTGGTGTCTTCATGAAGCCTTTCCTCGTGCTCCTAGCTGTATACTGCCTTTCTGCTAGTGTAGATTCTTTTTTTTTTTTTTTTTTTTTTTTTTTTTGAGATAGAAAGGCAGGTAGAGAGAGAATGGGTGTGCCAGGGCTATCAGGGCCTCCAGCCACCGCTATGGCCAGGGGCTGGAAAACTGAGTAGTCAACGACAGAAGTGGATTGCCTGGGGAGACATCAGGGAGTCAAAGAGCCTTCTAGAACTGCTGCACAGGTGTGGGTGGGAGGAAGTGTGGAGCTTGAGCTGGGTCTGGGTGGTGGGCACATCTGTGAAAGGGTAAAGCTCCTGCTGGGGCCCTGGGCTCTTGCAGCTATACAGAAGTGGCCAACAACGTACAGAAGGAGGAGACGGTTCTCAACATCCAGTTCGTGCTGCTGGACTGTTCACACCTCAAGTTCTCGCTGGTGCAGCACTGCAATGAGTGGCAGAACAAGTTCACGACCCTGCTCAAGGAGATGGCTGCGGGGCGCCTGCTGGAGCTGCATGACTACCTGAAGGAGAACGCTGAGAAGTAAGGCTCAGCCTGGGTGTGTGTGTGTGTGTGTGTGTGTGTGTGTGCATGTGCATGTGTGTGTGTGCATGTGCGTGCATGCGTCTGTGTGCACGTGTGTGCATATGTGTGTGTGTCTGGGGTGTGCTTTCCACATAAAGCACTCTCTGCTTACCTTCAGAATCAGCCACCCTCCCCAGACGCTGGAGGAGCTGGGGGTCAGTTTGCAGCTCATGGAGGCCCTGCAGCACAATTTGGCCAACCTGGAGTCCCAGATCCCCCCCATTCACGAGCAGTTTGCCATTCTGGAAAAGTATGAAGTACCAGTTCCCGACAATGTAAGTTCCAGTAGTGTTTGGGTCACGTGAGCTGAGCCCATGCGTGACCAGTTCCCGACGATGTGAGTCCAGTAGTGTTTGGGTCACGTGAGCTGAGCCCATGCGTGACCAGTTCTAGAGGATGTGAGTTCCAGTAGTGTTTGGGTCACGTGAGCTGAGCCCACGCGTGGCTGGGACAGCGCAGAGACGTGTCAGAGGTGGAGAACCCCTGAGAGGCAAGGCCGATTGCAGTCGCACTTGTCTGCAGCTTATGAATGTGCGGCTCAGCAGCTCACTGCTTGATTTTTTGGGTCCTAAGCATACACGGAGAGCTTTCCTAGGACTCTGACCTGGAGGACCAGCAGAGAGTTCTTAAAGCAGTGGTGAAGAGCTCGGGGAGTGACAGTGGCAACCTTTGCTAGCGTGGGTGATAGCTGGGATTCCGCTGCGGCCCCCAGCTTGGGTGAGGCCGGAGCTCCCGGCCCGGGTCATCCTGCCCTCTCTCGCCCCCAGGTCCTGGAAATGCTGGAGAGTCTCAATGGGGAGTGGGTCATCTTTCAACAAACACTGCTGGACAGTGAACAAATGCTGAAGAAACACAAGGAGAAATTCAAGACGGGCCTTATCCACTCTGCTGATGACTTCAAGAAGAAAGCGCGCAACCTCGTGGAGGACTTCGAGCTCAAAGGTGCGCCTTGCCCGCCTCCCTCGGCAGCGGTCCCGAGAAGGGCCAGCAAGATGGGAGGAGGAAGGGCAGCGCTGGGGAGGGAAGGAGCTCTGCGTCTCAGAGCTTCTGTAAAGGTCAAGGCAGGTGAGCTCACCTGTAGTCCACATTTCTGATAAGCAGGCTGTGGCCCAGCTCAGATCTCCAGAACTCTTACACTGACTTCCTGTCTTCCATCCAGTCTTGTTCGGTAGCTCTCCCAACCCTCTCTGAAAGGGTTCCCCCTTCTCCTTCCCTTCCCTGCCTTATCTCCCATGAGGGGCAGTGAGACAGGAGAGCCATAGGAAAGAGATGATGGCCTTGAGTGAGAAGCTGAGCTGTCACTTGAACTCCCCCAGGGCCCTTCACCAGCAGCGTGGGCTACGGCGCCGCCCTGGATCAGATTGCGCAGGTGCGGGCCATGCTGATGAACATGCGAGAAGAGGAGAATACTCTTCGCTCCAACCTGGGCATCTTCAAGATTGAGCAGCCTATGTCCAAGGACCTGCAGAACCTGGAGAAGGTGGTGTGCTGAGCTGGGCCCCGTGGGAACCAGGGGCAGCGACAGGAGGATAGCTTCTGTGGTCTCAAAACATCGCTGACACTAGGCAGACGAGTTTATGAACAGCTTTGTAGGATTTTTTTTTCAATTGAAGTAAAATTCACATAACCGATCAACCATTTAAAAGTGAATGGTTCAGTGGCATTTAGGACACTCACAGTGTCATACAGCAGTCACTTCTATTTAGTTTCAAAACAATTTTATTTCCCAAGAGGAGCTCATGTTCCCATAAGCAGTCACACCCCATACCCTCTCTTCCTAGCCCCTGCTCGTTACTAATCTGTTTTCCACGTAATATGACTTGTCCATCCTGGACATTGCTGATAAATGGAAGCAAGTAGGATGTGGTCTTTGGTCTCTGGTTTCTTTCACTCAGCGTAGTGTAGCATGTATTAGCATTTCACCCCCTCTCCCCACCCCACACGGAGGTAGCGTCTCACTTTAGCCCAGGCTGATGTGGAATTCACTCTGAAGTTACAGGCTGACCTTGAACTCCCAGAGATCCTTCTTCCTCTGCCTTCCAAGTGCTGGGGCTAAAGGCGTGTGCTACCATGCCCAGCCACTTCAGTCCTTTTATGGCTGAATAATATCTCACTGTTTGTATTCACCACGTTTGTCTACCTGTTCATTAGCTGGTGGGTGTTTTGGTTGTTTCTGTCTTTCCATTGTAGTGGATGGATGGTGTTGCTTTGAGCATGTGTATACTTGTATTTGAACATCTGTTTTTAATTCTTGTGGGTGTAAGCCTAGCAATAAAATTGCTGGATCATATGGCAACTCTATGTTTAAGCTTTTGAGACACTGCCAAGCTATTTTCCACAGCAGCTGCACCATTATATATTCCCACTAGCAATGTATGAGAGTACTTATTTTTTCTTGGCTTCCTCTTTTGGTTCTACCCATCCTAGTGGGTGTGAGGTAAAATCCCACAGAGGTTTTAATTTGCATTTTCCTATGGTGCTGAGGATTTTCTCATGTGCTTATCATTAGATGGTCATGAAATGCAAGAGAGTAGACAATGTGAAGTGAGAGACCAGGTGTTGCAGAATGAGGAGCGAAGAACCAGGCGACCCTCGGGGGGAGGGCTGCTGCTCCTAATGTGTCTGTCACGCCGTCCTGCTCTCCATGCACAGGAGCTGGATGCACTGCAGCAAGTCTGGGAGATCACGCGAGACTGGGAAGAGAGCTGGAGCCAGTGGAAGACTGGCTGCTTCCTGACCCTGCAGACCGAGGCCATGGAGACCACGGCCCACGGGCTGTTCCGTCGCCTCACAAAACTAGCCAAAGAGTATAAGGTGTGTGGAGGACGGGGCAAGAGACTGAAGATGACTGGCTGAGAGAGGGAGGCTATCGGGTCTTCTGATACCTCCCACTTTTTGTTCAGGACCGAAACTGGGAGATTATTGAAACCACGCGCTCCAAAATCGAGCAGTTCAAGAGGACCATGCCGCTCATCTCAGACCTGCGCAACCCCGCCCTCAGGGAGAGGTAGGCTGCTCCTCTGCCTGCACCCTGCTCCACTAGCTCCTGGTCTTTCAGGCTCCCGTCTCAGCATTCAGAGCTCTCTTTCCCTCTGTCCTCATGCATGTATCTGCTTTCCCATAATTTTTTATATTATTTTATTTTTGAGAGAGAGAGACAGAATGGGCATGCCAAGGCCTTTCAGCTATTGTGAACAAACTTCAGACTCATGCGCCCCTTGTGATGCATTTGCAATATTGCATGCTTGCATCACTTTGCATCTGGCTTATTTGGGACCTGGAAATTCGAACATGTGTTCTTGGGCGTCACCTCTATGAGCTTGACTTTATTGGGTTGTACACATCATGAGGTCATATGGTATTTGCATTCCTGTGAGGGCTGATTTCACTTAACATAAAGTCTTCCAGGTTCATCTATGCTGTCACAGATGATAAGATCTTTTCCTTCATCTTCCTCCTCCTCTTCCTCCTCTAGATGAATGGTGGTCCATTGTGTGTATATGCCACATTTCCTTTCTTCATTCAGTGGCTGATGGACATCAGTGTCTGGGCTATTGTAAGCAGTGCTGCTGGAATATGGGGCAGAGGTGTCAAGCCTTTCACTGTCCTCTGCTTCTTGTGCTATGCTGCATTGTCCAGAGTGACCGGCTGTGTTTCTTGTCCCTTCCCGGGGGACCTCCTCTTCCCTCTGCTGCTTTATGTTACCTAGTGTGGCTAAGCCTTATGTCTTTGTCATATAAAAAGTTTGGTTTGGGGCTGGACAGATGGTCCAGTGGTTAAGGGTGCTTGTTTGCAAAGCCTGCCAACCTAGGTTTGATTCCCCAGTACCCACGTAAAGCCAGATGCACAAAGTGGTGCATGCATCTGGAGTTTGTCTGCAGTGACAGGAGGCCCTGGCACGCCCACTCTCTCACTCTCATAAATAAATAAATTTATTTGAGAGAGAGAGAATGGGCGTGCCAGGGCCTTCAGCCACTGCAAACAAACTCCAGACATGTGCGCCCCCTTGTGCACATATGCGACGTTGCATGGTTGCATCACTGTGCATCTGGCCTACGTGGGGCCTGGAGATTCAAACATGAGTTCTTAGGCTTCGCAGGCAAGCATCTTAACTGCTAAGCCACCTCTGCAGCCCCTGCTAAGCCATCTCTCCAGCCCATAAATACTTTTTATAAAAAGTTTCCTTTTGGGGGCTTAGCAGTTAAGCACTTGCCTGTGAAGCCTAAGGACCCCAGTTTGAGGCTTGATTCCCCAGGACCCACATAAGCCAGATACACAAGGTGGTGCATGCATCTGGAGTTCGTTTGCAGTGGCTGGAGGCCCTGGCACGCCCCTGATCTCTCTCTCTCTGTCTCTTTCTCTCTCTGTCTGTCGCTCTCAAATAAATAAAAGTAAACAGAATTTCAAAAAAAAAAAAAAAGTGCCCTTTTGGTATAGCCAAGATGATTTCTGTTTTTGTGCCTGGTTTACGAAGACATTCCCTATTTCAAAGTTACAAATATGTTTTGTCCAATTTTCTAACACTGCATATTTCTCAAATTTAATTGTTTTAGTGTATCTAGAATTTATTATATGATAGAGGAGTTATTTTGAGTCCATTTAGGAGAAAATAATTTTACTTGTTTTGCATGCCTCCAGTGTAATGCTTTTGGCAATTATTTACCCCCAAGTGTCATGTAAGCCTAACTACCTCCCTTAGTTGCTAAAGTTAGTTAACCTCTCTGAGCATCAGTTTTCTCATTTATAAATAGAATTATAATACTTTCCTATATCTGGAGTGGTTGTGAAAATGGTGCATGATCCACCACAAATCTGTACTAATTTTTTTGTTTATTTTATTTTGTTTTGGTTTTTCAAGGTAGGGTCTGCTCTATACCAGCCTGACCTGGAATTCACTATGTAGTCTCAGGGTGGTCTTGAACTCACAGCGATCCTCCTACCTCTGCCTCCGAGTGCTGGGATTAAAGTCGTGTGCCACCATGCCTGGCTGCCTGCATTCATTTGTTGAGTGCCTTAACTCCCTCTCTAGAGAATCAACTCCTGGAGGGTGACATGTCAGTCTTTATATTCCCCACTGTGCCTAAAGATTGCACCTTAGAGCCTATTTAGGAAAATGTGTTGAATCATGAATTAATACTCAGAATCATTATGTTCAATGGGAGGAAGCACAGGAAGTGATTTAAAAAATACCACTGGGGAGCCGGGCGTGGTGGCGCATGCCTTTAACCTCAGCACTCGGGAGGCAGAGGTAGGAGGATCGCCGTGAGTTCACAGCCACCCTGAGACTACATAGTGAATTCCAGGTCAGCCTGGACTAGAGTGAGACCCTACCTCGAAACAAAACAAAACAAAATAGCACTGGGAGCAAGAGGCACTGGTATGCCCATTTCTCTGTCTCTCAAATAAATAAAAATTTAAAGTTTTAAAAAATACCACTGGGGATGGAACTCAGTTGCCTCGTACATGCGAAGCAAAGGCTCTAGACCCAGATCCAGGGAGGGGTGATGCTGCCTTTTAGTGTTCCCAGAATCTGGCCTCCTGATCAGACCTTCTGTTCCTGGCTGTAGGCACTGGGACCAGGTCAAAGATGAGATCCAGCGGGAATTTGATCAGGAATCTGAAAGCTTCACCTTGGAGCAGATTGTCCAACTTGGGATGGATCAGCATGTGGAGAAAATTGGGGAGATCTCTGCGTCAGCAACCAAAGAGCTGGCCATCGAAGTGGTATGATGCCTGTTGTCTGTCCTCCTGCGCCTCCTCAGCCTCCTTGCCCACGAGCTTCCAGCCGCTCCCCACTCAGCGTCCTTCCCAGCTGTTCTTCCCTGGCTATCTTATTGCTCTGTCGCCCAATTTCTCTTCACAGGGGCTGCAGAACATTGCCAGGACCTGGGATGTGACTCAACTGGACATAGTACCGTATAAGGATAAGGGCCATCACCGGCTCAGGTAGCAAGGGACCCAGGGCTCCTGGAGAGGAGAGGAGAGGAAGGGAGGGAAGGGGAGGGGAGGGGAGGGGAGAGGAGAGGAGAGGAGAGGAGGGGAGGGGAGAGGAAAGAAGAGGAGAGGAGAGGAGAGGAGAGGAGGGGAGAAGAGGGCAGGGGAGGGGAGAGGAGGGGAGTGAGAGGAGAGAGAGGAGGGAACAGGAGAGAGGGAGGGGAGCGTAGAGGAGGGGAGGCAAGGAGAGGAGGGGAGGGCAGGAGAAGGGAGAGGAGGGGAGAGGAGGAGGAGGGCAAGGAGAGGAGAGGAGGGGAGGGGAGAGGGAGAGGAGAGAGGGGAGAGGAGGGCAGAGAGGAGAGGAGGGGAGAGGTAAGAGGAGAGGAGGGCAGCGTAAGGGAAGAGGGCCAGAGGAGAGGAGAGGAGGGGAGAGGAGAAGAGGGCAGAGGAGAGGAGAGGAGGGGAGGGGAGAGGGAGGGGAACCGGAGGGGAGGGGAGAGGAGAGGAGAGGAGGGAACAGGAGAGTAGGGGAGGGGAGAGGAGGAGGAGGGGAGGGGGGAGAGGAGGGGAGGGCAGAGAGGAGAGGAGGGCAGAGGAGAGGAGAGGAGGGCAGAGGAGAGGAGAGGAGGGGAGAGGAGAGGAGGGCAGAGAGGAGAGGAGAGGAGAGGAGGGGAGAGGAGGGAGGGAGAGAGGAGAGGAGAGGAGAGGAGGGGAGGGGAGGGCAGAGGAGAGGAGAGGAGAGGAGAGGAAAGAGGAGAGGAGAGGAGAGGAGAGGAGGGCAGAGGAGAGGAGAGGAGGGCAGAGGAGAGGAGAGGAGGGCAGAGGAGAGAGGAGGGGAGGGCAGAGGAGAGGAGAGGAGGGCAGAGGAGAGGAGAGGAGGGGCAGGGAGAGGGAAGGAGAGGAGGGCAGAGGAGAGGAGAGGAGAGGAGGGCGAGGGAGAGGAGAGGAGGGCGAGAGGAGAGGAGGGGAGGGCAGAGGAGAGGAGAGGAGGGCAGAGGAGAGGAGAGGAGGGGAGAGGAGAGGAAAGAGGAGAGGAGAGGAGGGGAGAGGAGAGGAAGAGGAGAGGAGAGGAGAGGAGAGGAGGGCAGAGGAGAGGAGAGGAGGGCAGAGGAGAGGAGAG
This sequence comes from Dipus sagitta, assembly GCA_036346955.1. Classification (NCBI taxonomy): domain Eukaryota; kingdom Metazoa; phylum Chordata; class Mammalia; order Rodentia; family Dipodidae; genus Dipus; species Dipus sagitta. The sequence continues at coordinate 5,471,053 of CM070783.1, read as the reverse complement.
GAGGGGAGAGGAGAGGAAGAGGAGAGGAGAGGAGAGGAGAGGAGGGCAGAGAGGAGAGGAGAGGAGAGGAGAGGAGAGGAGAGGAGAGGAGGGCAGAGAGGAGAGGAGAGGAGAGGAGGGGAGGGAAGGGGAGGGGAGGGGGGAGGGGAGAGGAGGGGAGAGGAGAGGAGAGGAAAGGAGAGGAGGGCAGAGGAGGGGAGGGGAGGGGAGAGGAGAGGAGAGGAGAGGAGGGGAGGGGAGGGGAGAGGAGGGCAGAGGAGAGGAGAGGAGAGGAGAGGAGAGGAGAGGAGAGGAGAGGCTTGTGAGCTGAGCTGCACAGTGGCGCTGCGGAGTGGCAGATTACTAAGCACGGTGACTTTGATCTCGCGTGCTCCAGGGGCACAGAGGAAGTGTTCCAGGCTCTGGAGGATAACCAGGTGGCTCTGTCAAGCATGAAGGCGTCACGTTTTGTCAAGGCCTTCGAGAAGGACGTGGACCTCTGGGAGCGCTGCCTCTCCCTCATCTTGGAGGTCACTGAGATGGTGCTCACGGTGCAGCGGCAGTGGATGTACCTGGAGGTCAGTGCCGCGGCCTGAGCTCGCCCGCCTCCCACTGCCACTGTGTGGCATGCCCCGCTGCCAGTGTCTTTCCCACCTTCCTCTGAGGCCATCCCACCTTTAGATTCTCGCCTTACTAGATTCCTTCCCTGACAGGCCTTTTTGTTCTTCCCACATTCTCATTCCATTTTTCCTCTTGGGCCCAATCCCGACTTCTCAGTCTCAGCTTTCCTTCAGGAACTCATTTCTCATAGTCGTAGTCCTCTACCCGGTTGTCATCTCTGGTCTGGGAACACGGGGCAGAGGGTGGAAAGTGTGTGAGAAACAGCTTCTCCCCGGTCCTGTGGCCCTCAGAACATCTTCCTTGGAGAGGACATCCGCAAGCAGCTGCCCAATGAGTCGGCCCTGTTTGACCAGGTCAACGCCAACTGGAAGACCATCATGGACCGCATGAGCAAGGACAACAACGCTCTGCGGAGCACCCACTACCCAGGTCAGGCCCACGGCAGCTGCCCCAGCACGGCCTCTGTTGGTTCTGTGCACATGTGACGGCAATACCACATGCTGTATTTATTTAAAAATTATTTACTGGGCTTGGAGAGATGATTCTGCAGCTAGAGGCACTTGTTCTTCAAGCCTGCTGACTGGAGTTTAGATTTCCAGCACACATAAAAAGCTAGATGTGCAGTAGTGTATACATCTGTAATCCCAGCACATAGCAATGGAGAATCCTGAAGCTCATGGGGACAGCTAGTCTGGACTTTGCAGAAGCAAATGACAAGAGAGACACTGACCGTCTCAAACAAAGTGAGAGCACAGCACTAACACACCAACTTCATTCTCTGACCTCCACATGTATGCTGTGGCACATGTGCTCTCAGACATGCACACATACATGTACATACACTCATACAGATGATAACAATAACAAAAGATTACTTATTGTTATTATTAGTAATATTTAATAAACTACCATCTGGTAGTGATATTACTACTATTTAGTTATATTTGGCAACATTAGTGATAAATATCATTAATATTGCTTTTAAATTTTTTATTTTTTATGTGTGTGTGTGTGTATGGGCAGACCAGGGCCTTTCGCTACTGCAAATGAACTCCAGATTCATGTGCCACTTTGTGCATCTGGCTTTACATGGGCCCTGGGGAATTGAACCTGGGCCATCAGGCTTCGTTAGCAAGCATCTTTAACCACTGTATCACCTCCCCAGCCCAACACTGGACTTCTGGATCACATATTTTTGGTAGCTTTCCCCCTCTACATTAGTTTCTTCATTCATCATAGGGAGTTATAACGGCTGTCGCACGGGGCACAGTAGGGAGGGTGAGATTAGTAGCTAAGGGGGCTCCACATGCCCAGGTGGAAACTCTTTACTGACCACGTGTGCTTGGTCGCTTGCTTTGCCTCCCACTGCCACAGGTGCTTCGGCTCACAGGTATGTGTGACACAGTGTGTGTAGCTGTTTTGTTTTGTTTTGTTTTGTTTTGTTTTGTTTTGTTTTTCAAAGGAGACTTACTCTAGCCCAGGCTGACCAAGAACTCACTGTAATCCTAGGCTGGCCTCGAACTCACAGCAGCCCTTCTACTTCTGCATCCTAAATGCTGGAATTAAAGGTGTGCACCACCATGTTCAGGTGTCTGGCTTTTCATGTGGATGCTAGGGACTCACACTCTGGTTGGAAGGCTTGTGGAACAATACAAGTGTGCATCACCATGCCAGGCTTTTTAAAAAAATATTTCTTTGTTTATTTTTATGTATTTCTTTGAGAGCGACAGGCATAGAGAGAAAGAGGTAGATAGAGAATGGGCGTGCCAGGGCCTCTAGCCACTGCAAATGAACTCCAGACGCATGCGCCCCCTTGTGCATCTGGCTAACGTGGGTCCTGGGGAATCGAGCCTCGAATCGGGGTCCTCAGGCTTCACAGGCAAGCACTTAACTGCTAAGCCATCTCTCCTATTGTAGGTATTTTGCTAGACATGAGAATGAATTAGTGGGTGAAAAGAGCTACTTAAAGGCAGTGCAGAAAATGGGTGTGGTGGGCATGCCTTTAATCCCAACACTTGGGAGACAAAGGTAGGAGGATCACTGCAAATTTGATGCCAGTGTGGGACTAGAGTGAGTCCCAGGTTAGCCTGGACTAGACTGAAGACCCTACCTTGACCCCCCCAAAATCAATAATTGCTCCCCAAATGATCCCATTCTTGAATAGGAAAAACAAACCCATGTGGTCCCTGGTTACTGAGTCTCCTTGTTACCTCAAGGGTCACTTGGGTAATTCAAAGGCTCCAGCAGCCTATAGACATTAAACATGCTTGAATGCTTGAGGGTCACGCAGATTCTAGAAACCTGGAAAAACCTGGAAAGCACAGGGAATGCCTTTGAGATGTGTGTGTGTGGGGGGGGGGCTCAGGAGGCCTATGAGGGAAATAAGTCTACCAGGAAGTTGGAGGTGCTAACACGTCTTGTTTAACATATTGAATTGGCTGAGATGGATCTTAGTGACAATTTGCAAACAAAGAGGTCCCAGTTCACAGAGGTTAATTGATGTGCTAGTGAGTGAAAGGACTGCGGTGGCCTTCCCGCCTGTCCTCCGTTCTGTCACGAGGGATGCTGGTAATCTCAGTGATGGCAGGCTGCTTTCATTGTGTGCGTGTGATATCTTTTTTTACATATTTTTAAATTTTATTTAATTATGTGAGAGAGAGAAAGAGAGAATTGGTGCACCAGGGCGTCCAGCTACTGCAGACTCCAGACACATGCGCCACCTTGTGCATCTGGCTTATGTGGGTCCTGGGGAATGAACCTGGGTCCTTAGGCTTCTCAGGCAAGCACCTCATCCACGGAGCCACCTCTCCAGCCCTGTGATATGTCTTTGAATGTAATGATTTAGCTTGTGTAGCTGCAGAATAATCTCTAATTTTCAGAAGTTCTGGGTTGAACAGGAAAGCTCCAAATCCTTAGGTGTCATGGGACTGTTGTTCCAAAGACTGACGGGAGATGGAGTTACATTAGTGGAATTATATATGATGCACAATAATGTACAAACTATCCACGTGCAACGGTGTGGAATGAGTTAATGGAGAGACTGGGATAAACACGACAGAGGGGTTGAGTGTACTTTGCTGCTTCCAAAAACCCTTACGGTAAGTTGTACCCCAAAACTCTAGAGCTGGTAAAGTAATAGAACTGAGGTCCCCACCTCTACTCAGGGAAATGGTGACAAAGGCCGTCAAACATCACTGGTCACTTCTCAGGCCTGCTGGACAAACTCACAGAAATGAACGCAATCCTGGAGGACATTCAGAAGTCCTTGGACATGTACCTGGAGACCAAGCGCCACATATTCCCTCGCTTCTACTTCCTGTCCAATGATGACCTGCTGGAGATTCTGGGCCAGTCCCGCAACCCCGAGGCCGTGCAGCCACACCTCAAGAAGTGCTTTGACAACATCAAGCTGCTGAAAATGCAGAAGGTCAGCAGAAGCGGCTCTCGGCATGGCGGGCATGGCGGGCAGGGTGGGCGGGGCGGGCTGCAGGAGGAACTCAGGGCTTTGCAGGGCCGGCGCCCTCAGCAGGAGGGCGGCACTAACGAGTGATTCTAATCTTCACGGGATAGAGCTTTTCAGGATTGGTAAGATTGAAAAGAGAGGTGAGGAAATTATGCTTAAAATGCACAAATACTTGTATACAAATACCAAGGCTGGGCAGACCAGTCCATGAATAGCTTTTCTTTTTTACAGGTTGGGGGCTCCAGTGGCAAATGGGAAGCAGTGGGAATGTTCTCAGGTGATGGCGAGTATATTGACTTCCTCCATGTGGTATTTTTAGACGGGCCTGTGGAGGTGAGTTGTGAAGGTCTGAGAACTACACTGATTCTTGTCTATTAGAAAGTGTGCTTGGTAAGGCCGGGCGTGGTGGCGCACGCCTTTAATCCCAGCACTCGGGAGCAGAGGTAGGAGGATCACCGTGAGTTCGAGGCCACCCTGAGACTCCATAGTGAATTCCAGGTCAGCCTGGGCTAGAGTGAGACCCTACCTCAAAAAAACAAAAACAAAAAAAAGTGTGCTTGGAGTTATGAGGAGAGAACATTTCCATGAAGGGACATGAGTTAGGTTTCACCTGCTATTGTCATGCTGACAACTGTAACCTCTGCCTTGAGTTCTCTTGTGGACTCAAGCCATCTGTTGCTCTTTTCTCCTGGGTCCTCAGCCTTGCAGTCCTATTTCCCAAGAGCCTTCCCTTGAGGAACCCTGTCTCTGACCCCCCAAGACTGAACCAACCTATTCTTTCAATTTTCTCAGTCCTGGCTTAATGACGTGGAACGGGCCATGAGGATGACCCTGCGGGACCTGCTCCGGAACTGTCGCCTCGCCCTCAAGAAGTTCCTTACCAAAAGGGACAAATGGGTCAAGGAATGGGCTGGTCAGGTAAGCTGAGGCCAACAGAAATGGGGAACAATGAAGCTAATACAGCAAGCAGGCAAGTAGCAAATGGAAAGATAGAACCTAGAATCTCACAAAATGTTTTTTGTTTTTGTTTTTCTTTTGGTTTTGGTTTTGGTTTTTCGAGGTACGGTCTCACTCTAGCTCAGGCTGACCTGGAATTCACTGTGTAGTCTCAGGGTGGCCTTGAACTCACGGCGATCCTCCTACCTCTGCCTCCCAAACTCTGGGATTAAAGGTGTGTGCCACCACGCCCAGCACAAATTTGTTTCTTGGTCCCCCTTTCTGTGTTTTGGCTCTGGTGCCCTACATATTGGACCCACTGCTCCTGACCTGAGCCACATGCCTCATCATTCAGGGCAGAGTAGGCACTGTGGGTATCGGGTCCTAGGAGAACGAACCTGGAACTGGATTGCTGGGCCACATAGGCGGCCAAGGGCAGAGACTAGGAGTCAGCTTCTGCGCCTGCCCCAGGTGGTGATCGCCGCTAGCCAGATCCAGTGGACAGCTGATGTCACCAAGTGTCTACTGACAGCTAAGGAGCGGGCAGACAAGAAAATCCTGAAGGTCATGAAGAAGAAGCAGGTGGGAGCCCTTCCAGCACGGGACAGGGCTGGGGTTTGAATGGTGGGCGGGGGGGGGGGGGGGTAACTAGAACCAGAGGGTCAGAACCAGAGTGCTTGTGACGCAGCTCCAGAGAGAGTTTGTGGGGTGGAGCTGGGTTTCCGGGTGGGTGTTGGGTGTGGGGGTTAGGAGAGGTGCTGCTGGGCTTGCTGCGGTACCCCATCTGTTCGCTTACTGCCTCTTCCCGCAGGTGTCAATACTGAATAAGTATTCAGAAGCCATAAGGGGGAACTTGACCAAGATCATGCGCCTGAAAATTGTGGCTCTGGTGACGATAGAAATTCATGCTCGTGATGTGCTGGAGAAGCTCTACAAGAGCGGCCTCATGGACGTCAGCTCTTTTGACTGGCTTAGCCAACTTCGGTTCTACTGGGAGAAAGTGTCCGAAGGGCCAACTCCCTCCGCTTTGACCTTGAAGCTGTCCAGTCAGGTTTTCCTTTTATAATTTTTTATTTGAGGGTTGGTGGGGCAGAGGGAAAGAGAATGGGTTTGTCAGGGCCTCTTGCAGCAGTAAATGAACTCCAGGCACATGCACCACTTTGTGCATTTGCCTTTACAAGGAGGAATCAAACCTGGACCAGCAGGCTTTGCAAGAAAATGCCTTTAACCACGGAGCCATCTCCCCAGCCCCCTTGATGTTTTAATTCATATTCTCTAAATGCACTAATATCCTATCCCAACCTTTCGCAGCGCCCTACTCACAGTTTTTAACTGCATCTCACCTCCCTGTGGGTGTCACTTATGGTGACTCAAAGATCATCTGTTGCCATTTTGGCACTAAACCATCCCCTCCTAATTCTAAAACAGAGCCCCTAATTTCCTTGTGACCACCTGTCTTCTCTGGGCCCTACTTTTGGCCATTTCCACAGCTCTACTCTTCCTCACAGCCCATCTCCATTTCATTCTGCTGTTTCCACAGGACCTTGAAGATTGTGTAATCCGCCAGACCAACACACAATTCCAGTATGGCTATGAGTACTTGGGAAACTCTGGCCGGTTGGTCATCACTCCCCTGACAGACAGGTCTGCTATGGGGGAGGAGAAGATGGTTGGGGTAGGGGGGCTGCAAAGCCGACAGTCTTTCTGATGTGAATCATGTCCTCAATTCTCAGGTGTTACATGACACTGACCACAGCATTGCACCTGCACCGAGGGGGGTCCCCCAAAGGCCCAGCAGGCACTGGAAAGACAGAGACGGTCAAGGACCTGGGCAAGGCCCTGGGCATATATGTTATTGTGGTCAACTGCTCTGAGGGTCTGGACTATAAGTCCATGGGGCGAATGTATTCAGGCCTGGCACAGGTGAGTGTTCAGTCACCTTGTCATAGAGGTCCCTTCACATCTTTTAGTCCCAGAAGTCAACTGAATCCAGATCTTCTTCAGAACTTCGTGGCTTGCAACATCCCATCACCTCAGCCCCACCCCAGGCGGGGTCTCACTCTGGCTCAGGCTGACCTGGAACTTACTTTTTAGCCTCAGATTGGCCTCACTCATAGTGATCCTTCTACCTCAGCCTCCCTAGTGCAGGTACTAATAGGTGTGCACCGCCACGCCTGACTACCTCAGGTAACTCTCATGATTAAAGTGAAAGATGGCGTCCTCTTATGTTCCTGAGCTTCATGTTGCTTGTCTGTGGAATCAGATTATGTAAGGATTAAGTCGTTACATACAGAAAGTACCTGGTGCATAGTTCATAATCAGCGCTTACAAGTTTCTAACCCACAGGTTTTCTAGGTCAGCCAAGGCTGTCCTGTGGGATCAGAGGCTCTGGCGAGAAGCTATGACAGTAATACTCCGGGCCCTCTGCAACCTCCACTGTAGCCACTGAGCCGCCTGTCTAGCCCATACACCCCCTATTGTAGGGCCACCTTGCTATCAAATCATTTTCAGCAGCAGTATGTTAATCCCATGTTTTTGTGCCCCGAGGAGCCTCTCTTGTTCCCAGTTACTCTTTCTCCACAGACCGGAGCCTGGGGCTGCTTTGATGAGTTTAACCGCATCAACATTGAGGTGCTGTCAGTGGTGGCCCAGCAGATCCTGTCCATCCTGTCTGCCTTGACGGCCAGCCTTACCCGTTTCTATTTTGAAGGCTTTGAAATCAATCTGGTGTGGTCCTGCGGGATCTTCATTACCATGAATCCTGGTAGGTGGCAGGGACTAGATAAGACAGGGATTGAGGAGAGGAGAACTGGTGTCCAGGGCAGGTAATTGTGTACCTTCTCCTTTCTGTTTATTCAACTAATGATACCTGTTGTTAGTTTTTCGCCATTGTGACAAAATACCTAAAAACAATTTAAAGAGTAGAGATGAGTTCTGGCTCAGGCTGCACAGGCTCCAGAGTGTGGACCATTGTTTCTGGTCCTGCAGTGAGGAGGAGTGTGAGGGAGCAGACGTGCTTCTTTCATGGTGACCAGGAGGGAGAGAGAGAAAGAGAGAGAGAGAGAGAGAGAGAGGAAGAGGAATATACAATAAACCTTTGTGGGCATGCTTCAGTGACCTACTTCAAACTATGCCTCACCTTCTAAAGTTTCTGTTGTCTCCCCATAATCCATAAATTCATAATTTATGAATGGATTAGCTTAATGATGAGGTCACTTCTCAAAGCCTCCTCCCCCCAACACTGTTACACTGGGAACAAAGCCTTCCTCATATGAGTCTTTCAGGGACTTTTCAAATACAGTCATGATGACAACAAGGGGGAGGAAGGAGAAACACAACTTTCTGGGAAAAGAGGAGACAATCCGACTGTTCTCCCTGAAGGGCTCGGGAACCACTTGTGCGTGTCTGTGCGTAGCCCTGGCCTTTCCAGGCTTAATCGTCTTTCCCACTGGACTTGTTTTTCATGGTCTGTCTTCCACCCCGTTTGCAGAATTGGAGGCGCCCTAAGGTTTAGGACTTTGAGTTTCTCACTATTGGCCACCAGTGACAAGGGAAACTAAGGCACACAGACCTGGCGCCAGAGACTGCCTGGGCCCAGGGGAGCCTCTTCCAAAGCCTGACCCCATGCTCTGATGGCTCAGAGTTTATCTACCTTATCTTGAGCTACTCATTGTTAGTTCTCAGAGCCCAGAGCCCCGGCCTAACAATGCCCAAGACCTTGAGTATGTGATCGGCAAGCTTTACAGAAATAAAGGAAAAATGCTTAACTAGTGAGCAGATGTCTATAGTTGTGCTGTGGAGATAAAAAGAAGCATAAGATCACTTACAACAGGGGCTGCAATACAGATCACACCCTTGAAACGGTACAGAACCTTCAGTGTCAATACAGAACAGTATGCAGTACAGGACATAAGTAATACAAAAGTCTATGCAGGCTAGGCATGGTGGCGCACACCTTTAATCCCACCACTTGGAAGGCTGCGGTAGGAGGATCATTGTGAGTTCAAGGCCAGCCTGAGATTACATAGTCCAGGTCAGCCTGGGCTAGAATGAGACCTTACCTCAAAAAAACCAAAAAAAAAAAAAAAAAAAAAAGTCTATGCAATGCAAGACATAACTTTGGGGCAAGGGCTTCTAAATTTTCTTTCATCCAATTTCCACCTCAGTGGGAACAGCTCTGGGGCAAGAGTTCATCAGGAGAGAACAGGCAGAGAAAAGCATTTAGTTCCTGAAAGAAGCAGAGGAACACCTATGAGCCCTGGGGAGATAAATGGCTCAGTAATTAAAAGTGCTTGCTTGCAAAGCCTTCTGGTCAGGTTCAATTCCCCAACACTCGTGTAAAGCCAGATGCACAAAGTGGTGGATGCATCTGGAGTTCTTTTGCAAGAAGAGGCTCTGCTATTTATATTCTCTCTCTCTCTCTTTCCTTGCTAATAAATAAATAAATAAATAAATAAATAAATAAAAATTTTAAAAAACATGATATGAACTACACCTAGAACTCGGAGAGGTAAGAAGTCACCAGCTCTGTGATTTCAATTTGAAACTGAGTTATGCAGAAAGGAAGGAAAGGACCAAAGAGGAAAGCAGACAGAGCAGACTGGGAAGAGCAGGGTGAGATCTTGGAGTTGGACTTGGGAGGGTGTTTAAGGATAGAGCAAGGGTTGGGATTGTTTGGTGAAGCAAGTCAAGATAAGGAAACAGGGATTCTAAATAGACAGCGTTATTTTCTAGGTTATGCTGGCCGCACAGAGCTCCCGGAAAATCTTAAGTCCATGTTCCGTCCAATTGCCATGGTGGTGCCTGATTCTACCCTCATTGCAGAAATCATCCTTTTTGGAGAAGGCTTTGGTAACTGCAAGGTATGCTGATAATCCCTTTCCTTTTCTTCCCATAATTGTCCCCTAGAGAGAGGAACTCCCTGAAGGCCTCACAATCAGCTTATCCTACACGGAATTTAGATGTCTGTCAGTAGGATGTCAATAGAAGCCAAAAGAATTCAGGGGGAGGTCTCCCTCCATGAAGTCATTAACTGACAAAGGCATGATCAAAAGACCACCGAGGACTGTCACAGAGCACCTCCCAGATGGCCTAAGTCCCTGGCCTAGATTCTTGTGTCTGTAACTGTTTTTAATGAAGAGAGGTATCTGGGACGCTGGCCTGTTTTCTCCTCTGCTTGTCTCCCAGATCCTCGCCAAGAAGGTGTACACACTTTACTCGCTGGCCGTGCAGCAGCTCTCCAAACAGGACCACTATGACTTCGGCCTCCGCGCGCTCACTTCTCTTCTGCGCTATGCGGGCAAGAAGCGCCGGCTGCAGCCGGATCTGTCTGATGAAGAGGTAGGCCAAAGACAAGGCCGTGGACCTTTGCTTGCATGGTCGCTTGTCCTGTATGTCACAGAAGATCTGTAGACTCCTTTCCCCTCCAGATTGGGATTCCTCCCCCTCCCCCGCCCCGCCAGCGCCTTGTTCCCTGTGGCGTCTGAGTTCTACTTGTATATTGTTCTTGGTTTCTGTTTCTGAGCACTTCAAAGAAAAAAGGTCTCATGAGTTCCTAGCTCCTGGCTCCTCAAGCGCGAGTCTCATCTTTTCCCACCTAGGTTCTGCTGCTCTCAATGAGAGATATGAATATTGCCAAGCTAACATCAGTTGATGTGCCACTGTTCAATGCCATCGTGCAAGATCTTTTCCCCAGCGTGGAGCTCCCAGTCATTGACTATGGCAAGGTAATTCCTCTCTCCCTCCCTCTCTCTCTCTCTCTCTCTGTGTTTGCAAGGAGAGAGAGAGAATGTAGAATGGGTGTACCAGGACCTCTAGCCACTGCAAACGACTCTAGATGCCTGCACCACTTTATGCATCTGGCTTTATGTGGGAACTAGGGAATAGAACCTGGACTGGCAGGATTTGTAAGCAAATATATTTAACCGCTGAGCCATCTCTCCAGCCCTTTCTCGATCTTTAACACTCTTTCTGACCACATGTGAGAATGTGCATCTGGGAATAGGAAGTTGATGTCCCAGCTTTATTCTGCCATCCACTAGCTGTGACTAGGACAGATGGCCTCTTTTTGGGCTTCTTTATCTATCATATGACCAAGACTGACTCAAACAGTGGCTTTTCTTTCTTTCTTTTTTTTTTTTTTTTTGGTTTTTCAAGGTAGGGTCTCACTCTAGCCCAGGCTGACCTGGAATTCACTATGGAGTCTCAGGGTGGCCTCAAACTTATGGCAATCCTCCTACCTCTGCCTCCCGAGTGCTGGGATTAAAGGCGTGCACCACCACGCCCGGCTTAAACAGTGTCTTTTCTGACCATAGTACTTCCCAGACTCACCTGCTCAAGTTATTTCCATTCAACAGCTCTCTGACATCACTGAAACTTCAAATAGACAGTGGGCTTTCCCACTGTTTCTATACCGCTAGTCCTTTCCCCATCTCCTTTCCTCCTCATTCTTGGAATTATATTTTTATATTTGTATTTATTTATTTGCAAGGGGGCAGAGAGAGAATGGGCATGCCAGTTGAGTTTGTAAGTTCATGTCATGTCCAGAAGAGAGTGTACCACAGCACTCCTCTCCATCCTCCAGCTCTTAACATTCTCCCTCCACTCCTGCCTTAGAGAGGGTGGCAGAGATGTCCCAGTTGGGGATGAGCTGTCAACTGTCACTTGTTCTCAGACTGGAGTGCAAAGGACCGTTAGTGAGTGAGTGTGTGTGTATGTGTGTGCACACACGCATGTGGATCTTTTGCTGTTGCATGTAAATGAACACCAGATGCTTGAGCCACTTTTTGTTTCTGGCTTTACATGTATGGCTGGGGGATTTAAACCTGAGCTGGCAAACCTTGCAAGCAAGCACCTTGAGCTGCTGAGCCATCCCTCAAACCCCGAGCATCATTTTTAATGTTCTGAGCATATCTTTCTGAGCACTGCAGGCTCATACTATTTCTCCCCACTTCCTGCACTTGCCTTCTCTTAGCTGCGGGAGACCATCGAGCAAGAGATTCGAGAGATGGGCCTGCAAAGCACTCCCTTTACCATTACCAAAGTGCTCCAGTTGTATGAAACCAAGAACTCTCGCCACTCCACCATGATTGTGGGTGGCACCGGCAGTGGCAAGACTACCTCCTGGCGAATCCTACAGGCCACCTTGTCCTCCCTGTGCCGTGCTGAAGAACCCAACTTCAACATTGTTAGAGTATGCCCTTGAGACATGGGCTTGGGCAGGCTGGCAGGTGTGAGGGAGGGCCAGGCCCAGGTGCACGCGGCCTAGGAGAGAAGAGAGTGGGGCAAATGCAAGGGCCTAAGAGGCGAGCTCAGCTTAAACAGGAGTCTTGGCTACCAGCGTCTCAGGAACCCTTCTGGTGTCATTCTCAGGAGTTCCCTTTAAACCCTAAGGCGTTGTCCTTAGGGGAGCTATACGGAGAATATGACCTCAACACTAACGAATGGACAGACGGCATCTTGTCGAGTGTCATGCGGAACGCGTGTGCAGGTATCCAGGGGGTCATGGGTAGAGGAGAGCAGAGGCCGTTTCCTAAGGGAGTGGACCGTCTGGGAACAGCATGCTCCAATGGGAGAGAGAAACGCTTGGGAAATGTGGAAGTACAAGGAAACCTGTTGAGGGGCATGAGTGAGGGGGGAGGGCAAGGGACGTCTCCCGGCTCCTTATCATCCACTTGCTACTAAGATGAGAAACCAGATGAGAAATGGATCCTTTTTGATGGCCCCGTGGACACCTTGTGGATTGAGAGCATGAACTCTGTCATGGATGACAACAAGGTGCTAACCCTCATCAATGGAGAACGCATCGCCATGCCTGAGCAGGTACTTGATGCCTACCGCTGGTGGCATCCTAGGGCCCTGCAGGGGACGGTGGAGGAATGGGGGTGCTGTGTGGGGGGAACTGAGACTGAGGCTCTTCTCCTTACCAGATCCCTTCCACTGAGTCCCATCTTCTTTCCAACTAGTCTCTTTTCTGTCATCATTTTTTATCTTCCCATCATTCAGGCTTCTTTTTTCTTTTTTGAGACAGGGCCTTATGCAGCACAGGCTGACCTCAAACTGGCCCTATAGCCAACTGTGACCTTCAACCTCTGATACTCCTACCTGTGCATCTATCACTTAGGTGTTTCAGTTCACCTGGCTGTGCCCACCCTTTGCTACCAGGCAAGCCAAAGAGTAATTTTTTCTGAGGATAATCTTTTTTTTTTTTTTTTTTTTGGTTTTCGATGTAGGGTCTCACTCTAGTTCAGGCTGACTTGCAATGCACTATGTAGTCTCAGGGTGACCTTGAACTCATGGTGATCCTCCTACCTCTGCCTCCCAAGTGCTGGGACTAAAGGTGTGTGCCACCACGCCCGGCCCTGAGGACAATCCTAAGTAAGGTCTAATTTCTTTGAGAAATCAAATCATATATTAACCTCAAGTCTTCATTTTTCCTATATCATCCTTTTTAATAGAAATACACTTTGAAGCATGAGTTATGGAGTGTTTTTATTACTGTGGATTGGGTATGGAAGATGAGTTTCTGATATATAAAAATATATCCTAGGTGTCTCTCTTATTTGAAGTGGAGAACTTGGCAGTGGCCTCTCCAGCCACTGTCTCCCGCTGTGGGATGGTCTATACTGATTATATCGACCTGGGCTGGAAGCCCTATGTTCAGTCGTGGCTGGACAAGAGGCCAAAGGTATGAGGTGAATTGAGAGGGGAGGCGATCAGGGTTGCCAGTGGGACGTGACAGCAGGTAACTGTTCCTTCTTGTCCACCTCCAGATGGAGGTGGAGCCCCTTCAACGCATGTTTGAAAAGTTCATCAACAAGATGCTGGCTTTTAAGAAAGATAACTGCAATGAGCTGGTGCCCCTCCCGGAGTACAGTGGCATCATCTCCCTCTGCAAGCTCTACACAGTCCTGGCCACTCCAGAGAATGGGGTAAGAGGTGGACTCAGCCCAGGGTGGCAGTAAGAAGGAAGACCCTGCAACCCCACTCGAACATCTCTAGTTGGAGGCCAGGCCCAAGGAGAGCAGAAAATCAAAAGGGAGGCTTTGGCAATGACCATGGTGTTGGGAAGTTGGTGAGCTGGAAGCTCAGAACACGGGTTCTAGTTAAATATGGCAAGAGTTAGCAGGTGCTCAGTGGCAGAGCCTTTGTCTAGCATTCACAAAGCCCTGGGTTTGAAAGAAAGGAAGTCAGGGAGCAGGGAGAAGGAAGAGGGGCCAGGTAAGACAGCTTTGTGGGCAGGTTCTCTTGCTGTGCAAGCGTGACGACCTGCGTTCAGCCCCAGCATCCACTTGGCCACACACGGCCGGAACTCCAGCGCTGAATTCAGGGGCAGAGACAGGAGCCCTGGCCGAGCTCACTGGTCAGCAGCCTAGTTGGAAATCATGTGCTCGAGGTTCAGTGAGAGCTTCTGTCTGTCTCAAAGAACCGAGGTGGGAGAGCGCTAGAGGAAGAGGCCCGATGGCCTCCTCTGGCCTCCACATGTGTGTGCAGGGCACGCGCAGCTGCACACACCGCATGTACACATGCACACCATGCATACTTTCACAAAAAGGAACAAAGAATATGATCTTTCTATAATTTTCTGCCCACATCCACAGGACAGTTCACTTAGGTCCCCATTTTACTTTCAAAGCACAAGTAGTGTTTCTTGGTGTATATATGACCCTTGAATACCATTTTTTTTTTTTTTTGGCTTTTTTGAGGTAGGGTCTCACTCTGGCCCAAGCTGACCTGGAATTTACTATGTAGTCTCAGGGTGGCCTCGAACTCACAGCAATCCTCCTACCTCTGTCTCCCGAGTGCTGGGATTAAAGGTGTGTGCCACTACGCCCAGCTCTTGAATACTATTTTTTTTAAATTATTAATATTTTTATTTATTTGAGGGGGGATGGAGAGAATGGGTGCACCAGGGCCTCCAGTCACTGAAAACGAACTCTAGTCACATGCACCGCCTTGTGCATCTGGCTTACTTGGGTCCTGGGGAATCGAACCTGGGTCCTTTGGCTTTGTAGGCAAGTGCCTTAACTGCTAAGCCATCCCTCCAGCCCTTGAATACCATGTTTTCTTTCTGAAAGGAGCTCCCAGCCTGCATACACAGGTTTTAGAAAATTTCAGATGAATTGATATTTAAGGAACATTTTGTTTAGTTTAGAATTTTAGAGTAAGGACCAAAATTTGGCATTTTTAAATTGAGATTAAATCACTGCTTAAAAATGGCTTGGCTTGTATTATGTTTAAAGAAAGATGTTGTCAAATAAATGGCTAGTACATTATGAACAACAGTCAGCAGTGTAAGCTATTCCTTGTACCATGTACCTTGGAGGTACATGTCAATAGTGACAGCACTTAGAAAATTTAGGCAGGAAGATCATGAGGTTTAGGCCAGCCTGGGATACATAGTGAGTTCAAGGACAGTTTGAGCTGCATTAGTGAGACCCCATCTCAGAAAATCAAAACTAGGGGACTAGAGAGATGGCTTAGCATTTAAGGCATTTGCCTGCAAACCAAAGGATCCAGGTTCGATTCTCCAGAACCCACATAAGCCAGAGCACAAGGGGGCGCATGCATCTGGAGTTCATTTGCAGTGGCTGGAGGCTCTGGCACACCCATTCTCTCTCTCCCTCTCCCTCTTTCTCTCTTTCAAATAAATAAATTATATGTATGTATGTATGTATGTGTGTATGTATGTATGTATGTATATTACCAGGGTCTGGAGAGATGGCTTAGCATTTAAGGCGTTTGCCTGCAAAGCCAAAGGATCCAGGTTCAATTCTCCAGAAACCCACATAAGCCAGATGCACAAGGGGGCACATGCATCTGGAGTTTTTTACAGTGGCTGGAGGCCCTGGTGTGTCCATTCTCTTCTGTCTCTTTCTCTCTCTCTCTCTCTCCCTCTCCCTTTCCCTCTCCCTCTCCCTTTCCCTCTTTCTCTTTCTCAAATAAATAAATAAAATATATTTTTAAAAAATACAAGTCAGGCATGGTGGCGCACGCCTTTAATCCCAGGCTGAGGTAGGAGGATCACTGTGAGTTTGAGGCTAACCTGAGAGTACATAGTGAATTCCAGATAAGCCTAGGCTAGAGCGAGACCCTACCTTGAAAAATCAAAAACAAAACAAAACAAAAAAACCCAAAAATAAAACCTAGGAAAGAAAAACGTTACTGTGTGTGGAGAAGCTGTGTGTCTGTGTTGTCGCGGAGAGCAGCTGCTGCACTGGGGGTCGAAGGCCCTTCTGTGTCATCTTGCTGGGAATTCAAAGCGCTCTTATGGGTGGCCACCACCCCCTTTATCTCCTTCGTGTGTCACTAGATTCCTGTTTGGTATCATAACGTCAGACTCAGCCAACCTTTTCTTCTCGATGTGAGCGACTGTGGCCTTCTAAAGCGCAGCACCTGGATGGAGCTGGGTAACTCTCCAGTTGCCACCTGTGGCCTCAGTATGCCGCTGGAAACTGGTGCCAAGGTTTTGAGTTGATGATTCCCCTAAAGACTGAGCTCTCTTCAGCGGAGCCCGGAAGTTGTTTGGCTTGGTCATTACTATAGGTCAGTCCATCGTATGTGTGATGATGAGCACGTAGGGAGGTGCTTCAGAGCGGGGTGCTGGAATCTGCCTACAGATCACCGTCTAGCTTTTGGTTGCTGGCTTAACTGCCCTGTCTGGGATGAACTCACGCAGGAAGGGCATAGCATGGGCTCCGCAGCATCCCTCTTGGTTGTGAGCAGCGCCTGTGAGATGAGGCATTCAGCCTCACCACTGCCCACACTGGGTGAGGTCTGGAATTTGAGGTGCTGTCATTGCACTGCATCTGCTAGCTGCGTGCCCCCCAAGAGTCCTTCTCCCGCCAGAACCTGAGCGGCCGCACCAGCCTTCCTCGGTCCTTCTGTTCATCCTTCTTCTCCTCATCCGGTCTCCTTCCTCCTTGCGGTGCTTTGAGTTAGGTGTGCCCCATAAACTCATATGTTCTGAGTGCTAGGTCCTCAGCTGTGGCAGTTTGGGAATTGGAGCCTTGATGGAGGTGTATTGTTGGGGGTGGGGTTATGGGTGTTCTAGCCAGCGTTCCCTTTGCCAGTGTTTGGCACACTCTCCCGCTGCTGTTGTCCTCCTGATGTTGGCCAGCTAATGCTCTGCTTTTCCCTGCCATCATGAAGCTTCCCTTTGAGACTGTAAGCCACACTAAAATAAACCCTTTCCTCCCATAAGTTGCTTTTTGTTGGGTGCTTGGTGCCAGCAATGTGAAGGTGATACATACAATACCCTCTGCTCAAGTGACTGCTGAGGTGTGTTTGTGTCATTCTAGACCTTTTACAAAGTGCTTATTGGAACACAGCTCACAGCTCCATAGGTATTCATAGGAATCACAGTATTTAATAAATGGACAAACTTGGGATGGAGAGATGGCTTAGCGTTTAAGGCATTTGCCTGCAATGCCAGAGGACTCCAGTTCGATTTCCCAGTATCCACATAGGCCAGACACACATGGTGGTGCATGCATCTGGAGTTTGTTTGCAGTGGCTGAAGGTCCTGGCATGCTCATTTTCTCTCCTTTCTCTCTCTCTCCCTCTCTCTTAAATACAGAAAAACAAGATATTTTTAATTAAAAAAATAGACAAGTTATATACAAATACTAGTTAAACCAACAATATGCTCTGAGTTCTGTATTGCTATGTGTAGATTCAGTTCATTGCTTTAACTGGTCCATGGTAGAGCCCTGCATTTTATTTTTCCTTTCTCCCCTTGGAGGACACCTCTAAGTTTTGTTTGTTTGTTTGTTTGTTTTGTTTGAGGTAGGGTCTCACTCTGTAGCCCAGGCTGACCTGGAACTCACTATGAAGTCTGAGGGTTTCCTTGAATTCACAGCGATCTGCCCACCTGTCCCCTGAGTGTTGGGATTAAAGGCTTGCATCACCACGCCCTGCTCTAAATTCTTGTAATTATAGACAGCTCGCCAGCCACGTCCCTGGGCCTGTCTCCTGGAGTACAGTGAGTGCTCGCAGGGAAGTCTGGGACCGTCAGGTGACAAGGGGCTTAGGACCGAGCACAGAGGATGCTCAGGGCAACCTTAGAGCTACAGGAAGTTCCAGGTTGATCTGGAACCTCTTGGTAGTTTGTAGATTAGCATGTACATCTGGAGGTTTGTTTGTGGTTTATAGAACCAGGAAATGAGGAAGACAGCCTTCGTGATAGCACTGAAATAGATGCCCTGTCTCTTACAGGTGCGCCACCAGTGTCTTGAGGATCTAGGATTCTTCTAAGACCAAGTCCAGTGTTCTGGACTTGTACACCTCTTCTCTTCTTCCACCAGGTGAATCCAGCTGATACTGAAAACCACACTGCCATGGTAGAGATGATGTTTGTGTTCAGCATGATCTGGTCCGTGTGCGCCTCTGTGGATGAGGACGGACGCAAGAAGATTGACAGTTACCTTCGAGAAATCGAGGGCTCCTTTCCCAATAAGGTCAAGGCCCTTAAATCTAGCTGTCCCATGTGTCCTGTTTTGCTTGGACTTCTGGGTGTCCCTGCTCTTCAGACTGGGTTTCTACCTGCTGTCACTCTCTTCCTTGCTTTTGGTGATCTGTGAGCCTTGACTGTGTCTGGGAAGAACTGGGAGGAAGGATTTGGTAACCTGACTCACGTGCCTCTTTAGGACACAGTCTATGAGTATTTTGTGAACCCCAAGATGCGGACTTGGACATCATTTGAGGAGAAACTCCCTAAGAGTTGGCGTTACCCTCCAAAGTGAGAGCACAGTCTGGGGTGTGCATAGGGCTTAAGGCTGCAGTGGCAACAGTGACAAGAGTGACAGGACCCAGAAGCAAGCGTGAAAGGAGGAGGAGGCTCCTGGGAAAGAGATGACTTAATTTAGGCAGTGAGAGCTGGAGGACTTGGGACTGGGTCTTGAAGAAGAATGGCTAGCCCCAGGACCGGGGAGGCAGGGTTGATGATTCATTAGACCACGGTAATACTGAAGGAAGGTAAACACTGGGAGGAAGAAGGAAGTGAGAGGTGGAATGGAGTCGGTTCACGGTCCTTGAATCACAGTCCCTTTTCTTCCCTAGCGCCCCCTTCTATAAGATCATGGTGCCCACTGTTGACACTGTTCGCTACAACTATCTGGTAAGCACGCTGGTGGCCAACCAGAATCCTGTCCTGCTGGTGGGTCCTGTGGGGACTGGGAAGACCTCCATAGCACAGAGCGCTCTTCAGTCTCTGCCCTCCAGCCAGTGGTCGGTGCTCATTGTCAACATGTCTGCACAGGTATGTTGTGGGCTCCGGGGTTACCAGAACCTGGGCACATCCTTACCATATGTTTTCTCCTAGAATCCAAGTGACTAGTTGACACTCCTCTTTGATCCCATATTTCTCTTGGGGGACCAGCACATTCATTCTGTGCCTCTTCCGCCAGACCACATCCAACAATGTCCAAAGCATCATTGAGAGCAGAGTGGAGAAGCGAACCAAGGGTGTGTATGTGCCATTTGGGGGCAAAAGCATGATCACCTTTATGGATGATCTAAACATGCCAGCTAAGGACATGTTTGGGTCCCAGCCACCCCTGGAGCTGATGCGCCTCTGGATTGACTATGGCTTCTGGTATGATCGCCTGAAACAGACCATCAAGTACATTCGAGTAAGCATCCTAAAATTCGTTCCCAGCCCTGTCTCCTCCTGTGTGGGATTAGTCCCTGCCCCACTGGGACCCTGGACTCTAGTCCTATAATCCCACATTCCTCCCTACACAGGACCCCTGTTATTAATTCCCTTCACTGATCCTGCTCTACATTTTGTGACAAGGGTCTTGCCCTCTATGATACTATTTCCAGGCCTAACCTACCATACTCATGTTCTCTGCCCAGAACCCTCAGAACCAGGTCCTAACCCCATAGCCCAGCCTTCTCTGTCTCCTGTGGTTGTAGTGACCACATTCATGGATCTGTTCCCTGCTCCCCACCCATGGCCCCGGCATCTCTCTTAAGACCTGCTCTTCCTCCATAGGTTTCTGAGCATCTTGTTGGTTTCTCTTTCTTTGATTAATGGGTAACAGTCATTCTCCACTGATGTCTGGCTCTCTGGAACTCAGGGTCAAAAACCTGCCTAGGGCTGGAGAGGTGGCTTAGCAGTTAAGGCACTTGCCTGCAAAACTAAAGGACCCAGGTTTGAGTCCCCAGGACCCACATAAGCCAGATGCACAAGGTGGTGCTTGCATCTGGGGTTTGTTTGCAGCAGCTGAAGACCCTGGCATGCCCATTCTCTCTCTCTCTCTCTCTCTCTCTCTCTCTGCCTCTTTCTCTCAAATAAATAAAATAAAATAAAAATTAACACCCCCCCCAGAAAAAAGAAGTCAGAAAGGCACTCTCTTCATAAAAAAGAAAAAACATGCCTAATAACATGTACCCATGTACTTCTGAACAAGCATACCTCAGAACGTCACACACACCTGTATGGATACACAACATCTTATTTATTTTTAAATTTTATTTTATTTGAGAAAGAGGCAGATAGAGAGAGAATGGGTACTCCAGGGCCTCCAGCCACTGCAACGAGCTCCAGATGCATGTGCCCCCTTGTGCATCTGGCTTACATGGGTCCTGGGGAGTTGAACCTGGGTCCTTTGCCTTTGCAAGCAAACACCTTAACTGCCAAGCCATCTCTCCAGCCCTTTTATTTATTATTCACTTATAATTTCTTCATTTATTTTCAGTCAGAGAGGGATAAAAGGGGAGAGAGAATGGCTGTGCCAGAACCACTACCTGCTGCAGACTAACTGCAGACGCACGACCACCTTGTACGTCTGGCTTATGTGGGTCCTGGGGAATTGAACCAGGTCATTAGGCTTTGCAGGCAAGGCAAGCTCTTTAACTGGTGATCCATCTCTGCAGCCCCCATATGACCTTTTAAAGAGAGAAGTCCAAAAGACATAATGAAAGGTTTGCTTGCCTACATTTTCTAATGTAAGCACATGGTTTATATTCCATTAAATAAAGATAATATATAATAATTCTAAAAAATTCCCTAATATTGACCTTTTTCACCTTTCCTGTTCATAGTATTAGGTATTTCTCTCTCCTCATTCTGTCCCTGTTGCTCTTACCATCTGCCCTCCTATTTTCTGTCTTCTCGCTCCTTTTGCCTCTTTCTTTTCTTTCTGTTAACATTTTTAGTTGACACGTGATAATTATATGTTTATATAGCCTGGTGTTTCAATACACATATGCAGTGTGTAATAATAAGATCAGGGTAATTGGAATGTCTAACATGTCAGTCAAACATTTGCCATTTGTGCTGGAAGCACTCAGACTCTTCTGAAGCATCTCCCTTTGCTTTGCCTCATCCCGCCTGTCTCTCTGCCCACCTTGTCTTTGTTCTCTAGGACATGTTCCTCATGGCTGCCATGGGCCCTCCTGGGGGCGGACGGACTGTCATCTCCTCAAGGCTACAGAGTCGCTTCAACATTATCAACATGACCTTCCCCACAGTGAGACCTTGGTGGGGGCTGTGGGGTGGGGACCCTGTAGGGCAAAATCATCTATACCAGAGAATGGGGGAGTGTGGCAGATCAGGCAGGGCCTGAGAAATCCTGAGCAGGGCTGCATACAGGGAGCTGCCACGCAGAGATGGGACAGAAGCAGGATGGACGCCTGGTCTGATGGCTCTGAAATGTGGAGCCTTGTGGTCCCCATGGACAGAGGATTCTATGGGGTTGAAATAGATCCAAGGAGGTAGACCCTACAAAGCTGAGAGCTGGGTTGGGAAATGGCATAGCAGTTAAAGGCCCTTGCCTGCAAAGCCTGATGGCCATGGTTCAATTCCTCAGTATCCATGTAAAGCCAGATGCACAAAGTGGCGCATATACCTGGCATTCATTTGCAGTTATAAGAAGACCTGGCATGCCCATTCTCATTTTCTGTCATTCTCTCTTTCTCTGTTTGAAAATAAATAACTATTTTTAAAAGCCAGGTGGAACTGGGCATGGTGGCACACGCCTTTAATCCCAGCATTCGGGAGGCAGAGGTAGGAAGATTGCTGTGAGTTCGAGGCCACCCCGAGACTCCATAGTGAATTCCAAGTCAGCCTGGGCTAGAATGAGACCCTACCTTGAAAAACCAAAAAAAAAAAAAAAAAAAAAAAAAAAAAAAAAAAAAAAAGACAGGTGGGTGACAGTATACACCTGGTAAACCCAGCACTTGGGAGGCTGAGGTATAAGGATCATGAGTTTTTTTCTTCATTTGTTTGTTTGTTTGTTTGTTTTTTGAGGTAGGGTTTCACTCTAGCTCAGGCTGACCTGGAATTCACTATGTAGTCTCAGGGCGGCCTCGAACTTGTGAATGAAGGAATCAAGAGTTTTAAAGCCAGCCTTGGCTGAATAGTGAGACATTGTCTGGAAAAATATATAAACATATTTAAATAGTATTTTTTCTAATGGTGATTTATTTGGTTTTGGTCCCTTCTTAAGTTTGCGCTGAGGTAAATGCCTCACTTACTTTACCTTAGTCCTGGCACTGCTTTATTTAAAAAATTTTATAAATTTAAGGCTGGAAAGATGGCTTAGTGGTTAAGGTATTTGCCTGCAAAGCCAAAAATTCCAGGTTCGATTCCCCAGGACCCATGTAAGCCAGATGCACAAGGGGCACATGCATCTGGAGTTCGTTTGCAGTGGCAGGAGGCTCTGGCATGCCCATTCTCTCTCTGTCTCTCTTCTATGTCTATCTCTCTGTGCTTGCAAATAAGAAAAATTAAAAAATTAAAAAATTTTATTTTTTTAAATTTTTTTTGCAAGCAGAGACAGGGACAGAGACAGTCAGAATGGGTGTACATCTGGCTTCACATGAGTACTGGAGAATTGAACCTGGACTATTAGGCTTTGCAAGCAAGTGTCTTTAACCACTGAGCCATCTCTCCAGCACCATACCTGTCTCTCAATACAATATTTAAAAAATTAAAATTATCCAGGTGGGTGGTGCATGTCTTTAATCCCAGTACTTGAGAGATTGAATAGAAGGATTGATATGAGTTTGAGGCCAGCTTCAAAAAAGCAAAAATAAATAAATGAAATCAATACTAAAAATTATTGATGAACAAGATACCAAAATTTTAAATAAATTCAAGATCAGCACAGTGCAACGCTGAAGTGCAGTGAAGCCAGAGACAAAAGAAGTTAGCAGTCCAGACGGGTCTTTATTTAGAATGTCTGTATTTGTTCATTATGGATATTTTGCGTACATTTTTATTTTAAGTACCATATTAACATGTTATTTCTCTGGATTCCTGAGGTGTTTGTTTAAATTATGCTCATGTGGGGAGCCCTGCGTTTGCCTCACACTGACCCTGGCACTGGCCACTGGGCCAAGACCCTTGGAAAGTGAATTTGAGGTTTCTTCCTAGGAATCCCAGATCATCCGTATATTTGGCACCATGATCAACCAGAAGCTTCAGGACTTTGAGGAAGAGGTGAAGCCCATTGGGAACGTGTTGACTGAGGCCACCCTCGACGTGTACAACACGGTAGTACAGCGCTTCCTGCCCACACCCGCCAAGATCCACTACCTCTTCAACCTTCGAGACATCTCCAAGGTGACCATTGTCTTAACCTTGCCCCTTTGGCTTGGCTCAACTCTCTTGGAAGCATTTTCTTCTCAAAATAAGGCACAGAACTCCAGAGCAGCCATACAGCAAACATCACTCCCACCTAAAATGCCATGTATTCTGCTCTTACCCCTAACACTAGTGCAGGGGGTCCCTCTCCTCTCTTTACCACAGTCATCCCTTCTCTGCTCAGGTTTTCCAGGGCATGCTTAGAGCTAACAAGGACTTCCATGACACCAAGTCTAGCATCACACGACTCTGGATTCATGAGTGTTTCAGGTGATCGAGATATGTGCTTGTCTTCCTTCCTCCCTACCCCCGCCCTTACCCCGGCCCCACGTCAGTTTCCCAGGACCACCCTCCTCCTTAGTTCCTGTCATCCCGGCTGCTCCCAACAGAGTCTTCTCTGACCGACTGGTTGACACAACAGACATGGAAGCCTTTGTGGGCATCTTAAGCGACAAACTTGGCACCTTCTTTGACCTCACATTTCATAATCTCTGTCCCAACAAGCGTCCTCCTATCTTTGGTGAGCCAGGAGCTGTGACTTCTGTAGGATTTAGGAGGTTGGGGTTAGCAGAAGGGTCAGGACACTGATTCCTGATGCTGTACCCTAAGGGAGCGCTGGGGGGAGCCAGGCATTGGGAACTTTGTTCTGGGGACACTGATGCCCTCCTCTCATGGCACAGGGGACTTCCTGAAGGAGCCCAAGGTCTATGAAGACTTGACAGATCTGACCGTATTGAAGACTGCCATGGAAACAGCCCTGGATGAGTACAACCTGTCTCCTGCTGTCGTGCCAATGCAGCTGGTGCTCTTCCGGGAAGCCATTGAGCACAGTGAGCACTTGCTGCCCAGCCCCTGCCCATCTCCCACTCCCAAATCGAGTTGTTCCTCTCTGGATCCACGTGTCCTTATACCACTGGGTGGTTTTGTTTATTTGAGCTTTGTTTTGAGACAGGGTCTCACTATGTACCCCTGGCAAGAACTTGTTATTTCCACCAGGCTGGCCTCAAAATGGCTGTGGTCCTCCTGCCTCTGTCTCTCAGGTGCTGGGATTGTAGGTGTGAGCCTTCATCCCAGGCGGCAGCGGGTGTTTAATGGACACGGTGAAGGTTAAAGTTCGAATTACTATCAGAGCCTCAGGCACCAACCTCTTCCCATGCTTCTTGGCCCCTCTACTTCAGTTTCGGAGGTTTTGATATTTAGTCTAGGGTCTTTAAATCTCATGAATTTGCCAGCCAGTTCATTATTCTCAACCTGTTCCCTAGTCACACGGATTGTGCGGGTAATTGGACAGCCTCGGGGCAACATGCTCTTGGTGGGCATTGGGGGCAGTGGACGCCAGAGTCTGGCCCGCCTGGCCTCATCCATCTGCGAGTACAGCACATTCCAGATTGAGGTCACCAAACACTATCGGAAACAGGAGTTCCGAGATGGTACGGCTGGGTTTCTGAGCTGGAGGAGGGTCAGGGTCTCCCAGTGAATGATGACATGCTTGAGTTCCTACCAGAGAAGGGGGCTGGAGGGATGGCCCAGCAGTTAAGGCATTTGCCTGCAAAGCCTAATGACCCAGGTTTGATTCTCTAGTACCCATATAAAGCCAGATGCACAAAGTGGCACGTGCATCTGGAGTTCATTTGCAGTGGCTGGAGGCCCTGGCGCCCATTCTCTCTGTCTGTTTTCTCTCTGCTTGCAAATAAATAAATAATTTTTTTAAAAAAGGAAGAGGGCTAGTGAGATGGCTTAGCAGTTAAGGCACTTGCCTACATAGCCTAAGGAACCATGCTCGACTGCCCAGATCCCATGTAAGTCAAGACGCACAATGTGACACATGCCCAAGGTCACACATGTGCACAAGGTGGCACACATGTCTGGAGTTTGATTACAGTGACTGGAGGTCCTGGCATGCCAGTTCTCTCTCTCTCTCTTTCTCTCATTAAAAGAAGGGGGTGGCCAGGGGCTGGAGGAATAGCTTAGTGGCTAAGGCGTTTGCCTGCAAAGCCAAAGGACCCAGGTTCAATTCCCCAGCACCCACATAAAACCAAATGCACAAAGTGGCGCATGCATGTGGAGTTCGTTTGCAGTGGCTGGAGGCACTGGTGCACCCATTCTGTCTGTCTGTCTGTCCCTTTCTCTCTCTCTGACTCTCTCAAATAAATAAAACAAAAACAAAAAAGGCCAGTCTGTTGGGCTTGCCTCAAAAAGTAAAAAATAAAATACAAACAAAATGGGAGAGGGATGTCCCTGGGCTTTGTGTATTGGGCATAGGATGGTGGTGTGAGTATGAGTATGTGCACGTGTGGGTGTTCCCTAGAAGATCCTGAACTCAGAAGAGTAGGGTGGGGAATCTGGAATGAGTCGTTCTTTTGTCCTTCCCTCCTGTGGCCAGATATCAAGCGTCTGTATCGCCAGGCAGGGGTAGATCTCAAGACCACGTCCTTCCTTTTTGTGGACACCCAAATTGCTGATGAATCCTTCCTGGAGGACATTAACAACATCCTCAGCTCAGGCGAAGTCCCCAACCTCTACAAGGCTGATGAGTTTGAAGAGGTGCAGTTCCTTCCACATCCCTGCTACCCAGAGCACCCACTTTCCGGGGCTGTTCCGCATCAGCCATCTTCTCACCAGTGACCCCACTGGGCAGGGCTGCTTTAAACCCCACCCTGGGCTGCTGCCTGGCTGATGCTGCTGTGGGAACTTCAGCTCTCTGACCCTGTGTGGCTTCTGTCCAGATCCAGGTCCAAATCATAGACCAGGCCCGGGCAGAGCAGGTGCCTGAATCCTCGGACAGCCTCTTTGCCTACCTCATTGAGCGGGTGCGGAACAACCTGCATATCGTGCTCTGCCTCAGCCCTGTGGGGGACCCCTTCAGGTGACTCTTCCAACACCTTCCTTTTCCCCTGGGCCTCTTCTATCTTTTGGCCTTCTGTGTGCTTGGGAAGCTCATGCCAGCCTTCAGGAAACCCTCATGCTTAATATGGTCGTTGTCCATCCCTGTTGGTATTACTTGATGTTTTTTCTTTTGCTTGCTGATTTTGTTATTGTTTCAATTTTTTTAATTTTGATAAACTCACATACACAAAACCTAAAAGTTTGAACCATTTTGAGCATATATAGTTCAATAATGTTAAACATATCTGCATTTTTCTGCAACAGATCTCTAGAACCTTTTCATTTTCCTAGACTGAAACTTTTACCCATTAAATGATAATTCTCCCTCTCTAGCCTCTGGAAAACACCATTTTACTTCTGTCTCTATGACAGATGACTTTAGATAAACTCATACAAGTGGAATGGTGAGGTATTTATCTTTTTTTGTGTGTGTAGACCAGGCTGGCCTTGAGCTCATGGCTATCTGCCTCAGCCTCCCAGGTCTTGAGATTACAAATGTGAACCACCATGCCTGGTTCCCAGACCCTGCTTCTAAATGCTATGCTGCTCGAGCTCAGAGAGGGTCAGGTCTGGCTGAGGAGCTAGGACAAAGAGGATAGGACCTCTAGGTTCCTGGAAAGCAGGTTGGATGCATGTGTGAAGCCAGGGGCATCTGTGAATAGATTTTACTGCCCTTCACAACTCCTCCCTAGGAACTGGATCCGCCAGTACCCGGCCTTGGTGAACTGCACAACTATCAACTGGTTCTCAGAGTGGCCCCGAGAGGCCTTGCTAGAGGTGGCTGAGAAATACCTCATAGGAGTGGACTTGGGGACACAGGAAAACGTGAGCCCACCTCCTTGCCTCTCACTCTTTGCCTTCCCTCCCACCCCCTTCTCCATTTCCTTTGTCTTCCATTCTATTTTGTTGGCCTCAGATCCACAGAAAGGTGGCCCAGATCTTTGTCACCATGCACTGGTCCGTGGCTCAGTATTCCCAGAAGATGCTTTTGGAGCTGCGACGATACAACTATGTCACACCCACCAACTACCTGGAGCTTGTGTCTGGATATAAAAAGTATGAAGAGCAGGCAGCACTGGGGCCCAGGGAGGTGGCGTCTCTTTTTGGATGTGGGGGGTATGTGTGCATGGTGTGTGTGTGTGTGTGTGTGTGTGCCATGGTGTGCTAGGGGCAGTCAAAGGACAACTTCCGCGTCTTGGGCCTTACCTTCTACTTCTTTGGTTGTTCACTGCTTTTCTTCAGAGTTGCTCTTCTCTGCTTCTCGTGATTTCTCCCGTTTCTGCCTCCACTTGGCCTGTAGGCGTGGCTGGGGTGACAAACAGCGCTCATAGATTGGGCTTTGCCCGTGGGCTGGGTTCTGAACAAGGGCACTGTGCTTGCGTGGCTGGTGCTTTATCTGCTGAGCCACCTCCCCAGCCTTGCTGATATATTTTGAGACCCTGTCTCAAAACAAAACAAAAACAAACAACAACAACAAAAAGAAAAATAGGAAAATTTAAAGCTTTTTTTTTTTTTTTCTGGGCTGGAGAGATTGCCTGCAAAACCTAAGGACCCAGGATTGATTCCCTAGAACCCACATGATCCAGATACACATGGTAGCGCATACGTCTGGAGTTCGTTTGCAGTTGCTAGAGGCCCTGGCATACCCATTCTCTCTCTCTCTAATAAATAAAATAAAAAAAATATTTTAAGTGTAGCTGGGCATGGTGGCGCACACCTTTAATCCCAGCACTTGGGAGGCAGAGGTAGGAGGATTGCCATGAGTTTGAGATCAGCCTGAGACTCCATAATGAATTCCAGGTCAGCCTGGGCTAGAGTGAGACCCTACCTCGAAAACAAAACAACAACAACAAAAAAGCATTAAGTGTTTTTCTATACACGTGCCCAACCCAGCACTTGATGTTGGACATCAGGCGTGTGGGTGCTTCCCTGCACACACCCAGCACTTCTTCACGCCTGCCGGTGTCCCTGCAGTTCACCTCGGTCCTGTGCCATTTACCTGAACCTGGAATCAGACTCCACATATTGAGGACAGTCTCTCAAACACTTTCTGTGTCAGGTCCGTGCCCCAAGCTGCAGACTGTTTTACCTTGTGTTCTGATCTACCTCCTGGGCTTACCTCATTGCAAAGTGGCTTAGGGAAACGCTTGCCATTATTGCCTTACTGCAAAGGATATTTTCATCTGATTTTTTTTTTTTTTTGAGGTAGGGTCTCACTCTGCTGGCCCAGGCTGACCTGGAATTAACTCTGTCATCTCAGGGTGGCCTTGAACTCACTGTGATCCTCCTACCTCTGCCTCCTGAGTGCTGGGATTAAAGGTGTGTGCCACCACTCCTGGCTTTTTTTTTTTTTTTTGAGGTAGGGTCTCACTCTAGACTGAGTTGACCTGGAATTCACTATGTAGTTTCATGCCTCGAACTCATGGCAATCCTCTTATCTCTGCCTCCCAAGTGCTGGGATTAAAGGCGTGCATCACCACGCCCGGTCTGATTTAGTTTCTCTTGAGACAGGGTCTCACAGTTTTAGCCCATACTGCCCTTGAACTCACTATGTAGCTCAGGCTAGCCTGGATCTCACAGAAATCCTCCTGCCTCAGCCTCTTGAGTGTTGTTGGGATCACAGGTGTGAGCCACTACTCTGTCTGGATTCAGTCACTATTTTAATCAAGGAGAAGAAAAAGCCATTTGTAACAATGACAGCATTGATTTGTTCATTACCATGTGTTTTTAGTACCTACTGTGTATGCTAGGCACTATTTTGGACACTTGTAATGTGCCAGTGAGCCCTCCCTTCCTGGGCACACAGGCGAACACTCTGCTTCTGTTTTTTGTTTGTCACCTTGATAAGCCCTTTAGTCCAGGAAACATCCACGTAGATTGTAACATCCAGACAGAGCATTGAAAACTTTCTGAATAGGCTGCTTACATTTAAAACTAGAAAGCTGGCTGGGCATGGCGACGCATGCCTTTAATCCCAGCACTCAGGAGGCAGAGGTAGGAGTATCACAGTGAGTTCAAGGCCATACCTGAGACTGCAGAGTGAATTCCAGGTCAGTCTGGGCTAGACCGAGACCCTACCTCGAAAATCCAAAAATAAATAAATCAATCTAGAAAGCCTTAGGAAAAACATTCAGGTTTCTAGCTTCTCTCTGAGCAACATGAATGTGGTAAAGCCAGACTCCCATTCATTCCTTCCGGGAAAGGCAGGCTGAAGCAAGGATCACTCGCCCCCTGCGGGTGGTTCCCGTTTTCTGGTTTTACTGCGTCTACCTGCTTGCTGCACAGGGCAGCAGTGGCAGAGTAGAAGTGGAGGGACGAAATACTGTTAACAAGCTCTTGGTGGTAGTGCCAGGTGGAATAAATTGGGGACAAGAAGACTTGTTGGGAAGTTGTTGGCAGTGATCTAGGTGGGAAGCGATGAGAGTGTAAATGGACTGTGTGTGTGTGTGGGGGGAGGTGTTAGCAGGAGGTGGCAACAGAAAGACAGGGACTGAGAGACACACAAGGAAGGACAGTTGTGTGACACCTCCTTCCTAGGAGTCTCTGTATCCATGCACCTTACCCCAAACTCTCCCACAGGCTTCTGGGAGAAAAACGGCAGGAGCTGCTGGACCAAGCCAATAAGCTACGGACTGGATTGTTCAAGATCGATGAAACTAGGGAAAAGGTAGAAGTGATGTCCTTGGAGCTTGAGGATGCCAAGAAGAAGGTGGCTGAGTTCCAGAAACAGTGTGAGGAGTACTTGGTCATCATTGTGCAGCAGAAGCGAGAAGCAGATGAGCAGCAGAAGGTCACGGGCCCTTCCCCCCCCCCACTTCCTGCAGTCCTCCAAGGAGGAGCCTCATCCCTTGCATTTTCCTTGGCTTCTTATTCATCCTTCCCCCAATCCTATCACCCCCATCTTTGCCCAAGGCAGAAACAAACCCCCTGGTTCTCTTTTTACCCCTAGGCGGTAACAGCCAACAGTGAAAAGATTGCTGTTGAGGAAGTGAAGTGTCAGGCACTGGCTGACAATGCCCAGAAGGACCTGGAGGAGGCTCTGCCTGCTCTCGAAGAAGCCATGCGGGTAACGGGCTGGACGTGGTGCAGGGACGGAGCATAAGTCCCTGGGGTGGGGGAAGAAGAGGTACTACCCAAGCTGTATCCAAGAAGGACCCATAAGGACACCCAAGTTGACTCTGGCCCAGCTGTCTGAGTGAATCCCTTTCCCCAGGCCCTGGAGTCTCTGAACAAGAAAGATATAGGTGAGATCAAGTCTTATGGACGGCCCCCGGCCCAGGTGGAGATGGTAATGCAGGCAGTCATGATCCTTCGGGGCAATGAGCCCACATGGACAGAGGCTAAACGGCAGCTAGGTAAGCTGTCAACCAAAAGACAGGTGACGTCTGTTTGTCCAGTGAGCGTTAAGGGGGGTGGATCAGCCCCTCTGAGAAGGATGAACTAGGCATTGCAGAGACCCTCAAAAGCTTGGAGCTTAGGGGAAAGAGAAACACTAAACATCAGTTTGGATTATTAGCTCAAGTAATAGAAATGACACTTCATAGTGTAAGAAATGGGTGAGGACATCAGAAGTCCATTGTTTGGTGTGGACAGCTCCTAGAGTGAGGAAGTGGGGGCGGGACAGCTTCTAGAGTGAGGAAGTGGGGGCGGGACAGCTTCTAGAGTGAGGAAGTGGGGGCGGGACAGCTTCTAGAGTGAGGAAGTGGGGGCGGGACAGCTTCTAGAGTGAGGAAGTGGGGGTGGGACAGCTTCTAGAGTGAGGAAGTGGGGACAGGACAGCTCCTAGAGTGAGGAAGTGGGGGGCGGGACAGCTCCTAGAGTGAGGAAGTGGGGGTGGGACAGCTCCTAGAGTGAGGAAGTGGGGGGGGGACAGCTCCTAGAGTGAGGAAGTGGGGGCGGGACAGCTCCTAGAGTGAGGAAGTGGGGGGCGGGACAGCTTCTAGAGTGAGGAAGTGGGGACAGGACAGCTTCTAGAGTGAGGAAGTGGGGGTGGGACAGCTTCTAGAGTGAGGAAGTGGGGGTGGGACAGCTTCTAGAGTGAGGAAGTGGGGTGGGAACAAGCTTCTAGAGTGAGGAAGTGGGGGCGGGACAGCTTCCTAGAGGTGAGGAAGTGGGGGTGGGACAGCTCTAGAGTGAGGAAGTGGGGGAGGGGACAGCTCCTAGAGTGAGGAAGTGGGGGTGGGACAGCTTCTAGAGGTGAGGAAGTGGGGGCGGGACAGCTTACTAGAGTGAGGAAGTGGGGGTGGGACAGCTTCTAGAGTGAGGAAGTGGGGCGGGACAGCTCTAGAGTGAGGAAGTGGGGGCGGGACAGCTTCTAGAGTGAGGAAGTGGGGGTGGACAGCTCCTAAGAGTGAGGAAGTGGGGCGGGACAGCTTCTAGAGTGAGGAAGTGGGGGCGGGACAGCTTCTAGAGTGAGGAAGTGGGGGTGGGACAGCTGCTAGAGTGAGGAAGTGGGGTGGGACAGCTCTAGAGTGAGGAAGTGGGGGCGGGACAGCTTCTAGAGTGAGGAAGTGGGGGTGGGACAGCTTCTAGAGTGAGGAAGTGGGACAGGACAGCTTCTAGAGTGAGGAAGTGGGGGCGGGGACAGCTCCTAGAGTGAGGAAGTGGGGGTGGGGACGCTTCTAGAGTGAGGAAGTGGGGGTGGGACAGCTTCCTAGAGTGAGGAAGTGGGGCGGGACAGCTTCTAGAGTGAGGAAGTGGGTGGGACAGCTTCTAGAGGTGAGGAAGTGGGGGCGGGACAGCTTCTAGAGTTAGGAAGTGGGGCGGGACAGCTTCTAGAGTGAGGAAGTGGGGGCGGGACAGCTTCTAGAGTGAGGAAGTGGGGGTGGACAGATTCTAGAGTGAGGAAGTGGGGGGCGGGACAGCTTTCTAGAGTGAGGAAGTGGGGATGGGACAGCTCCTAGAGTGAGGAAGTGGGGGCGGGACAGCTTCTAGAGTGAGGAAGTGGGGGTGGGACAGCTTCTAGAGTGAGGAAGTGGGGGTGGGACAGCTCTAGAGTGAGGAAGTGGGGGCGGGACAGCTTCTAGAGTGAGGAAGTGGGGTGGGACAGCTTCTAGAGTGAGGAAGTGGGGGTGGGACAGCTTCTAGAGTGAGGAAGTGGGGTGGGACAGCTTCTAGAGTGAGGAAGTGGGGGGGGACAGCTTCTAGAGTGAGGAAGTGGGGGGGGACAGCTTCTAGAGTGAGGAAGGGGGTGGGACAGCTTCTAGAGTGAGGAAGTGGGGGTGGGACAGCTTCTAGAGTGAGGAAGTGGGGGCGGGACAGCTTCTAGAGTGAGGAAGTGGGGTGGGACAGCTTCTAGAGTGAGGAAGTGGGGGTGGGACAGCTCCTAGAGTGAGGAAGTGGGGGCGGGACAGCTTCTAGAGTGAGGAAGTGGGGTGGGACAGCTTCTAGAGTGAGGAAGTGGGGGTGGGACAGCTCTAGAGTGAGGAAGTGGGGCGGGACAGCTTCTAGAGTGAGGAAGTGGGGGTGGGACAGCTTCTAGAGTGAGGAAGTGGGGGTGGGACAGCTCCTAGAGTGAGGAAGTGGGGCGGACAGCTTCTAGAGTGAGGAAGTGGGGGCGGGACAGCTTCTAGAGTGAGGAAGTGGGGGCGGGACAGCTTCTAGAGTGAGGAAGTGGGGGCGGGACAGCTTCTAGAGTGAGGAAGTGGGGCGGGACAGCTTCTAGAGTGAGGAAGTGGGGGGGACAGCTTCTAGAGTGAGGAAGTGGGGGGGACAGCTTCTAGAGTGAGGAAGTGGGGGTGGGACAGCTCCTAGAGTGAGGAAGTGGGGGCGGGACAGCTCTAGAGTGAGGAAGTGGGGGCGGGACAGCTCCTAGAGTGAGGAAGTGGGGGTGGGACAGCTTCTAGAGTGAGGAAGTGGGGCGGGACAGCTTCTAGAGTGAGGAAGTGGGGGCTGGGACAGCTCCTAGAGTGAGGAAGTGGGGGTGGGACAGCTCTAGAGTGAGGAAGTGGGGGGGGACAGCTTCTAGAGTGAGGAAGTGGGGGACAGTCCTAGAGAGGAGGGGGGGGGACAGCTCTAGAGTGGGATGGGGGGGACAGTTCTGAGTGAGAGTGGGGGGAAGCTCTAGAGTGAGAAGGGGGACAGCTCTAGATGAGAAGTGGGGCGGGACAGTCTAGAGTGGAAGGGGGGACGCTCTGAGTGGAGGGGGAATGGGGGGGACAGCTCAGAGTAGAAGTGGGTGGACAGCTCTAGAGTGGAAGGGTGGGGGGGGGGGGGGCGGCGCTCCTAGAGTGAGGAGTGGGTGGGACAGTTTAGAGTGAGGAAGTGGGGCGGGACAGCTCTAGAGGGAATGGGGGGGACGCTCTAGAGTGAGGAGTGGGGGACAGCTTAGGTGAGGAATGGGGGGACAGTCTAATGAGGAAGTGGGGGGACCTCTAGGTGAGGAGGGGGGGGAAGTTCTAGAGTGAGGAGTGGTGGCTCAGAGGAGAGTGGGGTGTGGAAGCCTAGAGGAGGAAGTGGGGGTGGACAGCTCTGAGTGAGGAAGTGGGGGGGACGCTCTAGGTGAGAGGGGGGGGCAGCTTAGAGTGAGGAAGTGGGGGACAGTTCTAGAGGAGAAGTGGGGGACAGTCTGATGAGGAATGGGGGACGCTTCAGAGTGAGGAAGTGGGGGGACAGCTTCTAGAGTGGGAAGGGGGGGGACAGCTTAGTGAGGAAGGGGGACAGCTCTAGAGGGGTGGGTGGGGGGGGACAGCTCTGAGGAAGTGGGGGGACAGCTGGTGAGGAGTGGGGGGGACGCAGAGTGAGGAAGGGGGGGGAGCTCTAAGTGGGAGTGGGGGTGGGGGGGGCAGTCCTAGAGTGGGAAGTGGTGGACAGCTCTAGAGTGGGATGGGGAGTTCTAGGTGAGGAAGGGGGGCAGCTCTAGAGTGAGGAGGGGGGAAGCTAGGAGTGAGGAAGGTGGGGGCGGGACAGCTTCTAGAGTGAGGAAGTGGGGGGCGGGACAGCTTCTAGAGTGAGAAGTGGGGGTGGGACAGCTTCTAGAGTGAGGAAGTGGGGGCTGGGACAGCTCTCTAGAGTGAGGAAGTGGGGGTGGGACAGCTTCTAGAGTGAGGAAGTGGGGTGGACAGCTTCTAGAGTGAGGAAGTGGGGGCGGGACAGCTCTAGAGTGAGGAAGTTGGGTGGGGACAGCTTCTAGAGTGAGGAAGTGGGGGGCGGGACAGCTCCTAGAGTGAGGATGTGGGGGGGACAGCTTCTTAGAGTGAGGAAGTGGGGGTGGACAGCTTCTAGAGTGAGGAAGTGGGGGCGGGACAGCTTCTAGAGTGAGGAAGTGGGGTCGGGACAGCTTCTAGAGTGAGGAAGTGGTGCGGGACTGCTTCTAAGTGAGGAAGGGGGTGCGGGACAGCTTCTAGAGTGAGGAAGTGGAGGCGGGACAGCTCCTAGAGTGAGGAGAAGTGGGGGTGGGACAGCTTCTAGAGTGAGGGAAGTGGGGGCGGGACAGCTTCTAGAGTGAGGAAGTGGGGGCAGGACAGCTTCTAGAGTGAGGAAGTGGGGGCGGGACAGCTCCTAGAGTGAGGAAGTGGAGGCGGGACAGCTCTAGAGTGAGGAAGTGGGGGGTGGGACAGCTTCTAGACTGAGGGAAGTGGGGACAGGACAGCTTCTAGAGTGAGGAAGTGGGGGCGGGACAGCTCCTAGAGTGAGGAAGTGGGGGCGGGACAGCTCCTAGAGTGAGGAAGTGGGGGTGGGACAGCTTCTAGAGTGAGGAAGTGGGGGTGGGACAGCTTCTAGAGTGAGGAAGTGGGGGTGGGACAGCTTCTAGAGTGAGGAAGTGGGGGCGGGACAGCTTCTAGAGTGAGGAAGTGGGGGCGGGACAGCTTCTAGAGTGAGGAAGTGGGGGTCGGGACAGCTTCTAGAGTGAGGAAGTGGGGGTGGGACAGCTTCTAGAGTGAGGAAGTGGGGGCGGGACAGCTTCTAGAGTGAGGAAGTGGGGGTGGGACAGCTTCTAGAGTGAGGAAGTGGGGGCTGGGACAGCTTCTAGAGTGAGGAAGTGGGGGTGGGACAGCTTCTAGAGTGAGGAAGTGGGGGCGGGACAGCTTCTAGAGTGAGGAAGTGGGGGCGGGACAGCTCCTAGAGTGAGGAAGTGGGGGCGGACAGCTTCTAGAGTGAGGAAGTGGGGGGGCGGGACAGCTTCTAGAGTGAGGAAGTGGGGGCGGGACAGCTCCTAGAGTGAGGAAGTGGGGGCGGGACAGCTTCTAGAGTGAGGAAGTGGGGCGGGACAGCTTCTAGAGTGAGGAAGTGGGGAGCGGGGACAGCTTCTAGAGTGAAGGAAGTGGGGGGGGGGGACAGCTCCTAGAGTGAGGAAGTGGGGGCGGGGACAGCTCCTAGAGTGAGGAAGTGGGGGCGGGACAGCTTCTAGAGTGAGGAAGTGGGGGCGGGACAGCTTCTAGAGTGAGGAAGTGGGGGTGGCGGGACAGGCTTCTAGAGTGAGGAAGTGGGGGCGGGACAGCTTCTAGAGTGAGGAAGTGGGGCGGGACAGCTTCTAGAGTGTGAAGTGGGGGTGGGGACAGCTTCTAGAGTGAGGAAGTGGGGGTGGGACAGCTCCTAGAGTGAGGGAAGTGGGGGCGGGACAGCTTCTAGAGTGAGGAAGGGTGGGGGTGGACAGCTTCTAGAGTGAGGAAGTGGGGGTGGTGAACAGCTCTAGAGTGAGGAAGTGGGGCGGGACAGCTTCTAAGTGAGTAGTGGGGGCGGGACAGCTTCTAGAGTGAGGAAGTGGGGGCGGGACAGCTTCTAGACTGAGGAAGTGGGGGGGGCGGGGGGACAGCTCCTAGAGTGAGGAAGTGGGGGCGGGGGACAGCTTCTAGAGTGAGGAAGTGGGGGCGGGGACAGCTTCTAGAGTGAGGAAGTGGGGTCGGGACAGCTCTAGAGTGGAGGAAGTGGGGGTGGGACAGCTTCTAGAGTGAGGAAGTGGGGCGGACAGCTTCCTAGAGTGAGGAAGTGGAGGTCGGGACAGCTCCTAGAGTGAGGAAGTGGGGGCGGACAGCTTCTAGAGTGAGGAAGTGGGGGCGGGACAGCTTCTAGAGTGAGGAAGTGGGGCGGGACAGCTTCCTAGAGTGAGGAAGTGGGGGCGGGACAGCTTCTAGAGTGAGGAAGTGGGGGCGGGACAGCTCTAGAGTGAGGAAGTGGGGCGGGACAGCTCCTAGAGTGAGGAAGTGGAGCGGGACAGCTCCTAGAGTGAGGAAGTGGGGGCGGGACAGCTTCTAGAGTGAGGAAGTGGGGTCGGGACAGCTTCTAGAGTGAGGAAGTGGGGGCGGGACAGCTTCTAGAGTGAGGAAGTGGGGGCGGGACAGCTTCTAGAGTGAGGAAGTGGGGGCGGACAGCTCCTAGAGTGAGGAAGTGGGGGGCGGGACAGCTTCTAGAGTGAGGAAGTGGGGGCGGGACAGCTTCTAGAGTGAGGAAGGGGGGGCGGGACAGCTTCTAGAGTGAGGAAGTGGGGTCGGGACAGCTTCTAGAGTGAGGAAGTGGGGGCGGGACAGCTTCTAGAGTGAGGAAGTGGGGGCGGGACAGCTTCTAGAGTGAGGAAGTGGGGGTGGGACAGCTTCTAGAGTGAGGAAGTGGGGGCGGGACAGCTTCTAGTGTGAGGAAGTGGAGGGGGACAGCACTGGTGAGAAGTGGGGGTTGGGACAGCTTCTAGAGTGAGGAACGTGGGGGCGGGACAGCTTCTAGAGTGAGGAAGTGGGGGTGGGACAGCTTCTAGAGTTGAGGAAGTGGGGGCGGAGACAGCCTTCTAGAGTGAGGAAGTGGGGCGGGACAGCTTCTAGAGTGAGGAAGGGGGGCGGGACAGCTTCTAGAGGAGGAAGTGGGGGGGACAGCTTCTAGAGTGAGGAAGTGGAGGCGGGGACAGCTTCTAGAGTGAGGAAGTGGGGGTGGGACAGCTTCTAGAGTGAGGAAGTGGGGCGGGACAGCTTCTAGAGTGAGGAAGGTGGGGGCGGGACAGCTCTAGAGTGAGGAAGTGGGGCGGGGACAGCTTCTAGAGTGAGGAAGTGGGGACGGACAGCTTCTAGAGTGAGGAAGTGGGGGCGGGACAGCTTCTAGAGTGAGAAGTGGGGGGGGACAGCTTCTAGAGTGAGGAAGTGGGGGCGGGGACAGCTCCTAGAGTGAGGAAGTGGGGGCGGGACAGCTTCTAGAGTGAGGAAGTGGGGCGGAGACAGCTTCTAGAGTGAGGAAGTGGGGTCGGGACAGCTTCTAGAGTGAGGAAGTGGGGGCGGGACAGCTTCTAGAGTGAGGGAAGTGGGGGCGGGGACAGCTCTAGAGTGAGAGTGGGGGTGGGGACAGCTTCTAGAGTGAGGAAGTGGGGGTGGGACAGCTCTAGAGTGAGGAAGTGGGGGTGGGACAGCTTCTAGAGTGAGGAAGTGGGGGTGGGACAGCTTCTAGAGTGAGGAAGTGGGGCGGGACAGCTTCTAGAGTGAGGAAGTGGGGGTTGGGACAGCTTCTAGAGTGAGGAAGTGGGGCGGGACAGCTTCTAGAGTGAGGAAGTGGGGGGGGACAGCTTCTAGAGTGAGGAAGTGGGGGGGGACAGCTCTAGAGTGAGGAAGTGGGGCGGGACAGCTTCTAGAGTGAGGAAGTGGGGGCTGGGACAGCTTCTAGAGTGAGGAAGTGGGGGTGGGACAGCTTCTAGAGTGAGGAAGTGGGGCGTGGACAGCTTCTAGAGTGAGGAAGTGGGGGTGGGACAGCTTCTAGAGTGAGGAAGTGGGGTGCGGGACAGCTTCTAGAGTGAGGAAAGTGGGGGCGGGACAGCTTCTAGAGTGAGGAAGTGGGGGCGGGACAGCTCTAGAGTGAGGAAGTGGGGTGGGACAGCTCTAGAGTGAGGAGTTGGGGGTGGGACAGCTTCTAGAGTGAGGAAGTGGGGGTGGACAGCTTAGAGTGGAGAAGTGGAGGGGTGGGACAGCTCTAGAGTGAGGAAGTGGGGGTGGGGACAAGCTTCTAGAGTGAGGAAGTGGGGGTGGGACAGCTTCTAGAGTGAGAAGTGGGGGCGGGACAGCTTCTAGAGTGAGGAAGTGGGGGTGGGACAGCTTCTAGAGTGAGGAAGTGGGGGTGGACAGCTCCTAGAGTGAGGAAGTGGGGGCGGGACAGCTTCTAGAGTGAGGAAGTGGGGCGGGACAGCTCCTAGAGTGAGGAAGTGGGGGTGGGACAGCTTCTAGAGTGAGGAAGTGGGGGCGGGACAGCTTCTAGAGTGAGGAAGTGGGGGGCGGGACATGCTTCTAGAGTGAGGAAGTGGGGCGGGACAGCTCCTAGAGTGAGGAAGTGGGGTGGGGACAGCTTCTAGAGTGAGGAAGTGGGGTGGGACAGCTCCTAGAGTGAGGAAGTGGGGGCGGGACAGCTTCTAGAGTGAGGAAGTGGGGTGGGACAGCTTCTAGAGTGAGAAGTGGGGGCGGACAGCTCTAGAGTGAGGAAGTGGGGGGTCGGGGACAGCTCCTAGAGTGAGGAAGTGGGGGTGGGACGAAGCTCCTAGAGTGAGGAAGTGGGGGCGGACAGCTCCTAGAGTGAGGAAGTGGGGGTGGGACAGCTCCTAGAGTGAGGAAGTGGGGGGCGGGACAGCTTCTTAGAGAGTGAGGGAAGTGGGGGGCGGGACAGCTTCTAGAGTGAGGAAGTGGTGGGCGGGACAGCTTCTAGAGTGAGGAAGTGGGGGCGGGAACAGCTTCTAGAGTGAGGAAGTGGGGGTGGGACAGCTTCTAGAGTGAGGAAGTGGGGTGGGACAGCTCCTAGAGTGAGGAATTGGGGCGGGACAGCTTCTAGAGTGAGGATGTGGGGGTGGGACAGCTTCTAGAGTGAGGAAGGTGGGCGTGGGAGTCAGCTTCTAGAGTGAGGAAGTGGGGGTGGGACAGCTTCTAGAGAGAGGAAGTGGGGGCGGGGACAGCTTCTAGAGTGAGGAAGTGGGGGTGGGACAGCTCCTAGAGTGAGGAAGTGGGGGGTGGGACCGCTTCTAGAGTGAGGAAGTGGGGGTTGGGACAGCTTCTAGAGTGAGGAAGTGGGGAGGGACAGCTTCTAGAGTGAGGAAGTGGGGGTGCGGGACAGCTCTAGAGTGAGGAAGTGGGGGCGGGACAGCTCTAGAGTGAGGAAGTGAGGTGGAGGCGGGACAGCTCTAGTGTGAGGAAGTGGGGGGCGGGACAGCTTCCTAGAGTGAGGAAGTGGGGGCGGGACAGCTCTAGAGTGAGGAAGTGGGGGCGGGACAGCTTCTAGAGTGAGGAAGTGGGGGCGGGACAGCTTCTAGAGTGAGGAAGTGGTGGGGGGGGGGGGGGAAGCGGGATGGGCAGCTTCTAGAGTGAGGTAGTGGGGGGGCTGGGACAGCTTCTAGAGTGAGGAGTGGGGGTGGGACAGCTTCTAGAGTGAGGAAGTGGGGGTGGGACAGCTCCTAGAGTGAGGAAGTGGGGGCGGGACAGCTTCTAGAGTGAGGAAGTGGGCGGGACAGCTCCTAGAGTGAGGAAGTGGGGGTGGGACAGCTTCTAGAGTGAGGAAGTGGGGGTGGGACAGCTTCTAGAGTGAGGAAGTGGGGGCGGGACAGCTCCTAGAGTGAGGAAGTGGGGGCGGGACAGCTTCTAGATGAGAAGTGGGCGGAACAGCCCCAAGAGTGAGGAAGTGGGGCGGGACAGCTTCTAAGTGAGGAAGTGGGGCGGGACACCCTTCTAGAGTGAGGAAGGGGGCGGACAGCTTCTAGAGTGAGGAAGTGGGGGTGGGACAGCTTCTCTAAGTGAGGAAGTGGGGGCGGGGACAGCTCCTAGAGTGAGGAAGTGGGGGCGGGACAGCTTCTAGAGTGAGGAAGTGGGGGGGGACAGCTTCCTAGAGTGAGGAATTTGGGGCGGGACAGCTTCTAGAGTGAGAATGGTGGCGGGACAGCTCCTAGAGTGGGAAGTGGGGGTGGACACTTCCTAGAGTGAGGAAGTGGGGGCGGGACAGCTTCTAGAGTGAGGAAGTGGGGCGGGACAGCTCATAGAGTGAGAAGTGGGGGCTGGGACAGCTCCTAGAGTGAGGAAGTGGGGGTGGGACAGCTCCTAGAGTGAGGAAGTGGGGATGGGACAGCTCCTAGAGTGAGGAAGTGGGGGTGGGACAGCTCTAGAGTGAGGAAGTGGGGGCGGGACAGCTTCTAGAGTGAGGAAGTGGGGGTGGGACAGCTCCTAGAGTGAGGAAGTGGGGGTGGGACAGCTACTAGAGTGAGGAAGTGGGGGCGGGACAGCTCTAGAGTGAGGAAGTGGGGGGTGGGACAGCTTTCTAGAGTGAGGAAGTGGGGGCGGACAGCTCCTAGAAGTGAGAAGTGGGGTGGGACAGTCTAGAGTGAGGAAGTGGGGGTGGGACAAGCTTCTAGAGTGAGGAAGTGGGGGCGGGACAGCTTCTAGAGTGAGGAAGTGGGGGCGGGGACAGCTTCTAGAGTGAGGAAGTGGGGCGGCGGACAGCTTCTAGAGTGAGGAAGTGGAGGGGGATGGGACAGCTTCTAGAGTGAGGAAGTGGGGGTGGGACAGCTCTAGAGTGAGGAAAGTGGGGGTGGGACAGCTTCTAGAGTGAGGAAGTGGGGGTGGGACAGCTTCTAGAGTGAGGAAGTGGGGGACGGGACAGCTTCTAGAGTGAGGAAGTGGGGGTGGGACAGCTCCTAGAGTGAGGAAGTGGGGTCGGGACAGCTTCTAGAGTGAGGAAGTGGGGGTGGGACAGCTCCTAGAGTGAGGAAGTGGGGGTGGGACAGCTCCTAGAGTGAGGAAGTGGGGCGGGACAGTCTAGAGTGAGGAAGTGGGGACAGGACAGCTTCTAGAGTGAGGAAGTGGGGGTGGGACAGCTCCTAGAGTGAGGAAGTGGGGTGGGACAGCTCCTAGAGTGAGGAAGTGGGGGCGGGACAGCTCTAGAGTGAGGAAGTGGGGGCGGGACAGCTTCTAGAGTGAGGAAGTGGGGGTGGGACAGCTCCTAGAGTGAGGAAGTGGGGGCGGGACAGCTCCTAGAGTGAGGAAGTGGGGGCGGGACAGCTCCTAGAGTGAGGAAGTGGGGGCGGGACAGCTTCTAGAGTGAGGAAGTGGGGGCGGGACAGCTCTAGAGTGAGGAAGTGGGGGCGGGACAGCTTCTAGAGTGAGGAAGTGGGGGGAGGGACAGCTTCTAGAGTGAGGAAGTGGGGGTGGGACAGCTTCTAGAGTGAGGAAGTGGGGGTCGGGGACAGCTTCTAGAGTGAGGAAGTGGAGGCTGGGACAGCTTCTAGAGTGAGGAAGTGGGGGGCGGGACAGCTTCTAGAGTGAGAAGTGGGGCGGGACAGCTTCTAGAGTGAGGAAGTGGAGGTGGGACAGCTTCTAGAGTGAGGAAGTGGGGGTCGGGACAGCTCCTAGAGTGAGGAAGTGGGACAGGACAGCTTCTAGAGTGAGGAAGTGGGGACGGGACAGCTCCTAGAGTGAGGAAGTGGGGGCGGGACAGCTCCTAGAGTGAGGAAGTGGGGGTGGGACAGCTTCTAGAGTGAGGAAGTGGGGGCGGGACAGCTTCTAGAGTGAGGAAGTGGGGGCGGGACAGCTTCTAGAGTGAGGAAGTGGGGGCGGGACAGCTTCTAGAGTGAGGAAGTGGGGGTGGGACAGCTTCTAGAGTGAGGAAGTGGGGGTGGGACAGCTTCTAGAGTGAGGAAGTGGGGGTGGGACAGCTCCTAGAGTGAGGAAGTGGGGGCGGGACAGCTTCTAGAGTGAGGAAGTGGGGGCGGGACAGCTTCTAGAGTGAGGAAGTGGGACAGGACACATGACCTTCATGTGGTGCTTTCCTCTGCTTTTGGTAAGTAAGGTGGAATGTAGCTGCCAGCTATCATATAATAGAGTAATGTAGAATAGAACCTGTCTGCTTCTGCCCTGAACAAAATTTGCAGTTCATATAAAGAAAGAATGTGGGCTGTTGAGATTGTTTAGTGGTTAAGGCACTTGCCTGCGAAGCCAATGGACCCATGTTGAACTCTCCTGATCCCACATAAGCCAGATGCACAAAGGTGAGGCAAACGCAAGGTCGCACATGCCCACTAGGTGGCATTAGCATCTGGAGTTCCATTGCAGTGACTGGGGACCTGACATGCCAATTCCCTCTCTAAAAAAAAAATTTTTTAATTTAAAAATTAAAAAAAGAAAGAATGGATGATAGGGCATTTTGGCCGAGTGTGTTAAGGGGAAGAGATGGGAGTTGAGGCTAGGGAGATTGTGGAGAGAGGCCCTGGGAGCTGAGAGGGTGCTGGACAAGGGAACAAGGTCACAAAGGGACTAGGCCTGAGGTCGTTTTGCTGGCCCTGGGAGCTGAGCCTGGGAGAAAACCATATGCTACAGCAGTGAAGTGGACAAAGTGGACAGGATGAGGCCCTTTGCTGAGGCCCTGTGTCATCCCTCAGGGGAACAGAACTTCATCAAGTCCCTGATCAACTTTGATAAAGACAATATCTCAGATAAGGTGCTAAAAAAGATTGGAGCCTATTGTGCCCAGCCAGACTTTCAGCCCGATATCATTGGCCGAGTCTCCCTAGCTGCCAAGTCCCTCTGCATGTGGGTGCGGGCCATGGAGGTAGGTGGTGGCAAAAGGTGGGTGGGAGCGGTGAGGACAGGCCTGGAGAAGCTGGGGGTGGCAGACCCAGGTGGGAAGGAAGGCTTCTGGTGGGTGAATAGCTGCTGCCTGGGCCTCCCCTGGAGCCTGGCTGTCTTCCCACAGCTGTATGGGCGGCTGTACCGGGTGGTGGAGCCTAAGCGCATGCGGATGAACGCCGCCCTGGCCCAGCTTCAGGAGAAGCAAGCTGCCCTCGCTGAGGCCCAGGAAAAGCTGCGAGAGGTGAGCCTCCTCCCGTCTTCTCCACAGCCCGCCCTAATGTCTTGGACTCTTCATTACCATCTACACTCCCTCCTCATTCCAGTCCCCTGTCCTGAATCCTACAGCGCTCACTTTGGTCTTCCTCCTGCTCTGGGTTCTAGTTAAGCTGGGCTGTGTCCATTCAGAAACCTTAGGAGGTGTCACTGGATTGAGAAGTTCTGAGGACACTGTCAGGGAGGACCAACGGGCGCTGCCACCCAGGAGCCTTTCCAGACCTCCTTGACTTAGAGTTGGCCACCTCTTTTTTTTTTTTTTTTTTTTTTTTTTTTTTTTTTTTTTTTTTTTAGCAGAGAGAGACCAGAGAGAGAAGAAACAGGCATGCCAGGGCCTCCCACCAGTGCTACTGAACTCCAGACGCATGTGCCATGTTGTGCATCTGGCTTTACGTGGGTACTGGGGGATTGCACCCAGGCTGCCAGGTCTTGCAAGCAAGCATCTTTAACCACTGAGAAATCTCTCCAGCCCAGGGGCTGGCCGCCTCTGTTACCGACTGATGCGCTGTGTGCAGCCGGTCAGGCTTTGCCGGGGAGCTAAGTGAAGGGGTTCAGCACAGCACCTGTGGGCCTGGGACTGCATGAGAGTCAATCCTGGGCCGGGACGGGGCTCCTCCAGAGCTCAGGAGTAGTGACCATGAGCAGGGTAGAAAGCCGGAAGGTCATGTTTGGGCTGGAGAGAAAGCTTAGCAGTTAAAGCACTTGCTTGCCTGTGAAACCTAAAGACTCAGGTTCGATTCCCCAATACCCATGTAAGTCAGATGCACAAGGTGTCACATGCATCTGGAGTTCGTTCACAGTGGCTGAAGGCCCTGGTGCACACCCCGCCTCCCCGCCAACAAAGAAGGTCATGTTGTACAAGTTGTATGCACAGATGACTCACACCACACAGGGTGGGTCTCATTCTAGCCAGGCTGACCTGGAACCAACTCTGTAGTCCCAAGCTGGCCTCTTAGTTAAGGTTGCTCTTGTTGCCCACATCTTTACTTTGGCAAGGTTGGACCGTTCAAGCCCAGTTTCCTTAGAGTCGCTGTGCTTCACACGAGGCTGCCTCTGGGAAGAAGCTACTTACTCACCCGTTGAGGTAGTTTGAATACAGTGTCCCCCATGGCCTCATGTGTTTGTGATTAAGCCTCGTACTCAATCCTTGGCTGGTGGAGCCTTTGGAAGGAGGAGCCTTTCTGGAGTGGGTGTGCTACTGAGGGTGGACCTTGGGGTTCCCCCACTTTTTTTTTTCGAGGTAGGGTTTCACTCTGGCCCAGGCTGACCTGGAATTCACTGTGTAGTCTCAGGGTGGCCTCGAACTCATGGCAATCCTCCTACGTCTGCCTCCCGAGTGCTGGGATTAAAGGCGTGCGCCACCACGCCCAGCATTTTTTTGTTTGCTTCCCCCCCCCCCGTTTTTTTTTTTTTTGTTTTTTTTTGACCTTGGGGTTTATTAACCCTGGTTTGCCAGTGTTAGTTTGGCTCACTCTTCACCAGCCATGGCAGAGGTGATGTCCAGCC
Source organism: Dipus sagitta (assembly GCA_036346955.1). Lineage (NCBI taxonomy): Eukaryota > Metazoa > Chordata > Mammalia > Rodentia > Dipodidae > Dipus > Dipus sagitta. Next base: position 5,426,295 of record CM070783.1, on the reverse strand, counting down.
TCTGCTCATGTCATACTGTCCTCCTGCCACCACGGAGCCTCTCTTGAGACTATAAGCCAAATAAAATCCTTTCCTCCCATCATCTGCTCTTGGTCGGGTGCTTTGTTTCAGCAATGAGAAGGTTAACTACAACACCTCAGTCCCAAATCCCCAGAGCCCATGTAAAGCCAAATGCTATAGTGCAAGCATCTGCAACCCACCCAGCACACCTATGTCGAGAAGGGGGGCAGAGATAGGGGAATTCCCCAAAAACCTGCAGGCCCCCAGTTTGGCAAAAGCAGCAGTGAACAAAGAGATTTTCTTGCCTCAAAGATGGGGACCCGATATTCAAATCACATGTATTTTTTTTGCGGGGGGGGGGGCGACAGCTAATTCAAACCACCACATGAGCTAATGATGCTTGTGTGGGAAGAGTTTTATTGATTAAGCCATCTCGCCAGTCCTTATGTGATCTTGTCAAACCATAATAAAACTTTCCTCCAAAAAAGTAGTTGGAGGATGTGGCTGACACTTGTATGTAAGCAGCACCCACTGACACTGGAATTGCCCAGTCTTTGGTGCTGGGTTGGACAGGCCCTCCACTCAAAACAATTTCTGAAAAAAATTTCTCCTGTGGTTTTGGGATAAAACTTAGGGCCTCAAGCATGCAAGGTAAATGTTCTACAACTGAGCTATAACCCCAGCTGCTGAGGGAAAATTTTTTTTGAGGTAAGCCCAACAGACTAGCCTTTAAAAAAAAAAAGTGAGAGAGTGGGGGCAGAGAGAATTGGCAGGCCAGGCCCTCCAGCCACTGCAGTTGAACTCCAGATGCTTGGGCAACCTTGTGCACTTGCGTCACATTGTGCGCCTGGCTTACATGGGTCCTGGAAAGTTGAACATGAGTCCTTAGACCTCACGGGCAAGCTCCTTACCCGCTAAGCCATCTCTTCAGCCCTGCTGAGGGAAGATTTAATATCACAGTATAGAAAGGTAGAAAGAAGCCAGGCGTGGTGGTGCACCCTTTTAATCCCAGCACTCAGGAGGCAGAGGTAGGAGGATCACTGTGAGCTGGAGGCCAGCCTAGGACCACAGAGTTGGTTCTAGGTCAGCCTGGGCTAGAGTGAGACCCGACCTCGAAAAACCAAAAATAAATAAATAAGGAGCGTTGGTGGTATAGTGGTGAGCATAGCTACCTTCCAAAAATAAATAAATAAAATAAATAAATAAATAAATAAAATACAGGGTGTGGTGGTGCATGCCTTTAATCCCAGCCCTCAGGAGGGTGTGGTAAGAGGATCATTGTGAGTTCAAGGCCAGCCTGAGACTACATAGTGAATTCCAGGTCAGCCTGGGCTAGAGCGAGGCCCTACCTCAAAAAAACAAAATAAAAACAGCAAAGATAGCAAAATATAGATCAGGCAGCCTGGGCACCTCCTCCTAGATGAAGGTCCAGGCTGAGTTACGGTCAGAGTTGCTGATGAGAGTGGCCGCAGTGCACGGAGAGGCCGCCTGAGCCTGGTGACATGCCTCTGGAGCAAAGACTGCCAGGCGCATGGCTCCTCAGCGCTACATCCACAGGCAGCATGCTCCTGCCCTGGGCCCCCAACCCTGCTCCCTTTGAGTGGCCTGGGCCCAGCCTGTGTTCCCTGCCGGCCATGTCCCTTCTAAATGACACCTTCTTTCTTGCTGCTGCAAGGAATGCCCATCCAGCTTTATGTAGCTGGCTGGAGAATTGAACCCAGGCCAGCAGCCTTTGCAAGTAAGTGCCCTTAACTGCTGAGCCATCTTCCCAGCCTCCATCAGCCACTTTTTCTTTCTTTCCCTTCCTCCCTCCACCCCTTTTCTCTTTCCTTCCTTCTTTCCTTCTTTCTTTCTCTCTCATTCTCTTTCTTCTTTCTCTCTCCCTTCCCTCCTTCTTTCTCCTTCCTTCCTTCCTTCATTCCTTTCTTTCTTCCTTTCTTTCTTTCACAGGGTTTCAGTTTAGCCTGGACTGACCTGGAATTCATTCCGTAGCCCTAGGCTGGCCTTGAATTTCTGGCACTCCTCTTACCTCACCTCCTGGGATTAAAGGATAGTACCACCACCCCTGGCTTCCCATCACACTTTTTTAGACCTTAATGCTTTCTAACAGTTTTCCAGGGCTGGACCTATAGGCCATCCTGTCATTCTGAGGTGGCATTTTGTGTGGCAGCACTTTATTCAGAGTCAGCTCCCAGCCCTAAAGTGACATTTTGAATTTCCACTGTGTCTTAAAGAACATTGTGTTTTGCCAGGAGGCAGAAATAGGAGGATGGCTATGAGTTCAAGGCCACCTTGAGACTACATAGTGAATTCCAGGTCAGCTTGAGATAGAATGAGATCCTACCTCAAAAAAAAAAAAAAAAAAAAATTTTTTTTTTTTCAGGCAAGCCCAACAGACTGGTCTCTTTAAAAAAAGAAAAAAAATATATGAAAGAAGTGAGAGAGAGAATTGTTGCACCAGGGCCTCCAGCCACTGTAATTGAACTCCAGCTGTATGTGCCACCTTTTGTGCGTCTGGCTTATGTGGGACCTGGAGAGTTGAACATGAGTCCTTAGGGTTTGTAGGCAAGCGCCTTAACTGATAACCCATCTCTCCAGCACAGCATTTTGTGCTTTGAGGACTGTCTGTCCCACGTCCAGTTACTTGGGCCCTGCTAGTGAATGCTTTACTATGCACTAGCCATGATGCTGCAGCACACATTTCTCCTCACATGTGGCCACCCCAACCAGGCTCTGAAAGATGGTACTTGCCTAGTATCATTTAGTAAAGCAGACCTCTTGCTCCTTTATGGTGAGCGGTTTGTCTCCAGGACTGCAGGCTGCCTCTCCCGGTGTGCGTGGTAGAGGGCAGCATAGGGGAACTAATGTTTGCTGGGTGTCACCAGCCTGTGTTCCTCTTGGTGAAATGGACAAGAGATGCAGTCTGTACCCAGGCCCAGTGTCTGTTGGTCAGTCAGGCACACACATGGAATCTTGGGCACAGGCTGGAGTAGTCTCTGCCTCAGATTTAAGTGCTATATATATACCCAACCTGCAGGGTGGTGATGGGCTGGAGCGGGCTTACCTATGTCAGGCATCCACGTGCATCTCTGTGTAAAGATTCGGAGACCAGGGACTTGGTCTTTTTTTTTTTTTTTTTCTGAGACAAGGCCTCAAAAACCCAGGGTGGTGGTGTGGGAAACTTATTAATACTGATAAATGCCACTTATAAATTGGATGACATTGTTTCTATTGTGTTGAATAAAATATTCTAATAAAATAAAACAGGTTGATCTTGAACTCATGACCCTCCTACATCCTCCTCTGAAATAAGTGCTGGGATTACTGGCACTGCCATGCCATTTTTGTTTCTCTTTTTGGGGGTGCATTTTTCTTTAATGAACTCCCTCTTCTTCTCTCATAGCTCTGGAATTCCTCCCTTCCTCCCCTTCTCCCTCCTTTCTTCTTCCTTTATGAGAGAGAGAGAGAATGGGCACACCGGGGCCTCTTGCCACCTTGTGCATATGATTTCATGTGGGTCCTGGGGAATTGAACTACGGCTGGCAGACTTTGCACCTTGAACCACTGAGCCAACTCCCCAGCCCTAACTCTGGAATTCATTTCTAGCTTTTTCTTTCCTCCATTGAGGTTCTGCCCTAGGTATGTCCGGACACGGAGTAGCAGTCATGTCTGTGCTATTTGAGGCTCTTGTCAGTATTTCTTTCTTTACATATATATTGTTATTTACTTAATTGAGAGAGGCAGACAATACGGGGACACCAGGGCCTCTTGCCATTGCAACGAATTCCAGACGCACGTGGGTACTGGGGAATCAAACCCAGGCTGGTATGCTTTTTAAGTGAGAGGCTTTAACTGCTGACCCAACTTCCTAGCCCTTCTTGTCAGTATTTCTAATATGGCTTATTTTTATTTTGTTTTATTTTTATGCTGTGCTGTTCTGGGCAAGTACACTACAGCTGAGCCACATCCTTAGCCTCTTATGTAGTTTGTTATGCACCAAGAGGCCTCTGTCTGGGCTGGAGAGATGGCTTAGCCATTAAGACATTTGCCTGCAAAGCCAAAGGACCTCAGTTCAACTCCCCAGGATCCATATAAGCCAGATACACAAGGGGGCACACGCATCTGGAGTTCGTTTGCAATGGCTAGAGGCCCTGGCGCGCCCATTCTGTCTCTCTCTCAAATAAGTAAATACAGAAATAAATAAAATTTAAATTAAATGAGAAGAGGTATCTGTCCCATATCTGCATTGAGTTTCATCACCAGGAAGATCCTGAGCTCTAGAAGGTGGTGGAAGATTTACGTAATTTACCTCATTCATGCCTCAGTACAGCCCTATAGGGTTCACACATGGGGGAAACTGAAACTCACACTGTCTCTCAAGATCAGGCAGCTACAAAGTGGCACCTTCAGGACTTGACCAAGGCCAGTGTGCCCTTGAGTCATGTGTGCTGCATGCCCCAGACTGTGATCCGCCCTCGCAGGTGGCAGAGAAGCTGGAGATGCTGAAGAAGCAGTACGACGAGAAGCTGGCGCAGAAGGAGGAGCTGCGCAAGAGGTCTGAGGAGATGGAGCTGAAGCTGGAGCGTGCTGGCATGCTGGTGTCCGGGCTGGCAGGAGAGAAGGCCCGCTGGGAGGAGACGGTGCAGGTGAGCTGGGGGCTGCGGCTCCCCTTCCACGCAGTCATGATCCAAGAGGCCCATCCCCTTTCTGTGGGGAGACAACAGTCACGAGAAACAAGGACATTTAGATATGGGAAACCTAAGAATAGGCTAGAACAGGCCCTCTTTCCCCTCCTCGCCTTTGGTGAGAATGTTGCAGGAAAGGCATTCTGTCCACTGGCTCCAGTTTAGTGGGGGGGGGGGGACGTTGAAAGCAAATGAGGTCCTTAGTGTAGCCACCTGAGAGTTGACAGACATGGGCCATCTTGTCTCTCTGTCACTGTGCTCCTGGTTCCATGAAGGAGTTAGGTCTTTTCACCAGTAATCAAAAGGGTGCACACCGTTGTCAGAGGTGGGGACCTCAGAGCAGTTAGGATTCTCAAGAGTGCAGAGGTTCAGGACAGGGGGAGACTGTCTTTGCTCTAGACCACCGTCCAAAGGAGAATGTCTTCCAAGCATCCAAGTTCCTTCAAGGCCTTGGAGCCCAGGCGCTTAATCTCCTCACTGTCCACCAGGGCCTGGAGGAGGATCTGGGTTACCTGGTGGGTGACTGTCTCCTGGCAGCTGCCTTCCTGTCCTACATGGGACCCTTCCTGACCAACTATCGGGATGAGATTGTCAACCAAATCTGGATCAAGAAGGTATGACAGGGAGTTCTGGGGACGCGGGAAGGAGCAGAGGCTGTGGGCTGAAGTGTGAGCTCTTCCTTTTCCAGATCTGGGAGCTTCAGGTCCCTTGCTCACCTCGCTTTGCCATTGACAACTTCTTGTCCAATCCCACCAAAGTTCGGGACTGGAACATCCAGGGACTGCCATCAGACGCCTTCTCCACTGAGAATGGCATCATCGTCACCCGGGGCAACAGGTGAAGACAGTGCCAGGAGTGGGGGCGGGAGAGGAGCAGAACCTGCCTTCTGCCTGACGCTTGCTCCTGCAGGTGGGCCCTCATGATCGACCCTCAGGCCCAGGCCCTGAAGTGGATCAAGAACATGGAAGGAGCCCAGGTAGCATGCTGGGGGTTGGTTCTATTTTCCCAGGAGAATCTCTTCACAATCCTAGTGTCTTCCTAAGGTCCTGCCCTTGCTTATTGTGGACCTGGTGTTCCTCCACGCTACTCCTCTCTGTCCCCTTACTCTCCAGGGCCTGAAGATCATCGACCTGCAGATGAGAGATTACCTTCGAATCCTAGAAACAGCCATCCAGTTTGGGTATCCGGTGCTCCTCCAGAATGTGCAGGAATATCTGGACCCCTCACTCAACCCTGTGCTCAACAAATCTGTAGCTCGAATTGGTCAGGACCTGGGCTTATCGTGGGCTTGCGATAGAGGCCAGCGAGTCAGGCACAGGGATGGGAAGGCGGCTCTCTGGCTGGGCCTCTGCTCCCTGTCCCTCCCCGTAGATAGGCTCAGGCAGAGTCCCACGGCGGCCTGACTTGCTGGCTTGGGTGCTGGTAGGAAATGTGTCAGTCCTTGTGAGACCTTCACGCTTGCCCTTTTGTCGATACAGGTGGCCGAATGCTGATGCGCATTGGCGACAAAGAGGTGGAGTACAACACCAACTTCCGCTTTTACATCACCACCAAGCTCTCCAACCCCCACTACAGCCCAGAGACCTCGGCGAAGACCACCATTGTCAACTTTGCTGTCAAGGAGCAGGTGGGTACTAGCCACTAGCCAGGCTGAGCAAGGTGCAACAGGAAGAGCTGGAGAATCCAGGAAGAAGCCCCAAGAAAAGGCCAGGCTCGAGCTGGGCCGCTGAGGGTGAGGGTTTCAGGAAGTCACCAGAGAAAGCCCTTCACTCCGAGTCTTGTCGCTCAGGGGCTGGAGGCCCAGCTGCTGGGCATTGTGGTTCGGAAGGAGCGGCCTGAGCTGGAAGAACAGAAGGATTCCTTGGTCATCAACATTGCTGCTGGCAAGAGGAAACTCAAGGAACTGGAGGACGAGATCCTCCGGTGAGACTGCGCTCCACGCCCGCCCCACTGGCACCCACCAGCTCTGTCCGCAGCACAGTAGCACCCCGAGGGGCTGAGAGGAGGCCCTCCCCTTTAGCCCAGCACCCCAAACTCCTTGATCCATGGGTCTCTTGGCTTCCCCCTAGCTTGCTGAACGAGGCCACAGGTTCGCTGCTGGATGACGTGCAGCTGGTGAACACCCTGCAGACATCCAAGGTAACAGCCACAGAGGTGACGGAGCAGCTGGAGACCAGTGAGACCACGGAGATCAACATCGACTCGGCCCGGGAGGCAAGCTGCTGCCCCCAGCCCTGCCCCCCGCTAGCTTCCAGGAACCACGTGGTCTTGAGTCTTTTCCTTCCCCGAGCCCCTGTGGTGGATCGCCCGTGTAGCCCTGACGTGATTGTCCCCCACCCACAGGCTTACCGCCCATGCGCCCAGCGGGCCTCCGTGCTGTTCTTTGTGCTTAATGACATGGGCCGCATTGACCCCATGTACCAGTTCTCCCTGGACGCCTACATCAGCCTCTTCATCCTCAGCATCGACAAGAGCCATCGCAGCAACAAGCTGGAGGACCGCATTGACTACTTGAATGACTACCACACCTACGCCGTCTACAGGTGTGACCAACATTTGCACCCACGCGTGCAAGATGGGACCAAGCCGCTGGCTGTGATCCATTTCCTTTGACTACTTGTGGCACGGTGCTGGCCCGCAGCCACCCTCCACTACCCAGCGCTGCCCACCCTGCACCGTCCTGGGGTGCTTCCCCGGCCCGTGGTTAAACCGTCACCGCTGGGCTGCACTCTGCTTTGCATCCGGTTCTCCCCAGCACACTGCACCCGTCATGTCCGTATGTCTGCTACCACCCAGCTTCTGCAATGCACATGTGCACATAACGGGGGTCTTTGTTAAAACACAGATTGGGGCTCAGGAAGTCTGGAGTGGAGCTGCAGTTCTGCATCTCTGTTGCAGTGGTCTGTGGATCATATTTTTTTTTAATTTTTTTGGAGAGAGCAAGAGAAAGAGGGAGAAAGAGAGGGAGAGAGAATTGGTATGCTAGGGCCTCAGCCACTGAAATTGAACTCCCGACGCTTGCGCCACCTAGTGGGCATGTGTGACCTTGTGCTTGCCTCGCCTTTGTGTGTCTGGTTAACATGGGATCTGGAGAGTCAAACATGGGTCCTTCGGCTTTGCAGGCAAATGCCTTAACCACTAAGCCATCTCTCCAGCCCTGGATCATATTTTTTTGTTTGTTTTTCAAGGTAGGGTCTCACTCTAGCCCAGACTAACCTGGAATTCACTATGTAGTCTCAGGGTGGCCTTGAACTCATGGCTACCCTCCTACCTTTGCCTCCCAAGTGCTGGGATTAAAGACATGCATCACCATGCCCAGCCCTTGGATCATATTTTTTAAAGTATTTTTACTTATTTGCAAGCAGAGTGACACACACACACAATTGGCATGCCAGGGCTTCAAGCCCCTGCAAATGAACTCCAGGTACATATAGCACTTTGTGCATCTGGCTTTATGTGAATACTGGGGAATTGAACCCAGGTTGTTAGGCTTTGCAGACAAACCTCTTAACTACTAAGCCATCTCTCCTGCCTGTGGATCATATTTTGTTCTGTTATTTTTTTTTCAATATTCTTATTTATTTATTTGAGAGAGAGAGAGAGAAAGAGGGGCAAATAGAGAGAATAAGCGCAGCAAGCCCTCCAGCCCCAACAAATGAACTCCAGACACATGCACCACCTTGTGCATCTGGCTTACATGGGTACTGGGGAATTGAACCTGAGTCCTTAGGCTTCGCAGGCAAGTGTCTTAACTGCTAAGGCATCTCTCCAGCCCCTGTGGATCATATTTTGAGCAGCAAAGTGCTTGACTTCTCTAACTGGGCTTTCCCATAAATCCCTCAAGTTCAATTCATTACAGATCAAACCCCTGATCTTCCCTATTCCACGAAGGCCTTATCCCTGAATGGCACTGACACCCACCAGACAGTCACCCAGATCAGAAACTGGGAGTTACCCTTGACTCTTGCAGCTCCAGTCAGTCACTGGGTTCTGCTCACGATTATTTCTGCCAACTGCTCCCTCCCTGTCCTCCCCATTGACGGCAGGTCTGGACTTTGGCGCACATGTTCATGATCTTGTGGGCTTGCACAGCAGCCCCCCCCCCCCAACAGCTCACTCTGCCTCTGTGTGTCCCTCTCAATGTGTTTTCCAGCTTCCAGTATCAGCCCTCCAGACCCATACATCGGCCCCCGGTACTCCAAGCTTAAACTCTTCAGTGGTTGTCATGTCTCTAGTGGTTCCCAAAACCCTCTGTAACCTGGCCTCAATCTGCCCCCGTCTCCTGGCTCCCCACCTCTCACCAGCACTGGGCAGCACTGCCTGCTTAGGCCCCATGACCTTCTCACCCCAGGACTTTCCTTATGTTTTGAGCTATCCCTGGAGCACTCACGTCCCACTCTCTCATGCCTCTGGATAAGTCCCCTGCACCTTGGGGCACCTATTGTCAGGGGCGCCTGAGTCTACTAGACAAGGCTGGGAACCCTGCCTTACAGTTCCCAACACCACTCTGACCTCTATAGAACTCATCACACCATGTTATAATGATGACTGATTGCCTCTCTATCCTGCCACGACTTCCTCAAGGACCTACAGAGTTCCTGGAAACATTGGGGAAACGGTGTTCGTGTGCACAGCGGAATGGAATGCCGACTTAGGGGTGAACTCTGGGAAGCTCTCGTTATTCCTCCAGCCCCTGAGTCCTTGCTTGTTTCTAGGAGGTGTGGGTTAGAAGCTAAGACCCCTCTGTACAAGCGAGACTCAGGATCTCAGTGAGCATTCATATCGGACGTTTCTCCCCATGTCGCTCCACTGCTCCCATCTTCTCTATTCTAGGTACACCTGCCGAACCCTTTTTGAACGCCACAAGCTACTGTTCAGTTTTCATATGTGTGCCAAAATCCTGGAGACTTCTGGCAAGCTCAACATGGACGAGTACAACTTCTTTCTGCGTGGGGGCGTGGTGAGTCAGCAGAGGGCATCTGCCAGCATGGTGGTCAGGGAGAAGATGAGGGCAGCTGTGATGAGAACTGCAGACCCAGAGTGCCAGGCCTAAGCTTTCACAGAGTGTGCTGGGATAAGCCATGTTCAGTGCACTCCCTGGGATTGTCGGGGTGACTCACGGTACCCCTGGAACTCAGTACAAGCAGGCATTGGAACACCTCTTCCCTGTGACCCACCAGTAGCCATGATCTTGCTGCCATTTTGCTGCCTCCCAGACCATTTCTTCCTGGTCTTGAATTCCATGGTCACCTCTGTCCCTCTTTATGTGTTGCATTTGCTTGGCAAAAAAAAATCATGATTGTGCTTGATTCTTTTTCCTCTTGGCTCCATGTGGCCCTTGCATCTGAACAGGGCTGGAAAAAAACGCGTCCACACTACTTGGACTCTTGAAGTCCATGAACATGCTGAGCCCTTGAGGCTGCATTCCCCTCCCTCCTAGACAATGTCCTTTTGCTACTGTCACTGGATTTTAGCAACAGCCTTCCAACGACCCACCACAAGCTCCCAACTTAGCCATGGGGCAGAGCTTTTAACATGGACCCCGTGTTGATACGATTCCCCGTAGTCGGTGTTCTCACCACCGCACAACCCACCTCCACTCCAGATGAGCAGGCCTCATCCCCCCCCAATGCTCTGGCATGTCTCGCTTTTATTTGAGAGAGAGCAAGAGCAAGAGCAAAATGAACTGCAGATGCATGCACCACTTAGTGCATCTGGCTTTACGTAGGCACTGGGGAATCAAACCCAGGCTGTCAGGCTTCACAAGCAAGCACCTTTAACTGCCAAGACTTCTCTTCAACCCCCTTAGCCTTGATCCTATTTAATACTTCACACTTCCTCTGAGCACTGCCAGGTCTTCTTTACTTTGCTTTCTTTATTTTCACAGGGCATCTTTGATAGAATAGGTAACCTACTCATTTGTTAGGCTTTCTTGGAGGAGTTTGAGAGACAGGGTTTCAACTCAGTAACCAAGGCTGGTCTTGAACCTGTGGCAGTCCTCCTGCCTCAGCTTCCAGAGGTCTGGGATTCCGGGCGAGTCCCACCACTCCTGGTTTGTCATGCTTTAGATAGTCCAAAACATGGGCATGGGCTCGTAAGGCCACGTCAGAAAGTAAGCTGCTCAGGGGCAGAAGTGATTGTTCAGTGTTGCGTCCCAGTGCAGATGACACATGCCGGGTGAACAGTATGGGCCTCTTCAGAAGCCCAGGGCAGAGGCCCTTACATCTGCAGCCCAGCTACTTGGAAGGCTGAGGCAGAAGGGTCAGCATGGATTGGAAACCAGCATGGGGCTACAGAAGTCTAGGCCAGCCTGGGTTAGAGTGAGACCCTACCTCAAAAAAAAAAAAAAAAAAAAAACCAAGAATGAATCTATGAATGCGTGGAGAAGTTTATAGTTCTTTGAATCCCAAGGAGGCCACCAATTAGTGAATAGGTTTGAAGACATGACTGCCATGAACCACCAGAGGTCGCCATCTTCCTAAACTTGAACTGTGATCTCAGTTGTGTGAGTCCTAATGCCCCCCATAATTCCCCGCCTCTTCATTCACCATTCACTCTACCATACAAGACCAGAGAATAACTTGTAAATGTAATATTTTGTTTGTGTGTGCATCTATGAATGTTCATATGTGTACGTGTTTGTATGAATGTTCATCTGTGTGTGTTTGTGAAAGTTCGTATGTGTACGTGTTTGTCTGCATATTGACATTGGTTGTCTTCTTTAGTGGATCACTTCTTTTTTTTCTTTCTTTTTTTCTTTTTCTTTTTCTATGGTCTCATTGTAACCCAGACTGACTTGTAATTCACTATGTAGTCTCAGGGTGGCTTTGAACTCACAGCGATCCTCCTACCTCTTGCTGGGACCACTTTAATCTTTGAGGCAGGGTCTCTTGCTGACCCTAGAGCTCACCAGTTCAGCTAGACTCCCTATCCAGGGAGCCCCAAGGAGCCCTGCCCTACCTCCCCAGTGCTGTGGCACTGCGCCTGCTGTTGTAGTGTTTTCCCTGGGCCCTGGGATCCAAGCGGAGAGCCTTGCACTTGTGTGGCAAGAAGCACGTTACCATTTGAGCCATAGCCTCACTTCCTCAATGTGGCTTTAAAAAATTTTTGAGACAGTCTCTCTGTAGCCCAGGCTAGCCTGAAACTCACTCTGTAGCCCAGGCTGGCCTTGGATTCCTGGCAGTCCTCGCCTCAGCCTCCTGAGTGCTGGGATTACAAGGCAGGAGTCAACACACCTGGCTTACAGTGTGGCATTTCAACACACATATACAGCGTGTAATGATTAAATCAGGGTACTTGACACACGCATCACTTTAAATATTTGCCGTTTCTTTGTGCTAGTAATATTCAGAATTAATAACTCTTCCTATGAGGATTTCCAGGCATCTCCTTCCTCTCTCGTGCCCCAAGGTCCTTGATCGAGAGGGTCAAATGGATAACCCATGTACTACTTGGCTGGCAGATGCCTACTGGGATAATATCACAGAGCTGGACAAACTGACCAACTTCCATGGCCTCATGAACTCCTTTGAGCAGTATCCTCGGGACTGGCACCTGTGGTATACCAATGCTGCCCCCGAGAAGGCCATGCTGCCAGGTGCCTGACCCTGGAGCCCCTTCCCTGCTCCCTCCTGAAGCCTGCCTTTTCATCTCCCCCTCCCCTGGTTGCAGTCCCTCAAGCGGGCCTTCGTTTCGATCCTTCCACACTCACTTCCCTGCAACCATTCTTTCATTACCAGGTGAGTGGGAAAACGCCTGCAACGAGATGCAGCGGATGCTGATTGTGCGCTCCCTGCGCCAGGACCGCGTGGCCTTCTGCGTTACCGCTTTCATCGTCTCCAACCTCGGCTCCCGCTTCATTGAGCCACCCGTGCTGAACATGAAGCTGGTCAGTGGTCTTGCGTTCTCGCCCGTGCAGCCCTGCTCTCCCTGCCTCAGCCTGTCCTCTGCTGAGCCCTGGGGCCTTCCGCCCGCAACTAGACCCGTGCTGCTTCCAGGTGCTGGAGGATTCCACGCCGCGATCGCCGCTTGTGTTCATCCTGTCCCCGGGCGTGGACCCCACCAGTGCTCTACTGCAGCTGGCAGAGCACACGGGCATGGCCCAGCGTTTCCATGCCTTGTCCCTGGGCCAGGGCCAGGCCCCCATTGCTGCCCGACTCCTCCGAGACGGCGTGGTTCAGGGTCAGTACGCTGTTCTTTCACGTCCATCCTCAGCCCTGGTCCTCGTTCCCAGAACCACCCGCTTCATTCACAGTGCTGTGACTGCAGATCTCCTTTCCAGAAACCCCAGAAGTGGCAGGCAGCATAGAACACCAACTCCATCCCAACAGCCGGATGGTGTGGGGACAGGGAAGCTTGGGGAATGTGTCATTCTGACCCTGGTACCTTCTTGCAGGGCACTGGGTGTTCCTGGCAAACTGCCACCTGTCACTGTCGTGGATGCCTAATCTGGACAAACTGGTGGAGCAGCTGCAGGTGGAGGACCCTCACCCTTCCTTCCGCCTCTGGCTCAGCTCCAGCCCCCACCCCGACTTCCCCATCTCCATCTTGCAGGCCAGCATCAAGATGACCACAGAGCCACCTAAGGTGAGGTGGCCGTAGAAGGCTTGCGTCGCTCAGGCTGCCAGTCTGCCTTCTTGCTAGCATAAGAGAAACATCACTGATTTTTGTTGTGTAAAAAAAAAAGTTCCAGGGCTGGACAGATGGCTTAGTGGTTAAGGTGCTTGCCTGCAAAGCCTAAGGACTTATGTTCCACTCTCCAGGTCCCACATAAACACCGTGATGCAGGCGCTCAAGGTTGCTCATGTGCACAAAGGGGCGCACACATCTGGAGTTCGATTGCAGTGGCTGGAGGCCCTGGTGTGCCAATTTTCTCTCTCTTTCTCACTCTCACATTAAAAAAAGGCAGTCTGTTGAGCTTGCCTCAAAAAAAATTTCACTTCATTTCTCTTTTTTTAATTTGTTTTTATTTATTTGTGAGAGAGAATGAGAGAGAGAGAGAGAGAGAGAGAGAGAGAGAGAATAGGCACATCAGTGCCTCTAGCCACTGCAAATGAACTCCAGATAAATGTGCCACCTTGTGCATCTGGCTTATGTGGGTCCTGGGGAATTGAATCTGGGTCCTTAGGCTTTGTAGGCAGGTGCCTTAACTGCTAAGCCATCTCTCTAGCCCATCATTTCTCCTTTTTTGTTCCAACTCCTAGAACATAGTAGCAATATCTAATATTTACCAAGTGAATATTATATGCCGGCACTGTCCTACGCTCTTTACATTTAGCACGTGTGCACGCGCGCACCCCCGCCCCCGCCCCCGCCCCCCCACCACTGGGGTAGAACTAATGCTCCTGTACAGACAGGACGGCGAGGTACACAAGGAGTAAATTAGTATTTAGAATTTAAATTAGTAATTAGAGTTCATTACTAATTAAGATTAATTACTAATTAAACTAGTAATTAGAATTTGGGTAGTTGAGTTCCCTAATTCATTCTTTCACACCTTGGAAACTTCCTGCCTCCCAACATTTCTTGACTTTCCCTGCCTAAAGTCATTCTTGCTGGACTTGCGGCCTCAATCTCCTTGCAACTAACTGTCTCGAGCGTTTTGTCCCCAGTACCACAGCTCACCACTGACTGCAAGGGTGAGTGCAGTAATTCCATCCTTTAAAATCTGCTGTGTCACTACATCTTGCGAGACAAGTGCTCCACCCAATGCTACATCAGCTGTTGGCTTTTTGAGGCAGAGTCTCACATATAGTCCCAAGCTGGCTTCAAAGTAATTTTCCTCCTGAATGCTGGGATAACAGGTGAACGCCTGACTTATTCTGGCAGTGTTTTATTGCTGTTAGTTGATATCAAAGTCCCTTCGGCATACTATATGAAAGCATAGTACGTACTCAGCAAACACGTCCTGTTTGACTGCATGCGTGGAGCCTTTCACGGTCATCCTCCTTGACCACTCTGCCCTCTTGCCTGGCTTCCTGATACAACACACACTCGTGTGTGTGTATGTGTTTGTGCGTGTGTTACAGTTGTGTGCAGCTGCATGCCCTGTGCACATGGGTAGAGGTGAGAGAATGTCGGTGTCTTCCTCTATGGCTCTTCTACCATATTTCTTTGCAAAGTTATCTCCCACTGACCACCAAGCCTCAGCGCTTCTCCTGCCTCCACTCCCCAGAGGACTGAGGTGACAGGCCACAGCGGGCATGCCTATGTGCGTGTGCGCGCGCGCGCGCGTGTGTGTATGTGTGTGTGTGTGTGTGTGTGTTAGGGATGGAGCTCAGGCCACTTCAGGCCCTCAGGTTTGTGTGGCACGTGCTCTTGCCTGCAGCATCCTCTGATGTTCCCTCTTCTGCTGACACATCATTGATCACTTTATATTTCTTTCTTAGGATATTTTATTTATTTACTTGAGAGAGAGGCAGAGAGAGAGAATAGGCACGCCAGGGCCTCCAGCCACTGCATACAAACTCCAGGCGTATGCGCCCCCTTAACCGCTGAGCCATCCCTCAGCCCCCACTTTGTGTTTCTTTCTGCTTTTCTTGTCTCAAAAGTTGGTCCTTGGTCTCAAACGCTTCTCACTCTACATTTCTTCATTTCAGTGTTTACGGAGAAATTGTCTTTTTATGAGTTCATCTCCAATCCCCATCTCTGGCTGTACTGCCAAGCTCAGTTCCAGACTGAATTACATTTGATGTCAAAGCATTTCTTCCTGGCATACCAGTGCCATGAATCATACGCTCTTCATGTGGCTTGTCTGCTCTCTCACCACCGGTTGTCTCTGCACCCCACTTTTGTCTCTGGCACATTTTTTCAGTATTTTTAGTTGGACTTGGGGTATAGCTCAAAGGTACACTTGCCTAGCATGCACAAGACCCTGGGTTCCATTACTAGTGTAGGAAAAATTTAAAATTGACTATTTTTTCTGACAGCAAATGTATTCTGCGCATCTTTTTAATGGGGTGGGGGTGCAAAGCCTTTTTTGAGGCAGGGTTTCACTTCAGCCCAAGATGATTTAGAACTCACTCTGGAGCCCGGGGAGACGTCAAACTCATGGTGATCTCCCTACTTTTTCATCCATATATCTTTTTAAATTTTTTTCTCTTATTTTTTATTTTTTTGGTTTTTCAAGGTAGAGTTTTGCTCTAGCCCAGGCTGACTTGGAATTCACTATGTAGTCTCAGGGTGGCTTTGAACTCACAGCGATCCTCCTGCCTCTGCCTCCCAAGTGTTGGGATTAAAGGCATGTGCCACCATACCTGGCTTTTTTGTTTTTTGTTTTTTAGACAATGTTTCATATAGCTATGCTGTCCTCAAACCCTACTTTGCTGAGAATGACCTTGAACTTTCACTCCTCTTACCTCCGCCTCCTGAGTGCTGGGATTACAGGAGTGCATCACTGCACCTGGCCAACAGTTTTAGACTTACTGAAAAATTGTGTAGCCATGAACACCTGTAATCCCAGCACTCAGGAGGTGGAGGCAGGAGGATCACGAATCTGAGGCTAGCTTGGGCTACATAGTGAGACTCAGGAAGAAGAGAAAGAAAAAAGAGAAAAAATATACAAAGGTCATGTACCCATGTTTCCAGACTCGTCTGTTACTCACATTTTGCCCCATTTGCTATGTCACTGACCTCCCTCTGTCTCTCTCTCCTCTCGCTCTCTCTCTCTCTCTCTCACACACACACAGACGTGCACACTTTTGCTGAGCACTGTAAGAGTAATTGCACATATCATGGCTCTTTACCACTAAATCATTCAGTGTGTTTCACATAAAGGGTTCTAATTAGCAAGTATGATGGTACATGCCTATGACTCCAGCACTTGGGAGGCTGAGGCAGGAGGATTATCACAAATACCAGGATTGCTTAGCAATTAAGGCACTGCCTACAAAGCCTAAGGACCCATATTCTACTCTCCAGAACCCACATAAGCCAGATGCACAAAGGTGAGACAAGCACAAGGTCACACATGCCCACTAGGTGGTGCATGCATCTAGAATTAAATTGTAGTGGCGGAGGCCCTGGCATGCCAATTCTCTCTCTTCCCCTCTGTCTCTCTCTCTATATATCTATCTAAAATAAAAAATAAATAGAGCTGGAGAGATGGCTTAGCAGTCAAGGCGCTTGCCTGTGAAGCCTAAGGATTTAGATTCAATTCCCTAGTACTCATGTAAGCCAGATGCACAAGGTAGCACATACATCTAGAGTTCCTTTGCAGTGGCTGTAGGCCCTGGTGCATCCATTCAAAAGAGAGAGGGAAAAAAAAAAAGAAATGAAATAAAATAAAATTGGGGCTGGAGAGATGGCTTAGTGGTTAAGGCACTTGCCTGCAAAGCCTGCAGACCCAGTTTCAATTCCCCATTACCCATGTAAGCCAGATGCACATGGTAGTGCATTTGTCTGGAGTTCATTTGCAGTGCCTACAGGTCCTGGCACGCCCATTGTCTCTCTCTCTCTTTCTCTCATAAATAAATAAATAAATAAAATATTAAAATTCTTTAAAAAATAAAAATAAAGCCAGTGTGGTGGCACACGCCTTTAATCCCAGCACTCAGGGGGCAGAGGTAGGAGGATCGCCATGAGTTTGAGGCCAGCCTGGCAGTACATAGTGGATTCCAGGTCAGCCTGGACTAGGGTGAAACTCTACCTCCCAAAACCAAAGTAATAATAATAACAATACTAAAATAAAATAAATAAGAATAATAAATTATGAAAAGCAGGTCACCACTATAATCTAGCTCTCAGGAGTTTGAGGTAGGAGGATCACCTTGAGTGGAGGGCCAGCTTGGGGCTATGGAGTGAGTTCTAGGTTAGCCTGGGCTAGAGTGAGGCCCTACCTTAAAAAACAAAAACAAAAAGCCAGGCGTGATGGCGCATGCCTTTAATCCCAGCACTTGGGAGGCAGAGGTGGGAGGATCGCCATGAGTTCAAGGCCACCCTGAGACTACATAGTGAGTTCCAGGTCAGCTTGGGCTAGAGCGAGACCCTACCTTGAAAACACCAATAAGAAAAACCAAAAAAAAAAAAAAAAAAAAAAAAAAAGAAAAAGAAAAAGAAAAGAAAACCAAGGGCTGGAGAGATGGCTTAGCAGTTAAGCGCTTGCCTGTGAAGCCTAAGGACCCTGGTTCGAGGCTCGATTCCCCAGGACCCACATTAGCCAGATGCACAAGGGGGTGCACACATCTGGAATTCGTTGCAGTGGCTGGAGGTCCTGGCGTGCCCATTCTCTCTCTCTCTCTCTCTCTCTCCCTCTTTCTTTGTCACTCTCAAATAAATAAAAATAAACAAAAAAATTAAAAAAACAAAAAAACAGAAACAAAATAGTAGAATGTTAACATTTTCCTTGAAGTATCTCTTTTCAGTCTTCCCACCTTCCCTCCATACTCAGGAACCATTACATGAATGCCATTTTCTCTATAATTTCAGTACAAATTTTCATCTCTCTTTCTTTTTCTTTCTTTCTTTCAGACAGGATCTGCCATGTAGCCCAAGCTGATGTTGAACTTGTGATCCTCTTGCCTCAGCCTCCCAAGTACACCATCATGCCTGCTAATTCTGAGCTTTTTTATTTTTTTTATTTTTTTGGTTTTGAGGTAGGGTCTCACTCTGGCCCAGGCTGACCTGGAATTCACTATGCAGTCTCAGGGTGGCCTCGAACTCACAGTGATCCTCCTACCTCTGCCTCCCAAGTGCTGGGATTAAAGACGTGCGCCACCACACCTGGCTATTTCTGAGCATTTTTGTTAAGTAACAGCTTCATGGGACTGGAAGGTATAGCTCAGTGGTAGAACATTTTCCTGTCATGTGCAAATCTTTGGATTTAATGTTCAGCACTGAAACAAAACAAATAATGAGGAAAAACCAGTTACACTTGTATGTCTTTGTCTTTATCCAGGTTTTCTGGCACTCTCAAATTGCATTGGCTTACCCATCATCGAGAACCTCATGGCGGAAAGGATCAAAAGTGGGGAAAGGGGCTGGAGAGGTGGTGGAGGGGCGGGAGAGTTCCTTCAGTGGTGAAGGCACTTGCCTGCGAAGCCTAAGGACCTGGGTTTGATTTTCCAGGACCCATGTAAGCCAGATGCACAAGTTGACACATGCATCTGAAGTTCGTTTGCAGTGGCTGGAGGCCCTGGTGCATCCATTCTCTCTCTCAGAAAAATAAATATTTTATTTATTTGCAACCAGAGAGAAGAGACAGAGAGAAAATGGCATGCCAGGGCCTCTAGCCACTGCAAATGAACTCCAGATGCATGTGCCTTTTGTGCATCTGGCTTACATGGGTCCCAGGGAATCAAACCTGAGTCCTTCGGCTTTGTAGGCAAACACCTTAACCGCTAAGCCATCTATCCAGTCCTAAATAAATATTTTTAAGTGGGGAAAGAACTGGTATACTGCTGCATACCTAAAATCCCAGGTTGGCCTACATAGGGAGTTCCAGGCCAGCCAGGGCAACATAGTGAGACTTTGTTCCCCCCAAAAAAAAGTGGGGGGAAGAAGGCAGGTCTGCCACTGTACAGTGCTTTGTATGAAATAGAGAAAGGCATCCAGTTGGTCTCGGCATGCAGATCAAGGGCTATATTTCAGCTTGCATTCACTCTTTGAGTCAGCGCCTTTGTGCGTTGAGCCGCCAGCTCAAGTGCGCAGGGTGGTGCTGTGGCGGCAGGGCTGAGCGTGAGGTGTATCACCCCACGTACGTCATTATCCCCAGGGCCTAAAGGCCAACATGACACGTCTTTACCAACTGATGACTGAACCGCAGTTTAGCCGCTGCTCCAAACCTGCCAAGTACAAGAAGCTGCTGTTTGCGTTGTGTTTCTTCCACTCTGTGCTACTGGAGCGCAAGAAATTCTTGCAGCTTGGCTGGAACATTATCTATGGCTTCAACGACTCTGACTTTGAGGTTTGTGCCAACCGGGGTCCTCCATCCCACATCTCTCTCCTCATGATTCCTACTCTGTGGTCCCCCTTGGCTGCCAAAAAGCTGATTTTAAAGTCCCATTGGGAGAGTTCCTGTCATAACTGTGTGGGGCTGGGGGCTTGGGCTGGGACCATGCACAGGTGTCAGAGAACCTGCTGAGCCTTTATCTGGATGAGTACGAGGACACGCCCTGGGATGCACTCAAATATCTCATCGCTGGAGTCAATTACGGTGGACATGTCACAGATGACTGGGACCGGCGCCTGCTCACCACCTACATCAATGACTATTTTTGTGACCAGTCTCTAACAATTCCCTCTTATCGGTGAGGGATGGTGGCAGTGGGTAGGGGGTGAAATGATATAAACAGACCAAGAGTCAGGATTGTGGGGGAGAGAGTATGAGGTTGGGAGAAGGCAGAATTTGTGGGATTGGGAGGAAGAGCCAGAAGTGGACCCATGTGACAGGCACAAGGACTGAGTCCTGACGGTGGCAATACTTTCGTGTGACTGCCCAGGTTGTCTGTGCTGGAGACATACTTCATCCCCAAGGATGGGAGCCTGGCCTCTTACAAAGAATACATCAGCTTACTGCCCAGCATGGACCCCCCTGAGGCTTTTGGCCAGCACCCCAATGCTGACGTGGCCTCCCAGATCACTGAAGCCCGAACCCTCTTTGAAACTCTGCTTTCCTTGCAACCCCAGATTACACCCATCAGGGTTGGTGGCCAGAGCCGGGAAGAGAAGGTAAGAACAGGAGATGCCCCATGGGAGGGAAGGTGTTGAGGAAGGGTGAGCCCACTCCAAGCTCCTGCCCCTGCAGGTACTGGAGTTGGCTGCTGACGTGAAGCAAAAGATCCCTGAGATGATTGACTATGAGGGTACCCGAAAGCTGCTGGCTCTCGACCCCTCCCCACTCAATGTGGTCCTCCTTCAGGAGATCCAGAGATACAACAAGCTGATGGAAACCATCCTGTAAGATGGGGGTGCTCTACGGAGCATGGGGGGAGCAGGTAAAAGCCCCTCCATACTTGGCTGGGCTTGCTGTCCCAGGCCTGAACACTCCACCCATCTTGTTTCACTCAGGTTGTCCCTGACAAACCTAGAGAAGGGCATCCAAGGCCTTATAGTCATGTCGACCAGCCTGGAAGAGATTTTCAATTGTATCTTTGACGCCCACGTTCCTCCACTCTGGGGAAAGGCAAGACTCCACCATTGTCAGTTCTACTAGCATTGAACAACCAATTCTCCTCCAACCCATCAGTCTCATCTCTTAGTTCTCTGGAGGCATACAGTAAACTGCAGAGGACCTGGGCTTCAAAGCCAGACAGGTTCAAGGTTGAAATCTGGTTTTGCCATTCACTGACTAACTCTGCACAGCTTAACTTATAGATGTATTCAGGGCACATTGTAAACCTCTTCAAGGATATTTCTTTTTAAAAAATTTTTATTCATTTATTTATTTATTAGAGAGAGAGAGAATGGGTGTGTCAGGGCCTCCAGCCACTGCAAATAAACTTCAGATGCATGCGTCCCCTTGTGCATCTGGCTTGCGTGGGTCCTGGAGAATCGAACTGGGGTTCTTAGGCTTTGCAGGCAAATGCCTTAACTGCTAAGCCATCTCTCCAGCCCTCTTCAAGGATATTTAAGTGATTCTCAGCACTGTACAATAACAGGTGCTTCTTCTGCTAATGCTTGAAAACAAACTTTTTGAGTACCAACATGATGCTCAACAAATTAGCTGGGCATGGTGGCACACCCCTTACTGTGCTCAGTCAGGAGGCTGAGGGAGAAGGATCGCCCTGAGTTCCAGGCCATCCTGGACTAATGAAACCCTGCTTCAAAACAAAACAAAAATCTTCAGAGGGTGGGAGAGATGGCTTAGCGGTTAAGGCAGTTGCCTGTGAAGCCTAAGGACTCATGTTCCATCTCTCTCCAGATCCCACATTAGCCAGACACACAAAGGTGAGGCAAACGCAAGGTTGCACATGCCCACTAGGTGGTATAAGTGTGTGGAGTTCAATTGCGGGGGCTGAGGCCCTGGTGTGTCAATTCTCTCTTAAAAAAACAAACAAACAAAAAAAAAGCTTCAGGCCGGGCGTAGTGGTGCACGCCTTTAATCCCAGCACTTGGGAGGCAGAGGTAGGAGGATCACTGTGAGTTCAAGGCCACCCTGAGACTACATAGTGAATTCCAGGTCAGCCTGGGCTAGAGAGAGACCCTACCTCGAAAAACAAAACAAAACAAATAAAAACAACAGGGCTGGGCGTGGTGGCGCATGCCTTTAATCCCAGCACTCGGGAGGCAGAGGTAGGAGGATCGCCATGAGTTCGAGGCCATCCTGAGACTCCATAGTGAATTCCAGGTCAGCCTGGGCCAGAGTGAGACCCTACCTCAGAAAAAAAAAGCTTCAGATTTGGGACTTCTGGACCAGGGATGCTCAATCAGTAGTATCTGCTGAAATATTCTAACACCACGCCTTCTTCCAGGCCGTGAGCATTTCAGAGAAAAGACAATCCTCTTTTCCTGCAAGCTAGCATGGAAAGCTTTGACCAACTGTAGTTAGAGAGTAGCAGACATCTCATAGTCTTCTCATAGCTCTTCCATGTGCTCAAAATAAGGATATGGCAGTGTGGTAGAATGAATGAATGTGTGCACCGTCTCCTTCCTCAGGCATATCCTTCACAAAAGCCGCTGGCTTCATGGACCCGGGACCTGGCTGTGCGCGTAGAGCAGTTTGAGCTGTGGGCCAATCGTGCCCGGCCTCCCGTGCTTTTCTGGCTGTCTGGCTTCACCTTTCCCACTGGCTTCCTCACGGCTGTGCTGCAATCAGCAGCTCGCCAAAACAATGTAAGCAGCATGGATGGGAGATAGGCAGGGGGGAAGGGATGCTGGGGCATAGACTTGCTTTCCTTCTTCGCTCTCCTTATTGTCGCCTTCGATCCCCAGATTTCAGTGGATAGCCTCTCCTGGGAGTTCATCGTTTCCACTGTGGATGACAGCAACCTAGTATATCCACCCAAGGTGGGAGTCAGATGAGCTTGGGTTTTGAACCAAAGGTTGGTGGAGAAGGGTGGTGTGTGGAAGAAAAAGTGGAAAATAATTTGAAGCAAGGACAAAGGAGCTACATCAGGAGAGCTCACAATTCAAGGTCTAGGTTTCCCACAAATCTGTTCCCATCTCTTCCCAGGATGGTGTCTGGGTTCGTGGACTATACCTGGAAGGTGCTGGCTGGGACCGAAAGAACTCCTGCTTAGTGGAGGCCGAGCCCATGCAGCTGGTCTGCCCTATGCCCACAATCCACTTCCGTCCTGCAGAGAGTCGAAAGAAGAGTGCCAAGGGTGGGAAGGCCCCTTCAGGCCTGCCCCCCCCCCACCCCGCTCAGTCTTCACCAGCACCTGCTCCAGGGGAGTAACTCCTTTTTCTTTCCTTTCTCCCAGGCATGTATTCCTGTCCCTGCTATTACTATCCCAACCGGGCAGGCAGCACGGATCGAGCCTCCTTTATCATTGGCATCGATCTGCGGTCTGGGGCCATGACATCTGATCACTGGATAAAGAGGGGCACGGCTTTACTCATGAGCCTGGACAACTGAGGAGGCCTCCTCTTCTCTGCTTGAGAGGGTCGGGGACTCTAAGCACTTAGGCTCATAACACCATGGACTACAGCTGGAGAGGCTTTGACTGGTGGCTACATCTGGCTTGCCTTGGCGATACCTAGTGGCGCTAGTCACAAATGTGGATGAGTTGTACGAGACCTAAATCTCTCAACTGGAATTGTGATTTAGTGTGTATGTTTGTGTGGTGGGGATCTTGGGCCTTACTCGATGAGCTGGTGCAGCCAAGGGAAAGGGGAAGTGAGGCAGCCTCCCGAAGGAAGTGTGGCCGTAAACCAATAGGTAAATTCGGTGGGGCCTGAAGAAGGTGTGGCTAAACATCCGCACGGCTGGAGTGGGCGGGGCTTACTTTGGAAGGGCGCGGGATCCAAATGGAATAGGAGTTTGCTAGGCAAGGATGGGGATGGACCCCACACACTGCACCTGAGCCCCGCAATTCCCACTCACTATCCTATCCCGCATCGAAGCTGGGACGAGCGGAACCAGCCAAAGGCAGGGCGGAGCTGGAGAAAACTTCAGCCTGGCCCCAGGGGCGGGACCACGAGGAGGGGGCGGGGCTGGGGTGTGTGTGGGTGTTTGTGTTGGAAATCCAACTGCGCCACGGGGTGGAGCGCCCCCCCCCCCAGCTCCAGCCTGGGAGGGGGGGCCGCTCGACCCCCAGGAGACCTTGGGGAGCCTGATTACCTGGGACCCCCCAGAGCCAGGTAATGGGGAACGGCGAAGGCTTCCAGAAAGAGAGAAACGCTGTCTGCGTGCAAGGGATGAAGGGGAAAGGACGTCGGAGTCGCTAGAAGGGTAGAGCTGGGATGGGCACTTGGGTTTTGGGGAAGGCATTGGGAAGACTGGGACGCAGGACATCTGGGTTCCAAGGAGCAGGGCCAGGCTGCGGTGGCGGAAGAACTGGGAGGCAGAGGACTTGGGTTGCAGAGGTCATGAGGGGCCTAAAAACAGTTCCAGGCTGTGTTCCTGGGGCTGGGACTCCCCATACGGTCACTAGGGCAGGGCACAGCGCTCCGAAATTAAGGACAAGACTAAAGGGCAGAGTTGGCAGACAGGCCAAGGCCCTGGCCTAGCGAGGTTAGACGTAGGTGGTAGGGCTGTGCCTCCAGGGTCCTTTCGAATCTGCCTTCAGCCCTGCCCACCGGTCAGGTGTGTGGCCTCAGCCCGTTCCTTCCCGCCAGGAGCTCGGAGAGGCCCAGAGGCAGCCTTACCCGCCACCGCATCATATTTCCCTGGGCTCCGTCCCTGTTTTTCCCGTCCCCGGCGCTGCCCCGCTCTGCAGTCTCCGGTTCCCTAGCTCGGCCCCGGCCCTCCTCGGAGTTGAATCTCCGCCGCGCAGCCACGAGATGGCGAGACTGAGACGCCCGCCCGCCCGCCGGGAGCCGAGGGACGGGGGGAGGATGTCGTTGGGAAGGCGGCTCGAGGCCCCGCCGAGGCCCGAGGGGGAGGAAGGTGGGCTGGAGGCCCTCCTTTGACCTCCGCTGGTGCCCTCGCCGAACACCGTGAGCCGGAGGGCCAGGGACAGCCGTGCGGGCCGGGGACTCGGCCTCTAGCCTCGGGCCAGGGGTGAGGAGCCGAGAGTGGGCACGCGGCTTGGTTCCCAGGACTCGCTCGGGTCCGCGGAGGCTTGGGGTGGGGTGCAGAGGAGCTGGGGGACTGGGAGAGCCCCGGGCCGGACACCCAGCGGCTGGCGGCGAGAGCCTCGGGAGGAAGCCGGGCGCAGCGAGCGGCCGTCACCCCAAGTAGACCGGGCGGCTGTCAGCGGGCTCCGACCCGCTCTCGGTTGCTCCCCGGGGTTGCTTGCCCCGTTGCCAGGGTAACAGGAGGGCGAGACTCGGGAGCCAGATTCCCGAACTCTCCCATCTGCCCAATCCGCCGCGGCCGACGTGACTACGTCGGGAAGCAGGCAGCCAATGGGAAGCGGGCATTTCAGAGGACCGGGCGGAGGGAGAGAGGAGCCGCGGCGGAGGAAGGGAGGAGGCGGCAGCCCGGGATCAGCACGTGCACTCCCACACGCTCGCGCCCACCCCACACGCCCGAGCGGCCGCTTGCGCCTGCGCGGCGACTCCTCACGCCCCCCCCCCCCGCTCCCGCCGCCCCCGCCCCGTCCGGGTGTCGAGCCCTGTGTTTGCAAACTAGTCCGGGACTTGCCGTTCCGCAGCCCCCGCGGGCCCAGACGTCTGGGTCGGGTTGCGATCTCTTAGCCGGGTCTCAACTGTGCAGCCGGCCTCGCGTGGGGAGGCCGGCGACCTGCTCCCCACCCCCCAGCGGGTGCCCCCAGCTCTCAGGTGGTCAGGTGGGCTGGGCGGAACTGTGGTTTCCGGCCGCATAAGCTCCGCTGCCGCTTTCACGGGCTCTGGTTTAGATTGCTTCCCCGAGGGAAAGGGAGTAGGTCTCGGCGCCCTCCCGGGAGGGTTCTCGTGGGCAGCCCAGCTGCTACTGTTGGTCGCGGGGGAGGGCGCTGCGGGGAAGCCGCGGGCGCAGTAGACTCTCGGCCTGGGTCGTCGCGCCCGTTTTCCGTGCCAGTGTCTGCCTTTTGATGTCCCTTTCCCTAATGGTCTCCTCCTCACTTGCCCGGCGTTCTTTGCACCTCCCCTGGCTCCCTTCGGGTAGTCTGTCCCCGTCTCCACTATTCCCCGGCTTCTCCGGGTTATATAACTTCCTCTCGGCGTGTCCTGATTTCAACTCCACAGACTCCGCCCTGGAGCAGTGCGGGAGGGGCGGCCGAGTTGGGGACCCAGACGGAATCCGCCAGGCGGCCGGCTGGGGCACCGAGATCCAGTAGTTAGGAGACGAGCCCTGCGAGACCCCGTCCCCGGTCGGTCTTCCCCTCCCCCTCCCCTCCCCTCCCCCTCCCCTCCGGGGACCTCGCTCTAGAGAGAGCCCCGTATCTCCAAGGGGCGTGTCGGGACTCTAGTCAGAAATGTGGGTTGGGAGGTCAAGGCTGGTGGCTGAGAGAAGGTCAGGAGAGAGGCCTGAACCCTACGTTTATTCCCACCGCAGTTGAGAGAGAGGCAGGACTCCTGGGTTCCCTCCTAGATCTCCTTTTTGGGTTCCTCAAATTCCTAAGCCTTATTTCCCAGAAAGCTTAGCTAGCAGCCCCCTCCCCCTGGTAGGAGTCAAAGGTCTGTGTTAGAGGTGGCCCGGGCTGATGTCACCGGTGCACGTGCCCCGGGACGGTTGCCAGGCAATGAGGTCTCCTCCCCCTTCCATGCCCTCCCACCTCTGCCCAGAGTCCAGTTCTGGTCCCGTGCCATTTTTTTCCCCTCTCCTTTCCCTTGGCTTTATCATCCTGCAGGTGGGAAACCCCGGTCTGGAGTTTTGTGAGGGGGTGGGACACGGGTGTGGTGTGGCTTGAAAGACGCTGCCCCTCTGCTGTGTTGAGAGCCCGTGGGTCACTTACCCCTGGATTGGTACAGAAAAGCCTTCGCCTCCAAGCTACCTCCCCTCTCGAGCCTGCTGAATGTCTTTTTACTTTCCCACCTGCTGCATGGCCTAGTGTCATGTTCCCTCTTTGCCAACTTGAGTTGAAGTGGGAGTGGTTGAAAGACAGCTGTCCCCAGGAGAAGTTTAGTGTGGGGATGGATACACAACCGATCATCCCTGGAGTCCCTTAAACTAATGGCTCTCTCTCTCCCCAAACTGAGTGAAGGGGTCAAGACATAGTATTAGACTGAAAAGTGGAGGTCCTTATCCTGTGCGAATCCGTTCCTGGCATTGCCCGCTTAGGGGAAAAAGACTCAGGGCCAGCGGCTGCTGCCCTCCCTCCATTAAGTCCTAGAGTTGGAAATGGTATTGGTTCGTCTTCTTTCATATGCCTTAGAATTTGCGCAGTCAGATCAAACCTGAATTCTAGTCCCTGCTTTGTCACTAGTGGCTGCTGGGATTTGGAAAGGTCACATAACCTGTGTCAGAGTACATCTGCAAGGTAGATGGGAGGGGGTAGTGAGATAATTTATGCAAAGTCCTCTGCACCGTGCCTTACACAAAGTGAATACCGAATGAATGTTTGTCACAAAATACTTTTTATTAGTGTTACTATTTGTTATTGTAGTTGGTGGGCCTGCTCCAAAGTAACCATGACTGAGAGTCAGTTACAGAGCGTTTTGTTAAGGGTAGGGGGTTAGGGATCAGCTTCTACTGTTTTATGTATCTTATTTTATGTGGACAGATAGTCAGATTGGTATTGCTTTCTTATGATTACTTTTCTCCTCTTAGAGAAGAAATAGCTAAGATTCCTTTGGCTGTTAAAATGTGTGATTTTCAAGCGAGACCCCAGTTTCTTCTCATGTTTTCTGGAGCCTTTCATTTTGCAAAGGGAATCCACAGTTTCCCTAGCGGGGACAAGGCTAGGCTAAGGGGTGTGTAAAAGGTTAGGGTGTGTGGGTGGAGAGAGACTAGTGCTGGGGGCTGGGGGAGCGGGTAGTTAAAGGAAGAGACCGGAAGGGAGGAGGAGGGAGCCTGCTGGTGGGGAGGGAGGAGAGGAGGAGGTGGAGGAGGAGGAGGAGGAGGAGGGAGGGAGGGAGGGGGTTGGGGAGAGCCTGCTACAGTTCTTTGTTTGACTCCGGGACTCAGGGACGGGGAGGAGGAGGGAGGGAGGCAGAGGCTGCAAGCGCCGGGGCAGGCCCAGGAGGCAGAGGAGGGACCGTCTCCCCCGCCCCCCCAGCCCCCACTCCCCCCCTGCTGCTTCCCCCCTCCCTACCCGGAATCTGGGGGCACCGCCGGGGGACAGACACCCAGCAGGTAACCCTGGCCTGGCTCGCCCTCCCCCGTCTTCGATTTTCCTCCACACCCTCCTAGGTGACCCCTTTCCCCTTTTCCGTCTCCCCGATTTCCCTGGCCTGACGTCTTTCCTTAGCCCTTCGTGTTCCATCTCCCCCAGTTGGGCTTGTCGCCCGATGGCCGCACCACCCTCCGTCTCGTGCAGCCCGACTCCTTTCCCCTGCCCCAACAGCCTCTTCGCTCCAGGTTTGCCCGAGGCACCTTTCGGGGTTCTGTCTTGCTGTTTTCTCCGGGCTCTTCCTTTCCGAACTGTCCCCTGGGGCTCTCAGGGAGGAGGGAGTCCCTGTCTTTTTCTGGCTCCCCCTAGTTCCCCGCCCCCCGGCCCCTTTTTCCTTGTAGCAGTCTCCAGGGATGGGGAGAAACCGGAATTTGGGGGGCCCTCTGGAGGGGTAGGGGGCTATGTGTTACTGGGGAAAGGGGTTGTGTATGAAGGAGGGTGGGGGGTCGATAAGAGACCTAGCTGACTCTCAGATGTCCCTTTAAATGGCCCTCACATTTCTGGGGACTGCTGGTTGGGGGGGGGGGAGGTGGCAAGCTGCCTGACTGGGGGGCAGGGCCCTTGGTTCGTCCACACAATCAGGGGTGGTAATGATTTAAAGGGACAGCCTCGGTGTGGCCGCTGCCACCCTGTGCCGGCAGGAGGGGGAGCTGGCAGGCTGTGTCTGGGGAAGCTTGGCTGGTGAGCAGGGCATTGGAGGCTGAGTTGGTTTTGGGCCTACAGGTCCTTGCTGCAAATGGGAAGGTGTGTGCCTGGTTGACAGCCGGCCTGTCCTCAGCCAGGGCTTTCTCCTGAAAGGACTCAACGGGGTCCTTGGACTCCTTGACCAAGACCCTTAAGTGCAAACTAGGGTGTCTGTCGGCCACTAGGTGGGGGCCACCGGTAGAGCTGCGAGCTAGCAGCCTGGCTTGAGCACTCTGGAGCTGGCCCTTTAGTCTTCCCTTTTGTTGTTTGGTTCTGTGCACATGAAAGTACCAGCCCTTCCCTGGCTCCCTCTTCCAGTCCATTGCCCCCCCCCCCCACCCCAGCTGTTGGACAGATGAATTACAGCCTCCTGCTTGGGGCCATGGCTGGTGAGAGATTAAAGCTCTGGGGTTGGCCCTTTAAATGGCTGTTGGCCCCTCCCCCACTCTGTTGTCCAGACACCCCTCACACCCCCCCTTGATTCCCTTGGCTGCCCCTCACTCTTCCTCTTGGTATGTCCTAAGGCCTGTCCATTCCTTTTCCTCTAGTTTAGACCCTAGCACCTCCCCCTCCCCACTACACACAAATACTGCCAACTGCAGGGTAAGCTCCCTAGTTCTGAATTTGGAGCCTCCCTGTCATGTAGTTCCCTTCTCTAGCTGAAGGGCCTTGCCAGCCTGGCTTTCTCAGCCTGCAGGTGACCACTGTGCTGGCCTGGTTAAGGAGCCTTGCTTGGGTCAGAAAGAACACCTCCCCGGGGCAGTGGCAGCCGCAGCCGCTTGCAGCACATTGCGTCATGGAGGCTGGGGGCTGCAGGCCTGAGTCTCTGGGGTGGGGCAACGAAGGGGCCTCCAAGGCCAGGAAATAGCAACTACGCTGAAGCCCAAGTGTCTGGGTCCATAGGGACTGAGAACTGAGGCCATGGGAGTGGAAAACATCGCTCCCTGAGGAGGGAGTCTGGGGTGAACTGAGGTGTGACCCCTGTATGGACACCTGATTCTTGACTCTAGACTTGTGTGAAAAGACCTGTTTGTATTTGAGGGTTGGCAGGGGAGTAGGCCCCTGTCACTATCTTGGGCCACACAGGAAGGAGGTGATGGGGAAACAGGATATGGCCTTGGGGATGGCATGGAGGGGGCTGGCAGCAGAGGCCACTTCCAGGCTCGGGCCTAGAGTCACAGTTCTTGCAGAGGAGCGCTCCTTCCTGTTGGGCTCGTTCATCTTGTCTGGCCACCTGCGCTGTTCACCAGGCCAGGACCTGCCTGCACCCGCCTAGGGAAAGGGGAGGGGGCAGAGTCCAAAGGGTGGGGTTGGCTGTCTGGTGTCTTGATAGGAGAGGAAACTCTGGGTTGGAGGAAGCAGATCTGAAGGAGCAGGGTCCCCATTGCATTGGGTTGGTTTTGAGGCTGGCTTGAGGGCAGGTGACTGGGTTAACTCCCCCTGCCTTGGAGCCAAGGAGCCCCAGCAGGAGTGTCCCATCATATGTTGGTATCCGCTGTAGACTTACTCAGATGCTGTAAAACACCCCTCTGAACACCTGGTGTAGGGTGTCTCCTGAGGGTAAAGTTGGAGGACCACTTTAGGGAGGGCTTTTTCTGGTTGCCATGGAAACTGATTCATTTCATCTGACCACTTGAGCCAGGTTTCTCCTCAATGACAGAGCACAGGGAAATCCTCCAGCCTGGAAAGATCCTACCTATATAACTGAATGTTTTCTTTTAGGTTCCCCCAGGCGCCATGCCAGCCCCATAGCACTATCGACCCCACCACGGTCTGCTGCACCCCATTGCTGGGGCGCTGGCTCCAATGAGACTGGACACATCAAACTCCATCTGGTAAGTTTGGCTGCTGAGTGCTCCCTTTCCCCGAAAGTAATGGTACACCCGTGTTTGAAATATGCTTGGTGTGATCTGGATCATGCCCACTCATCAGAATGGTCCAGTCCAACTTTTGAGTCACCCCCCCCCCATTATGTAGTGCTTGAGTGGTTCAGACCTCCTGGTTTATGGAACTCCCCTGTACCTCTTATGAGTGGTCCAGCCTTGTACTTTACCAGCCTTTTACCCTCCTCCCCCTGACCAGTGGTACAACTCAGTTGCTGATTTAAGAAAGGTAGGGCTTGCAAGCCAAAAGTAGATGTGAAATACTCCAGAGGTATTTCTTCTTGTGAAGAGCTTTGCTTTCTGTAGGAGTGCTGCTGAATAGCTTGGCTTATAATTGATGTCTCTGTGTGTTGTGGGGGGGGGGGGAGATACAGGAGAGCACTGCCACATAGCTCATGGTTGCCATGGCAATCTTAGCATCTCACCTTTCCTCCTTGATCCATTCTTTCTCTGATGCATTATAGCTTTTGCGCCCCATATCTGAAGTCCTAACTCCTGCTTCCCTCACATTGTATGCATCTGACTTTACATGGATACTGGGGATTCAAACCTGGGTGGACAGGCTTTGCAAGCAAGCACCTTTAACCACTGAGCCACCTATCCAACTCTTATTTCCCTCAATCCTTCTATTTCTCTGCCTTAGGCCCTGCTACATTACTTTTCCTAACAAGTAGAAAGGGATTTTTCCTTAATCCAGGAATTTAAGTCCTCTGAGCACACACATAGCTCTTTTCCTGTTTTCTCCTGTGCATCTGTCACTGGTGTGATGGTTTGTACATTCGGGTGCCTTTGTGGATTTATGTTGAATGAATATGTTAATTGAATGAGCTTCATTGCCAAGAAACCTACACTTCTGAGATCCGCTGCACAGCCTCCTACTCACACCTTCTATCTAAAGGACATAAGACATTTGGGATGATAATAGAGAGGAAAGCTGGCCCAGGAGATAGGCAGTGAGGAAGGGTAGGTGAGAGCCAGCCTAGAAGAGCGGTGGGAATGCGGCTCTGGGAAGAGGCCTAGCTCTTCCACTTACTTGCAGAATGACCTTTGTTGAGTTACCTAACCTTCCTGAGTCTCCATTTCCTCATCTGCAATATGGGGTAATCACAGTACCTGCTATGTTGGGTTTTGGGGAAGAGTTAAAGGATAATTAAGAGATGCATGTAAAATGCTTAATGCAGTGTCTGCCATGTAATAAATTATTGTTGTCTTGGTTGCTATAGGGAGCTGTGAGGGTAGCAAGGATGTTGAGGAATGTGATTAAAGACAGAGACCCCCAAATAATTGACTAAACAGAAGGATCACTAATCCAGCAAGATGTCAGATTCAGGGGAGAATGGGAGGCCTGCCCGGTCAGCCTGCCTCCAGTGTTCCCTTGACTGTTCAGGAACATGAAGGCAAACACAGAAGGGCATGTGCAGAGACACACGTGATCACCACAGTGTTGCAGAGGCAGACCCAGACAAAAGACCGAGACAGGAGCCAGGCAGACACACAGACAAGAGACAGCCCCGCGGAGACATGTAGACAAGGATAATGACAGGAACGCGGCAGACACAGGCACTGAGGGAGCCTAGATGAGTAGATATGCAGGTGCACACGGAGACAGACACCGGGACCCACACACAGCCGACCTTGTCAGACAGACTGGTGAACACAGCGCCCAGTCAGAGGCAGACACAACGCCCTCAGTGACACATAGCGGGCCAGGGCCAGCACTGTCACTCCTCGGTCGGTGTGGTCTGGTGGGAGGGGGGGTGGCGGGGTGGGGGAAGGGAGAGGAGGGGAGGGGAGGCGGGGAGGGGCCAGCGGCGAGGGAAGGCTGGGCAAGGGAATCCCGGGCGGGCGGCCTGCCCGGGTGGCTGAGTCACCGCGGAGCCTCAGCCAGGTCCTCCTTTCGTCGTCCCCCCCCCCGTCCCCGCTCTCCCAGGTGGAAAGCGAGCCTGTAGCCGCTCGCTCCCGCGGGGCAGAATGAGGCTGGAAGGGAGCGGAGGGCGCGGGGTCCTGGGTCCGCCCCCTCCGAGCCGGAGCCCGAGCGTGCTGGCCGAATGCCGGCGCGCTCCGACCCCGAGCGCGGGGTTCGGCGGGCGGGCGTGCGGACCGCGGGCCTCCGAGCACGCGTCCTTCCTGCCCCGCGCGGCCGGGGCGCGACGGCCCCGAGCTCGGAGAGTTAAGTGGGTGTGATTGATCGGGGGCTTCTCTCCAGGGGCTCACCTCGGAGGGAGGGACGCACGGACGGCGGGGGGGTCAGTTAAAGTCTGGCGAGCCGGGAGCCCGGATGGAGGGGGCGGAGCTGGACTTTAGCCGGGAGTGCCCGGATGGAGAGGGGCGTGGTCTCGACAGGAACGGCATTAACTCTTTCGGGGCAGTGGCGACTCGGGCTCATAGGTCAGGTTGAGAGAGGCTGTGATGTCCGCCCCAGAAGTGTGTCGCCCTCCCAGGCTGGTGTCGGCCGCGTGCGTCTGCCTCTCGTCAGTCCGCGGGTGTCCCCTCCCCTGGGTTAGTATGAGCTGCGGGAGTCGGGGAGGGCCGCTCCTGCCCGCGAGCCAGAGTGGAGGTGAGCGTGGACCGCGCGCGGCTGCGGCCGAGGAACAGGTGTGCGCGCGCGGCGGCGCGGGGCCGGGGGGGGACTGCCCATCCCGTCGCGGGGCGGCCGGGGCGACGACGGGGAAATTCCGCGGGACGGGTGGCGAGCAGTGTGTGGGCCGAGGAGTTGTGTCTGCCCCGGCGCGAGCTCCGGGAGGCGGAGGCTGAGTCAGTGGGAAGCGGGGAAGGTTTTCTGAGTGACTCACTCCGCCCCCCACCCCAACCCTGATTCAGACCCCGAGAAGGGCTTTGTTCGCCGGCAGTCGGTACCCGTGTCGTCGAGGGGCTCGGGGTGCAGGAAGCGCCGTTCTGGAGCGTCCCGCCGTGGGGGCTGGGGGCGGGCGAAGGGTGAAGATCCGAGGACTGCAGGCACGGAACTCGCCGGCTTAGAGAAAGCTGAGTCAGTTCCCCGTGGGAAAGGGGAAGTGGCCGGAGGGAAGTGTCATCACCGCCGGAGGGGAAGCTGCACTTCCTGGTAACTGGCAGCACTGGGGCACCGCTCTCTCAGCCGGGATCGGCTTCTCTGACTGACCTCCAGCTCGCCGAGCTCCTGTCCACAGGGCCGGGCTGGGGGACAGCCAGGCTGGGCTTCTGTACTTGATGACCACATTTCACGGTTGCACTTGTCCCAGGGTTTGCTAACTGACAAACTTCGGGCTCCAGCGTGGAGCGTTTCGACAGGGACACCGCGTTAGCTGCGGAGGGGTCCGCGGGGCGCCAGCTTCTACGCGGGCTTGGCCCGAGAACGGCCGGAGGGAGGACCCGGAGTGTCCAGGTGCTTCCGTGCCATCAGAAGACTCTGCCCCTGCGGCCTGGAGGGTTGTTCTCAGCAGAAACCCTTCTGTTCTCGTAGAGCGGGTGGAAATTTCCCCCTAGTGCAGACTCGTGGGCGAAGGCGAACTCTGCAGCCGCCCCCAGCCCCACGCCGCGCTCTCCCCCAGCTTCCTGCCCGGCGCCCGCTCCAGCTGGAGCGCTGGCCCCGCCCCCGCCCGCGGCTTTGTGCTCGCCTCTGCTCGCCCGCCGGCTCGCTCTCGCCGCCCTTTGTACTTTAGACTCAATGGACCGACCCGGGAGCGGAGCCGGCTCCCGGCCTGCCGCCTGGGACGCCGGGTAGGCTGGGGGCGCAGCTTCTGGCCCCAGAGTCGAGGAGGAAGAGCTGGGCACAAGGAAACGTGCCTAGAGAGGAAAGTGCCGCGTCCATGCGGGGTCGAGTCGGCACCGACGGCGGTGGGGGCGGGACGGCTGCGTGGAGGAGGAAGTGAAACGGGTTCTGGGTTCTTTAAGGGAGTAGGCGGTGAGAGTGGGACAGGGTGATGTCACTGCCTGTCGGACCCCGCCTTCTTCCCTCCCGAAGGACCCCCCCTTACACACATCGCTTCCGCTGCGCAAGTGGCCACGTCACGGGCAACCCCCGAAATCCCCCCTCCCTGGGGGGGGGGCAGGGGCCACGTGGGCCGTGGGGAACCGCGTGGCCCCAGCCGGGAAAGGGCATAGAGGATTCAGGAGCCACGCGAGAGGGTCCTCTCGGGACCACGGGGCACAGTTTCCCAGAAGTTGGGGGACAGAGAGCGCTGGTTTAGGGAGTCGATCGGTATTGAAGACCCAGAGACTCTGGGGAAGTGGAAGAGCTGGAGGAATTGGGTATGAGACTGAGAACTTGACCATGGTTTAGGCCACGGTCAGGCAGTGGGGGTGGAGTACTGTGAGAGACCGGTGGGTTTGGGTGCTGTGCTCTCTAGACTTAAGCAGTTCTAAAGGGCGCTCGGGGCGGAGAGGTCAGTTGGCTGGGCTGAGTGAAGTGAGGAGTGGAAGTGATGCCTTTGTATGATCTATCTGACTTTCCTGTCCTGTGGCAGTGGCCGCGCTGGGGGTGACTCTGGGGAGTGTTCTGGCAAGGGACTACTAGCAGTAGGGTGGGTGAGATTTGCCCTCAGGCCGGCCCGAACAGTGATCCAACCTTCAATCGCACGAGTCTTGTACTGTAGTCCTTACTCCCTTGCCACTGACCTGCCAGCTGGCTGGGGTATCAGAACAGAGATGGGGGCCCTAGGTGGGAGCCTTGGGGTCACACTAGGGTCATCCCTGGGCTAGCCTGTCGGACCGGCTCCTCGGCCCCTCCTCCCAAGGCCACTGTGCTCTGGGCTGACCTTGCTCCTATTGGCTCCTGCCAGGCTGTTACTGAGGCGGAGACGCGGGTGATGATTGGCTTGCTGTAGAGAAGAAGTCCTGTGATTGGTCAAATCTCAAGCTACCTGAAGCTGTGAGAGGACCCTCCCACCGAGGCCTGGTAAGCTTTTGAGGCACTGCTACGGATCCGCCTGGTGCCTCCGGTGGGGAGACTGTCAGTTCAGCCAGCTGCCTGGTTCCACTCACCTCATTTAGTTACCTACTCTCTAGGACTCATGCTAGTGGGCTTCCCCCCAGTCTCCTTGCATAAATGACTGGCCTGTGGGTGCCTTAGGTAGCTCAGCCCAGTCTTTGGGCTCTGACTGTGTTGGCAAGCTCGTTGCACTCTTTCCCCCTCTCTGTAGAATTGGCTGCGAAAGACCAGGGACTGCCATTTGGGGACAGTGGACACTTCTTGTTAAGAGCATTTGGAGCTGGACCATTGTCCCAGAGAGCTGGGGCAGGGGGCTGTGCCCTATCTCCAGGGCTCCTGGGGCCACTGCTGACCTGGTAAGGGAAAAGCTGGCTTGGCTGGGTGGACATTGGCAGCTCTGGTTTGTCCCCTGCAAGAGCATGACCTTTTATCTCTGCCTTAGGCTGGATGCATCGAGCAGTGGACCCTCCAGGGGCCCGCACTGCACGGGAAGCCTTTGCCCTTGGGGGTCTAAGCTGTGCTGGGGCTTGGAGCTCCTGCCCACCCCACCCTCCTCCTCGAAGCACATGGCTGCCTGGGGGCAGGTGAGAACTTGTGTCGTGGCTGCCTCTGTCTCCACGCATTTCTCTTCCTGTATTCTGTACCCCTCCATTTCTGTGAGTTTCTATCATTCTGTGGGCTCCCTTACCTGCTTTTATCCCCCTAGACTCATCCTTGCTAGAGGGACAAGAGTATTTTCTTCTGGCTGTACATAACAGACCCCTTCTCTTCTAGATGCTCTGCCAGCATCGGGCAGCCCCCGCTCCCTCCTCCCCTGCCCCCTTCACATGGCAGTAGCTCTGGGCACGCCAGCAAACCGTATTATGCTCCTGCGTAAGTGGGGAATTTCGAAGGTCCTGGGGTGGGAGACAAGGCTGGAATCTTGAAAGTATTCCCCATGCCTGATCACCTCCAATCCCTTCTAATCTGTAGGACGCCCACTCCAAGACCCCTCCATGGGAAGCTGGAATCTCTGCATGGCTGTGTGCAGGCACTGCTCCGGGAGCCAGCCCAGCCAGGGCTGTGGGAACAGCTTGGACAGCTCTATGAGTCGGAGCATGATAGTGAAGAGGCCATTCGTTGCTATCACAGTGCCCTTCGATATGGAGGAAGCTTTGCTGAGTTGGGGCCCCGCATTGGCCGATTACAGCAGGTGGGACGAGGCAGTGGTACATAGGGGGCTAAGGTGGTACCTTCTGGCTCAGACCCCCACCCTGTGTCTTCAGCTGCTTTTTTCTTCTTTCTCTCTCTTTTTTGGTTTTCTGAGTTAGGGTCTCACTCTAGCTCAGGCTGACTTGGAATTCACTATGTAGTCTCAGGGAGGCCTTGAACTCACAGCGATCCTCCTACCTCTGCCTCCGAAGTGCTGGGATCAAAGGTGTGTGCCACCACGCCCAGCATCAATTGCCTATTTTTGTTTGTTTGTTTGTTTGTTTTTGTTGTTGTTGTTCTGTTTTGTTTTTTCAAGGTAGGGTTTCACTCTAGTCCAGGCTGACCTGGAATTCACTATGTAGTCTCAGGGTGGCCTTGAACTCACGGTGATCCTTCCTCCCTCTGCCTCCCTAGTGCTGGTATTTTGATTTATTTTTATTTATTTTAGGGGGTGGGAGGGAAGGTGCACCAGGGCCTCCAGCAGCTGCAAACAAATTCCAGATATGTGTGCCCCCTTGTGCATCTGACTTATGTGGGTTCTGGGGAATTGAACCTAGGTCCTTTGGCTTTGCAGGTGAGCGCCTTAACCACTAAGCCATCTCTCCAGCCCTTATCTACTTTTTGACCCCCAGGCTCAGCTCTGGAATTTTCATGCTGGCTCCTGCCAGCACCGAGGCAAGGTCCTGCCCCCCCTGGAGCAAGTGTGGAACTTGCTGCACCTCGAGGTGAGGCTGAGGCTCAGTGGGCTAGGGAAAAGAGCCAGGAGAGGCTGGCATCTTTGACATCCTCTTCTCTTTGTCTTTAGCACAAACGGAACTACGGGGCTAAGCGAGGGGGTCCTCCGGTGAAGCGAGCTGCTGAGCCCCCTGTGGTGCAGCCTATGCCTCCTGCGCCACTCTCAGGTCCCTCTGGAGAGGAGGGCCTCAGCCCTGGAGGCAAGCGCAGGAGAGGCTGCAGTTCTGAACAGGTGGGTGTGCCAGCAGGCAGAGAAGTTGCAGGTCGTGGGTAATGAGTGGGATTCTCATGCCCTGTTCTCTTGTAGACTGGCCTTCCTCCCGGCCTGCCACTCCCTCCACCACCATTACCACCGCCACCGCCACCACCACCACCGCTGCCTGGCCTGGCTGCAAGCCCCCCATTTCAGCTGACCAAGCCAGGACTGTGGAGTAACCTGCATGGAGATGCCTGGGGCCCTGAACGTAAGGGTTCAGCACCCCCAGAACGCCAGGTGTGACCCTTTCTATTGCCTGTCCACTTTCACCTATACACTCTTTGTCTTCTGTTTCTCACCTCATGACCTCACTTCTCTCATAGGAGCAGCGGCATTCACTGCCTCATCCATATCCATACCCAGCTCCTGCCTACACTGCGCATCCTCCCAGCCACCGGCTGCTCCCAGCCACACCCCCAGGCCCAGGCCCCCGCCCCCCAGGAGCAGAGAGCCATGGCTGCCTGCCTGCCACCCGTCCCCCCGGAAGTGACCTTAGAGAGAGCAGAGTTCAGAGGTCGCGGATGGACTCCAGTGTTTCACCAGCAGCAACTAATGCCTGCGTGCCTTATGCCCCTTCCCGGCCCCCTGGTCTCCCTGGCACCAGCAGCAGCAGTAGCAGCAGCAGCAGCAGCAGCACCGGTCTCCGGGACATGGAGCCCAGCCCAGGCATTGTAAGTGATGGCTTCCTCGTGGGAAGGTGGGTAGAGGTGTCAGAGGAGCCTGAGGTGGCTGGAGCAGCACTCTCACCTTCCCATCCTACACTCGCAGCCCGGCGCAGACCATTACCAAACTCCTACTCTAGAAGTCTCTTCTCATCATGGCC
Source organism: Dipus sagitta (assembly GCA_036346955.1). Classification (NCBI taxonomy): domain Eukaryota; kingdom Metazoa; phylum Chordata; class Mammalia; order Rodentia; family Dipodidae; genus Dipus; species Dipus sagitta. Next base: position 5,387,817 of record CM070783.1, on the reverse strand, counting down.
GCTTGGGGCCTTCGGCACACAGCAGTCGGAAACCATACTTGGCAGGTTCTGCTGCCACTCCCCACCTGTCCTTGCCACCTGGGATCCCATCACCCCCTCCACCCCCTTGTCCTCGCATTTTACGCCCTCCACCACCTTCTGCCTGGATGAAGGGCCCAGCCTGCCGGCCAGCCCGAGAGGATGGAGAAATCTTAGATGAGCTCTTCTTTGGGGCTGAGGGGCCTCCCCGCCCTCCCCCACCACCCCTACCCCACCGTGAGGGCTTTTTGGGGCCTCCAGCCCCCCGCTTTTCTGTGGGCACTCAGGATTCGCACACCCCTCCCACTCCCCCAACCACTACCACCACCAGCAGCAGCAACAGCAACAGCGACAGCCACAGCAGCAGCCCTCCTGGGCCTGTGCCCTTCCCCACACCCCCCTATCTGGCCAGAAGTATGGACCCTCTTCCCCGGCCACCCAGCCCGACACTGAGCCCCCCAAACCCGCCTCTCCCACCTCTGACTCTTGCCCTGCCTCCCGCCCCTTCTCCCTCCTGCCACCAAAATACCTCAGGAAGCTTCAGGCACTCGGAGAGCCCTCGGCCCAGGGTCTCCTTCCCAAAGACCCCCGAGGTGGGGCCGGCGCCGCCCCCGGGCCCCCTGAGTAAAGCCCCCCAGCCTATGCCACCTGGGGTTGGAGAGCTGCCTGCTGGAGGCCCGCGGCTCTTTGATTTCCCCCCAAACCCCCTGGAGGACCAGTTTGAAGAGCCGGCTGAATTCAAGATCCTCCCTGATGGGCTGGCTAACATCATGAAGATGCTGGATGAATCCATTCGAAAGGAGGAGGAGCAGCAGCAGCACGAGGCCGGAGCGGGCCCCCCGCCCCCACTGAAAGAGCCCTTTACATCTCTACAGCCTCCGTTTCCCAGTGACACAGCCCCAACCAGCACTGCTGCTGCCACCACTGCCACCACCACCACTAGCACCATCACCACCCAAGAAGAGGAGAAGAAGCCACCACCAGCCCTGCCACCACCACCGCCTCTAGCCAAGTTCCCCCCAGCCCCCCAGCCACAGCCCCAACCACCCCCACAACCTCCAGCAGCCAGCCCGGCCAGCCTGCTCAAGTCTTTGGCCTCCGTGCTGGAGGGACAAAAGTACTGTTACCGGGGGTCTGGAGCAGCTGTTTCTACCCGACCTGGGCCCTTGCCCACCACTCAGTATTCCCCTGGTCCTGCATCAGGTGCTACCACCCAGCCACTGACTTCAGTGGCCCCTAGCGCCCAGGGCTCCCCAAAGCCCTCTGCTTCCTCGTCATCTCAGTTCTCTACCTCAGGCGGGCCCTGGGCCCAGGAGTGCAGGGCAGGTGAAGAGCCAGTCCCAGGCCCTGCAACCCCTGCCCAGCTGCCCCCAACCCTGCCACTGCCCCCTGCTCGCTCTGAGTCTGAGGTGCTAGAAGAAATCAGTCGGGCTTGTGAGACCCTTGTGGAGCGGGTAGGCCGGAGTGCCATCGACACAGCAGACCCAGTGGACAGTGGGACTGAGCGGCTGCTGCCTCCTCCGCACGCCAAGGAGGAGAGTGGCGGGGCGGCGGCTGCAGCAGGGCCGGGCAGTGGGAAGCGCCGGCAGAAGGAGCACCGGCGGCACAGGAGGGCCTGTAAGGACAGTGTGGGTCGCCGGCCCCGCGAGGGGAGGGCCAAGGCCAAGGCCAAAGCCCCCAAAGAAAAGAGCCGCAGGGTGCTGGGGAACTTGGACCTGCAGAGTGAGGAGATACAGGGTCGGGAGAAGGCCCGGCCTGATCTAGGTGGGGCCTCTAAGGTCAAGCCACCCACAGCTCCAGCCCCTCCACCAGCTCCTCTACCCTCTGCCCAACCCACACCCCCATCAACCCCTGTCCCTGGAAAGAAGGCTCGAGAGGAAGTTCCAGGGCCTCCGGGCGTGAGCCGTGCAGACATGCTGAAACTTCGGTCACTTAGTGAGGGGCCCCCCAAGGAGCTGAAGATACGGCTCATCAAGGTAGAGAGTGGTGACAAGGAGACTTTTATCGCCTCTGAGGTGGAAGAGCGGCGTTTGCGCATGGCAGACCTCACCATCAGCCACTGTGCTGCTGACGTTGTGCGTGCCAGCAAGTGAGTTTGGGCTGTCACACTTGGCCTGGGGTTAGGCGGCTCCTGTTCCTTACTCTGTTTCTGAATTCATCCCGCTGTTTTCCCACAGGAATGCCAAGGTGAAAGGGAAGTTTCGAGAATCTTACCTTTCCCCTACCCAGTCTGTGAAACCGAAGATCAACACTGAGGAGAAGCTGCCCCGAGAAAAACTCAACCCCCCGACACCCAGCATCTATGTACGTGTGCCAGCTGTCCTCACAGCCACCCCTTCCAGAGGGTTCTAAGATAGCATGGGTTTAATCAGTGGGATGCTCAGAGCCTGGGATGAGGCTCTGACCCCGGTGTCCTGGCCATCTCTCAGCTGGAGAGCAAACGGGATGCCTTCTCACCAGTGCTGCTGCAGTTCTGTACGGACCCTAGAAACCCCATCACCGTGATCCGGGGCCTGGCAGGTTCCTTACGGCTCAGTGAGTATACAGGGGTCAGAAAGTATGGGGCGGGCTGCAAGAACCCCCCATGCTCACAGCCCAAGCAAGCACAGTGGTTGTAAGGAGCATAGTGTGCAGTAATAAGCAGACCACGTTTGAGGAGTGCGCTCTTTGAGCGGTGGCTCAGCCAGTGTTTAGGTTTTCTCCTGTCTGTCCCCAGCAGTGGACACATGGGAAGATGAGTCTCAGGGATGGTTATTCATTGGTTTTCTTGGTGATTAAGGATGAAAAGAAGAGTTTGTAGGCAACCTCTGCAGATCATGGCTTGGTCGTCCCGTCCCGTCCCCCGCCCCCCGTCCCCCCCCCCCGCTTTTCAGCTTTTTGTTGTGAAAGATTTAAACATTATAAAACTAGAGCAGAGTGTTGGTCATTGCGATGTGATGTTATCACCTACAAACGTGTTAGGCCATATTCACAGGTCTGTCCAGGGGCATGAGGGCTGTAGATTGGACATGCCTGAAACTAGAAGAAACCGAATAGAATTGAAAGTCAACTCTTAGTTTGCTGTACACATGCACCTTCCTGCATTCACATTGAGTGTTTTTATTTTTTTTGGTTTTTTCTTTTTTGGTTTTTTCGAGGTAGGGTCTCACTCTAGCCCAGGCTGACCTGGAATTCACTATGGAGTCTCAGGGTGGCCTCGAACTCACGGCAATCCTCCTACCTCTGCCTCCCGAGTGCTGGGATTAAAGGCGTGCGCCACCACGCCCGGCTACATTGAGTGTTTTTAAAGCACATCCCAGGCTGTCAGTTTGGCTGTCTTTAATTGGATCCAGTGAATAAAGTTGCCATTCATTGAGTGCCTGCAATGTGCCAGGTACTGGGCACAGGTGGCCATATTCATATCTGAGGCTGCTGGCTAAAGGGCCAAGCAAGTCCTGGGATGGCTGAGGGAGGAAAGGGCTGGAGGAGGTGCAGAGAGATCCCAGCCTTGCCACGTTCCTGGGGCTGTTCTTGCCTGCTTCTGTACTGAGTTCTGCCAAGCCTCTGTCCACACAGTCACAGGCTGGGCCAGTAGGAGTGTAAAGGGTCAGTTGGCCCCTGTCCTAACACCCTGCCTGCCCCTCCCTTGCAGACCTGGGTCTCTTCTCTACCAAGACACTGGTGGAAGCAAGTGGTGAGCACACTGTGGAGGTGCGCACCCAGGTGCAGCAGCCCTCCGATGAGAACTGGGATCTGACAGGTACCCGGCAGATCTGGCCCTGTGAGAGCTCCCGATCACACACCACCATTGCCAAATATGCACAGTACCAGGCCTCATCCTTTCAGGAGTCACTGCAGGTGAGGAGCGGTACAGGCAGAGACAGCGCACTGGGGTCTGCCTGGGGTGGAAGGGCTTCAGAAAGGTCACTGACCCAGGCCTGCCTACCCCTCTGAGCAGGAGGAGAAGGAGAGTGAGGATGAGGAGTCAGAGGAGCCAGACAGCACCACAGGAACCCCTCCCAGGTACACTGCAGCCATGTCCCTTCCTCTGTGGCTCCTTCATTCCCTTTGCTGTCCACCAACCTGTCTGCTCTTACCTCAGCAGCAGTGCACCAGACCCGAAGAACCATAATATCATCAAGTTTGGCACCAATATCGACCTGTCTGATGCCAAGCGGTCAGTAGGGCTGGGCCAGCAAAGTTGGGGTGGGAGCCCTGCTGGGGCCACTCAGTCTGAGCTACCCTCTCACTTGCTGGTCCGCGTGTCCCACAGATGGAAGCCCCAGCTGCAGGAACTGCTGAAGCTGCCGGCCTTCATGAGGGTGACATCTACAGGCAACATGCTTAGCCATGTAGGCCATACCATCCTGGGCATGAACACAGTGCAGCTGTACATGAAGGTTCCTGGCAGCCGCACACCAGGTGTGCACCTCGACCTGCGCTGGGTGGAAGTGTGCTTCCTGGAGGAGGCCTAAGAGGGAAAGGGACCAGGTTGTCTGGGAACTCAGTCCATGGTCAGAACATCCATGTGGGTCTGTCTCCCCCTGCAGGCCACCAAGAGAATAACAACTTTTGCTCTGTCAATATCAACATTGGCCCTGGCGACTGCGAGTGGTTTGCAGTCCATGAGCACTACTGGGAGACCATCAGCGCCTTCTGCGATCGGTGTGCATTGCCCCCTCACTAGTCTCCCCACTACCTCTGGTCCCTGGGTCTCAAGGTTCCCACCTGACCCTGTGGCCGCCTATCCTGTAGGCATGGCGTGGACTACTTGACCGGTTCCTGGTGGCCAATCCTGGATGACCTCTATGCTTCCAATATTCCTGTGTACCGCTTCGTGCAGCGCCCTGGAGACCTTGTGTGGATTAACGCGGGGACTGTGCACTGGGTGCAGGCTACTGGGTGGTGTAACAACATTGCTTGGAACGTGGGGCCCCTCACTGGTGAGAGGCTGGGATGTGGGAAGTAAGCCTTGTGGGGGAGGGGTGGGCCTGGAAAGCCCACAAGCACTAAGGGAAGGAAGATGGTTGGCCCCAAGTTTGAGAATCAGATAGTGACTCTCTGGCCCACAGCCTATCAGTACCAGCTGGCCCTGGAACGCTATGAGTGGAACGAGGTGAAGAACGTCAAATCCATTGTGCCCATGATTCATGTGTCCTGGAATGTGGCTCGCACGGTCAAAATCAGCGACCCTGACTTGTTCAAGATGATCAAGTGAGGCCCCTGTTTGGGTGGTAACCCACCTCCTCTGACCTGCTCCTTTCCTTCTCTTTATTCTACCCCATTCACCTGTGTCTCCGTTCATTCTGCGACACGTGTGCACAGTGCTCCTGTGCTGGGGAGGCCTGAGTTCTTAGTGGCATTACTTTCTATGGTCCAAATAGACAAAAACAACTGAAATGTCAATTCTGACAGATACCAAGGACAGGAGATTTGACCCAGGCATGGAGAGAGGAGGCTGCCTAGGGAGGTCTTACAGGCCTACAGCCTTTAGGGCTGAGCACTTGCCCTCTCTGCCCCTGGCCAGACCTGGCACATTGTCCTGTCCCGTCCCGTCCCCCCCCCCCCGCAGCGTTGTCTGAACATCTCCTCTGGCTTCTCTGCAGGTTCTGTCTCTTGCAGTCCATGAAGCATTGCCAAGTGCAACGGGAAAGCCTGGTGCGTGCAGGGAAGAAAATCGCTTACCAGGGCCGGGTCAAGGATGAGCCCGCCTACTATTGCAACGAGTGCGATGTGAGTGTGCCCGCCCTCTACGCTACGGCTACCCCGGGGAGGTGTCTGCAGGGTACCTTGCTCCTGGTGATCACCCCTTTCTCCCACCAGGTGGAGGTGTTCAACATCCTGTTCGTGACGAGTGAGAATGGAAGTCGAAATACGTACCTGGTGCACTGTGAGGGCTGTGCTCGACGTCGCAGCGCAGGGCTACAAGGCGTGGTGGTGCTGGAGCAGTACCGAATGGAGGAGCTGGCACAGGCCTATGATGCCTTCACTCTGGTGAGGGTGGAGGGGCGGAGACAGCGAGGAGATCCCTGGGAGATGCTGAGGAGGCCTGACCATACCTCTCCTCCACTGAATCCATCTGCTTTCTCCCTTCAGGCCCCCGCCAGCACGTCTCGATGAAGCCGGACGCCCCGCCCGCCCGCCCATCCGCCAGCAGGGCGCCGCGGGGTCACCAGCACACGCCTGGGCTGGACCTAGGTCCCGCCTCTGGCCGGGAAGGGGGTCGGGCCCTAGCCCTTCCACCATATTGGCAGCTCCCCTTGCTTAATTTATTAAAATTTTTTTAAATATGAGGAAAAAAAGGAAAAAAAAAAAGGGAGACGGGGAGGGGGCTGGCAGCCCCTTGCCCACCAGCGCCTCCCCTCACCGACTTTGGCCTTTCTAGCAACAGACACAAGGACCAGGCTCCTGCAGCGGTGGTGGCGGCAGCGGCGGGGGTCACTTACGGGTTCCCTCACGCATGCCCGCCGCGCGCCTGCCCACCAAGCCCGCCAGCTCAGATGCTCGCGGCTCGTGTATGTACATAGACTTTTGGCAGCCGAGGTTTTTAATGAGATTCCTTCTATGGGCTTTATCCCTCCCCCAGAACCTCCTTTTTTACTTTCAATGCTAGCTGTGATCCCTGTACATGTCTCTGTTTATTCAATTGGTTATGATTTGTATTTTTTGTTCTTTTTGTTTTTGGTTTTTAATTTATAACAGTCCCACTCACCTCTATTTATTCATTTTTGGGAAAACCCAACCTCCTGCACCCCGAAGCCATCCCTCCCGCCCCTCTGGGGATGCCCGCTGCAGGGGTCTTCCTGTGCCCCAGTGTATGTCTGGGCTCTACCCGTACGTCTTTGCCTGCCCACGGCTCCAGCCGGGCTCTCATGGTGCTCAAACCCGCTCGCCTACCCTAAGTCCTGCACTTTTCTTGGACCAGTCCCCCCACTCCCAACCCAACCCCCAATCCCACCTGAGGGTGAGCGACTCCTGTACTGTAGGGGAAGAAGTGGGAACTGAAATGGTATTTTGTAAAAAAATAAATAAATAAAATAAAAAATTTAAAAGTTTTAAAGAAAGAACTATGAAGAAAAGGAACCCATCCTCCCCAGCCCCGGCCAATTTACAAATCATTGGACCTACTCCCTTCCCCGCCCCCTTTTAAGCGTGTGACCACCGCCCGGGGCCAGGGCCTCACTGGGGTAGGGACACCCCGGGGTGAGTTTCTCTGGGGCTTTATTTTCATTTTCTTAGTTTTCTCCCGCTGGGGCTGCGGAGGGGTGGGGGTTTACAGTCCCGCCCCCCTCGCACTGCACTGTCTCTCTGCCCCAGGGGCAGAGGGGTCTTCCCAACTCTACCCTATTTTCGGTGATTTTTGTGTGAGAATATTAATATTAAAAATGAATCAGAAAAACAACTTTGTGTTTTGATAACGTGTTGGTGATCGCTGGGAAGAGTACCAGGAGGAGGGCCGAGAGGTGATTGATGCGAGGACCCCAGCGGGGTGAAGCCCCTCCCTGAAGGCGCCTGTGGAATGTCTGTAGCTTTGGACCTCCTCGAGATGGGGGTGCCTAATCCTAGAGCTGCATTCCAGGATAAGGGGGGGTGGGAAGAGGTTGGGTCGGGGGAGGGGCAGGAAAGAGGGCTATAAGGGCCGAGGCCTCGGGCGGGAGCCAGCCAGGCCATGGCGGATATCCCTGGAGCCCAGCGAGCAGTTCTCGGCGGCGGCTCAGATCCCCGGGACCCCCTAGATTGCTGGGCTTGTGCCGTACTGGTAACAGCACAGAATCTTCTGGTGGCTGCCTTCAATCTCCTCCTGCTGGCGCTGGTGCTGGGGACCATTTTGCTTCCCGCCGTCACCATGCTGGGCTTCGGCTTCCTCTGCCACTCCCAGGTGAGCCTGTGAACCACGGTATCCCGGGGTGCTGGGGGAGGGACTGTTCAGGCCTCAATTCTCCACCTGGGCTGCTCGTGGGTAGAGTGTGGCCCAGTACGGCCCGAGTCTGACGCCTCTTCTCCCACAGTTCCTGCACTCCCAGGCACCCCCTTGCACTGCGCACCTGCGGGACCCGGGCTTCACGGCCCTTCTGGTCACTGGATTCCTGCTCCTCGTGCCGTTGCTAGTGCTTGCCCTGGCCAGTTACCGCCGCCTCTGCCTGCGCCTCCGCCTGGCCGACTGCCTCGTGCCCTACAGCCGAGCCCTCTACAGGCGCAGGCGTGCCTCGCAGCCAAGGCAGACCCGGGCCTCTCCAGGGGCCCAGACTGTTCCTACACCGGGAAAGGTTTGGGTCTGAGGTGCTTCGTCGAGTCAAGACTCCTGTAGGCTGACCGCCCCTCCTGGTCACCAAGGACTTTGAAGCCCAGTGATAGCCCGCTCCCACCCCTACCTGAACCAGGTTCTAGGATCCCTTTGGCGGAACAGCGGCATCCGTGGACCTAATGCTGGCGTAAATTCCCACGCCCCAGAAAATCCATTTTACTCCAAGCATCCACATCAGAGTCCTGAACATCTATCTATCTGGGCTGGACCCTCTACACCCTCTCTCCCCCCTCCCTTAACGTAAACTGAACTGAATCTTGTACCCTCCTTTTCTGGTGCAGCTCCTCTAGTATTTGAGACTGCAGGGCAGGGTCAAAGGAGGAGAAACGATCACACATGAATAAAGAATTTATGAACTGAATCACTCTGTGGATACAGGAGTGGAACAAATGCCATCACCCCTGCTCTGGGCTCAAGAGGAAATGAATCCCCAAGACTATAAATGGGCAGGCCAGAGCAACCTTCAGTATCCTGGCTGTCCCTTATCGCATCAGTCTGTTCTTCCTGGTCAGACCCCAGAGTTCTGACCCTGACCCTCCCCATCAACAGCATCGAGGAGGCCCCGTTTCAGTCCTCTTACCCAGCTGCCCTTGGGGACCCAAGCCCGTTCTCTGACCCCAGTTTAGAGGAACTCAGTGTTGCCAGGCCGGGGTGGGAAACAATGGGTCTTCCGGAGCAGGATGACACCCCTTCCCGCCGCGATCTTGTAGCAGCATCGTGGGAGGGAGGATGGCGGGGCCCACCCTAGGGCCTGCTGCTGTGCAGCTCAGTGTCTGGACTTTAGGTGGGAGGGGGGGGGTGTACATGCTCTTAAACTCAAACACCCTCCTTTAGGGGCGGGGTGTGCTATCCCTGACCTGGCTACCGATCTACACACAGACACAGACTGCTTCAATTACAAGTTTAATAAGCTCAAAGGCATGCGCGCGATCAGAGATAAGGGGCTCCCGCTAGGGTCTCTCTTTGCACCTCAATAGAAACGATATGGTGTCCTGGTACCATGGCCAGGCCCAGCACTCGGGGTTCCCCCGCAGAGAAGGAATCTGTTAAAAAAAAAAAGGGGGGGGTCAGACAGGCAGACCAACGTCGTCCCGCCCCTTCTGAGCTCCAGAAAACAAGTGGTAGTTAGGCCTGGAAGGGGAAATTCCTTGCCATGAGTTTCCACCACTTTCCCAGGCGGGTGTGCATTCCCGGGGCACTGACCCGACGGCTTGAGGAACTCCTGTGCAGAGCCCAGGATGACATTACAGTCGCGGTCGGTGCAGAGGAAGCAGCCGACCAGTGTGCGCCCGTCCGTCATCCGGATGCGCATAGTCTTGTTGAGCAGGGACTCTAGCTGCTGCCGGGCACGCGCAGCCGGCGAGTTCTCACGTTCAGCGTCCGAGTCCTGCTGGGGGGCGGTGGGAAGGACAAGCGCTCAGAGACCGCGCGGGCCCGGCTGCCCGCCCGCCGGCTCGCGGAACCACAGCTCCCGGCAGCCCGCGGGGCAAGCGCCCCGAAGCCCAGGGCCTGCCGGGAGCTGCAGTTCCTCCTACCTTCCCCCCATCTTGCTGAGCCCGACCGCTCAACCCCAGGACCCCTGCCCACGCTAACCCCCGCACTGGAGCTGCTTTGACGCCGACTGCAACAACCGTTCTCCTCTCGAAGCAGCATGGTCGGCCCAGCTCCGGCCATTTGCCCCTGGGCCTCCACTGGACCCCTAAACTTCCTAAGAACCTTTGGGTCGGGTGGCCTGAGATCTCGCGAGTGCTCCCGAGCTCTTTCACGAGATCATCTCTCCAGTGTCACCCACGCCGCAAATACAGAGATCTCGCGAGCTTCCACTGCAGCTTACGCTTCTTGGAGGCCCGTTACGTCGATTTCTTAAAATATCGCGAGCACTTCACCTGAACTTTCTTAGAAAGCCTGAAATTTAGTGAGCGCGCCTTCCCACTTTGGTCTCTCCACCGTGCTTCTTTGCCGTGCCGTAGAGTGGTGTAAATGCCCCGTGTGTAAATGCCTCGGATTCCTTCGTCAAGACGGACTGTAGCTTTCTCCAGCGCTTGTGCTGGCGTGACTACATGTCCCGTGACCACGCGCAGCCCGAGCGCCTTGCCCACGCAGGGTTTCATCTCGGTGGACGGTGGCCGTACATGGACACTGGTTTCCATGTCAGCAGAAAGCGCGCGCCGCGCACACAGTTCCCGGGGGCGGCGGAGGGAACGGACGGGTGTCCGTTAGAACCGGAGCCATGCCGCGCCGGGGCCTCGTGGCTGGGCCGGATTTTGAGTATTTCCAGCGTCGGTATTTCACGCCCGCGGAGGTGGCGGAACATAACCACTCGGAAGACCTGTGGGTGTCTTACCTGGGACACGTGTATGACTTAACGCCGCTGGCACAGGAGTTCAAGGGTAAGGGTTGCACGCTGGCCCGGGGCTAGGAGGTCGGGGCTCTGGGGGGGGGGGGGCTGCCCTTGACGGCTGCTCCTTCCCAGGGAACCTCCTGCTGAAACCTATCCTGGAAGTGGCGGGCCAGGACATTAGCCACTGGTTCGATCCAAAGACCGGAGATGTGAGTTCTGTTGGGACTTGGTGGAGGTTGCTTGGAGAGCGGGGATGGGGAAGAAAAAGGAAATAGCCAAGAACCTGAAATAGTGACTGCTCCGAACCCTTCCCCAAACCTTGCTTCCAAGATACGAAAGCATGTAGATTCGCTGACTGGTTGCCTAAGATACCGCACCCCACGGGGCCGCTGCGTGCACATTCCGCCTCCGCTGCCCCGCTCCGACTGGGCCAATGATTTCGGGACGCCCTGGTGGAAGGGGTCGAATTACGAGGTGGGGCGGCTCTCAGCCAAGACCCGGAACATCCGGATCATTAACACCCTCTCGTCGCAGGAGCACACACTGGAGGTGAGATCTGGTGCCGCAGGTTACGTAGAGGAATCTCAGGTTTCCAGGCTGTCTGTTGCCTATAACCGCTGGGAGCTAGCTGTCTTTTCCTCTCTTTACATTGAAATGACAGAGGGAAGCAGACCCCCCAGATCCCCAGGGTTGGGAATTCTACAAGTTTGTGGGTTACAACTACTGGAGTTCCCTTCATAAGTCCCGAGCAGCATCTTAGTGGGCCTTGGAGGGGCTTACATGCTGTTTCAGGTAGCAATTGGACTCTTAGTCTACTCCATTGCAAGGATAAAGTATGGGGGCACTGGCATTGTGTCTTTTGGATTCATTACAAGTGGCTGCAATAAAGACGGGCAGGATTTTTGCAGTTTCATGTATGCTGGTGCCTCACATTTACTTCTGAGACCGGAATGCCTATGGGAGGCGTTCACACAGAATTCTAGAGGCGGGGTACTTCTGTGTTCCCCAGGTGGGCGCTCTGGAGTCAATGTGGGAAATCCTGTACCGCTATCTTCCCTATAATGCACATGCTGCCAGCTACACATGGAAATATGATGGGAAAAACCTGAACATGGATTATACCCTGGAAGAAAATGGGATTCGGGATGAAGAGGAAGAATTTGACTGTCTCAGTATGTTTGGTACACTCTACACTCCTGCAATACTGCTCTACTTTAATGATGACCTCACAGAGCTATAGGAAAGGAGATACATGCTCATGTGTACTTGAGACTTTTTTTTTTTTTTTTTTTTTTTTTTTTTTTTTGGTTTTTCGAGGTAGGGTCTCACTCTAGCCCAGGCTGACCTGGAGTTCACTATGGAGTCTCAGGGTGGCCTAGAACTCACGGCAATCCTCCTACCTCTGCCTCCCAAGTGCTGGGATTAAAGGCGTGCGCCACCACGCCCGGCTTTTTTTAATTTTTCGAGGTAGGGTTTCGCTCTAGTCCAGGCTGACCTGGAATTCACTATATGGTCTCAGGATGGTCTTGAACTCACGATGATTCTCCTACCTCTGCCTCCTAAATGCTGGGATTAAAGGCGTGCACCACCACGCCAGGCCTGAAACATTTTTTTATCATACTCAGTTCTTTTTATTTAGATTTACTTATTTTTAAAAACTTCTTTTTAAATTTTATTTTACTTATTTAAGATGAGAGAGAATGGTCACACTAGGGCCTTCATTCACTGCAAATGAACTCCAGATGTGTGTGCCATCTTGTGCATCTGGCCTATGTAGGTCCTGAGGAACTGAACCTGGGTCCTTTGGCTTTGCAGGCCAATGCCTTAACCACTAAGCCATCTCTTCAGCCCTATTTTTAAAAACTTTTATTGCTTTCATAATTACAGACAATAAACCATAATCCCCTCCCCCACTTTCCCCTTCACAAATCCATTCTCCATCATATCCCCTCCCCCTCAATTAGTCTCTTTTTTATTTTGATGTCATCATCTTTTCCTCCTATTATAAGGGTCTTGTGTAGGTAGTACCAGACGCTGTGAGGTCATGGATATCCAGGCTGTTTTGTGCCTGGAAGATTGCATCAAGACATATTTTGAGTTTACCTTTTTCTTTTCAAATATTTTTATTTATGTGTGTGTATGGGAATGCCAAGGTCTCTTGCAGCTGTAAATGAATGCCAGATACTTGTGTCACTTCTTAAAAATACTATTTACAAGGAGAGAGAGAATGGGCATGCCATGACCTGTAGCCACTACAAACAAACTCCAGATGCATGCAACACTTTGTGCATCTGGCTTTATATGGGTGCTGGGGAATCAAATCTGGGTTTTTAGCCTTTGCAGGCAAGTGCCTTAAGTGCTGAGCCATCTCTAGTCCTTGCGTCACTTTTTGTGTGCAGTTTTATGGGGGTGGCTGGGGAATGAACCTGGGTCACAAGCTTTGCACACAAGCACTGTGAACCACTGAGCCATCTCCCCAGCCCATGTTTGCCTTTTTCTATGCCTTGAGAAAGAGTTGTTAGTCTGTGGTGCTTGGACCTCCATTCCCCTCTGGGAACTGGCCTGTAGTTCCCATGCTCTTCTGAAGTGTAAGGGTTCTAGTCCCTAGTTGATTTGTGATTTGCTCTAAGAAAACTAAGGTGAATACTAGAAATGAATTAGTTTCTAGGAATGATAGGAGGAGACACAGAATCTTGGATTAGGAAGACATAGAGGAGTCAGATGGAGTTCAGGTAGAACTTTTTCATACTAAGGGAAGAGATGGAATTTACAAAGACAAGATTAGGAAATGACTAAGGGTTGATTCAGGACAGATACAATGCTGGGAGTTTGATATAGCTATCCTATAAGATGAATACCATTAACATTCCACAGATAATTGCTTGGAGAATTAGAAAAGTTCTATAGCACAAGGGGCACATTCATAACTATCAGAGCCAGGATGTCAGCCCAAATCTGCCCAACTCCAAAAGCCATGTTCTTTTCAGTTTAAATGGACTGTCTCAGTGTATAACCTCATGCTAACACTGCAGACAGCTACTCTCAGACCAAGAATTGGGAGTGTGAGTTTGTCCCTGCATTGTTGCATAATAGAGAATCTTAGGCCTTCTGTAGTCAGCAGCTACTGTGTTAGACGGGAGTAAATTATCAGAGTACTCCAGGGACAAAGGGGGCTGGAGAGATGGCTTAGTCGTTAAGGTGCTTGCTTGCGAAGCCAAAGAACCTAGGTTCAATTCCCCAGGACCCACGGAAACCAGATGCACAAGGGGGCACATGCATCTGGAGTTCGTTTGCAGAGGCTATAGGCCCTGGCGCGCCCTTTTTCTCTACCTCTGCCTCTCTCATAAATAAATAAAATAATTTTTTTTGAGGGAGGACAAAGGAGAGAGGGGAGAAGCTGGGCAAGGTGGCGCATGCCTTTAATCCCAGTACTCAGGAGGTAGAGGTAGGAGGATTGCTGTGAGTTAGAGGCCCACCTGAGACTACATAGTGAATTCCAGGTCAGCCTGGGCTACAGCGAGACCCTACCTCAAAGAACAAAAAAAAAAAAAAAAAAGAGAGAGAGAGGGAGGGAAGGCTGTCAGCTAAGCACTAGCTATTGAGACTGCATCCTTGTTTGTTTTTGTTTGTTTTTTTGTTTTGGATTTTTCAAGGTAGGGTCTTGCCCAGGCTGACCTGGAATTAACTACATATACTCAGGCCGGCCTCAAACTCACAGTGATTCTCCTACCCCTGCCTCCCAAGTGCTGGGATTAAAGGTGTGCACCACCATGCCTTTTTTTAAAAAAAAAAAATATTTTTTTTATTAACAACTTCCATGATTGTAAACAATATGCCATGGTAATGCCCTCTCTCCCCCAATTTCCCCTTTGAAACTCCATTCTCCATCATATCCCTTCCCCCTCTCAATCAGTCTCTTTTATTTTGATGTCATGATATTTTCCTCCTATTATGATGGTCTTGTGTAGGTAGTGTCAGGCACTGTGAGGTCATGGATATCCAGGCCATTTTGTGTCTGGAAGAGCATGTTGTAAGGAGTCTTACCCTTCCTTTGGCTCTTACCTTCTTTCTGCCACGTCTTCCGCAATGGACCCTGAGCCTTGGAAGGTGTGATTGAGATATTGCAGTGCTGAGCACTCCTCTGTCACTTCTTCTCAGCACCATGATGCCTTCTGAGTCATCCCAAGGTCACTGCCATCTGAAAAGAGAAGCTTCTCTAACCAAAAGTGAGAGTAGCATTAATATAAGGGTGTGAACATTAAGAGAAGTGCTTACTGGGCAGTTTGATAAGCATAGTATATACATTTAGCCAGACAGCAGCAGATGTTACACCCCTAGGGCTCATGACTACCCTGTTGTAGGTTTTCAGTATCAGGGATGTATTCCCTCCCATGGAGCAGGCCTCCAGTCAAATTAGAGGGCAGCTGGTTTCCACCATGACAGAGGTGCCTCTATTGCACCCGTTGGCTCATTTGGCCTAGCTGGCCAAATATAAGGCTTGCAGTGTCCACTGTTGAGTATCTTCACTGGTGATTCCTCTCTCCCATTGAACTGCATGCACAATGGCTTCTTCCAGCTTTCTGTCAGCTGGTCTACATGGAGGAGCTTTTCAGCTCAGTTCCAGCAGGATTTCTCAGTGGCCTTGCAGCCCAAGTATGTGGAGTCTTCAGCAATAGGGTCTTACCATCTGTTCCTGGTGGGAAACCAAGGGCCTGAACCACGCCTTTGTGAGATGAAGAGAAGGCACTGTTTCTTTTTATCCACCTTCCCACACACAGGCCTTGTCACTTAGAGAAGATGAAGAAGACAGGGTTGACTTTGTAAGGTGGTGACTCCAAAATAGGCTTTGAAGAGTCATGTAGAGGGGAACTAAGTAAGGCAAACAACTCTCTTGGTGACTAAAAGAGAACCACCCCAGTGACACCGGCTAGATTTAGTTCCCTTTAACCTTCGCAGGGGAGACAAATTGATAAGTAAACACCTTGGCGGCAGCAGACAAAAATGAATCAGATGATTTTAGTGCATCTTTCTGATTAGGATCCTCAGGCTCCAGCAAGGGAAATGTGTCCCTCACAAAACACTAGATGGGCTGTGTAGTTTTCAGGTGGGGGAGGGGTTGGCTGACTATGGGAAGTATGAATAAAGGTGGTGATATCCTTGTTGATTTCTGCAGTTTCTGAATTCATTGAGGAGAAGGGATTCCATCTAGCCCAATGGATGTAGGAATCCAGGAACTATCTGGATCAATCATTGTGTTATTTAGTCAACTCTGACATGATTTCATCTGTGTCTTATGTGCTCAACTAAATCCTAAGCTATTTGAAAATCAGAGTATGCTGTTTTTCTTATTCCAGCCTCAGGGCCTGTGCTTGTGGGATGTGCTCATTCTGCCCAAACTTGTTCCTCTTTTTGAGTATCTTATTTGAGTACCTCTTGACAGAATACACAACTTTCCTTACACATCCAAGCACTGACCAAGTATATTGTACCCCTCAAAAATCTCTGGAATCCATGTACTTTTTCTCTAAAATAACCACAACTCCTTGTCTAGACTTTTGTCTTTTATTTCCACATCTGTCTTCTACACATTGCAGTCAGCGTGAGTTCCCAAAAACAAACCTAAACACCTTACTTTCCTGCCTCAGAGTCTTCAGTAGTTTCCATCTGCTTCCGGAATAAAGCTGTAAATTTAAATAAGCTCTCCACTGGGCTGGAGAGATGGCTCAGTGGTTAAAGCACTTCCCAATGAAACCTAATGACCTGAGTTCAGTTCCCTAGTACCCACATAAAACCAGATGCACAGGGTAGTGCATGCATTCTTTCTCTGCCAGATGTGGTAGTGCATGGCTTTAATCCCAGCACTCTGGAGGCCAAGGTAGGAGGATCACCGTGAGTTTGAGGCCAGCCTGGGCTAGAGTAAGACCTCACCTTGAAAAAAATATATGAAAAAAAACCCACCTTTTATTTTTAAACCTCTGTATAAATCAGGCCTTGCCTTCCTTGCTTACGTCATCTCAAACACTTTGTTCCCTGTGCCCCAGACATTTTGGCTGGCTTTCAGCTCATGAAGTTTGTTCTTGCCCTAGTCTTCACAAAGACTATTCTGTCAGCTTACCACACCCTTGAAGTCTACCTACCTGATCCTACATGTTTCCATAGGGAGGCCTTTTCTGATTTCTAGATAGAGACCAGGACTTCCAATTAAGTCTTCTCACACCATGCATTTTTTGACTGTTCTGAATACCATTGTAAAATCGTGAATGCAACTAACTGCTAGATTGTAAGCTCATGAGGGCAGAAATATTGTTTGTTACTGTATTCCTACTGTTGAGCATATAACCACTGCTCAATAAATTGTGATTGAATGAACTCATGAAGGAATTCATCTTGTCTGTAACAACTAGGAGGTAGGATGCTGTGTCCTGAGAAGCAAAGTAAGAACAAGAAATAGAATGTCTGGCTCCAGAGCTGCAATCTCTACCCACTAGTTTCTCTTTTCCTGCTTCCTACATATTCAAGACCTAAAAATAACTAGTTTCTTCTCACCAGCAATAACTGCGGAAAATTCACTTGTCATTCTCTGTAGAGCCACCAGGTGGCTGTAATAACCTACAAAGTCAGAGAGAGGTTACAGGAGGGAAACTTCCAAGTTCCAAAGTTACGATAGAAAGTGGGCTTTGGGGATTTAGAGTAGGGCAAGGAAACAAAACTAAACAAAACACATACTGTTAGCAGTAGGCTATTATGCCTGCTTTAAATTTTCTATAACTGCATCAGGAAGTGAGTGGTTGGAGAAGTCATTCATGAGATAGGATAAGGTACCTTCGTCCAGACAGGTACAGAGCTGGGAATGTGGTAGAGCACGTGTCTTCCATTCACAAGGCCCTGGGTTTGATTCCTCAGCACCATGAAAACAAACAAACAAACAAAAAATTCTGAGATGGGGTGAGGAACAGTTAAGGAATAAAGGCATCGTGTGTGTGTGTAGGGTGTATGTATGAGTGTACAGATGTACATGCTTGGTGCACACAGGATTGGGGAGGCTAGAGGAGGATATCAGGTGTCCTCTGTTGCTCTTCTGCCTTTTTCTCTTGAGATAGGGTTTCTCATTAAACCTGGAACTTAAGCTGAGTCCTACTGATCCTCCTGTCCCTGTCCCTCTCAGTGCTGGAGTTACAAGCATGCTTGGCTTTTTATATGGGTGTTGGGGATTGTCAGGTTTTCATACTCACACAGCAAGTACTCTTAACCACTAAATCACCTCCCCAGTCCCACATGTTTGGCCTTTTTTTGAGACCTTGTAGCCCAGGCTTGCTTCAAACTTAGTCCTCCTGCCCCTGTCTCCCAGGTACTGGGATTACAGGCATGTGCCCATTCCCACCTGTACTTTCTTTTGTTTTGTTTTGTTTTATTGAGGTAGGGTCTCACTCTAGCCCAGGCTGACCTAGAATTCACTATGTAATCTCAGGGTGGCCTCAAACTCACGGTGATCCTCCTACCTCTGCCTCCCCAGAGCTGGGATTAAAGGTGTGTGCCACCACACTCAGCTATCTGTAAGTTTCTAAGGTAATAGAACATACTTATTAATGTGTGTAAGGTGTATATGCATATATGTATGCATGCTTGTGAAATGAAAACAGGACATGGTAACCAAATAATGGCATATAAAAAGGTTTTACCTTAGCCGGGTGTGGTGGCATACACCTTTAATCCCAGCACTCAGGAGGCAGAGGTAGGAGGATTGCCGTGTGCTCAAGGCCACCTTAAGACAACATAATGAATTCCAGGTCAGCCTGGGCTAGAGTGAGACCCTACCTTGAAAAACCAAAAAAAAAAAAGGTTTTACCTTCATGGCAAGTCACCTAAACAGCCTTAGTGTCTGTGTTAGTGTGTGTTATTTCAGAGAAAAGTATAATTTCTATCAGATTCTCAAAATAGCCCAACCCCCCCTGCCTGCAGTAATAGAATAGTCACACTTACACACAATAACAATAGTATTTAAAAGCCTCAAAAATATAAAGTGGCTGGGCATGGTGGTGCATGTCTTTAATCCTAGCACTCAAGAAGTAAAAGGATCACCATGAGTTTGAGGCCACCCTGAGAATATAGAGTGAATTCCAGGTCAGCCTGGGATAGAGCAAGACCCTACCTCGAAGCAAACAAAACGTACAAAGTGGTCCCAAGATACCTGGCACCTGTCTCAATGATCTGCCTCAACCCATGTCACACCTGCTTGTTTTCCCCCTACACCTGCTTATTTCTGTGGTAGAAATTTCTAAAGCTTTAGTCTTGGTACTAAGTTAACGACTTGTCTGAAGTATTTCACTGCTAGTCTAAATTTTGATCTGGCTGCCCCTTGGAGCTGAGTGAGGGCATGTCTGGTTCATTTGGCTCGAGACTATATGGTCATGGTATCTGGACACTGTTAATGCACCCCAGCCCTAGAACTGAGTTTGGGGGGGAGCACATAGATGTATTAATATTTGGAGAACATCCACTTTATGATAGTTCAGCAATAAGACGGTTTAATTGCAACAAAGTATAGTTTGAAACCTGAATAACCCTATGATTCTTATCTTGAAAGTAAAAAATTTAGGTGTTCAAAATGCAAACAGAACCGGGTGTGGTGGCGCAGCCTTTAAATCCCAGCACTCGGGAAGCAGAGGCAGGAGGATAGCCAAGAGTTCGAGGCCACCCTGAGACTACATAGTGAATTCCAGGTCAGCCTGAGCTAGAGTGAGACCCTTCCTTGAAAAACCAAAAAAAAAAAAAAAAAGCAAACAGATATGCCGCCAGAGCACCAAAAGCCATATTCTACCTATCTAGCCTAAGTACAAAGGAAGCACTATTAAATAAAAAGCTGGTATGTGAGTAACTGAAGTGAGACCATTAGAGTGGGGATGAGGTAAAGACTGAGTTGAGGAATAAGGTCATAGACCTGTGGCTGCAATAAGCTCTCCCTCTTGCTAGGAGCAGCTCCCCCTAATGGAGCTACTGTTTAGAGGCTGAATTATCTCTATCCCCAAAAGTTCCTGGCTTAGAACTGTAACAA
This sequence comes from Dipus sagitta, assembly GCA_036346955.1. Lineage (NCBI taxonomy): Eukaryota > Metazoa > Chordata > Mammalia > Rodentia > Dipodidae > Dipus > Dipus sagitta. The sequence continues at coordinate 5,368,122 of CM070783.1, read as the reverse complement.
ACAAATGCTTTTTTCAGAAATGAATGTTGCACATAACTCCAACATTGAAATAGATATGAATTCAAGAGTCATGGATGCTCATGTGCTGGAGAGATGGCTTAGCAGTTAAGGTGCTTGACTGCAAAACCTAAGGACCCAGGTTTGGTTCCCAAGTATCCACATAAGCCAGATGTACAAGGTGGCACATGCATCTGGAGTTTGTTTGCAGTGGCTGGAGGCCCTGGTGTGCCCAATGCCCATTTTTTCCCCCTCCCATTTCTGCCTCTTTCTCTGAAATAAATTTAAAAAATTAAAAATATATTTAAAAGACTCAAGAATATTTAAATAACGTGTCATTTGCTACTTAAGTTCTGCCACTACTTGAAGAGAGCTGAAGAGATCTGAATTGTGAGTAATGCCTACTCGGACAGCTTCTTATGCTGTACAGAGCAGCGAGGAAGGTGACGTGCGGGCTTACCATTAATGGTCAGCCTGGGGGTAAATATTCCATGATGCACCATAGTGCTTAGCTGCATATAATAGAAGTGATTCCACTAGGTCATCAGTGTCTCAAGCATCTCCTCTTTCCACATTGTATCCTCAAGCTCACCAACATTTTGGGTGCTGTATTTATAGCCTGTATTGCAGGCAGGAAAGAGAAAAGACTTATAGAAGAGAGGGCAGTACCAACACCAAGAAGGCAAAAAAAAAAAAAAAAAAAAAAATCCAAAACATCTTAGCAGACCTTTAACTGGGTCTTATTGATAGAAAATGCATTGAATGTTGACCTTTAGCTAAAAAAGAGTCTGGGACTGTTTTTATTTTATATGACACACAAAACAAAAGCAAGGGTTTACTATTCTGGAAGGAGAATGGATACTAGATAGGAACCAGTACTATCTTCTACAGTGGTGTGAAAAGTACTATGCATCCACTCATGAACAAAAAAGTTAATACGCACTTTGTGCCATGCACTGTTCCAGGTACTTGGAACATCAGTGAATGGACAAACAAGGTTCCTGCTTTACTGGGACTTACACTCTGGTAGGATAAATATTAAAGCAAAGAAAAGATCATTTGAATATTTTTTTTTGTTGTTGTTTGTTCTTTGGGGGTAGGGTCTCACTCTAGCTCAGGCTGACCAGGAATTTACTATGTATCTCAGAGTGGCCTTGAACTCATGGTGATCCTCCTACCTCTGCCTCCCTGGTGCTGGGATTAAAGGTGTGCGCCACCACACCCGGCTCTGTTTTATTTTTTTTTTTGAGACAGGGTCTTATGTAACTCAGGCTGGGCTTGAACTTGTTATATAACTGGGGTAGGCCTTGAACTCCTGATCCTTTTGCCTCTCCTTGCTGGGATTACAAGTGTGTACCATCATGTCCAACAGGAAAGGCCATTTGAGATAGTACTAAAACTATGCTACGTATACATATGCACACATATGCATTGTATACATAAACATACGCTGACTTTTGCATTTAATTCAAGTCATAATCCTCTCAGTAATCCTAAGTAGCACAACTTTTATTTATACTGAAAAAAGGACACTGAAGTACTGAGATGTTAAGTAATTTGCCAAAGGCCATACAGCTAACCAAGAGGCATTGCTGGCCTTTGAATTAAGGCAGCCACAGCCTATCCATGTAGCCACTGAGCTGTACCAACTCACTGCATGGCAAACACAGGATGTTCCATTTACCTATTTCTGCTTATTAACAAACCATGTCTAAAACTGAATGCCTTAGTACCACAATGGACCTGCAATTCAGTCAGGGTTCAGAGGAAACAGCTAATTTCTTTTTTTATTTTATTTATTTATTTTTGGTTTTTTGAGGCAGGGTTTCACTGACCTGAATGCACTATGTAGTCTCAGGATGGCTTCCAACTCATGGTGATCCTCCTACCTCTGTCTCCCGAGTGCTAGGATTAAAGGTGTACACCAGCACGCCTGGCTGAAACAGCTAATTTCTATTCTAAAAAGTATGAACAATTCCCAGGCCTCCAACATTCTAGGCAAGTGATCTGCAACTGAGCTACACATCCCCTGATCTGGAGAGCCCTCTTCCAGGAAGGTTCGTTCACATGGCTGGAAGCTTGATGCTGCCTGTCAGTTCTGGATGTGGGCCTCTACATAAGGTATCATGGGCTTCCTCACTGTCCAGTAGCAGGGTTTCAAGAAGGCACTCAAAAAGAGCAGGTGAAGACAAGTCATATTTCCTTCACTCAAATTCAAGGGGTAAGAACAAGTCCTCACCTCTCAGTAGGGAGAGAACATGTGGGTTGGCCATGGTGGTGCACATCTGTAATCTCAGCAAATGGGAGATGGAGACAGGGAGATGAAGTTCAAGGTTATATAGTTGGTTTTTTTTTTTTTGTTCTTTTTTTTTTTTTTTTTTTTTTTGGTTTCTTGAGTTAGGGTCTCACTAGCTCAGGCTGACCTGGAATTCACTATGTAGTCTTAGGGTAGCCTCGAACTCATGGTGATTCTACCTTTGCCTCCTGACTGCTGGGATTAAAGGCATGTGCCACCACATCTAGCTCAAAGCTATATAATTTATGGCTAGCCTGAGCTATACAAGACCCCTTCTCATAAGCAAAATAAAACAAAAGAATATGTAGGGTGTGAGATAGTATTATAGCCATTTCTGGAAAATACACTCCATACATACACACACATTGGAAGCAAAAAGAGAAACATCTAACCCAACCAACAGGGAGATGGGAAGGTAGTCTTTGAAGAGCTCTGTGCAGGGGAAGTGAAGTGTTGAGAGTTGAGTGTTGTAATGGCTGTGACAAACACCTGACGAGAAGCAGCTTATGGGAAGAAAGGGTTTATTTCAGGCTTACAGATTCCAGGGGAAGTGTCATCGTGGTGGAAGAAGCTGGTTCACTTCATCATACATCCACACATAGAGAGAGGAGGAGAACAGCCAGGGTTCAAGCTCGCTCAGAACACACCTTAGGTCTGGATTCAAGATCCGCCCCAGGGACACATCTCTAGCAGCGCTCCACATGCAGGAAAGTAGGAAGCTTAATAAAAAAATATGGGGCTGAAGCTGGTCGTGGTGGCACATGCCTTGAATCCCATCACTCAAGAGACAGAGGTAGGAGGAGTCCTGTGAGTTTGAGGCCACCCTGAGACCACATAGTGAATTCCACAGCAAGACCCTACCTCAAAAACCTAAAAAATTAAAAAACCCTGAAGTTATAGGGCCATTTACATTCAAACCACCACATTGAGCTAGACTTTTCTTGAAAACCTAAGCTGGGTCTGAAGGGATGGCTTAGCAGTTAAGGCATGTGCCTGCAAAGCCAAAGGACCCAGGTTCGATTCCCCAGATCCCATGTAAGCCAGATGTACAATGGCGTGCCCATTCTGTCTGTCTGTCTCTATCTGTATGCTTCTTAATAAATGAATAAACAAAAACAAAACACTAAAGCTGGGTGTGGTGGTGCATCCCTTTAATCCCAGCACTCGGGAGGCAGAGGTAGGAGGATTTCCATGAGTTGGAGGCCACCCTGAGCCTACATAGTGAATTCCATGACACCCTACTTCACACACACAAAAAACCCTAAGCTGCAATCTTGGCTCCATCATTCATTTAATCGATTCGTTAAGACTAGACTGTTGATACAATAAGACATTTCTACTCTGACGGAGCTTAAGAGTTCAGCAGAAGACTCACCATCCCGCTTCCACTTTTACACAGCTAGGAGGAGTTTTAGCCCCTGTTTAGTCTTCAAGGCTCCCTACTTCTCCCTACCCTTCCCATGGTGGCCTACAAGGTCCTGCATGATTCAGCTTCAAGCTCTACTTCGTTTCCCCAGATTGCCCCCAATCAAGAATTTCTTCCTCTCTTCTCCCATGGAACACTACCTTCCACTCTTCATTTGGCCAATTCCTGTTAAATGTCACATTCTGACAGAAGTCTTTTCTGTTCCTTCCACACCCCCTAAGGGTGCTCTGAAACATCATATATATAGTGTAGTTGTTTAATGACCATATTCTTCCCTTCTTAGACCCTAGGAGGAAAGAGACAAGTATCTCCCACTTGTATCTTGCTCACTGGCAGCCCATAGCAACTACTCAATGCATGTCCACAGATCAGATATGTGACACATGCTGGGATTAAAGGCATATGCTAACCATGCCTGGCATGAAGTTTGGTTTTGGTTTTGGTTAAGAAGTAATAAGCTGTGGTTGGAAGTTTAGCTAGTCATTTTTTGTTGTTTTTGAGGTAGGGTCTCACTCTAGCCTAGGCTGACCTTGAATACTCTAGTCCTAGGCTGGCCATAAACTCACAGTGATCATCCTACCTCTGCCTCTGCTGGGATTAAAGGCATGTGCCACACCTTTAATCACCATGGCTGGGTGTTTTTTTTTGTTGTTGTTGTTTTTTTTTTTCAAGGTAGGTCTCATTCTAGCCCAGGCTGACCTGGAATTCACTATGGAGTCTCAGGGTGGCCTTGAACTCACAGTGATCCTACCTCTGCCTCCTGAGTGCTGGGATTAAAGGCATGTACTACCATGCCCGGCATTGTTTTGTTTTTTGTTTTTTATAACTTGATATATAATTCACATACTATAAAATAAAATTCAGTCTTTTGTTTTTCAAGGTAGGGTTTCAGTAGCCCAGGCTGACCTGGAATTCACTACATAGGTCTCAAGGTGGCCTCAAACTCAACTGTGATCCTACTACCTCTGCCTCCCAAGTGCTTGGGTTAAAAGCATGTGCCACACCTGACTTCAAAATCAGTCTTTTAAAACAGTGTACAATTCAAAATGAAAAGCTCCATAGAGAGAACGTTTTCAGATTTGCGTGTGTGTGTGTGTGTTTTGGAGGCAGGGTCTCACTCCAGCCTAGGCTGACCTGGAACTCACCGTGTATGCCCCAGATTGACCTCTTCCTAACTTAGACTTCCCAAGTGCTCTGATTAAAAGTGTGAACCACCACACCCTGCCAATCTGCATATTTATTCTTAAATGTTTTATTTACTTGTTTGAAAGAGGCAGATTGAGAGAGAATGGGGGTGTCAGGGCCTCTAGCCACTGCAAATGAACTCCAGAAGCATGTGCCATCTTGTGCATCTGGCTTATGTGAGTACTGGGGAATCAAACCTGGGTCCTTAAGCTTCGCAGGCAAGCATCTTAACCACTAAGCCATCTCTCCAGCCCTATTTATTTATTTATGAGAGACAGAGGGAATGGGCATACTAGGGCCACCAGCCACTGCAAACAAACTCCATATCCAAACACCATCTTGTACATGCGGCTTTATATGGGTACTGGGGAATTGAACCCCATTCCTTATGCTTTGCAGGCAAGCACTTTTAACCACTGAGCCATCTCTCCAGCCCAATCTTCTTTTTGTTTGTTGTTTTTTAACTTTTAAAATTTTCTATTTATTTGAGAGAGGCAGAGAGAAAGACAGCGAGAGAATGAGCACACCAGGGCCTTCAGCCACTGCAAACAAACTCCAGATGCATGCACCAAATTGTGCATCTGGCTTATATGGGTCCTGGGGAATTGAACCTGGGTCCTTCAACTTTGCAGGCAAGCATCTTAACTGCTAAGCCATCTCTCCAGTCTTTGTTTTTTTTTTTTTTTGGTTTGGTTTTTCCAAGGTAGGGTCTCTGTCTAGCCCAGGCTGACCTGAAATTAGTCTCAGGGTGGCCTCGAATTTACTGAGCTCCTCCTACCTCTGGCTCCCAAGTGGAACAGTTAGTGATTATTGAGTGCTTTTTTACAGTGCTTTATGTAAATTAGCTCACTTAATTGTCACTATTAAGGTCAGGCAGGCTTGTTTACAGATGAGGGAGTTAACACTTGAGGAATAAGCAATTTGCCAGGCGCCTAAGTCAGCAAGCTCTGAAGTAGGCTTCCTTTCTGACTCTAAAGCTGTGACTCTTCTCCTAATGGACAGAGTGAGTTAACTTCATTGAGTCTGGAATAGATTTTGGAAGTTACTTAGATTTTGAATATAGAATCTTAAAAATTAGTTTATTAGTATGTAAGTTTTATCTCATTAAGTCTGAAGTTAACATGACTTGTCTATACAGAGAGTTAGATAGCAAAAGGACCAAGAGAGGCAGGAGGAAGGCAGCTGGGGTTCACATTTATTGTTAATGTACTATATAGCCTGTGGGGTAGCTAGCTAATTAGCTGGGAAAGGTGCCAGGGTAATTCTGTTGGGACAACTGGCTTTGACAACATATGAGAACATAGGCTTTTCTAGATGGCCAGGCAACAGAAACTTTAGGGTGTCCCTTTAGGGTGTGGGGCAAGTGTTTGGGATTCTGGATGATTTTGGTTTAGTATATCTGCATATATATTATGAGAGATCTTGGAAATGGAACCCAAGTCTAAACACAAAATTCATTTGTTTCACATACATCTTGTAAGCAGATAGCCTTTGTGCAACATTCTTTGTGTGTGTGTGTGTGCGTGGCTTTTTGAGGTACAGTGTTGCTCAAGCCCAGGCTGACCTGGAATTTACTATGTAGTCTCAGGGTGGCCTCGAATTCCCAGCGATCCTCCTACTGCTGCCTCCCAAGTGCTGGGATTAAAAGGTGTGCGCCACCACACCCTTCTGTGCAACATTCTTAATGTGCTTATGTTTATACTCTGACTCCATCATACATGAGGTCAGGTGTAGAATTTTCCATTTGGTGTATTATGTTGATATTCAAAAAGTCTTGGATTTTTGTTGGGCATGGTGGTGTACATCTTTAATCCCAGTACTGGGGAGGCAGCGGTACGAGGATTCCGATGAGTTCGAGGCCACGAGACTACATACTGAATTCCAGGTCAGCCTGGACTAGAGTGAAACCCTACTTCCAAAACAAAAGAAAGAAAGAAAGAAAGAAAGAAAGAAAGAAAGAAAGAAAGAAAGAAAGAAAGAAAGAAGATCTTGGATTTTGAAACATTTTGGATTAAATGATATTAGAGTGCTTAACCCATATTAATAAATTATTAGGGCTAGGCATGGTGGCACATACCTTCAATCCCAGCACTCAGGAGGCAGAGGTAGGAGGATCACTGTGAGTTCAAGGTTAGCCTGAGACTACATAGTGAATTCCAGATCAGCCTGGGCTACAGCAAGACTCTACCTCAAATAAATAAATAAATAAAAAGAAGAAAAGAAATTACTAAGGCTGGAGAAATGGCTCAGCAATTAAGGCACTTGCTTGCAAAGCCTAATGACCAGGTTTCATTCCCCAGGACGCACATAAGCCAGATGTACAAAGTGATGCATGTGTCTGGAGTTCATTTGCAGCAGCTAGTGGTCCTGGCATGCTTATTCCCCACCCTCTTTCTCTCTGCTTGCAAATAAATAAATAAAAATATTTTTTAAAAAAGAAATTATTAAAGGCAAGGTCAAAAGAGAAAAAATGATATTGGCTTGTCATTTTGTAGAGGGTTAGTCAATTTCTATCACCATGATAGTCAATGCCTACCTTAAAAAAAAAGGAAGAAAAGCTGGGCGTGGTGGCACACGCCTTTAATCCCAGCACTTGGGAGGTAGAGGAAAGAGGATGGCTGTGAGTTCAAGGCCACCCTGAGACTGTATAGTGAATTCCAGGTCAGCCTGGGCTACAGCGAGACCCTGCCTCGAAAAAACAAAACAAAGAAAAAAAGGCAACAATAGGAATAAGTGGCTAAATCCTCTGAACAGGAAAGATGTATTACAGCAAAGATTTAAGTTCTTCGTTAAGTACTGTAAGTGTAGATAAACCTTCCATAGCTCAAAAATAGAAGAATTCTAAAAAGGTGCCTCACTGTCCTTTTAAGTTAGGCACATTTAAAAACAAATGCATTGTGCCTGCTTAAAAACAGCTTCTTTTCAATTCAATTCCTGTGATTTTAACAATGGCACTCCAATTATGGGGTCACCACATCATCCAATTTTCTCATTTTCTTCAAATCAACCATGTTCCATGAATTTGGCTACAAATGCCTGCTTTACATCTCAATAGCTCTGACCTTAGATGAGATTTTTTTTGATTGCCTGTTCTTCGTTAATTTTTTTTAGATGAGATTTTAAACCTCCCTTTACCTCGGTTTCTTTATCTGTAAAATGGAGACTACTATGGTTACTACTTTATAAGGCTAGTAGAAGGAACAAGTGAATACATATTAAGTGCTTCTTTGGGATAGTTCCTGGACACAAAAGTACAGCTCAATAAAACTTAGTAATCATCTCATTGTCTTTTTTTTTTTTTTTTTAATTATGGTAGGGTCTCACTTTAGCCCAGGTTGACCAGGAATTCACTGTGTAGCCCAAGCTGGCCTTGAACTCATGGTGATCCTACTACCTCAGTCTCCTGAGTGCTAATATTAAAGGTTTGTGCCACCATGCCTGGCTCATTTTACATATGTAACTTATTTATTTTTGTGTTTTTTCTATTTTTTATTATTAATTTCTATGAGGTCTTTATTTAACAAGACAAAAAAAAAAGACATTAAAATCAGGTGTGGTGGGGCTGGAGAGATGGCTTAGCAGTTAAGGCACTTGCCTGCTAAGCCTAAGGACCCATGTTCAGCTTTGCAGATCCCACATAAGCCAGGTGCACAAAGATGAGGCAAGCGCAAGGTCACACATGCCCACTAGGTGGCACAAGCATTGAGCTCGATCGCAGTGGCTGGCACCAATTCTGTCTCTTGCGTGGTTGCTGTCTCTCTAAAATAAAAAATAAAAAATAAATCAAGTGTGCTGGTGCACACCTATAGTGCCCAAGCTACTCAGGAGGCTGAGGCAGAAGGCTCACTTCAGTTCTCAAGTTTGGACAGCCCAGGACAACATTGTGAGATCATGTTTTTAAGCAAGCAACCAACCAATAATAGCTTCCTTTTAACAACTCCGTTTCTACTTTGGTGTTGGAGGGATTCTGGAACCAACTACTGGCCCAGCAGCTTCTTGGATATAGCAGAGACAGGAAGTAGATATCTGGTAGGCCAGTTCTAGAATTTTCTGCTCACTTTGGAAGCTGAAAAGTTAAAAGTGCTTCTTTAACAATTTTTTTTGTTTTGTTTTTTTTTTGTTTTGTTTTTGTTTCTTTTTTTCTTTTCTTTTCTTTTCCTTTCTTTCTTTCTTTTTTTTTTTTTTTTTTTTTTTTTTTTGAGGTAGGGTCTCATTCTAGCTCAGGCTGACCTGAAATTCACAATGTAGTCTCAGGTTGGCCTTGAAATCACAGTGATCCTCTTACCTCTGCTTCCCAAGTGCTGGGATTAAAGGTGAGCGCCACCACACCCACTTCAACAATTTCTTAAATTCATTTCCTGAGTAAACTGTTTCTGCTTAAAGGGACTAAAGTAGATACTGTTCTTTCCAAGCTCTATTATAGTATACAGTACCTACTGAATGAAGTTTTGTTATGAACTCTACATTTTTCTGGTTTTTTAACTTTATGATGCTCTTCATAGTAAATTTTAGTTTTATTGAGTTAAATCTAGAAATATAGTCCTTTCTGGCTATTGCTCATTGTGGAAGTCTGTGGTTTTGAATGTATGCCCCATACTCAGGTGTTTTATTAAAATTAAATGTGTAGCTTGTATCTTCAGCCTTCTGGCTGGAGGAGGTATGGCTGGGGTGGATCCCAGAGTCCAGCCCAGAGGTATGCAGACAAGTTCTGAGCTCTGGCGGGGTCCCTGCTTGCTGCTTTTTGGTGTTGCTGGCTGGTGCTGGTTTCTCTCTCTGCTTGGATTTATGAACGGGAGCCAGCTTCTCCCACCACTGATGGAACGTCCTCTGGATCTGTAAGCTTGAAATAAGTTCTTCCTCCCATAAAACTGTGTTTGGTTGGATGTTCATCCCAGCATTGTGGAACAGTCTACTATAAAGTGATTGAAGGATAGGGGTTTTCAAAGAAGCAAGATGAGAAGAATATACTGGCACTAGCAGGAGTGGCTAAAATGATGGACCATGGAAATTTAGGGTGACTAGAAATGGTAGTGAAGACAAAGTGGAACTGATCAGGAGCTAGGGAAATAAGAGTATTTCATAGATCCAAGAATAGAGTTGTGTAAGTAAATGATGAGCTAGCAGACTAGACATCGTGAATAAAGTGAAGGGGCCTGAATTTAATATTGAAGAGTCATGTATAGAGATGGAGTACAGACATGGAATACAGAGGAAGGTCTCTGAAAATCAGGGAGTCAATAAATTTAGAGGTCTGGGTAATGAAGGGATTATTTGCCTGGATCCTAAGGTGACCTAATATGACAGCAGCACTAAGCCAGGTGTCTGCCCTGAATGAAGAGAATGACCGGGAGATAAGTAGTTGACAGGAGGGAGATTAGGAAAATAACCTCAAAGGGGAACTTTGTTCCCTTAGTTAGGGAACTAAAACAGACTGTTTTAAGAAATACAGGGGCTGGAGAGATGACTCAGTGATTAAGGCACTTGCCTACAAAGCCCAACAACTTGGGTTTAATCCCACAGAACCCATGTAAAGTTAGATGCATAGTGGCACATGCATTCTGGAGTTCGTTTATAGTGGCTAGAGACCCTGACACACTCACTCTTTCTCTCTGCTTGCAAATAGTAAATAATAAATAAATAAATAAATAAATAAAAATTCTCTCAGATACCTGGCTTTCTGTCACATGCCATTGATCCCAGCACTTGGGAAGCAGAAGTAAGAGGATCACTGTGAGTTCTAGGCCAGCCTGGAACTACAGAGGCAGAGGTGGGAGGATCACCATGAGTTAGAGGCCACCCTGACACTACATAGTAAATTTCAGGTCAGCCTGAGCTAGAGTGAGACTCTACCTCGGGGGAAAAATAAATAAATAAATAAAAATTTTTAAATGGGCATATCAGGCTGGAGAGATAGCTTAAGGCACTTGCCTGCAAAGCCAAAGGACCCAGTTTCTTTCTATTCCCCAGGACCTACATAAGCCAGATGTACACGGTGGCACATGTATCTGGAGTTTGTTTGCAGCTGCTGGAGGCCCTGGTGCTGCCCATTCTCTCTCTCTCTCTGTCTGCCTCTTTCTGTCCCTCTTAAATAAATAAATAAATAGAATGATTTAAAAAAAGTAAAGTTTGGGGAAAAAAAGTTTGGGCCTATTAAACTTCATAATCATAAATTTAATACCTATATTAATCTCTTTCAACTTTGTTTTACTTTCATCATAGACTATGTATTCTTTACAGAAAATTGTAGGAAAAGAAGTATAAAGACATAGGAAACAAAAATAATGCTTATTTCTAGCATCTTGTGTGTGTGTGTGTGTGTGTGTGTGTGTTTGTTTCCTACCTCAAAAAACGAAACAAAACAAAATATGTAAGAAATATGTAACCTCAGAATAAGGATAGACTTTTCCAGGAAAAAACAATGGCAACCTTTACTTGGGAATCAATGATTTAGATGACCTCCCATGGCTAAAATTCCATGGTTAGGTCTAGAATATCCTGAATATCTACATACCTTACATTACTATCTCTAACATATATTACAAAAGATAATTGGGCGGGGGGGGGGTCTGGAGAGATAGCTTAGTAGTTACAACACTTGCCTGCAAAGCCAAAGGACCCAGGTTCGATTCCTCAGGACCCACGTAAGCCAGATGCACAAGGTGGCAGATGTGTCTGGAGTTCACTTACAGCAGCTGAAGGCCCTGGCAACTATTCTTTCTCTCCCTCTCTCTTTCAGTCTCTTTTTCTCTCTCTGTTGAATAAACAAATAAAAATTTAAAAAGGTGGGCTGGAGAGATGGCTTAGCAGTTAAGCGCTTGCCTGTGAAGCCTAAGAGCCGGGTTCAAAGCTCGATTCTGGCTGGAGGCCCTGGTGTGCCCATTCTCTCTCTCTCTATGAAATAAATAAATAAAAATGAAAATAAAAAAATTTTAAAAGTAATTAGGAATTTCTTTAATACCTCTTTAGGTGGGAATTTATGTATTGTAAAATATTCAGTCTATTGAGCACATATCTGTGCTCTCAGCCACTCTCACAGGTCTCCGACATAAGGGTTTTAACCTGGGGTCATAGACTTGACGGCATTGCTAATACCATGAACACATACTTAATTATATTATATATATATATATATATATATATATACACACACACATATATATATACATAATTTAAAGTACATATTATTTAACTTTCTATATGATTTGAAAGATTTTAACTATAGCTTTAAATCAATTTCTTTTTTAAAAAATATTGTGTTGGGGGCTGGAGAGATGGCTTAGTGGTTAGGCACTTGCCTGTGAAGCCTAAGGACCCCAGTTCGAGGCTTGATTCCCCAGGACCCATGTTAGCCAGATGCACAAGGGGGCGCATGCGTCTGCATTTCATTTGCAGTGGCTGGAGGCCCTGGTGCGCCCATTCTCAATCTGCCTGCCTCTTTTTCTCTTGTCTGTTGCTCTCAAAAAAATAAATAAAAATGAATAAATATATTAAAAATAATTTATTGGGCTGAAGAGATGGCTTAGCAGTTAAAGCACTTGCCTGCGAACCTTAAAGAACCAGGTTCAATCCCCCGAGCCCACATAAGCCAGATGCATAAGGTGGCACATGTATCTGGAGTTCATTTTAGTGGCTAGAGGCCTGATGTGCCCATTTCTCTCAGTCTCTAATAAATAAAAATATATTTTTTAAAATTTTTATTTATTTATTTGAGAGCAACAGACAAGAGAGAGAAAGAGGCAGATAGAGAGGGAGAGAGAATGGGCGCGCCAGGGCCTCCAGTCCCTGCAAACGAATTCCAGACGCGTGTGCCCCCTTGTGCATCTGGCTAACGTGGGTCCTGGGGAGTCGAGCCTCAAACTGGGGTCCTTAGGCTTCACAGGCAAGTGCTTAACCGCTAAGCCATCTCTCCAGCCCATAAATAAAAATATTTTAAAAATATATTTTATTTATTTGCAAGGAAAAAGAGAAAGAGAAATGATGTGCCAGGTATGGTAGCACATGTCTTTAATCCCAGCACTCAGGAGGCAGAGATAGGAGGATTGCAGAGAGTTCAAGGCTACCCTGAGACTACATAGTGAATTCCAGGTCAGCTAGAGTGAGACCCTACCTCAAAAAAAAAAAAAAAAAAAGGAAAAAGAAAGAAAGAAAGAATGAATGAATTGATGCACCAGGGCCTGTAGCCACAGCAAACGAACTCTACTTGCATGCACTACTTTGTGCATCTGGCTTTATATGCGTACAGGGAAACCGAACCCAGGTCATTAGGCATTGCAGGCAATTGCCTTAACCACTGAGCTATCTATCTATCCTGTCCCCCCCACCTTTTTATTTTTTATTTTTTTGTTTTTTTGAGGTAGGGTCTCACTCTAGCCCAGGCTGACCTGGAATTCACTATGGAGTCTCAGGGTAGCCTCAAACTCACAGCAATCCTCCTACCTCTGCCTCCCAAGTGCTGGGATTAAAGGCATGCACCACCACGCCCGGCTTCCGTCCCCCCCTTTTTTAAGGTAGAGTCTCACTCTAGCTCAGGCTGACCTGGAATTCACTATGTAGTCTTAGGTTGGCCTCGTTCACAACAATTCTTCTACCTCTGCCTCCTCAGTACTGGTATTAAAGGCATGCGCCACCATGACCCCATGACCACCTTAAATCAATTCTTGATTTCGCTTTAAATTAAAAATCTTAAAAAAAATTTTTTTTAATGGGGTCTTGCTCTAGCCCAGGCTGACTTGGAATTCACTATAGTCCCAGGGTGGCCTTGAACTCCTGGTGATCCTCCTACCTCTGTCCCCCAAGTGTTGGGATTAAAGGCATGCGCCACCACACCTGGCAAATAAAGTTCTTATTAATGGCTCAGGAGACCCCTCAATGTTTTTTCTAGTTTTTTTTCTTGTGGGGAGGGGGAGGAAAGCATCCATCTTATTTCTGATTGACATTTGATAATTGCCTATGTGAGCCCTTGTTTTCAACTTAATACTCTTCTAATTAAAAACAAAAACTACTCTCTACCAATTAGTCATAAGGGATTTTAATCTTCCTTGTTTTGGGAAGTACTGAAAGAGACACAGTGAAAACAGGGAGCACATAGGCACAGACAGAAGGCCCAAGGACAGACAGGATGGACAGACAAAAGAAATATATAGGACCAACTAAACGTAGGAGCAGAGACACAAGAATTGAGCAGATAGAGAAGGAGGACAGAAAAACTGGGTAACAGGGAGAAAAGGAGAATGACTGACAGGCAGGAAGCTCACCCAGAAAATCAGACAAGTTAAAAGGAGAAGAGAGAGAGAATGAAGGCAAAAAGATAAAGGAAGAAACAATAAGGCAAGAAGGAAGACAAAGTGATAATTATGTTTTATATAACAGTGATTTATAATTTATACAGTGCTATCACATACATTCTTATAAGCAAATAGGGAGAATCCAGCAGACAGATGGGGTGATGGGGGGATACAAGCCAATCAGATAGAAGAGAGGGGAGGTGGCCAATCAGAGAGAGGCTAGAATGGAGATCAAGATAGACAAGATAAGAGGAAAAACCGACCAAGAAGAGAGGGAGGGAAAAGCGACTAGGACAGGGAAACAGGTAAATTCAGGACTACAGGGCAGTTTTTTTTTTTTTTTTTAAAGGCAGAAATGAAAGAACAATGCATTGTATGGAGAAGTTTTATCTTTCACAAAAAGACCTTGCTACAGGCTGAGTCTGTTTTTACCAGTGTTATAATGTCTCCAAGGTGGCATGGGAGAAAAGCCAGGAGGAGGGATTTAAAAAGGAGAAAAGTTGTAATACAAAGGACTGGTTGGAGTCAACAACTTAAAAGGATCTACATTCACATGCCTTAAAAGAATTCATATAGGGCTGGAGAGATGGCTTAGCAGTTAAGAAGCTTGCCTTTGAAAACTATGGACCCAAGGTTTGATTTCCCCAGTCAGTACCCACGTAAGTCAGATGCACAAGATGGCACATGCGTCTGGAGTTCAGATGGAGTGGCTAGAGGCTCTGGTGCACCCATTCTCTCTATCTGCCTCTTTCTCTCTCTAATAAATAAATTTTAAAAAATCATGTAGAGCCAAGTATCATGGTGCATCCTACATGTACCCTTGGGAGGGTGAGGCAGGAGGATCTTGAGTTCAAGCCTAGTCTGGACTACAGAGCAAGACCCTGTCTTCCAAAAAAAAAAAAAGGAAGAAAAGAAAAAAGAAATCGCATACACTTAAGTGAGAAAGGCAGCAGAGTAGGGCTTTATCTCCTCATATAAGTACATTTTGTGTCATAGTCCCAAGGTGTGCACCACCAATCCTGACTCATGTCTTTTCTTTTAAAAAAATTTTTTTTATTTATTTAAGAGAGGGGGAGAGAGACAGGGAGGGAGAGAGCACCAGGGCCTCCAGCCACTGCAAAGGAACTCCCAACGCATGTGCCACCTTGTACATCTAGCTTATGTGGGTCCTGAGGAATCGAACTTGAGTCCTTTGGTTTTGTAGGCAAGTGCCTTAACCGCTAAGTCATCTCTCCAGCCTCTCACTCCTGACTCATGTCTTTTCTTATTTTATTTTATTTTTTTAAATATTTTTATTTATTTATTTGCAAGCATAGAGTGAGAATGAGAGAGAGAATAGGATAGGTGCGCCAGGGCCTCTGGCCACTACAAGCAAACTCCAGATGCATGCACCACTTTGTGCATATGGCTTATGTGGGTACTGGGGAATCAAACCTGGGTCATTAGGCTTTGCAGGGAAGTGCCTTAACCACTAAACCATCTCTCCAGCCCCTCATATCTTTTCTTAATACATATTTAGTGATAAAGAGACTAACAGAGGTGTGCTGTCATCCAGAAAGCTTCCTGTGTGGAATAGGCTGGGAGAAAGCAAGCCCTTCCTAAACATTCCTTTGATATTGGTGGTCAAAGCATGCAACCGGCAACCAGTCAAATAAAAGGACAAGTGCCACAAAGCAGAATCAGAAAGACAAGAGGGAAGAAGGGCAAACACAGTAAAGTCAGGAGGTGCTGACAGACGACAGAGGCAGCTTGAAAACCCAAGATACAAAGAAAAGCAGCAGAGCTAGGCAAGGTGGCACACGCCTTTAGTCCCAGCACTTGGGAGGCAGAGGTAGGAGGATCACCATGAGTTGAGGCTACCCTGAGACTACATAGTGAATTCCAGGTCAGCCTGAGCTAGAGTGAAATCATACCTCACAAAACCAACAAGAAAAAAGAAAAGCAGCAGAAAGTGGGAAGAGATGTATGTGTAGACTCTTCTCTGGGAGACATCCAAGACACATACAATAGTGGCTGCCTCTGGGGAGAGGATATATGAAGATTTCATTTACTTTACTTTTTCTTTTTTCTCGTACTTTTTTTTTTTTTAGGTAGGATCTCACTGTAACCCCAGGCTGATCTGGAATTCACTATGTAATCTCAGGGTGGCCTCACAAGGATCCTACTACTTAGACCTCCTGAGTGCTGGGATTAAAGGTGTATGCCACCACACCTGGCCCTTTTGTTTTTTCCCTAGGGTCTTACTGTAGCCCAGAGTGACATGGACCTCACTCTGCAGGCCAGGCTTGCCTTGAACTCATGACAATCCTCCTACCTCTGCCTCTGCAGTGCTGGGATTGAAGGCCTGTGCCACCATGCCCAGTGGGGATTTGTTATAATATAGGATTTGTACTTTAAAAAGTTTTATACCATGTGTATATCCATTCAAAAGTTGATTGGGGGGATAACTAAAACAAAAAGAGAAAAGCAAGCAGAGATGTGGACAGCAAGAGCTTGCCAAGCAGACAGCACAACAGCAGGAAAATCGCAAGACTGAGAGAATGGCAAAAAGACTGAGTGAGGGAGGCAGACTGTCTGCAGAAGCAGAAAGGAAGAAAGAGACAACTGAAAAGGAGGCAGACGTGAGAGAAGGAAGAGCAAGGGAAGCACAAAGGCAGATGGGGTCTCAGGGCCAGGGGGCTACTGAGGTCTGAGGGGAGAGCCCATCACCATTGGCAGGTTCTTAGCACCACCCTTGGAAACCAAGGGAGAAGAAGCTGAAAAGCAGAGCGAAAGATAAAGGCGTTAAGCAGTGGGAGAGCAGCAGTAGGACGGACAGGCAAGAAGACAGAGGCAGGGAAAACGATGAACTTGGCAGAGATTAAGTAGGTGGAGGAACAAGTAGAAGACAAGATAAGAGGCAGACCATTGTGCAGAGCCATGGCAAGGCCTGGAAGGTAGACAAACCAAGAGATTCGGGCTTAACAAGTGATAGAGACAGGCAGGCGGGGAGACAGATGGCTAGAGAGTGGTGGGCAAACAGCCAGAGAAGCAGACAGACAACCAGAGAGAAAGAGGCTGCCAGCCAGTCAGGGAGGAGCAGACAGGCAGGCAGGCACCATAACAGGAGCAAGCAGGTAGAAAGGCAGAAACTTGAGGGGAAGACGGGTCGTCAGTAGGGAACAAAAAGAGCAGGAGTGGGTACAGACAGGCCCAGAGGCAAGGAGCAAGGGAAGAGAACAAACGGCAAGTTAGCAAATCCTACATATGCACAGCACCCTCAGGGAGAAGGATGGAGGTCTGCACAGGGATGCACACAGCCACGTTAGCCGCCCCACACCTGCAGATCATTACATATGTGGCAAGTACGCAGAGGTGCTTGGCACAGAGAGAGGGCACAAGGCAGAGACTGCCACACGTGATACACAGTGTGGCACACACATGTGGAGACTCTTCCTAGACTGAGGAAGATCCACAAACACACATGGGGCCAGAAAGAGGTGGAGTCAGGCACACATGAAGACACAAGTAGAGAGAGGACAGATGGAAAGTCATCTTGAGGTGATGGAGTGTCAAAGGATGAGAAAGATAGTCTTTGTGAAAAAAACACACACAGGTTGAGAAACCCATATACACGCCAAGGGAATACCCAAGTAGACTATCCCCAAGATTATGATAGAGGACAGGAGCGAAAATGATTAGAGAAAGAGGAAGTTAGGTTCCATGCAGGAAGTATAAGGGAGCACAAGCAAGAGAAATCTATAGGCTAGATTAAAAAAAAAAGATGGAAACTAATGGTCAGTAAAGTACATTAATGTGGGGGTGGATCGTCAACAAGGAACACCTCTTCCCTGCTTACCAGGAGCTTCTGAACACTGCAGAAGCTGGGGGCCAGCACTTCAGAGGTAGAGAAATGGACCCAAGAGAGATGATTTTCCAGGCCTGGGATGAGAAGCAAAGGACTGACTGGGCAAAGCCAGATGAAAAGAATGGGAGGAAACTAAGGAAAAAAGGGGCGAGGGACAAAACAGGGCAGAACTGAACTATTTGGTCTTCTTTGCTCCTTGGTGAGTTTTCTTTTATGTCTACACCTCTCATCAAATCTCTGAGAAGAAAACTACTTTTAGACTCCTTTTTAACTGTCCAATGGATCTCTGGTCCACTTTAAGATAAATACTGCCATAGAGTTGGAAATTATAGGTCAAATAAAAAGGCCATAGGTAACCCCTACCTCTTTCTTTTACTTTTCTCTTTTCCAGTGCCTCAGTTTCTTCCATTTTACCGTGTTGGGGATCATGGAGGGAGAGAAATGCACTGAAACAGGAGAAAAGAGAGACAGTTTCACACTCTTCAGATCTGACCCTCTCCTCTTCATTCTAAAAATCTGTTCTTTTACCCCGAATTAATTTCTCACGTCAGATGAGTTTTTACAAGCAAATGGGAGAGGGGAGGAGAGAAAAGGGAAAAAGCGAAGATAAAATTTACAACAATTATAAAATCACTGAAAATGCTGGGCAAAGGGAGAATCAAACATGGACTCCTTTGAACAAATTCAATCATCGTATCTATTCATATCTCTCCCCTAAAAGTCACCAGGATTTCTGTCACTTTTTTTAAAGAAAGAAGAAAAAAAATCAGTACCGCTTCTTATTTAAAAGATACACACATAATTAAATGCGTTTTGACTTCAATGAGGTATGTAGAAAGAGTTATATATAAACATATATTTCATCTTTTTCTTTTCAATGCCTGAAGGGGGAAAAAAACCCTTCACATCAAACCACTCCCTTCTGAAGTATTCAAAAAAAAAAAAAAAAAAAGCTTTTCTTTAGAGGAGGGAGGTGGGGAGGAAGAGACTAGTGAAGAAAAGAAAAAAATTCAATCTAGTTGGACTAGTATCTAACTAGTTAACCTTTAACAATTTATGCTGATGTCAGACTGAGCATGAGTACTGATTAATGCCCCCCCAAATATCTTTATAAGGGGGGGGTGTTGTCACAGCAGCCATTTTTGTTTTATGCAGAAATCCTTCATGCCCCCCAACACACACACACACTCACACGCACACACACATACACACACTTCAGTACACAAGGAAAATATCTCTATTAATCTGTACACTAATCAGCTATGAAAAAAGGGAGAAATCTGTGGGTTTCTGGGTAGAGGCTTGGAGATGGGGTATAACAGGGAGAGAAGGGGGGTGTGTGTGAAAAATGAAATATTAAGCCAGCCATTTTGTTTTAAAAGGGGATTTTCCCCCCTCTCTCTCTTTCTTTATGGAGGGGGTGGCGGTGCTAGAGGGGGGGTTGTTTTAAAAATAATTTCAAGGCGGCCATCTTAGTGCCTCAGCTCTGAGAAATATTTCTGAGCGCCCCCCTCAGAATTTAAATATACTTAAAGCAACCAAGAAGGGGGTAGAGAGAAGTCGAAAACTTTTATATACATATATATATATAATTTTTTTTTAAAGATCCCCCTTTCTTGTTCTCTTGGGAAGAAAGAGAGGGGGGAAAGTCCTCAAAATTCTCCAACAACATTTTTTGGGGGCGGTTCATCCCCCCTCCTCAGAAGTCGGTCCTGCGGGTGGGGGTTCTGGAGGGGGGCGGCCCGGGGGCCTGGGGGGCTGGGGGAGGCGGTGAGGAGGAGGACGCCGCCGCCGAGGAGGAGGAGGAGGAGGAGGAGGAGGTGGCGGTGGGGGAGGCGGGCGGGCGGTGGGTGGGGGGGTGGTGGGGGGGCCAGAGCCACAGGATGGCTTCCCCTCTGAGGGACGAGGAGGAGGAGGAGGAGGAGATGGTGGTGTCGGAGGAGGAAGAAGAGGAGGAAGAAGAGGGCGACGAGGAGGAGGAGGAGGAGGAGGTGGTGGAGGCGGCCGACGAGGACGACGACGAGGACGACGACGAAGGGATACTCGGGCGCGGGCCGGGCCACGACCGGGGCCGCGACCGCCACAGCCCCCCCGGCTGCCACCTCTTCCCGCCGCCGCCGCCGCCGCTGCCGCCGCTGCCCCCGCCGCCGCCGCCCCGGCCGCCAGGTAAGCCGGCGCCCGCCCCAGCCCGGCCGCCGCCGCGGGCCGCCCCGCGCTGCCCAGCGGACTCCCGGCCCCCGGCTCCCGGGCCCGCGGCGGCGGCCCGGCCTCCTCCCCTCCCCCGCCGCGCCCTCCCCCGCCGCCGCCGCCCGGCCCGGCCCGGCCCGCCGCGGGGCTGCAGAGCGCTGGCGGGCGGGCGCCGTGCGCGCGGACCCGGCCGCCGGCCGCGGCTTTCGGGGGAGGAGATTTTTTTTTTACCCTCGGCGGGGAGGAGGGTAGCAGGAAACCCGCCAAAGCGCGGCCACGGTCCCTCCTGGGCCGGGCGAGGGACCGCCGAGACCCCGGCGGCGGCGGCGGCGGCGTGGGGGAGGGGCGCGTGGGGGAGGGGCGGCCGGCAGCCCTCCCCCGTGGGGCGCCCGCGGCGGGGCCCTCGGCGCCCCGGACGCCTTCCGCGGGGCGGGGGCCGGCCGGGGGGAGGGCGCCCGCCGCCGGCTCCACCTGTGGGGCCCCGGGGCCCCGCCGAGTCTGGCGCGGTGCGGGGGCGCGGGGGCAGGTCACGCGGGGGGTCGTGCGGCCGACGGCCGGGGGCCGGTGGTGGCCGCGCTCCACGCAGACCACTTCCTGGAGTGACTTGAACCTGCCCGCTACTTCCCCCACACCCAGCAGGCGGTAGGGATCCCGAGTCACTTTAGGTTGGGGGGCCAGATGCCCCCAACTCCACCCTCCACGTCTCCGCTCCCTGCTCTTTTGTGTCAAATGCGGCCCCCT
This sequence comes from Dipus sagitta, assembly GCA_036346955.1. Lineage (NCBI taxonomy): Eukaryota > Metazoa > Chordata > Mammalia > Rodentia > Dipodidae > Dipus > Dipus sagitta. The sequence continues at coordinate 5,347,159 of CM070783.1, read as the reverse complement.
CCCTCCCCCCTCGTGACCCCGTCAGTCTAGGGTGGCCGAACTGCCCAGCTGTGACTCTCACGTGGTTGCCATTCACTGTCATTCACTCCCTGGATGGAGCCACTCACACCCCAACCACGTTGGAGGGGCGTGAACTGCCCACCCAGCTGCTGCCCTGCGGCTCGACCGTCGTCGCCCAGCACCCCTCCCCCCGATGACAAGTCAGTCACCTGGCACTCGGGGCATCTCTCTCCAGGGGTGGCACGAACAGACCACCACCTGGCATCAGGCGCAATCAGTGGCCCTCCCAGTGAGTGGAGGGATTTCTGTCTTCCTTCGGTTGGCACCCTCTACCTGGGGCATCCCACCTCTAGATCTCTGGCAAGCAGAGCAGCTCGAATGCACCAAACTTCAGATCGTCTACCATCACGCTCTTTGTAAAACTATCTGACTGAGCCGGGTCGTGTGGCTGTATGTGGCACATGTTCCCGTCGAGTTGACACAGCCTTTGGAGAGGGGGAACCTGTGTCCAATGCACACCGTGTAAAGTCTCTCCATTCCCCCCCCCCTCCGCCCCCTCGGCTCGTTCCAAAAGGGGGAAAGTTTGAAAAAGTTATCCCAGAGAGCCTGCAGATTTCTCATGAGAGAAAAGAAATAGAGTCGTGGGGAGAGGGTTACCTGTAGGGCTGATCGCAGCAAGGTGTTAAAAAACAGGGAAAGAGGTTGTCAGATGAGTTAGGGGGTTGACAGCTGTCACTTAATTGTGTTCTGAATTTGGGATCTGGTATTCGCTAGTTTCGATGCGGGTCTGGGTGCCTGGGGGAGAGGGGCGAGGAGGAAGGGTTGGGGGGGGGATGGTCTTTGTGTGGCTCCTTCCCCTTCTTTGCTTTCTTCATCATGGAGAAGATGCGTCAAATACTTTCAAAATTGTATATTTGAAATGAAAGCCCTCTCTCTTGCTGCCTGGGCTTTTTTTTTTTAATCCCCCAGCCCTCCAAGTCAAATGACCCAGATACATCTCTTCTGGTGACTTTTTGAGGTAAAAACTTTGGGGGAATATTTTTCACGTACTCATTCTCTGTCTACCCAAGTACGGGGAAAATAAGTCTTTTCTAAGAGATCTGTTCAGGCTGCCCTCCCTCGTCCTTTTCTAGAATGTGAATTTGTATATACGAAAGCTTTCCATTGTTTTTCAGTGAGACTGCTTTGATTCTCACCATTTTGTTTTACATTCTTACCCAAGACCAATTTTTATCCCTCCCTCCCCCTCGCTCCAGTCTCCTTACATTGTTAAACGTTTAAAATAATAGCGCTCGTGTTTGTGGGGGAAGGGTGCAGGAAACCAAAAAACTCATTTCTTCACCCTCCCCCTCCTGGCAAGTCTAGAGAAATAATATAACATAATATATAGATGTGATTCCGTGGGGGTGGGGAATGATTGTGGGTGGTGCGGAAAATTCTGGTAGTTTCTTTGCAGAAGGTCTGAAAATACAAACCCAGCCCCCCCCCTGCGTGCAGTACGCATGTGCAGCAGACCTATTATGGAGGTTCGTTGTGGGGGAGGGGGAGAATTTGAGAAAAAATAAATATATGTGTGAGAGATTGATGGTAAGATTAGGAGAGGGGCGGGCGGGAGGCGAGGTCCTCCCGCAGGCTCCTCCCTCCGGCCGGGCGGCCAGGCTCCGCCCTCGCGCTCCCCGCCTTTCTGCGATCGGAGCAGGGATGTGGGAGGGAGAGTCTGGGCTCGCGGCCAGCTTTGAGTGGCTGCTGAGACAGAGGTTGGGGCTTACATTTGCTTTATTACCCTCCCTTCCATGTCCTCGCCATTCTTTGCCTCTGCCCGCCACCGACGTTGGCCCCAAGTTTTTGCTGGGCTGGGTGAGTGAAGTTCAACTAGCTCTGAGGTCCCATCCCCGCTGAGGGTGACCCGGGCCACTTCCCTGATCTTAGCCAGTTGGTGTGGCCTGGCTTGCCCTTGTCACTTGTCCCGCAGCCTCCGTTTCCATGTTCATGTTAACGCAAGTCCCTGGGGTTAAGGGCAGCCAGCTGCTGGGCATGGTGTCAGACTTCCCATTACAGGTCCCGATTAGTTTTTACACATGGACTTTGGGCTGGCGGCCTGGCTAAGTCCACTCCATCCTACAGTGTCTGAGCATGGGGACACAGGATGCTGGAGTCTGAAGGAAAGGTAGCATCAAAACAGGGAAGTGCCCAGGCTGAGGCACTGGGCAGATAGCCAGGGTGTTAATTGTGGCTGATTTTCCCTTGGCTGTTGAGGGGAAGGATTGTGTGTCCTAGAGCAAGGGGCTGGGCCAAGCCTCCAAGCCTAGGCTCCGCTTGCGTGGTTCCCCCCCCCCCCCCCCCCCCCCCCCCCCCCCCCCCCCCCCCCCCCCGCCTGTGGCTGCCTCTGCTTGAACAAGACAGGTCTGGCTGGTTAATCTAGTACTTGGTGGGGGCAGGAGCTGAACCTGGGCCCCATTTCGTTGTGGCATTAGTTTGTGTCTTACTCTATGAAGAGTAACTGTTCCCCAAGCCTCAACAGACTGGCTGTGGTCAGGGAGAATGAGGTGGGGGGACATCAGGGAAGAACCTATCCTGGGCCCTGTGACAGAGCCATCTGGGGAGAAAGCCAGGGACCTAGCTGTGCTGAAGCAGGTACAGGCTTTCTTCTGGTACAGAGCGTGTGCATACACATTTGAGAAGGCCCGTACTGGGTGTGTGTGTGGTTTTATTCTTGTTTTGTTTGGGTCTTCTGTACTCTGCATGTATGAGTCAGCACTGCACATATATGTGTGTATAATATATGTGCATGTATATGCATACGTACCACACACACACATACACACACACACAGGTCAGCATGTCTGGGACAGTATATGGCAGTGAAGGGTAAGACAAGGAGATAAAGGGACTGAATGGCCTCCGGGAATAGATTTGGAGACAGATTCCAGACCACCTGGGAGGAGGAAGACTGTTAAGGGAATTGTGTGGATTTCCTCTTGTGTTACAATGTGGAGACAGACACTATGATCCTGTGGGCAAGAAGAGAAAATAACTGGCCGAGAATTTCACGTCATCCAGGACTGTGTTGGGGTGATTATCTGAGGAAATGTAAATAGAGGCCTCCCTCTTGGCAAAAAGGATGTCAAGTCCCCCAGGGTGTCAGTGTGAGAACCCAGGTGTCCATCTTTGGCTCTCCCTTCTCAGCATCTGGCTTAGGGAGCTGCCAGCTTGTGTCTTCCCACTCCAAGTGCTGGGGTCAGGCCAGGCCAGCAGCTGGGCATGGCTTTCCTAGTTCCTGGGCAGACTGCCAGCTGGCGAAGTGAGGGTGAAGGCAGGAGGAGCCCTGGCGAGGACTGAGGACCGCCACGGTCAGAGCTGGTGGCCTGGAGCCTGGTCCCTTGTTAGTGGGAGGGGAGGAGGGGGAGCAGTTTGGCTGCTGTTTTCTCCTGACCTCTGACTTCCCATTCAGAACCCGAGCATCCCGGAGCACTCTGAGCCCGGGTTGCCTCCAGTGACCGGTGGTGGAGTTTAGAGGAGTTAATGCCTGGGTTCCTAGAAAGTGGGGCCCTGAAGGGGAGGTTGAGGGGCCTCAGGGACTGGAACCTAGAGGTTTTCTGGTATTCTCCAAAGATAAGGATGACATTCGGCTGCTGCCTTCAGCATTGGGTGTGAAGAAGAGAAAGCGAGGACCCAAGAAGCAGAAGGAGAACAAGCCAGGCAAACCCCGGAAACGCAAGAGGCTTGTAAGTGTCAAGAGCTCCTAGTGCCAGCAAGGCCCAGAGACCTACACGTTGCCCGGTCCTGACCACGTGGGTAGAGGGGCTCTCAAGCCAGAGAGGCTTAAAGCCTCCACCTCCCGCTGCACTGCCCTCCCACCTCTTATCCTAACTTCACTCTCCAACCTTGTGAAGAGCCCGGCTGTCTGTGTGACTTATTCAAGTAGCTGAAAGAGACAAGTGAGAGTACACAGGCCTGCTGCGGGTGTAGCTCAGTGCTCCAGAGTTTGCTGAGCATGTGTGAAGTCCTAGGTTCAATTCCCAGTACAGAAAGAAAGTGGGAGGGGAGGCTGGGAAGATGGCTTAGATGGTTAAAAGTGCTTACTAGCCTGGGTACAATTCCCCAATACTCACATAAAGCCAGATGCACAAAGTGGCATATGAACTTGGTTGCAATAGCACAAGGCGCTGGGGCACTCACTTTTTCTCTCTCTCTGTCTCTGCAAATGAAAAATAAAAATATTTTTTTAAAAAGCACAGGCTTGGTTGGGTATGGTGGTGCATGCCTTTGATCCCAGCACTAGGGAGGCTGAGGTAGCAGGACCACAATGAGTTCGAGGCCAGCCTGGGACAGCAGAGTGAATCCCAGGGCAGCCTGGGCTAGAGCAAGACCCTCCCTGGAAAAACCAAAAAAGAAAAAAGTACAGGCCTGGAGAAAGACTGCATCAATTCAGAACCTCAAGGTCATCTGTCGTCCTGGAAATTTTATTTAGCTCTTTGTGCCTCAGTTTCCTCTGTAAAATGTAAACAAATACACATCAATTACTATTTCATAGTATAGTTGTGAAGATGGAAAGAGATAAAATATGTTACATGCCAGGATCATTTCCTGGCACATGGTAAGGACTAGTAAATGTTATTTTTGTTTTTCTTCCTTAGGACAGTGAGGAGGAATTTGGCTCAGAGCGAGATGAGTACCGGGAGAAGTCAGAGAGTGGGGGCAGCGAATATGGCACTGGACCAGGTCGGAAACGCAGGCGGAAGCACCGAGAAAAAAAAGAAAAGAAGACAAAGCGAAGGAAAAAGGGGGAGGCAGATGGAGGGCAGAAGGTGAGCAGAATTAGGCAGTAAGGGTGAGGAATGACCACTAGAGACAGGCTGAAGTAGGCTGTAGGTTGGGAGGGACGAGGATTGGGCTGCAGGAGGGAGGAGGAAACGGCCTGGAGGGGGAGGAGCAGAGAACACCCACCTTACTGAAGCTGCCTCCCATACAGCAGGTGGAACAGAAGTCATCAGCTACTCTGCTTCTGACCTGGGGCCTGGAGGATGTGGAACACGTGTTCTCTGAGGAGGATTACCACACTCTCACCAACTACAAAGCCTTCAGCCAATTCATGAGGTGCAGTGGGTCTGGGAATCTTCTCAAATAGACATTTAATATTGTGGGATAGTAGACCCCTCTGAAATCTGATGAAAGCTAAGAAAACACACCCTAAAGAAATTCACAGCATGTACATAAACAAAATTTTACGTGTCATTTCAAAGTATTCTTGGACTCCTAAAATTCTGAAGATCCCAATGAAGAAAATAAAGACAAAGGTCTTGGGGATAGAAATCATGAGTCTAGTGTTCATTAGAGAACTTTCTAGCAACAGAATATGAGAACAGGAAATAGTGAGTCCTCTCCTACTCTGGCAGTTTTCCCCTACATGACCATTTTTTTTCCTACAAGACGCCTCTAGACTATACCTAGGGGCTATCATCAGTATTCTAGAATAGTCTTTTTTTGGGGGGAAGTTCTAAGTAAGATCTCACTCTAACCCAGGCTGACCTGGAATTTGCTATGGAGTCTCAGGCTACCTTGAACTCACAGCAATCCTCCTACCTCTGCCTCCCCAGAGCTGGGATTAAAGGCGTGTGCCACCACGCCCTGCTTGGTTTGGTTTTTGAGGTAGGACCTCACTCTAGTCCAGGCTGACTTCAGGAACCCATCATATTCTTTTTTTTTTAATTGGGGGGAGGGTTATAATTTTTTTATTGACAACTTCCTTAATTTTAGACAATAACCCATGGTAATTCCCTCTCTCTCCCCACTTTCCCCTTTGAAACTCCCCTCTCCATCATATCCCCTCCCCCTCTCAATCAGTCTCTCTTTTATTTTGATGTCATGATCTTTTCCTCCTATTATGATGGTGTTGTGTAGGTACTGTTAGGCCCTGCAAGGTGCAGGTCATGGATGTCCAGGCCATTTTGTGTCTAGAGGAGCATGTTGTAAGGAGTCCTACCCTTCCTTTGACTCTTACATTCTTTCCACCACCTCTTCTGCCATGGACCATGAGCCTTGGAAGGTGTGATAGAGATATTTCAGTGCTGAGCACTCCTCTGTCACATCTTCTCAGCATCATGGTGCCTTCTGAGTCATCCCAAGGTCACTGCCATCTGAAAAGAGAAGGTTCTCTAACCAAAGTGAGAGTAGCATTAATATATGAGTATGAACATTAAAGAAATGCTTACTGGGCAGTTTGGTGAGCAAAGTACATACATTTGGCCAAACACCAGTAGACGTTACACACCTAGTGCTCATGACTACCCCTGTTTTAGGTTTTCAGTATCAGGGATGTATTCCCTCCCATGGAGTGGGCCTCCAGTCCAGACATGCCTCTATTGCACCCATTGGCTCATTTGGCCTGGCTGACCAAATTTAAGGCTTGCAGTGTCCACTGTTGAATATCTCCACTGGTGATTTCTCTCTCTCCCATTGAACTGCATGCAGCATGGCTTTTTCCAGCTTTCTGTCAGCTGGTCTACATGGAGAAAGTTTTCAGCTCAGCTCCAGCAGGATTTCTCAGTGGCCTTGCAGCCCAAGTATGTGGAGTCTTCAGCAATAGGGTCTTACCATCTATTCCTGGTGGGAAACCAAGGGCCTCAGCAATGGCCTGTAATGTTTTGAAGGTATCAGTGGCCTCCCTGGCCAACAACTCACTGGAAGGTATCCCATCTCTGGCACTGAAAAATCTCTAGTAACAATCTACGGCTTCTGAGTGTTACATTGTCCAAAAAAGTAGGTTTCTATATGACTTGTTTCTATCCTCCTAGATTGTGCTTAGCCCTCCCTTCGCCTTTCCATTACTCAATTTCTTCCCCTCACTTCACTTAGGCCTTTTCACCCCCATTAATCTGTTCTTCTACTTACATATATACAATACCATCTTAATGAGCCTTCCCTCCCTCTCTATTCCCTTTATATCCCCTTTCAAGCTTACTGGCCTCTGTTATTGAATTTTATTCCTACTCACATAGAAGTCCAATCATTTGTAGCTAGGATCCACATATGAGAGAGAACACGTGATGTGTGGCTTTCTGGGCCTGGGTTACCTCACTAAGTATAATCCTTTCCAGATCCATCCATTGTCCTTCAGATTTCATAATTTCATTTTTCTTTACTGCTGAGTAGAACTCCATTGTATAAATGTGCCACATCTTCATTATCCACTCATCAGCTGAGGGACATCTAGGCTGGTTCCATTTCCTAGCTATTGTGAATAGAGCAGCAATAAACATGGTTGAGCAAGTGATCTCTGAGGTAGTGAGACGAGTCCTTAGGATAGATATATACCTAGGAGTGCTATAGCTGGGTCATATGGTAGATCTTTTTTTAGCTGTCTCAGGAACCTCCACGCTGAGTTCCACAATGCCTGGTCCAGATTGCATTTCCACCAACAGTGTAGAAGGGTTCCTCTTTTTCCACATCCTTGCCAGCATTTATGGTCATTTGTTTTCATGATGGTAGCCAATCTGTCAGGAGTGAGATGGAATCTCAGCGTAGCTTTAATCTGCATTTCCCTGATGGCTAGGGATGTAGAACATGTTGTTTTAGATGTTTATATGCCATCTGTATTTCTTCTTTTTTTTTTAGTTTTTTTTGAGATAGGGTTTCACTTTAGTCCAGGCTGACCTGAAATTCATTAGGTAGTCTTACAGTGGCCTCGAACTCACAGTGGTCCTCCTACATCTGCCTCCCTAGTGCTGGAATTAAAGGTGTGTGCCACCATGCCCGACTTCTGTATTTCTTTTGAGAATGCTCTATCTAGTTCCATAGCCCATTTTTTAATTGGGATGTTTGATTTCTTATTATTTAGTCTTTTGAGTCCTTTGTGGATTTTGGATATTAATCCTCTATCAGATGTATAGCTGGCAAAGGTTTTCTCCCATTCTGTAGGTTGCCTCTTTGCTCTGTTCACAGTGTCCTTTGCCGTACAAAAGCTTTGTAATTTCATGAGCTCCCAGAGGTTGATCCATGGTTTTATTTCCTAAGCAATTGGGGTTATATTCAGAAAGTCTGCCTAGATCAATATGTCGAAGGGTTTTCCCTACTTTTTCCTCTAGCAGTTTCAGAGTTTCAGGTCTGATATTAAGGTCGTTGATCCATTTGGATTTAATTCTTGCACGTGGAGAGAGATAAGGATCTATTTTCATCCTTCTACAGATACATATCCAGTTTTCCCAGCACCATTTGCTGAAGAGGCTGTCTTTTCTCCAATAAGTATTTTTGGCATTTTTGTCCAAGATCAGGTGGCTGTGACTTTTTTATATATAAATATTTTATATTTATTTATTTATTTGACAGAGAAAGAGGGGGGGGGAGAGAGAGAGAATGGGTGCACCAGGGCTTCCAGCCACTGCAAACGAACTCCAGATATGTGCACCCCCTTGTGCATCTGGCTTACATGGGTCCTGGAGAATCGAACCTGGGTCCTTTGGCTTTGCAGGCAAACGCCTTAACAGTTAAGCCATCCCTCCAGCCCTATTTTGTTTTTTGATACAGGGTCTGATGTAACCCAGGCTGACCTTGAATTTAACTATGTAGTTGGATGACCTTGAAATTTTTATTCACCTGGGCCCCCATCTCTTTTTTTGTTTGTTTTGTTTTTTGGTTTTTGGTTTTGCAATGCATGGTCTCTCTAGTCCAGGCTGACCTGGAACTCACTATGTAGTTTCAGGCTGGTCTGGAACTCACAGCAATCCTCCTACCTCTGCCTCTGGAATGAGTGCTGGGATTAAAGGTGTGTGCCACCAAGCCTGGCTTAATGGATACGTATTTTTTAAATTTTTTTGTTTATTTTTATTTATTTATTTGAGAGTGACAGAGAGAGAGAGAAAGAGGCGGATAGAGAGAGAATGGGCGCTCCAGGGCCTCCAGTAACTCCAGATGTGTGCGCCCCCTTGTGTATTTGGCTACCATGGGTCCTGGGGAATTGGGGTCCTTAGGCTTCACAGGCAAGTGTTCAACCGCTAAGCCATCTCTCCAGCCCTTGATACATATATTTTTAACTTATTTATTTGAGAGACTGAGAGAAAGAGAAGGAGAAGATAGGTGCGTTAGGGCCTCCTGCCTCTCAAACAGACTCCAGACACGTGCCACTTTGTACATCTGGCTTTATATGGGCACTGGGGAATTGAACCCCAGTCACCAGACTTTGTAAGTCATCTCCTTAGCCCCAGCCCAATATTTTTCTTTTCTTTCTTTCCTTTTCTCTTCTCTTCTTTCCTCTCCTTTTTTTTGTTTCTTCTTTTTTTCCCGAGGTAGGGTCTCGCTCTAGCCCAGGCTGACCTGGAATTCACTATGAAGTCTCAGGGTGGCCTTGAACTCAAGACGATCCTCCAACCTCTGCCTCCTGAGTGCTGGGATTAAAGTTGTGCACCACCACGCCCAGCTTGCTTTCTTTCGTTTTTTTTTTTTTTTTTTTTTTTTTTTTTTTTTTTTTTTTGTTGTTGTTGTTGTTGTTGTTTATTTTATTTATTTATTTATTTTGGTTTTTCGAGGTAGGGTCTCACTCTAGTCCAGGCTGACCTGGAACTCACTGTGTAGTCTCAAGGTGGCCTCGAACTCATGGCGATCCACCTGCCTCTGCCTCCCAAGTGCTGGGATTAAAGGCGTGCACCACCACGCCTGGCTATTTTTATTTATTTATTTATTTGAAAGTGACAGATAAAGAGAGAGAATGGGAGCTCCAGGGCCTCCAGCCACTGCAAACGAACTCCAGACATGTGCGCCCCCTGGTGCATCTGGCTAACGTGGGTCCTGGGGAGTCGAGCCTCGAACCCAGGTCCTTGGGCTTCATAGACAAGCGCTTAACCGCTAAGCCATCTCTCCAGCCCCTTTCTTTCGTTTTTTGAGGTAGGGTCTTGCTGTAGCCCCGGCTAACCTGAAATTCACTATTTAGTTTCAGGCTGGCCCGAAACTCACAGCGATCCTCCTACCACAGTGTCCCGAGTGCTGGGATTAAAGGCATGAGCTACCGTGCCTGGCTGGATATTTTCCTTAGAAGGACGTATTTTCCTGTGTAGGAATCATAGACTGAGCATTACCCTGATTAATGAAGGGGAACAGCAGTGGTCCCAGAGTCCTGTGAGGGGTCCGAGTTTGCTACTTTTGCAATTGCAGGCCCTTGATTGCTAAGAAGAACCCTAAGATCCCAATGTCTAAGATGATGACCATCCTTGGGGCCAAGTGGAGAGAGTTCAGCGCCAACAACCCCTTCAAGGGGTCAGCAGCTGCTGTGGCAGCGGCGGCAGCGGCGGCAGCGGCGGCTGTAGCTGAGCAAGTGTCAGCTACCGTCTCATCAGCCACCCCCACAGCCCCTTCTGGACCCTCTTCCCTTCCACTACCCCCTGCTGCTGACACCCGGCCCCTGCCCATCCGAAGAGCCAAAACCAAAGAGGGCAAAGGTAGGAACCCTCTTCTTCCGCCCTTGTGATGCCACCTTCCTAACTGCGTGTCTTTAGATTGCCCCTTAGAACTCTTGCTTTCCCAGCTCTGACAGCGGGGGGAGAAACTCGCCAGGAAAGGGATGTTAGTGAACCGTAGTCCACAGGGGCGTCCAGAGCCCCCCCTGGCTCTTGTTCTTCCAGGCTGTGTTGTGGCCTCTGCAGTCTCTCCTCTCATCCCTATTCTCATTCAGGTCCAGGCCATAAGAGGCGGAGTAAGAGCCCCCGAGTACCCGATGGTCGCAAGAAGCTTCGGGGAAAGAAGATGGCACCACTCAAAATCAAACTGGGACTGCTGGGTGGCAAGAGGAAGAAGGGTGGCTCGGTGAGTGGCTCTTCCCTGTCTGCTAAACAATGGGTGTCAAGGGCTGAAATCCCGAGATGGGCCCAAGGGAAAGTGGAGTGGGGAAGCCAAGGCACAGGGAGGGGAGTAGAATCAAGTGCGCCTCACTGACAGGGACGGGGCTACGGGCAGTACGTTTTTCAGAGTGATGAGGGACCTGAACCAGAGGCTGAGGAGTCAGACCTGGACAGCGGCAGTGTACATAGTGCCTCAGGCCGGCCTGATGGCCCCGTCCGTGCCAAGAAACTAAAGCGAGGCCGACCGGGAAGGAAGAAGAAGAAGGGTAAGGGATGTGACCTGCATGTGAGCCTGCCTGCCTGCCTGCCTTTCTTCCTTTGCTGTCTTATTTCTAATTTTGACTTTTCTGTTCAACCCTTCTCTCTGTCTTTCCCCTGAATCTTTTTCTTTTTCTCTTTGTCTTTCTTGTTCCGTTTGCCTTGACTGGGGTATATGACAGTCTTGGGCTGTCCTACAGTGGCCGGGGAGGAGGAGGTTGATGGCTACGAGACGGATCACCAGGATTACTGTGAGGTGTGCCAGCAGGGTGGGGAAATTATTCTGTGTGACACCTGCCCTCGTGCCTACCACCTCGTCTGCCTTGATCCTGAGCTTGACCGAGCTCCTGAGGGCAAATGGAGCTGCCCCCACTGTGTGAGTACCCAGTGCCCTCCAGGACCCGCCTGTGCCTTTCCTGCTCGCTTTCATCCCACCTCTAGGGGCCTGAGCCTCTCAGTAGCAGGTACTCCACGTTGTCCCGGATGCTGGTTGGGTCCTTTCCCCCAACCCTTTGTGCCCAGAGTTAGTCAGTGTGTATGAAAAATGGGATGTCCTGTTCCACCAATGTTCTCTGCATTTCTTGGTTTCAGACATCTTGTCTTTGCCTCAGCCTTCCAGTGTCTGCCTTTATCTCATTTCTTCCATCTACCTCTGTCTTCAGGAGAAGGAGGGGGTGCAGTGGGAGGCCAAGGAGGAGGAAGAAGAATATGAAGAGGAGGGAGAAGAAGAAGGAGAAAAGGAGGAAGAGGATGATCATATGGAGTATTGCCGCGTGTGCAAGGACGGTGGGGAGCTCCTGTGTTGTGATGCTTGCATCTCCTCCTACCACATCCACTGTCTGAACCCTCCCTTGCCTGACATCCCCAATGGTGAATGGCTGTGTCCACGATGCACAGTGAGTGGAACCACTTTCTCAGTGTTTGCCATCAGGCCTCACCCTTCCCCCATTTCTCTTTCTGCCCTCCACCCGGTGTGACACCTTTGCCCTCCTACCTAACAAGAGGCTCTTTATGCTTTTCCCCCTTTCTCTTACATGTCTATCCTGAAGTGTCCTGTGCTGAAGGGTCGTGTTCAGAAGATCCTACATTGGCGGTGGGGAGAGCCACCTGTGGCAGTGCCAGCCCCACAACAGGCAGATGGAAATCCAGATGTTCCACCTCCCCGGCCTCTTCAAGGCAGATCCGAGCGAGAGTTCTTTGTCAAGTGGGTAGGACTTTCCTACTGGCACTGCTCCTGGGCCAAGGAACTGCAGGTACAGAGGCCCCTCCTTTCCTTGGACCCCTGCTTGCTGCCATTTCTTTTTCTTTGCACCCCTCTAATCTCCCTGGTTTCCTTCACACCTCACACCTGTCTTACTTCCTTTGCTTCCATTTGTGGTTCTCTTTGTCTATTTTTCTATCTGCAGTTTTCTTCCCTTTCCCTTAACTTCTTCCTTTGCTTTTCCATGTTTTAACAATCTCTCTAATGTTAAAAATCTCATTATTTCCCTCTTTTACTCCTTACTGCTCTACCCAGACCATGTTCTCTGATTCTGTTCTATCACATTTATTTATTTTCTTGGTTTAGTGGTTTTTTTGTTTTTGTTTTTTGTTTGTTTGTTTTTGGAGGTAAGGTCTCACTCTAGCCTAAGCTAACCTGCAATTTACTGTGTAGTCTCAGAGTGGCTTCTAACTCATGGTGATCCTCCTATCTCTGCCTTTCAAATGCTGGGATTAAAGGTGTGTACCACCATGCCTGGCCTGTTTGGTTTTTTATTGCGGATTCTCATCGATCCTCTTTCAAAGCTCCCTTTTCCTATTCTGTTCACATGGCTAGCCTTTTTCTCTTCTCCCTTTACCTTCTGGATTTTGACACTGTCTTTGCCCCTTCCCCTGCCCGTCAGCTGGAAATCTTCCACTTGGTAATGTACCGAAACTACCAGCGGAAGAATGACATGGACGAGCCCCCTCCCCTGGACTACGGCTCAGGTGAGGATGACGGGAAGAGTGACAAGCGCAAGGTGAAAGATCCACACTACGCGGAAATGGAGGAGAAGTACTACCGTTTTGGCATCAAGCCAGAGTGGATGACTGTCCACCGCATCATCAACCACAGGTGAGTTCTGCTCTGTGAAAGGCCACCTGGACTATGACATGGTTCTCACTGTGGCAGTGGCTTTATGTTAATCAAATGATCAATCAAAAATTTGATGACTCTTGTCTGGCATGGTGGTACACGCCTTTAATCCCAGCACTCGGGAGGCAGAGGTAGGAGGAACGCCGTGAGTTCGAGGCCACCCTGGGACTACATAGTGAATTCCAGGTCAGCCTGGGCTAGGGTAAGACCCTACCTCAAAAAAGAAAAAAAAAAAAATTGATGGCCTGTTGCTGCTCCAGTCCTTCTGGCCTTGCTTCTCCCAGGGATCCTGAAGAAGCCAGGTGGAAAGCCCAGCCCAACATTCTTCATTTGTCCTCGCCACCTCTAATTTCTAGTAGCATAGATCTAGAGATGGAGGCATTAAATCAAAACATGAGATACACGATTCAACCAGACCAGGGTTTTGACTATTTCTTTCCTCGTGTTACTTAATACTGCCTAAAATTAGCTGTGTGTGTGTGTGTGTGTGTGTGTGTGTTGGGTATATGGATATACATCAGTGGTATATGTATATGGTCTGTGCATATATCAGTATAGCTACTGCCTTCCTCAGTAAAGGTGGCTCTTTGAGCAGATAGGGACACTTTTCTGTTCATTCACTGCTGAGCCTCTGCCTGGAACCGTGTCTGGCTCCTAGTAGGTGTCAGCACATGCTGACGAGGTGAGTGACTGCCCTTGCAGGGCTCTCCAGAGATGCTCCGAGATAGTTGACTTTTAGACACCACTCTGAAAAGGTTAGAATAGTAATTTTGGTTAAGGTGACAGATGCTGTGTTGATGGGCCTGTGTTTATCAGGACTTTAAAAAAAATATGTCTTATTTATGAGACGGAGGGCAGATAGAGAGAGAATGGGCACACTAGGGCCTCCAGCCACTGCAAATGAGCTCCAGATACATGCACCACCTTGTGCATCTGGCTTACGTGGGCACTGGGGAATCGAACCTGAGTCCTTAGGGCTTTGCAGGCAAGTGCCTTAACTGCTAAGCCATCACTTTATCTCTTATCAGGACTTTTTTTTGGGGGGGTTACAAGGCAGGGGCTCTTGCTCTAGCCCAGGCTGACATGGAATTCACTATGTAGTCTCAGGTTGGCCTCAAACTCACAGCAATCCTCCTACCTCTGCCTCTCGAATGCTGGGATCAAAGGCGTGTGCCGCCATGCCTGGCTTTTATCAAGACATTTTGCTATTCTATTATCCTTTTCTTCTTGCCTCCTTCCCCACAGCATGGATAAAAAGGGAAATTACCACTATCTTGTGAAATGGAGGGACTTGCCTTATGACCAGTCTACATGGGAAGAAGATGAAATGAACATCCCTGAATATGAAGATCACAAGCAAAGCTACTGGAGACATCGGTGAGGTGGCCAGGACGTGGAATAGAGGGACTCTGAGGGTGGAACATGAAAGACAGACTTAAGCAAGGTTTACGGCAGTGGAATCCTGTAGGGTTGTTTGGGTGGAGTTAATAGAGAAGAAGCGTAAGGGACTGAAATAAGATCTGGCCTGCCAAATGGGTTAGAAGATGCCTGGGAGAGGAAGCTTTCATCCAGTGCTTAGAATAAAAAGCTTGGAAGAAAGAAAATTCAGAAGCGTCTTGGTTCTAGACAGAGGGAAGAAGGTGTGAAATGGATTTAGAATAATGAGAGGGTTCCAAGGATCATGCCTCACTAGGACCCACTCTTTTTCAGAGAGCTAATTATGGGGGAGGACCCTGCCCAGCCCCGCAAATACAAGAAGAAGAGGAAGGAGCTCCAGGGTGATGGGCCTCCAGGTTCTCCTACTAATGACGTAAGTCCTCTTTCTCCTGTCTCTGGATCCGTGGTGACGAGTGATTTTCTCTGGAACTATCAGCAAACTTCCCAGAGTTCCAGCAGCCTTTTTGAACCGTAGCACGTCTCTCGTCACTCAGCCTTGCTGCTAGAGTGGCTAGAGATTTGGACACAGGACTGAGAGAGCTACAAACAGAGGTGGCACTCCAGTGGGGTTCTTCGGCCACCTAGTCCTTCCCAGTGGCGCTGCTGGGTATTGTTTTAAGCACTGAAGGGGAGGGACTGAAGACTAGAACTCTCATGACTCAGGCTATAGCGGAGGGAATTGTAACCCAACTTGATACCAGTGTCAAGGAGGGGGCAAAAGAAGACCAGGAGCAGAAGAGCCCTTAACTGTTCCCTTGAGCTGTCTGACGTCTTAACTCTGCAGCCTACAGTGAAGTATGAGACTCAGCCACGGTTCATCACAGCCACAGGAGGCACACTGCACATGTATCAGCTGGAAGGGCTGAATTGGCTGCGCTTCTCATGGGCCCAGGGCACTGATACGATTTTGGCTGATGAGATGGGGCTGGGCAAGACCATCCAAACCATTGTCTTCCTTTACTCTCTCTATAAGGAGGTACGTGCTGGGTCCTAGAGTCCTGGGATGGTTGGCCTAGCAGAGGCCTGGTCTAGCCTGGGGTGGGAGGATCAGAGGGTATAGCAGGCAGCCACTGGGGTATACATCATTGAGCCAGAACTAATGAAACTCCACCTTTGACTCCCAGGGCCACACAAAAGGTCCCTTCCTGGTGAGTGCCCCACTCTCTACCATCATTAACTGGGAACGGGAGTTCCAGATGTGGGCACCCAAGTTCTATGTGGTCACATACACGGGTGACAAGGACAGCCGGGCCATTATTCGAGAGAATGAGTTCTCCTTTGAAGATAATGCCATCAAAGGTGGAAAGAAAGCTTTTAAGATGAAGGTGAGCCCCTCTATCACATATGTTTTTAAAACCCTTAGATCTGTCATTTCTCTCTCATTTTTTTTTTTTTTTTGTCAAGGTAGCCCAGGCTGACCTGGCATTCACTCTGTAGTCCCAGGCTGGCCAGAACTGTCATGTCTTTGCCTGAATTAGAGATTTGGTTCCTCTACTCCTCACTCACTCTTCCTCCTCCTCTTGTCCGTGACCCTGCACACTCCATAGTAGGTTCTCCCAGGGGCGTGTGTAGATATGTCAGCTGGACATGTGGATGGAAATTGGGGCTGTAGTCAGTAACCTTGCTTGGAATTGGAGTTGGAAGACAGAATAACTGGTTCCCCTAGGGAACCATAGTCAAGAAAGAAGTCTGGATAAAGAACAGGGCCTGGAGGTAGAGGTGTGGCGATGTTGGGTGGTGACTGAATGGTCCATGGTTATGTTGGCAGAGGGAGGCACAGGTGAAGTTCCATGTTCTCCTGACATCATATGAGCTGATCACCATTGACCAGGCAGCGCTTGGCTCCATCCGCTGGGCCTGCCTTGTGGTGGATGAAGCCCATCGACTCAAGAATAACCAGTCCAAGGTGAGTGAGCTTCCTAGACCTGAGAAATTTGAGGCTCTGCACTCCCACCTGTTCTTATCCTTAAACAAACAAAAGGCTAGTTGCTAGTTTGGGGGACTTTAGTTTTGGGAACTTTTTTTTCTTTCAGTTTTTTGAGGTAGGGTCTCTGTAGCCCAGGCTGAATTCATTATGTAGTCTCAGGGTGGCCTTGAACTTATGGTGATCCTCCTACCTCTGCCTCCCGAGTGCTGGAATTAAAGGCATGTGCCACCACTCCTGGCTGCTTTGTTTTTCAAGATAGGGTCTCACTGTATCCCAGGCTGACCTGGAATTTACTATGTAGTCTCAGGGTGGCCTTGAACTCTTGGCAATTCTTCTACCTCTGCCTCCCAAGTGCTTGGGAACTCCTGGTTTGGGAACTTTTTGCAGTTTGCGATAAAGAGTTCCTGGGAAAAAGCAAGGGGTACTGGCACATGCCTTTAATCCCAGCACTTGAGAGGCAGAGGTAGGAGAGTTCAAGGCCACCCTGAGACTACATAGTGAATTTCCGGGCTAGAGTGAGACCCTACCTGAAGAAAAAAGAAGAAGAAGGAAAAAAAAAAAGAGTTCCTGGGAATGTGTGGAGAAGGGTCTATGCTGGAGAAAGGAAAGGACTAGGGATTTGGAGCTTTTGATCCTGAGGGAAATTGGAGCTTAAAAGCTAAGGGAAGAAAAAGGTTGATGTGTGGGTCAACTGCTTGTTATTGATAAATCCTTTGTCCTGCTGTCTTGCCCCATTTTCTAGTTTTTCAGGGTCCTTAATGGCTACAAGATAGATCATAAATTATTGCTGACAGGAACCCCACTGCAGAATAATCTGGAGGAGCTCTTCCACCTTCTGAACTTCCTCACCCCAGAGAGGTTCAAGTAAGTGGCTCACTAAGGGCGGTCTGCAGAGAGGAGCGGCATAGCGTGCAGAGTTGCCAGTGGGAGAGAGATCTAAGGAAAAACAGAGCCTCGGATTAGGGACAGAGAATCTGACAGCTTGTCTGTCCCCTTGTCTCCTCCCATCTGGTAGCAATTTGGAGGGCTTCCTGGAAGAGTTTGCTGACATATCCAAAGAAGACCAGATTAAGAAACTGCATGACTTGCTGGGGCCACACATGTTGCGGAGGCTGAAGGCGGATGTCTTCAAGAACATGCCAGCTAAGACAGAGCTCATTGTTCGAGTGGAGCTGAGCCCCATGCAGAAGTGAGATGTGGAGCAGGCTTTCTAGACTTGGGGTTGGAGATTTGGTGTCATGTTTCCAAGAGTTGACGACCCAGTGGAATATAAGTGCGTCCTTTATTATAACTCCTACACGTCTCTACTCCGGCCTTTAGGAAATACTACAAGTACATCCTGACTCGAAATTTTGAGGCCTTGAATTCTCGAGGCGGTGGCAACCAAGTGTCACTACTTAACATCATGATGGACCTTAAGAAGTGCTGCAATCACCCGTACCTCTTTCCCGTGGCTGCTATGGTAGGTACAAACAGCATCTCTGGAAACCGTGGGGGCTGTGTCGAGCACAGGGTTGGAGCTGGGCCAGAGGGTTATTGGAGGCGTAGGAATTTGGAAGGTGTGAAGCTGGTTGCTAGGCACAGCACTAATAAGGGGTGTGCTTTCTGACCCTCCTCTCCTTCCTGATCAGGAATCCCCGAAGCTCCCCAGTGGAGCATATGAGGGTGGGGCGCTTATTAAGTCCTCGGGGAAGCTCATGCTGCTGCAGAAGATGCTGCGGAAGCTGAAGGAGCAAGGACACAGAGTGCTCGTCTTCTCACAGGTGGCCCGCTCCTCCTCCTCTTTCTAGCTCCCACCTTCGGTTACAACCGGACTGTCACTTACCGTCTCTTCAGTGGCTGCTCCGGGATGATTGATTGGGAGGAAGGTCCCATCAATAAGTGTATCTGACATAGGTGGGCAAGGTCGTAGTCCAAGTTGGAAGGCTGAGGCAGAAGGACCTGCAAATCTGAAGCCAGCCCAAACATGTGGGACCCTGTTTCAAACTAATGAAAACAGTCAGGTGTGGTGGCACACACCTTTAATCTCAGCACTTGGGAGGCAGAGGTAGGTTGATTGCCAGGAGTTCAAGGCCACCCTGAGACTACGTAGTGAATTCCAGGTCAGCCTACCTTGAAAAACCAAAAAAAAAAAAAAAATGTTAGAGGCTGAAGGTATGGCTCACTGGTAGAGCATTTGCCTAGCATGTATGAATGTATGAAGCCTTGGATTCGACCCCAGCACTGCATGGGGTGGGAGGTGTCCAGTATAGCTGCTTTATTTTTGGCCTCTTATTCCTGTGCCTGTGGCTTCCAGAAGTTGTAGTCTATCTTTTTTAGCTAGATTGGGGCTCGTGAGGCCTCTAGAGGAAACTCTGAAACTAGTAGTATTTTCAGCCTCATTGGTGAGTGCAGGTAGGGACAGGCCCCTTAGAACTCTGATGAAAGATATACTCCCACTTTCAAGGAAACTGCACAAGGTTATACCAGTTCTATACAGTCTCAGAGGTTTCATAGAATTTCTGCAGACTTTTGGTGGATCTTATTTTATTTTATTATTTAATCTTTTCATAATTATAGACAATAATCATAATTCCTCCCCTCACTTTCCCCTTCACAACTCTATTCTTCATCATATCCCCTCTCCCTCTCTTTTTGTGGATCTGTAAGAACCACCTCTTGTCTTACAAGAAAATGATTCTTTTGTTTGTTTGTTTGTTTGAGGTAGTGTCTTGCTCTAGCCCAGGCTGACCTGGAAATCACTATGTAGTCTCAGGGTGGCCTTGAACTCACAGTGATCCTCCTACCTCTGCCTTCCAAGTGCTGGGATTAAAGGTGTGCGCCACCATGCCCAGCTAAGAAAATGATCTTAAAATCAAGACAATATGGCAGGAATGTGGGACAATGAGGAGCTGGGGACAGATGGAACTTCAGATAGGCTGGAGTTCAAGTATGAGGACTGGGAGAGTCTGAAGAGATTGACCCGCCTGCTGATTTGGCATTTCAGTCTGCTTTCTCTTCCCTCACTCCAGATGACCAAAATGCTAGACTTGCTGGAAGACTTCTTGGACTATGAGGGCTACAAGTATGAACGCATTGATGGTGGCATCACTGGTGCACTGAGGCAGGAGGCAATTGATCGATTTAATGGTGAGCAGGAGATGCCTTAGTCGTGATGGGCATGAAAAATCTGTGCCAGGTTTCTAGCATGGGAGGTGGTAAGGGGATGCTGGAAACCTAGGGCCCCTTGAGTTGGGGTCATAGTGATTTGTAGTCAGAGAGCACCTAGCAGCAGAGGGACAGATTTGCCTAGTACAGGAAAAACATGGCTTCTGATTCTCACTTCCTAGCTCCTGGGGCCCAACAATTCTGCTTCCTCCTGTCTACTCGAGCTGGGGGCCTAGGCATCAACCTGGCCACTGCTGATACCGTCATCATCTTTGATTCTGACTGGAACCCCCATAATGACATCCAGGTGGGAACCTGCGTACTAGAACCTCTGTACCATTCAGCAAGGAGAAATAGGTCCATGGAGGAGGATGTCTTGCTCAGTGGTGGCTCTTGGGTGGGGGGTAAAGAAGGCTTTTCTCTAGCTTTTTTGGCTGACCCCACTTTCTCCACCCCTTATAGGCCTTCAGCAGAGCTCATCGGATTGGCCAGGCCAACAAAGTGATGATTTACCGGTTTGTGACCCGTGCGTCTGTGGAAGAACGAATAACACAGGTGGCAAAGAGAAAGATGATGCTGACTCACCTGGTGGTGCGGCCAGGGCTGGGCTCCAAGGCCGGCTCCATGTCCAAACAGGAGCTGGACGACATCCTCAAGTTTGGTACCGAGGAGCTGTTCAAGGATGAAAATGAAGGTGAGAATCTTTTTTGCAGCTCCTTGAAGGCTGCTCCTGCTCTCTCTCCCCTGAGAAGAAATACACTCTCCTGTGCAGCATGTGAGAGAAGAAACATCTCTCCAGTACTCCTGAAAGGGCTGGCCACCATGCTAATGAACCCCTGGACATGGGCTGTCAGGGACCAAGGCTCCCCTCGAGGGCCCTGTGTGAAGTGTACCTGCGCTCCGGGTAGAACCTCAAGGTCCTTTTGTTCCTTGTCTCTGGCAGGGGAGAATAAGGAGGAGGACAGCAGTGTGATCCACTATGACAATGAAGCCATCACTCGGCTGCTGGACCGTAATCAGGATGCCACTGAGGACACTGATGTGCAGAACATGAATGAATACCTCAGTTCCTTCAAGGTGGCACAGTACGTTGTCAGAGAAGAAGACAAGGTGAGAGGCTTTGGGACAGATGTCATCTTTCCAAGTCTTGGTTCTTATCCTCGTCCCCAGCAAAGAGCAATAGTGGACCTCAAAAACCTTCTCATCTAATAGATGATGCTGGACTTTGGAGACAGGCTTAGGCACATTAAGTTCTGGTAATCAGAGTATCTTCTAAGTCGCTATAGGAGGAGGGTAGAGGGAAGTAAAGGACAGCATAAATGAGAAAGGAAAAGTTCATTGTAGGGGGAGGTAATGAGAGAAATGTCCAGAAACTTGATGCAACCCAAGAAAGAGGATCAAGAAGTGATGAGCAAAATTGGCTAAGGCAGGAAAACAAGTATTTTGTTTCCTTTTTTCTTTTCTTTCTGTGTGATATGTGTGCATGTGTGTATGCGTTTGCACATGTATATGGGCACACACACATGTGGAGGCCACACATTGATACCCGGAATCTTTCTCTATTGCGTCCCACCTCATTTACTGAGACAAGGTCTCACTTGAGCCAGGGCTTGCCGGTTCCGCTGGTTTGGCTAGGCGGTTACCCAGGGCCCCTGGCTCTGCCTCCTGAGTGTGGGATTGCAGGTGGGCCACCATGCCTGCACAATATTGACCTGTGTGCTGGGGATCTGAAGTCTGACCCTCACACTTTATGCACTGAGCCATCTCCCTCACCCGAGAGCAGGGCTTTTTTGACCACAGCCAAAGGCGTGGCAACGAGCACAGCCGGCACTCTGCTTGCCCTTTAGATTGAGGAGATTGAACGAGAGATCATCAAGCAGGAGGAGAACGTGGATCCAGACTACTGGGAAAAGCTGCTGAGGCACCACTATGAGCAGCAGCAGGAAGACCTAGCCCGGAACCTAGGCAAAGGAAAGCGGGTTCGAAAGCAGGTGAACTACAATGATGCTGCTCAGGAGGACCAAGGTGAGGACTGCCCTGGAGACAGGCGATGAGAAGGGAAGATGTGATGAGCAGGGATCTGGAGACCAGGGCTATTTAGAAGGAAAGGAGGGTGGAGCAGAGTGGCTTTTCAGGTGACGTAACAATCTAGGGCTGCAGAGGGACCCTGTGAACACCCAGAGTACTGTTGCTTAGTAGCTTTAGCAGGAGTCAGCATGGCAAAGCAGGAAGTGCCTAGAGACTGAAGGTGGCAGTTAGTACAGATGGTTCAGGGTACATGAGCCATTGTCCTCGGAGGAGGGTCAAGGAGGTGGAGGGGAGAAGGCTCCCAGAGGAGCAGTGCAGGTGGCAGGGTCCCGTGGGGCTCACCCAGTAGTCACTGCTGCCCTCTACCCTCACAGATAACCAGTCCGAGTACTCGGTGGGGTCAGAGGAAGAGGACGAAGACTTTGACGAGCGTCCTGAAGGTGGCGTCTGTTCCTGCTTTGCTATCCCAGCTCTTTCCATTACGCTTCCTGATTTTTTTATTTTTTACTTTTTTTTACTTTATTTTTGAGGCAGGGTTTTACTGTGGCCCAGGCTCCTTCTTCAGCTTCCCGAGTGCTGGGATTAAAGGAATACACCACCACACCTGGCTCTCCCTTCCTAATTCTGTAAATTTTTAAATTTTTGTTTTATTTATTTGCAAGCTGAGAAAGACAGAGAATGAGAGTGCTATGGCCTCCAGCCACTGCAAATTCCAGGTGCATGCACACCACTCTGTACATCTAGCTTTACATGGGTACTGGGGAATTGAACCCGGGACATTAAAGCCCACTTTTTTTTTTTTTCTTTTCTTTTCTTTTCTTTCTTTTTTTTTTTTTTTTTTTTGAGGTCGGGTCATACTCTAGCTCAGGCTGACTTGGAACTCACTATGTAGTTTTAGGCTGGCCTTGAACTCACAGCAATTTTCCTACCTTAGCCTCCTGAGTGCTAGGATTAAAGGCATGCAACACCATGCCTGTCAAAATCCACTGTTTTTATATAAATAAAAATGTTCTTGGGGGGGGTATTACCATGGGATATTTTTTATAATCATGGAAGATGTTAATAAAAATTGAGAAAAAAATGTTCTTTGGATCAAACATGTTGGCACACACTTCTAGTTCCATTTGAGAGACTAAAGCAGGAGTATTGTGAGTTTAAGGCTAGCCTGGCTACATAGCAAGACTGTCTCAAAAAAAAAAAAGAAGAAGAAGAAAGGAAGGAAGGGAGGGAGGGAGGGAAAAGAAAAGAAAAGACGAAAGGGAGAAAAAGCCAGGTGTGGTGGCACCCACCTTTAATCCCAGCACTTGGAAGGCAGAGGTAGGAGGATTGCCGTGAGTCCGAGGCCATCCTGAGACCCTACCCCAAAAAACAAAAAAAGAAAAAGGGAGAAAAAAACCTAAAAATTGCAAATGGAAGGGAAGAGAGCTCCTCACTGTTAAGATTTGGAGCACATAACCATGTAGGGTTAGCTAGATGCTCTCAGATCAAAAAAAGGCACCCAGCCGGGTGTGGTGGTGCACACCTTTAATCCCAGCACTTGGGAGGCAGAGGTAGGAGGATCACCGTGAGTTCGAGGCCATACTGAGACTACATAGTGAATTCCAGGTCAGCCTGGGCTAGAGTGAGACCCTACCTCGGAAAACCAAAAAACAAAACAAAACAAAAAAAAGGTATCCGGTTGTGGTGGGGCATGCCTGTAGTCCCAGCTACTCAGAAAGTTTAGGAACGAGGATTACTTGAGTCAAGGTGTTTAAGGAGAGCCTGGGCAACGCAGACCTCGTCTGGAGAAAAAAAAAAAAAAAAAAAGGAAGAAGATTGCATCATTTTACCTTCCCACTGGTAGTCTTGTGGCTATGTCAAAAAAAATTTTTTTAAGGTAGGGTCTCACTCTAGCCCAGGCTGACCTGGAATTCACTATGTAGTCTCAGGCTGGCCTTGAACTCACAGCGATCCTCCTACCTCTGCTTCCTGAATGCTGGGATTAAAGGTGTGGGCCATCTGGGCGAGGTGGTGTGCGCCTTTAATCCCAGCACTCGGGAGGCAGAGGTAGGAGGATTGCCATGAGTTCGAGGCCACCCTGAGACGACATAGTGAATTCCAGGTCAGCCTGGGCTAGAGTGAGACCCTACCTCGAAAAACAAACAAACAAACAAACAAACAAACAAATAAATAAATATAAAGGTGTGGACCACCATGCCCAGATGTGTCAAATAAAATATTTGCTACTAATTTTTAAATATGTCTTCTTTCAGACTTACTGAGTTAGTAGTGCTGCAAGTACTTGAAACAAAATCAGAAGCAAACATGATTTGAGCTATTCTTGTGTTCTTATGGATGTGGACAAGGACTGAGGCTCAGAGGAGGTGGTGGATCTACTAACTAGTGTTCACCCTCTCCTGTAGGCCGTCGACAATCTAAGAGGCAGCTCCGAAACGAAAAAGACAAGCCTCTGCCTCCATTGCTGGCTCGAGTTGGAGGGAACATTGAGGTAAGATTTGGGCCCAGACCCATGTGTTCTCTAGAGAGTGGTTGAGGGAGGTGATCATTGGATATTCAGGTCCAGTACTTAAGATTTCTCCTCATGAGGGCTGAGAGATGGCTTAGTAGTTTGAAGTGCCTGTTTTCAAAGCCTGATGGTCGGGGTTCGATTCCCCATTGTCCATGTAAAGCCAGGTGCAAAAGTGGTGCATGTGTCTGGAATTCATTTGCAGTGGCAGGAGGCCCTGGTGTGCCCATACTCCCTCTCTTTCTGTCTGCCTCTTTTTCTGTCTTTGTCTCAAATAAATAAATAATGGTGGAAATAAATAAGATTTTCCCCTCATTCATAGCCCCTGCCTTCTTGCCCCACCCCCAGGTATTGGGATTCAATACCCGACAGCGAAAGGCCTTCCTTAATGCTGTGATGCGCTGGGGCATGCCTCCCCAGGATGCCTTCTCCACTCAGTGGCTGGTGCGGGACCTGAGGGGCAAGACTGAGAAGGAGTTTAAGTGAGTGTGTGGGACTTGGAAATGGGTTGGACAGGGAATGAAGAGCTTTGGGTGTTGCTTTCTTCCTTTGGCTGCCCGATGATGTGACCTTACTCAACTGATCACCACCTCCCTATTTTATGACACTCCGGGCTCAATTTCCTGGGAGGTGGTCTCAGCCCACTCTACCTCCCCTCAGTAGAGCCTAGACTAGAAGGGCCAGGCCTCCTGCCTTGTGGGAGAGCGGAGAGGGGTGTCAGAGGAAGCCTCACCTCGGCTGGCCTGGCCTCACATTGCCTTGGTCGTCATGACCTGGCAGAAGGAGCTGGTGAGCAGGATGAAGTGCTGACTGATGGGGCCTAGGATCAAAGTACCGTCCAGGAGATGCCGGGGACAGATGAGGCTGAGAGGCCAAGAGCAGCGTTAGGATTTGGGGGGTGTTGGAAGAGGCTCATGGGAGGAGTCCTGGAGGCACTCGGGGCATTCAGGAATAATCGCTGTGTCCTTTTTGCTGCCTTGTACCTTTTCTAAGGCTTTGTAACTATCCTTTCTGCCCCCATGCCTTTTAGAGCTTATGTGTCTTTGTTCATGCGACACCTGTGTGAGCCTGGGGCAGATGGCTCTGAAACTTTTGCTGATGGAGTCCCTCGGGAGGGATTGAGTCGCCAGCAGGTGTTGACCCGCATTGGAGTCATGTCTCTCGTCAAGAAGAAGGTATCAATCATTCTCTCCTCAACCAAGCATCAGACTAGCCACTTAGTCTCTGTCCTTCTGTCTCCCATCCCTGAATTCTGGCCCAGGCTGGTGTGATATAGAGAGACCAAAGAGCTTCCTGTATGCCCAATGCCTGGGGCTGGCCCTGTCACTGCAACATTCTTCCTCAGGTGCAAGAGTTTGAGCATATCAATGGGCGTTGGTCAATGCCAGAGCTGATGCCTGAGCCAAGTGCCGACTCCAAGCGCTCCTCCAGGGCTTCCTCTCCAACCAAAACGTCTCCCACTACACCTGAGGCTTCTGCAGCCAACAGTCCTTGCACCTCTAAACCGGGTAATTGGGAGTCAGGATGGCAGGAGAAACAGGTGTAGGGTGGGTAATCCTCTGCTTTCTTCCCTGTATTAGGCTGTTTGCATGACTATAATGAGGTACCTGAAGGTGAGCAACTTTATATCAAAAAATATGTTTATTTTGCCCGGGCATGGTGGCACACGCCATTAGTCCCAGCACTTGGGAGGCAGAGATAGGAAGATTGTTGAGTTCAAGGCCACCCTGAGACTACATTATGAATTCCAGGTCAGCCTGGGCTAAAGCGAGACCCTACCTCAAAAAACAAAAATAAATGCTTTTAAAAAAAAAGGTTTATTTTGGCCATGGTTCTGAAGGTACAAGGTCAAAGGACTGCACCTAGAGATGACCTCCTTGCTGACAGAATCCTGAGGTTGTGCCAGGATATCACAGCATGAAAGATGGAGTGTGCATATATAGTCTGGTCTCCCTCAAAAAATCACGGGATTCAGTTATGGGCCTTCAATCTTGATGACCTCATCAAATCCTAATTATGTCCCTGAAGCCCACCTCTAGACACTGTAGTTGGCTTGTTCCTACCATCTTTTTATTTTCTGGATGTGTAATGTGGGCTGCATGTGTGGCATGCCCATCCTATGCACTTGCCTGTGGCAGGTGCTTTCACCCCTGGTGGCTGGGGTGACCACAGGGCAATGTCAGGTGTCCTACTCTTCTGCCTGTTCGTACTTGAGCCAGAGTCTCGTACTGAACCTGGAGCTTGCCATTTTTTCGTGAGCCCTGGCGATTTGCCAGTCTCTATTTCCCATGGACCTGGGGTTACAGACTGTGGCTATACTCAGCTGTTTATGTTGGCCCTGGGAATCAAACTCAAGTGGTCTCTCAGGCCTCCTCAGGCCCTCA
Organism: Dipus sagitta; assembly: GCA_036346955.1. Classification (NCBI taxonomy): domain Eukaryota; kingdom Metazoa; phylum Chordata; class Mammalia; order Rodentia; family Dipodidae; genus Dipus; species Dipus sagitta. The sequence goes on along the minus strand of CM070783.1, from coordinate 5,320,530 downwards.
TGCTTGCACAGGAAGTGCTCTTAACTGCCGAGCCGACTCTCCAGCTCCAGTTTCTACCATCTTAACACCTCACACTGGGCACTGAATTTCAAGACATGAACCCTTGGAGAACACTTCGACTCTATCTATATAACGCTCTGTCTTCACCCACAGCTACTCCCGCTCCAAGTGAGAAAGGAGATGGCATAAGATTGCCGCTTGAGAAGGATGACATGGAAAACCCAGAGGAGAAGCCAGAAAAGAATAGCAAAATTGCAGAAAAGACGGAGACAGAGGTGTGTGTCACCTGGCTTCCTCTAAGAAGAGAGAGTGGAGGGGTCTTGGCAGCCATGTGTCTGGGAACCCTCCCCTTCATCTTGAGTGTGCTGTCTTTCACAAGGCTGATGCCCCCAGCCCAGCCCCATCACTGGGGGAGCGGCTAGAGCCAAGGAAGATTCCTCCAGAGGATGAAATGCCAGGGGTGCCTGGAGAGATGGAGCCCGAGCCCGGACACCGAGGGGACAGAGAGAAGTCAGGTGGGTGCATTGTCTTAGGAGTGGTGGGGGATTTGAATTTTGGAGTTCCTTCTGGGGTATGGGGATGAGGGTTACAGCCTCCCTTCCTGTCCCCTGTCCCCTCCCACAGCCACAGAGCCAACGCCAGGAGAAGGGGGGGAGGAGAAGCCGTTGGATGGACAGGAACACAGGGAAAAGCCGGAGGGGGAAGCAGGGGATTTGGGCAAGAGAGGTAACGGGTGGAAGGACTGGACACCCAGGTCCCTGAGGGGTCAAGGGAGGTGGATTCGGGGGGAGTGCCTGGGTCTCGGGTGGGTAGCTGACAGAAGAGCCAGTTCAGTACATGTAGTAAGTAGTGTTGGGAGCTGGAAGGAGGCTGTCCTGAGGTGTGAGCTTTGCCTCATTTGGCCTAGCAGAAGATGTGAAAGGAGACCGGGAGCTTAGACTTGGGGCCCCTCGAGACGAGCCACGGTCTAATGGGCGCCGTGAAGAGAAGGCGGAGAAGCCGAGGTTCATGTTCAATATCGCCGATGGAGGTTTCACAGGTAGGAGAGAGTCCAGCTGCTGTCTGCTCCTCACTGCCCATCCTCACAGGGTTTTCTCTCTGCCTGAGGCACCTGCTGCGCTTATTCCCAAGTATCTTCCATGAAATGGTGCATGTTGACAATAATCCTTACTCTAAGTCCTATGTATACTGCCTAATTCCATACTTGTCTCTAACATGAGCTTTTTCTTTTTCTTTTCTTTTGTTTTTTTGAGGTAGGGTCTCACTCTAGCCCAGGCTGACCTGTAATTCACTGTGTAGTCTCAGGATGGCCTTGAACTCATGGCGATCCTCCTACCACTGCCTTCCGAGTGCTGGGATTAAAGGCATGTGCCACCACTCCCAGCTTAATATAAGCTTTTTGTTTAAAATGCTTTTTCAATTAGCATACACAGTTTTAAGTATCATAACATTTTTCAAATGTACTTCATTCTAGCTGATTCTTCTCCTTCCTCGCCTCCTCCATTCCCCTTGACCCCTGTGTGGTGGTCTCTCTTTTTGTTTATGTGTGACTTTGTACCTTTCATTCCAGTCCTAATGTAAACATGTTCATAACTAACGTCGCTCATCCCTAACCTAGCCGTGACTCACCCACCTTTAGTATTAACATTCGGCTTCCCCTCGGCCCCCTGCCTGTGGGGTGGACATGGTCCACAAGCCCTGATGCCACTCTGTCTGCTGTCCTTGCTGCAGAGCTTCACACACTGTGGCAGAATGAGGAGCGGGCAGCCATCTCCTCGGGAAAACTCAATGAGATCTGGCACCGAAGACATGACTATTGGCTTCTGGCTGGGATTGTCCTGTATCCTTTGGTACACGTACAAGACGAAAAGGTTCTCTCAACCAAGAGCGTGGGAACTGTAAGAAGACAAATCCACAGCCAGGGAAGAGGAGACTTGCGCCAGAAAGAACTGTTCACAGTCACGTCCGTCCTGTTAAATTCCTTGATAGCCCCTTCCTTTCATTGCAGCCATGGCTATGCACGGTGGCAGGACATTCAGAACGATGCTCAGTTTGCCATTATCAACGAGCCATTTAAAACTGAAGCCAACAAGGGGAACTTTCTGGAGATGAAAAATAAATTCCTGGCCCGGAGGTTTAAGGTGGGGAAGAGGGGAGAAGAGTAGGGCTGAAGAGGGGCTTGGGTCAGAAGTGGTCTAGAAGGAAGGTTGGCACCCTGAGGGTTGAAGCAGCACTAAGACTAAGAACACCAAAGCAACTCTTCTGTTGAGGACTGTGGTCTGAATCTGGGTTGTTGTTGGCGTCACACCCTGTGGAGCTGGAGGTGCTTGGGCCAGCAGTGAGGACGGGACTGGTCCCTCCTCTCAGCTGAGGCACTCCTACTCTGTGCCCCCAGCTCCTGGAGCAGGCGCTGGTGATCGAGGAGCAGCTGCGGCGGGCGGCCTACCTGAACCTGTCACAGGAGCCGGCGCACCCCGCCATGGCCCTCCACGCCCGCTTCGCCGAGGCCGAGTGCCTGGCCGAGAGCCACCAGCACCTCTCCAAGGAGTCGCTGGCAGGGAACAAGCCGGCCAACGCCGTCCTGCACAAGGGTAAGGGCCGCGGCGGCCCCGCGCGGGGGAGGGCCCACAACGCTGCGTAAGTCTTCACCCCGCACCCCTCAAAATCTTCCCACCCCTGACCCCTATGCCCTCTGAACCACCCCGTCTGACCTCTAACCTTACCTCTGACCCACCTGGCACCCCCTTGGTTTTTAGCCTTTAGCCCTTGTGTAAGCCATCACTGCTCTCTGACTAATAAGTCTTCATGCCAGTGCCCAGTAGGATACCAGTCCCCTCATGCAATGGGACCTTGTCCCTGGAAGTTGGAACCACATTGTGCACCTGCTAGTACCACCCAATTTGAGGCCCACAAAAGTCTGTAGCTCTTATCCCCCAAATTACATTCCCCTGCATCTCATTCACTCCATGAGACAGAAATGACTGCCCTTCTGCCCCCAGTCCTACTCATGAAACTTCCATTTGACTCCCAAACCTTCCTCCCACACTCTTATCTTGACAATTATAGATTAAGTCCAAAGCCCTCTTAACCACCTAACCTTACCTGGTGTGATGAATGGTTCCTGCCCTCTTAGGCCCCTCTCCTAATCTCTGAATCTGTAATACTGGCCCTTTAACCTCCCTTTCCCTTTATGAATTAAAAGCTGATTTCTTGAATCACTGACCACCTTCCATGCCTCCTGACTATTTCCTCCCCATCACCCCAGCCCTTAAGCCTCACTCTCCAGTATGGGGTGCTCTGACAGTTCCCTGACCCCATGTCTTCTGGTGTCTTCCCCACCTCCTTTTTGTCCACATTCCCTTTTTCCTCTTTTCTTTTCCATCTGTACCATGTGTTGATCTGGTGTTTCTGTCTCTTCACCTGACACTTTCCCCTCTGAGTTCTCTGTTTCTGTCTACTTTCTGTCACTTTTTCTGTTGCTTCTGTCACATGGTCTGTGGTTCTTTGGTGTCTGTGTCCTCTCTCTCTTTGACTGTACTTGTCTATCTGACTCTCTCACTTTTCCTGGCTCCATCTCTCTCTTTCCCTGTCTTTTGCTTGCCCTTCTTTCTCCGTGGCCCGGGCCCCAGTTCTGAACCAGCTGGAGGAGTTGCTGAGCGACATGAAGGCGGACGTGACCCGCCTGCCAGCCACGCTGTCCCGAATACCCCCCATCGCAGCCCGCCTTCAGATGTCCGAGCGCAGCATCCTCAGCCGGCTGGCCAGCAAGGGCACAGAGCCTCACCCCACACCGGTAACCCTCTTACCCTTACCTTGTTTTCCCTGCCAGTGCTCCTTCTGCACACACAACACTTGTACCAGAATCTTACACACAGGGAAAATAGCCTGCTAGAACAGGCTTTACCCTTGAGTGAGTCTCCCTGACAGTTCTGCACCCCCCCCCCCCCCCGTAGTTCTGGAGTGTGGCTGCTTCCCTGTGACTGTGGACTAACCTCAGCTTGCTCTCTATTCCAGGCCTTCCCCCCGGGTCCCTACGCCACACCTCCGGGGTACGGGGCAGCCTTCAGCGCCGCACCCGTAGGGGCCCTGGCCGCCGCAGGCGCCAATTACAGCCAGATGCCTGCAGGGTCCTTCATCACAGGTCAGCTGGTGGTTCCAACTCCCTACTCTGCCTTTCCTCTTTTGCCAAGCTCATCCCTGCTCAGCACTCTGGCCTGCTCCCACCCATCTCACTTCCTTGGGAGTGTCTGCTGTTTTAGAGAACAGAGTTCTGGGCCTTGTGTACTGTACCTTTCTTGTTTATTTTTATTTTTTTATTTGAGAGTGACAGACAGAGAAAGAGGCAGAGAGAGGAGGGGAGAGGGAGAGAATGGGCGCAGCATGGCCTCCAGCCACTGCAAACAAACTCCAGACATGTGCGCCCCCTTGTGCATCTGGTTTACATGGGTCCTGGGGAATCAAGCCTTGAACTGGGGTCCCTAGGCTTCACAGACAAGCGCTTAACCGCTAAGCCACCTCTCCAGACTTACTCTACCTTTCTTATCCCCTCTTCTGTCCCCACAGTCAAAAATCTCACCCATCACTTGGGAAATTGAAGCAGGAGGATTGCTGAGAGTTCCCAGACTAGCACTTACTTGAGCTAGTATAAGATACTGTCTCAGAAAAACAAAAACAAACAAAAAAACTCCCTTCCCAAATCTCACCTATCTCTTATCTCTAACTGGAGTGTCTTCTCCCTGGGTTCCCTCCAGGGAAAGTAACTGTAAATCCAGAGCAGATAGAGTGAGAGACTGACAGGTGCATAAGGGGCATCTCAAAAAGAGGGGCTTGCTCTGGTCTTCCTAATCTCACCAAGAAAAATCAGGTGGCAGGAAGTGACCTAAAAATAAGCTGTTAGAAAAAATGACCTTTGAAGCTGGGTGTGGTGGTACATGCCTTTAATTCCAGCACTAGGGAGGCAGAGGTAGGAGGATCGCTGTGAGTTCGAGGCCACCCTGAGACTACATAGTGAAATCCAGGTCAGCCTGAACTAGAGTGAAACCCTACCTCTGGGGGTTGGAGAGGGACCAAGACCTTTGAGAGCCATGTGAGGATTGACTTTCCCTACTCCTCTTCCCCAACAGCCACCACCAATGGCCCTCCAGTGCTGGTGAAGAAGGAGAAGGAAATGGTGGGGACACTGGTGTCAGAGGGGCTGGACCGGAAGGAGCCTCGAGCCGGGGAGGTGATCTGTATAGACGACTGACTGGATCCCAGGCCTGCCCTTCACCTAGGCCCCGTCCCCGAGGCCGATCCTCATCTCAGGCCCTGGGGCCTGCTGTCACCCCTCCTCCTTCCCCATCCCATGGGCCACCACTGGGCTAGAAGCCCCTTTGCCCCTCTATAACTCCTCATCAAGAAGGGCCCCTCTCTCTCCACCTCCGCGCACCTTTCCCACCAGGCTTAGAAGACTGCTGGTGTGAAGAGGTCTGGGTGGGTGATAGTAAGCAGGGTCTTCCGAGTACCTTTATCCCCCACCATCAAATATACACAGCTTCCCAGTAAATAAATGTGGGGAGGAAAGAGGTGGAGCCTCCTCTTCAGTCTCTCTTCCTGCAATATCACCTCCACCTCCTGCAAAAGTGGGGGATTAGCTTGCCTAGCCTTTAGGGACTTTTGTGGGGAAGACAGCATCAAAAAGAGGAAGGGAGCTTTGTAGAGGGACTGAAATGAGCACTGGGGGAAGAAGGGAAGAAGTGGGGGACTGGTGTTAACCTTCTCCTCCTTCCACACGGAGGGCGGGCGGAGCAGCTACAAGGGAGGAGTCGATTGTTGTTCAGCCTCAGAATAAAGGCGCCCGCCTGTTCACTGACTCAGTGACCTCCTGTGTATTGGCATCTTGTGTTGGGAACCTCCCCCTCCCTAGGGACCAAGGGCCACCCCCACAAAAAGTAATGGTTGTGTGATACTCCCTCAAGCCAAAGAGGAGCTCCCCAACCTGTTCTAGGAACTCAGGTAACCTAGAAAGGGTGGGAGAAATAGAGGGCCGGAGATGGGGCAGACCCCTACTCCAGGGCTCAGGTTTCTGGGGGGCTTCTACCCGACCTCCTCAAGGCCTGGATATAGACTAAATATGAGTGGGTCAGGCCAGAGGCCTAGTCAAGGGACTCCTTTGTGGGACCAGAGCAACATAGTGGAGGGTACCTTCGGGAGGCATGGTGTGCCTTCCTCCCTAGAGGGGCCAGGGAGTGGCAGTTTGCATGGGGAAACCTCCCACTTCCTCTTTGCTGCCCCTTCCCCAGTCTCTTCACACCATTTCTGGTCTGCCCCGACCCCCTCTTCTGTATCAGGTTTATTCGTTGTACATATAAATTATACTTTCCTTTCTGTGTGCTGTTATTTTTGGCTGGGGGATGCTTGTGGGAAAGTGGGTTAAGAAGTTATTGCTTTCTGCTGTTTCATTTTAATTGTTCCCCGTCTATTTTGTGCCCTTTTCACTTTGTTTGTTTCTAGTTTTTTCGAGGTAGGGTCTCGCTCTAGGCCAGGATAACCTGGATCTCACTATGCAGTCTTAGGCTGGTTTTGAATTCATTGCAGTCATCCTACCTCTCTCTCCCCAAGTGGTGGGATTAAAGGTGTGCGCCACCACACCCAGCTCACATTTTTATTTACTGGATAATTCATTAAGATGAGCCATTTTCCCAGTGGCAACCACATCATGAGTTCAAGAGCAGGTAAGCAGGTTACCTGAGACCATAGTGGTGGAGTGCAGAGAAGCGGCGGGGCTTCCTGACAGACGTACAGGAGTGGCAGGCAAGATTCAAACCTGCCTTTCCTGTTGTCTTCTAGAGATCGTCTTTTCCACCTTGCAGTTACCATTTTCTCTAAAAGTCAGTAGAGGTCACTACAGTCCCACAGGTTCAGTTCCACTAGGAAGCTTGTTTTTCCTTAAAACTTTATTTTTAAAGGAGCTGGGATGGGGGGGGTGGCAGTCAAACCTCTATAGCTTATCAAAGATTTGAACTGGTGGATAATTCCTTGTATTATTCACTAACAGAATTTCAAAGTGCGCTCCCAGATAGTTTTGATTAGATTAAAAAAGAGAAAGGCTAGAGAGATGTTTAAGTGGTTAAGGTGCTTACCTGCGAAGCCTAAGGACCCATGTTCAATTCCCTATAACTCATGTAAGCTAGATGCACATGGTGGTACATGTGTCTGGAGTTCGTTTGCAGTGACTAGAGGCCCTAATGTGCCTATTCTCTCTTTCCCCTCTCTCTAATAAATAAATAATAAGAGAAGCCATGCATGGTGATGCACACCTTTAATCTCAGCACTTGGAAGGCAGAGGTAGGAGGATTGCTGTGAGTTCAAAGCTAGCCTGAGACTACATAGTCCAGGTCAGTCTGGGCTAAGGTGACTCTACCTCAAATTTAAAAAAAAAAAAAAGCAAGAGATAAATCCAACAAACATTTATTGAGTATGTGATATACATTAACACTTCTGTTGGCCCTAAGAGAGAGTCTTGTGGGTTTTCTACTTTGGAGACACTCAGAAAACAAATGCAAGTTCAGTTTGGCAGTACATACATAGAAAGTAAAATAGTGAAAACAAAGTATTACGTTACAAGAGGTGGATATGATGCTCCCAAAGGATAACATTTAAGCTGAAACTTAAGGACAGGAAATACCAAAATGTGGTTTAAAAAATGGAGGCTTCTACTCTATAAATGGATAATTTAATTTAAAAAAAGCTTGAAGACCCCTAAAAATTGAGGCCTATAACTTAAGTTCACATTTTTAACTCAGAAAAATCTAAGTTTTCTTTAGCAATACAATGCCATTTAGAACTTTCTTTTTAGAACTTTCAATAAAATAAAGCAATGTGTTTTAAATGTTCCATCCACAGATGACGTAAAACCAGTGTCTAGGATATAGATCTGTGCTTCTTAATTTATATGCTCACAGATCACCTAGGACTGTGAAAATGCATCTGAGTCAGTGGGTGAGGTCCTGAGATTCTGTACTTTCAACTGCCCTATAGGGATACCAGCACTGCTGGTCCTTGACTATGACTTCTGTGAGGCATATTTACAAGACTAAAATACAGCTCATGGCATTTAATAGGCAATGTCCCATTATGGGACATAAGTTTATTGTGCGAACATCTTTTATTCAGTAGTGCTACGGTGTCTGATTATAAAAATAACACTTCAAAAGTTTAAATTTTGATGCCTTTACCAAGTAACTCACCCATTCTTGACAAACACTAATTAGAGTTTAGGTGGTATACCTGCCCTGGCAAGCTGAAAGGAAATTCTGAAGGGTTCCAGTCACAGGTAAGGAGGCATCTGGTTTACTTCGGAAACACTGAACTAGGAGTAAGGCGGTGGCATACTGACATCCTTACTTGTCAGAGGAACGAGATTAAAATGACGAAAGAAATCTGCCCCTTCTCTCTTGCCCCATCTTGTTTGCATTTCAAATTGATAACTGCTAAAATGAAATCTGTTGCTCACACACCACAGCCTCGCTGTACAACAGCCAAAGCCACAGCTAAGAAAACGGGTTGTTTTCTTCTCACAACAATGAATGCTTCATTTATATCATCCCCGGTGCAGTCCATGCTGGGAATGTAATGCTGGCAGTCAGTAGACGGGCCGAGTTCCACTCATCCAAGATGGCTCGGCATGAACAGCTCCCGGGTGTTCTGCGCTGGGCTCAACCACGTCCACCTAGCAGTTGCGGGATCAGAGCCGGTGGCCTTAGCATCAACCCCTCACACTAAGCTGGGTTGCGGAGGCCGCTCCCACTCTCCTTCGGCCACAGCTTCCAGGGTCCTCGGCTACAGCGTGCAACCCGTCACGTGGGTGATATCCTTGATCTCGGGACAGTACAGCACTGAAGAAGAGAACAGGGTTAGTGGCTGGCGGCAGGGGGGCGCAACCAAAGCGGCGACCCCGCGCCCGCCCTCGGCCCCGCCTCACCGTTGCTGGGCAACGGGCGCCGCCAGCGTCGCGCGGGTACCAGGAGCCGGCCGAGGAGCCGGCGCAGCGCGCGCCACCCGGCGCCTCCCGGGCCCGCCGCCGCCGCCGCCTCGCCCGGCTCCTCCTCGTCCTCCGGCTCCCCGTCGCCGCTGTCCTTGCCCGGGCTCCGCGTCTCACGTCGTTCGTGCTCAGCCCGAGCTTTCTCCTCCAACCGCGGCCACAAGCCCGGGTCGAGAGCCACCTCGCCGACGCCGCCGCGCGGGAGCGGGGTGGGCGCGCGGCAGAAAGGGCACGTGACGACGCGGCGCAGGCGCACCACGCGCGCGGCCCGCCCGGCCGCCGTCGCCCCGCGCCGCCAGCTCGCGCAGGCAGGCGGTGCACAGCGTGTGGCCGCAGCGCGCGCGTGCCGTGCCGGGCAGGCGGCGGGGCGCGCGGGCCCCGAGGTTGAAGGGTCGGAAGCAGATGGCGCAGTCCAGCTCTCCCCGCTCCGGAAGGGAGGGCACGCGGGTCAGGAGCTGCATCGCCGCGGCCGGCGGAGCGGACGGACGGGCGAGCCCTCCCGGGACCCAGGTCGGGTCTTGGGGCCCGCGCCGCCGCCGCGCTCCGCTTTTAACGCCGAGGCCCCGCCCAGCCCCGAGGCGGCACGCCCGGCCTGGGGCGGGGGAGGCGCGGGCTTGGGAATTCCGGCGATGCCGGCGGGGGCGGCGGTGTGGGTTCTGCCCCCGGGGTGCTTCGCGCACTCCAGCCCGCAGTCACTGGCGCACACCCCCAGAGCCCCCAGCCTGGGTGTCGGTCGCTCACGCTCTTTCACGTAACCCCACGCGAACTGCCTGTGCCCACCCCAGTGCTACTTCCTCCCGACCTGTGTTGGGTGTCTGCCCACTTGAACAGATCCTCCTTACTTAACTCGTTCTGCCCTCGCCTTTCCATATGCATCCTCCTGCGTTCTAAGGCTGGCGTGCCCAATTTCAGCCTCCCCACGAGGTTCACTACTCCGGCTAATATCTCAGCCTAAGGGGGCACTTAGATTCCAGGACCACGGCCTGAGGAATGCCGAGAATCTTTTCCTTCCTTGGTATCCAGGCCTGGACACCCACACACTATGATAGCTCCAGCCAAGCAGCCCAGCATGACTTCTGACTCAGGGGTCTGACTTCCCCCACAGGTAAACAGGACGTGGTGCTCACAGTCCACATTCCCTGTCGGTGTAGCACCCACGCCCAAGCTGCCCTCCTCATCCTCCTCTGGGCCTACACCCTAGGTTCTGTGGTGGAGGGTGATAACACAGCCTGGACATGATTGGCTCGAGCTCAAATCCTAGCCTTCCAGAAGTTGTGACACCCACCACAGGCAAGTTACTTAATCTGGGCCTTGATTTCCTCATACGCAAAATGTAAACAATAGTAAGGACTGAAAGAGCTTGTGTAGGCAAGGTACTTAAATGGTACCCAGTACACAGTAAACATCAGATAAGTAATATTATCATCCTTACCGGCCTGGGCACACAACCTATGCTGTGTTCATTTTAATTTCTTAGTATCCAGTATTTCTAACACACATCTCTTGGTTAATACAAGATGGACTTCTCTACACAGAGCATTTGCTGGCTTATAGGAAAGGTAGAGGCGGTTTGATTAAGGCTTCTAGAGGGTAATCTTTTATAAGAAGAGTTGCCTCTTTTTTTTTTTTAAGATAGGATCTTGGGCTGGAGAGATGGCTTAGCAGTTAAGGCATTGGCCTACAAAACCAAAGGACCCAGGTTTGAGTCCCCAGGACCCATGTAAGCCAGATGCACAAGATGGCCCTTGTGTCTAGATTTCATTTGCAGTGGCTGGAGGCCCTGGCAAGCCCATTCTCCCCACCCCCATCTCTCAATAAATAAATGAAAATAAAACAGATAGGGTCTCATAGCCCAGGCTAGCCTTGCACTATGTAGTTGAGGATGACCTTGAACTCTTTATTCTGCCTCCACCTCCCCTCCCAAGTGCTGGGCATACAGGTATGTGTTACTATGTCTGCCTTAGCTTTACCATTATCTTTAAGTAGTAAATAAAATTTTAAAAAAGTCAGGTATAGTGGCACACACCTTTAACCTCAGCACTTGGGAAGCAGAAGTGGGAAGATCACTGTGAGTTCAAGGCCACCCGGAGATTACATAGTGAACTCCAGGTTAGCCTGGGCTACAGCAAGACCCTACCTCAAAAAAAGCCGGGCGTGGTGGCGCACACCTTTAATCCCAGCACTCGGGAGGCAGAGGTAGGAGGATTGCCGTGAGTTTGAGGCCATCGGGAGACTACATGGTGAATTCCAGGTCAGTTTGAGCTACAGTGAGACCCTACCTTGGAAAACCAAAATAAAAAAAGAAAAAAAATTATTTATTTGTGAAAGGAAGGGAAGGGAAAACACAGATGTGCCAGAACCTCCTGCCACTGCAGACACACTCCAGATGCATCACCACTCTGTTCACCTGGCTTTTTGTGTACTCCTGGGCCAGACAGGCAGGCTTTGCAAGCAAGCACCTTTAACCACTGAGCCATCTCTTCATCCTACCTCTTAAATACCTAATCCAACTACGTATCTCCCCTTCCCATCCATGCCCTTAGACCAGGATGCAGTCATCTTTTGCTGAACCCAGGCCCCTATCCGTTCTACCCACAGGCACACTGGCCTTCTGCAGGCTTTTCTCCACGTTGTCTACAGAGAGCTTTCCAAATCTCAAACTCATCACACCCCACCACTACCACTGCTTCCACTCCTGGTTTAAAACCCTTCAATGTGGTAGTTAGCCAGCCCCTAAATCCTTCGGAATGTGGTTTGACTGCTTCTCCCATCAATAATCAGGGCTTGGGCCAGTTGGCACTCACCTATAATCCCAGCACTTGGGAGGCCAAGGAAGAACTGTGAGTTTGAGGCCAACATGGACTATACAGTGAGACCCTGTCTCAAAAAAAAAAAAAAAGAAAAGAAAAGAAAAGAAAAAAGCCAGATATGGTGGCACACAGCTTTAATCCCAACACTTAGGAGGCAGAAGTAGGAGCATCACCATGAATTCACCCTGAAATTACACAGCAAATTCTAGGTCAGCTTGAGGTACAGTGAGAGCCTACCTAGAAAAAAATAATACTTTTTTTTTTTTTTTTTTTGGTTTTTCGAGGTAGGGTCTGGCTGTAGCCCAGGCTGACCTGGAATTCACCATGTAGTCTCAGGCTAGCCTCAAACTCAGTGATCCTCTTACCTCAGCCTTCTGAGTGTTGTGATTAAAGGTGTGAACTACCACGCCCAGCCAAAAATTACATTTTATCTTTGTTTATATTTATTTATTTATTTATTTGAGAGCAACAGACAGAGAAAGAGGCAGAGAGAGAGAGAGAGAATGGGAGCACCACTGCAAACGAATGAACTCCAGACGTGTGCGCCCCCTTGTGCATCTGGCTAACGTGGGCCCTGGGGAATCGAGCTTCCAACCCGGGCCCTTAGGCTTCACAGGCAAGCGCTTAACTGCTAAGCCATCTCTCCAGCCCCCAAAATTACATTTTTAGAGTTATTTTAAAGTCAGTAGATTTTTGGGATGATCTGTTTGTCAATTGATAACCAAAAGAGACCCTTTCTTGCTGTTCTTAGAATAAAGGCAGCATTCTAAAGTGCGCAGAAGGCCGTGTGTCCTGACCTCGCCATGCTTCACATTTTACTTCTGTTTGCTCCCTAACAGACCCTGCCCTGGAGACCTATGGATTGTGTCACGGCTTATAAATGCCCTCCAAAGGCCATGAGTTGAAGGCTGGCTTCCAGGGGAGATGGTGGAACTGTTAGGAGGTGAAGGCTAGTGGAAGGAAGTTAGGTCATTGGGTGTGTGTCCTTGAAGGGGATTTTAGGAACTCCCCCTCGGCAGTTTCCTCCATGTTCCTTCACCATGATGGCTCTCCAGCCAACGGGCCAAGTAACCAGGCATTGAAACCTCAGAAACTGTGATCTGGAATCAGCTGGTTATCTCAGGTATTTTGCCTCAGCAGCAGCAAACTGTCCAGCACGGCTTGTGTGCACCCTTCTGCTGCAAGGCCACTGCATGTCACTCTCCTGCCCGGCTTGCCGTCATGTTAACACCTACTCACGCACTGCTCTCGGGGCTTCCTCCCACTGTCAAATGCCCTGTGTAAGTGCGGGGAACACCAAGCGCTTCTCTCTGGGCTTTGGGCAACTAAAGCTTGTATTTGATCCATGCTCATGTGACTGCCTCTCCTGGCAGCCAGCAGCATGAATGGCATTCTGAATCTGCCTGGCTTTGTTCACCACAGTATCTCTGTGCCACAACATAGTAGGAATCAAGTATCAAAACACTGTTTGAGCCAGCCATGGTGGCGCACGCCTTTAATCCCAGCGCTTGGGAGGCAGGGGCAGGAGGACAGCCGAGTTTGAGGCCAGCCTGGGACTAGTGAATTCCAGGTCAGCCTGAACTAGAGGGAGACCCCCCCCCAAAAAAAAAACACTCTTCTTTACATACACAATTCTTCCATACAAAAGAGGTATAACAACAAAGGAAGGTTTTAATTTGTAAGGGGCTTCTGAACTGCCTCTGAATGTAATCCTAAGGTTTAAAAAAATTTTTTTTGCCGGACATGGTGGCACATACCTTTAATCCCAGCACTGGGGAGACAGAGGTAAGAGGATTACCATGAGTTCAAGGCTACCCTGAGACTACATAGTGAATTCTAGGTCAGCCTAGGCTAGAGCGAAACCCTACTTCTCAAAACAAAAAAAAAATTTTTTTTCTTAATTCTGAGTGTTTTTTTTTTTTAATGTGTTGAACAGTGGAGGAGCATTACAAGGGCATAGCTCTCCCAGAGAACTATTTAAGGAGAATACTATTTTGAATCGATAAACTCTTGTATGTGTGTTGCAGAAGAACTAATCATAGTTTAGTCACACAGTCTTGCAGAATGCGTGGGAGATTAAAAGGGCGGGTGTACGTATTCATTAGCTCATCCTGCTGGTGCTAATCCTGTAAATGGCTGCTGGGTTTCTCTTTCAGAAGCTACGTTTACTCTGAGCTCCGAACTTCAGGGTCAAGAGAAGGGAGACGATGAAGTTATATTTAAGACCGGCAGAATTCATTTTCTTTTGCCTTGTGGTCACTGAAGGTTGTAACTTGCCACCCACTTCCTGCCCCCAAGAAGTCAGAGTCCCTTTTGAAAAGAAAATAGGGTCAGTATCTGGCATAGTCCCATTTGATTCCACTTTTCTGTCATCGCCTCATCTGACCTTTCACCATTTTCCTCTAAAAATTGATGACTCATGAGGCTGGGGAGCAGGCCCAGTGGTTCAAGGTCCTTACTTGCAAAGCTTGCCTGCCTGGGATCAATTCCCCAGCCACCCACATTAAAGTCAAATGCAGCAGCAAGAGACCATGGCATGCTCATTACACACAATAATAAACGTTTTTTTTTTTTTTTTTTGGAAAAAAGGACTCATTTCCCTCTATCTCCTGTCCACCAGGGGACACAGGTCTTACTTTACTAATCACAGAGTCTCAATTTGGAGGCGCTTCTCCCACCCAGCCACAACGAAAACTGCTCTGTTCCTAAGCAAGAGGAAAGAAGTACAAGATGAAGAGATGTGACCAATATAACCTTAAAAACAAAAGGGGGGCAGGAGAGATGGCTCAGCAGTTAGAGATATTTGCTTGCAAAGTCTGACAGCCTGGGTTTGATTCCCAGCACCCATGTAAAGCCAGATGCACAAAGTGGTATATGCGACTGGAGTTCATTTGCAGTGGCAGGAGGACCTGGCAAGCCCATACTCACTCTCTGTCTACTTCTTTCTTTTTTTGTTTCTCTCTTTCAATAAATAAATTATATATACACACATATATATACATATATATATAAAAGGAAAGCCAGAGCGGTGCTCAAGCCTTTAGTCCCAGCACTCAGGAGGCTCAGGTAGATTGCCAGGGAGTTGCAGCCAACCTGGGGCTAGTGAGTGAGTTCCAGGTCAGCCTGGGCTATTGTGAGACCCTACCTTGAAAAAAAAAATCAGGATTAAGGGCGCTTGCTTGCAAAGCCTGCTGGTCCTGGTTTCATTCTCCAGTATCACATAAAGCCAGATGCACAAGGTGGTGCCTGTATCTGGAGTTCGATTACAGTGGGTATGGAGTGTGCCCATTCTCTAAGAATTTTTTTCTTTTTTGGGGGGAGGGTTGTTTTTCAAGGTAGGGTCTCACTGTAGCCCAGGCTGGCCTGGAATTCACTATGTAGTGTTAGGGTGTTCTTGAACTCACAGGGATCCTCCTACCTCTGCCTCCCAGGTGCTGGGATTAAAGGTTTACTCCACCACGCTTGGCCAATCTCAGAAAGAAGTAACGGAACTAGGAAGCCAAGTCACTGGATTCTAAAGGAAGAAGACCTGTGTCAGGGGTGTCTGGTGTCTAGGTCCTCCACGAGACCATGACGCAGGCAGGAACCCGATGCCTGAGCCAGTCATGTGGAGAGAAAACTACTGCCGAGAGCTTTGTAAGTAAGAGACTATGTCCCTCAAGCAACCCCATCCCCGGCCCCTCACATGATTTCAGACGCTGAGGATCAAGCTGAGATTTTATTTACAGTTAGGGAAGTCTTACAGAAAGGGGCCATCATTATTGCTTTAGGCTTATTGCCAGAAGGAAGAGTAAGAGTAAACCCCCTGTCGTCCAAGTAGCAAGACACTAATTCTAGACTTTTTTTTTTTTTTTTAAGTCCTTCAACTTCAGGCTAGGATGCAGGGTTCTGATTTCCAAATATTCTAATTTACTTCCTACCAGGACCAGCCTGGCTTCCTCTGTATAAATAAGGACCCCATATCCTGTGTCCCAAATGACATCACAACTCTAATATATTCTTACCCTTAATGACATTTCAAGGGCCACTTTTGAGGTGCTCTGCGTGTTTCTTGTACCTGCCTGAGTGTTTTCTGTGCCTTGGCAATAAGGAGAAGAAAGGAGAGGAGACACCCGTAGCTCATGCCCGGGATTAGCGAGAAGGCCTAGAAGGACACAGCAGGGGGCAGGCTCACTACTTTTTCTCTCAAGCCCTCTGCGGAAGGATATGGCTTTGTTCATGCGCATCGCTACTCGAGGTCGGGACTCGCTGGTGGGCGGGGCTACCCTGGCTCTGCAGGCTGCATTGGGAGGAGGAGGAGGAGGCCGCTGCCCGCGAGCGGTGGTCAGGCCGTTGGTACCGCTCTGGTTTGGGCTCCCGTGCCTCAGTGGATTATTTCTTGGAATGTGACTTGTTCCCCAACAGTGCATCTATCTCCATCACGATTTGCGGTGTAAGCTGGCTGAGCACCTGCAGGAGAAAGGACAGGGTTACTGAGGTAGGGCATACAGTTTGAGGACCCAAGGAAGCCACA
The DNA here is from genome assembly GCA_036346955.1 of Dipus sagitta. Classification (NCBI taxonomy): domain Eukaryota; kingdom Metazoa; phylum Chordata; class Mammalia; order Rodentia; family Dipodidae; genus Dipus; species Dipus sagitta. Next base: position 5,304,185 of record CM070783.1, on the reverse strand, counting down.
GTTGGACCCAGAGACAAGGAGTTGCCGCTATGCCCCAGCATGGCCTTGCCTCCCTGGACTCACCTCTGCAAAATGAGGACTTTGTAATTTTTTTTTTTTTTTTGTTTTTGTTTGTTTTCGAGTTAGGGTCTCACTCTAGCCCAGGCTGACCTGGAATTTACTATGTAGTCTCATGAGGGGTGACCTCGAACTCTCGGGGATCCTCCTACCTCTGCCTCCCGAGTGCTGGGATTAAAGATGTGCGCCACCACGCCCAGCTGTAATGGGTTTTGTAACAGAATGGCCTTGGGTAAGGAGACAGAAAGGGGCTCTGCCCATGTCTCCAACTCACCTGTAGGGCACCCAGATGTTCCATGAGCTGTTCTGCACTTGACACCCCCAGCAAGACTGAGCTGACACCCTCACTGCGGAGACACCAGGCTGGGGCCATAAGGAGGAAAAGAAAAAATAAAAAGAACTGATGGGGACCAGTGAGCTGGCTTCAGCAGTGTCTAAAGAAGTGTCAAACCACTTTAAGGATAGGTTTGACAACCAAGACCCCTCCCGGGAGGGAGGTCTTTCATAGGGTTTAAACATTATGGTGGATCAAGTTCAGCCTCCGGAACCTGGTGCCAGGGCTAGCCTCTTCATGAGACAGCCCCTAGCCCTAACCAACCAGCTGTCCCTCTGATTCACCTGAGCTGAAAGACAGCCCACCACTATGGGGTTATCAATACCTTTGCAAGGGGAGGGCAGGCTCTCGGACCACTTGGGAACTTTCAGCTATGGGTGAGTTTTCCCCTCGGCTGGGCCTGGGCTGAGCCAAGGGAAAAGCTCCCTCGTCCTTACTCTCCACATGGGCTTCTTAACCCTTCAGCTCCCCAAAGAGCAGGAGCTCTTTGAACTTTCTTTTTTTGGGGGGGGAGGGTTCCGAGGCAGGTTTGGGAGGTTTCGGGGGGTGGGGGAAGCAGGGCTTCTGCAGTGCCCGAGGCTGGCAGGATCTCACCTATAGCAAGTTGGCCCACAGTGCAGCCCAGCTGGTGAGCAATGGGGAGAAGGTCCGTGATTCTGGCTTGCTGCTTCTTGCCATCCTCACTCTGTATTTTGTCCTTGAGCCACTGGTAGCCCTGGAGAGCAAGAACGCACAGAAGACCCTGCTGCTATGTAACAGACCCCGTAGCAGTCCTACTACTCCGAGCCCCCAAACCTCACCTTGACGGTGGCCCTGCAGGCATCTGGGACACGCCCATCGTACTTGCTAGTAATGAGGCCGTAGGCCAGAGGAGACCAAGTGACTGAGCCAACACCTACGAACAAGAGGATTGGGCATGGGCACAGGGCCTCCGCCGTCGGTAAGGCTGAGGGAAAGGCAGGGATACGGGGCTGCACACCAATCTTGTGGTAGAGTTCAGGCAGCTGCATCTCCACCTTCTCCCTCTGAAACAGGTGGGGCTCTGCTTGTTCACACACTGGAGGGATCAGATTAAACTGTCTGGCCATGGAGTAGGCCTCCTGGGTTAGTGTGGAGAAGAGACAGAGGTCAGAGCACTCCTTCCACTTGCTTTGTTTCCTCCCTCAGTGGAGCGGGGTTTGGAGTGGTCATGTGAAAAGAGGGAACCAGGCGTGGGATCTGAGGTGGGGGTGTCATATACCATGATCTCCATTGCACTCCATCGGGATGTCCCCCAGTACAGGGCAAGGCCCTGGTTGATGACATAGGTCATGGCTCGCACAATCTCTAGACACACAGGAGGGGAAAGCGTCACTGTCAGACCCCTGGGACCCTCCACTCCAGATTGCTGACCTCTGCCCACCCCACCAAAACCCCAGGCACGTCTACAGTCAGACAAGTCTGTATCTATTCTTCACTTCCTCCCTGCCCAAGTCTGGGGTTTGAGCACCCACTGTGGTGACTTTTAAGTGGGGCTGGCTTCCTGCTGAAGTTCTGAAGGACTTCCAGGTTTAGAGGGTGCTGCTTTTACCCTCCATGGGACTGTTGGGGTCTGAACGACTGGCGAAGACTATGTCAACATATCCCAGCTGGAGACGTTCCAGGGATCCTCGCAAGCCTGGAGGTGGTGGTGGTGGGGAGAAAAAGGTAAATACCTCAGCTTCAGTTTGCTAAGAATTCAGACCTTACCCCCCCCCCCCCCGGTGTCATGGCTACCTTAATCTTCCAGTTCACAGCCTCAAAATGTTCCCACTTCCTCTGGCTTCCATGCCCATCCACTTCAGGTCAACCCCAACTCACCTTCAATGATGTGTTTGCGGCTTAAGCCTCTCTCAGTTTCTGCCCTGCAGGGACAAGGGACATGAAGAGATGTGCTGTGACAGTGACAAGGACAGTGACTGGCCTGGAGCCTTGAGGCACTGGAATAGCATGGGTCCATCTGGGGTGGCAAATGTGGGACAGACGTCCCCACTCCTACCCCGCCATCAGATCTTCTCTTTAATCACTTACTGTCCTCCCCCAACAATTTTTGTGGTGATAACATAGCTTGATCTCCTGGAAGAAAAGAAATGGGAAAACAAGTGAGGAAAGGCTGTTTGGAGGACGGTGTCTCCAGCAACCCCCCAAAACACAGCCTCACCTCCAACCTTTGCTCTTGAGGGTGTTGCCTAGGACTCGTTCGGCCCTGAAATGAAGACAGTGTCAGAGCAGTGGTCTCTTCGGCGTAGAGCATTTCTTCCCCCCCTCCCACCAAGTAGAGCAAAACTAAGGAGCTCATTTGGGTTCTCAACTCCATCTTAGGCAAACAAGAAGGGCTCTTAGTAGAACTAGTGTGGTCATATGGTTTTCATCCGTCCATCTGTTGCGTATCAACTGTGCACCATATTGTGGTTACTAAAAAGACAGGATGCAATGAGGTGAGAGTGGCAGGCCTGGGATTCAGGGACTACACTGCTTTCCTGGCTTCAATCATTTGGATCTCCATCCGTTCTCCCAAACTCAACTCGAATTCCATATCGTTCGTCAAGTGTTTCCCCATTGCCTCCCTCTCTCGAGATAGTCCCACTATGTAGCCTAGGTTGGTCTTGCAGTCCTCTGACCTTAGCCAGCCTTTGGAATGCTGGTATTACAGGTGTGAATGCTGGGATTACAGATGTGTGTCGCCATGCCAGGCCCAACCTACACAATTCTTTTTTTTTTTTTTTTTTTTTTTGGTTTTTCGAGGTAGGGTCTCAGGGTAACCTTGAATTTACAGCGATCCTCCAGCTCTGCCTCCCAAGTGCTGGGATTAAAGCGTGCGTGCGCCACCACACCCGGTTTAGCCTACACAATTCTTTATCACAGAACTATGAGCTAATTTGTAACAAACCTTAAATTGTTATTGAAATGTTTTTACTAGTGTTTAATTTTTCAGATCTTTTGTCCTTTTTGTTTGTTTAATGAGGGAAGCTGCTTTTTATGGTTATGTTCCTTTCTTCCCTGAAGCAGTGCTGCTTTGTGCTGGGTTCTCTGGATGTTCTTGAGAAAGACAAGTTCCATGGAGGGGGAGCCTCTGAGCTGAGCGGCAAATACAGCTGTATAAAGCAACCATTCACTGTTATGTTCCAAGGCCACATAGAGTGTTATGGAAGTTCACCGAGGGTTGTTGGAGCAGCTGATATTTGGGTCATGTCTTTTTTTTTTTTTTCCAAGGTGGGGACTCATTCCATGCTGACCTGGAACTCACTATGGAGTCTCAGGCTGGGCTCGAACTCACAGTGATCCTCCTACCTCTGCCTCCTGAGTGCTGGGATTAAAGGCATGCGCCATCCCACCCGGGTTTTTTGGGCCATGTCGTGAAGATGAATAGGAGTGTTTGTCATATGAAGAGGCAGGGTAGGCTATACTAGATTTTTGGCTGTTCCCAATACAAAGTAATGGGTATCTGATGCATGCTTGAAAATCCAGCTTTCTCATCTCAGGTAGTTGCACATAGTTGATTCCCAGGATATGCTTGTTGGCTTTATTTAATGTGACTGCACAGTGTGACCATTGACCTTTAAGCCAGCAAGGGACTGATATTGGAACTTCAACTGCCATAATGTTTGGGGGCCCATGAGCTGAAAGGTTGGCCCCTTAGTGTTCCCAGAATTCTCAGGGTTCTTTAGAGGAAAAGAAGAAGCCTTCCAGATGTAGCTTAGCTCTTTTACACCCCAGTTCTTACTTTCCTGCTGCGCATATTTCAGTGGTGTCAAACAGGTTTACACCATGCTCATAGGCTACTGTCAGTACATCTTCTGCTGTCTAGGGAGGTGAGAGAAAAAATAAATAAAAGAATAAACGATAAACTACCGCCCTTTAGTTACCTCTCTCACTGCACTGCGACCCATAACACCTCAGCCCTGGTTTCCATACTCTCTCCCTTTCCCCCACCTTTCAAGACTCAGATCCTTCATGGTCATGCCTGTGCAAACCCCTGTCTAGATCTATTTCCCCAGTCATTTCCACCCTGCTTCTGGGTCCCATCACTTATACCTCATCTGAGATCTGAGAACCAAATGTGACCCAAGTACCTGCAAGAGAGAAGTCAGGCATATGAGAACTGTAGGAATGCCATAAACAATGCCCTTTTCCCTTACTTCCTACTTAACTCACCCAGGCCAAGACAGGACACTCGAAGACCCGACTTTCCTAGGTTCCTGCAGGGCACAGAAGCAGCAGGAAAGGGTGGACTCTGCATTAGGAACTTGGGTTATTGGCCCCAAACTCCTGTCCTTGCAGACTGAGAAGCCCTGAGGGATCTCAGTCCAAAGAATCTAGACCCAGTGAGCTGATGGGATTGGACAGCTATCCCCACAGCAGAGGCCCTAGGAATATTGTTAAGAGAACAAGTGAACGGATAAGTGATTATTCCTAGGGAGCCACTGTCCAGTGCCTCCATTCCCTCCTGGCACATTGAAGACGTGCTCTGGCTTGTCTGTCTTTGGGTGAGTGAGATCTTGTTTGTTCTGAGTCAGCTCTGGGATATATGCAATAGTGGGCTTCAAGAAATGAGGCTGTGGTGAGTTTGTAAGAACAGGCCCTCAGAGAATGCCACACCAAAGAGTGACAACACACTGGAAGAGGTAAACAAAGTCAAGTTCAACACTCAGCCAGGGGTGCCTGGCTAGGCTGGGCAAATGAGCCCCCAGCGAAATGCAGGTGATGGGGGAGGGGAGTGACAGGAAAGCCAGGCTCTCCCTCATGCCCTCTTCCTTGGCTTGGTGAAGACTGACTTCGCAAGCCTCTTCCTCCTCCCATGGAGTCCTACCTGGGTGGTTGTCTCAACATCCTAATTAGGGCTGCTACATAGAGGGGATCAGATGCCTCGGGTGACAGAGTCAAGTGGGATCAGTGATCTGATCTGAGCTCATTCCCAAATAGGAACCCCCTCTCTCCCCTACTGCAAGTTTCCAGAGCCCCTGACCTGCAGTTCCTGGAGATAGATTTCCATCCACCCTCTGCGCTGAGCCACTGTCTCTCAGTGTGAGGATGAAAAATGCTGCCCATCCTTCCTATAGGTCCCTCTCCCCTCGCTCCCCTACCCCATCTTTCCTCCCAGAAAGGCCACTGGAGACTGGCCCTAGGGCTGGCGGGGGCAGGGGTGGCAATATCTGGGTCCGGCGCCCCAACAGGCCAGAGTGAGAAGCCTTTTCCCTCCCTCCTCTCTCCAGGACACCGACCCAAGGACACTCGGTTGGAGAGGGATGCAGCCTGGAGATCCTGGTGTCCCTCGCTTTGTGAGGGGCAAAAAGGGAAAACGCTGGGCATCCCCTTAGGTCTGACAGGACTCAGTCAACCTCCGTTAAAACTTGATCTCGTAGTTGGGGAAACCAAGAGAGGGGCCCAGTAAGGGAGTGCTGGCGACAGGAGGACGAGAGGGAGTGAACGGGGACTTTCTTGGCGAAGTTTGCAAGGGGTCTTGGAGGCCATTCCAGGAAGCTTCAGGGGTCCCAACAGGGGGAGCGAACGAGCGGGCTGTCGGACCACTCCATACCTGTATTTCATGCCAGTGCCTCGGCCAGTGCTCTCTCGAAGGGCCCCAGCGGGCACTGGGGGTCGGGGAATCAGTGCAACTCGGGCCTTGGGGCCCGATCCTCCACTCCCAGGAGGATTCCCGTGCCCCCCGCCGCCTGGCCCACCATTACCGCCCCCGGGGCCGGGCCGGGGTCCACAGAGACGATCCTCACTGCTCCGGCTGCGAAGGTTCTGCTCGGTACACGCGATAGACACCTGCATACCGGCCGGCCGGGGCGCGGGGGGCGCGAGCCGCGAGGCCGGAGGGCGGACACCAGGATGGTAGTGGGGCGACCCTGGGGACAGCGGGGCGGCTGCGGCGGGAGCTGCCAGGCAGGACCCGGCCCGCGGGGGCGCGCTGCTGGAGGTCGTGGGGTTTGCGGCGGGAAGGGAGAAACGTGGGGGGGGGGCTCCGCAGGAATGCTAGTACTGATACTAGGGGTGCTGGCGCAGGGAGTGGGGGGCGATGGATGAGGGTGAAGGTCCAGGGAGGTCTTCTGAAGCTAGAGACCCAGGGACGAAGGGTGGCGGGAGACTGATGCCACTTCTGGGGAACCGCTGTGCTCCGGGCCGCAGCGGTCGCCAGCCCAGCTCATCAGCATGCAGGCCCCGCCCTTCCATTTGCATAGAGCCGCCGGCCTCCCCGCCAAACCTGCCGCTCATCTGCATAAGCTCCGCCTGCCATCCACTCCTAACCTAGGAACCTGGGTCTCCACTCTTTCTGAACTTGAGGCTGGTCAGCTCTCTCTGTTCAGTGGTTTTCAGTAGGAAGGGGAGGGATGTGTGTATAGACCACGTCTAGCAAGCGGCAGCAAAGGTTGCTGCTAAGATCCTACGAAACTCAACAAAGAATAACTCAGTTGACAATGTAACGGGCGCAGCTGCTGAGAAACCTTTGGAGAAATTCCGTAAGCTTCCGGGGGAGTGGCTGCCCCAGTTCCCGCCTTTGTGTGTGTACACGTCCACTGAAACTGCCACGCTCAGGCTGCAGAGGGTGACAAAACGTTTATTCTGTGCTTCTTCCAGAGCCAGGTAGGGGATAAAACTGGAGAGAGGGACTCCCGGGGGCTTCATTTTGGTGACTGGAGGGGGCAGTAGGTCTGTAGACTGAAGGGGAGACAGGTAGGTGGAAAGGCTCACAGTATCACAAGCCAAGAAGGGCCCAGGTAATTCCAGATTCATCGGAGGAGTGAGGTAGTTGTGTCAGCCAGCCCGGGCAGAGAAGAAGGGCAGAGAACGGATATAGGAGTCCAGCCGTGAGCGGAAGAGCTCGCTTTGCACAGTTTGTCCCAGCGGACACAGGGGATTCTTCACAACCAACTCCACATACAGCTGCGGAGAAGGAAGGTATAAGAGCCAGGCTTTGGACACTTCTTGTTTTCAACCCCAAACCTAGTACAGCCATAGGGTAGCACGAATGCACAAGGTACGGGGCTTCCTTTAGGAGAAGCTATTAGTGGGAATGTTTAGGGATCAAAAGACCCTGGAGAACACTGAGTTGACAGAGATACAGCACAGTAGGATTACGGTAGGAACTCTGTGGGAATCCTGGGCTTGTGGGAGAAGGGTTTCCCCCAGCTGACACTAACCGCACTGTAGATGTGGTGCAGCACATCTCGGATGGGGCCCACGCCTAAGTCAGTATTCATGACAACCTTGATTCCAGTGGGTGTCTCATAGTAGTGTAGTTTGTAACGGCTAGTCTGGAAGGCCAGAAAGCCATCCTTCCTGCAGAAATGAGGAGCGTGTTAACGATGAGAGTGGAGTGGCTCCCACAGAAATACTTGGGGACTCCTAGAGGTCAATTCCCTATCAACTTTCGTGCGGTGGTTTGTAGAAACCCAGGTGAGTAAAGACATCGCCCATAAACCACCCCTCAGCTTAGTCTCCGCCTTCCCCCTCTTTTTACTTTCAGACCTTCCCAGCAGCCACTCCTGCCAGTTTCAGGACTGTTGTTCCGGATACAGCCTCTCTTAAAAGCCTACTCTCTCTAGGGTGCCAATGCCCTTTTCCATTCCAGAACATTTACTACCCCCTCATTTCCAAGGGTTGTCGTCCCCCCTTTCAATATCCCTGTGGCACAGCATACATGTCTAGCGGGGACATCTTGCTGACAAACGAGCGGATGGAGAACAGCATCCCGTACATCAGCTTGTACTCCTGCAGGGAGAGGGGCAGAATTAGGTGTCTGCTAACGACGGACACGGGATGCGGGTGGGAGCGAGCCAGGATGTGGAGGAGAGGAACTGGGCTGGGGCTTTGTTAGTCTGGAGATGCAAGATCACCCGGGGCTACTTCAGGGCCCTTCGGTCACCTCCTCCTTGGGGATCCCCGCTTGCTTCTTGCGGTGCCACTCGCTGTAATGCAGACATACTCCATTTCGGTCGAACAGGTACAGGTTGTGGACGGTCATCTGCAAGACACAGAGCTCCCTGTAGCCTGGGATTCTCCCACCAGGTAGAAACCCCACCCTCGGACTCACCGGAACAGCTCCGAGCGCCGGTGACAAGCTACTTCCGGTTTCCGAAGCCTCCCGGGGTTTGGTTCCGCAGGCCGCACGGGCGGGGCGTTCCCTCCGCCCCACCACCCGCTCCTCGGGCCCCGCCTCCGCGCCCCTCAACCAATCCGCGGTCAGCGCGGCCGCGCACGCGCGCCGGGACCCTCCGGCCGCGGCGTGAGTGGCGGCGGGCACGCTGGCCCGTGACGTAAGCGAGGCGAGGGCCGGCGCGCGTGCGGCGGGCGGGAGGCCGCCAACGGTTTGCAGAGCTGGGCCCCGCGCGAGGAGGGCGCGGCCCGGGGTCTTTGCCCACCGTTGCTGTGCGGGCAAAAAACTGGAGGCTGCGGCTGGGCTGCTCTTTGGCGGTGGCAGGGAGGGATCCCAGGGGTCTCGATGAGGCTTTCTTGCTGGCAGGGGTCCTGGGTATTCAGGAGGGTTTACTGCGGGTAGAACAAGTGGGCACGGGGTGGGACAGGAAGGACCAGCCTGCCTCCCCCCCCCTCTTTTTCCGAGGTAGGGTCTCACTCTAGCTCAGGCTGACCTGAATTCACTATGTAGTCTCAGGGTGGCCTCGAACTCACGATGATCCACCCACCTCTGCCTCCTGAGTGCTGGGATTAAAGGCGAGCGCCACCACGCCCGGCCCAGCCTCTTTTTGGATTAAAACCAGCTCAGGGACAGACTTCGACCCTCTGTTGATTTGGGGTCCGTTCCAATTTGCATATTTTGAGTATGAGAACTTAAGAGTTCAGTTGAGCAGGGACAGCCTGAGCTGTCTACGTAGACTGCTGATGCGTCGCTCCTAGCGCTTAGCTGGGAAGAGGGACTTGCAGAGCGGTGCTCTAGCCCCGCCGGAGGTCTGTCCGCATCCCATCTGCTGCATGATCTGAGGGAAGGAATGCCTTTCTCTCACCACGACCTTTGGAGCCGGTGGGAAAACCTTTCCTTTTAAACAGAAAGCCCTTATTTACCGAGGCTCCACCAAGTAGTCTTGCTTCCTTCTCCGTGAGCATAATTATCCGCAAGTTTGGACTCTCAAAGCCGAGCCAGGATGGCGACATCAGCTACCAGCCCCATTTCACATCTCGGGCCAGAGGATCTGTTGAGTGATTCATCAGAGCACCCTGGGCTGAACCAGGTGTCCTCTGAGGTGACCTCCCAGCTCTATACTTCTTTGCACCTCAGCCGTCAGGCGGAGGCCACAGCCAGAGCCCAGCTGTACTTATCCTCCACCTCCCCCCCTCCTAATGAAGCTTTAGACGGCTTGGCCCAAGAGCTGAGCCACAGTTTGACAGTTGGACTGGAGAACAACTTGAAGAAAAAGGTGAGGTCTTTGTATCTTAGGGATTTCTAGGGTAGTAGATGTTAGAATCTTGGCTTTGCAAGTTAGTTACTGAGATTGGAATCTCTATTGTTAGATGTTAATTTCCTCCTAACTGCAATATTACTTCATGATTATTTCTGGGAGCAAATGTTTATAGGAAGTGACTTCAAATAACATAATTTGGGAAACTGAAATGAAAATTCCTGGTGGTGTTTTTGTTGTCAGAAACACATGTCCTCTAGCAGAATGGAGTCCTGTTTCTTGGTCCCAAGTGAGAGCTGCAAATTTAAGGACAGCAGAAAAATATGCTAAGATTCTTCCAGCTCAAAACTGTTTTGATTGTATGATTCAAATTTTGGCCCACAAGTAATTAAATACCCGTTATAAAGACGATAGTTATTGTGTTGGATAGAAAAGGTGTCAGCTGGGCATGGTGGCACACGCCTTTAATCCCAGCATTTGGGAGGTAGAGGTAGTAGGATCGCTGCCGAGAGTTTGAAGCCACCCTGAGATTACTTAGTGAACTCCAGGTCACCCTAGGCTAAAGCGAGACCTTACCTCAAAAAAAGGTATGTGTATGTGTGGGGTCATCAATCTGCAGATAAGATAGGATTTCCAGAGTGTGTAATCGGATAGCTATGAGCTACATAGCCTATAGACAGGGCGTTTGCTGTTTAGTTAGCAAGAATCGTTGCCCATCTTGTCTTATGCCTGCCTACTTTATTCACTTCCTATCTCTTGTTTGGGTTTCTGGTGCAAGGTAAGACATCCCTTATTGGACCTATTGTGCTACCCTTGGTTTTTCAGGGTCCTTTTGAAATTCCTACCCCGACAGTATTTAGTATTGATATTAGTATAGGCTGAATGTTATTTGTTCTTTTTGTTTGTTTGTTTGTTTGAGGTCGGGTTTTGCTCTAGCCCAGGCTGACCTGGAATTTACTATGTAGTCTCAGGGTGGCCTTGAACTCATGGCGATCCTCCTACCTCTGTCTCCGGAGTGCTTGGATTAAAGGCCTGTGCCACCATGCCCGGCTTTTTTTTTTTTTTTTTTTTTTTTTTTGAGGTAGGATCTTGCTATCTTGCTCTAGCCCAGGCTGCCTGGAATTCACTATGTAGTCTTGGGGTGGCTTCAAACTCACAGAGATCCTCCTACCTCCCAGGTGCTGAGATTAAAGGCATGTTCCACTATTCCTGGCTTTGAATGTGATTTCTGAGTCTTTATTTTCTAGGATGGGTCTAAGCATATTTTTGAGATGGAAAGTGTTCGAGGTCAGCTCCAGACAATACTCCATACCTCACGTGAGTAAGCCCTTTTGGAACTCTGAAGGTAGGGAAATGTGGATGTAAGGGAGGCAGAGGGTGGGGTTAGGCAGCAAGAACCCACATCTCTGAGCCGGAAGAGTTGAGAAGACAAGACACCCGTTCTCTAGGGGAGGTTTAGGGAGTGAAGAAGAAGGGAGGTCCTCTCTGGCCAAGCAGTTCCTGTTTGTGTCCTTACGCGACCCTCTCTGTGGGTCTCCTGGGCTGCATGCAGGGGAGCCCCTCACTTCGCGAGCTGGCTCAGAGCGGCGGGAAGAGGACTCCTTTGACAGTGACAGCACAGCCACCTTGCTCAAGTGAGTGCTCTATGAGGTTTTCCTGGATTTAGGTTCTTGTGGCTCACTGCCTTCTGGAAATTCATGTGTTCTACTCCTTAGTCCTACCTTTAGCACTTAGTTACGCCCAGGACCTAAGAAGCTTGTCCCTTAGCTTCCAGTTGTCATCCTTTCTGCTGTCTTCTGTCCCCTGTATTCCTTCCAAGCTGAGTAGTAGCTGCTCAGTGCCTGGCTTGCTCTCATCCTCAGTCAGTCTTTCTTCCCTCAGAAGAGTGAGCGGCTTGTACTCTGTTTCTTGGACCATTGCCGCAGGGCTTGTGGTTGGAGGAAAGAACATTGCAGAGCAGATCACAGGCCTGTGTGCTGTTTATGGCTCTCATACTGCTTAGCTGTATGACTTTGGACAGGCCTCTTGCCCTTGCTAGGTCTCAGTTTTTCCAATATATAAATTACCACAGTAGGAGCAGTGGATCTCAAAGGCTTTCCCAACCTTAACATTCTCTTCTTGATTTGCTCAGCACCAGGCCCCTACAAGACTTTTCTCCATCCAGCTCAGCCCAGGCCCTGGAGGATTTGTTTCCCCGCTATACTAGCCTTCGGCCAGGACCCCCACTAAATCCCCCAGATTTTCAGGGGCTGAGAGATGCACTGGACTCAGAGCATACCCGTCGCAAGGTGAGAAGCAGAGACCTTTTGAAAGTGGTAGAGATAGAATTGGGGTACTGAGTACTGAAGGAGGGGTGGGAATTAAGAAATAGAATTGGGGTGCCGAGTACTGAAGAAGGGGGGGAATTAAGAAATAGAATTGGGGTACTGAGTACTGAAGGAGGGGGGGAATTAAGAAATAGAATTGGGGTACCGAGTACTGAAGCAGGGGTGGGAATTAAGAAATAGAATTGGGGTACTGAGTACTGAAGGAGGGGGGGAATTAAGAAATAGAATTGGGGTACCGAGTACTGAAGGAGGGGGGGAATTAAGAAATAGAATTGGGGTGCCGAGTACTGAAGGAGGGGGGGAATTAAGAAATAGAATTGGGGTGCCGAGTACTGAAGCAGGGGTGGGAATTAAGAAATAGAATTGGGGTACCGAGTACTGAAGGAGGGGGGAAATTAAGAAATAGAATTGGGGTACCGAGTACTGAAGCAGGGGTGGGAATGAAGAAACCTGAAAGCTGCTCTGTAGTGTGTGTTTAGGGAGGCCCTCAATGGCTGTCCTGTTTAAGGTGCTGCCACCTGCCTGATTTGTCATCCAGTGACTCTGATTCCCTTCAGACAGTGCATCACTGCTGCATTTTGTTTGTTCTCCCACAGAAACTAAACTCCCTGGGTTAGTACCTTGTCCTGTTTAGCACTGGCTCTCTGAGAATCCCATAAGCATCATTGAATGGATGTGAACTTTACTGGCTTGTGCAAAATTTTATAGCTACTGGTGATGTTATTATCATTATCTTCATAAGTGTCATCAGTCTTAATGTCTGAAGGAAACACAGCTAGATAAGGCTGAAGAAAGAATGTCAGGCAAGGGCTGGAGAGACGGCTCAGCGGTTAAGGCGCTTGCCTGCAAAGGCAGAGGACCCAGGTTCAACTCCCCAGGACCACATAAGCCAGATGCATAAGGGGGCGCATACATCTGGAGTTTGCAGTGGCTGGAGGCCCTGGCCCACCCATTCTCATTCCTTGTCTGTCTGTCTCTCTCTCTTAAATAAATAAATAAAAATAATTTAAAAATTTTTAAAAATATTTTATTTTTTATTTATTTGAGAGAGAGAGATACAGAAATAGGCAGGGAGAGAGAGAGAGAGAGACAGAGAGAGAGAGAATGGGCACATTAGGGCCTCTAGCCACTGCAAACGAACTCCAGATGCATGTACCCCTTGTGCATCTGGCTTATATGGGTCCTGGGGAGTTGAACCTGGGTCCTCTGGCTTTGCAGGCAAGCGCCTTAACCGCTGAGCTGTCTCTCCAGCCCCAAAATAAAATATTTTTAAAAATCAGGCAAAATTATTGATTTTAATGTTTGGAGCTCTTTTTTTAATCCCCCATATTTTAAACTATTTGGGTATGATGAAAGGCTTTTTTCTTTCTCCTTGCTATTTAAAAAAAGTATTTATTTATTTGTAAGCAGAGAGAGAGTATGAGAGAGAATATGAGTGTGCCAGGGCCTCTAGCACTGAAAATGAACTCCAGATGCCTGCGCCACTTTATGCGTCCTGCTCTGTGTGGGTGCTGTGGAATCAAACACAGGTCACTGGGCTTTGCCAGCAAGTCCCCTGACTGCTGAGCCGTCCTCCAGCCTTCTTGTTTATTCATCATGTCCAACAAGGCCCTATGGGGGAAGTAACTTCCCGCATTTTGTAGTGTGTGCTGCTCTACCTCTGCTGAGTGGTTTATGGAAATTTTCCTCAGAAAACCCAGGGAAGGGAAGAGCATGGAAGCTAAGCACCTGTTTTTTTGAGACAGCTAAAGGCATTTGGGAATCTTGGTCTTCAAGGTTCTTGCTCCAGAATTTGAAATTCTTCCTCTCCAAGACAGTTCTCTTTTTAGAATCTAGGCTCCTGTCTCTGGCCTCCTTAAGGAGCTGGAAAGTGTGGTGCTGTGGTCAGGCAAGAGCGAGCAGTACGTCCACTCCTCACCTTTCTTTCCAGCATTGTGAGCACCACATTCAGAGTCTGCAGACCCGAGCACTGGAGTTGCAGCAACAGCTGGCTGTGGCTGTGGCTGCTGACCGCAAGAAGGACATCATGATTGAACAACTGGACAAGGTGACAGGGTGACAAAGGGTGGTAGGTCTCTTCATAGAGGTCATTACGGAAGCGTAAATGAGGGGTGGCCATTTAGGATTTTTGTTTTGTTTTGTTTTGTTTTGTTTTGAGGTAGCGTCTTACTCTAGCCCAGGCTGGCCTCTAACTCAAAGTGATCTCCTACCTCTGCCTCCTGAGTGCTGTGATTAAAGGCGTGCGAGGGCTGGAGAGATGGCTTAGCGGTTAAGGCACTTGCCTATAAAGCCTAAGAACTCCTGTTCTCTAGGTCTCACGTGGACAGATGCACAGTGATACAAACTCGCAATGTCACACATGTGCACAAGGGGGTGCACACATCTGGAGTTTGTTTGCAGCAGATGAAGGCTCTGGCATGTACACATTTTCTCTCTCTGCCTCTTTCTCTCAAAATAATTTTTTTTTGGTTTTTCATGGTAGGGTTTCTCTCTAGCCCAGGCTGACTTGGAATTCTCTATGTAGTCTCAGGGTGGCCTTGAACTCATGGTGATCCTCCTACCTCTGCCTCCCAGAGTGCTGGGATTTAAAGACATGCGCCACCATGCCCAGCTGCTTTTATATATATATATATGGCGTGCAACACCATGCCCAACGCTTGTTTTGAGACAGTGTCTCTGTATAGCCTAGGTGTTTTTTTTTTTTGTTTTTTTTCTTTTGTTTTTCAGGATAGGTTATTGCTCTAGTGCTCTAGCCCGGGCTGACCTGTAATTTACTTTGTAGTCTCAAGCTGGTCTTGAACTCACAGAAATCCTCCTGCCTCAGCCTCCTACATGTTGGGATTATAGGCATGAGCTACCATGCCTGGCTGTACCAATGTTTTCTTTGTAAAAGAAAGCCGCAGGTACTGACTTAGGAAAAGATGACTCTTGATTCTGCCCCTGTGTGTAGAAAAGGAGACAAAAAAGTATTTTAAAATTCCATCTTTTTTACTTTTCATGAGACCCTGGCCCGAGTTGTGGAAGGCTGGAACCGGCATGAGGCGGAGCGTACAGAGGTATTGCGGGGACTTCAGGAGGAACGTCAGGCAGCAGAACTCACCAGAAGCAAGCAGCAGGAGGTAGGCAACCTGGATTTTATGACATTGGAAGCCAGGTCACAGATCTCTATATGGAAAGGGACAGAAACAGCTCTAGAATTAGGATTTCCTGACAACTTTTCTAGTCCCGTCTTCCTCTCCCTTCACTGCTTCTGCTGTCAGCTTTGCATTGGTGATGGATTCCCAGTGTTTTCTGTGATCCCCTCAAGTATACATTGTTAATTATTTTTGAAATGAAGACATTTTCGCTCACTTCCTCTGTCCTGTGTTTCTCCCCTTGAAAGACAGTAGCCCGCCTGGAACAAAGCCTTTCTGAGGCCGTGGAAGCTCTGAATCGTGAGCAGGAAGCTGCCAGACTGCAGCAGCGGGAAAGAGAAGCACTGGTGAGGAGGAGGACCGGGCTCACGGAGCAGAGGGCCCTAGTCACTTCTAGAGACCCAGGGGCCATCACTAGGTGGTAGGAGTTTATAATTTGAGAGGCATCAGGGAGGTGTTGCTCAAGATATGTTTCTTAGAGCACTCTGCTACCAAGTAAATTTGACACCTGTAATCCTAGCACTTAGGAGGAGGATCGCTGTGAGTTCAAGGCCAGACTGGACTACAGAGGGAGTTGCACGTTAACCTGGGATAGAGTGAGACCCTGTCTCAAAAAAACAAAATGACAGACTGCAAATTGTATTCTCACTCAACCATCAGAACCATTTGGGAAATTGTCTTAAAATACAAGTTTTTAGAACTCATCCCTAGAGACTCAAAGGTCCCTGGAATTCAGGGTCCTGCATATGCTAAGCAAGGGCTGTATCGCTGAGTAGCACCCAGAAGTTTTGGTTCTGTAGATATATGGTAGGTTTGGGGATTCACGTATTTTTAGAAATTTCTTAGATGATTTTGTTCATCCAGGCACAAGAACGCTGATCTAGGGCATAGCCCTGAAAGATATGCAATGAAACTCAGGTTTCCTAGAGCTGAGTAATCGGATGATCACCTGTGTGAATTAGTAGCCAGGTTGAGAACTTGTCGCTTGGATGAGACATGCTTGGTGCATGCAGACACATTAATGCTGACGGTCTTAACAAGTAACACCTGACAGTGCTGGTGGTAGCATTTGGCTGGGTCCTGACTGTACACTCACTTTTCTAGTCTTTGTGGAATTTCCTTTGATGATAATGGTAATAGCTATTGTGTGTTGAGTACTTACTATGTGCCAGGCACCATGCTGACTGCTTTATATATGCCTTTTACTTTAATCCTAACAAGGCAAACCCTATAGTGATCTTCATTTTACAAATAAGATTGTGTGCCTAAGAACTCATAGTAAGCTGGACATGGTAGTATACACTTGCAATCCCAGTATTTGTAAGGCTGAGGCAAAAGAATCATGAGTTTGAGGTCAGCTGGGGCCACAGAGAAAGACTGTTACTCAAAAACAAAAACAAAGCCAGGTATGGTGGCGTATGCCTTTGATCCTAGCACTCAGGAGGCAGAGGTAGGAGGATTGCTGTGAGTTCGAGGCCACCCTGAGACTACATAGTGAATTCCAGAGGTCAGCCTGGGCTAGAGTGAAACCCTACCTCAAAAAACCTCAAAACAAACAAACAAACAACAAAACACCCAACCATGTAATAAATAAATGATGGACTCAGGTAGAGATTTGAACCCAGGTCAACCTAACTATGAGACTAAGTTCTTACTATACTATAATCCTATGAGCTGGCCAGTTGTCATGTTTTAAATTTCATGTATGTATGTATATGGACACACCAGAGTCTCTTGCCACTTCAGATGAATGCTTGTCCAGCTTGATTTGGGTAGCTGGGGAGTTGAACCTTGGGCCAGCAGGCTTTGCAAGCAGTGTCTTTAACTGTGGACCCACATCTTCAGTCCCAGTTGTCATTTTTAGTGAGCTTTATTCTTAGTAGTCACACGGTTTGACGCTAGTATGCCAGGCTGCTGGTCTCTTGAGGGCCTGCTGAAGATGTTGGTTTCTCCTGGGGCCTCAGGAAGGGGAAAGGCAGGCACTGACCTTGAGCTTGGAGGTGGAGCAGCAGCGGTGCAACGCTCTGCAAGAAGAGCGGGACGAAGCTAGGGCTGGGCAGCTCAGTGAGCGCCGCAAGGTGGAGAGCCTTCAGGTCGCCCTGGAAGAAGAGCGGCAGGCCTGGGCCCAGCAGGAGCACCAGCTGAAGGAACGCCACCAAGCACTGCAGGACGAGAGCCACGCTCAGCTGGAAAGGGAGAAGGTAAAAGTGGAAGGTGGAAGAGTTGGGAAATGACAGGTAAAATTATTGAATGGGATGAGATGCCAGGATTTGGGGTATAAAAGGGACACGAATGGGGAGTGAAGAGCTATAAATGGGAGACAAGGTTGAGAGTATAGGGCCAGCATGAATAGTCTAGGGGCAGCAAAAACATGCAAGGTCCAAGAATGTGACTAAACAGGGATGGGGAAATAAGCCAAGTGAAAGGAGAGAAGGAGCTTGAGTTTTATTTAGGGCATGGGAGGATGGATTGGGAAACAGGTAAGAGATAGGAGATGATACATGCACTGACTTTCAATTCTGCTTTCTTAGGGGAACAGTCAGAGGGAGGCGCAGGCAGCCCGGGAGGCCCAGCAGCAGTTGATGCTGTTGCAGTCTGAGCTGCGGCGGCTGGAAGGGGAACTGGACACAGTTCGGAGAGAGAGAGACGCGCTACAGCTGGAAATGAGCTTGGTTCAGGTTAGCAGTAGGGGGTTCTCTCTGCTGAGAAAAGCAGGTCTGAGGCACAGCGACCTCTCAAAAGTCAGCGCAGTCAGGACACTCTCTCACTTATTTTGAGCTTATTCAAGCAGTGATTTCTCTGTAGTTTTGGTAATATTTTGTCTTAGACTCTACCTTTTCTTACAGTTTTTCTGCAGTACAGACTGACCTACTATTACTTTTATGCTATAGGTGTGTTGGGATCATTAACACATGTGTCTGGCTTTTTATGGGTTCTAGGGAATCGAACTTTGGTTGGCAGGCTTGTAAGTAAGCACCTTTAACTGCGGAGCCATCTCCCCAGCCCTTGTGTTATTTTTAGGGACATGACGTCACACCCAGCTGCATTGACTGGAGGGGGAGTTGACTGCTTTTGTTGGACCTGACTCCAGTGACAATGGTCTTTTGTCATTCTCCTTACTTTCATAACTTCTATTAATCCTTGTGAATTGGGGACCTAGGAAGGCAATGATTGTTTTATTTACTTATGAATTCCCATAACAGCTCACAGCTTGGCACAGAATAGTTCCCAAAGTTGAGAGATACAAGTAGACTTTGAAAAGCACTTTCCAGCCAGGCCTGGAGCATGCGCTTGCTATCTCAGTAACTTCGGAAGCTAAGGCAGAAGGATTAAAAGTTCAAGGTCAATCTGGGCTACAGTGTGAGTTTAAGGTTGGCAGGAGCAATTTAGTGAGACCCTGTCTCAAAAAGTAAAGAGGGGGCTGTGAGGGCTGAAGAGATGGCTCAGTGGTTAAGATGCTTGCCTACGAAGCCTAACGACCCCAGTTCAGTTCCCCAGTACCCACATAAAGCCAGATGCACAAAGTGGTGCATGGATCTGGAGTTCATTTGCAGTGGCTAGAAACCCTGGAGTGCCCATTCTCTCTTTCTTTCTGCCTGTCTCTTCTCTGTCTCTCTCTGATTGCAAATAAATAAACATTTTTTTTAAAAAGCCGGGCATGGTGACACACACCTTTAATTCCAGCACTCCAGAGGCAGAGGTGGGAGGATTGTCATAAGTTCAAGGCCACCCTGAGACTACATAGTGAAAGGTCAGCCTGGGCTAGAGGAAGACCCTGCCTCAAAAAACCAGGAAAAAAAAAGCCACGCCTGTTGGTGCATGCCTTTAACCCCAGCACTCTGGAGGCAGAGGTAGGATCACTGTGAGTTTGAGGCCACCCTGAAACTACGTAGTGAATTCCAGGTCAACCTGGGCTAGAGTGAGACCCTACCTTGAAAAACTAAACAAAACAGAAATATGTTTAAAATATATATTTTAGCTGGGTGTGGTGGTGCATGCCTTTAATCCCAGCATTCGGGAGGCCAAGGTAGAAGTATCACTGTGAGTTTGAGGCCAGCCTGAGACTACATAGTGCATTCTAGGTCAGCCCAGGCTAGAGTAAGACTCTACCTCAAAAAACAACAAACAAAAGAGAGAGGAAAAAAAAGTGTGAAATGGGTGTATAGCACAGTAATAGAACATTAGCGTAGCTTGTGTGAGGCCTTAGGTTCAAACCCTAGTACTATTAAAAAGAAAAAGAGAGCCAGGCATGGGGGCCCATGTCTTTAATCCCAGCACTTGGGATGCAGAGGTAAGAGGATTGTAGTGAGTTTGAGGCCAGCCTGAGACTACATAGTGAATTCCAGGTCTGGGTTAATGAAACCCTACCTCAAAAAATAATAAACAAGCAAGCAAGCAAACAAACAAACAAAAACCCACGTAAAAAGAAAAAGAAACAAGAAGGAAATACTTTATATTTAATTGGTGCATTACACCCTACCTTGAAAATCCAAAAGAAACAAAAAAGTGAGAAGAGCTGAGTATGACTCCAGAGTTTTCAGTGAGGAGACTGCCACTGAAACAGGAAATGTGGATGTGCGCTGAGATGTAGCCAACTGGAGATACTAAGTTCTGGATGTATTGACTTTATTGGGTTTTCAAGGTAGGGTTTTCACTCAGCCCAGGCTGACCTGTAATTCACTCTGTATTCTCAGGGTGGCCTTGAACTCACGGCGATCCTCCTACCTCTGCTTCCTGAGTGCTGATATTAAAGGCGTGCGCCACCACGCGTGGCTCCCCCACCCACCACAATTTTTTGTTTGTTTGTTTTTTTGAGGTAGGGTTTCACTCTAGCCCAGGCTGACCTGGAATTGCCTATGTAGTCTCAGAGTGGCCTTGAACTCAGAGCAGTCCTCCTACCTGTGCCTCCCAAGTGCTGGGATTAAAGACGTGTGCCACCACGCACGGCTTTTTTTTTTTTTAATAGTTTTATTTTTATTTATTTATTTGAGAGAAAGAGGCAGAGAGAGAGAGAATGGGCACACCAGGGCCTCCAGCCACTACAAACTCCAGATGCATGTGCCACCTTGTGCATTTGTCTTATGTGGGTCCTGGGGAATTGAACCGAGGTCATTTGACTTTGCAGGCAAGTGCCTTAACTGCTAAGCCATCTCTCCAGCCTAACTTTTTTTTTTTTTTTAATTTGCAAGAGAGAGAGAAAGATGCCGATAGAAGCAGAGAGAGAATGGGCATACCAGGGCCTCTAGCTACTGCAAATGAACACCATATACATGCACCATTTTGTGCATCTGGCTTTGCATGGGTACTGGAGAATCAAACTTGGGACCTTTGGCTTTGCTGGCAGCACTTTAACCATTAATCCATCTCCCCAGCCACCCCCCAACTGTTTTTCAAGACAAGGTTTTGAAATGTGGCCCAGGCTGGCCTTGAGTTCATCCTCCTGCTTCAAACTGCCAAGTACTAGAATCACAGGTGTGTGCTACTCTGCCTGACTTGGGTATACGGTCGTAAAGCTTTGGAAAAAAGGTTTAGGCTAAAAAGAAAGATTTATGAATTGAATAAATGGTGATGTGGGGATGTAACAAAATTGGTAGAGTGCTCTCCTAGAATGTTCAGAGTCCTGTGTTTCACCCCCAGCACCCCATACGAGCAGATGTGATCGCACATGCCTATTATCCCAGCACTTGGGAGGTAGAGACAGGAAGATCAGGAATTTGAAGTCATCCTTGGCTGTATAGTAAATTTGAGGACATCCAGGACTACATGAGACCCTGCCTAAGAAAGAATGAAGGAAAAAGGACAGAAGGAGAGAGGGAAGAAAGAAGGAAGGAAATAGTAGCAAAAACTTAGCCTAAAGACAAAAGTTTATTATACACATCTAAAATCTTGGGATGTTAGTATATGGCAGAAAGGAGGAAGGACAGAGCTAAAGGGAAGGTGGAGGCAGAGCAGCCAGCCAAGCCCCAGAGGAGAATGAGGAGAGGTGCTATGGGGAACTAAGGGGGAAAGCTTGTGGACAGGAGCATTGGCTTAGGAGTCAGGGGCTGCAGTAAGATCCTATACGACAAACAGTCGCTGTGAGATTTAGAATCGAACTTCACAAATGAAGTAGAGCTCAGGTTTCAGTGAGCTAAAGAGGGGATGTGAGATGATCACATGGAGACAGCAGTTCTAGATCTGTATACAGAATGCCTGCTGGGTTCCAGGAACCGTACTGGAGGTTATGTGTATTACCTCTGACACATATTGTGAGCTTGATTGATCTGCCTACCGTTTCCTTGGGTTAATAAATGTATTTCTTTTGTTGAAAGTAATTATCACTTTTGTATACATATAAGGTGTGAGTGCCTCATGGCTTAATAAAGGGAACCTGGGCTGGAGAGATGACTTAGCTGTTAAGGCTCTTGCCTGCAAAGCTAAAGGACCCATGTTCATTTCTCCAGGACCCATGTAAAGCCAGATGCACAAGGTGAAGCATGCATCTGGATTTCTTTTGCAGTGGCTAGAGGCCCTGGCACACCCATTTTCTCTTTCTATCTGCCTCTTTCTCTCTCTCTCAAATAAATAAAATATTTTTTTTAAAAAAGCCAGACATGGTGACGCATGCCTTTAATCTTAGCACTTGGGAGGCACAGGTCAGAGGACTGTCATGAGTTTGAGGCT
Organism: Dipus sagitta; assembly: GCA_036346955.1. Classification (NCBI taxonomy): domain Eukaryota; kingdom Metazoa; phylum Chordata; class Mammalia; order Rodentia; family Dipodidae; genus Dipus; species Dipus sagitta. The sequence continues at coordinate 5,282,293 of CM070783.1, read as the reverse complement.
ACCCTGAGACTCCATAGTGAATTCCAGGTCGGCCTGGGCTAGAACAAAACCCTATCTTGAAAAGAAAAAAAAAAGAAAAGAAAGAAAGAACCTGTGTCACACCCTGTGGTAGATGTCCTGTCCTTCTTCCATGAGGCAGATGAGGGGACTGTTGGCACCAGTTTCGTTTATATAATATTCTCTATCCCCTTCTAAGCTCAAACAGAATTGAGCCTCATCCTGCCTTCCTTCACTCCCAGGCCCAGTACGAGAGCCAGCGGGTGCAGATGGAGTCGGAGCTGGCGGTGCAGCTGGAGCAGCGGGTGACCGAGCGGCTGGCGGAGGCTCAGGAGAGCAGCCTGCGGCAGGCAGCCTCCCTGCGGGACAACCACAGGTGCGTGCGCCTCCCTGGCTGCTGCAGGCTGCGCTGGCTTCCTGTCCACCACTGGCTCCTACCACACATCCAGTCTCCTCAGACTGCTGGCCAAGACCTCATTTCCTCTTGTAAAGGCTGCTAGTAGTTGCTTTTGGAGAAGCATATGGTCTAGAAATTTCCCTCCCATGGGGAGTACCCCTTAACTGAGAACCACAATGCTTCCAACTCCCAGCTTGGGGCAGTGCTGGGCCGTGTGCGGCCCGTGTTGTCTCCACGGTGGCTCCGTGGGGATGAGCCTCCTGTTCGTTCAGGTCTTGTTCTTACTTGTACTCGTCATCAGTGAGTTCTGGAAATGATTCTTCTTTTATTTACTTATTTTTAATTTTCAAGGTAGGATCTCTCTCTAGCCCACAGATGACCTAAAACTCACTATGTAGTCCCAGGCTGGCCTCAAACCCACAGTGAACCTCCTACCTCTGCTTCCCGAGTGCTGGGATTAAAGGCGTGCGCCACTACGCCTGACTTTCTTTTTTTTTCTTTTTGTATGTGTGTGAGTGTGTGGTGTATGTACATGTACATATGCATTTTTGTATGAGTATGAATGCACATGTGTGTGCACGTGTGGTGTGTGGAGACCAGAGGTTGATATCAGTTGTCTTTCTCAACCACTCTCCACCTCATTTATTTAGTTTCAGCTTTTTGTGTGTGTGTGTGTGTTTGAGGTAGTATTTCACTCCAGCCCAGGCTGACCTGGAATTCACTATGTAGTCTCAGGGTGGCTTCAGACTCACAGAGATCCTCCTACCACCTCCTAAGTGCTGGGGTTAAAGGTGTGCACCACCTCCCCTGGTGGCCAATCTCATTTTTTTAAACTTTTTATTTATTTATTTATTTGAGAGAGAGAGAAAGAGGCTGAGAGAGGGAGAGAGAGAATGGGTGCACCAGGGCCTCCAGCCACTACAAATGAACTCCAGACGCATGCACCCCCTTGTGCATCTGACTTACTTGGGTCCTGGGGAATCAAACCAAAGTCCTTTGGCTTTGTAGGCAAATGTCTTAATCACTAAGCCATATCTCCATCCCCTCAATCTTATTTTTTTTAAGTATTTAATTTTATTTGTTTATTTATTTATTTATTTGACAGAAAGAGGAACAGAGAGAGAGAGAGAATGGTCGTGCCAGGGCTTCCAGCCACTGCAAACAAACTCCAGATGCATGTGCCCCATTGTGCATCTGGCTTATGTGGGTCCTGGGGAATTGAACCTGGGTCCTTTAGCTTTGCAGGCAAATGCCTTAACTGCTAAGTCATCCCTCCAGCCCTCAATCTTATATATATTTTTTAATATTTTATTTTTATTTATTTATTTGACAGAGAAAGAGGGAGAGAGAGAGAATGGTCGTGCCAGGGCTTCCAGCCACTGCAAATGAATTCCAGACACGTGCCCCCTTGTGCATCTGGCTTACGTGGGTCCTAGGGAGTTGAACCTGGGTTCTTTGGCTTTGCAGGCAAACGCCTTAACCGCTAAGCCATCCCTCCAGCCCCTCAATCTTATTTTTTGAAACAATGTCTCAGTGATTCAGCTAGACAAGCTCCTAGGATCCACGTTCCCAGTGCTGGATCACAGGTGTGTGCCACTGCATGTGGCTTTTACGTGGGTGCTGGGGATCCAAACTCAAGTCCTCAGGCTTGTACAGCAAGCAGTTTACCACCTGAGCCATCTCCCCAAGCCTGTTCTGTCTTCTTGTGATTGTTCACATGTCAGTCTCTTTTCTCCCCGGGCCCCTCTTAGAAAGCAGCTGCAGGAGCTCAGTGGACAACACCAGCAGGAACTGGCTGCCCAGTTGGCTGAATTCAAGGTGGAGATGGCCAAACGAGAGGAGCGGCAGCAGCAAGTGGCTCAGGACTATGAACTCAGGTACCGGTCCCTGGAGTTCCCTTTTAAGCCTCTGCCTCTTCCCATGAGTAGAACCCAGGCTGGGGATGATAAAGTGCTGCTTCTCAAAGAGCAGTCCTCTACCTTGGTCAGCTCTGCTACAATCTCAGAAAGCTGACATTGCATCCTGGCTCCTCTGGTCCTCCAAGCCTCTGCTTCCTTAGGGTCTTTGAGTCACCTCCCCACTTTTCTTCAGACTGGCCCGAGAGCAAGCACGAGTGCGGGAGCTGAAGAGCAGCAACCAACAGCTGCAGGAGCAGCGGGTGGAGCTGGTCGAGAGGCTCCAGGCCATGCTGCAGGCCCACTGGGATGAGGCCAGCCAGCTGCTGAGTACCACGCGCCCGCCTCCCAACCCTCAGGTGGGTATGGCCTCAAAGAAAAGCCATACAGCCAACATAAAACTTTGTTCCATAGTCATAGCTCACCCAGATTGCCCCATTTTGTTGGGCATAACTCTTCTTTCTTCCCCCTAATGTTATTTATTTATTTGAGAGAGACAGAGGCAGAAAGAGAGAAAGAATGGGCACACCAAGGCCTCTAGCCACTGCAAACAACACCCAGATGCATGTGCCACCATGTGCAGCTGGCTTACATGGGTACTGGGGAATCGAACCTGGGTCCTTTGGCTTTGCAGGCATGTGCCTTAACCACTAAGCCATCTCTCCAGCCCATAACTCTCTTCTTAAGAGGTACTAGTTTGGTGGAATGACTGAATTAATTATGGGAGGAAGAGTTGCTTGGAGCTGGGTGTGGTGGTACACGCCTTTAAACCCAGAACTTGGGAGGCAAAGGTAGAAGGATCGCCATGTTTGAGGCCACCCTGGGCCAGAATGAGACCCTACTTTAAAAAACCAAAAAAAAAAAAAAAAAAATAATAATAATAATGAAATAAAAAGAGTTGCTAAGACCTGCCCTAGAGTATAGTCGGGAGTCTCAGTTCTAGCCCTTCTTATGTTGGTATCTCCTGCTTCCTACTTTTAATTATGAAGTGTCATTATTAGCTTAAATTTTTAAAATATATTTTTGTTTATTTATTATTTGAGAGAGATGGAGAGAGAGGGAATGGACATGCCAGGACCTCTAGCCACTGCAGACAAACTCCAGATGCATGTGCCACTTTGTGCATCTGGCTTACATGGGTCCTGGGGAGAATAGAACCTGGGTCCTTTGGCTTTGCAGGCAAGTGTTTTAACCACTAAGCCATCTCTCCAGCCCTAAAGTGTTTTTTAGAATAGGTAATATGTACATGGTAAAAACAATCCAAATTGGTTAGAAAAAAAAGCATACAATGATAGGTAATTTTCACCTAGTCCCTATTCCTCAGTGTCTCAGCTCTCCTCCCCAGAAGCATCCAGAAGCTGGTATCTTGAGATTTCCCTTCTTTCTCCCAACTACCACATCCCAAATGGCCACCTTCTACTTATTGCTATGCCTGTTGCTTAACCAAACACCTAACACAGTTAATGAGTGCAGTAGTTGTTTCCTGTATTTTGTGTCTATAGTGTTAAAATAAATATATTAAAATATATATCTTTGTGTGTAAATGGTCTAAAATATCTGGAACTAGCATTGTAAGGTAAAACAATAAGCACTTTTAGCCGGATGTGGTGGCACACGCCTTTAATCCCAGCACTCAAGAAGCAGAGGTAGGAGGATCACTGAGTTCAAGGCCACCCTGAGAGTACATGGTGAATTCCACCTCATCCTGGGCTAGAGCAAGACTGTACCTAAAATGCACTTGCGCATACACACACACACACACACACACACACACACACACAAGAAATCATAATAATCACTTTTAAATTTGACAGAAATTGGATAAATGCTACACAGTCATGTTTTAAGGAAGTTCTAATAGTTTGTAATATTATTCTACCAACAATATTCCTCTACCAAGTCTATCTCTTTGAACCCACTGGGCTTTGATTATTCCCTCTGCCTCAGGCTCCTCCAGCTGAACCCTCTAGTCCTGGGCCTCCTGAGCCAGAGAATGGGGAGAGGAAGATCTGGACCATGCCTCCTGTGGCTGTGGCCCTGAAACCTGTGTCGCAGCAAAGCCGAGAAACAAGGGTGGAGCTCCCCGGAGTGCCTCCTGGTCTCTGCAGCTCCTCCTCAGATCTTAGCTTCCTGCTGGGGCCTCCTTTCCAGAGCCAGAACTCCTTCCAGCCCTTGGAGCCCAGACCTGACCTCACTCTACCCACAGGTAACCAAGGGCACAGGTCCCTGGCTTTCCCCTTGGGTGCACGACTGGCTCTTCTACCTAGTGTCTTTCTTAGGGTACTTGAGCATTTGATTTCCAGATGTCTTATTAATGACACATTTCAAGGAGCCGGAGCCCTTTTGATAAAGGGAGGGAATATCATCGAAGTGCAGTGGGACTGGGAGTAGGGGCAGTGGTACTGTTAGGGCCAGTGGCCACTGCCCCTTCTCTCTGGGCCTGCTTCATCCAGCACTCAAAGTTCTTGCTCCTCATAACCTTGGCTTACATGTGGTTTTGACCAGCCATGACACTTGACTCTAGCTTAGGCTCTAGACACCTAGGGAGTCTTTTAAGTCCATCTTAAATAAGCATGTTATAGGTTGGTACTCAACCGTTGGATGAGCTACTCAGAGGTGGGTGGCCACCTCTGGCTTAGTCAGCTCTAACCAGTCTGGATGGGGGTTCTGTGTTGTACACATTTGACAATCTAGTATGAGCTAAGAACGGAAGGTAGGTTGGGAATGAGGTTTATTTGGTAGAGTGCTTGCTGAGCACACAGGAAGCCCTGGATTCGGTCTCTAGACCAGTGTGGTGCACGCCTGGACTCCCAGCACTGAGGAGGTAGCAGGTGCAGCGGACGGGCAAGGTCACCCTCACCTATACAGTGAGTTTGAGGCCAGCCTGGGATACATGAACCCCTGTCAAGAAGGAGAAGGAAGAGGGGGATTGCATTATAATTTTACATGTTAAAATGATGCATTACGTGAGACACCCTCCTCCCAGAGGAGCTATGCACAATTAATGGTTGCTGGGGGAGAGTCAGTCATGCTCTTCAGTGCTGAAGCCACTGGTCAATTGCCTGTGCTATAAGTAACCCCACCCGTGCTCATGCAAGCCACCCTACTTTAGGTCAGCTGATCACACACACACACACACACACACAAAAGGCATGAAAGTAGGAAGGGGACTATAGTTCAGAAGAACGGGTTTAATGTGAGGGGGATTAGAGAGGATAATGTGGGTGAATATTATCAAAATATATACATGCATGAAATTGTCAAAACTCAAATAAAATACAATGAAAAAGACAAAAAAAAGAAAGTTAAAAAAAAAGAAGCCAGGTGTGGTGGCTCATGCCTTTAATCCCAGCACTCGAGAGGCAGAGGTAGGAGGATCACCTTGAGTTTAAGGCCAAACTGAGACTACATAGTTGAATTCCAATTCTAGTTAGAGGACAGCCTGGGACTATAGAGTGAGTTCCAGATCAGCCTGGGCTAGAGAAAGACCCTATCTTGAACCATCAAAAAAAAAAAAGTTAATAGTAATTTTAAAATATTGGGAACATGTTTGGGTGAAGCAGTGGAATATGTATTTTATTTAATTATTTTTGTTTATTTTTCAAGGCTGACCTGGAACTCACTCTCTAATCCCAGGCAGGCAGTGAACTCACAGCTATTCTACCTCTGCTTCCTGAGTGCTTGTTTCTATTTTTTTTTTTTTTTCGAGGTAGGGTCTCACTCTAGCCCAGGCTGACCTGGAATTCACTATGGAGTCTCAGGGTGGCCTTGAACTCACGGCGATCCTCCTACCTCTGCCTCGCGAGTGCTGGGATTAAAGGCGTGCACCACCACGCCTGGCTTGTTTCTATTTTTTTTTTAAAGGGATTTTTATTTTATTTTTTATTTTTTATTTTTATTTTCCTTTTTTTTTCGATTTATTTTTTATTTTTTATTTTTTTTCGAGGTAGGGTCTCACTCTAGCCCAGGCTGACCTGGAATTCACTTTGGAGTCTTAGGGTGGCCTCGAACTCATGGCGATCCTCCTACCTCTGCCTCCCGAGTGCTGGGATTAAAGGCGTGCGCCACCACGCCCGGCTTGTTTCTATTTTTTAAGGAATTTATGGTGGTATTAGTTTAGACTTTCAGCATGGCAGCTTTCTTTTTTTGTTTACACTTCTTTTTTAAAAAATTATTTATTATTTATTTATTTGACAGAGAAAGGCGGGGGGGGAGAGAGACAGAATGGGCATGCCAGGGCCTCCAGCCACTGCAGACGAACTCCATGTGCCCCCTTGTGCATCTGGCTAACGTGGGTCCTGGGGAATTGAACCTGGGTCCTTTGGCTTTGCAGGCAAACATCTTAACCACTAAGCCATCCCTCTAGCCCCTGGGTACACTTCTTAAGATTCAGCTGTACTGTCTCCCAGGAGCTTCCATCCTTCCCTTGAGTCCTTTTAAAATTCTTTGTCTTTTACCTGTGGTATCCCACTTACATTATATTTCTTGGGCATTTGAGAGTTGATTTATGGAAAAATTCTTTTCTGTATAACACACGAACCCATACATAACATTCTTGCTTTATAGCCAGACCCTTCTCCGCCCTTGAGGGCTTCGATGCTGATCACAGGGCTGAACGGCCATTCCCTGAGGAAGACCCTGGGTCCGATGGGGAAGGCTTCCCAAAGCCAGGGCTACCACCGGCTTCTCAGCTTGAAGGCCTCAAGAATTTTTTGCAGCAGGTAAGAGATCCCACCCAGACTACTCTTGTTTATTTCCTCATTTCGTTTTTCCACTCTTCCCCTCATTTCCTCTGGATTGGAGTCCAATCCAGAACTCGGGCTTCTTCTCCTTATTTATTTATCTATCTGTCTGTTTGTCATACATTCATTCCAGACAGAGTCTCACTGTGTAGCCCAGACTAGCCTCAAACTCTCATTCTTCCTACCTCAGCCTCTTTAGTGCTGGGATTATAGGCATTTGTCACCTTGCCTGGTTAGCTTTGCCTCAAAAAAAAAAAAAAAATATATATATATATATATATAATGTATTTACTTGAGAGAGAGAGAGAATGGGTGCACCAGGGACTCCAGCCACTGCAAATGAACTCCAGACATGTGCGCCACCTTGTGCATCTGGCTAACGTGGGTCCTGGGGAATCGAACTGCGGTCCTTTGGCTTTGCAGGCAAACACCTTAACCTATAGTGGTGCCTTTCTAGGACTCATTGTCTGCCCCAGCTCCATACTGTTTATCTCCTTCCTAGTACACAGCTCTCTTCTGAAATTTAGCCGATGGCCCTAGCAACCTCTGCTCCCGTAATCTGTAGGTTTCTCTCTTTACCAGTCCTCCAAAGAACCTTCCTGTCTTGTTTCCCCAGCTGCTGGACACAGCACCCCAGAGCAATGAGAACACCTCTGTTGACTTGTTGCCCTCTAAATCTGGTGAGTTCCAACTCTGAAGAAGGCCAGGCTAGGCCTGGAAGAGGTAGGAATGTTTAAATATTTTATTTTTATTCATTTATTTATGACAAAGAAAGAGAGGGGAAAGAGAGGGAGAGGGAGAGAATGGGCACACTGGGCCACCAGCTACTGCAAACAAACTCCAGACACATGCGCCCCCTTGTGCATCTGGCTAACATGAGTCCTGGGGAATCAAACCTGGGTCCTTTGGCTTTGCAGGCAAATGCTTTAACTGCTAAGCCATCCCTCATCTGTATTCCATTTCCAAATTATCACTATAGCTTATGTTTTTAAATACCTATACTTCTGATACTTTCTAATATGATATTAATAACAGCTAAATTAATATAATGAAATGGGGCTGGGGAGATGGCTCAGTGTTTAAAGGCACTTGATTGCAAAGCCTGGGATGGCCCAGGTTCATATTCCCCAGTACCCATGTAAAGTCAGATGCACAATGTGGCACTTATGTCTGGAGTTCATTCACAGGGACAAGAGGTCCTGGTGTGCCTATACTCAGTCACTCTTTCTCTCTGCTTGCAAATAAATAAATAAATATTAAAAATATATAATGAAATGAAAAAGTACTTGGGTGTGGTGGTGCACGCCTTTAATCCCAGCACTTAGGAGGCTGAGGTAGGAGGATCATTGTGAGTTCAAGGCCAGCCTGAGACTACATAGTGAAATGAAAAGGTACTCATATTTAAATGACCAGACAGTGTTTGCAATCATTAGAAGTTACATGCCCGTTATTCTTTTATTTCACAGTCCTCATGACACAGCAAGATGAAGGGGTAAAGTTGTTCATTGGTGTGTTGATTTGGTCTCCTGTAGCCCAGCTGACCTCATATGCTCTATGCAGCTGAGGATGACCTTAGACTCCTAATCTTTCTGCTGCTTTTTTTAAAAAATATTTTATTATTATTTAGTAGAGAGAGTCACAGAGATGGTGAGGGTGGGGGGCATGGGCACATCAGGGCCTCTAGCCACTGCCAACGAATCATATGCATGCACCACTTTGTGCATCTAGCTTACATAGGTACTGGGGAATTGAACCTGGCTCCTTAGGCTTCACAGGCAAGCGCCATGACCACTAAGCCATCTCTCCAGCCCCTCTTCTGCTTCCAGTTCTTGAGTGCTAGGATGACAGGCCGACACCGCCATGACTGGCTCTGTACAGTGCCGGGGCTGGACCCAGGCCTCGTGCATACTCGGCACGCATTCTACCAGTAGAGCTAAGAGCTACACCTCCAATTTTATTTGTTTATCCCATTTTAATTCTTGGCTCTCTTTCCTATTTCCAGGTCCTCGAACTGTCCCATCTTGGGAAGAAGCCCCTCAGATGCCGCGTCTCCCACCTCCTGTCCATAAAACTAAAGTCCCTTTAGCCATGGCATCTAGTCTTTTCCGGGTTCATGAGCTTCCCTCATCACATTCTCAAGAATTCTCAATAGAGAGAGGTAAGGAGTCCAGGATTTATCAGGGAAAGAGAGAAAAGAGATACATAAGGTCCTTCTGGGTCCCAGGAGAGGTGCGACACGGCCCTGGAGCCCTGCCCTGGGGCAGTGTCCTCATCAACTTGTCTTACCGGTGTAGGTGGCCTCAGCCCCCCAAGGCAGCTCATGGAGGTGTCTGAGCTGTTACGTTTGTACCAAGCTCGAGGTTGGGGTGCTCTGCCTGCTGAGGACCTGTTGCTGTACCTGAAGAGGCTGGAACACAGCGGGTACAAGCCTGGGGGAGGGAGGGGAAGGAAGGGTTCTGAGGGTGGAATTTGGCTTAGGGAGAAGGGATCAGGCAGAGCAGAGTGGGGTGTGCCTATTGTTCATTGAGTGCAATCTTGGGTCCTTTTCTGGGGAAGAAAGTAAGGATGAGATGGAGATTCACACCTGTCCTTAGTGTTTCCAACACTCCTTTGTCTCCTTGTCCACTGATGTTTTTCCCTTTAAAACCCCTTCTTTCCCATGGCTTTGTACCCTAGGTTTTTCCTCTCTTTACCCTGAAGCTCAAAATGTAGAATCCCAGGATTTTGGTTTCTCTAGATCAAGGCTTCTTAAACTTTTTCCACCTGAGACCTCTTTACATCTGAGAAGATTTTATGCAACCCTGGTTATGGTTTATACAGTAGTGCTTATCAAACATTGGCTGACAGTAAATCATGAAGACATTTATTTTAAAACAATTCCTTGGTAAACTTATAGTTTTACTATTTATTAAAGACTAAGCAGGGCCAGGCGTGGTGGTGCACACCTTAAATCCCAGCACTCGGGAGGCAGAGGTAGGAGGATCGCCATGAGTTTGAGGCCACCCTGAGGCTACATAGTGAATTCCAGGTCAGCCTGAACTAGAGTGAGACCCTACCTCGGGGGGGAAAAAAAAGACTAAGCAAATTTTTATGCTAGTGAAATAGATGTACTTATTTATTTTTACATAAAGAATTAAATCCTAGCTGAGTATACAGGATATTGAGCATCTTTGGAGTTTTAGCAATATTTTGATTTTATAATGCATACCTTTAATCCCAGCACTTGGGAGGCATCATTGTGAGTTTGAGGCCACCCTCAGACTACATAGTGAATTCTAGGTCAGCCTAGGCTAGAGTGAGACCTTTCCTTGAAAAAAACAAAAAGAAAAAGAGTACTACTTTGGGGTTAAAGAGATGGCTCAGCAGTTAAAGGGACTTGCTTGCAGGGTTTGTCTCCCGGGTTCAAGTCCCCAGTACTCACAAAATGCAGATACCAAAGCAGCATGTGCATCTGGAGTTTGTTTATAGCAGCAAGAGGCCCTGGTGCACCCATGGTACTCCCCCCTCCAAGAAATAAAAATGTAAAAAATATATTTATTTATTTGAGGGGGCCAGATAGAGAGAATGAGCATGCCAGGGCCTCCAGCCACCACAAATGAACTCCAGACGCATGTGCCCCTTGTGCATCTGGCTTACGTGGGTCCTGGGGAATCAAACCTGGGTCCTTTGGCTTCGTAGGCAAGCACCTTAACCGCTAACCCATCTCTCCATCCCCTCAAACAGCATTTTTAAAAACCAAACATTCTAATAACACAGTCCAGATACACTAATATGATACATGCTGAGGCATGACAGGAAAATGTCCAAAGTCTTCATTTTCCGTTATTAAACCATCCTGTTTCTATAAGAGCAGATTTGTATGTGGTAAAACACTGCAGTTCACAGCGCAGTCTTGAGTCTTAGAGAGGTCGTTCCAGGCACTGTTTGCTGGCATTATGGGAAAGCGGGTGCACGGTCCAAAGTGCTGTCGCGTGTTCAGAACCAAGGCTGCAGCGAAGGCCTGCCACGTGGCAGAAACACCTCACATTCCTTATGCACTTGACTCCAAATTAATTTTTGGTTGTTACACATTCAGGAATCTTTTTTTTTTCCAGAAATCTTTACTGTTGCCAATTAAAAAAATATTTTATTAATTTACTTATTTGAGAGAGAGGCAGATAAGGAAAAAGAAAATGAGCACACCAGGGCCTCCAGCTGCTGCAAATGAACTTCAGATGCATGTGCCACCTTGTGCATCTGGCTTATGTGGGTTCTAGGGAATCAAACCTGGATCCTTTGGCTTTTCAGGCAAATATCTTAACCACTAAGCCATCTCTCCAGCCCCCCCCCCTTTTTTTTACAACCTCCACATTTAGTTCTGTGACCCTATGGGACAAGGTGGCTAAGTGGTTAAGACAATGGACTGCTAGTTAGGTGACCTATGAGGGCTCAATCATGGTTTTAAAAGCTGGGATCTTGAGTAACTCACTTGATTCTACCAAGTCCCCTCCCATTTGCTCCCCATTTCTCTCTCTCTTCTCTCCCAGGGGTTCATATTTGAGTGTACCCCCAGGTCTACGGTTCTTATTCTTGAGAGAATTGGGAAGCATTCTCCCTGGCTAATGTTGAGTTGGGGGTAGCTCCCCCAATCCTTGTGTCCTTGATTTGTGTGGCAGGACCGATGGCCAAGGGGACACTGTTCCCAGAAGAAACACAGACTCCCGCTTGGGTGAGATCCCCCGGAAAGAGGTGAGGGAAATCAGGCAAGCACCAGGGGAGAGCAGGATTCTTGGGTGACCAGTTCCTTTAGCTCTCCACACTCCCTGGCTGCCTCTGCCACCCTACTGCCTGGCCCCTTGAAGCCCAGTTCCCACTCAGACTTAATTTTCATCTGTGCTGACTGATCCTGGCTCTCTCCCCGCACCTTCCTCTGTAGGCCGGCAGGAGTGAGGGTCGATCATGCTGACTGTTTCTTCTCTCTTTCTTAATTCTCAGCCCCCCTCCCAGGCTGTCCCTCGCCGCCTCGCTTCAGCCCCTAAGACTGAGAAACCTGCTCGGAAGAAAAGCGGGCACCCTGCCCCCAGTGGTGTGAGGGGTCGAGGTGGAGTCTGGAGATGAACCCTGCCCTTTCTCCTCTGTTTTGGTCTTCTTTCTCTTCTGGTTTTTATTGTTATAAATGTTCAGTTAGTCTATATCAGAGGAATTGGGAAAATACAGATTTTTGTAGGAAGCTACTTTGTTAAGAAACCTCATACTATTTTGATATATTTTTTTAAAAATAAATGTTATTTCCTGTGGGGAAAGACATGAATGTTGAGACTGGTATGTGATTAGACTTCAGAAGTCTGAGTGAGTAAGGTTCAGTGTTTGCAGAGTAAAACCTTTAAGGTGATTAGCTCTGGTTAGTAGTAGAATTATGAGTATCTCCTATTTTCTTTTTTGTACATTTTGTATTTTCCATGTTTTCTAAAACAAGTATGTATTTAATAATCAAAAAGCCCAAAATTTTAATAAAAAAGTAGTTACTCTGTAAAAAGTATGAGGAAAACTGGTTGGGAGGAGAATTCTTTTTTTGGTGTGTGTATGACATGGGTGAGTTTGTGCGTGTGAGTGCAGGCATGTGTGTATCACCATACATGTGTATGACGTGGGTGAGTTTGTGCGTGTGAGTGCAGGCATGTGTGTATCACAGCACATGTGTATGACGTGGGTGAGTTCGTGAGTGTGAGTGCAGGCGTGTGTGTATCACAGCACATGTGTATGACGTGGGTGAGTTCGTGAGTGTGAGTGCAGGCGTGTGTGTATCACAGCACATGTGTATGACGTGGGTGAGCTCGTGAGTGTGAGTGCAGGCATGTGTGTATCACAGCACATGTGTATGACGTGGGTGAGTTTGTGAGTGTGAGTGCAGGCATGTGTGTATCACAGCACATGTGTATGACGTGGGTGAGTTCGTGAGTGGGAGTGCAGGCATGTGTGTATCACAGCACATGTGTATGACGTGGGTGAGTTCGTGAGTGTGAGTGCAGGCGTGTGTGTATCACAGCACATGTGTATGACGTGGGTGAGTTCGTGAGTGGGAGTGCAGGCGTGTGTGTATCACAGCACATGTGTATGACGTGGGTGAGTTCGTGAGTGTGAGTGCAGGCGTGTGTGTATCACCATACATGTGTATGACGTGGGTGAGTTCGTGAGTGTGAGTGCAGGCGTGTGTGTATCACAGCACATGTGTATGACGTGGGTGAGTTCGTGAGTGGGAGTGCAGGCGTGTGTGTATCACAGCACATGTGTATGACGTGGGTGAGTTCGTGCGTGTGAGTGCAGGCGTGTGTGTATCACAGCACATGTGTATGACGTGGGTGAGTTCGTGAGTGGGAGTGCAGGCGTGTGTGTATCACAGCACATGTGTGTGATGTGGGTGAGTTCGTGAGTGGGAGTGCAGGCGTGTGTGTATCACCGCACATGTGTATGACGTGGGTGAGTTCGTGAGTGTGAGTGCAGGCATGTGTGTATCACAGCACATGTGTATGACGTGGGTGAGTTCGTGCGTGTGAGTGCAGGCATGTGTGTATCACAGCACATGTGTATGACGTGGGTGAGTTCGTGCGTGTGAGTGCAGGCATGTGTGTATCACAGCACATGTGTATGACGTGGGTGAGTTCGTGCGTGTGAGTGCAGGCATGTGTGTATCACAGCACATGTGTATGATGTGGGTGAGTTCGTGAGTGTGAGTGCAGCCAACGTCTCCAGACCCAGACCTGGAAATATGATACATCACTTTTGCACATATTTCACTGGCAAGACGGTCACTACCTGGCTACATCTGGCTTCTAAAGTCTCAGAAATGTAGCCTTACTGGGCTGCCCTGTATGCAGCCATAACTTATTATGTGAAAACAATGGAAAGATTGGAGCTTGGTAGATAGTCAGCAGTCTGCTTTACAGACGGCTGGGAACTCCCTTAAAGAAAATGAAAAATAGTTATTGAAAAATAACCCATGTCAATAATTAGTGTGGGGATTAAAAGTGTGCACCACCATATCCGGCCACAAACATTTGTTTTGTTTGTTTTCAAGGTAGGGTCTCACTCTAGCCCAGGCTGACCTGGAATTCACTAGTCTCAGGGTGGCCTCGAACTCATGGCGATCCTCCTACCTCAGCCTCCCAAGTGCTGGGATTAAAGGCATGCACTATCACACCCAGCCATTATTTTTTTTTCAGAAAAATATTTATTTATAAGCAGGGAAAGACAGAAAAAGAGAGACAATGCCAGGGCATAGTACCACTGCAAACGAACTCCTGATGTGCATGCCACTTTGTGCATCTGGCTTTATGTGGGTACTGGAGACTCAAACCCTGGTCCTCAGGCAAGCACCTTAACCACTAAGCAGTCTCCCTAGTCTTGCATCTTTTTAATTTTTTGCCTTTAAAAAAATTTTTTTGCCTTTTTTTTTTTTTTTTTTGAGGTAAGGTCTCACTCTAGCCCAGGCTGACCTTGAATTTACTATGTAGTCTCAGGCTGGCCTTGAACTCATGGAAATCCTCTTCTGTAATGGACCCTGAACCTTGGAAGATGTGATAGAGATAGACATAGAGCTGAACACTCCTCTGTCACTTCTCAGCACTATGGTGGCTTTTGGGTCATGTTAGTGGTCATCGCCATCTGAAAAGAGAAGCTTCTCTAACCAAAAGTGAGAGTAGGGCTGGAGAGATGGCTTAGCAGTTAAGGCACATGCCTGCAAAGCCTAAGGACCCAGGTTTGATTCTCCAGGTCCCACGTAAGCCAGATGCACATGGTGGTGCGTGCAGTGGCTAGAGGCCACGGCATGCCCATTCTCTCTCTCTCTCTCTCCCCCTCTCTTTCTCTCTCTGTCTCAAATAAATAAATGAAAACAAAATCCTTAAAAAAAAATTAAAAAGTGAGAGTAGCATTAATATATGGTTATGAATGTTAAGAAAAGTGCTTATAGGGCAGTTTGGTGAGTATGATATATGCATTTAGCCAGACACCAGCAGGCATTATACCCCTAGGGCTCATGACTTCTCCTGTCATAAGTTTTCAGTGTCAAGCATGTATTCCCTCCCATGGAGTGGGTCTTCAGTCCAATTAGAGAATGGTTGGTTTCCTGTATAACAAACATGCCACTATTGCATCTGTCCAATCATTTGGCCTGGCTGGCCCAACTTAAGGCTTGCAGTGTCCACTGTTGTTTATCATCACTGGTGATTTTTCTCTCCCTCCCTCCCTCTCTCTCTCTCTCTCCCCCCCCCCCATGGAACTACAAGTGGCATTGCTTTTTTCCATCTTTATGTCAGCTGTTCTACGGGGAGGAGGTTTTCAGCTCAGCTCCAGCTTGATTTCTCAGTGACTTTGCAGCCCTATCATGTGGAGTCTTCAGCAATAGGGTCTTACCATCTATTTCTGGTGGGAAATCAAGAGCCTTGGCAATGGCCTGTAATGTTTTGGTGGCATCAGGGGCCTCCCTGAGCAACAACTCACTGGAAGGTATCCCATCCTTGGCACTGAAATTTTTCTATAAAATTTTTAAAAATTTATTTGTTTGCAAGAGAGAGAGAGAGAGAGAGAGAGAGAGAGAGAGAGAGAGAAGGAAAGAGAGAATGGGCATGCCAGGGCCTCCAGCCACTGCAAACAAACTCAAGATACATGCACCATTATATATCTGGCTTTACATGAATACTGGGGAATTGACCTCTGGTCATTAGACTTTGTAGACAAGTGCCTTAACTGCTGAGCCATCTCTCCAGCTCCACACTGAAGTTTTTCTAAGTAACACACTGTGGTAGTTTGGGGATATTCTAAATAGAGTGGCGATAAACATTCTTGTGCAAACTTTTTATTGGATACGCATACTTTTTATTTGTGTTGGTTATGTACTTGGAAATGAAAGAACTGGTAGATCTAGGTTTAACTTTAGAAACTGTCAAATGATTTTCCACGTGGTTGGCCTAACTTGCACATCTACCAATAGTTTGTGAGGGTTCCAGTCAATCCTCATCCTTTTTGGCATTTGGCATTGGTGTTCCTTTTCATTTTAGCCATTCTGGTAAGTGGAGTCATCTTACTGTATTTTTTGTTTTGTTTTGTTTTTCAAGGCACAGTCTCTCTCTAGTCCAGACTGACCTGGAATTCACTATTTAGTCTCAGACTGGCCTTGAACTCATGGTGATCCTCCTACCTCTGCCACTCAAGTGCTGGGATTAAAGATGTGCTTAATGGTATGTGCCACCATACTGGCTTATTGTGGTTTTAATTTATTAATTTTGTTTTGTTTTTTGAAGTAGGATTTCGCTCTAACCCAGGCTGACCTGGAATTCACTATGTAGATTCAGAGTAGCCTCAAATTCACGGTGATCCTCCTATCTCTGCCTCCCAAGTGCTGGGATTAATGGCATGCACTACCATGCCAAGCTGTTAAAGTTTTGTTATGAAAAATAATGCATTTTATATAAATGTTGGAAATTTACAAAGTATTAAAAAAAATCAATCAAATTATTCCTATTCTACTACCATGCTCAACTTTATTGGACTTGGGGTATATACGAACAAATTTAAGGTCATACTATCACCAGCCATGTAAGAAAAATATCCATTTTTTTCTGAATTGGGATTATTTTAAAACTTGTCAGTTTTGGTATTTCTGTATGGCTTTATTTAACATTTCTTTCTCCCTCTCCTAGAGAAATTGTATTAAAAATGGTGTTTTTGAGCTGGTCATGATAGTGTACATCTTTAATCCCAACACTCAGGAGGCAGAGGTAGGAGGATTACCATGAGTTCAAAACCAGCCTGGGACTATAGAGTGAGTTCCAGGTCAGCCTGGGCCCAAAAAACAGACATACTTTCAACCCTATTTAACTTAACCTAAAAATTCTGGCAAAACTGAGACAAGGAAGACATACATACTTAAAGAAAAGAAAGAGAAAGCTGGGCGTGGTGGTGCACGCCTTTAATCCCAGCATTCATGAGGCAGAGGAAGTAGGATCGCTGTGAGTTCGAGGCTACCCTGACATTACATCATGAATGCCAGGTCAGCCTGAGCTGGAGTGAGACTCGAAAAACCAAAAAAAAAAAAAAAAAAGCGGAGAGAGAGAGAGAGAGAGAAAGCTGTCTTGCTCTGCAAATGAAGTGAAAATTACCTCAAAATTACTAAGGTAGGGAGCTAGGAGTAGTGGCACACACCTTTAATCCCAGCACTCGGAAGGCAGAGTGTAGGAGGATCACCATGAGTTCGAGGGCACTCTGAGACTACATAGTGAATTTCAGGTCAGCTTGGGCTAAAGCGAGACCCTACCTCAAAAAAAAAAAAAAAATTACTAAGCTAATAAATGAAAAACAAGATACGACAAACAAAAAACAGAAAAAAGGATGCAATACAAATGTGCTAGAGTTTCATCTTTAAGATAGCGAACTTCTCATCTTCATCATTTCTCTCCTTGTGTCCATTTCTTTTTTATCCTTTAGAAAAGCTTCATAATTTATTGATGCATCCCACACATTTTTTATTATTATTTTTGTTCATTTTTATTTATTTATTTGAGAGCGACAGACAGAGAGAAAGAGGCAGATAGAGAGAGAGAGAGAATAGGCACGCCAGGACCTCCAGCCACTGCAAACGAACTCCAGACGCTTGCGCCTCCTTGTGCATCTGGCTAACGTGGGTCGTGGGGAATTCAGCCTTGAACCAGGGTCCTTGGGCTTCACAGGCAAGCGCTTAACTGCTAAGCCATCTCTCCAGCCAATCCCACACATTTTTATTATAACTAAAAAAATTGAGTTGAAGAGATGGCTTAGCAGTTAAGGTGCTTGCCTGAAAACCCTAAAGACCCGGGATTAATTCCCCAGTATCCATGTGAAGCCAGATGTACAAAGTGGTGCATGTGTCTGGAGTTCCTTTGTAGGAGTTGGAGGCCCTGGCATGCCCATTGTCTCTCTTTCTCTTATAAATAACATATATGTTATTTACTATATTGATTATTATTACATATATATTTTATATATAAGCATATATATTTTTATAATATATTTATATGTTACATATATAAATATATGTTATATATCAAATAATATGTAAATGTATCATTTAATATATTTAATATATTTATAGATGTTTGATAATTATTTAATATATTTATATATTAAAAATATATATTGTTTTTGTTTTTTCGGGGTAAGGTCTTGCTCTAGCCAAGGCTGACATGGAACTCACTAG
The DNA here is from genome assembly GCA_036346955.1 of Dipus sagitta. NCBI lineage: Eukaryota > Metazoa > Chordata > Mammalia > Rodentia > Dipodidae > Dipus > Dipus sagitta. Next base: position 5,264,053 of record CM070783.1, on the reverse strand, counting down.
GTAGTCTCAAGGTAGCCTCGAATGTATAGCAATCCTCCTAACTTTTCCTCCTAATTGCTGGGATTAAAGGCGTGTGCCACCATGCCTGACTAAGTAAAATATTTTTAAAAATTATTTTGGGGATGGAGAGATTGCTTAGTGCTTAAGGTGCTTGCCTACAAAGCCAAAGGACCCAGGTTCAACTCCCTAGGACCCACATAAGCCAGATGCACAAGATGGTGCATACATCTGGAGTTCATTTACAGCGTTTGGAGGCCCTGGCATGCCATTCTCTCTTTCTCTCTGCCTCTTTCTCTCACTCTCAAATAAATAAAAATAAAATATTTTAAAAAATTATTGTAGCTGGGTGTGGTTTAATCCCAGCACTCGGAGGCAGAGGTAGGAGGATTGCTATGAGTTCGTGGCCACCCTAAGAATATATAGCGAATTCCAGGTCAGCCTGAGATGCCTCATAAGCCAAAAAAAAAAAAAAAAAAAAAAAATTACTGTGATTTTGAATGGAATTTTTATTGATATGTTTATTTTTCTGTTCTTAAATAGTAAAAATAAGACATTTGAGGCTGGGAAGATAGCTTAGTGGCTAAAGGCACTTGCTTGCCAAGCCTGCCAGTCCTGGGGTGGTTGCCTGGTTGTGCTCCTGGCAAACACTGCTTCTGCTGGGTATGGGGAAGAGTCTGACAGCTGCCAATCAAATGCCCACCTGCCCCAGCCACATAGCTTCTCCCATTTAAAAGAAAAATATTAAGGGGGTGCTTATAACAAAGACTTGACATGCAGTTAACAATTTTCCAGTCAACATTGTTCAATAATGTTTAACTTTGAGCCAAATAACCTCAGACTGGGTTAGGGTCTCTTGATCTGTGTTGAATCTATCTCCTCAAATGTTTATTATTTATGTTGAGCATATCCAAATTCCTTTGTTCTGGCTTTTTGAAAGCCACAACTTATCTATAATTACACTGCTGGGCAGAGCTTTTTTATTTTTGTCTAAGTGTAATTTAGTATCCATTGATCAACCTACCCCTATGTCTTTCACCATTTGTCTTTTTATTATTGAGTCATATCAAAAAAAAAGAGGGGGGCTGGAGGGATGATTTACCGGTTAAGGCATTTGCCTGCAAAGCCAAAGGATCCTGGTTTGATTCCCCAGGACCCATGTTAGCCAGATGCACAAGGGGCCGCAAGTATCTGGAGTTCGTTTGCAGTGGCTGCAGGCCCTGGTGCGCCCATTCTCTCTCATTCTTTCCCTCTTCCTCTTTCTCTGTCAAATAAATAAATAAATAAATATAAAATAAATAAATAAAGTGGTGGGTGTGGTGACACACACCTTTAATCCCAGCACTTGGGAGGCAGAGATAAGAGGATCACTGTCAGTTTGAGGCCAGTCTGGGACTACACAGTGAATTCCAGGTCAGCCTGGGCTAGAGTGAGACCTTACCTTGAAAAACAAAAGCAAAACAAAACAAGCAATTCAAAGAGAAATTTCCTTTTCTCTCATTAGGACAGAGGAGAAAAAAAAAAAGGGCCATGTTCATTGGATCATTTAAAAAAATGTGGCTGGAGAGATGGCTTAGTAGTTAAGCGCTTGCCTGTGAAGCCTTAGAACCCTGGTTCGAGGCTCTTCGAGTCTCGATTCCCCAGGACCCACATAAGCCAGTTGCACAGGTGGCACATGCATCTGGAGTTCGTTTGTAGTGCTGGAGGCCCTGGTGTGCCCTTTTCTCTCTCTCTCTCTCTGCTTCTTTTTCTCTCTGTCCATCAAATAAATAAAAATAAGATGAAAAAATTTAAAAAATAAAAAAATAAAATAGGGCTGGAGAGATGACTTAGCGGTTAAGCGCTTGCCTGTGAAACCTAACGACCCTGGTTTGAGGTTCGATTTTGTTAGCCAGATGCACAAGGGGGCGCACACGTCTGGAATTCGTTTGCAGTGGCTGGAGGCCCTGGCGCGCCCATTCTCTCTATCTGCCTCTTTCTCTCTGTTTGTCACTCTCAAATAAATAAATAAATAATAAAGAAAGAAATGGTGCTTAAAAGGTGTCTATTAGTTCTTAACTATTTAAACAAAAAACTGCTAGTCTGGTGGCCTCAACCCGAGAGCCCCAGGCAAATAGGACTAGATGAATGGCACCGAGAGTCAATCTTTGACTCAATTAGGCGGAATCAATCTTGTCACTGAGTTCCCAAGGAAATTCAATTACAGGTCAAGTGTAGGAAGCCTGGTAATTGTGGCTTAAGCAGCAGAAATGACAGGTGGTCGATAGCAGCCTGGGGATGAGTTTGACTTCAATGCGCTGGAACCCGCAGTGAGAGGAGAAAGGTGAGGGTTGATAAGAGGTAGGGGCTCACAGAGGCCATGAATCAACCACCAGGGGATTCTGCCGAGGCACGGAGGCGCTGGTCAGACTGGCCCCTGGAAAGGGTACTGCTGCCCATGCCCAGTTGCTGCCCATGACCTGTGATTCCTGAGGACCTTCGAGGAACCTCCAGGGCCAGTGTCTGCAGTCCATATGGGTAAAAAGTCTAGTATCCAGGCCAGAGGGAGGTCACATGGCTGGCCTGCAAGAAGAGGGCATTGTGTGATGGTGATGGAGACACCGCTTCTAAGGAAGTCAGCGTGCCTGGAAATCCTCTTTCCCTGCTAAACAGAGAGCGATGCTCTCTCTAGTGGCTGCATAGATATTGCAAGAGTCTTTGTAACTGAAAATTCAGAAGCCAGGAAGAAATCATTCCACTACATTAAAGATGAGCTTTTAGTTGGGCGTGGTGGTGCACACGTTTAATCCCAGCACTCAGGAGGCAGGTAGGTGGATCACTGTGGTGCTTTGATCCAGGTGTCCCCCATAAACTCAGGTGTTCTGAATGCTAGGTTCCCAGCTGATGGAGATTTGGGAATTGGCACCTCCTGGAGGCGGTGTATTGTTGGGGGCGGCCTTATGGGTGTTATACCCAGTGTCCCCTTGCCAGTGTTTGGCACACTCTCCTGTTGTTATTGTCCACCTGATGTTGGCCAGGGGGTGATGTCCACCCTCTGCTCATGCCATCGTTTTCCCCTGCCATCATGGAGCTCCCCCTTGAGCCTGTGAGCCAAAATAAACCCTTTCCCCCAAAAAACTGCTCTTAGTTGGGTGATTTCTGCCAGCAATGTGAACCTGACTGCAACAATCACTATGAGTTTGAGGCCACCTTGAGACTACATAGTGAATTTCAGGTCAGCCTGGGCTAGAATGAGACCTTGCCTTGAAAAACCAATGTGTGTGTGTGCATTATTTTAATTTTTTATTCATTTATTTATTTGAGAAAGAGAGAGGCAGAGGTAGGTAGATTGGGAGAGAAAGAAAGAGAATAGGCATGCCAGGGCCTCTAGCCAGTGCAAATGAACTCCAGATGCATGTGCCACCTTGTGCATCTGGCTCACGTGGGTCCTGGGGAATCAAACCTGGGTCCTGGGGCTTCACAGGGAAGCACCTTAACCACTAAGCAATCTCTCCAGCCCCATGTTGTGACTATTAAGCCTGTAAGTCTATGACTTATTTAAAAAGTTTCGAGACTAAGAGACAGTCAGGGCAGGGTGGGATGTAGCTCATCATTTGGGAAGGCAGAATAAGGGTTACTAGGCAGATGACATTTCTGGGAGCTTTCTTCTCTATGCCTGGACTAGTAGAGCTTGGCAATATTAGAAAATGACTTTTAAAACTTTTTTTCTGATTTATTTATTAGAGACAAAGGGGGAGGGAGAGAGAATGGGCATTCCAGGGCCTCTAGCCATTGCAAACGAACTCTAGACGCATGCGCCACCATGTGCATCTGGCTTTTGTGGGACCTGGAGAATTGAACCTAGGTCCTTAGGCTTCGCAGGCAAGTGCCTTAACCACTAAGCCATCTCTCTAGCCCTAGAAAATGACTTTAAATGAATATATATGGTTTGGGGATGCTAGGATCAAACCGAGGGCTTCCCATATGCTAGGCAAGTATTCTACCATTGACACCTCAGCCCACAGTTCTGCATTTTACTTTTTTTGTTTTGTTTTGTTTTTTGAGGCAGGGTTTCACTGTGGCTCAGGCTGACCTGGAATTCACTAAGTAGTTTCAGGGTGGACTTGAACTCATGGTAATCCTCCTACCTCTGCCTCCCGAGTGCTGGAATTAAAGGCATCCTCCACCATTCCTGGCTTCTATATTTTACTTTTAATTTATTTGTGTGCAGGGAAAGAAAGGGAGGGAGGGAGAGAGAATGGGCACGCCAAGACCTTGTGCTGCTGCCACTGAACTCCAGATACATGTGCCGCTTTGTTCATCTGGCTCTCTGTGGGTAATGGGGAATCAAACCCTAGCCAGCAGGATTTGCAAACAAGCATCTTTAACCACTGACTGATCAATCCCCACCCCTATATTTTAATTTTATTTATTTAAATATTTTATTATTCTTATGTATTTATTTGAGAGAGAGAGAGAGAGAGAAAGAGAGAGAGAGAGGGTATGCTAGGCCTTCAGCCACTGCAAGCAAATTCCAGATGCATGCGCCACCCTGGGCATCTGGCTTACATGGGTATTGGGGAATTGAACCTGGGTCCTTGGGCTTTGCAGGCAAGTACCTTAACTGCTAAGCTATCTCAACAGCCCCTTAATTTTTATTTTTCCACATAGTTTAGGATGACTAAGACCGGAGTGAAGAACGAGTGAATTCATCTACCTGAGAACTCATAGTAAATAGTGTGAAAATAGTCTCTGAGATCCATATTTCTCAGAGAGTAGCTTTCCAGCAATAGGGCTTCCTCGCTGAAGAGGCGGTGCACATCGGGTGAGAACTGCCTTTCTCAATGGGGTCACAGCCACCGGAGCCACATACTCTATAGACAGTTGACTGCCCCACGGCCACAAGGGTGCTCTCTAGCACCTTGGTCACTCAGGACTGGAGGGCCAGTAAGTGGTCCTTACTGAGTGGCCACACTCTAAGGTGATAGAACATACAACTGATTCTTCTAGTCCCGACCTGGCTGGAAAGGCCCGTGGAGTTAGAAAGGGGACAGCTCCTCTACTTAGGGAAAGGGGGAAGAGACCACTGCTCAGGGAAGAATAAGATGAAGCAAAAAACAGGTTACATATTTTAGATAATTTGAACCAATTTTTATTTAATTATTGTAGCCCTTTTCAGGGACCTTAACAGTTGTCTTTAAGGCTCATAACATGGCATCACTATGGCCAGCTTAGCTTTCTCTTCATTTCTGCAGAAACACATTCAGACAAGCAGACTAACTAGCTGGTTTAAACCACTTTTCATGCCTTTTGTTGTTGTTGGAGACAAGGTCTCACTATGTAACGAAGGCCTCAGTCTCCCAAGTGCTGGGATTAAAGGCACACCCTACCACAAGTATCTATTTGATGAAAATATTTCTAAAACCCTTCCTGTTCTTAAAAATTAGAGTCACCCGGGCATAGTGGTGCACGCCTTTAATCCCAGCACTCGGGAGGCAGAGGTGGGATGATCACTGTGAGTTCGAGGCCACCCTGAGACTACATTGGTTTTTCAAAGTAAGGTCTCACTCTAGCTCAGGCTGACCTGGAATTCACTATGCAGTCTCAGGGTGGCCTTGAACTCACGGTGATCATCCCACCTCTGCCTCCCGAGTGCTGGGATTAAAGGTGCGTGCCACTCCGCCCGGCTCTGGCTCTTGGATTTTAATCTCTATAGAAGCCAGTCTGTCTTTTTATAGCCTGTCTGTACTTTATTTCAGTTGCCATCTCCCCAGGCTGGGAGCACCCGAGTCTTCCTAAGGATTTGTAAAACGAGGAGGCCCCTTCTGTGTGCAAAGCTGTTCTTTCAGGGGCCTTCTGAGTCCTGTAGACCCTCCTTCTGCCTTTGGTCAGTGGTCAGTACTTGACTCCATGACTTCACCACCATGGAGACTTGCTCAGCCAGTCACGGCTCCTCCCCTCCCCTCTCTGCTGTTCCTTCCCCTAATCAGTCTTTCACTGCCTCTCCCAAACCTTCATGCTTCGACCTTGGGCCTCCTCCTTAAGGTAAACAGACTTCTTTGAATAAATTGTGTATTAGTTATTTATGATGAGCATCAGAATATATGACAGAACAGTTTAAGAGAGGAAAGATTGGGCTGGGGAAATGGCTTCGCGGTTAAGGCATTTACCTTGGAAGCCTAAGGACCTAGATTCAATTCCCCAGGACACACGTAAGCCAGATGCACAAGGGGTCGCATGCGTCTGGAGTTCATTTGCAGTGGCTGGAGGGCCTGGCGTGCCCATTCTCTTTTTCTCTCTAACTACCTCTTCCTCTCTCTCAAGTAAATAAATAAAATATTTTTTAAAAATAGAGAGGAAAGATTTATTTTATTTTAGGTAGAGGATCCCAGTCCATCATAGTGGGGAAAGGCTGAGGCTCTTCATATTGGGGGTTGGGGGCACAAGGAAATGGAGAATTTGGACTAGAACCAAGGGCCAGCCTATAACCTTCAAAAGCCGGTCTGGTGACCTGCTTCCTTGAGTTCATGTCTGCAAATTGACTGAAGAACTGGCAATCCAGACCAGAGAAAATGATTTTTAAATCATCACATATTATTCAAACATCACAGGGATGTGAGGGAGGGAAAGGGATGAGGAAGGGAAGGTTAAAAAATATGAGAAGGCATTTTAAAAAACTTGCACTTGTATAGAGATTAAAAGTAAAAACAATAATAAAAGTGTCCCTTCCCAACCAGTCATGGCTGCCTGGGTGGGAGAGAAGAATAATCTTACATGTGTGGAGACCCACGTGTATTGCTGGAGATGATTAAAAACAAAAAGCACCTCCTCTGTGTGCCCCCCCAAAAAATATATTTTAGAATTCGTGCTCAGCACACTGGACACACCTGCACCAGGTGTCCCAGCCAACCAGCCTGGACTCAGAGGAGGAATCCACCTGCACCTGGGCAGGGTGCAAGTTCCAGAGAGATCTGACTGGGTGAGACAGGCAAAGGCTGAATCCTGCAACTGGAGCAGGCTGGGCAGAGGTGTAGTAAGGGTGTGACAGAGATCATCCTAACATCCCTCCCTTAAGGGCTGTCTCTTTCTGCCTAGTCCAAAAACTACTTGCCCAATCTGGTCCTCACACTTCTAAAGGTTCAACAACCTTCAAAACACTGCCTACCAGGCCAGGAGTGGTGGTGCACGTCTTTAAATCCCAGCACTCAGGAGGCAGAGGTAGGTGTATTGTGGTGAGTTCGAGGCCACCCTGAGACTACATAATGAATTCCAGGTCAGCCAGGGCTAGAGTGAGACCCTACCTCAAAAACCCAAAACCAACCAAACAAAACAAACATGGCTACCAGCTGGGCCGCAAAAGTGTTCAAAACATGAGCCATGGGCTGGAGGGATGGCTTAGCAGTTAAGATGCTTGCCTGCAAAGCAGAAAGACCCAGGTTTGATACCCCAGGACCCACACACGCCAGATGCACAAGGTGGCGCATGCATCTGGAGTTCATTTTCAGTGGCTGAAGGCCCTGGAGTGCCTATTCTCTCTCTCTCTCTCTCTCTCTCTCTCTCTCTCTCTGCCTCTCTCTGTCAAATAAATAAATAAATATATTAAAAAGAAAACATGAGCCATAACAGATTTCAGTTAGTTCTGTATTTTGCCAACTCAGGCTAGCTCTCCAAAACATAAGTTTTGGGAAGAAGAAAGATAAAAGGGAGGTTGTGAAACTTTTGATTCCTGAATAGTTGTCTAGTCCCTCAGGGATTGGAATTCCATCTCCATTGTGGTCCACAAGCGGAGGCAAGCGTGCACGTGTGATCTAGAAATGACTCCTGCACAATGAGCTCTCAGTGCATACTGCAATGTGGAGAAACAAGAAACAAACTCTGGCCAGTCTGAGTTACAGCTGCCAGCCTTAGAGCTGCTGCAGGGGGCAATGATTACATTGAAGAAATAGCTTGTAAAGAAAGTTGGAGTGATTTGTGAAAGAGTGGGGAAGAGCACTGGGGAAACCAAAGGACTGCATTACATGGCTATCAGGAAGCAGGCCGGGTGTGGTGACATAGGCCTGTAGTTCCAACTCCAGAGACTGAGGCAGAAGGATCATGAATTTGAGGCCAGTCTGGGCTACATAATGAGTTCCAGGCCAGCCTGAATTATATATTAAGACCCCATCTCAACAAAACAAAACCAATTCCCCCAAATGGGATGAATAAAGCAGGTATTGGTGGAATTATACCCAAGTTTAAAATTTTTTTTTAATTTTTATTTATTTATTTGAGAGAGGGAAAGAGGCAGAGTGAGTGAGTGAGAGAATGGGCACACCAGGGCTTCCAGCCACTGCAAACAAATTCCAGATGCATGTGCTTCTTTGTGCATCTGGCTTACATGGGTACTGGGGAATCGAACCGAGGTCCTTTGGCTTTGCAGGCAAGCACCTTAACCGCTAAGCCATCTCTCCAGCCCCATACCCAAGTTTTTTAAAAAATATATTTTATTTATTTGAGTGAGAGAAAGAGGGAGATTGAGAGAGAGAGAGAGAGACGGGGGAGGGAAGGAAAGAATGGGCATTCTGGGGCCTCTAGCCATGGCAAATGACCTATAGACATGTGCACCATTTTGTGCATCTGGCTTTATGTGGATACTGGAGAACTGAACTCTGGTCCTTAGGCTTTGCAGGCAAGTGCCTTAACTACTGAGCCATCTCTCCAGCCCATAACCAAGTTTTTTTTTTTTTTTGAGGTAGGGTGTCACTCTAGCCCAGGCTGACCTGGAATTTACTCTGTATTTTCAGAGTGGCCTCGAACTCACGGCAATCCTCCTACCTCTGCCTCTGGAGTGCTGGATTTAAAGGCGTGCGCCACCACGCTCGGTCATAACCAAGTTTTTGTTTATTATTTTTTGTTCGTTTTTTTGAGGTAGTGTCTCGCCCTAGCCCAGACCGACCTGGAATTCACTATGTAGTCTCAGGGTGGCCTCAAACTCACAGCAGTACTCTTACCTCTGCCACGGCAGTGCTAGGATTAAAGGTGTGCGCCCCACCATGCCTGGCTCATAACCAAGTTTTTAACAAGAGGGCCAATCGAAACCCTTACTGATCCCTCAACTCAAAAAAAAAAAAAAAAAATTCCTATTTATTTATTTGAGAGAGAGAGAGAATGAGCGTGCCAGGGCTTCCAGGTACTGCAAAGGAATTCCAGATGCATGCACTACGGTGTGTACCTGGCTTACGTGGGTACTGAGGAATAGAACCTGCGTCCTTAGTCTTCACAGGCAAGTGCCTTATCACTAAGCCATCTCTCCAGCCCAACTTTGTTGTTGCTGTTGTTGTCATTTGTTTTTTGAGGTTAGGGTATCACTCTAACCCAGGCTGACCTGGAACTCACTCGGTTCCCAAAATGGCCTCCTACCTCTGCCTCCTGAGTGCCGGGGTTAAAGGCATGCACCACCACGCCTGACCCTTTTATTCTCAAAATAATGGTTTGATAGAGATTGGGATGGACAATTGAGATATTTGGTGTCTAAAGTGGGGGGGAGGGGAGTCAGGGAGATGGCTAAGTAGGTGTGGTGGCTTGAATGTAAGCGTCCCCATAGCCTCAGGTAGTTTTGATTCAGCTTCCTACTTGGTCTCCAGCAGGCAGAGCCCTGCTGCGGCAGAAGTGTCACAGGTGGGTCTCGAGTTCATCCCGGAGAGGCTTTCTGCTGGGGTCTTGTGATGAAGGGAGCCAGCTCCGTGCACCCTGACGAAGCTCGGGGCATCAGCGCCTCCCTCCCACCGGCGGCTTCTGGTCTCGTGCTTGTCCAGCAATGAGAAGACCACTGCGCCCGCAGGCAGGAGTCCTCGTCCCGGGGACCTGAACTCAGTCTCCAGCACCCATGAAAAAAGCAGGGCGTGGGTGGCCGTGCGCCAGCCCAGAGGGGGGCGGAGACAGGAGGATTGGTGGGCTCACTGCTCAGCCAGTCTAACTGACAAATGCAGGGAGCAACTGTCCCAATACAACAAAGTGGGCCGGGCGTGGTGGCGCGCGCCTTTACTTCCAGCACTCGAGGCAGAGGTAGGAGGTTGGCTGTGAGTTCGAGGCCACCCTGAAACTACCTAGTGAATTCCAGGTCAGCCTGAGCTAGCGTGTGACCCTACCTCGGAAAACCAAACAAATAAAAAATATAAAAAAATTAAAAAAAAAACAAAACAAATGAAACAAAGTGGAACCGTAATAAAGGAGGGCACCGGACATTCTGTTCTGGCCTTCACATGCATGAGCATCTGTGCACATGCATTTGCACACACACACACACACATATAACACACATACACCACACAGACATCGCATACACATCACACACATAACACACATGACACACACTAAAAAATAATAAGGTGGGAGAGAGGAATAATGACAAGAAAGGCCAGCACACACTCTTCCACACTCAATATGAAGGAGAGGCCAGCAGAGGGTCTCCACAGCATGGTTACACTGTGCTCCCCCACCTCATCTTTCTGTTTTCATATCTGATGTGGTAGTCGCCAGACAAGGGCCACAGCCGTGAGTACTTGAAGTAGGCATGACTCCAAAGCAAGAGCCTGTAATTCTCCTTCAGAATTCCTGAGGGCTGGACGGAATGGGGCTTAACAGTGAGCACAAAGCCAGGGGCAGTAGCTTGTGCCTGAAGCCCTGGTGCTCCAGAGGCAGAAGCAGGATTGCTGCTATGCAGTGAGTGAGTCCAGACCAACCTGGACTACCTAGTCAGTCCAAGGACCAAAAACCAAAACCAAGCGAACAAAAGCAGTGACTAGGGCTGTATTGCCTGGCATCAACATAACCCTAGTTCTGTACCTATGTGACCCAGCCCTGAATGAGGAAGAGTGGACTGAGAGGGGCACCTGCTAGAGTAGCACTGATGATGGGGTCAAACTTAACATCCCTTCCAAGGGGGAAATGACTGGAATACAAATGGAGAGAAGAAATGGGAGCATTCGGCACTTGCCTATGAATCCTAAGGACCCAAGTTCCCAGGTTCAATTCCCCAGTACCCATGTAAAGCTAGATGCAGAAGGTGGCACATGTCTCTCAAGAGACCCTGTCACGCCCATTCTGCCTTCCCACTTGTCTGTCTGTCTCTTTCTGGATGCATGTGCCACCTTGTGCATCTGGCTTATGTGGGACCTGGAGAATCGAACTTGGGTCCTTAGTCTTCACAGGCAAGCCCCTTAACCACTAAGCTATTTCTCCAGCCCCAACTTTCCAGGTTATATCCGCTGCCATATTCCAACATGAGCCACTGACCTTGTTGCTAAGATGTAGCAGGTCTTGTACTGATAATCAAATGTGCTAGGAGAAGGGCTGACCTGGAGAAAGAACTGGATTTGGTTTGTCACTCACTTCTGGGCTACCATGCTCTGAGACGACTAAGCTGTGTGAGGACACCACACGGAGAAGCACAAAGCTCTGCAAATGACTGTCTCTGCTATCAAGAAACAGCAGCACTGGTCACCTTGGACGCCCCAGGCGGCATCACGTGGAACAGAGCTGCCCGGGTTAGTCAAGTGCAGTGACAGATCATGAAACGACACATAGTTTTTGGGTCTGTTATTCCTAGCAATAAGTAGACAATACCCCCGATATTTCCAGTTCCTGGGACATCTGGGGTTCTGTGCGACTCATGCTCCCCCTGCCTCCTGGTTCTTGGGTCTGAGTGCTCCAAGATCCATCATCCCTCACCCCCACTCCTCCCTCCACTTTGCGGAGTGCTCCCTTCTCTTGTCTCTTCTCAGTTCCTCTCGAGTTTTTCTTCATCTTGCGGGTTTCTGCCTTTGTGAAACTCCCTTTATTGTAATTTGAGTGAGTCTGAAATGAGATCTGTTTAATCTGCCTGTTTAATTCAGTCTCTCCTTTACTCTCAACCTATTCGTGGAATATTCTCTTCCCAAACTCTGCAAAGCCCAGAGTTAGGAGTTTGGGGCCAGTACCCTCCTTACTTACTCCCCAGTGCATCTTTGCCATTCATCTCTCCTGCTAGCCCCTCATCCCTGGGACCCACCACCATCCCTGAGCCACGGGCATACCCTCTTCTTCATCAGTGTCTCAGCGTCTCATTCTTGTGACTTGAGTATCCCCACGGCTAATCTAGCCATGACTCCGACCTCTGTGCTGTCTGGTCTTCTTCCCCACCTTTAGCAGCGCCTCCCCTCCCCCTGTGTCATCTCCCAGAACTGCCACAACGCAGTCACCCCCCCGCCCCACACCTCTATGATTCCAGTACACGTCCCCTGTATCTTCCTCCTCTCCTTTTGGCCTGCGGACTGCCCAGCACGCTCTGCCCAGTTTCCAGTAGCGGAGTCTGGGTCTGCATGTGCTTGGCTCAGCCCTTGCTCATGCTGGCTCTGCCCTCAGCCCAGTACACTGCCTGGGGACGGATGGACTCCAGGGCAAACAGCTGACCAAAGCTAGGTCAACTTGTGACTGTAATTCCAGAATTTGGGAGGCTGAGGCAAGAGGATTGCCATGAGTTGCAGGCCAGCCTGGGCCACACAGTGAATGTTAGGCTAGCCTGGGCGACCAAATGCGATCTCATTTCAAAAAGAAAAGCAACTCGGGCTGGAGAGATGGCTTAGCGGTTAAGGCGTTTGCCTGCGAAGCCTAAGGACCCAGGTTCGATTCTCCAGGCCCCATGTAAGCCAGACGTACATGGTGGCGTGTGCGTCTGGAGTTCGTTTGCAGTGGCTGGAGGCCCTGGTGCGCCCATTCTCTCTCTTTCCCTTTCTCTGTCTCAAATAAATGAATCTTAAAAAAAACAAAAACAAAAAACAAAGCTTCAAATGCAAAAATAAAGAAGAAAGAAAGAAAGAAAGAAAGAAAACAACTCAATTCTTAGATTTGGTTGAGCCATTAGGTAGCTAGGGCTAATTGGATTTAAATCTGGAAGGCTGGGAGGCGAGAGCCATTGCGGCCACCTTGACACTAAGAAAGGACGGCCTCACGGTCAATACAGCCCATCTCAGGGAAACACCAAGCCTGACAGACCCGGATTTGCCTACCCAGAATCCAGCTGTGCTGCAGTCGGTTCTGCAACAGCATGTGTTGCACAACCCACTCAGACACTCTGTCTTAGCCAGGTTAGTCTTAGGGCCACACTGAATCTATTATCAGAGGAATTATGCTTTAAAGTGACACTAGAGGGATGGAGAGATGAGATGGATCTGCAGTTAAGGTGCTTGCCTGCAAAGCCCAGTTCCCCAGTGCCTATGTAAAGCCAGATAGAAGCGCATACATCTGGAGCTCGTTTGCAGGGGCTGGGGGCCCTGGCGTGCCCGTTCTCTCTCTTTCTTTCTTCTATTTCTGTCTGCTTGAAAATACATAAACAATTTTTTCTTAAAGTGATGCTAGAAAGACACAAAGCAACAGATCTATTAAAAAGAAACTTCAGACACGGCCTAGGGCGCCCCCTAGTGGAAATCCTATTTCAGTGTCTAGAGAAGAGGACCTTAATTCCAATCTACCACGTGTCCCCAGTAGCACCCAGGTCAATTTAGAAATCTTTCGTGTTCAGAAACTGAAAATTACTGATTTTTACAATCTTTTTTCCCTTTGTTTTTCGAGGTAAGGTCTCGCTCTAGCTCAGGCTGACCTGGGATTTATTACGTAGTCTCAGGGTGGCCTCCCAAGTGCTGGAATTAAAGGCATGCGCCACCACAACTGCCTGCCAGTAATTTTTTTTCTTTTTTTGGTGATGTGTAGGGTCTCACTCCAGGCCAGGCTGACCTGGAACTCACTTTGTAGTCCTAGGCTGGCCTCAGATTTATAGTGATTCCCCTACCTCCATCTTCCAAGTGCTGGGATTAAAGGTATGAGCCACCATGCTTGAATAATCATTATTATTTTGGGTTTTTCAAGGTAGGGTCTTGCTCTAGCCCAGGCTGACCTGGAATTCACTATGTAGTCTCAGGGTGGCCTCGAACTCAAGGCAATCCTCCTACCTCTGCTTCCCGAGTGCTGGGCCGGCTTTCAACTTTTTATTGTAAAAAGCATTCCTCTCTCTCTTTCCTGTTACCTCTCTGCATGAGCTGCTTTCTCAACAGGGCAACCTCAGGCAATCGGACAGTTGCATGGTCGGATATATGGTCCCGTCTAAGTCACACAGCATCGTTTCTGCCACCACCACGCGCCCACCTACATTCAAGGGAAGGAACACAGATATTACTCCTAAGGGAGAAGTGCCAACGTCCCACTGTGGGATGTGGGTGTGACATGAGGGGTGCTGTTGTGGTTGCCTTTAGAAATACAGTCTCCACAGCCTGTCCTCTGGCCACAATCCACATTCCTCCCACGTGGAAAACACACGCCCCCTCCCACTGGAGCATCAACTCAAAGTCTAGGATCTCAGAAGCTAAATCAGGCCCAGATGGACAGGAGGCTTCACAGATGTGGTTCACCAATTTTCTGCAGCTCTGGAGTGCCTAGCCTAAATTAAAAACTGAGATTTTCTGGGCCAGGCGTGATGGCACATGCCTTTAATCCCAAGTCTCAGGAGGCAGAGGTAGGAGAACTGCCCTGAGTTCAAGGCTACCCTAAGACTCCACAGTGAATTCCAGGTCAGCCTGGGCTTGAGCAAGACCCTACCTCAAAAAAAGAAAGAAAAAGAAAAAGAAAGATTTTTTTTTTCTCCCAGCCCTATAGAGTGGGCACCATCTCCCCCTGGGATATGGATAGCATTGCTACAGCCTGTTACAACTCCTGGCACCACATGGCTATGGAAAATTTGGTCAAATAAGAAAGACCCCGGGTTCATCACTCAAGAGGCAGAGAGGTAGGAGGATTGCTGTGAGTTTAAGGCCAGCCGGAGAATACATAGTGAACCCAGGTCAGCCTGGGCTAGAGTGAGACCTTACCTCTATCCCCCCCCGACGCCCCCCCAAAAATAAATACGCAGGGCTGGAGAGATGGCTCAGAGGTTAAAGGCATTTGCTTGAAAGCCTGATGGTCTGGGTTTGATTCCCCAGTGCCCATGCAAATCCAGATGCACAAAGTGGCACGTGCACATAGAGTTCATTTGCAGTGGCAGAAGGCCCTGCTATGCCCTTTCTCTCTCCTTTCTTTTCTTTCTTTTTTTTTTTTTTAAATTTTGGTTGTTTATTTATTTATTTGAGAGCGACGGAGAGAAGGAGGCAGAGACAGAGAGAGAGAGAGAGAGACTGGGCACGCCAGAGCTTCTAGCCTCTGTAAACGAACTCCAGATGCGTGCGCCCCCTTGTGCATCTGGCTAACGTGGGTCCTGGGGAATTGAGCCTCGAACCAGGGTCCTTAGGCTTCACAGGCAAGCGCTTAACCGCTAAGCCATCTCTCCAGCCCTTTCTCTCTCCTTTCTTTCTCTTTCAATAATTAAAAGACCGGAAATCTGCCAACACCAGCTTTTGGTATAGCCTTGTCTTCTGTGGCTGCATGAATTGGCTCCACTACTTGCATTTCGTCATCAAGGGGACGACCTCCTCCAGGCTCCGTAAGTTTAGAATACCCAGCTTTCAAATCTCACAGCTCTGTACCATGCTGGGTTCAGAGTTTTCAGCATCAGCTAGTGAGAATACTTGGAACTTGTATTACTCAGGGTTCTTAGAGGCACAGAACTGGTAGAATGAATGTATGTTACAAAGGCACCTGTTAGGTTGGCGGACACACAATGTGCTAGAGAGTCCAGCAATGCTGTTTTGCTTACACGCTGGAGATGTTGAAAACCTGGCAGCTACTCAGTCCACGAGGCTGGATGCCTCAGTAGTTCCTTTCTGCATCTGAAGGCCTGGCCGCTTTCTGGAGAGCTGCTGCTCTTCAGTCCATGAAGAAAGGGTTCTGATGGGAGTGAGGGGTGGCAGCAACAGGGTTGATGCTCGCAGCAGGGCAAAAGGGCTGCCTTTTCCTAGAACCTCTTTGTGTGTAAGTTGCCACCCGAAGGGTTGCCCACTCTGGGAGGAAGTCTTTCCCCTTCCTTCAGTTCTTCCTGGAAACACCCTCGCAGGCCTGTCCAAGAGGCAAGTCTCTTACTTGATTTCCTATCCAATCAAGTTGACAACAGAGATGAACTATCTAGAGATGAACTGTCACAGAGTGACAGAGTTCACTGTGTCACTGTTGACACAGTGGCCTTATCAGCCAGCTTCCGTTTTAGAAAGTGTACAGCAATGCTTGTTTCTGTCATTGTTTAACAGATTTATCTTATGAGAAATAGGAATGTCAGAACAGACTTCTCAATTTGATATAATTGAGACAAAGGTTCAAATATTTAACAAGAGGTTCATTGGTCTACTGGAGGAACCAGTAGTCTGTGTATGTGTTTTTGTTGTTTTGTTTCGTTTTGAGCTGGGTGCAGGGAACTTTACTGATGGTACAGTATGTGAAAGAGTAGATCCCTAAGTCTCTCCCCTTCTTGCAAGGGGTCTGGAATGAAAACTTGAGGAGGGCAGATGCTCAGTGTGTTGGGGGTGGGCTGAATTGGGGCAGGAACTTCTGAGCAGCCAGGGGGGCCTCTCTCTTCCACTCTTGTTCTTGCTGGGTGGGTGGTCCAGAGCTTCTGACTCCTTGGAGGTCATGTGGACCATGACATCCACCATCTGGGTGCTGTAGGCAGATTCATTGTCCTACCAGGAAATGAGCTTGACAAAGTGACCATTGAGGTCAATGCTAGACCCAGCATCTAAAGTGAAGGACTAGCTGCAGGAGATAACCTGGTCCTCAAGGTAGCCCAGGTGCTCTTCAAGGAACCTTCTGACGCTTGCTGCTGCTGCTGCTGCTGCTTCTTCTCCTTCTCCTTCTTCTTCTTCTTCTTCTTTGGTTTATTTCCAAGGTAAGGTTTCACTCTAGCCCAGGACATCTGGGAACTTACTCTGTAGTCCCAAACTGTCCTTGAACTCACAGCAATCCCCCTACCTCTACCTCTACCTCCCAAATGCACCACCACGACTGTCTTGACTACCTTCTTGAGGTCATCACATTTGGCAGTTTTCTCTGGGGAGCAGGTTAGGTCCACGACAGACACACTGGGGGTGGGCCCAGGAAGCCCATGCCAGTGAACTGGCCATTCAATTCTTGGATGACCTTGCCCACATCCCTGGCAGCACCAGTGGCTGCAGGGATGATGTTGTGGGCAGTGCCACAGCCATCGCACCATAGTTTCTCAGAAGGGCTGTCCATGGTCTGTGTGCCAGTGATGGACTGGGCTGCGGTCGCGAGTCGCTCCATGGTGCTGAAGTTGTCAAGGTGGCTAGAGCAGTTGGTGGAGAAGGAGGCATCGATGACCATCTCGACGGACTTGCTGTTCCCCTTGTGTTTCACACCCATCACAACGTGGGGCGTCAGAAGAAGGCAGAGATGATGGCTCTTGGGCTCCTTCTGTCCAGTGGTCCTGGCCCTCTCTATGGCAGTGAGGACACCAGTAGACAGACTCCACCACGTACCCAGCATTGCTCCATTTAGTGCTGGTGAGACCTGACTCCTGCAAGGTGGAGATGGCCTCCCACTGACGACAGGCTCATGTTCTCAGTTCTGACGGTGCCGGGGAACTCGCCCTTAGACTCACACGGTGACATGGAGACCACATAGCTGACGTCTATGGAGGAGTCACTGATGGTTACAATGCCGACTTTACTAGAGTCAAAGGCAGCCCTGGTGGCCAGGCGTCCAATACAGCCACATCTGTTCTCTCCAACCTTCACTGTTGTGTCTTAGGGACCTGGCTGGCACTATAGGAGACAATGAGGTTGTCTGTCAACTGGGGAGGAACAGAAAGCCCATTTTAAAAGAGAGGAACAAGGCTGGAGAGATGTCTTGGAGGTTAAGGTGCTTTCCTGCAAAGCCTAAGGACCCAGGTTCAATTCCCCAGAACTCATGTAAGCCAGATGCACATGGTAGCACATGTATCTAGAGTTTGTTTGTAGTGGCTAGAGGCCCTGGAGTGCCCAGTCTCATTCTTTTTCTCTCTTTCTAATAGAATGTTGTTTTTAAATTGCTTTTTAGTTTTTCGAGGTGGGGTCTCACTCTAGCTCAGACTGACCTGGAATTCACTGTGTAGTCTCAGGGTGGCCTTAAACTCACAGCGATCCCCCTACCTCTGCTTCCCGGGTGCCCGGCTGCCCTTCGTGCTTTTTATCCTTGCAAAGCTTGCAGGTGATCCCTGAGCCCACCCCCCGCCCAGTCACCTAGACAAAGAGGAACTCACTAACACTCGCCAAGTACAATACCCAAGGACCCATGCTGCTATCAGATGCCAGTCCAGGATCACTCTTGGGGCGTCATATCCAAGTGTCATGAATTGTCAACACAAAAGCAGAGCTTTTCGCCTCTGGGAATAAGACATGGCTGCCAGCTTGGCTTCAGTTCCCTAGCATCCACGTAAAGCTGTTTGCAGTGGCAAGAGACCATGGGGTCACACACATACATGCGAATAAATACAAATTTTAAACCTTAACCTAAAATAAAGAATAGCCAGGGGCCAGGGTTAAAGGCTTAGTGGTTAAAGGTGTTTGCTAACAAAGTCTGCCAGCGAGAATTTGACTCCCCAGTACCTACATAAACCCAGATGCACGAAGTGTTGCATACATTTGGGGTTTATTTGTAGCAGGAAGAGACCCAGATGCCCATATACTTACTCTCTTTCTCTCAAATAAATAAAAAATATTTTCAAAAGACTAGCCATGCCAGGCGTGGTGGCTCATATCATTAATCCTAGTGCTTGGGAGGTTGAGGCTGGAGTATTCCACAAGCTGAAGGCCAGTCTGAGCTATGTAGTGAATTCCAGGCCAGTCTGGGCTACAGAATGAGGCTGTGCCTCAAAAAAACGAATAGCAGGAAAATTCTGGAATGGAGATGCAATGACACAGTGGTGAGTTCTTTTGTCAGGTGTGGGCCACCATGCCCAACAGAGAAAGAGAATGGGGACACCAGGGCCTCTAGATGCTGCAAATGAACTCCAGACATACACGCCACTTTGTACATCTGCATTTATGTAGGTACTAGGGAACTGAACTCAGGTCATTAGGCTTTGCAAGCCAGTGCCTTAACTGCTGAGAAACGCCTTAACTGCTGAGCCATCTCTTCAGCCCCAACTAAAAGTATTCTTATGTGTCAATAATCAAAACAGTATGTTACTGGCTTACATTAGACAGAGTGACCAATGGAACAGAAGAAAAATCCAGAAATACATGCAGATATATTCAGGAATGTTCTTGATGATAAAAATGAGGAAAAATGAATTATTCACTGAATGGTAATAGGAAAACTGGAGCCAGTGAGAAGAAAACAAAATTGGATCCATACTCGGTGCCTCACATCAAGATACAGTCCAAGAGGGCCATGATTTAGGAGGAGAAACTTAAGTCCTTGAAGGAAACACTGGAGCTTCTCAAATAATGACTCAGAATCAAAGAAATCTAAGAATTTAAAGACTACAGTTAAAGCATGTGTAGCAAATAGTAAGCATATAACACAGATTTTTTTCCCCCCAAATATTTTTTTAGACATTTTTTAGAGCCTGGGCTCTGGCAGCCCCAGCTAGCCAGGGTTGGCCACCCATCTCCAATAAGCTCACCAGAGAGACAAGTAATAGTGAAAAGCAGAAAAAGAAGATGTATTCAATGTGCTCACACTGAGATGAGCAGCGGATAGGGAGGTCCAGTGACCGCTGAGCTCATCTTCAGGATCCTGACATGAGGTTTTAGTTTACTTATTTTTGTTTTTATTTTTTTTTTTTGTTTTTTCAAGGTAGGGTTTCACCTCAGCCCAGGCTAACCTGGAATTCACTAAGTAGTCTCAGGGTGGCCACTCTCAGACTACATAGTAAATTCCAGGTCAGCTTGAGCCAGAGTGAGACCCTACCTCAAAAAACAAGCAAAATAAATAAATTAATAAAACAAAATAAAAATTCTAAACCTTATCCTCTGGTCTGTGGATTTCATTTGTCAAATTCATAAGACAAAAAACTGAAGAGAGTTGGGCCTGGTGGCACACACCTTTAATCCCAGCACTTGGGAGGCTGAGGTAGGGAGATTGCCAAGAGTTCTAGGCCACCCTGAGACTACATAGTGAATTGCAGGTCAGCCTGAGCTAGAAGGAGGTCCTACCTTGAAAAACAAAACAAGAACGAAAACAAACAAACAAACAAAACCCTGAAGAGGCCATTGGCTCCTTGTAAGCTCTGTGTGACTGTGATCTTCCGGGGCCTTAGCCTCTGAGTTACTGCCCACCCAAGAGCTGAATTAAGGCACTGATGCTCTTAAAAACACCCCAAATTCCTGTATTACTGGGAGACAGATTTCTCCTCTGGCTGGCACCAGGCTTCAGTCTTTCTCTTCCACTAGTGTGGGATTCTTGGGGAGATGTCAATGCCAGCCCCATCCATTGTTTCAATAGTCTGATAGCTAATGGAAGGGCACAGGGACACAAGTGTCTCTCTTCAGGCTGTCTTTGCTTCTGGCAGGATAGCTATGACACTGCAAATGTGCATTCTCCGAACACAATGATAGAGAACGGGACCACGATAGCTTTTCACATAGGTAGCCAGCCAGGGACAGAAGCCCAAGGAGAACACAGAGGCCACCTTGCCAGCCCTGGCAGGACTAGAACCTGCGTCTGACACAGTCTCATCCAAGATGGCCATAAGCAACAACTCCAGTGATCATTTCCTACCTCTTCTTCAAGTTTTTCCAGACTAGCACACTTGTGGGTTGACCACTGCTGGGCCGGCCTCTTGAGTTTACCAACCAGTCAGGTCTCTCCCTCACACACCTGAGTCTGATGAAGCTCATCCTAGTGTTTGATCCGTAACTGACCTGGCGCTTGTGTGTAAGTCTCTCTTGGCTCCTGACTCTCCTGGCCCTTTGGGTAAGCTCTTGGATATTTCCCTATGTGAGGGGGTAGTCTTAGCCTCTTCTCGCCTTTCCTAGCCAGGTGGGAAGGGGAGCATCTCTTTTTGTCTGGGTGCTTTCCTGCCTTGTTTTGGGTGCTGTCCTGCTTTGCGTTCCAAGCGTGCATGTGCGTGTGTGTCCAGACTTCCTTATGCAAGGGATTTTCTCTGTCTCCCCTTCCCCTTCCCAGCCTGGCTGGGGAGAGTTTCTTTAGGCTTGGCCTTCCTGCTTGCCAGACCTCTGTATCTTAACTCTCCCTAAAATAAATCTCATAATTCATAACTTACTCTTCTCGGAGTCCATGCTTTCAATTCTTTGTTAATTTGGACAAGGACCCAAAAGTTGGGGTCCATGAGTCTAGGATCTACATTTTCATGGAATTTAATCCCTCTTTGGACTCATAATTAAGAAGAGCATTTGGGGCTGGGGATGTAGCTCAGTTAGTAGGTAGAGTACTTGACTAGCAATCATGAAATCCTGAGTTTGATCCCCAGCATCCCATAAAACAGGGCATGGTGGTACATACCTGTAACCTTTCCCCCCCCTTTTTTTTTTTTTCTGAGGAAGGTCTCACTCTAGCTCAGGCTGACCTGGAATTTAATATGTAGTCTCAGGGTGACCTTGAACTCACAGTGATTCTCCTACCCCTGCCTCCTGAGTGCTGAGATTAAAGGCGTGCACCACCATGCCCTGCTCATGCCTGTAATCTTAGCACTTGACTGCATAGCAAGTTTGAGGCCAGCTTGGGATACATGAAATTTTGTCTCAAGAAAGAAAAAAAAACAAGCAAATGAATAGAAATACCCTAAAATTCTAATCAGTTAAGGAAAAGTGAGCTAAAAGTATAAACAGACAGTTCTCAGAAAAAATAATATGCAAATTGCTTATGTGGTGGTTTGAATTAGGTGTTTCCCATAAACTCATGTGCTCTGAATGCTTGGTCCCTAGCTGATGGCAATTTGGGAGTTGGATCCTTACTGGACGCTTGTGTGTCTCTTCTGAATCTCCCTACATGAGCACCTGCATTCCACCTTCTGCGTGCTTGTGGCTCTGCCCCAGCCATTTCTCTTAAATGAATCTCATGGACTATGTTGTGTTTTCCACATGAGTGCATGTTTCCTACTTTGCACGTGCTTATGACTCTGTTCTAGCCTTCTTCCTAGATCCCAGTTTCCCTTAAATAAATCCCATAATTTATGATTTCTCCATTAATTAACTTAGTATTTCATAATTTATCCCAATTTTGGGTCCTGTCCTATTTTTTAAAATATTATATTTATTTATTTGTGTGTGAAAGAGAAAAAATGACACACACACACACATATATATACATATAGAGAGAATGGGTACTCCAAGGCCTCTAGAACTCCAAGAACGCCAGACGTATGCGCCACCTTACACATCTGGCTTATGTGGGTACTGGGGAATGGAACCTGGGTCCTTAGGCTTTGCAGGAAAGCACCTTAACCACTAAGCCATCTCGCCAACCTGAGAGCTCTGTTAATTTTATTTTATTTTTTTTTTTGTTTTTCGAGGTAGGATTTCTCTCCAGCCCAGGCTGACCTGGTTTCACTATGGAGTCTCAGGGGGGCCTCAAACTCACAGCGATCCTCCCTACCTCTGCCTCCCCAGTGCTGGGATTAAAGGCGTGCACCACCACGTCTGGCCTGAGAGCTGTATTTTTATGTTGTCAGCTTTTGCCACTTGGATGTGATGCCCCAAAGATGATCCACTTTCACTGAAGAGGCACAACCAGCATGGATCCCTTGGGTGTCGTCTTCTTGGTGGATGTTATGATTTCTCTCTGGGGCTTAGACCTCCTTTGACGTGATCAACAATGCATTGGTTTATTCTGAGCTGGTTGTTTGGATCCCGTTTTCTCTAGATATCTTATTTTGTTTTTAGAACACTCCATTTAGATACTCTATTTTGTTTATTTTCAGAGCATTTGGCTGATTCTTTAAAAATATATTTTATTTATTTATTTGAGAGAGAGAGAGAGAATGGGCATGCCAGGGCCTCCAGCCACTACAAAGGTACTCCATATGCACACACCCCCTTGTGCATCAGGCTTATGTGGGTCCTGGGGAGTCGAACCAGGGTCCTTAGGCTTTGCAGGCATGTGCCTTAACCACTAAGCCATCTCTCCAACCCATTTGACCTTTTCGTTTTCAGAATGTTTAATTTGCCTTTTCTCCTGCTACTCCTCCTCTAATTCTGTGTTTCTCTGTGACCACTTCTGCTTTTTTTTTTTTTTTTTTTTTTCGAGGTGGGTCTCACTCTAGCCCAGGCTGACCTGGAAGTAGCTATGTAGTCTCAAGGTGGTCTCAAACTCATGGTGATCCTCTTCCCTTTGCCTCCCGAGTGCTAGGATTAAAGGCATGTGCCACCATGCTCGGCGGTTCTACTGCTTTTTGCAATCTTGCCAGCAGCCTTTAATTTAGAAATTCTATGAATACTTGATTATAAAGATGTAGAACATACAGGGTGGAGGAGTGGGGGACACCCCATGATGCATAATTGACATGTAATTGCCTCATAGGTGAGCCCCACAAGATATACCATCCCTGGATTGGAAGGAATTTTATTGGCTCAGCCAGGAAGACAAGATAGCCCAGTGTCCTGGAGGCCTCTCCCATTCCCATAAATGTGCAGGACAAGCCAGAGACAGTGGGAGCAGCTGACTTCGGGGTGTGATCAGAGGGAGATCCCCCCAAAGCTTTTTACATTTCCTTCAGTGGGAACATTTGATATTCCTAAATTGCTATTTTTGCTTCTTTGCATGTTAAATGATGAGTCTAGGTAATAAAATTAAAGATCATGAATGGGCAACCTACTTTAATAGGAATTTTAAAACATCTAAAGGAAAGGAATGGTAAATTTGCTAATTTACAAAATATGAGTTGAACGTGGCAGCACAAGCTTTTAATCCCAGCACTCGGGAGGCAGTGGGAGGAGAATCACCATAAATTCAAGGCCACCCTGAGATTACATAGTGAATTCCAGATCAGCCTGGGCTAGAGCAAAACTCTATCTTAAAAAGAGAGAGAGAGAGAGTTTAGACAGAAGCACCTTGTGGAAGTACGTAATGCTGCACCCAGAAGCACGGATTGTTACCAGAAAAATTTCTGTGCAAGGGATGGGGTACCTTTTGGCAAGTTGTTGGCCAGGGAGGTGCCCCCTAAATATTATAGCTATTTCTAAGAATCTTGGTTGCCCACCAGAACTTGATGGTAAGGCCCTGTTGCTGAAGTCTTCACACGCTTGGGCTGCAGGTCCCTGAGAAATCCAGCTGGAGCTGAGCTAGGAGCTTCCTCCCTGTTGACCAGCTGTCATGATGCTGGAAAGCCACATGCAGCCCACTGGGGCAGAAAAGCTATCAAAGGACTTAACTAGTAGTGGATCCTGCAAGCTTCCTGCTTGGCTAGCCAGGCCAAATGTACCACCTGGGATGTCTGTTTTGGGGGAACTGCTCTCTTATTTCCATGGGAGGGAATTCCTGTCTGGTACCAAAAACCTAATGAAAAGCCTATGGCTGGGGAGGTCATAAGCCTTGGTGGGGGGGGGGGGAAGCTACTATTGCTGTCTGGCTGAGTGGATACATTACGTCCATCACACTGCCCTCTAGACACTTATACTCATGTGTCAATGCTAGTCTCACTTTTGGTTAGAGAAGCTTCTCACTTTTGGTTAGAGATGGCGGTGATCACTGGGGTGTCTCAAAACTCACCGAAGTGCTGAGAAGAAGTGACAGTGGAGTGTTCAGCGCTAAGTGAGACATCTTTATCCCACCCTCCAAGGCTCATGGTCCACTGTGGAAGAGGTGGCAGACAGAATATGAGCCAAAGGAAAGCAAGGAGTGCTTGCAATACTGTCTTCCCAACGCAAAGCGGCCTTGATTTTCATGACCTCTCAGTGGCTGGTGCTACCTACATAAGGCTGCATAATAGGAAGGAAAAAATAAATGATGACATCAAATTAGGAGAGACTAGTTGGAAAGAAGAAATGCAGTGGTGAGGGTATTTGGAGGGAGAAAGGGGAAAGTGGTGGGAGAGGAATTATGATCATGGTATGTTTGTTTATATTTATGGGAGTTGTTAATAAAAAGTTAAAAGAAAATAGATATTCCTGAGAAGTAGGAGTGGGCTGGTGAGTTGGGGAAAAAAAAAAACAACAAAAACAGCCTTTTTGTTTGTTTGTTTGTTTTTCAAGGTAGGATTTCACTCTAGCCCATATTGACCTGGAATTCACTAGGGAGTCTCAGGGTGACCTCAAACTCACAGTGATCCTCCTACATCGACCTCCTGAGTGCTGGGATTAAAGGCATGTGCCACCACTCCCAGCTTGAAAAAAACAAATTAAAAAAATTTATTTATTTATTTATTTGACAGAAGAAGAGGGAGAGAGGGAGAGAGAGAATGAGTGCACCAGGGCCTCCAGCCATTGCAAATGAACTCCAGAATTGTGTGCCCCCTTGTGCATCTGGCTAACGTGGGTCCTGGGGAATCGAAACTGGGTCCTCTGGCTTTGCAGGCAAACGCCTTAACCGCTAAGCCATCCCTCCAGCCCCAAACAAACCTTTTGAAAGGGTAATTTTAATGGTTTAAAATGTATTAACTCATTTTGATATGGTTAGTACTTTATGTATTTTGAGAAATTCCTTCCTACCCTAGTTGATAAAGACATCCTTTTTTGTTTGTTTGGTTTTTCGAGGTAGGGTGTCTCTGTAGCCCACACTGACCTGGGATTCACTATGTATTCTCACAGTGATTCTCCTACCTTGGCCTCCCAAGTGCTGGGATTAAAGGCGTGTGCCACACACCTGCCAAGACATTCTCCTTTCAATGCTTTTCTGGCAACCTTTTATTCAGAAGTAACTTCAAATCTATATATTTTGCAAAAATACAAAGAACTCCTTTATGCTCTTTACACAAGTCCTCTTATGTTGCAGCCAGCTTCAGGTTGCTGGAAGAAAACACCCAACCAAGAGCAGCTTGTGGGAGGAAAGGGTTTATTTTGGCTTACAGACTCAAGGGAAGCTCCATGAAGGCAGGGGAAAATGATGGCATGAGCAGAGGGTGAACATCATCTCCTGGCCAATAGCAACAGGAGCGTGTGACAAACACTGGCAAGGGGAAGCTGGCTATAACACCCATAAGCCCATCTCAACAATATACCTTCAACAAGGTTCCAATTCTCAAATTGCCACCAGCTGAGGATCAAGCATTCAGCACACATAAGTTTATGGGGGACACCTGAATCAAACCACCACAACTTGTGCTAACATTTACATCTTTTATTTGAAATATATAATATATGCAACATCCTACATAATACATTTCTTCTATTTGAGTGTAAACTCATTCATCAGGATGCTTTGTTATTAAACACTTCAGTGTATGCTTCCTATCACTGGGTATGTTCTCTATCACTACTACAGTAGTTATTCATGTCATATATATATTTGTTTTTTTTTTCGAGGTAGGGTCTCACTCTGGCTCAGACTGACCTGGATTCACTGTGTAGTCTCAGGGTGGCTTCCAACTCATGGTGATCCTCCTACATCTGCTTCCTGAGTGCTGGGATTAAAGGCGTGCGCCACCACGTCTGGTTTTATGGGGTCCCCAGTACCCCATAAAACCAGGCATGGTGGTACATGCCTGTAACCTCAGCACTTGGGTAATGGAGACAGGAGGATCACAAATTCAGGTCATCCTTGGTTACACAGTGAATTTGTGGCCATCTTGGGTTACATGAGATCCTATCTCAAATCTTTGGCCTGAGACTACACCGTGAATTCCAGGTCAGCCTGGGCTACAGCAAGACCCTATCTCAAAAATAAACAAAAAATACCAATATACTTACAATATACCACAACTTCTCCCTAATTGCCTAATTTTCTAAGTTTTTCAGTGGCCACTATCTTGTTGATTTTATTCATTTTGAGACAGGGTCTTTCTATGTAGCCAGGCTGGCCTCAAACTCAACATCCTCTTGCTTCTGTCTCCTGGGTGCTGGAAGTACAGTCATGTGCCCTCTCCCCTGGTTGGTTTTGATATTCTTTATTCCTTCCTTCCTTCCTTCCTTCCTTCCTTCCTTCCTTCCTTCCTTCCTTCCTTCCTTCCTTCCCTCCCTCCCTCCCTCCCTCCCTCCCTCCCTCCCTCCCTCCCTCCCTCCCTCCTCTCTTCTTTCTTTCTTTTTATGGAGAGAGAATTGGCACTCCAGGGTCTCAGCCACTGAAAATGAACCCCAGACCCTTGCGCCACCTAGTGGGCTTGTGCGACCTTGTCCTTGCCTCACCTTCGTGCATCTGGGATGCACATGCGATCTGGAGAGTTGAACATGTGTCTTTAGGCTTCTCAGGCAAGCACCTTAACTGCTAAGCCATTTCTCCAGCCCCAGCTTACTTGCTTGCTTTTTCCTTCCTTCCTTCCTTCCTTCCTTCCTTCCTTCCTTCCTTCCTTCCTTCCTTCCTTCCTTCCTTCCCTCCCTCCGTCTTTCCTTCCCTCCCTCCTTCTTTCTTTCTTTCTTTCTTTCTTTCTTTGCAGAGCCTCAGTCTAACTCAGGCTGACCTTGAACGCACAGGGATCCTCCAACTTCAGTCTCCTGAGTGCTGGGATGAAAAGTGTAAGCCAACCCTTCTGGCTCTTTATAGCATTTTAATAACTCTACAGATTTAAAGTTTTCCCCTACATACAAATTATGTATGAGGAGAGGGAGGGAGGAGAGAGAAGAGAGATTATACAAAGGATTTTGAAATAGGACACTTTGATCAAAATTAACCAATGAGCCGGGCGCGGTGGCACATGCCTTTAATCCCAGCACTCGGGAGGCAGAGGTAGGGGGATCACCGTGAGTTCGAGGCCACCCTGAGACTACATAGTGAATTCCAGGTCAGCCTGAGCCAGAGACCCTATCTCGAAAAACAAAACAAATAAACAAAAAAACCCAAACCAATGAGGGGCAGATAAATGCCCTGTGCCTGCAGACTGGTTACCACGCACCAAAAGAGCAAAGGCGGGGTGGGGGGTGAGTGCAGGGGGCAGCGGCACTTACGCAATGGTGGCTGTTTTCCCATCTACCAGTTATATGCGAGGAAACACATCCTGCTCCTTGTCAAAATTTCTTCCCACTTTAGCATCTTTTCTGACCCAATCTTTGCCATGACGGTTGAAAAAAAGATTCCGTGTAGGACTGTAAGCTGGAATTGAATTTGTGCGTGAGGTAGGGCTCTAGGCGCATTTCCTTCCCGCGTTGCTGGTTAAGTAGCACCAGTCTCACCCCAGAGAGGTGCAGAGGGCTTCCATCCTTCCACCCCCCCCCCCCTTGCTTGATTAAGAGCCTAATCAGCTTGGGGCGATTAAGGGCTCTGGCCGGCTGTTCCCACACCCCCGCCCCGGCTGGGCTGGCTGGGGAGACCCAAAGGGGATCGACCCTGTGACCTTTTTACTGGGGCCCTGGGCCCCGAGCCCCGGACTTCCCGGTAAGTAGACTGGGGTCCTAACTGAGGGCGGGGGGGGGGTGTGTCCTCACCGGCCCCTAGGCCGCTGAGGACGAAAGGACAAACTTCCAAGCAGTGGCGGCCCTCAGGGCTGCGCCCTTGGCCCCCATCAGGTTGTCCCCGTCGGCGCAGGGGGCCGTGGAGGCGGACACACGTCGGGAGTGGAGCGGGATTTGAGAAACAGGCTTGCGGAAAGGGCCCTAAGGAGAGCTTGGCGGGTCCCAGCCGCTGGCCCGGCAGGGGTCAGTGTCCGCAGAAGCCGGCGATGACCGCGCGCGCCCTCCGAGCCGCCGGGTTTCCCGACCGCGCCGGGCTCTGCGCCCCGGTGCGCTGCGCTCGCTGCCAGCCGTGGGTGCAGCCGGGGCAGAGGCCTCGGCTGCTGGGACTCCTGCTCCTGCTGCTGCTCCTGTCGCCCGTGGCCCTCTCCGCCGTGTTCAAAGTGGGAGTCCTGGGTCCCTGGGCTTGCGACCCCATCTTCGCGCGGGCCCGCCCAGACCTGGCGGCGCGCCTGGCCACCGAGCGCCTGAACCGTGATCCTGCCCTGGAAGGCGGCCCGCGCTTCGAGGTGGCGCTGCTGCCCGAGCCCTGCCGGACGCCGGGCTCCCTGGGCGCAGTGTCTTCCGCGTTAACCCACGTCTCGGGCCTGGTGGGTCCCGTGAACCCCGCAGCCTGCCGGCCAGCCGAGCTCCTTGCCCAAGAGGCTGGGGTGGCGCTGGTGCCCTGGGGCTGCCCCGGGGCGCGGGCGTCCGGCACGACGGCCCCGGCCGTGACTCCCGCCGCGGAGGCTCTCTACGGCCTGCTTCGAGCCTTCCGCTGGGCGCGCGTGGCTCTGGTCACCGCACCCCAGGATCTGTGGGTGGAGGCCGGTCGCGCTCTGTCCACAGCGCTCAGAGCCCGGGGCCTGCCAGTCGCCCTGGTGACCTCCATGGAGCCCCCGGACCTGTCTGGAGCCCGGGAGGCCCTGGAAAGAGTCCGGCACGGGCCCAGGGTCAGAGGTAGGCTCTCCTCCTGGGAGGTCAGAGGGGAGGGGGTCTGCGGGCAGCCAGCCGGGCAGCCAGCCGGGCAGCGCAGCTAGGCAGCCTCCTGTGCCCGCAGCTGTCATCATGGTGATGCACTCGGTGCTGCTGGGAGGCGAGGAGCAACGCTACCTACTGGAGGCCGCAGAGGAGCTGGGCCTGGCCGACGGCTCTCTGGTCTTCCTGCCCTACGACACGCTCCACTATGCCTTGGCCCCAGGCTCGGAGGCCTTGACGGCGCTCGCCAACAGCTCCCGGCTTCGCAGGGCGCACGACGCGGTGCTCACCCTCACGCGCCACTGTCCTCTGGGAGGCAGCGTGCGGGACAGCCTGCGCAGGGCCCAGGAGCACCGGGAGCTGCCCCCGGACCTCAACTTGCAGCAGGTAGATGGACCCAGGAGTGTGGAAGAAAGAGGACAGGGAGGGAAGAGAGCGGGGCGCAGAGAACGCGAGGAGCAGTGCGAATGAGAAGTAGGAGCCAATAGGAGAGAGGAAGGTGGGTGGAGCCAGGGGAAGAAGAGGGTGGAGCCAATGGGAAGAAGAGGGTGGAGCCAGTGGGGAGCCAAGTGGTCTGAGGGTCCGGTGAGGAAGCTTGGGGCATCTTAGCTATCACCGCCTTTACTCCCAGAGCGCAGGCAAAGGAAGCGTCGCTCATCTTCAGCCCACGTTGAGCTATTGAACCAATGCCCCTAGACTTCCCCAATAGGATATTTAGGATGACAATGTAAAGAGGCTGGGAATAGTCAGTGTGAGAATAAGAACGGGATGGGTCAGTCCTCAGTACCACCAAAAATAAATAGATAAAAATAAACAAAAGTAGACACCAACCAAAGGATAGGAAAGAAAGCTTTTAGGTCAACGCTAAGTAGGCGAGTCAGTCCATTTCCACCCGTTTCGGGGCTTTCTTTACTCTCCCCAGGTCTCCCCGCTCTTTGGCACCATCTACGACGCGGTCTTCTTGCTGGCTGGCGGCGTGGCCGGCGCGCGAGCGGCCGCGGGCGGCGGCTGGGTGTCGGGAGCCGCGGTGGCCCGCCAGGTGCGGGGCGCCCACGTCCCCGGCTTCTGCGGACCCCTGGGAAGAAGCGAGGAGCCCTCGTTTGTGCTGCTGGATACGGACGCGGCGGGCGACCGGCTCCTCGCCACGTACGTGCTGGATCCCCTGCAGGGCTCCCTGCGCTCCGCTGGGACCCCGGTGCACTTCCCCCGCGGCGGCCCGGCGCCCGGGCCGGATCCCTCGTGCTGGTTCGATCCAGATGTCATCTGCAACGGAGGTGAGGGCGAGCACCCCAGCTCCCACGGGGGCAGCCAGCGTGAACAATTCACAAAGTCATGAGAGGGGAGCTTCTGTGCTTTTTGTTTTGCTTTCTTACAGACCCTTCCTATGCCCTGACCTGCTCAGGACCCCTCTTTTGCAGAGTCCCAAAGCCCTCTGAGACGTTTTATGACATGCTTCCAGATCCCCACTTTGAGGATTCTAGGATCTTTCCCTAGAGCGTCCCCCGTCCCCACCCCTACTTCTTGAAGCCTCTAGGCTCTGGCTTGACTGGCTGCCCACCTGCCCACCTCAAGGGGGGGCGCCCCCCTTGCCAAGGTCCTGAGTCTTCCTCTTGTCCCTTCAGGAGTGGAGCCAGGACTCGTCTTTGTCGGCTTCCTTCTGGTGGTGGCGATGGGGCTGACCGGAGCCTTCCTGGCCCATTATGTGAGGTGAGTAGGGGAGGGGGGTCGACAGGAAGTGTTTCTCTCCGCCTGCCACAAGTGGAATTGTTCAGCGACAACAGCCAACCAACTTCACTGGAGAGAAGAGTAATAGGGGAGGACCTTCCTTCCTTCCTTCCTTCCTTCCTTCCTTCCTTCCTTCCTTCCTTCCTTCCTTCCTTCCTTCCTTCCTTCCCTCCCTCCTCCTCACCCTCCCTCCCTCCCTCCTTTCTTTCTTTGTTGAGGTAGGGTCTCACTCTAGTCCACGCTGACCTGGAATTCACTATGTAGTCTCAGGGTGGCCTCGAACTCATGGTGAGGTTGAGGGTCTTTCTTGAAGAGGGCCATAAAGGTCCCTTAGGGGCTGGCAGAGTCCATGGCATGACCGACCTGGGTGATGGCTGCCTTTCAGTACACTTACCCGGAGCTAAGATCATCTCTCCACCCCACCCCTGCTGGCCTCTTCTCATGGGACCGCCCTTCATGGAGATGACCACTTTTCCCCACCAGGCACCGGCTCCTTCACATCCAAATGGTCTCGGGCCCCAACAAGATCATCCTGACTCTGGACGACATCACCTTTCTCCACCCGCAGGGGGCGAGTGCTCGAAAGGTAGGAAAGCAGGAGGCCAGAGCCCTGTGTGTTTCATGGTTCTTTCCTGAACCGAGTGTCAACTCCGTCCCCCTCGTGGGAAGCCTGGC
This sequence comes from Dipus sagitta, assembly GCA_036346955.1. NCBI lineage: Eukaryota > Metazoa > Chordata > Mammalia > Rodentia > Dipodidae > Dipus > Dipus sagitta. Next base: position 5,232,290 of record CM070783.1, on the reverse strand, counting down.
TTCTTCCCGGGCCATGTCTTGGGGGTCAGTGGCCTCATGTAGACGGTGATAGCGACAGCCCTGGCTACTTCCTTGGAGTCCTGTGAAGGTTGGGCCAGACAGTGAGTGTTTGTTTTGTAAACTGTCAGCTCTGGGCACTGGGTGTCATTTTCCACCCGCCCTGGTTGAGATTCCTTACCATTTCTTTCACCCACAGAACTGTAACCCCAAAATATGTTCTGACCTCTTGCGCTGACCTCTGTCCCCTAGGTGGTCCAGGGAAGCAGGTCGAGTCTAGCTGCACGCAGCACATCAGACATTCGCAGCGTCCCCAGTCAGCCCGCGGACAGCACCAACATCGGCATCTATGAGGTGAGCTTGCTTCCCATCCAGTTCAGACCAGATTGGGGAATAAAAGCCCTGAAACAGATCAAGAACATTAGGGAAGGGCATTAGGACACTAACTATGGCTAAGACGTGGCAGGGTGGGGGCTGGAGAGATGACTTAGCGGTTAAGGCGTTTGCCTGTGAAGCCAAAGGACCCAGGTTCGATTCCCCAGGACCCACGTAAGCCAGATGCACAAGGTGATACATGTATCTGGAGTTCATTTGCAGTGGCTAGAGGCCCTGGCATGCCCATTATCTCCCTCTCTCAAATAAAATAAAAAGATTTGAAGGGTGAATGAGAGGTAAGGAGAGGAACTTCAGAGAACTCAGCTAATCAAGAGAGGGGGTCTGAGGACTCCTAAAGCTCTAAGTCATGTAGAGAAAGAAGACATTCCCACCATCATCTAGAGACTGTGATGACCATTTCTCACAAGGGCACAATTGTCTTTTTAAAAAATATTTTATTTTAGCTGGGTGTGGTGACACACACCTTTAATCCCAGCACTCAGGCGGCAGAGGTAGGAGGATCATTGTGAGTTCGAGGCCACTCTGAGAATACAGAGTGAATTCCAGGTCAGCCTGGACTAGAGTGAAACCCTACCTCAAAAAACCGAAATATACATAAAATTTATCTGAGAGAGACAGAGTCATACAGAGGGAGAGAGAAAAAAAGAGAGAGAGAGAGAGAGAGAGAATGGGCATGCCAGGGCACCCAGCCACTGCAAATGAACTCCAGAAGCAAGCGCCATCTTGTGCGACTGGCTTACGTCCTGGGGAATCGAACCTAGGTGCTTTGGCTTTGCAGGCAAGTGCCTTAACTGCTAAGCCATCTCCCCAGTGCCATGATTGTCTTTTTGAGCAGGCTGCTCTTCAGTGCGTGGGACCACCCTATGCCTTGAAGAATGACACGTTTCTTCTCTCTGACCCTGTGTACTGTTGTGACAGTTAAAGATGGCCTCACATTTATTCCCAATGTTTACTCGGGGTTGGTACCAAACCTTCACGACTCTTCTATTCTTTTTTCTTGTGGGTGGGAATTTGAGGTAGGGTGTCACTCTAGTTCTGCTTGATGACCTGGAATTCACTATGTAGTCTCAGGGTGGCCTCAAACTCACCTGATTGCTGGGATTAAAGGTGTGTGCCACCTGTCCAGCTATGACTCTCATCTAGTTCACATCCCTTACCAACAGACAAGATTACTTATATTATTTGCAAAGTCCAGGGCAAAATAATAATGAACGACCCCTTACTCACTCAGATAACACCAGCCAGTGGGGCTGCACAGGTGACATGATGTGAACTGGCCCTGCCAAGAGCTAAGGACAATAAATAAATAAATAAATAGAGCCCAGAGGGGAGATGCCTATCTTTCACAGCTAGTTTTCAGTAAGGCTTGATGACTCCTAGCACAGTGCTCCGTCTTGGTGAAAGTTGGTGATGAGGACTGGATAACAGGTCACTTCGTCAGCTGTTTGCGAGTGTGTCTAGGGTGGTGAGGGCCACTATATAAGCCTTCTGCATCTCCTCACCTGGGCTCTGATCCAACTGCCTGTGGAACAGACAGACAGACAGACAGACAGACAGACAGACACCGAGCTCCTTGCTGCTGATGCTCTGTCTCTTGGAAGATGTGTCCTGGGCCAGTGGAAATACGGGATCCTAAAGCTCCTTGCCTCTTGAGACTTCAAGGGACGGAACACCATAATCTCATCTTCTCTGCTACAGGGAGACTGGGTTTGGCTAAAGAAATTCCCAGGGGATCGTCATGTAGCTATCCGCCCAGCAACAAAGACTGCCTTCTCCAAGGTGAGGATCAGACCATGATGGGCGTGGGGTGACCATTACCTTTCTGGCTTCTCTTTACGGTGTGCGGCAGAGGTGGGTCTCCGTTAGATGTCCCTGCACGCCAGAGCAGCATTCCCGTCGTTCTCATGGTGTTAGCTCTTTCCTTTGACGTTCTTATAACAACCTATATGCTGTAAGTGCCTGTAACTTATCATGTACGTTACATGCTCACCTATGAACTGGCTTGTTTCTTTTTTTTTTTAAGTTTTTTTTGTTGTTGCTTATTTTTTTTTTATATAAGAGCGACAGACAGAGAGAGAAAGAGGCAGAGAGAAAGAGAGAGAGAGAGAATGGGCGCGCCAGGGCCTCCAGCCACTGCAAACGAACTCCAGATGCGTGCACCCCCTTGTGCATTTGGCTAACGTGGGTCCTGGGGAATCGAGCCTTGAACCTGGGTCCTTAGGCTTCACAGGCAAGCCCTTAACCGCTAAGGCATCTCTCCAGCCCTGGCTTGTTTCTTATCTGCTCCTCTCGCGGACTGAGAGCCGAATTCCTCCCTGTGCCACTTGCAGCACCTAGTACAAGGATTTCTGAGGAGTGAATGACAGAAATGGAAAAAAGAGTTTTGGGCTGGGGAGATGGCTTGGCGGTTAAAGGCACTTGCTTGCAAACTCTGATAGCCTCTGTTCCAATCCCTACTATTCACATAAAGCCAGATGCACAACTTGGCGCATGCATCTGGAGTTCATTTGTAGTGGCAAGTGGCCCTGGCATGCCCATTCTCTTTTTCTCTTAGCCATTCTCAAAATAAGATAAAATGTTATAATAAAATAAAACATGAATATAAAATTAGAGCTGGGCGTGGTGGTGCACACCTATAATCCCAGCACTCGGGAGGCAGAGGTAGGAGGATGGCTGTCAGTTTGAGGCCACCCTGAGACTACATAGTGAACTCCAGGTCAGCCTGAGCTAGAGTAAAACCCTACCTAAAAAAAAAAAAGAAGAATATAAAATTAAAAAATGAGTTTCCACTTCTGTCAGGACACTTGTGTAGAATGGCCCAGGTATGTTGACATATTGAACAAAGTAGAAGTGGACAAGGAGACAAGACTGGCTTATTTTGTTGTTGTTTTTTTTAATTTTTAAAATTTTTTTCAATTTCAAAAGTCCCTCTTATCCCAACACCAGGTAGCTTTGGTCTGGTCTGTGTTCAAGAGGCCACCGCAGGAGCTTGTGGTCACAGCTGTGAGTGGCTTAAGTGGACTGCCTGTTTGGGTCCATAGACAAAAATCACCATTTGATACCAGGTGTTTAAAACGAAAAGAAACCCTTTCACTGGGCACGGGGCTCCTGGAAAAGCTAGAAAGTCATCTGTTAGGCATCGTGTTTCCAGCATTTGCTGTCCTGCTGAATGTGACCTGCTTACGACCACAGCTTGACTCCTCAGTCCCTTCTTCCTTAACTTAGAGAAGGTGGCAGTCCGAGACACAAGGATGCAGAGCCATAGCCAGGCCACGGAGCGTGGGGCGCCCCTCAGAGCCTCTGCGTGAGGAAGGGCGGGGGATGGGTGGGGGCTCCTCCTTCAAGTGCTCCTTTCCCTTAGGACTCCACTTCCTGCTTAAGAAATCTCTTAGCTTTGTGGTCAACGGTCAATGAATCGGACCTTAACTGGGTCCTGATCACTAGTGCACAGTTGTCTTCTTTTTTTTTGAGGTAGGTTCTCACTAGCCCAGGCTAGAATTCACTCTGTAGTCCTAGGCTGACCTTGAGTTCACAGCCATCCTCCTACCTCTGCCTCTGGAGTGCTGGGATTAAAAGCTTGCAGCCACCATGCTCAGCTCACAGTTTTCTGTTCATTCAGTGTCTGAATAGTACTCTTTGACCATATTGTGCTGCCCACAGACAGAAGGATTTGGAGGAGAAAGCCACACACCAAACTTTATAGAACATTTTATTCACTTTATTTAGTTTTAGTTTTAAAAAATTCTTTTATTGCTGGGCGTGGTGGGGCATGCCTTTAATCCCAGCACTTGGGAGGCAGAGGTAGGAGGATCACTGTGAGTTCGGGGCCACCCTGAGACTACATAGTGAAATCCAGGTCAGCCTGAGCTAGAGTGAGACCTTACCTCGAAAAAAAAATTATTATTTACTTACAAGGGGAGAAAGACAGATAGAATGGGCATGCCAGGACCTCCTGCCATTGCAAATGAACTCCAGATGCATGCGCCATCATGTGCATCTGGCTTACATGGGTACTGGGGAATTGAACCTGGTTGTTTAGGCTTCATAGGCAAGAGCCTTAACTGCTAAGCCATCTTTCCAGCCTGTAGGTTTATTATTATTATCATTATCATTGTTATTTGTTTTGATTTTTTGAGGTAGGGTCTCCCTCTAGCCCTGGCTGACCTGGAATTCACCATGTAGTTTCAGGCTGGCCTTGAACTCACAGGGATCCTCCTATCTCTGCCTCCCAAGTGCTAGGATTAAAGGTGTGTGCCACAACGCCTGGCTTGTTTTAGTTTTTTTTTTTTATATATACATTTATTTATTTGAGAGTGAGAGAGAGAATGGGCATATCAGGACCTCCTGCCACTGCAAGCGAACTTCAGATGCACGTGCCATTTTGTGCATGTGGCTTTACGTGGGTCCTGGGGATCAAGCCATTAGGCTTTGCAAGCAAGAGCCTTTAACCGCTCCAGCTCCGTCACTCTCCAGCGCACATTCCCAGTGTGAACCCTCAGAACCTGGCGTTGAATAGCGCGTCTTCCTCACAGTGCGCCAGGACAGAAAAAGCCTGACCACTTTCTCTCTCTCAGCTCCGGGAGCTCCGGCACGAGAATGTGGCCCTCTACCTGGGCCTGTTCCTGGCTGGGACAGCAGACAGCCCAGCTGCCCCTGGGGAGGGCACTTTGGCTGTCGTCTCAGAGCACTGTGCTAGGGGCTCCCTCCATGACCTCCTTGCCCAGAGAGACATAAAGCTGGACTGGATGTTCAAATCTTCCCTCCTGCTGGACCTCATTAAGGTAGGTGTGTGTGTGCGCGCGCGCATGCGGGGGGGGGGGGTTAGGGTGGGGGTGGAGTTGTCCTGGAGGCAGAGAGGAGGCGTCAGAGGAACCCCCAGAACTGAGGGTGTCTTTTCCCCACCCTGTTCCAAGGGAATGAGGTATCTGCACCATCGTGGAGTGGCTCACGGGAGGCTTAAGTCACGGAACTGCGTGGTGGATGGGAGGTTCGTGCTCAAGGTGACTGACCACGGTCATGGGCGACTTCTGGAAGCACAGAGGGTGCTACCCGAGCTTCCCAATGCCGAGGGTAGGCACGAGAGCTGAACCCAGGAACTGCCTAGTTTCAAGGGTCTATCCTCCCCCCACCCACTCTCCTCATTCCTTATCCATTGATGCTACCGCAGCTACTGAAGAAAAGGCAAGTGGGCACTTGCTAAGGAACGGGATGCGTCTGAGCTCTGGCCAGTGCAGCCCAAGTCGGAGGTTACATGGAGCTTTGCCAGGGGCAGAGCCTTCCCTGGCACCTCCTCTGAAGGACAAGTCTCGGGGCAGGCAGGGTTTTCTCTGAGACCGTTTTTATTTGGGGGGGGGGCGGTTCCGGTAGTCTCTGTCAGAGATATTTGCAGGGCTGTGGGGTTAGTGAATATCAAAGGTGTGAGCCTGGGTTTACTGGTGAATCACAGCCATTTGTGTGCCCACACCCTCTTCTGTCTCCAGATCAGCTGTGGACAGCCCCAGAGCTGCTTAGGGACCCGGCCTTGGAGCGCAGGGGTACTTTGGCGGGAGATGTCTTCAGCCTGGGTATCATCATGCAGGAAGTTGTGTGCCGCAGCGCCCCCTACGCCATGCTGGAGCTAAGCCCTGAGGGTAAGGCCAGTTGGGGTCCGATAGGCATCCTGCAGTTAAAATAGGACTACGCCAGACCTAGACTGTCTCTTTGTGCAAAGCCCAGGACTCCTTAAAGCTGGGGTCTGAAACCAGGACAGTGGAAAGCTAAGCACGAGGGTGGCTGTTGTAAGGGGCAGACACCCTGATCCTGGACCCCTGTCAGGCCGACTGGGCTCCTCTCTGGTTCTCAAAGGCTCCAGGAGGGTGACAGAGTGGGGATCAGAGGACAGTCCCATTGAATCCACTCATCATCTGTAGGACTCTGAGCTAAGGACTGCCTGGTCACCCTAACCCTTCTTATGTACAGCACGCATTAGTTTATCTGCGTCACCTTCTTGCCACCCTCTGGGTTCAGGACCCTCTGGTGACTCCTAGAAATTCCCTTCCACCCTGCACTTCCCACTCACTGTAGCACAAATTTAAAGGACCTTCTCTTAGCCTCCCATGTTAGGGTCAGAGGTAGCTTCTGTTTTGGGGTCCCACCTCTCACAGTCTCTTCCTGCCCCCAGAAGTGGTGCAGAGGGTGCAGAACCCCCCTCCACTGTGTCGGCCTGCCGTGTCCATGGACCAGGCCCCCATAGAGTGCATCCAGCTGATGACCCAGTGCTGGGCAGAGCAGCCGGAACTTCGGCCCTCCATGGACCGCACCTTTGACCTGGTATTGGGCAAGGGCTTAGTTGGTCTCCCTGGGGTCCCCGATTCTTGTCAGCACCCTGTTCCCAGGGATTCAGGCTGTCAGGATCTTTGATCCTTAGGGTATCTCTAAGGAATAACCTAAGGACTGAGAATTTATTTTATGGGACAGAGTTAGAATGGGGATGAGTTAAAATGAGGGCTGTGGGGCTGGAGAGATGGCTTAGTGGTTAAGGCGTTTGCCTGAGAAGCCTAAGGACCCAGGTTCAACTCTCCAGATCCCATGTTAGCTAGACCCACAAAGGTGAGGCAAGCACAAGATCGCACATGCTCACTAGGTGGCACAAGCTTCTGGAGTTCGATTTCAGTGGCTGAGGCCCTGGCGTGCTAATTCTCTCTCTCTCTTTTCCTCTGTTTTGTCTCTCTTTCTAAAAAAAATTTTTTTAAATGAGGGCTGTGGAGGTCCAGAGTCTGAGGTACATTGCTATGTGAGGGAGAAATATTTAATTCAATTCAAATAGCATTGAATGAGAACCAGGTATGTGTTTGTTTTATTGTCACAGACACTTGGCCTGGGTCCCATGCCTTCAATTCCAGCTAACAAAATCTACCTCTTGGAACCCTTCATTCCCACATACCTCCTAATAATAACTGAGAACACAGTGTCCAGCACCCTGGGGTTACCTCATGAGTAGAAGATGAATGGAGGTGGCTCAGAATGTAGCCCAGTGACAGGGTGCATGAGGAGGACATGGCAGCCAGGATCTCCAGCTACTTTACCAGTTTTCTCCTCCCAGTTCAAGAGCATCAACAAGGGCCGGAAGACGAACATCATCGACTCCATGCTGCGGATGCTGGAGCAGTACTCTAGTAACCTGGAGGATCTGATCCGGGAGCGCACGGAGGAGCTGGAGCTGGAGAAGCAGAAGACGGACCGGCTGCTCACGCAGATGCTGCCGCCGTGGGTGCCCGCCTTGACAGGAGGGTGGGGAGAGGGCAACTGGGGCTCAGGCAGACCGAGGCAGCCTCCAGGTGACCCTCCATTGCCTGTATTACCTAGATCTGTGGCTGAGGCGCTGAAGATGGGGACACCAGTGGAGCCCGAGTACTTTGAAGAAGTGACACTGTACTTCAGTGACATTGTGGGTTTCACCACCATCTCAGCCATGAGTGAGCCCATTGAAGTGGTAGACCTGCTCAACGACCTCTACACGCTCTTTGATGCCATTATTGGTGCCCACGATGTCTACAAGGTGGAGTGTCAGGGAACAGAACCGCTTCTTGAGTTTGCTCTGTTTTCTTTTTGTCTTTAAAAAAAAAGTATTTTCTTTTTCGGCCGGGCGTGGTGGCATACACCTTTAATCCCAGCACTCCGGAGGCAGATGTAGGAGGATTGCCATCAGTTTGAGGCCAGCCCGAGACTTCATAGTGAGTTCCAGGTCAGCCTGAGCTAGAGTGAGACCCTACCTCGAAAACAAAATTATTTATTTTTTGAGAGAGAGAAAAGAGGCAGAGAGAGGAAAGGAAGGAGAGAGAGAGAGAGAATGGGCACACTAGGGCATCCAGCCACTACGAACAAAGCGCATCTGGCTTAGGTGGGTCCTAGGGAATTGAACCTGGGTCCTTTGGCTTTGCAGGCAAGTGCCCTAACCACTAGGTCATCTCTCCAGTCCTCTTTCTGTCTTGTTTTCAGGGTCTGGCTATGTAGCCCTGGCTGGCTTGGAACTCAGTGTGTGGTAGACCAGTCTGGCCTCAAACTCGAAAATCATCCCACCTCTGCCAGTAGAATCCTGGGATTATTATATAGGCGTGTGCCACCATCCCAGGCTCTGACCTTCAGTTTAAATGCTCCGGTCCCCAGCCCACCTGCCCCAGGCCACCAACCCTCCTGCCCCCAGTTCAACCCAGAACTCCCAGCTTGGCTTCCTAGCACATTTGCCTTAACCCTAGTTTAAGCCTCCTCACAAGGAACACTGGATTTGTGAACTGGGGGAGGGGTGCTCGGTACCGAATCAACAAAACCTGTTTCTACAGGTGGAGACAATTGGGGATGCCTATATGGTGGCCTCGGGGCTGCCACAGAGGAACGGGCAGCGGCATGCAGCAGAGATTGCCAACATGTCACTGGACATCCTCAGTGCCGTGGGCTCTTTCCGCATGCGCCACATGCCTGAGGTGCCCGTGCGCATCCGCATTGGTCTGCACTCAGGTAACCCTCCTGCCCGCTGGTTCCCTGGCTTCAGCCTGTCTCACTCCTAGGGCCCATATCGAGTCCCTGCACAGGGGGGAAGATTCCAGGGCTAGAGGGGCTTGTCTTAAAAAAAGATAGATTTGGACCTGGGTGTGGTGGCACACGCCTTTAATCCCAGCACTCGGGAAGCAGAGGTAGGAGGATCTCCATGAGTTCAGGGCCACCCTGAGATTACATAGTGAATTCCAGGTCAGCCTGGACTAGAGTGAGACCCTACCTCGAAAAACAAACAAACAACAACAACAAATATATATGTAGACTTGGAGTGTTTATTTGGGGAGCTACTGGAGAATCTGGGGTGCCAGGGTTTCCCATAGGTTTTGTGCAACCTAGATGCTAGGCGGGGTTCACCTCAGGCTCCGCCTGTCTTCCAATGGGGCACATGTCCGCAGGCCCATGCGTGGCTGGCGTGGTGGGCCTTACCATGCCAAGGTACTGCCTGTTCGGGGACACAGTCAACACTGCCTCTCGCATGGAGTCCACTGGGCTGCGTGAGTGTGACGACGTGGGGCACCCGGTGGAGGTGGGGAGGTGCCGGACAGGGAAATAGCCTGGGGGGTCCTGAGCTCATGGTGTCCCCCAACTGCCCCAGCTTACCGCATCCATGTGAACATGAGCACCGTGCGGATTCTCTGTGCGCTGGACCAGGGCTTCCAGGTGGAGCGGAGAGGTCGCACAGAGCTGAAGGTGAGGGGGAACCCTGTCCCCTCCTGGCCCCCTGTCTCCTCCTGGGGGTGTCCTTCCCAACCTGAGCTCTCCTGCTTCCACTTAGACCTGGAGATCTTCCATCCCTCACCCCACCTCCTCTCACCCTCGCCTGTGTCTCTCCAGGGCAAGGGCGCTGAGGACACGTATTGGCTTGTGGGCAGACTGGGATTCAACAAGCCCATCCCCAAGCCGCCAGACCTGCAACCCGGGTGAGTGGTTGGCTTGAGTCTCTGAGGGGAAGGACGAATGACAGGCGCTGGTTAGGAGGCCCCTTTCCCTTTTCTCTGCCTCCCCTGGTCCCTGGCGCCTCCCACCCTCATCCTCCTTTGGGGCTCCGTCTCCTTCCGTGCAGGGCCAGCAACCACGGCATCAGCCTGCAGGAGATCCCCCCAGAGCGACGCCTGAAGCTGGAGAAAGCCAGGCCTGGCCAGTTCTCGGGGAAGTGAATCCCGGCTGCTCGAGGGACAGGTGCTGGGTCTCCCTTCCAACTTCCAAGTTGCACACTTCTGGGGGGGGCGGTGCTTCCTAGGGAAAAGGTGTCTTCTTGTCCGCCTGAGGACCAGACGCTGCACCCAAGGCAGGTGAACTGGCTCCTGCCCAACTTCCGGAGCCTGGACTAATTCCTCAGCATAGGGTCCCCACCCCCCCCCCCGCCCCAAGAGGAAGCACCAAGAACAGGCATGCCGGTCTGGTCCAGACGTCCCCCTTGACCCTTCTCTTCCCTGGTGTGTAAACCCCCTAGACTGTGCACTGCACAAGAGGCTGAACTCTAGGGGCAACGTTCACCAGAGGACCAGCAGACAGTGTAAAAATTGTCTAGCTGGGCTTGGTGGCTCACGGCTTTAATCCCAGCACTTGGGAGGCAGAGGTAGGAGGATCGCCATGAGTTCGAGGCCACCTGAGACTCCATAGTGAGTTCCAGGTCAGTCAGTCTGGACTAGAGTGAGACCCTACCTAAAACAAACAAACAACAAACAAACAAACAAACAAACAAACATTGTGTCTAGAGTCCTGTCAGAGCAGTAGCACCTCCCACAGCCCTCGAGCAAGAATCTCTGACCCATAACCTACCCCACAGCTGCTCTCCTTCCCTCCTGAGACAGTCCTTGTTCCCTCAGGATTTCTGGAAGGGCCTTTCTGAACGCTGCTGCTATGCTGCTAATGCAAGTGACTTCTGTCCAGCTCTGCCTCCAAGGATTCTGAGCCAGGAGCCAACTGTAAACCAGTCGTGCGACACTGGGAAGGTCTGGTGTGCTGTCCAGGCACCCCTCAATGGTGGAATGAGGGGTACCCTAAGTGGTCTCTACATGTGGCCCTTGTTGCTGGGCTTTCAAACGGCTTGCCTTGAGATTTGGGACATCTGTCTTGTGACCCTTCGCCCCTGTCAGAGGATGTTGGGGTGGGGGAGTCTCTACTTTCCAGGAACCCCAAGGAGGATCTGGGATTGGAACCCCGGAGGAGTTGGAAGTGTCACGTCCCACCAGGGTAGAAGTGTCATCATGTGGCCTGGGGAGGCCAGGGCCTCTGTTCGGCCTCTAGTCTGTTTCTGTATTCACTGCCCACTGGTCAGAAACGGGCTCCTTCTCCAGTGGGCAAACCTAAGTCATTTGCCCAAGTGCAGAGAAAAGCTAGCTTTGATGCTGTGGAGAAAGGAAGTCACAGCCGCACCAAAAACTTTGCTAACCAGAACGGCCGAGGAATAGTTGTTTAAGTGGACTGGCATGCTGCTGAGGGGCGGTCGTACGGGAACCCCCCTTACTTAGATCCTCGTCCTCACCCAGTCCCAGCCCCCCACGGACGCGTCCTCTGTGGAACTCTGAGCTCCCAGAGCCTGGGCTTTGGCACGTTTGACTCTTGGTGTCTTTCGTCAGTGCCGCAGATCCTGGCAGAAGTTAGCAGTAGGCACACAGCAGGTGGTGAAGGGCCCGTCCCTGGCGATGTGTGAACAGAACTGGAGACATTGTTGGCAGGGATGTGAGGGACAGAGGGCACTTCGACTAAGTCTCGCTCTGAGAGGGCAAGCTGGGCACCTTGGGAGCTTGTTAGCAATGCAGGATCTCAGCCCGACTGCACACCCACTCAAACAGAGTCTACATTTCAGCCTCCTCAAAGCACTGTAAGCCTGCTAAAACTTCTGAAGCGTCAAACTGAAGACTGTAGAGTCCTTTCAATCTTAGAATTCCTAAAATCTCATAAGAATCAGCATAGAAACTAGCAATTAGACTTGTTTGGTTTTGTTATAGTTACCTTCTTATTGCTGGGACAAAGGACTCAACCAAAAGCAGCTGACAGGAGGAAAGTTTTTTATTATTTATTTATTTATTATTTTTTTGTTTTGGCTTACAGTCTTGAGGGGACGTTTCATGATGGCAGGGGAAGCATGGTAGAGCCACAGCAGGTGGAAAACTGCAGCATGAGCATGAGCAGAACTCTAGCAGAAGGGGACCTGCTTATAACACCCCTAAGCCCATACCCACCGGCACACCTCCTCCAGCAAGGCTCCATCTCTATGACCAAGCATTCGAACCAAGCATTCAAAACACGACTTTATGGGGGACACCTAATTCAAACCACCATGGGTTTGGCTTGTGGGATGTTTTTGTTTGAGGCTAATATTTAAAAATTAATTTTAAGTCAGTACATTTAAAAAAATATACGCAGTTGGGTCTGGGAAGATGGCTCAGTGGTTAAAGGCACTTGCTTACAAAGCCTGCTGGCCCAGGTTCAATTCCCAAGCCACCCATGTAGGCCAGATGCATTTGCAGTGGCGAGAGGCCACACACACAGCACGTGTGCTAGAATGTGTGCAAGTAAATAAATATTCAGTCATCTCTTGGTATCCAGAAGGTACTAGTTCCAGGACTCCCATGGATACCAAAATCCTTGGATCCCAAGTCCCTTATAAGATGACGTAGAGTTTTGCATAGTATTTATACACTTTACCCTATCTACTTTTAAGTCATCTTTAGATTACTTCTAATGTAAATGACATGTAAATATTTCCTCAGGAATAACAAGAAAAATGTCTGTACATGTTCAGTCAGATAAAACTTTCATAGGCTTAACCACAGCACACCACTCATGGTTGGCTGTATCCATGATGGGAACCCTAAGACATGGAGGGCTGACTGTAACCATGTTTCCCTCTTCTGAAATCAGAAGCCCCTGTGGGGCTTGCATCATCCTGAAACAACATTGGCTCTAACCTGGGGCGTCACACTTCGGATCTCGTGACCCTCGTGACCCTCATGACCCTCACTACTCACCTACTCACGGCTGACTCCAAGACACCAAGAATTCTCTTAAATACATCTGTGGACACTGAACCTAGGACAATAGGAACATAGGCGCTCCTGGAGCTTGTTTTGACATTGCTGCCTCTTCTGTTTCTTCTCTTCCCCTTCTCCTTTTCTTCTTCTAGTTAGTAGCTTCCTCCCTTTCCTAATGATAAATAAAAGATTTATAAGAAATACAAGTGCAGCACTTGTAAGTTCTGGTTACCTAAGATGGTGCCGATAATAGGTAATTTAGCACAATTAAAAAAAATTTAAATCATGTTCAAAGATGGTGAATTAAAGACTAAAACAAAGCAAGACACATATAACATGTATACTCACAAAAAGTTTTAAAAATTATTTACATTGTTAAAATCTCCCCTAAGATTTTCTCTGCACTTAGGTCCAAGAGCGGAAGGGCGGATTCTAAATTTCTGGTCTTGGAACTGGTTGGAAATTAGCTTTCAGAATTTCTGCCCTCCCTCTCTTCCTTCCTTCCTTTCCCTCCCTCCCTCCCTTCCTCCCTTCCTCCCTTCCTCCCTTCCTCCCTTCCTCCCTTCCTCCCTTCCTTCCTTCCTTCCTTCCTTCCTTCCTTCCTTCCTTCCACCCACCCACCCATCCATCCATGCATCTTCTCTTTCCTGCCTGGGGCCTGGTGTAGTTACTACTGTGTAATTCAAGGAGCCTCAGGAAAGAGTCATCCTGGGTTAGGTGCTGGAAGATTAGCTTGGCAAGCTGGGGCAGGGCGCCCTAGAAGAAGAGGGGGTGAGTGAAGCATAAACCCACCCTGCGGTAAAGGTGGAGTGGGCAAGGCTCAGCAGGTCGTGGACACCTCTGACTCAGCCTTGTTCCCAGGCCAGCTGCCAAAAGTCTCAGGTGACCAGGTGAGGTGATGGGATTGGAGAGTGGGTTCCTCACCCAAGAAGTTGCAGAGCCAGTGGGGGAAGAAGAGGAAGGCTTGCGCCTCAGTACACTCTGTGTCCCTGTCCCCTCTGCCCTTGCTATACTCCCACTTTCCATCCCAGGGCACCCCCCCCTTTACCTAACCATTCCTCCTTGCCTTTTGCTGCAGTTTTCCCCACTTACGAGAACCTTTTACCTGCACCCGGATATTAATTGTCAATCTTAAAGCCTCAAGTACTCTCTACCTTCCACCCTATTGTCCCCAGGTCCAGGCCACTCTCAGCCCATGAGAGCACCTGGCGTGGCCACTAGGCACTCCACACTTGAGATGTGCTTATGCTGCCTTGGCCAGCCGGTCTGTTCCAGGAGCCCACAAGTGGGGCTGTCCTCACCTTTGGGTTGGCTCTGTAGATGGGACTTGCCATGGCCAAAGGAAGGACCTCTCCCAACTGCTTCTTGGATTCCAGAGCATGCCCTAAGGCTCACCTGACGCCTTCCTCTGTGCTACTGTTTAGGGGCTGGGCCCTGACTCCCCCGCCCATCTGGGATAGACCCCAGGCGCCTCCATTTCAGGAGGTGAGGAGAGGAGAGCTACTGCTAGGCAGGGGCTTATGACACAGCACTGTAGGGCAGTCTGTGTTCTCCAGGATCTTCTGAACTTTGCATCCGGCACATTGGGCTGTGTGCTATTATGTTTGTGTCATGTGGTGGCAGAAATAAAGGTGTTCTTTCTCCCATTTCCTGGTATACTGTCCTTTTGGCCTCTGATGTATTCTGAACACCCCATCTAGGAATGCTTGAATCTGGCCTTCCCAGGGAGGGGTGAGCTCTGGAGAGGGCTTGGGGAAAGTACCTCTAGGGGATCCTTGACTGGGGGAGTCTGGCTTGAGAGGACCAGACAGGAAGCCTCAAGTCTCTCAGGCTTCTAGAAGAGACCAGGAAGTGGACGATGTTGGCTTCATCCCTTGATCAGAGACAAGAGAAGGGCAGAGTCTGTCCATGTTCGTGATGCATGTTCCACAGAAGCCGTAGTTAGAGACTGAAGACCTAAGAGCTCTAAGTGGAGGATGTGAAGCCCACCAGTCTCAGTAGATGACCTCAGCGACAACCCACACTCTGGTTCCCACGTGCAGGAGCCTGGCCCCAGGCTTAGAATAGGGCAGACCATCCCACAGCCATCAAGAGATGACTAACCCATAAATCTCCTTGGATCTCAGCCATTCCCATTCCAGGCCCAGTGTTCCTGAAACAGTTGCTTGTGGTGAAAACTGGTTGTCCTGCGTGAGTGTCCCTCCTACTGAGGGTGGACAGTTGTCAGTGCCCCCGTCTTAGTCGCCTGCATGTTGGTTACTTTTCTCATTGCTGTGACCAGCACCTGACAGAAACAAGTTATGGGAGGAAAGATTTATTTTGGCTCAAGGTTTCGGGGGAAGTCCCAAGTGCATCGTGACATGGAGGCATGACGGGGATCACAGCAGCAGGAGTGTACGGCAGAGACCCCTGACATCATGGTGGGCAGGTTGCAGAGAGCTCAGGCAGGAACTAGAAGCAAATATGACCCTCAGAGTACTACTGTGTCTACTACCAGGTCCCACCAACCAAACAGCTCAGAATGTGAGCCAACAGGGACATTTCTGATCCAAACCAAACCGCAGCACTCTAACCTCCCCCTTCCAACCCAGCCCAGTTACACCCTTCTGAGGGCCACTGTGGTGATTTCAAGAATGGACAGGTGTCCTGGGATCATGCCTGGCATCTACCATCCTGCATGACTTTGCCAAAAGTGGTTGCTGAATTTATTAAAATGAGGAAGTGTTGGCCAGACACAGCTTATTACCTTTACTCAATTTTGAAGGATATCTTTGCTGTACAACATAATTTTGTATGACATTATGTAATTTCACCTGTTTTTTTTTTTTTTTGTTTGTTTGTTTGTTCTTGTTTTTCAAGGTAGGGTCTAGCTCTAGTCCAGGCTGACCTGGAATTCACTATATAGCCTCAGGGTGGCCTTGAACTCACGATGATCCTCCTACCTCTGCCTCCCAAATGCTGGGATTAAAGGCATGCACCATCACACATGGCTAATTTCACCCTTTTAAATACACTGTTCATGTCTTCCTGGCTTTTTTGTTTGTTTCTGCTGGGAGATCTGATATTATGAGATTATCTTTCTATGTGAGTTGACATTTTTCTCTTGCAGTTTTTGTTGCCAACTATTTGACCTTTGCTCTTAGCATTGTAACTATAATGTTTCATGGAGAACTATTCTGTTCCAATCTACTTCAGATTATATATGGCTTTTACCATTAAAACTCTAATTGTTAATCACAAGTTTGAGAAAAAAAAAAAAAAAAAGAATGGACAGGTGACTGGGACTACGAATGAAGCTCGTTGCTGAGATGTTGCTCAAAACCATGGGAGCAATTGTCTCTTTTCTCTGGGTTCTGCTGAGAGAATGGGACATGGAATGATTTGTCACAGCAGAGAGCAGACAGTCTTGACCACCACTGTTTTCCACTCTTTGCAGGATCTGAAGCCAGATACACCACATGTGTAAGGATCATGGGCTGGAAAATTGATTTTTTTTTTCTTTTTTTTTGGTCTTGTTGGGTCAGGTTGAATTGATGTTTCTGTTCTTTGCAGCCCAAAGTTTCCTGATACCCTCCCAATGGACTGGGATATGCAGTGAGGCTTAAACTGGCTTAACAACAAAGTAAAGAAATCCATGCTGGGGATTGGGCTGATAAGGGACAAGACAGAGACCAGAGAAGTGAATGACCAACAGAGATGGTCACTGTGCACTGACTCTATGAAGGACCACCTGACACCCCCCGCCCCCCCGTGGCATGACTGTTCTGGTTATTAGGAACCTAAGCAGGGAAACTCAGGGCCTGGGGCAGGACAATGAGCACGGCGTGTTAGAACGCTGGCCTTGGCGCAGCATTTAGAAGCGGAAATCATGTGAACCCAGGACGACACTGTGTGACATCTTGTGAGCTAAGGGATTACTATGCCAGGGAGGTTGTGGTGGGCATAGATACCTCTTCCTGCAGAGAACAGCTGGTTTGACACTCTGGTTTCTCTTCAGATTATATCAATCTTTCACTTTTTACTAACTCTATTTTGGTATAAACCCCCCCAGGAAGGCCCCACCTCACCACCCACCCTCACCTGACACTCTTATCGTGGACCTAGAAAAGGGTAGGCATCTACCACCTCTGCTCACAAGGACCATTGACTCCCTGCTTCAAAAGCAATTTCCCAGGGCTGAGGAGATGGCTCTGTGGTTAAAGGCACTTTCTTGCAAAGCTTGCCAGCCAGTTGCACAAACTGGCACATGCATCTGAAGTTTATAGTCACAAGAGGCCCTGGCATACCCATAGTAGTCTTTCTTCTCTCCCCCGTAAAAAGGAATATATTTGTTTTTAAAGGAGCATATCCCAGTACACCATCTGTAGCCCTATTCTGACCATGCTGCACAGTTCAAAGTGTAGCCTTATAGCAAATGTTGGGACAAGGGAATAAATCTGGGCCCTTAGACTCTGGAACTTGGGTGGCTGTTTAGGGTATACTGGGGCTGTGTCCCTTATACAATGCCCTTCCTGCTTCAAAGTCCCTTGATTTTTTTTCTGCCAACAACATAAACTCCAAGTTAAGGTGTGTGCAATCAGATTATGGAATGGTTTGATTGGCAGGATGTGAATAGAAATGAACTTTACATTTCTTCAATTGCTGCCTTCAAAAGTCCAGAATAGGGCTGGAGAGATGGCTTAGCGTTTAAGGTGCTTGCCTGCGAAGCCTGAGGACCCATGTTTGACTCTCCAGATCCAACATAAGCCAGATGCACAAAAGTTGAGGCATGCACAAGGTCACACGTGCCCACGGGGTGGCACAAGCATCTGGAGTTTGATTGCAGTGGCTGAGGCCCCCCAATTCTCTTCTCTGTCTCTCTCACTAAAATAAAAATAATTTATTATTTTTATTTATTTATCAGACAGAGAGAAGGAGGGAAGGAGGGAGGGAGAGAGAGAGAGAGAGAATGGGCGCGTCAGGGCCTCCAGCCACTGCAAACGAACTCCAGATGTGTGTGCTCCCTTGTGCATCTGGCTAACGTGGGTCCTGGGGAATCGAGCCTCGAACCGGGGTCCTTAGGCTTCACAGGCAAGTGCTTAACTGCTAAGCCATCTCTCCAGCCCTTATTATTTTTTTTTTTAAAGTCCAGTCTAGTTGAAGACATCCATCTCCCTGCTGCTGGAAACACGTGTTCCTCATTGTGTCCACCTGAGGGAAAGAATGTGCGTTCTTTCATGCGTCGCCCACACCGCGGCTGCTTTGTGAGAGAGGAAGGTCATGGATGGTATCAGTGCATTCTCATAACCATCTCCCCTAAAGCATGGGGAGGCTTTAATGGTCACCTGTTGGGGAAATTTTCTTGGTCTGTCATCAGCTCAGTCACAACTACCTCTGGAAGGCTGTGCTTGCCTAGATGGGCATGTGCAGCCATGGCTTCCCCAGGAGACTAGAAAACTTGAGCTTGCCTGGTTCCTTATCCACTCAAGTCCCCTTCTAATCTTATCACTCACTTTTGTTCTGTCATCCCTCGGTATCCTTGGAGGACTGGTTCCAGGACTCTCACAAATACTAGCGTCCTGAGCGTGCTCAAGTCCTTTATAGAAGATGTCATATGCACAGAACCAACACGCATCCTCCTGTAGGCTTGACGTCATCCATCTCTAGATTGCTCATAACACCGAATGCAAGGCCAGTGCTGTGTAAACAGTTGTCACACTGCATTGTTTAGGGAATAATGACAAGGGGAACACCGTCTAGACTCTGCATGGTAGGCCACACCTGTAATCCCAGAGGCCAGGGTCACTTCAGGCTACAAAGGGAGACCCTGTCTCTAACACAAACTGTCAACAAACAAACAAAAACCCACACAAGTCTGTATGTGTTCAGCACATACGCAAAATTTTCTCCAATTATCCTTTTGAGGCAGGGTTTTATTTTACTCCATGCCGATCAGAAATTTACCTGGAAGCCCAGAGTGGCCTTTGAACTCACGATAATCCTCCTACTTCACTGCTGGGATTAGAGTGGGTGAGTCACCACCCCCAGCCTCCCAACTGTTTTTAAATTTTGTTTGTGAGTGCATAGGCACACATGTCGTGGCATGTGTATGGAGATCAGAGGACGACTTTGAGGAGTCTGTGCTCTGCCTACTTTCTTTGAGGCAGGGCCTCCTGTCTCTGTGAACTGCCAGACTGCAAATGAATGTCAGACCTGGGAAGGAAAGATGGCTTAGCAGTTAAGGAGCTTGCCTGTGAAGCCTAAGGACCCAGGTTCGATTCTCCAGGACCCAGTGTAAGCCAGATGTACAAGGTGGCGCATGTGTCTGGAGTTTATTTGCAATGTTTAGAGGCCCTGGTGTGTCCATTCTCTCTCACCCTCTCTCTGTCTCAAATAAAAATAAATTAACTAATTGGAATGTCGGCCCAGCTGGCCTGTGAGCTTCATTCTCTCCTGCTCCTCCTCCGCTGTCATCAGTGCATGGGGACCACAGGTGCATGTGTCACTTTATGCAGAATCACAGATGCATGGGATTACAGTTGCTCGTGCCACTTTGCAACTGACTTTATTTCATGAGTGCAGGGAGTTGAACCCTGTGCTGAAGGGCTTTGCAAGTAATTGCCTTTAACCACTGATCCACTTTTCCAGCCCCTGCCTTGAACTCCTAACAATCCTCCACCTCTGTCTCTCAAGTGCTGAAATGAAAGGCATGCACCAACCTGCCTGGCTCCAACTATCTTTTAACTTTTTTTTTTTTGAGGTAGGGCCTCACTCTAGTTCAGGCTGACCTGGAATTCACTATGTAGTCTCAGGGTGGCCTTGAACTCATGGTGATCCTCCTACCTCTGCCTCCCAAGTGCTGGGATTAAAGGCATGCGCCACCACGCCCAGCTTCCAGCTATCTTTTAAAAGTTTATTTTTATTTATTTATTAGAGACACAGAGAGGGCATTCAGCCACTCCAAATGAACTCCAGATGCATGCACCACCATGTGCATCTGGCTTACATGGGACCAGGAGAATCAAATCTCGGTCCTTAGGCTTCACAGGCAATTGCCTTAACCGTGAAACCATCTCTTTAGCCCTCCAACTATCTTTTTTTTTTTTTTTTTGACAACTTCCATGATTGTAAACAATATCCCATGGTAATTCCCTCCTTCCCCCCCACTTTCCCCTTTGAAACTCCACTTTCCATCATATGCCCTCCCCCTCTCAATCAGTCTCCCTTTTATTTTGATGTCATGATCTTTTCTTCCTATTATGATGTTCTTATGTAGGTAGTGTCAGGTACTGCAAGGTCATGGATATCCAGGCTATTTGGTGTCTGGAGAAGCATGTTGTAAGGAGTCCTACCCTTCCTTTGGCTCTTACATTCTTTCCGCCACCTCTTCCACATTAGACCCTGAGCCTTGGAAGGTGTGATAGAGATATTGCAGTACTGAGCACTGCGGTCACTTCTTTCCAGCACCATAATACCTTCTGAATCATCCCAAGGTCACTGCCATCTGAAAAGAGAAGGTTCTCTAACCAAAAGTGAGAGTAGCATTAACATATGGGTATGAACATTAAGAGAAGTGCTTACTGGGCAGTTTGGTGAGCATAGTATATACATTTAGCCAGACACCAGCAGACGTTACACCCCTAGGGCTCATGAATACCTGTGTTTTAAGTTTTCAGTATCAGGGATGTATTCCCTCCCATGGAGAAGGCCTCTAGTCCAATCAGAGGGCAGTTGGTTTCCCCATAACAGACGTGCCACTATTGCATCCGTTGGCACATTTGGTCTGGCTGGCCAATTATAAGGCTTGCAGTGTCCACTGTTGGGTATCTTCACTGGTGATTTCTCTCTCTCCCATTGAACTGCATGCAGAATGGCTTCTTCCAGCTTTCTGTCAGCTGGTCTACATGGAGGAGGTTTTAAGCTCAGCTCCAGCAGGATTTCTCAGTGACCTTGCAGCCCAAGTATGTGGAGTCTTCAGCAATAGGGTCTTACCATCTATTCCTGGGGAAACCAAGGGCCTTGGCAATGACTTCTAATGTTTTGGTGGCATCAGGGACCTCCCTGAAAAACAACTCACTGGAAGTTATCCCATCCCTGGCACTGAAAATTTTCTAGTAACAATCTATGGCTCCTGTGTGTTCTATTGTCCAACAAAGTAGGTTACCATATGACTTATTTAATTCCTCTTAGATTTTGATTAGTCCTCCCTCTACCTTTCCTATACTCAGTTTCTTCCCCTGACCTCACTTAGGCCTTTGCACCCCCATTAGTCTGTTCTTCTACTTACATATATACAATACCATCCTATTTTGTCCCCCCTCCCTCCCTTTCTGTTCCCTTTATATGTCCTTTCTAGCTTACTGGCCTTTGCTGAGTTTTATTCCTACTCACATAGAAGTCTATTCATTTGTAGCTAGGATCCACAAATGAGAGAGAACATGTGGCACTTGGCTTTCAGGGCCTGGGTTACCTCACTTAGTATAATCCTTTCCAGATCCATCCATTTTCCTGCAAATTTTATAACTTCATATTTCTTTACTGCTGAGTAGAACTCCATTGTATAAATGTGCCACATCTTCATTATCTACTCATCAGTTGAGGGACATCTAGGCTGGTTCCATTTCCTAGCTATTGTGAATAGAGCAGCAATAAACATGGTTGAGCAAGTATCTCTAAGGTAGTGAGACGAGTCCTTAGGATACATACCTAGGAGTGCTATAGCTGGGTCATATGGTAGATCTATTTTTAGGTGTCTTAGGAACCTCCACACTGATTTCCACAATGGCTGGACCAGATTGCATTCCCACCAACAGTGTTGAAGAGTTCCTCTTTTTCCACATCCCCACCAGTAGTTATGTTCATTTGTTTTCATGATGGTAGCCAATCTGATAGGAGTGAGATAGAATCTCAACATAGTTTTAATCTGCATTTCCCTCATGGCTAGGAATGTAGAACATTTTTTTAGATGTTTATATGCCATCTGTATTTCTTCTTTTGAGAACTGTCTATTTAGTTTTTTTTTTTTTTTTTTTTTTTTGAGTCAATGTAAGATCTTAAACAGGGAAAACATCAAATCTTGCAGTTCAATGTTGACATAAGACCCACAACCAAGTCTCTGGGGTTTCAATTCCACCCCTCCTTTTAGGCTGCTCACACCCCAGGGAACAATCCATCCTGAGTTGTCAGCTTGCCTTGGTAGCCATCTCAATGTCCCACATGTCCCACATATGTTGGTATGTCCGAACATCTTAGGGTTTCCACTGTAACCCACAGTTTATCCTCATTGTTCCTTCAGGTCTCCATGCAGGGATTCAAACAGTCATACCTCACATCACCCAGTAGCCATTTCAAAAAAAAAAAAAAAAGAAAAAAAGAAAAACCATGTTGCAAATCCAATGACCCTCTCCTTCCTGCATGTTTTATACTCCCATAGTACTAGGTGGGGTACTTAAGTGTTAATCCAGTGGGGAATAAAGCCAATTTTGAAAAGTAAGAAAATGCCTTCAGCACTCTTTCTTCAGGCTCCCTATTTTCAAAAAAATCAGCATTCTTTCTGCTGTCACAGTGCAGAAGAGCTGGTCCCATGTCAGTGGTGGTGATCTCTCAAGTACAGCTGAAGCAGACATAGTGTTCAGCTCAAACTCTTATTTCTCTCCATGCCATATCCTTCTGCTCACATCAGTCCATTTTTATACAATGCAACCCTACACAAAGTTCTCAGGACATGGGAAGATGCAATAAGCCTCTCACACAAACTGTTTCTGGGACAGTCTGAATAAAGTTCTTTCTTTGCCTCATAAGTCAAGCCTCACAATTCTTTCTGCACTTAGGTCTCTAATCTTTGACCAGAATAGTCTATCAGACTCTGCTACAAGGCACTACAAGGCCAAGGTTCCAAACCCTTCCACATTCCTCCTGCAAATTAGTTCCAAAAGACCAAAAGTCAGACAGGTTTCTAGCAGCAACAGTCCCACTCTACTGATACCAATGTTCTGTTTGCAATTACCTTCTTGGAGGAAGATGTTTTTATTTTGGCTTACAGTCTGAAGGGGAAGCTTTATGATGCAGGGGAAAGCATGGCATGAGCAGAGGCTGGACATCACCTCTGCCACGGCAGGTGGGAAATAGCAACAGAGTGTGAGCCAAGTTCTGGCCAGGGGTAACTGGCTATAGCACCCCTAAGCCCACCCTAACAACACATCTCCTCCAGCAAGGCTCCACCTCCCAATTTGTCACTATCTGGGGATCAAGTATCCAGAACACATGAATTGATGGGGGATATCTGGTTCAAAGCACCACATAAGGCTTAAATCTCCCATTTCATTATTAGCTTTCTGTGCATTTCCTCAGTTTCTTATTTCATTTTTGTTCAAATTTTTATTAACAACTTCCATGATTATAAAACATATCCCATGGAAATATCCTCCCTCCCCTCACTTTCCCCTTTGAAACTCCATTCTCCATCATGTCCCCTCCCCTTCTCAATCAGTCTCTCTTTTATTTTGATGTTATGATCTTTTCCTCCTCTTATGATGGTCTTGTGTAGGTAATGTCAGGCACTGTGAGGTCATGGATATCCAGGCCATTTTGTGTCTGGAGGGAGGACGTTGTAAGGAGTCCTACCCTTCCTTTGGCTCTTACATTCTTTCTGCCACCTCTTCCACATTAGACCCTGAGCCTTGGAAGGTGTGATAGAGATATTGCAGTACTGAGCACTGCGGTCACTTCTTTCCAGCACCATGATACCTTCTAAGTCGCCCAAGGTCACTGCCATCTGAAAAGAGAAGATTCTCTACCGAAAGTGAGAGTAGCATTAATATATGGGTATGAACATTAAGAAAAGTGCTTACTGGGCAGTTTGATAAGTATAGTATATACATTTAGCCAGACAGCAGCAGACACTACACCCCTAGGGCTTATGACTACCTCTATTGTAGGTTTTCAGTATCAGGGATGTATTCCCTCCCACGGAGCAGGTGTCCAGTTAAATTAGAGGGTGGATGGTTTTCCCCATAACAGATGTGCCATTATTTCACCCATTGGCTCATTTGGCCTGGCTGGCCAAATATAAGGCTTGCAGTGTCCACTGTTGGGTATCTTCACTGGTGATTTCTCTTCCTCCCATTGAACTGCATGCAGAATGGCTTCTTCCAGCTTTCTGTCAGCTGGTCTACATGGAGGAGGTTTTCAGCTCAGCTCCAGCAGGATTTCTCAGTGGCTTTGCAGTGCTTCTATTTCTTAAAAAAGGGAAAGGGGATGGAGATATGGCTTAGCGGTTAAGGCACTTGCCTATGAAGCCTAATGAGCCAGGTCCAATTCCCCAGGACCCACTTAAGCCAGATGCACATGATGGTGCATGTCTCTTGAGTTCCTTTGCTGTGGCTAGAATCTCTGGTGTGCCCATTTCTCTCTCTCTCTCTCTCTCTCTCAATTAAATAAATAAAAATAATTTTTTTAAACAAAAAGGGAGAGATTTCAGCCTACCCACATGCTGATGGGAAGGAGCCAGTGTTGAGAGGAAGACACTGGAGAGTCAGGGAACAAGGAGCCTGTGTCTACTGGGAACAGACCCAGCCTTGCTGGATAGGAGAGAAGCCTCTTAAGAGGATTAAAGAGGGATAAGTTGGGCCTGGGAATAGGCACTTTGTGGTCTAGTTTGCTACAAATTCTGGACCTTTCCTCAGGGGCTTTCTGTTTCCTCAGGGACGTGGGTGGTGAGCTCATCCTTTAGAGTGTGGGGCAAGAGGGGAGGTGCACCATTTTATTGGGTGCTTGCTGTGTGCTGGAAACTGTATTAAGCACTTTTTCTGAGACAGTTCATTCAATGCCCTCCAGAACCCCATGAGTCAGGCACTATTACAAGTCCATTTCACAAATGAGAGCACAGAGGCTGGGAGAGGCTGCGCGACCCGCTCGTCACAAGTTACTCAGTGGGTGTCAGGGGTATAATTTTCCTTAGGTCTTAGACCCTGGTAACAAAGAGGCAGGAACTGATAGGACTACAATCTTAAGGGAGTGGAAGTCACCAGTAACAGCAGTAGACAAACCTTTTCCTCTGAGGCAGGGGAAGGAGGAGAAACTGAGTCTTTAAGTTGTGAATATGAAGAAAAGCTGCCAAAAAGCTCCCTTTCCTGTATCTTAGCATCTCTGGGGAGGATAGCCAAGCTGCTGACCATGGGCCAAAGAGGACCTCAAGAGTTGGGGGGGGTCTACTAATGCACTTTATCGTCAGTGAGAGTGACATTTATGAGGACAGAGCAAAATCATCACAACTTAAGTGCCAGCCACAGCAGCAGCCACTTTCTTGTCTCCCACCAGAAGGAGCGGAGCTGCACAACTCTTCCTGAGCAGTTCTTCCATAGCAGGTAGAGACTGGACACTGCCCGAGGAGAGCCGGGATGAAAGATCCTCAGAACACTGCTTGGCTCAAGAATACACACTTGATTCGATGTCTACTGTGGGCAGAGAAAAGACTTAGCACCCAGCACACAGAAGAGTACATAGATAGGGCTGGAGAGATGGCTTAGCAGTTAAGGCACTTGCCTGCGAAGTCTAAGGACCCAGGTTTGATTCTCCAGGTCCCATGTTAGCCAGATGCACATTGTGGCGCATGCATCTGGAGTTCATTTGCAGTGGCTGGAGGCCCTAGCGTGCCCATTTTCTCTCTCTCCTTCTGTCTTTAATAAATAAAAATTTAAAAACATTTAAAAGAAAGAATACATAGATCCTTCTCAGTGAGGACCTACCCATGTCACATTCACAAAGTGACTGAGCTCTCATGTCATCCCTCTCTGTAGACTACAGATGCTCTGGGATTGTACCCACCTGTCTTCCATGTGTTACCACGGAAGTGGCACCGCTGCTCTTTGGTGAGTGGGTTTTCCGCCTGGTCACTTGTTCCCCTCAGGACCCTGTAGTGGGGTGGTTCCTTTGGGAGTTCTCTTTGTCAGTTACTTTTGCTCCCCCCTCCTTTACTCTTCCCTGATTCTTCTGTAATTTATTACATCCCTGAGCCCAGCATCCTCAGTTGCAATGGGAACACTTCCTAAATGGTTAAGACATGGACTGCTTTCTGGAACCCAGAATTCTAGCAGTCTTTGTGACTCCTCATCGTCACTCTTGCACATCCGCTAAGGCAACGTTCATCCAGTGCTGTGAGGCTCAACTTGCAGAAAAGCCATTTGTCTGTCGTCAGGAACATAACAACTTGCCCCAGGAGGGCCAGTTTCACTGTGGTGGTTCAGCAAGAGCAGAAGAAAAGGAGACGTGTCTCCTGGAAGATAAAACCCTGCTCCCCAGGAAGCCTTCTGGCCCTCTCCTCTTCTCCCTCCATATAAAGGCCCTTGCACCTCTGAGTTCCCCAATATACAGTGTGAGGGTAATAGCTCTGTCATCCAGGTATGTGCCCTTGAATAAACCTGGTTTACCAACTCTGGTCTCCTGACTATTGACTTCCAAGGGGTGAGCAGGCCGACCTTAGTCTCTTAACAATACGCACCCTTCACATCTCCCTTATGACAGCACCCATTCTTGTTCTCAGTCAGGTAATTAGGTGGGGCTGACCCTACTGCTTATTACAGACTCATACCAGAGTTGGCGTAAGCCGACCAGTGTATTTGAATTTCCTATCTACTCTGGTTGGTTCAGGGATTATCATGTAACCCACAAAGAGTCATAACAAGGGAGGGGAGAAGATATTTGTCATCACCTTGGAAAAGAGAAGCAGCAATCGTCTTCCAGGGGAGCTGCTGGAAAAACTCCCTTTTCTGAATTGTGTGGTGTGAGGGTAGGAGGTCTGGAATAGCTTTCAGAACAGCAGCCCGTGTGATGCGTGAAGAAGAAGTGAACTCCAGATGTATGCGCCACTTTGTGCATCTGACTTTACACGGGTACTGGGGAAGTGAACCCAGGCCATCAGGCTTTGCTGAGCCATCTCTCCAGCCAGGTGAAGCAAACTTTTTTGGTAGGCAGACAGAAGAGCCAGAGGTGCACTGAGCCTTTAGGCCTGTCTGGAGCAGCCATGCTGTAACCACAAGGGTGGCGAAGCAGAGAATAGAATTGTGACACCCAGCTTAATTAAGCACAAATTCAGCACCTGGGCTTGTCCCTCTTCTTGCCTTTGCTTCTGTGAAGAAGGCAAAGAGGACATTCATGTTTAGAGGGCAATTCTCTGTGTCCATCATACACCTCACTCGGGGGTGACAGTGGCGGGCTGGTCGCATGGGTTGGGTTAAGACTGTCTGTCCCCGGGACGTGTTGTGCCCTCCTTGCTGCCAGTGTCCCTAATGGAGCTGTGGATCTTGTCCCTGTCACTTCCTTAAGTTCTCACTTCTGAAAAGGCCCTTTCTTCCTGCATCAACTTCCCTCCCTATTCCAAATAACAAAAAAGTGCTTCAGGGGCTGGAGAAAATGGCTTAGCAGTTAAGGTGTTTGTCTACAAAGCCAAAGCACCCTGGTTCAATTCCCCAGGACCCACGTTAGCCAGATGCACAAGGGGGTGCACACATCTGGAGTTCGTTTGCAGTGGCTGGAGGCCCTGGTGTGCCCATTCTCTCTCTCTCTCAATAAATAAATAAAAAAAATATATTTTTTTAAAAAGTGCTTCAGGGCCACTGGTACTTAATGGTAGTTGATGTAAGAATCAAGCACCATGCTTGAGATCTGGAATGTTTCTCAATTTCTTTCTTTTTATTTATTTATTTTTTAGTTAATTTTTTGTTTTGTTTTGAGGTAGGGTCTCCCTCTAGCCCAGGCTGACCTGGATTTCACTATGTAGTCTCAGGGTGGCCTTGAACTCATGGCGATCCTCCTACCTCTGCCTCTTGAGTGCTGGGATTAAAGGCGTCTGCCACCACACCCTTTTTTAATTTTTTTTATTTTTATTTTATTTTTTTATTTTTAAAAGTATTTTATTTTTATTTATGAGAGAGATAGAGATAGAAAGAGGGAGAGAGAGAGACAGAGAGAATGAATGGGTGCACCAGGGCCTCCAGTCACTGCAAATGAACTCCAGACGCATGTACCACCTTGTGCATTTGGCTTATGTGGGTCCTTGGGAATTGAATGTTGGCCCTTTGGCTTTGCAGGCAAGTGCCTTAACCCCTAAGGCATCTCTCCAGCCCCTTTTAATTTTTAAACTTTTTTATTGACAACTTCCAGAATTATGGACAATAAACCATGGTAATTCCTTCTCTGCTTTCCCCTTCACAATTCCACCCTCCATCACATCCCCTCCCCCTCTCAATTAGTCTTTTTTTTAATTTTGATGTCATCATCTTTTCCTTCTATTATAAGGATCTTGGGTAGGTAGTACCAGGCACTGCAAGGTCATGGATACCCAGGACATTTTGTGTCTGGAGGAGCATGTTGTGTGGAGTCCTATCCTTCCTTTGGCTCTTACATTTTTTCCACCACCTCTTCCGCAATGGTCCCTGAGCCTTGGAGGGTGTGATAGAGATGTTTCAGTGCTGAGCACTCCTCTGTCACTTCTCAGCATCATAGTGCCCTCTGAGTCATCCCAGAGGTTGTTGCCATCTGAAAAGAGAATATTAACTGACCAAAAGTGAGAGTAGCATTAATATATGGGTATGAACATTAGGAAAAGTGCTTACCGTGCAGTTTGGTGAGCATAGTATATATGTTTAGCTAGACAGCAGCAGACATTACACTCCTAGGGCTCATGACCTTCCCTGTCATTGGTTTTCAGTACCCTCTCCTTCCTTTTCATTTCTTCTTATTTGCATTATTTTAAATTCTAAAATTATTTTTTAATATATTTTATTTATTTAATTTATTTCAGACAGAGAGAAAGTGGCAGCAGGGAAAACAAGAGTGAGTATGGGTGCACCAATGCCTCTTGCCACTGCAAACAAACTCCAGACTCATGTGTCACTTGGTGCATTCAGATTTATGTGGGTATAGGAAGTTGAAGCCAGGCCATCAGGTTTTGCAAGCAAGTGCCTTTAACCACTGAGCCATCTCTCCAGCCCAAATTCTAACATTTTGGTCAAAGCTGTAGATGCAATGCTGAGGATATAGCTTGAGGGTAGAGTTCTTGTTCAGCCCTAGATTTGATCCCCCAAAGCATACAATCATACATTCACATACACACACACACACACACACACACACACACACACACACAAACACATGCATACACACACATACATACACACATACACATAAGCTATAGATTTATCTATTCATCCTTTTTTTTTTTTTTGAGATAGGGTTTCACTCTAGCCCAGGCTGACCTGGAATTCACGATGTAGTCTCAGGTGGCCTCCAACTCACAGTGATCCTTCTACCTCTGCCTCCCTAGTGCTGGGATTAAAGGCGTGCGCCACCACCAACCCCCCGCCCCCCCCGGCCTCTCCATTCATTTTTTTTTTTTATTTGGTTTTTCGAGATAGGGTTTCACTCTAGCCCAGGCTGACCTGGAATTCACTATGGAGTCTCAGGGTGGCCTCGAACTCATAGTGATCCTCCTACCTCTGCCTCCTGAGTGCTGGGATTAAAGGCGTGTGCCTCCCTGCCCAACCTCTCCATTCATTTTTAAGACAGGGTTTTGCTATGTAGTCTAGGCTGACCTCAAACTTTGATCTTCCCGCCTCAGCTTCCTGAGTGCTAGGTTTGTAAATATACACTACCATGGCTTAGATACATATGATTTAAAGAGCAGAACTGTTTTTGGGCATGGTGGCATATGCTTTAACCCCAGCACTTGAGAGGCAGAGGTAGGAGGATCACCAGGAATTGGAGGCCACCCTGAGACTACATAGTGAATTCCAGGTCAGCCTGAGCTAAAGTGAGACCCTATCTCGAAAAGAAAAAAAAAAGAGTAGAACTATTTGACTCATTTCATTGGCAATCTTGGCATTTACTGACACATCTCAACATAGCATATGTGTATTGTTTGTTGGTTTTTTTCAGCTCTAGGCAATCATAGGCTTTCTACTAAGGAAAACAGGTTCAGCTTCTTTCCCTAGTCTGGCTCCTGTTACATTTGCAAACCTCCCTCCCTCATCTTTTGTCTTTCTGGTATAATTTCATTAGAACCATAAGCAAATTTTCATTGAATGCTTACATGATTTTGATTATCGACATGCCATTCATAGGAAACTTGATGGCATAGAGCAGGGTAGTCTATAGGTTACTTTATTTGTATTTCTCTACCAAAAGTTTTGTTGTTTCTTTAGATAATAATTACATATTTGTGATTATTGGTAGTATTTTTCTATATATTTTTTCTTAATTTAATCCAAAACATCACCATGTGTCTAGAATACCCTTCAATATGCTGAGAAACACTAAGTACTCGGTCTTCCTGAGGGAGCCTCCCCCGGCCATCTCCAGGCTGCACCATCAGTTTCTTACTGCTGCTTAGCCAGGCTCTGGGCTCACCATCTTCCTTTCACCCCGCTGCTGTGCTAGAATTCTTATTTCCCATATCCCATACTGGACCCTTTCTTGTTTATCTCATGAACTTATCCTTCAAGAGCAAAAGAAAGGAAAGAGAATTGAAGATGCTATACGTGTGTAAATGTTTATTATTTACCTATGTTTCAATAATAGGTGTGAAATGATTTTTGTCCAGAATTGTGAAAGCTCTGCTCCATTGGGAAAGCAGGGTTACTGTGAAGGAGTCCTGGGAATCTGGCTTCCTCATTCTTGTCATGCGACCTGTTACCCTTCCGCACAGGCTTTTAGGATTCCTTCTTTGCCTGAGACTTCCATATTTCATAATGATATATCCTGGGAGGTCTGTGTTTATTCTGTGTTGTGTTCTTAGTCGGGCCCGTTCAAGACTGAGACTTGTGTCCCTCGGGGTTTGGAAAATGTCTTGAATTGTTTCATTAATTATTTCCTTCTCTCCTTCTACCTATTTTACAATTTGACTCAGGCAGGTGGCTGTTGCAGTCAGGTTCACATTGCTGGCAGAAATCACCCAACCAAGAGCAGCTTGTGGGAAAAACGGGTTTATTTTGGCTTACAGACTTGAGGGGAAGCTCTACAATGGCAGGGAAAATGATGGCATGAGCAGAGGGTGGACATCACCCCCTGGCCAACATCAAATGGACAACAGGAACAGGAGAGTGTGCCAAACACTGGCAACGGGACACTGGCTATAACCCACCCCAACAATACACTGCCCCCAGGAGGCATTAGTTCCCAAATCTCCATCAGCTGGGAACCTAGCATTCAGAACACCTGAGTTAATGGGGGACACCTGAACCAAACCACTACCTTGATCTCCTGAGTTGGTTCTCCATCTTCCATTTTTCTCCCATTTTCCATCATGTTGATTCTTGCTGTTTATTTATTTATTATATTATTATTATTATTATTATTATTATATTTGGTTTTACGAGGTAGGGTCTCACTCTGGCTCAGGCTGACCTGGAATTAACTATGTAGTCTCAGGGTGGCCTCGAACTCACGGAGATCCTCCTACCTCTGCCTCCTGAGTGCTAGGATCAAAGGTGTGTACCACCACACCAAGTGAGCTTTTGTTTTTTAATTTTATTTATTTGCAAGCAAAGAGAGAGAGAGAGAGAGAGAATATGAGAATATGTGCACCAGGGCTTCTTGCAACTGCAAATGAACGCCATATACATGTGTCACTTTATGCATCTGGATTTTCGTGGGTACTGGGGAATCGATCCCAGGTCATTAGGCATTGCAGGCAAGTGCCTTAACTACTGAGCCATCTACCCAGCCCTGCTATTGAGTTTTTAATTTCTCCTGACACTTTTAAAAGGTTTATTTTATTTATTTGAGAGAGAAAGAGAGAGGCAGATAGAGAGAGAATGGGCATGCCAGGTCCTCTAGCCACTGCAAATGAACTGCAGACACATGCGCCACCTTGTGCATCTGGCTTATGTGGGTACTGGAAAATTGAACATGGGTCATTAGGCTTTGCAGGCAAGCACCTTAACCTGCTAAGCCATCTCTCCAGCCCATCCTGTCATTTTTAAAATTTTTATTCTATTTTTGTTTTTTTGAGGTAGGGTCTCACTCTAGCCCAGGCCGATCTGGAATTCACTATGTAGTCTCAAGGTGGCCTCGAGCTCATGGTGATCCTCCTACCTTTGCCTTCGAGGGCTGGGATTAAAGGTGTGTGCCACCACACCCGGCTCCTGTCTTTTTTTTTTTTTTTTTTTTTTTAATTTCATGAGCCATGTTGTTTGTTCCATGTATTGTCTGAATAGTATCCTTTTTATATTTCATGATTGTCCTTTTTCCTGTTATTTCTTTTTTCTGTCTTTCTCTTTCTTCCTTTCTTTCTTTCTTTCTTTCTTTCTTTCTTTCTTTCTTTCTTTCTTTTTTAAGGTAGAGTCTCACTCTAGCTCAGGCTGAATTGGAACTCACTATGTAGTCTCAAGCTGGCCTCAAACTCATGGAAATCCTCCTACCTCTGCCTCCCAAGTGCTGGGACTAAAGGTATGCACCACCATGCCTGGCTTCTGTTATGTCTTTGATAAGACAGTTTGGGTTTTGTTTCTGATATTTATGGTATATGTTTATGTTGGTTATCTATCAGCATAAAGTAAACCATCCCTAGACACACTAGAACACCAAGAACTGGGGCCTGGGGAGTTGGCCCAGTAGTTAAATGTACTTGCTTGCAAAGCCTTCAGGCCTGGGTTCAATTCCCCAGTACCCAAATAAAGGCAGATGCTCAAAGTGGTGCAGCAGCAAGAGGCCCTGGCAAGTCTCTTCTCGCTCTCTCTCTTGCAAATAAATACGCATTAAAAAAGCACCAAGGGCTGGTTTTGCAGTCAGGTTTCACATTGCTGGTAGAACTCACCCAACCAAGAGAAGCTTCTGGGAAAAAGAGGTTTATTTTGGCTTACAGACTCAAGGGGAAGCTCCACAATGGCAGGGGAAAATGATGGCTTGAGCAGAGGGTGGACATCACCTCCTGGCCAACATAAGGTAGACAATAGCAACAGGAGAGTGTGTCAAACACTAGCAAGGGGGAGCTGGCTATAACACCCACAAGCCAGCCCCCAACAATACACTGCCTCCAGGAGGCGCCAATTCCCAAATCTCCATCAGCTAGGTACCTAGCATTCAGAACACCTAAGTTTATGGGGGACACCTGAATCAAACCACCACAGCTGGAGAGGTGGCTTAGTGGTTAAGACACTTGCATGAAAAGCCAAAGGACCCAGGTTCAATTCTCCAGAACTCGTGTAAGCCAGATGCACAGGTGATGTATGTGTCTGGAGTTCTTTGCAGCAGTTGGCGGCCCTGGCATGCCCATATTCTCTCTCTCTTAAATAAAAAAATAAAGTAAATAAATAAAGTAAAAATAAATAAGTAAAGTAAATAGAGAGTAAGGGAAAACCCATGATTCAGTATGCATATGGGGGACTTAAAATGGCCCAGTACAAGAAACTATGCTAGTCACGGCTTGTCGCGCCTCTGAAGAAGAGCCTTTGAGTAAGAAGTGAAAGAGCCTCTCTCGTGGTCTGTCCTCTGAGACGGGACATGGGGATGGATGGGGTCAGTGCCTCTCTCATGGTCTGTCCTCTGAGATGGGACATGAGGATGGAGGGGTCAGTATTCGTGTTTCCTGATAAAAAATTGTGTCCTTCAGACAAGGGCTGCATAATCTGAGGCAATATGAGGAAACTTGCTGGATGGACTCATAAGAGCTGTCAGGCACACTTGGGTGTTGTCAGCCAAGGCTGCCATGAATATGAGGGACTGGGAGACAAAAGAGGAGGGGCAGGCATTACAGAGGAACCAGGCATGAAAGAGGCAGTGTTTGATACCCAACTTACCAGGCACATATAATGTTCACTGGAGAGTTCTGAAAAAAACTACATAGCAGCAGAGACCTGTCAATGCAAATCACATAGCTCTCTCCTCAAAGGGAGCAAGATGGAGTTTATTATGGAGCCAGCTATGAGTAACTACAGGCCCAGGAACACAGATTCACTTTTCCCCAAAGTCCGTGTTCCAACATGTTAACAATTCCATGAAAGTTTTATAGTTACATTACAAAAGAAAGTCGTAAACCATGGCACTTTTCAAAGACACTGGTAGAAAGCTCAGGCATGCTGCAGCAGAGCAGGGGAAATCACCTCAGGTTTCAGAGGCTCTGATGACGCTCTCAAGCTTTGGGTTGGTGGGAGCTGGGGGTCTGTAAGTTCATTTGAAAAGGTTTCACCTGATAGTTACAAGGATGTTAGGTCAGACATAAAGGGGGGCAATAAGTGGTTACAAAGGGGCTAAAGGTAGACCAAGGTAATTTGGTTCTGATCATGCCACACTCCATCTCTCTATAATCAAAGGAATTTTATCAGTCCATTCAGCTTTGTTTAAAGTAAGCAGAGGGGGCTGGAGGGATGGTTTAGCGGTTAAGGAATTTGCCTGCAAAGCCAAAGGACCCAGGTTCGATTTCCCAGGACCCACATTAGCCAAGATGCACCTGGAGTTTGTTTGCAGTTGCTGGAGGCCCTGGCGCACCCATTCTCTCTCCTCTCTCTCTCTCTTTCCCTCCCTCTTTCTCTGTCAAATAAATAAATAAAAATAAAATATTTAAAGTAAGTAGAGGGCTGGAGAGATGGCTTAGCAGTTAAGATGCTTGCCTGCAAAGCCTATGGACCCCGGTTCAATTCCCTAGGACCCATGTAAACCAGATGCATAAGGGGGCACATGTGTCTGGAGTTCATTTCCAGTGGCTAGAGGTCCTGGTATGCCTATTCTCTCTCTGTATATATATTTGCCTCTTCCTCTCTTTCTCTCTCAAATAAGTAAATTAAATTAAATATTCTAAAGTAAGTAGATGTAGCACTTTTCAGGAACTTTAGATCACAGTTTCTTCTGTTGGCTAAGTACTGCATTTTGTGCACGTAGAGGTCAAATATTATATCAATGTCCTATAAGTTCGGAAGGCTTATTCTTGGGATCCACTATAGATGAGTCTGAGTAGTAGGCAGGAAAACTGTCTTTGGGAGAGAGGAAGTGCTGACAAAGCCATTAAGGAAGTGTGGCAGTTACCTTCGCGTTGCTGGGACAAGCACTAACCAGAAACAGCTTATGGGAGGAAAGGGTTTTTTTTTTTTTTGGTTTTTCGAGGTAGGGTCTCACTCTAGCCCAGGCTGACCTGGAATTCACTATGGAGTCTCAGGGTGGCCTCAAACTCACGGCGATTCTCCTACCTCTGCCTCCCGAGTGCTGGGATTAAAGGTGTGCACCACCACGCCCGGCTGGGAGGAAAGGGTTTATTTCAGACTTACAGAATCCAGGGGAAACTCCGTCAGCTGCAGGAGAAGCTGGCTCACCTCCGTACACCCATACAGAGAGACACCACCAAACAGCCGGTAAACACAACATGGAACAGCCGAGCTCAAACTTCTCTCAACACACCTTAGGGCTGAACTTAAGGTCCGCCCCAGTGACACACCCTCCAGTGGCTGCTGGAGACCTAAGTTGCAAGCTAAATCTCAAGTAAAAAAAAATATGCCTGAGGGCTGGAGAGACTGCCTAGTGGTTAAGGCACTTTCCTGCAAAACCTAAGGACCCAGGTTCTATTCCTCAGTGCCCATGTAAGCCAGATGCATAAGGTGGCTCATGTGTCTAGAGTTTGTTTGCAGAGGCTAGAGGCCCTTGGTGCACCCATTCTCTCTCTCTCTCGCTCTAGCTGTCTCCTTCTCTCTCTCACTCTCTCAAATAAATAAATAAATAGATAAAATATTTAAAAATGAAAAAAAAACTTTTAAAAATGCCTAAGTTACCAAACTGACTGCATTTGCTGAATACAAAACTAATTAATAAAAAAAAGAAAAAAATACCTAAGTGCTGGGCGTGGTGGTGCACACCTTTAATCCCAGCACTTGGGAGGCAGAGGTAGGAGGATTGCTGAGAGTTCGAGGCCACCCTGAGACTACAGAGTGAATTCCAGGTCAGCCTGGGCTACAGTGAGACCCCTACCTTGAAAAATGGGAAAAAAAAATGTCTAAGACTACAAGGATGGCTCAGAGGTTAAGGCACTTGCTTGCAAAGCCAAACCACACAGATTCAATTCCCCAGTACTCACATAAAGCCACATGCACAAAGTGGTGCATGAGTCTGGAGTTTGCAGTGGCTCAGAAGCCTTGGCAGGCCCATTCTCTTTCTCTCTCCTTACAAATAAATAAAAAATATTGGAGTCTATGGAGTCTATGGAAACTCCTGGACCATGTCGAATTGATTAGCCGTTATGATCCTGGTTTGAATTATATTTAAAATTAAACATAATCAAGATGACAGTTTGGCCTCACAAAGCTAATCGCAGATGAGGCAAGGGGGCATTGTGCTGTCCCAGTCCTTCCTTGCTGTGCCTTCTTTATTTTATTTTTTGAGCTAGGGTTTCACTCTAGCCCAGGCTGACCTGGAATTCACTATGTAGTCTCAGGGTGGCCTCAAACTCATGGTGATCCTCCTACCTCTGGGGTTAAAGGTGTGTACCACCACACTGGCCCAATATTTTAGACTTTTGAACAAGGCTGATAAGGACTACTATGAGAACTTCCTTCCTTCTTCTTCTTTTGGTTTTTCAAGGTAAGGTCCCATTCTGGCCCAAACTGACCTGGAGTTCACTTTGTAGTCTCAGGGTGGCTTTGAACTCACAGTGATCCTCCCACCTCTGCCTCCTGAGTGCTGGGATTAAAGGTATTTGCCCACCATGCCCAGTTTCCTTCTTCTTCTTTTTGAGAGACAGACAGAGAAAGAGGCAGATAGAGAGACGGAATGGATGCTCCAGGGCCTTCAGTCATTTCAAGCGAACCCCAGACGCATGCACCACCTTGTGCATCTGGATTACATGGGTCCTGGGGAATTGAACCTGGGTCCTTTGGCTTGACAGGCAAGTGCTTTAACCACCAAGCCATCCCTTTAGCCCTATGGGAACTTTTAAAGCTGGACCGAGTGCATTTTGCATTGTGGTGGTTTGTCCCTCATAGCCTCAAGGGTTTGTCACTAAGTCTCATAGTTCTTCCATAGCTGGTGGAGCCTTTGGCAGGTGGAGCTGTGCTGGAGGAGGTGTGTTGCGAGGAGACCTGAGGCTTTATTAGTTCAGCCTGTGGGATGTTAAGAGCCACATGTGTGATGGACTGAGCCAGCTTCCTGCACTATGGTGAAGCTTCCCCTGGAAACTGTAAGCCTGAAATAAATTCTTTCCTCCCATAAGCTGCTTCTGGTGCAATGTTTGTCTGAGCCATGGGAAGGTAACTGACCGGAATAAGGATTCCACCCAAGGCCAATCTGGTAAACGAGCATGTTTGCTGGGCTTACTTACAGGAACACGAGTAAGAGCTTAGTCACAGGAGTGTAAGTTACCCACGAATAGCTGCACCACTGCAAAATCCCACCCCATCGTGGATGACAGCCCCAGGAAGCTGACGTGTGGAATCCTCTGAAACCAGAGGGGAGAATTCCTACTCTCCATGAGCTCTGCTTGAAAGGCTTCTTGCCCAGGAAGAGGTGAAAACCACTTCTGAGCACCTGGCAATCCATGAGGTTGGCACAAGGAGTGTATCAAACTTTACTCAATAGGGTTCAGACTGGTAAAGACAGAAGCAGCAGACTTGTACAAGCAAGAAAGCATCCCTTGACTTGGAGGGGCTCACAAGATTGGGAAACTCAAATGAGGGCTGCATGCAGGGGGTTAAGTGTGCTGGAGCTGCGTATTGAAAGTTAAATAGTAACCTAGAGTTCTATTGAAAGAACAAGGATTGAAAGAACAGGTGGGCTTGACTGGCAAGTCAACTGAGAGCAGCGTTAGAAGCAGTCAACCATAACTGGACTGCCCTAGCTACGGTTTTGCTCCGGCTGAGCTCCCAGAGCCCTCGCTGCTCTTCGTTAACTATGTAGTTCCCAGAAGCTGGGGATTTCGCCCTCACTGCTTTTATTTTTTTAGCATTTAAAAAAATATTATTTAGTATATTATTTATTTGAGAGAAAGAGAGAGAAAGAGGCAGAGGTCAGAGAGAGAGGGAGAATGGACACGCCAGGGTCTCTGGCCACTGCAAACGAACTCCAGACACATTCGCCACCATGTGCATCTGGCTTACATGGGTTCTGGGGAGTCAAACCTGGGTCTTTAGGCTTCGCAGGCAAGTGTCTTAACCACTAAACCATCTCTCCAGCCTTTTGAAACATCTTATTGA
Organism: Dipus sagitta; assembly: GCA_036346955.1. Classification (NCBI taxonomy): domain Eukaryota; kingdom Metazoa; phylum Chordata; class Mammalia; order Rodentia; family Dipodidae; genus Dipus; species Dipus sagitta. The sequence goes on along the minus strand of CM070783.1, from coordinate 5,194,243 downwards.
CAATGTCCATACATACAGACAACATACCATGGTCATCATCCCTTCCTACCACTCTCGCTTTTCCACCTCTCCCTTCCCCCTCTGCTGAATCCCTTCTTTTCAACTAATTTGTCTTCTGTTTTGATATCAGCATTTTCCCCCTTGCATTATGTAGATCTTGTGTAAGGTAATGTCAGCCACTGTGAAGTCATGAGTGTTAAAGCCACTTTGTATTCGGGAGACAGTAGTGAAAATATTTCTCCCCATACTTTGGCTCCTTTCTGCCAGCTCTACCACAGTGGTCCCTGAGCCTTGGAGGGTGTGGTAGAGATGTCTGTCTCACTTAGTGCTGAACATTCCACTGGCACTTCTCAGCAATTTGCTGGGTTTGAGTCTTCCCCGTGGTCACTGATGTCTGAAAAGAGAAATTTCTCTAACCAAAAGTAACACTAGCATTAATATATGGGCATAAACATAAACATTTAGAGGGCAGTTTAGCCAGACAACAGTAGTAGTTTCCCCCTAGGGCTTATGACCTCCCAAGCCATAGACTTTTTTAAAACTATTTTTATTTATTTATTTAGAGAGAGAGAGAGGGAGAGAATAGGCATGTCAGGGCCTCCAGCCATTGTAAATGAACTCCAGATGCAATGCACCACCTTGCGGATCTGGCTTACATGGGTCCTGGGGAATTGAACCTGGGTTCTTTGGCTTTGCAGGCAAGTGTCCTAAGCGCTAAGCTGTCTCTCCAGCCCCCCAAGCCATAGACTTTTTTTTTTTTTTTTTTTTTGGATTTTTCAAGGTAGTGTTTCACTCTAGTCTAGGCTGACCTGGAACTCACTATATAATCTCAGGCTGGCCTCAAACTCATGGTGATCCTCATACCTCTGTCTCCCAAGTGCTGGGATTAATGGTGTGTGCCACTACACCTGGCTGCCATAGACTTTTAATTAGGTTTTCAGTACCAGGCAGGATTTTTTTTCTTATGGAACAGACAACAAATCCAATCAGAGAGCAGTTGGTTTCTCCCATAATAGACATGCCACCATTAAACAGTTGGCATATTTGGCCTAGCTGGCCAGCCATAAAGCTTGCAGGGTCCACTGCTAGTTAAGACCATGGATGACATTTCTCTTTCAACAGGCTGCTCTTTCCAACATCATGACTGCTAGTTCACAGGGATGCAGCTCAGATTCACCTTGATTTCTTGGTGTCCTGCAGTCCAAGTATGTGATGGCTTCAGGAATAGGGTCTTACCATCTAGTTCTGGTGGGCAACCAAAATCCTTGGTAATAAAGAGCCCATAATGTTTTGGAGGCATCAACTCTTGGCCAACAACTCTCTGGAAGGAATCCCACTCCTGGTACTGAAATTTTCTTATAAAAATCCATGGCTTCTGGGCACAGCATTATCCAATCTCACAGGGTACCTCTGCCCACACACTCTCATATTTAACATGTATATTATTTAGCTACAGAAGAAGTAGGTTTCCAAATAGTTTATTCATGCCATCTTTGGAAGCCCACTTTCAGTTCACCTTCCACTTCCTATATACTCTATCCTCTCCCAAGGTCACCTGGAGCTATAGTGGGGCAAGAGGGAGTAATGGCTGGAATCTCAAGGGAAGGTGTCCCGTGTCTGTCTTCCACTTCTACTAAGCCCTGCTAATAGTTCCATTATCATTACCATAAGTCTAGCTAGCACTTTATTTTTCAGTGCTGGGCCAAGATTAGCTCTATTCCAAGATGGCAATGGGATGATCATGCTGTACCTGGAGGAAAACTCCATACTACCACAACATGCTAAGTCTACAATTTGACCTAGCAATGGATAAGCAGTAAGGATGGGTGGCTCTGGTAAAGGGCATTTATAGATATTGCTTTAAAGAGGCTTTATAAATGGCCAATAAGCATATGAAGGTATTATTACATTACAAATCATTAGAGACATCTAGACTGAAGTCACAATGACATAAAACTTCATGCTACTTAGAATGGGTCTTATCAGACAAACAGAAGATGCGTGAGTTGATGAGGGTGTGGGAAAATTGGAGCTCTCAGGCTTTGGGAATGGAAAATGGCTGCAACTATAGGGAATAGTATGGCAATTCTTTAAAAGGAAAATTAAACAGAGTTACCTCAGGATTCAACAGTACTGCTTCCAAGTATATACCCAAGAGAATTGCAAGTAGCTGGCACATACTCCACACAGGGAAGAGGTCTGGAAGGAGTGTCCAGGCTCAATATGCACTTTTAGCTCCTCCACCGACTTGAAGTTTCATGCCCCTTCCTCGGTTCTCATCTCCAAGTTTACACTCATGCTAGTTCAGTATCTAGGGAATAAGTCTCCCTTCTGTAAGAGTGCCAGAGCTCTCTTCCTCTTCCCATCTGGCCATGCCCAGACCAAGTCAGAGATTCTGGAACTATATCCGTTATGGTAATTGCAGCCACCTCTGGGGTGAGAATAGGCAACTGCTACCTCCCACAGCCTCACCTCAGTGTATCACCCAGGACCCCTCTTTCTCAGGGCAATGTCCCTCCTCCTCTCCTCTCTGAGCCAGCCGTGGTGGCGCACACCCTTAATCCCAGCACTCAGGAGGTGGAGGTAGGAGGATCGCTGTGAGTTCAAGGCCAGTCCAAGAGTACATAGTGAATTCTAGATCAGCCTGGGCTAGAGTAAGACCCTACTTCAAAAAACAAAACAAAACAAACAAAAAAACCTTTCTCTCTGGCCCTCTCTCCCCTTCTTCAGCTTTCCTGCATTCTAGTGTGCATAGCTGTTTCCCCTCCCTCTCTGTACTATCATCTATCTATCTATCATCACCAACTATCTATCTGTCCCTTTTTCTCTCTCCCTCTCCTTCACCTCACCTGTTACAATTTCAACGAAGTCTTGAACTCAAGAAACAGTTTGTCTTTTTAAAAAATATTTTTATTTATTTATTTGAGAGAGAGAGAATGGGCACTCCAGGGCCTCCAGCCACTGCAAACAACTCCAGATGTATGTGCCCCCTTGTGCATATGGCTTACATGGGTCCTGGGGAATCAAACTGGAGTCCTTAGGCTTCACAGGCAAACACCATTTCCCCAGCCCTTGGTGCCTCTGTCTTGAAGACAAAATCTGACATCATTATCTGTGAGTTTGGGAAAGGAAACTTCCCTACTGGTTGTCAGAGGTGCAGAAAGGAACCAGGAAAGGGGTCTGGGAAGAAGTCCTAACTACATCTGTTAAAAACAGCTTGTTTCCAGCATCATCTACATAATAATCTCAGAGGTGTCTGTTTTCCAACTCTCAAGAGTTTGGGGGATTTTGAAGTGGAAACTGTCTTTTTGGCTTTACCTTTTATTTCATTTGTGTATTTAATTTTTATTTCTATGTGTATTGTGTGTTCATGTATGTGAGTGTGTGAATGTGGGTGGTTGTCATATGTAGCTGAGGGGACAACTTTCAGGGTCAGTACCTGCCTACCTCATACTGATTTTGCTGGGCTCCTGGTGCCTCCTGCATCTCACTATCAGCATGGTGGGCTTCCAGCTTTTTTTTTTTTTTATTACTGACAACTTCCATAATTACAGGCTATAAACCATAATAATCCCTCCCCCCCCATCACTTTCCCCTTTACAACTCCATTATCCATCATATCCCCTTCCCTCTCAATCAGTCTCTCTTTTATTTTGATGTCATGATCTTTTCCTCCTATTATGATGGTCTTGTGTAGGTAGTGCCAGGCGCTACGAGGTCATGGATATCCAGACCATTCTGTGTCTGGAAGACTGCATTGTAAAGGGTCCTATCTTTCCTTTGGCTCTTACATTCTTTCCACCACCTCTTCTGCAACGGACCCTGAGCCTTGTACGGTGTGATAGAAATGTTTCAGTGCTGAGCACTCCTCTGTCACTTCTTCTTAGCACTATGGTGCCTTTTGATTCATCCCAGAGTTCATTGTCATCTGAAAAGAGAAGCTTCTTTAACCAAAAATGAGAGTAGCATTAGTATATGGGTATGAGCATTAAGAAAAGTGCTTACAGGACAGTTTGGTGAGCATAATATATGCATTTTGCCAGACAAAAGCAGGTGTTACAGCCCTAGGGTTCATGACTTCCCCTGTTAATAGGTATTCAGTATTGAGCATGTATTCCCTCCTGTGGAGCAGGCCTCCAGTCCAATTAGAGAGGTTGGTTTTCCCCATAACAGACATGCCACTATTGCACCCACTGGCTCATTTGGCCTGGCTGGACCAACTTAAGGCTTGCAGTGTCCACTGTTGTTTGTCTCCACTGATGATTTCTCTCACTTCCATGGGGCTGCATGCAGCATAGCTTTTTCCAGCTTTCTGTCAGCTGGTCTACACAGGTTTTCAGCTCAGCTCCAGCAGGATTTCTCAGTGACCAAGACCAGCTACATAGTGTGAGACATATAAGAGAGACATGCTGGCTTTTCTGTCAGGTTAAAAAGATAGAGAAACCCAGGCTGGAGAGATTGCTCAGTGATTAGGGCACTTGCCTGTGAAGTCTAAGGACCCAAGTTCAATTGCCCAGGACCCACATAAGTCAGATGCACAAGGTGGTGCATGCATTTGGAGTTTGTTTGCAGTGGCTGGAGGCCTTGGCTCTCTCTATATATATCTAACCCTCTCTCTCAAATAACTAAATAAAAAGTATTTTTTAAAAACAGATAGAGGGAGCCGGACATGGTGGCACACAGCCTTTAATCCCAGCACTCAGGAGGTAGAAGTAGAAGGATCGCTGTGAGCCCAAGACCACCCTGAGACTCTGTAGTGAATTCCAGGCCAGCCTGGGCTAGAGTGAAACCCTACCTTGAAATACCAAAAAAGAAAAAAAAGATAGAGGGCTGGAGAGATGGCTTAGTAGTTAAGGCACTTCCCTCAAAGCCTAAGGACCCACGTTCAACTCTCCAGATCCCACATAAGCCAGACGCACAAAGGTGAGGCAAGCACAACATCACATATGCCCACTAGTGGCACAAGCATCTGGAGCTCAATTTAGTGGCTAAGGCCCTGGTGTGCCAATTTTCTCCCCCTCACTTTCTCTCTGTCTCTTTTTTTTTCTCTCTCTCTAAAATAAAAAAAAATTAAGTAAAAAATAATTTTAGCCAGACAAGATGGTGCACGCCTTTAATCTCAGCACTTGGGAGGCAGAGGTAAAGGACTGCTGTGAATTTAAGGCCACCCTGAGACTACAGAGTGAATTCCAGGTCAGCCTGAACTAGAGTGAGACCCTACCTTGAAAAACCCAAAAAAAAAAAAAAAAAAAAAAAAAAAAAAAGTTAAAGAAAGCAAAGCTTGTATTTCTGCATCTGGTGAAAGGTCCCTGTATCTTCTATTTCTCTAGGGTTCCCCTAGAAACTGCATTCTTTTTATATTTTAACCAATTGTGTGAGATTGTGAAGCCAGAGTAACACCTGCATTTGGGGACATAAAACCTCTAGCAGGGGCTGGAGAGATGGCTTAGTGGTTTAGGCATTTGTCTGCAAGGCCAAAGTATCCTGGTTCAATTCCCCAGGACCCATGTAAGCCAGATGCACAAGGTGGCACATGCATCTGGAGTTTGTTTGCAGTGGTTGGAGGCCCTGGTGCACCCATTGTCTCCCTCTCTTTTTCTCTTTCTTTGCCTCTTTCTCTCTATCAAATGATAATAATAATAATAATAATAATAATAATAATAAACCTCCAGCAAACTTCCTGAACTCTTAAAAAGAAACAACCAAAAAGCTAACTTCCCTTTCCCAGAAATAAATATTGCCTTGCCAATATACTTAAGATTTTATGGTCATTCTCGAACCTTTGACTCATTTCTGACAATAGTGACTTCAAAGTCAGTCTGTTCTACATGAGATCCTGTCTCCAAGCTCCCCTTTTACAAAAGAAAAGACTGATGCCTTCAGTCATGTTCATTGGGAAATAGCACAAACTGAAGATCTTTTATTGGCAAATCCATTGTCATTTCTCCACCGTGCTCTTGCTTCGCCTCAGCAACATGTAACAGGATTGCCCAATCTTTTCTTGGTTTTCATGAAACGCCCTTTCTTCCCTGTTCCCTTCCTACCTCGCTAGAATAGTTTGGATCTTAAGTGGTCCCCAGAGGCCCTGTCACAAGGGAGGCACCATTGGGACATGATGCAACCTTTAAAAGGTGGGAGTAGGGGATCTTTGGGTTATTGAGGATGTGCCCTTGAAGGAAATGATGGGATTCCAAACCCTGCCTAGATGTTTTCAGTCCCCCGGGCTTAACGTGAGCAGTTTTGATTCACCATGTGCTCCTACCATGATGGCTCAAAAGTGATGGGACCAACAGATCATGGACTGGGACTTCTGAAGCTGTGACCCTTCCTCCTTTATAAGCTGATGTCATGATCTTTTCTTCATATGATGCTGGTCTTGTGTAGGTAGTGCCAGGCGCTACGAGGTCATGGATATCCAGGCCATTCTGTGTCTGGAAGAGTGCATTGTAAAGGGTCCTATCTTTCCTTTGGCTCTTACATTCTTTCCACCACCTCTTCTGCAATGGACCCTGAGCCTTGTACGGTGTGATAGAAATGTTTCAGTGCTGAGCAGTCCTCTGTCACTTCTTCTTAGCACTATGGTGCCTTTTGATTCATCCCAGATTTCATTGTCATCTGAAAAGAGAAGCTTCTTTAACCAAAAATGAGAGTAGCATTAGTATATGGGTATGAGCATTAAGAAAAGTGCTTACAGGACAGTTTGGTGAGCATAATATATGCATTTAGCCAGACAAAAGCAGGTGTTACAGCCCTAGGGTTCATGACTTCCCCTGTTAATAGATAATCAGTATTGGGCACGTATTCCCTCCTGTGGAGCAGGCCTCCAGTCCAATTAGAGAGGTCGGTTTCCCAAATAACAGACATGCCACCATTGCACCCACTGGCTCATTTGGCCTGGCTGGCCCAACTTAAGGCTTGCAGTGTCCACTGTTGTTTGTCTCCACTGATGACTTCTCTCACTTCCATGGAGCAGCGTGCAGCATAGCTTTTTCCAGCTTTCTGTCAGCTGGTCAACATGGAGAAAGTGTTCAGCTCAGATCCAGCAGCATTTCTCAGTGGACTTGCAGCCCAAGTATGTGGAGTCTTCAGCAATAGGGTCTTACCATCTATTCCTGGTGGGAAACCAAGGGCCATGGCAATGACCTGCAATGTTTTGGAGAGTATCAGGGACCTCCCTGGCCACCAACTCACTGGAAGGTATCTCATCCCTGGCACTGAAAATTTTCTAGTAACCATCTATGGCTTCTGGGTGTGCCATTGTCCAAATATGTAGGTTTCCATATGACTTATTCATACCTCTCAGATTTTGATTAACCCTCTCCCCACCTTTCCTTTACTCAATCTCTTCTCCTGACCTCACTTAAGCCTTTCCACTCTGAGTAATCTGTCCATCTTTTTACATATATACAATGCCATCCCCTTAAGTCCTCCCCTCTCCTCTCTCCCTTATAGCCCCTTTCTAGCTTACTGGCCTCTGCTACCAAGTTTTATTCCTACTCACATACAAGTCCAAACATTTGTAGCTAGGATCCACATATGAGAGAGAACATGTGGCACTTGGCTTTCTGGGCCTGGGTTACCTCATTTAGTATAATCCTTTTCAGTTCCATCATTTCCCTGAAAACTTCATAATTTCATTTTTCTTTAGTGCTGAATAGAACTCCATTGTATAAATGTAGCACATCTTTATTATCCATTCATCAGTTGAGGGACATCTAGGCTGGTTCCATTTCCTAGCTACTGTGAATAGAGCAGCAATAAACATGGTTGTGCAAGTATCTCTAAGGTAGTGAGAAAAGTCCTTAGGATATATGCCTAGGAGTGCTATAGCTGGGATATATGGTAAATCTATTTTAGCTGTTTCAGAAACCTCCACACTGATTTCCAGAATGGCTGGACCAGATTACATTCCCACCAACAGAGTAGAAGGGATCCTCTTTTTTGACATTGTCAGCATTTATAGTCATTTGATTTATTGACAATAGCCATTCTGACAGGAGTGAGATGGGATCTCAAAGTAGTTTTAATTTGCATTTCCCCGATGGCTCTACTTCCAGCTTTCTACATGGGTCTGGAGATGACTCAGGTACCCACTGAGTCACCTCCCCAGTTCCCTGTCTTTTTTTTTCCTTGTTAAGTCACTCACTGCCATTACCTTTCAGATTCTCTTGGCTTTCTGGGCTATACTTTAAATCTTGGACTTTGGTGAGATTTCAAGAGCACAGAGGTGAAGAGGTGTGTGTGTAATGTTTCCTGTCGTTGATCTAACCCACCCCGATCTGGCTCCACTTCATCACCCTGGTGACTCTGTTGGGAACAAGGTTACCAGGTCCATGGTGGGATTCTGGTATGTGCTAGGCTTGGTTGTACAGAAATGGCCCATGCCTAAAGCCCCTGCATTGGGAGGTGGCGGCAGGAGGATCAGGAATTCAAGGCCAGCTACGGCTGGCTACATAGTGTGAGACATATGAGAGAGACATGCTGGCTTTTCTGTCAGGTTAAAAAGACAGAGAAACCCAGGCTGGAGAGATTGCTCAGTGATTAGGGCACTTGCCTGTGAAGTCTAAGGACCCAAGTTCAATTCCCCAGGACCCACATAAGCCAGATGCACAAGGTGGTGCATGCATTTGGAGTTTGTTTGCAGTGGCTGGAGGCCTTGGCTCTCTCTATATATATCTAACCCTCTCTCTCAAATAACTAAATAAAAAGTATTTTTTTAAAAAAGATAGAGGGAGCCGGGCATGGTGGCACAGGCCTTTAATCCCAGCACTCAGGAGGTAGAAGTAGAAGGATCGCTGTGAGCCCAAGACCACCCTGAGACTCTGTAGTGAATTCCAGGCCAGCCTGGGCTAGAGTGAAACCCTACCTTGAAATACCAAAAAAGAAAAAAAAGATAGAGGGCTGGAGAGATGGCTTAGTAGCTAAGACACTTCCCTCAAAGCCTAAGGACCCACGTTCAACTCTCCAGATCCCACGTAAGCCAGACGCACAAAGGTGAGGCAAGCACAACATCACATATGCCCACTAGTGGCACAAGCATCTGGAGCTCAATTTAGTGGCTAAGGCCCTGGTGTGCCAATTTTCTCCCCCTCGCTTTCTCTCTGTCTCTTTTTTTTTCTCTCTCTCTAAAATAAAAAAAAAATAAGTAAAAAATAATTTTAGCCAGGCATGATGGTGCACGCCTTTAATCCCAGCACTTGGGAGGTAAAGGACTGCTGTGAGTTCAAGGCCACCCTGAGACTACAGAGTGAATTCCAGGTCAGCCTGAGCCAAGGTGAGACCCTACCTTGAAAAACAAAACAAAATTTAAAAAAGATAGAGAAACTCAGTCTGGAATGACGCCACTCTGTGTGAAACCCTCCTTCCTAAGTCAGCTGTCCTTGAGACCAGAAGAGTCAACAGTCATTGAAAGCAAATCTTGTATTTCTGCATCTGGTGAAAGATCTCTGTATCTTCTATTTCTTTAGGGTTCCCCTAGAAACTGCATTCTTTTTATATTTTAACCAATTGTGTGAAATTGTGAAGCCAGAGTAACACCTGCATTTGGGGACATAAAACCTCCAGCAGGGGCTGGAGAGATGGCTTAGTGGTTTAGGCGTTTGTCTGCAAGGCCAAAGGATCCTGGTTCAATTCCCCAGGACCCATGTAAGCCAGATGTACAAGGTGGCACATGCATCTGGAGTTTGTTTGCAGTGGTTGGAGGCCCTGGTGTACCCATTGTCTCCTTCTCTTTTTCTCTCTCTCTGCCTCTTTCTCTCTATCAAATGATAATAATAATAATGATAAACCTCCAGCAAACTTCCTGAACTCTTAAAAAAAAAAAACAACAACCAAAAAGCTAACTTCCCTTTCCCAGAAATAAATATTGCCTTGCCAATATACTTAAGATTTTATGGTCATTCTCGAACCTTTGACTCATTTCTGACAATAGTGACTTCAAAGTCAGTCTGTTCTACATGAGATCCTGTCTCCAAGCTCCCCTTTTACAAAAGAAAAGACTGATGCCTTCAGTCATGTTCATTGGGAAATAGCACAAACTGAAGATCTTTTATTGGCAAATCCATTGTCATTTCTCCACCGTGCTCTTGCTTCGCCTCAGCAACATGTAACAGGATTGCCCAATCTCTTCTTGGTTTTCATGAAACGCCCTTTCTTCCCTGTTCCCTTCCTACCTCCCTAGAATAGTTTGGATCTTAAGTGGTCCCCAGAGGCCCTGTCACAAGGGAGGCACCATTGGGACATGATGCAACCTTTAAAAGGTGGGAGTACGGGATCTTTGGGTTATTGAGGATGTGCCCTTGAAGGAAATGATGGGATTCCAAACCCTGCCTAGATGTTTTCAGTCCCCTGGGCTTAACGTGAGCAGTTTTGATTCACCATGTGCTCCTACCATGATGGCTCAAAAGTGATGGGACCAACAGATCATGGACTGGGACTTCTGAAGCTGTGACCCTTCCCCCTCTATAAGCTGACTGTCTCCAGTTTTTGTCACAGTAACATGGATGGAGACTAACACACTCATTGAATAATCCTTGATGCATCCACCTCCTCTACAAAACAGGCATCAAATTTCAGAGACCCTCTGGTCATAGCTTGCCTTGTCTGCTCTTCTCCACCCTCATTCTCTGCTAGCCTGTAGCTTAGCCATACCTAGGTGCCCACATCTCCAGGCACACCCTCCAGTCCTGCCCTCATTGCCCAAAAGTGGGTTCTCCACTTGTATGTCTAGTAGGTGATCAAACTTAGTAGTTCCAAACCAGAATCCTAGAATCTGTTATTCCCCCAAAGCCAAAATCTACCTTCCCCATGACACTTCTTCACCTTATCTTTCTCTCCAACAAGCCAAACTCCTCCTGATTTAAGGGATCTTTGTTTAAACTCTTCTGCCTTAGACCTTGGACATCTACTTTTCTCTTTCTTTCTTTCTTTCTTTCTTTCTTTCTTTCTTTCTTTCTTTCTTTCTTTCTTTTCCTTCTTTCTTTTAAGTTTTTTAAGGTAGGGTTTCACTCTAGTCCAGGATGACCTGGAATTCATTATGTAGTCTCAGGGTGGCCTCGAACTCACAGCGATCCTCCTACTTCTGCCTCCCTGAGTGCTGGGATTAAAGGCGTGTGACACTCCGCCTGGCTTAGACATCTATTTTTTTTTTTTTTTTTCTCAGAGGCAGCTTACATGTCACCTCCTCTTGGCCTCTGAGAGCCTTTGTGCCCATCCCACCTTCTCACACCTTCCTATCTCCATGTTTGGTGTTCTTTCAGCACTCGTCGATTATGAGCCGAGAATAGACGTTTCCCCCCTCGCGTTGGGTGTTAACATGCATGCAAGCACCAGTGAAGATTCCACTGCACCTGCATTCTCAGCACCTAATGCAGGTCCTGGCACAGCACTGGTTCTCAAAATTAGCTGTTGAAGGAAATGAAAGAGCGCGCAGTCGGTGAGGAGGAAGAGTGGAGGAGGACCTGCGCCCGGGTACAGCCCGGCAGGTCATAAGCAAATCCCGCCCGGTGCTCCCCCGCCCCAGCTGGATTTCCGTCTCACCCAAAAGACCCAATTCTGCCCTGTCCCAGAACTGTCCACCCTCTTCAGGCTGTCACCCCAGCTCCACCCCGCTCGCCCTAAATTCTGGCAGTGGGGCCCCGGGGGGAACTCAGAGCCTGTGGCAATCACCCCAACAATTTTGACCCAACAGTTCTGCCTGGTGGGCGGGGCGTCCCTGAAGGGGTGAGCCTGGCACTCCTACAGCCCCCTCGCAGTGGAGGACCAGACCGGCGAGCACTGTGGCCATGATCAGGGTGAGAGTGTCCACCGGAGAGGCCTTTGGGTCCGGCACGTGGGACAAGGTGTCGGTCAGCATCGTGGGGACTCAGGGGGAGAGCCCCTTGCTGCCGCTGGACCGCCTGGGCAAGACGTTCACCGCGGGCTCCGTGAGTTCGCGCGCGCGCGCGCGGGGCTGGACTGCGGCGGGGCCCGGGCGCACCCTCCGCTCACCAAGCCGCCCTCCTAGGAGGAGGTCTTCGAGGTGACCATCCCCAAGGACGTGGGCCCCGTGCTGTTGCTGCGCGTGCACAAGGTGCCCCGCGTGCTGGGCGCCTGCGCCCCGGACGCCTGGTACTGCCGCTGGTTCCAGCTGGAGATGCTGCCCGGCGCCCCGCTGCGCTTCCCCTGCTACCAGTGGCTGGAGGCGGCGGGGAGCCTGGTGCTGCGCGATGGAGCCGGTGAGGGGGCCGAGGGGCTGGCAGGTGCTGCCCGAGAGACCAGGGGCGCGGAGGCTGGTGCGGGGCAGAAAAGCAAGGGCAGTGGAAGTGGGGCGGCCATCGGCAGGGGCAGAGGGAAGGGCGCTTGCTGGTGGGCCGGCAGGCAGGGGGAAGTGGCTGGCGGCTTGCTGTGCAGGGAAATGTACCGCCCTTGGCTAAGATCGCATGTAGAAAATGTCCACGGAGAGGGGACGTAGTAGAAGGCAGAGCGGCTGGAGCCAGAGGTCACGGGAGTCTCTTTCCCTCCCCCCCCCCCACTGCCCCTCTCCCGTAGCCAAGGTTTCCTGGGCAGACAACCACCTCAGGCTCCAGCGCCAGCGCCAGGAGGAACTTCAGGCCAGGAGGAAGATGTACTGGTGAGATGGGACGACTGTTGAGGGAGGAAACGCTTATGGGGTGGACGGATGTCAGCCTGTGGCCACTGGATGGCACTGGATAAAGTCTCAGGCAAGACTTTACCTATGAGTGTGCTCCAGGGACCAGCGGAGTTGGCACAGTCAGGCCCCTGTGAGAAATGACAAAATAAAAAATAAAAGCTTTTAAAATTTCTTATGAGAATGGGTGCACCAGGGACTCAAGCCACTGCAAATGAACTCCAGACGCCTGCACACCTTGTGCATCTGGCTTGTTGGGGAACTGAACCTGGGTCCTTCAGTTTTGCAGGCAAGCGCCTTAACCGCTAAGCCATCTCTCCAGCCCAGGGGGAGTAATTTCTCTCTTAACAAGCCTTTCAGATGCGTCCACCGAAGGTTAAAAGCTGAAGAGATGGCTTAAAGGTGAAGGCGTTTGCCTGCGAAGCCAGAGAACCCAGGACCCACATAAGCCAGATGCACAAGGTGGCACATGCCCATTCTCTCTCTCTCTCTCTCCTTCTCTTTCTCAATAAAATAAATTTAAAAAATGAGAAGGGAGTGGGTAAAGCAAAACTACAGACCCAAATCTGGGTCATTTATAGGCAAGTGTCTTCCTTCCTTGCTGTGTGTATGTATGGACGTATGTATGTATGTATGTATGCATGCATGCATCTATCATCTATCTATGTATCTATCTATCGTCTCACACATCAGTTTGATGCATCCTCCCATCTATTCAGTCTATCCAAGCAGGCAAAGGTTAGCCAAGGGTGTTTTCTCTGCTCTGGGCTTAGCATAAGGAGTTAGAAGGGAGAGAGAGGGCAGACGGTGGAAGTTGCAAAGGGGCCTGAGCCTCTGAAGCAGATTCTAGAAACAAAAAGCCAGAGCTGCACTCAGGTGCAGATTTTCTAATGGTCTTGGTCATCTTGATCTTGGTCTCGGCTGCTTTGCAAAGCCTGCTTTTGCTTCCGGTCTCTGGGTGAGGCACATTTGGCTCCCGGTGAAAAGCACTGCGCTGTCTCACAGAAGCAGCCCAGGAGAGAAAGCAGATAGGGAGATATTCTGCCGTGTCCTTGAAAAGAAGGCTGGGAAGTCTTAGGCAAGTCATTTAATTCCTTTATTAATTCTTTTTTTTCTTTGGCAAATGAAGCCAAGAATACCAATCTCATTTGGGCAATTAGGCAGAATAAATGAGAAATGGTTAAGAATGCATCTAATCGGAGCTGATAATATAGTTCAGTGGTAGAATATTGGTCTTAAACATACATTTCACCTCAGCCTCAGGGGGAAAAAAATAATCAGAGTTGGGATGTGGCTCAGTTGGTAGAGTGCTTGCCTAGAATGTCCTGGATTCAATCCCAGCCTAAGCCAGGTCTGGTGGTGAGCACCTGTAATTCCAGAATGTGGGAGATGAAGGCAGGAGATCAGAAGTTCAAGGTCATCGTCAGCTACACAGCAAGTTTGAGGCCAGCCTCGACTACATGAGACACCAACAATAAGATTGCAGTGAACTGGGGGGCTGGGGAGATGGCTCAGTAGCAAAGGCGTCTTCTTACAAGCCTGACAACCTGAGTTTGATTCCCCAGCACCTACTTAGTGCGAATCTGTGACCCCCAATCCCAATGTGCCTAAAGCAATGGGAGGCAGAGCCAGGAGAATCCAGAAGCCTGGTAGCAAACAGATCCTATCTCAAAAAAAAGGTGGAGCCAGGCATGGTGGTGCACGCCTTTAATCCCAGCACTTGGAGGCAGAGGTAGGAGGATCACCATGAATTCAAGGCCACCCTGAGACTACATAGTGAATTCCAGGTCAGCCTGGCTAGAGTGAGACCCTACCTCGAAAAACTGAGAATAAAATAAAATAAAGAAAATAGAATGTGGAAGGAGAGGACACACACCTCAATGTTGTCCTGTGATCTCCACACATGCACCATGGCATGTGTACACACACACACATACACACACTACAGCCAATCAACTGCCAAGCCCTTCACAAGTGTGTGCTATGTGCGTATCTCTTCTCACCGTCTTGGTTCTTAGTAATTAACGCGAGACTTGAACCCACAGCATCAGCATCTCCTGGGAACCTGTTACAGAACGCGCTGGGGGCCATCCTGCACCTACTAAGTCAGAATGGCATTTTTCCTATTCCCCGGGGTGAATCATATACAGGTTTTGGCCCCACCTAGTGGCAGTGTGCTTTAGTTGCAAACTGTCTGAAGTCAAAAGCTTTTTTTTTGTTGTTGTTGTTCATTTTAATTTATTTGAGAGTGACAGAGAGAGAGAAAGAGGCAGAGAGAGAGAGAGAGAGAGAATGGGTGTGCCAGGGCTTTCAGCCACTGCAAACGAACTCCAGGCACGTGCGCCCCCTTGTGCATCTGGCTAACGTGGGTCCTGGGGAATCGTGCCTTGAACCCTGGTCCTTAGGCTTCACTGGCAAGCGCTTAACCTCTAAGCCATAAACCTAAAACCTTTTTGTAAATTATTGTTTTTCTGTGGTCCTGAGGATTGTAAACAGACCTTTTGCATAGCAGGCAAATGTAATACCACTGGGTTACATCCCCAGCCTTCATTTTCCTTTACTTAAAAATATTTTGCTATACTGGAGATTAAATCTAAGGGCCTTGTGCATGCTAGCTAAATAAGTGTTTCTACTTTGAAGCTTATATCCTCGGTCCTTTAAAAAAATTGAGGGCTGGGTGTGGTGGTGCTTGCTTTCAATGAGGCTTTTCAAGAGGCTTAGGCAGGAGGCTCTATGAGTCTGAGGCTAGCCAGGAGCTATGGAGTGACTTCTAGGTCTGCTGGAGTTAAAGTGGAGACCACTGAACTAAAGGGAGAGAAAAAAATTTGAGTCAGGATTCATTAAGTTGACCACACAGGCCTTGAACTCACTCTACAGCTCAGGCAGCCCTTGAACTTTTTTTTAAATTAATTATTTTTCTTTTCAATTTTTTTTTTATTAAGAACTTCCATGATTGTAGACAATATCCCATGGTAAAGCCCTCCCTCCCCCCACTTCCCCCTTTGAAACTCCATTCTCCATCATATCCCCTCCCCCTCTCAATCAGTCATGATCTTTTCCTCCTATTATGATGGTCTTGTGTAGGTAGTGTCAGGCACTGTGAGGTCATGGATATCCAGGCCATTTTGTGTCTGGGAGGAGCACGTTGTAAGGAGTCCTACCCTTCCTTTGGCTCTTACATTCTTTCCACCGCCTCTTCCACAATGGACCCTGAGCCTTGGAAGGTGTGATAGAGATATTGCAGTTCTGAGCACTCCTGTCACTTCTTTCCAGCACCATGATGCCTTCTGAGTCATCCCAAGGTCACTGCCATCGGAAAAGAGAAGGTTCTCTACCAAAAGTGAGAGTAGCATTAATGTATGGGTATGAACATTAAGAGAAGTGCTTACTGGGCAGTTTGATAAGCATAGTATATACATTTAGCCAGACAGCAGCAGACGTTACACCTCTAGGGCTCATGACTTACCCTGTTGTAGGTTTTCAGTATCAGGGATGTATTCCTTCCATGGAGCAGGCCTCCAGTCAAATTAGAGGGTGGTTGGTTTCCCTCATAACAGATGTACCAGTATTGCACCCGTTGGCTCATTTGGCCTGGCTGGCCAAATATAAGGCTTGCAGTGTCCACTGTTGTGTATCTTCACTGGTGATTTCTCTCTCTCCTATTGAACTCCATGCAGCATGGCTTTTTCCAGCTTTCTGTCAGCTGGTCTACATGGAGGAGGTTTTCAGCTCAGCTCTAGCAGGATTTCTCAGTGGCCTTGCAGCCCAAGTATGTGGAGTCTTCAGCAATAGGGTCTTACAATCTGTTCCTGGTGGGAAACCAGCCCTTGAACTTTTGATCTTCTGCCCCAGCCTCCCAAGTAGTGGGACTATAGGCTTGTGCCACCAGACTTGACTCCTAAAGTCTATTTTATTTACTTTTTTTTTTTTTCTTATTTATCTTTTTTGAGGCAAGCCCTTTTTATGAGAGAGAGAGAGCAAAAGCAAGAGAAAGAGAGAGAGAGAAAGAATTGGCATGCCAGGGCCTCCAGCCACTGAAACCGAACTCCAGATGCGTGTGCCACCTTAAGCGCATGTGTGACCTTGTGCATGTGTCACCTTGTGCATCTGGCTTACATGGGAGTCAAACATGGGTCCTTAGGCTTTGAAGGCAAGTGCCTTAACTGCTAAGCCACATCTCCAGCCCCTAAAGCCGATTTTTAATATTTTATGTTTACTTATTTATTTGATAGAGAGAAATAGACACAGAGAGACAGACAGAGAAAGAATGGGCATGCCAGGGCCTCCAGCCACTGCAAGTGAACTCCAGACGCATGTGCCCCCTTGTGCATCTGGCTTATGTGGGTCCTAGGGAATTGAACCTGGGTCCTTTGGCTTTGCAGGCAAGTGCCTTAACTGCTAAGCCATCTTTCCAGCCCCTAAAGTCTATTTTTAAATAAACCAAAGGATGGAAGTAGAGAAGAGGACTCAGCTCACTGTAACATAATTATATCATTTCACCAAAAGGTATTTCACTGTGTAGCTTGTTCGTTGGTGGGGTTGAAAGGTGCCTTGGGTCAAACTGCTGCAGCCCCCCTAGCCGTGCGGGCTGGGCTGCCTCTGTATGGGATCCGCTCAAAGCCACAGGAACCTTCACAGCAGCTTCGGCTCAGGACTGTGACCCTCTGCAGGGTGCAGCTGCATTTGGTGTTGTGTGGTTCAGACAGATTAGAAGGGAATTTGGAGGAAGACACCGAGATATTTGTAGATATACACACACACAAAAAAAAATAAATGTATAGCCTGGAGGCCGGCGTGGTGGTGCACGCCTTTAATCCCAGCACTCCGGAGGAAGAAGTAGGAGTGAGTTCAAGGCCACCCTGAGACTACCTAGTGAATTCCAGGTCAGCCTAGGCTAGAGTGAGACCCTACCTTGAAAAAACAAACAAACAAACAAACAAAAATGTATAGCCTGCCAGGAGTGGTGGCATATGCCTTTAATCCCAGCACTTGGGAGGAAGAGTAGGAGGATCACCGTGGGTTTGAGGCTGCCCTGAGACTACATAGTGAATTCCAGGTCAGCCTGGAAGTAGGGTCTCACTCTAGCCCAGGCTGACCTGGAATTCACTATGTAGTCTCAGAATTGCCTTGAACTCACAATGATCCTCCTACCTCTGCCTCCTGAGTGCTGGGATTAAAGGCGTGTGCCACCACACCAGGCAACCAGCCATAGGTTTTTGACTCAGTTCTCAGTACCAGGCAGAAATTCTAGAGCTAGGCCCCAGAACCTCACATGCTGTGGTGTACAGTGGAGGTTGAATATCCTTTTCATCTCCTGAAGGTTTGTTCTTCTGCCTCCCTGGGTCTGGACTGGGGGAAAGGGTGGTGATGAGAAGCTCACTGGAGGGCAGGGGCCTCGCCACCTGGTGCTGCTGGTTCCTTGGTGACCTACACTCTTCTGGAGCCAGGGCCTGTTGACTTCTGTTCCTCCTTCTTCCTCCTCCTCCTCCTCTTCCTTCTCCCCCCCCCCCATGCACCCTAGTCCACACAGATGAGAGATATTGATGTTCACACACTATAATCCATACACCTAGAGAAATCTTGCCTATCCAACTCAGGCCCAACCTCTAGTTCCTGGAGAAGGACTCTAAAAAGATCCAGCAAGATGGCTTAGCAGTTAAGGTGATTACCTGTGAAGCCTAAGAACCCATGCTTGACTCTCCAGATCCCACATAAGCCAGACTCACAAGGTGACACAAATGTACAAGGTCGCACAGACACACAAGATTGTGCACGCGTCTGGAGTTCGACTGCAGTGGCTGGAGGCCCTGGCATGCCAGTTCTCTCTCAACTCTCTCTCTCATAAAAAATAAAATAAAAAGACCCAGCTCTGGTCAGATGCTCAGAAGTCCCTCGGTGGGAACAATCTTGTGACCTTGTAAGCACCTAGAAGTGTCGTTGCTGACAGAATGGACTGACCAGGGCCCCCAGAGGGATTCCTCTGCCCAGGTCCAGGGACTTTCTAAGCTTCTTGCTGATCACTTGCTGGTTTCTTCCTCCAGCTGGAAGACTTATATCCAAGGCTGGCCTCACTGTCTTGATGAGGTGTCTGTGAGTGACCTGGACCGCAACATCAAATACTCTACAGTCAAGGCTGCTAAATTCAAACTCAAAACCAGCTCTGCGTGAGGATGCTACCCTGTCCTGCCCCTGGCTTTAATACCCCCACTTCACCCCACCCCATTACTCAACTCCCTCCTCAGTGCAACAGCTCATAGTGCACGACCAGTTCCTACTGGGCAACGGCTACCTTGGGGGTGGTAACTACATCAGGCAGACAGGAGAGGGTCTCCTGGAGCCTCTTGTCCTTTTCCCAACTCTTCCATCCCCATCAGGTTTACAGAGCTGAAAATCAAGGGCCTGCTGGACCGCACAGGGCTCTGGAAGAGCCTGCAGGAGATGAAAAGGATGCTCAACTTCCACAGCACCCCGGCAGCAGGTGAGGCTCTGCGGCCAAGACGCCCCTTCCCACAGCCACCAGGAGTCTCAGAAGGCCAGGCACCACTTCACCTTGTGACCTTGGGCATGTTCCCGTTTCCTCTTAGACCTTGTGGTCTCCAAAGAGACAAAAGATGAGGTGGACAGAGGGGACTCCTCACCTTCTAATCCAACAGATGCCCCAGTTATTGTGACTGGAGCTGTGGACACAGCCCTTTACTCAAGGTGGAGGAGACTCAATCAGATCTTTTTTTTTTTTTTAAAGATCTTATTTTAATTTATTTATTAGAGACATAGATGGAGAGGAGAGAGACAGAAAGAGAGAGAATAGGCACACCAGGGCCTCTAGCCATTCCAAACGAACTCCAGACGCATGTGCCACCATGTGCATCTGGTTTACACGGGACCTGGAGAATCGAACCAGGGTCCTTAAGCTTCACAGGCATGCGCCTTGACCGCTACGGGTCTCACTCTACCTCAGGCTGACCTGGAATTCACTCTGTAGTGTCAGGGTGACCTCGAACTCACACCTCCTACCTCTGCCTCCCTAGTGCCGGGATTAAAGGCGTGCGCCACCACGCCCGGCTCCTCAGCACTTTTGAGCCTAGTGATTGGTGGTCAGCTGGGACATCACATGGGTAGATGTGTTCTGTGGGGTGAGCTGGGGGGCGGGGAGTGTCAGCCGCAGGGCTCTAGGTGAGGTCAGCAGAGGACGGTGGCCGCAGCAAGGCAGTGGTTGTGATGCTGAGTGGCAGGTGAATCAGGAGTCACTGAGGATGGGGCTTATGGGACTTGGGGGGGAGGAAGACGAGGCTGTCTAGAGAGATCTCAGGCTCGGCCACATCCCAGATGAATTAAATTTGCTCTTCCCCAGCATGCCAGGCAGCGGGCGGGGCAGGGGGCACCTGAGGTGGAGGAAGAGCTTACACTTGGCCTTTGATATGTTTTATTTGAGGCTGGTGAGTCAACCAGGGAGGTGTCAGGTAGATGCTGGGATTGTGGGCTAGGACGGGGATTTGCTCTTTGGTAACTACTGAGTAACTAGAGCCAAGGAGCCGGGGAGGTCACCCCAATGGAGGTACGATGCCCAAGATGCACCCAGACAGGAGCTCCACTGTGAAGCTCAGGAGGCCTGTTGGAACTGCGGTGACTGACTGCTCCCCATGTTCCCACTCTCCTGCAGAGTACGTCTTTGAGCACTGGCAGGAGGACAGCTTCTTCGCCTCCCAGTTCCTAAATGGCCTCAACCCTGTAATGATCCGACGCTGTCACAGCCTCCCGAAGAATTTCCCAGTCACTGATGACATGGTTGCCCCAGTACTGGGTCCCGGGACCAGTCTTCAGGCTGAGCTGGAGGTGGGGCACAGACTATAAACTCTGCAAGCCCCATCTGTTTCTTCAGACCCACTCCCTGCTGGAGACACCCTTCCCCAAAACACACTCCCCTCCCAGCCCTTAGTCCTCTCCCTACTACCTACCACCCCTCACCCTGTGCTGTAGGGGGCAGTCACAGCTCCTCTCTTCCTGCAGAAGGGATCTCTGTTCCTGGTGGATCACAGCATCCTCTCTGGCATCCGTACTAATGTCATCAACGGGAGGCCTCAGTTCTCTGCAGCCCCGATGACCCTGTTATACCAGTGCCCAGACAATGGGCCCCTGCTGCCCCTTGCCATCCAGGTCTGTAGTGAGACGGAGGCAAGAGATCAGATCAGAGGTACAGAGGGTCCCGCTGGATGATTGGCAGATATTCATGGCTGCCCCTCTCCCCGCTGGCCTCCCTTACAGCTTAGCCAGAGCCCTGGGCCCAACAGCCCCATCTTCCTGCCCAGCGATGACAAGTGGGACTGGCTGCTGGCCAAGACATGGGTGCGCAATGCTGAGTTCTCTGTGCACGAGGCCCTCACTCACCTGCTGCACGCGCACCTGCTGCCAGAAGTCTTCGCCCTGGCCATGCTGCGTCAGCTGCCCCAGTGTCACCCACTTTTTAAGGTCAGTGGCTCAGTAAGGTGGTTCTGAGTTAACCTGCAGACCCCAGGGACTTAGTCCCGGTACCCTCTTCGGGGTAACCTTTCCCCAGGTGGCCGTGTCCTTCCAGGCTGGGATGCAGAGCCCCCATCCTGGCTGAGGAACGCAGGACTGAGGCCTAGGAGGACCTCTAAGCAGGAATGAGAAGGTCCAAGCCGCTGTGGAGGGGAGTCCTGCCCTTCCCGGAGGAGATGCCTCAAGTCCACGGGGTGGGGGTGGGGGGTCAAATGCGTCATCAGAAGGCTCCGCAGGGCCGTGCTGCATGCTCAGTTGACCCATCTGCGGCTTCCAGAGGTGGCCTCCGAGAGGCAGATCCTCATTGCCAGATCACCAGGCCCCCATGTCCGTGGTGCTCTGCCCGCCCAGCAAGATGGAACCAGCTGCTTAGGGAGCTCATGGTCCCCACTGGACGAAATGACCTGGTGTTGGTGCTGGTGCTCAGCCCCCGCCCCGGGCCTAGGGCACTAACGCCTGTTGCTGCCCATGTCTTTCTGGGGGAGTCACGAAGTGGCTCTTTGCGGGGGCAGAGCCAGGCTTCCTAGCTCGGCCATCTGCTGTCCTCCCCAGCTGCTGATTCCCCACATTCGCTACACCCTCCACATCAACACGCTGGCCCGTGAGGAGCTCGTCGCCCCCGGGAAGGTCGTAGACAGGGTAAGAGAGGCCACAGGGAGGCTGAGGCGCTCTTTAGTTGGGAGGAGAATATGGACTTCTGTGGTGGTAGTGGCCTTGTCTCCTCCATCCCAGTTCTGCCTCCTGCTTTAAGGAGCGAAGTCCTGGGGCCCAGAAGTTCTCCCCATCAGTCCACAGGACTTGGCCTTGAAGGGTTCTCTGAGCTGATACAGAGAAACACAGAACAGCTGAGCTACACCGTCCTCTGTCTTCCTGAAGACATCAAAGCCCGAGGAGTTGAGGACATTCCTGGCTACTACTACCGGGATGATGGGATGCAGATCTGGGGGGCAGTGAAGAGGTGAGAACACCGGGAGGCGGGGGTGGGGGGGAGGCAGGAAGACCAGGAAGGAGAGGGAGGGTGCCGGGGAGGCTGACAACCAGGAGGACTGGGCGTGAGTGCCACTGTGCAGGAGTGCTTCTTAGAGAGCAGGACTGGAGGCAGAGACTGAACTCGGGTGCACCTTGCAGCTTCGTCTCTGACATAGTCGGCATCTACTACCCAAGCGATGCAGCTGTCCAAGATGACCAAGAGCTCCAGGCCTGGGTGAAGGAGATCTTCTCGGAGGGCTTTCTAGGCCGGAAAAGCTCAGGTACCAGGACCTTGGTTCTTAGGCTCCACCCTCTGGTCCCTGCTACTAGGCCCTCGGGTCTCTGGCAGCCCCAGCCCCATTTTTTTAAAAACTTTTTTTTTTTTTTTTTTCGAGGTAGGTCTCACTCTAGCCCAGCTGACCTGGAATTCACTATGTAGTCTCAGGGTGGCCTCGAACTCAGCGATCCTCCTACCACTGCCTCCCAAATGCTGGGATTAAAGGCGTGTGCCACCACACTCGGCTTTTAAAAACTTTTTTATTTTATTTTACTTGAGAGAGAAAGGCAGATAGACAGAGAGAATGGGCACACCAGGGCCTTCAGCCAACTCCAGATGCATGTGCCACCTTGTGCATCTGGCTTATGTGGGTCCTGGGGAATTGATCCTGGGTCCTTTGGCTTTGCAGCCAAGCACCTTAACTGCTAAGCCATCTCTCCAGCCCCCCCTTTTTAAAAAGTTCATTTTATTTTATTTGTGTAAGAGACAGGGAGTAAAAGGCAAATAGAGAGAGAGAACCAGCCCCATGTTCCCCTGCAGGTATACCCTCCTCATTGGATACCCAGGAGGCCCTGATCCAGTATGTCACCATGGTGATATTCACCTGCTCAGCCAAGCATGCAGCTGTCAGTGCAAGCCAGGTGAGGAAAGGCTGGGGCCAGGGGCCTTGGGACGGGAGGCCTGGACTCGGCCTCGTTTTACCTTCTTGGCTTTCAGTTTGATTCCTGTGTTTGGATGCCCAACCTGCCGCCTTCGATGCAGCTGCCACCGCCCACTTTCAAAGGCCAGGCTCATGCTGAGAGTTTCATAGCCACCCTCCCACCAGTCAATGCCACATGTGATGTCATCATTGCCCTCTGGCTACTGAGCAAGGAGCCTGGAGACCGAGTATGGGTCTGGGATTCCCAAGGGCAGACTAGGTGGGATAGGGGAGGGCGTGTTGTTTACTTTCTCTGGTCCGAACTCAACACTGCCATCAAGGCCACTAGACCCCCAGAGTTTTCCAAATGGGTCACATGACCCTTGGATACCTCACAGTGGGGAACAAGTGGCCAAATGAGACCAAGAAGAAGAACATCGCCTCGGTGACAAAGAAAACCTAGGACCATGCTCTTCACAATTTCACATTAAAAGTCCCAAGAGCTTGCAACTATCATCACTTGGAGACGAATGGTTTAGGGGAGGGGCAGGATGAGGCGGAGCCTACGGGGGCAGCTACATTAGCTAAGGTGGGTTGTGGCTTCTCAGAGGGTGGAGCCCTCAGCAGCGTCCTCGCCTAACCTTGTGATTGGTCCCCAGAGGCCCCTGGGGACCTACCCAGATGAACACTTCACAGAGGAGGCCCCCCAGCAGAGCATCACCGCCTTCCAGAACCACCTGGCCCAGATCTCCAGGAGCATCAAGGAGCGGAACCAAGGCCTGCCCCTCCCCTACACCTACCTGGACCCTCCCACCATCGAGAACAGCGTCTCCATCTGAAACCCTGGAGAACGTGTGTACTCCTTCATTCTCTGTTTCTCAAACTCAGAGAATGTTCATTAAAGTAACAAACAAGCCATTTGTTTGCAGAGGCAAGAGACCCTGGGGCGCGCGCGCGCGCACACACACACACACACACACACACACAAATAAACAAATTTTCATCCCTATCTTATATTAGGTATAAAATTTTGGGTCTTGGGCTGGAGGGATGGCTTAGCGGTTAAGGCGTTTGCCTGCAAAGCCGAAGGACCCAGGTTCAATTCCCCAGGACCCACGTTAGCCAGATGCACAGGGGGCCACATGCGTCTGGAGTTCATTTGCTGTGGCTGGAGGCCCTGGTGCACCCATTCTCTCTCTCTCTCTCTCTCTTTCTCTCTCTCTCTCTCCCCCCCTTCTCTGTCAAATAAATAAAATTGAAAAAAAAGTTTTTAAAATTTTGGGTCTTAATTTTCACTAGCTTTTGTGAACCAATGACCAAAATGTAACATATATCTATAGCTGCATAAAAAAAATTAGATCCAATAACTCAAACTTCAGAAAGGGCAGTGTGGCCTGACAGGCAACACTTGAACAGTTCATTTGTTATTGATACTCAATGTGCGCAAAGTGATTTAGGACTATCTATCTGTTATACTTCTTTGCTTTCTATCAATAAACAATTCCTGCTCACTTAAGCCCATATATATGAGCTCATGGAAATGAAACCAAATATCTACTTAAAAGCTATAAGGGCATGACACAGCTATATGGGAGGATTTTCTTGTTATATTTTTTGTTTGTGTTTTTAAAAAAATTTTTAAATTTATTTATTTGCAAGGGATAGACAGAGAGAGAGAAAGAGGCAGATAGAAGGAAAGGGTGAGCCAGGGCCTCCAGCCACTGCAAACTAACTCCAGACACGTGCGCCCCCTTGTGCATCTGGCTTACGTGGGTCCTGGAGAATCGAGCCTTGAACCGGGGTCCTTAGGCTTCACAGGCAAGCGCTTAACCGCTAAGCCATCTCTCCAGCCCTCTTTCTTTTTTCTTTTGGTTTTTCAAGGTAGGGTCTCACTCTAGCCCAGGCTGACCTGGAATTCACTATGTAGTCTCAGGGTGGCTTCGAACTCACGGCGATCCACCTACCTCTGCCCCCCTGAGTGCTAAGATTAAAGGCGTGCGCCACCACGCCCGGCTTGTTTGGGTTTTCCTTTGAGGCAGGGTCCGTCCACTCCAGCCTACGCTAACCTGGAACTCACTCTGTAGCCCCAGGCTGGCTGCGAACTCATAGCGATATTCCTACCTCAGACTCCTGATTGCTAGGACTAAAGGCGTGCACCACAAGCTTAATTATGCTTTCTGAAAACAGAGATGGTCCACAGTAGGTAGAATGGCTGCCTCCTAACCTTTAAAAAACTGTGCTCCCAACGGGTGAACAAAGTAAAGAGGAGTAACAGCAAACTAGAGTTCAGCCGAGTAAGCTACTTGGAGCTTTAAGTGGAAACCCTTAGAATTTCAGGGTGATGTGTCTTCAACTTGTATCTTTTTCAAGGAAAAACATAATCCATTATAAAGAAATTGAGAGTCCTTTCCAGACATAATCAGTAACAGCATCCACTAATAGCCACGTTCTTTGTGCATCCAGCCATTTCTTCATTGGGTATATTGCTGTCACTATAAATGTCTCTCTTTCTGAAAAAAATTTTTTTTAAGTAAGCAGAAGGACACAGAGAGAGGGGAAATAGGTAGGTGCTCCACAGTATCTTGCCACTGTAAACGAATTCCAATGCATTTGTTCATCTGGCTTTACATGGGTCCTGGGGAGTTGAACCTGGGCCAGCAGGCTTTACAAGCAAGCGCCTTTAACTGCTGAACCATCTCTCTGGCCTGTCTCTCTTGATTTTCCTGGGTGGACTCAATTGGGGCAGTCACCTTATGAACATCTCTGAGGTACCAGATGGGAAGTTCTTCTATACTCCGTGGTGTAAACCCATGACCCAGTTTGAATATCAGCTCAGGATTGACCATGCAGCACCCCAAGAACACCAAGCTATTGCAGCTCCCCATCACTGCATCCCCGCAGAGGTCCTCTGAGCAGCATCTGGGTACTGCCACTTCTTCCAGACACATGTACCCTCTGTGCATCGGGCTTCATGTGGGTACTGGAGAATTGAACCCCATGCCAACAGACTTTGCAAGTGCTTTAACCACTGAGTCCATCTCCCCAGCCACTGATTTCTTTCTCAGAATGGTTTTTTTTTGGGGGGGGGATGGGAATCATAGGGAGGCTACTGAGATTGTTTTTTTTTTAACTTTTTTTTTTAACAATATTTATTTATTTGAGAGCGACAGACAGAGACAGAATGAGGCCGACAGAGAAAGAGAGAGAATGGGCGCGCCAGGGTCTCCAGCCACTGCAAACGAACTCCAGACGCGTGCACCCCCTTTTGCATCTGGCTAACGTGGGTCCTGGGGAATCGAGCCTCGAACCGGGGTCCTTAGGCTTCACAGGCAAGCGCTTAACCACTAAGCCATCTCTCCAGCCCTGAGATTGTTTTTTTCAAGGTAGGGTCTCGTTCTAGCCCAGACTGACCTGGAATTCACTATGGAGTCTCAGGGTGGCCTTGAACTCACAGCGATCCTCCTACCTCTGCCTCCCGAGTGCTGGGATTAAAGATGTGTGCCACCACGCCTGCTGACTGCTAAGTTTTGTGTGTTAAATGTGTGTCAGCTATCAGAGTTTTCTGGTGCAGTCTTCACGGTTTCTTGTGTATAAAATCATGTCATCTACAAGTAAGGGTACTTGGACTTCTGCCTTTCCTGTGTGGATCTCTTTATCTCCTTCTCTGTGTTGTTGCTGTCACTAAGACTTCAAGCACTATAGTGAATAGGAGTGGAGAGAGTGCATACCCTTGTTCTGTTCATTTGAGGTTTAGCATTCGATTGACTACAAGTTTGTCACAGATGGCTCTCCGTATATTGATATTTGTTCCCTTCATTCCTAGTCTCTTCAGGGATTTTATTCTAAAAGCATGTTAGGCCGGGCGTGGTGGCGCACGCCTTTAATCTCAGCACTCGGGAGGCAGAGGTAGGAGGATCATTGTGAGTTCGAGGTCACCCTGAGACTACAGAGTAAATTCCAGGTCAGCCTGAGCTACAGTGAGACCCTACCTTGAAAAGCCAAAAAAAATAAATAAATAAATAAATAAATAAATAAATAAATAAAAGCATGTTAGATTTCTACATCTATTGAAATGATCATGTGATTTCTGTTCATGAGTTCATTTACGTGGTACATTATATTAAATGATTTGGATAAGATATGCTTATTGATGTATACACATCCCTGTATTTCCAAAATGAAGCCAACTTGATCATGGTAAATGATCTTTTTAAAATTTTTTTTATTGACAACTTCCATAATTGTAAACAATATCCCATGGCAATTCCCTCCCTCCCTCCCCTCACTTTCCCCTTTGAAACTCTATTCTCCATCATATCCCCTCCCCCTCTCAATCAGTCTCTCTTTTATTTTGACGTCATGATCTTTTCCTCCTCTTATGATGGTCATGTGTAGGTAGTGTCAGGCACTGTGAGGTCATGGATATCCAGGCCATTTTGTGTGTGGAGGAGCATGTTGTAAGGAGTCCTACCCTTCCTTTGGCTCTTATATTCTTTCCACCACCTCTTCCGCAATGGACCCTGAGCCTTGGAAGGTGTGATAGAGATATTACAGTGCAATCCTGTCACTTCTTTCCAGCACCATGATGCCTTCTGAGTCATCCCAAGGTCACTGCCATCAGAAAAGAGAAGGTTCTCTACCAAAAGTGAGAGTAGCATTGATATATGAGTATGAACATTAAGAAAAGTGCTTGCTGGGCAGTTTGGTGAGCATAGTATATACATTTAGCCAGACACCAGCAGACATTACACTCCTAGGGTTCATGACTACCCCTGTTTTAAGTTTTCAGTATCAGGGATGTATTCCCTCCCATGGAGCAGGCCTCCAGTCAAATTAGAGGAAGGTTGGTTTTCCCCATAACAGACGTGCCACTATTGCACCCGTTGGCTCATTTGGCCTAGCTGGCCAAATTTAAGGCTTGCAGTGTCCACTGTTGAATATCTTCACTAGTGATTTCTCTCTGTCCCATTGAATTGCATGCAGTGTGGCTTTTTCCAGCTTTATGTCTGCTGGTCTACATGGAGGAGGTTTTCAGCTCAGCTCCAGCAGGGTTTCTCAGTGACCTTGCAGCCAAAGTATGTGGAATCTTCAGCAATAGGGTCTTACCATCTATTCCTGGTGGGAAACTAAGGTCCTCAGCAATGGCTTGTAATGTTTTGGGGATATCAGGGACCTCCCTGGCCAATAACTCACAGGAAGGTATCCCATCTCTGGCACTGAAACTTTTCTAGTAACAATCTATGGCTTCTGCATATTCCACTGTCCAAAAAAGTAGGTTCTCATGTGACTTATTTAGATCCTCTTAGATTTTTTTTTCTGCATTTTTTTTTTTTTTTTTTGGAGGTAGGGTCTCACGCTAGCCCAGGCTGACCTGGAAATCACTATGTAGTCTCAGGGTGGCCTCAAACTCATGGCAATCCTCCCACCTCTGCCTCCCGAGTGCTGGGATTAAAGGCGTGCGCCACCACGCCCGGCTTTCTTTCAGATTTTCAATCTTAGTGGAGTATATATTCTTATAGTATGTCTCTATGAATTTTTAAATTTCTCTGGTATCTATTGTGATGGTGCCTTTTTCATCTCTAATTTTATTAATTTGTGTCTCTTCTCTCTTTCTTTTGGTCATATTTGCTAAGGGTTTATTAATTTTGTTTATCCTTTCAAAGACCCAACTCTTTTTTTCATTGATTCTTTGGATTGTTTTTTGGATTCTATTTCATTAATTTCTCCCTAATCTTTATTATTTCTTCCCATCTACTGATTTTTGGTTAGCCTCGTTCTTCTTTTTCCAAGGCTTTAAGGTGAAGCATTATGTTGTTTACTTGAGACCTTTCTAATTTCCTAATATAGGCACTTAAAGCTATAAATTTCCCTCTTAGGACTGCCTTCATTGTATCCCAAAGATTTTGGTATGTTGTGTTCTCATTATCGTTTGACTGTATGAATCTTTTGATTTCCTTCTTGATTTCTTCATTGACCCATTCATTATTTAATAGTATATTGTTTGGTTTCTATGACTTTGTGTATGCTCTATAACTTTTCTTGCTATTGGTTTGTAGTTTGATACCATTGTGATCAGAGTGCAAGGAATTATTTCAATTTTCCTGTATTTATGAAGATTTGCCTTGTGTCCTAATATATGGTGGCACACGCCTTTAATCCCAGCACTTGGGAGGCAGAAGTAGGAAGATTGCCATGAGTTCTAGGCCACCCTGAGACTATATAGTGAATTCCAGGTCAGCCTGGACTAGAGTGAAACCCTACCTTGAGAAACCAAGAAAAAAATTAATTATTATTTATTTATTAGAGAGAAAGAGAGAGAGGATGGGTGCACCAGGGCCACCACCACTACAAACAATGTATGTGTCTCCTTGTGCATCTGGCTTACATGGGTCCTGGGGAATTGAACCCAGGTCCTCTGGTTTTGCAAGCAAGTTCCTTAACTGCTAAGCCATCTCTCCAACCCAAAATTCCTCCTTTTAATATTGCTTGAAGAGTGTAGTTTACAAGATTAAATGTTAAAAGAATTTTCTCCTTTTTTGAATGTGTATATGGTGTGCATGTAGGTGTATTTGTATGTCTCTGGGTGCATGTGCACATGTATGCATGCATGTAGAGACCAGAAGTCACATGGGGTATCTTCCTCAGTCATTGTCCTAGAGCTTTGCTCTAGCACAAGCTGATCTGGAATTCACTATGTCATCTCAGGCTGGCCTTGAACTCACGGTCATCCTCCCATTTCTGCCTCCTGAGTTCTGGGATTAAAGGTGTATGCCACCTGTGGTGGTTTGAATAGAATAGATGGCCCCCAATATATTCAGTTGTTTATTGTTTGTAGTTTGCATCTTTAGCCACCTGGCTGGAGTCAGTGCCATTGTGTGGATCTTAAGGTGTGGTGGTGGGTTTCAGATTTCAATCTAAAGATATGCAAAGTGTGCCTAGCTGGAGTTCCTGAAGTGTGCTGTGGCTTTTGACCTTTAGGCTTGTACTTCTCTCTCTCTGCTTGGTCCTGTGAAGGCAGGCCAGTTTCTTCTGCTTCTCTGGAACTTCCCCTGGATCTATAAGCTTCAATAAATCCCTTCCTCCATAACTGTGCCTGGTCTGGAAGTTCATCTCAGCGAACCTGAAGCTGTCTGCTACACCACCACATCTGGCCACTCTCCTAGCTTTTTAAAAATGATTTTTATCTATGTATTTGAGAGAGAATATGAGCTTGCCAAGGCCTCTTGTAGCTGCAAGTGAAATCCAGATGCATGTGCTACTTTGTGCATCTGGTTTCACATGGATAGTGGGGAATCAAACCCAGGCCAAAAAGCTTTGCAAGCAAGTGCCTTTAACCACTGAGCCATCTCTCCAGCCCTAACATTTTTTGGTCTCACTCTAGCCCAGGCTGACCTGGGAATTCACCATGTAGTCTTAGGGTGGTCTTGAACTCATAGCAATCCTTCTACCTCTGCCTCCTAGTGTTCAGATTAAAGGCATGCGCCACCATGCCCAGCCTCTCCAGCCCCAACTAATTTCCTGTTGTAAACAATATGTTGTTATGCCCAGTTCTCGGCACCCCCAGTGACCACTAAGGAGAACCAAACACGTATGCAAAGGCAAAGAGCTTTATTTTGGGCTTAAGCTCGGACTGTTGACTTCACCAACGCAGTGGATCCATACAAGAGCCCTGAGCAGCAGGGGGCGGGGTTTTTTATAGGGATTTGAACAAAGAAGTAGGGAGAAGTAGGAGAATGGTTACGTGATTGGTTGATTTAAGCAGTAACTGCACTTGTATTTTTCTGATAGGCTTAGGATACTGATGGGCAAAGCTGGTGGGCAGGGGGCTAGGGGGACTCCAAGCAGATTAGGTAACCTTTATAGTGATTGGCTATGTGTATCTGAGGAACTTTAAGCAAACTTATTTTAAGCAAACTTATCTATGACCACAGGAATGCATGGTGCAGACAGTCTGTTCCCTTATCAGGAAACTGACCTTGCTGGGAAGCAGAAACTTAGGCCTATTGATGATTCTGAGGCCTATCATGGCTTCCTGAGTCCTTCAATGTAAGACCAGGGCAAAGTGACTTTGAGATGAGAGTGCCAAAGACTCACAGGCCCTAAGTAAGCACAGTTTATTTACTGTTTTTGACATCCTTGAGGTGCCTACAGGAAAACGTGTGCTGCACCTGTGCGGTGGGAAACCTTTTCCCTGGTGAGACACAAACACATCTCCCCAGAGAGGGCACAGATGACAGACCAAAGGACAATTAAACCAAAACCTATGAGTTTAGTGGGGTTACTCAGAGCAGGGCGAGGGGTTGCTTACAGGAGCCATAAGGAAAAAAAAAAAAATTGGAGAATTTGGGAGGAAGAGACTGATAGGAACCGCACTGTCAAAGAGCAAGCTTTATTTAGAGTGGAGGGCCGGACAGCTTGACTCCTCAGGTTCCAAAAGGCACTGTCACACTGGAAACAAGAGTGTGTGCTGGGTGGGGCGTACTGGGATGTTTTATTAGCCTTGGGGTTAAGGGTGAGGATGTTCTAGCTGCAAAATGAGGAAAGGAGAAGTGAGGATGTAGAAACTTCAGGCTGGAGTTTAGTCTCCTGTCAGCAAGTGGCTTCTTGTGGCCTAACATAGAGTGGGGCAGCTGGTTATCTCTGAGCAGACTGTTGGCTTGAGTCTGTCTGTAAGTCTGGAATCTACAAACACCCTGGCAGATTCTGTCCAGGATCTGTCTGCTAAGTCCTTCAGAAGTGATGGATCGTACATCAACTTGCAAACAGCTCTGAGAACCTTAACACACACTATGGCACTCGCAGGCAGCTCAATGGGAGAGCCTCTTCCCCAGGCAGTTGTTTTCTCTTGTTGACTTCCTGAGTCTCTGGAACTCTCTTCCCACCTCGCCCCTAGGAAGGTATGTTCCACTTTCTAATCCACTTTCTAATTAACATAACCTTGGGCAGTGGTTTTGGGACCTTTTAAGTTTCAGGTCTCCAGAGTTCATTTTCTGAATCCCACAGCCTCCTTCCTGTCTTAGGTAAAGACTATTTCAATTCGCAGGAATCTGCTACACAATAACATGCCTCAGTTTTCTGGAAAAAAATGACAACAACAACCACAAAAACTTCCTCTCCTGCCTCTGCCCGTGAACTTCTCAGAGCTGGACAAGAACAGCACCCCTGGTGTTCTGAAATATGCCCTTCATGAGTCTAGGTCTTAAAGCATTCCTTCTATAACCAGGGTCAGGAACTCCATCCCAGAGGTTGTGTTCCAGCCATCATCCCCTCACTATTATCTCTCTCTTTCTGTCCCTGATAGCGTAAGCATAGCCCTTTTGTCACAAGTCAGGTTTTGGTTAGCTGAGAAATCAAAACTCAGGTTCCACCCAGGTGTGGTGGTGCACTCATTTAATCCCAGCACTTGGAAGGCAGAGGTAAGAGGATGGCCATGAGTTTGAGGCCACCCTGAGAATACAGAGTGAATTCCAGGTCAGCCTGGGTAGAGTGAGACTCTACCTCGGAAAACCAAAATACAACAACAACAACAAAAACTCAGGTTCCCCAAAATCAGGTGATCTTGACTCAGCCCTAACCACAAGTACCAACCTCTCCCCTACCAGGAAAAACCTTCCTCTCTGGCCTTGCCTGAAAAAATTCTGCCCAAAGCCATGCTGACTGCTGCTCTCTCACTCACTTCTGAGACAGCCTACTAGACTGCTGACGTTAAACTTCTGCTCCCTGAAGTTCCTGAGCACTCCATTCTCTTTCTGGACTTCCCTTTCAGTCCCTGCCCCAGTGGAGTGAGTTTTTCTCAGGACCATCCTCAGCATGGACATAGAAAAACCTCCAGGAGCTCAGCCCCAGCCTGTGCTATTCTGTCACCAAAGACCTCGACCAGAAGTTCCAGTTCCTATCCTGATGAGTTGCCCAGCTCCGGGGGACATCTCCCTTGCTGGGCCTGGGTTCTTTCTTCAGCCTGTGTGGTTGTCTTTCTGCGGGAACTTTGTGCTGAAGTGGCAGGCACTGCTGGACAGTTAAAGCCCTGGAGAAGCCTGGATGAGCTCCAACACACCTGCGTCTTCTTCAAGTCCCCCGTGTCAGGTTTGTAGGGTGAGGGAGGACAAGGAGGCTGCGACAGAGCCAGAGGGTCCTCAGTGGTCACTGTGTGGGACTGAGAGCCAGAAATGGAATACTGTGGAAATAGCTCCCTTCCCAGACCTACGCAAAGCCTCGTTTCCTGAGATAGTGCACTTCTTGCCACCCAGGTCTCCTTGCCATGCCAGGGTGGCCTCTGGGTGGGAAAAACAGATGATAATGAAGGAGGATAAGAGAAAACTAGTTTATTTTAGGCAGTTTCAGTGAGAAATTAAGGCCTAAAGAGAACCAGGAGATGCCACCCCACATGCCACCTCACTCTGGCACACAAACAGAACTCTGGGCTGGAGAGGTGGCTTAGCAGCTAAGGCACTTACCTGTGAAGCCTGAGGACCCATGTTTGACTCCCCAGATCCCACTTAAGCCAGATGCACAAAGTGATGCATGTAAGGAAAATATAAAAGAAAAGCAAAAGAGAGGGCCGGACTTGGTCTCTACAGACAAGACCGTTTTATTGAGAGAAAACAGCAAGAGGCCTCAGCTTTCCCATGGGATGAAGGCTGAAGCACTGAGCCAGGCTATGGTGCAAGTTTATAAGGAAAATCCTAAGGAAAAAGCAGACTGTTCCAGGTGCAGTTGATAAGAAAATTGTAGCTGTTCAGAATAGGCTTCTTCAGCCAGGAATGTCTAAGGGAGGATATTCAGACAGGCCCTAGTCCTTCAAGGCCATCTAGGCTAAGGGGAGTACATTCATCAGGAAAAGTGCCAAACTTAATGAGGCTGAATGCCTCTGTTGTTTCTTTTATTGCCCTGAGCCTTGAGGATAGCCATTAACTCTTTAGTTCCCTTTTGGTTTTCAGGGAAGGCCACTGACCCTTCAGTCCAGGCTCTGGAAGGGTATAAGAAATTGAAGAGAATTGGGGGTGAGTGGGACATTTTAGGGAGGACTGCATGGGCTGGGACTGGGGACAACAACTCACGTTCTGACTGCTTCAAGCTGGGGGGGGGGGGGGTAGTAGATCTCTCCGGGTGTCCCACGCAGTCCTGCAGAAGTTGGATGTTTGGGGGTTGATGCTTTAGTGGCTGTGAAGAATTCAGTGACTCGCTGAGAAGTGAAGGCAAGAATTTTGTCCAGGAGGAATTCAGTGAGGCCTCTGAATATGCAAGGACCAAAAAGAATTAGCAGAATCATAACTATGGGGCCAAGTAAAGAGCTTAACCATGGAAACCATTGCCCTAAATCTGACCAACAAGTACTCTCGTGGATTTTGTCAATCTTTTGTTTGATTTTATCTATCTGTTGTTGAATAATATTAGAATTATCTGTAATGTTGAAACAGCACATTCCAGGAAATTGCTGACATCCAATATGATGTTTTACTAGCAGGAAATCAATAGTAGCTCTATTCTGTAACATTGAGATCCAGAGTTCCTTCATTTCTTGGTTAATCTCTGCCAGAACATGAGCAGTGAGGTTAGCAGTCTTGCTGAAAACATAGGCAAATTTTGAGACTTCCTTCTGTGTTCTGTCACACGGCCTGGAACAGGCAGGGTAAAGGCTGATGTGATGGCCACCTGTGTTGGATCTAATAAGAGTAAATTATCATCACAACTTGAGGACAAGCTCCTGATAATTAGTTGGGAGGGGGTTAGGGAGGGTAATAAGGGAAGGATCCATCCAATGCAACAGATTCCAGAGAATTTGGCAGGAAGGGCTTGGTAGGTTGTTTGGCTACAGAGGAAGACCCAGCCCTTAGGTAAATGTTTGCCAAAAGGTAAAGAAATATTCCTTTCAGTAGAGCAATGAGGAGGTAAGGATCTATGAGAGGTTTGGGAGGAGGGGACTGTTGATGCCTGTGGTGGTTTGATTCAGGTGTCCCCCATAAACTTAGGTGTGCTGAATCCTAGATTCCCAGCTGATAGAGATTTGGGAATTAACGTCTCTTGGAGGGAGTGGATTGTTGGGGGTGGGCTTATGGATGTTATAGCCAGTTTCCCCTTGCCAGTATT
The DNA here is from genome assembly GCA_036346955.1 of Dipus sagitta. NCBI lineage: Eukaryota > Metazoa > Chordata > Mammalia > Rodentia > Dipodidae > Dipus > Dipus sagitta. The sequence continues at coordinate 5,159,125 of CM070783.1, read as the reverse complement.
TGGCAGACTCTCCTGTTGCTACGGTACATCTTATGTTGGCCAGGGGGTGATGTCCACCCTCTGCTCATGCCATCATTTTCCCTGCCGTTGTGGAGCTTCCCCTCGAGCCTGTAAGCCAAAATAAACCTCTTTTTTCCCAGAATATGCTCTTGGTTGGGTGATTTCTATCAGCAATGTGAACCTGACTGCAACAGTAAAGTGGTACCAGGAGTGGGGTTGCTGCTAGACACCTGACTGTGTGGCTTTGGCCTTTTGGAGCTGATTTTCAATAGGAATGTGGAAGGATTTGAAACCTTGGCCTTGTAGTGCAGTAAGTACAGCTTGATGCACTATTCTGGATAGAGTTGAAAGACCTGAATGCAGTAAGAACTATAGACTGTGAGGTTTGGCTTATGAGGGTGAAGAAGAGCTTTGCCTGGACTGGGATAGCTATTTGTGTGAGAAGCTTGCTGTTATGCCCATGTCCTGAGAAGTTATGCAGGGTTGCTCTGCGTAGAAATGAACTGGTCTGAGCAAAGGGATATGACACAGAAAAAATGAGATCTTTGGGACTAAACTGCTGCCCATTCACCTGCAAATTGTTTGAGGGATTACAACCATTGAGATTGGGCCAACTGACCTGCACTGAGACAACAGGAAAAATTTAGACTGTATTGAAGGGGCCTGAATGCTCAAGGAGTGTCCTGTTCTTCAAAGTCTGCTTTATTCCTCCCTGAATTAACAAATTGGCACCCTACCTGGTATTACGGAATACAAGAAATGCAGGAAAGAGAGAGCCATTGAGTTTGAAACATGGTCTTGTGTTTTGGAAATGGCCATGGGCAATGTGAAGCAGGTTTGCTGGTTGCCTGCATGGAGACCCCATGGAGCCGTGAGGATGGACCGTGGCTTGCACTGGAGACCCAGTGGAGATGCCGGGACCACGAGATGGCTGCCAAGGAGAGCTGCCACCCTGATGAAGTTTTCCAGGACTGTGAGTAGCCTAGCTGGAGGGGCAGAATTGGAATGTCAGAGACTTGTTGCTCGTTAGAATTATCGGACTTGGAGATTTGTCACTAGCTAGAGTTGTTGGCCCTGGGGTTACAGAGTTTGATGTTTGCCCTGATTGTTTTAAGTCTTGTATTGGCTGAATGTTTCTTTCCTATGGCCAGTGCCGTCTTCTGCAATGTGAGTGTTTATTCTGTGCCACTATGGTTTTGGGGGGGACTTTTTTTTTGGTATTATGTCTCAGTTAAAAGATCTTGGACTATGGGGATGTTTTAACATCATTGGGATTGATAAAAACTATGGGGACTTTTAAAGTTGGACAGAATACATTGTATTTTAGATCATGTATAGATATCAGTTTATGAGGGCTAGGGGCAGAATGTGGTGGATTGATGCAGGTGTCCCCCATAAACTTAGGTGTTCTGAATGCTAGGTACCCAGATGAAGGAGATTTGGGAATTAATTCCTCCTGGAGGCAGTGTTGTTGGGGGCGAGCTTATGGATGTTATAGCCAGTGTCCCCTTGCCAGCATTTGGCACACTCTCCTGTTGCTATTGTCCACCTGTTGGCCAGGGGGTGATGTCCACCCTCTGTTCATGCCATCGTTTTCCCATCATCGTGGAACTTCCCCTTGAGTCTGTAAGCCAAAATAAACCTCTTTTTCCCACAAGCTGCTCTTGGTTGGGTGATTTCTACCAGCAATGCGAACCTGACTGCAACAATGCATAAGCAGTGTTGTTGGACAGTTAGAGAGGTTGGGAGTGCTGACTCAGAATGGAGCACAGGATGGTTTTGTGTTGCAATGCTGTCCCCAGTGACATTAACATATTCATTGTATCTGATGGACAGGCTCATGAGATTATTAGTTAACAGTTGATGGACTGAGTTTCCCTCCTGAAGGCAAAAAGAATGTTTGTTCATTATGTTAACAGCCAATAGCACCCAGAGGTTTTGAGTACTCTGGGACCCTAGAGGGCTCATGGGGATACTTACGTACAAGGTAGCCTTTGAATACACTGTATCTGTGGGGTGTCCTTTCTTAAGTTTCATACAGGAATGTAGCCCTGAGTCTTGAGGGTTAGCAGGAGTTTTATAGATAGCATAGTTCATGTTATCTCTTTTAGATGGATCTGTGAGATTTTTCCTGGGTCCCTGTGTTACACCTTGGTGAAATATTTCTTGATCATCCTTATTCCATCTAATAGGGCCAATTATGGTGTCAGGACAGGAAAAGGTACAGATTAGCACTAAGGGAGATCCTGCAGCGGCAGGTCCTATTAGTGATACAGAGGGGGCACATGTGTCAGGTAAGGTGTAAGCAGAAGTTATCTTTGGGGGAGGTTGGCGATGGGTAGAGTATGGTAGAAAGAGTATGGCAAATAGAAATTTGGGTGACATTTTATGATTAGAAAAATAATGAACTATGATCATGATGGGAGGGTGAGAGTTGTCTTTTCAGTGGGACCAGCTAGAGGGTATGGCTGTCATTAGTCCAGTGGTCAGGGTTGCAGCTGAGATGAGAGTGAGGACAAGGGGAAGGACGGGGCAGAGCATAACCAATCCTTATGAAGGGCAAAATGAAAGGAGAGAGTGCAGAATTCAATCTGGTGGGGCTGAAATGACATAAAAGTGCTCTGTAACCAAAGGATTTCAGTAGCTGATCAAAGGTGTGGAGGGGCCGTGACACTAACCATATGTCCTCTAGCAGGTCAGTCAGGAAAAGGTGAAACTGATGAAGGCTCAGGGTCATTTGTGGATCTGGAAAAAGAAGCTTATGATTAATACTGGTCCCGGTTGTGTCTTCAGGAATTGACGGGCGATGAGAAATTTCGAGTTTGGTGTAACTTAGGAGGGCGGAGGAGTAGGAGGGAGGTGCTTTCTTGAGATGTGAAAGATGAAACCAAGGAGTAAGATTTTGGAGTTTGGCGGCTGTGGGATATGAAATATGACCTTATAAGGTCCTTGCCATTTAGGTTGTAAGGAGGAGTGGGTGTTAGAAATATAAACCTGGTCCCCAACTTGCAGAGAGGGAAGGGGAGCATTAGGGATAGGCTTGGGGAGGTTTGAATCAGCAGTCTTCCACAGTTCTGCTCTGAGGAAAGAAAGAAAATCTTGGGCAAGAGTAGGGGGCAGGTTAGAATTTGTGGGGTGAAGTCCGGGGAGGGGTTAATCAGCCTGCCATACATTAATTCAAAAGGGCTGATGGGCTGGAGAGATGGCTTAGCGGTTACGCACTTGCCTATGAAGCGTAAGGACCCCGGTTCGAGGCTCAATTCCCCAGGACCCACGTTAGCCAGATGCACAAGGGGGCGCATGTGTCTGGAGTTTGTTTGCAGTGGCTGGAGGCCCTGAGACACCCATTCTCTGTCTCTCTCTCTCTGTCTCTGCCTCTTTCTCTCTCTGTAAATAAAATAAATAAATAAAAATAAAGAAACAAACAAAAAGGGCTGATGTTAGTTGGTTTTCAGGGGAGGGCATGGGGATGAAGGAGAGCTGAGGGTAGGAGTTTGATCCAGTCTAATTTTAATTCCAGAGTTAGTTTAGCTAAGATTCCTTTAAGACAGTGATTGGCCCTTTCAACTTTCCCAGGAGACTGGGGGTGGTAGGGAATATGAAACTTCCAAGGTATGTGAAGGGCTGTGACTACGTGTTGGGGGACAGCGGAAATAAATTCTGACCCATTCAGATTGCAGGGAGGAGGGCAAACCAAATCTGTGAATAAGCTCAGTAAGGAGGAGGCCAGCGACTGTTGAGGTCCTCTTGTTCATTGTGGGGAAAGCTTCTATCCACGCTGAAAAGGTATCAATAAAGACCAAAAGATATTGGTAGCGTTTGACAGAGGGCATGGGAGTAAAGTCTGTCTGCCAGTCCATGGAAGGTGAGGTTCGCCTCATTAGATGGGTTGGAGATTGAGGGGGACGCGTGTTGGAGTTAGGATTAGTTTTCTCACAGATAGAGCAAGAAGCGGTTAAGTTTTGGAGAAACCGTTTGTCTTCGGGAGTGAGGGTGTGGGAGCCCTGGGGAAAGGAAAGCAAAGAGCTGTCAGCTGGATGGAACAGGGAGTGGAGGTCTGAAAGCATCTCCTTAGTGGGTGGGCTGGGAGAGCTAGGAGAGGTGTTATGGGCTAGGAGTGAAGGTGTAGGTCTGGGACAGAGGAGGAAAGTGTAAACGTCTTTCAAAGAGTGCTGTGGGTAAGCGAAAGCCATGGGGTGGGGGGGGGGAGGTCTGCCTAGTTATTGAGAATAGAAACATACTGTCTGCCTTGTTGGTGGCCCTTGCAGTGAATGGTCGCAGCTTGGGTGGGTAATAGAGCTGAGTCTAAGTGTTCTTGGATAAAAGATGTGTTGATGATGGGGGACCCTTTCTGTGTAAGGAAGCCTCTCTCTCTCCAGATTAGAATATTTGATGTTGCATGTATGTTTGGAATCCATATAAATGTTCACTTTAAGAGTGGTTGCTTTGGTGAGAGCTCTGGCTAAAGCACTAAGTTCAGTCTGATGTGAGGTAGTATGTGGAGAGAGAGACATCACTTCTGTGATTTGTGGGTGTTGGGGATGTTGAGGATCACCCTGGAGGATGGCATAGCCTTCTGTAAAGGGTTCCTGTTTGAGGGCACTGCCATCAATAAACCAGTCAGGGGCATCAGGTAAGGGGGAGTCGTGAATATGTGTGAATGGGTTCAGAGAGAAATCTAGAATATCTGAGCAGACATGAATGGGGTTGTCAGATGGTGTAGAGGAATGCGTGGCAGGTTAGAGAGTAGCAGGGTTCAGAGGGGGAGATTGTTCAGAAAGGAGATTGGGATCAAGAAGGTGAGCGTGGAGAAACTGGACATGGGAAGGGGAGAGAGAGAAAGGCTCAGTGACTCAGGAGGTCGTTTAGGGAGTGAGAGGTAGGAATATGGACAGGGCTATGGAGGGATATTTTATTAGCCTTAGGGACAAGGAGGGAAACTGCGGCAAGCATGTGGACACGGGGCATCCCCGTGATACCATATCTAATTGTTTGGAAAGGTAGGCGAAGGGGCGAAAAGTGTCGCCTCCCTTTTGGCAGAGAATAGCTAAGGCTTGTCCTTGGTTGGCGTGTAAAAAAAAAAAAAGGAAAGAAAAAAAGGCTTGTTAGTGTGAGGTAGGGAGAGAGTGGTGACTCTGGATAAAGATCCTTTGAAGAGGTTTATGGGAGCCTGAAGGGATGTGGGGGATAAGAGTGGCTCATCTAGGGACCCCTTGGTGGCCTCATAAGCAGGGTGAGTTATGAGAGAGAAATTTGGAACCCAAATACGGAAAAAATTAAACAAACCAAGCAATGCAAGAAGTTCACGTTTAGTATGGGGTAAGGGTTAATTAATGAGGTTGTTAATTCTGGAGGCAGGAATCGTTTTTCCTTCCTGTGAAAGTGAAAGGCCAAGGTAGAGAACAGAGGTTCTGCAGATTTGAGCCTTATCTTTAGAGGCCCTGTATCCCCAAGAAGCCAAGGAGTTGAGAAGCATGATAGCATGTGTTAAATTGAGGTCCGTGGAAGGGCTGCACAGTGGGCGTTCATCTACACAGTGAAGGAGAAGGCTAGCTCTGAGGTCTAAAGTGGCCAGGTCTCATTGAAAGCCTGGCCAGAAAAGTGGGGACTGTCCCTAAGACCCTGGGGCAGGACTGTCCAGGTTAACTGTTGGGCTTGTTGGGTGTCGGGGTCTTCCCAGGTGAAGGCAAAGAGTGGTCTTGATTTGGGGTGTAGGGAGATAGTAAAGAAGGCATCTTATCCTTGAGCTCAAAAACAGAAAAATATTTTGAAGAGGGTGGGACGGAGGACGCAGAGTGTGGGGGTTAGCGACAACTGGAAAGGTTGGGATGATAGAACAATTTATTTTTTGGAGATCCTGTACTAAACGATAGGATCCATTAGGTCTTCTTATGCCCAGGATGGGGGTGTTATGGGGTGAATGGATGGGGGTGAGAAGGGAGGCTGAGGAGCAAACACTGGATTATGGACTTTAGTCCTCTACCAATAGCAGGGGGCGGGGGTATTGCTCTTGGGAGATGTAAACAGGATCTGTAAGATGCATGAGGACAGGGCGTGGTGAGAGGCAATAGCAGGGTGGGAAGTGTCCCATATCAGAGGGTTGAGTGAGGGTAATAGAGGGGGAGGGGTGGCGCTTTGACAGCAGACTTCAGGTGGACTTGGATCCACGTGTAGGAGAAAAATGCTGGTTGCCTCAGAGGGGGTGTATAGACGGAAGCTGTAAGTTTGGATGGGAGATCCCTGCCAAGGAGAGGGAGTGGACAGACATGAGGCATGACAATGAACTGGTGAGTTACAGCTAGGTCCCCAAATTGGCAAAGAACAGGTGGGGTGCATTGAGGGTTATGGAGCCCGCCCCCTGTGCAGTTCTCTGGATTCCCTCTCATCTCTTCTGGAACACCCGTGACTCTGGCCTCTACCCCAACCTAGGCTGGATGGATGGGGGTGGGAGAGCAAAGCATTGTTTCTTGGTCTGAACTTTTCTGCTTGCCTCTGTTTCATCGTTTGGAATAATTTCCCACTTTGATCACTTGTATGATTTTCTTCTGAGCTCCAGATCTACCATGTGGGTGCTGTCACCAGCTCCAGGCCTGCTACCTGTGTAATTTCTTTAAACTCGGGGTAACCATGACTATAACCGTCTTTGTTGGTCTTTGGTCCTCTGAATTTCTTGGTCTCTGCTTTGATATTTTCCCTCTTACTCTTCCTTGAGCCTCACTGTTTACCCCCAGCTTCCCTCCACAGGAAAGCACACAGCAGGTGCCGTGTGTGCTCCTTGTAATCTCCCTACCCAGGCTCCTAAATTCTGTCCTCCACATACTGGCAGCTTTACTCTAATCTCCTCTTAAAGGCCTCAGTGTTTCTTAAGGCCCAAGCTCCCTTTAAAAAAAAAAAACAAAACAAGACACTATTTGTGATTTCCCCATAAATAAACAATAATTCATAATTTATCATTCTTGAGTTCATCCTTATTAGCTCTTTATTAAAGGTAGGACAGAATCCAAAACTTGGGGCTCATAAACTCTGCGGGACTGAACCTCAAAATCATGCATCAGTGGGGGTGAGGGAGCCAGGAGGATGTCCCACCCCAAATATCCTCTTCATGGTTCACCCAGCCATTGTTATCACGAAGCCTATGAAAAGACGCGGGTAGGTAGGGTCTCAAAAACCCCTCTTTACATTCTTCCCATGTCTGCTCCACACACCTGGGCATCTGTATGACATTGGGTTGGTTTGGAAGAGGCAGTCTTGGGTCACTTTACCTCTTGGAGAAATAGCAATATTGTTTTACCATAGAAGGAGCTGAGTTACAGAGAGATTCACTTTTCTGAGGCCACGCTGCTGGTCAATATGCCATGTAGTTGGCCCCGTGGCTGTGCCACTGAGCTACGCTTCTCTGTTTCCTGCTTGCTGCCTGCCGGTACCCTCCCTCCAGCTCACTTACACACCTGGCCAAGATAACCCCATCTTTCTGTACCATGATTCACCTGAGGACTGGCTCCTGGCCAAGACTTAGGGGCACCACTCAGCGTCCTGGTACATGAAATGGTCATGCCGCATACCTTTAACCCCAGCACTTGGGAGGCAGAGGTAGGAGGACTGCCGTGAGTTCAAGGCCACCCTGAGACTACATAATGAATTCCAGGTTATCCTGGACTAGAGGAAGACCCTACCTCAATAAAACAACAACAACAAAAGAAAAGTAAAGAAAAAGAAATGGTTATGCATCTGCTCCACACCCACTGCCTAGCTGAGATCTTTGTTCTGTCCGTAATGTGGTAGAAGAAACTTAACAAAGAGACTAGACCCAGATGATACTCTAAAACCAAGTCTCCAGGACTGCAGAGATGGCTTAGCGGTTAAGGTGCACATGTTCTGGAGTTTGTTTGCAGCTGCTGAGGCCCTGCGGCACCCATTCTCTCTCTCTCTCTCTCTTTATTTTATTTTATTTTTTAATTTGAGAGAGAGAGGGAATTGGTGTGCCAGGGCCTCAGCCACTGCAAAAGAACTCCATATGCTTGTGCCACCTAGTGGGTATGCGTGACCTTGTGCTTGCCTCACCTTTGTGTGTCTGGGTTACGTGGGATCTGGAGAGAGATCAAACATGGGTCCTTAGGCTTTGCAGGCAAGTGCCTTAACCCCTAAGCCATCTCTCCAGCCCTTTTCCTCTCTCAAATCAATCAATCAATCAACAAATAAAATATTTAAAAAACAAGTTTCTATTGTACGAGCCTTTACCAGGGAGACAGCGTGGCGCTGGGTCTCCCCCCTGCTTGTGTGTCATCTGGTCAGCGCAGCCACAGACACAGCAGCTTTCTCTCCCACGTTTGTACTTTACCACTGACCGGTTATTAAGGAATTTTCATTTGTGCCCCCGAAATCATGGAACCTAGAAACTTGTCACCCACAAATAGTGCAAAGAACTCGGGGTGATGTCAGACTGCCTGCCGTTCTAGCTATAACCCCCCCTGAGCTATCAGAGCTCAGGACTCAGGCTTTGGAAGTTATTCCCTTGGGTTCATGTCGACATGAATAAATTTTCTGATTCTCCACTGTCTCTCTGCTGCTGTCTCTGTGTGACTCAGTTTCCCGCAGTAATACTGCAGCACTTGCTCATGTACCAGCCCATCTTCAAGCTAAAGAGGCACCCTGGGGCACCCCTTCTCTCTCCGTCTCTCTCTCCCCTGCTCCCCCTCTCTCTCCACCCCTGCTTGCAAATAAATAAATAAAAATATTTGGGCTAGAGGGATGGCTTAGCGGTTAAGGTGTTTGCCTGCAAAGCCAAAGGACCCAGGTCCCCAGGACCCACATTAGCCATATGCACAAGGTGGCGCATGTGTCTGGAGTTCGTTTGCAGTGACTAGAGGCCCTGGCATGCCCATTCTCTCTCTCTCTCCCTCTTTCTCTCTGTCAAATAAATAAATAATTAAAAATCAATATATATATATATATATATATATATATATATATATATATATATATATTTAAGAAAAAAATAGAAAGAAAAGCAGCGAGAACTGAGGACGACCAAAATCTATCAACAAGACAAGAAGAGACAGCTGACTTCCTGGCGGGAGATGAGCTGCCCCTCACACATGAGCCAGGGCCCAGGCGAAACCACAGAGGGATTGGATTGGCGAGATGAGCAAGAGCGCTGCTTCCATGGTGAGCCCGACAACCTGGGCCAGTGTGATGGAGACAGACACTGAGGACACCCAAAAGGCATCAAAGCAGAAATCCAGAAGCTGCTGAGAGCTCAACACTAAAGTAGAATTAAAACATGCCCACCATGGCTCAGGGAGTTTTGCAGAAGGCGGGGGGGGGGGGTTGGAAAGATTGTAAGTGCCACTGGGTGGGAGAGAATATCCAGAGACATTGCCTCCTCCCACAATGACTGACTGCTGCTCACACAACACGTAACCCACAACTCCGTGGTGATTACCAGCGGTCCCACTAAGGAGAGCCCTCAGTGGAGTGGGAGTAGGGAAATGATGGTTCCTATATATGATGTGTCCATACAAAGTTTCTACTTAACAATAAGAAAAAAGCCATAAAGAAAAAAAAAAATAGAGGGGGCTGGGGAGGTGGCTCAGTGGTCAGAGGTGCTTGCTTGCAAAGTGTGTAGTCAGGTTCCACCCACATAAAGCCAGATGCAAAAGAGTGACACACGCATTTGGTGTTTGTTCGCAGTGGCAAAAGACTCTGGTGTGCCTATACACACCACACACACACACCCTACACACATGCAAACAATTTTGTTTTCCAGGTAGGGTCTCGCTCTAGCCCAGGCTGACCTGGAATTCACTATGTCGTCTCAGGGTGGCCTCGAACTCACGGCAATCCTCCTACCTCTGCCTCCCAAATGCTGGGATTAAAGGCATGTGCCACCATGCCTGGCTTGGGTGTGCTTTTATTCTCTTCCTGACCATCTTTATTTCTGTACTTAAAAAAAAAGTTAGCTGGGCGTGGTAGCACACACCCTACCTCAAAAAACCGAAAAAAAAAAAATCATACCCAAGAGCATGGACGTGAGTCTCTCAAAGAGGAATCACTCAAGGCTAGCACAAGACACACCCAAGTGTGGGTATTTGCAATTAAGTGGCCTAGCATTAGCCATATATAACAGGTTAGTGTCTCTCAAATGACATCTCAAAAGGTGGCTAAGAGGCACCCCTCATTGCTGGCACCTTGGATGTGGTGCCTTGGATGGGGTTACAATCTGACAAACTAAAGCCAGGAGCCACTAGAGTTACACACAGGTTTATCGCATGTCATCTTACTGAAGGGGGACATTTCTGATGAGATGCCTAGAAAGTTGCAGGCTTGCAGCTGGGAAAGAGAAGCCCTTAAGCAAATGTTGTTAATCGTGCTGGGATTCTTGATTCTCAGCTAGCAGGAGACTTCCCTCGTCCCCATAGTTTCCATCTTGCCTCAAAATGATGCATTCACTTGGAATCTTCCTTTGCTTTCCATTCTTCCTCCTCAGCGCACACTGAGAAGACGGAGGTGAGGGAGCCCAGTTTCTCCCTCCTTATTCAAACAATGTCCCTGCTTCGAGGCCTCCAGCAGCAGGAGCTGCGTGGGCCTAGCAGTGGCTTCACACACCTTATTCTGCCTGGAAATGCTCTTTGGAATGCAGTCAGATAATTCATCCCAGCACAGATAGACCTGGTGTTCAACCTTTCCCTGTGCCCATGTAAAAGGCAGAAATTCCAATGCCTACTGGAGCAGCAGCAGAAAACAGCTGGAGAAGTGACTTGTTTGCAGAAGCGAGAACCTGGCCTACATGCACACGTGAATAAATAAGTAAATAAAATTTAAAAATCAGGCGTAGTGGCTCATGTCTTGAATTCTACTCAAGAGGTTGAGGTAGGAATATCACTGTAAGTTCAGGCCACTATAGAGTGATTTCCAAGTCAGCCTGGGCTAGAGAAAGACCCTACCTCAAAAAATAAAAATGAAATCACTTTGCCAGCCAACCAAAACACATCTGCCTCCATGTGACATGTTTTAAGTTGGACTGCTCTGGTGGGGAGGTGGGAGTCTGGCTCCCCTAGGTGGACAAGGCCTGTGTTGACGAAACCTCCAGGTAGGGAGCATTTAATATGGATCGGAATTGTTGTAGATTGAAAAGTGAGGGGCTGGAGAAATGGCTGTTTAAATGAGCTTCCTGTGAAAGCAGGAGAGAGCCCAAGAGGGTCTGAGACTGTCTGAATGTCCAGAACCCATGTAGTGAACAGCTAGGCATGGCCACACGTATCTGAAACCCCTGTCCTGTGGGGAGCCAAGACCAGACAATGGCTGGGGCTTGCCAACAGCAGTTAGAGACAGGCAAGCGATAGAAGAGGACACCTGACATTTTCCTCTGGCCGCCACAGACCAACCTACAAGGAGTGCCACCTCAGTACATCCATCAGAACATGCCCGTGTTTGAAGGAGGTGCCCCCAGACTCATGTGTTTTAAATGTCTGGACCCCAGCTGGTGGCAGTGGAGGAGGTGGAGCCTTGATGGAGGAGGTGTTCTGGTGGAGGTGGTCTTAGGGTGTTACAGCCAGCTCCCCCTTACTAGAGATCAGTTAACTCTTGCTGCTGCCTTTCAAACCTGCTGTGGCAAGAAGAGACGCCCCCAGCCTCTGCTCTACCATCCTGCCCCTGCCATCAGGAAGCGTCCCCTCAAGACAGCAAGCCAAAATAAACTCTTTGCTCCCACCAGCTTTTGGTTAGGTGTTTTGTCCCAGCAACGCCAAGGTAACTACAACAATGTACATATACCACCAGCACACCTCACATACTACAGACACGAAAGACAGAGAAACGGGGCTGGGGAAATGGCTTAGCGGCTAAGGTGTTTGCCTGAGGAGTAAGGACCCCAGTTCAATTTCCCCAGGACCTACGTCAGCCAGATGCACAAGGGGGCTCATGCTTCTGGAGTTCGTTTGCAGTGGCTGAAGGCCCTGGTGCGTCCATTCTCGCTTTCTCTCTATCTGCCTCTTTCTCTCTCAAATACATCAATAAATAAATTATTTTTTAAAAAAGACAGAAAGGAGCCGGGTGTGGTGGCACATGCCTTTAATCCCAGCACTGGGAGGCAGAGGTAGGAGGATCGCTGTGAGTTCGAGGCCACCCTGAGACTCCATAGTGAATTCCAGGTCAGCCTGGGCTACAGTGGGACCCTACCTCGAAAAACCAAAAAGCCAAAAGAGAGAGAGAGAGAGAAAGAGAGAGGGAGAGAAAGGAAGGAAGGAGAGGAAGGACAGAATGAAGGGAGGAAGAGGAAGGAAGAAGGAAAAGGACAGGGAGGAAAAGAAGAGTGAGGTCTTTTCCCCTTTTCCTCCTCCGTAGCCACACCTGGGCACTGACCTAGCAAGCACTTTCCCAAGGACGCCCTTGGCAGAGCGGCAGAGAGTCGCTGCTTTCCCTAGCCTCCCGTCCAGGATCGTCAGGGCTATCCAGCAGCCGAGCAGGTACCTGGCCCTGCTCTGTGCCCACCCGGACCTTGCGGAGGGTGAAGGACGGCATGGCTGCCTGAGCGCCCCACCCCACGCACCGGGACGTTGTGTGGCCCTGTCAGCCCCGAGGCAAGTGTTTGAAGTGATTTTATTGGAAAATTAAGTGCTGGGTGAGGAGAAACAGGGCAAGAGGGTCACCCTAGATGGAGATGCTGTTCTCTATGAGCACAGGGTCCAGGTAGTAGTACGGGATGGGGAGACACTTGTTGCGCTGGCGGATGTGGTGCGAGATCTGGCTCAGCTGCTGGCGGAAGGCCTCCATGCTCCTCCGCGGGGCCTCCTCCACGAAGTGGATGTCGGGGAAGTGGCCAAGAGGCCGCTGCGAGCACAGAACCGGGCGCTGGGACAGAGCCGGGCCCATCCACCCCGCCTCCCGCACTCAGGGCCTCGCTTTCCTCGGCCGCCCACCGCCAGCTCCTCGCCCCTGGCATCCCCCAGCTGCCCTCGCCTGCCCCCAGCCTGAGCTCACAGTCCCCGCACCCTGTCGTCAGGCTCGCGGCACAGAGTCCAGAGCACCAAGAGCACGATGCACGTGGTCTTCACATCGGGCAGCGTGTCCATGTAGGTCTGTAGAGTGGTCAGTCCTTTGGTCTGCATTGGTGGGTTCCTCATGGATGAGGGAAAGTTGGGCATCCAGGAGGTGAACTCCAGCTGGAGTGGGTTAGAAGAGGAAATCTGGGTGAAGAGCACCCGGCTCCCATCCACTAGGTTTGGGCCATTTTGTCCCATGGTGGACTTGGACTCCTGCCCTGGGCTCTGGTTTAGCCCAGTAGTGTTGGAGTTACTGGCAAAGCTACAGGTGGGGGGCGGGGGGGGGGCTGAGCTACGGCTGAGAGGCTGGACAGGACTTGGACTTAGTTGAGACAAGCTGGGGACTGGACCGTAAACGGGGGCTAAGGTTGGTTTGAGGTGAGCGCTAGCCGTTTAATAGGACTGGCAGGGGAGGGGCTGGGAAGACGACACTTGCTTGCAAAGCCCGGTGGCTCAGGTTCAATTCCCAAGCCAGACACAAAAAGTGGTGGCGCAGCCATCTAGTATTCATCTGCAGTGGCAAGAGGACCCGCGCACACTTGCACAACACACACGCAAAGGACTGGGGCAGGTGACCCAGGTACCTGGCCTGTGTTGACTGCCGCATGCCTAGCAGAGCAGGTATACATGACCATGGTGACATACTCGATTAGCTCGGGCACGGTTCGCAAGCACGTGGGGAAACCTGAGGGGCAGGAAACAAACCAGCGGCGGTGTCAGTCCCGGCTCAGCTGGACTCCTCCAGGCCCAGCTCACTCTACCTGCCTCCCTCGTCCAGTCTATCCTGCCCTCCTGCGGCCACAGCTCATCTTCCCCATGCAGATCTGGAATGAGTCCCGTCATTTCTACTTGCAAATTAGCTCTGTAATTCTCCGGGATCCTCCCCCCTCCCCCCCCATAGCCCTTGTCCTGGTCAGATCCCTGTCACCTCCTTTCTGGATACCAGAAAGAACATCATCGTAAGCTGTCTCCTGACCATCAGTGTGGCCTGATCTTCTAACATCCAAGTCCCTGCAGACTCTCAATGACCCCTCTGACAGGGAATTCTGAACTCCTTCCTCGGGCTGCGTAGAGTCTGGTACCTGATTCGAGGCTTGGGCCTTAGGGCCATGAGGAGCCCCAGCTCCTGTTGTGGGATGCCAGAATTCACTATGCTGTCTCTAGCTTTTGGTCCTTTCCACATTATAGCTCCCACTCAAGAGCCCCTGTCCCCGCGTCCCTCCTAATTCCCTCCCCCAGCCTGCCCTGGGTTCGCGTAGCTGCTGGTGTGTGAACCCGATGGGGGGAAGCGAAGGCCATGTGCTCACCTCCTCACCCCGCAGAACTTTCTAGATGTCAGTCCAAGAGCCCAGTCCCAACCAGACCATAACTCGTGACCCCCTACTCCCATCCCGTCTTCAGCACCCCAACCCAGCTGGGTGAGCTGTCTCCCTGGTCACGTCTCGCCCCTCCTGCCCTCCCCGGGCTCCCCTGTGCGCCCCAGTTCTGCTGCTGCGCAACTAACTGCCCAGTTGTCAACAGCAACCGCACCAGCGCAGGCCTTGTGCACTGGGGGTGGCGCCTGCACCTGTCTTGCTCCCTTTGCAAGCTCAGAAGCCAGCCTACCGTCACATCATAGGCACGGGTTTGCTGGCTGTGTGGCCAAGTCCACTCCTCCTGGAGCCGGCCACCACCCCCAGCTGCACAGCCGTCAGCCCACTGTCCTCTCCTGTGCGTAAAGGCTTGTCCCTAGGATCTGGAATGTGGACCCCTCTAGTTCTTTTTTTTTTTTAAGATTTAGTTTAATTTATTTATTAGAGACACAGAGAAGGAGAGAGAGTGAGAATGGGTGTGCCAGGGCCTCTAGCCACTGCAAACGAACTCCAGACTCATGCGCCACCATGTGCATCTGACTTACGTGGTACCTGGAGAATCGAACCTGGGTCCTTAGGCTTCGCAGGCAAGCACCTTACCTTTAAGCCATCTCTTCAGCCCGACCCCTCTTCTTCTTGACCGAGACAAGCTACAGTGCCTGGGCCTAAGACAGGAGCCAGTGGCCAGCCACGCTCCCCTAATCCCCACCCCACACCTCACTGAGATGCCACTGCTCCAGGGGCCAGGCCAGGGCCTTGTGAAGATTCTCAGGCAGTGCTTGGGCCTTCTTCAGCCCATAGGAAGACACATGGCAGACCAAGAGGGGCCTAGCAGACGTGCCTGGGGACAGTCACTAAGCCTCAGGCCCCGCTGGGCTTGTGTGCCTTTACCTGAGCTCTCACGCCCCAGAAGGCACTCCTTGAATATCTCCTGCACCCAGCACTGCAACTCCGGATCGCCCTCCACGGCCGCGTCACACGGGTAATAATAGGTGATGATCTCTGTCACATACCTGCCCAGGGAACAGGGCCTCAGTGTGCAGCTGCCCCCCCACCCCCGAACCTAGCCTCTCCTTGCCTCCCCCAGTCACCCTGGCTCGGTTGTCCCCAGAGCTGTGCCGGGCCTATAGTAAGCCAGGCCTGGGAGACAGGTGAGATAGGTGCTGGACGAGGTCAAAGCCATTCAGTGACCCCCAGAGGTCAAGGGAGGCTCCTAGGCAGCCCAGAGCCCAGGAGGTGTCTGGCCAGTACAGCTTGGCTGGAGACCAAGGCAAAGATGGATCCCATCAGGCCGAGGGAGCAGGTACGTAAACAGCTCAGATCCTGTTTCTGAGGCCAAGACCCAGGTGACACCCAAGGCAAGTCCTTAAAATCTCCTACATCCCTGCCAACATTCCAGGGTGTCCACACTGAGTGTCACTCACTGCTACCCCGATCTCACCTCTCCATGGCGTACCACACTGCCAAGCTGTCATCCCGGAAGTAATATCCCGGCAGGTCCTGGACCCCACGCTTCACAAAGTCGTTGGGGACGCAGAGGTCTTTGTAGGTGAGCTCAGACAGAGCCCTCACCATCACCTGTGCAAAGCCCTCCAGGCCCAGGGACATGGCCTTTAGGGGAGAAAGCACTGGGTGGGCATCTTTGTGGGGCCTGCTCCCTGAGGACCACACCCACCTTCCATCCCCAAGACTCACTCTAGGCCTACTGCACCCTTAGGGGCCCTCGCCATCCTAGTCAACCCTGTCTCCGCACCCTTCTGCACACTGCACCCACTCTGCCCAGCCCCGCTGCCCAGAATCCACAGGCAAGTGGGAGTCCTGCTTTCAGTCTAGTCACAAAGGCCAAATGAAACCAAATGTTGAGGCTGGAGGGCAGAAGTCATACCCTGGCAGAGAGGCCGCCCTCGTTCAGAAGGAGAGCCCGCCCGATGCTGTTGATCTGGACGTTGTAGCGGGTATGAGGAATGAGGAGCTGGGCGGGAAGGCAAGGACAGTGAGAGGGGGCTGAATTGTTCCCCAAGAACCTGAGAAACCCCACTTCTGCAACATCAGGCCTCCTTACTTATAGAAGTCCCACTGTACTGCAAGCCCTCGCTGGGAGTCCCCAGGTGCTTCCCAGGGTTCGGTGGACCCCGTCTACCTGCTGGCCAGAGCTTTCAAAGGCTCCCTTCCTCCAAGCTCATACCTTGTACAAAGGGTGGCACATGGGTAGGTTCCTCAGCAAGGCCAAGCAGAAGGCCTCCCCAACGAGGTGGCTCTCCAGCAAGTGTGCCACGGCCTCGTGGCAGTAGAACTCGGCGTAGCGCACCCATGTCTTAGCCAGCAGCCAGTCCCATTCAGAATCGCTGGGCAGAAAGATGGGGCAATCTGGCCCCGGGGTCTGGCTGAGCTGGGAATGTGGGGAAAGGGAGAGTTAGTGGGGGCAGAGATCCCCTGAAAGAAGCCCCCCCACCCCATGTAAATAAAAGGCAGAAAGGAGTCTTAGGAGATATAATGGCACCCTCTGTCTACCAGTCTCTGTTCTGAGCAGCTTAGGGTCCTTCCTCCTCATATTCGTTTTTGCTGTGCCCTCTGCGTTAAGTACCTTCCCTGCCCCTGCCTCTATCTTGCAGCTCAGAAAATGCCCCTTCTCACAGTCCTTCCCGATCTCACCCCCCACAGGCACCAGGTCATGCATTGGGCAGGAAGGACAGAGAGCCTTGAAATCCAGCCTCCACTGTTCCATTGGAGCCAGGAGGGTCAGGGCTTAACTGACACCCGCCCCCCACCACCGCCGTGAGAGGGGCCTTTTCTAATTTATACACGACCCTTGTGTGGCCCCGTGAGGAGGAAATACCTCCCATCTCTCTCTGCCAGAGCAGACCTCTGGGAAGCTGCTGAGTTTTACTAGCTCAGTATGTCAGCAAGAATGGTTTTGTCAAGAAGATGGGTGAACGAAGTCAACAAGACATACGCAAGCCACCAAGACCACTGACATCTGTTCACCTCTGTTCACGTACAGCGTGCTTTACACTTAGGGTTTATCGGCGAGGACGCCCCAGGACCCCCAGCTCATGCCAGAACGCAAGACAAGCAATGCAGCACCCGGTGTGCGCATGACGGGGAGTGCAGCTCTCATCGCAGGCGCCCACGGCCACACAGATTCAGACACGCATACACCAAAAATATAAAAATAAAACAAGAACAACAACAACAACAAAGCCAAGGCATGGTGGTCCACCCCCTTAATCCCCATACTCGGGAGGCAGAGGTAGGAGGATCACTGTGAGTTCAAGGCCACCCTGAGACTGCATAGTGAATTCCAGATCAGCCTGGGATAGAGGGAGACCCTACCTTGAAAAAAAAACAAAGAACAACAACAATACGAAATAAAAAAAAAAACAACATGTATACAGGGCTGGCAAGATGGCTTAGTAGTTAAGGTACTTGTCTGCAAAGCCAAAGGATCCAGGTTTGACTCCCCAGAACCTACGTAAGTCAGATACCCAAGGTGGCACATGTGTCTGCAGTTCATTTGCAGCAGCTGAAGGCCCTAGCATGCCCATTCTCTCTTCTCTACTTGCTTTTCTCTCTCAAATAATTTTTCTTTTTCTTTTTTTTTTTTTTTTTTTTTTTTTGGTTTTTCGAGGCAGAGTCTCTAGTTCAGGCTGACCTGGAATTCACTATGTAGTCTCAGGGTGGCCTCGAACTCACGGCGATCCTCCTACCTCTGCCTCCCGAGTGCTGGGATTAAAGGCATGCGCCACCATGCCCAGCTAAATAAATAAAAATTTTTATGTGCATAAGTGTGCTCTCAGATGTACACGTAGGGAAATACACAAGGACTATATATAAGTGCACATGCTCACGTTTATAACAGATGCACACATGTACATGCATGCAGGTACACGGGCTCACACAGGTGCATGCACACACACACGCGCACGCGCAGAGGAACACTCGTATGCGCAGGCATCTCTCCGGCCTGGCACTCACACAGCCCCTGCCGCAGCCCAGGTACCTGGATGGCTATGGGCATCATGCCCTCGGGACCAAAGTGAAGCAGGCAGATGGGGGCGCAGTGGTGTTGCTTGTGGCCGTTGAGCTCCACCGTGGGGATACCCTCCAAGATGCGGTAGTCGGCCAGGTAAATGTTCCCCTTCTGGAGGGGAGCCACAGTGGGTGGAAAGGTGGGCACTAAGATGGGCAACCCATGACCCAGATGTGGGATGTACTGACCCCAAATCTCTGTGGTTGCACGGGGGTGGGAATGTGAAGGGCGTGGGCATGGGTAAGAATTGTGGTGGGCCTTGGAAGGGAGGAGACACCCAGGGCAGAACCAAGGAGTCTGGCCGGGGTCTGCTAGCCGGGAGCTCACCTCCAGCTCTGCTTGGAGGCACGTTCCTTCACCCAGGAATGGGGCCACCATGTCGTCTGTAACGGGGAAATTTGTCTGGGATCCTCATGCATCGTTGGATCAGGCCCGGGTTAATACCGTTGAGATACTGGTACCCAAAGAAGCTGTCCTCCATCCAGTGCTCAGCCACATACTCTGTAGGGATGGGACACGTGTGTCACAATAGGGTCCAACCCCCTCAGGGATGGAGAGGCTTGGACAGAAGACAATGGGAATCAAGAGGAGTCAGGGACGAAAACGAAGACCCCAGGTCCGCCTAGAGGGGCTGAAAGGATCCAGGGCAATGGTGTCCAAGAAGAACCCACAAACACTCCTCCCGGCGCTCCCTCTGACACCGACTCAAGATGAGTGGCCCGCCTCTTGCCCCAGAGACCTGGCTGCCCCCATGTTCTATCAGGAATGTCCTATGTCAGACCTGAGATGACAGTCTTGGTGGCAGGGAAAATATTCTTAATGTCCTTTAGTCTCTTCCACGAACGTTTGCGGTCCACCAGGCCACGCAGTTTGAATGCCAGTGCCCTAGGAGACGGGGTGTGAGGGTGGTGGGATCTAAGAGGTGGTAAGGTGTTCTGGGGCAAGTAGGAGAATCACTCTGGACTCTGGGTCTCGGAGGATCCAGGTCCCATGTTCCAGTTGTTTTTTTTTTTTTTTAATTTATTAGCAATCAGACAGAGATAGAGAGAAGAGAGACAGACAGAGAGAATGGGCATGCCACTGCAAAAGAATTCCAGATGCATGCACCACCTTGTACATCTGGTTTTACGTGGGTACTGGGGAATTGAACTCGGGTCGTTAGGCTTTGCAGGCAAGTGCTTTAACCCCTAAGCCATCTCTCCAGCCCCCATGTCCCAGTTTTTAATGTCAAGGATTTTTTTGGGGGGGGGTTGGTTTATGTTTGGTTTTGCTCTCTCAACCTTCCTGAACATTTCAATCTGGGGCTCTCTTGGAGGTGGGCAGAAGGGGAAAGCGGGAGGCAATGGGCCAGTTTCATGCACTCACATGGGCCCCAGGCGATAGAAGAAGGATGCTGTCTTGACAAAGGAGAAACGGAGATTTGAGTTCAGAAACTTGGTGGCCTTAATGTTGATGAGAATCGGGAATCCTGGAATATAGCCGTTCCACCTGCAGGAGAAGCACAGGGCCGGGGCCTTGCACCTGGGGTCCAGCAGGCAGGCAGGCGGGCAGGGCAGGAGCCCAGGTGCTGGTCTTGGGAAGGGCCTAGGCCAGCCTCAGGTCCTTACTCAGTCCGGTTGGTGCTGCGGCAGTGCCGGACAGGAGGGTGATAGCTGGGGATGTGTACATAGTTGGGGAGGCCAGGAACGAATTCCCTCCAGCTGCAAAGAGAAGCCAAGCCTGTGGGTCCTGACGCCAGGCAGGACACAGTGGGCCACGGCCATCATGGACCACCACCCCCTCACCCCCCGTGGCCTCCTCGTGTTCTTCAACCCTGCCACCCTCCCCCTCACTGGTAGAAGTCCTGCTTGGCTCTGATCTCCTCTTGTCTGTGTTCCAGAAGGATGGGCAGTGTGTCATCTGCTGTTGTCTTTGCTGTAGAGAGATGAGGAGAGACTCACGGGCTGACCCTCACCCTTAACACCCTAATCGTCTGGCCAGATGAAAAGAACAGGAGGTCACTTCTGCCCACGGGGCCATGATCCTCCTGCTTCAGCCTTTCAAATGCCAGGCTATATGTAGTCTTTATTTAACTCGCCTGGTGTAACTATAGTTTTGATGAGAAATACTAGTATGTTTAGTTAAGGAAACCCTAAAGGTGGACGTTTCACATACTACGTGGTGCGCATTGTGCAGGCACAGGCTTGCCACGGGTTCAACACCCACACTCCCAAAATACAAGACCCAAAATGCTCCAAATTCCACAACTTTTCCTGTACCAACATGATTGCACACATGGAAAATTCCACGCCTGATCTTATGTCACAGATTACAGTCAAAATGTAAGTGGCAAGCCGGGTGTGGTGGCGCCTGTCTTTAATCCCAGCATTCTGGGAGGCCAGAGGCAGAAAGGATTGCTGTGAGTTCAAGGCCACCCTGAGACTACATAGTGAATTTCGGGTCAGCCTGGGGTAGAGTGAGACCCTACCTCGAAAAAATGAAAAAAAAAATAAGTGCATTAAAAATATTGTATAGCCGGGCGTGATGGCTCATGCCTGTAATCCCAGCACTCAGGAGGCAGAGGTAGGAGGATTGCCGTGAGTTCGAGGCCACCCTGAGACTCCATAGTGAATTCCAGGTCAGCCTGGGCTAGAGTGAGACCCTACCTCAAAAAACCAATACATATATATATATATATATATATATATATATATATATATAGTATAAATTACTTTCAGGTTAGGCATATAAAGTCTAAATGAAACACAAATAAATTCCATGTTTATCTCCAAGATATTTCGTGTATATGAAAGTATTCTAAAATAGCTGGGTGTGGTGGCACACACCTTTAATGCCAGAACTGGGGAGGCTGAAGTGGGAGAGTAGCAGTGAGTTCAAAGACAGCCTGGGGCTCCAGAGTGAGTTCCAGGTCAGCCTGCACTGGAGTGAAACCTTGCCTCAAAAAAAAAAAAAAAATCCAGGTAGGAGATGGCTCAGCGCCGGTTCCTAAGTGTGAGAGCCTGGGAAGGCTCCAGGTTAAGGGAAATACAAAGAAATACACAGGTCAACAGTAGAGAAGAGTGCCCAAAGCTCTCTTCTGGCCTCTGCACATGCATAGTGCATGCATCTGCAGACACATGTATATGCCACACACAAAGAATATAAGAAAATGTTAAAAATCCAAAACATTACTTTATCTCAAGCACTTTAAACCAGAAGATAGAAAAGATGGAGACAAAGAGATACGTTTCTATTTGTATGTGTGTGTACATGCATGTGAACATATATGCACTTTAAACCAGTAGATAGAAAAGATAGAGATAAAGAGAGATGTTTCTATTTGTACATGTGTATACATGCATATGAACATATATGTGTAGCATCTACAGAAAATCTAAATTTCAAAATATCTCTGGCTCTAACAGCCTCAGCTAGAAACTTTCTTGTCATTCCCATTTTACCAGGAGAAAAAAATCAGTATTACTTAGGGGAAAAGACAGATAATCTGGAATTTGATCCAAAGCAGAACTTCAACCCCACTTAGTAACAACTATGATAGTTAAGCTTTTTTTTTTTTTTGCAATTTCTTTTTTGTTGTTGTTTTGAGGTAGGGTCTCACTCTAACCTAGGCTGACCTGGAATTCACTATTTAGTCGCAGGGTGGCCTCAAACTCACTCATGGTGACCCTCTTACTTCTGCCTCCCAAGTGCTGGGACTAAAGGCGTGTGCCAGCACAATTTCTTTTTTAAATATATATTCTCAAGAGAGAGAGAAGGCACATTAGGACCTCTATCCACTGCCAATGAATTCCAGATGCATATGGCACACTACTTTGTGCATCTGGCTTAACGTCGAACCCAGGTCATTAGGCTTTACAGGCTAGCACCTTAACCACTAAGCCATTTTTCCAGGCCCTGCAATTTCTTCTAGGAGTTATGTCACTGCAGTCTCACAGCAACCCTACAAAGTAAGCGCTGTTGTGAACTTAACAGATGAAGGTTCTGAAGCTTGGAAGACAGTGGAAACGCACCTAGCCATCCTGAGGATAAACGACAGAGCCGAGGCCCAACTCCCGGCCCATCTCTCTGCAGTCTCCTGACGGGGTGTCCCCACACGGGCTTGTGTCTGTTAAGCAGCCTCAGCATTTGCCTTTGCCTCACTGCCCTCCTCCATTTGCCCCAGCTCCTGGTGGCCTGATGGGAGCCATGTCCCCTGAAATTGTGCAATCTAGAACCCTGACTTGGCTCCATCCCCAGGGCGGGAGCCTTACTCCTTCCAGGGCCCAGCAGATGACTCAAGTCTCCCTGCCCTGGTGTTGGATGGCAGCCACCGCACCCAGCCCCATTCCTGCCCAGCCAGCTAGTGTCGCCTGCCCGTCCCCTGCCCATCCCCTGCGTCCATGGCACACAGACCTATCACCATGGGAGGCACTCGGCGTCCCCAGTGATGCTCCCTGTGAGATCCCCACCCTCCCTGGGCCTCCCTCCCTCTGCCTTTCCTTTCCCCAGCTCAGGCCCCATTCTCTCCTCTCCTCCCAGGAAAATGCTGTAGCACGAGGAAGTGAGGTGAATGGACAAGGTGCTCGAGGCCCCAGAGTCAGCCTCACACCTGAGGAAGCCAGGGGAAGCTCAGTGACGAGGCCCAGGAGGGGAAGAAAGAGCAGGGAGCAGGCCTCTAGCCTCACGCAGCAGCAACTGCACTTAGGAAGCTGTCTAGAGTAGCCAGATGAAGAGCTCTGGCAGGGACAGATGCCAGGAGCTCGGCCACTGGGGTCCTGTCCTTCTCCCTCGGGAGCAACCACTCAGCATAAAAATAGCAGGGCAGGGCTGGGGACATGACTCAGTGGTTAAGGCACTTGCCTGCAAATCCTAGTGACCCAAGTTCGATTCCCCAGCACCCACGTAAGCCAGATGCACAAGGTGACACATGCATCTGGAGTTTGTTTGCAGTGGCTGGAAGCCCTGGCGCATCCATTCTCCCCCCCCCCCTTCACTTGCAAATACAAAATAAAATAAAACAGCAGGGCAGCCGGCTTTCATCCCAACACCTGTGAAGCAGAGGTAGGAGGATCACCGTGAGTTCAAGGCCAACCTGAGACTACATAGTGAATTCCAGGTCAGCCTGAACTACAGTGAGACCCTTTCTCGGGCAGGGCGGGGGTGGGGACAGCAGGGCAGACTTGGCCTGCGACCAGGCTTGTCGTACCCCAACATGCAGGAGAAGCCGAGGGTCTGCATGGATATCAGAACCTCCTGTGGGGACAGAGTGGACCCTTGCTGGACAAAGGGGTCCTTTGGGGATAGCAATGAGTCTTGTTAGAGAAATAAAATGTCCCGTTCAGGTAATGGGGTTCTTCTGCAGCAACATAACTAACCATCAGTATAACAAATACTCAGTTAAGAAACCACTGGAGAAGCCAGGTATGGTCTATAATCCCAGCACTTAAGAGGATCACCATGAGTTCAAGGCCAACCTGACTACAGAGTGAGCTACAGATCAGCCTGCTCTAGAGTGAGACTCTACCTCAAAAAAAAAAAAAAGTGTTTTTAATGAATTTAGTTTTTTTTTAAAAAAGTGGTCTGGGGAGATGGCTCAGCAGTTAAAGGCACTTGCTTACAAAGTCTACTGGCCCAAGTTTGATTCCCCATGTAAAGTGGCACATGAGTCTGGAGTTTGTTTGCAGTGACAAGAGGCCCTAGAGTGCCCATTCTCTCTCTCTCTCATAAGTAAATAAATAATATTTTTAAAGATTTTTTTTTAAAAAAGAAAGAAAACCACTGGGGCTATAACTCAGTGGTAGAGTGCTTGCTTAACATGTACAAAGCTCTGAGTTCAAATGTCTAGAACCAAAATCAAAAAATCCAAACTAGGGCTGTTAAACTAACATGTTTCTTTTATCAAGTTTTTTAAAAATATTTTATTTTTATTTATTTGACAGAGAAAGAGGGAGAGAGAATGAGCACACCAGGGCCTCCAGCCACTGCAAACGAACTCCAGACACGTGTACCCCCTTGTGGGTCCTGGGGAATTGAACCTGGGTCCTTTGGCTTTGCAGGCAAAGGCCTTAACCGCTACGCCATCCCTCCAGCCCTAACATGTTTCTAAATATGAAAACAGAATCCCACTTCAGAAAGCCGCAGGCCATGCTCTCCAGAGTGCTGAAGCTGGACTCACTGCAGCAAAGGGTCTTTGTAGTAGGCACGTGTCCTATAGGAGTCAGGCAGGGAAAGTGTGATCTGCCACCAGACTGTCAGCATGCTGAGGCCTCCTGCGCTTAGGCTCCCTGAGTGTGCAGCCCTGGGCAGCGGCAGTGACACACACAGCACAGGAGTCCCCAGTGCCTGGCTAGCTTGATGGACGCCTGGGGTGACCAAACCAGCGTGGCTGGCCTACAGGGAAGGATTCACTGTATAGGATGGGGTGGAATCTGCTCACCTGTGGCCTCCCGAAGTGCTAGGGTCTCATAGCCATCCATCCACTGGTAGGCGGGGAAATGGTAGACGTGGCCGTCGGGGGCACAGATCTGCACATAGTTGCAGTACCAGGGGTCCTTGCGGAAGAAGGAGGGCTCCTTGTGAAGGCGGATGATGATGAGCTCCCCCAGGGCCTGCGGGCACTGCACCGTGTACTCATCCACCTGCACGGGACAAGGGGCTCAGTGGCTGGGCCCTTCCTCAGACCTCCCTCCCATGGGCCTCTCATCCAAGGTAATGTTCCCCTAGACTGAGGTGGGGACAGAGGAGGTACACAGCTTAGCTAGTCTCTGCTGTGCCCATCTACAAAGGCAGGGTTGGCCCTTCAGCCCCCCTGTCCTTTATCCTTCCTGGTCGCTGAGGTCCTGCCCTCTCCCACCCTCTTCCCCAGTCACTCGAGGCTGCGGGAGCCACGAAAATGCCCAGAAGCTGGTATACAAAGGAGTCCAAGGGAGACCAGGGCTTCCCAAGCCTCCTACAGTCCCCAAATGGGGACAAGAGGTCTAGCCAGCCCTTCTCTAATTTCTCAATGAAGATGTAGGAATTCAGAAATGGCCACGCGGATGGAGGACCTATTCAGGTCACATAGCAGCGGGTGGCTATCAAAAGCACCAAGTGTGGTTTCCATCATGGGCAAGCAGGACGGGCTGGTCGGATGCTATTTGACGTCGCAGAGAATCCAATGCAAATGGAAGCAGGTTGTGACGCAACTTGGCTTAGAAAGAGTGAGTAAGAATGGGAGAAGGAAGAGGTAGAGGGAGAGAGGATGGAGAGGGGTGAGAATGCAGGGGACATGGAGGCATAGGAGGGGGCTAAGAGAACAAAGAGACGAAGGATGGCCTGGATATCCATGACCTCACAGTGCCTGACACTACCTACACAAGACCATCATAAGAGGAGGAAAAGATCAGGACATCAAAATAAAAGAGAGACTGATTGAGATGGGGAGGGGACATGATGGAGAGTGGAGTTTCAAAGGGAAAAGTGGGGGGAGGGAGGGTATTACCATGGGATATTTTTTATAATCATGGAAGTTGTTAATAAAAAGTTGAATAAATAAATAAATACAACTAGAAACAAAAATAAAAGAGAGACTGATTGAGATGGGGAGGGGATATGATGGAGAATGGAGTTTCAAAGGGGAAAGTGGGGGAGGGAGGGTATTACCATGGGATATTTTTTATAATCATGGAAGTTGTTAATAAAAAAATTGAAGAAAACTAAAGAGAGGAAGGAACAGGGCTGAAGGAGGAAGAAGTGAGAGGAGGTGAGGAAAGAGAAGAGAGGATGAGGGATGTGGTAGCGGAGGACAGCGGGGATGGCTCGATGAGCCAAGAGGGAGAGGGTCGGGAGGCGGGCAAAGCTGAGGCATCCTGAGCCAAAGCTTCAGCGCCGTCCCTGGCCGTCCAGCTCCCTTCCCAGCGCATCTCCATCCCTCCTGAACACCCACCTCCCCCAACACACACACACACACACGCACACACACACACACACTCACACACTCACCGCCCCAGTGGCGAAGTCTCTCCCAAAGTGGTTCAGCCGCTGCTTGTGGCTCTCGCCTTCAGTGCCCACGATGGTCAGCGAGATGCAGTCCAGCGTTCCCGAGAAGAAGTCAGTGCCCGTGGCCACCTTGACTTTGTAGGTGGCCATGGGTGTCTCTCAGCAGGCAAGAAGGGGGGTGCTCTGTGCCGGACACGGAGACCGGGGCCACACACGGGGTGCGGGGGTCGAAGTCAGGCGCGGGAAGCCGGGCGCGGAGGAGAGCGGACGGCAGCAGCCCGGCGGGCGACGGGGAGAAGACAGCGGCACCTGTGGCCCCGCGGGAGTCGCCCGAGCCCGGAGCAGCTGCCGCCCAGGGCGGGCGGGCTGAGAGCCGGCGCGGGGCGGCGCGGGGCGGGGCGGGGAGGGCGCCGCTGGGCAGGGCCGCGGGCCGGAGGAGGCAGAGCCTTGGGGTGGGGGCCTCGGGCGCCGGGGCGCGAGGGAAGCTGGGGCAGGGGCGGGGCGGGGCCCCCAGATCTTTATCAGACTAATAAGCGCCTGCCTCCCCCCCCCCGCCCCCACGTGGACTGCAGCACCCCGGCTGAGCAGGGCCAGGGTCACAAGTGACCTGCTTTGGAGGGCTCGGGGAACCCTCTGTCCAGTGGCCTGCTTTCAGAAATGGCCCCAGCCTTCTGCCTTAGGACTCGAGGACCTGCTGCTGGGGCTGGGGGGTCCCCGTGGGTGGACCCGTGAGGGGCCCTTCCAGACGCTGCAGGGAGACCTGGTCAAGGGCTGGAGAGAAAGGAACTATTGCTTCCTTACCGCCAGCCAGCATTTGCTGGGGAGGAAGACACACTTAGAAGATAGTTGGAGTGGAAACTGAGGCAGGAGAATTAAGCTAAAGGGCTGGCGGGGGGGGGGGGGCGTGTAGTTCAGTGGTGGAGTGTTTGCAGAGCCTGTGCAGTCCCCAACAACCACAACGGAAAAGCTAAGCTAAAGAGCCAGGCAGTACAGTGCACGCCTTAATTCCAGCTACTTGGGAGGCTGAGGCAGGAGGATCTTGAAGCTGGGCTACATGGGGAGACCACTATGAAGGGGCGAGAGGCAGAGAGACAGAGAAAAACGTTTTACTATATCTACACTATCCTTGGATTTTATAAGTAACACACCCTTACCAGGGAAATTATAAAGAATAAAAAAAAAAAAAAAAAAAAAGAGAGGCCTGGAGAGATGGCTTAGCCGTTAAGGCACTTGCCTGCAAAGCCAAAGGACCCAGATTCACTTCCCCAGTACCCACGTAAGCCAGATAGGACAAAGTGGTGCAGGCGTCTGGAGTTCGTGGAGCACCCATTCTCTTTCTCTCTCTGTCTCTGTCTCTGTCTCTCTCTCTCTCAAATAAATAAATATAAACATAAATGTTTTAAAAAGGGCTGGAGAGATGGCTTAGCACTTGCCTGCGAAGCCTAAGGACCCAGGTTTGATTCTCCAGGTCCCACATAAGCCAGATGGTGGCTCATGCATCTGGAGTTCATTTGCAGTGGCTAGAGGCCCTGGTGTGCCCATTCTCTCTCCCTCCCTCTCTCTCTCTCTCTCCCCTTCTCTCTGTCTCAAATAAATAAAAATAAATAAATCAGAAAAAAGATTGGGTTAATATATATATATGTCGGAATGAAAAGAATGAAGCTAGGAAGAGGACCAGAATGAGGGGTGGGCTTCAGTGGAGTTTGATCAAGATCTTCCATTTCCTTCTTCTCCTTCCTTCCTTTCTTCCTTCCGTTTTTCCTTTTCCTCTTCTTTCCTTTCCTCCCTCCCTCCTCCCCCCACCACAGATTTGAGCATGATGCATATTGTTACAAGCATTGCAGACACAAGGAAGAAATAAAATGTACAAGGCTGAAATGTACAAGGAACAGCAGATAATAATGTGCTTACTGTGATCTTAGACATTAAGCACTCTGAGGAAAATAAGCCTGGAGTGGGATGGGGTTGGGATTAGGGCTGGTTTCTGGTAGGACCACAGCAGCCAGAGCGATGAGGGCTGGGATAAGGAGCAGGCGAATGGGCTGAGATGAAGAGCGGTGTGGGCAGAGGACCT
This sequence comes from Dipus sagitta, assembly GCA_036346955.1. Lineage (NCBI taxonomy): Eukaryota > Metazoa > Chordata > Mammalia > Rodentia > Dipodidae > Dipus > Dipus sagitta. Next base: position 5,130,673 of record CM070783.1, on the reverse strand, counting down.
GAGTTCTGCTCCCAGCAGATAGCATTTGAGACCCGGAGAGAGTGAGGTGAGAGTTAGAGTCCTAGCCCCTTCTTCAGGATAGTCCCTCTTCCCTTCCGCATCCCAGGGGCAGCTCCTGCCAACCAGGAAGCACCAGTCCTGGTTTCCTCCCTCGTGGCACCCTAAGGGGACTGGGATTCTGAGATACAGAAAAAGTCCCAATAGGATTGGGATTGGAAGAGGAATGCAATGCAATTTTAGTTTAGAAGCAGAAATGTGATGGAACTGGAGATTGAAATTACTTTTCAGTGATGGAAATTTGCTTGTGTCACCTGCTCTTTGCCAAGCCAAAGAAACTGAACATTACGTTAAATCGTAACACACGCACACACACACGCGCACACACACAAAGCAGGACGGACACAACAAAGTATAAGGTAGGCTAGGAGCATGCTCAGTGGCAGTGCTTGCCCTCTAGGTTCAAGACCCCGAGGTTGGACCCCAGCACTGAAAAAAAAAAAAAAACAATGAATATTCAGTGGCCATGGAAGAGCTCTTTTTTTTTTTTTTGGTTTTTCGAGGTAGGGTTTCACTCTAGCCCAGGCTGACCTGGAATTCACTATGTAGTCTCAAACTGGCCTGGAACTCACGGCAATCCTCCTACCTCTGCCTCCCCAGTGCTGGGATTAAAGGCGTGCGCCACCACGCCCGGCTGGAAGAGCTCTTTAAGAGCCCTGTGAGTGCAGATCTGAAGGAAATGAGGCAATTCCTTCCCACCCCAGAGCCTTTATGACGTTATTTCTGTTATTTCGTTATGACGTTAGGCCCCACCTGGCTGTTGGTCTTATTAATGTCCTATTTTCCTTCTGATTTTAGCCCCAAAAGTGTCGTTTCAGTCTTAGTTGTAGGTTACTAATAAAGCACTTGCCTAACAAGTATGAGACTTTGAGTTCAATTCCCAGCATTGAAAGCTTTTTTTTCTTGCAAGTCCAAATTTAACTCTGAATGGTTCTCATAGCCCACATCTTTAACTGATATCCATTTTCCCTACTTGATTGCACAGTTCATAATTTGGCTTGATTTTCTCCCCATATCCTGCCACAGGATACCTGATCCCTAGGAGTCTCAAAACATGATTCTTAGCCGGGCGTGGTGGCGCACGCCTTTAATCCCAGCACTTGGGAGGCAGAGGTAGGAGGATCGCCATGAGTTCAAGGCCATCCTGAGACTATATAGTGAGTTCCAGGTAAGCCTGGGCTAGAGTGAGACCCTACCTCGCAAAACAAACAAGCCATGATTCTGAGTGGTTGGGTGGATCATTAATCAGAACAAGGTCCAGGGTTGGAGGTGGGTGAAGATTCCGAGAGGAGAGCAGGGTTGCTGTGAGGGCAGGGCTGGTGCGCAGGGCGCGAAGAGGGCCAGGGACTGGGCTAAGAGGGCAGGGGCAGGATGCAGAGAAAACTGAGGGGACCACGGCCCAAACTCAGGATGTCTCATCCCCCTGGGCACAGCACCATCCTGGATTGAGGATTAGACCTGTCAGGCCTGTCAGTCCCACCCTCCTGGGCTCTACTCAGCCACCTTGATGACTCTTGGAGGATGCCAGAGACCTGAATATGCAAATTTCATTTCAAGATGCAAATTCCATGCAAACTCGCCTAGTCTCCAGATTTTTTAGCCACTCCCTTACCTTGGACACTATGCCTCCAGGGGGCTGCTTGTTGGGTGGTGGAAGGGACAAAGTGAGGCTTGGTGGCACACGCCTATAATCTCAGCACTTGAGAGGCTGAGGTAGGAGGATTGCCAAGAGTTCAAGGCCACCCTGAGACTACATAGTGAATTTCAGGTCAGCCTGGCCTAGAGGGAGATCCTACCTCAAACACACACACACACACACACACACACACACACACACACACACACACACAAAACCACGAACAAACAAACAAAGTAAAGCTTAGTGACTTGGGAAACAACACTTCCAGACCCGTCCAGGATGCCAGGTTCTGAGGCGCTTGAGGTGAGAGGGCCAACCTTGACTTTGAAATCACTCCGTAGGGATAAGGAAGCGGGGCTCATGGGCATCACGGAGGACTGGGTAGGCGAAAGCTTTAGAGACACGGAGAAGGGGGCTGAGGTGTAGGAGAGGACGGGGTGACCACACATGGGAGGAACCATCTTCACCCCTCCCAGAAACTGTCTTTTAATCCATCTCCCCAAGCCAACCTCTCTCCCTCAAAAGCAGGAGCAGAAGCTCAGGGTTTGATCAGACTTCAAGTCTGGGATGAAGCTTGGGCTACTGAAGAGGTGGGTGTGGTGGGGATGTGAGTGGGGCCAGGGCTGAGGCAGGGGACTTGGATGAGATTAAGCATAAGGATGTGAATGGGCACTCCCCACTTGTGACCCAAACTCGGATGCATAACTCTGGGTAGGTGCTCACAGAAGAACTGGTTTTCCTGGACCAGGGGTGGAGCCCAGAAAGCATGAGAGGCCCTAGGAAGTGCACTCACAGGGGTGGCTCGTGACACCCACCCACACTGGAAGTCAGGTCCATACAGCTGGGGCACCCCTACCTCACCCCACCCTAAGTCCTGGGGAGCAACCCCTGGGGCCCAGCTCCCCTAGGACACAGAGAATAAAATCAAATCAGGTCACTCCCCTGCTTAAAATGCACATTGGACCTCAGAATCAAACCCAAAGATTGGACCATGTATGGCCCCAACACCACCTTCAACGCCTCTCTGTTTCTGGAAGATGAGCTCTTGAACTTACCCAGTCCTAATTTATAGCATCTCCACACAAAAGCTGCTTCAAGAGTGTTTTGTTCTTGTCATCCAGGTCTGTGCTATCACCTCAAGAGACTTTCACTGACCACCACTTAATGCCCCTGCATCCCAGTCACACCAGTGTGAGCCACCTGGTTGCACTTGGCACCATATGAAAGATTCCTCTATCGATGTGTTTATTGGTGTGGATTTGTTGTTTGGTTTTTTAAGTTAGGGTCTCCTTCAAGCCTAGGCTGACCTGGAATTCACTATGTAGTCTCAGGGTGGCCTCGAACTCACAGCGATCCTCCTACCTCTGCCTCCCTAGTACTGGGATTAAAGGCGTGCGCCACCATGTCCAGCAGTGTGGATTTTTTTTGGGGGGGGGGGGTTAGCTATCACCTGAAAGCTGATTGAAGCAGGGATCAGCCTGGGGAATTCACAGCCACTTCCCTGAAGTTGAGAACAGAGGTGAGGAGACAGTACCGTGACTCAAGCAGATCCTAGGATGTCAACTCAGGAAGGGACTTCCCAAGGCTTCTCCTGCCACCCATTTTTCTGACACATTTGGGCCACTGAGGTGGAGGAACTTGTTCAAGGCAATTGGAGAAAGGGGCTGGCATGTGTCTTTCTGTGCCAGTCGGCTTTCCCAACTGATGAAAAAGTGTGGAGGGCTCCAGCCTGAACGCCAGACTAACACGTTACAGGGCTCGGGGGTGGGGGTGAGACTCGCCCCACATCCATCTTGACACGTGCCCAGAGTCCCGGGAGAAGTCCTCCGTGCCTTCAGGTGTGTCTTCCCAATAATTTTCCCTACAAGCTAGCTTTCTGGGAAACCATATCCTAGTGATCCACCCTGTTCCCTCCCTCTCTGGCTCAGATGTATGTTTCAAGATGAGTGTGTCTTCTAATGGAGCCCTTTAAAGTACCCAACAAAGACCGCTCCTCCTCCCGGGGTGGGGGTGGGGGGCGGGGAGCCCAGGGGACCAAGCTGCTTGTGCAGTGCCAAGTTAAAGGGATCCCCATTTCCAGCTGCTACCATAGCCCAGCTGACCACAAGGGCTCCTCCAGAGTTTCTTCTTTTGGCAGGGAGGTGACAGACAGGGAGAGGTTTTGTTTTTAATCAGGGTCTCATTCTAGCACAGGCTGACCTGGAACTCACTCTGTAGCACAGGCTGGTTTCAAACTCACAGTGTTCCTCCTACCTCAGCCTACTGAGCACTGGGATTATAGGGGCGCACCACCATGCCCACATCCAGAGCTTCTTAGTCCAAAGGCAAACAAAACTTGGTGGTTTTGGCTAAATCACTGGGCTCTTCAGATGGGACATCCCCAAACATACCTCTGCATGCACAATGACATAGGGATTCTCTTCTTCATTACAGACACAGGAAATGACAGTCCTACATCTGACACAGCTCCCCCACACCCCATACACACACACACACACACACACACACACACACTTGCTCCAGAGCGACAAGGGGTTTTGGTGGAATAGGAAGAAAAATAGGAAGGGGCTGGGCAGTGTGTCTGCCTGGGTCTGAGGCAATGGCTACTCCAAACTTTCAGCATTCTCAGAAGATCCCCACTTGGCATAAGTCTACATAAGTGACTCTGCACAGCTCATCAACACCCTTGGCTGTGAGAAACACTGACGGCAGAGACGGGGTCATCGCCAGTTATTCTGACTCTAAAACTGAGCCCTCTGCCACCAGCATAAGGGTACAGGGACAGTCATCATTGTCCAAAGACATTATTACTCCGACCAGAGAGACACCTTGCCTAGGTTTGGTCAAGAGCAGACAATAATTCAGGCGACAGATGAGAATGAGGAATGGTGGTGTATACCTATAACCCCGGAGCTCAGGAAGCTGAGGCAAGAGGATTCCAAGTTCAAGGCCAGCTTGGCTACACAGCAAGCCACTATCTCAAAACAAAAACAAAAAAAATGAGGTACAGAAGGAAAATTGGGCTGGGCGTGGTGGCGCACGCCTTTAATCCCAGCACTGGGGAGGCAGAGGTAGGACGATTGCCGTGAGTTCCAGGCCAGTTTGAGACTACATAGTGAATTCCAGGTCAGCCTGGGCTAGAGTGAAACCTACCTTGAAAACCAAAATAAGTAAATAAATCAATAAATTAGGTAAATTGTACTACACCTGAAGCCTGGGGAAGCAGGAAACTGGGATGATATTGAGCAGCTCTGCAGAGGAATTTGAACAGCTGTTGAGGACTATATAACTAAGGGTTTTATTATTATTTTTTTAATCAGAGAGAAGGAGAGAGAATGGGCATGCCAGGGCCTCCAGCCATTTCAGTCAAGCTCCAGACGCGTGCAGCATCTTGTCACAGTTGTGACTTTGCGTCATTGCGTCACCTTGTGCATCTGGCTTATGTGGGACCTGGAGAGTCGAACACAAATCCTTAGGCTTCACAGGCAAGCGCCTTAACTGCTAAGCCATCTCTCCAGCCCCTAAAACTTTATTTTTGAGGGCTGTGTGATTGAAAGAGAGACACAAGGCTCTCCTGATCCACTGACTTTAGTCGGGGGAGGCCAACCTCTGCCACATGAAAAATCAGTCCCAGACTTCCAACAGCTTCCCCCAGCTCAACGTTATTTCTTGTTCGTGTCCACGCCCATGTCAGTCACTGGGTCTCTTCTGGAGTCCCTCAGACACCCAGACGCCAGCGCTGTCACTACATACTTCTAGGAATGGAGAAGTAGAGTCTGCTAGAGGCTCCGCACCCCAGCCTGGAGAGCCCGGTCCACTTCTGCAGGTAAGTCAGCCAGGGCTCATCCCGTGACTCCATCCACGCACAAGAGGGCCAGGGTGAGTCTCTTGTGTGTCCAGGAGCAGAACCGGGTTTCAGTAGTGCCACTAACAACTCCCAGACTCAGAAGCTGGATTCCAAAAAGTTGCAAAATTACTAATTTCGTCTTACCAGTCCTTTGAATCCAGGTATCCCTACCCCTTCTAATGACTCACTGTAGGGCGCGAAGGCAGGAATGTAGAGCCTGAATGAGCTGAGAAGCTTGTCTGCAGGACCGATGACTTATGGGTTCACTGTTGCTCCCACCCCAGCACTTCAAACATGCATCATCAAAACAAAAATAAAATGGGAGCCAAATATGTTAGCTTTTTAAAAATTATTTATTTATTTGAGAGAGAGGGGAGAGAGAGAGAGACTGCCACTGCAAATGAACTCCAGACACAGGTGCCCTCTGTGCATCTGGCTTTACATGGGTACTGGGGAACCAAACCCAGACCAGCAGGCTTTGCAAGCAAGTGTTTTTAACTGCTAAGCTGTCTCCCCAGCCCATGTGTTTGCTTTTATTGAAGTCACCTGGCTCAAAGACAGGAAGAAAACAAATGGGAGCTGGTTGTGGTGGCGCACGCCTTTAATCCCAGCATTTAGGAGGCAGAGGTAGGAGGATTGCCATGGGTTCAAGGCTACCCTGAGACTATATAGTGAATTCAAGGTCAACGTGGGCTAGAGTGAGACCCTACCTCAAAAATCAAAGAGAGAGAGAGAGAGAGAGAAGAAAACAAGTGGGAAAAGAGTGGGTAGGATGAGCACTGGAGAGAGAGCCCCCCCCTCACACCCAGGCCACAGTTCCTGTCCTCAAGCACCCCACAGAGACATCCAAATGAACTGGGCTCAGATTCTTCCTCTCCTTTAAAAAGTATGAGGAGCAAAGAGGACCGCCTGCAGATCTGGGCAGGGAGGCCTTTCACACCTAGTTTCCCAGCCCTTTCAGAAAAGGAAGATCTGGGAAAGGTGAATCAAAAAGGCACCGCGTGATAAAAAGTGTGAGGGTGAGGAGGAAAAAGGAGTGCTCAGAAACCTGAGCCAGGCTTCCTCAAGTGAGGAGGGAGCTCGATCCCATAGGAGCCTGGAACAAGAGGCTGACCAAAGCAGGCCAAGGGGGACAGGGCTTCCTTCCTTTTCAAGGGACCTATTGTGCACTTGACTTCAGATAGCGGCTTTTACTCCGGACACTGCTGTACTGGTCCCTCACAACTCAGATAATGTTGGAGCCATCTTGGGCCCCACACACACTGGAGAGGGTTCAAGCTGAGGACAGGGAGTGTGGAAGGGTCTGGAAATCCCCGAGAAGCTGGCCTTCCTCCTAGCTGGACTCCTCTGTCCTCCAGGGTGGTCTGAGGCAGGGCTCAGATGGAGACACTGTTCTCAATAAGGGCAGGGTCCAGGTAGGCATAGGGTAGTGCCAGGCTCTGGTTCCGTTCTCTGATGTCCCTCGAGATCTGAGCCAGGCAGTTCTGGAAGGCTGCAATACTCTGCCGTGGAGCCTCCTCTGTGAAGTGTTCATCCGGGTAGGTTCCCAGAGGCCTCTGGAGAGAAAACAAGGGAAGAGGTTAAGATGATGTTAAGGATGGCATGGAGAAGAGCGGATGTCAACAAATAAAGTGTAGGTAGCTTCTAAAGGTACAAATCAGCCATTGACAACACAAACCCTTAAATCATAACCCCAAACCACTACTTCGCTACAGCCTCATGCAAAAGAGCCCCCAAATGCCTAAGTCCCACAGTGTAGAAGACAGACTGTGGGAGCCCACCAGCCCAACTTCCGTGCTCTGGCACTGGGCAACCCTTTTCGTGTTACTCCGACTCTAAAACTCCCGCATATGCAAGTGGGTGTATGGATCCAGAAAACCCTCAAGACTCCTTCCAGCGTTTGATCCTCTCTTCGAAAGAACAGAGTCACATTCATCACTGAAAAGGAGTTAACATAAATATGTGCCAGCAAGCAGGTCCGAGAATGCATCTGCTATCTCATAACTTCACAAGATACAGCCCTCCAGGTGGCCTCACAATTAGCCAACATAATGGGACTTTTGCCAACACAATCACCAATACCATAACTTTGTCACACTTTGTAACATGGCCAACCACAATCATGAAATGTCAGGACTGGGCTGGAGAGATAGCTTAGTGGTTAAGGCGTTTGCCTGCAGAGCCAAAGGATCCTGGTCCAACTTTCCAGGACCCACCTAAGCCAGATGCACAAGGGGGCGCATGCATCTGGAGTTCGTTTGCAGTGGATGGAGGCCCTGACATGCCCATTCTCTCCTTCTTTCTCTCTCCTTCTTTCTCTCTCTCTCAAATAAATAAATAAAATATATATATTTTTTTAAAAAGAAAAGAAATGTCAGGACTGTCCAGTATGGTGGGGCATGCCTTTAATTCCAGCACTTTGGAGGCAGAGGTAGGAGGATTGCCATGAGTTCAAGGCCACCCTGAGACTACATAGTGAATTCCAGGTCAGCCTGGACTAGAGTGAGACCCTATTTCAAAAAAAAAAAAAAAAAAAGTCAGGACGGGGAGATGGCTCAGCAACTAAAGGTGCTTGCTTGCAAAGCCTGATGACACAGGGTCATAAAGCCAGATGCACAAAGGGGTACATCTGGAGTTCATTTGCCACGGCAAGAGTCCCTGGAGCGCCCCCACTTCTTTCAGAAATAATAAGCATATTTTTAAAATATGTCACAATAATGTTCGATCAATGCTGTCTGTGTTCCTTCTTCCACAGTTACATCACACCACTAAGTCACAGTCAATTGCATGAGTCCAGCCTCCGGACAGCACGCACTTCCCACCCCCTGCAGCCTTCGGGCAGTAAAAGTGTGCTAATACTACCGACACGTAGATTTTCCTTTTTCTTGTTTTATTGCATTGGTGAAGCCCTTCAGACTAGTTTTTTTTTTTTTAATATCCTTTTTATTTATTTACAAGAGAAAGTATGGGCATCCCAGGATCTCTTGACACATGTGCCACATTGTGCATCTGGTTTTATGTAGGTATTGGGGAATTGAACCCAGGTCTTCAGGCTTTACAAGCAAGTGCCTTTAACCACCGAGCCATCTCCCTAGCCCTGCTCAGACCAGTTTTAAATAATAGCATTATTTTCTTGCCCATGGTTTTTAATGAAAAGCAATCTGTTGTAAGTACCTTTTGTGTTTAGTTGGTTGGTTTTTGTTCTGTTTGCTTTGTTCTCTGAGGTAGGGTCTCACTCTAGCTCAGGCTGACCTGGAATTCACTATGTAGTCTCAGGGTGGCCTCAAACTCACAGTGATATTCCTACCTCTGCCTTCTGAGTGTTGGGATCAAAGGTGTGCGCCACCATGCTGGGCTAAGTACCATATTTTTTTAAATATACTTTTGAAGCCGGGCGTGGTGGCGCACGCCTTTAATCCCAGCACTCGGGAGGCAGAGGTAGGAGGATCGCTGAGAGTTCGAGGCCACCCTGAGACTCCATAGTGAATTCCAGGTCAGCCTGGGCTAGAGTGAGACCCTACCTCGAAAAACCAAAAAAAAAAAATAAATAAATAAATAAATAAAAAATAAATAAATAAATATACTTTTGTCAAAACTTCTTCAGGGGACTGGAGAGATGGCTTAGACATTAAAGCGTTTGCCTGCAAAGCCAAAGGATCCCGGTTTGACTCTCCAGAACCCATGTAAGCCAGATGTACAAGGGGGTGCATGCATCTGGAATTTGTTTGTAGTGGCTGGAGGCCCTGGCACACCAATTCTCTCTCTCCCTCTCTCTGCCTCTTTCTCTCTCTCTCTTCTCAAAAAAAAAAAATAAAAATAAAGTTTAAAGGGCTGGGCGTGGTGGCATATGCCTTTAATCCCAGCACTTGGGAGGCAGAGGTAGGAGGATTGTCGTGTGCTCGAGGCCACCTTGAGACAACATAGTGAATTCCAGGTCAGCCTGAGCTAGAGTGAGACTCTATCTCGAAAAACCGAAAAAGAAAAAAAAATTCTTCAGGAACTTTCATTTCAAAATGAGCTTCTCTTAGTAATGGCTGTTGACACTGATCAAGTGGGTTTTCAACAAGTGTTAAGATAATTATATGATATCTTCTATATTGATGTAAAATATCATATTGCTGGATTTCACAAGGATGAATCAACCTTTCATCTTTAGAATAAGCTAGATATTGCCATGGTACATTACTGTTTACCATACACCATTGGCCTTTATTGGCTGATATATTTTTGAGATCACTGTAGCTAAATGGAGTTTATAATTTCATTTCTTAATAACAGCTAACATGTAATCAAATGATATGAACCACCAACCACATAACAACCCTTAAACAGGTTATTTTATTGGTTCCACTTTACAGATAAGTAAATTGAGGCTTAGAGAGGCCAAATTACATGTCTAAGGTCACACGGCTTCTAAATGTGAATCCAGGACAGGAGCCCTCTGATGAGGCCTGCCTCCTTCTTAAAGAGTACTACCTCGGCAAACACGGGTCAGAATTCTGTAATCCAGTGACACAAGTCAGGCATCTTCCACCTTTCTTACGCTTTCAAAAGGTTTGAACTGGGCTGGAGAGATGGCTTAGTGGTTAAGGCACTTGCCTACAAAGCCAAGAGGACCCAGGTTCAATTCCCCCAGGATCCACATAAGCCAGATGCACAGGTGGCGCATGTGTCTGGAGTTTGTTTGCAGTGGTTAGGCCCTGGTACGCCCATTCTCTCCATATATATCTGCCTCTCTCTCTCTCTCAAATAAATAAATAATAAAAAGGTCTGAATGACTTGGGAATTTTTTCTTCCTTGAAGGCTTGACAGGATCAGACCTTTCACGTTTATGTATGATTTTGACTTGAGCCTTTCCTCCTCCTCTCCCCTCCCTCCTCCTTTTTCTGTTCTTCCGCCTTTTATTTATTTACTTTTAAATTTGTTTATTTACAAGCAGAGAGAGATAGAAGACAGAGAGACCAGACAGAATGGGCACTCCATGGCCTCCAGCCGCTGCAAACTGGCTCTAGATGCTGCGCTGTTTTGTGCATCTGGCTTTCTGTGGGTCCTGGGGAATGGAGTTGCCATTGTCAGCCTCTTCAGGCAAGCTCCTTGAGGGCTGAGCCTTCTCTCCAGCCCTTATTTATCCATTTTTATAAAAATACAGAGAGAGGAAGGGAGAGGAGAGAGGGAGAATGGGCACACCAGGGCCTCCAGCCACTGCAAACAAACTCCAGATGTGTCTGCTACCTTGTGTATCCAACTTTATGTGGGCGCTGGGGAATTGAACCCAGGCTGTTAGACTTTGCAAGCAAGTGCCTTAACTGCTGAGCCATCTCTCCAGGCTGTTTCTTCCTTTTTAAGAAAAAATATTTATTTTATTATTTATTCGAGAGAGAGAGAGGCAGATATATATAGAGAGAGAATGGATGGGCCAGGGCCTCTAGCCACTACAACAAATGAACTCCAGGCGCTTGTACCACCTTGTGCCTCTGGCTTTACATGGGACTGGGGAATTAAACCAGAGTCCCTAGGCTTTGTAGGCAAGTACTTTAACTGCTGAGCCAGTCTCTTCCTCCGCCCCCCCCCACCCCCAGGTAGGGTCTCATTCTAATCCAGGTTTACCTAGAATTCACTATGCAGTCTCAGGCTGGCCTTGAACTCACAGAGATCCTCCTATCTCTGCCTCCCCAGTGGTGGGATTAAAGGCGTGCGCCACCAAGCCCTGGTGGGCCTGTTCTTTTTTAATCTCTCAAGCTTCTTCCTTTTTAAGTTTTTTTTTTTTTTTTTTTTTTGAGGCAAGCCCAACAGACTGCCTTTTTATATTTATTTATGACAGAGGGAGGGGAAGATGGGAGGAGAGAGAGAGAGAATGGGCGTGCCAGGGCCTCTAGCCACTGCAAACGAACTCCAGACACATGCGCCACAATGTGCACCTGGCTTACAAGGGACCTGGAGAATCAAACCTGGTCCTTAGGCTTCTCAGGCAAGCGCCATAACTGCTAAGCCATCTCTCCAGCCCCAGACTGCCTTTTTTTATGCAAGAGTGAGAGTTAGAGAAAGAGAATTGGTGCACCAGGGCCTCCAGCCACTGCAATTAAACTCCAGACATGTGCACCCCCATGTGCATGTGTGACCTTGTGCACTTGCGTCACTGCATCTGGCTATGTGGGACCTGGAGCATCGAACATGAGTCCTTAAGCTTCACAGGCAAGTGGCTTAACCACTAAGCCATCTCTCCAGCCCCCTCTTCCCTTTTATTTTATTTTCATTTTTTGGTTTTTTCAAGGTGGGGTTTCGCTCTAGCCCAGGCTAACCTGGAATTCACTATGTAGTCTCAGGCTGGCCTCTAACTCACGGTGATCCTCCTACCTCTGCCTCCCTAGTGCTGGGATTAAAGGCACGCGCCACCACGCCCGGCTTCCTTTTTAAATAGTAATACAGGCTGGCCTTGAATTTGCAACCTTCTGGGATTATAAACATACACCACCACATTCACCTCTTATGTATAATTTTAGTTTCTGCAGAAGTCTCGATTGCTTATCTTTTTAGAAAATCATTCATTTTATCAAGATTTCCAAATGTGTTTGCATAAAACTGTAAGCAGCATTTTGTTATAATCTAAAAAGCTTTCTTTGTATCTGTGGATGTACATCTTTTCCTATTCCTAATATGTTTTTGTACATGCATGGTTGTAAGTAAGTGGGCGCATGTGTACGCTCGTGTGTGGAGGACAGAGGTCAATGTCAGCTGTCTTCCTCAATCACCCTCCAACTTACTTGTTGGGAAATGGTCTCTCACTGAACCTGGAACTCACAGAGTTAACTAGACTACCTAGCCAGCAAGCCCGAGGGGTCCTCCTATTTGGCTCCTCATTGCTGTGGTTATATATACATAATACCATATGTGGCTTTTTGAAAAATATCTATTTACTTACTTAATTTGTTTATTTACTTGCAGAGAGAGAGAATGGACACTCCAGGGCTTTCTGCTGCAGCAGATGAACTCCAGGTGCATGTGCCACCTTGTGAATACGGCTTTACATTGGTAATGGAGAGTTGGACCTGGGCCTATAGGCTTTGTAACCATCGAGCTTATTGTTTTTTTAATTTTATTTATTTGCAAGCAGAGTGAGATAGAGAGAAGAGAGACAGATAGAGAATAGGGTTAGGGTTAGAATAGAAAACGCCAGGGCCTCTAGCCACTGCAAACGAACTCTAGACACAAGTGCCCCTTGTGCATCTGGCTTACGTGTGTTCTGGGGAATCAAACCTGGGTCCTTTGGCTTCACAGGCAATCGCCTTACCTGCTAAGCCATCTTTCCAGCCCTAACCATTGAGCTTTAACCACTGAGCTATCTACCCAGCCCCTGTACACACACATGCCTTTTACATGGGTAGTGGGGAACCAAACTCATCTTCATGCTTGTGCAGCATTTACCAACTGAGCCATCTCTCCCATTCTAATGTTACGTCAATATGTTCTCTTTCCTGTTTCTTTCTAGATTAGAATTGTCTATTATTATTTTTGTTTTGTTTTTGAGGTAGGATTTTGCCTGGAATTCACTATGTAGTCTCAGGGTGGCCTTGAACGCATGGGGATCCTCCTGCCTCTGCTTCCCAGGTGCGTGCCACCACACCTGGCTATTATTTCTTTATAATATTGGTTCCTTTCTTTTTTAAATATTTTATTTTTATTTATTTATTTTTTCAAGGTAGGGTCTCACTCTAATCCAGGCTGGCCTGGAATTAACTATGTAGTCTCAGGGTAGCCTGGAACTCTCAGTGATCCTCCAACCTCTGCTTCCCAAGTGCTGGGATTAAAGGTGTGTGCCACCATGCCCAGCTTGTTTTTATTTATTTATTTGAGAGAGATACAGAGAGAGAAAGAGGCAGAGAGAGAGAGAGAGAGAGAGAAACAACGAGTGTGTCAGGCATTGCAAATGAACCCCAGACACATGCACCACTTTGTGTATCTGGCTTTACGTGGGTAATAGAGAATTGAACCTGGGTCATTAGGCTTTGCAAGTAAGCACCTTTAATCGCTGAGCCATCTGTCCATCTTTCATTCTTTCAAGACAGGGTCTCACATTACAGCTCAGGCTGGCCTCAATCTTGCAGCAATTCTCCTACCTCAGCCTCCTGAGTGCTGGAATTACAAGTGTGAACCACCACACCTTGGTTACTACGGGTCTTTTTAAAGAGTTAACTTTGGGGCTGGAGAGATAGCTCAGTGGTTAAGACACTTGCTTGCAAAGCCCTAGGACCCACGTTTGATTCCCCAGGACCCATGTAAAGTCAGATGCACAAGGTGGCGCATGTGTCTAGAGTTCGTTTGCAGTGGCTGGAGATCCTGCTGCACCCGTACTTCTCCCTCTCTCTTTCTCTCTCTCTCCCCCTCTTTCTCTCACATGCTCTCAAATAAAAACATTTAAAGTTAGCTTTAGGGCTGGAGAGATGGCTTAGCGGTTAAGTGCTTGCCTGTGAAGCCTAAGGACCCCGGTTTGAGGCTCGATTCCCCAGGACCCACGTTAGCCAGATGCACAAGGGGGCGCACGTGTCTGGAGTTCGTTTGCAGTGGCTGGAGGCCATGGCGTGCCCATTCTCTCTCTCGCTCTCTGCTTCTCTTTCTCTCTCTTTCTGTCGCTCTCAAATAAATAAAAATAAACAAACAAAAAAAATAAAGTTAGCTTTATGCCTTGTATACAAGACTGATATCTAATTTCTGAAACAATTGTAAATAATCATGAAAAAAGTAGCCAAAGGACCCACAAAAGCCAGATGCACAAGGTAGAACATGCATCTGGAGTTTGTTTGCAGTGGCTGAAGGCCTTGGTGCACCCATTATCTTTCTCTCAAATAAAAATAAATAAAATAAAAACACATTTTTTTAAAGTAGAGAATTGTGATGGACTGAGTTCATCACATACTCCCTCACTCAGTGACACTGAACAAATTGCTTAATCTTCTAACTGCAGTTTTCTCCCCTGTAGATGAAACTGTCATTCACTGAACACTTATGCCAGCACTAGAGCAGACATCAGGAATATAGTTACTTATTCATTTTGGGTTTTGTTTTTTTTTTTAGTTTTTCGAGGCAGGGTCTCACTCTAGCTCAGGCTGACCTGGAATTCACTCTGTAATCTCAGGGTGGCCTCGAACTCACTGTGATTTTCCTACCTCTGCCTCCCCAGTACTGGGATTAAAGGTGTGCGCTACCACGCCCAGCTCTTGTTTTGTATTTTTAGACAGTGTACATAAAGTATCTGATTTAATGAATGGGCATGATGAACCCTCAGTAACTGACACTGCTATTTCGGTTGTTGTAAGTTTCCAGGCTCAACTTCTCTCTGGCTTATGGCAGGGGCCCTTCCCCCACCATCTGCTTGCTCACTCATTCCTCCAGGGACAGAAAGTAGTAAGGCTCAGGGACAGTTGGCGATGTAGTGTTTAACTGGCATGTTTGAGGCCCTAGGTCCAATCAGTTTCATGGTATTATGTATATATATTCTGTGTGTGTGTGTGTGTGTGTGTCTGTTCTGAGCCAGGCTATGGTACCAACTTATCTGGAGGCTGAGGCAGGAAGATGGTTTGAGCCTAGGACTTCAAGGCCAACCTGGGCATGGCAGAGAGATCTCTCGAAAAACAGAAAACTTGTTAGAAAGGTAGAGCACGTGCACCCCTCCAAACGCCCTAGTTTATCGTGAGAAATGATGTTCACAGGTGACACGTCAGTTTGACTTTGGAGCAAGACCAGGAGGCAGAGTAGCATGACTGATAATATGCTCTGTGAATGGTCATGATGGTAATTGGTGAGTCAAAGGCCGCTCACCTTGCCTAAACTATTTAACTGCCTCATATCTGTCTCCAAACTTGTCCCTGTCATCCATTCACACAGCCACAGGAGTACCCTTGATGAAACGAATTAAGTCATGTCACCTCTGGTTTCGAGTGGCCCAATTGTCCTCTGAATAAATACTTTGCAAAGTCCCATCTTCCCCTTCTAGCCTGCCCTGCCATGTTGAACATTGGGAACTTGTTCCTACAAACACACTGGTAGACTCTCCCCTCCGTTCCTGTGTGTCCCCCCTCCGTCTAAAATCCAACCCTGCCCCTCCTTTGTCTGCCAAACTCCTACTTGTCCCTCAAGTTTCAGCTGAAGTGCCATTTCCTCCAGGAAGCCTTAGTTCTTCTAGACCCATTTAGCTTCCACAGGCCTCTGTCCCAGGACTCTAAGCTCATGGACAGTGTTCATAACTTAACACCAATGTCTGGCATACCAGGATGCAAAGGAAGTGGTGCTGAATGAGAGAATTAATGTATAAAAAAGGGGGTTCAGCCAGGCGTGGTGGTGCACACCTTTAATCCCAGCATTCAGGAGGCAGAGGTAGGCGGACTGCTGTGAGTTCAAGGCCACCCTGAGACTACATAGTGAATCCCAGGTGATCCTAGGATAGAGTGAGACTCTTCCTCGAACAAAGAAAAAAAAGTGTGGGGGGGGACTCAGTGAGAATGGGATAATTTAATAGGAAGTGATTATGATCAAAATATATCATGTAAATGTATAAAATTGTCAATAACTAAAATAAAACATATGAGTACCTCCTACAACACTCTGGTATCTTTCTTCATTTATTGTATGCCTCAGACCATAGGCTTCAAGAAGGCAGGAGGGTGTCACTGAAGTTTATGTAGCTGCTATCCAACACTGTGCATAACTGGTGATACCTCAAAATGTTTAATGTTTGAATGAATTTGTGAGTGGTTGACAGATGACTGCATAGCTGGATGGATGGACAGAAGGATGGATTGGCAGCTTGTACATCACACAGAAGTTGTGACTGGTACTGCTTCAACGTGTGTCTCTGGGATCAAGTACCATTTCCCAGGGATGCTACAGAACCCAGAGCATGGCTGTAGAGATGGCTTAGCAGTTAAGGTGCTTGCCTAGGAAGCCTAAGGATCCAGGTTCGACTCCCCAGAACCCACGTAAGCCAGATGCACAAGGTCACACATGTGTCTGGAGTTCGATTGCAGTGGCTGGAGGCCCTGGTGTGCCAATTCATTCTCTCTCTCTCATAAGAAGCTGAGCAGAGGCATAAATCTCAGCACTTAGTACCTAAACCACCCCCAGAAACATCTGCCACCCCCATTCCGCTGCCTAGTCCTATAATACCCAACCTGTATCCCGGCCCCTCCGCATACACACCTGGTCCTTGGGCTCTTGGCTGACCAGCCAGAAGAGGAGAAGGTTGTTACAGGTGACGTTCACCTCTGGAAGAGTGTCCAGGTAACTCTTCATGGTGGTGGTCCCCTTGGTCTGAGGTGGGGGCTGCCTCATGGATGATGGAGCATTAGGCATCCAGGCCCCAAAGTCATGCTGTGGAGAACCCCAACCCCAGCTGGGTCAGCTGGCTAGAGCCAGCATCCTCTTCATCATTCCTGATTCCGCCCTCACCACCCCAGGTCTGCAAGCTGGAAAACGAGGGGATCGTGGAAAGTCCCAAAAGTGAGGCACAAGCCCAGTTCACCCCCTGGCATTCCCCACACAGTGTTCCAGGACAGAGTGGAATGAGTCACCAGGGGAGGAGGAGGACCCAGGAGAGGTAATCCTGGAAAAGGGCCTTGGGCTGGCATGCCTCACCGGGCAACCTGCAATGCCATCCGACCCAGTCCGTGTCAAAACAGGAGGCCACAAGCTCTCCAACCTGAGTGGCCATTGTAACTTGGACCCAGCTCCACCCAGCTGTCATTCAACACCGGCCCTTCACCCCACCCAATCACCCCACTCCAACCTGGATCATAAATCCCAATCCTGACCCACCCATGCTCTCAGCCAGAACTCTGACCTCAAGTTCACTGCTGAGCCCAATACACCTTTGTAGCCTGACACCTTCAGTGGCCCAGCGCCCTCAGGCCGGCCCTCCACAGCCTGGCCTTCTCCCCCAGCCTCACCTGGCCGCTATTGACAGCAGCGTGCTGGGCAGAACAGTTAAAGATGATTGCAGAGAGGTACTTGACCAGCTCTCCTGGGCTGCACAGACGGCTGGGGAAGCCTGGGTGTGAGGAGGAAGGGAAGAAGGTGGAGATGGGAGATGCTGGAATCCTGAGTGAGAGCTGCTCAGAGCAAGAGCTCACTGCAGGGGGAGAGTAAGGAAGTAAGGGCTGGACATTGGGCACAACTGTCCCTAGACTAAGAGTAGCACTGGAATGCAGCTAAGGATGACCGTCACCGAGGGCTCTGGTCTCTGGAAGGGACCAGTTTAGGAGCTGCTTCCTGGACCAGAGGATGCTAGCTGACGGGCCTCAGGATGGAGCCAAGTTCACGCCAAGCACCAAGCTGCCACTCCTGAATCTATCTGCAGGCCACATTTGCCCTTAATGGTTTAGTTCTGCTCCTTTTACCAAGATCTGTGCATGTCCCCAGTAGGAGGTCACCCTCCTGACTTAGCAGCGGAGACCAGTGGTCACACGTACGTCACTCCAGACTGTGCAGAGAGTGAGGCAGAAAGAAGCATTTAAGGCAGAACGTGGCACTTAGAGAAGGTGACAGGGCAGAGACAGGAGCTGGGCGGGCTGCAGTGACTAGAGGAGGCCTTGCTGGAGGAACACAAGCAAGCGTCTCTCCGGGTTAAGGGGCGGGTAAGATTTGAATTAAATATACGTTCAATATATACGTTCAGGTACAGCAACCTTTGGAAGGCCTAGGCAGGGATATATTTGAGCCCAGGAGTTCAAGGCCAACCAGGACCTTGAGAGACCTCATAAAATAATAATAATAAATAAATAAAAATAAGAAGCCGGGCATGGTGGCACACGCCTTTAATCCCAACACACGGGAGGCAGAGGTAGGAGGACTGCCATGAATTTGAGGCCACCCTGAGACTACAGAGTGAATTCAGGTCAGCTTGGGCTAGAGCAAGACCCTACCTCAAAAAAAAAATCAAAAAATAATATAAAATAAATAAAAATAAGTACAAGAATTTAAGCCAAGTATGGTGGCGCACGCCTTTAATCCCAGCACTCGGGCGGCAGAGGTAGAGAATCACCGTGAGTTCGAGGCCACCCTAAGACTACATAGTGAATTCCAGTCAGCCTGAGCTAGAGTGAGACCCTACCTCGAGCTCAGCTCAGTTCTCCTCTCTGCACCAAACTGACTTCATCATGGTCTTACCCACTAGCTGACAGCCCCCAGGTTCACATCACTGGCTGTGCCTGACTCCTGAGCCCGAGACTCAGCGGTGCTTACACGGCAGCCCCACATAAGTGTTTGAGGGTAGCTCAAATCTGACATTATAGAGCCAAATGTGTGACTCTCTACCCACATATGACCCCCAACTCGGCCCTCCCACAGTGGTTCCAACGCACATCAATGGGTTCAACCAACTTAAAGCTGAAAATATTCAAGGGGGAGCCTGCATCTGTACTGAACATGTGCAGACTTGATTCTGGCCATCCCCTAAACTATACAGCAGATGATAACTATGTGGACAGTATCCATGAAAAGTCATGTAAGAGCAAATGCTACCCACTGTATATTAGGATCTCCAACATCTGAGGGGGGTCCTGGAACTTACCTCCCTCAGATGCCAGAGGAGAGTTGTACCGCTTATCCAACTGCTCAGGCCCAATCTATGCACTCTTATCTCACACTGAATGCATCAACAAAGACCTCTAGAAGTTCACTTCTCTCTCTCTTTCTTTTTTTTTTTTTTAGATTTTATTTTATTTATTTATTAGAGACACAGAGAGAAAGAGCGAGAAGGGGCATGCCAGGGCCTCTAGCCACTGCAAACAAATTCCAGATGCATGCACCACCTTGTTCATCTGGCTTATGTGGGACCTGGAGAATCGAACCTGGATCCTTAGGTTTCGCAGGCAAGCGCCTTAACCACTAAGTCATCTCTCCAGCCCTCTTTTTCTTTTTCTTTTTCTTTTTCTTTTTTATTTTGAGGTAGAGTCTCACTCTAGCCCAGACTGACCTGGAACTCTGTAGTCCCAGGCTGTCCTCAAACTCACAGTGATCCTCCTACCTCTGCCTCCCAAGTGTTGATATTAAAGGCGTGCGCCACCACGCCTGACTAGAAGTCCATTTCTGTTGACGCCTCAGTCTCCATCACTATCCAGCCAGTATCATCTCTCCTGGATGAGCCTGCCACTTAGACCCTTGTTGCCTTGTGGCCCACTGAGTGACCTTTTAAAATTACAAACCAGGACTTGTGGGTATAGCTCAGTGCCTAGTGGCACAAGGCCCTGAGTTAGATCCCCCACACCACAAAAGAAAAATCACAAATCAGATTGTGTCACCTTTCACTAGAACCATCTAAGGAGTTCCCATGTCACTTACCTTACCATGGCTTGATCTAGCTCCATTCTCAACTTTTCTTCCCTCCACTAATTGTACATAAGCCACACAGGGCTTGGTGACAGTCCTCAAACACACCAGTCTGCTCAGAGCTCGGGGCCTTTTTTTGGCGTTTACCATCCCTCTGCCTGAGAACCAGCTCCTTCACTCTCGGTGGCTCTCCACAGTGCTAGCTCCCAGACAGCCCTCCCCTGGCCACTGACCTGAAACAGTCCTTCTAATGCAGTTCTGGCTTTCTTCCTAGCGTTCATAGGCACTGACCTATCTGTTGATCATCTGTATCTCCCTTAAAGAATGTTAAGCTTCGCCAGGCATGGTGGCGCGCGCCTTTAATCCCAGCACTTGGGAGGCAGAGGTAGGAGGATTGCTGTGAGTTCAAGGCCACCCTGAGACTACAGAGTGAATTCCAGGTCAGCCTGTGTGAAATCCTACCTCGGAAAACCAAAAGAAAAAAAAAAAAAAAAAGGAATGTTAAGCTTCATTAAGACCAAGACTTTTGTCTGTTTGTTCACTGCCAAACATCAGCATCTAGAATGATGTGTAATAAATATTAAAAGGCCTGTAATTACTAGTTAAGTAAAGCAAGTGTATGAGAGGGAAAGAAGCTGGAGTGGGAAGGCATGGGGCGTGAAATAAGATAGGTGAGGGACAGGGAAGGGACCTGGAGGCGAGGCCGCAGCAGAACCTAGGGGCATGGTCTTCTAGGCACTGCTGCCCTCAGGACAGGACCCTGAAGGCCTAACAAGTGAGCAGCGGGAGGCTGGAGAGGGGAAGCAGTTGGAAAAGCAGCGGGCACGACACAGGAGCACTGTGACACCGTAACTAGGGTGGTGACAATGAGAAATGACACCCACTGGACTGAGGAAGAAGAGAGGAAGATGAATCAAAGAGTACCCCATATGAGCAGAGGGAGGCTGGGAGGGAAGATCAGTTGTCAGCTTGGGAGTGGGAATGTTCTGGCTAACTGTCTAAACTTGGAGGCTGTGAATGAAAAAATAAAGCAAGAGTCAGACCATCTGTGGGGCTTTTCTGTAGTTCCTGTTGCTTATTTTCCCCCTGGGGATATGAAGCCAAAGACAGACTGACATAGTAATGAGTATGTTTTACCTTTGAATATATGGATCTAGGGTAAGTTTGTACTAGTTGGAAAGGGCTAGTGTCATTCTGAAGAATATTTGACATAAGAAATCAGAGACAAGTTTAATAATAAATAAATAAATAAGACAGGCGTGGTGGCGCACGCCTTTAATCCCAGCACTTGGGAGGCAGAGGTAGGAGGATTGCCTTGAGTTCAAGGCCACCCTGAGACTACATAGTGAATTCCAGGTCAGCCTGGGCTGAAGTGAAACCCTACCTTGAAAAACAGAAAAAGAGAGAGAGAGACAAGAAAGCTGAACCAATAGTAAGGAGAGCCCAATTCAGTGTCCCAGAAGAGAGAAGCAGTCTGCAGAGAATGTTTAAGATTAACGGTGGTCTGCACAACGCCGGGAGAAGTCACCCTTTCAAATATCTGAGAGAGACCTGACTATCACAACCTTAACCTAGACCACACTTGTCCTTGTTAACAGTGGACAGCTGACGCCTGGTACCTCCCAGTGTGATGCAACACATAGCACACAGCATCACTGGAGAAATATTCTTGCCAAAAATGTGCAACCCTTAGATATTCTTTCCGGTTTATAAAAAACACCTAAGACAGAGGAATGAGATGGGTGACGCCATGAGAAAGCAATTAGCTCAAGTCAAAGGTCAGACATTCTGCGGAACGAGTCTGGGCTCTTCTGTAAGTCCGCGTAGCGTCACGGTTGAAAGCAGGGGGACAAGATGCTGCACTAAGTTAAAAGAGACCTTAGAGTCGAAGCAAACACAACACAACACAACACGTGAGCTCCCCTGCCTCCTGAATCCAGACCAGCAGGGGAAGACAGGGCAAGTGGGGACATCTGAACATGCACTCGACGTGAGTGTGACGCTGGAGAGGATTGCCAGCTTTGTTACGTGTAGAGCCACGTGTGCAGTTCACGGAGAGTCCCCAGGGAAGGGAGGGGTTCCCTGAGACCAGATCCAGTTACAATCCAATGCCTAGGCTTCCCTTAAGTCCATCTATCCCCATGAATCAAGGTGGCACAGCATTTGCCTGCCATGTGGGAGGCTCTGGGTTCAATCCCCAGTCCTGGGTTTAATCTACAAAAATTAATTGTTAATGCCAGGCATGGTGGCGCACGCCTTCACTCCCAGCACTCGGGAGGCAGAGGTAGGAGGATCACTGTGAGTTCAAGGCCACACTGAGACTACATACTGAATTCCAGGTCAGCCTGAGCTAGAATGAGACCCTACCTCAAAAACAAAACAAAACAAAATAATAATAATAATTAATTGTTAAAAGGCAGGGTGTAGTTCAAAGGTAGACCACATAAACAGCATGACTATAAACTCAATCTCAGCATCCCCCCCCCCCAAAAAAAGACAAAAGAAGAGAGACAGCACCAAGTAATGTCAGTACTCTGATTGTGTAGAAAAATGTCATTTCAGCCAAGTATGGTGGCTCATGCTTATAATCCCAGCACTCAAGAGGCTGAAGTAGGAAGATCACCATGTGATTGAGGCCAACCTAGGCTACAAGAGTGAATTTCAGGCCAACTTGGGCTAGTATAAGGCCCTGCCTCTAAAAAAGAAGATGAAGGGAGATGAAGGGGAAGAGGGAAAGAGAAAGTAAAGAGAGGAGGAAAAAAGAAAAATGTCATTTTTCACTGGAGGTGAAGTAGGGTGACTAATTTATCTTAAAAGGCTTTAATAATAAACAAAATAAGCAGATTAATCATCTATGGCAAAATGTTGTCCACTGTTAAATGTGCTGGGTAAGTGGGTTATCTATTACAGTATTCTCTACATAGTATGTTTGAAAAGCTTTGTCTAGGGCTGGAGAGATGGCTCGGCAGTTAAAGGCACTTGCTTACAAATCCTGCTGGGCCTGGGTTCAACTTCTCAGTACTCACAGAAAGCCAGACACACAAAGTGGTGCATGCATCTGGAGTTCATTTGCAAGAGGCTCTGGTGCGCCTGTTCGTATTCATTCTCATTCTCCTCCCCCGCCTCTCTGTCTCAGACAGAGCTCCCCTATGTGGCCACAAGAAACACTAAATCAGCCAAAAGCCACATTTTCCTTGAGAGAAGTCCCAGGCCAGGGCAGGAGGAATTGAGGACAGGCATTTAAATTGCTTTAATCCCAGCAAGGCCATAAATTGCTTTTAGAAAAGAGAAAACATCCCATGGATCTTGTGATCCTTGGTGTTGTTCATATTTTAGGAAGAAACCAGAAGCTCTGGTGAGGGGTAGGTGGGGTTTGTCAGCTGTGAACTTTTTTTGTTTTGTTTTGTTTTGTTTTTCAAGGTAGGGTCTTGCTATAGCCCAAGCTGACCTGGAATTCACTCTGTAGTCTCAGGGTGGCCTTGAACTCACAGCGATCCTCCTACCTCAGCCTCCCGAGTGCTGGGATTAAAGACGTGCGCCACCACACCCCGCTGAACATTCTTCTCTATGCCCTAGCTGCTCCTCTGCTAAGTGGGACAATAATACTCCGCACTTCAGGGACTGGGGATGCAGCCCAGTGGTAGAGCACTTACCTAGCATGAACCAAGCCCTGTGCTCAATTTCCAGAAAATCAATAAATAAGAATTGATTAATGGGGGGATGGCTTAGCTGTTAAGGCATTTGCATGCAAAGCCAAAGGACACAGGTTTGATTCCCCAGGACCCACGTTAGCCAGATGCATAAGGGAGTGATGCATCTGGAGTTCATTTGCAGTGGCTGGAGGCCCTGGCGCGCCCTCTCTTTCTCCCTCTTTCTCTGTCAAACAAATAAATAAAAGTAAAGTACATTAAAAAAGAATCGATTAATGGATGAGGAGGGCCTCTAGGGTGAGAACTGTATCATCCAGAGCCCGTGAGGAATGTGGGGTGGGGGAGGGGAGGAGACAGAGGGGTTACCTGAACTCTCCCGGCCCAGGAAGGCCTGAGTAAAAATCTCGCCCACCCAGGCCTGCAGTTCTGAGTCCTGCTGTACCGCGGCATCGTTGGGATAGTAGTAGCTCACGATCTCTGAGACAAACCTGCAGGAAAGAGAAGTTGGAGTAACCTTGGGCCCAAGCCTGCACAGACACCAGGGCAGACGACATTCCCACTGGCCAGTCTGCCACCCGGAGTCCTCAGGGAAGGGGGGATCCAGTGGGATCCCTAGATTCAGTTGGAATCCAGTGTCCAGGTTTCTTAAGTCTCATTTGCCTTGGTGAATCAAACACCTTCTAGGCCTCCTCCCTAGGGTCAATGACGGAGGGGAGTCTGCATCAAGTGACCTCCTCTGCATGCCTGTGTGAGCCCTGGTCTCTGGCCCTCCTGGACACTTCCTCCTCTTCATTCAGCCAGCTGTCACCGCTGTTCCACAGATGACCCCAGCTCACAATCCCCACGCTTAGGAATTTCTTATGCAAGCCTAAGAACACCTTGGAGTCCTCAGCCACAAGCGCCTCGCTGCCCCCCAGCCTGAGGACTTGGGCGGTCTGCAGGGGCGGCAGGCCCCAGCCCCGCACCTCTCAATGGCCGACCAGATCTTCAGGCCATCGTCGCGGTAGTGGTAATTGGGGATGTGCATGACGCCGCGCGCCCGGAGGCTATCCGGAAGGCAGAAATCGGTGTAGGTGAAGTGGGCCAGACCCGTTCTCATGAGGTAGATGAGGCCGCGCCTCCCGATGGACGTGACCTGCGGACAGAGCGCAGCTGGACTCCGCAGGTTCGCCCACCCCCTCCCCCAGTGACTCCAAGAGGAGCTTCTGTCCTGTGCCAAAGCAGTCCAGGGTCACAGACCAGATACCCAGGCGGGCTGCGCGGGGTAGGTAGAGCCCTGGAGAGTGCCAGGGAGGAGATCCTGAGATAGCTAAGAGACAGGCGAGAGCGCAGGGTCAGCAGGTGGCAGTGCTGGGCTGGGCATGCAGTCTAGAGAAGCTTGCTGGACCAGGGCGTGGGCCCCGCGGGTGGATGAATGGGCAGGCTGGATCAGAGCTCAGGGGTAGTGCCAACAGGAGGAGAGGGGTGCGGTTTTAGGAAGAACTATACCTCCATCTAGGGCACCCGAGCAGAACCTGTGGGCAGGGCCGAGCATGCTCTGGGACAGGGGCCTCGGGATCTGGACGGGGGCCAGGGAGGAGACCCTCACCTTGTCCACGAGGCCGTCGGGGTTGAGCAGCGTGGCCCTGGCGATAGTGTTCACCTGCAGCGTGTAGCGAGTGTGGGGGAGCAGGAGCTACGAGCAGAAGGAGGCTACGTGAGCCCGAAAGTCCGGGGCGGCCGTGCGGGCCCACCCCGCCCCGTCCCCACCCAACGACACGCACGGACCTTGTAGACCGGGTGGCAGAGCGGCAGCTGACGCAGGGTGGCCACGGAGAACGCCTCGCACAGCAAGTGCGTGCACAGAAAGTGAGTGTTGTTCTCGTGCACCAAGAACTCGGAGTTGCGCACCCACGTCTTGGCCAGCAGCCAGTCCCACTCGCAGTCAGTGGGCAGGAAGATGGGGCTCTCCGGCCCTGGCACCTGGCCGAGCTGCAAGCGAGTGGTAAGGGAACGGAGCCCGAGACCCAGAGCGGGCACCCCGCCAGCCCCGCCCCGCGCTCACCTGGATGGCCAGGGGCAGCAGCGCCCCCTGCGGGTTGACCCACAACAGGCAGAGCGGAGCGGCCACGTGCTGCTGGCGACCGTTCAGGCAATTGACAGGGGCCTCTGCCAGGATCCAGTAGTCGGCTAGGAAGATGTTGCCCTTCTGGAGAGGGTGCAGAGAAGCTCAGCACGTCCCCCGCTCCCCGCTTCTCTCTCGGGCTCCCCCCCGCCCGCGCCCCGGCGCAAGGAGGAGTTCAGGTGCCCAATTCGAGCTTCAGCAATTCTTACTGCCTGCACGAATGACCAATCCTGGGTACCGCACCCTTCCCAGAATGTCCGGAATGAAGTCCATTGGGCAATCTCTCCCATGGCCTCTGGACTTAGGCAACCCAGCGTCCTCTCCACCTCTCCAAAACACCTTGACCTTCCTACTCCCTCGACTCAGAAAGAATCCCCATCAGAGATCCGATCTCAGTGTGTCCAACAACAGTAAAATCAACACGCAATGCAAGTTAACCGGCCACAACTCCAGCCTCTGGGAAAGGCTTGAGGGCTTGGCTGTCTCAGACAGATTGGGTTGTCGTCTATCCCACATCTAGAGAGCTAATGGTCCTCTATGACAGTGCAAGCTCAGCCCGCCCTTGGTCTGCCTCCAAGATGCCCCAGAACAGGCCTTCATCCACCCCCAGCCTCGCCTGCCCCTCATCCACGTCTACTTTACTTGAAAAGAACAGGACCAGGGGCTTCCCAGCAGATGACCCACCTGTACCCTCCCACAAAAACCCACCTCTACCCTCTACACATAGACCTCATCCGTGCTGGCAACCTGCCTGTCTCCCTCGTATTGGGCCGGCGATGTGACCTTCACCCACCTCTAGCTCTGTCTGCAGGCAGGTGCTTGGTCCCAGCAGTGGTGCCACCATGTCATTGGTGACAGGCAGTTTGCTGGGCAAGCTGGAGAGGCAATGGAGCATGACAGGATTGACACCATTCAGGTACTGGTACCCAAAGAAGCTGTCTTCACACCAGTGTTCCGTGACGTACTCTGGGGGGGGGGGGCAAGAGAGGGAACCCGTGGGTCGGGAAACTACTTTGCTAGGTCCTGGTCCTGTCCAGCCCTTCGTTCATCATTGTGTTCACTTTTCCTCTCAGAAACAATGTGAGGTAAGTGCACCTACATCTTCACTTACGCGAGACATTGAGGGTTAGAGACATGAAATGATTTGCCCACTTGAGTGGCAGTGCTGGGACTAGAAACCAAGTCTTTTTGATCCCAAACCTCAGAACATTCGGTGGTAGGAGTAGGGAAGGGGGTTATGTGACCCTGGCCAGGAGTAAATCACCATAAGCCGACTGTCTCTCTCTCTCCTCACTCTCGTATTCTTGTTCCCTCCTCTGAGAAGGTACCTGGGCTCCTGCGGGGAATCTAGGAGATTCCACTAGCAAACACGAAAGCCCATGCCACTGAAATCTAGCAGTGTTCCTGGGAGGACAGGGAGGAAGGGCACAGGCATGACATCCAGCAAAGGACAGGCACCTTCTGGTAGGTTCTACACACCTGAAGTGAAGGTCTTGTGACACCAGAAGATGTTCCGAATGTCATCCAGTTTCTTCCAGGAGCCCTTGCGGTCCAACAGCCCTCGAATCTTCATGCCCAAGGATCTGAGAAAGGGTGAAAGGTGAGAGTAGGGGTTGGGGTCTGCTGGAAGCTAGTGTTCTGAACCCTAGAGAGAAGAGACCCAGCCATTGCCCAAATAGAAGTGGCTAGGGGTACACACATGCCTGAGTGAGGTGAGTCCAGGGCTCAGGGGGCGGAAGCTCTGCCCACTGGGAATGCCTGGGACCCTTGCTGGAGTTTGCTTGTCTGCCTTGTCAGAGTCCTTCCATGGTTCCCCTCTGCCTGAAGAAAAGCTCCAACTGCCAGCCAAGTCCATGACTCTTTCCCCACCCCCAAAATTTCTACAACCTTTCCAGATTTTTCTCCCTCCCTGTCCACCAGACAAGGCCAACTAAGGTCTGCTTTCCAAACACAGCCGGCAGCATCCCTTGTTCACTCCTGGACCAGGGAGAGTAGGGCTGTGAGGCTGAGGGATATACCTCACCCGTTGTGTGATATCTACCTGCTTGAATTCCTTTTTATTTGTTTGTTTTTGTGTTTCAAGGTAGGGTTTCACTCTAGCCCACTATTCACTATGTAGTCTCAGGGTAGACTCGAACTCACAGCGATCCTCCTACCTCTGCCTCCGGAGTGCTGGGATTCAAGGTGTGCACCACCACGCCCGGCTTGAATTTCTTTACCATGAGCATCATCTTACAGCTCGGCGGGGGGGTGGGGGGCTTGAATTTAGATTGGCTTTCCCCTGTTTCAAGAGCCTCACTCAAGCTGGCTGTTCCCAGAAAGGCACCTCCTACAGTTATGAAGTCTCTGTTCTCCTAGGTGCAACTCAGATGCAAATTCCTTTATGCAGTTTTGCCTGGCCTCCCCCAAAACACAAGCCTTAGATCTTTCACAGCTCACTAATCTCCCAGCTCACATAAACCCAGTACACATATACCATCCCTCATTTCACATGAGCTCCTTAAGACAAGGG
This sequence comes from Dipus sagitta, assembly GCA_036346955.1. NCBI lineage: Eukaryota > Metazoa > Chordata > Mammalia > Rodentia > Dipodidae > Dipus > Dipus sagitta. The sequence continues at coordinate 5,102,548 of CM070783.1, read as the reverse complement.
CTCGGGCCAGTATGTCCTGGTATGCCCAGAGGGCTGTGCGCGCTGAAAAGTGTGGGCAACTGGGGAAGGTGGGTGCGTGTTGCGGGGAGGGAGGGGAGTGGGAAGAGGGATCAGTGATCCGACAGGCCAGGGGTAAGGTTACCTGTGCTCACTAAGCGGCTTGAACAAACGTGTTGAGGGCCTCCCAGTCACAACCCAGAAGATGAGGCAAACTGGGCAGAGCTGGGCCTAGTGGTGCAAGCCTATAATCTCGGCCACTCTGCTGGCTGAGGCAGGAGGATCGCACACTCAAAGCCTACCTGAGCTACAGAGAACAACTGACAGGAACTTAATTATGAAAGCAGAGGCTGAGGAGGCAAATAAAAGAACAAAAGGAGATCTTCTCTGTCCAAGAGCCCACCACAAACGTCCTTCAGAACACCTTGCCGGCTGACCTGTACCAGTCTCCCATTCCTTCTGGCCCTGCTCATAGCCCCATGGCGCTCACCCAGCCTCACTCCTGCGCACACCTCTGAGAATCAACCCAAGTCTCTCTCTGCCTTCCCACATGCTCCTGGGCCGCAGTCCTGCCCAGGCCTCATCACGTGCATTCATCCTGTAACCTGAGCTACCTGTAGCTTCCTGTGAACTCCACCCATCACGGGCACTCCTAAGTGTCCACTCCCTCACCTCCATATCCATTTCCTATTAATCCATCCTTCACTGGAAGAATTACTGTGGACACACAGGCCCAGCCCCGTCCTGACCTCCTCTGGCCCTCCACACGCAGCCCTTGCTCTAGTGGCCCACTGAGGCTTCTACTACCCAGCCTGCATTTGGCAGCCACCTAATGTCACCCTCATTTCTTCTCTTCTGGGCTTACTTTCATCCTTCCTGTCCCTGTAAAAGACACCTGTTGGACCCTGCTGCCCCCCCCCCTTCTCTCCAGACACCCAGAAGGTAATTGAACTGCCTCTAGCCACAGCATACGTACAGCCCCATATGTGGATTTTAAAGTGATAATGGCCAGGCATGGTAGCGCTCGCCTTTAATGTCAGGACTCGAGGAGGCAGAGGTAGGAGGATTGCTGTGAGTTCGAGGTCACCCTGAGACTACATAGTGAATTCCAGGTCAGCCTGGGCTACAGTGAGACCCTACCTCAAAAAACAAAACAACAATAACACCAAAAAATTGCTAACGACTACTGAGACAGCTCATTATTTGCACACATGTCTCTTTCCTGACCCTGTGAATTCTTCCCTGTCAGAAGACATCTCCAATTACTGCTACTAAGGAATATCCACTGAGAGATTTTGTATTTGGAATTACCTCAATCCTCCTATGATATAGGAATGCATGTGTCATTTTACCAGTGAGGCAACTGTTTAGAAGCTATATAAAATCAAGGTTACAGCCAGGCGTGGTGGTGCACACCTTTAATCCCAGCACTCGGGAGGCAGAGGTAGGAGGATCACCATGAGTTTGAGGCCACCCTGTAGTGAATTCCAGGTTAGCCTGGACTAGAGTGAAACCCTACCTTGAAAAAAAAAAAATCAAGGTTACATATTTATTTATTTTTTTATTTTTTGTTTTTTTGAGGTAGGATTTCACTTTAGCCCAGGCTGACCTGGAACTCATTATGTAGTCTCAGGGTGGCCTCGAACTCTCAGCAATCCTCCTACCTCTGCCACCCAAGTGCTGGGATTAAAGGCGTGCACCACCACACACCGCTTAAACTTACATATTTTAAAAGTATAGGTTCTGGGGTTTGAACCTGACATGGTCTGACTTCACCTCCACAAAGTTTAAAGGACAGGGTCTCAAAAGCCAAGCACGGGGACACATGCTTTTAATCCCAGCACTCAGGAGGCAGAGGTAAGAGGATCACTGTGAATTCTAAGGCCACCCTGAGACTACATAGTGAATACCAGGTTAGCCTGGGCTACAGTGAAACCCTACCTTGAAAAACAAACACAAACAAACAGAAGGACGGTCTCTCTATTCTCCTCCACATGGCCCCATGGACCACGTTCTGCTCAAGGTAGGAGTCCTGAGTGGGGCAGGGTATGCGAGGGTGCGGGAATACTGAAGGACTAGGGAAAAGGAGGCTGGTGAGTAGGGAAGAGGACATGTCAAGGTCCATGGGAAAGGAGAATGGGGGCAGAAACAGGGGCTAGGGACCACACATAGGATTGGCATCATGGCAGGAGGGCAGGGAGGGTTTGGGCTCACGCGGGGATGGCATTGAAGAGCAGCGAGATCGTCTTGGTGGCTGAGTAGCGAATATTGGGTTCCATGTGGAGAAGAGATGGGATGTCAATTTTCATGGGAACGCAGGGCAGGTATCGGTTCCAGGACTGAAGAGCGTCAAGGATGGAAACCAGTCAGTGGGATCTGTAACCTGTCCCCCATAACTCCTTCACTCATTCTTGTCCCGGGGCTCCTCTGCCCTCTCCTCATTCCTGGCACTCCCCTGCCCTTTCTACTCAGAGCTAATCACTTCATTGTGGCTCACTGTACCAGCTCCCTTGGGCCCAGTGATGGCTCCCCTCTGCTCCCCACATTTGACGAAAACTATACGCGTAACAGACACGGGTGTCTCCCCTGAGCCTGTGAAGCTCCACCCTCAACATCCTTCCCCTCCACCTTCATCCCAAACCTTGGTCCTCACTTGTCATCCTGGTCTGCACAAGGGGCTGTCTTGGTCAGGGCAAATTTCTTATCTGACTCCATCTCCTCAAAGCTGCTCACATCCACCATGCGGGGGAAGCCAGGGGCATAAATCTTCCAGCTGCTCAGAGAAAAGGACAGAAGTGGCCCACGCTTGAGATACGCAGAAGCTTTAGCTCCTGGAATTCACTATGGAGTCTCAGGGTGGCCTCGAATTCCCAGCGATGCTCCTACCTCTGCCTCCCAAATGCTGGGATTAAAGGCATGCGCCACCAGGCCGGGCAGAAGCTTTAGTTTTTAAAGATACGACCTCACATGGCGTGGTGGCACACGCCTGTAATCCCAGCCCTGGGGAAGCAAAGGCAGGAGGATTGCTGAGAGTTCGAGGCCACCCTGAGACAACATAGTGAATTCCAGGTCAGCCTGGCCTAGAGGAAAACCCTACCTTGAAAAACCAATAAAAAAATTAAAATAAGCCGGGCGTGGTGGTGCATGCCTTTAATCCCAGCACTCGGGAGGCAGAGGTAGGAGGATTGCCGTGAGTTCGAGGCCACCCTGAGACTCCATAGTGAATTCCAGGTCAGCCTGGGCTAGAGTGAGACCCTACCTCGAAAAACCAAAACCAAAAAAAAAAAAAATTAAAATAAAAAAGGAAGTCAGTTTGGGCCACCTCACCGGTAGCATTCTTGTCGAGCCTGGAGTTCCCGTTGCCTGTGATCGAGCAGGAGAGGAAGGGAGTCCTGACATATGGTTTTCGCTGTTGGGAATGAAAATGGGTTTTCCTTTAAAATCTTCAAACATCTCCTCGTGCAAACGTCACCTGAACCCCCCAGTCTTTCCCCAATCCACAGCCACCTCATGTGTGTCACGTGGGGGATGATCTCATGATCTTTGTTCATTCCTCATGGACTTGAGGCCATGGCACCCCTAAATTGCAACAACGTCCCTGTTTGTGGGTCTCCCTTCCCAACGGCAAATTCCTTGAGAGCAGAAGTCACGTCCCCTCACTGTTTGCACTCCCATCTACTTGGGATCCAAACCCAGGTTCTATGTCCCACCACTCTGGGCGCTGTAACTCTACATCTCTAATGCCAGGCCCACCTGTTCCTGGCCGCAGCTCCACGGTGCAGTAGCCCTCAACCCACTGATAGCAGGGGAAATGGACAACGGTGCCATCCGGGGCAGTGACCACAATGCGACTGCAGTACCAGGAGTCCTTGGCAAAGCAGGCGAAGCGCTCCTTGTGTAAGCGCAGCAGCAAGATGTCCCCCAGCTCGGCTGCACAGCGTACCTTATACTTCTGAACCTGGGGGCGGGGGACACCAAGGCAGCGAGCCGGTGAGATGCAGGGAAGCTGTAAGGCTACCCTTGCCCCTCGCGAGGGAGGCTCCGTGGCGGCTCCTCCTGGGTCGATGCATAAAACAGCAGCCGCTGACCCATGCGGCTCGCGTCGCTTGTGTGGGTGAGAGAGGGGCGCCCGTTCACGCAGGTGGAGGCGGGCACCACGCTGTGAGCAGGGGCCGCCTTGCCCTCTTTGGCAGCAGGGCACTCTTGTATTGGGTCACCCAAAAGCAACCCCAGGGGCCGGGAAAGAACAGAACCCTAGAGAACTCGACGGACGAGGAAATTCAGGCTCAGCGTGGGGAAGGGGCTGTCCAAACCCCAGAGTCATGGTAAGAGGAGCCCGGGGCTAGTTTAGACCCCAAAGGAGACGAGGAGAAGAGTATGGCGAGCATCCTGAGCTCAGCAGGATGTATAACAAGTAGTAAACCTCCCCTCCTTCGGGGTACCTGTGGGGTCTCCCCCTCCGAGGCCCCGCCTCGCTCTCCCGTGTAACTCACCGACCCTGAGGCGAAGTCCCTGCCCACGCGATCCAGCCTCTGCTTGGGGCTCTCGCCACACGTGCCCACCAGTGTGGCAGAGATGTTGTCCAGCGTGCCCGCCTTCAGGTACGGACCAGTGGTCACACACAGGCGGTACACGGCCATGATGGGGACAGACAGCGCTGCGCACACCAGCAGCTGCTCCGGGAGGTGGGCGGCAGGTGGGATAGGTGGACTGGGGGGGGGGGGGTGAAGGGCGGGACGGGGGGTGCTGGGGGGGGGGAGGATGGGCTGAGAAAGGCTCAGCTCCCAGGGATGCTCCTGGGCTCTGTGTTACAGGAGCTCCCGGCAGGTGGCTCAGGCTTCCTCTCCCCACCCACAGTCGGGCACCCCAATACCTGTTTGCTTGCCTCTGACACAGCCGGTCCGCTGGGTGGCTCAGCCAGATGGATATCTAGCAGGAGCCCAGTCCACTGGGGAGAGAGAGGGGGAGGGAAATTTTTAAAAAAGGAGGAGGGACCAGATGCTGAGAGACGAGGAGGTGACGCCCGTATGATTGGGACACTGTCCCTCCCGGCCCGGTCAGGGGCACCGCTTCATATCCAGGGGCCTTTGTCCACACACTCCGCGGTGTCGCCCCCCTCCACTGCCTTCCCCCTGACCCTGTCCTCCTGTTTACCAGCCAGAACCAGGACTGGGCACAGAGCCCCGGGATTCCTACATGTGAATCATTCATGTGAATCACACCGTACACAGGTGAGCTGCACCGACCTAAGGCCACTCGTGACCGCAGCCCAGGCGGGTGGGCAGTGCAGACGGGACCAGCTCTCCGTCCTTCAGTCCCGTCTCCTCCCACTCGGAGGCCAGTCCACACCTCGATTTCTCCTTTGGGGAAAGGGCCAACGTGGTGGCCGAAGAGCAGCGCTGGCGCGCGGCGTCCCGAGGCCCGCGGCACATTCTTCCCGCCCCAGGTCCTCCCCCAGCCTGCGGGACCGTGGGCGCGGCGGGGCCCCACCTAGGTCACGAGCGCCGCGCGCCCGCCCGGCTACCTGGGGAAGCGCGCGGCCCGCAGCGACCCCGCGCGGCCAGTGCCAGCATCGCGCGAGTCCCGCCCGCGCCGCGGCGTCCGCAGCTCCCGAGACCCAGCGGCCGCCGGGCTTCGGTGGAAGGAGAAAGCGCCGCGGGCCGCAGCACAGATTCCACCCGCGTCCCCCGACCCCACGGCAGGGACTTTGTACGCGTACACCCCCCTCCCCCAACGCTTGGAGACGCCGGCACCTGCGTAAGTGAGAATCTCTTTTAGTTAGGAGATGGGCCGAAGCGCAAGAGCCCGGATAGCTCAGTCGGTAGAGCATCAGACTTTTAATCTGAGGGTCCAGGGTTCAAGTCCCTGTTCGGGCGTCTGTCTCTTTTAAAAAGAAAACTAACCACTGCAACCTGCTGTTTTCATTTTGGAGAAAACAGTGGAATAACGGAATAGTTGCCTTGTTTTAAAAGAGTGAAGTCAAGTGGGTCTGGGATCTAATTTCCAACAAATTACAAACGAGAGGAAGAATCATATTTAAGAGCTACTCGTATGCAAACCACATGTATGAATTTTCAAATTTCTGGAAGCCACATCAAAGACTAAAGTTAGCGAAATTCATTTTCATAATGTTTTACTTAATCCGATATCTTCAAATTATTTTAGTTTGTCACCAATATGTTATGATTAGCATTTTGGTGACACTTTGTCTTCTTTAGTATAGCCTCCAGCTTTACGAGACAGTGCATGCTAATTCATATTTTAGGTACTCAGTAACCACATCCAGTAATGACGGTCGCTTTCTTGTCTTTGAGTTTCTTTTTGTAAATAAGGTTGGCGAGATACGATAGGAAATAATGTATAGAATTTCAGAAGAAGATTTTGTAAGGAGGGTTCCATGGTGTAATGGTTAGCACTCTGGACTCTGAATCCAGCGATCCGAGTTCAAATCTCGGTGGAACCTTGGGTTTTTAAAAACCAAAGAACTATCAATTTCGTGAAGATTCTTACGTACCCTTTTAGGTTTTAGCGCTGGGTAGTTATTACGAAAGAAATTACAGAAAAGACTTGAAGCTGCATCCAGTTTGAAATATAATATTTTAGATATCTTTACAATGGAGATTAGTTAAAAAGTAAAACTTCCTGGCAATTCTTGGTTGGGATTTACAGCACCAAATTCTGGGAACTGACAAACCAAGGAGGAAATTTGTGAAACCTCTAGTAGTGGTTCTCATAAAAGCAAATCTCCATTAACCTTTACGAAGCGTAACACAGGGAATTTAAAAAAGTTTAAGCTTGGCAGCGGTGGGATTCGAACCCACGCCTCCGGAGAGACTGGAGCCTAAATCCAGCGCCTTAGACCGCTCGGCCACGCTACCTGCCCGGGGACTACTTGCCCCTGCTGTCTTCCTAAGATAGTAAAAGCACGAATCCGAATGAAGGTAAATTTCATATTGATTGATATTTCCTTTCCTACATCTTTCGAACCAGGAATACGGAACCATCGAGGCCAGGGGCTGCATAGTAACAAGTTGCAAAAGGTGAACCAAGAGAACAGACATGGAGAAACTTGTAACAAACGAAAGTTTATTGAGTGGGACTAAGTCCGGGAGTGGAGTCAGCCTGAGCTGGGAGCACCGCCCGACGGGCTTTGGGAAGTTTGCACTGATGGCTGGCTCCGTTCTCTCCCTCCGCGTTTCTTGCACTTGTGCCCACCCTCGGCCCGCTTAGCTCGCGTTCTTGCCGCGCGCCGCCTCGCTGCAGAGGCCGGCCGCAGATCTCACCGCGCGCCCTGCGCGATTCCTCCCGAACGCGCTCCGGCGCTCTGCTTTCTCTAGTCTAGCACCGGTAAGCTGCTAGAAGGGGCCGCCTGCCAGGTGGCTCTGTGGCGCAATGGATAGCGCATTGGACTTCTAGTTGATGAAATGAGCGATTCAAAGGTTGTGGGTTCGAATCCCACCAGAGTCGGTTTTATTTATTTATTTTTTTCTTGATCTTTCACTTAAAAGACGTCCTAGTCTGTCTTTGCTTTGCATTTAGTTTCTGTCCTAACCTTTAGTCTCCAGTCCGGTCTTTACTTACCTGTCTGCCCCGAGGCCTGAGCCGCACGGAGCACGATTGAGGGTGGGGAATGTCAGAAGAGAAGGGCAAGTGGGCGTGGACACCGACATAAAGGCAGGCCCCCGGCTAGGGGGACACACGGGGATTTAATAACCACTTTATTCCATGCACTAGGGACTCGGGAAGGGGCCGGGACTGGGTTGGGACAAGGGAGGGTAACAATCCTAGGCGTAGGGTAGTGGGACAGGGAAAAGGGACAGGAACCAGGGGAATATATATTTATATAGATACTCTAATATAGACCACATCTCACCCGCGCGCTGAGCCCGCGCGCCCCGCTGCCCTTCCCAACACCTCGCCCGGACGCTCGGGTCCCTCTGCTGCCCCCCCGGGCTGGAGTCTCTAACCCACCTCCCCAGCCCCCGCCACACACCCCCAGCCCCTCAAAGCTCAGGGCCAAGGTCTCCAGAAAGCGGGGGGTGGGATCGGCGGGGCCTTGGGCGCCCCGTCTGGTCTGTAAGGCGGTGGCGGCGGCGGCAGCAGTCCGGTGAGGGGCGCCGAATCCCCGGCGCGAGGGGAGCAGCGAGAGGGGGACCAGGCGCAGCGCGGGCTCGGGGGCCCCTGGGGCCGCGGCGGGCGCTGGTGCAGCGCGGGGCCGAGGAGGGGTGGTGCGGCGGGGTCCAGCGGGGGGCGCGGCGCCGGAGGCCTGGGCTCCACCGGCTCCGGCCTGGGCGGTTTGGGGCGCAGGTAGCCGTGCAGCGCGGAGAAGAGCTGGGCGCGGGCGGCCGGGCTAGCGTCGTGCGCGAAGGCCGCCAGGCGAAGCAGACACTCGCGGAAACCGGACAGGTAGCAGCTGGCGAGCGCCTCGGCGTCCTGCGCCGGGGACCGGGGAAGCCCTGCTGCGGACGGCGGGGAGGACCGACAAGGTGCGCAGGGCCGGGGCCCAGACGGGGAGAGGGGGAAGGGGACGGTGGCAAGGCGGTGCGCAGAGGTACCGAGATCAGACGGGCGCACAGACGGACAGGAGGCCAGAGGGGAGGCACGGAAGGAAAACACGAGGGAGACACAGAGACAGACACGCGCGGGTGTTATTAACCTCTCCTAGGAGCAGATGCGGGCCGCACCCCACCCTGACCCCTCGGGGCGCCCCCCGCCTCGCCCTCCCTCGGCCGCCCCACGCCCCGCGCTGTACCCGGGGGCTCCACGCGGCTGCGCTCCCGCAAGTAGCCCACGGCGAACTCCAGAATCTCGGCTTTCTCCAGCTTCGGGTTCCGGAGGTTCTGCAGCGGGCGGGGAGGGTGCAGAGACAGAAGGGGTGGGGAGAGAGGGGGGAAGTGGCAGGGGGAAGAAGGGGGGCGCATACAGGAGCCGCGGGTGTCCCCCCATCACCCACCCACCGAACACTTGTGCGCGCTGCCCACAGAACGCGCCGCCGTGACGCCAGACTGTCCAGCCCCGAAGGAGTGGACTCCTTTCCCAATGTGTGAGCAATGTGTTTGAAAACAACCCTGGGGGGGGGGGGGACGACGGACAACATCACCTCCGAACTGAAGCTGGGAGATGTGGGGGAGCCAAAGCGTCCGTTAGGAGAACCCCCCCCCCCAGGGGTGAAAATGACCCACAACGGGAGTGCAATTTACAGAGCCAGACACGAAACTTACAAAGCCGCAGAACGGCGAAGGTGGCGTTCTCAGAGCGAGGGGTTGGGACGGGGTTCCAAGGACAGGGCTTGGGTTAGGATGGTTTGGGGGTCGGGATTACCACTCCGGTTTATGTCCCCACCCCAGTGGGAACTCCGGGGACGCGGGCAGGGGACGCTTGGGGATCCGGGGCTGGCGATGGGACTGACCTGGTCCCGGGTCCGCTCCAGCAGCAGCAGCCGCAGCTCTTCCAGGCTGCGATTGATGCGGTCCCGGCGCCGCTTCTCCACCAACGGCTTCAGCATCTGCGGCCAGCGGGAGGGGACAGCGGGCTGACCCCACCGAGACTCGGCACCGCCACGCAGAGAAGCCCTTAACACACCTTCCCAACACCCCAAGGTTGCCTAGGGCCAGGATCACTCCACTCCCCATACAGCGCCCCAAGGTGGGCATGTGTGACTCGCCTTCCCTCTCTCTCAGACTCCGGCTCAGTGAAGAACTTTGGGGAACCTCTTTGCTCCTCCCCCCCCCCAAGGGGACCGCAGGGCTCGGGGCTCAGAGTTGGCGGCCCCAGCGCAGACTGGGAGATACCCCTCCCCCATCGCGACCGCGCCCCCTCTTGTGCCTCAAACCCGGCTACCCAGCCACCCCTCCGCAGGTTCTCGTCTCTCACGCAGCCCTACACCTCTGGAACCAGACTGCTTTCGGACAGATCGGACTCACTGCCCGACCCTTTTCCCTGGCCTCCATCCTTTCTGATTTTTCGTCTCTTCTCACTCTGCAGCCCAGGCTGGCCTCAAACTTTCGCAGCGCTCCGCCCGCCGCGGCCTTCCCAGTGGTGGCATTTCTAACACGAGCCACCACGCGCGGCTTCTTCTCGCTCGGTTTGCTCAGATCCTGTCTCCCACCGTCCGGGCCGCGGAACCCCGGACGCGTGCCGGCGCCGCCCGCGCAGGTCCCGTTCCTCCCGGTCCCCGACACACCTCCCCAGCCTGGTCCTGGGGTCCCACGGACACGTCTTCCCCCCAGCCCTGCGTCCTCAGTCTCACCCCTAACCCACAGTGTCTTTCAGGGCCTTTAAACGCCCCGGGCAGGAGCAAGGAGCTCGGCTTCCTCCCTCACCTTGGGGGCGTCCCTATTCTCAGCTCGATCCCGGGTGACCATGGCTCCTCGGGACCCCGGTGCGGACAGGAGGTGTGCTTGCCTGGATTCTTATATCCCGCCGCGCCGGGGAACCGGGAAAAGGGGGGGGGGGATAGGGCATAGTCCCGCCCCCTTCGGCACCTGGATGGGCGGGGGGGGGGGGAGACCCCGGCACGAGGCTCCCGGAAAGGGAAGGAGTGAAGGGGGAGGGGAAGGATAGGAACAAACTGTCCCCAAGGGGAGAAGTGAGGGAGGAATAGGGAGCCGGCTGGTTAGAGAGCCATAAGGCTGAAATAGAAGTTAACACTTTTCAGAAATATATATATATATATATATATATATATACATATATTTATATATTATGTATACATATATATGTATATGTATATAAAATCTTCCCCCAAACTCCCCTCCCGCTCGGCATAAGGAAAATTCTGGGCTGCTAGAAAGACACTCCTGCCACATGCACTGGCGTCCCCCAGCCTGCGAGCAGGGCACCGGTCTAGGCGTGGGCGGCTCAAGCGTTGGGGGTGGGGGGGCTGCCTTCCCTGCAGACCTAGTGAGTGGGCACTGCTACAGAAGCCACTGTGGAAATGTGTGGCGGAGGAAAGGACTTCCCAAGAGTTGCTGGACCTAGGGGGGTAGCAACAAGGATCACGTGCAAGCACGGTTAGGAGGGAAGAGATCTTTCCATTTACAAGCATCTGGTTTCAAACTCAATTCAGGAGAGTGGCTGACGTGACCCCTCACACCAGTGCCCTTGGAGGGGGGGGGGGGTGAGCAGTAACTGTGGGGGAGCAGGGAAGCGTGAGTTTTCCCAAAGGGAAAAGAAAGGGGTGCAAAGGGATCAGCACCCACCTTCCACCAAGAGTATGACCCTCAGGAGAAGGGGCGCCTCAAACACTTGTGGACTCCAGCAGGAAGTGTCTGAGAAGATAAATCAGAAATTTAACAGCACAGGAAGAGTGCCAGGGCAAAGAACGCGGCAAGACAGGGCTACGAACCAGGACGGAAGGTAGCTGTGGACTCGGAGACAATGGGGCGTCCTCCAAGACCTTCCAGCGGTCCTCCACTTTCTGGAGTTCGTCCCGGAGGCTGCTGGCAAAAGCCGGAGCGGTGCGGAAGAGACCCAGGGGAGGAGTCTCCCATTTGGGATCAGAGCCCCATACATCCCACCTCCCCCGGCCTCGGCCAAATGGAAGCACAGATGTGTGGCCCCCGCTACCCCCCTCCTTGGGAACCTGGGCTCGGGTTGAGTTTTTCTCACCTGCACGTGAGGCTCGGGGCCCTGTTCAGTTCGCACCCGGGTGTGGGGCCGCCCCTGGCCATATGGAGGGACTTTATGGCCCGGTGGCCGGATCCCCGCGAAGGGAAGAATGAGCGGGCGCTCCACCCACCTCAATCTGTCCCCTTTCTCATCCTGAGTTGTTTAGGCACGCTTCTCCCGGTTACAAACTCAGATAGGCTTATTACGGCCTCTCACTCAAGTTGCATTGGTGGTTCAGTGGTAGAATTCTCGCCTGCCACGCGGGAGGCCCGGGTTCGATTCCCGGCCAATGCACAGAGCGTTTCGTTCACCTTTTCCTTCTGATTGGCATTTCTTGCAAGCATCTTTGGTTCTTCTCTCTACTTTTTCCCTCCTTTCGCCATTCTCCAAAGAGGAGAGAATAAGCTTAATGACATTTCTAGCAAGCATCTTTGTTTAGCCACTTCAACTGAACATGAAGCGTCTTGCTCCGGGAGCTCCACGTCTAGTCCCCTCCTGCTAACCTGCGGTCCAGCTGTCTGCACCGCGCTCTCTGCGCCCCTGGCCCGCACCTCCGCAGGCGTGACCCCGAGAAAGGAGGCAGCACTGGGGTCCCCGCCCCGGGGGGTGTCCTCTCGGCCTAGGAGGAGCCAGGTCTGCCGCTCCCAGACCTCCGCGTCCCTCCCGATTCCTTCTCGCGTGGGGCGGGCCTGCTCCGCTTCGCCGTCCCTACTTCCTCTTCTCTGCACCTCTCGCCCCCGAACCCCCGGCGGCCTTTCCTGGGGCCTCTGTGGCTCTGGGGTGCTCCCTTTCGTCCCTGGTCCCCGACTCTGGCTCTCGTCTGTCTCGGGTCTCTCGGCCGCTGGGGCTGTCCGGGACGTCCCTGTCGCCGCCGGGGACCGCGCGCTCCCACGCTCCGGGCCTGCGCCGCGCCCCGCCCCTTCCCCGCCGCTTTGATCCGCACGCGTCGCGCCGGGGGCGGGCGGGCCACCTGCCGGGGCCACTCTGTGCCCGGCGGACGGGGCGGGGCGGGGTCGCCGCCCGGGCTTCCCGCGGTCTTCCGGCGCCGCCCAGCGCCTCCCGCGGGCCCGGTCTGAGCTCCTCTCTCCGCGGGGCTCCGCTGTGACCGGACAGACCACGCTCCGGGCTCAGCCCCCAGCCTGGACCGGGCGCTGGGCGAGAAACCAAGGCGTCCCGGCGGCGTCTGCGAGCGCCGCTGCTCCGCTGTGGACTCCGCCTGCATCTGGGATTAGTGTCAGGCGTCCGGTACCCTGTGGGGACTGGAAATAACCAAGAAAGTGGAAAATGGGGTAGGATAATTTTACATGGTAGTATGGCTGTAGGGGCTAGGGGAAAAGAAAAGAAAGAAAGAGCGAGAGAGAAAGGAAGGAAGAAAAAGGAAAGGAAAGAGGAAGAGGAAAGGAAAGGAAAGGAAAGGAAAGAAAGGAAAGGAAAGGAAAGGAGAGGAGAGAGGAAAGGAAAGAGGTGAGGAAAGGAAAGGAAAGAGGAGAGGAGAGGAGAGGAGAGGAGAGGAGAGGGGAGGGGAGGGAGAGGGAAGAAAAAAAAACCCCAGGATGGTGGCCATGACTTGAGGGCGGGTGTTCCGAGTCAGCTTCCATAAGGAGGTAATACTATGTCACAGCGGGGTCAGCCCATGATCCCAGGCAAAAGGATATAAAAGCTCAATGGTAGAAAGGGCTTTTCTGGCGGGCGGGAGCTGGGACAGAGAATTTGGGAGTCACAGACAAGAAAGTCAGTCATGATCTAGCTCATAGAATCTGGAAAGCTCTAGGGGACTTTGGGGATTATTCCAAGTGCAAGGGGAAAACTGGATAATCTTCATCAAGAAAGCTATAGGGGATATATATATATATCCCCAGCACTAGGGAGGCAGAAGTAAGAGGATCACTGTGAGTTCGAAGCCAGCCTGAGACTACATAGTGAATTCCAGGTCAGCTTGGCCTAGAGTGAGACCCTACCTCGAACTCCCCCCCCCAAAATAAAATAAATAAAATAAAATAAGAAGAAAGAAAGAAAGCTATAGTTGTCTATATAGTTGTATATAGTGGTAGCACACGCCTTTAGTACCCAGGCAGAGGTAGGAAGATCGCCATGAGTTCGAGCCCACCCTGACACCACAGAGTGAATTCCAGGTCAGTCTGGGCTACAGTGAAACCTTACCTCGAAAGACCCTCCCCCCCCCAAAAAAAAAAGAAAAAAAAAGAGAAAGCCATAGTAGGATTTATGTTTCAAAGGAGAACAGGGGGTGCAACTGAGTAGCAGAATGTACCCAAGACCCTGGGTTTGTTCGCCAGTACTGCAAATTAACTAACTATTTTATTTATTTGAAAAAGAGAGAAAGGGGGAGAGAGAGAATGGGCGTGCCAGAGCCTTTAGCCCTTGCAGTTGAACTCCAGAGATTTTGCATGTGCCTGGATCCTTTGGTTTATAGCAGGCAAGCGCCTTAACCACTAAGCCATCTCTCCAGCCCCTAATTAGCTAATTTTTAATTACTGTGGAGTTTGCTATGGTGAACTATGTCTATAGTCCTACCTACTGGAGTTCAAAGACTTGGCAACAAAGACCACTTTGGCATTGGCATCTTAGCTTGATCCATTGTTCTTCAAAAAAAAAAAGGGGGGGGGAGGGCAGAGAGAGCTCTAATCCTTCCTGCACCAAGCTTTCTGCTACCCACTAGTGCAGGAGAGGGGTATTCCCTTCTACTGAGGCTGATTTCTTCACCTCCGCTGACCTCTCTACCCACCCCCCTAGATCCTGGTTATTCTCATAGGCATCAAAAGTGTCATTTGAGGAGAAAGGTGTCAAATGTTCATTTTGAAAAAACAAGCCTGCTGGGCTAATAGGCCTTCTCAGCAGGCTGTGAGCCCATTTGAGATGTGGGACCAAGAACTTTAAGTGCACAGACTAATTCACCACGGTGCTGATGTAATTTAAGAGCCCTCACTTACACAGGCCCTGGGGAAGGTTCCAGCAAGTTGTTCACAGGGCCATTGTATTCTGTAAATTTTACAAACATTAGGTGTTTTGACTTTAAGTGGTAAAGCCCGGTCTCTCTCTACTGCACTGCACTTCCCTGTGGTGTTGGAGGTGCAGCTGAGCAGATTGGAGCCCTGGTTACAGGAAAGGTCAGATTTGCAACTGTATTCTCTTGAGGCAGGGTCTCACTCTAGTCCAGGCTGACCTGGAACTCACTCTGTAGTCCCAGGCTGGCCTTGAACTCACGGCGATCCTCCTACGTGTGCACCACCATGCCTGGCTAGATTTGCAATTTTATGAGATGTGTTTCTGTGATTTGTAGTCATTTTAAATATTAAATTAGACTAAGCATCTGGTATGGGAATAGTCCTGCCATCAGCACCTGGCCTTTTAGGTGTCTGGATGGTAGAGGAGTAAGTTTTCTGGGGGTGGAGCTCAGTCAGTGGTAGAAATGCTTACCTAGCATGTTTAAAACACCAGCTTTAATTCTTAGTGCCACAAAGAGAAAGAAAGAGGGCTGGAGAGGTGGCTTAGTGGTTAAGTAACTTGTAAGTAAGTTATTTTGTGATGTTTGTCAGCTTTAACTTTTTCTGTTACATATTATTATAATGTTTTTTTAATAATTTAAAATTTTTATTTATTAGAATGGGTACACCAGGGCCTCCAACCATTGCAGACAAACTCCAGATGCATGTGCAACCTTGTGCGCCTGGCTAACATGGATCCTGGGGAGTCGAACCAAGGTCCGTTGGCTTTGCAAGTAAATACCTTAATCACTAAGCCATCTCTCCAGCCCTTAAGTTGTTTGTGAGGCAAAGAGTCATGCTGTGTTACCTAAGCTGTCCTTGGACTCCTGGGTGTAAGCCATCCTCCCACTTCAGGTTCCTTAAGTGGCTAGGAATACAGCCAGGTTTTACCTCACTGGCTCTTTGTAGGGTTTTTCTTTTCCTTTTGTTTTTGCAGTCCTGGGGATTGAACTCATGAGGCATGCACTTGATAGATGTAACTGTTACAGCCCCACTTGTCAGCGTTTAAAATTTGTAAATTGGGCTGGAGAGGTGGCTTAGCAGTTAAAGCACTTGCCTACAAAGCCTAAGGACTGAAGTTTGGCTCTCCAGGTCCCAAGTAAGCCAGACACCCAAAGTGATGCAAGCACGCAAGGTTGCACATGTGCACAAGGGGTCTGACAAATCTGGAGTTCAATTGCAGTGACTGGAGGTTCTGGCACACCAATTCTCATTCTCTCTCTCTCTCTCTCTCTCTCTCTCATTAAAAAAAAAAAAAAAAAAAAAAGTCCAGGCGGCTGGAGAGATGCCTTAGCAGTTAAGGCATTTGCCTGCAGAGCAAAAGGATCCTGATTCAATTCCCCCAGCAATTCCCCGGGGTTCAATTCCCCAGGACCTACGTAAGCCAGATGTACAAGGGGGCACATGTGTCTGGAGTCCATTTGCAATGGCTGGAGGCCCTGGCACATCCATTTGCTCCTGCTGTCTTTCTCTCTGCCTCTTCCACTTTATCAAATAAATAAAATATATTTTAAAAATATTCTTAGAGCCAGGCATGGTGGCACATGGGAGGCAGAGGTAGGAGGATCGCCATGAGTTCAAGGCCGCCCTGAGACTCCATAGTGAATTCCAAGTCAGCCTGAGCTAGAGTGAGACCCTACCTCACAAAAACAAAATAAATAAATAAATAAATAAAAATAAAAATAAATTTTAAAAAATTCTTAAAAACAAATAGTCCAGAGCTGGGTATGGTGGCTCACGCCTTTAATCCCAGCACTCAGGAGGTAGAGGTAGGGTGATCGCCATGAGTTCGAGGCCACCCTGAGACTATGTAATGAATTCCAGGTCAGCCTGGGCTAGAGTGAGATCCTACCACGAAAAACCAAAAATAAAATAAAATAAAAACATATAAAACTCCAGTCTCTTGGGCTTGCCTATAATTTGTAAATGTTGCGCTCTTATTTCACTCTAAACATGATGTTTTATAGCTAGTTTTATACTTTTCCTTTCAAAATTATATAATCTTCAGGCCCTCGAAACCTAGGGCTGCCCTCAGGTGAGACTAGTCGAATGACCTGAGTGACTTTCTCCAGCCCATTGCTCTGGTACATAGGACGCCTGTGAGGACGGCCCTACCCCCTGTCCCCAGCACGCCTGTGTCTGAGGGTGCTAGCAGGCGTCTCTGTGCAATCACAAGCCTCTTTTTCAGACAGGGCCTGTGTCCATGCAAGTCATGGCTGTCTTCTGATGGCATGCATATGAGTGTCTGGGTCTCCCTGTGGCCCACCCTGAGGGAAGATCTAGACTAACACAGCCAGTGGAGTATATCAGGCTTAGAGGTTAAGGCACATGCCTGCGAAGCCCAAGGACCCAGGTTCAATTCGGTCCCGCGTAAGCCAAATGCACATGGTGGTCTGGAGTTCGTTTGCAGTGGCTAGAGGCCCTGACACGCCCATTCTCACTCTCTCTGTCTCTAATGATAACTGTCTCTGTCTCTAAGTAATAATAATTAAAAAAAAAAATCTCTAAAGCTGGGTGTGGTGGCTCATGCCTTTAATCCCAGCACTTGGGAGGCAGAGGTAGAAGGATCACTATGAGTTCGAGGTCATCCTGAGACTACGTAGTGAATTCCAGGTCAGCCTGGGCTAGAGGGAGACCCTACCTCGAAAAGACAAAAGGAAAAAAAAAAAAAGTCTCAAGGCCCACAAGCAGACTCCAGGTCCCACATCCCCACTTGTCTTGGATATCAGAACCCAAGAGGAGGAGTCAGAGACCCAACCAAAAAATTGTTTTCTTTATTCCTTTCTTTTTGTTGCTGTTTTTTTTTTTTTATTTGAGGCACAGTTTCATCAGGAAAGCACTTTATAAACTGAAAACTGTAATGCCAGTTGATATCAGAACCCAAGAGGGGGAATCAGAGACCCAAGTGGAATAGAAAGGACAAATAATTTTTTTTTTTTTCCTGAGGTAGGGCCTTGCTGTGACCCAGGCTGACCTGTAATTCTCAGGCTGGCCTCAAACTCATGGCATTCCTCCTACCTCTGCCTCCCAAGTGCTGGATTAAAGGCATGTGCCACCACATCTAGCAGGAATTTTACTTATTTATTTTATGTTTTGTTATCAAATATTTATTTATTTTTTATTGACAACTTCCATAATTATAGACAATAAATCATAATTCCCTCCCCCACTTTGCCCTTCACAAATCCATTCTTTTGTTCAAGTTTTATTTATTTATTTATTTATTTATTTTAATTTTTTTCTTAATTTTTATTAACATTTTCCATGACTATAAAAAATATCCCATGGTGCTACCCTCCCTCCCCCCACTTTCCCTTTGAAATTCCATTCTCCATCATATCCCCTCCCCATCTCAATCAGTCTCTCTTTCATTTTGATGTCATGATCTTTTCCTTCTCTTATGATGGTCTTGTGTAGGTAGTGTCAGGCACTATGAGGTCATGGATATCCAGGCCATTTTATGTCTGGAGGGAGGACGTTGTAAGGAGTCCTACCCTTCCTTTGGCTCTTACATTCTTTCCACTACCTCTTCCGCATTAGACCCTGAGCCTTGGAAGGTGTGATCGAGATGTTACTCAGTACTCCAGTCACTTCTTTCCAGCACTATGATACCTTCTGAGTCATCCCAAGGTTACTGCCATCTGAAAAGAGAAGATTCTCTACCCAAAGTGAGAGTAGCATTAATAGAAGGGTATAAATATTAAGAAAAGTGCTTACTGGGCAGTTTGATAAGCATAGCATATACCTTTTTCCAGACATCAGCAGACGTTACACCGCTAGGGCTCATGACTACCCCTGTTTTAAGTTTTCAGTATCAGGGATGTCTCCCCCCCCCCCCCCCATTGGAGCGGGCCTCCAGTCATTGGAGGGCAGTTGGTTTCCACCATGACAGATGTGCCACTATTGCACCCGTTGGCTCATTTGGCCTGGCTGGCCAATTATTAGGCTTGCAGTGTCCACTGTTTATCTTCACTGGTGATATCTCTCTCCCATTGAACTAAATGTAGAATGGCTTCTTCCATCTTTCTCTCAGCTGGTCTACATGGAGGAGGTTATCAGCTCAGTTCCAGCAGAATTTCTCAGTGGCCTTGCCACCCAAGTATTTGGAGTCTTCAGCAATAGGGTCTTACCATCTATTCCTGGTGGGAAACCAAGGGCCTCAGCAATGGCCTATAATGTTTTGGGGGCATCAGGGACCTCCCTGGCCAACAACTCACTGGAGGTATCCCATCCCTGGCACTGAAAATTTTCTAACAATGATCTATGGATCCTGAGTGTTCCATTGTCCAAAACTGGAGGATTCCATATGATTTATTTGCATCCTCTTAGTTTTTGATTAGCCCTCCCTCCAGCTTTCCTTTACTCAATCTCTTCCCCTGACCTCAACAAATCCATTCTTCATGATATCGCCTCCCCCTCTCAACTAGTCTCTCTTTTATTTTATTTATTTATTTTATCTTTGTTTTTTGAGACAGGGTCTCACTCTAGCCCAAGCTGACCTAGAATTCACTCTGTAGTATCAAGGTGGCCTTGAAGTCACAGCGATCCTTCAACCCCTGCCTCCCAAATGCTGGGATTAAAGGCAGTGCATTGCTTTCTTTTATTTGATGTCATCATCTTTTCCTCCTATTGTAAGGGTCTTGGGTAGGTAGTACCAGGCACTGCGAGTTCATGGATATCCAGACCATTCTGTGTCTGGAAGACTGCATTGTAAGAAGTCCTACCCTTCCTTTGGCTCTTACATTTTTTCTGCCACCTCTTCTGCAATGGACCCTGAAACTTGGAGGGTGTGATAGAGATATCTCAGTGCTGAGCACTCCTCTGTCACTTCTTCTCAGCACTATAGTGCCTTTTGAGTCATCCCAGAGGTCACTGCCATCTGAAAAGAAAAGGTACTCTAACCCATTTAAAAATATTTATTTGAAGCCGGGCGTGGTGGCGCACGCCTTTAATCCCAGCACTTGGGAGGCAGAGGTAGGAGGATCACCAAGAGTTCGAGGCTGCCCTGAGACTACAGAGTGAATTCCAGGTCAGCCTGGGCTAGAGTGAGACCCTACCTCAAAAAAACAAAAAACAAAATAAAAATATTTATTTCAGAAAGAGAGGAAGAGAATGGGTGCAGCAGGCCTTCAGTTCCTGCAAATGAACTCCAGAAGCATACACTACCTTATGCATCTGGATTACATGGGTCCTGGGGAATTGAATCTGGGTCCTTAGGTTTTATAGGCAAGCACTTTAACCACTAAGCCATCTCTCCAGCCATTCTAACTATTCTTGTTATTATCTTTCTTTTTGTTGCTGTTGTTTTTGTTGTTTGAGGCATAGTTTTACCAAGAAAGCACTTTATAAATTATAAACTATAATCCCAGTATTTGTGAGAGGCAAGAGGATCAAGAGATCAAAGTTGGGGGCTGGAGAGATGGCTCATTGGTTAAGGCACTTGCCTGCAAAGTCTAATGACCCAGGTTCAATTCCTCAGTACCCATGTAAAGCCAGATGCACAAAGTGGCACATGCTTCTGGAGTTCATTTGCAGTGGTTGAAGACTCTGGTGTGCCATTCTCTCCTTCTGTCTCTCCCTGAAAGCAAATAAAAACTTAAAAAACAAAGAGTTCATGGGCTGGAGAGATTACTCAATGGTTAAGGTGTTTGCCTGCCACACCTAAGGACCCAGGTTCAATTCCCCAGTAACCATGTAAAACCAGAAGCACAGAGTGGTGCATGTATCTGGAGTTCGTTTGTAGCACCTAGAGGTCCTGGTGTGGCCATTCTCTCTCTCCCTCTCCTTGTAAATAAGATTTTTTTTTTTTTAAGAGTTCAAAGCCGGGCATGGGGGCACACGCCTTTAATCCCAGTACTCGGGAGGCAGAGGTAGGAGGATTGCCGTGAGATTGAGGCCACCCTGAGACTCCATAGTGAATTCCAGGTCAGCCTGGGCTAGAGTGAGACCCTACCTCGAAAAAACAAAAACAAAAACACAAAAAAAGAGTTCAAAGCTGGGTGTGGTGATGCAAACCTTTAATCCCAGTACTTGGGAGGCAGAGGTAGGAGGACTGTGGTGAGTTTGAGGCCAGCCTGAGACTACATAGTAAATTCCAGGCCAGTCTGGGCTAGAGCGAGACTATCTCAGAAAAAAAAAAAAAGAGTTCAAATTTGGACTGGAGGTTAAAGGTGCTTGCTGAGGACCTGGGTTCCACTCCCTAGACTCACAAAGTGACCACACATCTGGGTGTTTGCTTTGCAGTGGCAGAATCCTCCTACATGGCCTCCCGAGTGCTATGTCGCTCAGGCGGGAGGTCCTATTGCCTCTGCCTTCTGAGCGTGACATTTACAGGTATGTATCCTACCTTCATAAATTAAAATAATCATTCTGATGCAGGATTTTGGGGTCCAGGAGGAGTCCCTCACTGACTCAAGAAGGATAAATTATGAATTATTAATTTATTTAGGGGGAAACCACAAATTGTGGGGTTTACTTAAGGGAGATTGGAGTCTAGGAAGGGAGGCTAGAGTGGAGTCATAAACACATGGCAAGTAGGAAAACGCTGTCATGTGGGAAACACTGCATAGTTCATAAGATTCCTTTTAAGAAAAATTGAGGTTTTTAGAGAAAGACAGGCACAGAGCCGCAGCATGTGGAGGGAAATTCATGAAGCTCCCTTAAGAGAAACTGAGGCTTTTAGGGGGAGATTAGAGCAAAGTTGCAGGCACATAGAGAGCTCACTTAAGAGAAGCTTTAAAAATTTACTTATTTTTTTTATTTTATTTAATTTATTATTATTATTTGGTTTTTCGAGGTAGGGTTTCACTGAAGCTCACCTTGAATTCACTATGTAGTCTCAGGTTGGCTTTGAACTCATGACAATCCTCCTACCTCTGCCTCCCGAATGCTGAGATTAAGAGTGTGTGCCACCATGCCAGGCCTTAAAGTTTTTATTTTTGAAGAGACACAGATAGAGAGAGAAAGAGAGAATGGTTGCACCAGGGCCTCCAGCCACTGCAAATGAACTCCAGACATATGCCCCACCTTGTGCATCTGGCTTAGGTGGATTCTGGGAAATTGAACCTGGGTCCTTTGGCTTTGCAGGCAAGCGCCTTAACCATCGCTCCAGCCTTTTTTTTTTTTTTTTTTCCCTCTCTCTCTCATTTTTTTGTTTGTTTGTTTTGTTTTGTTTTTTGAGGTCTCACTCTACCTCAGGCTGAGCTGCAATTTACTATGTAGTCTCAGGCTGGCCTCAAACTCACTGCAATCCTCCTTCCTCTGCTTCCTGAGTGCTGGGATTAAAGGCGTGCGCCACCACGCCCTGCTGCCCCCCCCCCCCCACTTTTTGAGGTAGGGTGTTGTTCTAGCCCTTCCTGACCTGGAATTCACTATGTAGTCTTAGGCTACCTCTGTCTCCTGAGTGCTGGGAGTAAAGGCATGCACCACCACAGAAGGCAACACTGAGGCTTTTAAAGAGGGATTAGAGTAAAGCCACAATCACGCGGAAGGTAGAATCTAGGAGCTAGGGCAGGGAGACTTAGGAAGAGCCCACATGTCATCTGCCATGTGCTTTTCCATGTAGGGAAGATAACAGGGCAAATGGTGAGGCTCAAGGAAAAATGAGAGTGCAGATATCAAAGCAGAGACCAGGAGATTCAGAGGAGAATGAGTAATGAAGAGGGTTACACTCATGGTTACCCTGAATTTAAAGCCTGAAATTTTTTTTTTTTTTTTTTTTTTTTTTTGTTTTTCGAGGTAGGGTCTCACTCTAGCCCAGGCTGACCTGGAATTCACTATGTAGTCTCAGGGTGGCCTTGAACTCACGGCGATCCTCCTACCTCTGCCTCCCGAGTGCTGGGATTAAAGGCGTGCGCCTCCACCCGGGCTTTAAAGCCTAAAATCTAACAGAGGCTTGTTGAGCTCATAGTTCTGAAAGCTGGGAGTTCAAAAGCATGGTGCCTTCTTGTTCATAACATGGCAGAGTGACACATGGTCAGACAAAGCAATAAGCTTGTCAGGAGTCTTTCTTCCTCTTTTAAAACTGCTATCTGTATGACCTTATCTAGTTGTAATAATGTCCCAACATCCATGCTTCTCAACAACATGAATTTGGGGATTAAATTGCTAACACTTGAACTTTCTGGGGGACACATTCAAGCCTGAGGAGCTAGTTTTTTTTTTTTTTTTCTGTCTTACTTGCTCTGAATGAGACAAATTACTATTTCTGCGAGCAGATGAAAACAGTCCAGTAGCAATGTTGATGGTATAAAAAAAAGAGCAACGTAAACCAGGCGTGGTGGCACACGCCTTTAATCCAGCACTCCGGAGGCAGAGGTAGGTGGACTGCGATGAGTTCAAGGCCACCCTGAGACTCCATAGTGAATTCGAGGTCAGCCAGGACTAGAGTGAGACCCTACCTCGAAAAAAAAAAAAAAAAGAAGAAGAACGTGGGCCAGAGAGCACGGAAGATCTACTACATACAGAGATGTGAAGTCTGGCCAAAACTCCGTGAAAGCGTTCTTCAACGGTCCTGGAGGAAAGGAAGGGGTGGTGATTCGTAGGTCCCATTGTGTATGTCCATGGGAAAATATTTTCTTGGTAAAACAGAAAGTAGCCGGGTGCCTTTAATCCGAGAACGTGGGAGGCAGAGGTAGGAGGATCACCGTGAGTTCGAGACCACCCTGAGGCTACATAGTGAATTCCAGGTCAACCCGAGCTAGAGTGAAACCCTACCTCGAAAAACCAAAAACAAAACAAAACAAACAAAAAAACTAAAACAGAAAGAAGAGGCAACGTGAAGTGGGAATTTATAGTTTGAAGTGGCAAGAGTACAGGAGAGCAGAAGGCCGAGTAGATTAGGCAAACACGACTGCTGAGTGGAGTTAGGAACTGAAATTCCCAGTAAAGCGTTTTGTAGGTCGACAGGAGCTCTGCCTTCGCTAGGGGGCGCTGAGGGATGTCCCCGGGTGCAGAGTCCCTGCGATCTTACAGCGCAACGTTCTCCAAGGAAGAAAGAACTAGAAAACAAACTTGCTTTCTCCTCCCAGGCGGCAATGCCAAGTATTAAAACTATAAGCGCTGTGAGCAGGATTCGAACCTGCGCGGGGAGACCCCATTGGATTTCGAGTCCAACGCCTTAACCACTCGGCCATCACAGCCGCGTGCGGCCTCGGGCCTGCGCAGCTATAGCTGCCTGTCATTGCACCCGCCCCCTGCAGGTCAGCCCTCTTTCCCAGGGCGGTAGTGCGCGTGCGCTGCGACTAGGCCGCCAAGTCCCGGCCTTCTCTTGAGCAATAGGCTCTGTTGTCCAGCTAGCTTCCACGTTCCCCCCCCTCGCGGAGCCAGTTCCCTCTCCCCCGGTTCACAACTAAACCCAAGCCAAGTCAAATCCTCCGTAACACTGGGGGCAGTGAGATAAGATGCATGCCTCTTTCTAGAAGTTGAGAGCGAGGTGTCTTGGCATCTGAACGCACACTAAAACTGCAGGAAAGGAGGCCCAAAGAAGTTGGGTTTAGTAAGAAGAATCTATGAGTGAGATACAAATACGGAATACTTTCTTGGTAAGGGTGTAGGATGCATTCTTCTTGCAGCAATAATATACCCGCTCCTAGGCACCGCTGGGATTCGAACCCAGGATCTCCTGTTTACTAGACAGGCGCTTTAACCAGCTAAGCCACGGCGCCGGTGGCCTGTACCATGTGCCTCAAGGTAGATCAGCAGTTACTGGGCAGCAGAAATTTGAGAGACTTTCCAAGAACGGATTTAGGTGATTTAAGGTACCCCTTTCCTTGGACTCAGAACCCCAAGAGATTGAGTTTCTGCTCCCTTCTTCTCCGGGAGCCAGCTCAACCATGAATGGGCCCATGACTCACCGGTGCCTTATCAACCTAAAACGGACCTGCTGAAGGGCCCTCCCTAGTGTGGTGACCACGAAGCTTAAAAAGCAACTAAGTGAAGCCCACCTTTAATCCCAGCACACAGGAGGCAGAGGTATGAGGGTCGCTGGGAGTTGGAGGCCACCCTGAGCCTACATAGTGAATTCCAGGTCAGCCTGAGCTAGAGCAAAAACCTCAAACCTCACCTCCTCAAACATAATATGAAATAAAATAAGCCCTCTACTGCTTCAGGACGCTGCGGGGTTGACGAGCCGGCACTTGCCCTCCACTGCCCCCACAGCTGGAGTTTGCCCAGGCCTTAGCCACAGCCTCTTGTGCGTCCCAGGACCAGCCCAGCTAAGGTCATGGTATAGATGCCAGTGTTGTTGAGTTAGGTGTGAATTTCGGAGGCTCGGGAAGGCCATTGACTGGCAGGAATGTGGTGAGAAGAGGAATGGGGTTCATAAGGGATATGCCAACGTCCACCCTCAATACACCCATACTGGCCGCCGAGCCAGCCCTCCCCTCACCCAAACTCCCAAGTTCATTCCACAAAGTCCTGGTTCCTTTTTTTCCTTTTTGTATTAAAAAAAAATAACAGACACAATATCAAAAACACAAATGCCATTGGCAGAGGGTAGAGCTGAGAACACCTGGGTCCCACTTGAGGGGCAGCACCAGGGACTCCATGGTCCACCAACCTCCACCCTGGAGCAGCTAGGGGCTCAAACCCCTGGGTCCGCCTTAGGCCCCAGGCTCCCCTCCTCTCATCTTTGGAGGAGGTGAGTGAGCTGTCTCCCCCAATAAATAAGTGCAGCCCCGACCCTCAGACAGGGACTCGGGCTCAGCTGGGACTTTCTCCACTTCAGCAGCTTGTCCTCAGCCGTATCCAGAGGAGGAAAGACTCCTCACCAGGGTGGGAACTAACAATCCTCTGGACTGGGCTGAAACCTTCCACCCTCTGTTCCCTAAGAGGAGGCAGCCACAGATCTTAGGCTGGTGATGGGGGGGCCGTCCCCCTGGTGGGAGAAGCTGGGGCAGTTTCCTATTGGTTGGTCCGGCCACATCAGAGTTCTGAGAATCACAAAGGTTCCAGAGGCAAGTCTCTCAGGGACTGGCACACGTGGCCCCAAAATGTAGTTTAGCTGGTGCCATTTTCTGTGGCAGGTAAGGCTGGAATGCATGAGCCTTGTTCTTCTTCCTCCATGGCAGAGTCCTGAGAGCTTGAGACCTTGGGCCCCAATTTGGGTCTGGGTCTCCTCACCACCCTCACCACCACCTCCACCCTCCTCCATGGGCTCCAGCCCCAGCCCATCCAGCTCTGAGAAGAGTGGGTCATCAGAGTGGCCAGGATCTTGGGCGCTGCTACCGCAGTCCACACAGGCCTTGGAGGGAGAAAGGGGATATGAATGAGTCAGGCAGGGCCTTCACTACTATTTGCCAGCAGTTTCCCACTTCTAAACAAATGGCAATTCCCCCCAAAATATCCTACACAAATGCACCAACTAGTAAGGTTGGAAAATGCTTTGTACCCTCTATGGGACTGTCACAGTGTGGTTAGCATAGGATGGACCAGAAATATTGTGCAAAAAATGTGTGTTTTCTATATGATATAATCCAGCAGCATATTTAGTAGAATTAGCATTCTTCAGAAGTAATGATCCAAGAACACTGAGATCAGCCTTTAGTCTACTATCCCTTGAACTTGAGTTCGACAGCCACCGCCTCAATCTCTCCCTGGCCTCCCAGACTTCTCTCACCATCACATCAAGGGCCCGAGGCAGCTGGCCCTTCCGGACCCAGGAGTGCACAGCACCCAGTTCCCGCCGCTGGTCCTCTGAGAACCGAGGCTGCTGCTTCTGCATGGCTCGGAGCCGCTCCCGGTCCTGCTTCAGCACAGCAGCCGTGTCCCTGCCCGAGGAGACAGAGGAAGCTGGGAACGAGGGCCAGGACCGATGGGGAGTCGGCATACCACCGCTGAACCCAAGGCTGCTGCCAACACCAACACTGAGAAACCTGCCCTCAGCCTGGGAGACCTACCACAGGATCTCAAGGGGAAGAGTGTCCAATGGAGAACTCCAGGTCAGAGTCAGCCCCAGAAAAGACAGCCCAGTGAGCTGTGCAGTAAAGCTAGGCTGACCTCTCTACTATGCTAAAAGTGAGGCAAAGGAGGCCTCCTGACGCTGCTCACCTGGAGGGCACCTGGTAGGTCATCATGACGCGCTGATCAGCATTGGCCATGAGCAGCCAGATGGGATCCTGCAGCACATACTTAATGACCTGGTCCCCAGGCTCAGCCCTGCCCTGAGCAGCCCCAGCTTCAGTCTCCGAAGAGTCGATGCTGCCAAAGTACTTGCTCGTGTGGCTGCTCTGACTGCTGCCTGTGAAGGGGTGGGGCACACCAATGGAGCCAGGATGACCAGCACCCCCAGCCCCAAGGCCCCCAAGCCTTACTAAGCTATGCCAGGGCAGGATTCGGATTCCCAACTACCCTGGCAAGTGCTGGAGGGTGGGTACTCACGGGTGATGCTGGCTGAGGTGCTGCCCCCTTCATGGGAGCCTGAACCAGACCCCGAGCCCAAGCCGGAGCCTAGAGAGCCGGAGGGCAGAGCCTGAGCCAGAACGGGAGTCTTCTTGAAGCAACAGCTCCAGCAGGTCACTGGAGCCCGAAAGTGCATCCTGATTGGAGGACTCGGTTACGTCCACCTGAAGCGGGCAGGGGCAGGGACAGGGAAGGGCTAAGGGTTCAACATTTTCAGTTTCCCTTCAACTGCCTTCATTACTGGGGGACCAGGGAAAGCACATTCAGTCCAAAAGACCCTTGCTCCCCACCTCCTGACACCAGGCAGAGAGGAGGGCTGATGAGCAGGGACTTCATGCCAAGACCGTTCCTGAGTGTCAGGTGCTCTTGGGAAGCAATGGGGACTGTCTTCACCACTTGTCACACAGCAGGTCTATCCTTCACGGAAGAGGCAGTCTACTCCTGCTGTACTTTGAAATTCGGCTAGGGTCTACCACCCACACCATCTCCACGAGGCTGAGACACCAGCCCAGAGGGGGGCAGTGCCAAGGGCTGGGGTGACTAGTAGGGGACATTAGGAGATCAGTGCTCACCAGTCTGGCCTCTGGCTCAGCAGCTTCCTCACTAGGAGGCGGGGGCCCAGCACTGCTCCCGGGGCCCCCCTGCAGTAGCACCCCCATCAGTGCGGGGGGACTCCTCAAGCTGGAGCAGGTTGAGTTGGAGTGGGGAACTACATCTTGAGTTGAATAGGGGTGAGTCTGGGCGGTGCGGGGGGCTGGGGGGCAGCGGGGGTAGGGATGGGGATGGGGAGTGGGAAGCAGGAGTAGGAGGCCCCTCAGCAGCGGCCTGGGGTACTCCATACGCATAGCTAGATGGGGTAGGGAACAGATAGTTAGGGAGCACCAAGGCCACCATTGGGGTCACCAGGGGGGCAGGGAAGGTAGCAGGGGGCACAGATGTGGGAGCAGGGGGAAGAGGTTGGGTGCCTCCTCGAGTGGAGAACACTGGGAGGGGGTACGGCTGGACCACTGCTGGGAAGGGGGTAGTGGCTGCTGGGGGAGGCCAGGGTCCAGAAGGGGGCACAGGTGAGGGGTGAGAGACATAGCAGGGGGGCTCAGGCCGGGGGGTCTGGTGGTGGCGTGAACGCTTGGCTTTGGATCGGCAGTGGTGTCGACGGCCAGGAGGTGCGGGGCCATGGTGGCAGCCTGTGGGAAAAGACCAGGGTTAGCTAGGGCCTTAACCTGGGGGTTAGTAACCCTGCTACCCCCACTGCCTGGACACACTGACAGGAACAGAGAAAGCTGGGGCATTCGTGCACAAGCAGGAGATGGGCGACGGGGAAACCCTTCAGGGAAGAATCACAGGAGCCAAGGGACAGGGGTTTATTGTGGAAGGAGCCAAGGTTACATAAAGGTTAAGACAGAAGACGCGGGCAGATGGGAGGAAGCAGAGTGGGTCCTTGGATGGACGAGTGGGCAAGGCAGCTTCAGTCCATGTGCCGGAACCGCTCAGGCACTGCCAGCCTTGGTTGGCGTCCCGCCAGTCGGGGCTGTGTTCTGCCTAGCTCACCATGGAGCGGAAGGCGGGCAGGAGAACCCAAGTCTGTGTCCTTAAGTCTTGCACCTATCTACACAGGGCCTCTACCAGGCTCCGGGAGAAGCCGGTGTCTTCCGTCTGTCCTTGAAGCCCAGCCCCGATCAGAAGTGGCCCCAGTCTCTACAGATCTCCATGCAAGACTCTGTCTCACAGGGTCATACTTGTCACCCCGAGCCCCAGGCTGGGCCTGAAGTGGCTTACCTGGAACGGTACTTTCACGCACCTGTCTCAGTGCCAGCCCCCAGGCTGCCCTCCTCTGGATGCACCCAGACCCCAGCCTAGCCAGGCTAGGACAGCAACGAGTCTCCCCTTAGGCATGGCCTCGTGGAGGCAGCACCAGCCTGTGTCTCAGAGCAGGAGCATCTCGCTCACTTCCACCCCACCGCCTCCAGCAAGTGGCCCGTGGGTTAGCTGGGCAGAAGGCAGCTCAAGGAAGCTCCAGGTGGCTACCTCGCTCGCCAGGGGTTGAGGGGGTCGCAGAAGAGCTGTCAAGTCCGCGCAGCCTGCCAAGGTCTCTGAAGCGGCTGAGGAAGGCTTGCTCTTCCTTCTGAGTGTGCAGGGACAGCACAGCCTTAGTCAGGCCCACTGGGCGATATGCATCTGGGGCTGGGTCAGGAGCTACCGTAGGGCTGGGGGCCGGGCTGGGGACTGGGCCAGGGGTTAAGCCAGGCAGGTCCTCCATCATGACGATGTCTGAGGAAGGTGAGATGGGAGAAAGATCATGAGAACCACCTCGGCGGTCAGCACGTCCACACCACACCCTTTCTGCCCAACAGCCCAGCCAGCCCTAGATCTGTCCCATAGTCAAACTTGGACCCTTGTCTACCAGGCCACCTCCCTGCCAAGGGCCGGACTCCATGCAAAGCTGTCCTGGGAGGAAAGGAGGACACTCAGTCCCCAACAGTGGCCAAAACCCTGCCAGGGACTCATTGGGATACCTTTCACAAGTCTTTTAGGGAAGGCAGTATCTTAACACATTTAAGGACCCTTTAAGTATCTTCAGTTTTCTTTGCCTTAAGCCCTCTATGGTCAGCATCTTAGGCCTGGACCACACTGGACTACATCCCAGACTTTACACTTCAACTACCAGTAAGCACACCAGAAGCAGAATGGCGGAGGGCGAGCAATAAGGGTTGGCAGGGTGCACAGCCAGGAGACACGGGAGCCCCGAGCTGCGAGGAAAGCCTGGTTCTCTCCACCGGGGCAAGAAAGGTGGCAGGAAGGAAATCTAAATAAGGAACCAAGTGGGGCCAGCCATTGCCCCTTGCTCCACACCCATACCCGACTCCGGGGGCTTCTTGTCTCCCACATGGACGATGGTAGAGCTGAAGCTACACTGACTGGTGACAGACACCACGCTCTCCGCCTTATTGGCCAGAGTGAGTGGGCTGAGGGTGCCTCCCACCACTGGCTCCTTCGGAGGAGTGGGCCCCTCGCCAGACAGCACTGCCGGCGATGGATCTGTGCGGAGAGATGGCACCAGTTACCACCCATACCCCCTGGGAGATCAGGAGAGGGGATCCCAGGAAGGACTCTGGAGGGACTGACTAGAGGAAGGAGATCAGGAGGCGGGGAGAAGGGCAGGGCAAAAGCAAAGTGGGGGCCTACAAGGCAGAAATGTATACATCAGGGCTACCAGGCGGGGACAGGCAGTGGCCAGGCGGGCTCTAGTTCTTTACCTTTCTTGGCCCCAACAGGGACTGGACCTGTCCTCTGCCTGTCATCATCAGAGGCTGACGAGGCAGTGTAGGAGGAGGAGGAGGCACACTTTCGCTTGGTTGTGCCAGGAATATTGCAGCTCTCCAAGTACCTGGGGATGGTTGGAGTACAGAGTTTAAGGCAGAATGTGGGGTGGCGCAATGGCAGGGTCAAGGGAGAGGGTGCCTGGCAGGCCTTACCTGAGGATGCTGTCTAGGCAGTTGATCTGCTGGTAGGAACAGCTGGAGACCTCTTTCCTCTCAACATCCTCAGGGGCCAAGACTAGTGGGGCTTGGCTGGAAGAAGGGGCTGCCTCCAGCTCTGGGTCTAGGGACTGGCAGGGAAGGGCCTTGGCCTTGAATGGGCCTACAGCTGGGGCAAGGAGAGCAAAAGGAACATGGTTTGGGGTGAAGGTCCAAGGACTCTCAGGTCTTAATCCTCACCCCTACCCACAGCACCACCAACTCACCAGGGGGGCGGGACCGGGGCGGAGGGCGCACCCGGGACTCAATGAAGAGCTGCTGTCCCTGGTGCTTCACCAGGTGCACATCCTTGCAGATCTGCTGGAACGTTACCTGTGGGACAAGGAAGCACTGGTGTGGTCAGGGCCAGAGGCCAAGGGCACAATGAAACAAGTCGCACTAGGTAGGTCTGGAGGTCGTGATGGGAGTAGGGCAAGGAAAAGGGAAAGAGGTGAGGGAGCAAAGCTCTGGGACCAGCAAATCTGGTCTCAGGAGGGAGGACGGGCAATGGAATGGGTACACGAGAAAGGGCCACTCACTGGAGCAGGAGGCCCTGGCCCCTCAGCATCTCCCCCGTTGCTATTGCTCGAAGAGACAGGACTATGGAGAAAACCTGGTGAAGTCACAGGGCCGACTCCGCAGAGCCCTGCGGGACTGGAGCTGTGCACAGGCTGCAGCAGGGAGAGAAGGGTTAAATGTCCACAGCCTGCTCCCAGCCACTTCTTTACACCTCCCAGCCCTTCCCTCCACTCTCACCTGCAACAGCAGCCGATGGATCTGCTCTGAGAGCTCCTGGATATCAGAGTCCAAGGACAGGGCTGGACTGGGAGCCGGGGGCGTGAACACGTCCTCATTCAGGGGCACCCTGCGGGGCGGGAGGGTGAGTGTCGCCCTGTCCCCAACCCTGTGACTCTCACACTGCTCCATTCTCAGCGTCAGCTCAGGGACGTGGTCGACTTACGTGCGTACTTTATGGCGGCCCAACACGAAGGCCACCTTGCGGCTCCAGGGGTGCACAAAGCCAGCCCAGCTGGTGTCCATGGTAACATACTCCCCGTTACGGGCGCAGAAACGGATGGGGGAGTGGTCAAAGGGCTGGCCGGCTAGCTGCAAGACTGGTGGAAAAGAAGTCAGGGTCAGTAGGAGGGCAAAATGAGTACGGTAGAGCGTGTGTAAGAGAACATAGCACTAAGGGACACCACCAAGGGCAGCCAGGAGCCCCGGGGACAGGCAGGGAGAGGGCCAGGATGGAGAGCGCTCACTCTTCTTGTGGATGGCCAGCATCAGCGGTCGGTCTTCCGGATGCAGGAACAGGAGCACTGGGGCCCCCAGGAGGTCCTGAGGCAGATAGCCCAACAGTGGGGCAGCCCTGCAATGGGAGGGGCGTCACTGTGGCCGTGGCCTCGGCCCTGGCTGACCCTCTCGCCCCAGGCCCTGACCTCACCTTTCGTCCACATCCTGGAAGAGGCAGCTGGGTGTATGCCTCGTGGTAAAGATTCTCTTGTCAGGGGGGATCCGGGGAGCTGCAGCACAAAACATGTGGCTTTTGGGTTGCCTCTACGATGGTCCAGTTCCTCAGCTCCCCCCACTCTGCCTGGGGCAGAGCTGAGGCTGACAAATCCTTTCCCCAGCTTAGCTCTGGACCACAGAGGCTCTCAGCTTTTTGGTGCCTCATACCAGAAATAACACCAAAAATCATGACGGTATTCTTCACCCTGCCCCAGCTCAGGGCTCCCACTCAATCCGACCTTCAAGTAGGCCCAAAACCCTCATCCTTACACTTTCTCCTGTTCAAATCCTGAAGGCCCAGCTTGGTGCCTGTACACTCATATGCAACCCCTATCCCTGACTAAAGGGTGCCTTCCTCCTGTCCCCTGTGCCAAGTTCCTGGCCCACGCACCTTCATAACCCGAGTGGATACGCTCTGCGATGAGTAGACAACATGGCTGTGCAGGGGCCCCATCTGATACCCGGATCTTGGTCACATATGGGGTTAGACGGAATGGCTGGTACCGCGGTCCTGAGTCCCGGTCGGGACCTCCTCTGGCGAAGGAGAAGCAAGCATTTGGAAGTTTCGGTGGAAAGCTACCCAGCCCCACCTCAACAATACAGTACAACGAAGACAGAGGGAGGCGTAACACGGGGACGCCGGCTCGGCACCTACCTGATACGGCAGAAGACAGATTTCTCCTGGGTGAAGTCCTTGAGGCCTGAACCTGGGACGAGTGCAGACAGTGAGCGCAGCCCCAGCCCCGCTCCCGGCCTGAGCAGAGCCCCGCAACTCAAAGGTGAGGCCAAGCTGCTCAGAGCAGCAGCTTCCAGGAGCTGTCTATCGTTCCCCACAAGTATGAATGTGGGTGCTTTACCTGCAGAGGCCCCAGTGCCCCAGGTGGGCAGACGAGATGGTGCAGTGGAACCGTAGAAGATGCCTACATCCTGGGGAGCCAGAAGCTCTGAGAAGCGGGTGCCCCGAAATACATCCCGCTTGCACCGCAACAAGACCCCTGCCTGCTCCGAAATGTACACGATGCGGCCTGTCAGGAAGGAGACGGCCACGGAGAAGGTGTCCTGGGAGGAGGGGGAGCGAGAGAAGATTCAGAAGCTGTGGGAGCGGGGATTAAGGTCTGCTGGGACAGAGGGCCCAGTGTGCGGCCAACCTGGTTGCGAAGCGTGTACTCAGACGTGATGTGCTCCAGCTCTTCGAGGGTGTAGGTAGACATGTCCATGACGCAAGGCTCACCCTCCTCCAGGCTCCACTGCTGGTAGTACTCCTGGTTGGCTGTGACGAAAGGGTGTGCACACCTCACTCACTAAGTAGCCTAATCTTTACACTAAGCCCATCCCCCCACCCCGGGCACATCACTCACCTTGCACCTGCTTGACACAGGCCAGCGCATACTGGAGTGTAGCCAGGGTTCCAGAGCGGCCCTTCCCCCGACGTTCAGGTGGCAGCCGAAGTTTGAGCTCCCGAAGTGCTGTCATGAGCTCCTTCTGGGTCCTCGCCCGGGCTGACTGTTCACTGCTGCATGCCCCACAGGGAAGGAAGGGGTACGCGCTTTAGCCCTGGAGAATGTGGTTCCAGGTCCAGCCCTCTCCCACAGCCCCTCACTCCACATACCTGCAGCCACTGGTAGACGGGTTGTCCTGCTCAGAGCTGGCACTCAGCAGGCTATAGGCGATGGAACTGCTGGGTGGGGACGGGCTCTGAGAGTTTGTGCTAGGAAAGGAGCAAGTGCCCACGGTGAGACCCACTGACGCCGGCGTGGAGCTCTCACCTAGTTCCCCTTCCTCACAAGATCGCTCCCTGACCCTGCAGTGCACACGCACCCACATACCTTTTGCTGCTCTCAGTGGTCTCCAGCAGAGCTGAGTCCTTGCCATTGCCGGAGGAGGAGCTATGTGAGCTCCGTTGAGATGCGCCCCTAGACTCGTGCCCATTGGACTCATTGCCGCTCGAGCCATTGCTGTTGGCATCAGTGTCATCAGCCAGGCTGGGGCCTGGGCAAGGCCGGTGCTGTGGGGGCCCAGGAGATGGGACTCCTCCAGGACAAAAGGATTCTGCAGGCCTGGGGTCTCCTCCCCCATCAGCCCCTTCTAGGGGGCCACTCATGTCTGGGCCATGTGGAGGACAGGAGGCGAAGAGGGAAGGCGAAGAGGCCACCACGGATGCACAAAGGGGCCTTGAGGCCTGGCTGAGGGAATGAGGTGGAACGTCTGTCTCTGAGGGTTGACAAACTCACACAGTCAGCACCTGAAAAGGGGAGACCAAGAAGGGGGGGTTGGAGCTGGGCGTGGTGGCACACGCCTTTAATCCCAGCAGAGGGAGGAGGATCACTGTGAGTTCGAGGCCACCCTGAGACTACATAGTGAATTCCAGATCGGCCTGAGCTACAGTGAGACCTTACCTCGAAAAACCAAAATAAATAAAATAGAAATAAAAAAAGGAGGAGGCATGGAAAAGGCTGAGCAGTCAAACCCACAATAGCTGCTTGCTTCACTCAGACCCTCCCTTACCTGCCCCACGCCGCGGACATCTCCGCAGGCTTTGTGTCTGCTATAGGAAGCCAAGGTCAAGTTATGCTTCTTATCCCCAGAGACGCTGCAAGTGTAATGGGGGTCTGCTAGGCTTTCTGTCACATCCCATGGAAGTGTGGGAGTGGCTGGACAGAGCCTCAGCACTGTGGCTGTGAGCTAAATCTCAGAAATGTTCTGCCTCCAATGCCGGCAGTGAGGGGGCTGAGGTGGTCACCATGAGTTCGAGGCCAGCCTGCGCTAGAGACCCTACCTCGACAAAAAAAACAAGCTCAGAAATTTCCCATCGCCGTTATTATTAGGTCCGAACTTGGCCCGGGACTCTTAAGAGCAGTGGGGAGCCGACTGCCTCCTATATTTAGGCTTCCGGGCTAATTTTATCCGGGGGCGGCACCACCCCCTCTGCACATGCGCGGCGACGTGCGCGATCCCCACCACGCGCTTCCGCCGCCGCCGTCGTCAGGGAAACCGACGTCAGCCGCTGAGCTCAGCGGTTGCTGGAGGGACCACTGAGGGGCGGGAGCGACCCCTCCCCCACCTCCCCCGCGGAAGTGGGGGAAACGACCTCCCCACTTCCCACCCAGGCTGGCACGGCCGGGGTCACCCATCCTAACTTGTGCCCTGAGCTCGGCCGGTCCTGAAGACAGACAGACAGACAGACAGACTACAGGGATTCCGGGGGAGGGGGGCTGGTCCAAGCGGCCCGGGTCCTAGCCCCCAGCCTGGAGCCGCGTCTTTGGGATCGAGACGACACTGCTCCTTTCGGCGGCCCCAGCGCCCCTCCCGACCGCGGAAGGCCGAAGCCACCAGCGCAGGACACCCGCGGGGACCCGGGCACCCTGCTCCGTGCCCACTTTCCTTCCTTGCAACCCCCGCCGCGGCGCGCGTCCCAGGCTCTAGGCGGGGAACGCACCCCGCACCCCCAGCATAGTTTTGCTCCACTCCTCGCCTAGCCACACCCCCATCCCGAGCGTCTTCCGAGCGCCAGGAGAAGAGGGAAGGCTGCGGCCAACAGCAGGAACTAGCGCCGGGAACGGGATGTTCCAGCCCGGAGCGGGCTGACATCACGGCCGGCGCCGAGCCAGGGATCCGAGGCTAGGAGGGCGGGGAGCGCTGGGAGCTTCAAGGGGGTCCTTGGGTGCAAAAGGTGGGGGGGGGATGGTGGTGGCAAATCCGAGGACCCTTGAGTAACAAGGCGGAGTTGGGGCGTGCTCGCTAAAGGTCGGTTGTGGGGCCGGGATCCCCGAGCTGAGCTGGAGACCGGGCGAGCGAGGAGTGCGGGGACGCGGTGAAGGATCGAAGGGACTACCTGGGTAGCTTCCCCGGGGCCGGTGAGGGGGTGGACCGCGGACCAGGAACGCGGGGTGTTATTGTGCTGTCTGAGCGCCTAGGCTGAAAGTGACCCTCCCCCCAAAAAAATACAAGCGCCTAGGCTGAAAGTGATCGAGGACAGACACTGGCCCCGCAGTGACCGCGGGGATCCCTACCTGGCCGTGCGCTCGAGCGTCTCCAGCCTCCGCCTGCCTGCCCGCTGCCGTTTCAGCCCGCAACCGAGTAGAAGCTCGGCGAGGCGGGGAGGCGGGTTGCATAATGCCAGGCACTGCCCCTCATTGGCCTTCTGCCCGCAGCGCCGCAGGCCCCGCCCCCGATTGGCTGGGGAATCTCTCCCCGGCGCCTGATTGGCTACTGGCTCCCACTGAGGTCAGGGCTGTGTCACACACACCAGCGCACGTGGACCTGGGTGCTGGCGCTGGACTGAAGGGCCTCGGGCTGCGCTCAGCCAATGGGCGCCGGGAGCCTCGCACAGCGAATAAAGAAAGGGAAGTGAGGGGAGGGGAAGAGGGGCCCTCTTCAGATAAAACGCCGGGGCCACAGTGATGCCCAAGATAGGCCACTTCCTGCGCTGACCAGCCTTGCAGAAAACAACGCCTGTCCTGTAGACCCTGGAACTGGAACAAGCTGCGGGAGATGAATAACTGGGATACCGTGAGAGAAAGGAGACACACAGAAACCTAGCTTGGCATTTTATGGGGTGCTCCTCAGCCTTGTCATCATAACGAACCCAACCCCTTCCTGTCACACCGCAGACCCTGGGAGGAGAGCAATTGAGGGTGCACGTGTGATTAAGGACCGAGTGGGTGTTGGGAGGAGGCAGACAATGGAAGGGGCAGCGAGAGCCAATGGAGATGGTGCAGGGGGACAATGGCAGGTGCTTAGATGGCCAATCAGAGAAAAGGTCTCGATGCAGCCTACTTAGTGATTAGTGCTGCTTCTCTCCAGAGGATGCAGCCACCCACATCTACGGCTGCCCCCAAAGTGGTGGCCAACCAGGCCAGGGCTACCAAGTGGGCAGCAGGGAGGATGGCTTAAGGCCCTGGAGAGAGATGCGATGGCAAGGGCTTCGTATCTCCACTGCTGGGAGGGGGGGTCGGGGAGGAGACAAGATTTGGGGACCCCGCAGCAACTTCATCCGTCTCATTTACCATTCTCTTAGTACAGCACCAGATAGCTGGTAGGTCATTAATAAACATGGCTTTTTTTTTTTTTCTAGCAGGGATAGGTCGGGGAGAGGGGGTTTCAGAAGTGAAGAGGGAGATACAAATTATAATTTTTTAAAAGAACACAGAGCACTGAGTCCTAAAAGGAGCAGGGGCTGGGTTTGGAAGGGCAAAATGCCAGCCGGGGCGGTCTGACGTGCAGATGTGACCCAGCTTCCCGTCCAGGGCTCTGAAGAGTGGTCCCTGGAAACGTGGGTTGCCAGTGAAGAGGCCGCCACGCACCTGCTGACATAATCAGCGGTAAGTACACGCCCCTCGTCGTCACGTGGCCTGAGCTTTCCTTAACAATGATGTTTCCCTTAGGCAAGGTGAAGGGTAGGGCTCGGTGGAAAAGCTGGGACGCCGAGGTGTGGTAATCCAGAAAAACCAAAACAGGAAAACAGACAAGATAAAGAAGCCTAGATTCTCGGCCTCCTTCCTCTCCGTGGATGCGATTCCCTCACTGGGTGATCCTGTTCTTATCTTCAGACCTTTTTTTTCTCTGGAAACAAGTTTTCTCCCTCCCAAGCTCTCCTGGAGGGTTTAGGTGCGATTCCCGTGACCCAGGCAGTCAGCGCTGCACACCGTGGCTCGCCCACCTCCATTTCCATATCCATCTTTTACGTGGCCAAAAGGGCTGCGAGTTGTGCCCGGAGTGATGGGTGCCCGCCTTTAGTCCCCACCGCTCACCACTGAGGGCAGGTGGGTGCAAGGCCAGCCTGGGGCTACGGGGTGAGCTCCAGGTCACCTGGGACTAGACACCTCGCTTCCCACAAAAAATAAATAAATAAAAATTGGTTTCAGCGCTTCGGCAAGCAAGCAGCCAGCTGCTCCCAAGGCCCCGGCGGTGTGTCGGGGCCCACGATCCCCACAGTAACCGGGCTCCGCTGCCGTCAATGGAGCCGAGGGGGCGGGAGGCCGCGGTGACGTCAAAGCGGAGGCAGGGCGGGGCGGGCCGCCGGGGAATGTGGGGCAGGGAGGCGGCGAGGCAGCGGTTTGGGAGGCGGCCAGTCCCGGAGGGCGGCGGCCGGCGCACCAGGGAACATCGTGTACTTTTGGCGGGTGGCCCAGGACATGCACTCAGCCTTGGCGCCTCCCCCAAGCCCCACGACAGCCCGTTCTGTCCCAAAGCCAGGGATTCCTGGAGAGAGCGTTAGGAGGAAGGGGGTCCTCCCCCTGCACCGAACCCCCCCACGCCTGGCATGTGCCAGCCCTGCGCCTGCTTCTTACAGGCCCCCTGGCATCTCCCCGCCTCCCAAAATGTACACAGCTGCAGGCCGGGCCCCGAGAGCCAGGGCGGATAAACTGGAGGCCCGGGTTCTGCGAGACCACGCACGCGCCTTCGCTCCTCCCTCAGGTTTCCTTCCTTCCCGGGAGGAATTTCTTGTTACTGTGACAACGCAGGGCGGGCGGGGGGAGCGACAGGGAGGAGGAACTCAAACTGGGACAGAGCAAGTACTCCAGGTCCCGAAGAAGGATACCGGGGAGGAACGAGGGAATTTGGGCTGGGGCCTGAAGAAATATCAGGAAGAGGGGAAATGGGAACTCATCAAAATTTGCAGAAAACAACCGGGCGGTGCACACCTCGAATCCCAGAGGTAGGAGGATCGCCGTGAGTTCGAGGCCACCCTGAGACTACACAGCGAATACCAGGTCAGCCCGGGCTACAGCGAGACCCTACTTCAAAAAACAAAACAACAACAACAGCAAAAAACATTTTGCAGAAAACAGGAGACTATAAGGATAGTTCTCAGCCACAACATTCACAGAAATTCCTCATATCACTATGGTTTTGGTGCCGTATAGTTATTTTAAACGATATTAAAAAAATAAAAACATGCCGGGCGTGGTGGCACACGCCTTTAATTCCAGCACTCGGGAGGCAGAGGTAGGATGATAACAGTGAGTTCGAGGGCACCCTGAGACTACAGTTCAGCCTGGGCTAGAGTGAGACCCTACCTCGGAAAACCAATAAAATAAAATAAACATGATACAGGCATTGTGCAGAGTGCTTTGCATATATTGATGTTAACCACAGAACAGCTCACAGCCCTGTGAGATGGACAGCATTACCCCCATTTCACGGGGGACAGGACAGCTAAGGCTCGGCGGTTGCCACGCTGGCCTTAATTGTTGGCTTCGCAATAACTATGTTCTCCTGCTCCTAACAAACCCAGGGTTCAAGCTCTGAGGACGGCTTGTCTTCCTGGTTTCTCACCCTTTTGAAGCTTGTGAAGTGTTACTTAACCTCTACTTTGCATTTCAGCCCTGACAAACCAGGACCTCTCAGCTCTCCAGCTGATTCTAAGTTTGGTGCCTTGGAACACAGGCTCCAGGCAAACCCTTCTACCCCGTGAGCCAGGTCTCAAGACCTCGCACTGTCCCCGCAGTTATCATCAGAGCTCATTTTTGCTATGCTCATGCCCTTGAGATCATCCTAGAAGCCCCCAGCCCAATTCTTTTTTTTTTTTTTTTTTTTTTAGTGTCTCCTGGAATTCACTATGTAATATCAGCGCGGACTTGAACTCACAGTGATCCTCCTACCTCTGCCTCCTGAGTGCTGGGATTAAAGGCGTGTGCCACCACGCCCGGCTCCAATTATTTGCTAGGAACCTTACTTTCTCACTGTTCTACCTCAGGCCACTTTACCGTAGGTCTGTCAGTACAGACGCCATAGAACCCTCTTTAGTGTCTCCTGCTGGAATACTTAATCCCCAGCTGGTGACACTACTGTAGAATACAGGGAGCTCTTTTGGAGGTGCAGCCTTGTTGAAGGAAGTGGGACCCCTGCGTCTAGCCACTTTCTGCTTTCTCTACTTCCTTCCCGGTTTCCTAGTGCTGCAATGCTTTCTGTGCTGGAGGATGCTACCTTCTGAAATAAACCCTTCCTCCCCTAAACTGATTGTGTCGTCTCAGCAGTGAAAAGGTGACTCACAGGCTGGAGAGATGGCTTAGCAGTTAAGCGCTTGCCTGTGAAGCCTAAGGACCCCGGTTCGAGGCTCAATTCCCCAGGACCCATGTTAGCCAGATGCACAAAGGGGAGCACGCGTCTGGAGTTTGTTTGCAGTGGCTGGAGGCCCTGGCGCGCCCATTCTCTTTCTTTCTATCTGCCTCTTTCTCTCTCTGTCGCTCTCAAATAAATAACAAAAAAGGTGACTAATACATATGGTTGATTTATAATTTTTTCCAATATATTTTATTCAATTTATTTTATTCTGCAAATGAACTCGACACATGCGTCACCTTGTACATCTTGCTTACATGTGTACTGGGAATCGAACCTGGGTCCTTAGGCTTCATAGGCAAGTGCCTTAGCCACTAAGCTCTCCAGCCCTGGTTTATAATTTTCTTTTTATGTCTTTATTTGGGTATGGTATCAGGACAATGCTGGCTTGGAAAAGGGACTCAGTAGTGTTCCTTTATCTCCTAATTTATGAAATGGTGTGAGAATCAGCAGTGTTAGATCTTTGAAGATCTGGTAAAAGTCACCACTGAATCCATCTGGGCCTCCACCCCACCCCTACCCGCCACATAGGGTCTCACTCACCAGACCTGGAATTCACTACCAACTCACAGCAATGCTCCTACTTCTGCCTCCAGAGTGCTGGGATTAAAGGTGTGCTCCACTATGCCTGGCTGGGCCTTTTTGATTGTTTCGTTTTTATTTTTTAAAATATTTTTATTTACTTAACAGAGAGAAAGAGAGGGAGGGAATGGGTGCACCAGGGCTCCAGCCACTGCAAACGAACTCCAGACACGTGCGTCCCCTTATGCAGCTGGCTTACATGGGTCCTAGGGAATTGAACCTGGGTCCTTTGGCTTTGCAGGCAAACACCTTAACTCCAACCCCTCTAGAAATATTTTTTTTTTTTTTGAGGTAGGGTCTCGCTCTAGCTCAGGCTGACCTGGAATTCACTAGTAGTCTCAGGGTGGCCTTGAACTCACAGCGATCCTCCTACCTCTGCCTCCCAAGTGCTGGGATTAAAGGTGTGTGCCACCATGCCCAGCTGCTAGAAATATTCTTAACTGGTGCTAGGAAAACTAGAAATTCACATCCAAGAAATGAAGGAGGACCATTTCCTTATACAATGTGACAGTATGAATGTATGTCCAATACTCATATATTTTTTTTCAAGATAGGGTCTTGCTCTAGTCCAGGTTAACCTGGAATTCACTATGTAGTCTCAGGGTGGCCTTGAACTCATGGAAATCTTCCTACCTTGGCTTCCCAAGTGCTGAGATTAGCTGTGTGCACCACTATGCCCGGCTTAGATTTTTTTATTTCTTGAGGTAGGGTCTTGCTCTGGCCCAGGCTGACCTGGAATTTACTATGTAGTCTCAGAGTGGCCTTGAACTCACTGCGACCCACCTACCTTATCCTCCCAAGTGCTGGGATTAACTGTGTGCACCACCATGCCTGGCTCTGATTTTTTTATTTTTATTCTTATTTTTAGAGGTAGGCTCTTGCTCTGGCCCAGGCTGACCTGGAATTCACAGTATAGTTTCAGGTGGGCTTGAACTCACTGTGATCCTCCTACCTCTGTCTCCTGAGTGCTGGGATTAAAGGTGTGCATCACCACGGTCAGCTGCTCAGGTGTCTTATTAAAGCTTGTAACTTGGATTTCCAGCCACCTGACTGGAAGAGGTGTGACTGAGGGTGGATCCTGGGGTACAGCCTAAGGTATGTATGCTGAGTTCTGCCTGAATCCCTGCTGGTTTGCTTGCTTTTCTTTTTGAGATCAAGAGAGAGAATATGGATGTGTCAGGGCTTTCAGCTGCTGCAAATGAACTCGACATGTGTGCCCCCTTTGGCGCATGTGCAACATTGTGCGTTTGTGTCACTGTGTGTCTGGCTTATGTGGGACCTGGAGATTCAAACATTTTCAGTGAAATGAGCTGAGAGACAAATACTGTGTGTCATTCCTATGAGGCTCTTAGGAACCACTTGTGGATAGAAAGGTGGTGCCAGGTACTGAGGGAGGGGAAGGTGCATGTTGTGAAAATAGCATTCTGGTAGTGAAGACTGCATGGCAATGTGAATGTGCTTAATGTGGACCTGAGAGACGTGTGACATGGAATTGAAAGATTCGTTGT
Source organism: Dipus sagitta (assembly GCA_036346955.1). Lineage (NCBI taxonomy): Eukaryota > Metazoa > Chordata > Mammalia > Rodentia > Dipodidae > Dipus > Dipus sagitta. Next base: position 5,060,362 of record CM070783.1, on the reverse strand, counting down.
TTGTCCTGTTGAGTTTTGGTCTTCTTTTGGGAATGCTTACGCTGTGCCATTGATGTTGGAGTATGTAATGTGTTTGATCCTATACGGGCTCACAGTTAAAGAGACTGCTTGTGTCTCACAAGAATCTCTACGCTCATGCTTTTGAAGTGTTGGAATCACTAAAGACTATGGGGACTTTTGCATTTGGACTGGATAACTTTTACATTATATGATAGATAGCCACAAGCCTGGGAGACAGAGTGGAAAGTTATGGCTTAAAATTGATGTTTGGATGTCAAGTTCACAAGGGGTAGAAATGTGATGGTTCATACTGTCAACATGACCAAGAATCATGTTACCTAGGAGACAATTTCTGAGCATGCCTATGAGAGGTTTTCTAAATAAGTTAATTGAGGTGGGAAGACCTACCCAAAATGTGGGCGGCAACACTGCATGGGCTGGGGTTCTAGATGGCATAAGGAGGGGAACGGTAGCCAAGCAGCAGCACTCTTGCATCACCCTCCCTCCACTCTCTGTGACTGCAAGGTGACCCGCTACGTCATGCTCCCGCGTTTGCCTTCCCCAACACAACGCACTGCAGACCTCAACTAAATGCTGAAGAAACCCTTCCTCTCTCAAGTTGCTGTTGTCAGGGCATATGGTCACAGCAGTGAGAACCAATCCAGAAGCCGCTTGTGGCTACAACGTCCAGTCAGCACAGAATGTGATGCTAGAAAGTGGCAGTATTTTTGATTCATATTTACAAATACGCAGTTACAGATTTTAATGTTTAGAAGAAAAGTTTAAAGAAATGATGAGCCTGGGTCTCTTGACTCATTCAGCGGTGAAAGTATATAGCAATCCACTACTGCTGAAGGGTAACTTTTCACTCCTTTTAGCAAGCAGTTATCTTTTGGGGGGGGGGGGCAGAACTGTAGGTGATTTTAATTTTCTATATCTTTATTTTCCAATTTTAAAAAATGAACATGTGTTATTTTAAAAACAAAACCATATTGTTTAAAGACAACACCACATTTTAAAGCCTGATGAACTTCAATCAATAGGCAACAAGGTGTATTACTTTGCCTGTGGAAACAGCTTCTACAGAAACCCAGCTTAGGCCCGGGCTGCTCCTGTAGACACGCCATCCTGGTTGGGAGCCCACATCCAGCTGTGAACACAGAATGGTCCCACAGTGGGATGTCCAGAAACAGAGACCAGAGCTGCCTACAGATAGTTCACAGCCTGATGCATAATAGCAGGATGGAATTATGCCAAGCACTTCCCAAAGTTCATCATGTATTCAAAGAAGACTCATTTGGGCACAGGGTTCTGAAAATACATTTTAAGCAAAAATAAATATTCTGCACAATTATTCACAAGGGTCAATTAGTTTTTCCTTCATCCTAATTGCTGTGGGAAACTATAATTTGACAACTAAGAAGCATACTCTTAGCTTTTCTTGTTAGTTCAGCACATAATGTGGGACAGAAAATCCAACTCTTTTTGATCCATATTTATAAACATACAAAATTTCAAACTTAGAAGAGTTTTCTCCTTCCTTTTTTTAAAATAATTTTTTATTTATTTACTTATTTATTTTGAGAGAGAAACAAAAAAAGAGGCTGAGAGAGAGAGAGAGAGAATGGACGCACCAGGGCCTATCAGCCCGTGAGTGAACTCCAGATGCGTGCACCCCCTTGTGTGCCTGTGTGACATTGCACACTTGCATCACTGCGTCTGGCTACATGGGACCTGGAGATTCAAACATGTGTTCTTGGGCTTTGCAGGTCAGCACCTTAACTGCTAAGCCATCTTTCCAGCCCTTAAAAGAGTTTTAAAGAAAGAAGTACAAATGATTTTGGGGTCTCCATTCCTTCACTGATGCTGCACAGCCTTCAGGGCATCTTTCATGTCCTTTCCGGTCTTTCTGGAAGAAAGGGCCTCGCAGACTCTCCCAGTCACTGACCTTATAATCACTTTGTGTCACAGAGAACACTTACATCAGCTACACACAGGAAGCACTAGGAATCACCATGGACAAGGGTGTAGGGCTGAGGGGACCATTAAAACTTGAAGAGGTCAATGAAGTGCTGTGGGGACACGGGCATGAAGCAGCTGTCAGGGTCGGCTGCAGTGCAGGGGTGTCCTGAGTCCTGTGAAAAAGGGAGGAGGAAGTGGGTCAGGACACAGTATTGTTGCAGTTGGCCACAGTTCCAGAGGGACATTTTCTACAATTGGTTAAGTGAACCCTGACCCCACCTCAGCGCTCTGCAAACAACCAGGATGGGCCATGGGAAGTCTGACAGATACTAATGTCTCGTCTCTGGAGTCACTTTGTAAGAGGCCTGGGAGCTGCAGGCTCTGCATGCACGCTTGCTGCACCACCCTGCCTCCTGGACTCAGCTGACCTGCCGCCTGGCTCCCTTCACTCTGTGCAGGCCCGACACCTCACTCCTTGGGGCTCACCAGCATCTACTGCTGGTTCTGCAGCTGCTCTACAGTCCCACACTCATGGCTACCTTCATGTTCACACCACACCCCGGCTGGAGGGTTTCTGTCTTTCTTCTGCTCAGGATTGGGTGGCCTGTCAGCCTTGCTCATCGAAATGGCCCTGGCATCACTCCTGATGCCCACGATCAGGTGTGAAGTTAGCAGTGCTCACAACCAAGAAGCTGCAATTACACTTAGCTGAAGTGACAAGAGAAAAGATTTGCTGAAGAAAACTGACACCATCTTGAGAAGCTGAGTGTGACTAGAACTCTCTTTCTCTCTGGCAGTCAGTGGGCCATCTGAAGTACATAAATCGCTATTCTGTCAGCTTTTAGGGACAAGTTGACTGTTAGAAAAGCTGTCACCTGGCCAGGACCATGCATGAAATGGAGCAACACACATGGTCACATCGAGTACCTTAAACAACCAAGCAAGATGGTAGTCCTTTGAGAACGTCAAGAGAGTCAGCAAGGGAGCAGCAAAAGGAAGAAAAAGGAAAAGTTAGGATCAGACAGAGCTACAGGTAATTAGGCATTTAACTTGAAGCATAAATATGTGAAAATAACTAAAATTCTGGATAACTGTTTGGGCAATATAAAATATTAAAAGACAAGGTACCACATGATACCCCAAATCTTAAATGACTTGAAGATCACCGAGGGCGGGAAAAATAGTTCCATTCCCTTTCAAGTCTCTCAAACTGACAACTCAGGAAGTCGTATCAGTCAACTGTTGGCTGAAAAAGGTAGAGTAGTAGTCATACTTCTCATATTTCCATGAAAAAAAATTGTTTTTGTTTTTTGAGGTAGGGTCTCACTCTGGCTCAAGCAGTTCTGAAATTTACTATGTAGTCTCAGGGTGGCCTTGAACTCACAGTGATCCTCCTACCTCTGCCTCCTGAGTGCTGGGATTAAAGGCATGCACCACTACACCTGGCTCCATGAATTTTTTTTTTTTTTTTTTTTTAGGTAGAGTCTCACTGTAGTCCAGGCTGACCTAGAATTCACTATGTAGTCTCAGGGTGGCCTTGGCCTTGAACTCACAGTGATCCTCCTACCTCTGCCTCCCAAGTGCTGGGATTAAAGGCATGTGCCACCACGCCCAGCTTGCTCCATGAAATTTTTTTTTTTTTTTTATAGCTTTTTCCAGGTAGGGTCTCACTCTAGCCCAGGCTGACCTGGAATTCACTCTGTAGTTTCAGGGTGGCCTCAAACTCATCGTGATCCTCCTACCTCTGCCTCCCGAGTGCTGAGATTAAAGGCGTGTGCCACCATGCTCGGCCTCCATGAAAAATTTTAACAGATTCTCGCCCTGCACTCATGGTCACCTCCACACTCACACCATGCCGCAACTGCTTTTCTTCCTGTGCTCAGTAGTAGGGTGGCCTGCCAGCCCTGCTCATCCAAAGATGGCTCATGGGGACCAGGCAAATGGACAGGATGGGAGGTCTCTGCCTCACTACTGTTTCTGCTATAGCATCACTTGATAACCGCACTGGCCTCATGGTCATTGCTGGATGTCGGTCTCTGTCTTGGCTGGTGACACACTGGTATAAGAAAGAGGCACAGAAAGGCTGAGTCCTTGAACTGGCTTCCCCAGCTCACTCTACAAGTTCATGGTTTCTTACAGGCTTCATACAGTCTGCAGACTGGGGAGCAGGGATGGCAACATCAATGCACTGACTGTCTTTCTAGGCATGCTGGTGATCTGGGTAGGAGTACATGATGGGGTCTTGAGAGGCAGGCAGAAAAACTAACAAGAACCACTCCAACAGAGTGGAGCCAAAGCAGATGGAAAACCAGCTTGGGAGCAGGTCATGGACTCCGTGGGGACAGGTAGGCACTATGGAACTGGCAGCATGCCTGTTACAAAATGAGATGGAGCACAGTGGTGGTGCAGCTCCTCCACGTTCCTAGTAGCATTTAAGTTCCTACTGTCAAGGTCAGCACAATGCTCCAGCAGGCTCAACATGAACAACAGCAGGCATCCTCAGAGCTACACCATACTTCCACGTGCTGGGCTGCAAGTGTCCATGCCAGCAGACATACTGGAGGCCATCTGGCCTGCTTGACTCTGCCTATACACCTGTGCTCTGCCCATAAAGCTGTCATTTCTGGACGGTGGCTGGGCAAACCTGGGCCGAGAGAAGTATTTGACAACTTCAGGAGTCAAGGTACAGGGTGGCTTCCTCACATTTTCACACTTACGTTTAATAACAGAACAGCAATAAAGCAGGGACTTGAAGGTGGTGGGAGGGGAAGCTGTGCTGGGTTGACTCTCTGGGGCCTTAACTACTTGCCAAATACATGGCGCAACTTACACTCCAGGTGGATGTGTTGGCCTAAATGGCAAAGACTAGCAGCCATCTCCCTGGGAAGGACCTGCCATGGATTTTCATAATATGACCATGATGGCAGGATAGGTCACTAAATACAGAAACCTGCAGGTCAATTGTTTAGAAAGCTAAAAATAATCTCTCACTTAAAAAATCAAAATGAGAACTTACATATTTCAGGAAACTTAAACAGCACATTCTCAAAGTGCCCAGCAACATACAAACCACAGAGAAAGCAAACATGTTTCTTTGTGTGATTCCCTTTGCAGAAAGGGTAAGTGCAGATACTCTTAAATTTTTCTATACTAGAAAATATATTCTTTTCACTATGTAGTTTCAGAGTGGCCTTGAACTCATGGAGATCCTCCTACCACTGCATCTCGAGTGCTGGGATTAAAGGTGTGTGCTACCACACCTGGCTTAGAAAATAATCTTAAGAAGAAGAGGGAAAGGAACTCCTACAAATATTATTCAAACCGGATGTTACCCATCTCACCTACTTTGTGACAGAGACATGTCCTTGTGTTTGTAAGGCAAAAGAGATTCAGAGACACTGGGTTGGCATCCTAAGAGTGTAACCCTAATCCTGCTGGGGTCAGTGTCCAAGTGCATCCCCTTTCTTAGTGGCCCATGACTGGGGAAAAAGGGACAGCAGAGGGCTGTTTCCTGTGTATGTGTAATCTCACCAAACAAGATGGCCCTGTTCTCAAGGGACAACAGCTAGCCCATCACAAAGGAACATCACAACACTTGGCATCTTTTAATTTTAAAAGAGAGGAGAGGCACATCAAGGTCAGAAATGACAAATCCTAATCCTTCCTCCTAAGTTGTTCTTGCTGGAGAAACCAGCAACTACTACTCAAGCCACTTTTGTCTCTGATAAAACAGAACTCTGTTAAGATAATATAAGACAACCTCAGCATCTTTATTTCTCTGCTCAGCTATGGATCATCCTGATTTTAAAAAGCCATGACTTTATAACGAGTTTGAAATGAAACAATATTAAAAACAGTTGTCTCTTTGCCAACAATTTAGAGTTTAGCTTGTGATCTATCTAATAGCAAATTTAGATAGGTGTAAAGCAAAACAATCCACGCATGTTATGTGGCTACCAGTAAAACCTTCACATGCCTCACGTGAAAGCTGAGGGACACAGCCTGGGAAGGCTGACCTCCTCTGACCTAGGGGAGTAGGGAAGGGGCCTCTGGAGGCAGCCTGTACACACATACTCTCAGGCACTAGACTTCTCCAGTTCCATTATCTTTCCCGGTGAAGCCCTAACATCAAATAATCAAACACCAGGTAGACCACACCTTGCACTCCAGGGGGATGCATTATCAACACAGTAAAACAAGTCATAGACGTGATGAAAAGGCTCTCCTTTGCTTATATATGGGAAGCATATTGTCACTACAGACACAGTATGTGCAATGAGATTTCAAACAATAGAAGATGATAGGTTGAAGGACCCCTAATTTACTATTTGGAAATGGAAATTGCCCATGACAAAGTTTTTCACTAAAGAATCAGCCTTTCATGTAAGTAGTTATAGTCTTGTTAGGTTTTGAAGACCTGAGTGAGAAAAGTGGCTCCTTTGGAGCCTGTGCCCGCTTTGCTGGCTCCACCGTCCTAGGCATGTGCTCTGAGAGAGGGCCGCAGGTTTGTTTCCTCACCTTGCAAATGGTGGACCTACCTTCCCGACACCCTGGGGGGTAGACAGATGAGGACAGGATTCTTTGGGTTGGTGTGAGACACCCAGACTAGATGCTCAGAAGCCTCACTGTTCCTGTCCATCTCTCTCTCCTACACCCATATCCCTGGCAGGAAGAAGACTGCCCACACTCACGAGAGGCTTATAGCATCTCAACTTTTCAACAGTGCTGACTCAAAACACACATGCTCCTTTTTAGGGAAACCCTGTTCTCCCATATCTGATGCAATATATCTCAATAGCTTTCCCATCACAAATCGTATTTTCCATTCTTTTCTTACCTTTCCACTTAAAACACAGGTGAAGAGTTTGTTTCACTGATTCCAATCCTCAAATTCCAAGAGTACATTTTAAATTATTACCTTCCAGAAGAGAATGCTGCAGTGCCGACAGAAATGTAAAGTGTCTCCGTACTGTTCTTTAGTTGGGTAATATTTCTGAAGTGTAAAATACATCAACTTCCATTCAATATGACCTTTTTCTGAAAGGATCAAATGTCTACAAAACTAAACAAATGAAATCTTGTTCAGAATCAGCAAGTGATTTTCAAAAACACATTTGATACATATTTTTAAAGACCATGCACTATATGAAAAATTTAATTATTTTAAGTTAAACTTGGATTGAATCAATGAGGCACACAGTGACAGCAAGCAGCTGTGAGACAGATGGAAGAGAGTTCTGGAATGAGATCTGTGACAGTTAAAGGTATCATATCTATATGCAGGATATATTAAAAAACCAGCACTCCACTTGAACATGGGCAATGGACTTGGAAAGGCACTGCTCCCAAGATGACACACAAATGGCCAATGTGCTCACAAAGATGCCAACCACCTGAAATGCACAGGCATATACTTCCCGCCCAGTGGAGTGGCTGTAATCAGACAACAGTAAGTGCCCGTGAGGGTGTGGAGAGCTGGAGACTGCTGGCAGAAGTGGAAAATGGTGTATCCACTGTGGAAAACAGTTGGCAATTTCTCCACAGATTCAGCACTGTCATCATCTGACGTGTGAGTCCACTCAGGAAAGAATCGGGAGAAATGAAAACATGTCCACACACTCTCATCCGTTCATGTCCACAGCAGCAATTATCTCAACAGCCACAAGGTGGAAGCAAACCCAGTCGGCTTCACCGAACGAGAGGGCGAACAATTCAGCTCTCAAAGGAACGAAGTTCTCATTCATAATGCCACATGCATCCCTTGGAACACTACACTAAGAGGAAAGAGCCCATTACAAAATCTACATGGTGTAGATCCCACTAACATCAAACATTTACAACAGGGAAATCCAGAGACAAGGTGGAGAGAGTTTATTTAGGGCGGGGTTGACAGGTGAAGAAGAGTTCAGGGCTCTGTCTGAGGTGACAACTGCTTTGGGAAACTGACTGTAGTGACAGCTGTACATAGTAGGTAGTATCTTTTTTGTTTTCTGAGATAGGGTTTCACTGTAGCTCAGACTGACCTGGTATTCACTATGTAGTCTCAGGGTGGCCTTGAACTCATGGTGATCCTCCTACCTCTGCCTCCCAAGTGCTGGGATTAAAGGCATGTGCCACCACACCCATTTAGGTTGTTTGTTTGTTTCTTTTCTTTTTTTTTTTTTTTTGCTTACTTTATTTATTTATTTATTTGAGAGTGACAGACAGAGAGAGAAAGAGGCAGACAGAGAGAGAATTGGCATGCCAGGGCCTCCAGCCACTGCAAACGAACTCCAGATGCATGCGCCACCTTGTGCATCTGGCTTACATGGGTCCTGGGGAATCAAGCCTTGGACCGGGGTCCTCAGGTTTCATAGGCAAGCACTTAACCACTAAGCCATCTCTCCAGATCATTCTTTTTTATATATAAATATATTATTTATTTAAGAGAAAGGGGCTGGAGAGATGGCCCAGAGGTTAAGGCACTTGCCTGCAAGGCCTAAGGACCTGGGCTTGATTCACCAGTACCCACATCAAGCCAGATGCACAAGGTGTGGGGTATGCATTTGGGGTTCATTTGCAGAGACTGGAGAACCTGGCCTGCCCATCCTCTCTCTCTCTCCCCCTCTCTGCTTGCAAGTAAATAAATAAAAATATTTCTTTTTTTAAAAAAGAGAGAGACAGAGTAACTAGGGGCACACTAGGGCCTTCTGATACTGCAAATAAACTCCAGACACATGTGCCACTTTGTGCATCTGGCTTTGCATGCAAGCACCTTTAACTGCTAAAATATCTCTCTAGCCCAAGATAGTATCTTTTTAAAATTCAATATGCAGTCTCAAGCTGGCCTTGAACTCACAGTGATCCTCTTGCCTCATCCTTCTGAGTGCTGGGATTAAAGGCATGAGCCACCATACCCTGTCCAATATAGTATCTTAATGAAGGTGTTACCAAAAAAATGTAACAGCAATATGATTTGGATCATGGAAAAGTAAAGAATATGACTAGGTCAGTTCTATGTGTGTGTTGTGTGCAGAGGGTGTGGTGAGGCTCCGGGGCTGACAGGCTCTCTCCCCTCGTTCCTCTCTCTCCTTGTTCTCTTGTCAGATGATGCCCTTGTGTATGTTAGCACCTGCAATGTGTGTTTTGCTTTTTACAGTCACAAGTACAACATACTTGCACTTCACTACACCATCTGAGGCCTTTGGAAACTATGAAGGAGCCAATGAGGAAATCTTGTTTGGAATACAGTTTCAAAAGAGCACAGCTTGGAAAGCGAAGGGGAACAACTACAGGTTGGCTAGAGCAACTCCTGCACCCTGTAAGCACTGTGGAAACATCTGCACTTAGAGAAAGGCATCTCCGCTTTGTCTCCTCTCTAATCCTGGGCCGCCGATGTTCACAGTAGGAGCATTTTTCTTCTGAATATGCTTCTGGGAAGTGTTTATATTCTAGTTCCATATCCACGCCAGGTGCTCAGGTCAAGCATGTCTTGCCAGTGGCCCCTCCCAATGTCACTTTAGACTGTTAATCCAAGATCCACATGGCCCTGAGCTTCCACTGTTAGGTTCTTCCTAACTTGTACTGTTTGTCTAATTCTAACACTTGTCCGATCTCTAGTCTGGAGAAATCAGGGTCCTACTGTTAGTCACCAAAATCTGAAGAATAGATGATTACATCTTTTGGATTTTGTTCTGTGAGTCAGTCAAGAAAATGTACACCAAAAGACACACCTGTAAGTGCTAACTACAAATTCTACCCTAGCCTCTGGTAGGACAGTGACTACTGGTGCAGATGGACATTTTCCGTCTCACAGACCATCAGCAGATGTCCTGGACCTGTCTAAGTACTGGCCAAGCATGCTGACTGGCAGCTTGCACATGGCCCGGCCTGAGCTGAGGGGCAGGTTATCAGAGCTCTGGCTCCTCTCTCCATTGGTGTCCCTGCATAGGCCCCAGGACAATTATGAAATACACAGAGCCCACCCCAGACATACCTTCAATCTCTTGTCCTTGGTTCTAAATCTTCCCTCCAAAAGATTATCCAACTTTTCCTCCTTCTCTGATGTCAACTCAGAATTCAACCCAGTTGATCTCAAAAGAGGGAGAGAGCAAAATTTGTGCCTGCCAGGGGCTGAAAAAGGTGTGGAGGAGGGAGTGGTGGGGTGAGAATGGTTAGCAGTCCAGGGTGCAGTGGAAAGGTCCTTCCTTTCAGATGAGTGGCCCAGTTCCTTCTCTTTGACCAAGCCCACCTGGCAGTTCTCAGGCCCCACCTTCTGCAAAACCCTATGCAATGCACTTGTCATCCGTGTCCATCTCTCTAACTGGGTGGCTCTTGTGCCTGTAGGGTCTAGCTCTCTGAGCTTACATACCTGCTGAGTCCCAGGAGGCATCTCTTTAGAACTCTACCTGGGCCTTTCATTCTGTTCAGGCCTCTGCTGGGAATATCCAGCTGCCTTGGCATCACCCTCAGAATCTTCCTGACTAGCCTTGCCCTGTACATTTCTCTCTGACCACTACCCTTCTTTTGCCAGAAGAGTCGCTCAGTGGGCCTCCTTGTGCCTTCCCAAGTCTGGTCCTTAAGCAAGACTACTAGGTCTTTAGAAGCTGCCCTGTGTTCCAGGTGCTTTATTAGCTTTTCTTTCTTCTTTCCTTCTTTTTAAAAAATATATTGTTTATTTATTTGAGAGAGACAGAGAGAGACAGAGAGAGACAGAGACAGAGAGAAAGGGAGAGAGAATGGGTGCGCCAGGGCCTATAGATATTGCAAACAGACTACAGATGCATGTACCACCTTGTGTACCTGGCTTTACATGGGCATTGGGGAACTGAAGCTAGGTCCCCTGGCTTTGCCGAGTGGCTAAGTCACTTCTCCAGTCTTTCATTAGCTTTTCTGAGCTGGCTGCATGAGGCCAAGGATCTTGGGTGTGGCTCAGATTCTACTGTGACCCCTTCCTCTAACAAAGGAAGCCCTCTCTTCATGCAATGAAACTGGCACAATTCTATCAATGTTTTCACAGTACTCTTACACCTGATTAGGCTCACACTGATAAGGTGTACAACATCTCTCCTGCCTTCCTTAGCCCAGTCTACGATGGGCATGCTGGGGTGTGCACAATGCGGCAGGCTCGCCTGGCTTTCTGGAGGAGGAGAGGCAGGGGCCACAGGACTTCACATTGGAGAGCAGAGCAGTAGGAAAGAGCCCTGCATGCAGAGCCACTCGTGAGACCTTGAGACAGAGCCACGTGGGAAGTGCCTGAGACACAAGCAGCCGATAACTACGCCAGGAAAAACGCTGATGAAAGGCAGTTAGAATGTGACCATCAGGTAAAGGGAACTTTCATTATGATTTTGTCACCAGCTCTAGCTATGTTGTTTGGTAACGGCCCTTTTTAAGCTCATGTTTCCTCTCTGAAATGAAAACTAAATCTCGCGATTGGCAGGAGAGAGCTCAGAAGCACCCTCAGTATGTGCCGAGTGCTCTTGAACCTGTGGAGGGAGAGGGAACCCACGTCCTCCACAAGGGCGGTCGAGTGAGCGCAGTGGTCCTGGGGAAACAGGCCAAGTCCTCACCTGAGGACACTGCTACGTACTCACCTGCTTCTCAGCAAAGTGGTACTGACACAGCTTTTTCCACAGCCGCCTGTCCTCACTGAGAATGGACAGTGTGGGTGTCACCTGGCCCAGGGTAACAATGTCCCAGCCATCTGAGAAGCGGTAAAGGATGTTGTTCAGCATGTGCAAGGGCAGGTCGCTGAGCGTGAGGCCGGTATTCACCTGCTGAAATGAAACGTCGCAGTAATTTATGGAGAAAAGACAGTGGTATCGTTCACACAGAAGCTAAGGGCTAAGCTGGGACACTTTCAGGAAGCCCTGCCCTTCAGGGACTGCTTCTCTCTCATGAACTTATCATAGTGCAGGGTAGGCTCAGGGGGTGGCGCACTGCCTGCACTCAGGAGGCCATACTGCAAGTGCCAAGCTCTACCCGAGGGAGTGAAGGCAAGTGTTCCACTGGCTCCTTAGAAAAACACCTTGGAGTTAGTCAGCTTCACACTGCTGGGACAAACATCTACAAATGCAGGGGAAATTCTACCAAATGGTGGAAGAAGCCGGCTCCTATTCGTAAGTCCAGCAGGGATACAGCCAAGCAGCCAGCCCACCAGCACACAACTGCCAACAAGCAACAGGGGACTACAGTGAGCAGGACCACCGAGCTCAGACTGCTCTGCACACCACTGGGCTGGGATTCAGATCTGCCCCCAAACACACCTTTGGGCTGGACCCCAGCATCCACCCCCCCAGTGACACCTCATCCAGCCAGGCAGCTGGAGATCCAAGTTACAAGTTTAATTTAACAACAGAGTCTATGGAAGACATACATTCAAGCCACCACACACCTGGAAAATGGAGGGTCTAAAATGTGGAACTGCTGATGAACAAATAATCATCCTGCCTCACGAGGGAAACGGACATGAGCACTACGAGGGGCGCATGGGGCTGCCGGCCAGGTCAGACCCAGACCCGGGTCAGCTGCGCTGCTGGCCAGGTGCTTCAGTGAGGACGGGCCCCAGCCCCGGGTGTGTCTGCTGCACTTGTCTTTGCAAGTGCTCAACACATCTCCCTGACCTGCCACTAAATCATATTTTGCCTGTCGTGGGTTCATTTTGTTTTCATCCAAACACTGCTGGACAGTGTGTACAAATGGCGTCCAGCACAGGGACATTATAACCCAGGAGGTGTGAAAAGCTGAGGAAACCTGAGGAAAAGGGGGAGCTCCGCAGTGCAACCCTAAGTAATGGGAATTCCGCCTGTCTTCAGGAGTGAGTCCACTAGGGAACCCAGGGGAATAATCTCCCACAGAACAGAAAGAATGTATTAAGGTTTTTCGACACTTTTTAAATTCTCAGAGGCTCAAGTCTCAGAGGAACAATACTTAAAGCCATTGCAGACAGTAGATGACATGATTTTTGGTTTCCTGACAATGGCACAATGGATCTGGCATTGTGAGCTTGTGAGATGGGCTCATGAGAAGGGAGACTTCCAATGTTACCCTCTCTGTCAGTTCTTCTCTCAGACCCAGGTCCTCCTGCGGGACACAGTTCTTCTCTTCTTCCCATTAAATGGTTATTATTAGCCAGGACCACACACCTTGCCTGGGCCCAAGGAGGTGATCAAGCCCTCTCTCACTGTGCCACATGTGTTGGATCATTTTTGCTTCCCTCTTTCTACAGTGCATGGCTTTTCTGGTGGCATGTCATCTACAGGCCGATTCCCCAGATAGTCTAACCACTCTCCTACCTTCAACAGAGCAACTGGAAACACTGTGGGAGTGCTACTCTTAAAATAGAACATTCTGGATTCAAAATATAAAAAACTGGAAGCCAGGCATGGTGGCATACTCTTTTAACCCCAGGACTTAGGAGGCAGAAGTAGAAGGATCATGCTAAGTTCAAGACCTCCCTGAGACTACATAGTGAATTCCAAGTCAGCCCAGCCTAGAGTGAGACCCTTCCTCGAATCCCCCCCCCAAAAAGAGTTTATCAACAATAAGCACATTTATGGAATACAATGTGAAGTGTGATACCAATGAAAAGGCTTCTGCACCACAAAGGATGTAACAGAGTAAAGGAGGTGCATGGTGGACAGCGGCTGCTAACTGGTCACCTGTTAAAGTATTCATTTCCAAATATGTTAGGAACTCAACTCAATAATTAGTTACTAATTAATCTAATTAATAATCCAACTAATTTAATTTAAAAATGGGTAAATTAGGTCAGGTGTGGTGGCACCCACCTTTAATCCCAGCTCTCAGGAGGCAGAGGTAGGAGGTTCGCCATGAATTCAAGGCCACCCTGAGACTACAGAGTGAATTCCAGGTAAGCCTGGACTAGAGTGAGACCCTACCTCAGAAAGAAATTGTGGTGGTATATATACATAATGGAATACTATTCAGCCACAAACAATGACCTGTTATTTGCAGCAATATGGATGGAACTGGAGAATACCAATGCTGGTTGAAACAAGCCAGGCACAGCAAGACAAATACTATATGTTCTAACTTACTTGTAGAGGCTAACAAGTTAGTATCAAAGAAATAGAGAATAAAACAGCAGTTACCAGAGGCAGGGGAAGGATGTGGGAGAGGGAAAGATAGAAAGAGGATGGCTGCTGGATCCAGGGTTACAGATGGATAAATAGGAGGAGTAGTGTCTAATGTTTGGAAGCACAGAAGTACAACTGTGGTTGACAACAATAACTGAGTATTTCAAAACACACGGCACAGGGTTTTGAAAGTTCCCCAAGCAGAGATGATGGCTATGCCAACTGCCCTGATACAATCGTTCCACAGCACGCATGCACAATAACTATGTACCAATCCAAAACAAAAGCATTTTAAGAAGAGAAACATCTACCTTAGTCATCTGAAGATTCTGTAGCTGCTGTTGCCAGCTGAGAACAGTTTCCAAGCGGCAACTCCAGATGTTGATGTTCCCCACTAGCACTGACTTCCCCACCCCTCTAACAAGGATGCAAAGGGTAGAGCTCAGGTCTTGGAGAAGGTCTTTGATGAGGCGAGGATTCTGGTGGTCATCAAGAACTGAAATAAATAATAAGAACAAAGCCTCATCACTTTAAAAAAGGATCTAGTTTCACAACCCAAGTAGCCATCAACAGAAGAACAAACAGCAAAATGTGGTCCTTCCACCCACTGAGATGTGACTCAGCCTTAGAGAGAGAGAATCTGACCTGCTACATACGGATGAGTCTTGGAGACACTGTGTGAACCGAAGTGATCCAGTCACAGAAGAAAAAATGCAGTGTGATCCCACTTACATCAAGTACCCAGAGCGTCAGAGTCAGAGACAGAAAATAGAAAGGTGGTGGCAGAGACTAGGGGAAAGGGGATGGCCAGGGTGAGGGGACATTAGTGTTTAGCAGGTTCTGAGTTTTAGCTGCAGACAATGAAGACATTCTGGAGTTGGGAAGTAGTGATGGCTGCACAAAGTACATGCATGGAATGCTACCACACTGAAGACTGAAAGCTAGGCACATGTTATCTGTAGTCTATCACAAAAAAAAAAAAAAAAAAAATGCCGGGCATGGTGGCGCACGCCTTTAATCCCAGCACTTGGGAGGCAGAGGTAGGAGGATCACTGTGAGTTCGAGGCCACCCTGAGACTATGTAGTGAATTCCAGGTCAGCCTGGACTAGAGTGAAAACCTACCTTGAAAAAAAAACAAACAAGGATCTAATCTTATTGCCATGGTACAGTGGTATCATTTTTGTAATATGACACTTATAACAAGAGTTTTTAAAGTTTCATCTGATAGTAAGTTTTCAGTTGGGTCTACAATTTTCCCTTTAAAGTGGTCAGTGTAGGGCTGAGAGATGGCTCAGTGGTTAAAGGCACTTGCTTGCAAATCCTGATGGCTTGGGTTCAAGTCCCCAGTACCCACATAAAGCCAGGTGTATAAAGTGACACATGTATCTGGAGTTCATGTGCAGAGGTAGGAGACCCTGGTATACCCATATTCACTCTCTCTCATAAATAAATAATAAAATGTTTTAAAGTGATCAATGCATATTTTCTTATGTACTTACCATAAGGAAATTACTCAAAAATGGCTTATACATAGTCATAAATTCCTGTATTCGTAAATGCCAATGTATAAAATTTACAGTTCTCTTTACTAATAGCCACTAAACAATAAAGGCAAGTCATCTACTAAATTAAAAAAACATGTGGCTTGGGCTGGAGAGATGGTTCGGCAGTTAAAGGCACTTGCTTACAAAGCCTGACAGCCAGGATTCAATTCCCAAGTATCCACATAAAACTAGATGCACAAAGTGACATGTTTGTTTGCAGTGGCAGGAAGCCCATGTGCATTCTTTCTGTCTTCCTCTTTCTGTCTCTCTCAAATTCTCTCTCCCATAAATAAATAAAAATATATGTTATATAGCTCTTATGATGCCCAAGTGAAGAAGCTATAATCTTGCTGATTATGGAACGCTCTACCTGAATGAACTGTGACTAGCTAGCCATGAAAGGACCAAGTGGCTGTGTAGGACCAGGTCTCTGTGACAGGCTCTTTCTGCTGTGGTCTACCCTTGATGTGTGAGAGTACAACGCAAGCACACAAAGCGTTGCAGCTAAAGGCATCTAACTGCCAGCTTAATGTCACAGTGTCCACATCACCTTTTACTGCATACATACTAGAAAAAGGCAACAGAAAAAGTCCCTTTCCTTGAAAGAGATTTCCAATTAAGATTTAGGCTTTAAAATTCCAGTGATAATCTTACCCTTCTGAACGATTTTATCCAAAATGTTGAAGTAATTCTTCTGTGCCACACCACTCAGTGAAGTTAACTGGGATTTTGCAATTAGCTGCAACAGCTTAAAGGAAAAAGGGAAAAAATCCATTTACTATGGAAGCTCTGGTGACATGTTGCAAGCAGTGTGAAGATGTACTGTCGATTAGTCACTGGCTGAGTCTGATCCTGAGTACAGCTATTTTGCTACTTACATGAGCTAAGCTCTTCAAACAATAGAACCTCTGCTTTCTAGCCCTACACAAGCTCCTACAGGGAACTTACCTTCCTCCAGGCCCTGCTGCAGGCCTGTGAGACACATGTTAGTCTTCCAGCCTTGTCTTCAGGGCCTCAAGCAAGGGGCTGCAGAGAGTGTCCGGTCACTAACAGCAAATGTCTTTGCTGCTGAATTCCATCACTTAAAGAACCATTATGCTACTTCCATCCCTCTCCCCTCCACAAAAAAATCCAGCAAGGAAAAAACAACAGCCTATCAAGATTACTCACTACCATCAAGAATAGTTCAACGCGGAAGAGGTGGCAGAAAGAATGTAAGAGCCAAAGGAAGGGGAGGACTCCTTACAACGTGATCCTCCAGACAAAATGGCCTGGATATCCATGAACTCACAGTGCCTGACACTACCTACACAAGACCATCACAATAGGAGGAAAAGACGACGACATCAAAATAAAACAGAGACTGACTGAGAGGGGGAGGGAGTATGATGGAAAGTGCAGTTTTAAAGGGGAAAATGGGGGAAGGGAGGGAATTACCATGGGTTATTATCTATAGTTATGGAAGTTGTCAATAAAAAATAAATAAATAAAAGAATGGTTCAACATGTGCAAACCAATGACATTATACACCATATTAATAGACACAAGGACCAAAGCAATAAGATTATCCCAAGAAACATGGGAAGAGCATTTGTTCAAATTCAACACTGTTTCATGATCCCAAATGATATATAGAAGGAGCTTAACAAAATACAATTAAGGACGCAGTCCATAAACCACAGCTGCCCTCACAATGAGCAGGAACTTTCTGAGATGTGGAACAGACAAGAATATCCACGTTGTCACTTTTATTCATTATAGTGCTGGAAGTCCTGGCCAATGCAATCAGGCATAAGAGGAATAAAAGGTATTCAGACTGGAAGGAAACTGTCAAACTGTCATGCTGTGAAGATTGTATGACCTTATATGTAGAAGACTCCCAACACTGCCAAAAGAAAACCCTACCATACCAGGCATGGTGAAGCACACCTCTAATCCCAGCACTTGGAAGGCAGAAGTAGGAGGATCGCCATGAGTTCAAGGCCACCCTGAGAGACTACATAGTGAATTCCAGGTCAGCCTGAGCTAGAGCAAGACCCTACCTGGAAAAAACCCAAAAACAAACAAAAAATTTACCAAAATAAACAAATTCAGCAAGTATGCAGCATACAAAATCAACATACAGGGCTGGAGAGCTAGCTTAGCGATTAAGGCACTTGCCTGTGAAGCCTGAGGACCCAGGTTCAATTCCCCAGTACCCACGTAAACCAGATGTATAAGGTGGTACATATGTTTGGAATATGGCGGCTGAGGGCCCTGGTGCACTCATTCTCTTTCCCTCTATCTACTTCTCTCTCTCAAATAAGTTAAAAAAATATTTTTAAAAAATCAACATACAAGCTGGGCATGGTGGTGCATGCCTTTAATCCCAGCACTCTGGGAGGCAGAGGTAGGAAGATAGCTGTGAGTTCGAGGCCACCCTGAGAATACAGAATGAATTCCAGGTCTGCCTAGACTAAAGGGAAACCCTACCAAGAAAAAACCAAACAACAGCAACAAAAAAAAAAACCATATAGTAAAATGAGCCACTGGTGATAATGGATGGCAGAATGACACATATTTCAAGATCTTGCTCCTATATGGAATTTTACAAAGTTGTTCATATAGAAACAGAGTACAGCAGTGATTCCCAGATGCTGGGGAGATGTTGGTCAACGGGTACTATTACAGTTAATAGGAGCAGTGAGTTCTGGTGTTCTATTGTACAGTAAATAGCAGTAGATACTAATCAGTTCAATGGAGGATAAGTTCTAGTCTTCTACTGTACAGCAAGTGAATGCACTCACCACCAAGCCATGGTTTGAAGTAATGGACAAGCTAATTAACTCGATCTAATTATTATACATTATGAACATCACACTATCTCACATAAATTTGTTCAATTTTTAAACTTTTTCTATATTTATTTGAGAGAGAGAGAAACAGAGAAATAGGCAGGGGAAGAGAGAGAAAATGGGTGCCCCAGGGCCTCCAGCCACTGCAAACAAACTCCAGATGCATGTGCCCCCTGTGCATCTGGCTTGTGGGGGACTTGGGGAATTGAGCCTGGGTCCTTTGGCTTTGTAGGCAAGCACCTTAACCACTAAGCCATTTCTCCAGCCCCAATTTGTTCAACTGCTATGTGCCAATTAAATTTTTTTTCCTGCCAGGTGTGGTGGCACACGCCTTTAATCCCAGCACTTGGGAGGCTGAGGTAGGAGGATCACCATGAGTTCAAGGCCACCCTGAGGCTACATAGTGAATTCCAGGTCAGCCTGGGCTAGAGTAAGACCCTACCTCAAACCTCCCTCCAGCAAAAAAATTATTTGTAAGTGCTTATAAACAGCAGTCTTGAAACAAGAGACCATCTGGGTTCATGTGCTCTTTCTTAGGAGATCAAGAGAGGATTACTCCACTACCTAGGAAATAGGAAGAAATGTTAAGTTCTTATCCCTTCTGATCAGTTTCTTCAGAACCCAGAAATACTGGGCAGCTTCCCACATATGGCTTTTAGGTCTACATACTCCCTGAGGTTCTGTTCAGCCCGTGATGCGTTCCTCCCTGAAGATCTCAGCTGTGGACGTAATCTCCCATCCGCAGCACTAGGCTGCCTTGTCCTCTCACCTCTCTCTCTCCCCCTGGTGTAGGATTGTCAGCTGCCCCATCCTGTCTTCCATGGCTTACCCGTGTCACCCATGTCCTTGGTCTTCTCACTTGGCTGCATGAACTCTCTCTGGGTCTGTACCAGGCCTTCCCTCACAGAACTGCTTCCTACTGGTGCCTTCATCCTATGAAGCAGGGTCGTGACCTCCTCCCTGCTTCACAGACATGTCCTTCTGGTGTTCATCTGCCAGCTACTTTTGCTGCTCTTTCCATGTTTTCTTCAGAGAATACTCACAATGTGAAAGATGTTTTCTTTATACTTAAGTTTTTGGGTGGGATACTGTTCCCTGGCCCCTTTTGCTGGAAACTCCAGGAGCAGGTGAGGGCGGCTTCTATACTGCTCTGTCCTAGGCTCTCTCGTGGGCTGCTATGTGTCACTCTGATGTTCCCAACAGTGAGCCTGCCACCCATCCCTGAGTACAATGAGGTTGGGAAGCTTTCGCTGCTGGGCCTTGCACTGGCTCTGCTCTAACTGCAAGCAGGGGTCCAACGCCTATGACTTCCCGCACAGGTTTGGGCAGTCTCTGCCACCAGACACTTCTGATCTCGTCTACTTTCACCTGAAATGCTCCATCCAGTCTTGGCTGCCTTGGGAGCCTACACAGCTCACAAAGGCTTTACTCTCAACTTCCTACTTCTCTAGAAGGAGATTTTCTTATTACTTCCTTCTTGCCTTACTGACTTCCAGAGAGAGAACATAAAATAATAGCTTCATATAGCCATAAATAGTGTTACAAAAGGCAATCCTGATAATGCTCTGAAACAAGCCATGTTGCAACATCTAATATGTTTAGCACAAGGTATCTCACACGAACATGACCATGGAAACACAGTTCAGGCACCGTCAAGATCAGTTCCGTGTCTATGTGTCACGCTGCCGCTGGAACTCAGTGTCCGGCACATTCTAGGCAAGCACCCAGCACTGAGTTATATCCCCAGCCCTTATCTTTTCAAATTGGTCAAACAGTACTATTAAATGTCATCCTTGTTCCTACTGTGATCACAGTGACCACAGGAAGTCCTTGCCTCAGTTTAGAGACAGGAGCTAGGCTGCTATTGCTTTTGGGCTTTGCTGCTAACAATAACTGGGGCAGCAGAAAGGATTAGATCCGTCACAATGGAGCTCCTTATCTCACAAAGGAGATAGAGTCACACACACCCTGCTTCTCACCAACGAGACAGCAGGAGTAGAGTCCAAGAGTTTCCACAGCAACTGGGAAACCCCAAATTCATTTCCAACTTCTCCTATTTCTTACTCCTACCACAGGCCTCCTGATGGGTGACACTGCTGCATACTTGGCAAAAATGAGTATTTCTGTTGCTACAGATACCAAGAGGATGTGCAAAGGAATGTGAGGCCACCACTTATGTGTTCCAGTAAGTGAAGAAATATTCAAATGTGTTTTTACTCCTGTATATGATAAACATTAACAGATTTGACTCACATGACTTAAATCCTTTAGGGTTCTCATTAATTCTATGAACTGAAAAGGCCCCTGAGATGGAGTAGAGCTAAAAGCTGTTGCCTGAGGAAGGAAATTCTGGTGAGGGAACAAGCATGCTAAGGACAAGTCCCCATCACCCTATCAGCAACACAGATACACTGGTTTCAAATACTGCACTTAAGAAATCCTTGGGCTGAAGAGATGGCTCAGTGGTTAAAGGCACTTGCTTGTAAAGCCTGCTGGCCTGGGTTTGATTCCCTCGCACCCACATAAAGTCAGATGCACAAAGTGACACATGTGTCTGGAGCTTGTTTGCAGTAGCAGGAGGCTTTGACATGCCTATTCTCTCTCTCCTCCTCCTTTTTCTCTGCTTGCAAATAAAAATTTTAAAAAGGCATCCTCATAAGACACTGAAATCACTAACAGAAATCTCAGACTAGTGACCCATAAACGGCCAGTTAGTGGAGCCACAGACACTGCCAGCATGTGAGACTTAAAACAAGACAGCAATAAAATGGTATTTTAGGCAAGGCGGTAACTAAAATAAAATTACGAAGACAATATAACCAGTCCTAAACCTCTGCCTACATAGCTCTAAAGCAAAATCTGTTGGGATGAAATCTTCCAATGAAAATCTGTTTCAAACACAAACATTGTGGAGAAAAATATGTATGTCTGACAATTCTAAACAAGCAAGCACATGAAAGAATTAAGCAATATAACTATAACAACTTGTCTTTTTAAAAATAATTTTTAAATTTATTTATTTATTTGCAAGCAGAGAGAGAGAGAGAGAGAGAAGAGAAACAGATAGAGAGAAAGTGTGTGTCAGGGCCTCCAGTCACTGCAAACTCCAGATGCATGGGCCACTTTGTGCATCTGGCTTTATGTGGGTACTGGGGAATTAAACCCTGGTGGTTAGGCTTTGTAGGCAAGCAGTTACAACCACTAAGCAATCTCTTCAGGCCCAAACTTGTATTTTTTGAGGCAGTGTTTCACTCTAGCCCAGGCTGACCTGGAATTCATTATGTAGTCTCAGGGTGGCCTCGAACTCATGGTGATCCTCCTACCTTTGCCTCCTGAGTACTGGGATTAAAGGCATGAGCCACCATGCCCAGCTGTAAAACTTGTATTTTTAGACAGAAAAAAATGACATTTTTAGTGTTTTTCTTTCTTTCTGGTACGTGTGTGGTAATATGTGTGGTTTGTATGTGTCCTCCTCTACTGATTTTCTGTTTTATTTCCTCAAGACAGAGTATCTCACTGAATGTGGAGGTCCCCATCTTTTTGTTGTTGCTGCTGTTGTTAGACTGGCTGACCAGTGACTCTCCTGTGTCTGCCGCCCTCAGGGCTGGGATTACAGTATGTGCAGCCATGACTGGCTTTTCATGTGTGTGTTGGGGACTCAAGAAGTTTTCATGCTTGAACAGTAAATATTCTTATCCACAGTGCCATCTTCCTAGTCCCTATTAAATCTTTTAAGTAGAGACTGCAGTTTCAGTAAAATCATTAGAAAAATCATGGAAATCCTGGGCATGGGGACACACACCTTTAATCTCAGCACTCAGGAGGTGGAGGTAGGAAGATTGCTGTAAGTCTGAGGCCAGCCTGAGACTACATAGTGAATTCAAGGTCAGCTGGGACTAGAGTGAGACCTTATCTCGAAAAACTGAAAAATTTTAAAAAAATCATGGAAATGGTCATAAAGGGAAATCATTTCAAAGAAGCAACAGTCTCATAGGCCAAAGTCTGTTATGGTAATACTATTCAAATTCAATAAAGTCAAAACTGTAGCTGTTGGACATGAAGGCACACTCCATGCATCTGAGCATCCTCACAGATGTGCACAGGGCACATGTTATTCTATACAGATGAGAGACGAGGGGACGAGCCCAGAGCTGGGAGCTAAGGTAGGTACAACTTCAGAAGCGAGCAAGGTGCTTTCTACCCATGTCAAACAGAACAAAGATCCCAGAATGGCCTTCCGTGATCTCTGGTTTGGCTATCTGATTCTCAAGTCTCCCCAGTTTTATTGCCTTCAGCACAACCTATACTCTGAGAGCAGGCCAAAGCAGACTCACCAGTCCCTAAGCTTGTCTGCAGTTTCTCTTCCTGGACGCTGGCAGTAGCTTCAACAGACCCTAAGACTGCAGGTATGAGGCACGTTCATGCCCCTCCCCCTCAGGAAGAAGCTCCTCTCATAACTGACCCAGAGTTGCTCAAGTGATAGTCTGGAAGAAGAGCTCTGCTGTCTGGATTCCCCCCTTTCTCCTTCTTCCTTGGAAACTGGTTTCATCTTGTCTGTGGACTTCTAGCACTGGCAGAAAAACTGCTATTTTACCTAAAATTGAACTGCTTTATAACTTGCAATTTTAATTTTGGTTAAAAACATTCTTATTTTTTGTTGACAGGATAAAAATTCTGAGAGTTAAAAAAAAATGAAGATGGGGCTGGAGAGATGGCTTAGCGGTTAAGCGCTTGCCTGTGAAGCCTAAGGACCCGGGTTCGAGGCTCAATTCCCCAGGACCCACGTTAGTCAGATGCACAAGGGGGAGCACGCATCTGAAGTTTGTTTGCAGAGGCTGGAAGCTCTGGCGCACCCATTCTCTCTCTCTCTCTGCCTCCTTCTCTCTATCGCTCTCAAGTAAATAAACAAACAAACAAACAAAAAATTAAAAAAAAATAAAGATGGCACTGGAGACTTGCAGCCTGCATTAGCAACATTCACCCGAATCTGCTGCAGTTTAGTTATCTAAAGAAGCTTCTGTCAACAGGTCACTTAATAAACAACAGTGCAACCTACCGTCAGAATCTTCAATTACACCCAATTTTTCTTAAAAGCATCACAGCTATTAGATCACATTTAGTCCAGTTGAGGACACTCTCAAATGGTCAGTGGCACTTCCATCCTGTGAAAAGAGCTTCTCTCAGTGGTCTTGAGGCTGTGTCCTCAATCCTGGCTGTCTGACAGTACTGCCTTTAAGTCTATTAACATATGATGTGAACACAGTTGGATTCAGCAATTAAAAAAAATAAAATTACAGGAGATACCTGGAGTTCATTAAACAGCCTACATTAAATTCTTAAATCAGAACTTACTAGGGAAGACTTTAAAAGACACACACACACATTCTACAGCGCAAACCAACCAAAGAGATGGTGGAGAAACAGCAACTGTAAAACAGACTGTGTCTTTCTTGGATATTTAACTCCAAAATACATGGACCAGCCAGAGTTGAATCTCAGTTTCGTCGTTAGAACAAAGGTACCTAAGAAGACACTTCTAGAACCTTTTCTCTCTCTATAAGAACTAAGAAAACAGTGAAAACAACACCATACAACTGAGGACAGTAGCAATTTAACTGTCACATCTTTGTGCACTTCTGAAGGAGTCTCAGAACACCACTGATAACACAGTAAACCATGACTTTACTTAACCTACAATGTAATGAGGTAAAGGAGCCACATAGTGATGATTCTTTGGACAAACAAAAGCCAACTATAAATGGAATATATGGCCAAGATCTTCTTTCTGAATGAGCCCAAGGTAAGATTCTACTTGTCTGTACATAATGCCAGATCTTCCTTTGTATAAAAATCTCATGCTCAGTGAAAAGCATGAAATGGAATGGGTGTGGAGTCACCAGGATCCTCCTGAGCCAGGGAGTCTGAAGTGAGGCTAGGAAAGATGCCCTGTAGGTACCCTTAGCTCCCATGTCCCAGGGCAGGGAATGCTAGCACTGCTGGAGACCTGCAACCAGTGTTAGCAGACCCCCCATTCCTCTGTCTTCTCCTGAGCTTGCGCCCTTTCCCTTCAACACAACAAACAGGTGGATCATTATCAGGTGTCACAAAGACAACGAACAGTTCACACCTGTGATCTCTAAAACACAGTTGTTCAAGAGTCATCAAAGTTGTTCTTAAAAGAAACACGTACTTTGACCACGTAAGTGAACCTTCGGATATCTTGAATTGCACTTGAAAAGTCTAGCCGGTTGAAGGCTTCTCCCAGGGTACAGTAGCCATGCCTCTGGAAAACAACGGAAAGTGCTGCCATCAATAAGGCGGTCAAAATGAGTTGACAGTTGCTGCCAGTTGGGATGTGTGAACACTTATAAAATCTTAGCAAAAGGCATTTGTTTTTATTCTCAAAATTCATGCCAGATTTAAATGAGAAAAGACTGAAATTATAGCAATGCTAAATTTAAGCCATTTATGTATAACTGAGACACTGTATGTTAATTGACCTCTTTTTTTTTTAACACACTGCTGATGTAATGAGTGTGTTGTTTCATTTTGCTGGGGACAAGCTGGGTAGACATGAGGCTTAAGACACTGATCTTGTACATGCAGAACCAGATCGCTCTGCAGCGAGCTCTAAACTGCCTTAGAAGGAGTGTGCTCCACTACTAAGGAGCAAGCCTCAGAAAGAACCAACAAGAGGCCACCTCTGAAAAACAGATGTGAGTGGGGAAGCTGAAATCATGTGGCCTGGACCGACAATGGCTGGTTTCCAGGTTGGGAACATGGGCGCTGAATAATTTTCTCTTGGTCCCATAAACAATGTGGTTATACCTAAGGAATAGTTCCTTTTCTGCACCTATCTATATAGATTTCACCTCAGCTCAGAAATGATTATGACCTCTTCCACCTGCAATTAAACTATACAAATTTTCAAGTTAGAGTTGTAGAGGCAGATAAGGCAGAGGGCAATACAGGAACCACTCCTATGCCACCCTCCAGGTTCCAAGCAGATAAGCATGGCTGGTGAGGGCAGTGGGGTGCTGCTGACCTCTGTGGGGAGACTATGGAGCCTGCCTGGTTTTGTGCCCAGCAATTGTCCTAATGTATACAACAACCCAACTACACGGTCACATGAGAAGTCAACACATATGCACTCTGAGCATCTGCTCTGTACAGGATACTTTCCTGGAGTTGTGAAGAAACCAAGGACCACAAGCTACAAACTATGATCTGAAAGCCACCCACCTCAATGTCTTACCCCAAGGAACAGATATATATATATATATTTTTTTTTTGGTTTTTCGAGGTAGGGTCTTGCTCTAGCCCAGGCTGACTTGGAATTCACTATGGAGTCTCAGGGTGGCCTTGAACTCATGGCAATCCTCCTACCTCTGCCTCCCAAGTGCTGGATTAAAGGTGTGTGCCACCACGCCTGGCAAGGAACAGAATTCTGAATGGTGGAGCAGATGCTCTGAAGGAGCCACAACTTCACAAGAGAACTGCATCAGGTCTGAATGTACATATTATGTACAAGTGAGTACAGCTGCCTTCTCAGGCTGCCCAGGTCAGAAGACAAAGGAGCATGACTAGAAGTCAATGGCTCCTGTCACGAGTCTTGGGCCTTTGTGAGCCTGTCAGAGAACTGACAAAGAAGCCACAGCAGCCAGGCGTGGTGGCATACGCCTTTAATCCCAGCACTCAGGAGGCAGAGATAGGAGGATCACCGTGAGTTCGAGGCCAACCTGAGACTACATAGTGAATTCCAGGTCAAAAAAAGAAGCCACAGCACATCCCAGCAGCACCTAACATTCTCCTTTTGTGGCTTATGCCGGACACAATCTCTGCAGCTCACAGAGTAGGTGAGACATTTAATCGAGCTTTTTCTTATACAAACTAAGCTAATTCTACCAGTCTTCCAATGGCAGCTTAGAGTGTATGTCAAGGACTAGAGTCATGTTACATCCATTAAATAATATTAACCATCAACAAGTAAGTGCTGCCAGGTGTGGTGACACATGCCCTTAATCCCAGCACCCAGGAGACAGAAACAGGAGGATGGCCATGAGCTTGAGGTCACCTTGACACTACATTGTGAATTCCAGGTCAACCTGGGCTAGAGTGAGATCTAACCTCGAAAAAACAAAAAAAAACAAACAAAATCCTATTTCTCAAAATCTAATTTCTAGGAAGCTGAGCTAGCTTAAAGACATCCATGAACATTTCTAAAACTAATCCTCACCTAATAACTACATAAGAAGATATTGCACCCATATTTTATTTTTCTCAACTGTCATAAAAAAAAAAGTCAATAAAGCTCCGAGGGCTGTGAAGGGTGTAGGCTTGCTTGGCACTATGCAGAGAAACAGGACAGTGTTAACCACCCCAGCGGTTAGCAGGGCGGCTGGTAAGAACGCTCTAAGCAACAGATAAAGAATCTGAGCTGCTCGGTTGGACCAACCTCAATGCTTCACTTCCTACAGAGCCACTCCCCATGTAGAATAGGGGTTCACTGATGTCTTCTTCCTCCAAACACATGAGACTGGGGGACACTCTCACCAGCAGCAGCAGCTCACACTGACAGAACACGTATCAACCCCCACAAGAGTACACACTCCATCTGAAGGAACCCCTGACAATTTGGAAAAGGATGGGCAGTGCACACACATCCAAATAAACACACCATGGGTACAAGCACTACACCACATGCATACATACCACATGTGTCACACACACAAACATGCCCACAATCACTGTCATGGTTTATATCAACTTGAATGGGCCTGGAATCATCTAAGAGGGACTGTCTTGATAGGTTAACCGAGGTGGGAAGACCCTCCTTAACTGTGGGCAGCACCACTGCATGGGCCAGAGCCTGGGGCTGTAGAAAGGGAGAGAGCTGGCTGAGCCCCAGCGGTCATCACTCTCTGCCTCCTCACTTGAAATGAATGCGAGCAGCTGCCTCAAGTTCCTGCCATCATGCCCTGCACGAGGGATGTAACCTCGATCTACAGGCTGAAATAAACACTTCCTTTCTGACAGAGGGAATGGGTATGCCAGGGCTTCTTGCCCATTTGCTAACAAATTCCAGATATAAGCGCCACTCTGAGCATCTGGCTTTATGTGGGTACTTGGAAAATTGAGCCCAGATCGTCAGGCTTTGCAAGCAAATGCCTTTAACTGCTGAGCCATTTCTGCAGTCTCAACCTTTCCACTCTTAACGTGATTTTTGTCAAGTGTGGTAGTTTGACAGGATGGCTCCATAGACTGGTGTTTTGTTGAAACTGAGTTTGCAGCTTCAGGCCCAGCCAGCAGCGGGGGGGGGGGGTGGGGTGGGGGGGGTGTCCCAAAGGCATGGAGAAGAGTTTGCACTCTGGGTTCCTATTTGCTGTTTTTTGTTGTTGTTTACTAGCTGTCTGGTGCTTTCTCTCTGCTTGGCTCTATGGAAGGGGGGTCAGCTTCTTCCACTACTGATGACCTTCCTCTGGATCTGTAAGGCTGAAATAAACCCATTCCTCCCATAAAGTGTGCTTGGTTGGCTGTTCGTCCCAGCAATGTGCAGCTGACTGTAACAGCGGGTCTTCTGTCCCAGCGGCAAGAAGGTAACTAACATGACCACACAGCAAACATAGATACTCCACGCACACACATGCCATAAGCATGTTTTGCACATACCACACCAACACACACTCCTATATGGCTATCAAGCATACATGCATGCACACTCACACAATTCCAATCGTTGTTTCAGCAAGTTCCCACAAATATTCATCTGTTAAGAATGTGAGCCAGGTTTTAATCCCAGCACTCGGGAGGCGAGGTAGGAGGATTGTCTTGAGTTCGAGGCCACCCTGAGACTCCATAGTGAATTCCACGTCAGCCTGGGCCAAAGTGAGACCCTACCTTGAAAAACCAAAAAAACAAAAAAAAAAAAAAAAAAAAAAAAAACCAGCCAGGGCTGGAGGGATGGCTTAGCGGTTAAGGCGTTTGCCTCCAAAGCCAAAGGACCTTGGTTCGATTCCCCAGGACTTAAGTGAGCCAAATGCACAAGGGGGCACATGTGCCTAGAGTTTGTTTGCAGTGGCTGGAGGCCCTGGCATGCCCATTCTCTCTCTCCCTCTCTCTGTCTCTTTCTCTCTCTCTCTCTCAAATAAATAAATAAATAAAAATTAAAAAAAAAAAGAATGTGTGCCAGATCTTATATTGCAAAAGAAAGAATTTCAGAGCTGGGGATGTAGCTCAGTGGTAGAGTACTTGCCTAATATGTCTGCAGCCCTAAGTTCAATTCCAAGGGCCACAGAAAAAATAAGTTCACTAATTGGGTTATGTTCAACAGAGCAATACAATACACACTCTTACTTATAACAGCATACTCACTTCTTTTGTGCTTTCTTTATGGACATAAATCCACTTTTCACGATAAAAACCTAGAATGAAAATTAACTTTGTTTTAAAAATTTGGCAAATTGGGCTGAAGAGATGGCTTAATGGTTAAGGTGCTTGCCTGTGAAGCCTAAGGACCCAGGTTCAATTCCCCAGTACCCATAAAAGCCTGATGCATAAGGCGACACATGTGTTGCACATGTGTCTGGAGTTCCTTTACAGTGGCTAAGAGGCCCTGGTGCATCCATTCTCCCTCTTCCTCTCTTTCTTTCTCTCAAATAAATAAATAATAAAAAAATCTGGCAGATCATTTCAAAATAAAGATATTAAGGAAAATTTAAATAACTGGACATGCTAATAAAATTATCTGAATTTACTGTATCAATGGCATAGTGGTACACATCTTTAACCTCAGCACTTGGGAGGCAGAAGTAAGAGGATGGCTGTGAGTTCAAGGACAGTCTGGGACTACAGAATGAGTTTCTGGCCAGTCTGAACTAGACCGAGACCCTACCTGGAAAAAAGAGAGAGACACTTTCACACGGGTATATGTAAGCTGAATGCTTTGTTTCCTATTACCGCTTAGGTGCTCAGACACCTCTGCCTGAAAAATTATTTAAGAGAGTACCACTCCCAGTGACTTAGAAAACAATTAGTGTTATTAGTGACTGTGGTAGTTTGAATGTATAACCCCACATGTTTTATTTTATTACAATTGTTTTGAAGTTTCAGCCCCTAGCAGGTAGGGGGGCAAGGGCTTGGCACTGGGGCCAATCTGAATTCCAGCCCAAAGGCATACAGGAGGGTCTGAGCTCTGGGCTTTGTGTTTCCTTCTTTTGGTGTTTGCTGGCTGTTTGGCTGTTTCTCTGGAAGCTTCCCCTAGATTGGTAAACTTCAAATAAATCCCTTGCTCCCATAGAAAACTGTCTGGTTTGGATGTTCATCCCAGCACCTTGTAGCTTACTACAACAGTGACTGAAGTCATATGAAAACATAAATGGTTATAAAAATTCAACTAAATTAGCCATACATCTTTACATTCCCTGATAGAAGGTTTCACTCGTACTGCATTCCATCAACACACACAGTCCACATAGGTCAGACCACAAAGCTTCTCCACGTGGCCCTGCCTTCTTTACACGTTGACAGGCACCATAACCTCCGTCACGGTGGACAGGGCTGTGACAGCCAGCAACTTCCTCATGCTCTTCTACCTGCAGCTCAGCTCTGCCTCCTTCTAGTTTCCACCTACAGTCCCAGTGGTCCTGCACCTAGATCCTCATTCCTTCTGGGAGGCTTTCTGCTCAGGAAGGCACTCAGCTTAGGACTGCATTTAGTCACGTGGATACAGGGCTATGCTGTGGGCTCGCCATTTTCTCTTTGAGCAGATCTCACCAGCTTTAATGGCTGAGTTACTAGCAGCCTGTTTGTTTACACATTTGCATCACCTCTTCTCTCGCACGATGGCACATTACAAAGTAAAACGTGATAACAGTATTGATGAAAATGGTCTTACTTTGAGCAGTAGTATCATTTCCAAAATGGTCCTTTTTTCTCTTTTTGGATGCATATTCACATTCTTTATTACTGAATATTTCTTCTTCTCCACTATTTAATATACTGAAATGAAAACATTTTATTAAATAATTTTTCAGGTAGTTCTTCATTTGGCTTTTCTTTTGTAAGAGAATAAACATCTGATTTGCATTTTAGGAGATCAACATAAAGGTCATATTAAATTCTGAAAGTGCTAGCTAGTTTTCAGAGAGGTCATGAATGTGAAACCCAAGGGTAAAGTCCATTGCATTATTTTCATTGAGGGAACTCAGATATATCCTAATTCTTTTGAAAATGTTATTCTGCAAAGTGCTATACATGCTTTAGAATCTCCAAAGGATTTTGATGTGCTTGGCCAAACATCAAAATGCTTTAATGGGGCTGGAAAGATTGCTTAGTGGTTAATGCACTTGCCTGCGAAGCCTAAGGACCCAGGTTTGATTCCCGAGGACCCACGTAAGCCAGATGCACAAGGTGGCACATGTGTCTGGAATTTGTCTGCAGTGGCTGGAGGCCCTGGCATGCCTATTCTTTCTATATCTGCCTCTTCCTCTCTCCCCCCCTTTCAAATAAATTAAATAAATAATTAATCTAAAATAAATAATAATTTAAAAAATGCTTTAATACATAGACATTGTAAACAAAATTATAAAATCTCTGAAAATAAAGCTCCCACATAAGCCAGATGCACAAGGTGGCACATGTATCTGGAGTTCATTTGCAGTGGCTAGAGGCCCTGGTGTACCCATTTTTTTTCTCTCTCTCTCTCTCTGACTTTCTCTCAAATAAATAAATATTAAAAAGTATAATTCATTTTTAAAAAACCAGATGCATGAAAGTTACATTTGTACCACTTAAATACATTTAAAGTTTTCTAACATTCTTTCTTTTTCTGTATTATTTATTTATGTGTGTGAGAGGGAGGGGATGGAGAGAGAGAGAGAGAGACACTGATTGACTATGGACACGTCAGGGTCTCTTACCACTGCAAACAAACTCTTAAAACATGTGCCACTTTGTGCATATGGCTTTTTGTAAGTACTGGGGAACTGAATGTGTGTCTGCAGGCTTTACAAACCTTTAACCTGAGCCATTTCCCTAGCCCTATTTTTCTTTATAAATATATATATAATTATTAAAGATGTATACATACATGTCTATATATATACATAGCCAACATCCCTCTACTGGCATCACTGTCACTGTCACTGCAGAGAAGGCAATCTAGAAGCTTAGACCAAAGTCTCTACCACACAAAGAAGCATGGGGAAAGTGGACTCATACCAGCGGAGTACAACACTGATTACTACTGTGCAAAGACACAGAGACTTGCTCCACACATCACATTCAGGATGAACTGCGAAGTCTAGTCAGTGGAATGCAGAGATCTTGAGGCACTGTTCAGGGAGCTCCGACCCCATGGAGAGCCATGTCTCCATACTGCAGAAAGCTGCCTCCAGCTCCTCCCTCAGAGCCACTACGTCAGGGACAGGGAAGACATGTGATGCTTATCACACTTCTGCCTCTGCACTGACACAGGCATGGCTGGCCAGCATGCTCAGCCATGTGACACTGCTGCCCAGTCTGCTCTGCCTATTCACTTTCTTGTTGAGAACCTAGACTGACTTCTCGCACGCTGTGGTTCTCATGTTTTGCCTATTATCATACAGTCATGAAGCAAGGATCAAGACCAGAAAACAAGCCATGGGGAATGCCACGGGCTCACCTGTAGTCACCCTCCCTCTGGCAACCAGTTATCTCACTCACTGCCACTCAGGACCCGTGCTGCCTTTATCCTTTGTTCTTCATGCCCGTGGCAGTTTCAGTACTGGCAGCCACTTTGTAGAATGCCTTATTGTCTGTTCTTACCCAAACCCTCCACGTCTCCATTATCAAAGAGGAAAACGAAGTGACACTTTAGTCTACTGAATAATGGCAGATCACCATGCCCTACAGTGGCCTCCCAAGTGCTGGTATTAAAGGTATATGTCACCATGCCTGACTCCAGATGGTTATTTTTTTTTTTATTTTTATTTTTTGGGGGTGTTGTAGGTAGGGTCTCATCCTAGCTCAGGCTGACCTGGCTATGTCATCTCAGGGTGGTCTCGAACTCATGGTGATCCTCCTACCTATGCCTCCTGAGTGCTGGATTAAAGGCGTGTCCCACCACGCCAAGCATCCAAATGGTTATGTTTTAAGTGTGAACTGAGGGAGAGTGTAATTTATTTTAAACATTTTATTTTGTTTTGTTTTATTTGAGAGAAAGAGATAGATAGATAGATAAGATAGAGCTAGAGAGAGATAGAGAATGGGTGCTCCAAGGCAACAAATTCCAAATGCACGTGTGCCACCTTGTGTATCTGGCTTATGTGGGTACTGGGGAATTGAACCTGGGTCCTTAGGCTTCACAGGCAAGCGCTTTAACTACTAAGCCATCTCTCCAGCCCAAATGTGTAACCCAGGCTGGTCTCAAACTCCTGATCCTTCTGCTTCGGCCACTTCAGCATGCACCTACCAGCATGCACCACAAGAATAGGCTCTTTTAACAGATTCCTACAAGAGTAACTCTTGCTGGCAGAGGCCAAAAAGAGTGAAAAGACTAATACTCAAACTTAAACACGCAATTCTATTGGGAAGTTAAGACTCCATAAATATTCAACAAGTCTGCAAATGAATACATAAAATGACTAAGCTATACTGTCAGAAATGATGAGAAATGGGAACTAACCCACATGCTCTTGGTGGAAGCTTGGGTATGTAAGTTACACTTTACCCAAATAATGAAATAGTGTCATCATAAAGAACAAGATTAATCCATATGGCTGACAAAATCTAAAGTGAGAAAATGGCTTAGCCCCCATGGGTATGAAGAACACAGAAACCAGCTCTGTGGGAAGTGACCAGGTGCATCATCTGTGACCCAAGCAGAGACCCCTGGGGACAGGTACACACTTTTGGGTGTGCATCTAGATGTTCCTATAGTTAATGACACTCTGTTGCAGTCAGGTTCACACTGCTGGAAGAAATCACACGACCAAAAGCAGCTTGTGGGGAAAAAAGGGTTTATTTTGGCTTACAGACTAGAGGGGAAGCTCCATGATGGCAGGGAAAATGATGGCATGAGCATAGGGTGGACATCACTCCCTGGCCAACATCAGGTGGACAATAGCAACAGGAGAGTGAGCCAAACACTGGCAAGGGGAATCTAGCTATAATACCCACAAGCCAGCCCCCCAAAATACACTGCCTCTAGGAGGCATTAATTCCCAAATCTCCATCAGCTGGGAACCTACCATTCAGTAAACCTAAGTTTATGGGGGACACCTGAATCAAACCACCATGCTGCTGCCACTGTTCAGGCCCAACCCCCTCCTTCCCCTCCCCTCCCTTTCTCTTTTTTCTTTCCTTTCCTTCCTTCCTTCTTTATTTCTTAGTATAAACAGACTTTTTTGGTTTTGCGAGGTAAGGTCTCATCTAGCCCAGGCTGAACTGAAATAGTCTGAGGCTGGCCTTGAACTCATGGCGATCCTCCTACCTCTGCCTCCCAAGTGTTAGGATTAAAGGTGTGTGCCACCACGCCCAGCTCTTACCCTCTCCTTCACAACACCTTGTGCATCTGGTATGCCACAGCCCCTGGGAAGTCGGACCCTTCATCACTCTGCCACCTCTATCTTCTCCAAGCCAATCACTTTCCACTGGGTGTTGCAGCAGCCTCGGAGAACTGGCCCATGTAGACTAGCTCGCCCCTTGAAGTCTGGTTTGAACAAAGCATCCAACTCAGGAGGCACAGGTAAGATCGCCGTGAGTTCCAGGTCACCCCGAGACTACATAGTGAACTCCAGATCAGCCTGAGCTAGTGTGAAAGCCTACCTCAAAAAACAAACAAATAAAGCATCCAGAATGATCCCATTAAACAGACCTAAACACACCACTATTTGTTCACACTGATTACCCTACTTACACTTGTAGAAGAGGCCATTACCATGGCAATAGAGTCTATGGTGGAATGATAGGCCTGGCCAGGTCCGATTTGCATAAGGCTGTCTGCAGCAGACATAGTCATGTTTTTGGTCTTCTACACCCATGCTTCTGTCTGGGAGGCCTATGCTCAGATGTCCATCCAAGTACCCTCTGTCTGGCTCTCAGGACCCAAGGTCTTGGTCCATAGATGCCTTCCAGAGAAGCCATGCTCCACACCCTCACACTACCACCCCAGAGTTTCTATCTCCCACAGTTACTGCATGGAATACACTGGAAATAAACAGGAAACTGGCTTTGTTCCTTATTTATCTGCTCCACCAGAATGCAAGCTCCATCAGGCATGGATGGGTCCTTTTTTTTTTTTTTTCTGTATTTAGCACCAACATTACGCAGTAAATGCTTAATAAATATTATAGAGTAGAAATGCGCACCATGGGGGCTAGGGAGATGGCTCAGTAGTTAAAGGTGTTTGCTTGAAAAGGTACAACATTACGTGTACTAATAAAACCATAGTGCTATAGGTGTAACCCTGAAAGCACCTCCACAGCCCAAAGGATGGAGAGTAGGGCTGAGGACCATGTACCCTTAATCCCAGCACTCGGGAGGCAGAGGAAGGAGGCTCACCATGAGTTCAAGGCCACCCTGAGACTATATAGTGAAGTCCAGGCAGCCCGGACTAGAGTGAGACCCTACCTTGAAAAACCAAAAAAAAAAAAAAAGCATAGAAGACAAAGTGACAGAAGGGCCTGAGGGAAAGAGGCTGACAGGGCAGAAAAAACGGGGGGGGGGGAATGGGGGGGATGTTTAAGGCAGGCATGCCTGCTGGACACATGAGTCTGGAGCTTTCCTGCCTGCCCCAGCTGCCACTTTCCTGGACCTGGAAACTGGTAGCTAGGGCAGAAAGGAAAGAGGTGGTCAGCTCCAAAGCCACACTGTGTGTCCCCTAAGTGGAGAGTGATCTCAGTGGGCAGTGGCGTGGCTTGAGGTGGAGACAAACATGATTCTCCAAGACTGTGGCACTGGGTAGTGACCATGCTGCTGGCATGCCACTGTGCAGAGTGGCAACTGGCTAGGAAAGAGAAGCATCCTGCTTCCTGCTGTGTGCCTTGGAAGGGCACGTTGTTCAGTTACAATGAGCGCGTGCCACTTCAAAACTGATACAACCTACCAGTCTAGGTGAGAGATAATATTAAAACAAAGTCAGTGCTGGAAAGATGACTTAGCAGTTAAGTGCACTTCCCGCACAAGTTCAAATCTCCAGATGTGGCCGTGTACACTTATAACCTCAGTCCTTCTGGAAAGCAGCAAGCTCCAACATTAGGAAAAGGAGACTCCCGCTCAAAACAAGAGCAAGTGAAAGACCGGTGGAGTGGGTCACCTGAAATTCTACTCTGCAGGTGGACATATGGGGGTACTTCGAGGGTGTACACACACACATACACACATGCATGCGCGCGCACATGTTGGAGAGGGTTACACAAGAAGTAACTTAAAAGAACAAAAAAGCCAGGCGTGGTGGTGCACGCCTTTAATCCCAGCTCTCGGGAGGCAGAGGTAGGAGGATCACTGTGAGTTTGAGGCCACCCTGAGACTCCATAGTGAATTCCAGGTCAGTCTGAGCTAGAGTAAGACCCTACCTAGAAAACCAAAAAAAAAAAAAAAAAAAAAAGAACAAAAAAATTCTTGAAGCAATATTTGCTTAGAATGATGTTGAAAGAAACTTTTACATTACTCACATTTCTCTTTTAAATCACTAATGATGGAACATTAAGGAAAGTCATTTGGGTTTTAATGAAAACTGCAGCAACACTCTGAAGATCCCAAGAGGAAAAAATGAAGGATTCACTAACTAAACAGAATGACCCGAGATCTCTGTTCTGAAAGTTCATTCTCCGAAGGGTCAGGACTCACAAGTGCAGCGTCCCTCCTCTCTTCCACTGGGTCCCACTGTCCAGAAATGCTCTTCATGGGACTCAGCAATTCCACCAACAGGAGCTGAAGATAAATTCTATGGGATCCTAGACTGAAGATAATCCCATTGTCATCCCAACAGAGAACCAAGAAACCAAAATAAACCTTCAATATTCAAGGAAAAGAAAGTTTTTAACTGAGGTTTAAATTTAAGTCATGGTACAAAGAGGTAATGAATCAATACAAAAGGAAACCAACCCTGAAAGCTTAAGTGTGAGGCCCGAGTACCAGCTACAGGCTTCTTCCTGATGCTTGCGTCAGTAAGGGACTTGCGTGCACATCCTCAACAGTGCTTCACAACAAGCCATATGGAGATGTGACTGACAAAGGAAGAGGTTCACACTGACCGCAGTAACCAGACTCTCATTCACAGCTTCCCTCAACTCAACCACACATTCTCTGCCATCAGACAAAAAGAGTGGTGGCAACACAGGAGAGGCCCAGCAGATCTATCCAGTCAAGCAACACGATCCAGTCCAAAACCTCGGGATCTGCATCCTCTCTGCTCAGCCAGTGTGATGCCCTCTTGCCAGCCCAGCCCTCTACCGAACACACACAGGCTCATGACCTAGCAACAGCTCACCACTGGGCAGCGGGACCTAGGCCACCTCTCCACCTGCACCCCTTCAGGCTGCTTCATTCTGTGCCTGCAATTCATGATAGTCCTTAGGGACGTGCAAGTGGAACTCACTATGTGACAAGCCATGTTCTGCAGGGGGAAAAAAAAAGTTTCACTAAGCTCTGACGGAGAACATCTTTGCATGAGGAACTAAGCAATCAGAATTTCTTTTTTTTTTTCTTTTTCGAGGTAGGGTCTCACTCTAGCCCAGGCTGACCTGGAATCCACTATGTAGTCTCAGGCTGGCCTCAAACTCATAGCGATCCTCCTATCTTGCCTCCCGAGTGCTGGGATTAAGAGTGTGTGCCACCATGCCAGCCAGAACAGTTTTAATGTCTGCTCCTTTATCACTAACCTTGGCAGTATCATGAATTGCCTGAAAGAGAAGCTTAATCAAGGGCGTAGAGCATGAGCCCTGAATTGCATAATTCTTACTTATCTCTTCTGAGCTTTCAATCCTAAAATGAGGAAGAATAAGCAGGAAGACATCTGACGGCCCATTTCCATGGCTGCTTACAGAGAACGAGAAGGATCTCCGTCACCTGCACTAGTCTTCCTGCAGCAACTGCTCCAGCTTCAGTAAGCGCAGGCCACATCAAACATCCACGCGTGGAAGATGAAACAGCTGTTTTCCTCAGCCAGTTAAAGTGACGGTTACATATAGTTTTATCTTTTGTATTAGGTTCAAAGTTAAACAGCTTTTCTAGGAAAATAGGAAGGGCTGGACACCTGCTGCAGCCCTGGCTCATCCACAAGCCTCAGGACTAGACACGCATTTTAGAAGGAAGACAGGATGGAACAGAGGGAGAGAGTACCACAAGCCTTCCACAGCAACGGGCACAGAAGACTCTCCTTTCTGCTCTACCACATGGCAGTGGTGTCACTGTCTTAACACTTTGTCTCCCTGAAGACACATGATGTCTTCCCACCCTCAACATTGCTCATTATTTCAAGGAATTTGTACATAATTTGGAGGAGGTTAGTTTTGAGAAAAGAGATGAGCTGTCAATACACCTGTGTTATATTCTTAAATTCTATGTGTATATACAGGGGAAAAAAAATCCATTCTTACTTAAAACATGTTTGGGAGGGACTGGAGAGATGGCTTAATGGTTAAGGCATGTGCCTGCAAAACCAGAGGATCCCAGTTCAATTCTCCAAGACCCATGTAAGCCAAATGCCCAAGGGGGCACATGTATCTGGAGTTCATTTGCAGTGTCTTGAGGCCCTGGCACACCCATTCTCTCCCTCTTTCTCTCTCTCTCTCAAATAAATAAATAAATAAATAAAAATTTAAAAATTATTTTTAGCCAGGCATGGTGGCACACGCCTTTAATCCCAGCACTCAGGAGGCAGAGATAGGAGGATTGCCATGAAGTTCAAGGCCACCCTAAGACTCCATAGTGAATTCCAGGTCAGCCTGAGCTAGAGCGAGACCCTACCTCGAAAAACAAAACAAACAAACAAAAGTTTTAAAATTGTTTTTAAAAAGTTTGAGATAAGAGGAAAAATACATGAGGAATAAAACAGAAACTCTTGCCTATCATTTAATAAACTCGAGCAATGTTACATTTCAATTGTAGCTTCTTTTGAATTAACATTTTGTGACCTGTTCTCCATCCTACGACTGTGACTAGAGGAATCTCCACAGGTAGCAATGGCTATTTGGAGTACAGTTGAGACACCTAGCATTTCTAGATATATGTAACCAACCTTAACATTGAGTAGTTGCTATAAAATCAATGACAAAAAAAATTAACTATAAAGTTCATAACTGTAAACCCTAATTATCTAATTCCAATAGTGTAAGTGACTATCAACCTTAAAATTGTGTGTGTGTGTGTGTGTGTGTGTGTGTAGGCTGGAGAGATGGTTCAGTAATTAAAGGCACTTACTCACAAAGTCTAACAGCCTGGGTTCAATTCCCCAGTATCCACATAAAGCCAGATGCACAAAGTGGTGCATGCATCTGTAGTGCATTTGCTATGACAGGAGTTCCTAGTGTGCCCTCTCTCTCTCTGCTTGAAAATAAATTTTAAAAATTGTGTCCAGCACTTGGGAGGCAGAGGTAGAAGGATTGCTTTGAGTTTGAGGCCACGCGGAGACTAATTCCAGGTCAGCCTTGGTGAAAGCGAGATCCTACCTCAAAAGGAACAAAAACAAAAAAGTCCTGTGTGCATGTGTGTGTGTACACACACACGTGAAGGTACATAAAGCACGTGTGCAAATCCGAGGACAACCTCCTGGGTGTTGGTCTTTACCTCGCAGCTTGTTTGAGAGGTCTCTATGCTGCTAGTCGCTGTACATGTCAGGCTCGTCGTCCCATGCGGTTTCCAGGATTCTGTCTGTCTCTTGTCTCCTATCTTGCCACGGGAGTGCTGGGATTACAGACACTTGCTACAAGGCTTCTGCTGAGGAGGTGTGCTGCTGGGGGTGGACTTGAGGTTTCTTAGGCCCTAGCTTGCCAGTGTTAGTTTGGCTCACTCTCCTGCTGCTGTGATCCACCTGCTCTGGCAGAGGTGATGTCCAGCCCCGGCTCCACCATCTTTCCCCTGCCATCCTGAAGCTTCCCCTTCGGACCGTAAGCCAGCATAACCCCTTCCTCCCATAGCCGCTTCTGGTTGGGTGCTAGTCACAGTAACAAGAGGGTAACCACAACACCACATTACAGAGGACAAGGCCCCAAAAGCACTCACAGCCTTCACATTCTAAACTATACTAGGCAGGGGTTGCTGGTGATCACATGCAGGGTTAAAATTTCCTCCTAGAGGGAGGAAAAGAGATTACAGAACTCAGGAAGCTAAGGAAACTTACAAGGCTAAGGAAGCCCAGAAAGTTGCAAGGTTCACAAGTGACCTAAACTCAGGTTATACAAGCAGTAGCCTGGCAGAGCTGCAGCCTTCCTCGCCCGTGCCGGGGGGACTGTGCAGTGATGCAGCTACCTTTGAGTCAGACATGCTCCCGTAACTAACCCCAATAAACCATTCGTTCACCAAGTTACATGGGCTGCGACCATTTCTTTGGTCTCTCCTCAGTGTCTTATCAAGGGTGAATAGGGGTTCAGTCACATCTCCAGGGATGACACTACACGCCAGTGAAGCATCCAACCACTCCTATGCTCATGCGGCCGTAGGTTCCACACAACCCAGGCCACAGCCATGGTTTATAGTGGCCAGTGTTCAAGCCAATGATGGCTGAGGAGTGGCATGACCCATTTAACTTGTAGGGTATGTCAACAAGTACAGACATATCTTTACCCCACCAACTGCAGTGCAGGTGTGGTGGGTTAACACAGTCCTTGGGGCCATGCAGATGAAGTGGCTCACTTAGCAATAAGACAGAGTATCACTTGACCCCAGTTATCACAGAATAGTTACTATGCTGACATTCGTTTTAAAGAGAAAACATTTTACACTCACCTTTTTTTTTTCTTTTGGTTTTTTGAGATAGGGTCTCACTCTAGCCCAGGCTAACCTGAAATTCACTATGTAGTCTCAGGCTGGCCTTAAACTCATGGCAATCCTCCTACCTCTGCCTCCCAAGTGCTAGGATTAAAGGCGTGCGCCCCTATACCCAGCTTTCTCAGTTTTGTTTTGAGGTTAATAATAAATCTTGTCTCAGATTATCATGAGGGTTAAATGTTTTAAATAAGAAGAAAGAGTGCCCATGTGCTGATGTCAGGCAATCTGCAGGCTACTTTAGTAAACAACCTGCTTCCTCACACCAGCCTTCTGTGTGTACAATACCAAGCAAAACTAAGTGGTGGGGACCTGTCTACAGTGATCTGAAAAACCTATGAGGTCACAAATGTCAGGCTGGCAGGCAGAGGTGGTGCCTGACTGAAACTTACATGCTATGGTTGACGGTACACTGGTTGTTCTCACTTCTGAGCTCCTGATTACAGGAGTCACACCTTTTCCAGCCATCCTCAGTTTTAATCCAGCTCCATCCAGGGGATCTCCAGTCCTGACCCAGAAATGGCATAGTTCTCCTATTAAAAAAAAGTTAGTTTACATAAAAGTATACATATACATAATGAACTGAAGTTGTTTTTCATTTGAAACAAATTGTTACTTCACATGTAAATGCCAGCTCACCACTTAATGTTGGCTGTCCTTGGTGAACAAGCAATAATGACACAGTACTGCAGATGTACTGAGCGATTTGCTGGAGTAGCTGTTATAGATCAATACTGGGTGTCATGAAAGGCTTACCCCAGGTGACACCTGAGGTTGTATCAGAAGCAGGAAGCAAGCAAGGGAATACCATGCCAAAACAGCACCCCCTGCCAAAAGTCATACTCCACCTAACCCAGGGAGACCACTGTGAACCATACAGCACAAAAGGTAAGAGTGGGGGCAAGGCCCGGAGAGATGGGGATGCATAAAGACCAGGGGAGGCTAAAAGACTAGACTTCATCATGAGGACAACCAGGGTCCAAGAAAGAAACTGCTCCCTTCTGCCAGTTCCACTCCAGCCCATCAGTCTCTGCCATTAACCATTGGCTGAATTATTTCCATTCTCACCACGTGTTTTCCTCCAAGAGAATGCATGCCTCGTTCACCTCTATACCCCAGTTACCTTGAACAGTAAGAGGCACACAGCCAGCACTCAATAAACACCTACTGATGAGTATCTACTTACTTCCAAGGCTCAGAAAAGTCAGATTGGAGAAAAATACAGAAAGATCACTAGTATTCATTCAGAGCAACCAAAATCATGGCAATATACCGACAGAGTGTTGCATGGAAAATCAAGTTTGCTGAAGGAAGAGTCTCGAGAACACAAGCAGACAATGGGCAAGGAGACAACAATGAAGAAAAGGCGAGTGCAGGGAGAAGTGGGAAGTCAACAGAATGCATCTGAAGGAGTGAGAGGAAACGATGAGCTAGCTGTGCATCACAGAAGCCGAGGAGACATTTTTAGTGTAGCTATAGAAAGCAAGCTGCAAAAGCACAAACACACCTTCAGCAGAGATCTGCTCATAACCAGAGTCCTGGCATATTCAGAATGAGGCGCATATGCATTACACAGCAGTGTCCTAAAATCTCCCCGGTTCAGAAGACTCTGGAAGGCAGGGCTAGGGTGTGGCTCTAGCGTACACCACCTCTAGCATTCATTCACAAGGCCCAGTGATTGGTATCCCTAGTACCAAAAACAAACAAACAAACAAACAAAAAAAAACCCACAAGCAAACAGTGCAAACTTGGCGCACTTCATGAGACAGCACACTCCAGCGCTGAGAATTTGGGAGATTCAAGTACCCAAATACCATCCTCAACTCTACTGTAGCTAACAAAGGCCCGGTTACCAAATGGGAATTTACACTAGCTTAAAAGAGACAATTAGGAAGGAAATTCTATAAACTTCAATATTATCCGCAAATCAGCTACAAGGACTCAGACCCTGGCCCAGTATAGGAAACATATGCTGAAATGATTTTTCTTTACACCAAGATGATCTCAGAACTGTGCTAACCTAATTTGTAGTTAGAACACATCTTTTTGTCACATATTAAATTCTTGCTTTAGAATATATCTAACCAGTGTCCTTTAGATCTTAGTTTTGTGTGTTACAGACCCACTTCACAGTTACCAATAATCTCAAAATGCAACCCAGAGTTAACTGATCCTCAACAACAGTTATATGCAGGCCAAAGAATACTCACTGAAGAATAAAAGAGTAGAGGAGATGGCTCAGTGGTTAAAGGTGCTTGCTTGCAAAGCCTGTCGGCCTGGGTTCACTTTCCTAGCCACCCATGTAAAAGTCAGACAGGCATGTTTGCAGCAGCAAAAGATCCTAGTAATCCCATACACACATATGTGCAAATAAAGAAAGAAAATTAAGTAGGTGGACGTGGTGGCACACACTTTTAATCCCAACACTCGGGAGGCAGAAGTAGGAGGATTGCCATGAGTTCGAGGCCACCCTGACACGACATAGTGAATTCCAGGTCAACCTGAGCCTACAGTGAGACATTACCTCAAAAAACAACAACAAAAACCAGAAAGAAAATTAAGGCCATGAGACAATGCTTAACCTACGGAAAGCCATCTTAAGACACCCAGCCATTTTTATAATAATAAAAGAAAGCCTCACCTCAGTTAAAGTTCAACACAGAGCCATAAAAACAAGAATGAGGATGTAGTCTCAGCTGAGATATCTGGTATTTGCTCCAGATCACGTGCTAACCACAAAATTCTGCTTTTGGAATCATGCTTGCTTGCTATCACAAAATAGGATGGGGGGGGGGCTTCTGGGGACTTTCAAAGCCATTGTAAAAGAATATGGTTTTGTTTCCTTACCATTGTAAAAGAATGTCTTTTTTTGCCTTTATAAACTCACTGTTAAGACAGGGCTGCTCTACTCCTTAGCATCTTGCTGGGAGGAACAGTCACTGGATGGCTAATAAAGACTCTCCTTTTAAAAATCCTTATCCAGGTGGTCTTGAACTTGATTTCTGGTCTGGAACTTGCTACAAACTGACAACTTCAGCCTCAACAAACAGAAATTGGAGTCATCTCCTGATAAAGTCCAAGTGCTCTCACTATCACACTGAAACTGGATTAAAAAAAAAATCAGGGGCTGGAGAGATGTCTTAGCAGTTAAGGTGCTTGCCTGTGCAGCCTAAGGACCCAGGTTTGATTCTCCAGGTCCCACGTAAGCCAGATGCATGTGGCGGCGCATGCATCTGGAGTTTGTTTGCAGTGGCTGGAAGCCCTGGCGCGCCCATTCTCTCTCTCCCTCTGTCTCTCTGACTCTAATAAATAAATAAAAATAAATCTTTTAAAAAAAATCAGAGCTGAAGAGATGGTTTAGCAGTTAAGGTGCTTGCTGGCAAAGCCAAAGGATCCAGGTTCAATTCCTCAGGACCCATGTGGGCCAGATGCACAGGGTGGCACATGCATTTGGAATTCATTTGCAGTGTCCATTCTTTCTCTCTCTCTCCCCCCTCACTCTTTCTCTCTCTTTGCAAATAAATAAAAATATTTTTAAATCAACTCCAAAAACTCTTAAAAATTGACTAAATGAAGGTAAATGATGGATTACTTCAACCACAAACACGGCAGAGACTAAATGTTATGACAGTTGTCCAACTTGTCCTGGGGGAGCCATTGACCCAGAAACTTAAAAAAAAATCCAGCAGAACAAAAGCATCCACTATATAGCCATGTGTGTGAGTTATAAACCAATGTGTTTACATGCACGTGCATATACACAACATCTTGTAATGAGCACTACACAAGAGTGTGGTAGTTTGAATGGATGTCAGCCCAATAGATTCAGGAGTTTATTAAAACTTTAGATTTCCAGCTGCCTGGCTGGAGGAGGTCACTGTGGGCAGATCCTGGGGTCCAGCCCTAACGTGCGTTTGGGGGCAGATCTGAATTCCAGCCTAAGGTATGCAGAATGCTTGAGCTGTGCCTGGGGTTCCT
Source organism: Dipus sagitta (assembly GCA_036346955.1). Lineage (NCBI taxonomy): Eukaryota > Metazoa > Chordata > Mammalia > Rodentia > Dipodidae > Dipus > Dipus sagitta. Next base: position 5,016,000 of record CM070783.1, on the reverse strand, counting down.
GGAGTGTGCTTGCTTATGGTGCTGGTGGTGGTCTGGGGAAGGCGCCAGCTTCTTCAGCCATTGTGGAATTTCCCCTGGATCTGTAAGCTTCAACAAATCCTGTTCCTCTCATTAACACTGTCTGGTCTGGAGGTTCATCCCAGCAACTTAAAGCTGACTACGACAAAGGAGACATAGTCGTAAAGAGAGTAACAAACTTCACTAGAAGAAATAGCATCAGGAAGACCCTGAGGAGAATAAGACATGCACTGGGCATTAACCCAAACTTACATTTTATGTAAATGGAAAGGCAAAGAAGAAATATTAGCCACAAGCAGAGTGTGGATGAAAAACCTAAGGCTAGAATGAATGTAACATGTTTGAGAGAAATAAACAGAACAAGGTGGCTGAGTTGGAGAGGGTCAAAGATGTTTAGACTCCACTTTCTGAGAACTGTAAGTTTTTTAGCATTGTGTCCATGTGAACTGTATTATTTAGAATGACAATCTTCTAGGGCAAATAACATAAAACAAGAGGGAGAACAAACACAGAAAAGAAACTCCTAAAGCAGTTCCTCATCCATGTCTTGTGCTGACCTGTGTCCTCAATTAACATCTTAAGCTTGAAGCCATGGAAGCACTGCTGTGATCTAGGAAGACAAAATGCTTACTCCTCACTTAGTATGCTGGTCTTCTAGCTTCAAAAACAAGTTCAACAGCATGGATGTCAAAAGCTACTGTGGCATTTCTATGAACAATTTTTTTTTCAACTCTATATGTTGTCTACACATTCAGACTTAACTTGGTGAGAAATAACAGTTTGGTCTGAACTCCTGAGCTGCGGAGTGCTGTTGTTTTCAAGGATTAGCAGGCGTGAAATGTAGTTAGTGGACCATGAAAATAAAAACCCCCTGGTGCAAGATTTTTTTTCAACACAGAGGAAAGTATTTGTTCTTCTGCAGATGTATTTTACAGACTTGTCATGATCTTTGGATGACAATCTATACAGCACATGAACTAAGACAGACTCTGGAAACATTTATTAATAAACAATAATAAAAAGTAACTGGGATGCTGGGACGACAGCTCAGGGACAGAACATTGCCTGCTGTGTGTGAGGCGCTAGGTTCAATCTCAAGTACTACCACAGTAGTAGGTAGCAGGGGACCCTGAGACTAGGCACAAGAGTTCATACCTGTAATCCTAATCCTGGAACTCCAGCAGCTGAGGCAGGACTTCAAGGACAATCTAGGCTACATACACAGACCTTGTCTCAAAAAGAAAATCAATGAAGTCAGGTGTGGTGGCGCACGCCTTTAATCCCAGCACTGGGGAGGCAGAGGTAAGAGAACTGCCAGGAGTTTGAGGCCACCCTGAGACTACATAGTGAATTCCAGGTCAGCCTGAGCTATAGCGAGACCCTACCTCCAAAAAACCAAAAAAGTAAATCAATCAATTAATCAAATAATAAGACAAGCTGCAATTTAAAAGGCCTATGTCTCAAGTTTTCAAAACTATTCCCCATCTGAGCAACTGATATTGCATATCAGACAATGGCAACTCACTGCTTTTATAGAAGTTTACCTATTTGGCTACAAAAAAAGACACACATTGTTAGAATTTTATAAATGTATCTCAACTAAATATATATCATGAGTAACTTCTAAAGGGAGCCTACTCAGTTACGACACAGCTTGAATAACTGGCACTGCTGAAGCACATTGAAGGGTAGTGCCATCAGGCATATGTGGCAGAACAATTCTGAACCTTCCCTCCATTTCTATTGTACATGTCCGGACAGGAGGGTGTGGTTCTGCAGAACCGTTCGTGAAGTTCATTTCCTGCTATAAGCTCCTGACACTAATGAACATGAACTAATCAAGAAATGTTTTTCTAGCCAGGCCTGGTGGCGCACACCTTTAATCCCAGCACATGGGAGGCAGAGGAAGGAGATTGTCATGAGTTCAAGGCCACTCTGAGACTACATAGCCTGTCCTCTGCACGCCGGCCGTGTCCATTCTCTCTCGAATAAATAAAGACAAAAATATTAATCACAGCAGTCAGAGGTAGGAGGGATTGCTGTGAGTTCAAGGCTACCCTGAGACTACATAGTGAATTCCACGTCAGCCTGGACTAGAGCAAGACCCTACCTTGAAAAACAAGTCACAACAAAAAACAGCAAAGTAGCTTCCAAATTCAGAAAAAAAGTCTGTAAATTAATTTTTATTTTCCATTTTAATTTTTGAGAAAATATTTTTCATTGCACTGGAATAAGAATGAATGTTTTTCAATTCGATAAGCATGTGTTTGTTTTCTTCCTTCAAGAGCTTAAGGTCAAGCGATCTAGGACAAACGTGAAAGGGCTTGTGTGGATGAATCTAATCAAGAAAGAACATCAAAAACTGCAAATTGGGCTGGAGAGATAGCTTAGCGGTTAAGGCACTTGCTTGCAAAGCGAAAGGACCCAGGTTCAATTCCCCAGGACCCACGTATGGCACAAAGGGGATGCATACATCTGGAGTTCATTTGCAGTGGCTGGAGACCCTGGTGTACCCATTCGTTCTCTCTCTCCCTCTGCTTGCAAATAAATAAAATAAAATAAAATAAATTAAATTAAAACAAACTGCAAATTGCAGGCCAAAGAGCTCATCAGAGATGCTTCATGTACAAGGAAAATGAAACAAGGGGAGAGGAAATGGAATGGAAGGAGAAACAGCACGTCTTTTCTGATTGGGGTGGGAAGGGAAGGGAAGGGAAGGGAAGGGAGGAGGGAGTTTGAATGGAGAAAGCTCCGTCTCCCCCACCCCACTGGAAGAGAGATGAAGGGGTTCAGTCAGCGGTTCACAGTGAGCGGAAGGATGCAAAACGCACTGCGAGGAAAGCCGCTGGGGAGGCACGTGCGGGCCTGAAGGGGCGCAGGATGGTGCCCAGGCCGGAGCGCGCGGGGGCAGGTGCAGGACGCCGCCGAGGCCGGGCCAGGGGGGCGGACGCCTGGGGTCCCGGCGGGGGGCCCGGAGGCGGACAGGCCCAGCGCCGACCCGAGGCCGGGTGGGCAGCGGCGGCGGGCGCGAGGAGGACAGGCCGGGGGCGGCGTGCCCGATGGACCCACCCCACCCGGAGCCCCCGGGCCCTCCTCACCTGGCGCTCCCCCACGAGCCGCGACAGCCTCCGAGCGCACCCACGGGCGGCGTCTGCTTATTGCCGGAAGTCGCGGTCGGCCGCCCGGGCGCCGCGGGAAGCCCCGCCCCTGCTCGCTGATTGGTCGGTGCGGCTCGGCGTGGCCGTGTTGCTACCCGGTCCCGGAGGCTTGGGCGCGCGCGTGCGCGGTGACCTTCCTTCCCTCCCCCTCGCCGGAGCCGCCGGGATGGACCGGGGTCTCGGGACCGCTGCCAGCCGGACCCCCCCCCCCCCCAGACTGCAGGCTCACACATCCACTTCTCCACTCACTGGCAGTGTTCCCACCCAGCCAGGCCCAGAGCCATCACCTGTCCCTGCTTTCACCTAGTGGCACGAGCAGGTGTGCGCTCTTGCCCTTGGGACAGCCTGGAAGCTTTGACTGTTCTAGGCTGCACCACAGTATGTTTAATGGAGCTTAAAAAAAAACACATTTATTTTATTTTTATTTATTTGAGACGGGGGAGGGAGGGAGGGCGCGAGAGAGAAACGAACTCCAGACACACGCGCCACCATGTGCATCTAGTTTACGTGGGACCTGGAGAATCATGCGCCTTAACCGCTAAACTATCTCTCCAGCCCTCAAGATTTATGTGTTTGAGAGAGAGAGAGAGAAAGAATGGGGCACTCTAGCCACTGCAAATTAACTCCAGCTGCATGGGCCGCCTTGTGCATCTGGTTTACATGAGTACTAGGGAACTGAATCTGAGTCCTTAGGCTTCGCAGGCAAGTGTCTTAACCACCAAGCCATCTCTCCAGTCCTCACCCCCCCCCCGCCCCTGCCCCCGCCCTCGCCCCCGCCAATTTTTTTTTTTTTTTTTCGAAGTAGGGTCTCACTCTAGCCCAGGCTGACCTGGAATTCACTATGTAGTCTAAGGGTGGCCTCGGACTCATGGCGATCCTTCTGCTTCTGCCTCCCAAGTGATAGGATTAAAGGCGTGTACCACCACGCCTGGTTTAAAATATTTTTGTCGTTTTATTTATTTATTTTTTTTATAGAGGAGGGAGAGAGAGAGAGTGAGAAGGAGCATGCCAGGGCCTCCAACCACAGCAAACAACTCCAGACGCATGTGCCATGATGTGCATCTGGCGAACGTGGGACCTGGAGAACTGAACCTGGACCTGGAGAGTTGTACCTGGGTCCTTAGGCTTCGGAGGCAAGTGCCTTAACCGCCAAGCCTTCTCTCCAGCCCTTAAAAATATTTCAAAAATGTTATTTAAGAGAGATTGATTTCAGAGAGAGAGAAAGAGACATAGAGAAAATGGGAGCACCGGACCCTCTAGCTCTAGACACATGCACCACCTTGTGCATCTGGCTTACGTGGGCACTGGGGAATTGAACCTGGGTCCTTAGGGTTTGCAAGCAAACACTTTAACCACTAAGCCATCTCTCCAGCCCAGTGGATTATTTATTCAATGCATGGAGGCTACTTCTTTCCATACTGTAATAATGCTGTGGTAAGAGCTAATTAAAAGCCTGGCATGGCACGCCTTTAATCCCAGCACTCGGGAGGCAGAGGTAGAAGGATCACCATGAGTTCGAGGCCACCCTGAGACTACATAGTGAATTCCAGGTCAGCCTGGAAACTCTACCTCGATAAAACAAACACACACACACACACACACACACACACACAGAAAGAGAGAGAGAGAGAGGGTGTGCTAAACAAAACCACCAACAGAACCCTGATACCTTGGAATGGGACATGGAGGCTGGCATCCCATGGGGCCCCATGTTGGGCTTGTGAGAGAGATGTGTCATACAAAGTGAAGAAACTAGCTTCAAGAGCCCACTAGCGTGGCCCACTGTGGGATGCACTATGGGAGGGTGGGCAGTAACGGGGGTCATGGCAGCCACTGTGTGGCAGGAGAGTGCACTAAGGTTAGATCGCTGGCATGCTGGTGTGTTTGATATCATCTCTTGGTGAGACCAGGATTTCAGGGTTGCCCGCCTAGCTCAGGGGCAGCAAGGTGTTGAGTGTAGTATGTCAGAATGAGAAGGTCATGGTCAGTCACTCACAACTCGTTCCACCTTGATTACCCAGACCTAAGGTCCTCAACTCTCCTCTTTCAGTTCAGAAAGCTTCTTCGGGGCTGGAGAGATGGCTTAGCCATTAAGGCACTTGCCTGCTGCGCCAGAGGACCCAGGTTCCATTCCCCGTACCCATATAAACCAGATGCACAATCTGGAATTCGTTTGCCTTGGTTGGAGGCGCTGGTGCGCCCATTCTATCTGTGTACACCCCCTACACCCCCATGCCCCCCCCCCCCGTCTCCCTTGGTAGTGGCTATATTCATAACCTGAGATGATGAAGAGGGTGACCTCACTTCCTCCTCCTTCCTGGCCTAAGTGAATTTGCCGCCACCAGGCTGGCTTGGACCCAACCAGTACCTTCAAAGATGACCAGTCATGGGTGGGCTTCCCTCATTTGATAAAAGTCCAGCTCCCACTGGGGCAACAGTTTCCAGCTCTGGAATCCTCTTCTCTCAGAGGACTCTGTTCTCACTGCCTTCTGTTTCTCTTACTTTGAAATAAACTTTATTCTTTTAAACTCCTTCCTTCCTTTTATTTCTGTAAACAGAAGAGCAAACGAACCCAACACCCAGAGACATCTCACTACTTACTTCGCACAGCACAGCACAGCAGAAGCAGGGTTCAACAGACTTAGGATCAGCTCTGGCCCCCTAAACTTTTGGGACCTTAAACTCCCTTTCCCATCTACAAGCAGGGAGGTGGGTCTAGGGTTGGATTTCTGGTTTGTCTCACCCCAGCTGCTCCCCTGATTTGCTCATGGGCAATTCTTGCAAAGCACCCCAACGAGCAGCTATTTTCAAGCACTCTCTCCTCCCAGCTGCCTGGGGGCCTACCGCCCTTATTGTTCACCACACAATTTCCATTTCTTGTGACTTCCTTCAGTTATTCTCTACTGAAAGCAGAGAAAAGAAAAGGCTGGAGAGACGTGGAGAGACGTCTCAGTGGGTAAGGCACTTACCTGCAAAACCTAACAACCCAGGTTTCATTCCCTAGTACCCACGTAAAGGCAGGTGCACAAAGTGACACGTGTATCTGGAGTTTGTTTGCAGTGGCTAGAGGCCCTGGTCTCTTCCTCCTTGCAAAGGAAGAAGGAAAGAAAGAAAGAGGAAAGAAAGAAAAGAAGAAAAAAGAAAAGAAAAAGTCAGTTCCCTAGGAAGGTTGAGAGCTCTCTGAAGACAAAGACAAAAGTCTCATATTTTTTAGAGTCCTCTGTCTAACTGTGGAGAAAGGAGCAAGGAGCGACCCAATTGGTGGGCTGACAATCCTAGCTGGAAACTCAATCCATGCAGAACATCTGTTCCTGACATGCAAGGAACATGCCCAGACTTCAAAGATGCATCAGATATGGCCTGTACCAGTGTTAGCTTGTCATGTTTATGAGTATGATGTGCTGGCCTTGTTTTTATATAGAGAAGCAGCAGAATCTTATGACTGAAAGGGACCTTTGCCACAGAACCAAAGATCATGTCCCTGCCTTCACGGAGTACAGTATGAGTACACGGACAGAGGCTGCCCGGAGCTGGGGTCTGGACTCCAGATACAGGCTTTTTTTTTTTTTTTTTTCCCCCTCACACAACAGACAGGTTTTGTTCCTCTGGTCACACAGCCTGGAATTCTAAAGTGTGGTTTTGTGGTTAAGGTTTTGGCAGTGGGACTTTCAAGAGCTGCCTCTGGCTCCAATGATCTTAGCCCCTCTGCACGCTCTCTTTTTTTATAAATATATTTTATTTATTTATTAGGGAGAGAGAAAAAGAGAGAATGGGCACACCAGGCCCTCTAGCCACTGCAAAGGAACTCCAGATGCATGCACCCCCTTGTGCATCTGGAGAATTGAACTGGGATCCTTTGGCTTTGCAGGCAAATAAATGCCTTAACCACTAAGCCATCTCTCCAACCTGCCCCTCAGCACTCTTGCCCACTGTAATTGTCCACTACTTCATGGTCTTTACTGACCATGGGGTGGCACAAAGCCCAGCTTCAGGGAGCAATTCAGAAAAATCTGTTGATGAAACCCTCAAAAAACTGAAAACAAAACAAAACAAAACCCCCCTCAGAAAATCCACTGAGGGGAATATTTACGGGGTGTGGGGAGAAGCACTCGAAAGCCAGGAGGAGAGACAGAGATGACCTGAGAGTTGCTGGCTACTTGACAGAGGAAGTGAGGAGGACATGCCGCCAGTAAAAACGGGAAGCCCTGTGGCCCAGGAGTCGCCAGAAACCCAAGCCAGGTGGTTTTGTTGGGCAGGGGCAAGCCATCTCTTCAGTCCATCCGGCCCTATGATTTTTTTTTTTTTTTCTGTTTTTGAGGCACACCCAACAGACTGGCCTTTTTTGTTTTTTGTTTTTTGTTTTTTGAGGTAGGGTCTCGCTTTAGCCCAGGCTGACCTGAAATCCACTCGGTAGTCTCGGGGTGGCCTTGAACTCATGGCTATCCTCCTACCTCTTTGCCTCCCAAGTGCTGGGATTAACGGCTTAGTGCCACCATGCCTGGCCTGGCCTTTTTTTTTTTTTTTTTTTTTTTTTAATAAGAGAGACGGGTGGGAGGAGAGAAAATGGATACACCAGGGTCTCCAGCCACAGCAATTAAGCACCAGATGTGTGTGCCACCTTGTGCATGTATGACCTTGTGCGGTTGCATCACCTTGTGTCTGACTTACATGGCATCTGGGGAGTCGAAGTAGGTCCTTAGGGTTTGCAGGCAAGCATCTTAATCACTAAGCCACCTCTCCAGCCATTTAGTTTTTGATTTTTCGAGGTAAGGTTTCACTCTGGCCCAGGCTGACCTGGAATTCACTATGTAGTCTCAAGGTGGCCTCAAACTCATGGCGATCCTCCTACCTCTGCCTCCCGAGTGCTGGGATTAAAGGTGTATGCCACCACACTCGGCTCTTTATTTATTATTATTATTTTTTTGATAGGTAGTCAGCTAGGAAAGGTCCAAAGAGAAGAACAAAGAGCTATCACTCCACCTTCCTTGACAGAACTGGAATTCAGCGTCTGATCCAGTCTCATCTCTCAGCAACAGCACCCCTACTTCTTCCCCAATATAGCATACTAGGTATACCGTCCCCTTTTAGGCCAGCCTCTTGAGTCAAAAAGAAAAAATGAGGGCTGAGAGATGTCTTAGTGGTTAAGTCACTTGCCTGCAAAGTCAACGGACCCAGGTTTGATTCCCCAGGACCCACATAAGGCAGATGCACATGGTGGCACATGCGTCTGAAGTTCGTTTACAGTGGTTAGAGGCCCTGGTGCACCCATTCTCTCCCCCTCCCTCTTTCTGTTTCAAATAAATAACATAAAATGTTTTAAAAAATCAGTTCTTTCCCATATTCACCTGAGCCTGATAATAAAGCCCATCTTAATAACCTATAAGAGAGGACCTTGGCTGTTCATTTCTCCTCCTGACATTTGAACTTGGAGGTCGCTGTCCTGATAAGCTTCAGCCCCCCCCAGCCAGGCTGGAATGGGGGGGGGGGAGGAAGCTTTCTTCACACCCTTCTGCTCCACTTCCCGTGCAGAAGTGCATGTATTCCTTTACACTCTCACACTCCAGTTCCCCCGTGGCTGTGAGTGTGTTACTTTACACCCTTATGCCCTGCTTCCTCTGTGTGTGTGTCTTTAAATTTCCATGTATGTGTATACACATTCTAGTCTTTCCTTGGATATCAATTTTCCCCAAATAATTTAACTTTCAGGTATGGTAGCACATGCCTTTAATCCTAGCACTTGGGGAGGCAGAGGTAGGAGGATCACCGTGAGTTCAAGGCCAGCCTGAGACTACATAGTGAATTCCAGGTCAGCCTGGGTGTTGCAGTCAGGTTTGTGTTGCTGGTAGAAATCACCAAACCAAGAGCAGCTTGTGGGAAAAAGAGGTTTATTTTGGCTTACAGGCTCGAGGGGGAAGCTCCATGATGGCAGGGAAAATAATGACATGAGCCGAGGGTGGACATCACCCCCTGGCCAATATAAGGTGGACCATAGCAACAGGAGAATGTGCCAAACACTGGCAAGGGAAAACTGGCTATAACTCCCATAAGCCTGCCCCCAACAATACACTTCCTCCAGGAGGCTTTAGTTTCCAATTGCCATCAGCTGGGGAACCTAACATCCAGAACACTTAAGGTTATGGGGGACACCTGAATCAAACCACCACACTGGGCTAGAGTGAGACTCTACCTCAAAAAATAAAAATAGTGGGCTGAAGAGATGGTTTAGTGGTTAAGTGATTGCCTGTGAAACCTAAGGACCCAGTTTGAGGCTTGATTCTCCAGGACCCACGTTAGCCAGACGCACAAGGGGGCACATGTGTCGAGTTCATTTGCAGTAGGCTGGATGCCCTGGTGCACCCATTCTTTCTCTTTCTAACTGCCTCTCTCTCTCTCTCTCTCTCTCTCTCTCTCTCTGTCACTTGCAAATAAATAAATAAAAATTTAAAAAATTAAAAATAGCGCTGGGGCTGGAGAGATGGCTTAGCTGTTAAGGCACTTGCCTGTGAAACCTAAGGACCCATGTAAGCCAGATGCAAGGTGACATAAGTGTGCAAGGTTGCACATGTGTAATAGGTGGCACACATGTCTGGAGTTTGATTACAGTGGCTGGAGGCCAATTCTTTCTCCCTCTCTCTCTCTTGCACACACAAACACTCTTGCTCTCTCACATAAGAAAAGACTAGTCTGTTGTGGGCTTGCCTCAAAAATATGGAGGGGGGCTTAATGGGCTGGAGAGATGGCTTAGCAGTCAAGGCACTTGTCTGAGAAGCCTAAGAACCCGTATTTGCCTCTCCAGGTCCTATGTAAGTCGGATGCACAAGGTGATGCAAGCATGCAAGATCACACATGTGTGTAAAGGGGTGCACGCATCTGGAGTTCCATTGCAGCAGCTGGAGGCCCTGGCATTCCAATTCTCTCTCTCTCTTGCATAAAGAGGGGGGCAGGTAGTCTGTTGGGCTTACCTAAAAAAAAAAGTTGGAGATGGCTTAGTGGTTTAGGCGCTTGCCTGTGAAAGCTAAGGACACATGTTTGACTCTCCAGGTCTCATGTAAGCCAGATGCACAAAGTGACGCAAGTGTGCAAGATTGTATATGCACACAAGGTGGCACACATGTCTAGAGTTCAATTTCAGTAGCTACAGGCCCTGGCACACCAATTCTCAATCTCTCTTGCATTAAAAAAAAAAAAAAAAAAAGGCCAGCTGGGTGTGGTGGCTCACACTATTAATCCAGCATTTGGGAGGCAGAGGTAGGAGGATCACTGTGAGTTTGAGGACACCCTGAGACTACATAGTGAATTCCAGGTCAGCCTGGGCTAGAGTGAGACTCTACCTCGAAAACCAAAAAACAAAACAGAACAAAAAAGACCAATCTGTTGGGCTTGCCTCAAATAAATAAAATTTAAAAAAATAGGGCTGGAGAAGATGGCTTAGCGGTTAAGGTATTTGCCTGCAAAGCCAAAGGACCCCAGGTTCGATTCCCTAGGGCCCACGTAAGCCAGATGCACAAGGAGGCATATGCATCTGGAGTTTGCTTGCAGTGGCTGGAGGCCCTGGCACACCCATTCTCTCTCTCACTTTCTCTGCCTCTTTCTCTCTCTCTAAAATAAATAAATAAATAATATTTTTAAAAATTAAAAAATGGGGCTGGAGGGATGGCTTAGCGGTTAAGTCATTTGCCTACAAATCCAAAGGACTCAGGGTTTGATTCTCCACCACCCACGTTAGCCAGATGCACAAGGGGGCGCAAGTGTCTGGAGTTCGTTTGCAGTGGTTGGGGACCCTGGCATGCCCATTCTTGCTCTCTCTCTCTCTCTCTTTCTCTGTCAAATAAATAAATAAAAATAAAAGTTAAAAAAATAAATAAAAGTTGGGGTTCACAGGCTAACGGGGAAAACTCCCAGTACTGCAAACATCCTGTAACATGGGGACCAGAGGTGAAGTGGAAGTTGTCCTTGGGCAGGCAAAGGAATGAGGCATTGTGGAGTCCTGGGAAATTACAGACACCACAGATGGGTTGGCTAATGTGTAACACTTATTACTCACTGTTCTTCTGGCAGGAGCTCTGTCACGGGCATCTCTGTGCCAGTTGTGAACATCTCTACTCACACTGGTTTCCACTTCCCGCTGGTGCCAGTGAATCAATGTGTAACGGAATATTCAAGAAGAAAAGAAGTGCGTTGAATGCTATGCTGGCTTCCTATGGCTGCTGAAACAGTCACTGTTGCCTTGAGGGTATAAAGCCCATATCTGTTATCTTGTAGTTCTTGGATTGAACAACTGGAACTGGATAGAGCTGAGGCACAACTGTGCTTTGTTGTAAAGGACTCCATCACCAACCTGTTCAGTTTCCAGAGGTGCCAGTAACCCTTCAAGGCTTGTTAGTCTCCCCACATGACCATCTGTGCCCTCTCTGGTCTATGTGAGAATGACAGCCCACCACTGTTGACAGAACCATTGCATGAGCAGGTGAAAGACAGAAACTTGGCCACCTACTATTTCTTCTTTTTGAATTCTTTTTTGTTTGTTTGTTTGTTTGTTTGTTTATCTGAGAGTGACAGAGAGAAGGAGGCAGAGAGAGAGAGAGAGAGAATGGGCGCTCCAGAGATTCCAGCCTCTGTAAACGAACTCCAGATGCGTGCGCCCCCTTGTACATCTGGCTAACGTGGGTCCTGGGGAGTTGAGCCTGGAACCAGGGTCTTTAGGCTTCACAGGTAAGCGCTTAACCGCTAAGCCATCTCTCCAGCCCTATGTCTTCTTTTTGAGATGTGCTTTCTCTAATTTTTTTTTCTTACCCTGTAGGCACAGGGCTTTCTTTCTTTCTTTTTGTTTTGTTTATTTTTATTTATCTATCTAAGAGTAAGAGTGAGAGAGCGAGAGAGCGAGAGAGTGAGAGAGTGAGAGAGCAAGAGAGAGAGAGAGACAGGGTGCTCCAGGACCTCTAGCCACTACAAACGAACTCCAGGCACGTGTGCCCCCTTGTGCATCTGGCTAACGTGGGTCCTGGGGAATTGAGCCTCTAACCGAGATCCTCAGGCTTCACAGGCCAAGTGTTTAACCACTAAGCCATCTCTCCAGCCCTCATTTTTTACTTTATAGATGAGAAACTTATTGCTTAATTGAGGTTTTCCTCCACTACTGAACTATTGATTAGTTGCTTAAACACCCCAAGATAGAAAAGAAGACCATAGGGGTTTCTTAACATAATTGGCCAGGTGGCTGGACAATAGACCCTTCTGCATGCTAGGACCTGGGTTCCCTTAGGTACCAGGCACGTAAATCACAAAGAAATGAAAACTAAGCCAGGCGTGGTAGTGCACGCCTTTAATCCCAGCGCTTGGGAGGCTGAGGTAGGAGGATCGCCATGAGTTCGAGGCCACCCTGAGACTACATAGTGAATTCCAGGTCGGCCTGACCTAGAGTGAAAACCCTACCTCAAAAAAAAAAAAAAAAAAAAAAAAACACGAAAACTAAAATAAGAAGAAGCCACTGTACACTGTGAGAATGACCAAAATTCAGGTGCTGACAACAGAAAACACGAGAGAATGGAGCAACAGGATTCTTTAGCTACTGCTGGTGGGAAGGAAAAATGCCACAGCCACTGTTGAAGACAGCCTGGTGGTTTCTTACAAAACTCAACAACACACTTTTACCATATAATTCAGCACTCCCATCCTTGTTATTTATGCACAGGAATTGAAAACTTATGTCTACACAGAACCCTCGTGGATAATCACAACATCAGAAATGCCAAAACTCAGAAGCAATGGAGACATCCTCTAGTGAGGAATGGGTCAACTGTGGTCCATCCAAATGAGATGGACTATTATTCAGCACTTAGAGGAAATGAGCTATCAAGCCATGACATGACAGAGAAAATCTGACTATATATTATTTAGTGAATCTAATCTGAAAAGGCAATGCACAGTATGTTCTAAAAATGAGACACTCTGGAAAAGGCAAAGCTATGGAGACAGTAGCAAGATCAGCAGTTGTCAAGGGAGAGCAGTAAGCAGGGAAGAACTAGGGGTCAGGGGGAAGTGAAGCTGGTCTGTGACCCTGTAATGATGGGTTCACGCATTTGTACATTTATTTAAACCCACAGAATGTGCAATGACAAGAGTGAGCCTCATGTAAACCCCGGGCTGTGTGTGGCCAATCGAGACAGATGAGGAGCCTGGTATGGTGACACACACCTTTGATCCCAGTACTCGGGAGGCAGAGGTAGGAGGATCGCCGTGAGTTCGAGGCCAGCCTGAGTGATGAAAGCTGTACTGTAATTCACCACAAGTACGCAGTACAGAAACCAAAAGGCATCTACAGGTAAAACATGTTATTTCTTTTAAATGCAGAAACGAACCAGAAGGTATCAGACAGACCAGCTAATAGCAAGTGTCTCCCCATGAAGTCATCTGTTGAGCCCCTGGATAGCTGGTTTTAGGACCAAGTGGATGAGCCTGTCTCAGCCTTCCACCCGACTAAGCTCCCTTGAGCAAGTCACATAGCTACGTGGTCCCTGCCTGTGGACTCTACTGCCACCTGGCCACCACTTGCCACCTAGCACGGGTTGCAGCCCTGCAGGGTCTGGGTGCCCTGTGGAGCCCACCTGGGCCCCTTTTTGGTGACTGGCTCACCAAAAGTAAAAGCAGGGGGAAAAGCTGCCCCTCCAGTCTCCACTTTGCTACAGATCAGAAAAGGATCTAGGGTTCTCCTGTCTCTTGCCTAAAGGAGTTCCCTAGATCTGTTTTTCCAAAAACAACCTGAGTCCCTCCCTAGGAAGGAGTTCCCTTTCCTAGAATTAAGATTCCTGGGGGCTGGAGGGATGGCTTAGCAGTTAAGGCATTTTCCTGCAAAGCCAAAGAATACTGGCTTGATTCTCCAGGACCCATGTAAGCCAGATGCACAAGGGGGCGCATGCATGCTGGAGGCCCTGGTGCGCCCATTCTCTTTCTCTCTCCCTCTCAAATAAATAAATAAATAAATAAAATATATTTAAGTAAAAGATTCCTGGAAGGATTAGACCTGAACCTGGTTGGTTAGCTCAGTTTGGGTAGCTGCGCTGGCTGTTACCCCCTCCTGCCATCTCATGGAAAGGAGTTTTCTGCATTTTTGCCTCTTTCCTTCTCATAATCTCACAAAATCTCTCTAGACCTTACACTCTAGTCTGTGGATTTCAATTCTTTGAATTAATAAGAAAAGAATTTGGAGCCAGGCGTGGTGGCACACGCCTTTAATACCAGCACTCGAGGCTGAGGTAGGAGAATCATCCATGAGTTCAAGGCCACCCTAAGGAGACTACATAGTGAATTCCTGAGCTAGAGGGAGACTCTACCTCGAAAAACCAAAAACAAATCAAAACAGCAGGGAGTGGCGGTGCACACCTTTAATCCCAGCACTTGGAAGGCAGAGGTAGGAGGATCACCATGAGTTCAAGGCCCTCATCTACAAAGTGAATTCTAGGTCATCTTGAGCTAGAGTGAGACCCTACCTCGAAAAATCAAAAAAAAAAAAAAAAAAAAAAAAAAAAAAAAGAAAGAAAGAAAAAGGAAGAAGAAAAGAATTTGGGGATATCACAATATTAGTGCATAGACACAGGGACTCCAAACTTCTGTGTCATTGGCACATTGGCCTGAAATGCGGAGGATAAGTGCTTTCCTGCGTCCTGTCCTCCAGCAGGAGGCGCAATCTGCTCTGTGCTCATTTCTCCATCTTGCAGCTCTCTTCAACTCCGGAACTGGGTACATTAGAAATTTGATAGATGGCAGATTTAAGACATTTCTGTGGAAGACCCATATTAAAACTTTCTGTTTTCTCTTTCCACCTGCTTGTAAAGCCAATAGCAAAATGTAAATGCTGGGTGTAGAATATTGAATGGGTTTTAAATATATAATATATATATATATATATATATATATATATATATATATATTTTTTTTTTTTTCAAGCAAAGAGAGGAGAGAGGGAGGGAGGCACATAGGGAAGGAGCGAGGGAGAGAGAGAGGTTGGCTTATGTGGGTCCTGAGGAATCTAACCTGGGTCCTTAGTCTTCACAGAAAAGTGCCTTAACCACTAAGCCATCTCTCCAGCTCTATTATAGCATTGTTAATCCAGGCAGCCCAAGGGATTTAAATAGGGAATGCTTGCATTTTATTTATTCTAGGTTTTTTCCTGTATTTTATTTACTTTAGAAATTGCCATAGGTAAGCTGGATTCTGGGAAAATGGTAGATCTCAGACCCCAATCCGATTTATACCATGTGTCCTCCAGATGTTGTCTTGAGACAAAATGATTTTTAAATCTTTTATTTTACTTTATTTGGGAAGGGGGGGGAAGCAGGCAGGACAGAATGGGCATGCCAGGGCCTTCAGCCACTGTACTGTAAATAAAAATCCAGATGCATGTGCCATCTTGTTCCTCTGGCTTATGTGGGTACTGGGGATCAAACCTGGGTCATTTGGCTTTGCAGGCAAATGCCTTAGCCGTTAAGCCGTCCCTCCAACCCTGCAATGATTACTAAATGTTAGAATGCAGTTCTCAGACCTGTGCGAGACAAACAGGAACATAAAGAGTGACAACTAGATTTAACTAAGGCTCACAGTGAACTAGAAGTGTATCATTTAACAACTTGTAAACAGGGGTCCTGAAGTGTTACATGATATGCTCACTCAGATTTGTCATTGCTCGGTTTATAACTCAGGTTTTGTAAAAAAGAGACCTTCGAGCTGCTTACAGGGTTATTGGGAATGACAAGATCCCACTAGGCGTGATGGTTAATGCCTTCAGTCCCAGAAGGAGGCATTTTAGGGGACTAAGGGAATTACTGGCTTATAATGGGTGTGCTGGCTCACACCTTTAATCAAAGCACCAGGCTTGGAACTCATCTCTATCCTCTTACCTCTGCTTCCCTGAAAGCTGGGATTAAAGGCATGTGTCACCACACCTGGTTTAATATATATATTTTTAATATTTTTATTTATTTATTTGAGAGAAAGAGGCAGACAGAGAGAGTAAATACGGGCATGCCAGGGCATTCTGTTACTTCAAGTGAGTTCCAGACGCATGTGCCATTATGTACATCTGGCTTTATGTGAGGACTGGGGTATTGAACCCTGGTTGTCAGGCTTTGCAAGCAAGTGTCTTTAACCACTAAACTATCTCTCCAACCCAACCACACTGATTTTATCCCAAACTCTACTCTACCGCAGTTGTTGCTTCCAACATTAATCACAGCTTACTTAGTGGACCAGTGTCTATTGGTGAGAAACAGGAATGGACAACAAAAACTTCTCCTAAGGT
Source organism: Dipus sagitta (assembly GCA_036346955.1). Lineage (NCBI taxonomy): Eukaryota > Metazoa > Chordata > Mammalia > Rodentia > Dipodidae > Dipus > Dipus sagitta. The sequence goes on along the minus strand of CM070783.1, from coordinate 4,999,530 downwards.
GTGTTATGGTCTCAGCCAGGAACAGATCTTACATTACTTTTTTTAATTTTGTTTTGTTTTCTTGTATTTGTTTGTTTGTTTGTTTTTCCGAGGTAGGGTCTCTCTCTAGCTCAGGCTGACCTGGAATTCACTATGTAGTCTCAGGTTTGCCTCCAACTCATGGCGATCCTCCTACCTCTGCCTCCCAAGTGCTGGGATTAAAGGCGTGCGCCACCACGCCTGGCTCATTTCCCAGTTTTTCTAATTGTATCTATATAACTACTTGAGGGGAGGCAAGCCTTCATTACATTTACCTTGATCACACCCAAATGGTTGATGGGATTACATTGATAAAGTTAAGGTTAATGAAATCATCAGGGGGTAAACAGGTATAAAAAGAGCTCCGTTTCAGAACTGCTTTCTCTTGAGCAGAAACTCAGCCCCACACAGAGGCAGTGCCCTCCACGGAGACCAGGCTTCGCTGAGGTGTCTTTGGGAGGTCGGTGAGTACTAAAGAAACTTTCATTTGGAGGTACAAACTTTATTTTTTTTCAATAAGCTTTAATATGAAGAAGACTTTTAAAGTCTTGTTCCAGGAGTTGGGTTGCAGGGCGCCTCTAGTTATAGCATTGTGATCCTAAAACTCTTCTCAATTTATAACTTATGGTAGGGTCTCACTCTAGTCCAGGCTGACCTGGAATTCATTGTGTAGTCTCAGGGTGGCCTTGAACTCATGATGATCCTCCTACCTCCGGAGTGCTGGGGTTAAAGGTGTGCACCACCAAGACCGGCTCCAGAACTGGTTTTCTTTAATATTTTATTCATTTATTTGAGAAAGCCAGAGAGCGGGAGGAAGAGAGGAAGAGTCAGAATAAGAATGGGTGCATCAGGACCTCTAGTCACTGCAAATGAACTCTAGATGCATGTGTCACCTTGTGCAACTGGCTCATGTGGGTCCTGAGGAATCAAACCTGGGTCCTTAGGCTTTGCAGGCAAGCACCTAACCCCTAAACCATCTCTCCAGCCCAGAACTGGTTTTCTTTAATTAGACTAATGGAGCACAGTAAATAAATTATTATAAGTAAATTAAGATATCAAAACATAATAAATTATGTGAGTGAATGAAGCCACATCCTTCTACAGCCACAGAAGGGAGTGGAGGCTGGGGCTCAGAAAAGGACCCTTTGTTCCAGGTCAGACTGAACTAGAGCAAAACCCTACCTAAAAAAAAGAAAGGAAAAAAAATTAGGTGAATTGTACTCCTTAAGTTGAACATATTTAGAAACACGAATGGGGTTACAACTGGACTAGAATTAAAATCCCACTAGAAGCCGGGTGTGGTTGCATACACCTTTAATCCCAGCACTAAGAGTGCTGAGGTAGGAAGATCTCTAAGAGTTCGAGGCCAGCCTGAGACTACATAGTGAATTCCAGGTCAGCCTGGGCTAGAGAGAGTAAATAGGGGCATTCCCTACCTTGAAAAACAACAAAAATTCCGGGCTGGAGAGATGGCTTAGCGGTTAAGCGTTGCCTGTGAAGCCTAAGGACCCTGGTTTGAGGCTCGATTCTCCAGGACCCAAGTTAGCCAGGTGCGCAAGGGGGCTGGAGTTCGTTTGCAGTGGCTGGAGGCCCTGGCGCGCCCATTCTCTCTCTCTCTCTGTCACTCTCAAATAAATAAATGAAAATGAACAAAAAAATTAAAAAAATTCCACTACATCCTATTTTGAGCCATGTGACTTTAAAGGTCATGATAGAACCTTCTGGACTGTTCTCATTGCGGAAGCAGTTACTACACCAGTGTCAGCAAGGTTATGAGAATGATTTAAACGAATGTATGTAACAGACGTTCACGCTTTATAAAACATTAAATTTTCAGCTAGACCTGGTACAAGGTTTGAGTGAAAACTGCCCTCCGAAGTCAAGTCAGGCCGGTGCCCAGACCACCTGCACCAGTACTGGAAGATGGGGAACTGCCTGGGATTCTTCTCAAATGACCTGGACCCGGAGGAGCAGTGGGCAGAGCAGGAAGAGGAGCCCCCGCAACACTACCGGGAGCAGGTTCCTCTGGGACCTAGCCGGGCCTACGCCGCCACGCGGAGCGCTCAACAGCAGTGGAGCAGAGCGGCTAGGTTACGGACGATCCGACAGCATCTACCCCTGGAGGCCTTCGCCCTGGAGGCGGGCGCAGGTAAAGGCGAGGGGCCCGAGTGTGCCATCTGCTGCGCGGACCTGGCCTGCGGAGACCTCGTCCGGCGCCTGCGCTGCGGGCACGTGTACCACGCCGACTGCATAGACGAGTGGCTGATGAGGGATTTCACGTGTCCCTGCTGCAGGGACAAAGTGGATGAGGGGTGGCCTGCAACGCAAACCACTTGACTGACGTCATTCGTAACATTATTTAAACAAAACAAAACAAAACAAAAACAAAGCCCAGCTATTTGATTTTGGAAGTCAGGCGTGGTGGCGTCAGAGTTAGGAATTGTAAACAACCCATGAGCAAAGGTCATCTTAACGATAGGCTGGAGAGCTGGCTTAGTGAAACCTAAGGACCCAGGTTCGATTCCCTAGTACCCACGTGAGCCAGATCCACATGGTGGCGATGTGTTTGGAGTGCATTTCAGAGGCCCTTGTGTGCCCATTTCCAAATATTATAAAGATAATATTTGAAAAAAAGTTTCCTAAAGTGTTTCTGATCAAGATGGCAGAGTAGCCGCCACACCAGAGAAGTTGGGGGACTAGAGAGGCCAGGTCACACAGTACCCTGCTTCTCCCCAGAAATCAAAATGGCAGAGAATACTGCGGAGATCCAGGATCCATCCACATGACAAGAAAAGACAGCCCACTTCTCTCCATGACCCACATTCACCGGGGTCCAGGAGAAACCACGGAGGACTGATGAGTACTGCTCCCAGTGCTAGCCTGACAACTGCCTCCAGAGAAACAGCATCAAATACTGTGGTGAACTGAAACACATCGTAACAGAAATACAGAGACTACGGAGCAGTCAGCCCTAACCACTAACCCACCCGCCGAGGCTCAGGGATTGTTACGGGAGAGGGGGCAGGAAGACTGTATGAACCACAGGGTGGGTAGAAATATCCTGAGGCACAGTGCCACTCCCCCCCCCCACCAGACTGACAGAGACCCTAATTATCCCACAGTGAACAAGTACCCTACTGAGATGGACCCTCAGGGGAATGGAGACCAGCGAAAGGGAATGCAAGACCTATGTAAAAAATAAAAAATAAAGGAAAAAGTTTCCTAAACATATACAGGTGTTGGAATAGTATATTTTAGAAATTTATGGGGGAAGTAAGGTTAGATTCTTAGGTATAGCCTAAGTCCAATGTTTATCACTATAAGTCGTATGTTCTGCTCCATTACAAAGGCATTGTGTAAAGTGGCATAGCAGCTGTGTGTGATTAAATTCCTTTACCATCAACTTTGCAAGCTCTGTTTTGTTTGTTTGTTTCTTGTTTTTGTTTCTTGGAGGTAGGGTTTCACTATAGCTCAGGCTGATCTGGAATTCACTATGTGGTCTCAGGCTGGCCTCAAACTCATGGTGATCCTCCTACCTCTGCCTCCCGAGTGCTGGGATTACAGGTGTGCGCCACCACACCCAGCTCAACTTTGCAAGCTCTTTATGGTGTATCAGTGCTTCCTTTTTCCTCTTCTCATTTCCTGCATGTCTCATGGTGGGGTTGTCATGACTCATGCTCTTTCTATTCTCCAAGGGCATTTATGAATGAATTTGCAAGCTAGACAATCTCAATTCCTCTAAATAGAATGATGAACTGATTAAGTCCCATCATAAAACGTGTGTAGTCCTTTGGTTGATACCCAGCTACATACAGGACAAAGCTAAAGCCAGGACGGAGGGAGTGACATTCCTGGTGAAGCGGGAGATGCTGTCGTCTGGGCACGACACGACCATTGCCTTCCTGAACTCTTGGCCGTGATTACCCACATGACATCAGCACAAGATGGGATCCATTGACATTTGTTGGGAGCCGTGGCTGCTCTTTGACCATGAGAACTGCAGTTGTTTTGGGATCTCTGGGCACAGAGACCTTGTCGTATGGCCTTGGCAAACAGTCTTCAGACACAGAGGCATTTGTGGAGCAGACTTTAGGCACGTAGGCACTGTCTGAAAAGTTTTGTTTTCTGTATATAAGCTTGTGCTTGCCTGAATAAATCTGAGACCTTGATCAGACTCTAGACTTGGTCTCCTTCTTTGTGTCTCTTGTCTCTCATCCAGGTTATTTTTCCCCTCGGGTCCTTGTTTAACTCCCCGCTGGCCGGGGCAAGTGGCGCCCAAACATGGGGCTCGAGGTACGAAGTGTGACCTGGACGTCGCTCCAGTGGACGGCCGTCCCCCATTGGATCGCCACCTGACTGGTGAGTGAAGATCCGCATAGATATCACCACAGGCAGCCCACCTGTGATACAGATCTGCACAGTGATCACCGCAGGAGTGCCCACCTGTGATACAGATCCGGGGAGGTAAGAAAAGCGACGCAATTATGGGACAAGCATTAAGTAAGCATGAATTGTTTGTTGAAGGGCTTAAAGCTTCTCTCAAGACACGAGGAACACGGGTTAAGAAAAAAGATTTAGTGAAATTCTTTGTCTTTTTAGAGGATGTCTGTCCTTGGTTCCCCCAAGAAGGAACTATAGATGAAAAGCGGTGGCGCCGTGTTGGTGACTGTCTAAATGACTACTACCGCTCTTATGGTCCTGAAAGGGTTCCAGTGCAGGCATTTTCTTATTGGAATCTCATAAATGATGTATTACAGGTTCGCCACTATCACCCTGATGTTTCAAAAGTAGTTACAGATAGTGAGAATTTTCTTAAAAATAAATTCACTGGTAGTCAGACCTCCCTCCATAAGAATGAAGTCCCAGAGAATCCTTACCCTGCCCGCCCCAGCTCTCGCAGTGCTGCAGGTGGGCCAACAACCAGCCCCTTCTCTCCTGGCTCTAATTGTCCCTCTATCATCATTCCTATGCCAGAAAATGCTGATGATTCCCCGCCTAGTAACCCTCTCCCACAATCTACCTATCCAGTTCTGTCTGATTTAAAAACCACCAACCCTGATGATGACTCATTCCCCCCACCCCCTGAGGATGAAGCTATTAAATATCATAACTCTGATTGGGCCCCCCAGACACTTTTGGATACACGGTCACCACCCTATAACATAGCACCTCCTTCTTCTGCCCCGGCGCTTGACGCTCCTTCTGATCTAGAAGAAATAACTAGACATGCAATTACTAAACTTTCCCGGGAGGCACAATCTCTTAAGACACTCCTCCATGCCAAAAAGGAGAAGTCACACCTGCTCAAGCAGTTACACGACCTTGATTTAGAAATACGCTCCCCCTCCACTCGCCCTGTTCAGAAAAGTAAAACCAAAAGTAAAACTCTCCATGCCTTTCCTGTAACTCGCTCCCAAGTTAAACCTACTGAAGGAAAATCTAATGAGGCTGAGCCGCAGGATCCAGATAGCCCAGAAGAGGGGGAGGGAGGATCTGAAACAAAGGAACCTGCTGGGTCAGAAAGCACTGAGAATGAAGAAAGGGATGACACTTTACTTACTAAAGCCCAGCGATATCGCCGCCTTAAATTTAAACATATAAAAGAGTTAAAAAATGCAGTTACTTCGTATGGTCCTATTGCTCCTTTCACTATCTCGCTGTTAGAATCTCTAAGTGAAGACTTACTTACTGTTAATGATTGGGTTATGTTAACTAAAGCTACTTTAACTAGGGGTGACTTTCTTCTATGGAAAGCTGATTACACTGAGAGGTGCCAGGATGCTGCCCGCCATAATTTGGCCGCTGGTAGTTCCTCCAAAGCCTGGACGCTAGATAAACTTTTGGGCAACCGTCCCTATGATACGAATGAAAAACAAACCAAATTTCCTCCAGGATTGCTTACACAAATTCAACATGCAGCTCTCAAAGCCTGGAAGAGCCTTCCCTCTAAAGGGTCAGCTGTCACCTCTCTTGCTAAACTCAGACAGGGTCCACAAGAGCCTTATAGTGATTTTATCGGCCGCCTTACAGAGGCCGCTGAACGGCTCATGGGAAAGGAGGAAACAGATAATGAATTTGTTAGACATCTTGCCTTTGAGAATGCTAATTCTGCCTGCCAAGTGGCTATACGCCCCCATCGCCGTGGCAAAAATATTTCTGACTTTATCAAACTCTGTGCTGATGTAGACCCTGCGTCCCACAGCATTGGACTAGCCATAGGAGCGGCCCTTAAAGATTTTACCCAGAGGGACAAGATCAAAACTTGTTTTAATTGCAAACAACCGGGTCATTTTTCCAGAGATTGCACGGCCCCTAAGGCTGAGCGGCTGCTCCCATCCTCTCTGTGTCCATGATGCAAGCAGGGAAAGGCCCCATAAAGGGCTCTTCAAGAAATATCCTTCATCATGCCTTGTTTGTCCTAAACTTTTTAACCCTTGATACTCAGGGAAATTCAGCTGCTGATCGCTTTTGGCACACAAATACAAAAAATACCTTTGCCAAAGCCATGTGGAAAGATCCATTGACTAACAAATGGAATGGACCCAACCCTGTATTAATATGGGGACGAGGATCTGTTTGTATTTTTTCACAGAAAGAAAATGGAGCCAGATGGTTGCCAGAACGTTTGGTGCGGCATGCAGGCCACGAGATCAAACAAGAGGACACTGCTGATCCTGATAATATGGAGTCATCTACATCTTGCTTACAGTGAACTTTACTGGACCTATGTTCCTGATCCTCCTATATTACATCCAGTGACTTGGGAGAAAAAAGAAATCATAGTTCTAGTCAATAACACTTGGTTGCTAAGTACGCCATCTAGTAAAAATATAGAATTACATCAAATAATTATGAGTTCATATTCAGGGCATGGTCTAGGTATTCCACTATGTTTTTCTAAGACTAGCAGAGTGGGATGTTTTGAAATAAAGGAAAGAAACATTACTGTAAAGCATGTACAAGAGCATGTACAAGGTACAAAAAAGATAAAGCAGGTCCAAACAAGCAGAATTTCTATTTGGATACAAAACAGTCATCTTGATTTTGATGCCACTAAGGCTGCTAATGATTTACTTGCTGCAATTAAGTCTGTGTTGCCTGGTTGGGACTCTCTGAGTTCCTGGATAGGCAGCTTTGCAGCTGTGGGAGTTTGCCTTCTGCTTCTCTTATGCCTGTTGCCTATTTTCTTCAAGTGTCTAATGAAGTCTATTGTGAATGTTCATGCAGAGGTCCAAGCTATGCACTATAGAATACGTCCTTGACTCCCCTCCTTTTGGAGCTGCATAGGATTCAGACCTATGCATATCAGCTCACAATAAAGTGAGTGCGATATGGGCACCAACATGGGTGCGAGGCAAAGCACCGCAAGGGAAGGTCCTTTCTGACCGCTTCTGAATTCCCTGAGAGAAAAACCTGACTTGCATGGAGGTTGGTACCATACTTATTATGATCATATAGGCCCTGCCTCCCCTCCCCAAAAGGTACCAAGGGCCAAAGTTGTGGGACGAAAAATGACAGCCCACGGGAGGAGTCAGGTCAATACTCCCCCAGTTGGTTAAAGCCCACCGCTGAACAGCGGGTCTCCCCCTCTTTTGTATAAAAGAAGGGAGGAGATGTTGGGAGCCGTGGCTGCTCTTTGACCATGAGAACTGCAGTTGTTTTGGGATCTCTGGGCACAGAGACCTTGTCGTATGGCCTTGGCAAACAGTCTTCAGACACAGAGGCATTTGTGGAGCAGACTTTAGGCATGTAGGCACTGTCTGAAAAGTTTTGTTTTCTGTATATAAGCTTGTGCTTGCCTGAATAAATCTGAGACCTTGATCAGACTCTAGACTTGGTCTCCTTCTTTGTGTCTCTTGTCTCTCATCCAGGTTATTTTTCCCCTCGGGTCCTTGTTTAACTCCCCGCTGGCCGGGGCAGACATTCGCTATGGGGTGGGGGTGGCTCACTGGGCCTCCTTGAGGATATATAATATTTGGTGGGAAAATGGGCTCCCACACTCCACGTCTTCCCAAGGATCTTTAGGCAGTTAACCCTCTCAAAGAAGATCCATAAGCACTTAACAGTTGCCATTCAGCGGTGTAGCTGCCCATAAGAGGCCTGTGCTCCTGTAACAATAACCCCAATTCAATCAACACTTCAGAGGAATTGTTTCCGTAGTTGGTTCTCTGAGATCGATAGACATTTGTTCAAGTTTCCTTAAAGAAAAGTCACGCAAGACACGCTATTACCTGTGACCAACACTTCCAGGAGGACAGGGGAGGGGGGACAGGAAAGGACACAAAGCTCTGCAGAGCTGTGACAGATGCTGGACAGTGGCGGTCTGCGCACAAAGCAGGACCAAGCAGACCTGCCAACAGCAGTGCTCCCTGGAGGTGCAGACCGAGCCCTCCTATGGCAGAAGTCAGGTATTCCAGTCTCAGAATTAGGAAGCCGGGCGTGGTGGCGCACGCCTTTAACCCCAGCACTCCAGAGGCAGAGGTAGGAGGATCACTGTGAGTTTGAGGGCACCCTGAGACTACATAGTGAATTCCAGGTCAGCCTGGACTAGAGTGAGACACTACCTCAAAAAAAAAAAAAAAAAAAAAAAAAAGAATTAGGGGAGAATTGAGATCAGCACCATGTGCTAATTAGCATTTAAAGCTTTCACATCCCAAAACAAAATTGTAAGAGTCACAGAAGAGGTGGTGACAGATACATGGGGTTTTTTGGCTAGCCAGTCTAGTCTACCTGGAAAGCTCCAGGCCAAGGAGAGGCTCTCTCTCAAACAAGAATGATGGTGTCTTGAGGAAGGACACCCAAGCTTGTCCTCTGGCCTCTACATCATGTGTACCTGCAGATACAGAGAAACACACACATACACAAAAGAAAAAAGAGGGCTGTAGAGATGGTTTAGCGGTTAAGGCACTTGCCTGCGAAGCCTAAGAATTCATGTTCGAATCTCCAGGTCCCACATAGCCAGACGCACAGCGACACAAGCACACAATATTGGACATGCACCACAAGGGGGCACATGAATCTGGAATTTCCTCGCAGTGGTTGAAGGCCCTGGTGTGCCCATTCTCTCTATCTCAGAAAGAAAAAAAAAAAAAAAATCAAATAAGGATAACATTGGGTTATAAGTCATAGAATAAAATAAAAAAGCCTTAGTACACACTGATTAAAAGGATTAAATAAATAAGGACGGAAGAGAGAGAGAATGAGAGATTCGTTTTCCTACAGATGAATTTCAGATAAAAGTACAGGTGGGTAATGCAGCTAGAAGTCTAGAAGTCCCAGCTAGACGTCACGGTCATAATTACTGTAGCTAGCCTTCACTAGATGTCACGGTCTTAATTACCGTAGCTAGCCTTCACTAGATGTCAAGGTCATAATTACTGTAGCTAGCCTTCACTAGATGTCAAGGTCATAATTACTGTAGCTAGGCTTCAGTGATGGCTGCAAAAATGGGAAAACTGGAAGCCAGGCATGGTGGAGTGCTTTAATCCCAGCACTTGGGAGGCAGAGGTAGGAGGATCGCTGTGAGTTTGAGGCCAGCTTGAGACTGCGTAGTGAATTCCAGGTCAGCCTGGGCTAGAGTGAGACCCTATCTTGGAAAAAAAGGGGGGAGAACTGGAGAAACAGTGTATTTGCTTAGCTTTAACTATTTGTTTCTAAATACTCACTAGTACTTTTTCGTCTTAGTTTACTTAAAAAGCTATGGCTGCTTGAGCAAACCCTTTCCCCGTAGCTGCCCTATGCGTTGTATGCGTTGTCACTCAGGACCTGAGGGGCGGGACTGAAGCCATGCCCTATAACCCCAGGCGCACAGGCCGGGGCGAGCTTTCCCTGCCAGGGTTCTTTCACAAGTCCACTGTCTTCAAACCCTGTCCGTTCCTGTGCACTCTTGAGGTCTTGGTGGGTCTCTGCAGCACCCATGCCCCTTGACCTACATGTGCTGGGCGGCCCATGTGGAGGGTGCTGGGCACCTTGGAGGCTAGGGTGTGGTGAGTTTGTGGTGGGCTGTGGTAAGACCTTCATGTTAATTTTATCAGAAAGGAAGCCACCAGGGAGCTCATCACCTGAATCTGTGTATGGGGTTCCTGCCTGAGAGGGTCTAGGGTCCCTGAGCCTCTTTCCCAATGAGGGGGCTCCCTACCCCCAGTTCTTTCCTAATGTATGGGGAAAACAGGAGTTCAAATCTACAATCCTGCAGCCTAGCGCCTCTAGGTCTAACGACCCATTCCGAAGGCCATTTCCAATGGCAACTGGCCCTCCGTGCTGTGAACTGTTCTTCCTGCTGCATGTCAAATAAACACGTTTTGTCGCGATTTGATGGCACTTTGAAAAGGACTTGGTGTGCGTGTATGTGTGTGAACATTTCCCTTGGGTGTATATGCAAAATTGTGAGCTCTGTTTCATGTGGTAGTTCTTTGTTTAGTTTTCAAAAGAGCCTTAATGCTGTTTTCAATTTATATTCTCACCGACAGTGTGCCAGGGTTCTCTGTGCTATGTCCATGGCCCAGCAGCAGTGGCCGTTCCAACAACCATTCTCAGACCCAGGCTTGGTGTTTGTCTGCTCAGATACCTGGTGCAGTTTAGAATTCAGCTTGTCAAGTGTCATCTGCAAGAGTGACTGTAAGGCTGGAGGGATGGCTGGGTGGTTAGGGTGCTTGCTTGTAAAGCCAAAGGACCCAGGTTCAATTCCCCAGGAGCCATGTAAGCCAGATGTACAAGGTAGCACATGTGTCTGGAGGTCCTAGTGTGCCTATTCTCTCTCTCTCTCTCCCAAATAAATAAATAAATAATAAAATACATTTTTTACTTTAATTTTTTATTGACAATTTCCATAATTATAAACAATATCCCATGGTAATTCTCTCCTTCCTCCCCAACTTTCCCCTTTGAATCTCCATTCTCCATCATATCCCCCCCCCCTCAATCAGTTTCTCTTTTATTTTGATGTCATCATCTTTTCTTCCTATTATGATGGTCTTGTGTAGGTAGTGTCAGGCACTGTGAGGTCATGGATATCCAGGACATTTTGTGTCTGGAGGAGCATGTTGTAAGGAGTCCTACCCTTCCTTTGGCTCTTACATTCTTTCTGCCACCTCTTTTACAATGGACCCTGAGCCTTGGAAGAGGTGATAGAGTTTTTCAGTGCTGAGCACTCCTCTGTCACTCTTCTCAGCACCATGGTGCCTTCTGAATCATCCCAAGGTCACTGCCATCTGAAAAGAGAAGGTTTTCGAACCAAAAGTGAGAGTAGCATTAATACATAGGTATGAACATCAAGAGAAGTGCTTGCTAGACAGTTTGGTGAGCATAGTATATACATTTAGCCAGACAGCAGCAGACGTTACACCCCTAGGACTCATGACTACCCTTACTGTAGGTTTTCAGTATCAAGGATGTATTCCCTCCCATGGAGCAGGCCTCCAGTCCAATTAGAGGGCAGTTGGTTTCCCTCATAACAGATGTGCCACTATTGCGCTTGTTAGCTCATTTGGCCTGGCTGGCCAAATATAAGGCTTGCAGTGTCCACTTTTTCTCACTCAGCCCTTTTTAATTTTTTGTTTCTATTTTTTGAGGCAAGCTCAGAAGACTGCTTTTTTATTTTAAATGCAAGAGTGAGAGAGATAGAGGGAGGAAGAGAGAGAGAATTGTCATGCCAGGACCTGTAACTACTGCGATCAAACTCCAGATGTGTGCGCCCCCTTGTGTGCATGTACAACCTTGTGCACTTGCATCACTGTGCATTTGGCTTATGTGGGACCTGGAGAGTCTAACATGACTCCTTAGGCTTCACAGGCAAGCACCTTAACCACTAAGCCACAGCTCCAGTCCAAAAACTATGCCCTCTTTCTTTTTTACTTTTTAATGTTTTGAGACAAGTCCAACAGACTGCTTTTTTTTTTTTTTAATGTGAGAGTGAGAGAGAGGGAAAGGGAGAGAGAGAGAGAGAAAATTGGCATGTCAGGACCTCCAGCTACTGCAATCAAACTCTAGATGTGTGCCCCCCTTTGTATGCATGTGTGACCTTGCATGCTTGTGTCACTGTGTGTCTGGCTTATGTGGGACCCAGAGAGTCGAACATGAGTCCTTAGGCTTCACAGGCAAGCACCTTAACCACTAAGCCATCTCTCAAGCCCCAAATTCTCCTTTTTTAGAGATCTCTATCCAAATGAAACCCAAGGTTCCATAGCTTCCACACACAAAGGAATCCCAGGAAGAGCCAGGATGAAGTTTGTTAAAGATATGTTAGGGCTGGAGAGATGGCTCAGCAGTTAAAGTGCTTACCTGAAAAACCTAACAACCTGGGTTTGATTCCCTGTGCCCAAGTTAAGCTGGATGCACAAAGTGGTGCATGGGTCTGGAGTTTGTTCTCAGTGACTGTAGGCCCTCAAGCACCCAGTCTCTCTGTCTTTCTCTCTCTCTGCTTGCAAATAAATAAATAAAATATTAAAAAAGATATGTTGCTGTGCATGGTAACACATACCTTTAATCCTAGCACTTGGGAAGCAGAGGTAGGAGGATTGCTGTGAGTTTGAGGCCAACCTGACACTACAGAGTGAATTCCTGGTCAGCCTGGGATAGAGCAAGACCCTACCTTGACAAAGAAACAAACAAAAAAAAAAAAACCTGGAAAATTTGAAACATTTGTAATTTTTTTTTCTTTTTTTTTTTGGTTTTTCAAGGTAGGGTCTCACTCTAGCCCAGGCTGACCTGAATTCTGGGTTTGATTCCCTGTGCCCAAGTTAAGCTGGATGCACAAGTGGTGCATGGGTCTGGAGTTTGTTCTCAGTGACTGTAGGCCCTCAAGCACCCAGTCTCTCTGTCTTTCTCTCTCTCTGCTTGCAAATAAATAAATAAAATATTAAAAAAGATATGTTGCTGTGCATGGTAGCACATACCTTTAATCCTAGCACTTGGGAAGCAGAGGTAGGAGGATTGCTGTGAGTTTGAGGCCAACCTGACACTACAGAGTGAATTCCTGGTCAGCCTGGGATAGAGCAAGACCCTACCTTGACAAAGAAACAAACAAAAAAAAAAAAACCTGGAAAATTTGAAACATTTGTAATTTTTAGCATACAATTAGAAGTCTCATTAGCTTTGTTTTACATTGCAATTCTCATGTAATAGGTATACTTAAGTCTATTAAAATTACAATTCAGGGCTGGAGAGATGGCTTAGCGGTTAAGCGCTTGCCTGTGAAGCCTAAGGACCCCGGTTCGAGACTCGACTCCCCAGGACCCACGTTAGCCAGATGCACAAGGGGGCGCGCACGTCTGGAGTTCGTTTACAGTGGCTGGAGGCCCTGGTGCGCCCATTCTCTCTGCCTCTTTCTCTCTCTGTTTGTCGCTGTCAAATAAATAAACAAAAATAACAAAAAAAATCACAATTCATTGAAAAAAAAAAAAACAATGTTCTGCTGGAAGATGATTTAGTAAAGACATTAACTTTGTGGCCTACACATCTCCTGTCTCTGATGCAGTAATGACAAGCATTCTTCTACATCATTTAAGAATAAAACAGTGCCGGGCGTGGTGGTACACACCTTTAATCCCAGTACTTGGGAGGCAGAGTAGGAGGATCACGGTGAGTTAGAGGCCAGCCTGAGACTACATAGTGACTTGAGACTACTTAGTGAATTCCAGGATAGCTGAGGCTAGAGTGAGACTCTACTTCAAAAACTATAAAAAAGAATAAAATTGAATTTTAAATGAGTCCAGCAGTACTTCACTTACAGGACTTACTGTTTGTGACTCAAAATTGGAGCCTACACTTCTAAGAAATCTAAGGCCTGCAATTTTCTAAGGCACAACCCATTCATTTAGCTTGATGCCTTCAACTTCCTGTTTGAGGCTCCGGGTACAATACGGAGGACAAGACTGCCACCAAGAGGCAGTGAACAGAAAATACACCGAATGAAAGGTTCATGGCGGAGGTGGATGAGACAGCTGGATTCAATCTTTGGTTAACTGAATTACTGAAAATACCTCAAGTACTACAGGCTGTAACGGGCATGCTTAAGAAAAACGAAAAGTTAGGCATGGTAGTGTGGTAGAAAAGAAGCTAAAAGTTGAACTGATTTAGTTAATTGCTGAGGAGCTAAAACTTATCTTTGTCAGTAGATGAAAAAAATCCCAAAGAAGGAACTGTCCAGAAAGGGCCCAAAGGGATGATAGGAAGGAAAGAAAAGCAGGGAGCGGTGGTGCACACCTTTAATCCCAGCACTCGAAAGGCAGAGGTAGGAGGATAGCCATGAGTTCACGGCCACCCTGAGCGTACATAGTGAATTCCTGGGCTAGAGTGAGACCCTACTTGGGGTGGGGGGGGAGGGGCGAGGAAAGACAGTTTAGGCTAAAACACAGTAAAATGGAGCTTATTGTTAGGGTGGCCTGACTACAGAAATGATTGACGTGCAGATTTCCATGTGTTGTTTGTTCACTTATCCCTCCCCTTGGCTATGAGAATAAAATCTGCGCTGGGAGCCACAGCTTCTTTGGAGGGCTACATCAGGCTTTTAGACTCCCCTACTTTCACTCATTCTGGCGTTGGAGTGATCTTTCCAGAGAATTTCTACAACAGTGGCACACGCCTTTAATCCCAGCACTCGGGAGGCAGAGGTAGGAGGATCCCCGTGAGTTCGAGGCCACCCTGAGACTACACAGTGAATTCCAGGTCAGCCTGTGCTAGAGTGAGACCCTACATCAGAAAAAAAAAAAAAAAGTCTTTTCCATATTGGAGAGATGGCTTAGTGGTTAAGGCACTTGCCTGAGAAGCCTGAGGACCCAGGTTTGATTCCCTAGTACTCAGGTAAGCCAGATTCACATCTTCTCTCATAAATAAAAACAAAATATTTTTTAAAAAATCCTTTCCTCTGCCGGGTGTGGTGACCAAAACCAAAAAAACAAAAAAAAAAACAAAAACAAACCTTTTCTCTCAAAAATATTAGATGACAAAAGTACCAAAAATTCAGTTTTTTCTATAGTGGAACTAACTAGATAAATCATATACCAGTTTATGATTACAACAAAAACTATGAGAGTGGGCTGGAGAGATGGCTTAGAGTTTAAGTGCTTGCCTGTGAAACCTAAGGACCCTGGTCCAAGGCTGTATTCCCCAGGACCCACGTTAGCCAGATGCACAAGGGGGCGCACGCGTCTGGAATTCGTTTGCAGTGGCTGGAGGCCCTGGCGCGCCCATTCTTCCTCTCTCTCTCTATCTGCCTCTTTCTCTCTTTGTCTGCCACTCTCCAATAAATAAAATAAACAAAAAATATTTAATAAAACTATGAGAGTGTTTTCAATTTTCTTTGATTTAGAGATCCCTATACCTGTAGAATATTTTAAAATACATAAGGAGACATGGTACAAACACCTTACACATGCACTTTAGCCATTAATTTTCCCTCTGAAAACCAAAAATGCTCCAATAAAATATAAATTAAGTCAGACATGGTGGCTCATACCTTTAATCCCAGCACTGGTGAGGCAGAGGAAGTAGGATCACCATAAATTTGAGGTCAGCTTGGGCTGCAGTGAGGCCCTATCTTGAAAAAAAAAAAAAGTGATGTGTGCACACAGAACTTTTCTCCACACACACACAAACAATAGCAGACTTATAGTGCCATTGATTTGTTCATTATATTCTATATTGTGAATATCTCCCATTTCACTAAAGAGCTGCATGTTTTTTAAATGGATCTCTAACCTATTACATGTTCATGGTCAGGTTTCTCTCATATCACTTACTTTTGCAAACATTTATTCATCAAGAATAACTTTCTTAGGCTGGGGTGATGGCTTAGCAGTTAAATGTGCTGGTTTACAAAAGCCTGCTGGCCCAGGTTCAATTTCCCAGTACCAACTTAAAGCCAGGATGCACAGTGGGCATGGTGGCTCATGCCTTTAATCCCAGCACTTGAAAGGCAGAGGTAGGAGGATTGCCATGAGTTCAAGACCACCTGAGACTAAACAATGTGTTCCAGGTCAGCCTGGGCTAGAGTGAGACCCTACCTCGAAAAACAAGCAAAAAGAGTCAGATGCACAAAGTGGTGCATGTGTCTGGAGTTTCTTTGCAGCAGCAGGAAGCCCCCATGTGTCCATACTCTCCCTCCGTCTAGCTCTTTCTCTCTAAAGCAACAAGGAAAGAAAAGGAATACCTTTCTTGGTGCATCATTACCAGTACGACTTTAGCACATATTTCTAGAAGCAGAATGGCTAGCTAAATGAACACCTGATTTAGCAGCTTAATTAGGGTGTAAATGACACGTGACAATCTCACAAACCAGTGTCTTGACATACATATCCACACCATCACCAAAATCAGGATTTAACTATTTGAAGGGGGGCTGGTTATCAATGTGCTTATTGTCAGCAAAATGCCCTGTCAGTCAGAAGGCATATGCTTCCATGGAAGGTCTGACCCATGTACTCATGCAGCACACTTAAATGCACTGTCTCCTTCCACTGCCTTTCAAACAAACACACAAGAACTATTTACAGTTCAGGGGCCAAGCATGGCAGGCGCACGCCTTTAATCCCAGCACTCGGGAGGCAGAGGTAGGAGGATTGTTGTGAGTTTGAGGCCATCCTGAGACTACATAGTGACTTTCAGGTCAGCCTGAGCTAGAGCAAGACCCTACCTTGGGGTGGGGGGAGAACTATTTACAGTTTAGGAAATAAGACTTTGCAAGAAAAAAAAGACTGTCTCATTTTCATTTCCTAGTAGATGATAACACTTAGGTGGTCAGCCAGAATCCAGCACTGACTGACCTGGGTCAGAGGCTGGAAGCGACAGGGCAGTCAGGGGCATGGCACATGGCTTGGACCCCAAGATTCCATGACTGTGAAAACCAGGGTCCATGTAACACTGTAGTATTCAAGGGTTCTTCCCACAACTTCACCTGCCTCTGCCAGCTCTCAACCCTGACATCACTGTGGTTCATTACACGACAGGATCCATGGGACATCTGCCTTCCTGCTCTTGACCTGTCTACCCCCCCCCATGCCCAGTCCACCCTGTGTTGGCCCTCTTTCCTGGATCCCCAGATCCCACCCTTCGGAGTGGGGCTTCCAGGCCAGCAGCAGCAGGGATCCAGATGGGTTGCAGAGATGAATTTGACCACCGCACATGCCAAGTAAGATTTGGTCCCATTTTAAAAGTCGTAACTGTCATGTAAGAAAGGAAGGATTGGAGCCAGGCGTTGTGGTGCATGCCTTTAATCCCAGCACTCAGTAGGCAGAGGTAGGAGGATCACCGTGAGTTCAAGGCCACCCTGAGACTACATAGTGAAATCCAGGAATGAGACCCTACCTAAAAAAAAAAAAAAAAAAAAAAAAAAAAAAAAAAAAAAAAAAAAAGGAAAGAAGGATTGAGGGAGAAAAGAAAGGAAGGAGAGAAAAGGAATGGAAGGAGGGAAGGAGGAAAGGAGAGAGGGGAAGGAAAGAAAAGGGAGAGAAGGAAGAAGGGAGAGGAGGGAAGAGAAAAGAAACAGTTATACAGTGAGGCTCAAGCCTTTGTATAGAAAACCTTTTGCAAAAGTCCAAAAGCTTAGAATTAGGCGGTGTGCAACCAAGAAGGAAAAGTAGGTAAAGACATCTTCAAAGAGATTACCTATGAATTCTTCTCAAAAAAAAAAAAAAAGACAAATGATTTTTACTTAGATTGTGCCCAAGTTCAGTTGAGTCCAAAGCATAGGTAGCAGTATGGGAATCTTCCAGACTCATCTACTTCTCGCAGCAGTGCTTTTCACATGTTCTTATTGTTTGAGCATGTCTCTGTGCCTCTTCAGCAGGAGCCTGGGCTGTACCCTCACACCCTGCCCTTCTCTCCTGGCTGGCAAGTGGGGTGGTGCCTGCTGCCTCGTTGCCCTGCCTCCTTAGAGCCCACAAAGGACAGTGAGCAAGAATGTCTTTGCGTTGAGCTTCCTCCCTTTAGCCATGTTCCCTGCTGGACCTGATTCTACGTCAGGGAAGTGTTATCAAAGAAGGTCGTGCATTTGTCAAAGTAGCAGTTGGATCCAGAGGGTTTTTTTTTTTTTTTAAATTTATTGACAACTTCCATAATTGTAAACAATATCCCATGGTAATTCTCTCCTTCCTTCCCAACTTTCCCCTTTGAAACTCCACTCTCCATCATACTGCCCCCCACCCCTCAATCAGTCTCTCTTTTATTTTGATGTCATGATCTTTTCTTCGTATTATGATGGCCTTGTGTAGGTAATGTCAGGCACTGTGAGGTCATGGATATCCAGGCCATTTTGTGTCTGGAGGAGCATGTTGTAAGGAGTCCTACCCTTCCTTTGGCTCTTACATTCTTTCCGCCACCTCTTCTGCAATAGACCTTGAGCCTTAGAAGGTATGATAGGGATATTGCAGTGCTGAGGCAGAGAGAGAGAGAGAGAGAGAGAGAGAGAGAGAGAGAGAGAGAGAATGGGTGCACCAGGGCCTTCAGCTTCTGCAAATAAACTACAGGTGCATGCATCTGGCTTACGTGGGTACTGGGGAACTGAAACTGGGTCCTTAGACTTTGCAGGCAAGCACCTTAACTGCTAAGCAATCTCTCCAGCCTAATTTATTTATGTTTTGTTTTTTGAGGTAGGTCTAGCCCAGGCTGACCTGGAATTCACTATGTTGTCTCAGGTTGGCCTCGAACTCATAGCGATCCTCCAACCTCTGCCTCCCAAGTGCTGGGATTAGAGATCTGTGCCACCACATCTGGCCTCTAATTTATTTATTTATTTATTTTAACAAATACTCATAGGTCTTGGTTAAATGTGCTTTGGACATAGTTTTCAAATTCATAGTTTAATCTCTGCATTTGAGGTTTGTGAGGCCCAGGGGACATCTATAAGTCTCAAGTCCATCCTCGCCAGATGGGTTGTCTAGCTTCTCTCTTCTCCTGCCATGTCCAAAACAGATACCTTGGTCCAGCATATGTACTCTTGCCTGAGTCTTAGGGCAGGAACTTCAGGCATCTGTGAGGGCCTGCATTCCTATCTCAGTTGTCTTGCAGTTCAGTGAGTATTACATTAAAAGAGAAATGACAGGGTGGAGAGATGGTTTAGCGGTTAAAGTGCTTGCCTGTGAAGCCTAAGAACTCATGTTGGAATCTCTATGTCCCACATAAGCCAGATGCAGTGACACAAGCATGCAATGTTGCAAATGTGCACAAGGGGGCGCATGCGTCTGGAGTTTGCAGAGGCTGAAGGCCTGGAGCATCTATTCTCTCTCTCCTTTAAAATTAAAAAAAAAAGACAAAAAAAAAAAAAAAAAGACAAGTAAGGACATGACTGATTTTCCCCCTTTTTAAATGAGGAGTTGTGGTGGTTTGATTCAGGTGTCCCCATAAACTTAGGTGTTCTGAATGTTAGGCGCCCAGATGATGGGGATTTGGGAATTAACACCTCCTGGAAGCAGTGTGTTGTTGGGGGCGGGCTTATGGGTGTTATAGAGTTACCCCTTGCCAGTGTTTGGCACACTCCTGTTGCTATTGTCCATCTGATGTTGGCCAGGAGGTAATGTCCACCCTTTGATCATGCCATCATTTCCCCCTGCCATCATGGAGCTTCCCCTCGAGTCTGTAAGCCAAAATAAACCCTTTTCCCACAAGATGCTCTCAGTCGGGTGATTTCTGCCAGCAATGCGAACCTGACTGCAACAGGAGTCTTGCATTTTCATTTCCCACTGGATGCCACTATATAGTGGTATGTGGGCAGCCCCCACGAGGGACGTGAACAAGACAGTTTGTTTCTCTGATGTTAGTTTTTCTATGACGATAAGATTTTGGAACCTATTCACTTAAAGTGTTGTCTCATTGTGTTCATTAATAAAGATCTAATTTAGCTTATCTCATTGATGTCTCTTCTGTTTGCAGACTCAATACTTCAAAACACCCATTCTTATAGTAGCAAATACATATCCTTGTTTTTTTAAAAAATATTTTATTTATTTATTTATTAGAGACAGGGAGGGAGAGAGAGAGAATGGGCACGCCAGGGCCTTCAGCCGCTGCAAACAAAGTCCAGACGTATGTGCCACCTTGTGCATCTGGCCTAAATGGGCATTGGGGAATCAGACCTGGGTCGTTAGGCTTTGCATGCAAGCGCCTTAACTGCTAAGCAATCTCTCCAGCCCCATATCCTTGTTTTGATTCAAACGTTCCATTTACCTAAATGTACCTTACTGTGATGTGCAGGAAAAGATAACCACGCCTTAGCCATAAGGCAACAAAACACTGCGAGAATCTAATAAGAGGTGTAACCTGTGGGGCCCTTAAAAGGTCAGAGATCTTTACAAACCCTAGATTAAAAAAAAAAAAAATGGTGCAGGGTTTAGCTGTTAAGGCAGTTGCCTGCAAAGCCAAAGGTTCCAGGTTCAATTCCCCCAGGGTCCACGTAAACCAGATGCACAAACTGACAGATGCATCTGGAGTTCCTTTGCAGCAGCTGGAGGCCCTGGCGCGCCCATTCTCTCTCCCACTCTCTCAAATAAATAAAAATAAAATATTTCAGCCAGGCGCGGTGGCCCATGCCCTTAATCCCGGTACTTGGGATGTAGAGGTAGGAGGACTGCCATGAGTTCGAGGCCACCCTGAGAGTACTTAGTGAATTTCCTACCTCGAAAAAAAAAAATCAGCGGTTAAGGCGCTTGCCTGCGAAGCCTAAGGATCCAGGTTCGAATCCCCAGAACACACGTAAACCAGATGCACAAGCTAGCGCATGCGCCTGGTGTTCATTTGCAGTGGCCGGAGGCCCTGTTGCGCCCATTCTCTTTCTCTTTGTAATAAACATATTAAAAATATTTTTTAAAATTGGGAGTAAAAATCGTCACTTGCATGGCACTTGACCTTTTCAAGAAACGCTTCACCATCAGGAGACAAAAACAAGACCCTTTCACAGGACCCCAACAACACGAACGCCAGGGAATCCCAACGTCTACCGTGCAAGGACGTCACCCACGCCCAGTTCCCATGGGAACGCGCAGTCCGACCGGAACTACTCCCCTACGCGCCGGAGCCATTTCCGGTGCAGCCGGAAGGCAAGCGCCCGGGCCGACGGCGGATCAATTTTGGGCGGAAGAGGCCGCCGTCGAGGGGCGTCGGGACGCGGCCGCGGTGTGGCCGGCGATGGCCGCGGGTCCTGCTCGTGTCGCTGCCATGGCTCAGCCGGGAACCCTGAACCTCAACAACGAGGTGAGCACGGCGGCCTGAGGAAGTCGGAGAGCGCGGGCGGGCGGGCGATGCGGCGCAGCGGCTCCGGAGCCTCCGGCCCCTCGCGGGTCCTCGGCCACCGGCCGGCCCCACACACGTGCCCGCGGGCCCCGGGAAGGCCGGTGGCGTGTGTCTTCCAACGGCTTTATGACTTGCACCCTTGCCCGTGCTCGTGGGAACTGAGCCCTCCCGACGGCGCGCGCGGCGACCCCAGCTCCAGATCCTCCACGAGACCGTGGGCACGGTCCGGTCCCTGCGTTTCCCTTTAGGCTTGCAATGAAAAGAGCTGCTTGTGAACTTGCTATGCCCACTTTCCTTTTTCTGGTTCGTTCTTAGGTTCAGTCTCGTCTGCCTGGCGCCTTCGACACCTCCACTGTTCTGTGTTAGTCTCATCAGGCTATTTACTATGTGCCCTTAGCCCTTCTCAGTTTGTGCTTATGTTAAAAGAAGCAGTAAAATGCCTGAAATCCTAAAGTAAGCTCGAAAGCAGGGATCCAATGAGGACTCAGTCCTGCACATAGCAAAAATAGTTCTCGAACCTCTTTACTGTCTGGATATGTCTGCTAAGAGCGATCACTTGTTCAGGTAACCAAGCTGTGTAAGATACATTGTATATTTTTTAGTTCCTGCAGACTGGTGTGAAAAGCTTAAACAGTACCCACTGATGATAAAGAATAATACAGGGGCTGGAGAGATGGCTTAGCGGTTAAGAGCTTGCCTGTGATTCCTAAGGACCCTGGTTTGAGGCTCGATTCCCCAGTACCCACGTTAGCCAGATGCACAAGGGGGCGCACGTGTCTGGAGTTCGTTTGCAGTGGCTGGAGGCCCTGGTGTACCCATTCTCTCCCTCTTTCTGTTGTTCTCAAATAAATAAATAAAAAAATAAACAAAAAAACAAAATTTTTTTTAAAGAATAATACAGAAGAGCCCCACCCCCCAAATTGGTAGTGTATAAAAGCATTCCAGGAAGAAGGATTAATAAAGCAAGGTAGGGTTAGTACTGGGAAACTCTTTGAATGACATACATAAGTCTTCATTGATGAGAATTTATGAGATGAAATAGAAAATAAAACAAATATATTACTGTCATATTGCCAGACTGTACTTTGAGTTGAGTAAGTAGTGAAGTACAAGATCTATTACAGGGAAAGGGAAGGAAGGCTATTAAAATGTGCTATTGAGGACTGGAGGGATGGCTCAGAGGTTAAGTAAGGCGTTTGCCTGCAAAGCCAAAGGACCCAGGTTCGATGCTCCAGGACCCATGTTAGCCAGATGCGCAAGGGGGCACATGCGTCTGTAAATAAAAATAAAACATTTAAAAAAATGTACTAATGAGGGCTGGAGAGATGGCTTAGCGGTTAAGCGCTTGCCTGTGAAGCCTAAGGACCCCGGTTCGAGGCTTGACTCCCCAGGACCCACGTTAGCCAGATGCATAGGGGGGCGCACGCATCTGGAATTCGTTTGCAGTGGCTGGAGGCCCTGGTGCGCCCATTCTCTCTCCCTCTCTCTATCTGCCTCTTTGTCTCTCTGTCACTCTCAAATAAATAAAAAAAAAAAATTAAAAAAAAATGTACTAATGAGCTGGGCATGGTGGTGCATGCCTTTAATCCCAGCAGTCAATGGGACTGCAGAGTGAGTGCCAGGTCAGCCTAGGCTAGAGTGAGACTCTATCTCAGAAAAACCAAAAACAAATAATAACAATAACACTATATGTATATAAATGAACATTCATTAAGCTTATATTTGTACAAGAAAATTATTAATGGGCCATTTTCCATTAGGTTATGAAATAGAAAAGATCGTAACTTAGATGTTCTTGGGAATTCACAGAAAACAGTACTCACATTTATGTCCAATTTTGATAGTAGTAGTGACAGGAAATTGGTCATATAATTCTGTTTCTTTTTCTACTTCATTAGCTTGTAGACTTTTTCAAAACTGTTCAGGGGTATATTTATCATGTGACCAGAGTGTTTTCTATGCTAGAAATACCTGTTTCTATCTCTGTGTATATATCCCTAGAACATGTATGCTTTATAGATATCTGCTGAAGGACTTATGAATTTATCAAGTCATTAATATCCCAAGTAAAATCTAATATGCCCTAATATAAAGAGACAGGAGTAGAGGTGATGCTACCTAGTTGGAAAAATAACAACAACAACAGATTTGCATCACCCAACAGTAGGAACATGTTCTAAAAATGCACCTTGGGTAATTTTGTCCTTAAAATGTTTTAATTTCACAAGCCAAGATGGCTCTGGTGTCAGTGGGTGATGTGTTCTTGAGAGCTTTTTTGGAGACCCTAGCAGGGGAGTGCAGCTACTTGTATACCCTTGACTAAAGAACGGGTCTTCTCTGTTTGGGGAAGGTCGACCTTCTTGACCTAGCACACAGCTTTCAGGGGGTGGTAGTTTAAATATATGCCCTCTAGTACACTCAGGTGTTTAATTAAAGCGTGCCTCCAGCTGCCTACCTGGAGGAGGTGTCACTGGGGTGGATCCTGGGTCCAGCCCTGAGGTGTTACTGGGGGAGGATCTGATTTCCAGACCAGAGGTATGCAGAGCAGGTTGAATTCTGCCTGGGTCCCTGCTGCATTGTTTTGTGCTTGCTTTTGGTGTGTGCTGGTTGCTGGTGCTTTCTGTCTGCTTGGATCTGCGAAAGGGGGCCAGTTTCTTCTGCCATTATGGAACTTTTGGATCTCTAAGCTTGAAATAAATCCCTTCCTCCCATAAACTGCCTGCTTTGGAAGTTCATCCCAGCAACATGGAGCTGACTACCACAGGAGGCCTCACATAAAGCATGCAAGGGAGGGATACCACCTTGACAGCCATAGCAGCCAAATCAGCCCTGGCGACCATGAACTGACAGATGCTGTAGCCAAATCACCCTCACATCTACTTGGTTTTATATATATATATATGTGTGTGTGTGTGTATATATATATGTATATGTATATATATATATGTGTATATGTATATATATATATATGTATATGTATATATATATATATATATATTCCTTACATGAAGAAGACAGTAGTAGAGGTGATGTTATTTAATTGGAAAATTTATGTATATTATATATATATATATATATATATATATATGTAAAACATCCCTTGAAATTTGTTTTCTGGCACTTAACTATATGGATTTATCTCATAGCCAGTATGAAAAGTAAAGAGTGCGCCAGGCATGGTCATGCACGCCTTTAATCCCAGCACTCAGGAGGCAGAGGTAGGAGGATCACCATGAGTTTGAGGCCACCCTGAGACTACATAGTGAATTCCAGGTCAGCCTGGGCTGGAGTGAGACTATATGGCCAAAAAAACCAAAAAAAAAAAAGAGCATTTTTACTTCATCTTATAATCATTACATGTTTTGTTTTCTTCTTCAGTACTTTATATGGATTTTCAAGAGAAAATACTTAAGATATCTTGGTAAAGTCGCTGTATTAACCTCAGGCATAGGTCATTTTCCTCAGATAATCAGTAAATGTAATTTGATAAGATGAACATTTGCTCCCCAGAACTTAGCATCAACTAATGTTCATATGAGAGGGGAGATCTACATGTTGACTTTTTTTCATTCTTTATAGGAAAAACTAGAGAAGGAACTGAAAACAACTATACCATAGCAGTTAGTGAGTGTAGAATTTTATCTGGAACTGCATTTAATTATCTCTTTCTTTGGTAGTTACATGTAAAATCAGAATTAGGATGTATGGCAATTTGATGTAATATTTGTTTATTTATTTATTTTGAGAGAGAGACTGGGTGTGCTAGGGTCACTAGCCACTGCAGGCGAACTCCAGATGCACGCCCCCCCTTGTTCATCTGGCTTACATGGGTCCTGGAGAGTTGAATCGGGATCCTTTGGCTTTGCACACAAATGCCTTAACCGCTAAGCCATCGCTCCAGCCCCTGGAATATTTTATTTTTATTTTTTCTGTTTATTTTATTTATTTATTTATTTGAGAGCCACAGACAGAGCGAGAAAGAGGCAGAGAGAGAGACACAGAGAGAATGGGCGCGCCAGGGCCTCCAGCCACTGCAAATGAACTCCAGACGCGTGCGCCCCCTTGTGCATCTGGCTAATGTGGGTCCTGGGGAGTTGAGCCTCGAACCGGGGTCCTTAGGCTTCACAGGCAAGCTCTTAACCGCTAAGCCATCTCTCCAGTCCACCCCCTGGAATATTTTAATCCATTGGAAGACCTTGAGTCTTTGTAGAAAACTGACATTATTGGTACTGGAGAAATGACTTTGTAGTTAAGGTGCTTTTCTAGCCTAAGGAACCAGATTTAACGCCCCACAACCCCCACACAAGCCTGATGCGCAAGGTGGCAGTGCTTCTGGAGTTTGTTTGCGGTGGCTAGAGGCCCTTGTGTGTCTCACACACTCTCTGCCTGCCTGCCCGCCCTCCCTCCTTTCTTTCTTTTCTTTCTCAAATAAATGAAAATAAAATATTTGAAAACTGACATTTTTATCATTTGATAGCAAATAATTAGCCCAGTAGAAAATTGCTTTCCATTTATTATAAGATAGTACCATTAGTATCCTGCTGCAATTATGGTTCTGTTTTATATAGTTTCAGTTACTAACCTGAGGTAATTACAGTCTGAAAATAGAAGTGGAGAATTCCAGAAACAATTTGGGAGTTTTGAGTTTGCATGCTGTTAGCAGTGTGATGAATTCTTCAGCTGTCCTGTCCAGGTTGGCACTTACCTCTTTGTCTAGGGTGTGTATAGTACATGCCACCACTGTCACTAAGTCCTCAATCATCAGATTGATTGTCATAGTGTCACAGTATGTGTGCTCAAGTACCCTTTACTCTGCTTAGTAATGGCCATAACATATAAACTTCTATTGCAGTATAATTGATGTGTTTTATTATTAGTTATTTTTGTTAGTTCCTTGCTATGGTTTATTTGTAACCAAAATTAATACACACTTTCACAGGTAGGTGTAGGAAAAAAGGGTACATAGTAGGATTTGGGACTGTGTCTAGTTTCAGGTATCCACTTTGTATATTGGAACAAACATCCCTTAAATAAGGGGACTGTAAGGTAGAAATTAAAATGGCTGTGAACGTTTTTCCTGCACATATTGTAAAAGATAAGTATGTTAAAAACCATGTCTGTATGTGTTATGAAGTTACAAAAGTCCTGTATCATAATAATTATTATTTTTTTTCTTGAGTAAAGTCTCACTCTAGCCCAGGCTGACCTGGAGTTCACTATGAAGTCTTAGGGTGGCCTCGAACTCATGGTGATCCTCCTACCTCTGCCTCCCGAGTACTGGGATTAAAGGCGTGCGCCACCACGCCCAGCAACTTGTATCATAATTGTATGGTATGCATAATACTTTTAACTAATTTCTGAAGTAGTAACCTGTTTAAGCATTCTGGAAAGTTTTGCTAGGTGGCAGCATAAGCTCAATAATGGTTAAGTTACAATTACTAAGCATTCTAGATTTTTTTTTTTTTTGTTTTCCTTCGAAGTAGGGTTTTTCATTCTAGCCCAGATTGATCTGGAACACACCCTGTAATCCCAGGCTGGCTCATTCTAGAATTTTTCATTTTTATTTTTTTGAATTTTTAAGTTGTTGCTCATCGGAAATAAAAAAGGTGTAATTCAGTTACTACTTGTAATCCAAATAGCTAAATTAGAATTATTTCTTAAAAAATGTTTTTATTTGTTATTTATTTGCAAGCAGAGAGAGAGAGAGAAGAGAGACAGAGAGAATGGGAACACCAGGGCCTCCAACTGCTGCAAACAAACTCCAGATGCATGTGCAACTTTGTGCATCTGCCTTTATGTGGGTACTGGGGAATCGAACCAGGGTTATTTGGTGTTGCAGGCAAGTGCCTTCACTGCTGAGCCATCTCTCCAGCCCCTAAATTAGAATTCTCTCTGTAAAAGCATGATTTTGTTAACTATGAAGCACTGCAAATATACAGGGAATAATATAACAATTGTCCTTGTAATCTACTCATATTTAGCAGTTATCAGTGCTTTGCACCTATCTTCTCTTCCACCTCATTGACAATTATTTCTCTTTTTCATTTGTTCACTATACATTTCATACTCAGTATATAGGATTATGTACTGTGTGTGTGTGTGTGTGTGTGTGTGTGTATATATATATATATATATACACATATCTTTAGTTTTTCGAGGTAGGGTCTCACTCTAGCCCAGGCTGACCTGGAATTCACTATGGAGTCTCAGGGTGGCCTCGAATTCATGGCGATCCTCCTACCTCTGCCTCCTGAGTGCTGGGATTAAAGGTGTGCGCCATCCCGCCCGGCTATTTTTAAACTTTGTATATGGAATACTAAACTATAGAAATGGGGTTCAGCAAAGTTTGCCAGCCTAGGCACACTAATTCCCCACTACCCAAGTAAAACTAGATACACAAAGTGATATGTTCATCTGGAGTTTGTTTGTGGGCAAGAGGCCTTGGTGTGCCTATATACTTGCCCTCTCTCTCCTTGCAAATAAAGTAAGTTAATACAATACAGAAATGTATGCATAAACACTATACTACTATATGCTTTATAAACATTTTATAAAACTTTTTAAAGAATACTACAATGGAAAGTATTCTGTATAATCTTTTTCTTTTATTGCAATTGCAAATATGTTTTCTGGATAAATTCTTAGAAGTGGGATTTTTTTTTTTTTTTCGAGGTAGGGTCTCACTCTAGCCCAGGCTGTCCTGTAATTCACTATGTATTCTCAGGGTGGCCTCAAACTCACGGTGATTCTCCTGCCTCTGCCTCCCAAGTGCTGGGATTAAAGGTATGCATCACCATGCCCAGCATAAGTGGGATTTTTGTTTGATGGACAAGCAGTCCTCTAGAATAATACAGTTTGCCCTTTTGTCAGTAATGTATGAGCGTGCCTGTTTCCTCACAGACTTGTGACCAGTCCTTTTGTAATAGTCAGTCGGATTGGTAAGAATGAATACCCAGGTTTAATGTACTCTAAAAAAAATACTAATGGCTTAGATTTTCATAATAGTCATCAGATTTTGGTAAAGGGTTAGTGTAGCTGGTTGAGCGGCTCATAGACAGCCAGTCAAGAGTCAATTCAAGCTGGGCATGGTGGTGCACGCTTTTAATCCCAGCACTTGGGAGGCAGAGGTAGGAGAATCACCATTATGAGTTCAAGGCCACCCTGAAACCACAGAGTGAATTCCAGGTCAGCCTGAGCTAGTGCAAGACCCTACCTCAAAAAACAAAACAAAACAAAACAAAACAACAGTAAAGAGTCAATTCAAAACTCTTGTCTCTGTGTCAGAGTCTGCTTTCATCTCTACATATCAGAAACTTCTTGTCACTGTTGCCTCCAAAGTAATAGTTCTTTTTCTCAAAAGCAAATTGTCATTAAGCATAAGCTTATAAGAGAACATGTAATTGGGAAAGGTCATTTAGGTCATTTATTAAGGAGTATATCTAGATAGAATGTTCACATTGTAAAACACTTTTCCTATCTGTCAGCTGGCTGGAATGTTGAACTACAGAAAGGGATTTTAACACACGATCTCTGTTGGGCTATGATACATCTGTCCTCATAACTGAATTATTCCAGGACACATTGGATTTTTGAGTCCCCGAGCTAGAGAACTCTTTGTACGGAATGTCTTTCCTTTGCTCTCTGCCAGCTTTTGCCTGTTTGTAGTTCCCTTCCCTTTCCTGGGTTGGTGGTAACTATTTTTTTGATCTGCATCCATGGTGCTGTTTCAACAGGTATATTAGGTTTCCACTTTATTTATGATCATTTTTTTCACTTAAAAAATTTTTATTTGCAAGGAGAGAGAGAGGGAAGGAATGAGAATGGGTGTGCCAGGGCCTAGAGCCACTGCAGATGAACTCCAGACACATGTGCCACTTTGTGCATCTGGCTTTTCATGGCTACTGGGGAATTGAACCAGGCCATCAGGCTTTGCAAGCAAGTTCCTTTAACCACTGAGCCATCTCTCCAGCCCTGTGATCATATTTTTGTATTATTTACCAAAGAAGTGATTCAGAGGCGGGGTGTGGTAGCATAAGCATTTAATCCCAGCACTTGGGAGGCTGAGGTAGGAGGATTGCAAGTGAATTTGAGGCCAGCCTGAGACTACAGAATGAATTCCAGGTCAGCCTGGGCTAGAGCGAGACCCTACCTCAAACCTACCCCCCCAAAAAAATAGTATGTTCTTTATAACTAGGATATTTCAACATATTGGCCTATTTGATGTATGTTCTTAGTGTTCAGCATTGTTATCTAATGGGATAATTTAAGTGTATTATCAGGTGTGCATACATATGCTTTTGCACATAAGATGCCTTTATGCTCATGAAGTTTCTTTAAAACAAAAAAACAAATTTTTTTTCTTTGTCTTTTTGAGGTAGGGTCAGGCTCTAGCCCAGACTGCCCTGGAATTCAGTATGTAGTGTCAGGATGGCCTTAGATTCATGGTGATCCTCCTGCCTCTGTCTCCCAAGTGCTGGGGTTAAGGGTGTGTGTCACCATGCCCGGCTCTTTTTTTTTTTTAAATGTTTATTTTAATTTAATTTTATTTGAGAGAGAAAGAGGCAGATAGAGCAAGAGAGAAAGAGGCAAAGAGAGAATAGGTGCACCAGGGCCTCTAGCCATTGAAAATGAACTCCGGACACATGGGCCCCCTTGTGCGTCTAGCTTTACATGGGTACTGGGGAATTGAACTTAGGTCTTTAGGCTTTGCAGGCAAGTACCTTAATCACTGAGACATTTCTTCAGTCCTAAAATTTCTCTTGAAATAGTTGAAATACTAAAAAAGAGCAGCAGATACTGTTTAAAATGAAATCACTTTCACACGTTTGCTCTTATTAACTCAGTAAGTTCCTACTATTATGTTTTATAAATATGATGATTATAAGTCTGATCTCATAACTTAAAGAATTCATAGTGTATCCTTCTACTCCCACTGAACCCTTCTTCCCAAATAGTCTCAGTTCTGCTTTCATGTCTTTTTTTTCCTTTTTAAATTTGTGACTCATTGAGTTTAATTGAGGTTGCTTGCATGGGTAGGGGGTTACTCACTGGAGCATGTGCTGTGATTGTTTTAAAACTTTTTTTTTGATAACTTCCATAATTACAGACAATAAACCATGATAATTCCCTCCCCTTTGCTGTGATATTTTTAAAAATCATAATTTATTTCTACATTGAATTTTATAATCAGTTTATTCACTGTTTATGGAAGAAATATGATTTCCTTAAACTGAACATAATTAAACAAATTTGGTTAAACTAGTAGACTAAGTGTATGATAGTAAGATACAGAGTCCATTTTATTTAGGGGTTAAATGACTTTCATTTTGTCTTTATTCCTTAAAGGTTGTGAAGATGAGAAAAGAAGTGAAGCGAATTCGAGTTCTGGTTATCCGAAAACTTGTCAGGAGTGTTGGAAGACTGAAGTCAAAAAAGTTAGTCATTTGAAATAAGATTCTGTAGCTAATAAAATTTCAAAAGTTGTTTTTATTTAATATTTATGGAATTTGAGAGTGTGATCTAGGAGGCTAGTTCTGTTTCTTTCTCATTGAACATTGTTTCTGTGTACACATGGTCTGGGTGAGATCTGTGTCTGCTTTGCACCTTACTTGCTTCAGACACAGAATAATTTCTATTTTATATATTTATTTATTTTGAGAGAGAGAATGGGTGTGCCAGAGCCTTCAGCCACTGTGAATGAACTCCAGACCTGCACTGCCCCTTGTACGCATGTGTGACATTGCATGCTTGAGTCACTGTGCATCTGGCTTACATGGGACCTGGAGATTCAAACATGAATTCTTAGGCTTTGCAGGCAAGCACTTTAACTGCTAAGCCATGTCTCTGGCCCAATTTCTTCTATTTTTAAAAAGCTCTCTATTTGGTCTTTTCAAAGTGCAATTGCCTTGGAGTTATTTACGCGTTTTATGTCACTTGAAGTTGTTTTAAGAAGTTAATGTAGGGGCTGGAGAGATGGCTTAGCGGTTAAGGTGCTTGGCTGCGAAGATTAAAGACCCAGGACCCGTGTAAGCCGCTGGAGTTCGTTTATACTGGCTGGACAGGCCCTGGCATGCCCATTCTCACCCTTTATCTGCCTCTTTCTCTGTCTCTCTTCCCTCTCCTCTCTCTTTCAAATAAATAAATAAATAAATAAATAAATAAAATATTTTAAAAATTTGAAAAAATGTTAATATAGTTTAGCTAGTCTGTAATACTGACCTGTATACCAATCATATATAAAGATCTTAATGCTTTTTCTTGCATTAAGTACTTGGTGATCTTCAGCATCATATAGACATATCCATCAGATTGTTGTATACCATAAATTTTTTTTTTTTTTTTTTTTTTTGGTTTTCCGAGGTAGGGTCTTGCTCTAGTTCACGATGTAGATTCAGGGTGGCCTCAAACTCACAGTGATCCTCCTGTCTCTGCCTCCCCAGTGCTAAGATTAAAGGCATGCACCACCACCCCTGGCTTACCATAGATTTAAATATTTTATTTTTATTTATTTATTTGACAGAGAAAGAGGGAGAGAGAATGGGCATACCAGGGCCTCCATCCACTGCAAGTGAACTACAGACATGTGCGCCCCTTTTGCATCTGGCTAACATGGGTTCTGGGGAATCAAACCTGAGTCCATCCTTTGGCTTTGCAGGCAGGTGCCTTAACTGCTAAGCCATCCCTCCAGCCCTTACCATAGATTAAAAAATTTTTTTAAATTTATTTGCAATGAGGGGGAGAGAGAGAATGGATGTGCCAGGGCCTCTAGCCACTGTAAGCAAACTCCAGATGTATGCACCACATTGTGCATCTGGCTTTACATGGGTACTAGGGAATCAAACACTGGTTATTAGACATTTCAGGCAAGTCCCTTAAGTGCTGAGCCATCTCTCCAGCCCCATAGATTTTTTTTTTTTTTTTTTTTTTTTTTTTGTGGTAGGGTTTCACTGCAGCTCAGGATGACCTGGAATTCACTATGTAGTCTCAGGGTGGCCTCGAACTCATGGCAATGCTCCTACTTCTGCTTCCCAAGTGCTGGGATTCAAGGCATGCACCACCACACCCTGGCCCCATAGATTTTTTTTTTTAATTTAAAGGCGTGCACCACCACACCTGGCTTATATATATGTATATTTATGTATATGTATATATATATATATATATACATATATACAAATATATATATTTGTATACGTATATATACATGTGTATATATATGTGTGTGTATATATATATATATATATATTAATTTTATTTATTTTTATTCATTTACTAGGGAGAGAGAGGGGCGCACCAGGGCTTCTAGCCACTGCAGATGAACTCCAGATGCATGCGTCACCTTGTGCATCTGGTTTATGTGGGTCCTGGGGAATTCAACCCTGGGTCCTTTGGCTTTGCAGGATAATGCCTTAACTGCTGAGCCATCCCTCTAGCCCCCCATAGATTTTTTTGAATAAAAGAATATTTTATATTTTTAGTAACAGTAGTGTTAATGAAAAACAGTTTTGTAGTTCTTATGGATTAAACATAAGTATTTAGGACGCCTTCAGGTGTGTTTTTGTGACTTTCTTTTTTTTTTTTTAATTTATTTATTTGAGAAAGAGAGAGAGAGAGAGAGAATGGGCATGTCAGGGCCTTTAGCCACTGCAGACGAATTCCAGATGAATGTGCCCTCTTGTGCATCTGGCTTACGTGGGATCTGGGGAATCGAACCGGGATCCTTTGGCTTTGCAGGCAAACGTCTTAACTGCTAAGCCATCTCTCCAACTTTTTTTGTGATTTTCTGTTCATTCATAAATGCTCCACAAGATAGCCTTCCTATTTGATAATAATTAGTTATTGAAAATCTTTATTATTTCTCTTTGTGCTGGAGAGTAATTTTTCACTTAAAAAAGTATGACCAAGCTGGGCGTGGTGGCTCACGCCTTTAATCCCAGCCCTTGGGAGGCAGAGGTAGGAGGATTACTGTGAGTTCAAGGTCACCCTGAGACTACATAGTGAATTCCAGGTCAGCCTGAGCTGGAGGGAGACCCTACCTCAAAAATCAAAACAAGGAAAGTACAACCAACCTTCACTTGTAGCTTATGACACTTAATGTTACATTAAATACAATGTTTTATTGATTAAAACATGTTGCTGACCATATCATTTAGGGACTAGAGAACATAAGCTGTCAGGACTATGGCACCAAGACAGTGTTTATTCTGCAAGCTTCAAACCCTTGGGTTAGTTTATGGAATGCATGGCTGTTACAGGGGGTTGGAAACAGGGCAGGGTGAGTTGGGGTGTCTGTCACTTAGGGTTTTCTTAAAGAAGTAGAAGACCTTTAATCATGATGTGATTCAGGTCATGCTTTACTTGGTTACATGTTGTGTTTTCAGGGGTTCTGAAGATGCATTGGTCAAAAATCAAAAGCGAGCTCAACGATTACTTGAAGAAATTCATGCCATGAAGGTAAGGATGTGTGTGAGTGTGTGCCCGTGTTCTGTGCCCCGTCATCCTGCATTGTCTGGGTTTGTGGTACTTAGGGAGTTCTTCTGAGAGTTGCTTAGGGCTTATGAGTCAAAACTGCCAAACTGAGCTCATTTATGTTTTATAAGGCCTCATGCCTAAGGCATATATTTCAACTAAGTCAAGAATTAGTGTTCGTGCTATTTGGGAATGTGGACGGTGATCTTGGTGGCTGGGTGATCTTGGTGGCTGACGTCACGCTCTTATTTTTGCTAGCTCAGTAAATTTTTACATAGTGGTGTCAGCGTTTTATTCACCTCTGTAGCAGCTTAAAAGAAATGAGTGATGGACCGATATGATCTGTATCTGTGTCTCTTCAGCCAGACCCTTCACTAGCATAATTTTTAGGTCTTCTCACTGCTCTTACTTTGTGGCAACTTTCATTTACCAAATGACATACCATTACATGTCTGGGAGATGTTTTATTGTAGAACTTAAAAACAACATTTGGTACCAGCAATTATCTTAATTGCAGTGTAATTTTATGTTTCTTTGACTATCATAATTTGGCATAACTTTCAAGTTTTGAGTTAGATAAAAGAGCAAGAGAATTCTCTAACAATATTTTAATTGAGTTAAATTATCAAAGCTTCTCACTTTCTCTCTCTCTCTCTTTTTTTTCCTGAGGTAGGGTTTTCCTCTAGACCAGGCTGACCTGGAATTCACTATGTAGTCTCAGGGTGGCCTTGAACTCATGGTGATCCTTCTACCTCTGCCTCCCAAGTGCTGGAATTAAAGGTGTGCGCCACCACAGTTGTAGGATACAGTTTTCTCAGTTAATCTGATAAAAAAAAATTTTTTTTTGTTATGAAGTATATTCTATGTATTTGCCCTTCCCTCTCTAATAGCACTGCAGAATTTAAAAAATCCATTTGATAGGTCTTTTTTTTCTTGAAGCTACAATCCTGTTTTTATCATTCAGAACAAAAAAATCTGTATTTTATTCCTGTTTATTATTTGGGTTTTGGCTTTCAAATCATTATGCTTTTCATAGACCTTAAGTTTTGATAGTCTGAGAAAAATCTTTTTAGAAATATTCCTTTCTTTTTCTTTTTCTTTTCTTTTTTTTTTTTTTTTGAGGTAGGGTCTCACTGTAGCCCAGGCTGACCTGGCATTCACTGTGTAGTCTCAGGGTGGCATTGAACTCACAGTGATCCTCCTACCTCTGCCTCCTGAATCCTAGAGTTTGGGGATAAAGAGCTGCACCACAATGCCTGGTGGTATTATTTCTTTTTACTCATTATTATTAATTTATTTTCGAGGTAGGTTCTCACTGTGTTCTAGGCTGACCTGGAATTCACTCTGTAGTCCTAGGCTGGCCTGGAACTCACAGCAATCCTCTTACCTCTGCCTTTCGAGTGCTGGGATTAAAGGTGTGTGTCACCATGCCCCGCCTTGTAGAAGTTTTTAAGTTTTAAATTTTTTTAAAAATTATTTTCTAGGTAGGGTCTCACTCTAGTTCAGGTTGACCTGGAATTCACCATGTAGTCTCAGGGTGGCCTTGAACTCACTGGGATCCTCCTACCTCTACCTCCCTAGTGCTGAGATTGAAACGTGCCACCACGTTTGGTGCTTTGTAGAAATTTTGGGGGATAGTGCTATATATATTAGGTAGTTATGGTTTAATCTCCTTTTACTTTCTCTGAACTAAGGTTCTTACTAAATTACATTGCGTAATTATGTACTTATTCTTTCCTGTAATTTCTTCTGAATAGTCATCTTTGTAATCCTCAATTATTCATTGACTTTGTGCCACTACAATTGCTGATTTTTACTGTAGAAAGAATAAAGTATATGCAATAAACTCATGTGCAGTTTATAAGGAGTTTAAGAAGAAAAGGTAACATCTTAATCTTGAGAATACCATTTTATAACTCTTAAAAATGTGATTTTTGGGCTGGAGGGATGGCTTAGTGGTTAAGGTGTTTGACTGCAAAGCCAAAAGACCCAGGTTCGATTCTCCAGGACCCACGTTAGCCAGATGCACAAGGGGGTGAACGTGTATGGAGTTTGTTTGCAGTGGCTAGAGGCCCTGGCACGCCCATTCATTCTCTCTCTCTCCCTCTTTCTCTGTCAAATAAATAAATAAATTAAGAAAAGTGATTTCTTTTGGGGGCTGGAGGGATGGCTTAGTAGTTAAAGTGCTTGCCTGCAAAGCCAAAAGAACCCAGGTTCGATTCCTCAGGACTCATGTAAGTCAGAGCAGCCACTGGAGGCCCTGGCATGTCCATTCTTTCTCTTTCCCCCTCCTCTTTCTGTCAAATAAATAAAAATAAGTTTTTTTTTGTTTTGTTTTGTTTTTTGAGGTAGGGTTTCACTTTAGCTCAGGCCGGCCTGGAATTCACTATGTAGTTCACGGTGGCCTTGAACTCACAGCAATTTTCCTACCTCTGCCTCCTGAGTGCTGGGATTAAAGGCGTGTGCCACCACACCTGGAAAAAATAAAATATTTTTTTAAAATGTGATTTGTTTTAAAATTAGGAAATTGTCCTGTTTGAGGTCTGTATAAAGTAATTGTTTTCTGTTCTTCAATCTCATCAGCAGATAAGTCAGATCCAAGGCTAGTGCAGTCTGACTAAATTTTACAAATTTTCTATGCCTGTTTTCCAGGTTACTAGATAGAACTCCTGTGGAATTGTTGCCTCGTAGAAGGCCAAAGTTTCTAGGCTATGTACTACTTGGATTCATGTACTTTAAATATGTATATTCCTTGAATTGGTGCCAGAGGTGAAAACAGTCTAACTTGAGCTTCTTCTGGAATGCCAAAAGCACTGGAATGCAGTTAAATTTAAAAATTCAGAGCTGGGCTTGGTGGTGCATGCCTTTAATCCCAGCACTGGGGAGGCAGAGGTAGGAGGAGTGCTGTGAGTTCAAGGCTACCCTGAGACTACATAGTAATTCTAGGTCAGCCTGAGGTAGAGTGAAATACTACCTTAAAAAAAAAAAAAAGGTTAAAAAGAGTATTAGAAAGACTGTATGTTCACTTGGTCTAACTGTCAAGTTTTATTTCTCACTTATGGTGCATGTACAAAATTTGCCTTTTCTAAAAAAAGCAAATACTCCCCCCCCATCACTCTCAAATAAATAAATAAATAAAGGGCAGGAGAGATGGCTTAGTGGTTAAGTGCTTGCCTGTGAAGCCTAACGAACCCGGTTCAAGGCTCCATTTCCCAGGACCCATGTTAGCCAGATGCACAAGGGGGCACATGCGTCTGAGTTCGTTTGCAGTGGCTGGAGGCCCTGGTGTGCCCATTCTCATTCTCTCTCTCTCGCTCTCTCTGTCTGTAACTCTCAAATAAACAAATAAAAATAATAAAAAAAGTTTAATAAAAAAGCAAATACATTAGGCATTTTTCTTATTTGAAAGGTCATTCCTATATTCCTAAGGATTGTTTTTCATTTATATGGGAGTATCAAAGAAATAGTCACAAAGCAGTAGATCCACAGTCAGAATTAAATTTGGAGGAAACCTCTAGTTACACAATTTTCCAGAGGAATTTTTTCTTTGGCTCATACACCACTAGATTTTTTTATAGTCTTATTCATGACATACTGCCTATACTTGCTTTCTATGATAATAGGGTATTTTGTAGCAAGATGACATCCTCATGAAGAAAACCTGATACATTTTTAGAAATAAGAGTTGTTTTTTCTGGCCAAGAGGAAAAAAAAAAAGACCCGATCTTTCTGATGTTCTACAACTGTAAGTTGTAATTTTAAAAGCTATAATGTGTGGAAGGATCCCTAGTCTTTGGTGCTTTTTCTTTTCATTTATTTATTTATGACAGAGTGTGAGGGCGAGAGAATGGGTGCACCAGGGCCTCAAGCTACTGCAAACAAACTCCATGCACTGCCATGTGCATCTGGCTTATGTGGGTCTTGGGGAATTGAACCTGAGTCCTTAGGCTTTATAGGCAAGTGCCTTATACGCTAAGCCATCTAGCCCTTTGGTGCTTTTTCTGATAGTTTTTATACTTTTAACTGTATTAGCATAAATACTGACTTTGAAACAATTTATTTTCCTTTGTGAAATAAAGTAACTTCCCTGAGTTACTTAGCTGGAGATAAACATGGTAAAATTGTGGGCTGGAGAGATGGGTCAGTGGTTAAAGGCGCTTGCTTGCAAAGCCTGATGGCTTGGGTTCAAGTCCCCAGTACCTATGTAAAGCCAGATGCCCCAAGTGGCACATGCATCTGGAGTTTGTTTAGAGTGGCAAAAGGCCCTGGCGTGCCCATACTCACTCTGTTTATCTCTCTCTCAAATGAATAAATATATATATTTTTACAATGATGGCAAAATTGGGGCTAGGGATGTGGCTCCAAGGTTCTGGGCACTTGCTTGCAAAGCCTGCCAGCCCAGGTGTAATTTCCCAGCACCCATGTATAGCCAGACGCATTAAGTGGTTCATGTATATGGAGTTTGTTTGCAGCAGCAAGAGCCCCTGGTGTGCCCCTTCTCTCTTTCTCCCTCTTCCTTTCTCTTTTTTTCAAATAAATATTTTAAAAAGATGGTGGAATTAAAGCATACACTGACATTTCTCACAATATGCAAGAAGTCCCTTCCTCAGTAAGAAGGTAACGTTTTTACTGAGTGATTCCAGTGTACCAGGAGCCATCTACACAGATTGACATTCCTTGCCTTGTCATGAGGTAGATACCAGTATTCTCCCTATCGTAGAACACGAGAAAGTAAAGTTTAAATCAATCAAGCAACTTGCTCTAAATCCAGTGTGTGTTAACTGGTGGATCCTTAAACTGACTACAGAGCTTGGTATTAGTCACTGTATTGTACTGCCACTTCACTAAACAAGACCTTCTGGAGACACACCTGAACCCACACTGAACACTGGGTGAGGTATTTAATAGTGTGATTCTCTAGAGAAATAGAAGTCCAAACATGTCTACCATGTTCCAGATCCTTTAGTTCCTACAGCTCAGTGTACTTAGCTATACAAACCTTCTTTCTGTCAGCTCTGGCTCTGAGCCCCTCACTTCTCCCTCTGCTGAGTGCTCTTACTCCCATGAGTGCTTGTGTGTGCTTCTGTGAGACCTTGTTCTGCCTGCTGTCTTGTTTGTTTGAAAACTTTTCCCCTGTGCTTTGCTCTTCCCTGGTCTTTTTGTGCTCAAGTTGATCACCCTGTCTTTATGCTTCTTCATTGCTTCTCTTTTCCCTCCCCTCCCCTCCCCTCCCCTTCTAGGTTGGTTTATATATATATATTCATATATGATTTAGAATTTTCTCATTTCAGGTTATGTGTGTTTTTAAAAAAATATTTATTTATTTATTTTTGTTTTTTGAGGTAGGGTCTCACTCTAGCCCAGGCTGACGTGGAATTCACTCTGAATTCTCAGGGTGGCCTTGAACTCACAGCAATCCTTCTACCTCTGCCTCCTGAGTGCTGGGATTAAAGGCATGTGCCACCATGCCCAGCTCTGAATTTTTCTTCCTATAATTTCATATACTATTTTGTTTTGTTTCCCTATACATACTTAAAAAGAAATTTCTTGTATCCTTAAAATAGTGGCTTATTGTGTCAATGACAAACTAGATTTAGCTTACATGCTACTAAGTATATTAAACATAGGATTTATTTTGTATTAAAGCATTTTCAGTTTTACCTTTCATTTGTGAACCAGTACAATCAATCATATCAAATCAGGGTCATGTTAGAGAGCACCTATAGTCCAACTTTCCTAGTTTCTAGGATGTAAGCAATCAAAGGCACAGGAAACCAAGGATGGATCTAGGACTTCCTGGCCCAAAGACTCTCCAAGTGAGCAAGCCTGGGACTTACCTCATAGTACAAGTGTTTAATTTTTGAAACATTGCCATTCTGCTCCCCAGGATGGTGTAGCGAATGTTAGAGTCTTCATTCTGTCACAACTCGTAAACCAGCAGAGTATTGGTTTGCTTATTGTAAGCATTTTTGACAAGGGCCGTTCTTCTAAGATTAGTCTGCAGATAAGAATCTTTCTCCTAACAAAAAAATTTAGGTTAGAACCACCTGTATTAGGTGGATTAACCTCCATCAATCCCCTTCTGTGAGTTTTCTGATGGCGAAGGAGTGAGGAGATCCCAGTATGTCTGCTTCAGTTCTTCCCTTCCTGATGTCTTTCTTTCAGCTCTGTTTCCTTTTATGTTTCATAGGTTTTAATAATGTATCTACACTTGCTTTCCATTTCTTGGAGAATGCACCAAGCCAGTAGAAAAATTGTAATGCTGCAGCATAAAAGTAGTAACATAGTGTGTCACATCCATGCAGAACCCTTTGTGATGTCTCCTCCTTGCTGCCTCTCTCTGGCTCCCAATGCTTTTGCCTGCCCTGTACTTGTTTTAATACCACCGACACTGAACCCCAGATACAGCAGCCTATTTCAAACCTCTGTGCAACCAAGTTACAATGTCGCACATCTGTCCCACATGAATAAAGATGTACACCTCCTTGAGCACTTAGTTCACAAAACCCTTCCCCAGCACTGCCACTGACCCTGGAAGAAGTATTGACTGCCAG
This sequence comes from Dipus sagitta, assembly GCA_036346955.1. NCBI lineage: Eukaryota > Metazoa > Chordata > Mammalia > Rodentia > Dipodidae > Dipus > Dipus sagitta. The sequence continues at coordinate 4,959,271 of CM070783.1, read as the reverse complement.
TGTGGTGTAGCCCACTATATACTATCATGTCTTGAGCAGCCAGCTCTCACGTTTAAGAAGCACTTCTTCAGATCAGGGGTTGTACTACTCAGCTTATTATACCGTCACCTGGTCGTGGGTCTGCTACTTGTGAATGCTGTCTGGGTCATGGCTGAGTGACTTAGGTAAAATGTCTTACTCATGTTGGCAGATGTACAAGGCCAGGTTTAATCTGAATCTAAATTTAGAAGAGGAATACTGCTAACCTTTTGAAGCATATGTAACCAGAATTTTGTTTTTTGTTATTTTTAATATTAAGTATCAGAAACAGAAAATAAAGTTTCTTCATTTTACAGTCATCTTAGCCAGTGCCAAAAGGCCAAATAACTTCTAATTTTATTTTTTAAAAAGCAAAACTTTTCTTGCTGCTAGAAGTGAAGCAAGATCCTCTGGTTTATGAGCCTTCTGTACTCTTGTGACCTTTGGGGGTGATAAACAGGAAATATTAGTGGTATTCCTCTCAGCAGGGATGGAGAGATGGCTTAGTGGTTAGGTCACTTGCCTGTGAAGCCTAAGGATCCAGGCTCTATTCTCCCTAGTCTCTCTCTCTCTGCCTCTTTTTCTCTCTCAAATAAATAAATAAATATTTAAAAACAACATTTACAATAAAAGATCAGTAGGGCTGAAGCTCTGGCTTAGCAGTTAAGGTGCTTGACTGCGAACCAGGCATTTGTTCACAGTGGCTAGAGGTTCTGGTGTGCCCATTCTCTTATTTTTACTGTGTCTTTTAAAATATTTTTATTTATTTATTTATTATAGACAGAGAGGTAATGGGCACACTAGTGCCTCTAGCCACTGCAGATGAACTCCAGACACTTGTACCACCATGTGCACCTGGCTTACGTGAGATCTGGAGAATCGAATCTGGGTCCTTAGGCTTTGAAGGCAAGTGCTTTAACTACTAAGATGGCTCTAGCCCCCTATTTTTTAGGCTTAAATATATTTCCATTCTCTTTTTATCTGCTTCTTTCTCTCTTTCTCTTTTTGTAAATTTTTATTAGAGACAGAGAGAGGGAGAGAGAGATAGAGAGTGAGTGAGAATGGGTGTGCTAGGGCCTCTAGCCACTGCAAACGAACTCCAGACGCATGTGCCACCATGTGCATCTGACTTACATGGGACCTGGAGAATCAAACCTGGGTCCTTAGGCTTCACAGGCAAATAAATGCCTTAACCGCTAAGCCATCTCTCCAGCCCTCTCTTTCTCCAATAAATAAAGTACCAGTATCTGCTGCTCTTCTCACACTCATGGACCCCATTTGAAAACAGATCCTCCAGTGGGCGTGGTGGTGCATGTCTTCAGTCCCAGCACTTGGGAGGTAGAGGTGGAAGGATAGCTTATGAGTTTGAAGCTACCCTGAGACTACATAGTGAATTCCAGGTCAGGCTGAGCTAGAGGGAGACCCTACCTTGAAAAACCAACCCCCACCCACTTCCTACCTCTACCTTCTGAGTGCTGGCATTAAAGGCATGCACCACCATGCCTGGCCCCTAGTGATAGCATTTTAATGACACCCCCCCCCAAAAAACCAAAAACCAGATCCTCCCACTGAAATCCCAGTTTGTTTCCTGACATGGTGGTTTCCACAGCTTAAACAGTGTTTTGAATAGGTCATACTTCTGTACCCCTAACTGTGTTGCATTTTGAATATAAGAGTCATGAGTTACATTGCAGGACACATTAATACAAACACTACATCAAGTAGATAGTTTTAACATATTTTAACCAATACTTCTAAATAGATGTAAATGTGACATAGGTGGTATCTATCCTCTAGTTTTGAGCACTTCTTTTATGTGAAAACAAAGGAGTAGTTACAAGACTTGTTGGGAAATGTCATTAAAATGCTATCACTAGGGGTTAGGCATGGTGGCGCATGCCTTTAATCCCAGTACTCAAGAGGTAGAGATAGGTGGATGCTGTGAATTTGAGGCCAGCCTGGAACTCCAGAGTGAGTTCCAGTTCAGCCTGGATTAGAGCGAGACCCTACCTCCAAGAAACAAACAAAAAAATACCATCACTATTTACGTTATAATACCAATTTCTTTTTTTTTTTTCGAGGTAGGGTCTCACTCTGGCCTAGGTTGACCTGGAGTTAACTGTATAGTCTCAGGGTGGCCTCGAACTCTCGGCGATCTTCCTACCTCTGCCTCCCAAGTGCTGGGATTAAAGGTGTGCACCACCATGCCCGGCTTTTTTTTTTTTTTTTTCTTAAGTAGGGTCTCACTCTAGTCCAGGCTGACCTGGAATTTACTATGTAGTCTCAGGAAGGCCTCGAACTCAAACCACGCCCAGCTATAATATCAAATTTTTAAGTGCAGAATTCTGGAACTGATCTAGATGAGCCTACTTCAGAGGTTACTGAGGATGGTAGTAAGATTTAGGAGCAGAAAGCTAACACGAGTGTCACATGAGGGCTTTTGTTTGTTTTGATTTCTTATTTTGTTGTGTCTTTATTTGATTTTTAAGTTTTGTAATTCTGGAAACTTGAACTTTCAAGCCCAGCAGGACATTTCCTAATAACTGTGAAAGTATCCAAAGCCCTTTTCAAGTATAAATTCATATTTGGACAACCAGTACCACAGCCAAAAAACCACTGTGAGCTGGGCATGGTGGTGCACGCCTTTAATCCCAGCACTCAGAACTCAGAGGTAGGACGATCACTGTGAGTTTGAGGCCACCCTGAGACTACATAGTGAATTTCAGGTCAGCCTTGGCTAGAGCTAGACCTAACCTCACCCCCCCCCCCAAAAAAAAAACAGTATGAAATAATGTGGTTCTTGTAAAAGAATGTAAATATTACTTTATGTTTTATTAGAAACACACAGTAGGGGACAGAGGGTTCTAGAGGGAAAAACAGCATTAAATTCAAGTCTTAGAAAATGGAATCTGAGCCGGGACGTGGTGGCGCACGCCTTTAATCCCAGCACTAGGGAGGCAGAGGTAGGAGGAGCAGAGTAGGAGGATCGCCGTGAGTTCGAGGCCACCCTGAGACTCCATAGTGAATTCCAGGTCAGCCTGGGCTAGAGTGAGACCCTACCTCGAAAAACCAAAAAAAAAAAAAGAAAAAAGAAAAAAAGAAAATGGAATCTGCCCTTCTCCCCCCAACTGGGTAGCTACTGCAGTTTGGAGTATATGAAAACAATTTTCAAGTATTTATTTTTATCACATCTTTGTTCTTGTTTTTTTTTTTTTTGGGGGGGGGAGTGGTTATTATTTGAGAGTTTCATGTATCTCAGGCTGGCCTTGAACTTGCTGTGGTAGCTAAGGCTAGACTTGAACTGAAATACTCTTACTTTAACCTCCTAAGTGCTGGGATTACAGGCATGAGCCACTACACCCAGCTCTACCTTGAACACAGTTTACACTGTTACATTTTTATGGTAATAGACACCACCTGTTTCTGTTTTCTTATGTGTTAGAATTAATGTCAATGCCTTCTCTGGAGAGATAGGTAAGCAGTTAAGGCATTTGCCTGTAAAGCCAAAGGACCTTGGTTTGATTCCCCAGGACCCATGTAAGCTAGATGCACAAGGGGGTGCCATGTGTCTAGAGTTCGTTTGCAGTGGCTGGAGGCCCTGGTGCGTCCATTCTGTCCCTTTTTCTGCCTCTGTCTCTCAAATAAATAAAAATAAAATTAAAAATTAATATTCAAGTTTTTCTTGAATTTAAAAAAAATTCTCTACTTTTCACTAAATAATTTTAAATACTTCTTGAAAGTTTCCAGTGAAATTGTATATTTCTCTTTTCTTCCTTTCTTTTCCTCTATAAAGACAACTAGATCTTTTTTGAGGAAAGTCCAACAGACTGGCCTTTTTTTTTTTTTTAAATGTGAGAGTGAGATGGGAGCAAGAGGGGGGGGATGGGGGATGGGCGTGCCAGGGCCTTCAGCCACAGTAATTGAAATCCAAACATGTACGCCACCTAGTGTGCATGTGTGACCTTGCGCACTTGTGTCACTGCGTCTGGCTTACATGGGACTTGGAGAGTCGAACATGGGTACTTAGGCTTTGTAGGCAAGCACCTTAACCACTAAGCCATCTCTCCAGACCAAAAACCAGTCTTTACATGATAGATCAGTTTATGTATGGGTAAGGTAGAGAGACCACGTTTCAAATTCCTCATTAGTGTTGAAAGGCATCAAGATAGGAGCTGCAGGCTCCAGTGACACTTGTTACTGCTGCCTCATCTCCTTTTCCCTTCAGAGTAGACTCTGCCTTTCTGTCTCCGTGCTTGATGGTTGCCTCGTCTCCTTTTCCCTCAGAGTGGGCGCCGCCTTTCTGTCTCCGCGCTTGATGGTTGCCTAGAGTGGGCGCCGCCTTTCTCTCTCCGCGCTTGATGGTTGCCTCGTCTCCTTTCCCCTCAGAGTGGGCGCCGCCTTTCTGTCTCCATGCTTGATGGTTGCCTGGTCTCCTTTTCTCTCAGAGTGGGCGCCGCCTTTCTGTCTCCATGCTTGATAGTTGCCTCGTCTCCTTTTCCCTCAGAGTGGGCGCCGCCTTTCTGTCTCCATGCTTGATGGTTGCCTCGTCTCCTTTTCTGTGAGTGGGCGCCGCCTTTCTGTCTCCCTGCTTGATGGTTGCCTCGTCTCCTTTTCCCTCAGAGTGGGCGCCGCCTTTCTGTCTCCGCGCTTGATGGTTGCCTAGAGTGGGCGCCGCCTTTCTCTCTCCGCGCTTGATGGTTGCCTCGTCTCCTTTCCCCTCAGAGTGGGCGCCGCCTTTCTGTCTCCATGCTTGATGGTTGCCTGGTCTCCTTTTCTCTCAGAGTGGGCGCCGCCTTTCTGTCTCCATGCTTGATAGTTGCCTCGTCTCCTTTTCCCTCAGAGTGGGCGCCGCCTTTCTGTCTCCATGCTTGATGGTTGCCTCGTCTCCTTTTCTGTGAGTGGGCGCCGCCTTTCTGTCTCCCTGCTTGATGGTTGCCTCGTCTCCTTTTCCCTCAGAGTGGGCGCCGCCTTTCTGTCTCCGTGCTTGATGGTTGCCTCGTCTCCTTTTCTCTGAGTGGGCGCCGCCTTTCTGTCTCCCTGCTTGATGGTTGCCTCGTCTCCTTTTCCCTCAGAGTGGGCGCCGCCTTTCTGTCTCCGTGCTTGATGGTTGCCTCGTCTCCTTTTCCCTCAGAGTGCGCGCCGCCTTTCTGTCTCCATGCTTGATGGTTGCCTCGTCTCCTTTTCCCTCAGAGTGGGCGCCGCCTTTCTGTCTCCATGCTTGATGGTTGCCTCGTCTCCTTTTCCCTCAGAGTGGGCGCCGCCTTTCTGTCTCCGCGCTTGATGGTTGCCTCGTCTCCTTTTCCCTCAGAGTGGGCGCCGCCTTTCTGTCTCCATGCTTGATGGTTGCCTCGTCTCCTTTTCCCTCAGAGTGGGCGCCGCCTTTCTGTCTCCATGCTTGATGGTTGCCTCGTCTCCTTTTCTCTGAGTGGGCGCCGCCTTTCTGTCTCCATGCTTGATGGTTGCCTCGTCTCCTTTTCCCTCAGAGTGGGCGCCGCCTTTCTGTCTCCATGCTTGATGGTTGCCTCGTCTCCTTTTCCCTCAGAGTGGGCGCCGCCTTTCTGTCTCCGCGCTTGATGGTTGCCTCGTCTCCTTTTCCCTCAGAGTGGGCGCCGCCTTTCTGTCTCCATGCTTGATGGTTGCCTCGTCTCCTTTTCCCTCAGAGTGGGCGCCGCCTTTCTGTCTCCGCGCTTGATGGTTGCCTCGTCTCCTTTTCCCTCAGAGTGGGCGCCGCCTTTCTGTCTCCATGCTTGATGGTTGCCTCGTCTCCTTTTCCCTCAGAGTGGGCGCCGCCTTTCTGTCTCCAGGCTTGATGGTTGCCTCGTCTCCTTTTCCTCAGAGTGGGCGCCGCCTTTCTGTCTCCGCGCTTGATGGTTGCCTCGTCTCCTTTTCCCTCAGAGTGGGCGCCGCCTTTCTGTCTCCATGCTTGATGGTTGCCTCGTCTCCTTTTCCCTCAGAGTGGGCGCCGCCTTTCTGTCTCCGCTCTTGATGGTTGCCTCGTCTCTTTTCCTCAATGGGCGCCGCCTTCTGTCTCCGCGCTTGATGGTTGCCTCGTCTCCTTTTCCTCAGAGTGGGCGCCGCCTTTCTGTCTCCAGGCTTGATGGTTGCCTCGTCTCCTTTTCCCTCAGAGTGGGCGCCCGCCTTTCTGTCTCCATGCTTGATGGTTGCCTCGTCTCCTTTTCCCTCAGAGTGGGGCCGCCTTTCTGTCTCCAGCTTGATGGTTGCCTCGTCTCCTTTTTCCTCAGAGTGGGCGCCGCCTTTCTGTCTCCGCGCTTGATGGTTGCCTCGTCTCCTTTTCCCTCAGAGTGGGCCGCCGCCTTTCTGTCTCCATGCTTGATGGTTGCCTCGTCTCCTTTTCTCAGAGTGGGCGCCGCCTTTCTGTCTCCGCGCTTGATGGTTGCCTCGTCTCCTTTTCTCTGAGTGGGCGCCGCCTTTCTGTCTCCATGCTTGATGGTTGCCTCGTCTCCTTTTCTCCGAGGTGGGCGCCGCCCTTTCTGTCCTCCATGCTTGATGGTTGCCTCGTCTCCTTTTCTCCTCAGAGTGGGCGCCGCCTTTCTGTCTCCGCGCTTGATGGTTGCCTCGTCTCCTTTTCTCTGAGTGGGCGCCGCCTTTCTGTCTCCATGCTTGATGGTTGCCTCGTCTCCTTTTCTCTGAGTGGGCGCCGCCTTTCTGTCTCCGCCCATGATGGTTGCCTCGTCTCCTTTTCTCTGAGTGGGCGCCGCCTTTCTGTCTCCATGCTTGATGGTTGCCTCGTCTCCTTTTCCCTCAGAGTGGGCGCCGCCTTTCTGTCTCCATGCTTGATGGTTGCCTCGTCTCCTTTTCCTCAGAGTGGGCGCCGCCTTTCTGTCTCCATGCTTGATGGTTGCCTCGTCTCCTTTTCCCTCAGAGTGGGCGCCGCCTTTCTGTCTCCATGCTTGATGGTTGCCTCGTCTCCTTTTCCCTCAGAGTGGGCGCCGCCTTTCTGTCTCCATGCTTGATGGTTGCCTCGTCTCCTTTTCCTCTGAGTGGGCGCCGCCTTTCTGTCTCCATGCTTGATGGTTGCCTCGTCTCCTTTTCCTCAGAGTGGGCGCCGCCTTTCTGTCTCCGCGCTTGATGGTTGCCTCGTCTCCTTTTCCCTCAGAGTGGGCGCCGCCTTTCTGTCTCCATGCTTGATGGTTGCCTCGTCTCCTTTTCCCTCAGAGTGGGCGCCGCCTTTCTGTCTCCCTGCTTGATGGTTGCCTCGTCTCCTTTTCCCTCAGAGTGGGCGCCGCCTTTCTGTCTCCATGCTTGATGGTTGCCTCGTCTCCTTTTCCCTCAGAGTGGGCGCCGCCTTTCTGTCTCCATGCTTGATGGTTGCCTCGTCTCCTTTTCCTCAGAGTGGGCGCCGCCTTTCTGTCTCCGCCCATGATGGTTGCCTCGTCTCCTTTTCTCTGAGTGGGCGCCGCCTTTCTGTCTCCATGCTTGATGGTTGCCTCGTCTCCTTTTCCCTCAGAGTGGGCGCCGCCTTTCTGTCTCCATGCTTGATGGTTGCCTCGTCTCCTTTTCCCTCAGAGTGGGCGCCGCCTTTCTGTCTCCCTGCTTGATGGTTGCCTCGTCTCCTTTTCCCTCAGAGTGTGCGCCGCCTTTCTGTCTCCATGCTTGATGGTTGCCTCGTCTCCTTTCCCCTCAGAGTGGGCGCCGCCTTTCTGTCTCCATGCTTGATGGTTGCCTCGTCTCCTTTTCCCTCAGAGTGGGCGCCGCCTTTCTGTCTCCGCGCTTGATGGTTGCCTCGTCTCCTTTTTCCCTCAGATGGGCGCCGCCTTTCTGTCTCCGCGCTTGATGGTTGCCTTGTCTCCTTTTCTCTGAGTGGGCGCCGCCTTTCTGTCTCCATGCTTGATGGTTGCCTCGTCTCCTTTTCCCTCAGAGTGGGCGCCGCCTTTCTGTCTCCATGCTTGATGGTTGCCTCGTCTCCTTTTCCCTCAGATGGGCGCCGCCTTTCTGTCTCCGCGCTTGATGGTTGCCTCGTCTCCTTTTCCTCAGAGTGGGCGCCGCCTTTCTGTCTCCATGCTTGATGGTTGCCTCGTCTCCTTTTCCCTCAGAGTGGGCGCCGCCTTTCTGTCTCCATGCTTGATGGTTGCCTCGTCTCCTTTTCCCTCAGAGTGGGCGCCGCCTTTCTGTCTCCGAGCTTGATGGTTGCCTCGTCTCCTTTTCCTCAGAGTGGGCGCCGCCTTTCTGTCTCCCTGCTTGATGGTTGCCTCGTCTCCTTTTCCTCAGAGTGGGCGCCGCCTTTCTGTCTCCATGCTTGATGGTTGCCTCGTCTCCTTTTCCCTCAGAGTGGGCGCCGCCTTTCTGTCTCCATGCTTGATGGTTGCCTCGTCTCCTTTTCCCTCAGAGTGGGCGCCGCCTTTCTGTCTCCATGCTTGATGGTTGCCTCGTCTCCTTTTCCCTCAGAGTGGGCGCCGCCTTTCTGTCTCCATGCTTGATGGTTGCCTCGTCTCCTTTTCCCTCAGAGTGGGCGCCGCCTTTCTGTCTCCGCGCTTGATGGTTGCCTCGTCTCCTTTTCCCTCAGAGTGGGCGCCGCCTTTCTGTCTCCATGCTTGATGGTTGCCTCGTCTCCTTTTCCCTCAGAGTGGGCGCCGCCTTTCTGTCTCCGCGCTTGATGGTTGCCTCGTCTCCTTTTCCCTCAGAGTGGGCGCCGCCTTTCTGTCTCCATGCTTGATGGTTGCCTCGTCTCCTTTTCCCTCAGAGTGGGCGCCGCCTTTCTGTCTCCGCGCTTGATGGTTGCCTCGTCTCCTTTTCCCTCAGAGTGGGCGCCGCCTTTCTGTCTCCGCGCTTGATGGTTGCCTCGTCTCCTTTTCCTCAGAGTGGGCGCCGCCTTTCTGTCTCCATGCTTGATGGTTGCCTCGTCTCCTTTTCCCTCAGAGTGGGCGCCGCCTTTCTGTCTCCGCGCTTGATGGTTGCCTCGTCTCCTTTTCCCTCAGAGTGGGCGCCGCCTTTCTGTCTCCATGCTTGATGGTTGCCTCGTCTCCTTTTCCCTCAGAGTGGGCGCCGCCTTTCTCTCTCCGCGCTTGATGGTTGCCTCGTCTCCTTTTCCCTCAGAGTGGGCGCCGCCTTTCTGTCTCCATGCTTGATGGTTGCCTCGTCTCCTTTTCTCTCAGAGTGGGCGCCGCCTTTCTGTCTCCGTGCTTGATGGTTGCCTCGTCTCCTTTTCCCTCAGAGTGGGCGCCGCCTTTCTGTCTCCATGCTTGATGGTTGCCTCGTCTCCTTTTCTCTCAGAGTGGGCGCCGCCTTTCTGTCTCCGCGCTTGATGGTTGCCTCGTCTCCTTTTCCCTCAGAGTGGGCGCCGCCTTTCTGTCTCCGCGCTTGATGGTTGCCTCGTCTCCTTTTCCCTCAGAGTGGGCGCCGCCTTTCTGTCTCCGCGCTTGATGGTTGCCTCGTCTCCTTTTCTCTCAGAGTGGGCGCCGCCTTTCTGTCTCCGCGCTTGATGGTTGCCTCGTCTCCTTTTCTCTCAGAGTGGGCGCCGCCTTTCTGTCTCCATGCTTGATGGTTGCCTCGTCTCCTTTTCCCTCAGAGTGGGCGCCGCCTTTCTGTCTCCGCGCTTGATGGTTGCCTCGTCTCCTTTTCTCTCAGAGTGGGCGCCGCCTTTCTGTCTCCGCGCTTGATGGTTGCCTCGTCTCCTTTTCCCTCAGAGTGGGCGCCGCCTTTCTGTCTCCGCGCTTGATGGTTGCCTGGTCTCCTTTTCCCTCAGAGTGGGCGCCGCCTTTCTGTCTCCGCGCTTGATCTCTCTCAGTGCGTTAATTGAACATAATGTAGATACTCAGTAGAAGTGTTTTTTTTTTTTTTCAGTGAGTAAAAGTCATAGCAGGAATATGGGGTGAAGGGAGAATAAAAGGTTGCATTGATAACTTGTGGGTAAGGTTACATTTTAAGTCTTTTAAGTTGGTTGGAGATGCTGAGTGGTTAAAGGCACTTGCTTGCAAAGCCTGATGGCCCAAATTCAAGTCCCAAGTACCCAAGTAAAGTTAGTTGCACAAAGTGTTGCATACATCTGGAATTCATTTGCAGTGCAAGAGGTCCTGGTGTGCCCGTATTCGTGCCTCCCCCGTTTGCAAATAAATAATGAATAAAATATAAAGGAAAAAATGGAGAATATGAAAACAATTTTGGATAGTCATGTGTTCTGGAAAGATGAAATTGAAAGCAGATGAGATGACTAGTTAGAGGAAAATAATTGGAGTAAAAGGGTCTAGAAATGACCGTGCTTTATAGATCATCCTACTTGCATCACACAGATACTTAATAAGCCTTACTTTTTTTTATTTTTTATTTATTTATTTGAAAGTGACAGAAAGAGACAGAGAGAGAATGGGTGCGCCAGGGCCTCCAGCCACTGCAAATGAACTCCAGACGCGTGCGCCTCCTTGTGCATCTGGCTATCGTGGGTCCTGAGGAATTGAGCCTGGAACCAGGGTCTTTAGGCTTCACAGGCAAGCGCTTAACTGCTAAGCCATCTCTCCAGCCCAAGCCTTACTTTTGTGACATGAGTAGCGTGATTGCATCAGTCATCTAATGCTCTCTGTAGCTTTTTCATGAACGTTCTAAGTGATTCATCTTAGATGAGCTTAGGTGATTTTTGTTTGTTTGTTTGTTTTGTTATTTGAGGTAGGGTCTCACTAGCTCAGGCTGACCTCAGGGTGATGGTAATCCTCCCACTATGCCTCCTGAGTGCTGGGATTAAAGGTGTGCACCACCGTGCCCAGGTGTTTTTTTTTTTTTTTTTTTTTTTTTTTACTATGAGTTTTTCTTCTTCTTTTTAATTCTTTGGATTTGGCAAGGAAAACTAACTTTCCAAATATTCTAAATATATTTAAAAAACGAGGAGGAAAAAGGCCAATATAATAAGTTGGTATCAAACTTCAATTTTATGTTTTTATTTAATGTGCTACATAATAAATAATATATACCTTTCATTTACATTGTTTATTCTTAATGTTAGAATCCTGAAAAAAACATACAAATAAAGTGATTTTAATTGTTGTTACAGTTACAAGCACCCAATCCAAAGCAGCTAATGGGAGGTTTGGTGGTTTGAATTAGGTGTCTCTTATGAACATGTGTGAGTTGATGCTTGGTTCCCAGCTGATGGCAATTTGAGAAGAGGAGGTGTGGTTTGGGAGTCCGGCTTAGGGGTATCATAGCTCCCAGCTCCCCTTTGCTAGAGCCCACTCTCTCCTCCTGTGTGTGCACCTGCTGTGCAGAGGTGGCATCCAGCCCATGCTCGCCCATCGTCCCTGCCAATATGGAGCTTCCCCTTGAGACTGGAAGTCAGAATCAACAACTTTCCTCCATCAGCTGCTTTGGTTCAGTGCTTTATCCCAGCAGTGAGAAGGTAACTGCAGAGAGGCAGGGGTTATCTCACCTTGAGAGGGAGTACTGATTTCAGGGTGGCAGGGAAAGAATGGGAGAGCAGAGGCGACACCACTTCCTGCCACAGCAGGTGGAAAACAGCAGCAAGAGGGCACTGAAGCGGGCATGGTGGCGCACGCCTTTAATCCCAGCACTCGGGAGGAGAGGTAGGAGGATTGCTGAGTGTTTGAGGCCACCCTGAGACTACATGGTGAATTCCAGGTCAGCCTGGGCTAGAGTAACATGCTACCTTGAGAAACCAAACATAGCAAAAACAAAAGAGGGAGCTGAGCTCTGGCAAGGGGGGCAGCTGGACTATAATACCCCAAAGTCTGCCCCCATAAGATGGGGGACATCTGATTCAAACCTCCACAACTATCTTATTAATTTTTAAGTTTGCTACAAATTTATACCCTTTTAAGATTGCTGTTTGGGCCAGACATAGCAGCATTCAGGAGGCTGAGGCAGAGGATTGCAAGTTCAAGGCCAGCCTTGGCTACAGTCTCTAGGCTAGCTTGGGTAATAACAGAGAGGGTTACCTTATCTTAAAAGAACAAACAGGGCTGGAGGGATGGCTTAGTGGTTAAGGCACCTGCCTGTGAAGCCTAAGGACTCAGGCTCGATTCCCCAGGACCCACGTAAGCCAGATGCACATGGTGGTGCATGCATTTGGAGTTTGTTTACAGTGGCTGGAGGCCCTGGTGTACCCATTCCCTCCATCTGCCTCTTTCCCTCTTTATCTCTGAAATAATAATAATAATACAAAAAAATCAGAATAAACAAACAAAAAACACCCAAAGCTAGTATTTAGATTGCATGTTAAAAACAAGAAACCATTCTCTCCACATCTGCTCTTTTGTTAGAGAAGAATCTCAAGACTGGGGGATCTACTATGACTTATTAGAATGGGAGAAAATCTACTATGACTTCTTGGAACGCCCAGCTCTTCGAGTACTTCAGGCCGGTGCAGTTGCTTGTTCTCATCCTTCTCTGCCACCTTTTTGAATATGACCAGAGAGTCAAGTAATTTTCTATGCCAAGAACAGTTTTACGTTTTCATTTGGCATGAAATAATGTGCTCATGTTTAACCCTTTGGGCTAAAGTGTTTTTATTTCTGCTGTGATGGGTCATATGGGGGATTTGGAGCTACAGTTGACTCAATTATTTGCTGAATCTCCCTAATTAATAACCCACTTTAAAACAAATGCAAATCTTGGAACTATTGAGTTTTACAAGTATTCCTTTAGTTTTTGTTCTCAGTAAGAATAATTCTTTCCATAATTGAAAATATACTATAGCAGAAAAGGTATTGGTTTTAGTTTGAGAAAATGAAGATTCAGCTTTTTCCATGAACTTCGTCTTGGAAGTAAAGTGAGACAGCACTGTTTGTAGACATTTAGTAATCTTTTACTGGCTGCCAGCAAAAACAGCACCAGTAAAATTTCCTTGTCGTGAGCTTATTCGTTTGATACCACTCTCCTATTGAAGAACCTGGGTCAGCTTGCTTTTGTTCGTCAGACTGTGCTTCATACCACATGAGTGTTCAACGTTTCTTCTGACTTTCCTCATTATCCTTTCTACCCATGTGCTATAGCCGTTACGTACTCTACACAAGGCTTGTACGTTCTTCTTTTTCAGTCCCTGTGGTTCTAGCTGATGGCAAGTTAACATCAACTACTACCTCACAGGTACTTTTGCAAATCCAGAGTGAATCATGGCCAGCAACCTCTAAAACAAGGGGGTCTTGGAAGATATAGGGGGTATATAGCTGAGTATTTGTTCCTGGGTGTCCATGCTATAATTGATAGGAGACTTTTCATTTAAAAAAAAGTCTCGGGTTGGAGAGAGGGCTTTGCGGATAAGGCGCTTGCCTGCCAAGCCTAGGAACACATGTTTGAATCTCCAGGTCCCATATAGCCAGATGCACAGTGATGCAAACATGCAGTGTGGTGCAAGGGGGTGCGTGCATGTGGAGTTCATTCACAGCGGCTGAAAGGCCCTGGTGAACCCATTTTTACCTTGCCTTCTCTCTCTCTCTCTCTCTCTCTCTCTCTTTCTCTTTCTCTCTCAGAAAGGAAAAAAAAATTTTCCCCTAGGACTTGAGATAGCTCAGCCAGTAAAGTGCCTTCCTTGTAAGAATGACGTCCAGAATTCATGGGACGTGGGTACTGCGGAATCGAACCTAGGCCAGCAGGCTTTGTGAGCAGGTGCCTTTAACCAGTGAGCCATCTTCCCAGCCCAAGAATTTGCATCTTTGTCCTCTTTTATTCCACTTAAATGACATGATGCAATTTTAAGATGGTTGGTGCTTTCAATGCCATTTTGAAAAGGTATGGTAAAGCTGTTGGGTTACACCCACATCCAGAACAGAGAATGGGGCAGCCTCATCACACAGTCCATTATGGCCAGAGCAGAAGCTGAACTAGTTATTGTTTTATATACTGATAACGTAGGGATTAAATAATGAAGTATAGTTTATGTTTTTTTTTGTTGTTGTTTGTTTTTAGTTTTTTGAAGTAGGGTCTCACTCTAGCTCAGGCTAACCTGGAATTCCCCATGTAGTCTCAGGCTGGCCTTGAACTCGCTGCAATCCTTCTACCTCTGCCTTCTGAGTGCTGGGATTAAAGCTGTGTATTACCACATCCACAGCTTACTTTAAAATTAAATCATTAAAATCATTTAAATTTAAAATAAAAATTTATTTATTTCTTTCTGGTTTTTCAAGGTAGGGTCTTGCTCTAGCCCAGGCTGATCTGGAATTCACTGTGTTGTCTCAGGTAGTTTATGTATTTCAAAAACATGAATAATTTAAATATTTGGCTAGACTATAACCTATCATTGAAACTTAAATTCAGTTCTAGAATAATAAACGTTGTTTGAAACTCCTCCCTTTAAAATGTGTTGTATTCTGAATCAAAATGTGTTTAAGTCTATGTTTCAGCTATAGAAACATTTATGACTAGGAAGGTTGTGAATGAATGCCCTCTGTCTGTTGTTTGCTGAGAAATCTTGCACCTGAGATTGTTGTGCCAAATCCCCTGACCAGGAGCCAAGACCCCTGGTCACCCAGGAGTCACCCAGAGAACCGCCACAGAAGCTGAGACACTCAAATGTAAAAGCAACAGGTTTCTTTATTGCAAGCCTAGGCCTGGGCTCCATCCCTACAGTCCGGCACAGCGGTAGTAAGGGAGAGAGCCCCTTCCTTTTGGGGGAAGGGGTTCATATAGGAATTCAAACAAAGAAGTAGGGGATAGATACATGATTGGTTGATTTAAACAGTTCTGATTGGCTTGGGGTTTCAGTGGGCAAAGTTGGGGGCAGGAGCTAGGGGCACTCCAGGCAGATGAGGTAATCTCCATTGTGATGGGCTAAGCAAACAGTGGTATTTTACGACTTTTGAATTGACAGGTTTATCTAAGCAGGTGGTCAGAGGATGGAGGCCCCGCAGTGGAGTGTTTCTGGAATGTCCTTGAAATGGAGATTCCCCAGAAACTTTAGGGAGAAAGGCAGCAATTGAGCAAGCAAGCAAAGTTGACAGAAGCAGAGGTCAGCACATTAGCCGGCTAGTTGTCTATCTAAGTCAGGCCTGGGCCTTTTTACTTAAAATGGCTATATTTGGTCTTTCAAGATACGATCCGTTCATTTATGGTAACACATCAGAAGAACTCTTATTATGAGAGGCATCATGTAAGTCTTAACATAGGAAGGGAGAAATGACTTCACGAAATATCACTTTGCAGTTTCACGGTACCTTACAAAAGTACTTGTTAGTTCCACAATGTCTGAGTACAGTAGCTGACCAGATTCCTAGCCATGTGTGTTTGCTAAACAGAATTCTTAAATTTTATGTGAAGCATGTTATAGTAGATGCCATTCCTTTATTTGCACATATAGTTACATTATAGAAAGTAAATGAGTAGGTCCAGAATACTAGAGTATGAGAGGTGTGATAAAGACAAGTACCAGCCAACCAGAGGCTTCCAGATTTTACTGAGCTATCAGGTAAAGTTTTCATTCTAGGCACTATTTATGGTATTTGGTGTTTGTCTAGAAAGAAAGGTGTAATTAAAATGAAGATTAGTAGGCAAAAAAAAAGTATATCCATTTCCTAGTACTAATGAAGCAAATCACAAATTTCATGGCTTGAAACAACATAGATTTTTTTTTCTTAAACTTTAAAAAATTTTAACTTTTATTTATTTGTTAGCAGAGAGAGAGGGAGGGAGGGAGGAAGGGAGAATGGACACACCAAGGACCTGTTGCCACTGTAGGTGTCACTTTGGGTGTCTGGTTTTACGTGGGCACTGGGGAGTTGATCCCATGGTGGCAAGCTTTGCAGGCAAGCGCTGAGCCATCTCCCCTGCCCCAACATGGGTTTATTCTTACAGTTTGAGAGGTCAGAAATTTTAACGTCGAGGTGTTTGTGGGACTGTATGTCTCCTGTAAACCCTGGGGGAATCTGTTTTCTGCCTTTCAGCTTCTGGAAGCCCCCTGCATTATAGGGTTAGTTATGACCCTTCTAATTTTCTCTTATAAAGAACCTTGTTGTTACAGCCAGGTGTGGTGGTGCACACCTTTAATCCTAAAGCACCTGGGAGGCAGCATCCTGAGACTACATAGTGAATTCCAAATCAGCCTGGGCTAGAGCAAGACCCTACCCCAAAAAACTAAAAAAAAAAACAAACCAACTTGTTATTTTACTGGATTTAGATAATCCAGGCTAATCTCATTGCTCTTCAGTTATTTCAGCCAAGTCTTTTTTAACCCACTCATCTTTCCTGGGGATGAGGATATGGGTATCTTTGGGGAAGAATTCAGCCTGGCACATAGCTGCACATGTTCTGAAAATAGAGGTTACAATCTAGTTCATGCTTCCCTGTCATTTTCTATTAACCCATCTCAAAATTAATATTTTCTGAAAATTATTCTTTAGTTTTGATTACATGGACTTCAATTCATTGAATTTAATTTCTGTGTAGGGTGGGGTTTATTAAAATGTGGACAAGGGCTGGAGAGATGGCTCAGCAGTTAAGGTGCTGGCGTGCGAAGCCTAACGACCTGGGTTCAGTTCCCAAGTACCCACATAAAGCTAGATGTGCAAGGTGGCACATGTGTCTGGAATTCATTTATAGGCTAGAGGCCCTGGCGCACCCATTCTATCTCTCTCTCTCTCTCTTCCTTCCTTCCTTCCTTCCTTCCTTCCTTTCTTTCTTTCTTTCTTTCTTTCTTTCTTCCTTTCTTTCTTTCTTTCTTTCCCTCTGCCACCTCTCTCTCAAATAAATAAATAAAATATTTAAAATATGGGCAACATTTTCTTTCAAATACTAATGTGGAGTATGGTATAAAAATTGGGCATTGTGTGCAATACATAATGATCAAATCAGGGTAATTAGTATTTTCTTCAGAATGTTATCTTTTCTTTGTCAGGAAATATTGAACTTCTGGTTATTTTGAAATATACGATAACTTACTGTAGACTATAATTACCCTGCTATCCTGTAGATGACTAGAGCTAATTGTTCCTGAGTGCATTTAGTACTTGAATTAGCCACCTTTCCTCAATCCCTTTCCCCATACACTTCTTGTCCTTTAATAACCATTCTTGCTTCTATATAATCAACTATTTTAACTTTGCTTACATGAAGAACATGTGGTATTAGTTTTTCTGCGTGTTGATTATTTCACTTAATGTAACGTCTTCCAGTTCATCCTGCATCCATTCATCAGTAATGGGTTCTTGATTAAGTCTGTATCTTGGCAGTTATGAATAGCATGCAAAGTCTCTTCAATACGATTTCATCTCTTCAGGGTTTCTGTTGTACTTGAATTACTGGGTTCATGGTAGATGCTTGTAGTTGTTGAGGAACCACCACAGTCTTTCATAGTAGTTGCACTAATTTTTATTCCTACCAAATATATCAGTTTCCCCCTTTCTCTACATCCTCACCAGTAATTGTTAAGTTTTGTTGTTTTAACAGTAAACATTTGTACTGGGATGAGTGGTATCCCATTAAACCTTTGATTTATAATCCCCTAATGAATAGTGATATTGAACAGTTTTTTATGAGTTTTGTTGTAGTTCATTTGTGTATTCTATTTAGAAATCTATTCATATGTAATTTACTGATTTTAATCAGATTATTTGGTGTTTTGCAGATAGTAAACATGCCCAATGTGTCCTTGAGAAGAAAATATAAGTTACATTATGCAGATACAGTCTAAATTTAAAGTTCATAGGGCAGATCTACGTTAGAAAGAAGGCTGCCTTAAATTACAGTCATGTGACATGTAACTGTTGGGACATCTTTTGAGGTGTGTGTTAGGGAATTTCATCACTCTGTGCTTATATAAACTAAGATGACTATGACATCACTAAACAGTATAATCTTTTAGAAATTCTGTCAGTTATGACAAAACATTGTTATATGGTGCATAACTGTATGTTGTCAAAATTGTGATGATTTTTTTCATATTTTTTATTTTTTTGTTTTTTTGTTTTTTGAGGTAGGGTCTCACTGTAGCTCAGGCTGACCTGGAATTCACTATGCAGTCTCAGGGTGGCCTCGAACTCATGGTGATCCTCCTACCTCTGCCTCCCGAGTGCTGGGATTAAAGGTGTGTGCCACCACGCCTGGCTTGATTTTTTTTTTTTTTCATATCTTGTACTTATTTTCCAGGTCAGCCTGGGCTAGAGTGAGACCCTACTTCAAAACACAAAACAAAACAAAAATATCTAATAGAAATTTTCCTAAAGCAAGACATGAAAGTAAGTTAATCATTATAATCATAGTTTAACTAGAATTACTTGTGTTTTCTTATTTTACAGGAATTGAAACCTGATGTCGTAACTAAATCTGCTCTTGATGATGATATCAACTTTGAAAAAACGTGTAAGAAGGTATATCTGTAGTGATCAGCGTGGAACTAAGCCCACTTTAACTATTTTCTGGTTTTTCCTGGCATTAAACTCCATACTCTTCTCTCACTCCCTCCTTCCTACTAACATCATTACCAATTTTAATGTTCAAATATCCATAGAATATTGATAATGTTTTGAAAGCTATTTAAATTATGTCACTAGTGGATAAGTTTTTTTTTTTTTTTTTTGGTCTTTTTTTTTTTTTTGGTTTTGTTTTCCAAGGTAGGGTTTCACTCAAGCTGATCTGGAATTCACTGTGTAGTCTCACGGTGGCCTTGAACTCATGGTGATCCTCCTACTTCTGCCTCCCAAGTGCATGGTGTCTGGGGCAGCTCCATCTGCACTAGCAGGAATGTACAGTGAGGCTTGATCACATCAATGGCCAAATAGCAGAGACAAGGTGGAGCAGGGCAGGACTAGACCTCAGCCTTCCCTGCTGGTGTCAGCTAGGCCCTGCTTCCCACAGGTTCCCCAATCTCCTCAAATAGTGCCACTGCTTGAGGACCATGTATTCAGAAACAGAAGCCTTTGGGGGACATTTCATATTCAACATTTCATATTCAAGCCATAACAGAACCAGTAGATTTAGAGATGGACCCACTTCTGAAAATAGGTCCCAAGGCAGGTGTAATTGGGTTTTAATATAAATTAACTGGAGGTAAGTAATACCAACCCTTAAAAGCAGATGTGATGGCTTAGGGAAAGTAGAGCATTGTGAAATCCTTGTTTCCTTCAAGCAGAGAAGAAGTAATAGTAGGAGAGAGAATGGGCACGCCAGGGCTTCCAGCCATTGCAAATGGACTCCAGATACATGCACCATTTTGTGCATCTGGCTTTACATGGATATTGGGGAATCAAACCTGGGTCAGTAGGCTTTTCAAGCAAGTACCTTAACTGCTGAGCCACCTCTCCAGCTCCCTTATTGATGCTTGTTTATCTTGCCTCACAGTGATGTTCATCTCTTCTATTCTGCACGTTTATATCAAGCTAGGTTGTGGTATCCCTGCTTCATTTCTACACAGAACGCTGTATATGTCCAGCTTCCAGTGTTTGTGAACATTTTATCTTGAATGGGAATATCAGTAGATAGAACATAAGGTGGTTCTGGTCTTTTCCCTTCAATTGAAAGTACTTTATTTCCCTAGATTCAGCACTTAACTAAAAAATATTAGTTGAGGGCTGGGGAGATGGCTCAGTGGTTACAAGTGTTTGCTTACAAACCTTGGGGAATTCCGCAGTACACAAGTGTTACATGCACCTGGAGTTCATTTGTAGTAGCAAGAGACCCTGTTTGTCCATATTCACTCTCTCTCAAATAAATTTAAAAAATAATTGTGTTTATGTATGATTACATAATTGAGACTTAAAATTGTTTTATTACCTCCAGAATACTCATGCATAGTTTTGTAACAATTCTTTTGGTCCAGCCAAATATACATATACTGTTTCTGAATATCTTGCTAAATATAGTATTTATTTATTTGTGGCTTTTTTTTTTTTTTTTTTTTGAGGTAGCCCAGGCCTACCTGGAATTCACTATGTAGTCACAGGGTGGCCTTGAACTCACAGTGATCCTCCTACCTCTGCCTCCCAAGTGCTGGGATTAAAGGTGTGTACTACCACACCAGGCTCTTGCTAAAATGGATACAAATATCAATTTGTTGATTTATTTCTTTAGCTGAAACCTAGAGTTAAGCTATGGCTCAGTTTGTTTTTGCAGGTATAATTGTTAGCATTCTTTTTCTACCAGTTCATTTACAGTCAATGTGCTTTAGGCAACTTCAAAGAATTAATATTGCACATCTTTTTTTTCACTTTTAGACTATTGTTTACGTTCAAAGATTTCAGAATTCTTTTCATAATTAAATACCAAATGATTTTGTGTTGATAGCAAATACCCAAATGCTAAAATAAATTTTTTTCCATTAAAAGATGCTGTGTTTTCCACTTTTTTACTTAATTTATTTGAAATGGAAGAAACTGGAGGTGTGTGAAAAACCACAATTTCCTGAGAATTTTCCATGGCAAACATGTGTCAATTTTAAATAAGGAAAGCTGTGGTTTCCTTCATACCTCCCAATTTTGTGAAGACTTTTTTCATGCAGGTGTAAAAACTCACCATAAAGACTCCTTGGCCTTTGAAGCTCCAAAAATAGATGTATTTAAGCTTAAGAAACATTTTCTGTCTCTTTTTTTAAAATAATTTTTGTTTTATTTATTTATTTGAGAGTGACAGACAGAGAGAAAGAGGCAGATAGAGAGAGAGAGAGAGAGAGAGAGAGGGGAGGGGGGAATGGGCGCGCCAGGGCCTCCAGCCACTGCAAACAAACTCCAGATGCGTGCGGCCCTTTGTGCATCTGGCTAATGTGGGTCCTGGGGAATTGAGCCTTGAACCGGGGTCGTTAGGCTTCACAGGCAAGCGCTTAACCGCTAAGCCATCTCTCCAGCCCATTTTCTGTCTCTTGATTGCATTCTGCTGTGGGGTAGTTCTGTGTACATTTACCTTAGCCTTTTATGTTCATTTTTATTTATTTATTTGAGAGTAACAGAGAGAGGAAGAGGCAGATAGAGAGAGAGAGAATGGGCACGCCAGGGCCTCCAGCCACTGCAAACGAACTCCAGACGCGTGCGCCCCCTTGTGCATCTGGCTAACGTGGGTCCTGGAGAATTGAGCCTCGAACCGGGGTCCTTAGGCTTCACAGGCAAGCACTTAACCGCTAAGCCATCTCTCCAGCCCATACCTTAGCCTTTTAAATTACAGCTGCACCATGAGCCTCAAATCAGCCAGTGCATGTAGAGGGAAGGAAAGAAGGGTGAGTGCAAGGAGTTTTAAAAAATACATATTTATTTGAGGGGCTGAAGAGATGGCTTAGTGGTTAAAGCACTTGCCTGTGAAGCCCAAGGACCCAGATTTAATTACCCAGTACTCACATAAGCCAGATGCACAAAGTGGTGCACGTGTCTGGAGTTCATATGTAGTGGCTGGAGGCCTTGGAGCACCCATTCTCATTCTCTCCTCTTTCACTCTATCTGCCTCTTTCTCTCTCTCAAATAAATAAATAAATAAATATTAAAAAATATTTGAGAGGCAGATGGAAAGGTGGGAGGAGAGAGAGAATGAGAATGGGTGCTTTAGGGCTTCCAGCCAATGCAAATAAATCCCAGATGAATATGCCACTTCATGCTTCTGGTTTATGTGGGTACTGGGGAATCAAACCTGGGTCGTCAGGCTTTGCAGGCAGGCGCCTTAACTGCTAAGCAATCTCTCCAGCCCGGTGTGAGGATTTGAAAAAAATAGTCCATCACAGCCATCTCTCCGGCTCTGATGAACATTTTTTTTTATTGATCCTTATATGTTTTTTCTTTTTAAAATTTTTTTTTGTTTATTTATTTGAGAGCGACAGAGAGAGAAAGAGGCAGATAGATATAGAGAGAGAATGGGCACTCCAGGGCCTCTAGCCACTGCAAACGAACTCCAGATGTGTGCGCCCCCTTGTGCATCTGGCGAATGTGGGTCCTGGGGAATCGAGCCTTGAACCGGGGTCCTTAGACTTCACAGGCAAGCACTTAACCACTAAGCCATCTCCCCAGCCCTATTTTTTTCTCTTGAAACTATTCTTTTGAGAATAATTTTCTACACCCAAAACTGTGAGCAACACAGATTAATAAATCAGTGACAGGCCATGAGGAACAAATATGAATTAAATAAAATAAAATACCACCTAAATATAGAATTTTGAGAGACCAGATTTATCCAAAAGATAGATAGACACACACACCATTCCTTTGTAATGCATTTTATTTTATTTTATTTATTTGAAAATGAGAATGGACACACCAGGGCCTCCAGTCAGTACATTTGAACTCCAAACACATACTGGGGGAACTGAACCTGGGTCCTGAGTGCCTTAACCATTAAGCAAGCTCTGTAGACCACTGGCTAAGTTTTTGAGGCACCATACTTAGTCAACCAAGAAATTAGATAACAACTTGTATTGGCTCCAAATTTACATCAGATATAACTTAAGTTATTCTTTGAGTGAAATTACCCATATAAATCCTCCAAACAGGATAGATTTCTTTTTTTTTTTTTTTACAATATTTTTGTTTTAAAATATTTACATATTTGTCGCCTTTAATCCCAGCACTTGGGAGGCAGAGGTAGGAGGATTGCTGTGAGTTCGAGGCCACCCTGAGACTGCATAGTGAATTCCAGGTCAGCCTGGACCAGAGTGAGACCCTACCTTGAAAAACCAAAAAAAAAAAAAAAAAAAAATTTACATATTTGAGAGAGGGGGAAAAAAGAGGCAGAAAGAGAGAGAGAGAGAATATGAGAATGGGCACACTAGGGCCTTCAGCCACTGCAAAAAAACTCCAACACATGTGCCACCTTGTGCATCTGGCTTACATGGATTCTGGGGAATCAGACCTGGGTCCTTTGGCTTTGCAGGCAAGTGGAAACAGGATAGATTTCAAATGACCATAATCTTGCTTTTATTTAGATAATCATATGCTTATATTACTATATAGTAATAGGCAGAGAAGCTCGATATTGGGCTAGAACAGTGAAGGATAGGGTTAGAATAAAGGTCTTCAAAAAAGGTGCATCCTCTGTGACACACTAGTGACATTTGTTTACCTCATTTCATGTTGATGCCGACCATGAGCACATGCTCGTCTAGGTGCCACAGCGCGAGGCAAGCAAAATGTCTGCATCTCATTGGTGTGGAGAACATCTGCCTTGGCATGCACTGTTCAGTGCTGGGAAGTAAAAAAAAATGAAGTGTTTGTGCTAGTTGAGGTGATATTTGATCAGAGGCTTGAATAATACAGTGCAATGGTTAGCTGTGTATGCATTTGTAAGTTGAGCATTCAGATAGAAAGGAAATTGCATTTTCAGAAAGCACTTCAGCATAAATAATAACAGATAGGGAAGTGATGTGATCTGTTTGCACTTTACTTTTCAAGGTAGGGTCTCGTTTTCTAGCTCAGGCTGACCTGGAATTCACTCTGTAGTCTCAGGGTGACCTTAAACTCATGGTGATCCTCCTACCTCTGCCTCCTGAGTGCTGGGATTAAAGGCGTGCTCCACTACGCCTGGCCCATCAAGCTTTCTAACATGTAAGAAGATATTTCTGTGGATCCACTTAGGTTAGAGAAGTGTGTGTGTTGTTTTCTAGGTAGGGTCTTGCTCTAGCCCAGGTTGGCCTGGAATTCACGATGTACTCTCAGGGTGGTCTTGCACTCACGATGATCCTTCTACCTCTGCCTCCTGAGTGCTGGAATTAAAGGTGTGCACCACCACATCCGGCCTTGATTGCATGATTTTCCTTTAACTACTGAGCCATCTCCCCAGCTTCAGATTATATAATTTTTAAACATCACTGTTGCTGCAGTATGGAAAATTGACTGTGAGAGAAGGAAATACCAAGGAGAAATATCAGGTATCCTTATTATGTTGATGCAAGTGACTTGTTTGTGATTTGGTTAAAGGTGGGAAGACGGGCTGGAAAGATGGCCGGTTAAGCGCTTGCCTATGAAGCCTAAGGACCCCCGTTCAAGGCTCGATTCCCCAGGACCCACGTTAGCCAGATGCACAAGGGGGCGCACGCGTCTGGAGTTTGTTTGCAGAGGCTGGAAGCCCTGGCACGCCCATTCTCTCTCTCTCTCCCTCTGCCTCTTTCTCTCTCTGTCTGTCACTCTCAAATAAATAAAGAAAAAATAAAAAAAAAAAAGGTGGGAAGGCTAGAAATAGATGTTAGTGATTCTGAATAGATTTTGCAAGTAGAGCCACAGGATTTGCTGAGGAGTTTATTGTGAGATGTAAGGAAAGAGACATGTGGTAGGAGAATCCTTAGAATTTTAGGCCTGAGCAAATATAATGGCATTTACATTCAGGAATATGGAAAAGTATAGGAGATGTGGGTGTGAGAGAAACATTAGTTTTTTCTGGACATGCTAAGTGAATATCACATATATTTGGACCTCAGTCTGAGCCCAGTGGGAGCTGGAGGAAGAGATTTGGAAGCTATCAGCCTTATTGGGTATTTAAAGCAGTCTACATGATGAACTTGTAAGTTTATAAATACATTAAATACTGCATAGTAATCTGTTCTCCTTCAGTCATCAGCAATATACAGTGTTAGCAATGAGCCAGTATTGGGTGCTGAGAATACATCAGTGCTCGTAGACATTTGAAATATGAAGATACAGCATTAGATTATTCCTAGGTCTCCACTAAACCGGACTTTAACCATTATGGTAATCATAACTTGTCTGTACCACCCAGCTCAGCCCATATATATATATGATGTTTTTTAAAAAAATTTTTTTGAGAGAGGAAATGGGTGTGCAAGGGACTTCAGCCATGGCGAACGAACTCTGGACATGTGTGCCTCCTCCTTGTGGCTCATGTGCAATGTTGTGCGCTTGCGTCACCATGTGTCTGGCTATGTGGGACCTGGAGATTTGAACATGAATTCTTAGGATTTGCAGGGAAGCACCTTAACCTCTAAGCCATCTCTCCACTCTCCCCCTGCCCCCTTTGAGGTAGGG
This sequence comes from Dipus sagitta, assembly GCA_036346955.1. Lineage (NCBI taxonomy): Eukaryota > Metazoa > Chordata > Mammalia > Rodentia > Dipodidae > Dipus > Dipus sagitta. Next base: position 4,934,417 of record CM070783.1, on the reverse strand, counting down.
TCTCTCTAGTCCAGGCTGACCTAGAATTCACTATAGTCTCAGGCTGGCCTGGACCTCACAGTGATCCTCCAACCTCTGCTGGAATTAAAGGTATGGGCTGTCACCCCCAGCCAGCACTAATATGCTTGATTTTTCCTATTAATTTAGTCTTAGATCATTTAAGCTCTTTGAAAGTAAAAACTGTTTCTCTTTCAAGTTCATCCCACACGACGCCCAGCTCAATTCTATTTAGGATTGCTGTTGGATTTCATGGTTACTTAACTCTGCAGCGGCAATAATGCATCTGTCTCCATGAACTTTCATCATCATAGGCTACCTTGGTCACTTATCTTGTAAGAATATTAACAAATTCTCTTTCGTAAGCCTCAGAATTTGTGACAGATTTTATTTAAGAAACTTCCAGTAGTGCCAAGTGACTTTTAGTCCCATATGTATGTGTTTTTTCCACCTACAGCCAGATTCTACTGCAACTGAACGGGCAATTGCCAGATTAGCAGAGCACCCTGTGCTCAGGAAGAAGATGGATGAGCTGAAAGGTATGAGTTAATGACATCAGTGTCCTAATGCATTTGTGTATGATTGTGATGAATGGCTTTATTTATTTTAAATGTTGTCGTCCCCCCCCACCCCCGTTTTGTTTTTTTGAGGTAGGGTCTTGTTCTAGTCCAGGCTGACCTTGAATTCACTATGGAGTCTCAGGGTGGCCTCGAACTCATGGCAATTGTCCTACCTCTGCCTCCCAAGTGCTGGGATTAAAGGTATGCACCACCACACCTGGCCTAGATGTTGTCCTTTTAACTGTTGAGTTTATTTTCTATTATAGACAAATTTCTTTCAGATATTTACGAAGGTGGGATGATGCTACCACATGTAGAAAACAACTGCTATCTGAAACCTATATTTTTCTTAATTTTGTAATATTTCTATTTATTTATTTATTAGAGAGAGTGTGTGTATGAATGGGCACTCCAGGTCCTCTAGCCATTGCAAACGAACTCCAGACACGTGCCATATACATCTGGCTTACATGGATTCTGGGGAGTTGAACCTAGGTCCTTAGGCTTCTCAGGCAAACTCCTTAACTGCTGAGTCATCTCTCCAGTCCTTTTCTTAAATTTTGACATACTATCATGTATCACATATATGAAATGTATAAGACATATGCATGATCAAGTTGAACATAGTGTAAATATTGATAGAACTCAGTCTGCTTTTGATCTTGTCACATCATGTTGCATATATATTTTATAAAATATATTTATAGCATTAAGTACTTTTGTCACAGATTAAGTGGTGCTTCTCTTTATGTCTAAAAACACATTGTTACCACAGACATTAAAGTTATCATTTGATTTGTACTTAGTGTCTTCCTATTCTTCATAAATCAATGAAAGGATTTTCTTTTCATTGAGCAATTTAAGATGGATACATCTGAGAATCCTTTAGAAGTTTGGTTTATATGTAGTCAAAAGATTATGAGTTTAAGGGCTGGAGGGATGGCTTAGCAGTTGAGGCATTTGCCTGCAGAGCCAAAGGACCTAGGTTCAATTCCCCAGGACCCACGTTATCCAGATGCACAAGGAGGAGCACTCATCTGGAGTTTGTTTGCAGTGGCTGGAGGCCCTGGCTCACCCATTCTCTCTCTCTCTCTCTCTCTCTCTCTCCCTCTCTCCCTCCCTCTTTCTCTGTCAAATAAATAAAAATAAAATATATATAAAAATTATTATGAGTTTAAACTGGGCGTGGTGGCACATGCCTTTAATCCCAGCACTTGTGAGGCAGAGGTAGGAGGATCACTGCGAATTCAAGGCCACCCTAAGACTACATAGTGAATTCCAGGTCTGCCTGGTCTAGAGCAAGACCCTACCTCAAAAAAAACAAAAACCCCCCAAAAGGTTATGAGTTTAAGTATATGTAATATAAATTCCAATTGTTAAATATTTTCAAGTAATGTAAGAAGTGCTGTGCAATACAGGGCTGCTTCATGTGTTCCAATGCTGAAAGAAATCGTGCACTGTTTTTCTCGTAGCTGCTGTCCAAGCTTTTAAAGATGCAAGACAAAATGCTCCTGAGGTTGAGTTACCAAAGCTTACTTCAGAAGAAAACCATTGTAAGGACACGTGGTGTTCAAATGATGATGCGAGTATGTTACAGCAGCATGCGAGAACTGTTGTCAGTGAGCAAAAAGGAAAAAAAGACAAAATACTGGCAAAGAAACCAATAAGTGACTCAAAATCAAAAATAGCCAAGATGGAAGTTGGACTCCAAGCAGCAGACATTCCAGATTCTTCAACAAAGCCTTCGGGAAGGGTCACCACAGTTCCCCCTGAGCTCCGGAAGACACCTGCTGGCTCAGAAATGAAGACTTTGAGTGAGACCACCGTGAGAGGGTCTGACAGCGAAAGCGAAGAAGAGCTGAGTGAAGAGGAACAGGAGTATTTTGATGACAGCACAGAGGAACGGTTCTACAAGCAGTCTTCTGCCTCTGAGGAGAGTGATAGCAGCGATGACTTCTTCATTGGGAAGGTCAGACGGACACGAAAAAAGGAACAAAACCCCTCTCAAAAAGTGACACCCAGAGAACATGCACGTGAAGCACATTGGTATATAAAAAATGATAAAAATAAGCCAACTACAGAGGCCAGGAAGTTCGAGTCAGTGTTTTTCCAGTCTTTATCTGGATCTAAAGGCTTTAGGAGGTAAGGGAATACTCCATTTTGAAATGTTATTCTTTCTTTTAATATGACATAGTGACATATCCTGATAGTGCAGGAAGAACTCTCCTACATAATTCTGGTTTTTACAAGTCCTTCTGTTTTTAGACATGGCATGCATAAATACACACATGGCAGCACCTGTTTACCTCTTCACATGAAATAAAAGGTTATAGCCAAATAATACACCCAACTATTTTAAATTTTATTCTTTCAGTTCCTAGGGTTTTGAAATTTCGAGTTCATTTAATGTGTCTGTCTCTACTTATAAGCAGACTTTTCTGAAAAGTATAAGATTTTTATTTTTTGACGAGGCAGGACCGTTATTAGGACATCATCCGTTTTATCGTGCTCTGAGCCAGCCCTGTGTTCCCGCGCACAGCGTGGTTTTTGGAGTTGCTGCTTTCTTCACTGGGCTGCCAGCCATCACTGCTCACATACACGGAATTTCCCTACACTTTTTATCTGGTGGGGGCTACTGGCACATTTGAGTAGAGATTGTGATTAGTTCTTCAGTAACCACTATTTCCTTTTCTTCAGTAAACCATTTTTTTGTAAATTTATGAGATATTCTTTAGTGAATATTTCAAAATTTTGCTTCTAGAAATAAGAGTATGGAAAAGATATACAAATATGTTGGGGGCCTTAAAAATAATTTAAATATATACTTATATGTCCCAATCCTGCTTCAAAAGGCTCTAAGGTTTTGTTTGAAAAATAACACATTACTATCCCTTACCAAGAATGTAAATCTTAATTTTCGTTACATGTGAAGCGTTCTCCCTGTTAGAAAGTGCTTGGAGTTCTTTATCTAGATAGTTTCCAAGAACAGAGAAAGATAATCAAACATTATTTTCAGGTGAACAGAAGTCCCTGTGAAGATGGAGAAGTCCTTTGTGTGTCTGTAACAATTTGGAATTGATGGAGCATTTGATGAACTTAAAACCTGAATTACTGTATTGAATGTTGGTGGAATGAGGACTTATGGTAGCCCCGCAGATGGCTTGTATCATCCATTCTATTATGTTGTCTTCAGTGCAAAGGATTGTTCCCCTATCTTTAAAAGCCTTAATGCAAGCTGGGCGTGGTGGCGCATGCCTTTAATCCCAGCACTCGGGAGGCAGAGGTAGGAGGAGCGCCGTGAGTTTCGAGGCCACCCGGAGACTCCATAGTGAATTCCAGGTCAGCCTGGGCTAGAGTGAGACCCTACCTCGAAAAACCAAAAAAAAAAAAAAAAAAAAAAAAAAAAGCCTTAATGCTGTTTTTCTTCTTTCAGGGATCAGAGAGAGCAGGCTCCAAAGAAGACGACCCCAGGTGGGTATTAACAGTGCTGTCTTTCTGCGCGCATGTGCCCAGTGCTCAGTGGCAATGGAGGATGAAGAAAATACTTCCTTCCTTCCTTCCTTCTTCTTCCCTCCCTCCCTCCCTCCCTCTTTTTTGGTTTTTCAAGGTAGGGTTTTGCTCTAGCCCAGGCTGACCTGGAATTCACTATGTAGTCTCAGGGTGGCCTTGAACTCACAGCGATCCTCCTACCTTTGCCTCCTGAGTGCTGGGATTAAAGGTGTGTGCCATCACACCTAGCTAGAAAATCATTTCTTAATAGTTAAATGAGCTGTAGACCCACAGAAATGGAAATAGAGCATTTATCTCCTCATTGTCAATGTCAAGTTTTTAATTTTAATTTAGTTTTTTAAAAATTTATTGATTTTTAATCCTATAAAATTTTTATTTTATTTGAGAGAGAGATAGAAAGAGGGAGAGAAAGAGATGAGAGAGGGAGAGAATGGGCATGCTAGGGCCTTTAGCCACTGTAAATGAACTCCAGATGCATGCGTTACCTTGTGCATCTGGCTTATGTGGGTCCTGGGGAATTGAACCTGGGTTCTTTGCCTTTGCAGGCAAGCACCTTAACTGCTGAGCCATCTTCCTAGCCCTAATTTTATTTTTTTAAATTTATTTTTAGTTTTAAAAAATATTTTATTTTTTATTTATTTGAGAGAGAGAAGAAATAGACAGAGAGAGAGATGGGGAGAGAATGGGTGCGCCAGGGCCTCCAGCCACTGCAAATGAATTCCAGATGCATGCACCCCCTTGTGTATCTGGCTTACATGAGTCCTGGAGAATTGAACTGAGGTCCTTTGGCTTTGCAGGCAAGCATCTTAACCACTAAGCCATTTCTCCATCCCCCAATTTTAGTTTTTATTAACTCTTTGTTGGTTTTGGCCTTCTATGTTAGTAGAACTAATTCTTTTTTTTTTTTTTTTTTTTTTTTTTTTTGTCAAGGTAGGGTCTCACTCTAGCCCAGGCTGACCTGTTTCACTATATAGTCTCAGAATAGCCTTGAACTCATAGTGATCCTCGTACCTCTGCCTCCCAAGTGCTGGGATTAAAGGCGTGCGCCACCATGCTCAGCATTTAAACTATTTTCTGTTGGACTTTAAATTGTGAGGTGTTATGTTTAAGTAAAGTGTAATGTCCTTTAATAATTGGTTTAAATAGATGACATCCATTTCTTTTATTTATTTTTTAAATTTTGTTTAGGCACAGGTAGAACTAATTATTCTTGTTTCCTTTTGCAGATGTTCTGGAAAGTGAAGCTCTGCTCGAGCCTCCTGTTAAAAAGAGTGCACCAAGAGGGCCTGGTGGCGGGAGGCAGCAGTCCCACTTACCCCTTCACCCTTCCTGGGAAGCAAGCAGGAGGCGGAAGGAGCAGCAGTCTAAGATCACCGTGTTTCAGGGGACAAAGATCACGTTTGATGACTGACTGGTGCTTCTTCTTTATTAGCCTGCTTAACCTTGTATCCAATGAGTCTCTTTGGAGGGGTTGTACAAAGTTCTTGCTGCTTTCTTTTTTTGTTGTTGTTTGTTTTTTGGGGGGTAGTCTTTTTTTTTTTTAATTGACAACTTCCATAATTGTAAACTCCACTCTCTGTCATATCCCCTCCCCCCTCAGTCAGTCTCTCTCTTATTTTGATGTCATGATCTTTTCCTATTATGATTGTCTTGTGCAGGTAGTGTCAGGCCCTACATAGTTAGACTACATAGTGAATTCTAGGTCTGCCTGGACCAGCATCCATTTTCCTGCAAATTCATCATTTCATTTTCCCTTACTACTGTGTCAACTTGTGCTTGTATGTGTGCCGTGTCTTCATTATCCAGTCCTCAGTTCATGGGCCTCTGGGCTGATTGTAATTCCCAGCTCTTGTGAAGAGAGCAGTGACAAACATGGCTGAGCGCATACCTCTGTAGTGCAGAGTGGAGGCTAGGGTGTATGTCCAGGAGTAGTGGTACAGCTGGATCAGATGATGGCAGACCTATTTTCAGCTTTTTGAGGAGTGTCCATACTGATTTCATAGTGCTTGTACAGGTTTGCACTCCTACTAGCCGTAGATAAGGGTTCCTCTTTTCCTGCACCCTGGCCAGCATTTGGTTTTTTTTTTTTTTTTTTTTGATGATTGCCATCTTGAGTGGAGTGAGATGGAACTTCATAGTCATTTTAATTTTCATTGCTCTGATTACTAGAGTTGGTGAGTGTCTCTTTAAGTGGCTATTGGCCATTTGTATTTCTTCCTTTGAGAACTCTGTTTAATTCTTTCCCCAGGTTTTGATTGGGTCCCCCCCCCCCCCCCCCGCCCTGCTAGGTAGGGTCTCGCTCTAGCCCAGGCTGACCTGTGATTTACTGTATGGTCTCAGGCTGTCCTGAAACTCACAGTGATCCTCCTACCTCTGCCTCCTGAGTGCTTGGACCATGGCCTACAGAGGATGGGGGGTGGAGGGGAATGGGCACATCAGGGACTTTAGCCATTGCAAGTGAACTGCAGATACATGTTCTATCTTGTGCATCTGCTTGTACATAGGTACTGGGGAATTGAACATGGGTCATTAGGCTTTATGAGCAAACACCTTAACCACTGAGCCATCTCTCCAACCCTGCTTGACTTTTTTTTTTTTTTTTTTTTTTTTGGTTTTTCGAGGTAGGGTCTCACTGTAGCCCAGGTTGACCTGGAATTCGCTCTGTATTCTCAGGGTGGCCTTGAACTCATGGAGATCCTCCTACCTTTGCCACCTGAGTGCTGGGATTAGAGGCATGCACCACCACTCCCTGCTTGCTTGATTAAAAAAAAATATTTTATTTTTCTATGTATTTGAGAAAGAGAGGGAGGGAGAGAGAAAGAGGAAGAGAGAGAGGGAGAGAATGGCCACATCAGGGCCTCCAGCTGCTGCAAACCAACTCAAGACGCATGTGCCACCTTGTGCATTTGGCTTACATGGGTCCTGGGGAGTTGAACCTGGGTCCTTTGACTTTGCAGGCAAGTGCCTTAACTGCTAAACCATCTCTCCAGCCCTTGCTTGATTTTTTTTAAAACAATATTTATTTATTTGAGAAGAAGATACAGATAGAGAGAGAGAGAGAGAATAGGTGTACCAGGTCCTCCAGCATCTGCAAAGGAACCCCAAACAACTCCAGACACATGCACCACCTTATGTATGTGGGTATTGGGGAATCGAACCTGGGTTCTTGGGCTTCACAGCCTTAACCACTAAGCCATTTCTCCAGCCCCTGATTTTTTTATTTTCAGATCATTTAAAAAATATCTATTTGCACACAGAGAGAAGAGAGAGAAAGAGAATGGGTGTGCCAGGGCCTCCATCCACTGCAAAAGAACTCCAGATACATGTGCAACTTTGTGCATCTGGCTTTATGTGGATACTGGGGAATTGAACTCTGGTTGTTAGGATTTGTAGGCAAGTGCCTTAACTTGTCTTGACTGTCTCAAGCCAGAGTACCCTTTTTAATAGGGCTGTTGGAATTCACCATGGGGTTTTGAGTGCCTGTCAGTCTCTGTGTAGGGGAGAGGACAGTGCCTAAGGTCACTGCCTCCCACCCTGGGCTCTTAGCATCTTTACACCCTCCCTTCCTCAGTGTTCTCTGAGCCTCTGTCTTAGTGGGTGTTATAAGTCTACTTTAGTGTTGAGTGCTCTGCAAATTCTGGATTTATTTGTTTACTTATTTTTAGTTATTATTATTTTGGTTTTTCAAGGTAGGGTCTCACTGTAGCCCAGGCTGACCTGGAATTCACAATGTAGTCTCAGATTTGCCTTGAATTTACAGCAATCCTCCTACCTCTGTCTCCTGAGTGCTGGAATTAAATGCATGCACCACCACGCCTACCTGGTTTTTTTTTTTTTTTGTTTTTTTTTTTTTGAGAGAGGCAGAGAATGGCTGTGCTAGGACCTTCATTCAGCCTGCTGTGAACAAACTCCAGATGCACGCGCCCCCTTGTGGTGCATTGCTACATTGCATGCTTGTGTCACTGCATCTGGCTATGTGGGACCTGGAGATTTGAACATGAGTTCGTAGGCTTTGCAGGCAAGAGCCTTAACCATTAAGTAATCTCTCTAGCCCAACCTTTGGATTTTTTTTTTTGTTTGTTTTTTTCAAGGTAGGGTCTCACTGTAGTTCAGGCTCACCTGGAATTCACTATGTAGTCTCAGGTTGGCCTCGAACTCACGGCGATCCTTCTACCCTATCTCTACCTCACAAGTTCTGGGATTAAAGGCATGTGCTACCATGCTCGGCACAACCTCTAGAGTTTTGCTTTGACAAGTTCTGTGTGTCCTCAGTGTCTGTCACCATCTCCCTAGAGCAGGTTGTCAGGCTAGTAGTGAGAGCAGCACTCATGTTTAAATCCCCACTTCCTCTGTGCTCTCTCCTGGGCCCTGGCAGATGTGCTAGAGGTGGCTCATCTCATGCTAGGCAGTTGGCCATCTTTTCTTGATGTTTTGATGGATCTGGATATTGGTTCTCTGCAGATTTCACAGCCTTTTGTAAAAAACAAAACATACAAACAAAAAAGACTAATGGAGAGAGGGAGGATATGTGAAGGGGAGTGTGGGGGAAGGAATTACCATGGTTTATTGTTTGTCAGTATGGAAGTTGTCAATAAAAAAAGTTAAAACAGCTGGGTGTGGTGGCAGATGCCTTTAATCCCAGCATTTGGGAGACAGAGTTAGGGGGATCACTGTGAGTTCGAGGCCACCCTGGGATTACATAGTAAATTCCAGGTCAGCATGAGCTAGAGTGAAACCTTGCCTCGGACCCCCTTCCACCCAAGAAAAAGTTAAGACAGGGCTGGGGAGGTGGCTTAGTGGTTAAGACACTTGCCTGCAAAGCCAAAGGATCTAGGTTTGATCCCCCAGGACTCAAGAAAGCCAAATGCACGTGCACATGCGTTTGCAGTGGCTGGAGGCCCTGGCGTGCACATTCTCTTCCTGTCTGTCTCTCTCTGTTTCTCTCTCTCTAAAAATAAAGAAAAAGAAAAAGAAAAGCTAAAGGTAACACACAAACAAAAAAAGCCCATATTCTCCGACCAGGAGTGCAAGCAGCAAGGATTAAAGCATGGTTGGTTGAGAGGCTGTTTGGTGGGTGTGGCCACCAAAGACTAAGGGGACCATCTTTCTGGGGTCTGTGAATGTCGTGTCCATAGGATCCTGACCTAGTTCTCAGTACCAGGTTTGAGTTCTCTCCCACTGAGCAGGTTCTCATTCCTGTTTATGAAATGTGTTTCAGTAGTTCATCTTTGTTTTTCACCTTGAAAATAATGTCAAGACATTTAAAATAATAATGGGAGAATGAGAAAATCTTAGTTATTAAAATACATACATCATCTTTTATTATAAACATATAAGTTATTGTAAACAAAATAAAATTTTATTCATTATGGGTATACAGATTATAAAAATAAATATTTTTCATAGTCATGATTCCTTATAGTTGTTTTTTTTTACACTGTTCTAAAATAGTTTTCCAGAGTAATTTTGGGTTTCTTAACTACATTTCAGTTTTTTTAAGAAATTTACCTAAGCAATTTACTTAAATGTAGTAGCACAGCCAAAAATCTAGTTTTATGTTTCCCTGTGTATAAATATTTCCATTAAATCGAGAATGTGTAACTATATTCATAGCCAATTCTTTCTATTTTGTTGTATATTAAGCATCTAGAGAGAAGAATAGTTACAAAGTGCTCATGATACAGGAAGAGTAAAAGTACAGTACCTAGCTGTATTTTATTTTTGTGGTACTGGGAGTTGAATCTGGGGCCTCACAAATGCTAGACAAGTGTTCTAACACGGAGCTATATCCCCATATACTATTTATATATTAGCCATATGCCTTACATTTTTTTTTTAGACTCCTAGATTTCAGTTTATAAAATCATTCTAGAAGGAAGTAGGATTGAAAGAGTTTCCACTAGCTGCAGAATAGGGGAGTTATGATACAAGTCACCAAGGGAAGATGACTTGGTGCATTGCCACAGTGTGTGAAAGGAAAACGAAATTTATAAGGCTTTTCGCATTTTTCATTTTGCTACTGCTGAAGAAAGGCAAGATCGTGGCTAAGTAAATAATGTGAACTAAATTCCGTGCTGCCTGCATATTGGTACTGTTGGTGGGACAGAAGCACACTAAGCCAAGAATAATTACTTTCTGTCTTAAGAGATCAAGAATTTAACAAACACAGTGGAATTTGACAAATTTTGCTATTCAGTATATTTTTTTCTTTAATAGTTTTACTGTTTCAGACAAAACAAAACTAAAAGAAAAATGTCTCTAATGGCACCAACACATGATTTATCCATCCAACAAAGTTTTTAATTAATCAAAGAATATCTGTGTGCCTACCCAAGTGTCTCTGAACTGTGATGTTAGGAGCACTCCTGCAGACTTCCAAGTCTCAAGTCTGCCCAGAACTCAAACCAACAAGGAGTCAGGAGCTAAGTTCCAATGACAGAGTTACTTAGCGGGGAGTTTTAACATTCATCCACTGCTGGGTTTGGCCATGTGGAGAGTCCCGTTGGACTTTGTCAGAGCATGCAGTAAAGCTACTTGGAATGGGCTTCGTTCCTGTGATGTACATGCCTTGCTGGAGTGGATCAGCATACACCAGGCGGTAGTGGTCCCCCTGTGGCTTGCCCCTGTGGGAGATTTTGGCAGCATCGGGAGATGGGTTATGGCAAGGGTGAAAGGGCTACAAAGAGGGTTGTTACATGCACAGATACCGTCCATAGGTGCTGCTGAACTCCGTAGTACAGAACAATTTCAAAACTTCTCCCACCAATGTTAACAATACTGAGGCCGAGAAACGCTAGTGTAGACTCATTTGTCCCCACTTACTAAGGCGCTAACCATTCTGATGCCTCTTCGTGGAAGTGTGTTTGCTAGCACACCTGTTGTGGCTGGTGGGCACACACACTGCATGTGCACAAGCCCCTGGGGCGGCTTCTGGCTCTTTTTAGTGCTTCTTGGGGGAGTCTTCCACACGTCACACAGACTGGCTGCCGAAGAGACCTTTTTCTAGGTTCTTGTACCTCCTTCCTCCAATGTCTCTCAAATTCAGATTACGTCTTCTTACCTTGAGCTCTGTCTTCAGTTCAGGGAGTGACTAAGCTCTCTGGCAGTCTTGTTTGGAAACTTGAGTGAGTGGGCATACTTACAGCATTTTACTTGTTTTCCTTCTCATGAACTACTGTCCCGTCCTGCCTAGGGGTCATTGAAAACATTTCATATATTTTGTTCAGTTTTCTCATCAGTTGGTGTTAGATGAATAAACTCAGTCCTGGTGATTCTGTAATGGAAGAAATGAGTCCTTCATTATTTAATACTCAAATTATACCAAATTTACCTAATTGGTGCCTTATCAAGCTGTGTCTTGTGTCCTTTTTACATGTAAGTGTTTTCTCTAATGGTTAGAAAGTTCTCATATTCCATAATATATTAACATATTTTATCAGTAATAATATATTATCATATTTTATCCAAGAATATAATCTGAGAATTACTGAAACTTCTGCTCAAGAAAAGTCAGCTATGGGTTTGGGGACATGGCTCTGCCGTGAAAGGCTCTTGGTTGCAAAGCCTGCTGGCCTGGGGTTCAGTTCCTCAGTACCCGCATAAAGCCCGATGCACAGAGTGATGCATGTATCTGGAGTTTGTTTTTAGTTCAAGAGGCCCTGTGAACTAATGTTTCTCTTTCCTTGCAAATAAATAAAATATTAAAAAGAGGGCTGGAGAGATGGCTTAGTGGTTAAGGCGCTTGCCTGCAAAGCCTAAGGACCCAGGTTCCACTCTCTAGGTCCCACGTATGCCAGATGCACAAAGTGATGCAAGTGTGCAAGGTTGCACATGCATACAAGGGGCCACACGTGTCTGGAGTTCGATTTCAGTGGCTGGAGGCCCTGACGCACCGATTCTCTCTCTTACATTAAAAAAGAAGAAAAGGCCAGTCTGTTGGTTTTGCCTCAATAACAACGAAACAACAAAGCAAGCAAGAGAAGTCAGCTAGTCAAAGCTAGTGCTTGTGTAGAGGCCTCTCTTTAACCTTCTTGGAGGCGCACTGTCGCAGTCGGGTTCGCATTGCTGGCAGGAATCGTCCGAGCAAGAGCAGCTTGTGGGAAAAAAGGTTGGCGGGGAAGCTCCGTGATGGCAGGGGAAAACGGCATGAGCAGAGGGTGGACATCACCCCTGGCCAACATCAGGTGGACAACTGGAACAGGAGAGTGTGCCAAACACTGGCAGGGGGAAACTGGCTATAGCGCTCATAAACCCGTCCCCAACAATACGCTGCCTCCAGGAGGCGTTAATTCCCAAATCTCCATCAGCTGGGAACCTAGCATTCAGACCACCCAAGTTTATGGGAGACACCTGAGTCAAACCACCACCCACATGGTCTTAAAACTATTTGAAAGGTTCTTTAGATAATAAGCAAAAATGAAAACATCTGAAAATTCACCCTCCATGAAAGTATTTTAAAAAATCACCCAAACTAGTAGAATCATGTTTTCAGAACTCAGAATTAAAAGGCCTACACCAATCCACGGAATATTTATGCCAAAAATGTCTGAATCTTGATAACATTGGTTGTCACATTTTAATGTGCCCCATTCTCGTCTTCCACTGCAGATCCAGGGTAGCTTTGAAAACCTGCAGCCACTGGAGATGAGGAAAGAGTTGGAGCATCTTCAGAGACACTCCCTAGAATTATTGTTTGGCCTTTGGTGGTTCACTGGAAGTCCCCCACGAGTAAGAACATCAGAATCAGAGCTTGCTTAGATAACACTTGCCTAAGTAAGAGAGCTTTTTAAAAACAATTAACAGCTCAACATCAAAGCTGTCCACAAACGCTGGAAATCAGATGAGAAAAACAGTAAGCTAACCAGAACACTTAAAAGGACATCTGAAGAAGGTAATGTCTTTTGGGACTTTGAAGAATCCTGACATCATTCTTGAAGTCATGGGTAATGCTCAAGCGCAGGGCTGTGGGAAGGGGCTGCAGGACCCGAAACTCGGCAAGCAGCAGCTGAGGGCGAGGGGGAGATGTTCCCCTCGGCCAGGCGGTAAAGGTGTGCGCACATCCACAGCCCCGCAGCAGAGCAGTACTGATCCAGACACTCCATCCCGTTAGTAGCACAACACTAGGTGAAGTGCAGGGGGACTTCAGTGGCCATACACAGCCAAGAATGCAGACCACACAGGGTCCTCAAAGTGGCACCCAAAGCCAGAAACAACCGTAGTAGACATAGGGGAGTCTTGTTTGCTAAGGTGCCGTGTTAAATTACTTAAGGTCCAGTTTTCGACAAATGAGATGTGCACTCTGTGTGGCCCAGTGCAGGTGTGTGTGTATGCGTACATGTGTGCGAACTTTGGACTTAACAAGGACTTTAAAGCTTTATTTATTTATTTATTTTTGTTTTTTCGAGGTAGGGTCTCACTCTAGCTCGGGCTGACCTGGAATTCACTATGTAGCCTCAGGGTGGCCTCAAACTCGTGGTGATCCTCCTATCTCTGCCTCCGCAGTGCTGGGATTAAAGGCGTGCGCCACCACGCCCGGCTATTTATTTATTTTTTATAAGAAAGAATTGGTGTGCTAGGGCCTCCAGCCACTGTAATCGAACTCCAGATGCGCACCGTCTGTGCACATGTGCGACCTTGCATGCTTGTGTCACCTTGTGCGTCTGGCTTACGTGGGTTCTGGAGAGTTGAACGTGAGTCCTTAGGCTTTGCAGGCAAGTGCTTTAACTGCTAAGCCATTTCTAAAGGAGCTTTGTAAAGTGGGTTCCAACCCATGACACAGTGTTTAAAAAGAAGCTCAGGCTGTAGCTCAGTTGGTAGGTGCTTATGCTGCATGCACAAAGCCTAAAGGTTTAGTCCCCAGCACCACATAAGCCAGATGTGGTGGTGTACACCTTAAACTCTGCTGTCATGAAGCGAAGATGGGAAGATTGTCATCCTTGACTACAAAGTGAGTTCAAGGGCAGTCTGGGATACATGAGGGCCTGACCCAAGAAAAGGAAAAGGAAGAATGGGGACCTGGGGAGATGCCTCAGTGGTGAAAGGTGCTGCTTGCAAAGCTTGAGCATGCTGGGTTCAGTTCCTCAGTACCCACGTAAAGTCAGATGAACAAAGTGGCACACGGCACATTTCTCTGGAGTTTGTTTGCAGTGGCCAGAAGACCCAGTGTGCCTATTCTCTCAAATATTTTTTTTAAAGAAAAATAACATCTTGCCAAATAGAGGATAATAAATTATTTTTAAAAGCCAGGCATAAAGCTGGGCGTGGTGGCGCACACCTTTAATCTCAGCACTTGGGAGACAGAGGTAGGAGGCTTGCCGTGAGTTTGAGGCCACCCTGAGTCTACATGGTGAATTCCAGGTCAGCCTGAGCTAGAGCGAAATCCTATCTCGAAACACAAACAAAAAAAGCCAGGCATAGTGGCACATGTCTATAGTTCCTGCACGTAGGAGGCTGAGGCAAGAGGATCACGAATTGAAGGCCAGCTTGAGCTACACAGTGAGACCAAGTCTCAATGAAAAAGGAAAAACAACGAGCCAAAAATTCTAGAAATTCAACAGGCTCAGCAGTAGATTGGGCAGGGAAAGTAAATGGTGGATGTTGACGGTGATTTTCCAGTTTGAAGAACAGAATGTAAGAAAACATCCTTGCAGGGGCTGGAGAGATGGCTTAGCAGTTAAGCGCTTGCCTGTGAAACCTTAGGACCCTGGTTCGAGGCTCGATTCCCCAGGACCCACATTTGCCAGATGCACAAGGGGGCGCACACGTCTGGATTTCGTTTGCAGTGGCTGGAGGCCCTGGCGCGCCCATTCTCTCTCCCTCTCAATCTGCCTCTTTCTCCCTGTCACTCTCACCGAGCTCCAGATGCTTATGTTACTTTGTGCATCTGGCTTTATGTGGATCCTGGGGAATTGAACCCAGGTTGTTAGGCTTTGCAGGCAAGTGCCTTAACTGCTGAGCCATCTCTCCAGCCCCCTGAGTGTTACTCTTGATTAGAAATTACTCCTAACTTGGGAAGTAACTGTATTTTAGATGTTCTCTCTGGTGTTGTCTACTTAGTTGAGTTAAAAGAAGTAGAGCCATTGTCTGTGAATGGACCCAAATTATAGAATCGTAGAACAGATAATATGTGTTGGAGCTGGTTCAGTAGCCGAAGCATGATGTCATAAGTATGACGTCACCCTGTAGAAAGTCAGTAGCATCAGGTTGCGTACTGGAATGTCGTTTGTCCTTTGAACATGTGTTTCTCTTCAAGGGAAACTTGTTCTGAAAGAAAGCCACTCTCCATGTTGTTTTCAGGACAAATTGAAACATGTTTTCCAGTACAGACAGCCAAAACTCAGAGGGTCAACAAAGGGGGGGGAAGCTATTTGTGTTTATTTTTAAACCAAACATGGTATGAATACGCAAGTCAGCTTAGTTCTCTGTACCAGACACATTCACAGTCCTCACGTATGCTATCACCAGCTAATTTTGGTTATCTTCAAAATAAGTGAATTAGCGCTGATTATTTTTTAGTCCCAGGTTTTGCCGATAGTGAAGGAGAGATTTTCAGACCCTGTTAACTTTATAAAGATTATTAAGCACTGTAGCTCCTGGAGTTGACTTTGAGTTTTTCTTTCTCTCTTTTTTTTCTGGAGAAGTTTTCAAGGTAGGGTCTTACTCTAGCTCATGTTGACCTAGAATTCACTCTAGTTTCAGAGTGGCCTCAAACTCACAGAGATCCTCCTACCTTGGCCTCCCGAGTGCTGGGATTAAAGGCGTGTACCACCACGCCCCGCTGACTCTCTCAACTATTAATTGATTTTTATTCCTGCTTGCTTAACTTTATTTCTATGGCATTTATCACCTGATACATATAAGTTTACACGGTTGTTGGCCCTTTCAGCCAGCATAAACTTCATGAGTACAAGGAATATGTTTGTTTCTTTATTATGTCCCAAATTTGAACAGTACTTGGTTTGTAATAGGTGCTCAGTTAAATGTTTGGTTATTTTAGGAATAACATTCTATAAATTATATATACACACACACACACACATTTTATATATATATATATATATCCACGATTACTTATACACATGGAAATGTTTTCAGTGGGGTGGCTATTAGGAAATCTAAGTGAGAGATAAGAGTGGCTTGGCCTTGGATAGTAACAGTGGAGAATAGGAGACTTGAGGGTAAAATGAGAGGATTGAAGCCGTGTTGGAGAGAATAGAGGAGGAACATAGGCAGAGGCTTCAGGGAGGTTTCTTGGCCCAGCTAAAGTACCAGTGCCAAGTTCAGGATGGGTAGAGCCTAGGACTAAAGAATGACTTGAAAAAAATCAATAACAACCATAATAGTTATAAATAATAATAATAATAAAAGAAATGTAAATGGTGTGGAAAGAATATCCCTAGCCTCAGATGCCTCGGGCTGCTGGATTCAACCTCCCTGTGTAGAACAGAGACGTGCTAGAGGACCAGGCACCGTCTCCAGGCTCCACGTCCTGTTCTTAGGTATCAACAGATCAGAGGTAATTCCACAGCTTTTCCAAGGCACAGAAGACTTGGCCCCAGCCTGCTAGTGAGAGAACATCTAAGGCACAAAGCTGTGGTGCTTACCCAGAGGGCACGCACTCCCAGAGAGCAGAGTGAGTAGGCCAGGGCTGCGCACAGGACCACTGCTCCCGCCCCTCTGCGCTCCAGCGGCTACCAAGGAACTCAGCATCTGAAGCTGCCTCAGTGGGAGGCTTTGCATTCCTGCAGCCCACGAATAATTTGACCTTGGGAGCAGGGAAGCCCAGATCTGAGATCAGACTGGCAAAAAAGTCTTTTTACCCCTCTTTTCTCTTTTCCTCTTCTCTGGAGCAGGGTTTCACTATAGTTGGGGCTGTCTTCCAATTCATTTTATAGCCATTTTTCTCAACAGCAGCCCCATACCTCAGCCTCCAGAGTACTGGGTCACCAGCCCATCTAACTTTATCACAGAACTTGTTCCTAAAAGACATACAAACAGAATCTAACCAGCTGTTTTAGGGTGCCACTATTATAAGCTAATCCAAGGGGAAGACAAAAGGGCATTTACCCACATATGTATATACATGCCTAGTCCCCCAATGGGATTTTTCCTCTTTGTTTTTTTCTTTTTAAATTTTACTTATTGTTTATCCATTTATTTTATTTCTCACTTTTTAAATTTTAAAACATTTTTATTTTTATTTATTTATTTGACAGAGAACGAGGGGGAGAGAGAGAGAGAGAATGGGCGCGCCAGGGCCTCCAGCCACTGCAAATGAACTTTAGATACATGTGCCCCCTTGTGCATCTGGCTTACGTGGGTCCTGGAGAATTGAACCTTGGTCCTTTGGCTTTGCAAGCAAATGCCTTAACCACTAAGCCGTCCCTCCAGCCCCCTCACTTTTTATTTTAAAGTGAGGACCTCACACATTCTAGGCCAGTGCCCTACCAATGAACAATACCTTCAGCTTCTCCCTTTTTATTTATTTTAACATATATTTAATTTATTTATTTGAGAGAGAAAAAGAGGCGGGGGGGGGGGGGAAGAATGGGTGTGCCAGGGCCTCCAACGAATTCCAGACTCATGCGCCCCCTTGTGCATCTGGCTTACGTGGGTCCTGGACAGTCAAACTGGGATCCTTTGGCTTTGCAGGCAAACGCCTTAACTGCTAAGCCATCTCTCCAGCCCCCTCATTTTTTTTTTTCTTGGAGTTTTACTTAGCTTGGTTTTGTTGGTGGTGTTGGACTCTGTTATTTTCTGTCTTTTTTTTTTCATATTTGTTTACTTGACTTCTTTTTTTTAGTGTTTTATTTATTTATTTACAAGAGACAGACCTCTAGCCACTGCAAATGGATGTGCCACCCTGTGCATCTGGCTTTCATGGGTTCTGGGGAATCAAACCTGGGTCATTCGGCTTGAAAGGCAAGTGCCTTAACTGCTAAGCCATCTCTTCAGTCCCTCTTTTTTTTTTTTTTTTTTAAATCTTGCTTATTGCTTTTCTCCTTCCTTTTTCTGTCTCTTCTCACACACTCATCACTTTAGGACTACTGTTTTGGTATTTACACTTCCCTTCATGTGGTGGTTTCGAATCAGATTCCTCTCTCCCCATAAACTCATGTGTTCTGAGTGCTTGGTCCCCAGATAATGGCGTCTTAGGAGGTGGCGACTTGCTGGAGGAGGGGTGTTGCTGCAGGCAGATCTTGGGGCTTATAGCCCAGCTTGCCAGTCCTAGCTCAGCTTACTCTCCTGCTATTTTCCCATGATGGGGCAGGAGTGATGTCCAGCCTCTGTTCATGCTCTGCCATCATGGTCCTTCCTCTTGAGACTGAGCCAAAATAAAACTTCCCATCAGATGCTTTTTGTCCCAACAAAGAGAAGGTAACTACAACACTTACCTTAATATTAATATTGACTTTGTTGGTCATGAACGTGGATGTCTAAGCCCTAGGAGCTGAGCTACTCTAACAGTATATTGGTGTTAATATCCAGGTTATTATGTATTACCTGTTGAGTTATCCAAAGGACGCAGAATGGTGAAACAAAAAATTACCACTCAGCTAAGCAGAATCAAAGCTCTGGAACTCAACACTGTGGAAACCCCTTAAAAACCTCATAGAAACATGCCTCTAAGTGAAACTAATAGAATCTACACCAAACAAAAGAAATGACCAGATGGAGTGGAGTAAAAAATTGGGGGCAACAAATTAAATAATGCCCAAGTTGCAACAGAGAATAGAAAAAAGTAATGGACAAAAAGCCACCAAAACACCCCACCTGACTTCCAGGTCCCTAATGGAAACAAAAACAAATCAGCGAGATAGCTGAAATGCCAGCGATGAATTTAGAGTTCTAAAGATAACTTCCAGGTCGACTCTTCAAACAGGCAGGTGAGTGACCTAAAAAGCATATTCAAGATCTGAACAAGACAGTCTCCAAAGTACACGGAAACAGCCAGTAAAATGGATGGAGAAGTCATAAACATGAAGGGAGAACTTAGCATGGGAATTGAAATGCTGAAAGGATCAAACATACGGAAATGAAAGCCTTGATCAATCAAAAACTCCAGCATAATGCAATACTTACAGACATGGTCCCACAGGAGAATGGATCTCAGGGATGGAGGACAGAGTCGAAACAATAATACAGACTCTTATAAAGAAAAAAGTAACCAATATTTCCAAGAATTCTGTAACAAATGCAAAGACCCAACCTTGGAATACATGGGGTAGAAGAAGGAGCTGAGATAAATACAAATGGACTTGATAGACTACTAAATGAAATTGCAAGAAAAAATTTACCAAATCTAGAGAGAAGTTGGCATCCAAATATAAGAGGTATGTAGAACTCCAAATAAAATTGACCAGAGAAAAACACATCATAGAAACAATGTCTGGGTTAAGGTTAGGGTTAGAGCCGGGCATGGTGGCACACGTCTTTAATTCCATTAGTCGGGATGTATAGATAGGAGGATCGCCATGAATTTGAGGCCACCCTGAGAATACATAGTGAATTCCAGGTCAGCTTGGGCTACAGAAAGACCCTCCCTCAACCCCCCCTCAAAAAAAAAAAATAAAATCAGAAATCCAAATAAAGAAACAGTACTAAAAGCAGTAAGGGAAAGCTCACATATAAAGGCAGGAGTACCAGAATAACCACAGACCTTTCATCAGCAAACCTAAAAGCCAGAAAAGATTGGAACAATATTTTCCAAGCTCCAAAGGTAAATAATTTCCAACCAAGAATGCTACATTCAGCAAAATTATCTTCCAGGGCTGGAGAGATGGCTTAGAGGTTAAGGCGCTTGCCTGCGAAATCTAAGGACTCATGTTCGACTCTCCAGGTTCCACATAAGCCAGATGCACAGTGGCGCAAGTGCACAAGGTTGCATGTGCACAGAAAGGGGCACACACATCTGGAGTTTGATTGCAGTGAGTGGAAGCCCTGGTGTGCCAATTCTTTCTCTCACCCACATAGAAAAGGCAGTCTGTTTGGCTTGCCTCAAAACAAAACAAAACAAACCAAAACAAAACCTATCTTCCAAAATTGATGGAGAAATAAGGATATTTCAAGACAAACATGAACTAATACAATTTATGACAAGCCAGCTCTACTGAAAATCCTGAAGGGAATAATTCACAGTTTAAGAAGAAAGGCAGCCCCATCAGTGAGAACATGAGATAGTATTCACCTCATGAAAAAAGGAAAACAGATGAACAAAGAAGAAATGAGAAAGAGTGGACTCTGCCTAACAATGAATCAGCAAACTCCCAGTGCATAAGGAAATGGACTGTCATCAATCGGCCAACCAGAACATCACCCAACGACATACGAGGGAACAGTACGCGTCTCTCTATAATAACCTTAAATGTAAATGGACTCAGCACTCCAGTAAAAAGACGCAGACTGGGTGCCTGGATTGAGAAGCGAGACCCAGCTATTTGTTGCCTTCAAGAAACTATCTACAGGTATATTCATAGACTGAATATAAGAGGCAGAAAATCAAATTACTAAGCAAATGGCAGTTGTAAGCAAGCATGTGTGGCCATCTTTATATCAAAGGAGACTTCCAACCAAAACTAATCAGAGCATTTCACAGGAACAATCCATCTAGAAGTTATTACAGTTGTAAACATTTATGTATCAAATATTGGTACTAGGGCTTCTAACCTCATGAAACAAACACTAGACGACATAAAAGAACACACAGGTCCAGGCGCAATAAGAGTGAGAGACTTCAGTACTTCACTTAGATAGGTCATCCAGACGAAAATTTAGCAAAGAAGTTTTAGAGACACAGAAGCTACACAAATTCTTAGACTGAATAACACACTTTTTTTTGGTTTTTCAAGGTAGGGTCTCACTCTAGCTCAGGCTGACCTAGAATTCACTCTGTAGTCTCAGGGCCTTGAACTCACAGTGATCCTCCTACCTCTGCCTCCCGAGTGCTGGGATTAGAGGCATGCGCCACCAAACAACACACTTTTGAGTGAACAATGGGTTGTTGAAGAAATCAGGGAGGAAATTAAAAAATTCCTAGAAGCAAATGAAAATGATAGTGTAAGCTACCAGGTTCTCTGGGATACAGCCAAGGCAGTATGAGAGGAAAGTTAAAGATGTAAGTACCCATATCAAGAAATTAGATCTCAAATAAATAATCCAACAGTCCACCTCAAGGCTCTAGATGAACAACAAGCTAACCCCAAACCCAGTTGAAAGCAATAAATAAGAAAAATTAGGGTGGAAGTTAATGAGATAGACACCAAAAGAACAATGTATAAAAGAGTTTGTTCTTCAAGTAAATAAATTAAGATAAATCTGTAGCCAAGCTAAAAAAAAAAAAGAAAGAAAACTCAATTTAACAAAAGTAGACAAAAATGGAGTTGTTACAATAGGCCCCAATGCAATCTAAAACACAACTACAAAATACTTTGAAAATTTTTATTTCAAAAAAAAGGAAAATCTGGAGGAAATAGACAAGCTTCTAAACACATATTGCCTCCCCAAAATAAAAGTAAATGATATCAATAACTTCAACAGACCCATTAAGAGCAATGGGATTGGAGCTGTAATTAAGTTTCTAAGAAAAAAAAAAATCCCAGTAACAGAAAAATTCACAGCATAATTCTATTAGTTTTTTTTTTTTTTTTTTTTTTTTTTTTTTTTTTTGGTTTTCTGAGGTAGGGTCTCACTCTAGTTCAGGCTGAACTGGAATTCACTATGGAGTCTCAGGATGGCCTCGAACTCACGGCAATCCTCCTACCTTTGCCTTCCGAGAGTGCTGGGATTAAAGGTGTGCACCACCACGCCCAGCTCTACTAGTCTTTTTAAAAAATTTATTTATTTGAGAGAGGGAAAGGAGGCAGAAAGAGAGAGAGGGAGAGAGAATGGGCATGTCAGGGCTTCCAGCCACTGCAAATGAACTCCAGCCCTCCAATTTATTTTTTAATCATGTTTTGGTCTCTAGCCTTCTTCCTGGTATTGTATTGAGGTAGATAAAGAGAGAGAGCCAATGGGGAATATTTCATTCAAGCTACCACTCCCCTTTCTTTGGGAGGACTCATAGGTTAGAATGACAGAAGGCTTCCTACTGGTGAAGAATCAGAGAACTTTTCATTCTGCTTCTAGAACCTCTCTTCCCCTCTCCCTCCTAACCTATCACCACTTTTCCCCTTCTGCCTAGATCTAATTTTGTCATTTTGAGAGCAGGAAGGGCACAAAACAAAATACCAGTCCTAAGTATGCATACAAAACTTGTCTATTTTAGGAGTAAGGATTTTTTGATTTTTTGATTTTTTTTTTTTTTTTTTTTTTTTGGAGGTAGGGTCTTGCTCTAGCCCAGGCTGACCTGGAATTCACTCTGTAGTCTCAGGCTGGCCTTGAACTCACAGTGATCCTCCTACCTCTGCCTCCTGAGTGCTAGGAATAAAGGTGTGCGCCACCACACTCGGTGACTGTATTCTTCTTTAATTTAATTAATTAATTTATTAATGAGAGAGAGAGAGAGAGAAGCAGATAGAGAGAATGGGCATGCCAGGGCCTCTAGCCACTGCAAACAAACTCCAGACACATGCACTGCCTTGCATCTAGGTTTATGTGGGTACTGGGGAATTGACCTCAGGTCATTCATTAGGCTTTACAGGCAAGCGCCTTAACCTCTGAACCAACTCTCCAGCCAACTCTAGATTCATGAGTGAATATGAATTGTGAGTGAAAATGTGACCAAATGACTGTAAACAAGAGAGAAGAAACCATGGGAAATGGTTAGAAAAGAAGAAAACTAGGCATAACTCTCACCGCTTCTGCAACTGAGACTCTATACAAGAAGATTTGGGAAGTACTAGCTGTTACTTTTGAGAAGGCCGCATGTCTGCTACCTAATTATTTCTAATCATTATTATCTTTTACTCACTTTAAATGTAATTAAAAATTTAGGAGAAAGTATCAGTTTATCAGTGTAGCTTATGAGCTATTATTGCTTGATTTTTCACACTATGATTAGCAATTCCATTTGAGGATATATTTCCCCAAAAGGAAATTAAAATGTTAATTTTTTTTTTAAATTTACTTGAGAGCAACAGACAGAGAGAGAAAGAGAGAATGGGCGCGTCAGGACCTTCAGCCACTGCCAACGAACTCCAGACGCATGTGCCCCCCCTTGTGCATCTGGCTAACCTGGGTCCTGGGGAATCGAGCCTCAAACCAGGGTCCTTGGGCTTCACAGGCAAGCGCTTAACTGCTAATCCATCTCTCCAGCCTGTTAATTTCTTTTAAAAACTAGGAAGATAGCCGGGCATGGTGGTGCATGCCTTTGATCCTTTGATCAGGATTTGACTCAGGAGGCAGAGGCAGGAGGATTGCTATGAGTTCGAGGCCACCCTGAGACTACATAGTGAATTCTAGGTCAGCCTGGGCTAGAGCGAGACCCTATCTTGAAAAAAAAAAACAAAAAAAACAAAAAACAAAAAAACCTAGGAAGAGAAGTACCAGGAAACTAGCTGTCCTTTATAAGTCTAAGAAAAGTTGCATGCGTGTGAATCTATGCCAAGTAAGCAATCCCCTTTGCAGACAGTAAAACCCCTCGAGGGTCAGGCCCTTTGCTCCCAGGGAAGTAGCAGGTCTAAGGGAAGTGTCCACTTGCCTGGCTTGGCTGAAGGAAAGCATGAATGGGATAGTAGGATATGAAGCCAGTGAAATGGGCAAGTAGGGACAGACGAAAGAAGAGTGTGAATGTCGTCTAGGGTGCTCGAACTTTATTTTGCAGGAAATTGGGAAACCAAATTTAAAATAAAACATTTGAGGAAGAAGAATGTTATGTAAGGCATGTAACATAAGCACCTCGCCAAGTGTCCTTACTTTCTTGTCTGTCCAGTAACTATGCTCTGTTCAAGCGTTCTAGGTCAGATCTTTCCCATGATATTTCACATCAACAGATCATCTGTGTAAGGTTAAAATTACACTTGATCATCGTAGGGGAAAAATACACAGACACATGACAAAAACAGCTCCAAAAACAATGTTTTTGCTTTTCTTAGGAAAGAACACAGCACCTTGAAGGTCTTTCATGAGGTTCCAAAACTATCTCAACTTACTCAAAGAAAAAAAGTTCATTATTAGGTTTTCATGTTAAATGTCATTTAATTCAATTAATTACTTTTAATGAAAGAAACAAATAGTTCAGTTCACATGAAAAAAGCAAAAATGTCATTATGTAATACTCTCAGTTCTTTAAAAACAGCATTAATTGTGATAATGAATTTAACAGTGATCATTTATGACTGCCAAACTGGATAGGTAAAATTCTGATGAATTTTATCATAGATGGGTCATGCTATAGCAATAGCTCCACTTACTCTTAACATCACTAAAAGCTAGCCAGATGCATCATGGCTTCCTCATACAGTGCAGTTGTGAAAGGATATAATCGTGTCTACTATGTGTTTCAGCTTGCATATAAACCTAATAATCAAATTTATGTGTGGACTTTGATCCTAGTTGAAATGAAAAAAAAAAAACTTTTAAGAGAAGGAAAAATTATGAAAAAATAAGATGTGGTGGTTTGATTCAGGTGTCCACCATAAACTCATGTGTTCTGAATGCTAGGTTCCCAGCTGATGGACATTTGGGAGTTAAAGCCTCCTGGAGGGAGTGTATTGTTGGGGGCGGGCTTATGGGTGTTATAGCCAGTTTCCCCTTGGTAGTGTTTGGCACACTTTCCTGTTCCTGTTGTCCATGTTATGTGGGCTAGGGGGTGATGTCCACTCTCTGCTCATGCCATCGTTTTCCCTGCCATCATGGAGCTTCCTTCCCCTCAAGCTTATAAGCCAAAATAAACCTCTTTTTTCCCACAAGCTGCTCTTGGTTGGGTGATTTCTACCAGCAATGTGAACCTGACTGCAACATAAGACAACTGGTAAAAATTAAATAGTAACTAGGTATTTGATAACTAGGTATTTGATTACGAAAGCATTAATTTTTATTGTTAACAGTATCCTAACCATGTAGAGACACACTGAAGAATTTAAATAAAAAATACAGTGTCATAAATTTACAAAATAATTGAATGAGCAAAAGGTTAGAGAAGTAGTGAACATTGTGGTTGGTAACCTCTTATACTGGCAGAGACTGAAAAACTTCCATTTGGAAATAATGCAGGTTATCACTCAAGAAATTCAGAAAAAGCAATAAACTTTGAACCAGACTGTAAAATCTTTTATTTTCCAAGATGATAGTTAGCCATTACTAACCCTTCACAGTACTTGTCTTTGAGTCTTTTTCAAGGCAAGTACACTCTCCCTTTGCGTGGCAAAGCATTTTGAATCATCTTACTACCTTTAGATCATAGCAAAGCATTTTTTGTTTTGTTTTGTTTTTTGAGGTAGGGTCTCACTCTAGCCCAGGCTGACCTGGAATTCATTATGTAGTCTCAGGCTGGCCTCAAACTCATAGCAGTTTTCCAACCCCTGCCTCCCGAGTGCTGGGATTAAAGGCGTGCACCACCACGGCTGGCCAAAGCATATTTTGTTTAATTTTTTTTTTTTTTTTGAGGTAGGGTCTCACTCTAGCTCAGGCTGACCTGGAATTCACTACGGAGTCTCAGGCTGGCCTCGAACTCACAACAATCCTCCTACCTCTGCCTCCCGAGTGCTGGGATTAAAGGCGTGCACCACCACACCCAGCTCTATTTTGTTTAATCTTTATTTATTATTTTTGACAACACCAAATTTAAAATAGACTCATTATGAGATGCTCCATAATTTTTTATAGTATTATCAAAAAGTAGCAATTATTTATATGGATTATTTCTGATTGATCCTTGTTAATGTTTCAAAAATCTTTGACATTTGATTGTTTCCTTAATCTGGGCTCTTCAAAGTATATTTACTATTCAAGAGGATTTAAATTGTATTATCAAATTATTTTTATATAAACTGCTGTCATTTAAAAATATTTATTTATTTGAGAGAAAGAGGCACTTGGAAAGAGAGGGGTTGGTGAAAGTGGGCACACCAGGGCCTTCAGCCACTGCAAACAAACTCCAGATGCTTGTGCCACCTTGTGCATCTGGCTTACATGGGCATTGAGGAATCAAACCTGGGTCCTTTGGCTTTGTAGGCAAGTGTCTTAACTGCTAAGCCATCTGTCCAGCCCTGCTGTCATTTTATTTTATTATTTTATTTTATTGACAACCTCCATAATTATAGACAATAAACCATGACAATTCCTTCTTCCTCATTTTCCCCTTCACAACTCCACTCTCCATCATATCTCCTCCCCCTCTCAATTAGTCTCTCTTTGATTTTGATGTGATCAACTTTTTCTCCTGTTATGAGGGTTCTGTGTAGGCAGTACTAGGCATTGCATGGTCATGGCTATCAAGGCCATTTTCTGTCTGGAAGAGTGCATTGTAAGCAGTCCTACCCTTCCTTTGGCTCTTACATTCTTTCCACCACCTCTTCTGCAATGGACCCTGAGCCTTGGAAGGTGTGATAGAGATGTTTCAGTGTTGAGACCTCCTCTGTCACTTCTTAGTACTATGGTGTCTTTTGAGTCATCCCAGAGGTCATTGCCATCTGAAAAAAGAAGCTTCTCTGCTGGGTGTGGTGGCGCATGCTTTTCATCCCAGCACTCGGAAAGCAGAGGTAGGAGGATCGCCATGAGTTCAAGGCTACCCTGAGACTACATAGTGAATTCTAGGTCAGCCTGAACTAGAGTGAGACCATACCTCAAAAAGAAACAAAAGACAAACAAACAAAACACATACACACACACACACACACACACACAAAACAAAACAAAACAAAACAAAACAAAACAAAACAAAACAAAACAAAACAGAAGCTTCTCTAACTAAAAGTGAGAGTAGTATTAACATATGGTATGAACATTAAGAGAAGTGCTTACTGGGCAGTTTGGTGAGCATAATATGTACAGTTAACCAGACACCAGCAGATGTTACACCCCTAGGGCTCATGACTTTCCCTGTCATAGGTTTTCAGTACCAGGTACGTGTATTCCCTCCTGTGGCAGTGGGCCTCCAGTCCAATTAGAGAGCAGCAGTTGTTTTCCCCATAACAGACATGCCACACTTGCACCTGTTGGCTTATTTGGCATGATTGGCCAAACTTAATGCTTACAGTGTCCACTGTTGTTTATCTCCACAGGTGACTTCTCTCTCCTACAGGACTGCATGCAGCAAGGCTTTTCTCAGCTTTCGGGCACCTGGTCTACAGGGAGGAGTTTTTTAATTCCCTGCTGTCATTTTAAATTCAGTTTATTTACACACTGTGGTAGTTGGATTCAGCTGTCCCCCATAAACGTGTTGTGAATGCTTGATCCCCTGCCGATGGCAATTTGAGAGTTGGAACCTTGTTGAAGTGTGTGTTGTTGGGGGTGGGCTTGTGGGTGGCATAGCCAGCTTCCCCTGGTTGTTGAGGGTGGGCTTGTGGGTGGCATAGCCAGCTTCCCCTTGCCAGAGCTTGGCACACTTTCCTGCTGCTGTATATTAGTTCTCAAATATTTCTCCTGTGTTTTCTTTGGACCTACTGTGACTTGAGCAGGGATTATTTAACCTCTCAGAGTGTCTCAGTAGTCTGTAAAATGAAGAAAAAAATTGTGAGAAGACAATGCTGTAGTGCATAATCCTATGTTTAGAATATAGTAAGGACTTATTAAACATTTTACTTATCATACCTCTGAGCTTTGTCATGAAAGTTACCATGCTTCCCCTTAACCAGTCCCTCAGTACATTGCTGCTGCTATCTTACGTGAGACTGCAGGTTCTGGAAAGGCCTCTCGTGCCATAGGAACACTTGACTTAATGTTTCTATATTAGCTTCAGAACAGCGCAGTGTGATTCACTGAAGTGTCTGCAAGGCCCTTAAGCAGCATGCTTACTCCAGTAAAGCAAGAATTACTTATTAATGACAACCACCTGAAGTGGTTCTAGTCGAGCCAAGATGGAAGTATTGATTTTGAGTGAAGATCCAGAAGATTCTCATGGGACAAATCCAACTCTTAGAATTTTCTGGCAAAGTCAAATGACAGCAGTGCTTAAGGTTAAAACACTCCCACTGGCCACTTGTTGCCAGGACATTGAGAAAGAAAGAATCCCACAGGATTCCTTGGAGCAAATTGTGCAACTCTTGGTGTGAGGAGACAGAGAAAGGAGAATGTGTATTTTTTCCCTGCTTTTATTAGAAGTATTCCCCTGAGGAACTGGTAGAGGACAGGAGGGAATAAAGGTAAGTGGGCCTAGCTACTGATAAGCCTTCTCAAACTCTGAAAGGACAACAGGGTAACTTCCTGTAGAGTCAAAGTTATCTGTGATCCTGGGCCTTGGAGAAAACTTGGCTGTTTGCCATCTTTCAGAGAGCAGGTTGCCTGGATTCGTCAAGAAGTCACACCATATGTGTGTTTTGCATCCATGCATCTGACCTCATCCCCTCAGGTCAGCGACCAGCAAAGCAAATACAATGCAGATACTGATTGATATTCTTGGGCTCAGGTTCAGAAACCACCAATGTGCAACCCTGTATCTCTCCTGCGTCCTCCCAGCACCAAGTATGAGTGAAACTTCCTATACCCCGAGTTAAAAGAAATGGTAAGAATACTGTAAGAGAATATTGGAAGAGGGATGGCGATAGCTCAGTGCTTGTTACCTCATCTGGGCCTTTTGTTATCTTCACAGTGCCTGCAAAAGACAGGCATACTGCTTTGCTTTCTTCTGATTTCCGTTCCTATCCTATAATTGGACTAACCCTACCCACAGGATTGGTGAATATGTTAAGAATACATTTCATGGCTGGAGAGATGGCTTAGTGGTTAAAATGCTTGCCTGAAAAGCCAAAGGACTCAGGTTCAATTCACCAGGACCCACATAAGCCAGATGTACAAGGTGGTGCATGTGTTTGGAGTTTGTTTGCAATGGCTGGAGGTCCTGGTGTGCCCATTCTCTCTCTCTGTCTCTCTGCCAAATAAGTAAATTTTTTTTTTTTTTTTTTTTGGTTTTTTGAGGTAGGGTCTCACTCTAGCACAGGCTGACCTGGAATTCACTATGGAGTCTCAGGGTGGCCTCGAACTCACGGCGATCCTCCTACCTCTGCCTCCCGAGTGCTGGGATTAAAGGCGTGCGCCACCACGCCCGGCTTTAAATAAGTAAATTAAAATAAATATTAAAAAAGAATACATTTCATATTGCTGAAGACTCCACATACTTGGGTTGCAAGGCCACTGAGAATCCTGCTGGAACTGAGCTGATAACCTCCTCCATGTAGACCAGCTGACAGAAAGCTAGAAGAAGCCATTCTACATGCAGTTCAATGGGAGAAAGAGATACCACCAGTGAAGATACTCAACAGTGGACACTGCAAGCCTTATAATTTGCCAGCCAGGCCAAATGAGCCAACGGGTACAATAGTGGCATGTCTATCATGGTGGAAACCAACTGCCCTCTAATTGGAGTAGAGGCCTGCTCCATGTGAGGGAATACATCCCTGATACTAAAAACTTAAAACAGGGGTAGTCATGAGCCCTAGGGGGGTAACGTCTGCTGATGTCTAGATAAATGTACTGCCCAGTAAGCACTTCTCTTAATATTCATACCCTTATATTAATGTTACTCTCACTTTGGGTAGAGAATCTTCTCTTTTCAGATGGCAGTGACCTTGGGACGACTCAGAAGGTATCATGGTACTGGAAAGAAGTGACTGGAGTACTGAGTAATATCTCGATCACACCTTCCAAGGCTCAGGGTCTAATGTGGAAGAGGTGGCAGAAAGAATGTAAGAGCCAAAGGAAGGGTAGGATTCCTTACAACATGCTCCCTCCAGACATAAAGTGGCCTGGATATCCATGACCTCACAGTACCTGACACTACCTGCACATGACCATCATAAGAGGAGGAAAAGATCATGACGTCAAAATAAAAGAGAGACTGATTGAGATGGGGAGGGGATATGATGGAGAATGGAATTTCAAAGGGGAAAGTGGGGGGAGGGAGAGTATTACCATGGGATATTTTTTATAATCATGGAAGATGTTAATAAAAATTGAGAAAAAAAGAATACATTTCAATGTATTGAATAAGAAGGAACTGAGAATGTCTCTCACTTGTAAGGACGGATTAGCACAGAAGATGAGATGGGAGTGAGCTAGCAGTTTATGTCAGTCAGTAGAGATAGAAAGAAATACGGAAGTGGAGAGGAAGGTGGCTTTATTTTTTCTGATTGAAGATTGAGTTTCTTAGCTCATGGGGGTTCTGAACACATTGTACATTTCAGCTGTAGGACACCAGGCAAATCAAAGCAGAACTGAGCTAGCTAGCTGGGGAGAAAACTCACTGATAGTCTTGCCTAGCTGTGGACCATGCAAGCCGTACAACTCGCCAGCGAGGCCAGATGTGCCTCCTTGTGCCTCCTGATGCAAGAGTGACACAACTGTTATGGAGGTAATTGGGAAGAAGAAATTCAGCTGGAGGGAGCGAGGTACAGGCTGAAGCACAGAGAGGTGGATATGATCAGAACACAGTACATACATGTACCAAAAACTGCCAGATAACAAAAAGGCGTCAGTGTGGGCAGGAAAGATGGTTTAGCAGTTAAGGCGCTTGCCTGCAAAGCTAAAGGACCCAGGTTTGATTCCCCGGGACCCACTTAAGCCAGATGCACAAGGTGGCACATGTGTCTGAAGTTCATTTGCAGCAGCCAAAGGCCCTGGTGTACCCATTTTCACTCTCTCTATTTGCTCCCTCTAAAATAAATAAATAAAATATACATATATTTAAAAAAGGCGTCTGTGGCCGGGCGTGGTGGCACATGCTTTAATCCCAGCACTCGGGAGGCAGAGGTAGGAGGATTGCCGTGAGTTCGAGGCCATCCTGAGACTCCATAGTGAATTCCAAGTCAGCCTGGGCTAGAGTGAGACCCTACCTCGAAAAACCAAAGGTCGGGAAGATAAGACCCCTCTCAGTGAGTCAGCGGAAACCTCATCATTTGTGCTTACGTGAGGCCCGTGACTGGTGGAATGGAAGCTGTGGACAAAGGGGCTCTGAGCGGCAGAGCCAGAGGCTGAGCACAGCACGCAAGGCCCTCTTGTTACATGAGCAGCCGCTCTGCGCTCTCTTTGGGTCAGCCTGGGAGGTTTCCCTCCCGTGTCCTACCCACTCCTCAAGTGTGACATTAGTCTCCCAGTAAAGGCTTCTCCTCAATGGTCTTAAGTTTTGCCTGCTTGTGATCGTTATCACCGGTAAAGTGAGCTGAGCTGGCACCATGGCAACGATAGCAGCAGCAAGGAGGTAGTGGGAAGTGTTCCAAGGAGCAGCCAGAAGCAGAGGCAGTAGGGATCCGCGGCCACAGTGGGGAAGAGGCTACGTAGAGCAGAGGCATCGACTGCAAGGAGCAGAGACGGTGAGCTCCAGCCGCAGGAAGAGTGCTAAGAACTGCCAGGGGGGAAGAGCCGAGGGCCCTGATGCCCAAATCTCAGGAGCTGTAACACTAGCTGGTGGGCACAGGGTCGCTGACACTCAAAGCCCGGGACAGTCAGCTTTGCTGTGAGCTCCTAAAATATGTGTCTGGCTGTGAACGCTTGGAGCCCTCAGATTCTAGTTCCCATGACTCAGAGACACACACAAGCCTCGGGGTCTGAAAGCCTATCCCCGGCTCTCAAGCGCTCAGGGATTCCAACCAACAAGAAAGCTTCCCTTTGCCTGTTTATGATTCCCACCGGAATAGATAGAGCAAACATCCTCAACCAGCCATTTGTGCAAGCAGAGCTGAACTGCAAATTATGGACATCAAGTTACAAGTATACTTCTAGCCCTTATCAGCAAGAAGTATGTCCTGATACACGCAAGGAATTCCCAAAGCCTTAGATAATACTGTACTTGGATGTATGAGGAGTTTCTCTACACACGTATATGTATGATTAAATGGCAGGCATGGTAAGCAATTAAACAGTAGCTGATAATCAAATATAACACCTATAACCATGGCATCTATTTGCATATCCAAATTGCTGACTTCAATACTTTTCCACTTTGGGGTCACTTTTAAGTACAATAAGGGTCATTTGCCCACAAGCACTGCAATATATGACAGTCAGTCTGATAACTGAAATCGTTACCAAGTGACTAATGAGCAGATAGCATATACAGTGTGCGTCTGCTGGGCAAATGGGTGATTCATGGGCAGGAAAACGCAGGAACGCATGGCATTTCATCATGCTACTTAGAATGGTACATAATTTAAAACACATGAATTGTTCATCTCTGGAATTTTCCATTTAATATTTTTGGACCATGGTTGACCACAAGTAGCTAAAACCACAGAAAGTAACACCCTGAATGTAAATGCATATATCCTTCCTTCCAAGTCATCCATTCCAATCCCGTTTTTCTGTACCTCCTGTGGGAAGTGCTATGCTTGACTTGAAACTTACTTAAATTTTACAGTTATGTGTAACACAAAATAATTTTGAATATACAAAATGAATAGACCATGAAGAAAATGATTGGTTCATTTGAGGACTAGAACAGCTAATCTTTGAAAAAGAAAAAAATTCACAAGGGATATTTTGACATTTTTATAGGTATATATTACGTTTTTTTTTTTTTTTGAGGTAGGGTCTTGCTGTAGCCTAGGCTGTCCTGGAATTCACTATGCATACTATGCAGTCTCAGGGTGGCCTAGAACTCACAGCAATACTCCTGCCTCTACCTTCCCAAGTGCTGGGATTAAAGGCATGTACCACCATGCCTGGCTATATGTTACATTTTAATCATATATATCTAACATTACCATTCCTCATCTCCTCAGTTTTTTTTTTTTTTTTTTTTTTTGGTGGTTTTTTGAGGTAAAGTCTCACTCTAGCCAGGATGACCTGGAATTCACTATGTAGTCTCAGAGTGGCCTCAAATTCACAATGATTCTCCTACCTCTGCCTCCCAAGTGCTGGGATTAAAGGCGTGCATTACCACACCTGACTCCCTCAGTCTTACTGTACTCCTCACATCTCTTAGTAGTGTCTATGCCATAGAACAGAATGACTTCCCCTGCCAGGCAATCTTTAGCTGTCCTTAATTTATTAGAGAGGTGAGTGGCCTCCCAAGCCCTCCTCCTCAACAGCACAATGTTGACTTGCTTCATCACGTATAGGCAGCAGTGTCTGGCATGAGTTCATGAGTGCAGTGGTCTCTTATGTATAGATGCCAGAGTTCCACAGCTCTCCTCTCCATCCTCCAACTCTTACACCCTTTCAATCCCATCTTCTATGATGTTCTCTGAGCCCTGAAGAGGATGTGCATGCCTTATTTAGTCATTTATTTTTAGCACTTAACTAGTTATAACTCTCTACACTGACTGCCTCTCACTGCCAAGAATTAAAAAAAAAAAAGATTTTATAATCAGGGCTGACAACAGAACTGATCTATGGATATAAATATAAATATTTAGGAGGAAGATTGATAGCATATCTATTTAGTAATACAGCAATAGTAGGTTCTTACGTAGGGCCTACATTCTCCCCAGCCATGGACTTTTGGTCTGGTTTTCAGTATTAGGTATAAATTTCTTCTTACGGAGTAGGGCTCAAATCCAATCATAGAGCTATTGATGACCCTGGACTCTTATGCCATGATTGTACTGGAAGGTCAGTGTTGATGAATTCTCTCTGCACAGCACCTTGCAGCATGTTGTAAGTTAACCAGCAGGAAGGAAAACTCTGCCTCAGTTCCAGCTTGATTTCTGTGTCCTGCACCCACCATGTGTGATGTCTTCAGAACAGGGTCTTTCCTTTCATACGTGGTGGGGGGCATCCAAGAGTGCTGGGGACAAGCTGTATTATTTTGGGAACCCCAGAGGCTTCCCTGACTATGGTGGTTTGAATGTAAATTCTCCCCTATAGGCTTATGCTTTTGAGTACTTAATCCCCAGCTGGTAAAGCTATGCTGGAAGGCTGTGAAACCTTTAGGTGGTGGAGCCTTGCTGGAGGAAGTGTGTCACACAGTCACCTTGATGTTTTACAGTCCAGCCCCACTTGCTGTTCTCTCTTTCTTCCCTCTTATATGATGATGTGATACCAGCTTCCTGCTCCTGCCATGCTTTCTTGTCCGGAAGGACTCTTCCCTCTGAAAGCATCAGCCAAATTAAGGCCCTTTCATCACTACTTCTGATCTGGCGTGTTATCCCAGCACTGAGAAAATTAACTGATGGGCTGAACAACAACTCACTGGGTGGCATCCCATGCTTATCCCTGATATTGTATCATGGTCTATGGCATGATCTACATTTGTTTTTAAAATTTATTTATTTATTTGCAAGGAAACACAGATATATGCATAGACACACACACACACACACACACACACAGAGAAAGAGAGAGAGAGAGAGAGAGAGAGAATGGGTGTGCCAGAGCCTTTAGTCACTGCAAACAAACTCCAGATGCATACACCACTTTATGCATAATGGGTACATTATTAACATGGGTACTGGGGAATTGAGTCCCAGTCATTAGGCATTGCAGACAAGGACCTTAATTGCTGAGCCATAGCTCCTGCTCTTGTTTTTTTTTTTTTTTTTGAGGTAGGGTCTCGCTATAGCTCAGGCTGTCCTGGAATTCACCATGTAGTCTCAGGATGGCCTTGAACTTATGGAGATCCTCCTACCTCTGCCTCCTGAGTGGTAGGATTAAAGGCGTGCACTACCATGCCCAACCCGAAAATTTTAATATGGTAATATGTATTGGAAACCACCATTATGGAGATAGCATTCACCATATCATTTTGCTATGACACTTGAAATTGGAAGTCCTTAGTAAATCTGATCTATAGGCTTACATGTTCTGCGACCAACCACAAATTCAAACTACTGACGGAAAATCTTTGGGAAATACTAGGTCTGTCTGAATCTGTACAATTTCTTTTTCCATGATAGGTTGTAGCTACGACTTACACAGCATTTATGGTATGCTTGCTATGAGCGGACATGCCTCAGAGACATGCTTTCTGTTCTCCCGGCACAATAAAGCAGACATCACAGTCGGGAGAGCCACATAAGTGCCTTGATTTTTCAATGCATGTAAAAGTCATCATGTACTGAACTGTAGTCTATTAGGTGTGCAATAGTACTATGTCTAAAAATGTGCATATCTTAATTTTAAAATAATTCATTGCAAAAAATGCTAACAATTATCAAGCTTTCAGTGGGTTGGAGTGTTTTTCTAGTGGAAGCTCTTGGCTTCATGTTGCTGGGTACTGACTGATTAAAGTGGTGATTGCTAAAGATCAACTTGGCTTGGAAATTTCTTAAGACAGCGGTGAAGTTCCACACATGGCTGACTTTTCCCCCTGATGAAAGGAAAAGGCGCAGCCTGTGATGCCGTGGGGGGCGTCACACCCGCAGTAGGGCTGCTGTCCACGCCGTCCTTGGGCACGCACAGGAAGGAGCGGCTCCCCTCCGAAAGACTTCACGGAAGGCAGCCGCCCTGCAGGCTCCTCCCGGGTCTCCCGAGTCTACCGCATGCGCAGTCATGCTTCCTCCCAAGTCTTGACCTCCGAATCAACGTCCTCCCAAGTTCTGTGCAGGCTGTTTTGACCTCGTAGAAATCACAAGTGTCCTTAATGGTAACTACAATGGTGTAATCTTCTCAAAAGCTTTTCTGTTTTGTTCCCTGGCCATCGGAGGACTCACTACCTATAGCAGCTGTAGCTGTAGGAGCTGTATTTCTTACATAAGGAGGCTTGAAATTTGAACTTACCCCTCAGTCCCTGAGCTGCAGAATGGATGTTGTATTAGCAGTGAGAACATTAATGCCATTGTCTATTTCCATCATAGCTCTTGAGCGATGAGGTGCATTCCCACGGCGGGGTTTTTGACATGTTTGTATACCTTTGAAAGGACTTTTCTTTGTAGTAGCAGCTCTCAATGGTGGAATTAAAATATTCAGTAAGGGGCTGGAGGGATGGCTTAGCTGTTAAGGCACTTGCCTGCAAAGCCAAAGGACCCAGGTTAGATTCCCCAGGACCCACATAAGCCAGGTGCACAAGGTGGCGCATGTGTCTGGAGTTCATTTGCAGCAGCTGAAGGTCCTGGTGCACCCATTCTCTCTATCTGCCCCCTCAAATAAATAAAATAAATTAATAAATTAAAAATATTCAGTAAGTTAGCCAGGCATGGTGGTGTATGTCTTTAATCCCAGCACTCAGGAGGCAGAGGTAGGAGGATCACTGTGAGTTCAAGGCCACCCTGAGACAATATAGTGAATTCCAGGTCAGCCTGGACTAGAGTGAGACCTTACCTCAAAAGACAAAAACAACAACAAAAAATTCAGTCAGGCATGTTGTAAACATGATCCATTTGAAGGGCACAGACAGTAGTCTAGTGTGCCTCTTAAGGATGCTGGGATTTTCAGAATGATAAACGAGCGTTCACTTCAACTTCAAGTCAACCGCATTAGCTCCTAACAGCACCATCAGGCTGTGTTTTGAAGCTTCAAAGTCATGCACTGACTTCCTGTCTCTGGCTCTGAAAGTCCTAGGTGGCATCTTCTTCCAGTATAAGGCTATTTTGCCTCCATGGAAAGCCTATGGTTTTAATAGTTCTAATTTTCTAGGCGCTTTCATGAATGATCTGGACCAGACCCACAGAGGTTAGTGTACCGGCACTGTGCTTCCATTTTATAGAGACTGTCTTTTCCTAAACCTCATATACCAGTCTCTGCTAGCTCCAGACTCCTTCTGTGGCCTCCTTCATTCTCCCAGGCTTCCTAGAACTAAAGAAAACCAGGATCTGGCTCTAGATTAGACTTTGGCTTAAGGGAATTTTGTGGGTTCTTTGATCTATCTAGGCCAGTAACATTTTCACCAGATCAGCAACAAGACTATTCCAACTTCCTATCATCCATGTGTTCACTGAGCGGCACTTTTAATTTCCTTCAAGAACTTAGTGTTTACAACTTGACTGATGCAAAGTGGTCTAGCTTTCATCCTGTCTCAACTCGCCACAGGCCTTCCCCGCTCTGCTTGAGCTTTCTAGCTTTTGATTCCAAGTAAGAGACATGAGATTTTTTTCTGTTTCCTTGAACCTAGAGGCCACGGCAGACAGTTGTCACAATCCATTATTCTTTTGTCTTGGGGAGTAAGGAGTTCTAAGGATAGGGAAGGAGATACAGGAAGGACTGATCAGTAGAGAAGTCAGAACACCCACATTTAAAAAAAATTATTTATAAGAGAGAGAGAGGGAGAGAGAGGCCACACTAGGGCTTCCTGCCACTGCAAATGAACTTCATTTCATGAATTCCAGATGTATGTACCACTCTGTGCATCTGGCTTGACGTAGGTAGTAGGGAATCAAACCCTGACCATTAGGCCTTGCAAGCAATTGCCTTTAACTGCTAAGCCATACCTATAGGCCACACTTAACATTATCAGTTAAAGTTTTCTATCTCACGGCACCACAAAACAACTGTATCTCAAAGATCAATGATCACTGTTCACAAGGGATTTAATAAAGATGTAAAAAGATCGACATAGTGTCAGAATCTAATTCAGGGACCCAAAGTGCCTGCATGCTTTTGGAACAATGGCACTGACTGATCTGTTCGATGCAGGGTTGTCATAGCTTTGAATTTGTATAAATCACAGTATCTGGGAGTACAATGAAATAAGACGTAATAAAACTGGATATGCTAGTATGAGTTATCTAGAGATGACCTAGAGTACATAGGATGATGTGAATAAATTCTATACCAATAATAAACCATGCCCTTTAGGGAATTTGAGCATCTGTGGATTTTGGTATCTGTGGAGTCGTGAGAGCAATACTTCATGGATAGCAAGAGATTGAAAGTGAGTCTAGATCTTTCTTACTCACAAGTGTTCCTGAAAGGTGAGTTCTTTTTGTGGATTATTCTGTAGAGCTCCTACAGTCTGGAGCTTGGTTGCTTTCTCGGGTCAGTTTCCAGCTGTAACTGGTGCACAATCACATTTCCCTTTACACAATAATCTGGAGGTAGAATTCGTGTGTCCCTTAAGTGAAGTGTGCACATAACTTGTAGATGCTAATCAATGTGACTGTTCTTGCAATGCTTGCTGGGTGTCCACAGAAGTAGCTATAATGGTGACAAAAGTTAGGATGCGTTCATTTATGACACGAATGAGTCCTGTATCTACTTGAAAACATCAGCTCGATTTTTATTCACTGTAGACATGCTTCAAGTTACGTGATATTAATTTGTTAATACAAAAGGTGGTTAAGCAAGACCACCAA
The DNA here is from genome assembly GCA_036346955.1 of Dipus sagitta. NCBI lineage: Eukaryota > Metazoa > Chordata > Mammalia > Rodentia > Dipodidae > Dipus > Dipus sagitta. The sequence continues at coordinate 4,896,094 of CM070783.1, read as the reverse complement.
CTATGTACATGACTTAATATTTTTTTAAAAAAATATTTATTTATTTGAGAGAGAGAAAGAGAGAGAGAGAGGGAGGGAGAGAGAGAGGGAGGGAGGGAGAGAGAGAGAGAGAGAGAGAGAGAGAGAGAGTGCATGGGCACGCCGGAGCCTCCAGCCACTGCAAATAAACTCCAGATGCATGTGTCACCTTGTGCATCTGGCTTATGTGGGTGGGTCCTGGGGAATTGAACCAAGATCCTTTGGCTTTGCAGGGAAGTTCATTAACTGCTAAGCCATCTCTCCAGTCCAACTTTAAAATTTTACCCAAAAATGAAATTCAGATCATTTATCTATACATAAAAACAGATGACCACCATAGACACTTGAAATCATTTATTCAAGGCATTTTTATATAATCTTGCAGTTACAGTAATATAATAAAAAGAGAATAGAAAGAATATAAAGTCAGTGTCTGTCTGGGAATTTAAAATAAAAGCGCTTCAAAAAAAGTTAGAAATATTTTTACAGATAATTCCTAAAAAACTTGGGAGAAACTAAAACTTCACTATAAACATTATAATACCAAATGAACTATCACTTAGTTTGCAACAAGCAGTTATATATTAATGAAATGTTTCTATACCATGAGCTAAGATAATACATTTTACATTCAAGTTGAAATAATTCAGCACCATTTACGCCTTAAGGAAAGATGAAACTGCCATGTTCAAAGTAGCCCACGAATTTGGGTAGTTGGGACTGATATTTAATTTTTGTTGATTTATGTATTGATTGCATATATAAATGCAAAAAATAAAGATGTAGAAAAGGAGTACTTTTATCACCTAATTTACTACTAGTCTCCAAGCAAATTATTTTTAAAATAAAATTTCCTGACCAGAAATTCAGTATTTTCATGCAACTTTCTAAAGATTAACACTGAGTACCAGTGCTTTCTCTAGTCTGAATACAGGGAATGCTTACATATGTGATCATCATCTGAGACTTAAAAGAGGAAAAACAGTCGCTCAGCTAATAATAGTAAATAATTAGAAATTGTAAATAAAATTATTATATAAAAATATAAGGATTTTTGTGGACCAGGCAGGTTGTGTATTGTTTATGTTCTGGCACTGCTGGGTGGCAGAACGTGTGGTCTGAGTACTCACGAGACCACTCGCATGGCAGAGAGTGGCATCACTAAGGTATTGCCCGTCTTTCACAGCCTTTAGTAATGTGAACGCAAGTCTCCACTCAGTACTCAATGTCCTGTTACGACTTTTAATTCCTATTAAAGACACTTTACCTGGAGTTTGGTAAGACTAGACTGTGTTCTCTACTTTATCAATAATCTATACCAGCTGAGATTATCTGTGAGTTTTCATAGTGATTCAGAGAAAAGACCCCTATAGTTCAAACATACTGAGCTCTAAATCAATCCTTATGACTCATTTGTGTTTAGGAAGGACTGGAAGAGGAGGGGTATACGCATAAAGAAACTATTAGCTTCCTAATTGATTTTTTTTTGAAAATTAACCAAACATTAGATGTTATATATAAAAGGTAGACTTTAGGAATTTGAAGCATATTCTTTAATTATAGAAATACATACATGTGCACACTTATTAAATTTTAACTTATTTTTAAAAAATAAAATATGGTTATGACATATTGTAGTGCTTAAAAAGGGAATTTTATAGACATGTATTTTTAGTAATTAAAATAAAATAAGGTGAGCCTAATAGCGGTCATTAACACTTCTGTGTGTACTGAGGTCAGGGACAGGCTGTTTCATGTTCCCATACCCACCAGGTGAGTGTCTGGCTTATACTGGCCCTCAAATAATGATGGATAGATGAATAAAAGGACTCACTGAAATGAGTACACATTTTAATCTTATATATCTAAAGGCCACAATATTACCCTGTTTTTATAGGGTTAAGAACCTTAATGGAACAGCAGATGTTAAATCTGTAGATGCCAGTCTGGCTCAGTATTGATACTGACAGTAGTTTTCAATTTTGTTTAAAAAAGCAAGTGTATTAAAATATTTTCATTAGAAAAGATTATAATTTGAAAGGATCATTCTAAATCTTAAGACTAAATGCAAATTAAGGCAAAGAGGTACATCTGAGAAGCTATCCCTTAGCTCAGGTCCTAGCTCAATGAAAGAGCTGTCTGTATTGGCTGATTGGTAAGTGTGTGCCCTGGCAGAGTAGAGTCATGTGTACCGTAGTACCTGCCCTGGTGACTGTCCATCTCTACCCCCCTTACTACGCTACGCATCTAGGGTTTGTCAGTAACCACTTACGTGTTACGACACATGATAGGATTCCAACCCACAGAATTCCACCTACCATGTTCTGGAAGGAAATACCTTACTGGAGAGTTGATGCTGGTTAAGGTAGGAAAACTGCTTAAGCACCATTAACCTAAGAGTCTAATTTGATTTCTTTCTGCACCTTTGGGATTTAAGAAAAAGAGTCTCCAATTCTATTGTTGCACATACTTTCACAGTTTAAAATAAGATCACAGCTGTTTTGTGGTGGAGTACAGTCCTTGGTTTTGCAGAAAGATCTTTTTTCCTCTTATTCACCATCCTCTCAAGTATGCAGTGCTATGAGCTTTGCTAATCTGGACTACATGTGAGATACATAACGTGTATGTTTCCTGAATATTCTAGGATGATGTTCCTGTATAGCACACATACTATGTCATATATTCTGGATGATTGGATGTTTTTAGCATTCCTCTTTAAAAAATATCTGAACATTAAAAATAAGTAGAACTGTTGAAAATCTAAACTTATTTTTCAGTATTTTAAAAGCACTTGAAAGATAGTTGTAGTTTTGCTGATTTGTCTGTATAATATTAATGTCAGTAAGAATTTAATTTTGGCTAATACTAAAATATGCTTAAGGGCACATCATGTCTGGACATATCATACCTGTCACTAGAATGACTTCCCTGTTACACAGTTGTCTTATGTATATTATCCCCCCATTGTGACCTTAAGAACGTTACTATAGACACCTCTGCCTGTAGAAAGACGAAGGAGAAGGAAGCGCCCCAGGTACCAGGTAAGAAACGGGCAGCTCCGCTACCTGCTTCATTTCAAAATGGAAGTTGACTCAAGTCAGAATGAAAATCTGCACTTAATAGAAAGAAAAGTATTGACTAATTAAAAAATGTAAACACAGTTTTTATATAGGGCTGTAACTATCTGAATACATACACTGTCATTTCTCTGCTATATGGTAATATTTCTTGACACCAGCAATAACGCATTTGTTCCTTCCTCAGCACCTAGTGTATCCATGTCTACTGAAACGGGAGCAGTATCACTTCCGAAGCAGTGTGTGCTAAGGTGAGTGGAGGCTCATTACTATGTTTCTTCACTGGTTTCTGCACTTTACATAATAATCAGTTCAAAATTTGAAAATAATCAGTTCAAATTTTGGCTCATTCATTAAGATATTTTCCTTTTCACATTATACTTTTGAAAAAAATGACTAAGAAATTTGGATTTCTCTGAAAGAGCCAAGTATACAAATATAGAGTTGAAACACTGTTGATTTACAAAAGTAAGATGAATAAATATAGAAAACTCAAATCAGGTTGACTCAGATGTCCAAAATCCAGTTATGTGATTTGTTGTGAAAGAGTCCAAACAAAATTACTTTGTTGTTTTTCTGTCCTTTTGAAGTAGAGATATCCTACTGAAGCTAGTCTTTTTTTTTTTTTTTTCTTTTGTACTCCAGAACACCAGGCACTGATTTTTCCACTGGGAGTTTGGCTTGTTTTCTAGTACCTAGATTAAGAAAACAAAATAGGATACGTTTTTAAATTGATAATATTACAAATAAGTATAATAGATTCTTATCAAGTCAACCTCAAAAAATTTTATATATCAGTTCCCCTTCACCTAAGCAATAATCACCTGGTGGAATTACCTTTAGTAGATTAATTTAACCATGATTTGAGGAAAGAAGATATGACAAAGGCAGCTAGTTTATGCCTGATGTCACTGTCCGTACACTTAAAGTCAGAAAACAACCTCTGAAACAATGAGAAGCAAAGCAGGACTCTGGGCACAGACGCAGCCCTGGGAAAGGACGGGGCTAGAAGCTATCAATCAAATGGTGACTGTAGGTCTCTGTGAAGCAAAGTAACAATGCCCTTGAGTACAAAGCATAAACTGTTGATTTCTAAACAGCAATCCCTGTGAAAAGAGAACCAAGTCATAGTTCTTTAGAATCCAAAGGGGCCTGACTCACTGGAGAATGAGGGACAGAAGATACGTTGATGGAACACACCAACTTATTGGGTGTTTTTTTACATCTAGCCAAATGCTTTCAAATATCTTACTGGCATGAACAACTGTCAGTCATTAGAGTTAAAAAAAAAATACATAATTAGCCGGGCATGGTGGCGCACGCCTTTAATGCCAGCACTCAGGAGGCAGAGGTAGGAGGATCGCTGTGAGTTCAAGGCCACCCTAACACTACATAGTGAATTCCAGGTCAGCCTGGGCTAGAGTGAAACCCTACCTCGAAAAAAAAAAAAAAAAAAAAAACCAAAACAGAACATAATGATGAATGGGATCACACACATAGGCTGATAACACACTGTCCTCATGGCTTTAGGCAGGTTACGCTCCCTGCTCAGAAAACTTCAGACTCCCATGGCTCTCTGAGTGAAGTTCCAACATTTCAGCCTTCTTCTTCAACGTTCCCTTTGATCTGGCCCCAACTGACATTTTCCATCCTTTTAGCCCAATTCAAGGTCAGGAAACTTACACTTGGTAGAACTAGGAGACATATTTTTGCAAATTCACTCCTGCCATGTAGCAGCCTATGACCTTGGCTTCTCCCAACATGCTGTTCCTTATCTGTCTTTTTGTAGTCCTTGACCCTCAAGGCCAGATTCAAATGCTGCCCGAAGTCACTCCTGAGTCTGAGATTTTTGAGGAAATCACTTGTTCCTCCAGAAGTAAGGCCCAAGACGAGCTGATTTTCCTTAAGGTGAGAGTTTTTCCCATCAATTCATCAGAGTTTGCACTTCTTGATTTCCTCCTCTTTGTAATAAGTATGATCTCATTTTTAAAATTTTTATTTATTTATTTGAGAGCAACACAGAGAGAAAGAGAGAGATTGGGCACATCAGGGCCTCCAGCCACTGCAAATGAACTCCAGATGCATGTGCCCCCTTGTGCATCTGGCTTACGTGGGTTCTGGGGAATCGAGCCTTGAACTGGGATCCTTAGGCTTCACAGGCAAGCGCTTAACTGCTAAGCCATCTCTCCAGCCCCTGATCTCATATTTTATTATGAGTCATTCACTATGGTAACTTTACTTCATATGATCAGTGGTGCTTGTTGGAACTCCATCTCAACCACACTTGCTGTTTTGTTGCAGCCAGTGATGACTGGTAAATTTTAAGTAACCAACCATGGGCAGACAGCCACAGCCAGAATCTCAATTTTATTTGTTCTAAGTATTTGAAAATATCCAACTCCATGGACTATACTTATTAAAGAGAAGGAACATCCTGTGTGACAAAAGCCACCTTTTGGTTCTGCTCCTAGTGGGAAGCTTTGCCACATGCATGGTGGAAGTCCTTTGGTCCCACTGCACGTAAGTTCCTCTCATGGAACTTCTTACTATCACACCTCTATCACATCCACGATTTCTCTCACGTCTCTTCAAGTGTAAGTTTCTTGAGAAACTGGGCAATTTACAAATGAGCAGTTAAGTGGGAGTCTGTAAGGTGGCCAGTCTCAACCTGGCCTTGGGCATACAGTGATGGGTAAGCAATCTGAGCTAGCTATCAAAGGGTAGGGTAGGAGACAAATACTAAACAAAGGGTTAGCTCATGTTATATGAAAAGGCAGATTCTGTATTTAATTTGTTACCTTTTGTTTATTTTCAAGGAAGCTACAGTGGTAGAAACATGTGTCCTTTATAGAGCCAGGTGACAAATTAAAACGCCTTCTAAATCATACTTACGGAGAAATTGTGCAGCCTGAGGCATAGGCATGATGTCCTGTGTAGCGAATGTCACAGCGCACAACATTGTTACTGTAGTCTGATTCAGGGACCAGATAGCTGGGGTTTACACTGACCTAGGTATCAAAGACAAGATGTGTGAAGAAGATTTCATCTTTGTTGTAACTGATTCTTTTCTACTTCTGTAGAACTGTTGTTATGAAGTAATTGTTAATAAGAGATTCTGTGACATCAAACAGGGAAAGGGCTTAAGTTAAAAGTGGTTAAACACTGGAGATAGTATAAAAGGAAATTGTAATTTCCTCTGAGTTCTCTGAAATCAAAAAATCATATACATGCATTACTTAGAAATTGTTCTAAAGAATGTGCTTGCAAGACCATAATTATTTTGATATTTGAATACAGAGAAAGGAAGCATATTGATTTGTCTACATATTCCTCAAGTCCTTACCTTCAGAATGTAGTTTCCAGGTTGTACATCTGTTATGTCAATCCACTGGCAGTCTATATCGGCTGCATAGGTATCGTAACAGCCAGGACTTAATCCCTAAAATCAGCCAAATTAAAAAAAAATGTGATGGGGTATGGTCAGACTATGGTTCATAAAATGATATAATTTTCAAATTAAATTTTACATTAGTAAAATTAGCTTTCACAAAATTTCTAGATTACCATATCGGGAATAATGGCCACTTAGTAATTAACTTAGCTTAAATGTCCGGTCACTGAATCTCTCTCTAATTCCCTTCTTCTGCTCTGAATTTCCATGATATTTTGTCCTTCATACAATTTCTAACTATCATATTATTATTATTGTTATTTTTTTGAGGTAGGGTCTTGCTCTAGCCCAGGCTGACCTGGAATGCACTATGTAGTCTGAGGCTGGCCTTGGACTCACGTGATCCTCCTACCTCTATCTCCCAAGTGCTGAGATTAAAGGCGTGCACCACCACATCCAGCTAACTGTCATATTTTTATTCTAACAGCAATCCAAAGTTGATTAAAAAGAAGATGCTGCAGTCATTGTAGCCCCACAGGGTCATGTAATTTCAGTAGCACTCAGGTTACTCTGTCACCACCTCGGCATGTTTTGTGATGCCGTCTGGCTGTAGCTGGATTTGGGAAGAGGGAGGGAAAAGTGTGCTGTCCTGCTGCACACGGGGACACAGGCCAGACTCAAAAGCACCGAGTCACACTGGGGAGGGACATATTAAACCTCCTTTTTTCTTGGGGGTGGGAGCTCGAGGTAGGGTTTTGCTCTAGCCCAGGCTGACCTGGAATTCACTATGTAGTCTCAGGGTGGCCTCGAGCTCACGGCGATCCTCCTACCTCTGCCTCCCGAGTGCTGGGATTAAAGGTGTGTGTCACCACACCTGGCTTTAAATTTACAAAAGAACTAAAAAATGCTCACATTATCCTCATGAACTTCATGTAGCAAGTACCACATGGTCACTGCCGGGATCCCCACTTTGACCCATATGTCATTTAACAATGTACATAAGGGAGAATTTTGGTCGGATGCCCATATGTCACTTAACAATGTATATAAGGGAGAATTTTGGTCGGACGCCCGTATGTCACTTTACAATGTACATAAGGGAGAATTTTGGTCGGACGCACCCAATCTGGTTCTGGCACATTATACACACTCAGCATTAGCTGCTGCTGTTACCACTGCTACAACACCAGACTGCAAAGGGGCCACTGAATTAGACTCCTGTTGAAGACAGGTATAAATAATGCTACCTTACGAGTGAATAAACATGCTTTTAAAATGCGGAAGGTGAGCTGGAGAGATGGCTTAGTAGTTAAGGAACTTGCCTGCAAAGCCAAAGGACCTAGATTTGATCCCCCAGTATCCATGCAAAGCCAGATGCACAAGGTGGCACGTGAGTGTGGGGTTTGTTTGCAGTGGATGTAGGCCCTGGAACACCCATTTTCTCTTTCTACCTGCTTCTTTCTCTTTCTCAAATAAATAAATAAACAAAATATTAAAAAAATTGAAGTTACTAAGGCCACTAAGCAGGTAGATATTTTATGTTTTTAAAGTCAAAATATAAAAACAAAGTAAAATTTTTCTGAGTAAGAACAATATAATCTCATAGTGTACAAATTAGCTATTTGGCTTTGGCAAAACACAACTCTTTGCTACATTAGGTTAATGAGCATAATGTGACTACTTTTAGTTTTGTATAAATTTAACATGTAACTTTGTGTTTTTAGAACACTATATGTGACAGAGACAGAGAGATGGTGAGAGGGAAAGATATCTTTCTTATCTCTCCTTGTAGTCCTTAGTCTTCAGGCCTAAAGACATCCCTGAATTAGAATAAAAGTAATCTAAGTCAACATTAGAGGTTTGTGAGAGTTAATTTCCTCTATTTTATTTTTACTTATTAGAGAGAGAGAGGGAAAGGACATGCCAGGGCCTCTAGCCATTGCTAATGAACTCCAGATATCTGGCTTATGTGGGTACTGGGTCCTTAGGCTTCGAAGGCAAGTGCCTTAAGTGCTAAGCCTTGATATCCTTTAAATGAAGTCAATGTTCAAGAGATATTGGTTTAATGAAAGAAAAAAAACCTCAAATACATACATTCCTTAACATGCCAGACTTGGGAGACGTATGCAGATGATGATTAAAAGAAAGCTACCATATAAAATAAAGTGGGGTCACTCCAGTGAGTCGGGGAACAAGAGTGGTTAGACTGCATACAACCCTACACTCAGATACTCCAGCTCAAAGTGAGGTGCCCAGTGTGCACCTCTCTGAGGGGGGGGGGGCATAAACTCCAGGTCCCTGTGGAGGTCATTGATAGGGAAATCCCTTCACAGACACATGCCAAATATATGGTAGGTTACACCTCCCTTAGCTTAAAGCATAGTCGTGCCCCCTATATCAAATGTAAGCTTTTCTCTTTCCAGTTGCTTTGATGGCAAACCCAGAGAAAAGAAGTGATGGCAATGCTTAGGACACTGAAATGCTTCCTGCCACAGCCCTAGAATTTACTGCCCAAGATGCCAGCTGCTGATCCCTTCCTGCCCTGCACTGTGTACATTCACTGACCCCATGCCAAGGTCTGGGCCGGAGTAAAATTATAATGTCTTTTTACAAATTAGGGTTTTGGGTGGAAATGCTGACATGGATTTTAACTGACACACATTTTCCAACTCCAAGACATACAAACCTCTTAGCTCAGCACTATTTAAAAAAATCGTCCAGAGGACATCTGACATTAATCACACTGCAAGCTTAAATGTGTATGTGTGGAAAAAGAAACGTTATCTCTCTGATCTTATTTGCATTATTCAAAGAAGTACTTTTTAGAAAACTCATTCCCACTCCTTTGGCTAACACCAACCACTACTCTATTTTAAGCATAATAGGTGGAAAAAATGGAATGTTTTTACAGGTGAGAAAACAGATGTGTATTATTAACAGTTATTGCCAGTTAGAGATACAGAATGACTGCAGATGTATGCATTCAAATTGACTTTAGAGAGTAAGGTGGTTTTCAGTGCGGACCTGACAGGGAGTCCCACTGACCTGCGGGAGTGGGCGGGGCTATGCGCACGGCTGGGGACATTTTACAAGTGATTGAATCAAGTCATCACTTGCCCTTTCCCAGTTCTCTTCCATTCTGACAAGATAACCTTCCCATGAAACCACTGAGTAAAAATGAAAGGTGTGAGGAAAGAAGATAGATGACTTTGTTTCCTCTCCGAAGCTTTCGAGTCCCCAGTGTCAGGATGCCAGCCTACCTGCGTGTGTGCGGTGCACGCAAACCGCCTGTGGTAGCCATAGTCACAGGACGTGTCCTCTAGACAGAAACTTGCTTTGTGGCCTTCAGCCACTCTCCTCTGTGTGTTGGCATCAAGCAGGTCATAGTGGCTGAATTCATCCATGCTGTGATAATGTCTAAGGTCCCACACAACAAAGACATGATGATCAGTTACACATGGAGAAAGTGGTAAGTGTATTAAGTGATTTTCTTGTTGCCTCACAAATTAAATCGGAGGTCAAATTGATCTGCCTTAAGAGATATGCCTGCTAGATGTTTTCAAGATGGATAGGAATGTACCAGAGCTGTAAGCTTTTAATGTCGCTGCTGGAAAGTGACAGTTCGAGTATTCTGCTTTTCTTCCACACCCTGTTTTATCCTTTAATGCGAAACACAGGGCATCTGGGCTTCAGTGAAATTCACTGTGTGCTCTCTGATGGATTTCTCTTGGCTACCACTGCTGAGATATTCAGTCCTCTGGAGAGGCATGTTACTCTGGAAGGACTTATGTTAGATTTAAACAATATAATTGTACAATACTTAAAATCTCTTTGAAAATGGAAAGGGAAAACAATGGCATGCTTTATTTACTACTATTATTTAAATAGCTATTATATAGAAATTAAATAGTTCTTTTTTTGTGTACATGGGATGTGTATGCATGCACGTGGACACGTGTGCAGGTGCACTTGTGTGTACAAACATGTGGAGGCCGGGGGATGATGGCTTTTCACTTCATTTGCTGAGGCAGAGTGTCTCAGCTGACCCAGAGCTGACGACTCCAGCTAGTGCAGCTAGCCAGGCTGCCCCGAGGACTCCCTGCTTCTGCCACAACCACCCCGCATTTACAGGGGTGCTGGATGTCTGAACTCAAGTCTCAAGCTTGCACAAGAGCTTTAACACTGAGCCATCTCAGCCTCTAGAAGTAAAGTATTTCTATCTTTAATCTGAAAATTAGGTAGCCCTTGCCTACTTTTGTTTCATTAAAAAAAGGTTCCCTTGTCCTATGAGGGGAACAAACCAAAACAAAATAAAATGAGAAGGCTTGAATTTCTGAAACTCTAAGGCCACACATCAGGATAGCCTGGCAATGTCACCTGGGCATGTTAACCAAGGCAAATGACGGTATTAGCATTTATAATTTAAAATTAAAGACTAAATTTGTAGAGGCTCAAGCAACTACTCTGGAGTTGTCAAGGCCTCTTAAAAGATGGAAGTGGGGCTGGAGAGATGGCTTAGTGGTTAAGGCGTTTGCCTGCAAAGCCAAAGGATCCTGGTTCGATTCTCCAGGACCCATGTAAGCCAGATGCACAAGGGGGCACATGCATCTGGAGTTCGTTTGCAGTGGCTGGAGGCCCTGGCGTGCCCATTCTCTCTCTCTCTCTCTCTCTCTTTACTTCTTTCTCTATGTCTCTCAAATCAATAAATAAAATATATTTTAAAAAAGACGGAAGTGTATCAGCTCATGAAGTGTATTGTGCATCTTTGTGAGGGTCTCTGCATCCTTGAGAGATCAAGGTGTGGTCTTTCTTAGATGCAACTTAATGCTCACTATAGGCAATCTATGTGGTAATAGGACTTCCAGGAATCCTAACTGCATTGTGTCAGAGTACATTCTGTTGAAGTCCCTTGTGTCCTCTGAACAGGTTTAATGAGCCATGGCTTCCCACTCTAAAGATAATGGGATCTAGTGGTTGAGGGATTATCTTCAAGATAGACTCCTTTGATGAGGTCAAATTGCACAGTGAAAATTCTAAATGTAAATTCTCACCCTTTGGTAAGAAATAAGCCTCATGTGTCATCTGAAAATGATGAAAAAGCAAATCAGAATTATTGGAGACCCGTCCACTTACTGGTGACAACTGTGCCACTCCCAGGAGTATCTCGGGCGGCTTGGTAAGAAGTCAGATGTTCCCTGGTTTTTCACTCTTTGGGGAAACCTCAGCAGCACCCTGTGATCATAATCTCTGACGTCTGCCCTATATGCGGAGCTGGATTTTGAAAAAAAAAAATGAAAGAAAAGCATCATCATTAGATTCACCAAATATTAACTAGAAAGAAATGTCACCATTCTTCTGTGGTGACACCCCCAGCCTCTCAGCTCAAAGTCAGGGCTGAATCCCAGGCTCTCTCGACAGCCGGGGATCGCCAGAACACAGCGCCTGTCTGGTGAGTGAGTGACAACCACAAAAATCCACACAGCTTAAAACTGAGACCCACACTACAAATTCACATTTGAGAAACTCTGGATCTAAAATCAATTCAAGGGCTGGCGAGAAGGCACTTGTCTGCAAAGCCCAAGGACCCCGGCTCGATTCCCCAGCACCCACGTAAAGGCAGATGCACAAGGAGGCGCATGCATCTGGGATTCACTTGCTGTGGCTGGAGGCGTTAGCCTGCCTGACCTCTCTCTGTCTCTTTCCCTCTTAAATTAATAAATAAAATCAATTCAACCTTGACCATATAAATGAGTGAAATTGAAATTACCACAAAGTAATCCACAGGTACTTTTTAAGAACTTGAATTTAACCAAATATTTCTTAGATACTTGATTAAGAAGTAAAGTGGGGAAATTCTCTAGTAGAACATACCCAGATTTGGATAAATAGCTTCGTTCGTCCCTATCTTCAGAGGGCATTGCTGTCATAATATAGGAAGTTCAGTGGTGTGAGAGATGACTAAGGAATGAAAATGAACTTGGATTTCTGCCCTTGGCCTGACCATTATAAACGGACCAAAGTGAAGAAATGTGCGGACAACACCACAGTGCTGCTATTAACGTATTTTATGTAGCTACATATTCAAACACGTGGGCCTCACTGCACATGTTAACATGTGTGGGGATTACCAGAACGTCTTTTGCGCGCAGCAAACCCAGGGAACCCCAATTCCAGAATAGCTATTGTATTTTAGGACTGATGGGAAAACAAAACTCTTGCTCACGGTCTTACTCTGGCTGAAGTAACAGCCAGACAACCTGGTCAGTCATGGTCGGAAACCAAAGCGGAAAACAGTCTTTACCAGTTGGGGTGGGGGTGGGGCGCCACAGCGGCACCGCCAACCCCCATCTTTTAAAAGGTAATTAGTTCTTTCATTACAATATTTCTTTTTCTTTTCTTTTCTTTTTTTTTTTTTTTCCGAGGTAGGGTCTCACTCTAGCCCAGGCTGACCTGGAATTCACTATGCAGTCTCAGGCTGGCCTCGAACTCAGGCGATCCTCCTACCTCTGCCTCCCTAGTGCTGGGATTAAAGGCGTGCGCCCCCACGCCCGGCTTCATTACAGTATTTCTGCACTGCCGTACAGTTGTTTTATAGGAAATTACTGGAAATCGCCGGACCCAATATTTACATAAGATTCTCGGGGAAAGGCCGGTGAGACTCCGTCTCGGTGGAAAGGCTTCGCTGCACCTCCGCGATGTGCGCACCGACCTGACACGGAGCCCACCGGAGCGGGCGCAAACCCCGCTCTCCGCGCAGCTCCGCCTGCCGGGGCGCACGTCCCCCCGCACAGAGCCCGGCCCCCGCCGCCGCCTACCTGGCCAGGCAGTTCTCCTCGGCGGCGCAGCGCAGGTTGTACATGGACATCTTCTGCACGTACGTGGACGCCTGGATGTAGTAGGGGTCCGGCACCAGGTCCGGGAGCCCTGCGAGCGCGGGGGTGGCGTCTGGACATCCGGGCACCCCGCCCCGCCCCCCAGGGCGCCCCGGGACGGCGGCGGGGGGCGCGGGGCGCGGCGGCGGCGGCGGGGGTCGCCCGCAGGGGGCGCCCGGGATGCTTACCGTACTGGAAGTACCCGGTGCCGTAGCCGGGCCGGTACCGGCTCCCGGGCCGCGGCCGCTCGTACGTGTCGTAGTAGTTGTAGTAGGGGTTGTCGTCGGAGTACTTGTACGGGTTGTAGGGGTCGTCGCCCACCATGCGGTCGGCCAGCCCCGGCGGCGGCGGCGGCGGGGCCCCGGGCGCGGGGAGGAGCCGCCCCGCAGCCGCCGCCGCCGTCCTGTTCCCGGCCCCGCGGGCGCCCGACGGCGAGGAGCCGGCCGGGAGCCAGGGCCGGGCGCGGCCGGGCGCCGTGCGGTTGTCGCGGAGCAGCAGCACGGGCGAGCGCGGCCGCGGGGCCGGGGCGCGGGCTCGGGGCGCGCCCGGGGCGGTGGCGCCCGGCTCGCGGCGGCGCTGCGGCTGGTACTGCGCGCCCAGGCTCAGCAGGCTGAACACCTGCCCCTGGTTCTCCCACTGGATGCGCTGGCGCCAGGCGCCGGGGGCCGCGGGAGGCTCGCGCGGGGACGGCGGCGGGCCCGACGGCGGCGGGGCGCCGCGCACCAGGCGGCAGAGCTGCAGCGGCCCCAGCAGGAGCACCGTCCAGGCGAAGCGCATCGCGCCCTCGGGGAGGGGAGCCCGGGGGACCCCCCGAAGGACGTTATCACGTGAGGGAGGACGATGCTGCCCACGGCGAGGAGGGCGAAGCGCGGGGTCCGGGCCCCCTCCGGGCGTGCCCGGTAGACCCTCCCTCCAGCCCCCGGCGGCTGCAGGGACGTGGCACCGGCTCTCCTCCTCCTCCTTCTGCCCCAGGCCCCCGGCGCTGGAAGGCGGCGCGCGGCGATCGATCCCGGAGAGCCGGCAGTGTCTGGAGGGAAGGAAGGAGGAGAGATTTTTAAACTTTCTGGCACGTTTGCAAAGTTACACAAGCCGTTCTGGCCCGGCTGCCCCTCCGCTATTTGTTCACGTAATGCGATTGGAAACGTGCGAGCGGACAGCTCCGCGCCGCCCTCCCGCCCGCCCGCCCTCTGGCCGCCCCGCCCCCGCCCCCCGCCCCAGACACGTTGCACAGGGAGCTCGGAGGGAAAGGACAGAACGGGAACACACATCCTGAGACACACTCCACTTAATCTGGGGCGAACATGCAGGAATTTCAAAAGACTCAGACAGGCGAAGGCAGCCAGGCCATGGGCCCAAGCCAAAATATGCAAGGAGAAAAATGCTATTAGGTCACCAGCCCTGGAAGGGCGGGAAGTCAGGAGGTGGGGAGGGCGATGGGGGCGAAGGCTTGTGTGGTGGAGGGGTTGAGTGAGTAACGCTTCTTCGTAAAGGAGTTAACCGGACACATTTCCCAACGCACACTCACTCGCTTTTATGGGAAGCAAAATAAACCCCAGGATATCAAATTTTGTTTTTCTGACTGTAGGTAATATGAGAAATGGGTTACAAATCTGTTTCCTACAGTGAATAGTTTAATACCCCAAAGTGACATTTTTCAGGAAACAAAGCTTGCGAACTCCAAAGGGATGAATAAACCTGCTTCTTTCTCAAAACAGTGGCCTGATATGTACTTTGAGTGAAAAGGAAGAATTCTTTCATCTCCACTGTGCACCAGAGAGTTAGAACGAGTCCAAGACAGCAATCGGAAGGCATCTTCAAGTAGACATTTTATCTGACTTGCTGCAAACAAGTTAAAGAAAGTTTGACTTTGGATTAAAAAAATTTAGATCACCATTGTTAAATATAGAAATCTATAAAATACTTCGTGATGTTTGATTCATCTTCCAATCAAACAGAGGTATTGCAAAAGAAACAGTCTTTGATTCAGAATTTGGTAAAAAGAAGGGAGTAGGTGTGGTCACAAGAACGAGGACATAGACTATGTGGCTGGAAAGAGATGCTTAATGGACCAACAGTTATTCTCATCCCGCTCAAAGTCTGGACAGTGTGGGGAGGATTTCAAAGAAAAATTGCTAAGTGGTTCAGTTTAAAACTGCTACTTTAAAACCAGATTTTAGTATCCTTTTTATTGCCTTCCTTTGGCATGCTTTAACACACACCTGTCAGTCTGTCTTCCCATAACTGATCACTCCACTTGGTGGTGTGAGGGATGTTTGCCAATTTGCCTGCTTTGTATCCATTTTCCCTTCCTTTCTGTTCTTGGGGGAAACTTCCCCACCCCAGTAGCATGGTCAGACTGACCGAGCATTCCTGAGACTTCCCGGCTTCCAGTAGTAGTCATATGGTCCTATTTTGGGTAATCAAACTGCCTTCCTAAAATTTGAATCGTACTGGGGAGACATGGTCAAAAATGTTTCTTCTCTCACTCCTGGAGAAAGCAAACATTTGGTTCTTCTATTCGGAAGTCCTTGAGCCACCTAAGAATCCTGATTGCCTTTCAGGGGATCGGGGCTGCGTATCTCAGCCAACCAAACCGCATGACCCAGAGTCAAGTTAGATTTGCCTTGTCCGTGCACACGTATGCTTTGTTGTGGGGGTAGGACGTAGAAGCCTGCCTGAAGGTTGGCAAATCTATTACTTATATGATGAAGATCAAAATTCATGTGCAGGGCTGGAGAGATGGTTTAGCCATTAAGGCAGTTGCCTGCAAGGACACAGGTTCAATTCCCCAGGACCCACGTAAGCCATATGCACAACGTGGCACATGCGTCTGGAGCTCGTTTGCAGTGGCACGCCCATAACACCCCCCCCCATCTCTTTCTCTCTCTTTCTTAAATAGTAAATAAATAAAATTCATGTGCCGATTCATCCACAGTAAGTCAACAATTCAAAGACCTCCCTGGTTGTTGTTCTACAGACTTGCTACAGGGCTTAAAGTTAAGTTACTCAGTTTCTCCAAATCTACTAAGGGAGATGGGGAAAAAAAAGGTGTATGTAATTTGGATGGACAGATGAAACTATAATGAGAAGCAGGAAGGGATAGAGTATAATTATCTCTCATCTGAAAAAGGCTCTGCATCTGCCCAATGGACAGCTTCTGCAGAAGAGAAAGGCCGGGGCTACCATTACTTGACCACAGGTTTCTGAGGAAGACCTCTGCTGTGGAGGTCATACATTAGAGCAAGAGAACAAAGCAGCCTCTAGTAGGTGGGTAGAAAGTTTATGCTGGATCTCAGACAAAATATGCTTCTGTCCCATACTGGAGCAGAGGAGGGGCTGGGAGGCTTCATAGGCATGTGCCTTAACCACTAAGCCCTCTCTCCAGCCATGAATAAAATATTTAAAAAAATTTTTTTAAAAAGGGCTGGGGCTGGAGAGATGGCTTAGTAGTTAAGGTGCTTGTCTGCGAAGCCTAAAGACCCATGTTCGACTCTCCAGATCCCACATTAGCCAGACGCACAAAGGCAAGGCTAGTGCAAGATTGCACATGCCCACTAGGTGGTACAAGTGTCTGGAGTTCGATTTCAGTGGCTGAGGTCCTGGCATGCCAATTCTCTCTTTTTCCCTGTCTCTCTGTCTCTATCTTTCTAAAGTAGAAAATAAAATAAAATAAAAAGGGCTGGATGGATGGCTTAGCAGTTAAGGCACTTGCCTGTGAAGCCTAAGGACCCACGTTTGATTCCCCAGGACCCATGGTAGCCAGCTGCACAAGGTGGCACATGAATCTGGAGTTTGTTTTTAGTGGTTGGAGGCCTTGGTGTGCCCGTTCTCTCTTTCTCTCTCTCTGCCTCTTTCCCTCTCTCTTAAATAAATGAAGAAACAAAATATTTCAAAAATTCAAAAAATCTGTTTTTTGTGAATATCTGAGTTATTTCCACCACTCAGTTCATTCACTATAATATTTCATTATGACTATTAATATTTAATCAAATAATTTCTTTAGTCTGACTAAAACATTGGATGCATTTTGTGCATGTATGAGTTAGAGCCCACAGAACACAATTTTCACATTTACATATTTTTCTATTAATGAAATTCCTTTACATATTTTATTTATTTTTTTACTTATATATTTGTTTGCTTATGTGTGTGTGTGTGTGTGTGTGTGTGTGTGTATGGATGTACCAGGGCCCCTTGCCACTGCAAATAAATGTCCATAAAACTTTATATGAGTGGGTGAGGGATTGAATCTGGGGTGGCAGGCTTTGTAAGCAAACACCTTTAACTGCTGAGACTTCTCCCTAGCCCTCACATTTATTTATTCTACTAACATTTCATGAGCACATGCTTTGAAGGTGGATTCCACAGATCAGTGATGATATGTACACATGACACTCAAAGTTTCTGGTGAATGAGACTAAACTTTTTTTCACATTACTTTAACAGAATATAGATGCTTCATTGAGATATTTAAATAACTGTTTGAGGCAGTATTGATGGACGTTCTTTCTTTTCTTTCTTTCTTTCCTTTTTTTTTTTTTTTTTTTTTTTTAATATTTTTCGAGGTAGGGTCTCATTCTAGCTCAGGCTGACCTGCAATTCACTATGTAGTCTCAGGGTGGCATCGAACTCACAGTGATCCTCCTACCTCTGCCTCCTGAGTGCTGGAATTAAAGACGTGTGCCACTACACATGGCTTAAAAATATTTTTACTTATTTATTTGCAAGCAGAGAGACAGAGAGAGAAAGAGAGAGAGAGAGAGAAAAGAGAGAGAGAGAATGGGTGCACCAGGGTCTCCAGCCACTGCAAATGAACTCAAGATGCATGCACCTGCCACTTTGTGCATCTGGCCTTATGTGGGTACCGGGGAATTGAACCCCAGTTGTTAGGCTTTGTAGGCAGGTGCCTTAACTGCTGAGCCATCTCTCCAGCCTTCTTTATTTTCTTTATTAAGTATACACACACGCACACACACACACACACTCACACACTCACACAAACACACACCCCTTTGGAGGTAAGGGGATGCATACCCATTGGAACATACCCTGAGTGCAAACCCTAGTTCATTTTCTCCCTCTTTCATTTCCTCCACACGCTTTGGCAGAAGGCTTAGCCAGCTGAAAAACAAACATGTGGTTGCCACATTGGGGACAACAGAAAGTGTGTGCAACCAACCCTGTGGGGACAGTGGAGCCACACGTTGTACCCTGTGTAATGGCAAAAGTAATCTTTCAGAATTAGAGAAGCCGCAGTCTCTTCCCACTCACACTGGAATTAATTACACAGTAGTAATTCTAATGATGATGATAACGGGCTACATCAAGACACCTCCAGTTTTTTTCACTTTGGTAAGATCCACAGCTGATTCCACTGTTTTCGGGGAGGGGGTTCCAGGCTGACCTGGAATTCACCATGTAGTCTCAGGGTGGCCTCCCAACTCACGGCGATCCTCCTACCTCTGCCTCCCGTGTGCTGGGATTAAAGGCGTGCGCCACCACGCCTGGCCAGTGATGCCACTTTTGAGGACAAGACTTCTTTTTGTGGACAAATCCATGGTAGGTACCATGAAAAGGGGAAGAATGATTGTAATTCCTTTTCTTTTTTAAAAAAGATTTTATTTTTATTTATTAGAGAGAAGAGAGAAAGAGAGAGAGAGAGAGAGAGAGAGAGAGAGAGAATGGGTGCTCCAGGGCCTCTAGCTACTGCAAATGAACTCCAGACACACGTGCCACCTTGTGCCTCTGGCTTATGTGGGACCTGGAGAATCGAACCTGGATCCTTAGGATTTGCAGCATGCACCTTAACCACTAAGCTATCTCTTCAGCCCTGTAATTTCTTTTCTTTAAGGTTCTATTTCATGAGTATCAAGGCTTTAAGCTGCCGTGTCTGACCCACTACCAAGGAATAGCAGTTGTCACAGGGCTGTGTTCCCAGAATTTGTTAAATGAATTTATCTTGGTAGTATAGTTCATATAAATGAAAAAACAGAGTTATGTAGAGTCTGCACTATAAATAAGGGCCTCTGAGTTATAAAGCCAGAACACTAATGCCATGGTAAAAGGGCCAGAGTTTGAGCGTATGTCCTTCTGTCTGTGGAACGGGTAGGCCGTATTGATCTTATTCCTCAGCAAAGACTAATGCTTGCGTGGAATTCTGTGCACCATGCAATTTTAAACCACCACAGAATGAAACAAAGGAAATGAAAAATTGGGGAAGTGTAAGAAGAAAATGGTAGAGAAGAGAAGTAAGTACAGCGTGTAACAAAGGGGAAGGAATTGGGTGGGATGAGGGCATTGAGTACTCTTCTAAGTAACTCAAGAGCGACAGAATGAATCGACATGAATACCTCATCTTTTTCACTTGCAGTAGAAAGAGGAGGGAGTGAGCCTGAAAGCTAGCAGTGTGTGTGTTCCTCCCTGCCTTTTGCCACATGCCACTTCCAGGTAGTCACCCAAATATAAAAAGTAGACAGTTGGTACACACTTGTCTGCGTGTCAAGACTGAACTGAAAAAGAAAATCTAAACAAACTTGGTTAGAAATAGTCCAGAAATAATGAATTTTAAATATATCTGGTTTAGTTACCTATCCCCTTGGGCCACCTAAGGAATGGAAAAGTGGAATTTAACTCCGGGAATGGAAAAGCCGTTTATTCTGCTGTGTCTAATGCATATCCATATGTGATTAAGTGAAGAATGTTGGCCACTCAAACACAATGGAAACACGGGAAGGGGTGATTTTATGATCAGCAGTGTAGTGAATCAAAGTAATCTGTTTACATAAACCACAAAAATAAAGGGTTAGCCACTTGGCAAAACTGCCCCTAAGTAAAGCCCAAGTAATTTGGCTTGGCCTGCCAGACGACTGGACGACAAAAAAGGCAACTGTTCGTGTCACGGGGTGTATGGGGCATTTCTACTATTGGTTGATAGGAGAAGGGGTGCGACCAGGCCTGCGTCCTTCCTAGCTTCCTTGCTGCTTTTCAGCTCTTCCTGTGTTCAGTTTCACTGTCCCAGAGCATGAGAATGAGAATGAATGAATGAGAATGGGCATGCCAGGGCCTCTAGCTGCTGCAAACGGACTTCAGATGCATGTGCTACTTTGTGCATCTGGCTTTATATGAGTACTGGGAAAGTGAACAAGGTCGTTAGGTTTTATAGGCAAGAGACTTAACCACTGGACCGTCTCTCCAGACCTATAGAAGGCTTTTAGAATTTGCTAACAGGACTCGCCAGTAGAGAAGGGAAATAATAAGAAAATAAACAATAATAAATATTATCAAGTTAACTGTCCTCACCTTTAGGACAAAACCTGTGTTTTATTAATAATAGTCATTTCTGTTTCTCATCATTTATGGCATTTTCAACACTGTGAAAAGTGCTTGAACATAAGGCCTCATATCATCTTTTCCCCCCATTTTTATTGACAACTTCCATAATTGTAAACAATATCCCATGGTAAATCCCTCCCTCCCCTCACTTTCTTCTTTTAAACTACACTCTCCATCATATACCCCCCACCCATCAGTCTCTCTTTTATTTTGATGTCATGATCTTTTCCTCCTCTTATGATGGTCTTGTATAGGTAGTGTCAGGCACTGTGAGGTCATGGATATCCAGGCCATTTTGTGTCTGGAGGAGCACATTGTAAGGAGTCCTACCCTTCTTTTGGCTCTTACATTCTTTCTGCCACCTCTTCCGCAATGGACTCTGAGCCTTGGATGGTGTGATAGAGATATTGCAGTGATGAGCACTCCAGGTCACTTCTTTCCAGCACCATGATGCCTTCTGAGTCATCCTAAGGTCTCTGCTATCTGAAAAGAGAAGGTTCTCTAACCAGAAGCGAGAGTAGCATTAATATAAGGTATGGACATTAAGAAAAGTGCTTACTGGGCAGTTTGATGAGCATAGTATATACATTTAGCTAGACAGCAGCAGACATTACACCCCTAGGGCTCATGACTACCCCTGTTGTAGGTTTTCAGTATCAGGGATGTATTTCCTCCCATGGAGCGGGCCTTCAGTCAAATTAGAGGGCAGTTTGTTTCCCCCATAACAGACATGCCACTATTGCATCCATTGGCTCATTTGGCTTGGCTGGCCAAATATAAGGTTTGCAGGGTCTACTGTTATTTTCACTGGCAATTTCTCTCTCTCCTATTGAACTGCATGAAGTGTGGCTTTTTCTAGCTTTCTGTCAGCTGGTCTACATGGAGGAGGTTTTTAGCTCAGCTCCAGCAGGGTTTCTCAGTGACCTTGGAGCCCAAGTATGTGAAGTCTTCAGCAATAGGGTCTTACCATCTATTCCTGGTGGGCAACCAAGGGCCTCAGCAATGGCCTGTAATGTTTTGGAGGTATCAGGGACCTCCCTGGCCAACAACTCACTGGAAGGTATCCCATCCCTGGCACTGAAAATTTTCCAGTAACAATCTATGGCTTCTGAGTGTTCCATTGTCCAAAAAAGTAGGTTTCCTATGACTTATTTCATTTCATTCTTATAACAACTCTGTGGTGTGGTTATTAATATTTTATTTTATAGATAACTGAATCTGAGATGGAGAGATGGCTTAGTGGTTAAGGCACTTGCCTGTGAAGCCTAAGGACCCAGGCTTGATTCCACAGTGTACCCATGTAAATCAGAGGTACATGGGGGCACATGTGTCTGGAGTTTGTTTGCAGTAGCTAGAGGCCCTGGCATGTACATTCTCTCTCTCTCTCTCATAAGTAAGTAAATAAAATGAAATAAAAGCAACTGAATCAGCCTGGGATAGAGTGAGACCCTACCTCGAAAAACCAAAACAAACAAAACAAACCAAAACAACAAAACAAAACAAAACAAAAAAGACAAGTTAGGGGAATTCCATTGTTTTTCAGGTAAAACAACAACAAAAATCCCTACAGGTAGTGTCAGGGACCATGAACACTACTCTTGCCCACTTCTGCTACCACCATCTTCCCGTAGCCTCACTGCTTTGTTCGGCGAACCTTCATTACAGTTTCCAGAGCACACTATCCTATCTTCCCCTGAGTGCCCTTATTTTTCATCTGATTTACCTAAGCCATTCTTTCTTCCACTTTTTTGGGTAGGCAATCTTATCTGATTCTTCAAGCCTCAGTTTAAATATCATATCTTTCTAGAGACTTTTCCTTAACCCAAAGACAAGGTCAACTTCTCTTAATATATGACACACTGCACCTCTTTGCAAACCTGTCCTTACCTGTAATTATGTGTCTGATGTCTGTCTTCTCAACTAAACTGTAATTTCTATGATAGAAACTTCATCAATTATGTATCCACCTAGGCTATTTATTTCCATCTCTAGGAATTTTGATTTCCTTCATGTATTGTGTATATAGCAAGTACAATATCTGTTCTTAATACATGTTTGTAAGTACTAATCATCAAATCTTTGTCCTAGCCCAGCATGGCTTCAGCAAACGTGTATTATACTCTCAGTGTTAGTGTGCCTCATGTTGCATCTCAGCAGCAGCTCCTGGAACCGTGTGTAATTCATGACCACTGTTCACATCTTCCATGCTTCTGAATCCAATACCAGGTGTACAGGACACAGCCATATTCTTAATTTAGGGACAAAATAAATCCTAACCTTGAAAAGCAGGTTCCTTCTCCAGTCAACTCTTTCCAAAAGTGTTTGCATTTCTATGATAGTCAGGCATTCTTTCCTTGGTAAAGCAATTGGACCATCTTCCTTTAAGATTGCTAATGTGTTTGACAATAGCAGATTCAGTAACTTAAAACCAGTCTCAGTGCCTAAAATTTTAACTTGCTTGAGTTTTTCCAGCTTAAAATCTTAAATCTCTCAGTTGAATATCTCTAGCCATGCAAATCAATCCATTACAAATTTAACCTTGATCAAACTCTCTTTGCCTGGGCAGCAGGATGCAGCCAGACCTTATGCCAGTTGCCCAGTTCCAACAAAGTCCTCTGCAGTCTTTCCTTCCCCTTAGGAAGTTCATAAGCCAAGCCTCAAAGTTCAATGCTGTCTGCACTTAGCATTCTCAGACTCTCATCAGAATAGTTTATAAAACTTGGCTTACCATTCCAGAAGACATCTTCAGTTGCAAGCACCAAGTCTGTGCCTATTCCTCCAAAACAAAGGTTCCAAAAGATCAACATCCACATGGTCAGGTTCATCTCACCCCACTCCTGGTACCAAGTTCTGTAGCAGACAGCTTTAGGTTCACTGAGATGAACTTCCAGACCAGGCACAGTTATGGAGGAAGGGATATTTATTGAAGCTTACAGATCCAGGGGAAGTTCCATAAATGGCAGAAGAAGTTGGCCTGCCTTCACAGGACCAAGCAGAGAGAGAGAGAAGTACAAGCCTAAAGGTCAAAAGCCACAGCACACTTCAGAAACTCCAGCCAGCACACTTTGCGTAACTTTAGATTGAAATCTGAAACCCACCACCACACCTTAAGATCCACCCAGTGACACTGCCTCCAGCCAGGTGGCTGCAGATGCAAACTACAAACAATAAAGAACTGAATATATTGGGGGCCATCTATTCAAACTACCACAAGTGGTATGGGACATGCAGGGATATTCCTTCTAAGGTGAAGGATAAGTTGTTGCACCTGACTCCTCCTACCATTAATAAAGAAGCACAACATCTAGTGGACCTATTTGGATTTTGGAGCCAGCACATTCCTCATTTGGGTGTCTTACTCCATCCCATATACCAAGTGACTTGGAAAGCTACTAGTTTTCAGTTGGGGCCAGAACAAGAGAAGGCTCTTCAACAGGTCCAGGATGCTGTGCTGGCTGCTGTGGCCCTTGGGCTGTATGATCCAGCAGATCTGATGGTACTTGAGGTGTCAATTGCAAATAGGGATGCTGTTTGGAGCCTTTGGCAGGCCTCTATAGGTGAATCACAGTGGAAGCTCTTGGGGTTCTAGAGCAAGGCCATGCCATAATCTGCAGACAATTATTCTCCCTCATTATTCTCCCTTTGAGAGAGCTCTTGGCCTGCTCTTGGGACTTAGTGGAAACTGAGCATTTGACAATGGGCCATCAAGTTACTATGTGGTCTGAGCTGCCCATTATGAGCTGGGTGTTATCTGACCCACCAGGCCATAAAGTTGGACGTGCACAGCAGCAGTCCATCATCAAGTAGAAGTGGTATATATGTGATCAGGCTCGAGTAGGCCCTGAAGGCACAAGTAGGTTACATGAGGAAGTTACCCAAATGCTTATGGTTTCTACTCCTGTATAACAATCCCCTATGTTCCCAAGCATGCACCTATGGCATCATGGGTTTGCCCTATGATCAATTGACTGAGGAGGAGAGGACTAGGGCATGGTTTACAGATGGTTCAGCACGTTATGTGGGCACCTCCCAGAAGTGGACAGTTGCAGCATTACAGCCCCTTTCTGGGACAACTCTGAAGGACTGTGGTGAAGGGAAGTCTTCACAATGGGCAGAACTTCAGGCCATGCACATAGTTGTGCATTTTGCTTGAAAAGAAAAATGGCAAAATGTGAGGTTATACACTGATTCATGGGCTGTGGCCAATGGTTTGGCTGGTTGGTCTGGGACTTGGAAGGAGCACAATTGGAAAACTGGTGAGAAGAACATTTGGGGGAGATGTATGTGGATAGCACTCTCTGAATGGGCAAAATATATAAAGATACTTGTTTCCCATGTTAATGCTCATCAGAAGGTGACCTCATCAGAGGATGACTTTAATAATCATGTAGATCAGCTGGCCCATTCTGTGGATAGTGGTCAACCTCTTTCCTTAGCCACCCCTGTCATTGCCCAATGGGCCCATGAAAAAAGCGGCCATGGTGGCAGAGATGCAGGCTATGCATGGGCCCAACAACATGGACTTCCCTAACTAAGGCTGACCTGGCTACAGCTGATGCTGAGTGCCAAATTTGCCAGCAGCAGAGATCAATTCTGAGCCCCTGATATGGTAATATTCCTTGGGATGACCAGCCCGCAACTTGGTGGCAGGTTGACTACATTGGACCACTTCCATCATGGAAAGGGCAGCGTTTTGTCCTTACTGGAATAGACACTTATTCTGGGTATGCATTTGCCTTTCCTGCACGTAGTGCTTCTGCCAAAACTACCATCCATGGGCTTATAGAGCACCTTATTCACTGTCATGGCATTCCACACAGCATTGCTTCTGACCAAGGAACTCACTTCACCGCCAAGGAAGTACGGCAGTGGGCTCATGATCATGGAATTCACTGGTCTTACCATGTGCCCCACCACCCTGAAGCAGCTGGCTTGATAGAATGGTGGAATGGCTTTTTGAAGAAACAGCTACAGCGCCAACTAGGTGGCAATAGCTTGCAGGGCTAGGGGAGTGTCCTCCAGCAGGATGTATATGCTCTGAATCAGCGTCCTATATATGGTACTGTCTCTCCTATAGCACAGACTCATGGGTCCAGGAATCTAGGGGTGGAAATGGGAATGGTCTCACTTACCATCGCCCCAAGTGACCTATTAGCTAAATTTTTTGCTTCCTGTTCCTGAAACCTTATGCTCTGCTGGTCTATAAGTCTTGGCCCCAGAGGGGGGAGTGCTTTTGCCAGGAGACACGAATAACATTCCATTGAACTGGAAGCTAAGACTTCCCTCTGGCCACTTTGGGCTCCTGATGCCCTTGAGTGAACAGGCTGAGAACGGAATAACAGTGGTAGCAGGGGTGATTGATCCAGACTACCAGGGGGAAATCAGACTGCTCCTCCACAATGGAGGTAAGGAAGAGTATGTCTGGAGTGCAGGAGATCCTTTAGGGCATCTCTTAATGTTACCATGCCTGTTATCAAAGTCAGTGGATGACTGCAACAACCCAATAGAGGTAGTGTGGTAAATGGCCCAGATCCTTCAGGAATGAAGGTATGGGTCACCCCTCCAGGTAAAGAGTCAATACCTGCTGAGGTGCTTGCTGAAGGTGGAGGAAATACATAATGGGTAGTAGAAGGCGGCAGTTACAAATACAAGCTAAGGCCATGTGACCAGTTACAATAACGAGGACTGTAATTGCAATATTTCTGTCCTACCTTGATACTGAGTGTTTGTACATATCTATGCCAATATTAAGATTATATCACTAGCCAACTGTTGAATTTATATTTGACCTAGTATATTAGAGACTAAGTATTCCTTAATGTACCTTGCTTTGTGTTGGGGGAAGATTTTGCGGTTCTGGTTGTACGTGGGATAGTTATACCATGTTAGTTGGAATTATGAGCTTGTTACAGTTTTCATTGGGAAAGCAAGTATTATGTAAGAAGATATGGTCTGGTGTCAAGTTGACAAGGGGTGGACTTGTGATGGCTAAGGTGTTGTCAACTTGATCTGTTTAGGAATCCAGAGAAATCCCTTTCAAGTGGGTCTCTAAGGTTGTTTCCAGGAAGGATTCACTGAAGGAGGAAGTCCTTCCCCCAGAGTGCCAGCCCTTCTCAGAGCTTTATAAAAGGGGCTTTATATAAGGAAGCTCTTTCCTTCCACTTGGATGCCGGAGCTGCTTGCTGCCTTCCAATGTAGACTGAAGACCAGCGTCAACTGAAGACCCGCGTGGATCAAAACCCAGTGGCTTCTCTGGAAGCCTCCAGGCCTTCAGTGCCAGATCAGGACTGCTGAGGCAATCTGGCCACGTGGACTGAGCAGCTACCAGGTTCCTTGATTCTCGGGCCTGCAACTGCTATTGGACTACTCTAAGATAATCCAATAAATTACCCTTTTAATATAATTCATTCTAGTGGTTCTGTTCCTCTAGAGAACCCTATATTAATACCTGCCAAAGCAGAGATCCAGAGGCTCCTAAGAGCCCGTCACTGAAGTAGATTTAAAACACACCCAGCAAGGCTCAGGGAACTTTGTGGAAGAGGAAGCAGGAAGATTGCAAGAGCCACAGGTTGGGACATCATGCCCAGAAGCATTCCCACTCCCTTCCCCCCGCAAATAACTGACGTTGCTCCCACAATGCATAAACCACAACCCCATGGGGAATACCTGCATCCCCACTAGGAGGGCTCCCAGCAGAAGGGAGGCAGGGATGCAGGAAAGGATGGTACCAGCTCATGATGTGTCCATACTAAGTATGTCCATAATTAATAAATAAAGAACAAATGGACTGGGCGTGGTGGCGCATGCCTTTAATCCCAGCACTCAGGAGGCAGAGGTAGGAGGATTGCTGAGAGTTCGAGGCCACCCTGAGACTACATAGTTAACATAGTTAATTCCAGGTCAGCCTGGACCAGTGTGAGACCCTACCTTGAAAAACCAAAAAAAAAAAAAAAAAAAAAAAAAAAAAAAAAAAAAAAAAAAGAAGAGAGAGAGAGAGAGAGAGAGAGAGAGAGAGAGAGAGAATAAAAGAAAATTAAAAACAAAGTTGAAAAATTTTATTTTATTGGTGATGTTGAATTAGGAGTTTGGCTTTTAATCTATTCACCAGACTCCTGATTTCTCTGATTATTTTAGTCAATATCTTGTCATGCTTCCTAAAACTAGTTTTACATTTACTGGTTCAGCCTCCTTGCTGCTAGGAATTTGAGAAATCCAGGGGAGGTGTTTATGAGGAACACCCAAAACAGAAATTTAGATGTGCTTAATGAATAACTGCCTTTCCTACACACAGAAAAATGTTCCTGTAGGTCGAGTGGAATGACAGCCACACAGTACTTTCTGCAGCATGCTGTCTCAGGTTTCTAGAACGGCAAGGTGAGGAGTGGCTGAAAATCATTTATCAAGTTCACGGCTGTGGTTAGGTAGGATCGGTTCAAATCCAGAGCTAGACCAAAGTGTGTCACTGTGTCATCTAGGGGCAGTAGAGTGTGACTCAGCCTTGGAACTGCCTGCATCAAGTTCCACAGGGAATGATTAAACAGTCTTAGATTTGAAAAATTGGTAGGCAAGCTTTCACTTTATTATATCCTTCCAGAATCTTCACAGCTTTTTTTTTTTTTTTTGAGAGAGAGAGAGAGAGAGAGAGAATTGGCACACAAGGGCCTCGTCCCCTGCAATAGAACACAGATGCTTATGCCACCTAGTGGGCATGTGCGACCTTGCACTTGCCTCACCTTTGTGCATCTGACTAATGTGGGATCTGGAGAGTCAAACATGGGTCCTTAGGCTTTGCAGTCAAGCACTTTAACTGCTAAGCCACCTCTAACCCTATTTTTTAATTTATTTGAGAGAGCAAGAAAGAAGGAGAGAGAGAGAGAGAGAGAGAGAGAAAACAGGCATGCCAGGGCCTCCAGACACTGCCAACGAACTCCAGACGCAGGGGAGAATCAAACCGAGGTCCTTTGGCTTTGTGGGCAAACACCTTAACTGCTAAGCCATCTCTCCAGCCTCCTGTGACCCTGTTTGTTAATGAAGCTAAACAGGGCTGAGGTGATCATGTGACAGGTAACTGCCCTCCAGGAACAGATGACTAGAACCTCAACTCCAGAATTGGGCAACCTAGGGATTAGGTAGTGAGGCATGGCTGAGTCTGGATGTCAATCAGGGGCTTATTTAAATAATGCCCCCACATCTAAAATCCAGTGCCATCATCTGGTGCTCAATGCCCTATGTTTTTGAGGACCTGGGATAGGTGGAAAAGTTTTCTGGACTACACTATAGTTTCCCACATGTTAGAGGCTTGACTGACACCCTACTGCCTGAGTAGTGCTGGGCAGGTCTCCTAGTGGTCAGTCGCCTGTGTAATAAATAGAACTCTGTGGATTACCCTTACCTAATGTTATAGAAGGAGGGATTCTTGGTGGGTGAGGATTGCAATTCTAATACTGATGTGGTACCTTCTTGATTTCCTAGGAATAACTAAGATTGATATAGTGCAGTGCAGTTTGCAGGCACTGAGTTACAAGCCTACCTGAGTCAGGTGAAAAAGAAGAAAAGAAAAGCTGGACTGTGGTACAGGTTCTATAAACACACATGAAAGCCGGGCGTGGTGGCGCACGCCTTTAATCCCAGCACTCGGGAGGCAGAGGTAGGAGGATCGCCGTGAGTTCAAGGCCACCCTGAGACTACATAGTGAATTCCAGGTCAGCCTGGCTAGAGTGAGACACTACCTCGAGAAACCAACCAACCAACCAACCAACCAACCAAACAAACAAACAAAAAAACCATGACTTTTTCCTAGTAGAGCTATATTAAAATCTAGTGGAGGGCTAGAGCGAGACCCTACCTCAAAAAACCAAAAAGGAAAAAAAAAAATCTACTGGAGGAAAGGATAATGGAGAGGATAATTATCGATTTTGTGAACAACCATCGGTTGCCTTTCGTCTGTTTTCTTCTAAGGAGGAAGATTCTCACTGGCTGAATTTTCTATGTAGACTTTGAATGGGATAATACCTATAAGAAAAACAGTCAAAGGTTAAGATGAGAACAAACTTCACAAAGGGTGATGTGAAACAGTGGAAGTCACTGTAGTAAGAAGTATTGGTAAGGGGGCTGGTCTTACTAAAAAGACAGCTCTGGACTCAGGAAGAGACAGTGAAAGGACCATTTTAAAGGACTGAGTTGGCTATTACAGAGATGAGGAATAAGAAAACTATGCGAAGGAAAAAAGAATGTTAAGTCATGTGGGTTATATTAACAATACACTGTTTGTCTTCAGGCATTTTCCCCTACCAAGAGACCTAGTAAAGATTCCAAATGCTTTTATTTACTAGTTGAGAATAGGCCATTTGGGAGTAGAGACTCAAGTATATTTAGATTACAATTACGGAGCATATTGATCTGGAATATTGTTATCTATTCGTGTAACATACTAATTTTAGCTCTTTCTTCACTTTATGTTTGGATAACATACTATCTTAAATAGCAATACATATGAAAACATTTAGAAATATATTTTTGAGTAAACAAGAAATAAAGCTCTAGCTTGGTATGAGCAGGCTTTCTGTCAAGTATAGTGATTGTTACTTGTGGAATTTCTTAGTATAGCCAAGGCTTTGACTCAATAACTAGCTCTGGAATGATTTGTGGGTGGAGACACTAGTCTCCTGGAAAGTTAGTGAGTTTGTTCAGCTCCATATGCTACAAGAGATTTATCGATAGAGTCTGCAGATCCAAGAAACACAGGGTGTGCTTGGTTCAAATTGAACACTGAATTTCCTGAATCTTTGATGTCTGTACTTCTTTTCCCCTAGCCATTGTTTTCTTTGCTCTATTTTGTATGTTTTATAACATAGTCATAAACATTTATTAACCTACATTTTTGAATATTTAAGTGCAAAGACAAAACTCAAGCCTTGTGAAGAAGTTGGCGGGGGGATGGGGGTGGGGTGGGGAGGCGTTCAACTGTTTAAAACACACTTGTATTGGAAACAGCCACAAAACTGTGAAGAGCTTGGGCAAATTTAGAAATCAGAGTGACACAGGGCCATGACTCAACTCAGCAATGCAGCATGCACAACCCAGGCCACAGGCCAGATCTGGACTTCACCTTTCTTCTTTCATCGAATTTGGGTTGAAATTTATTTCTTCTCCTTTTCCTTATTCTTTTTTGTTTTGTTTTTTGAGGTAGGGTCTCACTCTAGCTCAGGCTGACCTGGAATTCATTCTGTAGTTTCAGGGTGGCCTCAAACTCATGGTGATCCTCCTACCTCTGCCTCCTGAGTGCTGGGATTAAAGGCGTGTGCCACCACACCCAGGTGAAATTGATTTCTTGTTTGTTCTCAGGTGGCAATGCATGGAACCAGTTTGTAGATGTTAGTACAAATAAATTGCCAATGGGATAGTGCAAATGCAAAGGCTGGAGGGATGGTTTAGTGGTTAAAGCACTTGCCTGCAAAGCCAAAGGACCAAGGTTTGATTCCCCGGGACCCACGTAAGCCAAATGTACAAGGTGGCACATGTGTCTGGAGTTCGTTTGCAGTGGTTGGAGGCCCTGGCATGCCATTCTCTCTCTCTCTGCCTCTTTCTCTCAAATAAATAAGTAAAAATGAAAAATAAAATAAAATGAACCCTAAAATTTAGCTTATTAATAATATGAAGCTTCCAAAAGCACTGTTGCAGTCAGGTTTCCATTGCTGGCAAAAATTATCCAACCAGACTGGGGAAATGTGGTTAAGACACTTGCCTGTGAAGCCTAAGGACCCCGTTTCAATTCTCCAGGTCCCATGTAAGCCAGACGCACAAGGGGGCACATGCATCTGGAGTTCATTTGCAGTGGCTACAGGCCCTGGAATGCCCATTCTCTCTTTCTCTCTGTTTGCCTCTTCTTCTCTCTCTCAAATAAATAAAATATTTTAAAACAGAAACCAAAAAATTACCTGACCAAGAGCAGCTTTTGGGAGAAAAGGGTTTATTTTGGCTAACAGTCTCGAGGGGAAAATTCCATGATGGCAAGGGAAAATGATGGCATGAACAGAGGGTGGATATCACCTCCTGGCCAACATAAGGTGGACAATAGCAACAGGAGAGTGTGCCAAACACTGGCAAGGGGAAACTGGCTATAACACCTATAAGCCCAACAATACACTGCCTCCAGGAGGCATTAATTCCCAAATTTCTATCAGCTGGGAACCTGCCATTTAGAACACCTAAGTTTATGGGGGACATCTGAATCAAACCATGACATTCCACCCCTGGCCCCCATAAACTGATAACCATACGTGATATAAAATGCAATGCATTCATCCAACTTTAAAAATCCCCATCTTTTTTATCAATCCTAATGATGTTCAAACATCCCCATAATCCAAGGTTTTTTAATTGAGTCATAATATAAAAAAAAAAATCCCCCCAAGCCCCAAAATAAACACAGCAAAAGATGGCATTGGGCACAGCAAAGAAATATTCAACCAATACAAGATTGAAAACAGGGCAAACATCAAACTCTGTAGCTCCAAGTCCAACAACTCTAGCCAGTGACAAGTCTCATGTCTGATAATTCTAACCAGCACCAAGTCTCTGGAGTTCCAATTCTGCCCATCCAGCTAGGCTACTCACAGTCCTGGAAAACTTCACCTGGGGACACAGCTCTCCTTGGCAGCCATCTTGTGGTCCTGGCATCTCCACTGCAACCCAAGGTTCATCCTCATGGCCCCATGGGGTCTCCATGCAGGCATCCAGGAAACCTGCTTCACACTGCCCAGGGCTGTTTCCAGAACACAATATGATGTTGCAAACTCAATGACCCTCTCTTTCCTGCAATTTTTATACTCAACAATACCAGGTATGGTGCCAGTTTGTTAACTTGGGTGGGGGCGGACAAAGCAGACTTTGAAGAACAGGACAATCCTTTAGCACTCAGGCCCTTTCAAAAGCGTCTACGTTCTTCCTGTTGTCCCAATGCAAGTCAACTGGCCCAATCTCAATGGTCATAATCTCTCAGTTGCAGCTGAATGGGCAGCAGTTTCACCCAAATATTTCATGTTTTTTCTCTGTGCCATATCCCTCTTCTCACATCAGTTCATTTCTATGTAAAGCAACCCTGCACAACTTCTCAGGACACGACCATAACAGCAAGCCTCTCACACAAATTGCTTCTAGCCTAGTCCAGGGAAAGCTCTTTCTCACCTTCACAAGCCAAACCTCACAGTCCATAGTTCTTACTGCAGTCAGGCCTTTCAACTCTGACCAGAATAGTCCATCAAGCTGCTCTTACAGCACTGCAAGGCGTCTCTTAGACCAAGGTTTCAAACTCTTCCACATTCCTCTTGAAAATCAGCTCCAAAAGGCCAAATCCACAGAGTCAGGTGTCTAGCAGCAACACCACTCTTGGTACCAACTTTACTGTTGTGGTCAGGTTTGCATTGCTTCTAGAAATCACCTGACCAAGAGCAGCTTTTGGGAAACAAAAGGGTTTTTATTTTGACTTACAGGCTCGAGGGGAAGCTCCACAATGGCAGGGGAAAACGATGGCATGAGCTGAGGGTGGACATCACCCCCTGGCCCACATAAGGTGGACAACAGGAGCAGGAGAGTATGCCAAACACTGGCAAGGGGAAACTGGCTATAACACCCATAAGCCCACCCCCAACAATACACCGCCTCTAGGAGGTGTTAATTCCCAAATCTCCATCAGCTGGGAACCTAGCATTGGCAACACCTGAGTTTATGGGGAACACCTGAATCAAACCACCACATTCCCATAACCCCGCCCCGAACAATACACTGCCTCCAGGAGGTGTTAATTCCCAAATCTCCATCAGCTGGGAACCTAGCATTGGGAACACCTGAGTTTATGGGGAACACCTGAATCAAACCACCACATTCCCATAACCCCGCCCCCAACAATACACTGCCTCCAGGAGGTGTTAATTCCCAAATCTCCATCAGCTGGGAACCTAGCATTGGGAACACCTGAGTTTATGGGGAACACCTGAATCAAACCACCACATTCCCATAACCCCGCCCCCAACAATACACTGCCTCCAGGGGGCGTTAATTCCCAAATCTCCATCAGCTGGGAACCTAGCATTGGGAACACCTGAGTTTATGGGGAACACCTGAATCAAACCACGACCAGCACCTTTATCACAAATTCGAGAACAAGTGAGATCATTTGTTTTAAGCTTGTTTGAATTTTACTTGAAATGTTCAGGAGAATATGGTTCCTGGAGCACCTACCTTCCCGAACTATACTAGTGAGAACGCTGAACTCTTAGACTTCCCTGTAGCTAAGATTCAAAACAGGTCCTGAAATCATAACAGATGCCCAGAGCTGGCAAATGAGGCAAGGCAGGGTTCTCCCTTTTCTGCTAATGTTGCTGATAAATTGGAGGAATTGGGGTCTCAGCTACACAGGAGGCCTCAGAGATCATTCGGTGCCTCTTTGTATCTTTGGAAGAAGTTGAGTATTTACTTCTCATCAATGATAGGATAATAATTATTGTTGCTGGGCGTGGTGGCACACACCTTTAATCCTAGCACTGAGGTAGGCTGAGGTAGGAGGATCGCCGTGAGTTCGAGGCCACCCTGAGACTACATAGTGAATTCCAGGTCAGCCTGGGCTAGAGCGAGACCCTACCTCCAAAAACCAAAACCAAAACCAAAACCAAAACCAAAAACAAAAAACAAAAGGGTTGGAGAGATGGCTTAGTGGTTAAGTGCTTGCCTGTGAAGCCTAAGGACCCCGGTTTGAGGCTCGATTCCTCAGGACCCACGTTAGCCAGATGCACAAGGTGGCACATGTATCTGGAGTTCATTTGCAGTG
Organism: Dipus sagitta; assembly: GCA_036346955.1. Lineage (NCBI taxonomy): Eukaryota > Metazoa > Chordata > Mammalia > Rodentia > Dipodidae > Dipus > Dipus sagitta. The sequence goes on along the minus strand of CM070783.1, from coordinate 4,861,579 downwards.
GCTGGAGGCCCTGGTGCATCCATTCTCTCTCTCTCTCTGTCTCTTTCTCTCAAATAAATAAAGAAAAATAAACAAAAAAATAAAAAAAAGTATTGTTGGTAGATACTGCTTGGACACTTAAGCTATCACTTGAAGACGTGCAGGCCTGTGGAAAGGGCCGCGGCAAAGCTTGGGACCACAACTTTATGAATTACAGCGTAGGCGAATGTCAGCAGTTCCGTCTCTCCCACCCATACAATGAGGCTTATTTTTTTTTTACTTGAAAAAAAAAAAAGAACTTGTAGCAAGCTTTGTGGGTGAAGTACTAAGTTCCCTTTTGTTCCACCATATACACTGTTTCCTGGAAACCCGTAAGTACAATCTGATCCCAGATGCCAGAGGGCCTCAATTGCAAAGCCATATTTGGGAAGAAAATGATCCTTCAAAATCTGGAAAAGGTAATGTGCTGACGCCCGCAGGATGTACAGGTTGTAGATCTTACCACATACCTCATTTCGAGGAAGCAGTGCCTCTCAGAGAAGGATGGAATGGCTTATATGTGTGAGTGTGTGAGTGTGTGTGTGTGTGTGTGTATCTCCATTTTTCTCAGCAGTGCTGGCATCAAACCCAAGGCCATATATATGCGAAACAAGTAAGTGCTCTACCACCGATCTGTACATGAGCGCACTTAGAAAGGAGTATTCAGGATGATAATTATGATCCTAGTACAAGTCAAATGGCTATTATTTCTATTCCATAAGAAATGAAATCTTTTTGTAACCAGTGACCAATGTATACATGGGTCTGGGCAGAAAGACATGTAATTTGGTTTAGCACTACTGATGATATGTTAAAGATAACTATGGAAAATTCTTGCTTTCTCCCCTATTAGGGCAGAGGGTGGAAAATTCTGATTGGTCAGGTCTTGCTCACAGGTCAGACTCTGCTATGGCTTAGGAATCAGGAAGATGGCAGTTCTCCAAAAGGGAAAGGAATGCAAAAAACAGCTTTCATGTCACCTCGGGAGCCACCACACTAAGTACTCTACTGTGCCCGACAAACCCGTCACACACTGGGGTAGTTTGAATCTATGCCCCCCCCAATAGATTCAGAAATTTTATTAAAGTTTGTCATTTGGATTTCCAGCTGTCTGGCTAGAAGAAGTGTCATTGGGGGCGGATCCTGGGGGTCCAGCCTTAAGGTGTGTTTGGGGGCAAATCTGATTCCAGCCTAAAGGTGTGCAGAGTACTTGAGCTCTGCCTGGCTCCCTGCTTGGCTCTGTGAAGGGGGACCAGCTTTGCCTGGATCTTTAAGCTTCAAAGAAACACTTTCCTCCCATAAACTGTGTCTTCTTTGGAGGCTTATCCCAGCAGCATGGAGCCGACTACAACACACACAAACCATTGCTGTTAAGATTTAGCCTTTCACAGGAGAGATGCTTAGTGGCTAAGGTCCTTGCCTGCAAAGCCTCAGGACCCAGGTTTGATTTCCTACTACCCACATTAGCCAGGTGCACAAGGGGGCGCATGCATCTGGAGTTTGTCTGCAGTGGCTGGAGGCGCTGGCCCACCCATTCTCTCTTTATCTGCCTCTTTCTCTCTCTATCTCGCTCAAATAAATAAATAAAAATAAAATATTAAAAAAAGATATATCCTTTTATGAATGGTAATCCTTTCTACTTGGGGTATTATCCTCATTACAAAGATGAGAGGTTAACTAATCTATCTAGAGTTGTGGAAATGGGACAGAACTGTGGTATTAAACAGGCCATGTTCATTAAGATCATTAAACTATGCATACAACATAAAATTCAAAAGGTACAATAAAGGGATATGTAGTTAAAACAGTTTCCTCTTCTCCCTTGTCCATCAGATTTTATTAGCCCTGGGCATCTGTTACTGACTTCCGGTGCGTCCTTCTATGCATGATACCTACACACGTATCCAAGTCTGTGTAGATGTTTATCCTGAAATACAAGCAGTTTGCACCATAGTATTGTATTTGTGGCTTTTTCTATATCTACCTGTCTTGGTGATCATTACATATTACTACAAGCAAAGTGGTTTTGCTGTTTTTGCTAATTATGACACTGTCCATTAACTATATTAAGCCTCCCTTGGGGAGCTAGTCTTACGTAAGCTTAAGTTCTTTCCAGTTTTCTGTTATTGTAGGCAATGCTTCCGTGAATATTCTTGTTTATATAGCTTTGAGCTTATACTCATACACATAGAACAAATTCCTGGAACAGAATTTCATAATAAAAAGGTCTGTATGTTTAAAATTCGCTACTTTTAAATTTCCTTCCAAAAGAAGTGTATCAGTTTATACTTACGTTAACAGCATAGGAGAACACCTACTTTCTAAATCTGCCCCAACTCAAGGTGTTGTCACATGTTTTGATTTTTACTAATCTGATGTCATTTTAATGTAGGTAGTTTTAAGCATTGCTTCTTTTTACAATTGACTAACATTTTGGCAATTTCATACATGTATATGATGTATTTTGATTATATTCAACCCTGATTTCTCTCTATCTCCCACTCCCACTGAACCCCTTCTCTTTTCCAATTAGTTCCCCTCCTACTTTCATGTCTTATTTTTCTGTGACTCACTGACTTTAATTAGGGTTGCTTGTATGGAGTATGGGAAATTTCCCAGTGTCTACAGCACTGAAGAAAATTTTTCTCCTTCTACCAGAGACCACCAACTACCATAGCTCCTCAGGGAGGCGTGTGGCCTCATCGTTCCATCCCTGACCCGTGGCAGGACGTTGATGGACCCCATGGTGTATAGGTCTTTGCACAGGTGACAATTGCTGAGAGTTCATGAGTGCAAAGGCCATGTCATGTCCAGAAGACAAAATTCCTCAGCACTCCTCCCTCCTCTGGCTTAAGCATCTTTTCTTCAGTATGAAAATACATGTCTGTCCATTCCTAAGTGTTCATATTCTGCATTACTAAGTCATTTCCGTTTGATTTACGGTAGTAGCTGTATTTCATGCTAGCACAGAATGACTAGGCAGGTGTCACACTTTCCTTCACTGTTTTGTGACTTGACTTCTTCTGTAAATAATCCTTTATTTTCCCAACAAGATCTAGACAGCCGTGTCTACTCTGAATGTGCAAAAATACTTTCCCATAATTTCTTTTCAGTATGTTTATGGCTTCCATTGCTACTTGAAAAGCTGGTCATTCTTGTCAGTGCACAGCAAGACTGAAATTACATTTCATTTTCCCTTTCAGATGGCAGACCCTCCATTTTAATGACACTGGATGTTGCCTTCTTGAGGAGATTGTTGGCAATGATATGGTACCAGTCTGTCTGCCATGGTGCCCTGGGGTTCTGTCATTCATCAGGGCCTTTCCAGCTGCCCCTTCACAGGCAGCGAGTGTTTACTTCCTCACAGCTCGTGATTAAGAGGCAGTGGTGTCTGTATGGGGTGTAGACAGGCCAGGGTGACAGTACAGAGGGTGAGGACTGTAAGTAGTTGAACAAGTGGAAGGCATAGCTCATGGGAGTGCCACCCTCGTGAGTAAATTAACATCTCCTTGTGAACAAGATATACAGCAAGGCCACACATATGCCTGGCCTCTTTAGCATGCAGCTATTTCTCTGTCATGTTGTGACATAGCCAGGGGACGCTTGCCAGGTAAGCTGGTAGCACGCTGTTTGGAAGCTTTGGCCACAAGACTTATAACCTCTTTTCTATATAAGTTACTCAGACTCAGGCATTTTGTTATCTCAACACAAAACAGACAAATATTATTTTAGTATATAATTCATCTAGTAGTCAAGTAACAATTCTGTGCCTCAAGGGGAGGTGAAAGACAATAATTATTCTTTTAACTGTCTCTATTATTTGGTTCCAAAATAAAGAGCTTTTAGAAATTTCTTTCATTAGTTTGTAAGCTGGGGCAGGGGTTTGTGCATATGGAAGCCAGAGGACAAATTTGGGGTTTTGGTTCTCTCCTTCCTCCTTTCTTTGAGATAGGCTTGCTCTTGGTTTTGCTGCTGGGAAGGTCAATCTAACTGCTTCCCCCCAGCTTCAGGGGTCTCCTGGCTTCTCCTCCCATTGTAGGTGCTTGGGAATTACAGACACGTGTGCCTCCTCACACCTGCTTTATGTGAGGGATGGGGGGATGTGAACTCTCACTGGCAGGCTTGTAATCAAGTGCATTCAACTGATGAGCCATGTCCCCCGCCTCCAAATAAGGGAGTTTAAAATAGTACCTTAAAAACCTGTTTTTAAAATATTGACAACATACGGATTTTTCATTAAAAAATATAGTCAAGTATTACCAAGTCAATAAAACTAGTTTGCTTGGGCTGGAGAGATGGCTTCGTGGTTAAGGCATTTGCCTGCAAAGCCTAAGGACTAATTTTCGAATCTCCGATCCCACATTAGCCAGATGCACAAAGGTGAGGCAAGTGCAAGGTTGCACATGCCCACTAGGTGGCACAAGCATCTGGAGTTCAATTTCAGTGGCTGAGGCCCTGGCACGCCAATTCTCTCTCTTTCTCTTTTTAAAATAAAAACATCTTAAAAGGTTTTTTAAAAAAATAGGGTGCTTTATGAGATAAGTTTTTCTAAGCAACCAGAATCATTTTGTTCATTTATATTTATCAACTGCTTAGAAATGTTTCCTGCGGGTTGAAATGATAGTGGTTCTCCTGTAATTACTATAGCCTGTCTGGTGCAAGCATCCGGGGTCATTTGAAGGCCATGAATACCTGATCATTGAGAAAAACAAATGTGACAATTAAAAACATTAAATAGAAAACAATGGCGGGCAGCTGAATCGTTATCTTTGCCACGCACACACGCTTAGTGCTGCAAGTCCAGTCTTTCGCATACCTCCCCAGGTGCAAAGAGTTCCTTCTATTCTTCCGCTGTCAATGAGGAAACTGCCTCAGGGAGGTGATTTTCAGTCACAGCCAGTAAGCGCTGCACTAGGGCTGGGGCAACTCTACCATCTGTGTGACAGAAAGGGTAGAGGAGGGCTGGAGAGATGGCTTACAGGTTGTGTTTGCCAGTTTGGATTCTCCAGGACCCAGTGGTTGGAGGCCCTAGTGTGCCCATTCTCTTTCTCTCTCTTTAATAAATAAATAAATAAATAAAAAATGAATGGGTGGAGGATAGAGGCCTCAGAGGTCTGGACCTCATAGCCGGGCCAACTGGTCAGCCAGGAGGATGAGGGAGCTCTGTGGGGAGCTCTTCAAATAACCTAGGGCACCCCCTCAGCCATCTGGAGCCAGGACTTCTGCTGCCACTCTTGGCTGGGGTGTGGGAGGACAGGGTGCTGAGGAAACGTGAGATCCCACCTTCTCACCAGCCCCGCAGGCCTTGGACCAGGTCCTGGCTACCAGGCCAGGACTTCATCCTGATCCATCCATGAGAGGACACCTGGGGAATGCTGGGATGAGTGTCTGCTGGCACACTGACCACACAGCTGCCCCTTCCAGGACTCCTTCCAACTCCAGGTTACTCTGAGGTCTCTGCTTCCAACTGGACAGTCAGAGGGGGCCAAAGGCCGGCTCCCAGAATGCCGTCTTCTCTCTGTCCACCTTGGGTGTTTTCCTTAGTTTCTTTGGCTTTAATTCCTGCCAGGTCATGGCTTAGGCAGCCAGTGACCACATGGAAAAACCCTGCCTGTTATTTTGACAGTCATGGCTCTCAGGAAGTTGGCGATTGTTCCAAAAAATTGTATGTGTTTCTGAGATTTTAGGTACTTAATCTTTTAAAAATAAGCTCTCAAGTATTTTGTGTTACCTTGTTTGAACTTGATAGAGTTGGGAAAGCAGTTTTAAATGTGGGATTCTGAGTGTAGCCCTTTTAGATAAAACATACATTCCCTTTACTCTGCATTTTATCACACAAAAATGTATATTGCTGTTTCAAGAACTTCAATTGATTGTCAAGCTTTGTATCTCACAGTTATACTTTTACTTTAAATGAAATATGTAAGGAGATGAAATCCCCTAATATTTTATTAATACTGAAAAACAGATTACACTGTATATTCCAGCCTGGGGACCCATTTATAGTAAGGACTCACGGTACTGTGTCATTTTAGAGGCACTAAACATTCATTTGCTTTGTAACCACTTTTTGCCCCAAACTGAAAAACAGAAAAGCAGGAAAGCAGTTGCTGTGGCTATTTAAAGAAAATGGCTTTGTGTTGTACCTTGGGTAAAATAATTTATGCAGCTAAGTAATGGGTGGTGCTAGCATGGATTTAGAAGCCAGGCATAGCTAGTGCCCATTCTGCTTAACCTACCCTGTGAGCTCTAGGCCAATGAAAGACCTCGTCTCAATAAAGGTGGTGGGGGTTGGGGAAGGCAGCTCAGTGGGTAAAGTGTTGGCCACACCAGCATCAGGTCCTAAGTTTGGATCCATTTCCCACACAGCATACCAGGCATGGTGGTGCCTGCCTGTAATCACAGCACTGGGGAGAGAGATGAGAAATTCCTGGGCTCACTGGCTAGTTAGTCCAGCCTAGTCAGTGAGGGTTAGGTTCAGTAAGAGACCCTGACTCAAAGAATGAAGTGGAAAGTGATTGAGCAAGTCCCCCCACCCGTCTTGACCTCTGATCTCCACATGCATGTGCACAGATGGGAACAGGCCCCCCACATATGAACATGCGTACACACATGCATACACACTGTGTACACACACAAACCAAGGTGGTTGGCACCTGAGGAGCCCCTGAGCTTGTTCTTTGGCCTCTACCCACACCCACACCCACGCATACACACAAAAGAATGATCTTGGGGGCTGGAGGGATGGCTTAGCGGTTAAGGCATTTGCCAGCAAAGCCAAAGGTCCCAGGTTCCATTCCCCAGGACCCACGTTAGCCAGATGCATGAGGGGGCCTCATGTGTCTGGAGTTCATTTGCAGTGGCAGGAGGCCCTGGCGTGCCCATTCATTCTCTCTCTCTTCCTCTTTCTTTGTCAAATGAATAAATAAATAAAAATAAAGTATTAAAAAATGATCTTGGATGATAGTTGAAAAGGTAGTGTACGTTATAATGACATGGAATGTCAATTGGCCACCAAGAGCTACACACACACATAAGATAGGTCCCTGGACTAAAGTTGGTTAAAGTTATTATGGTGTAAATCTGTTTGGATGGTAGGAATTTTTTTCTTATTTGGTAGGGCAGAAAGATAGGAATTTGTAGGTGACATTGCAGTGTGAAACCAATGCTTCATAAGTGGAAATATTATCCCCAAAGTTGAAAACATCAGGTACCCTAAGGCAAATCCCTTAGTCACTCTGCCAGCGTTTTATTAGTGCTAAAATACTGGGGCTGGGGAGCCACTTTCAGCTAAAAGACACCATGATTTTGTTTTGGAAAAAGTCAATTCATCAATATGTTTTTTTTCCATGGCTATAAAAAGCATTTGAAAATGAAACAAAATAAAGTAATAAAAACTCTTGGTATGTATTTTTCCCTTGGATAATGAGGTGCTCATTCAAATCCTCTTGGAAAAGATTATTTTCTGCTCTGGTCAAAGTGGCCTACTTTCTTTTTTTGTGTTGAAAGGGCTTTGAAATTAGAAGCTATTTGTTGTATTTTCCCAGGGAGTGTCCACTTTAGGAAGAAAGAAAATTATATGCCTCAAGAACGTGGTCGGCCAATTTATTGTTTATGTCTGCACCGGGCCTGAAGGAAATGCATAGAACTCGAGTTTCTCTCGCTTCTGGGAACGCGGTCCAGTTTGTTCTGTGATGGCACAACTTTCTTTCCCTCATTTGTGGTACGTAAAGGTGAATTATCTGAGCTTAGGGTTACAATCTGAACAAAGTAGAAAAATGGGGGGAACAGAAGTCAGAAATCTTTCCTCACAAGAAGGGAAAACCTCAATGCATTTCTGAGTTTCCCCTCTTCTGAAAGATTGTTTACACACATTTTAATTCCTGTCTATGAAAATCAGTTATTCCCTCTGTAATTGTTTTATAGTCATATGGTCTTCTTCCTGTGTTTTACATGGCAAAATCAGTATGTAATCCACCTGGCATATTAGGGGACCATCACCAGAAAGAATGTGTAAACTGAGGTTACTCTTAGACTAAAAAGAATTTTTTTCCCCAGTTGACACATAATAAATTAGTAAAGTGTGGATAGTAGTCAAAAAGGATTCTTTTAATGAAATCTGGTGTTGGCAGAATTACTTTATTCATTTGTGCTAGGTGCCCTCTTCTGGTCATTGTGAGAAATGGTCACTAGCTTATTTCTGGATGTACCACTACATGCACTCTGCTGGGTCTCACCTTCTAGAGGGAGGCGGCCTTCAATTTTGTGAGAGTAGGGACGCGTTGCCTGACCCCTGCACCTGTGATCATCAAGCAATATAGCTCCGTGTGGTGGGCGTGAGACTGTTAACTGGAGTACTCTTTGCTTTTTGGCCTCAGCATCAGTCCAAAGAACCCTGAGTATGGCCTGTTAGAACATAACAGAGGAGACAGGCACGTGGAACAGGAAGGCCAACCCAGCCCGAGGTGGAAGGGGCCATCTTCTCGTCCTAAGCCCTACCGCCCATTGTGTGAGCCCTGGGGAAGGAGGTGATCCATTCGCTCCAGCGTCCAGCCTCAAATCTCAACAAAATCATTGACATCTACTCATTTCACCATCACCTTTTGACATCAGCTAGAATGGGAGACTTGGTGCCAAAAACATTACTGTTTATTATGTGGAAAAATTAGGTCTTCATTTATCTGCTTTTATTGTATTTATTTATTGTTTGGTTTCTCGAGGTAGGGTCTCACTCTAGCTCAGGCTGACCTGGAATTCACTGTGTAGTCTCAGGGTGGTCTCGAACTCAAGGCAATCCTCCTACCTCTATTGGGATTAAAGGCATATGCCACCATGCCTGGCCATTTATCTGCTTTTAAACAATGATTGAATTAGGCATTCTCATGCAAAATATCTTCAACAGAAAACAGAGTTGTGGGTCGCAGAATGTAGCACATCCGAGTTGAGAGTGTCTATAAATATCTTCCCAATTCTTTTTTTTTTTTTTTTTTGTTTTTTTTTGAGGTAGGATTTCACTCTAGCTCAGGCTGACCTGGAATTTACTATGTAATCTCAGGGTGGCCTTGAACTCACGGCCCTCCTCCTACCTCTGCCTCCCAAGTGCTGGGTTTAAAGGCGTGCGCCACCACGCCTGGCTCCTCCCAATTCTTTTTTTTTTTTTTTTTTTTTTTTGCTTTTTCGAGGTAGGGTCTCGCTCTGGCCCAGGCTGACCTGGAATTTACTATGCAATCTCAGGCTGGCCTTGAACTCATGGCAATCCTCTTACCTCTGCCTCCCGAGTGCTGGGATTAAAGGCATGTGCCACCACACCTGGTCTCCTCCCAATTCTTAATCTCAGATATTCTTGAACTTTCAACCTGTTCTGAGAAATATGATAAATGCATTCCCCTAGATTAAAAGAAAAGACAGACTTGATAGTATTTGTCATCAAGGCAGTGGATTCCCCAAGTTCAGTATATGGAGTCTCGGGGTGGCCTCGAACTCATGGCGATCCTCCTACCTCTGCCTCCCGAGTGCTGGGCCAAGTTCAGTATTCTGTAGATGCGATGCAAACTCATGTGTATATCAAATCTGTCTCCACATGTTGGCTCTTAGCAGGTGGATGTGGACATGGAGAACCAGTGCAAACATGCTGGTCCTCACGCTGCTTGCTGTGTGGTGAGCAACAGTGCACTGTGTTGATGTCTTCAGCACCTGAGGCTCGACCCCAGCACCCTCTTCGAGCGTGAGCATCCGTAATCTCAACGGCGCCGGTGGCAAGGTGGGAGGTGGAGACGGGAGAATCCCTGGGAGCTTGCGGGCGGCCAGCCTGGGGAGCCCTACAGCGAATCCCACCTCAAACCAGGCCGAAGGAGAGCACTGACCGCATCCGCGGTGCTTCTCTGACCTCCACACACACACTGTGGCACGCACGTGTCCACACACATCCACACACACACACATCTTAGGGAAGTAGGAGAGCATCAAATCCATTTGTAGCTAGGATCCATATATGAGAGAGAATCTAGGGCATTTGGCTTTCTGCGGCTGGGTTACCTCACTTAGTATAATCGTTTCCAGATCCATCCATTTCCCAGAAAATTTCATAATTTCTTTTTTTTTAACCACTGAATAGAACTCCACTGTATAAATGTACCACATCTTCATTTTCCATTCATCTGTGGATGAACATCTGGGTTGGTTTCATTTCCTAGCTACTGTGAATAGAACAGCAATAAACATGGTTGAGCAAGTATCTCTAAGGCAGTGGGATGAGTCCTTAGGATATATGCCTAGGAGTGGTGTAGCTGGGTCATATGGTAAATCTATTTTTAGCTGTCTCAGGAACCTCCATACTGATTTCCATAAAGGCTGTACCAGTTTACATTCCCACCAACAGTGTAGAAGGGTTCCTCTTTTTTTCACATCCTCACCAGCACTTATTTATTGTTATTCGTTTTCTTGATGATAGACATTCTAACAGGAGTGAGATAGACTCTCAAGGTAGTTTAATTTGCATTTCTCTGATGGCTAAGGATGTAGAACATTTTTTTTAGATGTTTATAGGCCATCTATATTACTTCTTTTGAGAACTCTCTATTTAGTTCCATAACCTATTTAATTGGGTTGTTTGATTTCTTATTATTTAGATTTTTGAGTATTTTGTATATTCTGGATATTAATCCTCTGTCAGATGTATAGCTGGCAAAGATTTTCACCCATTATGTAGGTTTTCACTCTGCTCTATTCAGTGTCCTTTGCTATACAAAACCTTTTTAATTTCATGAGGTCCCAGTAAGTTGAAGAAAGTGGTATAAGGGAGGGAGGAGAGGGAAGACTTAAGGGGATGGTATTGCATATATGTAAGTAGATGAACAGATTACTGGGGGTGGAATGGCCTAAGTGAGGTCAGGGGAAGAGATTGAGTAAAGGAAGGGTGGGGGGAGGGTTAATAAAAATTAAAGATGCTATGAATAAGCCATATGAGATGTACTTTTTGGGATAATGGCATACCCAGAAGGCATAGACTGTCACTAGAGCAATTTCAGTGCCAAGGATTGAATATCTTCCAGTGAGTTGTTGGCCAGGGAGTCCCTGATGCTCTGAAAATATTACAGACCATCGTTGAGGCTCTTGGTTTCCCACCAGGAATAGATGGTAAGATCCTGTTGCTGAAGACTCCACATGCTTTGGCTGCAAGGTCACTGAGAAATCCTGCTGGAACTGAGCTGAAAACCTCCTCCATGTAGACCAGCTGACAGAAAGCTGGAAAAAGCTATGCTGTATGCAGCACTATGGGAGAGAGAAGTCATCAGTGGAGATAAACAACAGTGGACACTGCAAGCCTTAAGTTTGGCCAAATGAGCCAATAGGTGCAATAGTGGCATGTCAGTTATGGGGGAAACCAACTGCTCACAAATTGGATTGGAGGCCCACACCATGGGAGGGAATACATGCCTGGTACTAAAAACCTATGATGGGGAAGTCATGAGCCCTAGGGTGTAACACTTGCTGGTGTCTGGCTAAATGCACATATTATGCTCACCACAACTGCCTGGTAAGCACTTTTCTTAATGTTCATACTCATATATTAATGCTACTGTCACTTTTGGTTAGAGAAGTTTCTCTTTTCAGATGGTGGTGACCTCTGGGCTGAGCCAAAAGGCACCATAGTGCTGACAAGAAGTAACAGAGAAGTGATCAGCACTGAAACATTTCTATCACACCCTCCAAGGCTTAGGGTCTGTTGTAAAAGAGGTGGTAGAAAGAATGTAAGAGCCAAAGGAAGGGTAGAACTGCTTACAATGCAATCTTCCAGACACAAAATGGCCTGGATATCTATGACCTCACAGTGCCTGGCACTGCCTACACAAGACCATCATCATAGGAGGAAAAGATGATGACATCAAAATAAAAGAGAGACTATGGAGAGGGGGAGGGGATATGATGGAGAGTGAATTTGTGAAGGGGAGGGTGGGGGAGGGGAGAGAATTATCATGGTTTGTTATCTATAATTATGGAAGTTGCCAATAAAAAAGTTAAAAGAAAAGAAATTCGCTATTGAAATAGTGTAGTATCAAAGCCGGGCATGGTGGCACACACCTTTAAACCCAGAACTCAATATGCAGAGGTAGGAGGATCACTGTGAGTTCAAGGACAGCCTGAGACTATATAGTGAATTCCAGGTCAGCCTGAGCTAGAGTGAGACCCTACCTTGAAAAACAAAACAAAACAAAACAAAACAAAACAAAACAAAACAAAACAAAACAAAACAAAACAAAACAAAATAAAACAACAACAAAAAGAAACAGTGTAGTATCTCTCATAAGAGAAGGTAAGTAGATGATTGTAGGACACAGTGAAAAAAAAATTGCAAACTAGTAAGAGAGCCTGTTACTGTCTCATTGAGTGAAGACACAAACTCCTGAAGTGGGATTATTCATACGTGACTTTTGGTGATAGAAAAAGCTAAGTGAGACTATTTTGTATTAAAATAGTCATATTTATGCTTTGCAACTTTAAAAATTCTTTGTTAATACAAGTACTTAGCTTTGCTTGCCCCTCCCTTTTTCTCCTCTCCCTCGCCTGCCTGCTTACAGAGTGAAAGAAGCCATGCAAAAGAGTGAACACTGTGGCTTCCATTGTGTGAACGTCTAGAAAATGCAGACTAATCTACAGAGCCAGAGGTTACCAACATCTGACTAGGTCTGGTGGGCTCATGTGCAGGGGGCTGCATACAACAGCATAAGGAACTTTATAGAGATAATATGTTCACAACACTGAGTAAGTTTTTTTGTGCACACCTGTTTCTGGTGGACTCTGTTGGGTGTTTCCAGGTTCTTGACGTGTTATTCAAATGGTGAAGTGGCAAGAAACGTCACTAAGGGCAAAGTGGTAGTACCCTGCCAAGAGGGTCAGTGGCCATCTGAGTGAGCAAGTACTCAAGGATCCCGGTTACTGTTTAGAGCTTCTCTTTATGGGGTGTAGGGAGGGAGAGGCTGTTTGCTAGAGGTGTGGTTTGGAGGGTTCTCTGGTTTGACTGACAGACTTGTGTTATATGACCTTTTATCTACTGCTCCTGTCCCTTCCCATGAGTCATCTGATTTTAATAATATGTATGCCCAGTTATGCATATGTGCAAGATGGTAAATATGGGATTCTCCCTAAAAGTTCATATAGGGGACACAGTTCGCTTGCGTATGCACCCCAAATTCGTCCATCCCAGATGGCCTTCTGTCTCCCTATCCCAATGTATCTTGAGACATATTTGGGTAGAAACTGACCACAAAAGGAGTTGCTAATGGTCACCAGGGAGAAGAGACTTATTCCATTGTTTGAAGTGTAGCGTGCATACAGCTCAGTACAGGTGGGGGCCCCAGGTTACCAACAGGTTGCTCAAGTGCATTGTGAGGAAAGGGTGTGTTTACTGCCCAAGCCAAGCAGTGTCCAGGGTTCCTAAGTCTTTCCCTGTGTTTACCTGCCTTGTATATCCATGGTTCAGTAGTAAAAGTTACCTCTTGACTCTAGTTTACTCAAAGAACTCTCCACCCTGAAGTATAAAAAGAAATGTATACACGTTGAACATATTTTATGTACCCATTGTCTCCTAATCTGTCTTTTGGTAAGACTGAGAACAGTTAACTCTTATTCATTTTGTTTTGATTTTTTTCCTCAATTTTTATTAACATTTTCCATGATTATAAAAAATATCCCATGGAACTACCCTCCCTCCCCCCACTTTCCCCTTTGAAATTCCATTCTCCATCATATCCCCTCCCCATCTCAATCAGTCTCTCTTTTATTTTGATGTCATGATCTTTTCCTCCTCTTATGATGGTCTTTTGTTTTGATTTTTTGAGAAAGGGTCTTACTCTGTAGCCCAGGTTAGACTTGAATTTGTAGCAGTTCTCTTACCTTTGCCTTCTGAGTGCTGAAAATATAGGCATCCACTACCACACCTGGATGGTACTTTTTTGTTTGATTTGGAGACAGGGTCTCATGTAGCCCAGGTTGTCTTAGAACTCACTATGTAGCCAAGGATGACTTTGAACTCTTGATTTTCCTGCCTCTACCTCTCAAGTGCTGGGATTATAGACATGAGTCACCATGCCTAGCTGAGAACAGTTCATTCCTTCTTATACCTTTCTGTCTATTGAATAGGCAAAATAATTCTAAAACTCCAGCCTTTTCTTGAGTATTTGTGTATAGGTTGCATTCATTTCTCCTTGGCTTCCTGGTCTTCCACAGGAAGATACCATTTGGCAAAGAACTTGTGTGCAGATATAGAATTTAATTCTCACTGATTTATGAAACAGTGGACATATTTCAGCTGGTGTGTCAACATATAAGCACACAAAATGCCACTTGTGGGGAGAACCCAGGCAGTAAGTGTCTAATGACTGGAACAACATCATTTTTATGAACAGCCAGCCTCTAAACAGTAGATATTATGACAACAGTCTGATTTTAAGTTTGATGATGCAAAGGTAGGTATTATCAAGAAATTAAGTGAATTCCAGGGACTTCTTTCAGCTGGTGTATCCCTACTCTAAAACTTCTGATGCCTGGAGTGTCTGCTCTGCCTTCATGGGTCACATGCGTATCAACCCCCAATTTCAATAAACATAGATTTTTTTTCTCTTTTTTGTTTTTGTGAGGTAGGGTTTCACTCTAGTCCAGGCTGACCTGGAATTCACTATGTAGTCTCAGGGTGGCCTTAAACTCACGGTGACCCTCCTACCTCTCCCTCCCTAGTGCTGGGATTAAAGGCGTGCACCAGCATGCCTGGTGAATTTTTCTCTTTTCTAATACTACTGGAATGATAAACAAATGGTAGTTTGCCACCCAAAACAATTTTATAGGAGACTTGAAATTAGTAAATGGGTTAATAAAATGAACAGACAGCTCTTAAAAGAAAACAGCACAAATGTTCAACAGACATTTAAAAAGCTACTCATTTTTAGCCATCAGGGAAATACAAATTAAAACCACTCCGAGATTTCATCTCATCCTAGTCAGAATGGCTATCGTTAAGAAAACTGCATCAGTTACTTTCTTGTTGCTAGTAAAACAACAACAACAATAACAACAACAAAAAACACCAGCCAGAAGCAGCTTATGGAAGGGAATGGTTTATTTTTGGCTTATAGGTTGGAGGGGAAGGCACAGCAGGAGCAGGAAGCTGGTGCCCCATGGTCACCTCAGCAGAGAGGAAGTAAAGAGATTGATGCAGAATGTTCAACTAGCTTTCCCTTTTTCATATAGTCCAGAAACCCAGCCCATAGGATGGTGCTACTCACAGTTAGGGTGGCCCTCTCTCCTCAACCTATCTAACATTCCTCTCAGATGTGACCATACATTTGTATCCATGGTGATTCAACATTCTGTCAAGGGCTGAAGAGATGGCTTAGTGGTTAAGGCACTTGCCTATGAAGCCTAAGGACCCAGGTTTAGGTTTGATTCTTCAGGTCCCATGTAAGACAGATGCACATGGTGGCACATGGGTCTGCAGTTTGTTTGCAGTGGCTAGAGGCCCTGGCGTGCCCATTCTCTCTCTCTTTCTTTCCCTCTGTCTCTATTAAATAAATAAATAAAATATTAAAAAAAAATCCTGTCACGTTGACAACTAGAGATTAGTCATTGAAAAAAATTAATGATAACAAATGCTGATGAGGTTGTGGGGAGAGGGGAACTCTTACACTGTTGGTGGGCATGTAAACTGGTACAGCCACTATGGAAATCAGTATGAGGGTTTCCCAAAAAGCTGAAAATTGAATTACCATACAACACAGCCATGCACTTCTAGGCGTATAAGGACTTGATGTCTACTACAGATACTTCCACATCCATGTTAATTGCTGTTTTGTTCACAATAGCTATGAAGTGGAATCGACCTAGATTTCTATCAACCGATGACTAGAAAATGAGAATATGGTAGTATACACAATGGACTTTCATTCAGCTACAGAGAAAAATGAAATTATGAAATTTGCAGGAAAATAGAGGGAACTGAAAATGATTATACTAAGTGAGACAACCCAGGCCCAGGAAGACAAAAATCACGTGTTCTTTCATATATAGATCCTACCTTTTTTTAAAATTTAAAATTTTTATTTATTATTTGAGAGAGAGAGAGAGAAAGAGAGAGAGAGAGAGAGAGGCAGAGAGAAGGAGAGAATGGGCATGCCAGGGCCTCCAGCCACAGCAAACAAACTCCAGACGCATGCGCCACCTTGTGCATCTGGTTTACATTGGTCCTGGGGAATTGAACCTGGGTCCTTTGGCTTGGCAGGCAAACACCTTAACTACCAAGCCATCCCTCCTGCCCCAGATCCTAACTTTTAATGTTTGCATAGAAGTGACAAGGGGATGCGAGGGTGCGTGTGGACTATGAGTCGAGATAGGAGACCACGAGGGGGGAAAGGGGTGATGAGGAAGGGGGATAAGAAAAGGGGCACGTAGTATGAAAGCAGAATGGAGGCTATGGGGGCGGGCTGGACAATCAGGGGAAGGGGGGAGAAGGGGAGGGCAAGAAATAAGAAAATAAAGTTTGTTTGGAATTGAAATACAACACAATGAAACCTAATTCTTTGTATGCTAATAAAAATAAACAATATTTAAAAACATACTTGAAGTTTATGCTTATCTCTAAAAATGACATTTTAAAAAGTTTTAAATTAATAATATATTAAGGCCTGTTTGGTACAAACATTAATTATTCTTAACACTAAGGAAACAGCCCTCTTTAGAAAATTGAGTGGCTCTTGATTGAGATGTAGTGATGAGCATATATATGTGTATATCTATCTATCTATATATGTATATATATCTATATATCTGACAACTTGACAATATGCCTTTAGCTCTCCAAGATCTGCATGGTCCAATTAAATGCATGTCAGATTGTTTTCATTTTTATTTTGTTTGGGCTTTTACTATTTTTCTGAGGCACGGTCTCACCCTACCCCAGGCTGGACTCAACTCACCGTGAGTCTCCTACCTTAGCCTCCCAAGTATTGGGCTCACAGGTTGTAGCCACTGTGTGTATCCAGCTTCGTTAAGGTTTAATGATAAGCATCATGGTTTTCAGGCACCTCATGGTTTAAAAGGTCCGTCTGTTTGGGGCGCTAATCCTAGGGTTAGGTAGAATACCTTGCCACGTGCTTTACTTTCCTATAGCTTGATGTCTGGGGTAATGGCCTTTCTCCTAGCTTCCCATCAAACGATGATCCACTGATCTCCAAGCCTGGACCTGCCTGGGTCTTCCTTATCAGACAAGTCGAGACTTTCCTTCCCTGGATAGGCAGGAAACAAGTTCCCATTTGGCTTGAAGCCATTCCAGAAAGTGAGATTTCAGTCATCATCGGCTCTTACGATTAAGGCAGCGAAGTTTCCGAAGGGGAAAATGAGGCAGAACTGAAGAAAGGGAAGATTAAGGAGCTTTGGGAAGGGAAGAAGCTCCGCCCCTTTAAGCTCTGGCCGCTCAGGACTGTAACCCTTCTGAGTCGCCCTCTCACACGGCCCTGTCCAGGATGTTGACAGTGAAACGTATGTCTTAACCTCCTTGTGACTTATGAACAGTTCCGGTTCCTTAGGGCTTTTTGACATGTTTTCTCCTATCAGCCTATAACTTGTAGAAGCACCTTATACTCTTACTAAAGAAGCATCCTTATGGGCTGGAGAGGTGGCTTAGTGGTTAAGGCACTTGCCTGCAAAGCCAAAGGACCTAGGTTCAATTCCCCAGGACCCACGTAAGCCAGATGCACAAGGAACACATGTGTCTGGAGTTTGTTTGCAGTGGCTAGAGGCCCTGGTGTACCCATTCTCTCTCTGTCTCTTTTCTGTCTCTCTCTGCTTGCAAATAAATACATAATTTTTAAAAAATTATATTAAAATAAGAAACACCCTTAGATAAAAACAAGCATAACAAGACATTTGGTCCTTTGAACTGTAAAAGACCCCTATAGCCATGTACACAGTCATTCACTGTCGAAACATTTAAATGAGACTCTTCAGAATCTCACACCGGCCCTTCTTAAGTGTGTACGACTGTCCTTTTCCTAAACCCGTATCACTCTTAAAATCCATGCTGAAACCTATGTAAAAATCTTTTTGTTTTTAGTTTTTCAAGGTAGGGTTTCCCTCTAGCCCAGGCTGACCTGGAATTCACTATGTAGTCTCAGGGTGGCCTCGAAATCACAGTGATCCTCCTACCTCTGCCTCCCGATTGCTGGGATTAAAGGCGTGCCCCACCATGCCTGGCGTAAAAATCTTTTTAAAGGAAGTTCCAAATTTACTTCAATAAATAAATAGCAATAATAATTAATAAGTAAATAAATAGGAGCAAAAAACCAAAGAATATTTCAGGAGATAAATTTTAAAATCACCATTCATTCATTTCAAGGGGGAGGAGTACTTTGCTGCTTACAAGGTGGTAAATAATTAAGTGTCTCATGGAAAATGACTGCTGTGGGGTGTCAGGGGCTCATTATAAACTGGGCTAGTGGGGAACAGCTTTTCTTCAAAGGAGAAGGACTGAAGTTTTTTTCTTGGAGACTTGTGTAACATCCACCAAATGTTTGGCGAGACCTAGGAAGCACACAATTGCTGATGTTCTGAGTTTAGAGTCAGTATGTTCAGTATGAACTCTGCTAGTAAAGCCAGTCCCTGTAGACAATGATGCTGACTCCTCTCCAGCAAGTCCCCGTCTTCCAGGCCAAACGCACAGTGTAATTCAAAGTCTCACAGCGTCAGTCACTTGGAACCTAGATGTGTTTATGGAATGCTTGAAGCACCTGTGCCCCGGGACTGGATGTAGTTATCAGTTCCTCACTTTTCCAAGGGGCAAACTTGTTCACAGATGTTACTGGAGGGCAAGAAAATGATCAGGGTTTATGAGTGAATGTGTTCTGAAGAAATCATTATGTTCAACTGAAGAAATGCCATAGTTATTTTGGTATTTCTTCAATTTTAGAGGTCTTCATTATTTGCGGGACTGACCAAAAGGCTTGTATTTAATCTGCAAATAAACATCTCATTCTTGTTTAATATGGTGGATGTTATTGGTCTTTGCAAAACAAAGTGCAGTCCGTCATCTTGTACCCACACAAGAGGCTTAGCAACCTTTCCAATATCAATAAGCCCCAAACCCTGGGGCATAAATTTATATCATATCTGTAGTTGGAACAACTAACACAAAATGTGGAGCCTGTGGGAAGTTCCCTTCTATCCCTTCCATTTCTGAAAACGATGGTGAAGGACAGGCAGTGATAAGATAAAGTTAAACGGCACTTCCAGTCAGCCTCTCTTTGGCCACCAAGAAATTTCCACCTCATAAAAATCATTTCTAAGATACTTAAACTTGATCCTTTTCTGAGCTAGATAAATAGTGGAGAATGTATTTGGATTATTTTGCTATATTCTTCTCATTGCCCAAGAGAATACTTGTCTCTCATAAAATAAAGACAAAGGACTAGAAATTAATTTTTTTCCACATGTGCGTGGAATCTTTGTCACTTGGAAGACAGAAGTGTTCTAGAATCAACTGAGATCTCCTTGATTACTTGATGTAGAAGTTGACTAAAACATCTCTTCAAGGATTTGTCATTGTGGGTATGATGGGGGAATGGGGCTGATGGAATGGCTTTTTAAAAATTTATTTGACAGAGAGAGAGAGAGAGAGAGAGACAGAGAGAGAGAGACAGAGAGAGAGAATGGGCATGCCAGGGCCTCCAGCCACTGAAAATGAACTCCAGATGCATGCATCCCTTTGTCCATCTGGCTAACGTGGGACCTGGTGAATCGAACCTGGGGGTCCTTTGGCTTTGCAGGCAAATGCCTTAACTGCCAAGCCATCCATCTAGCCCTTTTCAAAGAATTTTATTTATTTGACAGAGAAAGAGGGAGAGAGAGAGAGGGACAGGGCTTTTGGCTCTTATTCCTAATGCTCTGTGGTGCTTGGTTCTCACTTCTATTGATCAATTTTCACTCTTCATTCCATGTGCTGCACTAAATGTCCCTGGCCCAGGGGAATGTGTGGCGGGAGCCTCCTAAAGATTAGTGACAAGGGATATGGATGGGATCAGGTGGAGTAGTTCACAATGAACATGAAATATTTGTGTTTAAAAAATCCTCCTGAAATTCCTATACCAACAAGCCTCTTTTCTAATGAGGTCCAGCTTCTCTCTACAGTGTAACTTTTACCTTTAGGCTCAGAGCTTTTTGTTCACCAAATCTAAGATGACTGTGTTATATCTCCAAAACTTGTCCCAGACCTCTGTTATCCAGTAGAACTTGCTATGACAATGGGAATGCCCTACAACTGGCACTGAGCCATAGTAGCCATTGGTTGCATGTTGTTGTGGTTTGGATCAGATGTCACCCATAGACTCGTGTGTTTTGCATGCTTGCTCCCCGGCTGATGATAATTTTGGAGGTGGAGCCTTGCTGGAGGAGGTGTGTTGTTGTGGGTGGGCTTAGGGGTGTCATAGTTAGCTCCCCTTGTTAGAATGAGGCTCACTCTCCTGCTGCTGTTTTCCAGACATGATGTCCAGCCTTGGCTCATGCCATGCTTTCTCTGCCATCATGGACGTTCCCCTCAAGACTGGAAGCCAGATAAAAGCTTCCCTTCCACCAGCTGCTCTTGGCTTTTGTCTCAGTAATGTGAAGGTGACTACAATATATTAGGCACTGAGCACTTGAAATGAATTAAATATTACATTTAATTTTTTCTTCAGGCAAGATCTGTTATATCCCATGCTGGCCTCTGAGGATGACCTTGTACTTCTTTTCTTTTTTAAATTTATTTATTTGAGAGAGAAAGACACATAGAGCAAGAGTATGGGCGTGCTAGGGCCTCTTGCCACTGCAAAAGAACTCTGGATACACATAACACTTTGTGCATCTGGCTTTACATGGGTACTGGGGAATTGAACCCAGGCTATCTGGCTTTGCAAGCAAGTGCCTTTAACCACTGCTGCATTTCTCTAGCCTGGCCTTGAACTTCTGATCCTCTTGTTTCCACCTCCACAGTGCTGGGGTTGCAGGCTTCCACCACTCATTCCTGGCTTCTGTGATGTTGGGGGGTTGAATCCAGGGCTTGGTGCCTTCTGCATTCTGACAAGTGAGCTGCATCCCCAGTCCCTAATTTCAATTAACTTCTATTTATATTGCAATAGCCACATGCGGCTAAAACTTTTGGTATTGGATAGCATAGCTTCAGACTATCCAATGCTGACTGAAAGGCATTGTCTTTTGAATTGGACTGATGTACTGAAGTGTGTTTATTAACATAGATGCAGATTTCTTTCCCTAGCAGTTTTTTTTTTTTTTGAGGGCGGCCTAGCAGTTTTATAGTTCCTACTTACTTATGTCTAACACATCCTGTGCCACGTGCATGAATCTTAGCTGTATAAACTAAGTTTCAACTTTGTCATTGATATTCTAGTACCTAAGTCTTATGTTTTTCAAATACATTCTTTTAAATATATGCTTGTACATTCATTAAATGCCACTGTCAACTATAAATCAGTAGTTCTTGACTTTGTGTTGAAGTATATCACAAACTCTTTTTTAAATATTTTGATTTTATTTATTTATTTGAGAGGAAAAGGGAGAGAGAGAAAAAGGCAGAGAGAGAGAGAGGAGAGAGAGAGAATGAGTGCACCAGGCCTCCTGATGCATGTGCCAACTGGGTCCTTTGGCTTTGCAGGCATGTGCATTAACCGCTAAGCCATCTCTCCAGCCCTGAAAAATTCTTAATATAGTCAAACAATTTTAATTTTCCTATTTCATAATTTTAAAACATATAGGTTTTAGTACTTACTTTTAGCTATGTAATTTTTTTTTGCTCTCTTTTAAAAACATTTTCAAATTTATTCTATTTATTTCAGAGAGAAAGGGAGACAGAGAGAGAGAGAGAGAGAGAGAGAGAGAGAGAGAGAGAGAGAGAATAGGTGTGTTAGGGTCTCCAGCCACTGCAAACAAACTCCAGATGCATGTGCCACCTTGTGCATCTGGCTTGTGTGGGTCCTGGGGAATTGAACCAGGATCCTTTGGCTTTGTGGGCAAACACCTTAACTGCTAAGCCATCTCTCCAGCCCCTTATTTGCTGTCTTATCTTCAAGGCAGCTTGGCATTTCATCTTCTGGGATGGTAGAGTTGATTGTCAGCTCAGCATCCTTTTTCTCCTTCAGAATATGCCTGTGCCACTGTGGTGTCCTGCTTCTTGCTGCGTCCTTTGGTGTAAAGAAAATGTTCTGGAGCATTCTCACTCCTCCTCTCAGAAGAAGTTTCACTCGTGCCAAGAGCATAGCGTTTGTTTTACAATGTGTATTTGCCTTCTACATTCCTTTCTTTAAAATGTTTATTACAAATGTTAATCTTAAGCATATTCGTTTTATTTTCGTGGTTGAGTATATATTTAATGCATGCTATGAATACTTCCTTTGACCAAAAGACTGTTTTCTTTGAGCCAAGGCCTCACATGATATTTCCTCTCTGAACCCCCTCCTTTGCGCAGCTGTCGCCTTGTTCTGTTCTCCCTTTATATTTCTTCGGTTACTTAGGCGTTTCACATAAAGCATTGCACTTACCCTTGCCTATTAGTGCATTGCATGCATGGTCCCTGTGTTCGGCATCACAGCCTTCCTCGTGTGTCTTCCTGTCTCTTCTGAGGCAGCACAGCTGTCTGTTGGGCAGGAAGAGTTCTGCAACAGGAACACTTCTTATTGGATGAGCAATTTATTTCCTGTTAGTTCAGCTCTCTAAGGAAAGTCTCTACTTTGATCCGAACAGTGTTGATTTCTGTTCTTAACATCTTTATCTTTTAAACTTTCACTTACAATAGTTAGACAAGCTCTTATTTGGTCATTCATAATGTCTATCAGTTAGATTTACAAGTCAATTAATGTTTTCATCATTTAATTTAGAAAGTAGCATAATCATTTGAACAAAAAAATAAGGAAAAAAACAATCATCTACCATTTTGATGCAATTATTCTTCTCATATGCAGGTTTCCGCACAGTTACAGTAATGACATCCACACAATTCAGTATGTTTCTTTGTAAATGACTTTTATTACAAGGTTTTTTCCATGTTTTGACATAATCTCTTCAACCTCATTTTAAATATATTTTTATTTGTATTTATTAGTGTGGTAGAGAGAGAGAGGGAGAGAGAGAGAGAGAGAATGAGCACACCAGGGCCTCTAGCCACTGCAAACAAACTTCAGATGCATGTGCCACCATGTGCATCTGGCTTACCTGGGACCTGGAGAATCTAACCTGGGTCCTCAGGCTTCCCTGGCAAAAGCCTTATCCACTAAGCTAGCTCTCCAGCCTTCAACCTCATTTTTCATAACCATCATTTTAATGGTCACAGATTATTCCATTCAGGTATTATAGCTATAGTTAATTGAACCATTCTTCTATTGCTTAACATTGGGAATGCACCTTTTATTTTTTTTTGTGTTCAGTATTTTTTTATTAGTTATGTATATAGTGTGTATACAGCCATGTACCATCATTAACCTTCTCCCTATCGTCCCCCCTGCAGATTGTGGGTGTTGCATTGTGGGGGTGGTCTTCAGTTTATGGGGGAGAGGCAATGTCTCTGTGCATAATGACCCAATTTATGGCTCTAACAATCTTCCCGCCCCCCTCTTCCACGAATTTCCCTGAGTAAGGTTGGGTTCATTTTAGGTTTATTTCAGTGACAGGAGGTCTTAGGAGTCTCTGGATATCTGATTAGGTAGGAGTTGAGTGTTCTCTGTGTCTGTCTCCTTCACCCTTGTGCTGGTACCAGGTTCACCAAGAAAGCAGCTCTTGTTTATTACCCCACTAACTCTATGGCTTCAGCTGGTGCCCAGGTAGGGTGCGATGGGCTGATTCTCTCCTCAGGTTCTGCGTCCATCTGAAAAAGAGAAGCAAATTCTCCCATGGAGAGTTAGGTCAGTGCAAGATACATGGATACCCATTATTGTTTTAGAGAGAATTTAATAGGTGTAGGTCCTCTTGTAGCCCACTACTGGTGAAAACTTGATATTGGAGAGTGGGCTCGTTGTTGGGTATGGTTCTGACTTGTTTCCCCATTCCAGGTATGGGTTCCATTCCACTGAGCAGATCCGTTAGCTAAATCAAGAGCAGTTGGTAACCCACCATGGCTGTGTGCCACTATTGCACTTGTGTGAGCATCATGTCAGGTTGATTGCTGTTGAGTAGCTTAGACCACAAGTTACTTAGACAGATGTTGGTCATTTTCCCCACTTGCTTATGTAACACCTTCTGGCACTAGACAAGCTAACTGTCTGGGGACTGGCTCCCTTCCAATTTCCAGCCAGGTTGCTCCATGTTCTGTCCCAGTATCATATGGTGTCTTTGGCAGTAGGGTTTTTCCATCAACCTCTGGTGGGTCATCAAGTACTCTGACAGAATTCTGTCTGTTTTTGGGAAACCTTGTAGGTCTCTTTGATCAATAGCTCATTGTGGATGTTACCCACATGCTGGTACTGAGAGTTACAGGTCAGTGCCAAGGGAGAAGAAGGAAGAAAAATGTAGGTAATATGGAAGAGAAAGAGAGAAGAGAGAGAGAGAGAGAGAGAGAGAGAGAGAGAGAGAGAGAGAAACAGGAGAAGATTGAGGATAGTCTTTATCACAATTCCCGGAGCCCCTTTATTCTTATAGATTTTTTTTTTGAAAAATTTTTTGTTTATTTTATTTATTTATTTGAGAGCAACAGACAGAGAGAAAGAGGCAGATACAGAGAGAGAGAGAGAGAGAGAGAGAGAGAGAGAGAGAGAATGGGTGCATCAGGGCTTCCAGCCACTGCAAACAAACCCCAGACGCATGCACCCCCTTGTGCATCTGGCTAACGTGGGTCCTGGGGAATTCAGCATTGAGCCAGGGTCCTTAGGCTTCACAGGCAAGTGCTTAACCACTAAGCCATCTCCCAGCCCTCTTATAGATTTTTATATGATTTGTTTTAACTCATTGTGAGATTCCTTATTTCTTGAAACTTTGTTTGCCAACTAAAATTTTAATCTAACAGAGTGTGTTTCTCAATATACAAATTTATGCTGTTTTGAGCACTGTGTCAGGTACTAGTTAGGTAATGACGGCCAAGCGTCTGGAAGTTGGTAAGTCCAGGATTGAGTTATCATCATAGTTGGGTCTTGGCAAGACTCATCTTCCAAATTGCCGTCTTTCTACTGAGTCCTCACATGGTGGGAAGAGCCAATAAACTCCCTTAGGCCTATTTTTATAAGTGCACTGATTACATTTTATGAGCACTCTACCTCCCCAAAGGGTCTCATGTCTCTTTAATTTTACTCAACAATTTTCACATGTTGAAGTGTCAATATTTCAACACATGAACTGGGAGAGGGCACAAACACTCAGACCATAGCACCTGCAGAAACATCATCTCTGATTTGATAGCCATGGTCTTCAGAGGGACAAATGTTTTGGGAAATTAGAGATTCTATGGGACTAAAACTCTTGCTCCCAGAACCTTGAATGTACTATCTAACTGCTGCCTGACCAATGGGGAACTAGTCAGCAAAACCACACAGCAGGAAAGGCAAGGCGAGGGTGCTGGTCCTGTTGCTGCAGCAGCGCAAATAGCGTGTGGCAGCTAGAAAACACCGCCTTCAGAAAAAATATTTTATTTATTACGGGGGACGGGGGGATGGGCACACCAGGGCCTTTTGCCATTGCAAACAAACTCCAGATGCATGTGCTGCTTTGTGCATCTGGCTTTACATGAGTACTGGGGAATTAAACTTGGGCCAGCAGGCATTGCAAACAAGTGCCTTTAACTGCTGAGCCATCTCACCAGCCCATAGAAAGCCTTTTTGTATTCCAGGAATGAAAGGAAAGTAGAATGGTTACACGGAAGATTGTTATGTATAGGAACATTTGAATTCTTTTGCACTTTGCTTCATGTTCATCAGCAATCACATTTAATTCATAGTTCTTGATTGATTGGTTGGTTGACTGGATAACACAAGCTTTCTTTCCAACAAACATCATCTTATTTCATTACAAGGCAATACCTTGGTGGTCAGTTAAACTGCATACTTTCAGCATTAGAAGCTACAGTTTATATTATTTTGTAGCATACGAATGAAAAAAATATTTTTGTTAGCAAGTACTTTTCAGGGCATATGGAATGATTTGAGGAAAACACAAGGAAAGTTCTGTTTAAAAACACCCCCCAGAATTCTTTTCTTGAAGTCTGGGAATTTTATTGTTTCTCCTTTGCCTTAGGGCATGGAAAGCCCTTGTTAATTTATGAATTTATTAGTGAGAAGGATAATATACTCAATTTCTTTCACCCATGAACACTATACATTATTTTTCCCCACTCATTCACAAGGAGCTCTGTCCTTAGGGAATGGATCACAATGAAGTTAAGTTTTGATTATGAATTTTGAGATGGAAATGTACCCTCCTAAAGTTTACCCTGGGGAAGTATTAATGTGGAAGAAGCAGGAAGCAGAGGTGGAGAGTAGAAAGAGGTATTACCCATAGCTTTTATAAATGGCTTCAAATGCTACCTTATTCACAATTTTTCCTATTCCATCGTAATCGTTCTAGAGGAAAATAGAAAATACTGTTTAAACATATTTCCTTTAACCACCAAATATACTATTTGTTGCATGGCCAACTTCTCAAGGTAACATAGGGGGACACAGCTGTAGCTTCCTTTGTACTCTTTGATGATTGGGCATTGGTAGGCACTCCCTCTCTTAAAAAAGGCCATGAAGAACTTCCCCAGCAAGAGAAGATAACGGTCAAGGCAGTGGCCAGCACCAAATTAGGTGGATGATTTAACTTCTATTTCATTATGTTTATTTATTTATTTGTGAGAGAGCAAGAAAGAGGCAGAAGAGAGAGAGAGAGAGAATGAATGAGTGTGCCAGGGCCTCCAGCCACTGCAAATAAACTTCAGACACATGTGCCACCTTGTGCATCTGGCTTACATGGGTCCTGGGAAATCAAACCTGGGTCCTTAGGGTTTGCAGGCAAACACCTTAACTGCTAAGCCATCTCCCCAGCCCTCATTATAGAAGTCATGCTAATAATTCTAGTCCTATTCTATGGCATTTATAATTCATTAATTCAGTCCCTTGGTAGTTATTTGGCCTTTTAGAAACAGTCTGATTCTCCTCTTACTGAGTTCTGTCCATTCCTCACCTTCCTTCAAGTTGTGGTTTATTTTAGAGAATGAGCAGCGAAGGAAGGAAAGAGTGAAGAAATAGCCTATGGTGGATAAAATCATATGGACTTTCTTTGATGGACACCCACTCATCAGTCAGTAGAAAATGTAGTCATGAGGACACGAGAGACTACAGAAGAATGCCTTAAAAATCACAGCAAGAGGGAATACGCACAGTTATAAATTAGCCTTTCCTGGATATACTCCATCTGCATTGTAGACAAGCCAAAAATCCTGAAATGCTTCCAAAGTAGTCCTGAACGTTCCCAGGAAAGTTTTGCAGCCAAATCTTCTCTTCTCTGTACTCCACGTCACTGTTGGCGTGATAATCCACAGAGCAGCAGCAGTGATATCTCCCAGAGTGACTGTGCCACTGGACCTGTTATTGCTGAGCCCAAATGGCAGGCCAGATGCCAAGGACAATGATTCTAGACCACAGGTTATATTGTCACATGTAATAAGAATGTCCCTTCATATCACTGTGGAAGCATTTAGCACAAATATAGCACTTCTGTATAATCTCAAATGTCTCCTTTGCATTTGTTTTTATTCTGCTTTTTTTTTTTTTTTTTTTTTTTGACATCAGGTCTTGCTCTAGCCCAGGCTAAACTGAAATTTGCTATGTAGTCTCAGGCTGTCCTAGAACTCACAGTGATTCTTCTACCTCTGCCTCCTGAATGCTGGGATTAAAGGTGTGTGCCACCATGCCCAGCTGCTTTTTTGTTCTTAAAAAATTATTTATATATTTGAGAGAGAGAGAGAAAGAGAGAGAGAGAGAGAGAATGGGCGCAACTAGGGCCTCTGGTCACTGCAAACAAATGCAGACCCATGTGCCACATTGTGCATCTGGCTTACGTGGGTCCTGGGGAATAGAACCTGGGTCCTTTGGCTTTGCAGGCAAGCATCTTAATGGCTAAACCATCCCTGCACCCCTGTTCTTTTTAAAATATCTATTTATTTATTTGAGAGAAAGAGAGAGAGAGAGGCAGACAGAGAGAGCTTTCTCACCAGGCTTAGGTGGGCTCACCAGGGCCTCAGTCACTGCAAAGGAACTCCAGACACATGCACCACCTTGTGTGTCTGGCTTATGTGGGTATTGGGGAATTGAATCTGGGTACTTAGGCTTCACAGACAAGTGCTTTAACCACTCAGTAATCACTCTAGCCCCTGGCTATTTTAATTTTTAAAATTTTCATCATAGTTATTTTTTTTAAAGGTGTGGTTTTGTTTTAGCCCAGGCTGACCTGGAATTAACTACATAGTCTCAGGCTGGCCTTGAACTCATGACGATCCTCCTACCTCTGCCCCCCAAGTGCTGGGACTAAAGGCGTGCACCACCATGCCTGGTTCATCATAGTTCTTTTTGTTTGTGAGTTCAAATATGAAGTCATTGTGGCTAGGTCAGAGTGACAGACTGAAGTGGGATATGCTCAGAATAATCATTAGTTCTGTGTTGATCTTCAGTGCTCCCAATGAAACAATGCATCTAGAAGATTCCTTCTTCCCTTCAGATTGTCTGTTAAATGTCTCCTTAGACCCTCTTGCACACAGAAACTTAATGGACTCAGCATAGCATTTCTCCGGACATGTAAGTCTCTTAGGGTCATCATTAGTTAGGCTCAGGTTAGGTACTCCTCTACAAAATACTTGGGAAGAGCAGGGCGTGGTGGCGCACGCTTTAATCCTAGCACTCAGGGGGCAGAGGTAGGGGGATTGTCGTGAATTCGAGGCCACCCTGAGACTACATAGTGAATTCCAGGTCAGCCTGGGCTAGAGCAAGACCCTACCTCAAAAAACAAACAAACAACCACCACCACCAACAACAACAAAACCAAAACTTTGCAAGAAGGCTGAAGTGGGTTGGTAAGTGTAGGACAGTCGTTGTAGAGTGATTTTCTAATGTTCTTGTGGCTCTGGATTCAATCCCCAGAACCACGTAGACAGGCCATGGTGGTCAACATGTCTGTAATCCAAGTACTTGGGAGGTAGAAACAGGATCAGAGAACCTTATGGAAGAGGGAGCAGAGAGAGTAGGAGAACAGGAAATGAGGAGGAGGGCTGTGCAATGGTGACTTTTGGCAACGACATGACTGTTAGGCTCATGAACTCACAGAAGCTGTGGTTTCCCTGCACAAGACTGAGCCTGCCAACACACGTCCATCCATGGGCAAAGGTGAGGAGGACCCCACACCTCCTAAGGAGCTAATGGCACCTAATGGTTGCTGGGAGAGGAAAGTCAGGTACATTGGTGGTGTAGCAATTGGTAAATTACCCATTCTATGGTCAGTAACCTTTTACTCATGATCATGCAAGCAACCTTAACTTAACTCAATGGATAAAAAGAGACATCAAAATAAGATGGGAACTAATGGAGAAGATGAGTGTTAATGGGAGGGGAAGGTGGATAAGAGAGTGTAATTGGGGAGAATAAGATCAAAATATGTATCACATACATGTGTGAAAATGTCAAAAATGAAAAAAATGTAAAAATATTTTCAAAACTAAAAAGCAGACTGATTGTTCACAATTCTAGTTTTGACCAGATCTGCATACTTTGTGTAGTATATAAGAATTATCTGTTGTATGTATGAAAATTATGACAAGTTTTGACTCACGATGTCATGATATTTAATGTCCCGTTAAAACAAGAAGTCTAGAAGTAGGAGGCCCAAGGATTCCAACGTCAGTGAGTTTCCTCCTCAGAGACCTGGAGCCTTTCCGATTGTCTGGTTCTTCCGTGATGCTCAATTCCTCCTCCTTCAGCTACGGGATCCTGACAGTTCTCTGTCCAGCCTTCTTCCATCCTGTCCATGAGCCTGAAGCCTGGGGGACAGGACAGGGACTTTGTCTTGCACGCCGCTGCCCAGCTCTCAGGAGAAAGCCCTTGCCAAGAGTCGCTGAACACCTCACTGCTCAGACTGGGTGATCCCCAGATCTGCATCCATCACCTGCGAACTTACCCATATGCGATGTTCAGGCCCTACCCTGACTGGCCGCTCATAAGCTTCATTTTAACCAGATACTCTGCTGATGGTTTCCTAGGCACATCTGCTAGAACTTGGTCACAGGGTTATCCTTGAGTTGAAAGGGAGATGGGAAAGTAATCTTTCTTTCTCGGCTTCTTCAGTGGAAGCAGGGAAGGACCAATGAGACAGGGTAGCGCTGTGGGGTTGCTAATTCCCAGAGTCTGCCCTGGTGTTCTTCCATGGACAGAGTGGTACCAAACACCCTTCTTCAGTGGGCTTCACCGTGACTCTCTCAGCCTCTGAGAGCTGCTCAGAGAATGAAGCCTGGCCTCGTGAGCAATATTTTTCAGAGCAGGTTGAGGCTTTAGACATGTGATTTTGGAAAGGTTTCTTGTTTTTCTAATCTTGGGATTTAAGAGCACTGCCTGACCCAGGGGAATTCAAAGCAAAAACATTAAAACTGGCATAATTGAAGGGAAGGTGAAGATTGTAAAATAACAGGTTTCTTTTTAGCTATGGTTGGTATGAAACTTTTTTTCTCTTTCACAAAACAGCTAATAAAATTTATTCTCATGTACATTTTTTTCCTTGGTTATGCATTAGTTGCCTGGAATTATTACAAAAGTTCACTAAGAAGGTTGCATCACAATATGAAATAACTAGCTTAGAGGATTTTAGATTACTTTTAAAGATCAGAATTATACTGTTTCAAGGTTGAGCTAAGTCCTAAGTGTCTCATAAAGAACAACTGTGACAAGCTTTCTAGTCACATAATGTAATAAAGCAAAATGGCATGAAAAAATAATAAAATAAAGGAAAATACTCCATGTTTAGTCTTGGGATAAGAATCTTATAAAGCCCAATTTAAGCTAATCTTAGTGTTACTTGCTGGTGACTATGTGACGATTTCTGCCTGGTGGTGACATTGCATCAGCGCATTTGTTTAGGATAGTTTTCAGCAATAATCAGCCCTGCTGGTTGTTTAAGAACATTTTGAGATGCAGACTTAGTTTACAGTGTCACCTTTCCCCATTCTACCCATTTGTTTCATCCCCGGAAAATATATTATCTTAGTAAACCTATCATATGACTGTCTTACCAACTTGATGTGATAAATTATTGTTGCCTTACCAAATGGATGTAAGTCCAAGAGAAACTGACATGTGTACAGAGAAAATGAAGAAGATACTTCAATATATAAGCAGCCATTTGGCTTCAGAAATGTTGCAGGCTCACTCACTAGTGTGCCCTTAGATTCAGTGTGGAGAGACAGTAGCTGTATGCTGGGGAGCGAAGACCTGGGTGGGGGGCAGGACACTTTATTCTGCTTGGCATGTTTTGGGTGCACACAGTTCTCATGAAGTTGGCTAGAAGGCCCCTACTGAGATCTGCTGGCAGACTGTGGCGCCCACTAAAACAACTGTGACTTTCAATAAAAATCCAGGTCATAGGTGCCAAAGCAAACTTGTGAAAATTGCCCACTTTCAGGCAACACGGACAAAAACTTTAGGAGGACTAGAGTCACTGTTTAAAGGCTTTTGTAAGTGCCAAGAGAAATGTATCTCTTATTTATTCGAATACTACTCTTCTAAATGGCAAAGCCATGCCGAGACAGCCTTCATTTCATACCTGAACCTGGATGGGACTCAGCCTCATTCAGCCAGCAAAAACAATGAAACTTCTTGGCCCATTGCTACAAAACATTACCCAGAGACTTCATACATTTGACGAAATCTGATCTTAAATTTAAAGATTTGGTGATTAATTGGTGATTTGGGAGGAATCCCACTTTATTATTATTATTTTTTTAGATAGCATCCATTGAACCAAAAGAAAATAATAGTCAAAACAAACCAGAAAAGCAAGTTTGATTAAGAAGGAAGAAACCTTAAGCAATTTATTTTGCCTTTTGGTGCTTGTATTTCAGATTCTCATTGTACCCATTCAGTTAAGTGGTAAATCAGAATGTCATCACTTGACTTTGGCACAGGGACTTGGTAATGAGGATGAAAGGTGCATGGAACAATTTGTGTCTATCTGAGTCACCGAATTTTCCTTCAACAGCACAGATGTGTCATCTGTTTTGTCATGTCTCATCCGAAGCAATGGAATGTGTGGCAGCCACAAACAGAGGTGGGAAGGAGACTGGCCTACAGGTCAGGAGGCAATATCCATGCTTAGCTATGCATCCATAACTGCATAGATTTTTTCTGGAAGAATTTGTATGAACTGGTAGTAGAAGTTACTGCGGGGATAGGGCTCTATAACAGCAACCTAGTGAGTAAGGGTTAAGTGAGAACTTGTCTTTTCATTTCTCACATTTGTAGTATGGATGTTGTTTGCTAGATATATAGGTAGTCAGACAGACAAACAAATAGATGATAGATAGTCCATTCAAGAAAATAAACAATGAAAACAGAAGACAGAATGAAAAAATGTGTATGTGTGTGTGTATATATATATGTATATATATATATTTTTTTAAGGTAGGGTCTCACTCAGGTCCAGGCTGACCTGGAATTAATTATGTAGTCTCAGGGTAGCCTCGAACTCACGGCGATCCTCCTACCTCTGCCTCCTGAATGCTGGGATCAAAGGCGTGAGCCACCACACCTGGTGAAAAAAATGTATTTTGTTCCCTCCACTTGAGATATTTTTCTCCCTCTAGTCTTCAGTTGCTTCTTGTCTAAAATAAGGTGGAGTAGAGCAGAAAAGGGCTTGTATTTTTTTAAAAAACTTTTTTTATTGACAACTTCTGTAATTATAGGCAAAAAAAAACACATGATAATTCCCTCCCCTCCTCCACTTTCCCCTTCACAAATCCACTCTCCATCATATCCTTTCCCTCTCTCAATTAGTCTCTTTCATTTTGATGTCGTCATCTTTTCCTCCTATTATGAAGGTCTTGCGTAGGTAGTGCCAGGCACTGTGAGGTCATGGATATCCAGGCCATTTTGTGTCTGGAAGATTGCATTGTAAGCAGTCCTGTCCTTCCTTTGGCTTTTACATTCTTTCTGTCACCTCTTCCGTAATGGACCCTGAGCCTTGGAAGGTTCAATAGAGATGTTTCAGTGCTGAGCACTCCTCTGTCACTTCTCAGCACCATGGTGCCTTTTGGTAATCCCAGTGGTCACCGCCATCTGAAAAGAGAAGCTTCTCTAAGCAAAAGTGAGAGTAGCATTAATATATTGGTATGAACATTAAGAAAAGTGCTTACAGGGCAGTTTAGTGAGCATAATATATGCATTTATCCAGACAACAAGAGGCATTATACCCCTAGGGCTCATGACCTCTTCCGCCATAGACTTTTGACTAGGTTTTCAGTATCAGGGATGTATTCCCTCCCATGGAGCAGACCTCCAGTCCAATTAGAGGGTGGTTGGCTTCTCCCATAACAGACGTGCCACTATTGCCTCCCTTGGTTCATTTGGCCTGGCTGGCCAAACTTAAGGCTTACACTGTCCTCTGTCGCTTATCTCCACTGATGCCTTCTCTCTCCCATGGGAATGCATGCAGCGTAGCTTTTCTAGCTTTCTGTCAGCTGCTGTGCATGGAGGAAGTGCTCTGCTCCAGCTTGATTTCTCAGTGACCTCAGCACTTTTCTGTGGAGTCTTCAGCAATAGGGTCTTACCATCTATTTCTGGTGGGAAACCAACAGCCTTGGCAATGGCCTGTAATGTTTTGGGGATATCAGGGACCTCTCTGGCCAACATTTCACTGGAATGTATCACATCCCTGGAACTGAAAATTTTCTAGTAACAGTCTATGGCTTCTGGGTGTGCCATTATCGAAAAAACTGGTTTTCATATGACTTATTCATAACATCTTGAATTTTGATTAACCATCCCCACCCTTCTTTTACTCAATCTCTTCCCCTGACCTCTTAGTTTATTCACCCCACAGAAATCTGTTCATCCATTTACATATGTGCAATACCATCCCATTAAATCCTCCCCTCTCCTCTCTACCTCAAGAGCTAGCATTTCTTAAAACAGAAACTGTAATTATAGTAATCAATCTTATTTATTCTGAGTCTGACACTGGGGAGATATCATTAATAATAACAGTGGGAAGTATAAATAGAATCTTACTAGCCAAAATGTTAAAAATCCTATGGCTTTTTATTAGATAGCTGCTATGATTTTTTTTTCTTTCAAGGTAGGGTCTCACTGTAGCTCAGGCTGACCTGGAATTCACTATGTAGTCTCATGGTGGCCTCGAACTCATGGCAATCCCCCTACTTCTGCCTCCTGAGTGCTGGGATTAAAGACGTGTGCCACGACGCCTGGCTAGATAGCTGCTATGGAAAGGAGCATTAGGGGAAAGGAAGGAGATGGAGAAGCCCGATGTGGCGGATGCTGAGGATAGCAGAGCTGAGACATTCAAAGCCCAGAGAGATGATAAATAAGGCACATGCAGGGCTAGATTCTGGTGAAGACCAAGTTCACACAGCTGAGATGATTCCCACATAAAGAGGTCCTGCCAGTCTGTGCTTTATGTAGATGCTGGCTGACTTGCGTGCAGCTGCCCTTCACGTGTGTGGCTGACATGCCCTCCCGTTTTCCTGCACCCTCAGCTCTGCTGTTACATGTGGGAGTCTGCATTTCTCACCCAGAGCCCCCACCTTCGTTCCTGCCCACTGTAATTCCACTGTGGCTCTCACGAGGAAGCCTTGGTTTCAGTTTCTGTCCCTGCACTTCCTCTACCTGACTTTCGTGTTGCAAAAGTGATGGACTGTCACTCACCTACAACTGAGTATGCGCGGCTCAGCTGCTTGAGGAAAGGCTGTGTTAACTAGAGCACCGGCAGGAAGTGAGCCACACACGGCTTTCCTTCCATTGTCAGAGGTGTCCTCGCCGATTGGCTGTAGAAATATGAGTGAGTTGCTTAACTCCTGCTGCTTCATTTGCAGTGGCAGCTCTGACTTAAGCACCATGAGCTCGGGATGAGTCTGTTTGGCTTGCCTTATTCTGGAAACAAAGCTTCCTCACTCACAGCCCATTCCATAGAACTGCAGAGCACGAGGTTCAGCCTTGGGCCCCCTGTCACCATAGACTGGAAAAATCATTTGTTCAAGGGTGAATTGTACTCTTAAGACTGTTTAGCAGCATCTTTGGACTTGGCCCCTGAGTAATACTTGCCTGTGTGATGTATAATACAAAATATCTCTAGTCATCGCCAAATGGCTCTGAAGGTTGAGAAGCCACCACTTAAGAACAACTAATCCAGAGGGTGATTTTCCTAACGCTTCGCCGTGGTTCACACACAGGCAGTGTAGGCTGGGTGTCTGAGGCAAGCTTACTCTTGCTGGTGTTGACTTTCTCTTTGGTAAAACTTTCATATGTGATCCACCGTGACCTAGTTTCTACCTTAGCAAAGGCCTGTGGGAAATCAGAAAATGAAAAAAACCAAAATTCTGTCATAGAAAAGGGAGATCCCAGTAGCATATTACCTGTCTTCTGTCTCCAGGTCTCAGAAAATAGTGTTCCCAACTAACCCACTGACCCTACGGCACTCACTCGAATTTCTTACTTCTTGGACCGATCACACTCATATTTATGAAGTCTTGAATTAAATCTGATCTGAGGAATTATTACTCTTTCCTCAGCCTCCAACAGTGGGGTAGTTAATGGGAGAGAGTATTTCTACTGGGTCAGAGGGGAAGAGCAGTAAGTCTAGCAAAGCCATTGTGGCATGGGAAAAACTCGTGGACAGACTGGCTGGATGTCACTGATGAGGCTCTAAGTAGACACTTCAGTGAGAGAAGCAGACAAAAACTAGACGAGGGGAAGGGGGTACCATAGTCCTGGCATCTCCAACAGCCTGGTATATGGTAGGCAGAGGGGAGGGAACTCTCCATTCCAACTTGGACCTCATCTTCACCCCTTCACATGCGGGCCTCTCAGGGCCTCCTTACAAGGCATCCACCCTACCTCACATTGCTCAGCCTCTGTGGCCCTGAAACCTTAGAGGAAGATACCACGATGCCCTTAATCTTGTACTGCTCATGCCCACAAAACCAGTACCATTTAGACAATGCTGCCAATTTGTAGCTCCTTTTGAAGCTTAGCCCACCTTGGATCAAAGCTGAAGTGACTTCTGTGTGCCTTGGTTGCTGGACCTATAGAAACACTTTCTTAGGCAGTTGTTTTTGAGTAGGGAATCCCTTCTGTGACATTCTCTTCAGGCTTTCTCCTTTCAAAAGAGTTTGTATTCTTACAAGGGAGAGTCTGCAGTGGGCACGGTCATGCCCTCTGAATACCTTTCCCACCGCTCCAGTAAAAAGACTGAGGTTTCTCTTTAATCTTACCAGTCTCTTTAATCTTTGTAACAATCACACGTGTTTTTGTTAGCTGTGGTCTGCTTGCCCAGAACTTTAAACTTGCTCAAAATCCTTTCCACTCTAAACTTCACTTTTTTTTCATACCTTTTTGCTCTCTTTCCCCGTAGGCCTGAATAAGAGCAGTGAGTAATAACCACAACACAGACTCAATGTCATCCTGCCTTGAAATTTCCTCTGGCAAACACATTAGCCCATTACTTTTAAGTTTAGCCTCGCTCAATTTCTGAGGACAGGAACAGAATGCAGACATATTCTTTGCCAGAATATAAGCCTCTAGCACAATTTCCTATAGAGTCCTTCTTCCTCTCAATGACCAGACTGACACAGTCCACATTTTTCTTGACAGTTTGGTCTTCTAAACTCCCACCAGAATGACTCACTGGGCTCTGATTACAGCACTCTGGTGTTTCTAGCCCAAAGTTTCAAACTCTTTCCCCATTCTTCCCACAAACCTTCATGCCACATGGTCAAGTTCATGACAGCCACAGCCCCACTTCTTAGTCTGAATTTTCTGTATTAGTTACCTTAGTCATTCCTGTAGCCAAATATCTTATGATAGCTAGCGTAAGGAGGAAGGAAGGGTTTATTTAAATTTAAAGTCCCGGGGGGGGGGGTACAGTTCATCTTAGCAGGTAAGACATGGCAGTAGAAGCAGGAGGCCAGCTGGTCACATTGCAACTACAATCAGAAGCAGAGAGCAAACAGCAAAAAGTAGGACTGAGCTATAAAGCCCCAAGGCCCACTCCTAGTGACCCACTTCCTCCAGAAAGTTCTTTCTCCCAAAGACTCCACAACCTTCCCAAAGAGTACTACTAGCTATGGATTAAGTATTCAAGCACATGAACACATAAACACCTAGGGGTGTTTCACAATCAAACCACAGCAGCATGCACTTCCTGTAGGAGCAGCAAAAACTGGTTTGGGATGTGTGATGTCCTTATGGATATTGTATTAATTTGTGACTCATTAATGGGCCACAGCACATAAACAGATATGAAGCAAATCTGTAATATTAAAATTCTATGATGGGGACAGGAAGATTAACAAAAAAATCCAATATGTCTTGGGGCTGGAGAGATGGCTTAGCAGTTAAGGCACTTGCCTGCAAAGCCAAAGGACCTTGGTTCAATTCCAGATGCCCAAGGTGATGTATGCATCTGGAGTGCATTTGCAGTGGCTGGAAGCCCTGGTGTGCCCATTTTTCTCTCTCTCCTTCTGTCTCTTACTCTGCCTCTTTGCCTCTCTCAAATAAATAATAAGATAAATATAAAATATTTAAAAAAATCAATGTTTCTTGGAGAGTAGGGACAATAATCAAAAGCGAAGTTGAGAAACATTACTCTATGGAAAGGACTCCTCAAGCCTTAGGTTATATAAGGAAGTATTCTGATGTCACAAATACAATTATGTTTTTAGAAATTTATACTTAAAGTGTATCCTTTCCCATTCTTCTAACCTACCAGAGGACATTTAAATTCATTTATTTATTAATTTAAAAAAATTTGTGTGTATGTGTGTGTGTATGTGTGCACATGCGTGCATGCCAGGGTTTCCCACCATTGCAAAAAAATGCCTGTCTGGTTTTGTGTGGGTGGCTGGGGAATTGAACATAGGCCAGCAGACTTATCAAGCAGACTTATTAACCACTGATATAATCTCTCTTAACCGTCTCCAATCCCAGGATATTTGAATTTAGATATTTTTAAATTCAATATAGTACCTAAAACTCAGGTTATTTAAGACATGCTCTTATAACAAAAAGCATTTTTGGAAAAACCACCTTTCCCTGTTAGGTCAGAGTTTTCTGTGTAGCTATCTGTTGCAGTCAGGTTTGCATTGCTGGCAGAAATCACCTAATCAAGAACAACTTTTGGGAAAAAAGGGTTTATTTTGGCTTGCAGGCTCGAGGGGACACTTCATGATGGCAGGGAAAATGATGGCATGAGCAGAGGGTGGACATCATCAGGTGGACAATAGCAACAGGAGAGTGTGTCAAACACTGGCAAGGGGAAACTGGCTATAACACCCATAAGCCGGCCCCCAACAATACACTCCCTGCAGGAGGTGTTAATTCCCAAACCTCCATCAGCTGGGAACCTAGCATTTAGAACACCTGAGTTTACGGGGGACACCTGAATCAAACCACCACACTATCTGACAGCTTGAAATCTTGCAGGAGGCCATGGAAGGGAAGTCAGCATGTTGCAGAAATACTCACATGCCATCCCCGAAATAGTCAGTGGAACGCTCGTGATCACGCGAGAACCCCAGTTTCTTCATTTATTAAGCATGGATACTGTTGCTGTTACTTTCTCATTGCTGGAACAAACACCTGAACAAAAGCAGCTGATAGGAGGAAAGTTGCTTGTTTGGGCTTACAGCCTTGATGGGAAGCTTCATGATGGCAGGGAGAACATGGCATGAACAGCGAGTGGGCACTGCCTCTGCCACAGCAGTGAAAACAGCAGCAGGAGAGTGAGCTGAGCTCTGGCAAGGGGGCACTGGCTGTAACACCCCTAAGCCTGCCCCCAACAACACACCTCCTCCAGCAAGACC